>JAOPSE010000003.1:86554309-89054309 GCA_029449295.1 Zea luxurians | reverse complement strand
GATGGGCACCCGCACTTCCTGTGCGGCTGCAGACAAAACTCAAAAGCAAGCTGCTGCATCAGTTTATCTTTTAGCGGTCCGCTGAAGTGGTCCAAAGCGGCGTCCAACCTTTTAACCAAACGCAGAGTCTGCCGCGTCTGCAACGGACCCGGAGACACCTACAGCACGGATGATGAGATAAAAATGACAGGACAAGTAAAAAGGAGAAGATGGTAGCCACCACTAATTAGACATGGTACAAGTACAATAGGCTGAAAGGCTTTTTATAGCGGGAAAGCTCCGTTTGGTAGAAAGATGTATGACCGATCGCCAACCGGACGATCAATCGCCCAAACACGAATCGCATACCAACCCCTAATGCATACGAAGCTATCATGAAAGGTAGTATCGGTATCCGTCGAAGCACCCATCATATCCTACACACCGTATACGTAGGAAATACATTCAAAGGCATGGCACGTTGTCAGCATTTCATTTTGAAAACAGAAACATCACTGAGGCCGTGTTCTGGAGTACAAGTTCTCTGGGTCCGGTAATAGCCACCCTGCATACTTCCTCCGCAGCAACGCGATGCAGAAGTTGTGATCAAAGCGGAAGCGTCCACAAAACATTAATTGGCTTGGGAAACTGAGAGCCACCATCACATTTTCGTAGCAAAATTCAGCACGTACCGGCTAGACATTTGCTACTCCAACGACATAGGCGTTCCAAGCATCTCCTTGGTTGAAATGCTGCGATTCTTCGTACTTCACGTCCCGGTTGGCGTTATACTCCTTAGCGTTTCCACCTGACTGGGTATTTGGCATCTCCCTCATCCAAACGTGGACCCACTTGAATCCAGCCTCCTCCAAGCAGTCCTTGATCTCCGGAATCGACCATCTGGCCGATAGCAACCAAGAATTACACATTCGAAGATGGTATTCCTCTACTTGCAGAAAATTATCAATTCGCCTTGTAAATTCAGTGCATGATGTCTAGAGATAAAGATAAAATGACACGGAAGTTTCACTGGGACTTTTAGAAGTGTACAGCTGACAACAACTACAGAAAGCCCCAAAGATAACATCTATCTTTATTACGAGCTACATAGATATGGCATTGGAATGGGAGTTGGAACAAAGCAAAAAAACGTATCTCAGAAACATCTAAAGCAAACGCCAGCCAAGAAAAATTTCAGTTAAATTCTGCAAGCCAACCTCATGCCATGGAGCAACTCTGCAACCAAAATACTGTTAAAACTATACCTAGAGTTTCTATGCTAATGAACGAGTTCTAATGCTAATTAGTGAAGTAGCTGAAAGAGTTACACACTCACAGCCTCTGTAAGATTGCACCATGTGAATGGGAATAATAAGCGATGATTCTGAAGTGAAGTTTTGACAAGTAATGTTCAAGCTACTTACAGGCGCCAATGGTATGTGAAAGCATATCGCAGCATCTGTTTCTTTCTGCCTTGAAAGTGGAGACTGATCCTTGTTTGGCGACTAATGATATCAAACTCATCTTGCTCCCAGAAATACTGTATGAAAGGTTGTACATAAAGGGGAGAAAATTAAAGATTTAGTACTGCTCTACTCTGTTTAAGCAACTGCAAACTACAATGTATCAACTTGCAAAGCACAAGGGCACAAATTATAAGACTAGTAAGCTTGATGGACACTAAATGCAAAGTGTCATGGCGATATTATAATCTTTATGCACTAGTAAAGATCCAACTTAAATTTCAAATTTCGAAAGAACTAAAGATATACTCTTTGTGAGTTGCTCACTTTAAATGTCTTAAATATATTAGCTTAGTACATGTCCATACCAAATTAAATCAAACATAACATATAGCTGCAGAAAAATGAACTGGGACACCAACAGAAAATTATATTGCTCAAATGGGAAAAACATTACACTCAAACATATTCTATGTTGCGTATTACATACAATGTTACCAATGTATCTGTTGGCATGCTGTAAATTCTTACAGATACTGCAAACCTTGATAAAAAGAAAGAAAGCAAAATATAAATATATGGCAATCTTAGAATATTTTCTATCTAACGTGTTTCCCATTACTTATAAAGAATAGGATCATCGTGATTTTGTAACTACTATTCAATGCTAACAATTAACTCAATGTCACTCACCGTGAAGCTAGGGAATTTCCGCTGGAGACGTAACTTGCGTTCAGATGATGTGCCACCATATACATCCATTACAAATATACCACCTCTTTCCGAGAGCACACTGCATACATGCCTGAAATATAAAACTAAGTCCTTTCTACTATGCAGGCAACAGCAGCTGTAGTTGAATGCACAGATAATATCCCTTGCAGGAAAATCTGCCTCTGACATGGTCAGATTGGCTAAGCACTTTGAGTCAGCAAGACCCATCTGCTTGCAACTGTTACTTCCTGTGCCATTGTTGCTGTTCAAATCTAGACCATGCACAAGATTAGTAAACTTTTGCTTGACAAGACGGGATTCCATTGGTTGTAGAACATTTCCATGGAAAAGCAACATTCTTGAATACCCATCAGCTCCAATCTTGCTTAGGTTGTTTTCAAGGCACCACTCAAGTGACTCAAGATCCAAGTCTAAGCCAATTGCTGTCCTTCTTGCATCAGTACGGATCCACTCGGTGCTGCCAAGATGAAGGCCATAGATCATGAGCAATAGATATATCCATACTAAGGGCCTATTTAGATCCATTTGTACTAATTGCTAGCAGCTAAAATTCACATTAGTGGGTCCAAACAACCTAACAAGGAATCCAACTATATGTCAAAATAAACTACCTAGCTAAAAAGTTACTAATTGGCATTCCCAAACTAAATACTACTAACTATTAGATAGAGGATCCAAGCAGAGCTCAACTAATACATTAGCTAATAGGCCCCCAAATAAAAAAAGTATTTGCTAGTTTCCTTCCGCTAGCAACTAACTATTAGCACTAACGCATCCAAACAGAATCTAAACCTAAGCCATAACCATTCAGACACTTGTGTGGTAGCTCCTAAAAACATGTGCACCAATGCCAGAATGGAAATATCTGGAAATGATTTCTTGCTAAAGGGGCTGTAAAACACAGCATGGAGCATCCAAGGTGACAGAGAAAACGAAGACTGGACGTTCATGCAGAAGCTCTCATGCTTGACCTGAGGAGGGCCGTGCCACAGAAATCCTCCTGCAGGTGGAGAGGGGCGCGCCCGCCGACATACATCAGGAAGAACTTCTGCAAGTAGCTGATGTCCCCCTTCGGCGACTAAACACAAAATATTACACGCATTGGCATATCGTCGAACATGTTGTGAACAAAGAGGCTTTTCACAAATCCAAACTATTGACGAAGCTATCTGAGGTACCTGCACGGAGAGCTGGTATAGGTGAAACTTGGAAGGCATTGATCCTTGCCATTGGTCCTGCTCGCCTGCTTCCGTATCCCTCTCTGGTTCGTCCTCCGCTGTTGCTTCGCTGGTGTCGTCGTTGTCTTCAGAGGATTCCTCGTTTTGGCGCGGCGTCGCATCGTAGGCTGACGAAGGTAAGTCGTAGCCGTCCTCGTCGCAGAAGTGCGACGCCCGCCGGCCGCGGCCCTGCCGGTGCGATTCCCTCGGTTTCTTTCCGCTTTTGCCCATCGATTTTGTTTTGGGTCTGAAATCTGGAGACAAAGAGCAGCGCTTTATTTGGAAACTGGAGCCACTAAGCAGAACTGGACAATCAAGGTTTTGCAAAACAGTCCTCGTACTAGTTCATATTTTTGTATCATTGTATGCTTATTGAGATACACACATTAGTTGTGTGTGTGGGTGTGCGTGGGTGTGTGTGTATAGTTTGTATATTTGGAGTCATGTGGTTCAAAAATTAGAGAAAACTATGGCTCAACGATGCCATTCGGTTTAGCCGTACCAGGTCCGGGCGGCTATAAAAACATCCCAGGTCGCCAGGGATTAGGTTTTAGCGGGGGACAACGGTTCCCTCGGGCGAGCGAGCGGCGGCAACGGTTTCCTCGGGTGTGCGAGCGGCGACGATCCCGGAGGGCAGCGTCAGTGGTGACCCGAGGAGGGCGATCGACGGCGGCGCCCCCTAGAATCGAGCGACGACGACGCTCCTGAAGGATTGAGCGACGACGACCTCCCCTAGGACCGAGCGACGGCATCCTCCCTCAGGACCGAGCGACGGCGATGCTCCCCAGGATCGAGCGACGGCGGCGCTCCCCCGGATCGAGGATCTAAGAGGCGCGCCCACGCCGGCGGATCTAGGAGGCGTGCCCGCGACGTCGGCTCCTCAGAGGCACGAGCCCCGGAGTGGCGCCCGCTGCCGTCCCATGGCCGGCGACGACACGCGGTCTTCCCTAGGCGCAAGCAGTGGTGGATCGATGACTCTGTTTTTATGCGATCTTGTATACATATTTATGCCAACGTCAATAGGGTTTTATGATATATTGTTAGTTCATGGCTCTCATTCCATCTTTTGTATATTTCTAATATTTCTATTCACATTTTATATAAACGTTTGTTGTTTTTTACGTAGTGTACCGTGATGAATAAATAACTTACACATGTAGCATAATTAGTATCAGTATATATCATAAACTAGTTCTAACAGCCTAACTGCATGACTGTAGGAGAGATCCTATATTTGTGGACGAAATAAAACATTAAAAATCGGTTTTTTGTTTCCATGCATGCCAATTTCCTTTCAACTCATATTCTTGTCATCCTAATTTTGTGTGCATGCAACATAAAATATATTCTATACACAGTGTACCATGCATAAATACCTTCACTGTGTACTATAATTAGTCTCAGTATGTATCATAAACTGGTTATAACGATCCTAGATGTATGACTATTGAATAGATCCTATATTTATGGAGGAAATTAAGCATTTAAATCAGATTTTTTTATTTTTATGCATGTCAATCCATTTCCTTTCAACGCACAATCTTGCCATTCTAAATTTGTGTGCATGCAGTAGGAAATAGAATTTCTAGACGATGTGCCACATTGCATAAATATCTGTATCGTGTAGCATAATTAGTAACAGTATATGTCGTAAATTGGTCCCAACAATCCGAGCTACATGGATGTTGTAGAGATCATACTTTTATGAACAAAATAAAGCATTTAAATCAGATTTTTTATTTTCATACATGTCAATCCATTTCCTTTCAACGTAAATTCTTGTCATTCTATAAATTTGTGCGTATACAGTAGGAAACAGTTTTTATGCGGTGTAACACAATGTATAAATATATACACCGAGTAGCATAATTAGTATCAGTATATGACATAAACTGGTTCCAACGAGCTTAACTGCATTGTTGTTGGAGAGATCCTATATTTATGGGAAAATAAAACATTTAAATCAGATTTTTTTTGTTTTCATGCATGTCAATCCATTTTCTCTCAGCGCACATTCTTGCTATCCTAAATTTGTGCACATGCAGCAGAAAACTGATTTTCTACGCAGCGTACCTTATTGCATAAATACATACACCGTGTAACATAATTAGTATTATTATATATCATAAAATGTTTCTAACGAGCCTAGATGCATGAGTGCTATAGAGATTCTATATTTATAGATAGAATAAAGTATTCAAATCAGATTTTTTATTTCCATGCAAACAACAGTTAACGGATAAACTTCCTAATTTCTCGCGCATGCAAATGAAAAAAATTACGCGCATGCAAGAAATGGGACACACGTGGGAGTGGGCTAGTGCCGAGACTGGTCTGATGGTGCAAGGAGGTGGCTGGGGCTACCTGTATCCTATGGAAGCCCAGGGCTCCCAATAGCCTCACCATATATATATACACACACCAAGATATTTATTCAAATATAATTATTGTTTATTTCTAAACAATAATATACATGTGGTCTAGTGGTTAGCTCCAAATTTCTAGAGCAGGGGACGTGGATTTAAGTGCTCGCTCTGCACTATTTTTATATAATTATTGTTTATTTCTAAACACTAAGTTAGACGCGGAGGGTGAATGCGCATGCGGGGTCAGGTGCTTGGTAGGCGTGGAGGGTGAGCATAAGGTGTCCACATTATGTTTCTAATATATAGGGTTCGGTTTTTTAGAGCCCAAGCTTCAATAGATTAGGGGAAGCCTCAGTAGAGATTGCATGGGATAATATTAAGTATCATAAATATGTTATCTACATATCGTGAAAGATTATCTTCGATATCATATATATCTCACTGATACCGTATGCTTTTTTCAACGTGCAATTAGATGACATTCCAAACCAGACGCCTACTGAGGAAAAAAAATCAAGATTGCATAGATTTATGTCGATAAAAAGGAAATAAACCAAACACGTGTTGGTCCACCACGATCTTCATCTCTGTTTTGTTCGTGGCCTATCCAATCTGGTGGTCTATGAGGCGTCTAGGAAACCCACTCTCCTTAGGGTTTGGGCTTGTTCGTTTCACCGTTAAACCATATGGAGTGAATGGTATTGAGTCAGTTTAAATCCATAACAAGTCAAAATACATCCCAATCCATTCCAATACACTCCAATTCACTTGGAATTGAAATAACCGAACAAGTAATAAAACCTCCGCCAGGGAGACGACACCGGGGACGACGATGGCAGATCCTAGAGAAATGCGGGTGATCCCAGCGATGGAGCAAGAATCACCGCCATATCCTCATGTGTTGTCTACGAGTCTGGGTTTGTAAAGAAAATGAACCTCGGGCCATTTGGCAAAGTAATTTTGGTGTTTGATAATCAACATAACTTGTGGACTAATCTGTTTGATAGTGTTTATGTTTGTAGGGCATGTTTGGTTCACTGACTAACTTGCCACACTTTGCCTAACTTTTTTATCTAAGGTTAGTTCTTCAATACATACGACTAACCTTAGGCAAAGTGTGGCACATTTAGCCACAAACCGAACATGCCTGTAGTTCACAGGATGCTAAAGTGACTTGGACTAAGGCATTGAGGAAGCAACACCTCAAAAGAAGACATTATGAAGATCATAAATGAAGATCAATAAGTATCAAGCAAAGTCCAAGAAATGAAGAAAAGTGTTGCTACTGTTGGACCGTCCAGCTGAGAGCATCGGACTGTCCGGTGCCACACCGCCGACTGCCTGGTGCACCAGGGACAGTAGTCCAACGGCTAGTTTCTGGTGGCATTGTGGAGGAGAGTCCAGACTGTCCGGTGTGACACCGGACTGTCCGGTGCAAGGCTGACAGTGCCAACGGTCACCTGACAGATTCGACGGCTTGTGGCGCACCAGATAGGGCACCAGACTATCTGATGCCTACCACCGGACTGTCTGGTGTGTCGCAGAGAGCTACAGCTTTCCTCCAACGACTATATTTGAGTTGGGGTCTATATATACTTCACCCAACCGACCGTTTGAAGGTGCGGGAGCCAAAGCAACATTGAAAGGGAAATAAGGTTAACCTTTTCCTACAATTAATTTTGGTGGTTGAATGTCCAACACAAATATATGGACTAACTAGTTTGCTCTAGAACTCATGTATTACAGGTGCATAAGGTTCAACACTAACCAATAAATATTCAAGTTAGGGATCCAAATCAAAAGGAGCAAATACTTGAGTGTGTTGTGGCCCGTACAAATCCGAAGCAGCCACTCTCGGGAATTTGAAGGCGCCCTCCGCTATAATTCACCGGACTGTCCGGTGTGCCAGCGGAGCAACGACTAACTCACGCAACGGTCGACTCTGCAAAGTGCTACAGCGCGTGAATAGTGCGCGGCAGAATTCAGAGCAGAAAGTCTGAGGGGCACCGGACTGGTCGATGTGGCACCGGACTGTCCGGTGCCGCAAGAAGACAAAGCCCCAACAGTCGACCGAGCTCCGAACCCTAACGGTTGGGTGACGTGGCAGCGCACCGGACAGTGAATAGGACCTGTCCGGTGGCGCACCGGAATGTCCGATGCGCCCATTGACAGCTGCCTCCCCCAACGGCTTCTTTGGTGGTTGAGGGCTATAAATACCCCCAACCACCACACCTCCAAGCAACCAAGCATTCTGAACATTACATTCAATACAAGAGCAAAAGACTCCACTCCAAGACACATCAAATAGATTAAATCCTCTCCAAGCCACCAAATCAACTCAATTCCATTAGGGACTTGAGAGAGGGTGTTTTGTGTTCTTTTGTTGCTCTTGTCGTTTGGCTGCTCTACTTTCCGTTCCCTTAGGCAAACCACCATATTTTGATGGTGAAGATTATTGTATGTGGAATGATAAAATAAGGCATCATCTAACCTCAATCCACGAAAGCATATGGAACATTGTTGAGCTTGGAGCGCAGGTACCAAAGGTGGGGGACGACGACTACGACTCGGATGAGGTCACCCAAATTAGGCACTTTAACTCCCAAGCCACAACTATACTCCTAGCTTCCTTGTGTGGAGAGGAGTATAATAAGGTGCAAGGGTTAAAGAGTGCCAAAGAAATTTGGGACGTTCTCAAGACCGTGCACGAAGGAGATGAGGTGACCAAGATCACCAAGCGTGAGACGATCGAGGGAGAACTCGGTCGATTCGTCCTCAATAAGGGAGAAGAGCCGCAAGCAATGTACAACCGGTTAAAAACCTTGGTCAATCAAGTGCGCAACCTCAGGAGCACAAAATGGGATGACCATGAAATGGTCAAGGTTATTCTAAGATCTCTTGTTTTTCGTAATCCTACTCAAGTGCAACTAATCTATGGAGATCCTAGATACAAGCTAATGTCTCCCGAGGAGGTGATTGGCAAGTTTGTGAGCTTTGAATTTATGATCAAAGACTCCAAACATATTGTCAACTTGGAGCAAGGTGCCACCTCAACACCCGAGGTGCAACCCGTCGCATTCAAGGCGACGGAAGAAGAAAAGAGGGAGTCTACACCAAATAGACTTACAATTGATGCCTTCAAGCTCGACAACGAGGAGATGACGCTCATCATCAAGAGCTTCCGCCAAATCCTCAAACAAAGGAGGGGGAAGGACTACAAACCCCGTTCCAAAAGGGTGTGCTACAAATGTGGTAAGCCCGGTCATTTTATTGCTAAATGTCCTATTTCAGGTGATAGTGACAGGGGCCACGACAAGAAGGGGAAGAAGAAGGAAAAGAAGAGGTATTACAAGAAGAAGGGCGGTGATGCCCACGTGTGTCGGGAATGGGACTCCGACGAGAGCTCCACCGACTCTTCCTCCGACGAGGACGCCGCCAACATTGACGTCAACAAGGGCCTCCTCTTCCCCAACGTCGGCCACAAATGTCTCATGGCTAAGGACGACAAAAAGAAGAAGGTAAAATCTAGAGCCACCCCCAAATATACAACATCTAGTGATGAGGGTAGTTCTAGCGATGATGAAGATAATTTAATATCCCTTTTTGCCAACCTTAACATGGAACAAAAAAATTGAATGAAATTAATAGAAGCTATTAATGAAAAGGATGAACTCTTGGAAAGCCAAGAGGACTTCCTTATTAAAGAAAACAAAAAACATGTTAAGTTGAAAAATGCTTATGCTCAGGAAGTAGAAAAATGTGAAAACTTGACTAAAGAACTTAGTATTTGTCATGACTCTATTTCAAGCCTTAGAACTGAGAATGCTAGTTTAATTTCTAAGGTTGAAAAGTTAAATGTTTGCCATGATTCAATTATCTGTCATAGAGATGAAAATGCTAGTCTAAATGCTAAGATTGATGAATTGAATATTTGCCATGATACAATTTCTAGTCTTAGAATTGAGAATGATAGTTTAAATGCTAAGATTGAGAAATTGAGTGCTTGCAAACCCTCTACATCCACTGTTGAACATGTTTCCATTTGTACTAGATGTAGAGATGTTAATGTAGAAGCTATGGATGATCATCTTGCCATGATTAAACAACAAAATGATCACATAGCTAAATTAACTGCTAAAATTAATGAGCATGAGCTTGAAAATGAGAAGTTTAAATTTGCTAGAAGCATGCTCTATAATGGGAGACGCCCTGGCATTAAGGATGGCATTGGTTTCCAACAGGGGAGCAATGTCAAGCTTAATGCCCCTAAAAGATTTTCTAACTTTGTCAAGGGCAAGGCTCCCATGGTTCAGGATAATGAAGGCTACATTTTATATCCTGCTAATTATCCTGAGCATAAAATTAGGAAGATTCATGCTAGGAAATCTCAGTCTGTTTCTCACCATGCTTTTATGTATAAGAATGAGGCATCTAGCTCTAGGCAAACCACTCATGTTAAAATGCCTAGAAAGAAAATTCATACTGCATCAAATGAGCTTAACATTTCATTTAAGACTTTTGATGCATCTTATGTTTTAACTAACAAATCAGGCAAAGTAGTTATCAAATATGTTGGGGACAAACACAAGAGTCCTAAGACTTGTGTTTGGGTACCCAAGGTGCTTGTTTCTAATGTGAAAGGACCCAAGAACATTTGGATACCTAAGAACAAGGCCTAAATTTGTTTTGTAGGTTTATGCATCCGGTGGTTCAAGTTGGATAATGGATAGCAGGTGCACAAACCACATGATAGGGGAGAAGAAAATGTTCTCCTCCTATGAGAAAAACGAGGATCCCCAACGAGCTATCACATTCGGGGATGGAAATCAAGGATTGGTCAAAGGCTTGGGTAAAATTGCTATATCACCTGACCATTCTATTTCCAACGTTTTTCTTGTAGATTCATTAGATTACAATTTGCTTTCTGTATCTCAATTATGTAAAATGGGCTACAGCTGTCTTTTTAGTGATATTGGTGTTATTGTCTTTAGAAGAAGTGATGTGTAACGCCCTGAATTTTGGGGTAGAAATTTTTCTTCTTTTCCCTCACCAAATTCAGGCGTTACCCTTTCTTTTTTTCCTTTTCTCCTTGCTAAACCTTGATCTTTTCCAAAGTTATAGCGGGATTCGGCTTGAGATCCCATATAAAGCAAAACCCTAAAATACTTTATTTTGTGTGATGCACCATGCCGAACCATGCATACTTTTTGATTGTTTTAAAATGTAAATGCATTCATCTAGAGAAAATAGATTTTTTTAGAAAAAGGAAAACCTTTTCCTCCTCTCTTTCCCCCTCCCCTCCCATTTTCGGCCCAGCCGCCCCCCCGCGCGCCCCATTTGGGCCCAAAGCGGCCCAACCGCCCCTCCCCTCCCCCCCTCCCCCCAAAAATTCCCCTCCCCGCGGGCCCCGCCCGTCATTGTCCCTCCCTCTCTCCCTCTCCCCTACCCTAACCGCCGCCGTCGCCCTCTCCCTGCGCCGCCGCGCCGCCCTCCCTCGCCGTGGTGAGGCCCCTCCCCCCTCCCTTCTTACCCCTCCCCTCCCCCCCTCGCGTCTGGCCCCGCCCGGCCGCTCCCCGGCGAGCCGCCCCGCCCCGCCCCGTGCTCGGCCGCCCCCGGCTGCCCCGCGCCGCCCCCGGCGAGCCGCGCCCGGCCCCGCCTCGGCGAGCCCCCCCCCGCGCTCGGCCGCTCCTCGGCGAGCCCGCCCCGCCCCGCGCTCGGCCGCCCTAGCGAGCCCGCCCCTCCCCGCGCCCGGCCGCCCCAGCGGGCCGCCCCCGCCTCGGCTCGGCCGCCCCCGTCCCCGGCCTGGCCGCCCCCGCCCCGACCTCGGCCGCCCCCGCCTCGGCTCGGCCGCCCCGTCCCCGACCTCGGCCGCCCCCGTCCCCGGCCCGGCCGCCCCCGCCCCGACCTCGGCCGCCCCCGCCTCGGCTCGGCCGCCCCCGACCTCGGCCGCCCCGTCCCCGACCTCGACCGCCCCCGCCCCGGTTCGGCTGCCCCGCGCCCGCCTCAGCTCTGGCCATGGCGCCGCCGCCCCGGCCCCAGTCGCCCTCGCCCCGTGCGTGCCGCCCGGCCCCGCCTCGGCCCCGGCCGTGCCGCCTCGCGCCGTCCGGCCCCCGTCCCGGCCGCGCCGCCCCGTGCCCGGCCCCCGCGCCCGCCCGTGCTTCGCCCCGCCCATGCTCCGTGCTCGCCCGCCCGCCCCGGCGTGCCCCGCTCGCGTCGTGACGGTCCCGGCGTGGCCTCGAGCTCGGCCCAGCGTGCCTATGGCGCGCGACCTTGAGCTCGGCCAGCGCGCGGCCCCGACGTGCGCACGGTTAGTTCACGGCGCGTGCGTGTGGCCTTGCGCGCGTGCTCGCGCAGTGCGCGGTGCCTTGGCACAGCCCACCGTGCCCTCGTCTACCCCTAGATGTGCCCGTCTACCCCCCCCATAGTTTACGCGCGCTAACCATGTTACTCATGTTAATAAAATATGAAACTCAATTTAGAAATCGGTTACGTTAGTTAATTCATATAGCTAATCGTCTATCTCGTTTAATGTTGATTAACTAAAAGTGGCTATGTTTCCATTAGTGCATGTGACTAATTATTATTATTGGAGTTAAGTGGAACTAGAACACGTAACGTCTAGTTATTCGTCTACCCGTAGTGCGCCTTGTGCATAAGCCCTAACCCCTGCAAGACCCTTCCCCGTTTCTTTCTAACCATGGAAAATGCAATATCACATGTCATATTCTATGCATGTTTAATCTACTTGTTCTCTTTTATGGTGTACTGTTGGTTTCCTAATTTCAATGGATGGATGAATGTATGTTTGCACTCGCATAGAGAACGATCCGGTTGAAGAGCCTGAAGAACTCGCAGGAGAAGTCCCTGAGCAGCAGTCGGTTGGTGGAGGCAAGTGTCCCTTGACCTATCTCTGTCCTATTCATTCTTTAATTCACCTCCTGCATTACACATTTATGCCTAAGGATTGACTAACTTTGTTATCCATGTCCTTGTTTACCTATTTGGGTTGGATTATTATTGGTTAGCTTTATGCTATTGCTCAACATTAATCAATGAACATGATGAGAATTATCTATGATACGCTGTTTTCCCTCTTATTTATGATATCATACTTGTGGCATTTAAGGGGACTCGAGCGGTTTCTCGAGTGCCTCTCCATAAGGACCTGTTCTTTGGATGACCACCCGGGAAAACAGTGCAACCATGAGGGTGGAGTGGGACGCCCTTAGCTGAGTAATTAGAGGAACCGGGGCGTAGTTCGCTTAGCCGTCGTGCCGTCAATGGGGCTCGGTGTATGCGACTCGCTCTGCCAAGGTTGATTTGTCCCTTGGGGAGGAGTGCGGTACATTTAGGAAACCTAACGGGCGGCTACAACCTCGGGGAATCTTTGTAAAGGCTACGTAGTGATGCCCTGCTGGACCACCTAGGTAGTGGTCAATGGGGAGTAGCTCTCTCTGGGCAGAAAGGGAATCACGGCTTGTGGGTAAAGTGCACAACCTCTGCAGAGTGTATGAAAAACTGATATATCAGCCGTGCTCGCGGTTATGAGCGGCCAAGGGAGCTCCAGTGATTAGTGGTACTTGATCAGAGACATTGTGGTTTACAGGTGGCAATGAGATTGATGGTTCTGGTTATGACTATGGTACTGGTAAGTTGTATTCTTTCCATTTGGAAAGGGTACTTTGGGTTAATAACTCGGGATTAATGCTAAAACCTGGCTTTCTACTAGTAAATAATAATCTGACCAACTAAAAGCAACTGCTTGACTTATCCCCACATAAAGCTAGTCCACTACAGCCAAACAGGATACTTGCTGAGTATGTTGATGTGTACTCACCCTTGCTCTACACACCAAACCCCCCCAGGTTGTCCGCATTGCAACCACTGCTCAGGAGAAGATGAAGCCGTGGAAGGAGACTTCCAGGAATTTCAAGACTACGACGAGTTCTAGGTGTGGGTTAGCGGCAACCCCCAGTCGGCTGCCTGTGAAGGCCGCAGTTATCTACGTTTCGTTTTCGCACTTTGATTATTGTAAAGACTATGTGGATGTCCCAGACATATGATGTAATCGACTATTATTTCCCTTTTTAATACTATTTGAGCACTGTGTGATGATGTCCATGTTATGTAACTACTGTGTACGTGAATTGCTGATCCTGGCACGTACATGGTTCGCATTCGGTTTGCCTTCTAAAACCGGGTGTGACATAGCTGGTATCAAAGCCGTGTTGACTGTAGGACCGCTAACCTAGAGTAGAATGGTCGTTCTAAGGATTAAAGACCTTTGTCCTTGCCTTGACTTTGGTATCCTTTCAAAAGTTGGTCATATCGACCAAACCTATGTTCTACTATATATTATACCTTGCTGAAAATTGTGTTTTAATCTAATCCTTCATTTATTTATGGTTCATTATTTGCTGGTCATATTAATTCTGTTCTCACTCTTTTGCTTGCGGTGTCTTTTGTAGATGGCTCGTCTTAGACACACTGCACGAAAGTCCGTCATCCCCTTCTTACCCTCCCGCCTTGCTGAGCGTCCGCTTCGCCGTCCCGTGGCCGGACAGTCCAGCCACTTGGAGAGGCTGCACCACCGCCTGCATGAGGAGCAGGAACGTCGACGACAGGAGCAGCAGGGCTCTTCTTTCTCGCTCCAGCAGGAGATAGAGTCTGTGAGGAGCTGCTCCCCTGTGCTTCCCCTGGAGGCGCCCCCTGCACCACCACTGGGCGCCCCAGCCTCTGGAGTAGCTGCTGGAGGAGACCCAGACGACGGAGGTGGCGACGACAGCTCGAGCCACGACACCGACTTCCCTGCTGACCAGGAGCCGGAAGGATGGGTTGCTCGACCCATCACTCGCGACGCTGCTCGCGGGTGTCACTTCCACGATGCGCTCGACACCCTACTATGTCGGGCACTTGACCGCCGTACTTGGTCCATCGAGTATCGCTGTGTGGTCTACCAGCATAGTCGCGGGGTCTACCCGGACCGCTGGGAGGCGACCTGCTTGGTGCGCCGTCTGGAGAACAGTTTCCAAGGTGCGAAGGCCTGCTCAGAGCACTATTCTATCTCTGAGCGGGACTCAACTGAGGCGGCCATGCAAGATGCCGCACGGCGTGCTCTTTCGCACTACTGCTCGATTCTCGGTGGGGTAGCTGACGGTCTCGACCTGAAGTATTACCCCCACCGTCCATCTGGCAGCACAGGAGGCGTGATTGTCTCACCTGTTGGTGAGGACAATCCTAGGTTGAGCAGCACAGTCAACCTAGCCGCCGTGCTAAACACGGAGCTGGACCATGCATTAGACGAGCTGAGTAGGGCTCGTGCTGAGATCGCCCTGCTGCAGGCTGAGCGCGCGGAGCGTCGTCACCTGGACGATGGTTCCCCCGCTCCCGTCGGGACTCAGCACCCGTACCGCTCACCTCGGCGTGGACACCGGTCTTATGGCAATCCCGACTGCAAGACCAAGATAAATTTAGAACCATAGGTCGTTAGAGTCAGATCTTGTAATTAATACGAAGATATATACATAGAAGCTACAGTCTTAGCATTAGTCTCGCTTTTAGTTAGTCTTAGTTAGACAGGGTAGTTTGCTATATCCTGTGCATTTATGTTTGTCATGATGAACTATGTTTGATTTGGATCTTTGTAATGACTGTCACCAGGATGTGGGTATCCCCTGCATTTTGGTTTACCGGTTATATGTTAATGGAGTTAGCTATTTAGTTGGGAAGCCTTTTATTCCACTTTCCTCTTTATCTGAGGAGCTGTGTTGGTCTGTGTTGGAGAACAGTGAAGATGTTCATCTGCTCAGTGTTGTGGAGAATTCTATACTCTTTTCTTATGCTGCAAGATTTGCAAGATCAGTTCTGATGTGTGGTTGCGTTCTGCAGATGTCAGAGAACAGGCGCAGAGGAGGAAAGCGTGCTCAGCAGGAGCAGCCAGCTCCGCAAGATGAGGTGCCCCAGCAGCAGCATCTACCGCCCCCGCCCCCGATGTCCATCGAGCAGATGTTTCTGATGCAGACTCAGGCAGTCCAAGCCATTGGTCAGACTCTGGCCGCCATTCAGCAGCAGCAGCAGCAACAGCCACCACCTCAGCCTCAGATGCCTCAGATGCCTAGAGACAAGCGTGCTGAATTCATGAGAGGTCATCCCCCAACGTTTTCTCATTCTTCTGACCCCATGGATGCTGAAGACTGGCTGCGCACTGTGGAGCGGGAGTTGCATACCGCTCAGTGTGATGACAGGGAGAAAGTCCTGTATGGTCCCCGTCTGTTGAGAGGAGCAGCTCAGTCATGGTGGGAGTCTTATCTCGCCACCCATGCCCACCCCGACACCATCACCTGGGAAGAGTTTAGAGGTAGCTTTCGTCAGTACCATGTGCCTGCAGGTCTGATGACAGTGAAGAAGGAGGAGTTCCTGGCTCTTAAGCAAGGGTCATCGTCTGTCAGTGAGTACCGGGACAGGTTTCTACAGTTGTCTCGCTATGCTCCTGAGGATGTCAACACCGACGCCAAGCGACAGTATCGTTTCCTGAGAGGCTTGGTTGACCCTCTGCAGTATCAGCTGATGAATCACACCTTCCCGACATTCTAGCACCTGATTGACAGAGCGATCATGACAGAGAGGAAGCGTAAGGAGATGGAGGATCGCAAGCGCAAGATCAGTGGACCCCAGCCTGGAAGCAGCAATCGTCCTCGTTTCTCGGGCAATCAACCTCAGCAGTTCAGGCAGAACCAGCGTCCACCTCAGCAGCAGCAGCAGCAGTTCCAAAGGCAGTATCCTCAGCATCAGTATCAGAATCGTCAGAACAATCAGTCAGGAGGAGGTCAGTTCCAGAGGCAGAATCAGCAGGCACCTCGTCTTCCTGCCCCAGCAAACCAGCAGAATAATCAAGCAGCACCAGCTCAGGTCGGAAATAGAGCATGTTTCCACTGTGGAGAGCAGGGCCATTGGGTGATGCAATGTCCGAAGAAGGCAGCCCAGCAGCAGTCAGGCCCCAATGCCCCAGCAAAGCAGAATGTGTCTCAGCCTGGAGCAGGCAACCGCTCTCAGCCGCGCTATAACCATGGGAGACTGAACCACTTGGAGGCTGAAGCAGTTCAGGAGACCCCTGGCGTGATAGTAGGTATGTTCCCAGTCGACTCCCATATTGCAGAAGTGTTATTTGACACTAGAGCAATGCATTCTTTCATTACTGCATCATGGGTAGAAGCACATAATCTTCCAATTACTACCATGTCCACCCCCATTCAAATTGACTCAGCCGGTGGTAGAATTTGAACTGATAGCATTTGTTTGAATGTAAGTGTGGAAATAAGGGGGATAGCATTTCCCGCTAACCTCATAGTAATGGGTACTCAGGGAATAGATGTCATCCTAGGGATGAATTGGCTAGATAAGTATCAGACAGTTATCAGTTGTGATAAGAGGACAATCAAGTTGGTGTCCCCACTAGGAGAGGAAGTGGTGACCGAGTTAGTCCCGCCTGAACCGAGGAAAGGAAGTTGTCATCAGATGGCTGTTGATAGCAGTGAAGCAGACCCAACTGAGAGTATCAAGGTTGTGTCCGAGTTCCCAGATGTGTTTCCAAAGGACTTACCGGGTATGCCACCCGAGTGGAAAGTTGAGTTTGCCATAGAGCTTCTTCCTGGCACCGCTCCTATCTTTAAGAGAGCTTACAGAATATCTGGACCAGAGTTAGTTGAACTTAAGAAGCAAATTGATGAGCTGTCAGAGAAAGGTTACATCCAGCCAAGCACCTCGCCTTGGGCCGCCCCTGTCCTATTTGTGGAGAAGAAAGATGGCACCAAAAGGATGTGTGTCGATTATCGAGCTTTGAATGAGGTCACGATCAAGAACAAGTACCCTTTGCCTAGAATAGAAGATCTGTTCGACCAGTTGAGAGGAGCCAGTGTGTTCTCCAAGATTGATCTGAGGTCAGGTTACCATCAGCTCAGGATCCGACCTTCGGACATTCCGAAGACGGCATTCATTACCAAGTATGGGTTGTATGAGTTCACTGTGATGTCTTTCGGTCTAACAAATGCACCAGCCTTCTTTATGAATCTGATGAATAGTGTATTCATGGACTATCTTGACAAGTTTGTGGTGGTATTTATTGATGACATTCTGATTATTCTCAAAGCGAAGAAGAGCATGCAAGTCATTTGAGGATGGTATTGCAGAGATTGCGAGAGCACCAGCTGTATGCAAAGTTGAGCAAGTGTGAGTTCTGGATCAGTGAAGTCCTGTTCTTGGGTCATATAATCAACAAAGAAGGATTGGCTGTGGATTCGAAGAAAGTGACAGACATTCTGAACTGGAAAGCGCCAACAGATGCTCGAGGAATCAAGAGCTTCATTGGAATGGCCGGATATTATCGGCGATTCATTGAAGGGTTCTCGAAGATTGCGAAACCCATGACAGCGTTTCTAGGCAACAAAGTCGAGTTCAAGTGGACCCAGAAATGTCAAGAGGCCTTTGAAGCGCTGAAAGAGAAGTTGACTACCGCGCCTGTCTTAGTCTTGCCTGATGTGCACAAGCCCTTCTCGGTGTATTGTGATGCTTGTTACACTGGTTTGGGATGTGTGTTGATGCAAGAGGGAAGAGTTGTGGCCTACTCGTCCCGACAGCTGAAGGTTCATGAGAAGAATTACCCAATCCATGACCTAGAGTTGGCAGCAGTGGTTCATGCACTGAAGACATGGAGGCACTACCTGTATGGACAGAAGTGTGATGTTTACACAGACCACAAGAGTCTGAAGTACATATTCACTTAGTCAGAGCTGAATATGAGGCAAAGAAGATGGTTAGAGTTGATCAAAGACTATGAGTTGGAGATCCATTACCATCCAGGCAAAGCGAACGTAGTGGCAGATGCTTTGAGCAGGAAGAGTCAGGTCAATCTGATGGTCGCTCGTCCGATGCCTTATGAGTTGGCCAAAGAGTTTGATAGGTTGAGTCTCGGATTTCTGAATAATTCGCGAGGAGTCACAATTGAGTTGGAACCTACCCTGGAGCGGGAAATCAAAGAAGCGCAGAAGAATGAAGAGAAGATCAGTGAGATCCGGCGACTGATTCTGGAAGGCAAAGGCAAAGATTTTCGGAAAGATGCAGAAGGTGTGATATGGTTCAAAGACCGCTTGTGCGTTCCTAATGTCCAGTCTATTCGGGAGTTGATCCTCAAGGAAGCTCATGAGACAGCTTACTCGATTCACCCTGGTAGTGAGAAGATGTATCAGGATCTGAAGAAGAAATTCTGGTGGTACGGAATGAAGAGGGAAATTGCAAAGTATGTGGCTATGTGTGATAGTTGTTGGCGGATCAAGGCAGAGCACCAGAGACCAGCTGGATTGTTGCAACCGTTGCAAATTCCTCAGTGGAAATGGGATCAAATTGGTATGGATTTCATAGTCAGGTTGCCTCGCACTCGAGCTGGCTACGATTCTATTTGAGTAGTAGTGGACCGCTTAACCAAGTCAACCCACTTCATACCTGTCAAGACCAACTATAGCAGTGCAGTATTGGCAGAGTTGTACATGTCTCGGATCGTTTGTCTTCATGGTGTGCCAAAGAAGATAGTGTCAGACAGAGGAACTCAATTCACCTCTCATTTCTAGCAGCAGTTGCATGAAGCTTTGGGCACACATCTGAATTTCAGTTCAGCCTATCATCCGCAGACAGATGGTCAGACTGAAAGAACCAATCAAATCCTCGAAGACATGTTGAGAGCCTGTGCGTTGCAAGATCAGTCCGGGTGGGACAAGAGATTGCCTTATGCAGAGTTTTCCTATAACAATAGTTACCAGGCCAGCTTGAAGATGTCACCATTTCAAGCGCTCTATGGAAGGAGTTGTAGAACTCCGTTGCACTGGGATCAGCCTCCGGAAAAGCAGGTGTTCGGGCCAGACATTTTGCTTGAAGCTGAAGAGAACATCAAGATGGTTTGAGAGAATCTAAAGATAGCGCAATCGAGGCAGCGAAGCTATGCAGACACAAGAAGAAGAGAGCTGAGTTTCGAAGTCAGAGACTTTGTCTATCTGAAAGTGTCACCGATCAGAGGAGTCAAAAGGTTCGGAGTCAAAGGCAAGCTAGCACCCCGCTACATCGGTGCGTATCAGATTCTCGCAAAGCATGGAGAAGTGGCTTATCAGCTCGGTCTGCCAGAAAATTTGTGTGCTGTGCATGATGTCTTTCATGTGTCTCAGTTGAAGAAGTGCCTGCGTGTGCCGGAAGAGCAGTTGCCAGTGGAAGGTCTTGAAGTCCAAGAGGACTTGACCTACACAGAGAAACCAGTGCAAATCCTTGAAACCGCAGACAGGGTCACCCGAAGGAATACCATCAGAATGTGCAAAGTCAGATGGAATCATCACTCTAAGGAAGAAGCAACTTGGGAGCGCGAAGATGATCTGATGGCCAAATACCCTGAGCTCTTTGCTAGCCAACCCTGAATCTCGAGGGCGAGATTCTTTTAAGGGGGATAGGTTTGTAACGCCTTGAATTTGGGGGTAGAAATTTTTCTTCTTTTCCCTCACCAAATTCAGGCGTCACCCTTTCTTTTTTTCCTTTTCTCCTTGCTAAACCTTGATCTTTTCCAAAGTTATAGCGGGATTCGGCTTGAGATCCCATGTAAAGCAAAACCCTAAAATACTTTATTTTGTGTGATGCACCATGCCGAACCATGCATACTTTTTGATTGTTTTAAAATGTAAATGCATTCATCTAGAGAAAATAGATTTTTTTAGAAAAAGGAAAACCTTTTACTCCTCTCTTTCCCCCTCCCCTCCCATTTTCGGCCCAGCCGCCCCCCCGCGCGCCCCATTTGGGCCCAAAGCGGCCCAGCCGCCCCTCCCCTCCCCCAAAAATTCCCCTCCCCGCGGGCCCCGCCTGTCATTCTCCCTCCCTCTCTCCCTCTCCCCTACCCTAACCGCCGCCGTCGCCCTCTCCCTGCACCGCCGCCGCCGCCGCCGCGCCGCCCTCCCTCGCCGCGGTGAGGCCCCTCCCCCTCCCTTCTTCCCCCTCCCCTCCCTCCCCCTCGCGTCCGGCCCCGCCCGACCGCTCCCCGGCGAGCCGCCCCGCCCCGCCCCATGCTCGGCCGCCCCCGGTCGCCCCGCGCCGCCCCCGGCGAGCCGCGCCCGGCCCCGCCTCGGCGAGACCGCCCCCCCACGCCCAGCCGCTCCTCGGTGAGCCCGCCCCGCCCCGCGCTCGGCCGCCCCGGCGAGCCCGCCCCTCCCCGTGCCTGGCCGCCCCCGCCTCGGCTCGGCCGCCCCGTCCCCGACCTCGGCCGCCCCCGTCCCCAGCCCGGCCGCCCCCGCCCTGACCTCGGCCGCCCCCGCCTCGGCTCGGCCGCCCCGTCCCCGACCTCGGCCGCCCCCGTCCCCAGCCCGGCCGCCCCCGCCCCGACCTCGGCCGCCCCCGCCTCGGCTCGGTCGCCCCGTCCCCGACCTCGGCCGCCCCCGTCCCCGCCCCGGCCGCCCCCGCCCCGACCTCGGCCGCCCACGCATCGGCTCGGCCGCCCCCGTCCCCGACCTCGGCCGCCCCATCCCCGACCTCGACCGCCCCCGCCCCGGTCGGCCGCCCCACGCCCGCCCCGGCCTGGTCGTGCCCGCCTTGGCTCCGGCCATGGCGCCGCCGCCCCGGCCCCGGTCGCCCTCGCCCCGTGCGCGCCGCCCGGCCCCGTCTTGGCCCCGGCCGCGCCGCCCCGCGCCGTCCGGCCCCCGTCCTGGCCGCGCCGCCCCGTGCCCGGCCCCCGCGCCCGGCCGTGCCGCCCTGGCCGTGCCCCCGCCCCGCCCGTGCTTCGCCCCGCCCGTGCTCCGTGCTCGCCCGCCCGCCCCGGCGTGCCCCACTCGCGTCGTGACGGTCCCGGCGTGGCCTCGAGCTCGGCCCAGCGTGCCTATGGCGCGCGGCCCCGACGTGCGCACGGTTAGTTCGCGGCGCGTGCGTGTGGCCTTGCGCGCGTGCTCGCGCAGTGCGCGGTGCCTTGGCACGGCCCGCCGTGCCCTCGTCTACCCCTAGACGTGCCCGTCTACCCCCCCATAGTTTACGCGCGCTAACCACGTTACTCATGTTAATAAAATAGGAAACTCAATTTAGAAATCGGTTACGTTAGTTAATTCATATAGCTAATCGTCTATCTCGTTTAATGTTGATTAACTAAAAGTGGTTATGTTTTCATTAGTGCTTGTGGCTAATTATTGTTATTGGAGTTAAGTGGAACTAGAACACGTAACGTCTAGTTATTCGTCTACCCGTAGTGCGCCTTGTGCATAAGCCCTAACCCCTGCAAGACCCTTCCCCGTTTCTTTCTAACCATGGAAAATGCAATATCACATGTCATATTCTATGCATGTTTAATCTACTTGTTCTCTTTTATGGTGTACTGTTGGTTTCCTAATTTCAATGGATGGATGAATGTATGTTTGCACTCGCATAGAGAACGATCCGGTTGAAGAGCCCGAAGAACTCGCAGGAGAAGTCCCTGAGCAGCAACCGGTTGGTGGAGGCAAGTGTCCCTTGACCTATCTCTGTCCTATTCATTCTTTAATTCACCTCCCGCATTACACATTTATGCCTAAGGATTGACTAGCTTTGTTATCCATGTCCTTGTTTACCTATTTGGGTTGGATTATTATTGGTTAGCTTTATGCTATTGCTCAACATTAATCAATGAACATGATGAGAATTATCTATGATACGCTGTTTTCCCTCTTATTTATGATATCATACTTGTGGCATTTAAGGGGACTCGAGCGGTTTCTCGAGTGCCTCTCCATAAGGACCTGTTCTTTGGATGACCGCCCGGGAAAACAGTGCAACCATGAGGGTGGAGTGGGACACCCTTAGCTGAGTAATTAGAGGAACCGGGGCGTAGTTCGCTTAGCCGTCATGCCGTCAATGGGGCTCGGTGTATGCGACTCGCTCTGCCAAGGTTGATTTGTCCCTTGGGGAGGAGTGCGGTACATTTAGGAAACCTAACGGGCGGCTACAGCCTCAGGGAATCTTTGTAGCCTAGGTAGTGGTCAATGGGGAGTAGCTCTCTCTGGGCAGAAAGGGAATCACGGCTTGTGGGTAAAGTGCACAACCTCTGCAGAGTGTATGAAAAACTGATATATTAGCCGTGCTCGCGGTTATGAGCGGCCAAGGGAGCTCCAGTGATTAGTGGTACTTGATCAGAGACATTGTGGTTTACAGGTGGCAATGAGATTGATGGTTCTGGTTATGACTATGGTACTGGTAAGTGGTATTCTTTCCATTTGGAAAGGGTACTTTGGGTTAATAACTCGGGATTAATGCTAAAACCTGGCTTTGTACTAGTAAATAATAATCTGACCAACTAAAAGCAACTGCTTGACTTATCCCCACATAAAGCTAGTCCACTACAGCCAAACAGGATACTTGCTGAGTATGTTGATGTGTACTCACCCTTGCTCTACACACCAAACCCCCCCAGGTTGTCCGCATTGCAACCACTGCTCAGGAGAAGATGAAGCCGTGGAAGGAGACTTCCAGGAATTTCAAGACTACGACGAGTTCTAGGTGTGGGTTAGCGGCAACCCCCAGTCGGCTACCTGTGAAGGCCGCAGTTATCTACGTTTCGTTTTCGCACTTTGATTATTGTAAAGACTATGTGGATGTCCCAGACATATGATGTAATCGACTATTATTTCCCTTTTAATACTATTTGAGCACTGTGTGATGATGTCCATGTTATGTAACTGCTGTGTACGTGAATTGCTGATCCTGGCACGTACATGGTTCGCATTCGGTTTGTCTTCTAAAACCGGGTGTGACATGATGATTCAATAGCATTTAAGGGAGTGTTAGAGGGTCAGCTATATTTAGTTGATTTTAACAAAGCTAAACTTGACACTTGCTTAATTGATAAGACTAATATGGGTTGGCTCTAGCATCGCCGACTTGCCCATGTTGGGATGAAGAATCTCCACAAACTTCTAAAGGGAGAGCACATTTTAGGACTAACCAATGTTCATTTTGAGAAAGACAGGGTTTGTAGCGCATGCCAAGCATGAAAGCAAGTTGGCGCTCATCATCCACACAAGAACATAATGACGATGGACAAGCCACTCGAGCTACTCCACATGGACCTATTCGGCCCGATTGCTTACATAAGCTTCGGCGGGAGTAAGTACTGTCTAGTAATTGTGGATGATTATTCTCGCTTCACTTGGGTATTCTTTTTGCAGGAAAAATCTCAAACTCAAGAGACCTTAAAATGATTCTTAAGATGGGCTCAAAATGAGTTTGGATTAAGGATCAAAAAGATAAGAAGCGACAACAGGACGGAGTTCAAGAATTCACAAATAGAAGGATTTCTTGAGGATGAGGGCATCAAACATGAGTTCTCTTCTCCCTACACACCTCAACAAAATGGTGTAGTGGAGAGGAAGAATAGAACTCTACTGGACATGGCAAGAACCATGCTTGATGAGTACAAGACACCGGATCGGTTTTGGATCGAGGCGATTAACACCGCCTGCTACTCCATCAACCGGCTCTACCTTCACCAAATCCTCAAGAAAACATCGTATAAACTCCTCACTGGTAAAAAGCCCAATGTTTCATATTTTAGAGTCTTTGGGAGCAAATGCTTTATTCTTATTAAAAGAGGTAGAAAATCTAAATTTGCTTCAAAAGCTGTAGAAGGTTTTTTACTTGGTTATGACTCAAATACAAGGGCATATAGAGTCTTCAACAAATCCACTGGATTAGTTGAGGTTTCTTGTGACATTGTGTTTGATGAGACTAATGGCTCCCAAGTGGAGCAAGTTGATCTTGATGAACTAGATGATGAAGAGGCTCCATGTGTCGCGCTAAGAAATATGTCTATTGGGGATGTATGTCCTAAGGAATCCGAAGAGCCTCCACAAGGACAAGATCAACCGTCATCTTCCCACCAAGCATCTCCACCAACCCAAGATGAGTATCAGGCTCAAGATAATGAAGATCAAAAGGATGAGCCACCTCAAGAGGAGGACAATGATCAAAGGGGATGAAAATAATGAAGACAAGGGAGATGATCAAGAAATTCAGGGTCAAAGACCACCACACCCAAGAGTCCACCAAGCAATTCAACGAGATCACCCCGTCAACTCCATCCTTGGTGACATTCATAAGGGGGTAACCACTAGATCTCGAGTTGCTCATTTCTGTGAACATTACTCTTCTGTTTCCTCTATTGAGCCATACAAGGTAGAGGATGCATTAAGAGATTCGGATTGGGTGGTGGCTACACAAGTGGAGCTCAACAACTTTACGAGGAATGAGGTATGTCATTTAGTTCCACGTCCTAATCAAAATGTTGTAGGTACCAAATGGGTATTCCGCAACAAGCAAGATGAGCATGGTGTGGTGATAAGGAGCAAAGCCCGACTTGTGGCCAAAGGATATTCACAAGTCGAAGGTTTGGATTTCGATGAAACTTATGCACCTGTAGCTAGGCTTGAGTCAATTCGCGTATTACTTGCCTATGCTACTTACCATGGCTTTAAGCTCTATCAAATGGACGTGAAAAGTGCCTTCCTCAATGGACCCATCAAGGAAGAGATCTATGTTGAGCAACCTCCCGGCTTTGAAGATAGTGAGTACCCTAACCATGTTTATAAACTCTCAATGGCGCTTTATGGGCTCAAGCAAGCCCCAAGAGCATGGTATGAATGCCTGTGTGACTTTCTTATCACTAATGGCTTCAAAGTCGGCAAGGCTGATCCTACACTCTTTACTAAAACTGTTGAAAAAGACTTGTTTATATGCCAAATTTATGTTGATGATATCATATTTGGGTCTACTAACAAGTCTACTTGTGAAGAGTTTAGTAGGATCATGGTACAGAAATTCGAGATGTCTATGATGGGGGAGTTGAGATATTTCCTATGATTTCAAATCAAGCAACTCTAAGAGGGCACCTTCATCATCCAAACAAAGTACATTCAAGACATACTTAAGAAGTTTGGAATGAAGGATGGAAAACCCATCAAGACACCCATGGGAACAAATAGGCATCTCGACCTCGACACGGGAGGTAAATCCGTAGATCGAAAGGTATATCAGTCGATGATAGGATCTTTACTCTATTTATGTGCATCTCGACCAGATATTATGCTTTCTGTATGCATGTGTGCAAGGTTCCAAGCCGATCCTAAGGAAGTTCACCTGAGGGCCGTGAAGAGAATCATGAGATACTTAGTCTACACTCCTAAGTTTGGGCTTTGGTACCCAAGGGATCCACTTTTGATTTAATAGGATATTCCGATGCCGATTGGGTAGGGTGTAAAATTGATAGGAAGAGCACATCAGGGACTTGTCAGTTTCTGGGAAGATCCCTGGTGTCTTGGGCTTCAAAGAAATAAAACTCCGTAGCTCTTTCCACCGCCGAAGCCGAGTACATTGCCGCAGGCCATTGTTGCGCGCAATTGCTTTGGATGAGGCAAACCCTTAGGGACTATGTCTACAAATTGAGCAAAGTCCCTCTCCTATGTGATAATAAGAGTGCAATCCGCATGGCGGATAATCCCGTTGAACACAGCCGCACTAAGCACATAGACATTCGGTATCACTTTCTAGGGGATCACCAGTAAAAGGGAGATATCGAAATTGCTTATGTTAATACCCAAAACCAATTAGCTGATATCTTTACCAAGCCACTAGATGAGAAAACCTTTAGCAAACTTAGGAATGAGCTAAATATACTTGATTCTCGAATTTTGATTGAAACATTGCACACATAGCTCATTTATATACCTTTGATCATATCTCTTTCATTTGGTACAAATGCCTATTTCTTATTCTTCTTGTGCCAAAACTACGACTAATGTGTTTTCAAGTGTATTTCTATACTAAGTCGTAGATTGAAAGGGAAATGGAGTATTCGGCAAAGACAACGCTTCCACTCAACTCTAATGGTACTGTCTATCCTTTGTCGGTATTCCGCAAGCTTTCAATGGTATGATCCTCACTTGTATTTATTTTACCATTTGGGCGGTAATGTTAGGCCCCAAAGAGGGAGAAAATGCTCTAAGGGCTCCAAAGTTCTCCATTTTTCACGATTAATGCCAAAGGGGGAGAAAATATTAAGCACAAAGCAAAAGGACCGCACCACCATTTCAAAAATTTTCAAAATGAAGATTTATTTGGTTTTCACAAATGTTTGTTTTTCAATTTGTATCAATTGATATCTATGCTTATGAAAATAAGATTTCAAAATTGGTATCCATTTAAAAACCCTCTTGAAAGCTAAGAGGAGAATTTCATTCAGGGGGAGCTTTTATTTAGTCAAAGGAAAAGTATTTGAAACAGGGGGAGAAATTTCAAATCTTGAAAATGCTTCTCGCAATCTTATTCATATACCTTTGACTATTTACAAAATAATTTGAAAAGATTTGCAAAACAAAACATGTGGTGCAAATGTGGTAGAAAATGTCAAATAAAAGAAAGCAATCCATTCATATCTAGTAAGATTATCAATTGGTTTAATTCCAAGTAACCTATGCACTTACCATATGCAAACTAGTTCATTTCTGCACTTTATATATTTGCTTTGGTTTGTGTTGGCATCAATCACCAAAAAGGGGGAGATTGAAAGGGAAATAGGGTTAACCTTTTCCTACAATTAATTTTGGTGGTTGAATATCCAATATAAACATGGACTAACTAGTTTGCTCTATAACTCATGTATTACAGGTGCATAAGGTTCAACACAAACCAATAAATATTCAAGTTAGGGACCCAATTCAAAAGGAGCAAAGACTTGAGTGTGTTGTGGACTGGCGCACTGGACTGTCCGGTGTGCCACCGGACAGTGTCCGGTGCACCATGCCCGTACAAATCCGAAGTAGCCACTTTCGGGAATTTGAAGGTGCCCTCCGCTATAATTCACCGGACTATCCGGTGTGCCAGCGGAGCAACGGCTAACTCGCGCAACGGTCGACTCTGCAAAGTGCTACAGTGCGTGAACAGTGCGTGGCAGAAGTTAGAGCAGAAAGTCAGAGTGGCACCGGACTGACCGGTGTGGCACCGGACTGTCCGGTGCCACAAGAAGACAAAGCCCCAACGGTCGACCGAGCTTTGAACCCTAACAGTTGGGTGACATGGCAGCGCAACGGACAGTGAACAGGACCTGTCCGGTGGCGCACCGGACTGTTCAATGCGCCCATCGACAGCAGCCTCCCCCAACGGCTTCATTGGTGGTTGAGGGCTATAAGTACCCCCAACCACCACAACTACAAGCAACCAAGCATTCTGAACATTGCATTCAATATAAGAGCAAAAGACTCCACTCCAAGACACATTAAATAGATTGAATCCTCTCCAAGCCACCAAATTAACTCAATTGTATTAGGGATTTGAGAGAGGGTGTTTTGTGTTCTTTTGTTGCTCTTGTCGCTTGGATTGCCTTTTTTCTTTCTCATTCTTGTTCCCAAGTAACTTGTAATCAAAACAAGAGACACCTAAGTGTGTGGTGGTCCTTGCGGGGTCTAAGTGACCTGTTTGATTAAGGAGAAGGCTCACTCGATCTAAGTGACCGTTTGAGAGAGGAAAAGGGTTGAAAGAGACCCAGTCTTTATGACCACCTCAACGGGGACTAGGTTCTTTGGAACCGAACCTCGGTAAAACAAATCACCGTGTTCATTCGCTTGTTTTCTCACTTGCACTACACCAAAATCATACACTTCATATGGTTTTTTAACTTCCTACAGCTTTTATAACAAACCATAGGAAATAAATAACTTCCAAGAGGCAACTGGTACCTCTAGGAAATAAACATAACTTCCTACAGTTTTTTTATAAAAGTTGTCGGAAGTTAAAAAACCATAGGAACTTAACTAACTTCCTACGACCTTCTCTAGGAAGTTAGGTTTCATCCGTTCACAAGCCAATAGAATAGTTAACTTCCTACGGCTGGCTCTAGGAAGTTAGCTGCCCAGTTAACTTCCTACGGCCTCCTCTAGGAAGTTAGGTTTGAGCTGTTGACCAGTCAACCGAAAACCTAACTTCCTACGGCCTCCTCTAGGAAGTTAGCTGGGTAGCTAACTTCCTACGGCCTCCTCTAGGAAGTTAGGATTCAGCTGTTGACTAGTCAAACGAAAATCTAACTTCCTACAGCTGGCTCTAGGAAGTTAGCTGGGCAGCTAACTTCCTACGGCCTCCTCTAGGAAGTTAGGTTTCATCTGTTGACCGGTCAAACGAAAATCTAACTTCCTACGGCTGGCTGTAGGAAGTTACTTAACTTCCTAGAGGCCAAGTACAAACTCTAGGAAGTTACCTAACTTCCTACGGCTTTACTCTAGGAAGTTATTTTTTTAATTTTTATCTCCCTCAACCTTATCTCTTCTCCCTCTTCTCTCACCTTTCACAAAATCTCTCTGTCTCACGCCTCTCCCGCGTGCCCTTCTCCCACGTGCGACCGGCTCCGCCCCCGGCCCCGACGCCCCCGACCACGCCGCCCCTGGCCTTGCCGCCCCCGGTGGGCCCCGCCCCGGCCGCCGCCCGCCCCTAGGGATGAAAACGGTTTCGGAATTTTTCGGTATTCCGGAAACCGATTTCGAAATTTTTCGATCGAATTCATCGGTAACGGTATTTTTCGAAAACGGAATCAGTTTTCGGAATTTTCCATCGGAACCGGTATCGGAATCGGCGTGCTGTTTTACCGACCGTTTCCTTCGGTTACCGGTTTTTGTCGGAAATTACCGGATTTGTCTCTCGGAATTTTCCGGAATTGTGTCTCGGAATTTTTCGGAATTTTCCAGCATGTGATTTTTTGCATCGCCTGTATGTCTCTAGATAAGGATTACTTATTTTTGTATTTTTTGGACGCCTTAAGATTTTTTTGGGATAAATGGTGTTGGAAGGCAGTTGTGATTTTTCGGAATGAACTCGTTATATTGTGAACTTGTTATATCATGAATTATGAACTTGTGGTCTTTGTGATCTTTTGTCAACTTTGTTGTATTATAAAGTTTGATATGTTTACCGATCGTATTTTAGATTTCGACCGTTACCGGTGTATTTTCCGCACCAAACTTTCGTTTCTGATGTTTCCGAAATACCGATATTGTTTCCGTTTCCGAAGTTACCGTTTTCGATTTTGTTTCCGATAAAAAAATATGAAAACGGTAGTGGTTTTAGTGTTTACCGACCGTTTCCGACCGTTTTCATCCCTACCCGCCCCGGCCACCACCGTGGCCGTAGTCCCGCCCCCGACCGCGCCCCGCCCCCGTGGAGCCCGCCCCAGCCGCCGCCGCGGCCGTCTCTCCCGCCCCCGGCAGCGCCCGCCCCCGAGGAGCCCGCCGTGGCTGCCGCCGCGGCCGCCTCTCCCGCCCCCGTCAGCGCCCGCCCCCGCCCGCCCTGCCCCCCGTCGACCCCGCCCGTCGGCGCCCGCTGCGCAGCCACCGACCCCGCCGTTGACGTCCCCGACCCAAGCCATCGACCCGCACCTGCTACGACCGTCAGGTACCGTGTTTATACTTTTTTATTTTTTTATTCAATGTGCTAACTTCCGAGAGTTTACTCAAATAATGCCGTAGGTAGTTAGGTTAGTTAACTTGATTGGCTAACCGCTGCATATAGTTTAACTATGCTAAACTCTTGTATGTTATGGCTAAAATTAAGTTTATGTTTGATTAATAATATGGCGGGTGAGGACCTTCAATGAAAATTAATCTTGTATGTTATGGCTAAAATTAATCTTGTATGTTATGGCTAAAATTAAGTTTATGTTTAATTAATAATATGGTGGCTAACTGCTGCATATAGTTAGGTTAATTAAGCTTATCGTGAAAATTTATAAATCATGTGTTATTTTATTTTAGCATCAAATATGGTGGGTGAGGACCGTCGATAGATGTATGAAGGTTGGCGTATGAATCATCCCTCGACGGAGTGGATAAGAAAGACAGAGAATTTTATTTATCGTGCTTTTGCTTTGTCAAGAGGCACGGATGTGCGATGTCCATGTAGTATGTGTCGGGTTTGTAGATGCCAAGACAAGAGAACTCTGTCGAGGCACCTTTGCAAATATGGCTACATGCCTAACTATGAAGTCTGGGTGTATCACGGCGAGGAGTTTCCCCGTGAAAATGTGTTTCAAGCCCACAACAATGATGACATGGAATATGATAGAATGGAAGAGATGCTTCAAGATTTAAGGGAGGATCCTGATTTTGTGTTTCCACCACATAGTAAGGAGCTACCTCCAGATGTTAAAAAGTTCTTCGACCTCCTTAAGGCTGCAGAAGAACCATTGCATGAACACACAAAAGTTTCCATCCTCGCTTTCATGACTCGACTTATGGCTATTAAGTCTAAGTTCATGTTCTCGAACAATTGTTACAACGAGCTCTTGATCTTAATCAGCGAAGTGTTTCCACCAAATCACAAGATGCCGAAAGACGTGTATCAATGCAGGAAACTGCTCTCTGGTCTAGGTATGGACTATCAAAAAATTGATGTTTGTCTAGATAATTGTATGCTTTTCTGGAAGGTTCATCAGAATGATAAGAAGTGTCAGTGTGGCAAGTCAAGATATGTAGAGGTAAAAAACGATGATGGTGAAATGGTCACATCAACGATAGCTCAAAAGCAACTTCATTACATGCCTCTTGTGCCTCGTCTTAAGTGTTTGTTTCTTTCGAGAAACACAGCTAGGCACATGAGATGGCACAAAGAACATGAACGAGAGGACACTCATGTGATGACACACCCATCTGACAGTGATGTGTGGAAGGCTCTAGATGACTTTGATCCAGAATTTGCTAGTGAAGCGAGAAATATTCGAATTGGGTTGGCGACAGATGGGTTTACACCTTTCAATACAAATGCGACATCATATTCTTGTTGGCCTGTATTTGTTATTCCATACAACCTTCCACCTCATCTATGCATGAAATTAAGGGGTTTCATTTTCGTTCGGCCAAATTTGAGTCTACTCGTCCATTTGCGGCGACAAGAAATACTGGAGTTATATGCAGGGCAGTCGATGATCGTGGAAGAGAGATGAATTATTATGGAGTTATTAATGACATACTCGAGTACGACTTTGCTGGTAGCAAAAATCTTAAGGTGGTGTTTTTCAAATGTGATTGGTTTGATCCTAATCAAGGGACTGTAGAAAACTAATTTGGCATGGTAGAAGTCAAACATGAGCTCAAAACAAATGCATGTAACAAATTTGTTCTTGCTCACCAAGTTGACCAGGTGTACTACATACCGTATCCATGTACAAAGCTAGAAGCCACGTGGGTAGTGTACAAAGTTAATCCTCGTGAATGGTTACACAACAAGGGTGAATGGTTCGAGACAGAAGTTGAAGAAATTTATCAAGAAGATGAACTCCCGACCAATTTTAATATAGATACTGAGGTTTTGCCAGAATCCTTAGTGGGAGATTCGGAAGATGTAGTAAGTCCTAACAAAAGGAAACGAAAGTCAAAGAAGAAAACATCGAATCGAAGGAAACAATTTGATCCTGATTTTGAATACGACTAAAAAGTAATTATGTATTTATTATTGTTTTCAATACATTATGTTCATTTACTTTATGTTCATTTACATTATCCTCATTTACTAATGTGATTTTGTTCTAATAACAGGATGTCTAAAAAGGTGAAGCAGTTCACTAAGGGACTTGCGAAGAGAGCGTCCTATGTTATGAGAAAGGAGGACTTAGTGTTTAAGGGCACTAGTTCCAGCTCGAGTAGGCGTAGAGCTTTGTTGGAGCATGTTCCAGAGTTGCAGGGTCAGACAGTTGGTGTTCAGAGGAATGAGGTAACCAATATTTGTTTTGCAATGTAATATTTGTATGAGTTCGTATAACTAAATTATTAATATAATATTTGTTTTGCAATGCAATATAATGTTTGTAGGATGAGTCTGAAGATGGGGTAGAGACAGAGGAGGGGAGACATGTGGGAAATGTTGATGATGAGGTAGAGACAGAGGAGGGGAGATATGTGGGACATGTTGATGATGAGGTAGAGACAGAGGAGGGGAGACAGGTGGGAAATGTTGATGAGGTAGAGACAGAGGAGGCAGAGACAGGGTGGGGATGCCATGATACTAGTGGTTTTGGACATGATAGCCATAGTGGATGGCGTGAATGGCCTGAGGATGCAAGTGGATGGCCAAGAGATGGAGGGTCAGGAGTTGGGGGAGCTAGTGGGTCAAGGGAAGGAGAAGCTTGTGGTTTTGGAAGTGGGGGAGTTGGAGGGTCTTCACAGGTTCGAAAGCCACAGAGAACTAGTTGGGTCCCCCCCTCCTAAAGAACCCGTTGATAGGGTTGAGATAATACCAACTAGAGATGGGTAAGAGTATCCTTGCTTTGTTCTTATGTCTTACACTATTACACGATTACATTTTGTATTTGACAATTGTTCTTGTGCTGTTAGGGCTTGTGTGGATAGTAGTTTCACTGGCATAGGTCATCGAAGGCAAGTAAAGTAAGTGTTGGGCAACATATGTCGTATGAAATGGCCTGGATTGGAGATAGAGGATGGTAAGGAGGTCACTGTCACAATATGGGATCAATATGCCCTTGCAATAAATGCGCAACAATGGGAATGCACAAGCTGCAGTTTGGCACGACTTCTGGGTATGTTAAATTTTTTTGTTAAGTTGTAATCTCGATAGGAATGCGGCAAGTTGTAATTTTTTGTTAAGCTATCACATTATTGATTTTGACTATGCTTCTTTTTTAGAAACATTACAAGTTGCCTGAAGGAGATACTCATACGGAACACGCACACTCCGTGTTCCATAGGAATGCGGCAAGTGTTGTTGGGGATATGATGTACTATGCTCGAATCTAGGTGATTAGTTAAGCCATGTTTGGTAGTGAAGGGCGACGTCCAGAGAGTAAGAACGAGGCAACACAGTATGGACTCGATATGACTGAGCAACAATATCTTGAGGTAATGGATGTTTTTGCTTGTGTTGAAAAAATTTCCATTGCTTCTAGATATTACAGTTACTTATAAATGAATTGTGTTCATGCAGCATTCGATTACGTGGATAGCTGCCAATGATGCTGCTTGGCGTGCGTTATGTCATTACTGGGCTTCGGCTGAATTCAAGGCAAAGTCTGTGCGACACAGTTCCAATCGTGGAACCGAGTCGTATCACAGGTATGGAGGTGATGATCACTTTCGTTTGGCAAAACGAATGGTAAGTACAGTTTAAGCCATTTTCGTTGATTGTAGTTGACTTGCTGTAATTTCTGGTTATAGTGTTTGTCAAATGTACATACAGGAAGCTAGCACTGGTGCAGTGCCCAGTGATGTTCAAATATACCTTAGGGGGCACAGAGGACCAGATGTGTTGTGCAGCCAAAAGGCAACAGATCGTGTGGTGAGTGTTTGGAAATGTTTGGTAGGTTTTGTTTATATGGATTTTTGTATGTAAGATTGCATTGTTCTTTTGTATGAGGCTACATATGGTGGGGCGATGTCTAGTCAGCACGGACCAGACTATGACTGGAGGACCTCACCTATTGATCCTCAGGCTGTGTATGCAAGTGGTGGAAAAGCTCATGGAAGGTGAGGACTCTACATATCTTATATTGTTTCATTGGTTAAGTGCAATACATGTATTCTTAATCCTGTCGTGATGTTACTTGTTTTGTAGGTACACAATGTTTGCTAACGTCATCGACTCAAGCCAGGTGAGGGTTCAGCGTGGAGGTTCATCGAGGTCTGCTACTCGTAGCTCCCGTCGCTCCACTCAAGATCCAGTAGAAGTGGAGCAACTGCGAGAAGAACTTAGGCGACATCAGGATTACTTGAAGCAACAAGCTGCGCAACATGAATATTATGCTACACAGATTCAGCAACAGCAAACACTCATACAAGTAAGTTCAAAAGATAATAGCTTTCACTTTAAGATATGTATTGATTTAAAACACTGATGTGAATGAGTTCGACAAATTTGTAGCAACTAGCACAGGCCTAAGGGATACACGTCCCGGTGCCCCCCCACCACCTCCCGTTCATTATGCTTGGTCTTCACCTCCACCTATACCTACATCTCCATCTACCGAACATCAAGTATGCATATTCATCATCATTTACTTGTTGTTAGTTATATTATGATGTAACTCAACAAATTTCATTTGTACATGTATATTAGACCCCTCCAGCTACCTTGCCGACACATGAACAAGAGGACGAGTTAGACTTTGTCGAAACCCTCTTCAATAGTAAGGGTATCGACCATCACTCTTCACTGTAACCCAATGGTGATCGGCGACCGTGAGCTTCCATGTTATTGCGTTCTGATACTTGAGACTTTTATTATGACTATGTATGAGATATTGTCTTTTATTAGTACTGGATGATGATATGTGTCTTATTATGACTATGGATGAGACTTTTGTGATGTAATTGATGAGACTATGGATGAGACTTTTGTGATGTAATTGATGAGACTATGGATTTAAATATTGTTATGTGATTGTGTGTGAGATGTTTTATGCGAAAATATGTTGTGCTATATAGCTGTTGATATATTTGTTATGTTGTGGAATGTGGTGTAAAATATAAACAACATTTGTAATGCTGGTCAAATTAACTTCCTAGGGGCTACAGTATGCCGTAGGAAGTTAGCCAGCTAACTTCCTAGGGGCTACAGTCAATCGTAGGAAGTTAGTCAGCTAACTTCCTAGGGTCTACAGTCAGCCGTAGGCAGTTAGTCAGCTAACTTCCTAGGGGCTACAGTCAGCCGTAGGAAGTTAGTCAGCTAACTTCCTAGGGGCTACAGTAAGCCATAGGAAGTTACTCGTCGGAAGTTAGTCAGCTAACGGCGCTGACGGTGCTGACGGCGTGAAACTACTAACTTTCGAGAATCTACTAACTTCCGAGAGGCTTATTAAGTCGTAGGAAGTTAGCTAACTTCCTAGAGCCCTCTAGGAAGTTAAGCTAACTTCCGATAAAAATTTTTCGAGAGCCAAACTTCCGACGGGATGACTTAACTTCCGAGAGTTTCGCTAACTTCTTAGAGTTTAGGCCTAACTTCCTAGGGTTTAGGCTCTAGGAAGTTTACTATTTTGGTGTAGTGTTGATTTGTTTTCCCTCTCTCCCCCGACTTGAATTTAATTCTAATGCTAACCCTGGCTTGTAGTGTGTATTTTAAGTTATAAATTTCAGGTTTCACATATTCACCCTCCTCTAGGCAACTTTCAAACATACCAAGGCATATTGTGGACATTTCCAAGTGCTCAAACACCCAAGTGCATAATAGAACCACTTGGTGATTAGCGTAGGTGCTTTGCTAAGTGCTTAGGTTAGTTAGACCGCATTAGCGCTTGCTCTAGGTGAATCCTAGTTTGTTGAGTGAGTTTTGAAAAACCGCACAACCCCTCGGCTCTTGCGCGAGTCGTTGTAATTGTATCAAGTGGGACGAGATTCTTGCGAGACCATGACAACCGCGTTTGTGTCACGTCCGCCACCATGTATCGGAGGGAACGAGGCCCGTGACGTTTCGGTCAGAAGCTCGATAGTGGAGACAGCGGGGAGCATCCGAGAGGAGCCAGAAGCGGAGCACCACTTGCACGTGGAGAAGGCCCGCGACTCTCTATACAGTTACTCGACCGAGGTGCTTGGCCCTCATGTGGGCTACCCTTTGCGTAAGGGACTAACGAGGATTAGTTGGAACCTTGCGTGGTTCCGCATACCTCAGTAAAAATACCGACATCATCCACGAGAGTTTGTATCTCTACCTTGATCTTTACCTTTCGTATTTACATTAAGTGTTTAAGTTTCAATCTTGCTTTTCTAGTTAGATTATTTAGGATTGAAACTTAGGCTTTGTGGTAGAGATAGCAACACTTAGACAAACCCTAGTTTTCACATTCTAGATTGTTTATTTACATAGGTTTGCTTTAGGATTTAATTGTGGCCTAGTTTAGAGAGAATTTTTATAAGTCCTAATTCACCCCCTCTTAGGTGTCACTGCTTGCTTCAATTGGTATCGGAACCTGGTTTGGCTCATTTGAAACATTTTAGCTTCACGGCTAATCGAGCCGACACTTTTTAGAGGAAGGGGATGGATACCCATAGGCCACCAAACTTCAACTGCATTAACTTCCCATATTATAGTGCTAGAATGGCTTGTTACCTTAGGCCGTTGATCTAGGTGTTTGGAGAGTCACTCGTGACAGGATGAAGCCACCTAAAAGTCCCGAGAAGCTCACCACGAGTGAGGAAGAAGAAATTCATTTGAATGCTAGAGCCAAAAATTGCTTGTATGAATCTCTTAGCGTGGAAGTTTTCAATCAAGTTTTTACATTAAAATCTGCTAATGAGATTTGTCTTAAATTGCATGAGCTCCATGACGACACATTCAATGTCCATGAGCAAAAACATTGCCTAGCTTTAAATGATTATAATTCTTTTGCCATTAAAGAAAATGAGCTTGTTAGAGACATATACTCTCGTTTGAATCTAACCATCAATGAGGGCAATTCTGTTGGCATTAATAAGCTAGGTGATGCGGACATCGTGAGAAAGATTATCTTCCTGCTACCTCAACAAAAATATAGGAGCATTGTGATTGGGAAAATTGCGGCATTTGAGACGTCGCGAAAAATGGGTCAACAAGAGGAGCCAACTTCTTCAAAACCATATGCTTTTGCATGTGATTAAAAAAGGCAAAAAGAAGGCTCCCACTCCAAGTTCCTCAAGTGAATAAGAGGAAGAATAAGAAAGTGATGAGATGAAGATAATAAACCATCAACATCATCCTCCAAGGACAAAGAAACAATCTGACGCGTCGGAAAGGTAATGGGGATGATCCACAAGATTAATCTAATATGTGTGCCCCTGCAGGTCAAGGATATTCTCTTTAACATTGACATGAAAAAGCAAAGAAAGAGAGGATGCTTTGCATGCGGGGAGAAGGGCCACTTCAGGGACAGTTATCCAAACATGGCCGAACCCACATAGTGATCTACCCTAGAACCTAGAGTTCACTTGTGTGTCTGTACTTTTCTATTGAACCTGTGTTTGATCTGTTGCATATGTTTGGTGTACTGTTCTTTTATTATACCCCAAGTGTGTTGAATGAATGATTACTTTGTGTAGACAACGAGCAGTCAGTGGTTTCCGAGTGTGTTGCAGGAGACTTCCCTGAGCAGCAACCTGGTGAAGGCAAGTGTCCACTGACCCATTATGTCCCATTTACTTTATAATTCATTGTCCCGCATACTATGATCAACCTAAGGATTGACTAGTGTTCTGTTTTTCATGTCTTTGGTTATCCTTTGGGAATTGGTTACTATGAGTAGTATCATGTTATTGCTTTACTTTAATCAATGAACATGATGAGAACATTTATGATACATTGATGATATCTTGATTATGATGATGAACTTGTGATACTTTAGGGGACTCGGGCTGTTTCCCGAGTACCTCTCCGTAAGGACCTGTTCGTTGGATGACCACCCGGGAAAATAGTACAACCATGAGGGTGGAATGGACGCCCTTAGCTAATTAATTAGAGGAACTTGAGGTGTAGTCGGCTTCGCTGTCGTGCAGTTAATGGGGTCCGAGCACAGTACTTGCTCTGCAGAGGCTGGGTGCCGAGGTTCTTTCGTGTTGCTTTTGTTAGTCACCCTTTCTGTGGGGAGAGGTACTGTGTTTATCAAACTAGAGAAACCTAACGAGCGTCTATGACCTCTGGGGAATCTTTGTAAAGGCTACATAGTGAATCCCTGACCATTCACCTCAGTAGTGAAGATCGGGTCTGTACAACCCATGATGGGAAGGGATCACGACTCGTGGGTAAAGTTTGCAACCTCTACAGAGGGTTAGAAACTGGTATATCAGTCATGCTCACGGTTATGAGCAGCCTCGGGAGCTCCTTTGATTAGAGTTACTCTGGATACCTTTATGATTATGTTAAATGGTGATGATTATAACTATGGATTCTGGTATTTCCTCTTTGAGGGAGTACTTTTTGGGTAATAACTTGGGATTATTGTTAAAACCTGTCTATCCACTAGTAATAAATATATGACCAACTAAAAGCAAGTGCTTTAAGCTTAACCCCACATGCAGCTAGTCCACTTTAGCCAAACAGGACATTTGCTGAGTACGTTGATGTGTAGTCACCCTTGCTTAAAAACACCAAACCCTAGGTTGTCCTCATTGCAACCAGTGCTCAAGAGAAGATGAAGGCAACATAGAGGATTTTCAGGAGTTTGAAGACTTTGACGAGTTCTAGAATAGATTAGTGGCAAACCCTAAATCAGCTACCTATGAAGGCCTTATCGTACTACGTTTCATATTCGCACTTTGATTATGATTATGACTTAAGTTAATGACTTTGTGGATATCTTGGACATCGTGATGTTATAAAGTACCTATTTTCGCTTTTATTTTGAGCAATGTGTGATGATATCCAATTATGTAATCATTTTGTATGTGAGTTTCTGATCCTAGCATGTACATGGTTTGCATTTGGTTTGCCTTCCAAAAGCGAGTGTGACATAATGAAAGCTCTCTTGTGGGTTTTGGTGTTTAGATGACAACCCAATTAAAGGACTAACAAGTGTGCTAAGTGTTGAACAGGTGCTTAATGCAAAGCTTACAGGGTTCAACACAAGTGAACAAGTATGATGGTCCAAAGACTATATTATCTATAGATAATGGACATCACAAGCAAAATGGACATTGCTTAAGTGAGACTCGATGTAAATAACTCGAAGACAACCGATCAAGCCAAGGATGGAAGCAAGAAGAGCTTCGAGGTACCGAGTGCACGGGAGAAAGTCAAGGAGACCAGGAACCCAAAGCAGGGGTGAAGAAGAAGACTTGCAAAGTCAAGGTTGATCTTGTTAAGAGTTATGGTGCATCAAGGAACACCACATAAGGACATGACTTACAACCAATAAGGTAACATCTATAATTATGTGGTGTAAGTCATAAGGCTCAAGATCAAGCTCAAGAAGTGAACAAGGTCACTGGAAGGAGAAGCAGTGTCAAAACCAGAACTGGAAGCAGCCCAAAAGAGCTAAGTGCACCTTAATCTTTAGTTTGGGTTGTTCCTATGTTTGGAGATATTCTATGTGACCTTTGCAGGATGTTGGAGCTCAGAAATGACAAATCTAGATCAAGTCAAGTTGACTTGATGGTTTATGAGTCCAACATCAATCTCAATCATGCCAAATGCTAAAGAAGTGCAAAACAAGAACAAGGTGTGGTTCTAGACTTAGTGGATTGTTTTTTAGTACTAACATATTCTGTCTAAGTGCTAGAAACAGCGAGAAAAGAATTGCAAAATGTCTTGGCTCGGTGCAGCCAAAACTCTGCTCAGTCTGGCCCACCGGACTGTCTGGTGGTACACCGGACAGTGTCCGATGCGCCAGGCTGAACTCAGGTGAATAGGCCACTCTCGAGAAAAGTCTGGCATCGTGCGGCTATAATTCACCGGACTGTCCGGTGAGCCAACGGTCGACTGCGCAAACGGTCGACAACGCATTCAGCGGGCGACGCGTGGCCTGAGCCAACGGTTAGTTGGCACATCGGACAGTGTCTGGTGAGCCAAGAGTACCGTTGCTCCAACGGTCAGCTGAGCCCGATATGGAAGGAGATCGCACACCGGACAAGCTACAGGACCTGTCCGGTGGTGCACCGGACTATCCGGTGCGCCACCCAACAGAAAGCAAATATTGCCTTCCAAAAGGAATTCTAATGGCTCCTAGGCCCCTTGGGTCTATAAAAGGGACCCCTAGGCGCCTCCAACAGTGACACAAGTGCAGCCAACAATTGTAGACATCATTTCGATCAATTCTCTTTTTCCCTCTCGTGTATATCTCTCTAGTTGTGTGAAGGCAAAGCTATAAGCCTTTAGAGAGTGGAGATGTGCTGCAAAGAGCTAGAGCAAAGTCTTGAGTGCATTGTTACTCTGCCAGAGTGCTGTCAAGAAGACTGTAAGCAGCCACGGCGTTGTTGTAACCAATCTCAACATAGTGGAAGGCTCTATCTGTCATAATGACAGATCTGAGAAAACGGAGGAAGGAGTTGAAATAGACTCCAAGCCCAGGTGTGGCTAACTCCAACGAGGACTAGGCAAGCATTTCAGGCTTGGCCGAACCTCGGGATAAATCCCGGCGTCTGTGTGCTCTGCTCTGTGTTGTGTACTGATTCTATGTCTCACCTACTCTTTATATATGCACTTCAATACTTATCTGTGGTACAAGTTATATTCAAAGTGCAGGGCATCTTAAGACAGGATCTTCCATTCCGCTGCAACCTACTCGAAGGGTCTTTCATTCCACTGCGATCCAGCCTTCGAGTAGAGTAAGAATTTAAGGTTTTAAAGTGATAATTATTATTCACCTATTCACCCCCCCTCTAGGCGACATCTAGATCCTGTTCCCGGGGAAAGGGAACTTTCAATTGGTATTGGAGCTAGGCCTCTCCAGTGTGGGCTTAGCCGTCTGGAGATGACGATGTCGTCACAAGAGGTAACTATAGAACTTCTTCTAGGCGATGGTTCTAATTTTAAATCCTGGTCTGTCTCTAATTATAATGCTTTCATGCATATTGATCCTGATTTGAGACATATCATCAGTAGAAGTATTTTTCCCTCTGACTTTAGTAGAGAACCTTCTAATGCTGAACTAAGATGTCTGTCTCTCAATCACCATGCTTGCAACATCTTAGTTGACTCTCCTTCTAGAGGTGCCTATTTTTCCATCATGAGTAGTGATAGTGATTTATTTGTTGATGCTCATGATCTATGGACTAAAATTAAGTTGAAATTTTTTAAGTCCATATGCACTGCTTCTGCTCCCTCTATTGCTGGTAGTACTAACTTGTCCATGGGAGAAGAACAAGAACGATGGACACCAAGCGGTGGATCCACCTCACCAACAGGTTCATCTCCCACTAGTTATACATGTCTTGTTGCTAACAATGAGAGTGGAGATGAAGGTAATGATAAGGAGGAATATGCGGATGATAGCGAGGATGAGTCTACATCATCACAAGGTACATTTTTCTGTTTTGCTTCCACTGATAATAATGACAGGGAAAATGAAACCAACGATGTGGAAGAAGAGGAGATTCGCCGTTTCTACACCCATCTCAACAAAGAAGACAAAGTGCTCTTGGTTAAGCTGTTGAGAAGGAACAAGGAACAAGGCGAGACGCTTCTCAGGCTAGAGGAGACTCTCATCAAAACCAACGATAGCCTGGAGAAGATGACCAAAGAACATGAGGAGCTAAAGTACTCTCATGATGATTTGGTCCAATGGTATGATTCAGTTTTAATTGAGCAAAGAAATAATGATGATGCTTTATCTTGTGTTGCTCAACTTAAAATGGAAAATGCCATGCTTGAGAGGCAAGTAGAATTGCTAAGTCATGATAAACTTGCTCTTACTGAAAAATATGATTTATTATCTTATTATCATGATAATCTCTTGGATAGACATATCATGCTTGATGTTGCTCATGAGGTTGTAACCGCGAACCTAAATTCATGTGAACCTCATTCTTGCACACGTGCGCATTTAGATAATATATCACCATGTGCTAACCCCTGTTGCTCAAAAGAAAGCCAACTTTTGAATGAGCATCAAGCTGCAGGATCAAAGGAAAAAGTGCTCATCAATAAAGAAAGGAACAAGAAAACAAAGCAACTAAGGAGAAGACGCATTGCTCAACCTTCTCAAGATATCCACGGGTGCGTGGTGAAAAAGCTTGAGACGGGAGAAACTGCAGCAAGTGTTAAGCTCCATAAGAAGGATGTTCCTAAAGCAAAAAAATGAAGAAATCAACATGAACAAGGAAAAAGGTAAAGATTCAATCAGTCATGTTGTTTGCACTGACCATCTCTCTATGTCATCCAAGAGCAAAAAGAGAAAAGGAAAAAGGAGGTGCTTTAAGTGCAATATGTCAGGACATCTCATTGCGTCGTGTCCATACAACGACAAGGATGAAGGGATGAGGAGATGCTTCGGATGCAATGACAAGGATCATATGATCACTTCTTGTCCGCTCATGAAAAATCAAGCACGTGCACTCTCCGGGATGACCCCTACTAAGAAAGAAGACAAACAGCAAGCGTCATGTCAGGTTAAGCGACGCTTCTGCTACATGTATGGTGAGCATGGTCATCTATCCAAGATATGTAAAAAGGGTAAGGTTCCTAAGCAAGTAAATTTATCTCAATCTTATTCGCTTAGGAGACCCAAACCATACACTTGTGTTAGATCAGTAATGAGATCACCTAGAACTAGCACAATTGCTATTTGGGTACCAAAGGCTCTTTTGGATGATCGTTATGGACCCATCCCGAGATGGGTACCAAACTGTGCCAACTAGACCATGCAGGTGCCTCGAGATGGACTGGAGACCATGGGAGAGCTTAAGATGGTTAATTCAAACTCTATGCTTAAGCTGTTAATCTTTATTGTCTATTTATTAACCCAAGGTTGAATTATTGTGCAATACTAATCCCATGTTCATCTCAAGTTAAATAAGTTGTAGAGGTCTTTAATCATTATTGGTGAATCAAGCAAAGGACCTTGATGAGAATCTGCAACTTGCTCTCCAAAGGATGGTACCCGTGTATCTTAAGAACATTATTGCCAATCAGTAGTGCTCTTAAGTTGGATTGTTGTGCTACCTATCCTTGGAGTAGTTATGCTTTTGAGATTGCCTATGTTGAATACCTTTCAATCAATGGTTCATGATTTCAAAGATCATAATGATGCTTGCTTAATCATGATTGTGTGTTCTATATGTTATATCTTTTGAATCATTCAATGGGTAGCTTTGCATTTGATATATTCACCATGATTAACTCTTTTTGTATATGGATAAACCTGTATCATTTTGTAAGTCATGCTATATGGTTTTTAATGATTAACCTATGTACAAGCATGACAATTTTGTTTAGTCCATGTTTGCATGATTACTTTATCTTAATAATGTGTGTATACCAAAACAAGAAATCCATGTTGTGCCTCTAATGCACCCTCTTGAGCTATAAGGTGGATGAGCAAAAGGAGCCCTAAATTGGTGACAACTGGTGCTCTCATGGCAATTCAGGAAAAGGCAAAGGTATGGAGAATGGAACTATGCAAATTCATTGAAAATCTTGAAGTTCCGTTGATTGTGATCATAGCTATGTTCTTGCCTTTCATTTGGTAGTATCTTGACTTAGGCACCTTATGCCTTAAAATGTTGTTTCATTTGGTGTACCTAATAAAATATTTCTTAATCATGGTGTGCTTAGACATTATGCTTTTTGTGCATAATCCTGTCGTTTTTCAATTGGTATATATGTTGCAATGATCATCATGTGTGAAGCGAGCCTAGGTTGCTTTTAAAATATTATATATCTTGAGGCATGCATTGTTTCCACTAGTCATAAGTCATCTATTCAATTGGTATCTTTTTGTGATGTAATTGATATATTATGCCTAGACCAAGGTATGCTGTGATCCCCTCTAGTTCTGAGAACGCTAGAATGTGCAAAGTGCAAGTCATTCAAATACTTGATGCACAACTTTAGGGGGAGCACACATAACTTGTGTCTTTTGAGACTAACTGTTTCTTGAGTGATCCTATATATTCTCAAGGTGGAAAAGGGAAGATGAGCAAGAAATGGAGCAATCAGGACTTGGGCACCTCCGCAAGTCAAGTAATTGGTATCTAAAGTTAATAGAAGCTTCATCTTGTGCCACAATACTATAACTTGTTCTAAGGTTGGTGTCTTAGCAACAAAAAAAGGTCAGGATAAAGGATCAGGCACAAGTGTGGAGGAGCTCCCTAGAGATTAAACTTTCAAGATGGAAAGTACACCACAACATGGTAAAGGAACAAAAGGAAGTATTGACCTTTTGCGTATTTGTATCTTAATTTTCCTCCAATGCTTGTGGTGCATATGTGTAATGTGTAAGGGGGAGTAATGTTAGTGTGGTGTATTTTACTTGCTTAATACCCTGCTGTCCCTTGACATCATCCTATGTTCTTGCTCAAATATGGTTTTGGTGTTTGATGTCAAAGGGGGAGAATTTGTGTATTAAAGCTTACCTCAACCTGAGAGGAAAGCTTATCTTAAAGGGGTTTCCTTGAGTTCCCTTGGTCTTAAGGAAGAATGTGTTAGTTTGTGCTAGTTTCCTTGAGTTCCCTTGGTCTTAAGGAAGAATGTGTTAGTTTGTGTTAGTTTTATTGATAATTCTTATCATATGCTCCTTGTTGTATTATATGGTGATAATGCAAAATTAGTGCTTCCGTTGATATGAATCAATTAGTATCTACTATGTTTATCCTGTAATAGATATTCATGTGGTTCTGGTGCTTTAAATTGGTATCTTAATGGTGAATAGTGGTAGGTTGATATTCCTGTGGTATATCCATTTAATTGGTGTTTAAACTCTGATTCTGTGCATTTGTGTGTTATACGCATCACGGTTTAATTATTGACAATGCATCCCATAAGTGCTAAGGTGTAGTAATGCTTCGAATTAGCCTAAGTATGTGCAATTTGGCATATAAGGCCAAAGTTAATATTTTAATGTAAGCACATATTTAGGGGGAGCATTCTATAAACATAGAATTCAAAATTTGTTCTTTAAATCTTATTCTTGTGTAAGCTTTAATTGTGTTGCCATCAATCACCAAAAAGGGGGAGATTGAAAGCTCTCTTGTGGGTTTTGGTGTTTAGATGACAACCCAATTAAAGGACTAACAAGTGTGCTAAGTGTTGAACAGGTGCTTAATGCAAAGCTTACAGGGTTCAACACAAGTGAACAAGTATGATGGTCCAAAGACTATATTATCTATAGATAATGGACATCACAAGCAAAATGGACATTGCTTAAGTGAGACTCGATGTGCATAACTCGGAGACAACCGATCAAGCCAAGGATGGAAGCAATAAGAGCTTTGAGGTACCGAGTGCACGGGAGAAAGTCAAGGAGACTAGGAACCCAAAGCCAGGGGTGAAGAAGAAGACTTGCAAAGTCAAGGTTGATCTTGTTAAGAGTTATGGTGCATCAAGGAACATTACATAAGGACATGACTCACAACCAATAAGGTAACATCTACAATTATGTGGTGTAAGTCATAAGTCTCAAGATCAAGCTCAAGAAGTGAACAAGGTCACTGGAAGGAGAAGCAGTGTCAAAACCAGAACTGGAAGCAGCCCAAAAGAGCTAAGTGCACCTTAATCTTTAGTTTGGGTTGTTCCTATGTTTGGAGATATTCTATGTGACCTTTGCAGGATGTTGGAGCTCAGAAATGACAAATCTAGATCAAGTCAAGTTGACTTGATGGTTTATGAGTCCAACATCAATCTCAATCATGCCAAATGCTAAAGAAGTGCAAAACAAGAACAAGGTGTGGTTCTAGACTTAGTGGATTGTTTTTGAGTACTAACATATTCTATCTAAGTGCTAGAAACAACGAGAAAAGAATTGCAAAATGTCTTGGCTCGGCGCAGCCAAAACTCTGCTCAGTCTGGCACACCGAACTGTCCGGTGGTGCACCGGACAGTGTCCGGTGCGCCAGGCTGAACTCAGGTGAACAGGCCACTCTCGGGAAAAGTCTGGCAGCGTGTGGCTATAATTCACCGGACTGTCCGGTGGTACACCGGACTGTCCGGTGAGCCAACGGTCGACTGCGCAAACGGTCAGCAGCGCATTCATCGGGCGACGCGTGGCCTGAGTCGACGGTTAGTTGGCGCACCGGACTGTCCGGTGTGCACCGGACAATGTCCGGTGAGCCAAGAGTACCATTGCTCCAATGGTCAGCTGAGCCCGATATGGAAGGAGATCGCGCACTGGACAAGCTACAGGACCTGTCCGGTGGTGCACCGGACTGTCCGGTGCGCCACCCGATGGAAAGCAATTATTGCCTTCCAAAAGGAATTCCAACGGCTCCTAGGCCCCTTGGGTCTATAAGGGACCCCTAGGCGCCTCCAACAGTGACACAAGTGCAGCCAACAATTGTAGACATCATTTGGATCAATTCTCTCTCTCCCTCTCGTGTATATCTGAAAGGGAAATGTGCCCTTGGGCCATTTCTAAGTATTTTGGTGATTGAGTGCCAACACAAGTGCTTAAGTGTTAATCTATGCCAATTGATGGACAAAGTGAAAATCAAGAGTAAAGGTATGTTTCTAAGACTTAGTACATTGTTTTGGAGACTAATGTATTGTGTCTAAGTGCTAGAAACAGACAAAGACCAATTTGGAAATGTCTTGGCTAAGCAGCCAAGACTCTGCGCAGTCTGGGTGCACCGGACAGTGTCCGGTGCGCCAGGCTGGCGACTGTCAACGGGCTGCTCTCGGGAAGCGATCAACGGCGTACGACTATAAATCACCGGACTGTCCGGTGGTGCACCGAACTGTCCGGTGAGCCATTCACAGGCGAAGTTGTCGCTCTCGGGAAGCGATTAACGGCGTACGGCTATAATTCACCGGACTGTCCGGTGAGGCACCGGACTGTCCGGTGAGCCAACGGTCGGCCGGGCCAACAGTCGGCCGCGTAATCCATGCGCGACGCGTGGCCGAGCCAACGGTCAAAAGGGGCACCGGACTGTCTGGTGTGCACCGGACAGTGTCTGGTGCGCCAGGCGATAGAAGGCAAGAATTGCCTTCCTGGAATGCTCTCAACGGCTCCTAGCTAACTTGGGGCTATAAAATGGACCCCTAGGCGCATGGAGAAGTACACCAAGCATTCTCTAAGCATTCCTAAGCACCAAGACTTCAATTCCGCGCATTCAATTCTTTGTGATAGCAACTAGAGCTCCGTTTGAGTAGAGAACTCTTTGAGTTGTGTTGAGAGCTCGTGTTGTGACTTGTGTGCGTGTGTTGTTATGATTTTGTGTCTTGTGTGCGTTGCTCATCCCATCCTTACTTCCGTTCTTCTTTGTGAACATCTTTGTAAGGGCGAGAGGCTCCAAGTTGTGGAGATTCCTCGCAACCGGGATATAGTAAAGTGAAAGCAAAACACCGTGGTATTCAAGTGGGTCTTTGGACCGCTTGAGAGGGGTTGAGTGCAACCCTCGTCCGTTGGGACGCCACAACGTGGAGTAGGCAAGTATTGGACTTGGCTGAACCACGGGATAAACCACTGTGCCATCTCTGTGTTGATCTCTTTGTGGTTATTGTGTTTTGCTAAGACTCCTCTCTAGCCACTTGGCCTTATTGTGCTAACTCCTAATCAAATTTTTGTGGCACTAAGTTTCAAGTTTTACAGGATCACCTATTCACCCCCCTCTCTAAGTGCTCTCAATTGGTATCAGAGCCGTTCTCTTCAAGAAAGGGACTAATCGCCCGAAGAGATGGATCCTAAGGGCAAGGGGATGGTGGTCAATGATACGGAGAAGGAGTCCTTCGTCAATGATCCAAAGGATGACAAGCCTACTGACTCGGGGTCGGGCTACAAAAGAAAAGACGGGAAGAAGAAGAAAACGAGGCGCATCAAGGAGATCATCTACTACGACGACAGCGACGAGTCCTCTTCTTCCCAAAAGGTCAACGACGACAACGACTACGAGAAAAAGAAAACGGTCAACTCGAACTTTTCTTTTGATTACTCTCGTATTCCGCAAAGTACCAATGCTCATTTACTCTCCATTCCACTTGGTAAACCTCCTCACTTTGATGGAGAGGACTACGGATTTTGGAGTCACAAAGTGTGTAGTCACTTGTTCTCTCTCCATCCAAGCATATGGGAGATAGTAGAGAGTGGAATGAAATTTGATAGTACTGATAGTCCTATGTTCATTAATGAGCAAATTCACAAAAATGCACAAGCTACTACTGTTCTTCTAGCTTCATTGTGCAGGGACGAATACCATAAGGTGAGCGGCTTGGATAACGCCAAGCAGATTTGGGACACCCTCAAGATCTCACATGAGGGGAACGATGTCACCATGCTCACCAAGATGGAGTTGGTGGAGTGCGAACTTGGGAGATTCACAATGATCAGGGGCGAGGAGCCAACCCAAACGTACAACCGGCTCAAGACCCTCGTCAACAAAATAAGGAGCTATGGAAGCACGCGATGGACGGACCACGACGTCGTCCGCCTAATGCTAAGGTCTTTTACCGTCCTTGATCCACATCTTGTGAACAATATTCGTGAGAATCCTAGGTACACCAAGATGTCGCCCGAGGAGATACTTGGAAAGTTCGTAAGCGGGTGGATGATGATCAAGGAGGCTAGATACATTGATGATGCGTTGAATGGCCCAATCCAAGAGCCTCAAACCATTGCTCTCAAAGCAACGAGGAGCAAGGAGGCGCTACCTAGCAAGGTGGCGCAAGTTGAGGCGGCCGGGCTTAATGATGAAGAAATGGCCCTCATCATCAAGCGTTTCAAGACGGCGCTAAAGGGTCGCAAGGGGCATCCCAACAAGAACAAGACAAAGGGGAAGCGCTCATGCTTCAAATGTGGTAAGATTGGTCATTTTATCGCTAATTGTCCCGATAATGATAGTGACCAGGAACAAGCGAACAAGAGGGAAAAGAAGAAGACTTACAAGAAGGCTAAGGGCGAGGCACACCTTGGCAAGGAGTGGGACTCGGATTGTTCGTCATCCGACTCCGACAACGAAGGACTCGCTGCCACCGCCTTCAACAAATTGTTCCTCTTCCCCAACGAACATCACACCTGCCTCATGGCAAGGGAAAAGAAGGTAAGCACTCGTGATACTAGTACTTACGCTTCCTCAAGTGATGAAGAATCTAGCGATGATGAAATAGACTATTCATGTTTATTCAAGGGCCTAGATAGAACTAAGGTTGATAAGATCAATGAATTAATTGATGCCTTGAATGATAAGAATAGGTTATTAGAAAAGCAAGAGGATCTTTTGTATGAAGAACATGATAAGTTTGTAGAGGCACAAAAATCCCTTGCTTTAGAAATTAAAAGGAATGAAATGCTCTCTTGTGAATTGTCTACATGCCATGACTCTATTTCTAGCTTAAAGAGCATAAATGATGATTTGAATGCTAAGTTAGTGTAACACCCAAATTCTGGATTGGGAATTAGTGGAAGAAATTTGAACAAAATATCATAATGTCTTAGAAATTGGGAAATAAGAAAAAGATGGAAAAGAATTTTTCTTTTTCTTTTAAGAAAAACCATTTATACATCTCAGGAAATAAATAGAAAGGAGAATAAAAACTTAAGTTAGTAATATTAAAATAAGTATGGTTTATATTCATCCTTGGATTACAAATGATACATTTGAAAAATCTGAAAACTAAAATAGAAGTATAAATTTGAATTTGGAATAGAAAATAGAAAATAAAAAGGAGAAGGGAAGAACTAAGAAAAATATTACATAAAATAAAATAAATATCCTTCACACTTATATTATGAAATTATACCTTTCAAACTGAGGACAAGTTATTCACAAAGTTTGAACTCAAACTTGAATTCAAATTGGATTTGAATTGGATTTGAAAATGGGAAAAGAAAATAGAAAAGAAAAAGAAAAAAAGATACTATACCTATTTGGGCCGGCGGCTTCACATTCGGCCCATCCACCATTCTTCCGCGCTCGGCCCATTTAACTCCACGCTCAAACGCGCGCCGACACGCGGGCCACACCGGGCAGACTCACGCACGCGCGCGCTCTCGCTGTTTCGCTGGCATGCGGGGCCCCCTGCCCAGTCGCTCGCGCGCGCGCGCTCGCCAGCTCTCTCTCTCTCTGACTCGCGGGACCCACGCGTCAGCTCCTTCCCTCTCCCTCGCAACAGAACCCGAGCTCGCCGCAACGGCCGCGCGAACTCGCCGCCGGGACTGCCGTTCCTCGGACTTGTCACCTAGCTATAAAACGCGGACCGCGACCCCCTTTCCCATCCTCACCTTCGTCCGCAACCTTTCGCCATCACCGAGCGCAGAGAAAAGAGGGAGAAGAGAAGAAGAAGACCGCCGCCGGCGTTTCTCCTCTGGGCTCGCGTTCCGGTCCGCGTGTGTGGGTGGGGGCGTTCGCCGGGAACCCGTGTTGCAGACCGCGCCATCAGTTTGAACTGCGGGGCCGCGGGGCTGCGGCAATTCCTCGCCGTCGCTGCTCTTCCGCCTGGATCCGCGCCGCGTCGTGGCCGAGCTACCATCGTCGCCAATCCGAGGTAAAAAAGCCCACGATCAATCTCGCCTTCACCTCCTGGAGGCGGGGCACCCTTCAATTTTGAACTTAGAGCACTTAGGCGTAGGATTGCGTGCGCGCCGGCGATGGCCCGCCGCGGGCCGAGGGCGGCGCCGCCGCGCGGCTCGGTTGAGTTGGGGACGATCCGCGGGCCGTCGGATGGCGCGTGGACGGTCCCGATTAGATCGGGGCATACCCCTTCGCTCGATCGCGCGGAGACCGTAGATGCGAGATCCAGCGGTGCAGAGTTGATCTCGGCTTCATTAAATCTGGGCCGTTGATCGCTGATCGAACGGTTGTAGATGCGTACCGGTTCGGGTTATACTAAATCTAATCTGAACCGTCCACGCTTGATCGGATGGCTGTGCTCGGCCGATACCCCTTCGGCTTGCGCGTTTTGCTAAAGAGTCCCTGAGTTTTAGAGAAAACAACCCGCCGTCCTATGTTTACTGTGCGCTGTGTCTCGGGAAACTTACCCCGAGCCCCCTGGGTTTCTCTGGATTTGAGGCCCAGTCCAGAACTCGTTTAAATTGATTAAATGAATTAGAAATTAAATTTTTAATACAAAAATAATTGCTAGAACTTAGATAATTCATAGAAAATCCATTTTTAGTCCAAATTGATCCATTCCACTTTCTAAAATTTTGTAATAATATTCTCTACCATTTGGAATCACTGTTTTGACATGAACTCTGTCAGAAAATTTATTTATCATTTAACCATATTTTAATCACATTAAACCTTAGGAAATTCATAACTTGAATTCTACAACTCCAAAATTAATAATTCTTTTTCCTGTAATCTTATTTTAATATGTGGATTATTAATATGTATTTTGCATATATGTTTGGTGTAATGTTAATTTTGCCTATACCATGTATGTTTGTATTGCTACGACTAGCAGTGAGGTCACGAAGATCTGAAGAATCATCCTGGTACCTGGATCTCAAGGCCCAGGCAAGTTGTGCCCTTGATCACTTCTTTTCACCTACTCATGTTCTAATTAATCATAATGATCCGCATAGGTTAATTTTGATGGGACCCAATAGGTCACCCTAGATTGTTATCTCATCACCTTGTTTACCCCTGAATCACTTGGGTAGTTTGCTATTGCTTTATATGGTTTTGGGATAATCATTTATTACCTCCATGTTCCAATTCTTGTTGTTATTCTGTTTATGTTCATGTTGATATCATTAATGTTAATTGGAACATGGAGCGACCACCCGGGAAAACAGTGCTACCACAAGGGTAGTATGGGATGCCCTTGGCTGATTAATTAGGAAAGCTAGTGGAAGACTACCTTACCCGAAAGGGGCAAGGGCAGTAGGGGAGAGGTCAGTGCGGGAAGTGCCCTCGGGAGGATTTTGCTGCGATGGCGGTCCTGCAAGGGATTCCTGTACTGGATCTTCCTATAAACTGTAGCGGGTTTTCGGAAGCTAGTGGAACTTTGTAAAGGCCTCGTAGTGCTACCCTGCCTCACTTCCTTGGTAGAGGTGTATGGGATTCATGACCCCTTGGCAGATGGGTAACACGACTTGTGGGTAAAGATGCGCAACCTCTGCAGAGTGTAAAACTGGTATACTAGCCGTGCTCACGGTCATGAGCAGCTCGGACCCTCACATGATTAATTTATGGAACTAAATTCAATTTGTCATATGCATTGCATTGCAGGTGGTGTTGTTACTTTTGTTCTATTACTTAATTGGGTTTGGTATTTACTTATACTTAGTAATTGCTAATAAAATTTTGTCCAACTTTAAAAGCAATGCTCAGCTCTAACCATCTTCTTTGGTAAGCCTTACACTTTATGAGCTCCCACCTTTGGCGAGTTCATGCACATTATTCCCCACAACTTGTTGAGCGATGAACGTATGTGAGCTCACTCTTGCTGTCTCACATACACCACAGGTCAAGACCAGGTACTGCAGGATGATGCTCATGGAAGATGCTGCGATGAGTTCGTGAGAGGTCTAGGTCGTCGTCTCCCAGTCAACTTTTGGGTTGCTGGACCGTTGTCTCCTTATAATGTAATTATTTATTTTGTATAGAACTCCTGTTATATATAAAGATGTGACATTCGATCCTGTGCCACTATACATCATATGTATGAGACTTGGTCCCAGCATACCTGGTGTTTATGTTAACCCCGGGTTTTGGACCCCTAAAATCCGGGTGTTACAGAAGTGGTATCAGAGGGCAATGTTGACTGTAGGACGAAACCTAGTTAGAACTGGACACCATTCTTTACTTACCTTACTCTGATTCTTTTCTAAACTTATCTTAATCTTTTCTCATCTATTTCCGCTCTACTCTGATTAATCTTACCTTTTCATACTAAAGACAAATGTGGATTTCACATTTTGAAATCCAGTGCCTAAAGTGACTTTAGGAATAGGAGACCTAATCCTAGGAACAAAAACAAAACTATTTTTATAAGTGGCCATGTATTTGAATGTTTGTTCTTATGATATCTGTCTGATTTGGATCTTTGTTTGAGTGTGATGGGTTGTGGAGTAATGTCCACAATTGCATCTGCATATACATAGGTATAAAAATATATTTATAAAATAACTAGACAGCCTAGATTATCCCCATTGGAACTTATCTAGCTTAAGAAATTTATCTTAATCCTAAAAGATCTCATTCTAACCAATTCCTCTCATCTTAAAAGGATTCTCCCTTATCTTAATAGATTCATCTCATCTTAAAAGATACTCATCCTATCTTGAAAAGATTTTATCTCATCCTAATAGATCTAACTGACCTCAAAAGATTCTATCTTATCTTTATGGATCCATCTTATCCTAATAGGCATACTTATCCACCCTAGATTAAACAACCATGATCTAATGCAACCTAATTTGATCTTATTTAGTCAAACTAGTCATACCAATCTAACCTAGATTCAATCTTGTGTAATAGATCCATCTTATCTTAAAGGATACTCTATTACCTTAATAGATTCATCTTACCTTAAAAAGATTTTATCTGGTCCTAATAAATCTAACTAACTTCTAAAGATTCTAACATATCCTAATAATATTTATCCTACCCTAGTAGATCTATCTAATCTAAACTAGTCTAATCTAGTCACATCCAATTTAATCTAGATCTTATCTTACCTAATGTGACCTGATCCAGTGTGGTCTAATGTTATCTAACTTAATGTGGTTCACTTAAACAGATTAATGACACTAGTAGAAGAGATTAGACCCCACTAGCCATGTATTAAATTATCTTAGCACGTTGGATCAACTCAACCATGAGCTAACCCAACCCATAGTGCCATAATGAATAGTATGACCTTTCTATTCCCACCTAATAACAAACAAAACTTTTAACCTACATCTTGTAGTCTATCTCACCCATATATATCTCTCATCTTGACAGATTCTATCTTACCCTTGGATATTCACCTTATATGATTGGTTACCCCAATCTGGACATAAATTAAGCCCTACCAAAGAATCTATAGATTATAACCAACTACCAACTTATCCATTCCGCTTAGTAATTTCCTTTGCAAAACTATTATCACATACTTCTAACTTTCATGGTCGATACCAGGAAGGGAAAGATTATCACGTAACAACAAACAGAAAATGAATCCTCCAAATCCTCCACCTGTTGACCTCAATCAGGTGGTTGCTACCCAAAGACTGGTAATACAACAGTTAACGGACATGGTGACCGAGATGCGGAATCAGATAAGACAACAACGCGAGGAAATACGTCAAGCCCGCCAAGAAATAAGGCAAGCACGGCTGGAGAGACAACAACAACAACAACCCCCACCACCACCAGCTTCACCAAGCTACATAGATATAAATTATGATGATTTGTAAGATCTAGGTGTTACTTTAGTAATATGATAATATTTTAGAAGAAATAATAAAGGTCTATTGACCCAATGTTTTGTTAAAGAATTATACCTCATACTGAGATCTCTTTGTTTGTGCATATGAGTATGCATCCTTTTTCCTTACAAATCTCGAGGACGAGATTATTTTTAAGGGGGGTAGGATTTGTAACACCCAAATTCTGGATTGGGAATTAGTGGAAGAAATTTGAACAAAATATCATAATGTCTTAGAAATTGGGAAATAAGAAAAAGATGGAAAAGAATTTTTCTTTTTCTTTTAAGAAAAACCATTTATACATCTCAGGAAATAAATAGAAAGGAGAATAAAAACTTAAGTTAGTAATATTAAAATAAGTATGGTTTATATTCATCCTTGGATTACAAATGATACATTTGAAAAATCTGAAAACTAAAATAGAAGTATAAATTTGAATTTGGAATAGAAAATAGAAAATAAAAAGGAGAAGGGAAGAACTAAGAAAAATATTACATAAAATAAAATAAATATCCTTCACACTTATATTATGAAATTATACCTTTCAAACTGAGGACAAGTTATTCACAAAGTTTGAACTCAAACTTGAATTCAAATTGGATTTGAATTGGATTTGAAAATGGGAAAAGAAAATAGAAAAGAAAAAGAAAAAAAGATACTATACCTATTTGGGCCGGCGGCTTCACATTCGGCCCATCCACCATTCTTCCGCGCTCGGCCCATTTAACTCCACGCTCAAACGCGCGCCGACACGCGGGCCACACCGGGCAGACTCACGCACGCGCGCGCTCTCGCTGTTTCGCTGGCATGCGGGGCCCCCTGCCCAGTCGCTCGCGCGCGCGCTCGCCAGCTCTCTCTCTCTCTGACTCGCGGGACCCACGCGTCAGCTCCTTCCCTCTCCCTCGCAACAGAACCCGAGCTCGCCGCAACGGCCGCGCGAACTCGCCGCCGGGACTGCCGTTCCTCGGACTTGTCACCTAGCTATAAAACGCGGACCGCGACCCCCTTTCCCATCCTCACCTTCGTCCGCAACCTTTCGCCATCACCGAGCGCAGAGAAAAGAGGGAGAAGAGAAGAAGAAGACCGCCGCCGGCGTTTCTCCTCTGGGCTCGCGTTCCGGTCCGCGTGTGTGGGTGGGGGCGTTCGCCGGGAACCCGTGTTGCAGACCGCGCCATCAGTTTGAACTGCGGGGCCGCGGGGCTGCGGCAATTCCTCGCCGTCGCTGCTCTTCCGCCTGGATCCGCGCCGCGTCGTGGCCGAGCTACCATCGTCGCCAATCCGAGGTAAAAAAGCCCACGATCAATCTCGCCTTCACCTCCTGGAGGCGGGGCACCCTTCAATTTTGAACTTAGAGCACTTAGGCGTAGGATTGCGTGCGCGCCGGCGATGGCCCGCCGCGGGCCGAGGGCGGCGCCGCCGCGCGGCTCGGTTGAGTTGGGGACGATCCGCGGGCCGTCGGATGGCGCGTGGACGGTCCCGATTAGATCGGGGCATACCCCTTCGCTCGATCGCGCGGAGACCGTAGATGCGAGATCCAGCGGTGCAGAGTTGATCTCGGCTTCATTAAATCTGGGCCGTTGATCGCTGATCGAACGGTTGTAGATGCGTACCGGTTCGGGTTATACTAAATCTAATCTGAACCGTCCACGCTTGATCGGATGGCTGTGCTCGGCCGATACCCCTTCGGCTTGCGCGTTTTGCTAAAGAGTCCCTGAGTTTTAGAGAAAACAACCCGCCGTCCTATGTTTACTGTGCGCTGTGTCTCGGGAAACTTACCCCGAGCCCCCTGGGTTTCTCTGGATTTGAGGCCCAGTCCAGAACTCGTTTAAATTGATTAAATGAATTAGAAATTAAATTTTTAATACAAAAATAATTGCTAGAACTTAGATAATTCATAGAAAATCCATTTTTAGTCCAAATTGATCCATTCCACTTTCTAAAATTTTGTAATAATATTCTCTACCATTTGGAATCACTGTTTTGACATGAACTCTGTCAGAAAATTTATTTATCATTTAACCATATTTTAATCACATTAAACCTTAGGAAATTCATAACTTGAATTCTACAACTCCAAAATTAATAATTCTTTTTCCTGTAATCTTATTTTAATATGTGGATTATTAATATGTATTTTGCATATATGTTTGGTGTAATGTTAATTTTGCCTATACCATGTATGTTTGTATTGCTACGACTAGCAGTGAGGTCACGAAGATCTGAAGAATCATCCTGGTACCTGGATCTCAAGGCCCAGGCAAGTTGTGCCCTTGATCACTTCTTTTCACCTACTCATGTTCTAATTAATCATAATGATCCGCATAGGTTAATTTTGATGGGACCCAATAGGTCACCCTAGATTGTTATCTCATCACCTTGTTTACCCCTGAATCACTTGGGTAGTTTGCTATTGCTTTATATGGTTTTGGGATAATCATTTATTACCTCCATGTTCCAATTCTTGTTGTTATTCTGTTTATGTTCATGTTGATATCATTAATGTTAATTGGAACATGGAGCGACCACCCGGGAAAACAGTGCTACCACAAGGGTAGTATGGGATGCCCTTGGCTGATTAATTAGGAAAGCTAGTGGAAGACTACCTTACCCGAAAGGGGCAAGGGCAGTAGGGGAGAGGTCAGTGCGGGAAGTGCCCTCGGGAGGATTTTGCTGCGATGGCGGTCCTGCAAGGGATTCCTGTACTGGATCTTCCTATAAACTGTAGCGGGTTTTCGGAAGCTAGTGGAACTTTGTAAAGGCCTCGTAGTGCTACCCTGCCTCACTTCCTTGGTAGAGGTGTATGGGATTCATGACCCCTTGGCAGATGGGTAACACGACTTGTGGGTAAAGATGCGCAACCTCTGCAGAGTGTAAAACTGGTATACTAGCCGTGCTCACGGTCATGAGCAGCTCGGACCCTCACATGATTAATTTATGGAACTAAATTCAATTTGTCATATGCATTGCATTGCAGGTGGTGTTGTTACTTTTGTTCTATTACTTAATTGGGTTTGGTATTTACTTATACTTAGTAATTGCTAATAAAATTTTGTCCAACTTTAAAAGCAATGCTCAGCTCTAACCATCTTCTTTGGTAAGCCTTACACTTTATGAGCTCCCACCTTTGGCGAGTTCATGCACATTATTCCCCACAACTTGTTGAGCGATGAACGTATGTGAGCTCACTCTTGCTGTCTCACATACACCACAGGTCAAGACCAGGTACTGCAGGATGATGCTCATGGAAGATGCTGCGATGAGTTCGTGAGAGGTCTAGGTCGTCGTCTCCCAGTCAACTTTTGGGTTGCTGGACCGTTGTCTCCTTATAATGTAATTATTTATTTTGTATAGAACTCCTGTTATATATAAAGATGTGACATTCGATCCTGTGCCACTATACATCATATGTATGAGACTTGGTCCCAGCATACCTGGTGTTTATGTTAACCCCGGGTTTTGGACCCCTAAAATCCGGGTGTTACAGTTAGAAATAGCTAATAAATCAACATCTTGTGTAGAACATGTTGCAATTTGCAATAGGTGTAAAGATTTTAATGTTGATGCTTGTAGTGAACACCTAGTTTCAATTTCTAAATTGAATGATGAAGTGGCTAGTCTTAATGCCCAACTTAAGACTAGCAAGATTGAATTTGACAAAATAAAATTTGCAAGGGATGCCTACACGATTGGTAGACATCCCTCAATTAAGGATGGTCTTGGCTTCAAGAGGGAAGTCAAGAACTTAACAAGCCATAAGGCTTCCATCTCCGCCAAGGAGAAAGGGAAGGCCCCTATGGCCAGTAGTACTCAAAAGAACCATGCTTTCATGTATCATGATAGGAGACATTCTAGGAATGCTTATAGAAGTTATGATGCTCATGCCATGTTTGCTTCTAGTTCTTCTATTATGCATGATAGAAACTTGGCTAAGAAAAATGCTATGCCTAGAAGAAATGTTGTTCATGTTCCTAGAAAAGTAAACAATGAACCTTCTACAATTTTTCATACTTGCAATGCTTCCTTTGCTATTTGTAGAAAGGATAAGAAGGTGATTGCTAGGAAGTTAGGGGCAAGATGCAAGGGAGATAAAACTTGCATTTGGGTCCCTAAGGCCATTGTGACTAACCTTGTAGGACCCAACAAGAGTTGGGTACCTAAAACCCAAGCCTAAATTTGCCTTGCAGGTTTATGCATCCGGGGGTTCAAGCTGGATTATCGACAGCGGATGCACAAACCACATGACGGGGGGAGAAGAAGATGTTCACCTCCTACGTCAAGAACAAAGATTCCCAAGACTCAATCATATTCGGTGACGGGAATCAAGGAAAGGTGAAAGGGTTAGGAAAAATAGCTATTTCATCCGAGCACTCCATTTCCAATGGGGTTTTAGTTGAGTCGCTTGGATATAACGTGTTGTCTGTGAGTCAGCTTTGTAATATGGGATATAACTGCTTATTCACAAATGTAGATGTGTCTGTCTTTAGAAGGAGTGATGGTTCATTAGCTTTTAAGGGTGTATTAGACGGCAAACTCTATTTAGTTGATTTTGCAAAAGAGGAGGCCGGTCTAGATGCATGGTTAATTGCTAAGACTAGCATGGGCTGGCTGTGGCATCGCCGCTTAGCACATGTAGGGATGAAGAACCTTCACAAACTTCTAAAGGGAGAACACGTGATAGGTCTAACTAATGTAACTTTCGAAAAAGATAGACCTTGTGCAGCTTGTCAAGCAGGTAAACAGGTGGGAAGCTCTCATCATACCAAAAATGTGATGACCACATCAAGACCTTTGGAGTTGCTTCATATGGACCTCTTTGGACCCGTCGCCTATCTAAGCATAGGAGGAAGTAAGTATGGTCTTGTTATAGTTGATGATTTTCCCGCTTCACTTGGGTATTCTTTTTGCAGGATAAATCTGAAACCCAAGGGACCCTCAAGCGCTTCCTAAGAAGAGCTCAAAATGAGTTTGAGCTCAAGGTGAAGAAGATAAGGAGCGACAACAGGTCCGAGTTCAAGAACCTCCAAGTGGAGGAGTACCTTGAGGAGGAAGGGATCAAGCACGAGTTCTCCGCTCCCTACACACCACAGCAAAATGGTGTGGTAGAAAGGAAGAACAGGACGCTCATAGACATGGCGAGGACGATGCTTGGAGAATTCAAGACCCTCGAGCGGTTTTGGTCGGAAGCCGTGAACACGGCTTGCCACGCCATCAACCGGTTCTACCTTCACCGCCTCCTCAAGAAGACTTCGTATGAGCTTCTAACCGGTAACAAACCCAATGTGTCTTACTTTCGTGTATTTGGGAGCAAATGCTATATTCTAGTGAAGAAAGGTAGAAATTCTAAGTTTGCTCCCAAAGCTGTAGAAGGGTTTTTGTTAGGTTATGACTCAAATACAAAGGCATATAGAGTCTTCAACAAATCATCGGGTTTGGTTGAAGTCTCTAGCGACGTTGTATTTGATGAGACTAATGGCTCTCCAAGAGAGCAAGTTGTTGACCTTGACGATGTAGATGAAGAAGACGTTCCAACGGCCGCAATACGCACCATGGCGATTGGAGATGTGCGGCCACAAGAACAAAAGGAGCAAGATCAACCTTCTTCATCAACAATGGTGCATCCCCCAACTCAAGACGATGAACAGGTTCATCAAGAAGAGGCGTGTGATCAAGGGGGAGCACAAGATGATCATGTGATGGAGGAAGAAGCACAACCGGCACCTCCAACCCAAGTTCGAGCGATGATTCAAAGGAATCATCCCGTCGACCAAATTTTGGGTGATATTAGCAAGTGAGTAACTACTCGCTCTAGATTAGTTAATTTTTGTGAGCATTACTCCTTTGTCTCTTCTATTGAGCCTTTCAGGGTAGAAGAGGCCTTGCTAGATCCGGACTGGGTATTGGCCATGTAGGAAGAGCTCAACAACTTCAAGCGTAATGAAGTTTGGACACTAGTGCCGCGTCCTAAGCAAAATGTTGTGGGAACCAAGTGGGTGTTCTGCAACAAACATGATGAGCACGGGGTGGTGACGAGGAACAAGGCTCGACTTGTGGCAAAAGGTTATGCCCAAGTCGCAGGTTTGGACTTTGAGGAGACTTTTGCTCCTGTGGCTAGGCTAGAGTCGATTCGTATTTTGTTAGCCTATGCCGCTCACCATTCTTTCAGGTTGTTTCAAATGGATGTGAAGAGCGCTTTCCTCAACGGGCCAATCAAGGAGGAGGTGTACGTGGAGCAACCCCCTGGCTTCGAGGATGAACGGTACCCCGACCACGTATGTAAGCTCTCTAAGGCGCTCTATGGACTTAAGCAAGCCCCAAGAGCATGGTATGAATGCCTTAGAGACTTTTTAATTGCTAATGCTTTCAAGGTTGGGAAAGCCGATCCAACTTTATTCACTAAGACTTGTGATGGTGACTTATTTGTGTGCCAAATTTATGTCGATGACATAATATTTGGTTCTACTAACCAAAAGTCTTGTGAAGAGTTTAGTAGGGTGATGACTCAAAAGTTTGAGATGTCGATGATGGGCGAGTTGAACTACTTCCTTGGGTTCCAAGTGAAGCAACTCAAGGACGGCACCTTCATCTCCCAAACGAAGTACATGCAAGACTTGCTAAAGCGGTTTGGGATGAAGGACACCAAGCCCGCAAAGACTCCGATGGGAACTGACGGACACGTCGACCTCAACAAAGGAGGTAAGTCCGTTGATCAAAAAGCATACCGGTCCATGATAGGTTCTTTGCTTTATTTATGCACTAGTAGACCGGATATTATGCTTAGTGTATGCATGTGTGCTAGATTTCAATCCGATCCAAGGGAGTGTCACTTAGTGGCTGTGAAGCGAATTCTTAGATATTTAGTCGCTATGCCTTGCTTCGGGATCTGGTATCCAAAGGGGTCTACCTTTGACTTAATTGGATATTCAGACTCCGATTATGCTGGATGTAAGGTCGATAGGAAGAGTACATCAGGGATGTGCCAATTCTTAGGAAGGTCCCTAGTGTCATGGAGTTCTAAGAAACAAACCTCCGTTGCCCTATCCACCGCTGAGGCCGAGTATGTTGCCACAGGACAGTGTTGCGCGCAACTACTTTGGATGAGGCAAACCCTCAGGGACTTTGGCTACAATCTGAGCAAAGTCCCACTCCTATGTGATAATGAGAGTGCTATCCGCATAGCGGACAATCCTGTTGAGCACAGCCGCACAAAGCACATTGACATCCGGCATCACTTTTTGAGAGACCACCAGCAAAAGGGAGATATCGAAGTGTTTTATATTAGCACCGAGAACCAGCTAGCCGATATCTTTACCAAGCCTTTAGATGAGAAGACCTTTTGCATGATGCATAGTGAGCTAAATGTCTTAGATTCGCGGAACTTGGATTGATTTAGAGCATACATGTGTTTATGCCTTTGGTCATGTTCCTTATGCATTTTGTTGTTTACTTATGGTGCTCAAGTTGTACAAACACTCCCCGGACCTCACAAGTCCTTTTTGCAAGTGATGCACATATTTAGGGGGAGATGTGCTACAACTTGACCCTTTGAGACTAACCGTGTGCTTGAGTTTGCTTGATTTAGTCTCAAAGGTGGATTGAAAGGGAAAGGTGGACTTGGACCATGCAAGACTTCTACTGCACTCCGATGAGAGGGTAACTTACTCCAAGTCCATCTCAATATCCTTATTGCCTTGGTACTCTTATTTGAAGATTTTAGTGAGGCAATAGGGTTAAAGGGCTAAGATTGATCCCGTTTTGGTGCTTGATGCCAAAGGGGGAGAAAATAAGGCCAAAGCAAGAAATGGATCAGCTACCACTTGAGAATTTTGAAAACATTAGAATAGAGCTTTTGTTTTGTCAAAATCCTCTTATTGTCTCTCTTTGTCAAAAGTTGGTCTCTTGTGGGGAGAATGTTTGATAATGGGAAAAGGGGGAGTTTTTGAATCTTTGATCAATTTCTCTTGGAATACCTCTCTTTATGTCTCTTCAAGTGAATTTGACTTAGAGATAGGAAATTGAGTTTGATTTGCAAAAACAAACCAAGTGGTGGCAAAGTATGATCCAAAATATGCCAAATTTGAATCAAAACAAATCTGTGTTCTCATTTGCATTGATGTTGCACTTCTTTAGTTGCTTTTTGTTGTGTTGGCATAAATCACCAAAAAGGGGGAGATTGAAAGGGAAATGTGCCCTTGGGCCATTTCTAAGTATTTTGGTGATTGAGTGCCAACACAAGTGCTTAAGTGTTAATCTATGCCAATTGATGGACAAAGTGAAAATCAAGAGTAAAGGTATGTTTCTAAGACTTAGTACATTGTTTTGGAGACTAATGTATTGTGTCTAAGTGCTAGAAACAGGCAAAGACCAATTTGGAAATGTCTTGGCTAAGCAGCCAAGACTCTGCGCAGTCTGGGTGCACCGGACAGTGTCTGGTGCGCCAGGCTGGCCACAGTCAACGGGCTGCTCTCGGGAAGCGATCAACGGCGTACGCCTATAAATCACCGGACTGTCCGGTGGTGCACCGGACTATCCGGTGAGCCATTCACAGGCGAAGTCGTCACTCTCGGGAAGCGATTAACAGCGTACGACTATAATTCACCGGACTGTCCGGTGAGGCACCGGACTGTCCGGTGAGCCAACGGTCGGCCGGGCCAACGGTCGGCCGCGTAATTCGCGCACGACGCGTGGCCGAGCCAACGGTCAGAAGGGGGCACCGGACAGTGTCCGGTGCGCCAGGCGACAGAAGGCAAGAATTGCCTTCCTGGAATGCTCTCAACGGCTCCTAGCTACCTTGGGGCTATAAAAGGGACCCCTAGGCACATGGAGAAGTACACCAAGCATTCTCTAAGCATTCCTAAGCACCAAGACTTCAATTCTGCGCATTCGATTCTTTGTGATAGCAACTAGAGCTCCGTTTGAGTAGAGAACTCTTTGAGTTGTGTTGAGAGCTCGTGTTGTGACTTGTGTGCGTGTGTTGTTCTAATTTTGTGTCTTGTGTGCGTTGCTCATCCCATCCTTACTTCCGTGCTTCTTTGTGAACATATTTGTAAGGGCAAGAGGCTCCAAGTTGTGGAGATTCCTCGCAACCGGGATATAGTAAAGTGAAAGCAAAACACCGTGGTATTCAAGTGGGTCTTTGGACCGCTTGAGAGGGGTTGAGTGCAACCCTCGTCCGTTGGGACGCCACAACGTGGAGTAGGCAAGTATTGGACTTGGCCGAACCACGGGATAAACCACTGTGCCATCTCTATGTTGATCTCTTTGTGGTTATTGTGTTTTGCTAAGACTCCTCTCTAGCCACTTGGCCTTATTGTGCTAACTCCTAATCAAGTTTTTGTGGCACTAAGTTTCAAATTTTACAGGATCACCTATTCACCCCCCTCTAGGTGCTCTCAATATCTCTCTAGTTGTGTGAAGGCAAAGCTATAAGCCTTTAGAGAGTGGAGAGGTGCTGCAAAGAGCTAGAGCAAAGTCTTGAGTGTATTGTTACTCTGTCAGAGTGCTGTCAAGAAGACTGTAAGCAGCCACGGCGTTGTTGTAACCAATCTCAACATAGTGGAAGGCTCTATCTATCATACTGACAGATCTGAGAAAACGGAGGAAGGAGTTGAAATAGACTCCAAGCCCAGGTGTGGCTAACTCCAACGAGGACTAGGCAAGCATTTCAGGCTTGGCCGAACCTCGGGATAAATCCCGGCGTCTGTGTGCTCTGCTCTGTGTTGTGTGCTGATTCTCTGTCTCACCTACTCTTTGTATCTGCACTTCAATACATATCTATGGTACAAGTTATATTCAAAGTGCAGGGCATCTTAAGGCAGGATCTTCCATTCCGCTGCAACCTACTCGAAGGGTCTTTCATTCCACTGCGATCCAGCCTTCGAGTAGAGTAAGAATTTAAGGTTTTAAAGTGATGATTATTATTTGCCTATTCACCCCCCTCTAGGCGACATCCAGATCCTATTCTCGGGGAAAGGGAACTTTCACATAAGTGGTACCAAAGCCAGGTTAACTATAGGACCGCTAACCTAGACTAGAATGGTCGCTCTAAGGACTATAGACCTTATTCTCACCTTGGCCCTTGGTGTTGCTTCAAAAGTTGGTCTTCTCAATGAATTCTATGTTATACAACTACATATATACTCACCTTACAAAATTTTTATCTTATGGTGCTTTTGGTTTACTTGCTGGTCATGTAGTTCTATTCTCAGTCTTGTGCTTACGATATCTTTTGTAGATGGCCCGTCTTAGATGCACTACACGTAAGTCGGTGATCTCTTTCCTGCCCTCTCGCCTTGCGGAGCATCCACTACATTGCACGGTGACAGGACAGTCGTGTCACCTGGAGAGACTACACTGCCGCCTGCACGAGGAGCAGGAACGCCGACGTTGGGAGCGGGAGCAGCAGGACTCTTCCCCCTCGTCTCAGTAGAAGGTGGAGTCTAGGAGGCGACCCTCCTTTGTGCCCTAGCTAGAGGTGCCCCTGCACCACCATAGGGCACCCTAGATACTGGAGGAGACCCTGACAAAGACGACGGTGGCAGTTCGAGCCATAGCACGGAGCCTTCGGAGGAGCAGGAGTCGGGAGGATGGGTCGCCTGACCTATCACTCATGATGCCGCTCGTGGTTGTCATTTCCACAACGCTCTCGACACCTTGCTGCGTCGGGCCTTCGATCGACACACTTGGTCTATCGAGTACTGCTATGTAGTCTACTAGCACAGTCGCAGGTTATACTCGGACCAATGGGAGGCTACCTGCCTAGTGCACCATCCGGACGATGATCTCTGGGGGTGTAGAGGCCTACTCAGAACATTATTCTATCATTGAGCGGGACACTGCCGAGGCAGCCCTACAGGATGTTGCACGTCGTGCACTTCTGCTGTACTATTCGTTGTTTAGTGGGGTGGATGGCAGCCTCAACCTGAAGTACTACCCCTGCCGCTCGACTTGCAGTACCAGAGGTGTGATTGTCTCACCTGTTAGTGATGGCAATCCTAGATTGAGCAGCATGGTCAACATGGTTGCCATGCTCAACATCGAGCTGGACCACACCCATGACGAGTTAGGCAAGGCTCATGCGAAGATTACGGAATTGCGTGCTGAGCACGGAGCACCGCCGTCAAGAGGATGGTTCCCTGTCTCTGTTGGGACTTAGCACCCTTATCGCTCGCTGCCCTGTGATCATTATGCTTATGGCACCCCTGATTGCTGGACCTGGATAAAACTTGGAGCCCTAGATCGCTAGTGTCGAGTTTGTAATAAATGTTTAAGTCAAGTGTCTTAATTTAGTCAGTTTTAGTTAGTCAGAGTAGTTTGCTTGTCGTGGTGAACTTATGATGGATTTGACTCTTTGTAATTATTGTCACCAAAGTGTGGGTGTCCCCAACAATTTGGTGTAGTTATTAATAAAGTTAGTCATTTAGTTGGGCAACCTTTTATTTCCACTTTTCTCTTTATCTGAGAAGTTGTAGTTGGCTGTGTTGAGAGTTAGTGAAGATGCTCATTGTTCAGTATTATGAAAACTTCTATATATCTTTTCTTATGCTGAAAGATTGCAAGATAATTTTTGATGTGTGTGTGACCTCCGCAGATGTCTGACAATAGGCGCCAAGGTGGAAAGCGTTCCTAGCAAGAGCAGCAAGCACCACTGGATGAGACACCCCAGCTGCAGTTGCCACCACCACCACCCCCAATAACAATAGAGCAGATGTTTCTCATGCAGACTCAAGCAGTTCAAGCAATTGGGCAAACCCTAGCGGCCATGCAGCAAGCTCAGCAACAACCTTGGCCTCAATCGCAAGTGCACATGCCACAAATGATAAGAGACAAGCATGCAGAGTTCACGAGGGGTCATTGAGAGCACCTAAAGGGGGGGTGAATAGGTGATCCTGTAAAAATCAACACTAAATAGCACAAACTTGGTTTATGAAATGTTAGTGAAATCAAAACCAAGGTGCTATGTCTAGAGAGAAAGAGATGACTTCTTCACTTAATTGCTCTTTATAAATTGAGTATTAAACTTAAAGCAATTATGAAGTGAGTAGAAGATCGCACAAGAATAGCAACAAGTGACACAACGATTTTTATCCCGTGGTTCAGCCAAGTAGAACACTTGCCTACTTCCACGTTGTGGCGTCCCAATGGACAAGGGTTGCACTCAACCCCTTTCAAGCGATCCAATGATCCACTTGAATGCCACGGTTTTCTTCCTTAGTAGATGATGTCTCCCATGTGAGGAATCTCCACAAGTTGGAGTCTCTCACCCTTACAAAATTTATCACAATGAAAACCACTAGAGTAAGGGAGGGAAAGAAACACACGCAAGAGCAAGAGTCGTAGCAATGACACGCACACAAGTCGAGAAACGAGCACACAAACACAGTGCAGCGAGTCTACAACTCAACAAGTGCTGAAATCATAATCACAGTAATCCGGATGTGTGCTTGCGATGTCTAGGCATCTTAGGATGTTCAATGGAGGCTCAGTTTTCTGCTCCATGCACCTAGGGGTCCCTTTTATAGCCCCAAGGTAGCAAGGAGCCATTAAATCTCTATTTGGTAGGCAATTCTTGCCTTCTGTCGGTTGTCTTCGCGGGCTTTGCATCCTTCATCCCAAACCTCTTGAGCAAATCTTGAGTATATTTCATTTGAGAGATGAAGGTTCCTTCCTTGATTTGCTTCACTTGAAATCCAAGGAAGTAATTTAACTCGCCCATCATTGACATTTCAAATTTCTGCATCATCACCCTGCTAAACTCCTTACAAGACTTTTGATTAGTAGAACCAAATATAATGTCATCGACATATATTTTGCCGACAAAAAGATCACTATTACAAGTCTTAGTAAAGAGAGTAGGATCAACTTTACCAACCTTGAAAGCATTAGAAATGAGGAAATCTCTAAGGCATTCATACTATGCTCTTGGGGCTTGCTTAAGTCTATAGAGCACCTTAGAGAGCTTGTAGACGTGGTCAGGATACCTGTCATCCTCAAAGCCAAGGGGTTGTTCCATATACACTTCCTCCTTGATTGGTCCATTTAGGAAGGCGCTCTTCACGTCCATTTGGAACAGCTTGAAGGAATGGTGAGCAGCATATGCCAATAATATTCGAATTGATTCTAGCCTAGCTATAGGAGCAAAAGTCTCCTCAAAATCCAAACCTGTGACTTGGACATAACCTTTTGCCACAAGTCGATCCTTGTTTCTTGTCACCACACCATGTTCATCTTGCTTGTTGCGGAACACCCACTTGGTTCCCACAACATTTTGCTTCGGACGTGGCACCAGACTCCAAACTTCATTTCTCTTGAAGTTGTTGAGCTCTTCCTGCACGGGCACACGACCAACACCCAGTCTAGATCCTGCAAAGCTTCTTCTACACTGAAAGGCTCAATAGAAGAAACAAACGAGTAATGCTCACAAAAATTAACTAAACATGAGCGAGTGGTTACTCCCTTGTTGATATCACCCAGAATCTGATCTACTAGATGATTTCTTTGAATTATTGATCGGACTTGAGTTGGAGGAACTTGTGAAGCTTCTTCCTCCTTATATTGTTCTTCATGTGCTCCCCCTTGATCTAGCCCTTATTCTTGCGGTATTTGTTCCTCATCTTGAGTTGGGGGATGCATCAATGTAGAGGAAGAAGGTTGATCTTGCTCTTGTTGTTCCTGTGGTCGCACATCGCCTATTGCCATTGTTCGCATTGCGGCCGTCAGAACCTCTTCCTCATCTATATCATCAAGATCAACTTGCTCTCTTTGAGAGCCATTAGTTTCATCAAATACAACATCGCTAGAGACTTCAACTAATCCTGATGACTTGTTGAAGACCCTATACGCCTTTGTATTTGAGTCATAACCTAGTAAAAACCCTTCTACAGCTTTGGGAGCAAACTTCGAATGCCTACCTTTCTTTACCAAGATGTATCATTTGCTCCCAAATACAAGAAAATAGGAAACATTGGGTTTGTTACCGGTTAGGAGTTCGTATGATGTCTTCTTGAGGAGGCAATGCAGATAGAGCTGGTTTATGGCATGGCAAGCTATATTTACAGCTTTCGACCAAAACCGCTCTGGTATCTTGAATTCTCCAAGCATTGTCCTTCCATGTCAATTATCATCCTGTTCTTCCTCTCTACCACACCATTTTGTTGTGGTGTGTAGGGAGCGGAGAACTCGTGCTTGATGCCTTCCTCCTCAAGATACTCTTTGACTTGCAGGTTCTTCAACTTAGATCCATTATCGCTCCTTATCTTTTTCACCTTTAACTCGAATTCATTTGAGCTCTCCTTAAGAAGCGCTTTAGAGTTCCTAGGGTTTCAGATTTGTCCCGCAGAAAGAACACCCAAGTGAAGCGGGAAAAATCATCAACAATGACAAGACCATACTTACTTTCCCCGATGCTGAGATAAGCAACGGACCCGAAGAGATCCATATGTAGGAGTTCTAGTGGTCTTGATGTTGACATCACATTCTTGCTTTGATGATTACTTCCCACCTGCTTCCCTGCTTAACACGCTGCATAAGGTCTGTCTTTCTCAAAACAGACATCAGTTAGTCCTAACACATGTTCTCCCTTTAAAGTTTATGAAGATTCTTCATCCCAACATGTGCTAGACGGCGATCCCAGAGCCAACCCATATTAGTCTTAGCGATTAAGCATGCATCTAGATCAGCATTCTCTTTTGATAAATCAACTAAGTAGAGCTTGTCGTCTAATACACCCTTAAAAAGCTAATGAACCATCACTTCTTCTAAAGATAGATACATCAATATTTGTAAATAAGCAATTATAACCCATATGACATACTTGGCTTACAGACAACAAATTATACCCGAGCGATTCTACTAGAAACACATTTGAGATTGAATGCTCGGTTGTGATGGCTATTTTGCCTAAGCCCTTAACCTTGCCTTGGTTCCCGTCTCCAAAGATGATAGTGTCTTGGGAATCCCTGTTCTCGACGTAGAAGTGAACATTTTATTCTCCCCCGTCATGTGGTTTGTGCATCCGCTATCAATTATCCAACTTGAGCCCCCAGATGCATAAACCTGCAAGGTAATTAAGCTTGGGTTTTATGTACCCAACTCTTGTTGGGTCCTACAAGGTTAGTCTCAACAGACTTTGGAACCCAGATGCAAGTTTTGTCTCTCTTGCACTTAGGTCCCAAACTTCTAACAACTATTTTATCATTTTTGCATGTAAGAGCAAATGAAACATCACATGTTTGATAAAGCATAGTCGGTTCAGTTGATGCTCTCCTCGGCGCATGAGAAGCAGCATGATGGCGTCTAGGCCTATTTCTACCATGAGCATATGAAGAGTTAGTTGCAAACATGGCATGAGAATTAAATGCAGCATCATAACATACAAGAGAAACAACATGATCATAACACCTATCATGATGAGCAATACTAGTAATTATCTTGACATAAAGATAGGCATGGTTCTTTTCAGAGCTACTTGCCATGGGAGCCTTCCCTTTCTCTTTGTTGAGATTGGAAGTCCTTTGGCTTGTTAAGTTCTTGGTTCCCTTTTGGAAACCAAGTTCATCCTTAATAGAGGGATGTCTACCAATGGTGTAGGCATCCCTAGCAAATTTTATTTTCTCATAATTATCCTTGAAAGTCTTAAGTTGAGCATTAAGACTTGCAACATCATTATTTAAATTGAGAATGGTAGAGACATGTTCATTGCAAGCATCAATATTAAAATATTTACACCTATTGCAGATTACAACATCCTCTACACATGAACTAGCCACATTAAATTTTTCTAGCTTAGTATTTAAATCATAATTCAAAATTTTGAGACTAGAAATGGAATCATGGCAGGTAGATAGCTTAGAAGTCAATAGTTCATTTTTCTTAATTTTTATAGCAAGAGATTTTTTAACCTTAATGAATTTATCATGTTCCTTATAAAGAATATCTTCTTGCTTTTCTATAAGCCTGTCTTTTTCATTGAGAGCATCAATCAATTCATTTATTTTATCTACTTTAGATCTATCTAAACCTTTAAATAGATCACTGTAATCTACTTCATAGTCAGAAGATTCCTCATTAGTAGAAGAAGTATACTTAGGTGTATCTCGTGTATGTACCTTCTTCTCCTTAGCCATGAGGCATGTGTGTCATCCGTTAGGGAAGAGGGAGGACTTGTTGAAGGCCGAGGCAGCTAATCCTTCATCATCGGAGTCGGATGAAGAATAGTCGGAGTCCCATTCTTTTCCAATGTGTGCCTCGCCCTTCACCTTCCTGTAGTTCTTCCTTTCCTTCTTCCCTTCCTTGTCTTGTGCTTGGTCATTATCATTATCGGGACATTGTGCTATGAAATGACTAGACTTACCGCACTTAAAGCAGGAGTGCTTTCCCCTTGATTTGTTCTTGTTGGGATACTCCTTGTTTCCCTTCAAGGCGGTCTTGAAGCGCTTGATTATAAGCATCATTTTGTCTTTGTTGAGCCCGACAGCCTCCACTTGTGCTACCTTGCTAGACAGCGCCTCCTTGCTGCTGGTTGCTTTGAGAGCAACGAGTTGCTGCTCGTAGAGAGGAAGCAGTCCGTTTAAAGCATCGTCCACATACCTCGCCTCCTTCACCATCATGAGCCTGCTCACGAATTTTCTGAGAATTTCCTCGGGCATATCTTGGTGTACCTAGGGTTCTCACGAATAAGATTTACAAGATGAGGATCAATTATGGTAAATGACCTTAGCATGAGTCGGACGACGTCATGATCCGTCCATCTTGTACTCACATAGCTTCGAACCTTGTTGACAAGGGTCTTGAGCCTGTTGTAAGTTTGAGTTGGCTCCTCTCCCCTTATCATGGCGAACCTCCCTAGCTCGCCTTCCACCAGTTCCATCTTGGTGATCATGGTGGCATCATTACCCTCGTGAGAGATCTTGAGGGTTTCCCATATTTGCTTGGCATTGTCCAAGCCGCTCACTTTGTTGTATTCATCCCTGCATAGAGATGCTAGCAAAACAGTAGTAGATTGGACATTTTTATGTATTTTCTCATTAATAAATACAGGATTGTCAGTGCTATCGAAATGCATTCCATTTTCAACAATTTCCCAAATACTAGGATGGAGGGAAAATAAGTTATTACATATTTTATGACTCCAAAATGAATAGTCCTATCCATCAAAGTGTGGGGGTTTTCCAAGTGGAATAGATAGTAGATTGGCATTTGAATTATAAGGGATGTGAGAATAATCAAAGGAATAGTTTTGATTAACCGTTTTCTTTTTCGATGAAGAGTCTTTGTCATCGTCATCCCTTGGTGAAGAGGAGGAGACGTCGCTGTCGTAGTAGATGATCTTCTTTATGCGCCTCTTCTTCTTTCCATCCCTCTTCTTGTGACTTGAGCCTGAGTCAGTGGGCTTGTCGTCTTTTGGCTCATTGACGTAGAGGGTCTCCTTCTCCTTGTCATTGATCACCATCCCCTTACCTTTAGAATCCATCTCTTCGGGCGGTTTGTCCCTTAATGAAGAGTATGACTCTTATACCAATTGAGAGCACCTAGAGGGGGAGTGAATAGGTTATCCTGTAAAAATCAACACTAAATAGCACAAACTTGGTTTATGAAATGTTAGTGAAATCAAAACCAAGGTGCTATGTCTAGAGAGAAAGAGATGACTTCTTCATTTAATTGCTTTTTACAAATTGAGTATTAAACTTAGAGCAATTATTAAGTGAGTAGAAGATCGCACAAGAATAGCAACAAGTGACACAGCGATTTTTATCCTGTGGTTTAGCCAAGACTTGTCTACTTCCATGTTGTGGCGTCCCAATGGACGAGGGTTGCACTGAACCCCTTTCAAGCAATCCAATGATCCACTTGAATACCATGGTTTTCTTCCTTATAGATGATGTCTCCCTTGTAAGGAATCTCCACAAGTTGGAGTCTCTCACCCTTACAAAATTTATCACAATGAAAACCACAAGAGTAAGGGAGGGAAAGAAAGACACGCAAGAGCTAGAGTCGTAGCAATGACACGCACACAAGTCAAGAAACGAGCACACAAACACAGCGTAGCGAATCTACAACTCAACAAGTGCTCAAATCTTAATCACAGTGATCCAGATGCATGCTTGCGGTGTCTAGGTGTCTTAGGATGTTCGATGGAGGCTCGGTTTTCTACTCCATGCGCCTAGGGGTCCCTTTTATAGCCCCAAGGCAGCAAGGAGCCGTTGGATCTCCATTTGGTAGGCAATTATTGCCTTCTGTCGGTTGGCGCACCGGACAGTCCAGTGCACCATCAGACATGAACAGTGCTCGATTTCTTTCTTTCTTTGGCGAAGCCGACCGTTGACCCTCGGTCCACTTGGCACATCAGACACTGTCCGGTGCACATCGGACAGTCTGATGCGACCTAGTGACCGTTGGCTCTGGCCACGCGTCGCCTGTTGATGGCGCTGTCGACCGTTGGCGTGGCCGTTGTTGGCTCACCGGACAGTTTGGTGAATTTTAGCCACGGCGTCCACGACGATACCCGAGAGCAGAGAGTTCATCTCTCAGCCAGCCTGGGCACCAGACAGTGTCCGGTGCACCCGCACTGGTGCTCCACTTGCTGTTACAGCTGAACTCCTTTTGCTCCTTTTGAACTTTACTTAATTGAGTTCCTGGCACTTCAACAAGCATGTTTAGCACATAAAATAATTGACTAAGTGTCTAGAACTTACCTTCACTTGATCCATCTAGATATTATGTTAGTTCACACATAGTGTGTTGTGCATCTAATCACCAAAACAATATAGAAATAGCCCAAGGGCACGTTTCCCTTTCAGTCGTCCCCCTGTGTTTGCCCACTCTACAGACCCCATGGACGCTAAGGACTGGCTCCGCACGGTGGAACAGGAGCTGCACACCGCTCAGTGCAGCGACCGAGAGAAGGTTCTGTATGGTCTCCATCTACTAAGGGGAGCAGCACAGTCCTGATGGGAGTCCTACCTCGCCACCCTGAAGCCATCAGCTGGGAGGAGTTCAAAGACAACTTTTGTCGATATCATGTTCTAGAAGGCCTCATGATAGTGAAGAAGGAAGAATTTCTGGCACTGAAGCAAGGGCCCCTATCTGTCAGTGAGTACAAGGACAAATTTTTGCAACTATCTTGATAAACATCTGATGATGTCAACACTGATGCCAAGAGGCAGTACATGTTTCTAAGAGGGTTGGTTGAATCCCTGCACTACCAGTTGATGAACCATACCTTTCCTACCTTTCAGCATCTGATAGATAGAGCAATAATAACTAAGAGGAAGCGTCGGGAGATGAACAACCAGAAGCACAAGATTGGTGGACCGCAAGCCAGGAGTAGCAGTCATCCTCCTTTCTCAGGCAACCCACCCCAGCATTTGAAAGGGAAATGGCCTCAACATTTCCTATAAACAATTTTGGTGTTTGACGTCCGTCACAAACCATATGGACTAACTAGTTTGTCTAGTGGATGTTTCTCTCAGGTGCATAAAGTTCAACATAAACATACAATGAAAAAGACTTAAGGGAATTCAACAAAGTTTGGAGCATATAAGATTTGGCACTGGCAGTTTGGAGCATATAAGATTTGGCGCAGCCAGTGGCGCACCAGACATTGTCCGGTGTGCAGCGGACACTGTCCGGTGCCCAGGCTGCAGCCCTTCACGAACTGGCCGCTCTCAGGTTTTCATGGCGCTGATCTGCTATAATTCATCGGACTATCCGGTGAGCCAACGGAGCAACGGTTAACTTCGCCCAATGGTCGAATGCGCTGGCTGCAGCACAGTCGGTAGAGCAGAAGTCAGAAGTCAGTCTGCAAAGTCAGAACGCACCGAACTGTCTGATGCCGCAAGAGGACAAAAGACTTAGGCACTAGAGGTGTTGGAAGAGCTTGTCGTAATGCTCTCACGTCTAGAACCAGACATCGTATGTGACGATGGTTGCATGACTAGTGATGGTGAAGATAATGACGTAAATGTAAAAAATGGAAATGTTTCGTATATGTGAAATAATCAGATGACATGACAGTAATAAAATCTTGGAATTTCAAATGTTGCAGGAGGAGAGGCAAGCTGTGAGGGGATTTGGTATGCGAAGATCGTACTAAAAATAACTGTACAGAAAGCTTAATGGGTGGTGTACTATGTGTATGTGGTGTTGGCTTTGTATATACATCACAGTATATGTGATACAAAATAGAAGCTTGATTTTGATGCATTATTTTGATACAATTTTTAGACAAATGGAATGCAGGTGGTTTCTTATAATGTCGTAGCTCGGGTGGGGGCTGAATTAGGAGGGGGTGTGATCCATGTTCCTGCTGGTGGAAAGGTATAAATGATCTGATTGTGCAATACATGTTCATTTGATGGACACTGATTTTATGTTTTTTCAACAATTATTTATGCATAAAATTAATAGATTTATGAATGATGTGGTAACTTTTCACCAACTCGTCTCTTTATATAGTTCTGCAGGAGAAGGCAAATTGCCAAGACGCGCGTACTGGCTGATCGGTGGACCGGTAAGCGCTGTGAAATTTATATTCATTTTTTAATAACAAGCTGAGGGAAGGTGTTTTTCGGACCTTCGGCATTCTGAAGCCTTCGTACTTTTCGTGGATCAAGCTTGTTATGAAAAAACGATCTAACACCGCGAAGGGCTACTGTTGGGGTCTTCTTCTCCGCTGAAGGTCCTCAAGACAAAGGTATCACTGGCGAAGTGATGTTGAGGATCCTCTCTGCCAAAGGTCCTCAAGACAAAGATACTATCTGAGAGCTATAATGACGAATACCAAAGTTTCTACCAAAGGATGACAACTTCGGCTTAAGGTGATTTTGTAGGTCAAGCATGGCGCTGAATCGAAGAGGAAAAGACCAGTTAATCCCTGATGACCTATGTTATGATTATGTATATAAATTGAGGTCACAAATGTATTTTTACTCAGGCTGCGTCCCGTGCCTATAAATAGTGAACAGTACCCCCGTACTGTTCACGCTGGATTGTAATTGCTCTTGCGTCAACACCTTGGAACAAGGCGAAGGTATCAATGTAATATATATTATGTTAATATTCATGTATATGTCATGAAGTATATATGAATGAATGAATATATTATATTTTTACATTATCTCTACGTACTCTTATTCTCATAGATGATGAAGGTGCGTCCTTCATGACCTTTGTCTGAAGATCACTATATCCAAAAGGAAATAATGCCTCCGAGGACGAAGGTCCTTAATCCTTAACAATTGTGTTGCCTTGTTCTTGATCCACAACATTTGAGAATAAGTGACCAACATATAATATACTTGCCAACTCCACGTTGTGGTGTCCCAATGGATGAAGGTTGCACCCAACCCCTTTCTAGTGATCCAAAGATCAACTTGAATACCACAGTTCTCTCTTTATCTCAATAATATCCCTCTGTGAGGAATCTTCATAATTTGGAGTCTCTCACGCCTTACACAATTGATCTCGAATGAACACAAGAGTAAGGGGGAGTAGAAACACACACAAGAACTTAAGTTGCAGCAACAACACACACACAAGTCAAGAAAAAGAGCACACAAAAACAAAACAGTGGAGTCATAGCACAAAGAAGCGCTCAAATCTCTATATCAATGAAACAATGGCGTGATTGTGAAGTCTCGGTGTTGTAGGATGTTTAATGGGTGCTTGGTGTGGTGCTCCATATGCCTAGGGGTCCCTTTTATAGCCCCAATGACCTAGGAGTTATTGGTGCTCCATTTGGTAGGCTTTGGTTGCCTTCTGTCCGCGGGCGAACTGGGTTGTCCTGTGCACACCGGACAATGAATAATGCACGGGCAGAGAATCGTGTGATTGGCTGGTTTTCTGTTCTGGGGGGACACCGGACCGTCCGATGCACCACTTAACCGTTGGCCCTCGGCCGACGTGGTAGCTAGTCGTTGGCGGCTGGCACACTGGACTGTCCGGCGCTCCACGGATGGTCCGGTGAATTATAGTCGACGCAGGCTAGAATTCTCGAGAGCAGATAGTTGGCTGGACCGTGCACCAGACTATCAGGTGCACACCGGACTGTCTGGTGGGTGGCACCGGACTGTACGATGCTACACAGTCCAGGAATTTTTTCTCTTTTTCTTTCTTGTTCTCTTTTGCTCCTTTTGGCTTGGTTTCATAAAGTCCCTAGCACTTAGAAAAATATGATTAGCACACAAAACTATTGACCAAGTGTCCAGAGCTTACCTTTTTTACTTGGTCCATATCGGTTTGCACTATGTCCTCTTCCAAACTCAATTTGCTTCATGTACCTTTGCTCAATCATCATGTGTTGTGCATTTAATCACTAAAACAATATAAAAATGGCCCAAGGGCACATTTCCCTTTCAATCTCCCCCTTTTTGGTGATTCATGCCAACACATCAAATGCAACTCAAAATGCACTAACATATCCAAATGTGAGCTAAAAAGTGCAAATTGATGTCAAATCGAAGACCAATAAAATCATCATGGGATTTGACATATTTGGATCATTTTTGCCACCACTTGGTTTGTTTTCACAAAACAAATTCATTTTCCTATCTCTATGTCAAAAACACTTTGCGTTGGCAAATCAAAATAACTTTCAAGACTAGTTTTGATGAAGAGTCAGAAAACTCCCCCTTTTACCATAATTAAATTACTCCCCCACAAGAGAGCAGTTTTTGCAATAACAGGGGTTTGATAAAAAACCAAGTACACTTACACTAAAATTTGAAAAATACACAAGTGGTTGCTTTGGCCTTAATTTCCCCCCTTTGGCATTAAGCACCAAAACAAAAGAACTATTTGGCCCTTTAACCTTATTGCCTTACAAAAATTTCAACTAAAAGCCGATGGCAATGAGAGAACACAGTAGGGACTTGGAGCAAAGGTCATTGATACTGGAATGCAGTGGAAGCCTCTTCTTTGTCCAAGTTTACCTTTTCCCCTTTCAATACATCTTTGAGACTACATCATAGGTACTCAAGCAAAAACATGAGTCTCAAAGAGTCAAGTTATAGCACATCATCCCCTAAACATAGGCATCTTTTGCACAAGGACTTGTGAGGTCCGAGGATGACTTGTACAACTTGAGCACCAAAATACGCAAGTAAAGGCTATGGTGCTTAAAAGAACATGATCAAGGGCATAAAACACATATATGCTATAGATCAATCCAAGTTCCACAAATCTAAGGCATTTATCTCACTACACAACCTACAAAACCTTTTCTCATGTAAAGGCTAGGTGAAGATATCGGCTAGCTGGTTCTTGGTGCTAATATAGCAAACATCGATATCTCCGGTTTGCTGGTGGTCTCTCAAAAAGTGATGTCGGATGTCTATGTGCTTAGTGCAGTTGTGTTCAATAGGATTATCCGCCAAACAAGTTGCACTCTCATTGTCACATAGGAGTGGGACTTTGCTCAGATTGTAGCCAAAGTCCCAAAGGGTTTGCCTCATCCAAAGCAGTTGCGCGCAACACTAGCCTGCGGCAACATACTCGGCCTTCGCGGTGGATAGGGCAACAGATGTTTGTTTCTTGGAGCTGCAAGACACCAGGGACCTTCCCAGAAACTAACAAGTCCCTAATGTGCTCTTCCTATCAACCTTGCATCTGACATAGCCAGAATCTGAATATACAATTAAGTCAAAGGTAGACCCCTTTGGATACCAGATCCCGAAGCAAGGCGTATGAACTAAATATCTAAGAATTCGCTTCACGGCCACAAGATGACATTCCTTGGGGTCGGATTGAAATCTAACACACATGCATATGATAAGCATTATATCTGGTCTACTAGCAAAAAGATAAAGTAATGAAACTATCATATACCAGTATGCCTTTTGATCAATGGACTTACCTCCCTTGTCAAGGTCCAAGTGTCCGTTGGTTCCCATTGGTGTCTTGGCGGGCTTTGCGTCCTTCATCCCAGACCTTTTAAGCAAGTCTTGAGTGTACTTTGTTTGGGATATGAATGTTCCTTCCTTGAGTTGCTTCACTTGAAATGCAAGGAAGTAGTTCAGCTCTCCCATCATCGACATCTCAAATTTCTGCATTATTACCCTACTAAACTTTTCACAAGACTTTTGATTAGTAGAACCAAATATTATGCCATCGACATATATTTGGCATACAAACAAATCACCATTACAAGTCTTAGTAAAAAGAGTAGAATCCGCTTTCCCAACCTTGAAAGCATTAGAAATGAGAAAAATCTCTAAGGCATTCATACCATGCTCTTGGAGCTTGCTTAAGTCCATAGAATGCCTTAGAAAACTTATAAACATGGTTCGGATACCTATCATCCTCGAAGCCAGGGGTTGTTCCACGTACACATCCTCCTTGATTAGTTCGTTGAGGAAGGCGCTCTTCACGTCCATTTGAAACAACTTAAAAGAGTGGTGAGCATTATAGGCCAATAATATGCGAATTGACTCGAGCCTAGCTATACGAGCAAAAGTCTCCTCAAAATCCAAACCTACGACTTGGGCATAACCTTTTGCCACAAGTCAAGCCTTGTTTCTTGTTACCACCCCGTGCTCATCTTGCTTGTTGCGGGACACCCACTTGGTTCCCATAACATTTTGCTTCGAACGTGGCACCAGGTTCCACACTTCATTTCTCTTGAAATTGTTGAGTTCTTCCTGCATGGCCAACACCAGTCCAGATCCTGCAAGGCTTCTTCTACCCTGAAAGGCTCAATAGAAGAAACAAACGAGTAATGCTCACAAAAATTAGCTAATCGCAAATGAGTAGTTACTCCCTTGTTGATGTCACCCAGAATCTGATCCACTGGATGATTTCTTTGGATGGTGGCCCAGACTTGAGTTGGAGGTGCATGTGGTACTTCTTCCTCATTATCCTTTTCTTCATGTGCTCCCCCTTGATTCATGCCTTCTTCTTGAGGTACATGTTCCTTATCTTGAGTTGGGGTTTGCACCATTGTTGAGGAGGATGGTTGATCCTATTCTTGTTGTTCCTGAGGTCGCACATCACCTATTGCCATGGTTTTCATTGTGACTGTTGGAACTTCATCTTCATCTATTTCATCAAGATCAACTTGCTCTCTTAGAGAGCGATTAGTCTCATCAAATACAACATCATGAGTGACTTCAACCAAACCCAAAGATTTGTTGAAGGCCCTATATGACTTTGTATTTGAATCGCAAACTAGTAAAAACCCTTCTACAACTTTGGGAGCAAACTTTGAATGCCTACCTCTCTTAACCAAGATGTAGCATTTGCTTCCAAATACACGAAAGTATGAAACACTGAATTTGTTACCAGTTTGGAGCTCGTATGACGTCTTCTTGAGGCGATGAAGATAGAGGCGGATTATGGCATGGCAAGCCGTATTCATAGCTTCTGACCAAAATCGCTCTAGTGTATTGTATTCTCCAAGCATCGTCCTCACCATATCGATGAGCATCCTGTTCTTCCTCTCTATTACACCATTTTGTTGTGGCGTGTACGGAGCAAAGAACTCATGCTTGATGCCTTCCTCCTTAAGATATTCTCCTAATTGAAGATTCTTGAATTCAAATCCATTATCACTCCTAATCTTCTTTACCTAAAGCTCAAATTCATTTTGGGCTCTTTTTAGAAAGCGTTTTAGTGTACTTTAGATTTCATATTTATCCTGCAGAAAGAATACCCAAGTGAAGTGGGAAAAACCATCAACAATTACAAGACCATACTTACTTCCTCTGATGCTAAGATAAGCAACGGACCCGAAGAGATCCATATGGAGAAGTTCCAGTGGTCTTGATGTTGTCATCACATTCTTGCTTGGATGAGTAGTTCCCACTTGCTTCCTTGCCTGGCATGCTGCAAAAGGTCTGTCTTTCTCAAAACAGACATCGGTTAGTGTCACACCCGGTTTTGAAGGTAAACAGAATGCGAACCATGTACGTGCCATGATCAATAATTCATGTACACAGCGATTACATAAATGACTCATCATAGCACAATGCTTCGAATTACAATAAAGAGTAAGTAATAATATTACAGACTAGAGCCATTTGTTAGAAATATGCCCTAGAGATAATCATAGAGATGATCATATTTCTTTGTATCCATGATATATATATTGCTTAATTGAATATCCATGGAAGGCACCTTGTATTGATTAGCAATTATGTGAATTGTTTGTGAGATTCTTTACTTATATGGTTATTCTAAATGATGTCCCTAGTCAGAGTCGATGACTAGCACATGTATTAGTTGATGGCTACATTTCACAAGTCATGAACATGGAGATGTTAAACTAATAATGTGGGCACATGTATGACATGAGGCTGGACCGACCCAACGTGAGATATTGTAATATAGTTCTCTTTTTGCAACATGAATATTGTATCCTTAGACCTGAGATTGTCACATGTTCTCAAGATGTGAATTGACTTACTTAGGGACTATCAAACGCTATTCCGTAACTGGGTAGTTATAAAGGTAGTTTTGGGTTTGTCAGGAAGCATGTTGTGAGGCATGGTCAGTCAAGATGGAATTTGTCCCTCTCTTTGTGAGAGAGATAAAGGTAGTTTTATGGGATTGAAAATTTTGTTTTGCGCTAGCATAGCCTCCCCGTAATCCTTCACCATTTACATAATATAAATCAAAGTACACAGAATCAAAACGTAGCCAACGTAAATAACCCACCACAGGCAGCTGACTGGGGGAGGTCGCTAGCCTAATCCTCGAACTCATCGACGTCCTGGAACTCCTGGAGATCCACCTCGACGCCTTCTTCTTCTTCACCTGAGCATAGGTTGCATCCAAGACAACCTGGTGTTTTGTGAAAGCAAGGGTGAGTACACATCAACCTACTCAGCAAATGTCCCGTTTGGCTGTAGTGGACTAGCTTTATGTGGGGTTAAGGTCAAGCAGTTGCTTTTAGTTGGTCAGGTAATTATTACTAGTAGAGAGCTAGGTTTTAGCATTAATCCAAGTTGTTAACCCAAAAGTACCCTTTCCAAACAGAAAGAATACCAGAAATCATAATCATAATCATAATTGAATCCAACATTATCCTCATCATCATCTGTAACCAAAACATCTCTGATCAATGTGTCTCTAATCAATGGAGCTCCCTTGGCCGCTCATAACCGCGAGCACGGCTGATATAGCAGTTTCATAACACTCTGCAAAGGTTACGCACTTTACCCACAAGTCGTGATTCCCTCTCTAGCCCGGGCTTGCAAGACCCTTATTCACTCCCAAAGTGAATGGCCAGGGATTCACTACGAAGCCTTTACAAAGATTCCCTAAGGCTGTAGCCGCCCGTTAGGTTTCCTAAATGCACCGCACTCCTCCCCAAGGGACGAACCAACCTTGGCAGAGCGAGCCGCATACACCGAGCCCCATTAACGGCACGACGGCGAAGCGAACTACACCCCAGTTCCTCTAATTATTCAGCTAAGGGCATCCCATTCCACCCTCATGGTTGCACTGTTTTCCCGGGCGGTCATCCAACGAACAGGTCCTTACGGAGAGGCACTCGAGAAACCGCTCGAGCCCCCTAAAGTATCACCAGTCCAACATCATAATCATAATGACAACATCGTATCATAAGTGTTCACATCATGTTCATTGATTAAAGTAAAGCAATAGCATGAATCTAACCATAGTAGCCCAAAAGGTAATCAAGGACCAGGTAGATAGAAAGCTAGTCAATCCTTAGGTTGTTCATAGTATGCGGGACCGTGAATTATAAAGTAAATGGGACATAATGGGTCAGAGGACACTTGCCTTCACCAAACAGATGCTCAGGGTCTTCGATCTCGTAGAACTCGAAGAGTTCGATCACTTGGTCGCCAAAGCTTGACCGTCGATTCCCCAAAGCTCATAAACGAATCACGATCTAATCGCAACGCGAAGCGAAGACGAACAGGCACAAGCAAACAAACATATACATATGCATAAGAACATTACACCATACAAGATAAAATGTTATAAAAGACATGCAACATAAAATAGAGCTCGACGCTACGGTCACACGAGGAAAAGAAACGTCGAACTCGAAGCTATGATTAAGAGATTAGCACGTTATCGCTAAACAAGTATTAACTATAACTTTTAGTTCAACATTATCAAACATAAATATTATACATCAGTCAGTTTGATTAATCGGCTACACTAACAAATGTCAGTTAATTAAATAATTTAATTAAAACGAGAGATTCTAAGCGAGATGGATTTATGACGAGTGAAACAGCACGACCGCGTGCAAACGACGCGCGGACACGCGCGACGTAGCATGCTGACGACACACGAAACAGCGCGCGCGACAAGCGCGAATGCACACGAATCAGCATGCGACCACAAGCATATCGCGCATGAACAACGCACAGACAGCACGTGCACGACACGCGAAGCAGCACGCCACCGCGCACGGAACAGCACACGCGATAGGCAGAGAAGAACTAATTAGATGTCGTGTTTAAACTATACAAGTATCAAATAAATAAAAAGTATTTAAGTCAATATTAACCATGTTAATATTTATTCATAAAAACGCACGTTGACAATTATATATTTAATTTAATTAGAATTCTAATCTAATAATCATTAGTCGAGCAACCATTAAATAAATTAATTAGAATATGTGACCTAATAAGTTAATGTTATTAACATGAGTGATTATAAGCAAGAACAATTTATTATTACGAGCAGACGTCGTGCGACCCGCGTCATCGACACGCAAGATACGTGCGAACGATGCGCAGCAAGGCGAGCGACATGTGTAAGTGGCACACGCGACGCAAGCAAACGACGTGTGACAACGCGTGCGAACCGCACACGTGACACGCGCGAATGGCGCGTGACAATGAGAGAATAACGCCTGAACTATACGCACGAACAACATGGCGACGGCGAGAGCCACACGTGCGAACAGCGAGTAGAAAACACGCGACTATCACCAGATTATAATTAGATGTACAAAACTATATTTCTAAGTTGATTTTTAGTCAATATAAATTATTTTCGTAGAACATTTTAGATAAATTTAATTAACAATCAGTCAACGACTAATAAGATCTCATTACTAATTATGAACGATTAAAGCGAAATGATTAACTAATGTGTGCGGATCGCGTGCGTGACGCAGCGTGAACGGACGGTGACGACGCGCACAGACCGCGCACGCGAAAGGCAACAACAACACGTGCGAACGGTGCGAACGCGTGCACGTGCAGGGGATAGACGTGGGTCGTCTAGGGGTAGACGAACGTCGTCTAGGTGGTAGACGAACGTTGTCGGGACCCTGACGACGCGCTGCGCGTACACGATACAACGCGCACAACAGTGCGCGATACGAGATACTCGCTGAACCATAACAAGTTTATAATAAACAAGCATTAAATGAAAAGTGCTTGAGTTGGTATTAATCAAGTTAACATTTATTTACAAAAGCGCAAGATGAGCTATAAGCTAGTTTTAATTAGGCGGTCATAAGTATCGAATAAACCACTAATTAAATAATTAAAACTTGCGACGTGATGAAGTAATATTATTAATATGTTGACGGCATTGTTGTGAAATTAATCTTAACGCAAATGGGTCGAAACGGATTTAATAATGCGCGTGGCCACGCGGAATAGCGTAAACGACGAGCGTGAACGACACGCGGATCAGCACGTAATCCACGTGCAAAACACGCGCGCGATACGCGAGATAAATTAATTAACATCGCATTTATATTAACGGGCATTTGGGCAAAACGTTTGAGTTACTACTATTGACATGGATTGATTAAAGCATAAGTTAACTACCATAAATTAGTTTAGTTAAAAGGTCAAATTAACTAATGTTAGTTAAATAAAAGTATAATTAATTATTAAAACATGCTACATGGTGAAACAAAAATACTAACGCATCGACGATGCTCACCTACGTGCGGACATGGATGGCACGTCGTCGGTCCTTCGTCGATGTTGGGAACAACCAAGCATGATGGCGGCGATGGTGAGTCGTGGACACACGGCGAAGGGGCTGTGTAGGCACACGGCGTCGCTTGGTAAGGCGAGGGCACTGCGCACGGCGTGAAAGGGCTACGCGACGCCGACAAACGGCGGTGGTGACTCGGCCACGACCGACTGGGCTACGGGAGCACAGGGCGCATGGGCCGGCTGGCCGCACTGGCCTAAGGCAGGCCACGCCGAGCCTGGCCGCGCGCTGGCTGCGTGCCACACCGCCGGCCGGCGGGCTGCGCGCCGATGCCCTGGCGGGCTGGCCGGGACCGGCCACCGCGCCACGCGCCTAGCTTGCGCGCTGCCGCGTCGGGACGTCGAGGGGTACAGGGAGCCGGGCCGGAGCGCGGGACAGGCACCGCAGGGGCGGGCTGCTGGGCGATAGGGCGCCATGGCCGCCGCAGGAGGGAGCACCGGGTCGCTGCCGGGCTACTCGCCTAGGGAGGAGGGAGAAGCGCTGGTTGCGAGAGGGGAAGGAGTAGAGGCAATGGGCGGCTTCTTGCGCGCGGGGCAGGGAAATGGGAGCGGCATGGGCGGTTGGGGAAAGTCTAGGCGACGTGGGGGAGAGACAGTTGGGGGAGATGAACAGGAGAGAGGGCGTCCTGGTAGGTGGGACCCTCATGCAGGCGTTGGTGGTGTTCCCACGCGCAGCGCGTGGCTGGGCGAGCGGATCATGTGCGCGCAGGTGGCGGCGGCTGGGGAGCGGCTGGGCGCGCGCTAGGGCAGAGGCGGGGGCGTGAGAGCTGCGCGCCTACTGGGCTGCACGGTGCGGCTGCGCAGGTGGGCCGGGGGGAGGGGGTGTAACACCCTAGGTGTTACTCAGGGTGTCCACCCAGGGCTACCCCATTTAACCTTTTATCACATGTCATTGGTTTGGGCAAAGTACATCAAACTTGGAATTCAAGGTCCTAAACAAGTGCCAACCATCTTGGATATCATGCCCTAGTTTGTCATGCACATCTGAGAGGGGAGTTTTCCAAAACCCTAAAGCAAACCCCTCTTGAGCCATAGGAACCCTAATTGAAGCTAGGATCAAAAGGTCATGTAAACCTTATGATCATGGCTTGGGCCAAATATAAAAGTTGTAGTATGCTTCATAACCTACAAATAATAGTAAGGAAGCACCCCCAAAAAGATTTCAGAAAAGCCCCAAAAAGTTCACCAAGGGTTGAGCACAAGGGAAAATTCAGAATTTGCCTAAGTCTAAAAAGTAACCCTTGAGCAAAGATCCCACATGTTCACCTTAATCCAAAATTCAAAACACTTTGACCCAATTGACAAAGTGGCGCCAAAATAACCCTAGAATGCCCTGGAAAGAGGTGACACCTACCCTAGGGCGTTTGACACGACTTGGCACCATTTTTGTCTCGGTTTGGACATGTCTGACACAGCCAACTTCTCACCCCTCTATCTCCCTACCTGTAACACCCTGAATTTGGGGGTATAAAATTTCTTTGCTCATATTCACAAATTCAGGTGTTACTTCCTTTTCTCATCCTTCCTCATTCTTTTCTCCCTCATTTCTATAGGAGCTAAGTGCTTATTTTACTTGTAATTATAGTTTATTATGTTAAACCCTAAGGGAGTATGAATTGTTGCATCATGTTGAACCCTAGATTTCACTTTTGCTTGGTGCATAATTCTTGGAAGGTTTGATTTGAATTTGGGGCTTATTTGAATTTGAATCAAATAGAATAAAAAAAAGAAAAGGAGAAATCAATTCAAAATAAAAAGAAAATGGAAAACAGCCCAACCCAGCCGCCCCCTCGGCCTTTCGGCCCAGTAGGCCCACTCCGCGCGCGCTCACCCGCCCCCTCCTCTCTCTGCGCTGCGGGCCCGGCCTGTCGGCGCGGCCGCCCTCCGCGCACCCGCCTCCCTCTCTCACTGCTCGTCCGGCCCCACCTGTCGGCGCTGCCGCTTCCTCGCGCGCGCCCGCTCCCTCGCTCTCTCTCTGCCCGTGGGCCCAACCCGTCAGCCCCGCTTCCCTCGCGCTCGCGCCCGCTTTCTCCTCTCTCTCTGCGCCGCGGGTCCGAGCTGTCAGCCCCGTCTCCCTCGCGTAACCGCCGCCGAGCCGCGCGCGTCCGCCTTCCTCGCGCCCACGTCGCGCGTGGGGAGCTCGCCCCACCTCGCCCCTGGCCACTAGAGCCCGAACCCCACTCGCCCTCACCCCCTCCCTCATTTGCGCACCCACCGGTCCTCTCTCTCGCCCTCTCCCTCGCTGCGCGCACGCCCAGAGCGCCGCCGCCGTAAACCCTGCCGTCCCGAGCTCGGTTTCTCGTCGCCGTTGGAGCTCCGCCGCGCCCTTAGCCCCGGTGAGCTCCGCCTCGACGCCCGCAACTCGGAACGCGCCCCAATTCCCTCTCCCCCTCCCTATTTCTCTCTGCCCGCGCTCACCCGTCGTCCGCCGTGCAGCTGCCGCCGTCGACCCGGGTCCCCGTCGCGTCTCTGTCACCGCCGAGGAGTCCCCGGAGCTCGCCTCGAGGTAACGGACCTCTCCCGCCCCTATTGCCCCTTGCTTTGCTCTCTGTTGCGCTTGATTGCTCGCCGGAGTAGAGAAACCCCGCCGCCGAGCCGCCCTGCCGTGAATCGCCCCCCTCCGGTGCCTCTGCCCCGACCCAGACCCCACCAATGGAGTCCCCGTGCCCTTCCCGACCTCCCTGACCGCTCGGATTGCCCCAAAGCCCCGCCAGTCGCCCGCGCCCCTCGTCTCCGGCGAGCCCTCCGCCGCGGGGACGAGCGCCGCCGCCCCAGCTAGCCGTAGAAGGAGCCCGAGCCAGCCTCCCCATCCCCGCCGTCCATCTCAGATCGGATGGCCCTAATCTAAATAACCCGAGCCCAATCCCGGCCGTCCGTCGGAGATCCAACGGCCCAGGCCCGTTTCCCCCTCACCCCGTCTCTCTGCCCGCTAGGCCCCGCTTGTCAGTCCGCCCGCGCGCGCTGTCCGCCCGGCCCCGCCTGTCAGCCGTCTCGCCCGCGCCCGCGCTTGCTCTGCCCGCTGGACCCCGCCTGTCAGCCGCCCAGACCGCCGCGCGCCCGCGCGCCCGCCCGCAGGATCTAATCCTGATCGTCCGTTTGAGATCCAACGGCTGTAAGCGCCCGATACCCCTTCGCCCGCGCATTTTCTTAAAGAACCCCTCGGTTTTCTGGATTTTGCGCCCGCCGTCCCTGGTTTCTCGCAGTTAAGTCCTCAGCCCTTTTATTTAATTCAAAATAGGTCCCTAGGGTATAATTTTAACCCCTAAACTTGTAAAATTCATAACTTTGCCATATGAACTCCAAATTGGGTGCTTCAAATTGCAAAATGTTCATAAAATTATTATCTATCTGATTATGCACTGTTTCCCTGCTGTTTCCATGTTCCAATTAATGGTTAATCATTAGGATAGGATTAAGGTTATTGGAACCCTATTTGAGATAAATAAAAGGTAGTAGACTTTAATAAAAGTTGGAGCACTTAAGTTTATGGACTCAAACCCTTAAGTTTAGGAACTTAAATCAGATAATTATTTAATCCCACCACTGACTTAAACCTGAGTAGTGAATAATGACTCATTTTGGTATAGTCCCCTACCCCAGACCTAGGGAACACCAGAGTGCCTATCCCTTTTCTGTTATGAACTTGTGACCACTCTCTGCTGCATATGTTTGGTATATTGTTTTTGTTTGTTATTTTCCCAAGTGCATAGTGTGAATGATTACTTTACGTAGACAACGAGCAGTCTGTGTTGCCCGAGGAAGTTGCAGAGGAAGTCCCTGAGCAACAGTTTGGTGAAGGCAAGTGTCCTCAGTCCCATTATGTCCCATTTACTTTATAATACACTGTCCCGCATTACTTACTTGAAATCTAAGGATTGACTAGCTTTACACTTTACTTTATCCTTGATGACCTTATGGGCTATTATGGTTAGCATTTTGCTACTGCTTTAACTTAATCAATGAACATGATGTGAATATTTATGATACTGTTATCCTGATGATGTTGATGATCTCGTGATACTCTAGGGGGCTCAGGCTGTTTCCTGAGTACCTCTCCGTAAGGACCTGTTCGTTGAGAGACCACCCGGGATAACAGTGCAACCATGAGGGTGAAATGGGACGCCCTTAGCTAATTAATTAGAGGAACTAGAGGTGTAGTTGCTTCGCCGTCGTGCCGTCAATGGGGTCCAGGCACAGTGCTTGCTCTGCCGAGGCTGAGTGCCGAGGTTCTTTCGTTTTGCTTTGTTAGCCACTCTCCTGCGGGGAGGGGTACTGTGTTTATCAAACTGGAGAAACCTAACGGGCAGCTATGATCTCTAGGAAATCTTTGTAAAGGCTTTGTAGTGAATCCCTGGCCATTCACCTTGGGAGTGAATAAGGGTCTTGCAAGCCCGGGCTAGAGAGGGAATCATGACTCATGGGTAAAGTGTGCGACCTCTGCAGAGGGTAGTGAAACTGATATATCAGCCGTGCTCACGGTTAAGAGCAGCCTTGGGATCCTCTTTGATTAGAGATACAGATGGTTCGAGGTACAAGGTTTATGTTATGGTGTTGGTTCGAATATGATGATGTTGTTCCTCGATGAGGAAATGGTTCATGGGTGAGTTAATGATAAAATCTGGCTTCTACTAATGATAAATACCTGACCAACTAAAAGCAACTGCTTGAGCCTAACCCCACATAAAGCTAGTCCACTTCAGCCAAACGGGACATTTGCTGAGTACGTTGATGTGTACTCATCCTTGCTTTACCACAAAACACCAGGTTGTCCGCATTGTAACCACTGCTCAGGAGAAGGCGAAGTCGTGGAAGGAGACTTCCAGGAGTTTCAAGACTACGACGAATTCTAGGTGTGGGTTGGCGGCAACCCCCAGTCAGCTGCCTGTGAAGGCCTTATCTTTACTGCGTTTCGCTAGCACTTTGATTTAACTGTTAAGTTGATGACTATGTGGATGTCTATGACTCTGTGATGTAATCAGTTAATACTCTTTTATGTTATTATTCGAGCATTGTGCGATGATGTTCATTTATGTAATCGCTGTGTACGTGAGTTCTGATCCTGGCACGTACATAGTTCGCATTCGGTTTGCCTTCCAAAACCGGGTGTGACATAAGTGGTATCAAAGCCGTGCTGACTGTAGGACCGCTGACCTAGAGTAGCACTGGTCGTATTAAGGACTATTGACCTTCCCTCTCACCTTGACCTCTGATGTTACTTCAAAAGTCGGTCACCTCGACCCACCCTATGTTTTACTACATATATATGTACTATATTATGCCTTGTTAAAATTTTTATCTTATTCCGTCTATGGTTTATTCACTTGTCATATTAGTTCTGCTCTTACTCTTATGCTTACGGTGTCTTTTGTAGATGGCTCGTCTTAGACACACTGCACGTAAGTCGGTGATCCCTTTCCTGCCGTCTCGACTTGCGGAGCGTCCTCTGCACCGCACTGTGACCGGTCAGTCGAGTCACCTGGAGAGGCTGCACCACCGCCTGCGTGAGGAGCAGGAACGCCGACGCCAGCACGGAGAGCAGCAGGGCTCTTCCTCCTCATCCCAGCATGAGGTGGAGTCCGTGAGGCCCCGTTCCTCTGTTGCCCAGCTGGAGGCGCCCCTTGCACCACCGCGGGACGCTCCGGCTGTTGGAGGAGGACCTGGAGGAGATCCCGACGACGACGACTCAGACCACAGCACGGAGTCTTCTGAGCCGCAGGAGGCGGAAGGATGGGTCGCCCGACCCATCACCCGTGACGCCGCTCGCGGTTGTCACTTCCACGACGCACTCGACACCTTGCTGCGCCAGGCTTTCGACCGGCACACCTGGTCGATCGAGTACCGTTGTGTAGTCTACCAGCACAGTCGCGGGAGGTACCCGGACCGCTGGGAGGCTACCTGCCTAGTTCGCCGTCCGGAGGATGACCTCCGGGGTGCGGAGGCCGTTTCGGAGCACTATTCCATCTCCGAGAGGGACACCGCAGAGGCGGCTATGCAGGATGCAGCACGACGTGCACTCTCCCAGTACTGTTCTTTGTTCGGTGGCGTGGCCGACGGTCTTAACCTTCGGTACTACCCCCGCCGCCCTACTGGCAGTACCGAGAGTGTGGTTGTCTCCCCTGTTGGTGAGGCTAACCCTAGGTTGAGCAGCACAGTTAACCTAGTCGCAGTGCTTAACACTGAGCTGGACCACTCTCTGGACGAGCTGAGCAGGGCTCGAACGGAGATTGCGGAGTTGCGTGCTGAGTTGGCAGAGCGCCATCACCAGGAGGGTGGTTCTCCCGCTCCTGTCGGGACTCAGCACCCATACCGCTCGCCGCCGCGTGGTCACCACACTTATGGTTCCCCTGTCTGTAAGACCAGGATAGATCTGGATCCTTAGATCGTTAGCGTCGGAGTTTGTAATAATTCTTAAGTCAGATGTCTCAGTCTTAGGTAGTCAGTTTAGTTTGCTTATCAGTTGCTTCCATTTAGTTTAGTTTGCTTATCAGTCGCTTGCATGCTTGTTATGATGAACTTGTACTGGATTTGGATCTTTGTAATGACTGTAGCCAACATGTGGGTTTCCCCTGCAGTTTGGCTTAGCTAGTAATGTTAAAGAAGTCAGTTGTTTAGTTGGGAAGCCATTTACTTCTACTTTCCTTCTTATCTGAGAAGCTGTGTTGAATCAGTATGAGGATCAGTGAAGCTCTTTGTTCACTCAGTGTCATGAAGAATTCTGTATTCTCTTTTCTTATGCTGGAGGATTGTAAGATCAATGCTGATGTATGAATGTCTTCCGCAGATGTCTGACAACAGGCGCCGATGCAACAGGCGTGCTCAGCTGGAGCCGCATGACCAGCAGGAGGAAAATCAGAGGCAGCCTCCCCCGCCACCCCCGATGACAGTGGAGCAGATGTTCTTGATGCAGACTCAGGCAGTACAGGCCATTGGGCAGACTTTGGCAGCCATGCAGCAGGCTCAACAGCAACCCCAACCCCAGTTGCAAGTGCAGATGCCCCAGATGCCACGAGATAAGCGTGGTGAGTTCATGAGAGGGCACCCTCCTACCTTCGCCCATTCTGCTGACCCCATGGATGCAGAAGACTGGTTGCGCGCAGTGGAGAGAGAACTGCGCACCGCACAATGTGACGACAGGGAGAAGGTTCTGTATGGCCCCCGTCAGCTAAGGGGAGCAGCCCAGTCCTGGTGGGAGTCCTACCTCGCCACCCATGCTGACCCCGAGGCCATCACCTGGGAGGAATTCAGTGAGAGTTTCCGCAGATACCATGTGCCAGAGGGACTGATGATCGTGAAGAAGGAGGAGTTTCTGGCTCTGAAGCAGGGACCCCTGTCTGTTAGTGAATACAGAGACAAGTTTCTGCAGCTATCTCGTTATGCACCTGAGGATGTCAACACTGATGCTAAAAGGCAGTACAGGTTCATGAGGGGTTTGGTGGATCCCCTGCATTACCAGCTGATGAATCACACCTTCCCCACCTTCCAGCACCTGATCGATAGGGCAATTATGACTGAGAAGAAGCGTAAGGATATGGAAGATCGGAAGCGCAAGATGAGTGGACCCCAGACCGGAGGCATCAGCCGTCCACGTTTCTCAGGCAGTTCATCTCAGCAAGGCAGGCCTGGTCACCCACAAGGATATCAGAATCAGAACCAGCGTCCGCATCAGCAGCAGTTTCAGAGGCAGTATCAGCAGCAGCAGCAGCAGTATCGTCAGAACAGCCAGCAGGGAGGTAATCAGTATCAGAAGCAGAACAACCAGGTACCTCGCCTTCCTGCCTCAGCAGCAAACCAGAGCAACCAGGCAGCCCCAGCACAAGGAGGAGGCAGAGGATGTTTCCACTGTGGAGAACAAGGCCACTGGGCGATGCAATGCCCAAAGAAGGCGGCGCAGCAGCAGACCAACCCCAATGCTCCAACAAGGCAAGGTGTACTGCAGCCGGTAGCAGGCAATCGTAACCAAGCGTACAACCGTGGAAAGGTGAACCACTTGGAGGCCGAAGCGATCCAGGATGCACCAGATGTGGCAGTAGGTATGTTTTCAGTCGAATCTCATCCCACGAAAGTGCTATTTGATACTGGTGCAACTCATTCATTTGTCACTGCAACCTGGGTAGAATTGCATAACATCCCAGTAGAGGCAATGATGCCGCCCATGAGGATTAATTCAGTTGGTGGCAAGGTGCAAACAGATAAAATATGCTCAAATATAAGGGTGGAAATAAGGGGGATAGGGTTCCCCAGTGACTTAATAGTAATAAACACCCCTGGGATAGATGTTATTCTAGGGATGAATTGGTTAATGAGGTATGAAGCGAATATTAGCTGTGACAAGAGGACCGTAACATTAAAGTCCCCGTCAGGAGAAGAGGTAGTGGCCGAGCTAAGGATGCCTAAATCAGCGGAGGGTGTCTGTCACCAGATCTCAGTTGATAGTAAGGAACCCAACCCGCTCGAGACTATCAAGGTAGTGTCGGACTTTCCGGACGTATTTCCCGAGGAGCTAACGGGTATGCCACCCGAGAGAAAGGTCGAGTTTGCCATAGAGCTTATCCCTGGTACCGCCCCCATTTCCAAAAGGGCCTACCGAGTGTCTGGACCAGAATTGGTGGAACTCAAGAAGCAGATAGATGAGATGTTAGAGAAGGGTTACATCAGACCAAGTACCTCGCCTTGGGCCGCTCCGGTGTTGTTTGTAGAGAAGAAAGATGGTACCAAAAGGATGTGCATAGACTACAGAGCCTTGAATGAAGTCACTGTCAAGAACAAGTACCCCCTGCCAAGGATAGAAGATTTGTTCGACCAGCTCAGAGGTGCCAGCGTATTCTCGAAGATAGATCTGAGGTCAGGCTACCATCAACTCAGAATCCGACCCTCGGATATACCGAAGACAGCATTCATCACCAAGTACGGGTTATATGAATTCACAGTTATGTCCTTCGGTTTGACCAATGCGCCAGCTTTCTTTATGTACCTGATGAACAGTGTGTTCATGGATTATCTGGACAAGTTTGTGGTAGTGTTTATCGATGACATTCTCATATATTCCAAAAGTGAGGAAGAGCATGTGGAGCATTTGAAGATGGTATTGCAAAGGCTACGAGAGCAACAACTGTATGCCAAGCTAAGCAAATGCGAGTTCTGGATTCATGAAGTCTTGTTTCTGGGTCACATCATAAATCAAGATGGGTTGGCAGTGGATCCAAAGAAAGTGGCAGATATCCTGAACTGGAAAGCACCAAAGGATGTTCGTGGGATCAAGAGCTTCATTGGAATGGCTGGGTATTACCGGCGTTTCATCGAAGGCTTCTCAAAGATTGCAAGACCAATGACAGCGTTACTAGCGAAGAAAGTTGAGTTCAAGTGGACCCAAAAGTGTCAGGAAGCATTTGAAGAACTGAAAAATAGATTGACCACAGCTCCGGTGTTAGTCCTGCCTGATGTTCACAAGCCATTCTCAGTGTATTGTGATGCTTCTTACACTGGATTGGGATGCGTGCTAATGCAAGAAGGAAGAGTTGTAGCATATTCATCTCGACAGCTGAAGATCCATGAGAAAAATTATCCCACACATGACCTGGAGTTGGCAGCAGTAGTTCATGCTTTGAAGACCTGGAGACATTACCTGTATGGGCAGAAGTGTGACATTTATACAGATCATAAAAGTCTGAAGTACATATTTACCCAGTCAGAGTTAAACATGAGGCAGCGAAGATGGTTGGAATTGATCAAAGACTATGAGTTGGAGATACATTACCATCCAGGCAAGGCCAACGTGGTTGCAGATGCTTTGAGCAGGAAGAGTCAAGTCAATATGTTGGCCATGTACCCAATGCCATATGAGTTAGCCAAGGAGTTCGACAGACTGAGTCTCGGTTTCCTGAACAGCACGCAAGGAGTAACAGTGGAATTAGAGCCCACCCTAGAGCGGGAGATCAAAGAAGGGCAGAAGGATGATGAAAGCATCAACAAGATCCGGCAGCTAATCTTAGAAGGAAGAGGCAAAGACTTTCGAGAGGATGAAGAGGGAGTAATATGGTTCAAGGACCGATTGTGTGTCCCCGACCTCAAACCTATTCGGGAGCTGATCCTAAAGGAAGCTCATGAGACAGCCTACTCCATACACCCTGGGAGTGAGAAGATGTATCAGGATTTAAAAAGGAGGTTTTGGTGGTATGGCATGAAAAGAGAGATCGCAGAATACGTCGCCATCTGTGATAGCTGTCAAAGAACCAAAGCAGAGCATCAAAGGCCCGCCGGATTGTTGCAGCCATTGCGGATTCCTCAGTGGAAGTGGGATGAGATCGGGATGGATTTTATAGTTGGCCTACCTCGTACCCGGGCCGGTTATGATTCCATCTGGGTGGTTGTGGACCGCTTAACAAAGGTGGCCCATTTCATACCTGTGAAGACCACATATACCGGAGCAACGTTAGCTGAGTTATACATGTCACGGATAGTTTGCCTCCATGGTGTGCCGAAGAAGATAGTGTCAGATCGAGGAACGCAGTTCACCTCTCATTTTTGGCAGCAGCTACAAGAAGCTTTGGGCACTCATTTGAACTTCAGCTCAGCTTATCATCCGCAGACAGACGGTCAGACTGAAAGAACTAACCAGATCCTAGAAGATATGCTGAGAGCCTGTGCGTTGCAAGACAAGTCAGGATGGGACAAAAGGTTACCTTATGCAGAATTCTCCTACAACAATAGCTACCAAGCCAGCTTGAAGATGTCGCCGTTTCAGGCACTCTATGGACGGAGTTGTAGGACTCCGCTGCATTGGGACCAGCCTGGAGAGAGGCAGGTGTTTGGCCCCGACATTTTGCTTGAAGCCGAAGAGAATATCAAAATGGTTCGAGAGAATCTGAAGATAGCACAATCAAGGCAGCGAAGCTATGCGGACCGAAGGAGAAGAGAACTGAGTTTCGAAGTGGGGGATTTCGTCTATCTGAAGGTGTCACCTATCCGAGGAGTCAGAAGGTTCGGAGTCAAAGGCAAGTTAGCACCCCGGTACGTTGGACCATATCAGATTCAAGCAAAGCGTGGAGAAGTGGCTTATCAACTCGACCTACCAGAAAGTTTGTCGGCAGTGCACAATGTGTTCCACGTGTCGCAACTGAAGAAGTGTCTACGAGTACCAGAAGAGCAGTTGCCAGTGGAGGGTTTGGAAGTCCAGGAGGATCTGACATACATAGAGAAGCCAACGCAGATTCTGGAGTTTGCAGACAGAGTCACCCGGAGGAATACCATCAGAATGTGCAAAGTCAGATGGGGTCACCATTCGGAGGAAGAAGCAACCTGGGAACGAGAAGATGATCTGAAAGCCAAATACCCTGAGCTCTTTGCTGACCAACCCTGAATCTCGAGGGCGAGATTCTTTTAAGGGGGATAGGTTTGTAACACCCTGAATTTGGGGGTATAAAATTTCTTTGCTCATATTCACAAATTCAGGTGTTACTTCCTTTTCTCATCCTTCCTCATTCTTTTCTCCCTCATTTCTATAGGAGCTAAGTGCTTATTTTACTTGTAATTATAGTTTATTATGTTAAACCCTAAGGGAGTATGAATTGTTGCATCATGTTGAACCCTAGATTTCACTTTTGCTTGGTGCATAATTCTTGGAAGGTTTGATTTGAATTTGGGGCTTATTTGAATTTGAATCAAATAGAATAAAAAAAAGAAAAGGAGAAATCAATTCAAAATAAAAAGAAAATGGAAAACAGCCCAACCCAGCCGCCCCCTCGGCCTTTCGGCCCAGTAGGCCCACTCCGCGCGCGCTCACCCGCCCCCTCCTCTCTCTGCGCTGCGGGCCCGGCCTGTCGGCGCGGCCGCCCTCCGCGCACCCGCCTCCCTCTCTCACTGCTCGTCCGGCCCCACCTGTCGGCGCTGCCGCTTCCTCGCGCGCGCCCGCTCCCTCGCTCTCTCTCTGCCCGTGGGCCCAACCCGTCAGCCCCGCTTCCCTCGCGCTCGCGCCCGCTTTCTCCTCTCTCTCTGCGCCGCGGGTCCGAGCTGTCAGCCCCGTCTCCCTCGCGTAACCGCCGCCGAGCCGCGCGCGTCCGCCTTCCTCGCGCCCACGTCGCGCGTGGGGAGCTCGCCCCACCTCGCCCCTGGCCACTAGAGCCCGAACCCCACTCGCCCTCACCCCCTCCCTCATTTGCGCACCCACCGGTCCTCTCTCTCGCCCTCTCCCTCGCTGCGCGCACGCCCAGAGCGCCGCCGCCGTAAACCCTGCCGTCCCGAGCTCGGTTTCTCGTCGCCGTTGGAGCTCCGCCGCGCCCTTAGCCCCGGTGAGCTCCGCCTCGACGCCCGCAACTCGGAACGCGCCCCAATTCCCTCTCCCCCTCCCTATTTCTCTCTGCCCGCGCTCACCCGTCGTCCGCCGTGCAGCTGCCGCCGTCGACCCGGGTCCCCGTCGCGTCTCTGTCACCGCCGAGGAGTCCCCGGAGCTCGCCTCGAGGTAACGGACCTCTCCCGCCCCTATTGCCCCTTGCTTTGCTCTCTGTTGCGCTTGATTGCTCGCCGGAGTAGAGAAACCCCGCCGCCGAGCCGCCCTGCCGTGAATCGCCCCCCTCCGGTGCCTCTGCCCCGACCCAGACCCCACCAATGGAGTCCCCGTGCCCTTCCCGACCTCCCTGACCGCTCGGATTGCCCCAAAGCCCCGCCAGTCGCCCGCGCCCCTCGTCTCCGGCGAGCCCTCCGCCGCGGGGACGAGCGCCGCCGCCCCAGCTAGCCGTAGAAGGAGCCCGAGCCAGCCTCCCCATCCCCGCCGTCCATCTCAGATCGGATGGCCCTAATCTAAATAACCCGAGCCCAATCCCGGCCGTCCGTCGGAGATCCAACGGCCCAGGCCCGTTTCCCCCTCACCCCGTCTCTCTGCCCGCTAGGCCCCGCTTGTCAGTCCGCCCGCGCGCGCTGTCCGCCCGGCCCCGCCTGTCAGCCGTCTCGCCCGCGCCCGCGCTTGCTCTGCCCGCTGGACCCCGCCTGTCAGCCGCCCAGACCGCCGCGCGCCCGCGCGCCCGCCCGCAGGATCTAATCCTGATCGTCCGTTTGAGATCCAACGGCTGTAAGCGCCCGATACCCCTTCGCCCGCGCATTTTCTTAAAGAACCCCTCGGTTTTCTGGATTTTGCGCCCGCCGTCCCTGGTTTCTCGCAGTTAAGTCCTCAGCCCTTTTATTTAATTCAAAATAGGTCCCTAGGGTATAATTTTAACCCCTAAACTTGTAAAATTCATAACTTTGCCATATGAACTCCAAATTGGGTGCTTCAAATTGCAAAATGTTCATAAAATTATTATCTATCTGATTATGCACTGTTTCCCTGCTGTTTCCATGTTCCAATTAATGGTTAATCATTAGGATAGGATTAAGGTTATTGGAACCCTATTTGAGATAAATAAAAGGTAGTAGACTTTAATAAAAGTTGGAGCACTTAAGTTTATGGACTCAAACCCTTAAGTTTAGGAACTTAAATCAGATAATTATTTAATCCCACCACTGACTTAAACCTGAGTAGTGAATAATGACTCATTTTGGTATAGTCCCCTACCCCAGACCTAGGGAACACCAGAGTGCCTATCCCTTTTCTGTTATGAACTTGTGACCACTCTCTGCTGCATATGTTTGGTATATTGTTTTTGTTTGTTATTTTCCCAAGTGCATAGTGTGAATGATTACTTTACGTAGACAACGAGCAGTCTGTGTTGCCCGAGGAAGTTGCAGAGGAAGTCCCTGAGCAACAGTTTGGTGAAGGCAAGTGTCCTCAGTCCCATTATGTCCCATTTACTTTATAATACACTGTCCCGCATTACTTACTTGAAATCTAAGGATTGACTAGCTTTACACTTTACTTTATCCTTGATGACCTTATGGGCTATTATGGTTAGCATTTTGCTACTGCTTTAACTTAATCAATGAACATGATGTGAATATTTATGATACTGTTATCCTGATGATGTTGATGATCTCGTGATACTCTAGGGGGCTCAGGCTGTTTCCTGAGTACCTCTCCGTAAGGACCTGTTCGTTGAGAGACCACCCGGGATAACAGTGCAACCATGAGGGTGAAATGGGACGCCCTTAGCTAATTAATTAGAGGAACTAGAGGTGTAGTTGCTTCGCCGTCGTGCCGTCAATGGGGTCCAGGCACAGTGCTTGCTCTGCCGAGGCTGAGTGCCGAGGTTCTTTCGTTTTGCTTTGTTAGCCACTCTCCTGCGGGGAGGGGTACTGTGTTTATCAAACTGGAGAAACCTAACGGGCAGCTATGATCTCTAGGAAATCTTTGTAAAGGCTTTGTAGTGAATCCCTGGCCATTCACCTTGGGAGTGAATAAGGGTCTTGCAAGCCCGGGCTAGAGAGGGAATCATGACTCATGGGTAAAGTGTGCGACCTCTGCAGAGGGTAGTGAAACTGATATATCAGCCGTGCTCACGGTTAAGAGCAGCCTTGGGATCCTCTTTGATTAGAGATACAGATGGTTCGAGGTACAAGGTTTATGTTATGGTGTTGGTTCGAATATGATGATGTTGTTCCTCGATGAGGAAATGGTTCATGGGTGAGTTAATGATAAAATCTGGCTTCTACTAATGATAAATACCTGACCAACTAAAAGCAACTGCTTGAGCCTAACCCCACATAAAGCTAGTCCACTTCAGCCAAACGGGACATTTGCTGAGTACGTTGATGTGTACTCATCCTTGCTTTACCACAAAACACCAGGTTGTCCGCATTGTAACCACTGCTCAGGAGAAGGCGAAGTCGTGGAAGGAGACTTCCAGGAGTTTCAAGACTACGACGAATTCTAGGTGTGGGTTGGCGGCAACCCCCAGTCAGCTGCCTGTGAAGGCCTTATCTTTACTGCGTTTCGCTAGCACTTTGATTTAACTGTTAAGTTGATGACTATGTGGATGTCTATGACTCTGTGATGTAATCAGTTAATACTCTTTTATGTTATTATTCGAGCATTGTGCGATGATGTTCATTTATGTAATCGCTGTGTACGTGAGTTCTGATCCTGGCACGTACATAGTTCGCATTCGGTTTGCCTTCCAAAACCGGGTGTGACACTACCCCAACCATATCTTGACTTGGAACTCACAGCTAAAAGGTAGGATATGGTGCAGAGAAGAGATTGTGTACAGGACGTTGGCCAAGATCTGCACGCTAAGGCGCCCAAACAGGCCGTTGAACACGGGCAGAAGCAACAAGCCACGTGTTCGACGCGCTCTGAGCTCGCCAGAGCACGCCCGCGCGTGCCCCCGCGTGCCCCGCGTCGCGCCAAACGGCCAGCCGACGCCATGGCCCGCGCCCGCGCCTATAAAGCCCGCTCGGGCGTCGACTGCACTCTTCCGCGCACACTCGAACCTCACCGGAGCTCAGCTCACCGCCGTTTGCCCGTGCGCGGCGTGTCCGCGGCCACCCGAGCCACTGCCGCCGTAGGCCGGCCAGCTCAGCTTTCCCCAACCCCGTCCAACCCTCGGAGACGAGTGTGCACAACTCAGTGAAGCTCCTCGAGCGAGGAATCGAAGCCTGCTTCGCCGGAGAGGCCAGTCCACGGTCGCCGGAGCTCACAACCCCGCCGGAGTACGTGGACCGGATAATCCGCTCAACCACTTTCCGATTCCTCGTGCACACAGTCACTACGTTACCCCGTGAAGCTCACCGTGCCCTTGGATTGAACCAGATCGCCGTGGTTTGGCCGGTACACTCGCCGCCGACGAGAACACCCGCCTGTGCGCGTGGACCGAGCGATTCCGGCCATCCCCGCCGTCGAGCCGCACCTCGCTGTGACCGCCAGAGCCACCCCGAGCCAACCCTGCCCTTCGCCGGACCTATCTCGCCGTCGGTAAGCCGCGCCATCCTTTCCTTTCCCGCGGGTACTGTTTACATTAGGGGAAGGACCTCGGGGAAGAAGAAGGAAAGGTCAGGGGGCTTTTTGAACTATCAGCGACCCAAGGGAATAGTGGCGCAGGGGTAGATCTGTGCGGGTTGATTTAGTTTAAACCCAGGGACCTCGGTGTAAACTGTTTTTCCAGGAAACTCTTATTAAATCTGTTTTTAAATTGAGCAGAAACTTTGAAAATCCATAACTTCTGTTTAGTTCATCCAAATTTGGTCAAACAAATTTTGTCAGACTCTAAATAATGTAACCTACTTAAGAAAATATAAACCCCCTATGTACTATGGAAAACTTTAAGGTTCTGATTTAATTATAGTTTTGGCCAAAAGCTCAATAATAGAAAGAAAAATAGTTGTGCTATTTGGCTGGGGTAAGAAAAATTTGGAGAAGTCTATGTCCACCTACTGACCTAATTAAAAATGCTGAATCTCTCTGTCCACCCCATTAAGTTAGTTTTTACCACTTATTTTACAATATGCTTAAGGTTAAGAAAAATAGAAAATGTGGTTTAAATAATGAACCAGAGGGCACCTTTATTTTTGTTAGGGTACTTATTCAATGTAGTTCACTGGAAAAAAATCTATCATACCCTGTTTAGTATAAAATAAGTAGGATCCCTTTTATTTTAAGAAAACAAGGAAAGCTTAGAAAAACCCTACAAAGATAACCCTAAGATGAAAACACCCCAACCCTTGGGATAACTAATGTTTTGTTATTATAAACATAAGAAAAATACAAAATCTGTTGTTTGATATTTTTCAAATGACAAGTTAGTTATAAGCACCTTTTGGACATAAAACTTTAGAAAATCACAACTAAATAATCACCAATTAACTTTCTGTGAATTTTGGCACAGAAGTTTATTATTACTGTTAGATCCCAACAAAAATAACCCTTAGGAAGGAACTCAACTCTAAGAAAGAGGTGTAGTGTAAAGTGGCCCATTTTGCACAACTCTTGTTAATTTTGTCTAAAACATAGTCTTTATATTTTAAGCCTCAAATTCTTAAAACAGGCTGGAATAGCAGATAGCAACCCACTGTAATTTTTACAGAATTTTTGGAAAATATTAAACCACTGTCGTAGTTCAAACCTACACTAGAAACCATAAATAGAGAATAAAGAAAGGAAAATATGAATAATAGAAAATTAGTGTCATCCTAAAACTCTTTATAACTTGTCCACTAAGATATATATGAAGGCAATACCAATTACCTATGCCTATCCCTAGCAAAACCTAGACCTAGAAGTGATAAGCATAAACCATTAAAAGCCACATATGACCCGGAAACCCTAAGTTACTCATTAACTTAGTTTTTCTTCTCTTAGCATAATGTTATTAAATCCTGCATAATCATGACATACATGTTCATTGCATTTCGATAGACTGTAACCTTGCTGACGGAGAGTACGTCCTCGTGCCGGAGCAAGGAGCTGCTCAGGAGGTAGCCCCTGATCCCGCGCCAGAGTCTGCATCAGAGGATCTGCCTGCCACAGCCTTGGAAGGCAAGCCCCGGTTTATGCATAACCTGTTATTTATGCTATTTTACTATACTTAATGATTGTAGGACTGAATGTGCACTTATGTGTAGGAGTTGTTTGAAACCCTAGTTGCATGATCTCAGGAATCCTTTTGAGATGAATACTAGTATGATAGGTCGAGTAGTTGCTTTATTTAATTAGGATCTCGGTAGAAGATGAGTGATTTTTCCAGCACTCGCGCGAGATCAGGAATTGGTTGTACCCACCTTCATACTATTATGATACTAGTTGTAGACAACAATCCATGGGGATTGGTTGTTTACGAGATGGAAAATGGAATAAGGATTAACGTGTGGATACCTGTGTCAAGCGTTTGAACGTACTAAACACATACCGAGAAATATGGTAAATCGGTAAGCCTAGTACCTGAGTGAACCTGCCCGCAGACTTTGCCCCTCACGCGACCTGAGACGTGGTCTCCCATTCCGGTTATGGTGGGTACAAGTGCGGTCACTGCACGACGGCAGTCAGGGTCAGTGAGGCATTGTACGCCAAGGCGGTGAGCCCTGATCTGTTGCCAGGGAATCGATGGGGACGGTTGATGTGTGTGGGGACGGAGTGCCTCGCCATGTCGTGTGTTTAGGTTTACCTTGCAAGGATAAAAACTCGATTCGAATCGTCTGCTTCTCGCAGCTAATGAGACTGCTTGATCCATTGTACTGCATTGAGTAACAAGTGGAAATGTGATGAGTCGATACAAGATGTTGATTGCTAAAAATGTTTGCTACTATGTATGAGTAGATAGTACATATTTAGCCTTAAGAGAGTCACACTTAAATTTGACAAAGTTAAAACTTGATTTAGAAACTCAGCTAGTGCTTTTGGCAACCAAACCCCACAGCCAAACAGCTGCATGTCTAGAGCTAGAGGAGTAGACTCCTCACACCGGGTAAGTCTAGCTGAGTATTAGTATACTCAGCCTTGCTTATGGCATAATTTTACAGGTTCTCTGGAGGACATGGTTGCTAGAGTGACTTGGCCGTCCACCTTACCACCGGGTTGGACTGTCGAATGGGACCCTACCTCGGCTGAGGAGGAGCATGAGGAGTGATGGGACAGGCTTCCCCATCTCTCTATTTATTTATCGTTAGTTTCATTCCGCTGCACTTCGAACAATGATGACTACTTTTGCAAAACTCTGATGGTGATGTAATAATTTTAATACTCTTACATGCATAGTTTTATGCTTTATTGTAGTTGCTCTGTGACTCACCTTCGAGTGAGATTGTGGTACTTGATCCTGTCAGTGGCCTCGTCGGACTAGATCCGAGGGATTGATGGGTTATTCCCATTTAAGTGTGGTCTAGCCTTTAAGGTGGGACTTAGGCACTTAAGTTGGAATAATTCGGGCGGTTCCGCCATAGGGGGCAGCGCGGCTGGGCCGCTGGCGCTGCTGGGCTGAGGGGGGCGCTGGCCGAGCAGGGGGGCCTGCGCGCGCGGGGGGGGGGGGGGTGCGAGCGGGCTGGGGCGCTTGGCTGGGATGCGGGGGCGCGGGGAAGGTTTTCTGTTTCTTCTTTTTTACATTTTCCTACTATCAAATTTATTTACAATGAATGAGCTACATATTAAATGGATACACCCCAAAGCAAAACATCACACAAAACAAATATATTTTGGCATGATGCATCAATCATTATTCCCTTGGGGTTTTATTAACAACTATATTTGAAGTAAAGTTTCGTATTACTTGGAAAAAATGAATACGGGAACGTAAATAAAGAGGAAAAAAAAGGTAACACCTGAATTTGATGAATATTAGAAAAGAAATTTTATACCCCAAATTCAGGGTGTTACAAATCTAACCCCCTTAACAGAATCTCGCCCTCGAGATTCAAGAAGAAGCTAGCACGAAAATGAGATTGGTTTATTGGTTATTCACGGCTTTCTTGAGTTGACTTTGACTCTACAAGCTTAACTTGTGGACTGGTTGTTTTGACCTTCAGATTTTCACGACCACTGATGCAATTCTTGAGGATCTCTTGGACCTGTGGGTTAGGACCCACACACGCTTTCACTGTGGCACTTCAATCTTGTTGGTTGATGTTGATCGCATTGTCTTCATTGGGGTTAGCGGCTAACCCCCTTAACAAGAGCGTTGATACACACTTGATGAAGATGCTGCCGACTCTGATCTTGACTGATTAAGAGAGGTTGTAGGATGCCAACCAGACAGGTGCAAGAGGCAAGGGTATAGATAGAAAAGGTAAGCCTAGATGGATTAAAAGAGAAAAGTGAGAACACCCAACTACCTAACTCTATTGCACTCATCTAGTAAACTGATGCCATTGCGGACCAAAGGCCACAACACACCAACACTCATTTCAAAGAAGCAAATCAGTCATAACACAAAGACAAACATCACGAGCACACAACAACAAACATCTCGTTGCTACACATTAATGTTAACTAGTTGGTGGTCTTTCCTTACTTAGGGGAAACTACTCTAAGGCCATCGAAAGGCAAGGGGAATAATAAGAGATGCAGGATAGGGGCATGAGCATAATAAAGGATGGTGTTAAAGCAAGGATTGTAACCGATAGGGAGAGAATGCAACCAAGGTCAGGATAGGTAAAACACCATTCTCAAATCGAGATGGGAAAGATGATATTTCAAAAGGTAGACATAGGATAAGCATCATGGAAAGATCTAGATATTAGGAAGGTAAGGGTGATATCGAGCAAAAGCTAAGAGTTGCAATGCGATAGAGGAAAAGGGAACGAACAAGAGCGGGATGGGTAAGACAACACTCTTGAACTAGGATGGGAGGGGAGGCATAAAAATGCAAGTTTATGATAAGCATCAAGGTAAAGATCGAGGGATGACAAGGGTTAAGGTGATAACGGGCAAACACACAACAAATGATGTATTTGAGGCAAGACTTGCAAGATGTCAAAGAAGGGGGAGCAGTCAATTATGAAACAGATGAGGCATTATCCTCGAACATGGATGGGAAAGAGGAGGCTTTAAAGGGTAAGTTCAAAGTAAGCATGAAGGTAAGGGTATAGATATTACAAGGTTTTTTTAAAGGTATTAACAAACAAGGATGTATGAGAGGAGGTAGATAGGCATAATGATATAAGTACCCTAAAGGATGGAGTTAAGACAAGACCTGCAAGTGGAAAAGAAGAGGGTACGTCCAAGGGCCAGATAGGTAAATTGCCACTCTCAAATTGAGGTGGAAGCAAGGGGATTTTTTAAGAGCAGGAATAGAGATAAATGTCAAGGTAAGGTCGATAGATGACAAGGGGATGGTGATAGCAAATAAAAACACATCAAAGGATGGAATTAGGACAAAACCTGTAAGGCGACAAGGAGTGAAAAGAAATCGAGGGAGAGATAGGTAACTCATAGCTTTCAAATTGGGTTGAAAGAAAGGGGAGGCTTTTAAAGGATCAGTTCAAGGTAAGGATTTAGGTAGAAGACATAAATATCGCAAGGGCCAAAGGCGATAACAGACAAGAGTATAGGAGAAAAGATGAAGGCATAGAAGAGCCAGTGGTATAAGCACAATAAAGAATGGAGGTATGTCAAGGCTTACACGCGGTAAAGAAGAGGATATTGCCAAGGATAAGATAAGTAAAACACCGTTCTCAATTTGGGATAGGAGATTGGAGATTTTAGATGATAGAAATAATGTCATCACCAAGGTATGGTCGAGAGATGGGAAAGGTCAAGGCAACGCTAAACATAGGCACAACAAAGGATGGAGTTGAAGATTCACAAGCGATGAGGAAGAGGATATGACCAAGGGAAGAGTAGGTAAAGTACAACGCTCAGATTGAGATGGAAAAGAGGAGATTTTAAAGGGCCAGTATAAGATAAACATCAAGGTAAGATATAGAGGTGATAAGGGTAAATGTGATAATGATGAAAAGCATAACCCATGGACAGGGTCAAGGCAATACTCACCAAATGGCAAGGTGGAGAAAACAATCAAGGATAAGATAAGTGAGGTTCTGACAGAAGAGTTGAAGTAAAGATTCATTATCGAAGAAAGTTACAAGGAAACAACGAGATTACCACAGGTGTGCAAGATAAAATGATCACTCATGGATCATTAAGAAACAAGGGTGGTCAGGAACATGTTAACGGAAATGTCTTGAACAGTCCTTGGGGCATGAAAATAAGCATACATAAAAAAATACGAGAGTATGCAAGACTCTAAGGACACGAGTATACTAAAACCAATGGAATAGAAATTGTTGAAAGATAATGACCTAACAACGGAACAGGAAAGGGTCTTAGAAGACAGGAAGGTCATGGTCTTATAAACTGAAATGTTTAAGTAGGCATTAGAAATTTAGAGGCAAGTATTTGAAACAAGAGTAATAAAGGGATACAAGCATGTCAATACCGAAGAACTAGAGTTCGCTAGATGGTAGCAATTTAATGATGAAAGAGGAAAGAATCCCAAAAGACAAGAAGGTTATGGTCGGGGGGCATCTGCAAAAATGTCGCAAGCACAAGAGTGAGATCAGATCTAATAGATTGAGAGAAGTATAGACCATACTAGAATAAAATACTTTTGGCAAGGGGGCATATAGGAGCACAACATAGAATTAGTCGAGGCGACTAATATTTTGAAGCAGAATCAAGGATGAGGTGAAGTAATAATCAATAAGTCCTTAAAACGGCTAATGCTACTCTAGGATAGTGGTCCTACAGTCAGCAAGGCTTTGATACCACCTATGTCACACCCGGTTTTGAAGGTAAACCGAATGCGAACCATGTACGTGCCAGGATCAGTAATTCACGTACACAGCGATTATATAAATGACTCATCATAGCACAATGCTTCGAATTACAATAAAGAGTAAGTAATAATATTACAGACTAGAGCCATTTACATAATATAAATCAAAGTACACAGAATCAAAACGTAGCCAACATAAATAACCCACCATAGGCAACTGACTGGGGGAGGTCGCTAGCCTAATCCTCGAACTCATCGACGTCCTGGAACTCCTAGAGATCCACATCGACGCCTTCTTCTTCTTCACCTGAGCATAGGTTGCATCCAAGACAACCTGGTGTTTTGTGAAAGCAAGGGTGAGTACACATCAACCTACTCAGCAAATGTCCCGTTTGGCTGTAGTGGACTAGCTTTATGTGAGGTTAAGGTCAAGCAGTTGCTTTTAGTTGGTCAGGTAATTATTACTAGTAGAGAGCTAGGTTTTAGCATTAATCCAAGTTGTTAACCCAAAAGTACCCTTTCCAAACAGAAAGAATACCAGAAATCATAATCATAATCATAATTGAATCCAACATTATCCTCATCATCATCTGTAACCAAAACATCTCTGATCAATGTGTCTCTAATCAATGGAGCTCCCTTGGCCGCTCATAACCGCGAGCACGGCTGATATAGCAGTTTCATAACACTCTGCAAAGGTTACGCACTTTACCCACAAGTCGTGATTCCCTCTCTAGCCCGGGCTTGTAAGACCCTTATTCACTCCCAAAGTGAATGGCCAGGGATTCACTACGAAGCCTTTATAAAGATTCTCTAAGGCTGTAGCCGCCCGTTAGGTTTCCTAAATGCACCGCACTCCTTCCCAAGGGGCGAACCAACCTTGGCAGAGCGAGCCGCATACACCGAGCCCCATTAACGGCACGACGGCGAAGCGAACTACACCCCAGTTCCTCTAATTATTCAGCTAAGGGCGTCCCATTCCACCCTCATGGTTGCACTGTTTTCCCGGGCGGTCATCCAACGAACAGGTCCTTACGGAGAGGCACTCGAGAAACCGCTCGAGCCCCCTAAAGTATCACCAGTCCAACATCATAATCATAATGACAACATCGTATCATAAGTGTTCACATCATGTTCATTGATTAAAGTAAAGCAATAGCATGAATCTAACCATAGTAGCCCAAAAGGTAATCAAGGACCAGGTAGATAGAAAGCTAGTCAATCCTTAGGTTGTTCATAGTATGCGGGACAGTGAATTATAAAGTAAATGGGACATAATGGGTCAGAGGACACTTGCCTTCACCAAACAGATGCTCAGGGTCTTCGATCTCGTAGAATTCGAAGAGTTCGATCACTTGGTCGCCAAAGCTTGACCGTTGATTCCCCAAAGCTCAGAAACGAATCGCGATCTAATCGCAACGCGAAGCGAAGACGAACAGGCACAAGCAAACAAACATATACATATGCATAAGAACATTACACCATACAAGATAAAATGTTATAAATGACATGCAACATAAAATAGAGCTCGACGCTACGGTCACACGAGGGAAAGAAACGTCGAACTCGAAGCTACGATTGAGAGATTAGCATGTTATCGCTAAACAAGTATTAACTATAACTTTTAATTCAATATTATCAAACATAAATATTATACATCAGTCAGTTTGATTAATCGGCTACACTTACAAATATCGGTTAATTAAATAATTTAATTAAAACGAGAGATTCTAAGCGAGATGGATTTATGATGAGTGAAACAGCACGGCCGCGTGCAAACGACGCGCGGACCCGCGTGACGTAGCACGCTGACGACACACGAAACAGCGCGCGCGACGAGCGCGAATGCGCACGAATCAGCACGCGACCACGAGCATATCACACATGAACAACGCACAAACAGCACGTGCACGACATGCGAAGCAGCACGCCACCGCGCGCGGAACAGCACACGCGATAGGCAGAGAAGAACTAATTAGATGTCGTGTTTAAATTATACAAGTATCAAATAAATAAAAAGTATTTAAGTCAATATTAACCATGTTAATATTTATTCATAAAAACGTAGGTTGACAATTATATATTTAATTTAATTGGAATTCTAATCTAATAATCATTAGTCGAGCAACCATTAAATAAATTAATTAGAATGTGTGACCTGATAAGTTAATGTTATTAGCATGAGTGATTATAAGCAAGAACAATTTATTATTACGAGCAGACGTCGTGCGACCCGCGTCATCGACACGCAAGATACGTGCGAACGATGCGCAGCAAGGCGAGCGACATGTGTAAGTGGCACACGCGACGCACGCAAACGACATGTGACAACGCGTGCGAACCGCACACGTGGCACGTGCGAACGGCGCGTGACAACGCGAGAATAACGCCTAAACTATACGCATGAACAACATGGCGACGGCGAGCGCCACACGTGCGAACAGCGAGTAGACAACACGCGACATGCGACTATCACCAGATTATAATTAGATGTACAAAACTATATTTCTAAGTTGATTTTTAGTTAATATAAATTATTTTCGTAGAACATTTTAGATAAATTGAATTAACAATCAGTCAACGACTAACAAGATCTCATTACTAATTATGAACAATTAAAGCGAAATGATTAACTAATGTGTGCGGATCGCGTGCGCGACGCAGCGCGAACGGACGGTGACGACGCGCACAGACCGCGCACGCGAAAGGCAACAACAACACGCGCGAACGGTGCGAACGCGTGCACGCGCAGGGGGGGGTAGACGGGAGTAGACGGGGATCGTCTAGGGGTAGACGAACGTCGTCTAGGGGGAAGACGGACGTCGTCGGGACCCTGACGATGCGCTGCGCATACACGATACAACGCGCACAACAGCGCGCAATACGAGATACTCGCTGAACCATAACAAGTTTATAATAAACAAGCATTAAATGAAAAGTGCTTGAGTTGGTATTAATCAAGTTAACATTTATTTACAAAAGCGCAAGATGAGCTATAAGCTAGTTTTAATTAGGCGGTCATAAGTTTTGAATAAACCACTAATTAAATAATTAAAACTTGCGACGTGATGAAGTAATATTATTAATATGTTGACGGCATTGTTGTGAAATTAATCTTAACGTGAATGGGTCGAAACGAATTTAATAATGCGCGCGACCGCGCGGAATAGCGTAAAAGACGAGCGTGAACGACACGCGGATCAACACGTAATCCACGTGTAAAACATGCGCGCGATACGCGAGATAAATTAATTAACATCGCATTTATATTAACGGGCATTTGGGCAAAACGTTTGAGTTACTACTATTGACATGGATTCATTAGAGCATAAGTTAACTACCATAAATTAGTTTAGTTAAAAGGTCAAATTAACTAATGTTAGTTAAATAAAAGTATAATTAATTATTAAAACGTGCTACATGGTGAAACAAAAATACTAACGCATCGACGATGCTCACCTACGTGCGGACATGGATGGCGCGTCGTCGGTCCTTTGTCGATGCTTGGGAACAGCCGAGCACGATGGCGGCGATGGTGAGTCATGGACACACGGCGAAGGGGCTGCGCAGGCACACGACGTCGCTTGGTAAGGCGAGGGCACTGCGCACGGCGTGAAAGGGCTGCGCGACGCCGACGAACGGTGGTGGTGACTCGGCCAAGGCCGACCCGGCTACGGGAGCACAGGGCGCACGGGCCGGCTGGCCACACTGGCCTAAGGCAGGCCGCGCCGAGGCTGGCCGCGCGCTGGCTGCGCACCACGCCGCAAGCCGCCGGGCCGCGCCCTGGCTGCGTGCCACGCCGCAGGCCGCTGGGCTACACGCCGATGCCCTGGCGGGCTGGCCGGGACCGGCCACCGCGTCGCGCGCCCAGCTTGCGCGCTGCCGCGCCGGGACATCGAGGGGTACAGGGAGCCGGACCAGAGCGCGGGACAGGCACCGCAGGGGCAGGCTGCTGGGCGACAGGGCGCCATGGCCGCCGCAGGAGGGAGCACCGGCTCACTGCCGGGCTGCTCGCCTAGGGAGAAGGAGGGAGAAGCGCTGGTTGCGGGAGGGGAAGGAGTAGAGGCGATGGGCGGCTTCTTGCGCGCGGGGCAGGGAAATGGGAGCGGCATGGGCGGTTGGGGAAAGACTAGGCGACATGGGGGAGAGACAGTTGGGGGAGATGAACAGGAGAGAGGGTGTCCTGGTAGGTGGGACCCTCATGCAGGCGTTGGTGGTGTTCCCACGCGCAGCGCGCGGCTGGGCGAGGAGATCGTGTGTGCGTAGGTGGTGGCGGCTGGGCGCGCGCTAAGGCAGAGGCGGGGGCGTGGGAGCTGCGTGCCTACTGGGCTGCGCGGGTGGGCCAAGGGAGGGGGCAGCGCGGCTGGGCCGCTGGCGCTGCTGGGCCAAGGGGGCACTGGCCGAGCAGGGGGGCCTGCGTGCGCGGGGGGCGTACGAGCGGGCTGGGGCGCTAGGCTGGGATGCAGGGGCACGGGGAAGGTTTTCTGTTTCTTCTTTTTTACTTTTTCCTACTATCAAATTTATTTACAATGAATGAGCTACATATTAAATGGATACACCCCAAAGCAAAACATCACACAAAACAAATATATTTTGGCATGATGCATCAATCATTATTCCCTTGGGGTTTTATTAACAACTATATTTGAAGTAAAGTTTCGTATTACTTGGAAAAAATGAATACGGGAACGTAAATAAAGAGGAAAAAGAAGGTAACACCTGAATTTGATGAATATTAGAAAAGGAATTTTATACCCCCAAATTCAGGGTGTTACAGTTAGTCCTAAAACATGTTCTCCCTTTAGAAGCTTATGAAGATTCTTCATTCCAACATGTGCTGGACGATGATGCTAGAGCCAACACAAGTTAGTCTTAGCGATTAAACATGCATCTAGATTGACATTCTCTTTAGTAAAATCAATTAAATAAAGCTTGTCGTCTAATATACCTTTAAAAGCTAAAGAACCATCACTTCTTCTAAAAACATATACACCAATATTTGTAAACAAGCAATTATAGCCCATATGACATAATTGACTTACTGAAAGCAAATTGTAACCAAGCGATTCTACTAAGAATACATTGAAAATTGAATGCTCAGTAGTGCTGGCTATTTTACCCAAACCTTTGACCTTGCCATGATTCTCATCTCTAAAGATAATCGTATCTTAGAACCTTGTTCTTGACGTAGGAGGTGAACATCTTCTTCTCCCCCGTCATATGGTTTGTGCATCCGATGTCAATAATCCAACTTGTGCCCCCGGATACATAAATCTACAAGGTGATTTAAGCTTAGGATTTAGGTACCCAACTCTTGTTGGGTCCTGCAAGGTTAGTCACATAAGACTTTGGAACCCAAATGCAAGTCTTGCCTCCTTTGCACTTAGGCCCCAAATTTCTAGCAACAACTTTATCATTTTTACATAGCACATATGAGGTATTTCTAGGCGCGTTAGAAACAACACGATGAACATGGCGCCTATGTCTATTCTTACCATGAACATACGAAGAATTGGTAGATGCAAACATGGCATGAGAATTAAAAACAACATCATGACATACAGGAAAAACAACATGATCATAGCAACTATCATGATGAGCAACATTAGTGGTATTCTTAATATAAGCATACAAATAGGCATGGTTTTTCTTGTCATGAAAAGACTGCAAACTACTAGCCATATGTGCCTTCCCTTTCTCATTGATAGAGTTGGAGACCTTTTGCTTGTTAAGTTCTTGATTCCCTTTTGGAAACCAAATCCCTCCTTAAATGGAGGGGTGTCTACCAATGGTGCAGGCATCCCTGGCAAATTTTATTTTTCTCATATTCACTATTGTAAATTTTAAGTTGATCATTTAGATTTGCATCTTCATCATTCAACATAAGAATAGTGGAAGCATGAGAATTGCAAGCATCATTGTCAAAGTCGTTGCATCTATTACAAATTAAAACATGCTCTAATGATGGACTAGCACATTTAATTTTCTACTTTAGCATTTAAATCAGCATTTAAACCTTTAAGGCTAAAAATAGACTTATGACAGGAAGATAATTCAGAAGATAGAATTTCATTCTTCTTAATTTCCATAGCAAGAGATTTTTAGCATTAACACATTTGTCATGTTCTTTATACAGAATATCTTCTTGTTTTTCTAATAATCTATCCTTCTTGTTGGGGGTCTTCCTCTTCTGAAGGTCCTCAAAAATGTGACTAACCATATGTTTTTAGCATGATTATGAATAGTTACAGGAATCTTCGGCTTTGGGATGGAGAACTTCTCTTATAACAGAACGAAGGAAAATAAAGAGTGGGCGACAAAGCTAGAAGCCAAAGGACTTCGGCTGAACATGTTGACGAAGCTCAAGTATGATAACGACTGAAAAAGGATAAAGGCCATACAGTCCTTAATAATTCTTGTTAATATTATAGATAGTTACCAGGGACATAAATGTACTTTTACCCGGGCTACGTCCCGTGCCTATAAATAGATGAACAGCAACACCGTATTGTTCATGCTGGATTGTAATTACTCTCGCGTCATTCTCGCACCCTTACCTTCTGGCAAGCCAAAGGTACCGATGTAATATGAATATTATTGATGTTTATTCATGTTTATGAAATGTAAGAATGAATAGATCATTGATATATTGTCATCATAATCTTTATTTCTTTGTGTTCCCTTATTTTCTTATTTATATTTACATTCATATGTTAAAATGATGAAGGTATGCATTTCATGACCCTTCATCTGAAGATCATTATATCCGAGAGGAAATAATGCTTCGAAGGACGAAGGCATTTAACCATTAACAATTGTGTTGCCTTGTTCTTGATTTATAGCATTTGAGAACAAGTGACCAACATTGGCGCCCACCTCTGGTGAATTCACTTCCACAAACCTTTGGCAAAACATCCACCTTAGGGCATCAATCAATTCATTAATTTTATCAACCTTGGACCTATCTAAGCCCTTAAAGAGATCGCTATAATCTACCTCATCATCGAAATCATCATCACTAGAAGAGGTATACTTAGGAGTGTCTCGTGTACGTACCTTCTTCTCCTTTGCCATGAGGCAGGTATGTTGCTCGTTGGGGAAGAGGGAGGACTTGTTGAAGGTGGAGGCAGCAAGTCCCTCATCGTTGAAGTCATATGATGAGTAGTTCAAGTCCCACTCCTTGCCGATGTGAGCCTCGCCCTTTGCCTTCCAGTAGTTCTTTTTCTTCTCCTTCTTCCATTTCTTCTCTTGTCCCTGGTCATTTTCATTATCGGGACATTGAGCAATAAAATGACCAGACTTACCGCATTTGAAGCATGAACGCTTTCCCCTTGATTTATTCTTGTTGGGGTACTCCTTGCATCCCTTTAGTGCGGTTTTGAAACGCTTGATCACAAGCACCATTTCTTCCTTGTTAAGCCCGACAGCCTCCACTTGCGCCACCTTGTTAGGTAGCGCCTCCTTGCTGTTTGTTGCCTTGAGAGCAATGGTCTGCGGCTCGTAGAGAGGAACTGGTCCATTGGCAATGTCATCAACGTACCTTGCCTCCTTCACCATCATACTCCCGCTTACAAATTTTCTGAGAATTTCCTTGGGCGTCATCTTGGTGTACCTATGATTCTCATTAATATGGTTTACAAGATGATGATCAATAATGGTAAATGACCTTAGCATGAGTCGAACGACATCATGATCCATCCATCTTGTACTCCCATAGCTCTGAATCTTGTTCACTAGGGTCTTGAGCCTATTATAGGTTTTAGTTGGCTCCTCTCTGTAACACCCCTGTTGTTACTGGCACTAAAACTTGAGCATAACATCATGTGCATTGACATTTCATGTGTTTGTCATACCTAGAATGCATTCACTAGGTAAAATTTTTAAACAAGTTGTGATGATGTGACTTGAAGAGTGTCTAACCTTAGGGTAGGGTACTTGTTGGGGACTTGCTCTCAAATACTATGAATTAAGAACAAGGCAACATAAAATGTTAAATATCGATGTCCTTCGTCCGCTGAAACATTATTTCCCCAAGGATTCGATGAACTTCGGATGAAGGTTATAATAACAAAATTACGAAAGTATCACCTTCGTAATTTTGTTCTCGAAGGTAATGCGGAATAACGCAGGTCATAAAGCATTAAAGATAGTTAAATTGGAAATAAATGACATCATTTATTACACTATATGAATCTTAAATGCTTAAACATAATATTTAAATACATTTATACCTCTGCCTTGACAAATGATAATTTCCGGGTGATGCGATTGCGATTACAGGAATGCGTGAACAGTAAAGGAATATTGTTCACTATTTATAGGCACAAGACACAGCCTGTGAACAATTACAATCATACCCCTCATAAAAGTTTACAACATCGACTCAAACTCTTATGGATTAAAAGGTCATTCTATCTTTAAGTCGGTTTGTAACTCCGAAGCTTCATGGGCGGCACCCTTCGTCATTACATACAGACAGCTTCAACCGAAACTGTTTCTTCCTGCAGGACCTTTGGCGACGAAGCATGGTCCCAACAGTACTTGACCCTGGAATTAGGGCCTATGGATTAAAGTGAAGCCAAAATGAGTAAAAATCTCATAAGCCATAAGAAATGTTCACAAGGTATGACATTTGATATGCTTTAGTGGCACAAAAACTCTCATGTGCCCAAACCCTAAAGACAAACCCTAAAAACCCTAATTGGAACCCTGGGGGGTAAATGCAAAATTTATGCACTTTTGGACCAAAGTGCAAATAACAAAGTAATATAACACCACAAACCAAGTAACTTTCACATTGAAGGATTTTCATGTAGTGTGGAGGAAATTGGACTTATTTGCAAAAGTGCCCATGAACACCATAAGGCTAAATCTGAATTTCAATGTATTGAAGCCAACTTTGGAGCTCTATATCTCTAAATTCATAAAGATTTTGCCCTAGGTCAACACATCAAATTTGTAGGGCTATGTTAGGAGTACAACTTTTATTAAGTGATTAAGCATTGGTGTTGTACGAAAGTGGGAGAAAAATAGACCTGAAGTTGGTCTGTCAGTCGATTCTAACACTGAAACTGGACTGATAGTGAACTAGGACCGATTTTGGGAGCTATTTTGAGTATAATCCAGTGAGTATTTGAGTATGGTTGCTATAGCAAGATCAAAGCTAGATTATAGATCAACAACTTTGTTACAGGTGGATTAACAAGTTATCACATAAAAATTTGAGATCAAGGCTCTGAAACTTGCTCTGTTAGGCGCCTGAATGGAGTTCCCATGGTACAGTGACCTGAAGAAGATCGTGGGTTCAGTGTATCTCACCGTTGATGACCCACGCCGTGATCTTCGCCGGCGGTGCGATTCGTGTCCGGTGGCGCGCGGATAATGACTGAGGGTAAAAGATCTTGGCGCTGGGATGAGCTTGGACCCTATCACCGGACTAGTCATCGTACCCACTTGTTGTACGATTAACCGAGGTGTCCTCGCCGGAGTTCGTCGCCTTCATAGCCATGCCACGTGCGTAGGAGTATTACCATGTCACAGTAGATTGCCGTTGGTAGCTTGATCATCACCCGAAGCCTTTGTCTTTGTCTGTGCCACGATAACGCTCGCCAGTGACGCAGCCCTCTCCTCGACCGCCAGCGCATCTTCCCCAAATTGGGCGCCATCGTTCATGGACTCTATAAATTGATGCCCCAGTGAGCTCTGTTAAGTTGTTACACGCCCAGTACACTAGCCCTCGCCTCTGATTAGCCACCGTAGCTCACGAATTTCAAACTTCCCCAATTTGGTTCTTCGCGCTGCCGTGAACCACCGCGCTGTGGACCACCGCCTCCTGGTCCGTTCACATCCTCCTTACCCTTGTTTCTACACCCTTGCATGCTAAGGATGCTTATCGGCCCAACCAATGGAACTAGACCATGCTAGATCGCTGGGAACACCTCGGGTTGTCTTTTGTTTTTCGCCGTCATCGTGGACAGAGGGATTTTGAGCTAGAATTGTGCAATTGATGGAGGGATTAGGGTTGCCGGGGGTAGGATTAGGTGTCAACTGAGTTAGAGCATCGGTCATTGCGTATCCCGGCCGGTCTAGGTTCACCGGAGGGCGCGCTCACCATCGTTCGCCATCGAGGACTCGAGTTGTGAAGAGAAAGAAGTCTAGGGGCCTTAATGCAGATGTTAGTGAGATAGGGGAATAGTGTAAAGGATTCTTTACCGGTTTTTCAAATCGCCAGGGTCCTCTGGGCAAAGTTGACATCGTGGGCACGTGCGGGGGCACGTTTCCCCATTCATGGGCCGGTCTGGGCTGATTTCGGTCCAGTACTGTTGATGATTTCTTCTTTTCTTTTTCTGATAAGGATAGGAAATTTATATAAAATTCTAGAAAAATGATAAAATTATGGGACCAATTTTACTAGACTCCTAAAATCTCCTAGTATTTAATAAAAATAGTTCCAAGATTTTTAGCCCCACTCATGAATTATTTAGCATTTAAAAAGGCCTAAACCTAGACTTTTGGATTTTAGAAATTACTTGATTGATCCAAAATTCATAAAACTTTTTGTATAATCTTAATATGATAATGAGAGCCCTTGGGTGAAGTTTGACATGTTTTGGACATTATTTTATCCCAAAACCCCAAAACCTAGTTTCTTAGAATAAAACTGCCTAACCCTATTAAGGTGTTAACCTAGAAAACCTTAGTGACTTAGGTGTACCGTGAAGGAAAGTTGTATTCAAGAAACTTGATGTATTTCTATTATAACTGCATATTCATAGCATCACATGAGCATTCATGTATATGTATGATTATGTATAGAAAACGAGGAAGAAGTAGTTATTGAAGAAGAAGAAGTTGCACCACCATCTGAGATTCCAGCTGCCGAGAATTGTTTTTATTTTGATATCTGTGGAACCGATCCCGAATCCCCTACAACACAAGGCAAGCCCCGGTGCATTTACCTTTCCTCGTGATTTTAAACTCTTTATCATTTGAATGATGCATTAGGTGATAGGAGTTGAGTGCTACACAATTGCTGCATTTCCTTCCTTGAAGTTGAGTACCATTCCTTGATTACCTGTTTTATTAAAAGGTTTTTTGATGCTTAGTCTTGCTTTAGAAAACAAAAATGTTTTGGTTTTAATAAAAGATGATGCTTCAGATGGAATGGGATGTTTTCAAAAATAAAACTTGATGGTGGATCCATCATGGCCATGATGGGTTCAACATCGGACAAGATGTACCTCTGCCAGGTACCAAACTTTGGGATTTTAAATGATAAAGCTGATACCGGGCGGGTGACTTGCACGAGAAGGAAGTCTCAGTGTAGTGTCTCCATCTGAGTCGATTAAGGACCATACCGATGTAGACTTGATGATTGAGGACCTTTTAACTGGCCACATGCCTCGTCATGGGTAAGCTTTGCCCCGGGCGGACCAATACCAGAAAGGCCAACATGCAATAGGAGTGGAGAGATGGCGAGAGTAGCGTGTACCCTCCGTGGCAAGAGGCTGGCCGGTGGTGTATCTGTGCTCTTGGTTGGCGTGAACCCGGTCTGGTCTTGAGAAACCCGGTGGTGAGTTGACATATGCAAGTGTTAAGTGCTACATATGTTGTGTGGTTGGATATCTCCAGCTGGGTATTAATCGATTCGGATCGCCGTTACTTCTCAGACATGAAGACTTGGTCACTGACCTACACGTAGCAATCCAGTAAAGTAAAAGGGTGATAAAAGACGGCTAGTGCAGGCCAAGTGCTTGAACTAGAATAGAAAGAACTCTAGCTACAGGTAATGACTTAACTTGATAATAAAACAGGATTTTTAAGGATCCACTATTAGTAAGCATTTCTGCAAATAGAGCCTTTGATTCTTGAATAGCCTTACCTTAACTCCCTCCAGCCAGCATATCCTTGAGAGTCTTTTTCTTTTGTCGGGTAAGACTTGCGAAAGTACACTCCATACTCAGGGTTTTCGAACCCATGTTGTTGTAGGTGAGGAAACAGTAGAGTTTTGCTGTTTTTGTTCAAAGGTGGTACCCAAGGAAGAGTCCCAGCAGTGAAGATGGTCGCGGGAGGATGTTGGCCTCCCACTTGAAAAACAATAAACTTATGTGCGGGAGGGTGTTTTGCCACCCTAGTCTGTAATAATGTTTTATGCACTCATGACCCTGGTACTGTAATAAGTACACTCTCTCTATATTTTGTTGATGTAAATTAAGTTATTGTAATTTGCTTCCGCTTATTCTTTCCTCAGATATGATGTAATATCTGCGTGACGGGTGAAACGCTCTTAGGCGAAATGATGAGGATACAGTTACCGAACTTGTCAAGTGATTAAGTGCATCTATAGGGTTGTCCAAGGTCCTTAGGACAACGACAACTGTAGGTGGGCCTAAAACCTTAGGAGGTTCTGTCACAGCTGGTATCGGAGCGAAGCCCATCTCTTTAGATATTACGTAGTACTTCAAAAGAAATTTCAAACACTTACCTTGAAATATTCTTTCATTCTTACCTTACCACTTTCTGGTAATCCCTCATCTTGTACAGTTGGGTAACATAGTGCAATATATAGGAAGTGGGGATCAACGAAAGTTGATTCCATAATTCTTAGAGTAGGCATGCATCATGTTAAGAATATACTAATAAATCTTCCCCTCTTATGGAGATATGGCGCGTACTAGGAAAACATCGTGCAAATCTACTAGACCTTTTGGTGTGCCACGACATCAGTTAGCCCCCAGACACGAAGGAAGTAGTAGTGGCAGTAATGACCCAATTGGAGACCTAGAAGCCAAGGTGGAACAACTCCGGTCAGAGTTACGCCATAGGAATAGGGCACGGGAGCAGGACAACCAGCGTATAGCTGAATTGTTAGCTGACTTCCGCCGCTTGCAATATGAGATTTCAGAACGGGATTCGGCCATTGATTGGGTCGTCAACTCACGTTCGATCGCTTGGGACCGTGAAGCAAAAGCTCGAGCTCGTGTGGCAGAGATTAGTGCGGCTCTCGATAGCCTGCAAGTGTACTGTAATACTTTACATGAAGAAGTACATGTATTGTATGCTTGACTGCACCCAAACGTGCCTTCCGACGCTATTGCAGTGGAAGCCGGACCATCGGGAACAGCAAACGAAGGACCTGATGGGGAGTTGGACCTTTTTAGGCCCCCTCCTTCCATGAACCTTGCTGGCGAACGGTCTCCTGTAGCAGGAAATGGAGTAATAAAGGATGAAGAAGACTAGAATAGTATAATTTAGATATTATACTTATGTAAAATAAGTAATGAAGTCAAGTTGTACACTGGAGTCTGTATAATTATTACATTTTGGTAATGTAATATGATGGTGTATGCTGGCATGTTATATTTTTCCAAATGTTTCTTTGCCTCAGATGCCATCACGGACTCGTGCACATGATGGTGCGGGGACTTCCCGTGGTGGGGAAGATACTCCCAACTCGCCAACAGTACCATCGACTTTGGCCGAGGCTATCGCTGCCCTAGTCACTGCCACCGCTGATAATACGCGCTTCTTACGCGAGATGGTGGCCAACCAATTCCAACCGCATGGAAGAAGGGCTCCTCCTCAAGGACAGCGAGATACTACTTACCTGGAATTCTCGGAGACTCGACCCCCGCTTTTCGTTAAAGCAGAAGAGCCTTTAGAAGCTGATGAATGGGTGAGAGTTATGGAACAAAAGTTTGGATTGATTCGATGCATGGAGACACAAAAGCCTTTGTTCACTGCACAACAACTTAGAGGGCCTGCTAGTACTTGGTGGGCAAATTTCTCAGCAATCTAGTCTGTTGGACATCAGATTACCTAGGATGAGTTCAAATTGGCATTCCGAGAGCACTATGTTCCAGAGGGAGTACTCCAGATGAAGCTAGAAGAGTTTATCCGGTTGAGGCAAGGAGGAGATACAGTGGTGTAGTATCTCAACAAATTCAACCACCTCTCTCAGTATGCCATTGACCATGTGGATACGGACTTAAAGAAAAAGAACTGTTTCATGAGGGGACTTGATGACAGGCTTCAGCGGAAAATGGCGACGTGCTGGGACCTTACCTACACCAGGGCTATCAGTACTGCGCTGGCAGTCGAAGCCAAAAATGCAGGACATGGGAAATCAAAAGGGTTTGGAGGTGAAAGGTCAAATCAAGGACCTGAGAAGAGAACCAGGTTGGTGATCCGACCTTTTAATCAAAATCGTTCTTTGTCTCGTCCACCTTCATATCCATTCAAGCAGCCTATTTTTATTTGTCCTACTACTGCCCCCGCTTCTACCAATCAGCCGAGTGCCCCTGGTACTCGTTTCCCTGCTCTTCCCAGTTCTTTCACTGGTTGCTTCAATTGTGGAAAGTCCGGACACTTCATCAAGGACTTCCCATACCCGAAGAAAAATAAAACCAATTTCCAACAGAACTTTGGGAACTCCAACCAAGGAAAGGGGAACACGGCTAATACTTCAACGGGCAAGAATTTCAAGAAAACTGGACGGATTTATTATACCCAAGTGGCTACAACACCGAAGGGCGAGCCGGTAATGATGGATATGTTCCTTGTTGCCAATTACCTAACGGTTATTCTCTTCGATTCTAGTGCATCACATACCTTCATAACCAAGAATTTTGTGGAAAAACATTGCATTCCTTGCACTGAATCAAGGGAAGGATTTATTATTCACTCACCTGGGGGACGAATATTTACTAAGGAAGTAGCCTTCCGCATACCAGTAACGTTGGCCGGACGAGAATTTCCTACCAATATGATTGTTTTAAAGGGGCAAGACATAGATGTAATCCTGGGCATGAATTAGTTAGCCCAGCATAAGGCCATCATCAATATAGACTTAAGAACCATCAAATTAAGCCATGGCCATGAAGAAATTCAATTGTCCATCCCTGTAGCTATCCCAGCCAAACCATCTAGACGAGTTTGTGAAGCGATCGTGCAAGAAATCCAGGATATTTCGGTGGTATGTGAATTCCCGAATATCTTTCCTGAAGACCTGCCTGGATTGCCTCCAGAAAGGGATGTGGAATTTGTGATTGAGCTTAAGCCCGGTACGACTCCTATTTCTAGAAGATCATACCGAATGCCACCTAATGAATTGGCAGAACTCAAGACTCAACTACAAGACTTGCTTGAGAAGGGGTTCGTTAGGCCAAGTTCATCACCTTGGGGATGTCCCGCAATTTTTGTCAAAAAGGATCAAACGTTTTAAATGTGCGTGGACTACCGACCCCTTAATGAGGTCATCATCAAGAATAAGTACCCTCTTCCCCAGATTGATACCTTATTTGATCAACTTACTAGAGCTCGGGTATTCTCCAAGATTGACCTCAGGTCAGGTTATCATCAGATCCGTATTCGACCCGAAGATATACCCAAGACCGCGTTCACTACGCGGTATGGATTATTTGAATATTTAGTCATGTCTTTCGGATTGACAAATGCTCCAGCCCATTTCACATACTTAATGAACTCGGTATTCATGCCCGAGTTGGATAAATTTGTGGTGGTCTTCGTTAATGACATCCTGATCTATTCCAAAAATGAAGAGGAGCATGCTAAGCACTTATGGATCGTGCTAACGCGCTTAAGGGAGCATCAGTTGTATGCTAAGTTCAGCAAATGCGTGTTTTGGTTGGAAGAAATCCAGTTTCTAGGACATGTATTATCTGCACAAGGGATTGTGGTCGATCCCAGCAAAGTCAAGGATATTCTAGAATGGAAACCGCCAACTACAGTACATCAGGTTCGAAGCTTCCTTGGACTAGCTGGATATTACCGCAGCTTTATTCTAGATTTCTCCAAGATTGTTAAACCTATTATAGGTTTATTGAAGAATGATACCAAGTTTGTGTTGGGGACTTGTTCTCAACTGCTATGAATTAAGAACAAGGCAACATAGAATGTTAAATGTTAATGTTCTTCGTCCAATGAGACATTATTCCCTTGAGGATAATGAGCCTTGGACGAAGGTTGGTGTCAATACAATTACGAAGGTTAAATCTTCGTAATTGAATTTCAACAGATTGTATAAGATAGCATAAAAATATAGAATATCAAAGGTAAATGAATCATAAACGAACCATATTATATCCATTCAATATATTTAAGTGTTGAATACAATTATACCTCTGCCTTGACAAAGATTGATTCTCAAATGACGCGACTGCAAATACCAGAAAAATCTCCTCTCCCAGTAAGGGAGTACTGTTCACTATTTATAGGCACGGGACATAGCTTGTGAGGAATTACAATTATGTCCCTCATAAGGGATTACAACAGCGACCCAAACATTTATGGACTGAAAGGTCATTCTACTTTTAAGTCGGTTTGTAATTCCGAAGCTTCATGAAGAGGAACCTTCGGTCATCTCCTGCGGACAGCTTCAGCCGAAGCTGCTTCTTCCTACAAGACCTTCGGCGCGACGAAGCATAGCCCCAACAGTAGCCCCTTTCGCGGCGCTAGATCGTTTTTCGTAACGAGCTTGATCCGTGAAAAAAGTCTCTTAAGCTTCGGGAAGCTGAAGGTCCAAAAAACACCTTCCCTGAGCTCGTTGTCGAGAAACGATTCAGTTTCCGAGCGCTTAGCGGTCCCACCTTGCAGAGTTACTGTTTGGTCTCTGCGGTCCACCGCGCAGCGAGTGCAAGCGGCTGTCCGCCTGGTGTAAAAATCCTGGTGTTTCGCCTTCGTACCTGCAGCACTATATAAACAGACAAGTAGGTGTGAAGTTACCACAGCATTCATTGCTATTTGCACTGTTTTGCTGCCAAAATTTTTAACCATAGCCGAAGCTTGACTCTCGGAATCAAACGAAGCTCCAGCTTGAAGCCTACTTCGTCAGAAGAAAAAACTTCGGAAGAAAAAGTATTTAATTCCCGCAAATTCAGAATTAAATGGCCAGAGTGCGTTCTATCGCTAGGGTTGAGCGTGAAGGAGACGAAGCTGAAGGCTCGGAGACTATTCCCATCTCCGAAGCAATGCAACGATCCGGACTGGTAACTTCGGAAGAAATCCCCACTGTTGAAGCAGAACAAGCAACTGCCGAAGCAGAAGAAGAGAACATTGAAGAAACTGATCCCGAAGATGATTATCGTATTGCCATGCCAAGTAAGCCCAGCCACTTGGACTTCGGAAAGTCGACCGTTTCGAAGGCTGATCTCTCCAAGATGGTAAAGTCAGGTTATTTCAGTGGAAGTCAGAAGAAGCTACTTCGCTTTGGGGGGGAAGAAACTACTCCGAAGCCAGAGAAGGATGAAATAGTCATTTTCAAGAGCTTTCTAAAGGCTGGGTTGAGATTCCCCCTTCATAGGATTATTGCAGATGTATTGAAGAGGTTTGGTATCTACTTTCATCAGTTGACTCCTAACGCTATCGTTAGGCTTAGTGTTTATATCTGGGCCCTCCGAAGCCAGGCGGTGGAGCCGTTTGCCGACAGCTTTTGTCGAGTTCATGAGCTGCATTACCAGACGAAGGCTAGAAAGGATGGATTACATGATAACTTTGGTTGCTACAATTTTGCCTATCGGAAAACCACAAAGTTTCCTGTAATCAGCTACCGAAGCAAATGGCCGGCAGGCTGGAAATCAGAATGGTTTTATGTGAGAGTTGACAAAGACAAAGAGAAGCTGGTACAAAGCCCTCTTGAATTGATCTTCGGAGAAACAAGACCGCGATGCCAAATGTCATTAGAAGGTTCCACTTGGGCTGCACTAGCTGAGTTTAAAATTATTTCAGAGCATATCAGTACTAGGGACCTGGTTCAAGAGTTCTTGGCCTTCAGGGTTTTTCCTACTTTAAAAGAATGGGAAATGCCGAAGCTAGAGGGGGAGAAGAAAGAAGGGGAACTTGTACGGTTACCTTACTATTACAAGTTTAAGAAATACTTTAAAAAACCTTGCCAAGAGTGGCTGGACACAGTTGAAATAATGTGCAATGAAATACTCGGTAATTACTCCAAAAAAGAAGATCAGTTGATGACCGCGGCCTTCGGTACCCGTCCGAAGCGAAGACTGAATCGAGTGCTGGACGCCTTGGGTTTTGAATACCCTGACTACGAAAATCTGAATAAAGGTGCCGAAGGTCAGAAAAGGAAAAGGGGAGCCGAAGCTTTAAATGAAGATGAGGAAGAACCACCAAAAAAGAAGAATATTTCGAAGAAGAAGAAAATATCATCTCCGAAGCAAAAAGTATCTGACGAAGAGGAGACTCCCGCATCACGCTCTGCCACTGACGTGGAAGAGATTTTAAAGGTAATGACTGAATCCCTGCCTGCGAAGCTAAGTCCATTGGGGCCTCAACTGACAAAGTTTTTTCAGAAGGAAAAGGAGCCCGAAAAAACGAAGAAAACAACTAAAACAAAGAGACAAAGAATCATCGCAGTGACAGAAGTCATTGACAAGACACCACCGAGAGCTTCAGCTCAAAAGATACCAGCGGCTGAAGAAATAACAAATATTGAAATCACACCTTCGGAGGTCGCGGCTGCCGAAGCTACCTCAACTGAAGGTTTGAACTTGGAAAGCACAATTGAACACATCGACAAAATACTGCTAGACATGGCCACAGAAGAAGCTACTGCTGCCGCCGAAGAGGCCATGGCCGCAGTGTCTGGGAAAGAAAAGGAAATTGCTGACGAAGCTTCAGAGGACGAAGCCTTCATGTTCCAAAATTTGGTTGGAGAAGAATTGTCAAAAACCGAAATAGAAGAGCTTAAAGAGTATGCCAAATCATGCGGATATAAACCAGGAGCACTCCTCTTCGGGGGTATTGACGATGAAAAGTTAGACTGCATCCGGGATCAAACTGGAGCTAAGGTCATCGGTACTCTATCAAAGAGTATCGGTTTTCCGAAGCTGGAAATGGACATTAGCCGCTACCGACGACAACATATCGTTGGTAGTTTATTTTATTCCAATTTCAAGGTGAACTACTATTCCCTTGACTTTTATTGTTTTCAATAATGTAGACCTGTCTTAACGAAGGTTGTTTACGTGCAGAGTATGCTGCTGAGCAAGGCTTTGAAAATGCAGCAAGATCTGGAAGACAAAAAGCACGAGGTTATAATTGAAAATTTAGAGAGCAAAATAAAAGAGCAATTAGCTACTATTGAAAAGAAGAACTTTGAGCTTCAGGCAACTGAAGGCTTATTGGCAGAAGCCGAAGCTAAAATAACGGAATTGAATACGAAGCTTCTCTGCCAATCTGAACAGTTTGAACAAGAAAAACAAGAACTAAATGCGAAACTTGAAGCCGAAGTCCGAAAAAATTCAGTTTTGAAAAAATTATTGGCAAGCCTTCAAGATAAATGTTTGGAATTTAGCAACAAATGTATTCAACGACTGAGAAAAATCTTCCACTCAGTTGGAGCTAGCAGTGAGAAATTCACCCCGTCAGCTGAAGATTTACCAAAGACCTTCGAACATATTGAAGGTGAAATTGATGAGCTTGACGAAGTTATAGCCGGGCACGGTGACTTCTGTGCCTGGGTAGCTTCTCGGGGCACTGCTGCTGCTTTCCTAAAAGCTGGCTGTGATCATGGAAAAATTGTTAATAGGCCCAATTTCACTCTATCACCAACAATTTTAGATGATATTCCTGACCTCGCCCGAAGCATTTCTAACAGATTTGTAAAGATGATATGGACAAAAGGCGGGCGAGAAAAGGCTGGAGATGAAGCTCGGAGTCATCTTGAACCAGTAAAAAATCATACCTTGTGCTTACCTCTTCCTTCAAGCTCGATTTTGACTTACAATAACTTAATTCATGTAGGATGACGAAGCCGAAGTCGATGATTAAAAAGAGTGACGCCGAAGCTAAAATCCCTCGAAGATTAAGTAGGAGTAGACTGTAGACAGACTCAGGAAACTTTTGAGATAACTTGTGTAAATGTAACTAATCTTGTCTTTAATGAGTTCCGTTCATACCTTGTATTATGCTCTTTACCCTTCTATTAATGTATGTGAAGTGCTTTGTTGTGGACGAAATTATCTTTTTTGAGCCGAAGGCGAAAAAAACACCTTCCCTTCTTTTCGTACACAGCGAAGCATAGAAAACAACATTTCCCTTTCTTCCGAAGCTCTCCTTTTTGTACGCGAAGAAGCTCTTCTCTTATGCCGAAGCAACCACTTATGCCATGATGATGATTATCCTACATATGCCTGGATGAATGTTTATGAATGCAAATGCTATGATGTAATGTGATGTGCGAATGAATGTCCAAACACATATCCGAAGCCATACCCTCAGCCATTATTTCCTTAGAAACAATCACACATCAGCTCTGCATTCCCTTAGGAACGACTTTGGAGCTTCTTCGCCTTTTACTTTCGGCGTAATCAGCGTTGACTTTTCGCTGTAAGCTCTGCATTCCCTTAGGAACGACTTTGGAGCTTCTTCGCCTTTTACTTTCGGCGGAATCAGCGTTGACTTTTCGCTGTAAGCTCTGCATTCCCTTAGGAACGACTTTGGAGCTTCTTCGCCTTTTACTTTCGGTGGAATCAGCGTTGACTTTTCGCTGTAAGCTTTGCATTCCCTTAGGAACGACTTTGGAGCTTCTTCGCCTTTTACTTTTCGGCACTCAATGGTGCGTTCTCAGCTTTTACATTTACATTCCTTGGGGGATTTTGCTCTTATAGAACTAAAAAAAGGAAATTACATATGATGGCCCCATTAAAAACCTTTCTCCCCCTTTAGAAAGGAAAAGGGTGCCATGAAAAAGAAAAGACATAAAAAGTTACATCAAGTTACACATAATATCGCCGAAGCTCATCCGCATTCCAAGATCTAGGAATGTCGTTGCCGTCCATATCCTTCAATCTGTATGAACCGGGTCTTGACGAAGATGCTACTAAGAAAGGTCCCTCCCATTTCAACTGCAACTTGCCCACTGTATCTGGGTTAGCGACTCTCCGAAGCACCAAATGTCCTGGCTCAATATTCTTCAGCCGAACCTTTCTGTCACGCCACTTGATTATTTCGGCTTGATATTTATTGATGTTTTCCATGGCTTGAAGTCTGATCCCTTCTATAGCATCTTTTTCAACAGAATGATCAACTTCAGGATCTGACTCTGCCGAAGCTACTACTCTTATTGATCCAGTTTTAGCTTCCTCCGGAGTTATTACTTCGTCATCAAACAATAATTTGAATGGGGTAAAGCCTGTTGACCTTGATGTTGTCGTGTTGTGGCTCCATACTACTTTGATTAGTTGATCTGGCCACTTTCCCCTGGGTTGGTTGAAAATTAACTTCATTATTCCTGTCATTATGATGCCATTGGCTCTTTCAACGAGTCCATTTGACTCCGGATGCCTGACTGATGCAAAATGGATCTTCGTGCCGATTTGATCACAGAATTCTCTGAAAGCTTCGGAGTCGAACTGTGTTCCATTATCTACAGTGATGGCCTTTGGTACTCCGAAACGACAAACAATATTCTGCCAGAAAAACTTTTGAATGGTGGCCGAAGTTATTGTGGCTAAAGGCTTTGCCTCAATCCATTTAGAAAAATATTCCACAGCCACTACAACATATCTTAAGTTTCCTTGGGCCGGTGGTAACGGACCTAACAAGTCAAGACCCCACCTTTGCAATGGCCAGATGGGTTGTATCAGCTGAGATAGAGACGAAGGTTGTTTTTGATCTCTTGCACATTTCTGACAACCTTCGCACTTTTGAACTAATTCCGCTGCATCCGAAGCTGCCTTCGGCCAATAAAACCCTTGACGAAAAACTTTTCCAAGTAACGGCCTAGATCCAATGTGAGATCCACACAAGCCTGCATGTATTTCTTTCATCAACTCTATGCCTTCGGCTCTGGATAAACACTTGAGTAGTGGAGCACAAACTCCATGCTTGTACAACTCCCCTTCTATCATGACATATGGACGAGCTCTTGCCTCTATCCTCCTGTTATAAGTTTCGTCATCTGAAAGGAATTTACCCTGAAGGTAAGAGATGATCTCAGTTCTCCAATCTTCGCTATAAACAGGAGATATATTGAGGACTGCTCTTTCAAGAAGTTCCACTGAAGGTGCTTTTATTGTTTCGAAGAACACATCCGAAGGTAAGGGCAGCCCCTGTGCTGCTGACTTAGCTAGCAAATCAGCATGCTCATTTTGTCCTCGAGGGATATTTTTGACAGAAAATCCTTCGAAGGAAGCTTCGATTCTTCGGACCGTGTCTAGATATTTTTCAAGCTTCGGATCTTTAGCCTTGCAACTCTTGTCGATATGACCCGAAACAACCTGGGAATCAGTTTTAAGGATGACCCTTCTGATTCCCATTGCTTTTAATTTCCGAAGGCCCAAAAGCAGGGCTTCGTACTCAGTAATATTGTTTGTACAGCTAAAATCGAGTCTTGCCACATAACAAGTTTTAACTTTGGATGGTGAGACCAACACAGCGGCTGCTCCTGCTCCGAAGGTTCCCCAAGACCCATCGCAAAACACTGTCCACACTTCGGCATCTCTATTTGTTTCTTCATCCTGAGCCCCTGGCGTCCAATCGGCAATGAAATCTGCCAACGCTTGAGACTGGATCGAGGATCTATGCACATAATCAATGCAAAATTCATTGAGCTCTGCAGCCCATTTTCCAATCCGTCCAGTAGCTTCTCTATTTCTCATAATATCCTTCAACGGCTGCGAAGAAGGAACAACAATATTGTATGCTTGAAAATAATGCCGAAGCTTCCTGGATGCCATCAAAACAGCATATAATACCTTCTCCAATTCTGTATAGTTTTTCTTTGATACACTAAGAACTTCAGATACAAAATACACTGGAACCTGCTTCTTGACTTGGCCATCAAGCTTCTCCTGGACAAGTGCTGCACTTACCGCTGAGTGCGAAGCTGCCACGTATAACAACAAAGGAGCCCCTGGCATTGGTGGAGTTAATGTTGTTAAATCTATCAAATATTGCTTCAGTTCTTCAAAGGCTTTTTGTTGGCTTGGTCCCCATTGAAAGACTTCGGCTGATTTCAGCACTTCGAAGAATGGTAAATTTCTTTCTGCTGATCTGGATATGAATCTATTGAGAGATGCCAGCCTCCCTGTCAATCTTTAGGCCCCCTTTTTTGTAGTTGGTGGCTCCATTCGAAGTATAGCTTCAATTTTACTTGGACTAGCTTCAATTCCCTTTGTTGAAACCAAGCATCCAAGAAATTTCCCCTTCTTTACTCCGAAGACACATTTTTCTGGATTCAACTTTAAGCCAGCTTGTCTGAAACTGGCGAAGGTCTCCTGCAAATCAGCAATATGATTTTCCTGTTTCGTGCTTTTTACAATGATGTCATCAACATAAGTTAGCACATTTCTGCCTATCTGAGACTGGAGAACCTTCGCAGTCATTCTGCTGAAACTTCCTCCAGCGTTTTTGAGCCCCTCAGGCATCCGAAGATAGCAATATGTGCCACTTGGGGTTATGAAGCTAGTCTTCGGCTCATCTTCCTTCTTCATCCAGATTTGGTGATAGCCTGAGTAACAGTCTAGCAGACTCATGAGCTCTGAAGAAGCTGCTGCATCAACTAAAGAGTCTATCCTTGGCAATGGGAATTCGTCCTTCGGACAAGCCTTGTTGAGATCTGTAAAATCGATACACATTCGCCACTTGCCATTGGCCTTTTTTACCATAACAGTGTTAGCTAGCCATTCTGGGTACTTTACTTCTCTGATAACTCCTGCACTGAGGAGTCTTTTGACTTCATTACGAGCACCTTCGGCCTTATCATCAGACATTTTCCGAAGCCTCTGCTTTCTGGGTCTGAAGGATGGGTCAACATTGAGCGAGTGTTCAATAACATCCCTATTTACTCCGTAGAGGTCATTGGCTGACCATGCAAAAACATCTTTGTTGTTGAACAAAAACCTTATCAAGGTTTTCTCCTGCTCTTCGGATAATTGAGAGCCCAACAGCACCTTCTGCTCTGCTATGTCCTCACATAAGAGCATGGGCTTCGGCTGATCTGCTGAAGCTGCTTTCTCCCTTCTGAATTTGTACTGTTCACAAGCTTCAGCTCCATCTATGTTATGGATTGCTTTTGAGTCAGTCCAGTTTCCTTCGGCCCTTCTGGCAGCTTCCTGACTTCCATGAATAGCGATGGGTCCTTGATCCGAAGGTATCTTCATGCAAAGATAGGCAGGATGAAGAATTGCTTCGAAAGCATTGAGGGTGCCACGACCAATAATTGCATTGTAAGGGTATTCCATGTCAACAATGTCAAACACAACTTGCTCAGTTCTGGTGTTATTGATGAATCCGAAGGTCACTGGCATGGTGATCTTGCCCAGTGCAACAATCTGTCTTCCTCCAAAGCCACAGAGAGGGTGTGTAGCATCATGAATCTTATCTTCTGGCTCTTGCATTTGTCTGAAGGCCTTAGCAAATATGATATCAGCTGCACTGCCTGTATCAACCAAGACATTGTGGACGAGAAACCCTTTGATAACGCAAGAAATAACCATAGCATCGATATGAGGAAAATCCTTGAGCTGAAGGTCCTCCTGGGAGAAGGTGATTGGAATGTGGGACCACCTTGACTTGATGAAGGGTCCCTGCACTCCAACATGTTGTACCCTTCTCTGTGCTTCCTTTTTCTGCTTCTTGTTGGCTGGCTCTGAACATGAACCGCCCGTTATCGGGAGTAGCAGCTTCGAAGCCGAAGCAGCTCCAGCTTGATCGTTGAACGAAGCCATCTCTCAAAAAAGTGGAAGTGAGTTTACCGGAGGTGGGCGCCAATGTTGGGGACTTGTTCTCAACTGCTATGAATTAAGAACAAGGCAACATAGATTGTTAAATGTTAATGTTCTTCATCCAATGAGACATTATTCCCTTGAGGATAATGAGCCTTGGACGAAGGTTGGTGTCAATACAATTACGAAGGTTAAATCTTTGTAATTGAATTTCAACAGATTGTATAAGATAGCATAAAAATATAGAATATCAAAGGTAAATGAATCATAAACGAACCATATTATATCCATTCAATATATTTAAGTGTTGAATACAATTATACCTCTGCCTTGACAAAGATTGATTCTCAAATGACGCGACTGCAAATACCGGAAAAATCTCCTCTCCCAGTAAGGGAGTACTGTTCACTATTTATAGGCACGGGACATAGCTTGTGAGGAATTACAATTATGTCCCTCATAAGGGATTACAACAGCGACCCAAACATTTATGGACTGAAAGGTCATTCTACTTTTAAGTCGGTTTGTAATTCCGAAGCTTCATGAAGAGGAACCTTCGGTCATCTCCTGCGGACAGCTTCAGCCGAAGCTGCTTCTTCCTACAAGACCTTCGGCGCGACGAAGCATAGCCCCAACAGTTTGACTGGTCCTCAAAATGCAATTAAGCCTTCGAGCAATTGAAGGTGTTATTAACCACTGCTCCGATATTGGCTCAACCGGACATTGAAAACCGTTTGATGTGTATTTTGACGCATCAGGTAGTGGAGGATGTGTCCTAATGCAAGAGGGTCGAGTCATAGCTTATGCTTCAAGATAACTACACCGGCATGAGGAGCACTATCCAACTCATGACTTGGAATTAGCTGCAGTTGTTTATGCCCTCAAGATATGGCATCATTATCTGCTAGGAAATACTTGCCATTTATATACAGATCATAAAAGTCTAAAGTATATCTTTACCCAGTCAGAACTAAACATGAGGCAAAGAAGATGGCTTGAGCTAATTAAAGATTATGACTTGGAAATCCACTATCACCCAGGAAAAGCCAATGTGGTGGCAGATGCATTGAGTCGCGAAGTTTCCTGTCATTGTCTTACCATAAGGGCCCCTGACACCACACTCTGTCAAAAAATGGAAAAGTTAAACCTGGGTATGATACAACATGGAACTTTGGCACAATTAAAGCTTGAGTCAGTTCTTATACAGAGAATTATTGATGCCTAAAGAACCTACAGGGGTATGAAGCACCTTCATGAGAAAATAGAAGCCAGCAAAGCTAATTGCTTCAGAAAAGATGATCAAGGAATAATATGGTTTAATGATCACAAGTTATGCCTAAAGATGCTGAGGTCCGCCAACAAATTTTAGATGAAGCTCATCTTAGTCGATATTCCATTCATCCCGGAAGTACTAAGATGTATCAAGACTTAAAGCAACATTATTGGTGGACAAAAATGAAGATTGAAATTGCACGCTATGTGGCAAGATGTGACACCCGTAGACGGGTCAAGGCAGTACATGTGAAGACCGCTGGGCCATTACAATCTTTACCCATCCTGAATTAGAAATTGGAGGATATTAGTATGGACTTCATTGTGGGATTACCCAAGACAGCCAAAGGTTTTGACTCTATCTGGGTTATAATTGATCGACTTACAAAGATAGCTCATTTTATACTAGTCAAGACATATTACCCGGTCATTACCTATGCCCAGATATATATTGTCTGTATTCTCAGTTTGCACGGAATTCTAAAAACGATAGTATCGGACCGTGGACCACAATTTGTATTCAAGTTTTGGAGTGAACTACACAAATCCTTGGGTACTAAGTTACTCCATAGTTCAGCATATCATCCTCAAACAAGTGGACAAACTGAGAGAGTAAATCAGATACTTGAAGATATGCTACGGGCATGTGTCCTCGAGTTCTTGCAAAAATGGGATGATTGTCTGCCATTGGTAGAGTTTTCTTAATAACAACTATCAGGAGAGCATTAAGATGGCACCATTTGAAGCATTGTACGGGCGACGGTGTCGGACACCCTTAAATTGGTCAAAACCTGGAGAACGGTGGTATTTCAGGCCTGACTTAGTCAAGGAAACATAAGCAAAGGTTCAACGGATAATACATAACTTGAAAGAAGCATAGGCTCGGCAGAAAAATTATGCGGATAAATGACGCCAACCTTTGGTCTTTCAAGTTAATGATCATGTATACTTGAAGGTATCACCAATGAAGGGTGTGAATTGTTTCGGGGTAAAAGGGAAACTGGCACCCCGATATATTGGCTCGTTACTTATTCTTGAACGATGCGGACCAGTGGCATACCGACTTCAATTGCCAAAAACATTCTCTGCGGTGCATAATGTGTTCCATGTATTTCAATTGAACAAGTGCCTTCGGGTTCCTAATCGAACCATTGATGTGGTGGATGTTGCCTTGGAACCAGACTTAACTTATTCAGAACATCACATTCGATTTCTGGATCAGAAGGACAGAGTCACCTAAAAAAGGACTTAAATTCTATAAGGTACAATGGTACCAGCATACTGAAGATGAAGCTACCTGGGAGACTCAAGATTTCTTAGAAAAGAATTTTCCTAGGTTTTTAGCTTCATGTAACCTTTAAGACATGTATATCTGATTGTAAAGTTGGAATAACCCCATACCACCCCCTGCTCTGTAAGATAAATAAGGAAATAAAGATGTGACGTGTTTCCTTTTCCATTACTTACCCTAGGACCTTAAATCTCGGGACGAGATTCTTTTATGGGGGGAAGGATGTAACACCCCTGGTGTTACTAAAACTTGAGCATAACATCATGTGCATTGACATTTCATGTGTTTGTTATAACTAGAATGCATTCACTAGGTAAAATTTTCAAACAAGTTGTGATGATGTGACTTGAAGAGTGTTTAACCTTAGGGTAGGGTACTTGACCCTGGAATTAGGGCCTATGGATTAAAGTGAAGCCAAAATGAGCAAAAATCTCATAAGCCATGAGAAATGTTCACAAGGTATCACATTTGATGTGCTTTAGTGGCACAAAAACCCTAATGTGCCCAAACCCTAAAGACAAACCCTAGAAAACCCTAATTGGAACCCTAGGGGGGTAAATGCAAAATTTATGCACTTTTGGACCAAAGTGCAAATAACAAAGTAATATAACACCACAAACCAAGTAACTTTCACATTGAAGGATTTTCATGTAGTGTGGAGGAAATTGGACTTATTTGCAAAAGTGCCCATGAACACCATAAGGCTAAGTCTGAATTTCAGTGTATTGAAGCCAACTTTAGAGCTCTATATCTCTAAATTCATAAGGATTTTGCCCTAGGTCAACACATCAAATTTGTAGGGCTATGTTAGGAGTACAACTTTGATTAAGTTATTAAGCATTGGTGTTGTACGAAAGTGGGAGAAAAATAGACTTGAAGTTGGTTTGTCAGTCGATTTTAACACTGAAACTGGACTGACAGTGAACTAGGACCGATTTTGGGAGCTATTTTGAGTATAATCCAGTGAGTATTTGAGTATGATTGCTATAGCAAGATCAAAGCTGGATTATAGATCAACAACTTTGTTACAGGTGGATTAACAAGTTATCACATAAAAATTTGAGATCAAGGCCCTGAAACTTGCTTTGTCAGGCACCTGAATGGAGTTCCCATGGTACAGTGACCTAAAGAAGATCGCGGGTTCAGTGTATCTCGCCACCGATGACCCGCGTCGCGATCTTCGCCGGCGCTGCGATTTGTGCCCAGTGGCGCACGGATAATGACTGAGGGTAAAAGATCTTGGCGCTTGGATGAGCTTGGACCCTGTCACCGGACTAGTCACCGTACCCACTTGCTGTACGATTAACCGAGGTGTCCTCACCGGAGTTCGTCGCCTTCGTAGCCATGCCACGTGCGTAGGAGTGTTACCATGTCGCAATAGATTGCCGTTGGTAGCTTGATCATTGCTCGAAGCCTTTGTCTCTGTATGCGCCACGATAACGCTCGCCAGTGACACACCCCTCTCCTCGGCCGCCAGCGCATCTTCCCCAAATTGGGCACCACCGTTCATGGACTCTATAAATTGATGCCCCAGTGAGATCCGTTAAGTTGTTATGTGCCCAGTACACCAGCCCTTGCCTCTGATTAGCCACCGTAGCTCGCAAATTTCAAACTTCCCCCAATTCGGTTCTTCGCGCCACAGTGAACCACCACGCTGTGGACCGCCGCCTCTAGGTCCGTTCACATCCCCCTTACCCTCGTTTCTGCACCCTTGCATGCTAAGGATTCTTATCGGCCCAACCAATGGAACTAGACCACGCTAGATCGCCGGGAACACCTCGGGTTGTCTTCGGTTTTCGACGTCGTCATGGACAGAGAGATTTTGAGCTAGAATTGTGCAATTGATGGAGGGATTAGGGTCACCGGGGGTAGGATTAGGTGTCAACCGAGTTAGAGTACCGGTCGTTCTGTATCCTGGCCGGTCTAGGTTCGTCGGAGGGTGTGCTCACCGTCGTTCGCCATCGGGGACTCGAGTTGTGAAGAGAAAGATGTCTAGGGGCCTTAATGCAGATGTTAGTGAGATAGGGAAATAGTGTAAAGGATTCTTTACCGGTTTTTCAAATCGCTAGGGTCCTCTGTGCAAAGTTGACATCGCGGGCTCGTGTGGGGCACGTTTCCCCGTTCATGGGCCGGTCTGGGCTGATTTCGGTCCAGTACTGTTGATGATTTCTTCTTTTTTTCTAATAAGGATAGGAAATTTATATAAAATTCTAGAAAAATGATAAAATTATGGGACCAATTTTACTAGACTCCTAAAATCCCCTAGTATTTAATAAAAATAGTTCCAAGATTTTTAGCCCCAACCATGAATTATTTAGCATTTAAAAGGGCCTAAACCTAGACTTTTGGATTTTAGAAATTACTTGATTGCTCCAAAAATCATAAAACTTTTTGTATAATCTTAATATGATAATGAGAGCCCTTGGGTGAAGTTTGACATGCTTTGGACATTGTTTGATCCCAAAACCCCAAAACCCTAGTTTCTTAGAATAAAACTGCCTAACCCTACTAAGGTGTTAACCTAGAAAACCTTAGTGACTTAGGTGTACCGTGAAGGAAAGTTGTATTCAAGATACAACTTGATGTATTTCTATTATAACTGCATATTCATAGCATCACATGAGCATTCATGTATATGTATGGTTATGTATAGAAAACGAGGAAGAAGTAGTTGTTGAAGAAGAAGAAGTTGCACCACCATCTGAGATTCCACCTGCCAGGAATTGTTTTTATTTTGATATCTGTGGAACAGATCTCGAATCCCCTACAACACAAGGCAAGCCCTGGTGCATTTACCTTTCCTTGTGATTTTAAACTCTTTATCATTTGAATGGTGCATTAGGTGATAGAAGTTGAGTGCTACACAATTGCTGCATTTCCTTCCTTGAAGTTGACTATCATTCCTTGATTACCTGTTTGATTAAAAGGTTTTCTGATGCTTAGTATTGCTTTAGAAAACAAAAATGTTTTGGTTTTAACAAAAGATGATGCTTCAGATGGAATGGGATGTTTTCAAAAATAAAACTTGATGGTGGATCCATCATGGTCGTGATGGGTTCAACATCGGACAAGATGTACCTCTACTAGGTACCAAACTTTGGGATTTTAAATGATAAAGCTGAGACCAGGCGGGTGACTTGCATGAGAAGGAAGTCTCAATGTAGTGTCTCCGTCTGAGTCAATTAAGGACCGTACCGATGTAGGCTTGATGATTGAGGACCTTTTAACTGGCCACATGCCTCGTCATGGGTAAGCTTTGCCTCGGGCAGACCAATACCAGAAAGGCCAACATGCAATGGGAGTGGAGAGATGGCAAGATTAGCGTGTACCCTCCGTGGCAAGAGGCTGGATGGTGGTGTATATGTGCTCTCGGTTGGCGTGAACCCGGTCTGGTCTTGAGAAACCCAGTGGTGAGTTGACATATGCAAGGGTTAAGTGCTACATATGTTGTGTGGTTGGAGATCCCCAGCTGGGTATTAATCGATTCGGATCGCTGTTACTTCTCAGACATGAAGACTTGGTCACTGACCTACATGTAGCAATCCAGTAAAGTAAAAGGGTGATAAAAGACGACTAGTGCAGGCCAAGTGCTTGAACTAGAATAGAAAGAACTCTAGCTACAGGTAATGACTTAACTTGATAATAAAACTGGATTTTTAAGGATCCACTATTATTAAGCATTTCTGCAAACAGAGCCTTTGATTCTTGAATAGCCTTACCTTGACTCCCTCCAGCCAGCATATCCTTGAGAGTCTTTTTCTTTTGTCGGGTAAGACTTGCAAAAGTACACTCCATACTTAGGGTTTTCGAACCCATGTTGTTGTAGATGAGGAAACAGCAGAGTTTTGATGTTTCTGCTCAAAGGTGGTACCCAAGGAAGAGTCCGAGCAGTGAAGATGGTCGCGGGAGGATGTTGGCCTCCCACTTGAAAAACAATAAACATATGTACGGGAGGGTGTTTTGCCTCCCTAGTCTGTAATAATATTTTATGCACTCATGACCCTAGTACTGTAATAAGTACACTCTCTCTATATTTTGTTAATGTAAATTAAGTTATTGTAATTTGCTTCCGCTTATTCTTTCCTTCGATGTGATGTAATATTTGTGTGACGGATGAAACGTTCTTGGGTGAAATGATGAGGATACAGTTACCGAACTTGTCAAGTGATTAAGTGTATCTACAGGGTTGTCCAAGGTCCTTAGGACAAGGACAAATGTAGGTGGGCCTAATACCTTGGGAGGTTCTGTCACACTCTCCCTGTTTCATGGCGAACCTTCCCTGCTCTCCTTCCACCAGTTCCATCTTGTGTTCACGGTGGCGTCATTACCCTCATGAGAGATTTTGAGGGTATCCCATATTTGCTTGGCATTGTCCAAGCCACTATCCTTGTTGTGCTCATCCCTGCATAGAGATGCTAACAAAATAGTAGTAGCCTGGGCATTCTTATGAATTTGCTCATTAATAAAAACAGGATTATCACTACTATCAAAAGGCATCTCATTTTCCATTACTTCCCAAATACTAGGATGAAGAGAGAATATATGACTACGCATTTTATGACTCTAAAATGAATAATCCTCTCCATCAAAGTGAGGGGGTTTCCAAGTGGAATAGATAATAAATGTGCATTTAAATTGTAAGAAATACGAGAGTAATCAAAAGAATAGTTTTGATTAACCGTTTTCTTTTTCGACGAGTAGTCTTCATCGTCGTCGTCCCTTGGCAAAGAAGAGGAGGTGTCGCTGTCGTAGTAGATGATCTTGTTGATGCGTCTCTTCTTATTTTCATCCTTCCTCTTGTTGTTTGAGCCTAAGTCGATGGGCTTATCATCTTTTGGCCCATCAACATAGAGAGTCTCCTTCTCCTCCTCTTTGTTGTTGATCACGATCTCCTTGCCCTTAGGATCCATCTTTTTCGAGCGGTTAGTCCCTTGATGAAGATAATGGCTAGCTCCGATACCAATTGAGAGCACCTAGAGGGGGATAAATAGGTGATCCTGTAAAAAATAGCTCAATAAAGCAAACTTGGTCTAATATTGATTAGATATATCAAGAGCCAAGTTCGAATGAAGGGAGTGCGAGGAGAAGGCTTCTTCACTTAATTGCTTTCACAAGGTGAGTATTGAACTTAGCAATTATATAAGTGAAGTGAGATAGAGGTATCACAATAAAATAGAGACAAGTGACACATCAATTTTTATCCCGTGGTTCGGTCAAGTATAATATACTTGCCTACTCCACGTTGTGGTGTCCCAATGGACGAGGGTTGCACTCAACCCCTTTCAAGTGATTCAAAGATCAACTTGTAAACCACAGTTCTCTCTTTATCTCAATAATATCCCTTTGTGAGGAACCTCCACAATTTGGAGTCTCTCACACCTCACACAATTGATATCGAATGAACAGAAGGGTAAGGGGAGTAGAAACACACACAAGAACTTAAGTTGCAGCAACGACACACACAAGTCAAGAAAAAGAGCACACGAAAACAACACAGTGGAGTCATAGCTGAAAGAAGCGCTCAAATCTCTATCTCAATGAAACAATGTTGTGCTTGCGAAGTCTCCGCATTGTAGGATGGTTCAATGGGTGCTTGGTGTGGTGCTCCATGCGCCTAGGGGCCCCTTTTATAGCCCCAAGGGACCTAGGAGCTGTTCAAGCTCCATTTGGTAGGCTTTGGTTGACTTATGTCCGTGAACGCACCAGAAATGAATAATGCACGGGCAGTGAATCACGTGTGTCGGAGAGGAAATTCTCCGGCCGGGTGGTGGAATGCACCCGCCCTAAATCCTAAGATGAGGAGGGGGCCTAAGCGTTTTGCCTATTGCTAGATGGACGATGAACACAAGAACACGCAAGGGTTTAGAGTGGTTCGGGCCGCCGGAGCGTAATACCCTACTCCACTATGTGTTGTATTGAGCTTGAGAGCTTGTATGAACTTGTGAGTCTGAAAGTCTAAGTGAGTGTGTCTCCCCTTTGTATCGTAGTGTGCCCTCCCTTTTATAGTTCAAGGGGGGCACATACAAGGATACTGAGCCCCAACATGTGGGCCCAGGGACAAATGGAAGGAAGGAACTACTGCCTGCAACGCCAGGGTAATCCCCGAGCGCCATAATATCCGTCGTGCATACAGTATTGATATCTCACGGCAGTGTCCTTTGTAACGTGCGAGTCATGATGAGCACAGTGCACGTGGCAGCATGGGCGTACCGCCTGCCAGTGGAATAGACAGGCATGTCGCCTGCCATCGGAATGGACGGGTCTCATTAAATGCTGAGGCGGCACACTGCTTGCTAGTACAGTGGACAGGTCGCCGCCTGACAGCAGAGTGGGCAGGCCTCATTAAATGCCGAGGCGGCACATCGCTTGTCAGGCGGCATGCCTTATCCGCAATAAATGCAGGGGCCGCGCAACCCGGAGGCCTTACGTCAGGCTCCGCCCGCTGGCTTACGTCACGCGTGGGAGGCCACGTGGTAGCATCGGATCTCCGCTTGGGCGGGGAGCAGTAGCGTTATGCGGACAGGTCCGCACCAGGCTGGGCCTAGACACGTGTCGGCACCGGACCCCTGCCTGAGCAAGGCCTGGGTATTCTCTGTCCCAGAGTCCCGGGACCCGGCTGTGGGCGGCCCGGACCCCACACAGAGGGGTCCGGGACCCGTCCCGGGGGTCCAGGTTGCGCTTGTGGGGGTCCTGGTCCTTTCCCGGGGGTCCGGTCTACATGAACAGGGGTCCGGCACTTTCCCATGGGGGTCCGGACCCACTGTTGACATCTTGGAGTACATCGTCTTCTCTGGCCACGTGGCAACCCCGAAGCCGTCCACGTGGTGGGGTCGGGTACTGTTCACCATGCGATCTGAGATAGCCGCGTGGGCACCGCGTCTTCATGCTGTAGTAAGGGGTACCTCTGTTTCAGGGTACCGACAGTGGCCCCCAGGCCCACCTCAGGGGAGGATGCGAGCCTGCGGGTGGGGCCAAAACTTGTACTTGCGTCAGCATGGCATGACCGGTGACTGGGGCGCCACCTCAGCGCGCGCCGCATTAATTCGGCGTGCACGCGCTGTCAGTCTGCCATCAGTCACATCAACTGTCGTGTCTGTCCCCGCGGCTAACTGATGTGTGGCCCCCATGCATGATGGTTTTGCCAGGCCACGCGCGAGGCGCCTCGGTCCTGCTGCCTTTAAAAATTCTCCTTTTGTCCTCTACGGTGGCCCTGAGGAAGCGCAGTACTATCACAAGCGGTGTTTTGACTTCTCTGCACCCAGGAACCGGCACCCAAGGAGGATGACCTGTGGGCCCAGGCCCTCGTGTTAGGGACTGGGCCGTAGGTTTCGGCGAGATGAAGAGGCGCACTACCGCGGGTGGTGGTTTGCCCCCCGCGTGGCGGTACGCCTTCTTCGCACTCGGGAACCAGCATACCAGCTGTATGACTTGTGGGACCGGGCCCCCGTGTCATAGGCTGGGTCGCCCTGGTGTGCATCGAGGGAGATTTCCCGTGGCGTTTCGGGGCGTGAGCGGGAGAGTCTGCTTTAAAAAGGGATTCACCCCGCGAGCAGCAGTTATGCTTTTGCTTCTCTCCCACTCGCTGCTCCTTTTTGCCTCCGAGCTCTCTGCGCCCCATTGCCTTCAAGGTCTCTGCTTTGCGCTGTCGTAGTTGCCATGGCCTTATTAGTTCATCCCGAGCGCTTCCAGACTAAGTGGGCACTTGACATGGTGCGCCGTCTGCCTGGATGGAGCACGCCAGCGTTCGGTGCAAGGATCCGCGCCGGTGCCATCCTCCTCGGCGATCTTGCCGCCAGGGAGTCCGTGCTCTTCGTCTCCTGTGTGTTGGCGCTGCCGATCTCGCCTTTCTTCTTGCTGTTGCTGGAGGAGTGCGGCCTCGTAGGAGGTGGCGCTCTTCCGCTAGTGCTCCGTTTCAAGGATGTTCATAAGCCTTGCGGAGGTGGAAAGTGAGCTGGGCTGCAGCTCCATCTTTCGCATGAACTTCATTGTCTCCTGCAGCGGCCTCATGGCATGCCTCCATGAACTGGTTGAGCTCCGGCTCCGTTTCAGTGGCCAGGCCGCTGGGCGCCGCGTGCTGCCGCGCTTCCAACTCTTTGGCTTTAATGGCCCTGACGTCGCCTCCAACGATAAGGGCTCCTTTGTCTCGACACACGCGTCGAGGAGGCCACCGCCGCTGGCAAGCCACCCGGAAGGTCGTATAGGACGTCATGAAATTGGTGGTCGTGCGCTTTCGACGTGACCCTGCTGGTGCCGAGTAGTTCGTACCTGTAGGAATGGAGCTAGGGCTCCGCTTGAAAGCGGATGTAATAACTTTGTTTTTGTAAGATACTTTGGAGTACTACTTATCGAGCAGTATTAGCACTTATATGTATGCTATTTGTCCCTATTGTGTGTGGCGTTACCGACTCCTTCCCGGTACCAGGCCCCCTGGGATGTAGGCTCGACGTGTTGAGGCTGGATACCAGCATACCTAAAAGAGTTGGCAACGACCCCCAGGAGGAAGCCTCGACTTGGACCTGGACCTATACACAGCTTCAGCCAGGAAACGTTAGTAGCACACCCATAGGACCCACCGTTTGATATTAGCCACCCTTTGATACATGCACAGGACCTGCTGGACTTAGCCTAGGAAGCCAAGTTGTGTGTCCGGACACCCTGGACCATGGTGCCAGATACTAGGACACCCGTCGCAGAGTGGTGGAGCGTGTAGGCTTATGGTACGGGACCAGGCTAAGCGGCTACACGGCTTTGGACCACCCTAGGAGACAAGTGTCCATTCTCTAGAACCGGACCCCAGATTGTCAGACCCACAGGACCATAGCTCCAAATACTAGGGTACCCGTCATAGAGTGGTGGAGTGTGCAGGCTTAGGGTACGGAACCGAGCTAAGCGGCTACACAGCCCCGGACCAACCCATGGAACAAGCTCCCGTTCTTTAGAACCGGCCCCCAGGCTGCCGGACCCCCTGCCTTCGTAGAGGGGTCCTAAACTGCAAGCCTGGCTACTCAATTCGGATGTCGTCATATCAACAGGGATGGGAACTGTATGGGTGGGTTAGATAAAAAATAATATCCGGAAACTGCAAGATAAAACCACGCAGCAGGAGACTAAGACTATCATAAAAGCACATCTGAGGGGGTAATTCTTTTCTTTATAACCTTACATGCATGGGTGTAGACCAACAGGCCGGGTTTATGAGGGAGGACCTCACTGGGCTGGCGTACACATATGCACAACCTAATTACAAAAGAAGAAAACTTAACCCCTCAGACTTGCTCCTATGGGCAGAACTTACGAAGATGCTCCATGTTCCAGGGGCTGGGAAGAGGCACTCCTTCAGTTGTGGCAAGGCAGACACACCCGGGTCAGCGTATTTCCGTCACCTTGAGGGGTCCTTCCCAGCTGGGGGAGAGTTTGAAGAGCCCTTCTTGGTTTAGGATTCGCCTTAGGACCAAGTCCCAGACCCCGAGCTCCCTATTGTGCACAATCCGCTGGCGGTGGCGCCCGAGCATTTGGTTGTATCATGCATTTTGGATCGCCGCTTGCCACCTACGTTCGTTGATGAAGCCCATGTCCTTACGCCGCAACCGTTCCTGCATAGACTCACCAAAAGACTAGGCCCATGGGGAGCCCATAAGGGTTTCTAGGGGAAGACAGGCTTCGGACCCATAGACCGGGAAGGGCAGGGTCGCCCCGGTAGCCTGGCTAGTTGTCATCACCGGAGTCGAAACCTTCGGTGAAGACATCCTTCAGGACCCCCTCGGGTGACTGATACCCGAGGTCCGGTTCTCCTACGGCCACCTCGCCGCTGTCGACCCTTTCCTTGCCAGGCCGGTGGTGAGGAGGGGAGCCATCCCTGGAGGTCTGCTCGCGCAGCTCGCTGGCGCACTTCGTGAGCTCGATAATCTCGCGACACTCCGCGGCATTGTGGCGACTGTTGGGGTGTACAGGGCATGAGTCGCTGTTACCCCTCTGCGGCCGTGGGCGCTTATTGCGCTCGTTCTGGCCCCTAGTCGCAGCTGCGACGACCAGAGCGGCAGACGATGACTTCTCATGGCCACGGTTCTTTTTCTTCTTCTTTTTGCCGTCCTGAGCGACGGCGCCCGAGCCACCCATTTGGGCAGCCCTGGTCTGTGGTGCCGAGTGCCATGCACGGCCCTCGGCGACTCTAGCACACTTGTCGGCTAGAGTAAAGAGTGTGGTGACAGTTTCCATGTCGTGCGTGGCCAACTTCTCTAACATCTTTTCATCACGCACCCCCTGGCGGAAAGCGGTGATGATGGAAGCATCTGAGATATGAGGAATAGTGCCCCGTACCTTGGTGAAGCGGGAGATGAAGGCCCGGAGAGTTTCCCCGGGCTCCTGCCTTACTACGTGGAGGTGGGCCTCCATGCCATGTTGTTGGTAGGCACTGGTGAAGTTCGTTGTGAACCGCGCACAGAGCTCTTCCCAGGAGTAGATCAATCCTGGGGCAAGGTTCATGAGCCAAGTCCGGGCCGGCCCAGACAAGGCAACATGGAAGTATGTTGCCATCATGGTGGTGTCTCCACCTGCTGCCGTGATGGCAGTGACGTAAACCTTCAAGAATTCCGACGGATTGTACGTACCGTCGTACTTCTCTATCAGGTGTGGCCAGAACTTGGATGGCCAGGTCGCCGCACGAAGATGGTCCATGAGTGCGGCGCAGCCCACGCCGGCCAATGGGGCACCCGCCTGGATCCGGGCGCCCGTTGGGGTCTGTGGTGCAACCGCAGCGAAGTCGGAGTCGAGGTTACGACCCTTGACGTTCTATCGGCACTCTCGCGCCCTCTCCAGAGAGACACGGGCATCCTCGCCCGCACGCCTGCGGTTGAGTTCTGCCCGCAGGTCATTAGACCTCTCCAGAGAGACTGGAGCGTCCTCCACCACGCGCCGGCGGTTAAGCTCCGCCAGCAGGTCCTCAGTCGGCGCTGCCCTCACCGAGGGTGAGCGCACAGATGCCGACGCCTCATGTTGACGCTAGGATGACCGAGGCCTGGGCCTGGTTGAGCCAGAATGCGCCATGCCGAGTAGACGGTCGACGTCATCTCGCCACTGCTTCATGGCTCCTGGAGAGGCCGTGGAGCTAGGAGGGTGGCGCAGCAATTCCCTGGCTGCTGACAGCGCCCCAGGCGCAGCCCTAGACGCCCTGGATGTTTGCGCGGGAGTGTGCTACCATGCAGAGTGCACAGCAGCTGCTGCACCAGGTGCAGGGAGGTTGGTGGCCTACGGAGTGGAAGAGGCAGCCTCCTCCTCCAGCATGAAGTCCTCGGGCACGAAATCTTGGTGCTCGATGATGTGGACCATGGTGTCGAGCAGGAAAACAAGCAAAAACCTAAAGCCAAGCCCCTACCTGGCGCGCCAAATGTCGGAGAAAAAATTCTCCGGTCGGGTGGCGGAATGCACCCGCCCTAAATCCTAAGATGAGGAGGGGGCCTAAGCGTTTTGCCTGTTGCTAGATGGACGATGAACACAAGAACACGCAAGGGTTTAGAGTGGTTCAGACCGCCGGAGCGTAATACCCTACTCCACTATGTGCTGTATTGAGCTTGAGAGCTTGTATGAACTTGTGAGTCTGAGCGTCTAAGTGAGTGTGTCTCCCCCTTGTAACGTAGTGTGCCCTCTCTTTTATAGTTCAAGGGGGGCACATACAAGGATATTAAACTCCGACATGTGGGCCCAGGGACAAATGGAAGGAAGGAACTACTGCCTGCAACGCCAGGGTAATCCCCGAGCGCCATAATATCCGTCGTGCATACAGTATTGATATCTCACGGCAGCGTCCTTGGTAATGTAGCATCCCAAAAATTCAAATCCTGAAATTTTCTCAAACTCGCCCTAAATTCAAAATGAATTTCAAGTTTCATTTCAAAATGTTTGTTTGCGAGTTGATATCAACAAATAAAATATAGTGGTCTATATTATCTCCAAAATCCTCCTCAAAATATCCTACAAATATTTCCCTAGTGATCCCCTTCAAATTCTTTCCAAAAATACTGCCCAGATATTTCCCTAGTGATCCCCTTCAAGTTCTTTCCAGAAATACTGCCCAAATATTCCACCGATATATCTCCGGATATTTTCCTCTTGAGAAATACCTTCAGAATCATTTTTCAAGACCCTACAAATATTTTCTTCATAACTTTCCTCAAGCCCATACGTATACGTATGCCTCCAGTGTCATACGGTGAGCTCTACAAGCTAATTACACTTATACAAGACAAATACTTGCTAATCTCCCACTAATCCTCTCATCCTCACACTAATCCTCTCATCCCTCCCCCTAATCCCCCACCATGGATATAAATAGAGGGGCAAGGGCCTCCTCTCATCCCACCCCAAGCCATTTCATGGCAACTCCCTCCCCCCCCCCCCCCCCCACACTCCCACTCCACCTCCCACACAAGCACACACTAGCACAAGGATCGTTCGGTCGTTCTTCGATCGTTCGTCCACCTGTTCTTAGTTTGTTCGTTCGTTCGTCCGATCGTTCGATCGTTCGTCCGATCGTTCATGGTTCGTTCGTCCGATCATTCGATCGTTCGTTCGTTCGTCCAAATAATCTTTTTCCTGTCGTTATGCTGCCGAAATTTTGATCGTTCGTTCGTTCGATCATTCGATCGTTCATCGTTCGTTCATAGTTCCTATTCATCGTTCATCGTTCGTTCATCGTCACTATTCATCGTTCATCGTTCGTTCATACGAACTATTCACCATCACTATTTATCGTTGCTATTCACCATTACTATTCATCGTTACTATTCATCATCATTACTATTCATCGATGATACCTATAATTCCTTTTCCGTCGTCACTATTCATCGTTACTATTCATCGATCATCTGATCACCCCAAATTTCAACTACTCATCTGTCATGTTGTCCAGTCCACCTAAGACCAGCCAGACCCATATTCCAGTCATACGAACTCCGGTGACTGTGAATTTCCTTCCAGTAGGGAACTTCCCATCTGGTCACCCATCCCAGATTTCTCCAAGTTGAGCACGCTTAACTTTGGGATTCTTTCAAGCCAGTCTTCCAAAAAGAAAGGCGAACCATGTTTGTATGGATACGTCTTCAATCCTATAAAACCTGGCCTAAGATACCATAGCCCACTCGGACCAGAATACCACAGCATTCCAGCTATTTGGGTCCCGCTTTACTGTTGTCTGATGTGACACAGTAGGTAGGAACAGTTTCCACCAACATAAACCTCTGCCCAAGAAAAGCCCAAAAATAATTCCTCGCACCCCGCTCAAAAATACATTTGTATTTTTGATTTTCCAAATATCTCTAAATATTCAAATTCTAGAATATTCCTTTCCTTTTCTTTTTCTCCCTATGATTATAAAATCCAAAACTCCTCCATCCAAACTCAAATTTCAGTCATTCTTGTTTCTAAAATTCTTGTCAAACTAATCCCTATCCAACCATGTCATCCCTTAAGCATGGTTCATATTCCAGAAAACACCCAAAATACTCTTGTCCCATATTCTGCCTATAACTCTCCTGTCCATGCTAAGTCAGACGATTCTTTCGTCACTATTCTCACCAATAGTGAACTTCACTGAGCTACACCACATACACCCAGCTATAAATACCCCCAGCTACCCTCTCCCACTCCACACACTCAACACCCTCAGCCAAGGCAAACACCCCACCCACTCAGTTACTCCGCTCTGCCGGCTACACGCATAGTGTCACTTCGCCTCCAGTCCACCCTCCTGTTATCGGAGTGTTTGTGCCGTATCGTGGAGGCCAGATCTGCAAGTCTACGCCAGGCAGTGGAGCTAGAAGCCAGTTCCGCGAGCTCCCCTTCCCCCTTCGCCGGATAAGCACGGCAAGCTCACTGGATTCCTTTGATGCATAAATTACCTATGTTTTACAACCACAACCCTCAGCCTATTATTTTATGCATGATATGATTTTAAGACAAGTTATTATGGCCACCCAGCCGCTTGCCGCAATCAATCCCTGATATATTTGTTACAAATGATTTGAGGAAAGGTGTGAGTTTTCAAAAGAAAATGCTTTTCAAAATGTGTATGATGAAGGGTTTTCACCCTTATCACCTTTGAGTAGGGATGATAAGGGACTCCCTGGTTTATGGGAGGGCCTAAGGTGATGGCTCAGCTGGTTTAGGCGTGAGCAGAAGGATTGTCCCCTCTTATAAGGACCGGTTTGTCATCTTTCACTACCTGTACTCATGATAAGTACAACCACTCGAGACTGTGTGGGCAGTCACTCAATCCGAACTCGTACGGTCCAACCCCAGGGTTATGAAGGCTGGGGAGCACCGGGAGGATAAGGAGGGGGAATGTTTTGTCCAGTTTGGACATGGCGGTGGCCTGACTCCTTCCGGTATAACCGTTAAGGTTAGGACGTGCGAGGAAAGAAAGAGATTCGAATTCGGATCTCATTGATCATGAGATCGCAGACCGGACAAGTGGGTAAAGTGTACACCTCTGCGCAGAGTTTGAAAACCTATTCGAATAGTCTGTGTCCACAGGAATGGACGAGTCTGGTGTGGTATGGCAATTAGTGTTTTGTTTTCAAAAAAAGAGGTGCTTTTGAGAAAAGTGATTTTTAAAAGGTCCGGCGGTTGAGCCGTGAACTATGGTGGACGGGAAGTCCAGTAGCTATTTTTGAAAATGAAAACCAGTGGGAAACTGCTGAGATACCTGGATGGTTTAGTCCAGGGGATTTTGTTCTAATATTGAAAAACTTCCTGCTCCTTTGAGAGAGGATGCGCTTTGAAAAATACAAAATGTTTTACAAAACAACCCTGCATAAAATATTGCTATTTCTGCAAAATATCCTGAGCTCCACATATTCCATGCATTATATCTGATTTCCCCATTCCGCAGGTGATGGTGGGCTGCTGAGTACGTTTGTACTCACCCTTGCTTATTTGTTGTTTTTTAGAAAAAGGAGATCGGGTAAGAGTTACGACTGTTCCCAACCTTGCCTGTGGCTGTTGGACCATTGATTTACTTCACTGCGTATATCGGGCTGCTTCAGCCCCACTCTGATGATATGTCCCGAGTTGTGGACCAACTCTTAAAGTTGATCGACACCTTTATAGGTTTGTCTCGTTTAAGTAGTTCTGTAATCATCTGATGTGTAAATGTGTTTACTAGCCTCCTGGGACAAGTAATTGTATCACATTTGAGTCCCAGAGGATTGGGGACGCTTCAGGTGGTATCAGAGCTGTTAGGTTGGCCGCAGGACGTAACCCTTAGCCTGATCCAAAAGTTTTTGAGTCCAAACTATTTTCTTAAAAAAAATTCTTGCTCTCATCCCTTCGTTTCAAAAATGCTTCCCCTTTCCTTCTCTCAGAAGTCAGATGGAGGTTCGTTGCCAAACTAGCTTTTGCCAGAATGAAGATGGTTTCCCCAAGTTGTTGAGAGCATGCACAGTCCACCTCGGAATCAAGAGCCAACCAGAGTATGATGGTCGTGAATTCGTCGAGCATGGCACGGAGAAGTGTGTCGTGACTGTATACATTGGATCCAATCCGCACCATGTGGAATGGAGTGTCACTGCTGCTGGGCACAGATTTAAAGACACCTGCCAAGTCGTCGCTCACAAGGCATTGAGGGCCCTGTGTCAGATTTATGAAGAAGAAGTGGCCGACACCCTGCTCAGATTCTTTCCACCCTTTTAGAGAAATCGTCCAGTTTGGATGGCCAGGATGCGTGCATTGGAAGGGCAGCAGCTGCTTGAGGACGACCCCTCAGTCGTGTACCTCACTGCATACCTGCTCACGCTGGATGCCCAGTATGATTTCTTAGCTCGGCACCACCGTCAGATGATTGCCCGAGCAGAAGATACAGAGAAGCGCAACCGTCATCTCCATGTGGATCTCACCACAGCTCAAGCCCGTGTAGCTGCCTTGGAAAGTCGTGAAGTCATTGTTGTTGAAGCCCTGAAGCAAGCCAAGGATGAGCATGTCCAGAAGTTGATGGAGGCCTACTTGGTAACCCATAACCAACGTAGAGCCCTGCGGATCCAAGAGCCCGCTCCATCCAACCCAGTTCAACCCATGAGAGCTGAAGATCCCCAGATTCTTGAAGGTCACTCGGTCTCAACCAGAGGAGAAAAGAAGGCTTGGGAACTCCCGGAAGGAGCCATAGTCTTGGAAGGAATTCCAGTCTTCCCTAAGGCTATGGACAAGCAAGAGCACCCCGAATCCTCCCAAGATCCCCCACCAGAGTTGTTTGAGCCCCTCACCATAAAGAATATTCCAGCACCCTCCTTTGAGGTCAAGGAAGAAGCTGCAAGCACCCCGCCAACATCGCCGCCCTCTGAGGAGCTATAAGAGCCAGTCCCGCTTGAAGAAGAGTTTGACCCCGTGTTGCCATCTCAGTCGTCGCCAGAAGAAGTCATCAACATCAGCTCCCTCTTGACCCATCCAGGAGATGTCTCAGATTGAAGTTGTGCGCTAGCCTTGCTAGAAGAGAAGCTGCCTGGTCTGAAGTTAGTTATGCCCAGTCCTCTGCATGCATTGGGTAGTGAAGTTTTTCTTCACTTTGGCTAGAGCCCTGCATGTATGAGAGGTAATCGTGTAGACTCATGTTTTGCAAAACTCTAATTGTGTGGCCCCCTAGGGCATTTCAAAATGAATTTCGCTTGATGTTTTCTCCCCTTTTGAGTGCATATGTGATGCTTTGACGTTAGTGCTCATAAGTTGCATTTAGCATAGTTCTCAATTCAGGAGCCAAGCAATAGTAGTTATGCTTAGCCCTAGAGTCTGAGTAGTCCATGCTTTGAAAAAACTCTATTCTTTCCCCATTCAAAATATTTGATTTGTTTGTGCTTATCATTGCTGAGCTTGTGTGTTTTCTTTCTTTTAAGAAAGGTTTTCTCTAAAAACATAGATCACAAATTAGATCCAATCCTCACCTTATTCTTCCATTCTCATCTTAACCCATCTGAAGAGAAAAGTGCCTTACCCAAGAAGATACCGGGAAGCTTACCCTTGAAGCCTGGAATAAGCTACAGAAGAAACCTATCCAACCGCTCAATCAAAAGGACCGACCGTGAGAATCAAAGCACTACCCCTGAGTCAAAGTAAACAGGAAAAGAGGACAGAAGAAGTTATTACCATACAGAGAGGCAAAGATTCTTGGAACCAGAGACCACAAACATCAGGGTCATTGACCCCGCCACTCACCCATGCCCCTCGCATGCGTGCCCGCCTCCATGCGCACTACCACCGCCCCACGCCCCTTTTGCAGCGCACTACCACCACCCATGCCCCCTTTTGCAGCGCACCCACCGCCATCGTCGCCGGCAACAGGCCCCCCTTCCCCTTGTCGCACCTGCTGCCTCGTGTCACCTACTCCATCACCACCACTCCACACCTCGAGCAACACCTTGCATGCCAGTCGCCTATAAACCCCCCCCCCACCAGCTCCCTCAACTCCCATATCGCTCAAAGCAAAGCACACCTGATAAAACCCCCTCTGCCAAATAGCAAGCAACTCCATTTTCCACTCCCTCGCCCCTAAGATCACAATGCTTGGTGATTCTTGGGTTCAAGACTGTTGTATATGGTTCAACATCTTTGGTTTCCTCCTTTGTATGATGGTAATACTCTTTGATAGAATCCTCCAGTGGGAAGAGCAAAGAGAAAGAAAGGGTCAGTTCCCTAAGGCTATGGACAAGCAAGAGCACCCCGAATCCTCCCAAGATCCCCCGCCAGAGTTGTTTGAGCCCCTCACCATGAAGAATATTCCAGCACCCTCCCTTGAGGTCAGGGAAGAAGCTGCAAGCACCCCGCCAGCACCGCCGCCCTCTGAGGAGCTACAAGAGCCAGTCCCGCTTGAAGAAGAGTTCGACCCCGTGTTGCCATCTCAGTCGCCGCCAGAAGAAGTCATCAACATCAGCTCCCTCTTGACCCATCCAGGAGATGTCTCAGATTGAAGTTGTGCGCCAGCCTTGCTAGAAGAGAAGTTGCCTGGTCTGAAGTTAGTTATGCCCAGTCCTCTGCATGCATTGGGTAGTGAAGTTTTTCTTCACTTTGGCTAGAGCCCTGCATGTATGAGAGGTAATCGTGTAGACTCATGTTTTGCAAAACTCTAATTGTGTGGCCCCCTAGGGCATTTCAAAATGAATTTTGCTTGATGTTTTCTCCCCTTTTGAGTGCATATGTGATGCTTTGACATTAGTGCTCATAAGTTGCATTTAGCATAGTTCTCAATTCAGGAGCCAAGCAATAGTAGTTATGCTTAGCCCTAGAGTCTGAGTAGTCCATGCTTTGAAAAAACTCTATTCTTTCCCCATTCAAAATATTTGATTTGTTTGTGCTTATCATTGCTGAGCTTGTGTGTTTTCTTTCTTTTAAGAAAGGTTTTCTCTAAAAACATAGATCACAAATTAGATCCAATCCTCACCTTATTCTTCCATTCTCATCTTAACCCATCTGAAGAGAAAAGTGCCTTACCCAAGAAGATACCGGGAAGCTTACCCTTGAAGCCTGGAATAAGCTACAGAAGAAACCTATCCAACCGCTCAATCAAAAGGACCGACCGTGAGAATCAAAGCACTGCCCCTGAGTCAAAGTAAACAGGAAAAGAGAACAGAAGAAGTTATTACCATACAGAGAGGCAAAGATTCTTGGAACCAGAGACCACAAACATCAGGGTCATTGACCCCGCCACTCACCCGTGCCCCTCGCACGCGTGCCCGCCTCCATGCGCACTACCACCGCCCCACGCCCCTTTTGCAGCGCACTACCACCACCCACGCCCCCTTTTGCAGCGCACCCACCGCCATCGTCGCCGGCAACAGGCCCCCCCTTCCCCTTGTCGCACCTGCTGCCTCGTGTCACCTACTCCATCACCACCACTCCACACCTCGAGCAACACCTTGCATTCCAGTCACCTATAACCCCCCCCCCCACCAGCTCCCTCAACTCCCATCTTGCTCAAAGCAAAGCACACCTGATAAAACCCCCTCTGCCAAATAGCAAGCAACTCCATTTTCCACTCCCTCGCCCCTAAGATCACAATGCTTGGTGATTCTTGGGTTCAAGACTGTTGTATATGGTTCAACATCTTTGGTTTCCTCCTTTGTATGATGGTAATACTCTTTGATAGAATCCTCCGGTGGGAAGAGCAAAGAGAAAGAAAGGGTCAGTGAAAAGAAGATAGTGAAGAGAAGATAAGAAGGAGGTTCTCCCAGAATCAAGCCTATGTCAGTCATTTCTCCGCAGCATGCTCAAGCAGCAACAGCAGAAGAAGGCCTTGTAACGCCCTTGTTATGAGGTACTTCAAGGAGTTCAAATCCCCAAGATTCAGGAGTTCTACCCTCATCCATTTTAAGTGGGGTAGTGTTCCGGTAAGGTTCCTGCTATGGAAAAAAAGAAGAAGGCCTGTAGCAAGCTTGTGGAGGACCAGATCACCGAAGCTTATAAGTTTCTGGATGAGAAGTGGTCACCCAAGTTCCGTTGATGAAGCACCAGAAGACCAATCAAGGAAGGAATCCATGTGGGAGTTCGCAAGAGAAAGGTTTGCGTGTTGGCATCGATGCTTCTTCAATAAGCTAGTTGCCAAGCGAAAGCTAGAAGCCTGAAGATGATCTTGAGTAGCCAGAATCAGCGTTTGCAATTAGCAGCCGGATGCTCCGCAAGGGCCAGATTTTGTTGAAGTTCCATCTCCTCGAAGAGTTACAAAGTGAAGATATGTAGCTGAAGTAAAGCTATACCCATAACCCTTCTAAGCCGAATCTTGAGGACGAGATTCCTTTTAAGTGGGGTAGATTTGTAGCATCCCAAAAATTCAAATCCTGAAATTTTCTCAAACTCGCCCTAAATTCAAAATGAATTTCAAGTTTCATTTCAAAATGTTTGTTTGCGAGTTGATAACAACAAATAAAATATACTGGTCTATATTATCTCCAAAATCCTCCTCAAAATATCCTACAAATATTTCCCTAGTGATCCCCTTCAAATTCTTTCCAGAAATACTGCCCAGATATTTCCCTAGTGATCCCCTTCAAGTTCTTTCCAGAAATACTGCCCAAATATTCCACTGATATATCTCCGGATATTTTCCTCTTGAGAAATACCTTTAGAATCATTTTCAAGACCCTACAAATATTTTCTTCTTAACTTTCCTCATGCCCATACGTATACGTATGCCTCCAGTGTCATATGGTGAGCTCTACAAGCTAATTACACTTATACAAGACAAATACATGCTAATCTCCCACTAATCCTCTCATCCTCCCACTAATCCTCTCATCCCTCCCCCTAATCCCCCCACCATGGCTATAAATAGAGGGGCAAGGGCCTCCTCTCATCCCACCCCAAGCCATTTCATGGCAACTCCCTCCCCCCCCCCCACACTCCCACTCCACCTCCCACACAAGCACACATTAGCACAAGGATCGTTCGGTCGTTCTTCGATCGTTCGTCCACCTGTTCTTAGTTTGTTCGTTCGTTCGTCCGATCATTTGATCGTTCGTCTGATCGTTCATGGTTCATTCGTCCGTTCGTCCGATCATTCGATCGTTCGTCCGTTTGTTTGTCCAAATAATCTTTTTCCTGCTGTTATGCTGCCGAAATTCCGATCGTTCGTTCGTTCGATCATTCGATCGTTCATCGTTCGTTCATAGTTCCTATTCATCGTTCATCATTCGTTCATCGTCACTATTCATCGTTCATCGTTCGTTCGTATGAACTATTCACCATCACTATTCATCGTTGCTATTCACCGTTACTATTCATCGTTACTATTCATCATCGTTACTATTCATCGTTGTTACTATTCATCGATGATACCTATAGTTACTTTTTCGTCGTCACTATTCATCATTACTATTCATCGATCATCTGATCACCCTAAATTTCAACTACTCATCAGTCATGCTATCCAGTCCACCTAAGACTAGCCAGACCCATATTCGAGTCATACAAACTCCGATGACTGTGATTTTCCTTCTAGTAGGGAACTTCCCATCTGGTCACCCATCCCAGATTTCTCCAAGTTGAGCACGCTTAACTTTGGGATTCTTTCAAGCCATACTTCCAAAAAGAAAGGCGAACCATGTTTGTATGGATACGTCTTCAATCCTATAAAACCTGACCTAAGATACCACAGCCCACTCGGACCAGAATACCATAGCATTCTAGCTATTTGGGTCCTGCCTTACTGTTGTCTGATGTGACACAGTAGGTAGGAACAGTTTCCACCAACATAAACCTCTGCCCAAGAAAAGCCCAAAAATAATTCCTCGCACCCCGCTCAAAAATACATTTGTATTTTTGATTTTCCAAATATCTCTAAATATTCAAATTCTAGAATATTCCTTTCCTTTTCTTTTTCTCCCTATGATTATAAAATCCAAAACTCCTCCATCCAAACTCAGATTTCAGTCATTCTTGTTTCTAAAATTCTTGTCAAACTAATCCCTATCCAATCATGTCATCCCTTAAGCATGGTTCATATTCCAGAAAACACCCAAAATACTCTTGTCCCATATTCTGCCTATAACTCTCCTGTCCATGCTAAGTCAGACGATTCTTTCGTCACTATTCTCACCAATAGTGAACTTCACTGAGCTACACCACATACACCCAGCTATAAATACCCCCAGCTACCCTCTCTAACTCCACACACTCAACACCCTCAGCCAAGGCAAACACCCCATCCACTCAGTTACTCCGTTCTGCCGGCTACACTCATAGTGTCACTTCGCCTCCAGTCCACCCTCCTGTTATCGGAGCGTTTGTGCCGTATCGTGGAGGCCAGATCTGCAAGTCTACGCCAGGCAGTGGAGCTAGAAGCCAGTTCCGTGAGCTCCCCTTCCCCCTTCGCTGGATAAGCACGGCAAGCTCACTGGATCCCTTTGATGCATAAATTACCTATGTTTTACAACCACAACCCTCAGCCTGTTATTTTATGCATGATATGATTTTAAGACAAGTTATTAGGGCCACCCAGCCGCTTGCCGCAATCAATCCCTGATGTATTTGTTACAAATAATTTGAGGAAAGGTGTGAGTTTTCAAAAGAAAATGCTTTTCAAAATGTTTATGATGAAGGGTTTTCACCCTTATCACCTTTGAGTAGGGATGATTAGGGACTCCTTGGTTTAGGGGAGGGCCTAAGGTGATGGCTCAGCTGGTTTAGGCGTGAGCAGAAGGATTGTCCCCTCTTATAAGGACCGGTTTGTCATATTTCACTACCTGTACTCATGATAAGTACAACCACTCGAGACTGTGTGGGCAGTCACTCAATCCGAACTCGTACGGTCCAACCCCAGGGTTATGAAGGCTAGGGAGCACCGAGAGGATAAGGAGGGCGAATGTTTTGTCCAGTTTGGACATGGCGGTGGCCTGACTCCTTTCGGTATAACTGTTAAGGTTAGGACGTGCGAGGAAAGAAAGAGATTCGGATTCGGATCTCATTGATCATGAGATCGCAGAGCTGGACTAGTGGGTAAAGTGTACACCTCTGCGTAGAGTTTGAAAACCTATTCGAATAGTCTGTGTCCATAGGAATGGACGAGTCTGGTGTGGTATGGCAATTAGTGTTTTGTTTTCAAAAAAAGAGGTGCTTTTGAGAAAAGTGGTTTTTAAAAGGTCCGGCGGTTGAGCCGTGAGCTATGGTGGACGGGAAGTCCAGTAGCTGTTTTTGAAAATGAAAACCAGTGGGAAACTGCTGAGATACCTGGATGGTTTAGTCCAGGGGATTTTGTTCTAATATTGAAAAACTTCCTGTTCCTTTGGGAGAGGATGCGCTTTGAAAAATACAAAATGTTTTACAAAACAATCCTGCATAAAATATTGCTGTTTCTGCAAAATATCCTGAGCTCCACATATTCCATGCATTATATCTGATTTCGCCATTCCGCGGGTGAAGGTGAGCTGCTGAGTACGTTTGTACTCACCCTTGCTTATTTGTTGTTTTTCAGAAAAAGGAGATCGGGTAAGAGTTACGATTGTTCCCAACCTTGCCTGTGGCTGTTGGACCGCTGATTTACTTCGCTGCGTATATCGGGCTGCTTCAGCCCCACTCTGATGATATGTCCCGAGTTGTGGACCAACTCTTAAAGTTGATCGACACCTTTATAGGTTTGTCTCATTTAAGCAGATCTGTAATCATCTACTGTATAAATGTGTTTACTAGCCTCCTGGGACTAGTAATTGTATCACATTTGAGTTCCAGAGGATTGGGGACGCTTCAGGCAACGTGCGAGTCATGATGAGCATAGTGCACGCGGCAGCATGGGCGTACCGCCTGCCAGTGGAATAGACAGGCATGTCGCCTACCATCGGAATGGACAGGTCTCATTAAATGCTAAGGCGGCACACTGCTTGCCAGTAGAGTGGACAGGTCACCGCCTGACAGCAGATTGGGCAGGCCTCATTAAATGCTGAGGCGGCACATCGCTTGTCAGGCGGCATGTCTTATCCGCAATAAATGCAGGGGCCGCGCAACCCAGAGGCCTTACGTCAGGCTCCGCCCGCTGGCTTACATCACGCGCGGTAGGCCACGTGGCAGCATCGGGTCTCCGCCTGGGCGGGGAGCAGTAGCGTTATGCGGACAGGTCCGCACTAGGCTGGGCCTGGACACGTGTCGGCACCGGACCCCTGCCTGAGCAAGGCCTGGGTATTCTCTGTCCTAGAGTCCCGAGACCCAGCTGTGGGCGGTCCGGACCCCACATAGAGGGGTCCGGGACCCGTCCCGGGGGTCCAGGTTGCGCCCGTGGGGTCCTGGTCCTTTCCCGGGGTCCGGTCTACATGAATATGGGTCCGACACTTTCCCATGGGGGTCCGGACCCACTGTTGACATCTTGAAGTACATCGTCTTCTCTGGCCACGTGGCGACCCCGGAGCCGTCCACATGGTGGGGTCGGGTGCTGTTCACCATGCGACCTGAGATAGTCGCGTGAGCATCGCGTCTTCATGCTGTAGTAAGGGGTACCCCTGTTTCAGGGTACCGACAACGTGATTGGCTGGTTTCCTATTCTGGGGCACTCGATCGTCCGGTGGGGGACACCGGACTGTCTGGTGCACCACTTGATCATTGGCCCTCGGCCGACGTGGCAGCTAGCCGTTGGCGGCTGGCACACCGGACTGTCCGGCGCTCCGTACGGACGGTCCGATGAATTATAGCCGATGCAGGCTAGAATTTTCGAGAGCATACAGTTGACCGGACTGTGTACCGGACTGTCCGGTGCTACACAGTCCAACACACTTTTTTCCTTTTTCCTTGTTGTTCTCTTTTGCTCCTTTTAACTTGGTTTTATAAAGTCCCTGTCACTTAGATAAATATGATTAGCACACAAAACTATTGCATTATGTCCTCTTTACTTAGTTCATATAGATTTGCACTATGTCCTCTTCAAAACTCAATTTGCTTTATGTACCTTTACTCAATCATCATATGTTTTGCATTTAATCACCAAAACAATATAGAATGGCCCAAGGACTTTTTTCCTTCCACTATTTCACTCTCTATTTCAAACTCGACTATGTAAACAGTACTTTACATGGCTGTTTACACGACTTGCTGGAGATGGGCTTATCCAGGTTGGTTAGGCCATACGTGGAGAGACCTACACGCAAAGTTACGCATGAGAGTCAAAACTTATACTTTAAAAAAGAAGAGATTTTGTAATGTAGTTGACACTATTTATAGAGTGGAATTTAAAATAAGAAACGATCCGGAGTGTAATTTTGTCGGGTACCATAATTAGGGGTACCCCCAACACTCCTAATCATGGCTAGTAAACACCCTCAGACCAACTGACGGGTGCGGTTCAAGTCAAGGCTTTGTCTACCCAAGGGACGCGACCTCACCCGAGCCTAGCCTCGGGCTGGAGCAGTAGTCCTAGACGAGTCCACGCCTCGCCCGAGGGCCTCCTTAGGCAGCGGGCGCCCCCCTCGGCTCTCCCGAAGCCTGGCTCGGGCAGGCTTCATTGTGAAGCAACCTTGGCCAGACCGCCTCACCAACCGACCGCTTCGCAGGCGCATTCAATGCAGGGGATAGAGATGGCAATGGGTACCCGCTACCCGAAATCCGGTGGGTTTTTGCTCTATTAGGGTATGGGTTTGGGTCAATTTCTGTACCCATGGGTTTATTAATGGGTTCAAATGGAAACCCAACGGGTACGTGGGCATGGGTTTGTTCTTCCACTACCCATACCCGCAAACCCATGGGTTTTTAAAACCCGCCTTAAAATCAACATTCCTTATAAATATGTCTCATAATATTATTAATTGAATATGTTCTAATTGAAATAAACTTCATGTAACAAATTTTAAGATAAAATTAGTTATCACTTGTTCCTTTTATGCTAGCTTATTAATGTATTGATTGTCATTTACATGATGAATTATTTTTTATGTTGATGTTAGTGGGTATGGGAAACCCGTTGGGTACCCGAAACCCGCATGGGTATGGGTTTGGGCAAAATTTCATACCCGTCATGGGTATGGGTTTTTTAGCGGGCGTATTTTTTCTTCGCGGGTATGGGTTTGGGCAAGTAATACCCAACGGGTTTTTACCCATTGCCATCTTCTAGCAGGGGATGCCTGACGCCGTATCCTGACACACACGCCTCAGTCGGCCAGGCCGAAGTGACTGCAGTCACTTTGCCCCTCTCTTTTACTGTCCGATATGACAGGAAAATAGCGTCGCTCGCTCCGCTCCGACTGTCGTGCCAACCACTCAGGCGAAGACTGACAACAAGTCACGATCAACCACCGAGTTCGGCCTCGGGCGCAACAGGAAGCTCCGCCTCGCCCGACCTCAGGCTCCGGCCTTGGGGGGAGGTCTCCGCCTCGCCCGACCTCAGGCTCCGGCCTCGGGAGGAGGTCTCTGCCTCGCCCGACCCCCGGACTCGGCCTCGACCTCGGTCTCGGGAGGAATCGCGTCCTCGCCCGACCCCGGCCTCGGCCTCAAGAGAAGTCTCCGCCTCGCCCGACCTTGGGCTCGGACCGACCGCGCCAACAGGGGATACATCATTACCCTATTCCTAGCCTACTCAGGCTACAAGGAACAAGACCAGCGTCCCATCTGGCTTACCCCAGCGACGGGTAATGATGGTGCCCTGCGTGCACCATGACGCCGGTGGCTCTCAGCCCCTTACGGCAGCAAGGAGACGTCAGTAGGATCCTTGCCGCACTGCTAGCTGTGCTCCTATAGGACTCAGGCGCTCCTCCGACGGCCACGCTATCATGTGTACAGGGCTCAAGCTCTCCCTCGACGGACACGTTGGCATGTACACAAGGCTTAGGCACTTCTCTGCCGGACACGTTAGCGCATAGCTACACCCCCCATTGTACGCATGGACCCTCTCCTTGCGTCTATAAAAGGGAGGTCCAGGGCCATCCTGAGGGGGGTTCGCGCGGGGGAAGGAGTGGATGAACGGGCTCCCACTCTCTATCTCTCTCCCTCACGCGACGCGCTTGTAAACCCTACTACGAGCGGCACCCTTGGTGCAGGATAATACAAGGCTTGTCCCACCTCTTGTGTTCCATCCCACGCCAACCCATCTGGGCAGGGGCACGCAACGATTTCACTCGTCGGTCCAGGGACCCCCCGGGTCCGAAACGCCGATAGTTGGCGCACCAGGTAGGGGCCTGCTGCGTGTTAACGAACACCTTCCCGTTGAGTTCCAGATGGGGAGTCTTCAGCAACCTCTTCAGCCCGGGATGGTGCTCCGCTTCGGGAGTCTCGAGTTCATGTCCCTCGATGGCAGCTACGACATGGTACTTCTCCCCCCCCGCGGCGCGACGACAACGACGGTCTCTGACTCGCCCGGCGGCGGCGAGCTCGACGACAGTATCTCCCCGCGGCAGAAGAGGAGCACTCTGGTCGTCCTTGCCACCCTCCTCGCCGGAGGAGGCGGAGACGGGGCAACCATGGCCACGCAGGAGGCGGCACCTTGTCGGCTGTCGCACCAGAGCGAGTCGACGATGCCGGCACTCCCCCGGGGGACATGTCAGGCATTGTCCTCGCACCTGAGACGACGGCGGGTGTCACTTCCCCGCGACGTGTCAGTCCCAAGCGGACTGATGACGCCAGCACCCTTGCAAAGGACCTGCTAGGCGTTACCCTCGTACCTGAGATGACGGTGTGCTCCACCCCCGATGCGACTTCACCACCGTCCATCGACCAAGAGGTACCGTCCGTTTTCCATCCCGTACCTTTTCGATTCAGCTTCGATCCACCTAGCGACCCCGCTACGGTGAGCGCCTTCGTAAAGGCGTATCCAAACCTTCCGGGGTACCATATGTGGTCGACCTAGGACTGACTGACAGCCGTCTCAATCTTCGGATCGGCGGGTTCCGAGGAAGAGGATGACCCCGACTCCGGTTGGGAATTCTCTGGCCTCAGTGACCCCGGTGCCATGCGGGACTTCATGTCCGCATGTGACCACTGCCTCTCCGGTTGTTCTGACGATGGCCATGACCTTGATGACAAAGGTTACGGCCCAAGTCGCGAATGTTTCCACATCGATCAGAGAGATCACAACGAAGGCAACCACCTCAGTATGCCAGAGGTTGACGATCCCCCTGGGCCCGCATCTCGCGTTGACATCCTGCGGGAGCTAGCTATGGTCCCAGTCCCTGCGGGGGGTCAGGACATACAGCTCGAGCAAATCCATGAGATGCAGGCCTGGGTGGACGGGGAAGTAGGCCGGCTTGTGCAGCTCTGACAGAACATCGAACAGGAGTGGGCAGGTCAAGCACTCGCCGGAGGAGCCTGTCGTCGGGCCCAAGACATCCAGCGTCGCATCGTCGACAATGTCAGGGCAACGCTGCCCCCGGCCGTCATCGGGTCTGGCCAGGACCTAGCTGCAGCGGTGATGCTACTTTGAGCCATGCCGGAGCCATCCACCACCGAGGGACGGCGTATCCAGGGCGAACTCAAGGATCTCCTGAAAGGCGCCGTGGTTCGATGAGCCGAGAGCTCCGCCTCTCGCAGGCGAGCTGACCCCTCGGAGCATCATGCGGTGTCCTCCCGACGCATTCGGGAAGCCTCGGTCCATCCCGAGTGCACGTAGGATGAGGCGCCTGCCGCCCGGGATCGCCTCGGCAACGAGCACCGCCATCTCGACCATCGAGCCCGCCTTGACGAGAAGGTGCGCCGAGGCTACCATCCCAGGCGTGGGGGACGCTGCAACAGCGAGGAGGATCGCAGTCCTTCGCCCGAACCACTTGGTCTGCGAGTCTTCAGCCGGGCCATACGACGAGCGCCGTTCCCTGCCCGTTTCCGAGCCCCGACTACCATCACCAAGTACTCGGGGGAGACAAGGCCAGAGCTGTGGCTCGCGGACTACCGACTAGCATGCCAGTTGGGAGGGGCAGATGATGACAACCTCATCATCCATAATCTACCCCTTTTCCTCTCCGACGCCGCCCGAGCCTGGCTGGAGCATCTGCCTCCTGCGCAGATCTCCGACTAGGACGATCTGGTCAAAGCTTTCACGAAAAACTTCCAAGGCATGTACGTGCGCCCTGGGAACTCGTGGGATCTCCGAAGCTGCCGCCAGCAGCCAGGGGAGTCCCTCCGAGAGTACATCCGATGGTTTTCGAAGCAGCGCACCGAGCTGCCCAACGTTACCACTCGGATGTCATCGGGGCTTTCCTCGCCGACACCACTTGCCGAGACCTGGTGAGCAAACTGGGGCGCAAGACTCCCACCCGTGCGAGCGAACTGATGGACGTCGCCACCAAGTTCGCCTCGGGTCAGGAGGTGGTCGAAGCCATCTTCCGAAAGGACAAGCAGCCTTAGGGAGAGCAAAAGACAGATGCCCCCGAGGCGTTCACCCTGCGGGGCACAGAGAAGAAGGCCAAGAACAAGTCTCAAGCAAAGCGTGACGCCGCTGATGTGAATCTCGTCGCTGCGGCCGAGCATAGGAACCCTCGGAAACCTCCTGGAGGGGCCGGCGCGTTCGACAAAATGCTCAAGGAACCGTGCCCCTATCACCAGGGGCCCGTCAAGCACACCCTCGAAGAATGTGTCATGCTCCGACGCTACTTCCATAAGACCGGGCCCCCGGCGGAAGATGGCAAGGGCCATGACAACGATAAGAAGGAGGGCAGCAAGGAAGAGGGGTTCCCGGAGGTCCATAATTGCTTCATGATCTACGGCGGGCAGGCGGCGAACGCCTCGGCTCGGCACTGCAAGCAGGAGCGCCGGGAGGTCTGCTTGGTGAAGGTGGCAGCGCCAGTCTACCTAGACTGGTCAGACAAGCCTATCACCTTCGACCGAGGCGACCACCCCGACTTCGTGCCAAGCCCAGGAAGGTACCCGCTCATCGTCGATCCGATCATCGGCAACGTTAGGCTCTCCAAAGTCCTCATGGACGAAGGCAGCAGCCTTAACATCATCTACACCGAGACCCTAGAACTCTTGGGGGTTGACAGGTTCGAGGTCCGGACTGGTGTGGCACCCTTCCACAGGATCGCGCCCGGGAAGCGAATCCTCCCCCTCGGATGGATCGACTTACCCGTCTGCTTCGAGACTCCCTCTAACTTCCAAAAGGAAGCTCTCACCATCGAGGTCATTGGGTTCCGAGGAACCTACCATGCGGTGTTGGGAAGACCGTGCTACGCCAAGTTCATGGTCGTCCCCAACTACACCTACCTCAAGCTCAAGATGTCGGGCCCGAACGGGATCATCACCGTGGAATCCACGTACCGCCACGCGTACGAATGCGACGTGGAGTGCGTAGAGTACGCTGAGGCCCTCGCCGAGTCCGAGGCCCTCATCGCCGACCTGGAACGCCTCTCCAAGGAGGCACCCGACGCAAAGCGGCACGCCGGCAACTTCGAACCAGTCGAGGCGGTCAAGTCCGTCACTCTTGACCCCAGCAACGACGCCAGCAAGAAAGTCCGGATCGGCTCCGAGCTCGACCCCAAATAGGAAGCAGTGCTCGTCGACTTTCTCCACGCAAACGCCGAAGTCTTTGCGTGGAGTCCCTCGGACATGCCCGGCATAGCGAGGGATGTCGCCGAGCACTCACTGGACATCAGAGTTGGAGCCCGACCCGTGAAGCAAACCTTGCGCCGTTTTGACGAAGAAAAGCGCAGGGCCATAGGCGAGGAGATCCACAAGCTACTCGCGGCAGAGTTCATCAAAGAGGTATTCCATCCCGAATGGTTAGCTAACCCTGTTCTTGTAAGGAAGAAGGATGGGAAATGGAGGATGTGTGTAGACTACACTGGTCTAAACAAAGCATGTCCGAAAGTTCCCTACCCTCTACCTCGCATCGATCAAATCATGGACTCCACTGCTGGGTGCGAAACCCTGTCATTCCTCGATGCCTACTCAGGCTATCACCAAATCAAGATGAAAGAGTCCGACCAGCTCGCGACTTCTTTCATCACACCTTTTGGCATGTATTGTTACACTATAATGCCATTTGGTTTGAGGAATGCAGGTGCCACCTACCAGAGGTGCATGAACCACGTGTTCGGAGAACACATCGGCAGAACGGTCAAGGCTTACGTCGATGACATCGTTGTCAAGACGAAGAAATCCTCCGACCTCCTCTCTGACCTTGAAATGACATTCAAGTGTCTGAGAGCGAAAGGCGTGAAACTCAATCCCGAGAAGTGTGTCTTCGGAGTCCCCCGAGGCATGCTCTTAGGATTCATCATCTCCGAGCGGGGTATCGAGGCCAATCCGGAGAAAATCGCAGCCATCACCAACATGGGACCGATTAAAGATTTGAAAGGAGTACAGAGGGTCATGGGATGCCTTGCGGCTCTGAGCCGCTTCATCTCACGCCTCGGCGAGAAAGGCTTGCCTCTGTACCGCCTCTTAAGGAAGGCCGAGCGCTTCACTTGGACCCCTGAGGCCGAGGAAGCCCTCGGAAACCTTAAGGCGCTCCTTACAAATACACCCATCCTGGTGCCCCCGCTGCAGGAGAAGCCCTCTTGATCTACGTAGCCGCGATCACTCAGGTGGTCAGCGCCGCGATCGTAGTCGAGAGACGAGAAGAAGGGCATGCACTGCTCGTCCAGAGGCCAGTCTACTTCATCAGCGAAGTGCTTTCCGAGACCAAAGTCCGCTACCCACAGATCCAGAAGCTGCTCTACACAGTGATTCTGACACGGCGAAAGTTGCGACACTACTTCGAGTCTCATCCGGTGACTGTGGTGTCATCCTTCCCCCTGGGGGAGATCATCCAGTGTCGTGAGGCCTCGGGTAGGATAGCAAAGTGGGCGGTGGAACTCATGGGCGAAACGCTATCATTTGCTCCTTGGAAGGCCATAAAATCCCAGGTCTTGGCAGACTTCCTCACTGAGTGGACTAACACCAGTTACCGACAACTCCAATCCAACCCGAGCTCTGGACCATGTACTTCGATGGGTCACTCATGAAAACAGGAGCAGGCGCTGGCTTGCTCTTCATTTCACCCCTCGGAAAGCATCTTCGCTACGTCATTCGCCTCCATTTTTCGGCGTCAAACAACGTGGCTGAGTATGAGGCTCTAGTTAACGGGCTGCGCATCGCCGTCGAGCTAGGGGTCTGGCGCCTTGATGCTCGTGGCGACTCATAGCTTGTCATCGACCAAGTCATGAAGAACTCCCACTACCGCGACCGGAGGATGGAAGCCTACTGCGACGAAGTCCGGCGCCTGGAAGACAAGTTCTACGGGCTGGAGCTCAACCACATCGCCCGATGGTACAACGAGACTGCGGACGAGCTGGCGAAGGTAGCCTCGGGGCGGACGACGGTTCCCCGGACGTCTTCTCCAGAGACCTACATCAACCATCCGTCAAGATCGACGACGCGCCCGAGCCTGAGGAAGCCTCGGCCCAGCCCGAGGTACCCTCGGCCGAGCCCGAGGTACCCTCGGCCGAACCCGAGGTACCCTCGGCCATCAAGGAAGAGGCCTTGCCTGTCGAGGGGGAACAGAATGGGGTCACACCAGATCCGAACTGACAGAGTCCGTACCTAGAATATCTCCTTCGAGGAGAGCTTCCCCTCGACAAGGCCAAAGCTCGGCGGCTGGCTCGGTGCGCCAAGTCATTCGTCTTGCTGGGTGATGAAAAGGAACTCTATCACCACAGCTCCTCGGGCATCCTCCAACGATGCATATCCATCGCCCAAGGACAAGAGCTGTTGCGAGAAATACACTCGGGGGCTTGCGGCCACCATGCTGCACCTCGAGCCCTCGTGGGAAATGTCTTCCGACAAGGTTTCTACTGGCCAACCACGGTGGTCGACGCCACTAGGATTGTACGCTCCTGCCGGGGGTGTCAATTCTACGCAAAGCAGACGCATCTGCCCGCTCAGGCCTTGCAGACGATACCCATCACCTGGTCGTTTGCTGTGTGGGGTCTAGACCTCGTCGGTCCCTTGCAGAAGGCACCCGGGGGCTTCTCGCACCTGCTGGTCGCCATCGACAAATTCTCCAAGTGGATCAAGGTCCGACCTTGACCAGCATCAGGTCCGAGCAGGCGGTGGCGTTCTTCACCAACATCATCCATCGATTCGGGGTCCCAAACTCCATCATCACCGATAATGGCACGCAGTTCACCGAAAAAAGTTCCTGGACTTCTGCGACGACCACCACATCCGTGTGGACTGGGCCGTCGTAGCTCATCCCATGACGAATGGGCAGGTGGAGCGTGCCAACGGTATGATTTTGCAGGGACTCAAACTGAGGATCAACAATGACCTCAACAAGTTCGGCAAGCGGTGGATGAAAGAGCTACCCTTGGTAGTCTGGAGTCCGAGGACGACGCCGAGCCGCGCCACGGGTTTCTCGCTGTTTTTTCTAGTCTATGGGGTCGAGGCCGTCCTCCCCACGGACTTAGAATACGGCTCCCCGAGGACCAGGGCGTACGACGACCGAAGCAACCAGACCAGCCGAGAGGACTCGCTGGACCAACTCGAGGAGGCTCGGGACATTGCCTTACTACATTCGGCACGGTACCAGCAGTCGCTGCGACGCTACCACGTCCGAAGCGTTCGGCCCCGAGGCTTCCAAGTGGGAGACTTGGTGCTTCGTCTGCGACAGGACACCCGAGGGTGCCATAAGCTCACTCCTCCCTGGGAAGGGCCCTTCATCATCGCTAAGATTGTGAAGCCGGAACATACAAGCTGGCCAACAACCAAGGCGAGGTCTACAGCAACGCTTAGAACATCCAACAGCTACGTTGCTTCTACCCTTAAGATGTTTTAAGTCGTTCATGTACCTTGTTTTCTTCACATACACAAAGTCTAACCGTCAAGGAAGGGTCGACCTTGCCTCAGCAAAGCCCGACCCTCCCTCGGGGGCTAGAAGGGGGAACCCCCTCTGCGTCAAAATTTTCCTCGGAAAAATTTTCTACCAAAACAACCTTTCGTGCTTTCGACTTCTGTATCGATACTGGGATCCTAAAAACGACGAGAGTACACGTAAGCGGCAAGGCTGACCGAGCCGAGGGACTCCTACGCCTCCGGGATACGGATACCCCACTCGTCACCTTCCACGAAAAGTAACTCTCGCTCGGACAAGTGGTTCCGCTACCAACGAACAAGTCATGGCTCACGAAACAAGAGGAAAGAAAACGCAACTTTATGATACGACGATGAAAGTGTTTAGGCCTCGGCGGCCGCAATGAACACACGCATGCTACAAACAAATTGCTCCAGCAGGATCAGGCATCAGCAGGGGAAGCAGCTACGCCCTCGACACCGTTTCCGCCTTCGGCGAAGTCTGGTCCAGCCTCACACAACGACGTGGGCGGAAGGATCTCCACCTCGAAGGAGGAGGCCAGCACCACGCTCGGGCCCTCGGCGGCCGCGTCAAGCCTCTGGACCTCGGCTAAGGCAGCCTCGTGTTCATCAGGTAGACAGTACCCCTCGCTGACCCGCTCCAAGTCCACATCGTAGTGGGAAGCGAGCATGGCGAAGGCCCGCCTAACACCGTGATGCAGCGCCCCGCGGAGTCTGCTGCGCACATGGTCGCCCAAGGCCCGTAGATGACTCTGGGGGGAGCTACTCGAGGGGACGTCGTCGAGATCAAAGGCTCGGCAAAAGCCCGAGATAGCCTCGGACATAGCCTCACGGTCGGCCTCATTCTGCTCAGTCGCCCGGGCGTGCGCCTTGGCGGACTCATTAAGAGCCCTCTCAAGCTCTGCAGATAGCCAATCAAAATTCTTCAGACACGAGTTGGAGAATGAAGCAGAATCGAAGTCGCAAAGCAGGCGAAACATACCTTCAACCTGGGCACGCTCCTGCGAGGCCACGACTTGGGCAGACTGGGCAGATCCGACGGCCACAGCCAGGTCCACCGCAAGGGCCCCGGCCCGAGCGGACACCTCGGCCAGCTGACCCTCAAGGGCCTCAGCCCGGCCCTCGGCCTCGGCAGCCTGGCCCCGAGACTGGTCCCGCTCGTCGATGGCCTGGCCAAGCTCCAGCTGCCGCTGCTGTGCCTTCATCCGTGCCAACGCCGCCTCTGACCGTGCTGCCACTGCCTCCGCCTTCAGATCATCACAGAGCAGCCGAAGGTCCGCCAGCTCGGTGCTTTGTTGGGTGAGGCGCTCGTTAGCCTTGGCAAGCGTGGCCCTCTGGGACCGCAGCGAACCCTAGATGCCGCTCTCATGGCGGATGAACAGCGACTTGGCGGTGCTTACATCCGCCAGTTCCTGAGCAAGGAAGACAAGGTATTACAAAGAATGCCCTGGCCACCAAGGGCATGCGCCTGAAAACCTTACCTGAAGGACCCTAGGAACGTCCCTAGAAAGGATCTCCATGGTCGACCGAAGCGACCCCATCGTCGCCTCGGCATACTCGCGGAGCTCATCCTGAGACTGCTCCTCCCGCTCATCGTTGAGGACGAGGAGGGGTTTCGAGGCGCCGCGGCTCCAGAACCGGAACGCCTGCCCGCACCACTCATTGGGGTTGCGCTGTGTGGGGATGAGGACGCCGCCCCCAAGACGGGCCGCGGTGTTACGTGCTCCTCTGCCAAGGCGTCGGGTTCCCCTGCAGTCAACACGTCGGGCACCATCGCCATCGACGCGCTGGGCTCCCCCTTGGCTAAGGTGGCAGGTTTCCGGTCGCCGACCTCGGCAACAGCGTCTGTCCCCTCCTCAGGGCCAGGAATGGGGGGGTCGGGGACGACCGCGAGTGGTGACGCCCCAACCATCCTGACGTCGGGAGCGATGGACGGCTCCACGGGCAAATTGGCAACGACCGCGGCAGGAGTCGACGCCGACACCGACGACGCGTCAGGCGGGCTCAGGGCTACGGCTGCGTCAGCAGCCTCCCCCGGCACGACGACCGCCCCGACGGAGGGGTCGGCTTGGGAGGCTTGCCCCATGGCAGCTCGTGCCGCCTGGACCCCTCGCTCGAGAGCATCCTGTGCGGAGACCAGCCAACCAGCATGGCGCGTCGTGGCACCGGCGGCAGAAGCCGGCACCGTCTTAAGGGCCTTCGTGGGGGCCAGGCCGGTTGGGCCCTGCCTCTGCTTGCTAAAAGGAAGAAAGAAAGCAAGTTCAAGTCACGCGACGAAAGAAGCCAAAAGAGAGGCATTCTCAGACACTTACCCGCTCCGGACCAAAGCCAATCGTGCCTGCGGGGAGGCCCCTCGGGCCTCGGTCCCTGCAGGCGCTGCCAAGGGTTGCCCCGCCACCAACTTTGGTGCTGCTCTCACCTCGGGCGCCTAAGGCGCTGAAGGAGCGGCCTGCCCAGGCGTCGCCGCAGCGGCCGGAGGATCAACCTCCTGCACAGCCGGCGCGGGCGTTTGATCTTGGGGGACAGAGGGGTCAGGTGCCCCCTCGGCCTGCCTCCGCTCCTCGGACTGGGACCCCGATGTCCCGGCCCCGGGCACTGATGATACCAGCCCACTTGGAGGCTAGCACGGCAACCCCTGGCCCGGCCCCGGGTCTGGGCTGAGGCCAAGATAGGCCACCATGTCATCATCCTCGTCATCGTCATCGTCATCATCATCATCGTCGTCGGGCGTCTCCGGCGATGGCTCCCTCGGGAGCCCGTCCCTCTCTTGTCTCCGACGACGCTTCTCCAAGGCATCCCGAGCTCGCATCCGCTCGCGAGCCCAAGCCTTCTCCGTGTCCTTCTTCTTCTTCTCCTCTGCGGCGACCCTCCGCGTGGCTCGGTCCACCACGTCCTCTGGGACCCGCGGCAGGGAGGGTTTATAAAAACTTAACCCCTGGAAGAGCAAAGATCCCAATAGTGGGAATCGAAGGCAACACGGCGCAGTACAGGAGAAGGATCGGATACTTACCAGGGAAACATACCCATGGTCGGGACGCATCGCAGGCTGGGTAAGGGCGCCGGCATCCAGCCTCCCTACCGTGCCCGCTACCCGCTTGTGGAGGTCGTCGTCGGGGAGGGAGGCCGAGGACATCTGCGAGCCCTCTAGATCGACCCCCGATCTCATCTCCGAGAGCTGCAGCCGCCGCTCTGCCAAGGGGAGCACCCTCCGGCGATGGATAGCGGCAACAACCCCCGCAGCGGTAAGGCCCCCATCTCATAACTTCTGCAAAGCCTGTAGAATAGGCTAGAGCTTCTCCTGTCTCTCGCGCGTGGTACCCCAGCGCCAGTTGCTGCCGGCGGCGGTCACCACTCGCTGAGAAAACAATGGAAGCCTCCCGTTGTCGTTCCGAAGATAAAACCATCGACGCTGCCACCCCTTGTTCAAAGACACAAGGATGGCAGGGATGTACTGCGCGCGCGCCCCTGCCTCAGCTGGAGGGTGCAGCCACCAGCCCGCACCGCCATACAGACCTTCTTCTCATCCGTCGTCAAGGCGAAGAGCTCCGCGGAGAAGAGGTGGGTCCACAGATCCCAGTGAACTTCGATCCTCAGAAAACCCTCACAAACCGCCGCGAAGATGGTTGCTTGCGCAATGGAGATGGGGTTGAGGTTGTGCAGCTCCACCCCGTAGTGGTGAAGGAGCGCCCGCATAAAGCGGCTCGCTGGCACTCCGAACCCCCGCTCATGGAAGGCGATGAAGCTAACCACGTACCGCCGCAGCGGGAAGGGACGGCCTCGCTCGGGGCCATCCACTCCGGCTGCGCCCCACCAGAGAGGGGACGGAGTAGACCATCGGCGACGAGGGCCTCCAGATCCTTCGTGACGACGGTGGAGGAGGGCCACGGGTCGCGCGACGGGACAACGATCACCCTGTCAGCCATCACCGAACGAAGGTGGTGGAGGCGGAGGGGATGAGGTGCGCGGTTTCCTTCTCCCTGGCTATTCTCTTAGGTTACAAAAACCAGAGTAAAAGGCAGGCGCAAATGGCAGAGTGATGAACCACTGCCGACCCCCCTTCCGAGTATATAAAGGCCCGGGCGAGAACCGTTCAAAACTTCGCCCGAACTCGCCGCAAAATTCAAAACTCGAAGGTAAAGCGATCTTCCCGTTCCTCGAACGGCTCGCACGCGCAACGGGCGCCACGCGAATCGCCCGTCCCGTCGCATTAACTCCCCGGCGGAGCAAGCGACACCTCTGGCAGGCGAGGCGGGCGTCGCTTCGCCTTCGCCATAATGACCGCGTCAAAAAAGGTGCGCCACCTTATTTAAATTCATATCCTTCCCCTCCTCCTCTCTCTCTCTTGCTACAGGGACCAGGAAAAGGGGATGTTGTGGAAAGGATCCTTCTCGGCGAAGGAAGCGGGCCCCGAGCCCTCCTACTGATCAGGGGTTCGAAGGCTGGCCCCTCGGAAGGGTTTCGACAGCCGCCCCAGAGCACTCGGACTTCAAGCCCATTACTGATCAGGGGTTCGAAGGCTGGCCCCTCGGAAGGGTTCGACAGCCGCCCCAGAGCGCTCGGGCTCCGTGCCCATTACTGATCAGGGGTTCGTAGGCTGGCCCCTCGGAAGGGTTCGACAGTCATTCCAGAGCACGCAGAGTGAGGGATGACTCTGGGTACGTCCGATACATGGCCGAGGCTCGGGCTACGCTCCCGAGGTACCCTAGGACATTTCCGAGACCGGCGGGAATGATTTGTAACGGAATCCCACCGGAGGGAGGCCGAGCCCTCGGACCCTGTCGAAGGGGTCTGGGTCCGGCGAATCACCCGCAGGTACTTTTGGAGCGCGCCTCTAGGCCACCAGCCGACCCCTAACGAACGGGACACGGGCGTCCACTCGGATCACCCGTTAGCAGCTCACCGGAAACACCATGTTCGGCGCCCTCCGAGGGCAACATGGCGCTTTCCCCCCTCCTCCTTGCGGAAAGGCGATGCAGGGGCGTATGATAAAAGTCGGGAAAGTCCTTGATCGTCCTCTCGCTCCGTGCAGAGGCTCGGGGGCTGCTCTCGCACCCGGCTACGGCCAAAACTGTTGACAGCGTCAACAAACCAGCTTGATAACTTGGAACCTGACCACGCACCCGGGCTATGGCCAGGCCGCATGAGGGAACGATCAGACCGGCCGAGGCACCACGAAAAGTATTCAGACCTCAGAGAAGTCAAACCACTCCTCCGAGGCCTCGGGGGCTACACCCGGCGGGTGCACTCGCGCGCACCCACCAGAACAAAGCAAAAACCGAGAAAGGCCGGTCCCCTCACCGAAAATGTAGCAAAAGCCTCCAAGAGAGTACCAACACTCCCTTCGAGGCTCGGGGGCTACTGTCGGGTACCATAATTAGGGGTACCCCCAACACTCCTAATCATGGCTGGTAAACACCCTCAGACCAACTAACGGGTGCGGTTCAAGTCAAGGCTTCGTCTACCCAAGGGACGCGACCTCACCCGAGCCTAGCCTCGGGCTTGAGCAGTAGTCCCAGACGAGTTCACGCCTCGCCCGAGGGCCTCCTCAGGCAGCGGGCGCCCCCCTTGGCTCTCCCGAAGCCCGGCTTGGGCATGCTTTGTTGTGAAGCAACCTTGGCCAGACCGCCTCACCAACCGACCGCTTCGCAGGCGCATTCAATGCAGGGGATGCCTGACGCCGTATCCTGACACACGCGCCTCAGTCGGCCAGGCCGAAGTGACCGTAGTCACTTCGCCCCTCTCTTTTACTGTCCGATATGACAGGAAAACAGCACCGCTCGCTCCGCTCCGACTGCCGTGCGAACCACCCAGGCGAAGACTGACAACAAGTCACGATCAACCACCGAGTTCGGCCTCGGGCGCAACAGGAAGCTCCGCCTCGCCCGACCTCAGGCTCCAGCCTCGGGGGGAGATCTCCGCCTCGCCCGACCTCAGGCTCCGGCCTTGGGAGGAGGTCTCCGCCTCGCCCGACCCCCGGACTCGGCTTCGACCTCGGTCTCGGGAGGAATCGCGTCCTCGCCCGACCCCGGCCTCGGCCTCAAGAGAAGTCTCTGCCTCGCCCGACCTTAGGCTCGGACCGACCGCGCCAACAGGGGATACATCATTACCCTATTCCTAGCCCGCTCAGGCTACAAGGAACAAGACCGGCGTCCCATCTAGCTTACCCCGGCGACGGGTAATGATGGTGCCCCGCGTGCACCATGACGCCGGTGGCTCTTAGCCCTTTACGACAGCAAAGAGACGTCAGCAGGATCCTTGCCACACTGCCAGTTGTGCTCCTATAGGACTCAGGCGCTCCTCCGACGGCCACGCTATCACGTGTACAAGGCTCAAGCTCTCTCCCGACGGCCACGTTGGCATGTACACAAGGCTTAGGCACTTCTCTGCCGGACACATTAGCGCATAGCTACACCCTCCATTGTACGTCTGGACTCTCTCCTTGCTTCTATAAAAGGGAGGTCCAAGGCCATCCTGAGGGGGGTTCGCGCGGGGGAAGGAGTGGACGAACGGGCTCCCACTCTCTATCTCTCTCTCCCTCACGCGACGCGCTTGTAACCCCTACTACGAGCGGCACCCCTGGTGCAGGATAATACAAGGCTTGTCTCACCTCTTGTGTTTCATCCCGCGCCAACCCATCTGGTCAGGGGCACGCAGCGATTTCACTCGTCGGTCCAGGGACCCCACGGGTCCGAAACGCCGACAAATTTGAAATAAGGAGAGAGAGTGGTTATAATTTGAAATGAGAACATATCTGGTGCACATGGAAGATTGATGCACATGATACACATATTAAATCATCACCACCCATTTTAGATCTAATGTCTCTAGTTGTTTGGTATATTTTGCTAAGAACACCCTGTATCGTGGTGGTGTGTAGTGGTGGAAGGTGTTATTTGTAAATTAAATGATTAAATAGAAACGTTAGATTTATAATGAGCGGTGATGATTTAATATGTGCACTAGATATGTTATGATTTGGAATAAGGAGCGACAGAGTGGAATTGATTGTCTTCTGTAGATAGTCTCTGCCCCGCACGCATGTCACCGAACAACCGGGACCGGGCAATTCGTCCAGCAGCATGGACGCGCCTCCGCCCTCACAGCCGGACGATGCTGCTCCGGCGCCCTCCTCGACCTTGGCTTCTGCTCCCTCTCCGGCGCCAACATCCAACCCACCCACTTCCGCCGCCGCCGCCGCACCCGACTCGGACTCCGCCATCGCCAACCCTAACCCGAACCTAGGTACCGTCGCAAACCCTGCTCAAACCCTAGAGGCTCCTGTCCCCAGCTCCGCCGCCGCGCGGCCGCCGCCGCCGCGAATGAGGACGCCTTACACGCACCTGGCCGCGCCCATCACGATGTCGTCCTCCTCCTCTGCTGCCACAGCCGCGGCCTCCTCGGCATCCGTTCCGGCGGCATCCTCCTCGGCTCCTCCTATACCACGCGGAGGGGTTGTCCTGGGGGTGCCCGCGCCGCGTTCCACACAGACGCCCGCTGGTTACACTGGGTTCGTTCCGCCGCCTCCGCTTGCTCACCAGTTTGGATCGATGCATCGAGGCCCCGACCAGCCCCCGCCTTCATCTTCACAGGTTTATCTACCCGGTCAATTTCATTGCTTTGCTTCTTGATTCGCAAGTTGATCAAGCTTGGTTGAAATGTAGCTTAACTCTGGAATAACCATGGCAAGTGACTAGTGAGTACTAGCTGCAGTGGTTTCTTTTCACTAACCCCATGACATGTGTGCATTAGACACAGTTGGTTAAATACTGCTAGCTAGTTATCACAGAATACTGGAAGTCTGGAACCCTACTTTGCGATGCACACCTTATTGACCATAGGGTCTCAGAAAAATCCAAACTATCGAATGCATACATGTCTTTTGTGATTTTTGTCTTACAGATTTGGCTGCTTATTTCTTGTCACCCTAGCCACTCTGAAACTGTCAAATTCAACTCATAATGTGGGGTTTGGAGTGAAAACACTCAGTTGCTTATTTCCTCTCACCTCCTATGTTAACTCATGGCATCCTTGCAACACATGGAAGTGTCAAATTCAGCTGTATAGATATAGATGGTGTAGTATCCCTGCTTGTAGGTCATTTATGCTCTGGTTTGGTAGATTACTTTGTACTTAGTTAAGGCATGTCAAATCAGTATAACTGTTTCCTGCCTGCTGGTCTGGGGCCTTTCATTATCAGTAGGTTGCAGCCTTTATCTGTGCTTTTGACTTTGCTGAAGATTCCTTATTCTTGATGGCCTCCAGTTTAGGCAACCTTCCCCTGGGACTCAGAATATTGGGATTGTTGGATCACTCAACACATCCCAGATTAGTCCAGGCACAATATCTGGTCCGCAGAAGCCCAGACCTGGTCTTCCATCATCAACTCCTATTCCATCTGGTAGCCAAATGCCAGGTTCACAAGTAAGAAAAACTTGTTCATTAGAGCAACAAATATTGTACTTTAAGAAACTTATCTTTCTGTTTAAGCTATGGGGTAATCATGTATCTAAACTCTGGTCATAAAAGTTACAATGTTCGGTATCCAAGTTAATATAGGCACAAAATGCATATTCAACTTGTTTGCCATGGGATGCGCCATTGCAGTTCTGCTACAAACATGGATTTACCAGTTACTAGTCTACAAATGCTTCATCATTCTGGTTTATTATAACTGTTTTTGTCTAATTGTACCGCCTCTGTGGTACTAGCACCTTAAATGCTTTTGCTTAAGTTCTATTCTTCACCCAATCCAGTGCACACAGGAATGACCTTTTTATTTATCCCAGTTCATGTCATAAATCTCTGGTTGATTAAACTAATTTCCCACAGAGAGCCCCATCTCAGTCTTTAATGAGGCCGATGACTGTGAGTTCTCCTTCGCTGGCTTCACAACAAACTCCACAAAGTTCGTCTTCAACATTTAGGCCCCAACAGAGGCCACAAGCTTCACAACCAAGACCACAACAATCTCAACTTGTTACTCCACCTCAACAGAACACAATTTTAACACAGCAGCAGCAGCAGCAGCAGCAGCAGCAGCAGCAGAAACAACAACAGAGTGCCTCACATCAAAATCAACAAATTACTGCCCCTAAAAATCAGCCACAGCTTTCTCAGCATCCAACTGCTCGTACTCCAATATCAATGACACCAAAGCCTGATTTGCCTGCTATACAAAATGTTGCTGTTTTACAATCTGTGGATACAGCTGCAACTGACGCAAATGCTAGTGAAACTGGTAATCGATTACTCACCAAGAGAAGTATACATGAATTAGTTGCACAGGTATGTTGCTACTTTTTTGTTCTCAAATATGGGTATGTTGCTACTTCTTCAATATATTTTAAAGGTAGATGGTCAGCATTTTTTCCTCTTCTTTTTTTTCCTTACATATCAACCATTTCATCAGTTCGCACCGCAGATTATTGAGAAGTGTAAAATGCTCCAGTGGGTCCCTTTGGTTCCCTCAATTCATTTTGCAAGTACATCTTTTGCTAGTTCTTTACAGTGGCTGTGGAAGTCATAGCAACAATTGGGCTTGTTTTTTTTGGCGAAAATGATAATTCAAATTCATATGGTCATAGGAGTAACATAAAGGATACTTCATCACTGCATACTATTGTGTTTTAGCAGCTTACAAGAGCTAAGTAGAATTCATTGGTGATACTTAGGGCATGTACAATGCAAGGTACTTAAGCATGAGTGCTTAAATGAGAATGGTTCTTAATAAGCACTTGCATAGAATTTAATTCCTCTAATGCAAATGGGCTCTTAATAAGCTTTAACTACCTTGGTAAGCCCCAGGAGCAAACTTAAGAATCTTATTCTCTATATATGCATCTGGGGCAAATTACATTATGTAAAAACAGAGATTTTTTAGCTGTGCACACCCCCATTGTACAAGATCTTAATGCTTCATTTTACCACAAGTGGCTGTGATTCCATTTTCAAAATTCCCATTCATGTGCTTCTGATGACCTGTGCTAAAGCTTTCCTACTTGGTCGAATGTTGAAGTAGGATATTAGTAAATAGTATTGGTTATTTCTGCGAGTAGCGAACAATACATTTGTTGCATTGATATGCACCATTCAATACTTGACAGATTGATCCTAATGAAAAGCTGGATCCTGAAGTTGAAGATGTTCTTATTGACATCGCAGAAGATTTTGTTGAGTCTGTAAGTTATTCTACTCTCTGCTTTATTGTCAATTTGGAAATGTATTTCCTTTTAACAAGAAGAATAATAACAGAGCATTTTTAGTCTTGTAAGCAAGTTGGGGTAGGCAAGGAAACATATTCATCTGTATGTAATATTGCTTTAAATGCCTAAACTCCTACAGGGTTGAAGGCTCCTAATCTCCATTTTGTTAGACTATCAAAATTTCCCTCCCTTCCTCTTGTTCATCAGATTGGTCTATCCTTTATTGTTGAAATTACATTATTCTATGAGGTCTTCATTGAATAATTGGTGGATGAAAACTTTTCAAAAGATTTGTTCAGTTACAACCATGTATCATCAAATCTGTATGTCATGATATCAATCAACTTCATTTTTCACGCCTTTTGGAACTCCTAGTTTGCTGATAACTGTTTTAAGCAGGTCACAACTTTTGCTTGTTCTTTAGCAAAGCATAGGAAGTCAAGCACATTAGAAGCAAAAGATGTACTCCTACATGCAGGTTCCCATATTTTATCTTGTAGAATATATGTGATATTACCCTTTTAGGTAACCTTTTACTTAAAATATGGTTTTATTGTAGCTTAGTGTTGTCCATTACAGAAAGAAGCTGGAATATCACCTTGCCAGGCTTCAGTGGTGATGAAATCAAACTGTACAAGAAACAGGTAGTTCATAATTGATATTTATACATTTCTATTTATTGCTTGTTTTCAAATTTCTCCAAGTATTTATTTTCTTTTTTGTTCATCCTGTACTAACCATCTTTGTCTTGATGATTTTGCAGCACATAAATGATATTCACAGGGAGAGGCTTGCTCTGGTACCCACTTTTTAAGAATTTGAGCAACTATCCATCTAATTTCATGCTTGATTGTGTGCATATAGCCGTACATCTCCCATCTTATGGTTGACTAGTTAGTTGTTCGTGCATTGCTACGGTTTTTATATATCACATGGATAGACTTTATTTTAATAAAACACAAAAATATGTGTTCTATTGGTTAGGTGGGTGTAAATGTGGAGCCAACGACCAAGGTTCAATCCCCACTCGTGCACAATTTTACTTTATTTTTGCATTAAGCGGGATGCGTGATGTGGGACGCCTGTTGAAATTGGTGCTTTATATAGTAGAGAAAGGCAAGAGGATGTTCTTGAAAATGTTATCGGGGTTGGAAACATAATATAACTGTTGAATAGGCAAAACTCCAACATACTCCCTCCGTCCCAAAACAGTTGTTCCAAAATGCTTGACCTTGTTTCCCAAAGCACATTTCCTTTCTCTCAATACACTTTTATTTTTCCTAATATATCTCTAGCTTTAAGCTCTGTTGGTCTCTCCTCATAGGGACATTTTGGTCTTTTAGCTATAACATTGGTAGGTGTGCACGATCCTAAGGGCGTGTACAACGCAATTAAAAACGGTGTATCTTTAGCTGCCGGCGGGGGCTATCTGTAAAATGCAATTAAAAACTGTGTATCTTTAGCTGCCGGCGGGGGCTATCTGTAAAATGCAATTAAAAACGGTGTATCTTTAGCTGCCGGCGGGGGCTATCTGTAAAATTTCTGGAGAGATTTGTCTTCACCAAACAACTATCCTAGCGCTTGGCTCAGTGACGAAGATACAAATCCTGCCTGTGTTGTATGGTGCATGTCGTTTCTTTTGGATCCAATGTGACGTGACCTCTTCCTTTCCCATTTACTGCATCTTTCCACCAAATGACCATGATCATACTTTAATGCACTTAACACAATGTATTTATTAAAACATTTAATCTAAGACAATGTATTTAAGAGTGTCTTGTGTATGTTTTGTGCTTGAAAAAACATAAGAGAGGCTTCTAGGTTGTACATGCCCTAAATCGCCCACAATTTTGGGGCGGAGGGAGTATATTGAATGTTGTTTCGAAAAATAACTATCTGCCTGAGCATTCTTCTCACTGTTGAATCTGCTACTTGCATCGGCTGCTGTCCTTTCATGTTGGGTTGATGTGTTATTCTCTTTTTCTTGTAATGATCATCAGATAAAGAAGTCCATGGCGACTGACACGAGAAACTCTGCTGCCCAAGCTGCAGCTAACCAGAAAAATCAGACTCCGAAACCACCTGCCCCAGCTTCCCCGTGAAACATGTCCACAGGCCCTGCAAACACAGTATCAGTGTACCACGCATCACATCTGTGGTGTTCGGACAGTTGTCGGTTGTATGTTGGTAGTGTTGCAATGAGTACATGTATAGATTATTCTGTCGTTACTCGTTACTAGGATCTGGTTAGAATGTTGTTTAGTTAATCCAATGCATGGTTTCTATTATTGTATATCACTTCTGTTCTAAGCTATAAATCATTTAGGGGTAGTCTAGGAGCCACAAAACCTGAGGGGATTGAAGGGACTAAAATCCCCTCATTCAATTTTAAATAAGAATAGGATTTTTTACTCTTCTCTGTTTTTTTTCTCCCGAACTAGCTCGATTCAAGGCTTGTTCGGTTATTTTCAATCCATATGGATGGGAGGGGATTAATACGGATTGAGAGATATTTTGATTTACTAGGGATTGAAACCTCTCAATCCCTGTCAATTCATATGGATTTGGTAGATTTGGTTACTAGGGGATTAAAGGAAAAATTAGTTCTACTCTAATCCCCATCAATTTCTAGTCACTAAACTGGCCCTTAGCCTTTTTTTTATTACTTGCATTTTGCGCGCGCTCTCTCATTACAATCGTGTCTTGCGTTGGGCTTAAGCTAGTTTATGTTGACCTAGTTTGTTTTGCTAACGAGGCTTGGCGAACAAACGAACCAAATGTGGGTTCACACTTTCGCACAGGGAACAACGTGTTGGCAGGATCGTGTATCAATTGGGTTGTAAAGCGCTGTGTATTAGAATCACCACTTAATCATGCTTGAGATTCTAAAACCAGGTTAACTAACCTTTGCTCACTAACCAACTCGCAGGTGCTTTTCCAAACATCTGGGCAACTGGACGAGTCGACGACATTTTTTTCATCACGGGTACTGGTTTTGGGTGATCACGGGTCTTGGTTTTGGGCATGTTTAGGCCGACTCCAGCACCAAAAGTTTAATCATATGCACTGTTATATATATTGTTATGCATTGTAGACTGCACTATTTATAAAATGAATTTGAATATAGGTATAAGAATGGATAGTCTTATGGCCCTCAGCAGTCACAACAGATGAACATGTTCATCAAACGGCGAAGAAAAAGCATTGTGCAGATGGGCCCAACCAGCTTTGACTGTATACTGACACTATACTGACACTGGCACACCGCCACACGTTTAGGCGAACACAAGGCGTCCAGCAGCCTCCTGTCGCCTGTCGCCGGGGGCCGGCACGTGGTCGTCCGGCGACCCAACATGCTTGTCTATGAAGTGGTGTCGAGCTTCCCATTCGTCTGAGAGTCGAGACAGACGCTGTTTCTGTCAACTCCCATGCATCTATACGTCGCCATGCAGTTTCATTAGCTTGCAAAATGTCAAGCGATGAAGCTGAAGATTTATTTCGGCGGACAAAACTGTCTGGCGGTGTGATAACTCCCTGTTTGTCGTGCATGCGCCATGTTAAGATGACAGAAACACGCGTGTGATGAGCTCATGTGGAGGAACAGTGTCTGGACATGGCGCCACCAGATGCTGCTGATGCCATTTCTTGCCGGGCGCTGGGTGCTGTGCAGAATGGTTCGGCGGCCCTTTTCGGCAACGGGATCGAGCGACTCGAGGACAGTTGCGCGCCTGCGATACACTACTGGCCGCTGGTACCTCCGAAATTTCGTGACCCTGCTTCCATGTACAGATGTACTACTAGTAGTAACCAAATAGGCGGGTGTACGACGGAAACATACATCATGCATTCATGTTTCTACAAATTCCCTTCTTGGTGCATTTTTTGTTCCTCTTTCGCCATCCACAGCCACTTGTTGCCTTTGGGCTTGATCTCAAAGTGACAATTCAAGTCTAAAATCCAACAAGATTTGTAAGGGTGTTTTATTGGTGAAAGAGAAATAGGGTTAAACCTTTTTCCTATAAATAATTTTGGTGGTTGAATGTCCAACACAAATATTGGACTAACTAGTTTGCTCTAGATTATGTATTCTACAGTCTCAACTATTCACCTTCGGGTTTCTCAGGCACCGCTCCGCTATAATTCACCGGACTGTCCGGTGTGCCACCGGACTGTCCGGTGCACCAAGCGGAGCAACGACTAACAGCGCAACGGTCGTCTGCAAAAGTGTGAACAGTGCGTGAACAGTGCACGCAGAAGTCAGAGCAGGTGTCAGAGGCGCACCGGACAGTGAACAGAACCTGTCCGCTGCAGCACCGACCAGACTGTCCGGTGCGACATGAAATCAGCACTCCAACGGTCAGAATCTTCAGAACCCTAACGGTTGGGTGACGTGGCTGGCACACCAGACTGTTCGGTGCGCCCATCGACAGACAGCCTCCCCAACGGCTATGTGGTGGTTGAGGGCTATAAATACCCCCCAACCACCACCACTCCAAGCATCCAAGTTTTTCAGATATCTCATTCAATACAAGAGCTAGTGCAATCAATACAAGACACAATTCAAAAGAATCAAAGCCTCTCCAAGTCCCGAATTCACTCCAAACACCTAGTGACTAGAGAGAGTGTTTTGCTCGTGTTCTTTGAGCTCTTGTTCTTGGATCGCTTTCTTCTTCCTCATTCTTGTTCTCAAGACACTTATAACTAAAGCAAGAGACACCAATTGTGTGGTGGTCCTTGTGGGGTATAAGTGACCCATTTAATTAATGAGAAAGCTCACTCGATCTAGGTGACCGTTTGAGAGAGGGAAAGGGTTGAAAGAGACCCAGTCTTTATGACCACCTCAACGGGGATTAGGTTTTCAAGAACCAAACCTCGGTAAAACAAATCACCGTGTCATCCGCTTTATTTCTTGGTTGAATTGTTTTCGCCCTCTCTTTTGGACTCAATTTTAATTCTAACGCTAACCCCGGCTTGTAGTTGTGCTTTAAGTTATAAATTTCAGATTCCGCCTATTCACCCCCTCTAGACGACTTTCAATTGGTGTTGGGGGCCTTCGGCTTCCGAAGGTCCTCAAAAACATGATTTAACAATGTTTCTAGAAGTATAATTCATGAATAGGTACCTTCGGACTTAAGTTGAAACCACAGCGTGAAGAAACACGAGAAGGAGTATGAAGGGTAGCGCGAAGCCGAAGTTGTACGCAGGAGAGCTTCGACACGATAGCAGAAAGGGGAAACCGACTTAAAGATGAAAAGGCTATTTGGACCTCGATGGACTACTATAGAGTTATTAGCAAATGTAAAGGGTATGGGTGTAATTTTACATGGGCTGTGTCCCGTGCCTATAAATAGATGAACAGTAACTCCGTACTGTTCATGTTGACTTGGCATTGATCCTTACATCACGCTGGTACTTTTTACCTTCTTTCAAGTCGAAGGTACACTTGTAATTTGATATTGTTTCTATCTTTCCATGATAATAAAATAGAAATGAGATAATGATGATATATGGCCGCTTATATATTATTTTATGCTCTATATGATTCTTTTCTCATCCCTATATGTTATGTTGACGAAGGAATGTCCTTCATTACCTTCGTCCGAATGTCATTATATCCTAAGGGAAATAATGCTTCGAAGGACGAAGGGCTTTAGCGTTTAACGTTTTCTATGTTGCCTTGTTCTTAACTCATAGCACTTGAGAACAAGTCCCCAACATTGGCGCCCACCTCCGGTGAACCCTTTTTTCGACCACCTTCAACAAGCATCGACCTTCGTCATGCCACCAAAGAAAGCTTCGGCAACAGGGGCTGCCGTTCTGCAGCCGCTGGACCCGAACCAGGAGACCCTCTCCCTTCGGGAAGCCCGAAACCAGAAGAGGAAAGCCACTAGTCCAACACCACAAGAGGATGAGTTGGACCAGGAAATCAGGAATATGGAGATGCTCCATCAGCAGGTCCAGAAGAAGGAGAAGATCGCTCGGTTAGCTGACTTGCAAAGGCAGATTGACGAAGCTACCGAAGAAGTGCGTCATCTTGCTCAAGATGAGCAGAATCGAAGGCCATACCACAGAGAATTGCACCAAGAGGGCTTCTTCAACGAAGATGACTGGTATGAGGATTTCCATCATAGAAATTTTGCTTTTGATGATGCTTCTCCTCTGTCAGCAGAACTGTAGGCTACGCCCTGGCCGCCGTCCTACACGCCACCCCAGCTCCCCATGTATGACGACACTCAGACCTAAAGCAGTTTCTGATGAGCTACGAAGCAACTATATCTTCGTATGGTGGCAACACTGCTGTCATGGCAAAATCCTTCGTCATGGCAGTCAAAAATGTTGCACAAACTTGGTACTCCTCTCTTCGGCCAGGAACAATCACATCATGGCAGAAGCTGAAGGACATGCTGATCACCAGTTTTCAAGGGTTTCAGACGAAGTCGGTTACTGCTCAAGCCTTATTCCAGTGCACGTAAGACCAAGAGGAATACCTCCAGGCGTATGTCCGAAGGTTTTTGCGTCTAAGGGCACAAGCGCCAACAGTGCCCAATGAAATTGTCATTGAGGCTATGATTAAGGGGCTTTGGCCAGGACCTTCAGCCCAGTACTTTGCCAGAAAACCCCCTCAAACCCTGGAGAAACTGCTTCAGAAAATGGATGAATACATCCATGATGACAATGATTTTCGACAGAGAAGGGAGGAAGCTTATAGGTTCTCCGAAATGGCCAGGGGCTTTGGAGGGAGGATTCACCCTAGGCACGTTAGATCAATTCATTCCGCTCAGAATGATGACAGGGGAAGTCAACAACAGAGGCCGCAATATTCTTCCCAGGCTTCGGGGCAGCAACAAAGCTATCCTCGGCCCTCAGCTCCAAGGGGCAGAGGCGCCAGGGGCTTCGGAGGAAGGTTTGGGGATCAGCCCAGGAAAATTTATTGTCTATTCTGTGGTGAGGACAAGGGCCACACTACCAGGATGTGCCATGTCACCATCCAGAAATAGAAAGAGATAGCAGAAGCTGCAGCCCAACAGAGTCAGCCGAAGCAAGTCATGCATACTGCTTCGTACCACTCGCCGTACATTCCAGAGTACGTGGGTAACCATCATGCAGCCTCTGTTACTTCGTCAAGCCAACCTCAGGCATCTTGGCAACAGCCTCCACCCCCACCACCATTGCAACGAGGCCAGCAGCCAGAAGGGAGCCAGCACATTCATCAGCAACGAGACTTCAGAGAGGAGTCCGAAGCTCGCACAGTCAACAGTACTATGCCAGAATCGAAGCACATCTACTAGAAGATATCCTACTTCTGAAATAGTTCTGGCATTCGTTATCATTTTTCTTTTTTAATAAAGAACAATCGTTAAAGGCTTAAATTTTTCCTGTCGTTTTCTATTCCTTGTAATAGTTTCGTTTTGGTCATAGTGGAAATATATCTCTTTTACAGACTCACGAAATCAAAAAAAATTTGGCGAAGCATGAAAGTTGCTCTCAAGAGGGAGCGGGGCTCATAATCACATTACAAGTTTTGCCGAAGCAACAAAAAGTCGTTCCTAAGGGAGCGCAGTGTAAGTTTTCTGCTCAAAAGTCGTTCCAAAGGGAATGCAGAGCTTACAGCGAAAAATAAACGCTGATTCCGCTGAAGTAAAAGGCGAAGAAGCTCCTAAGAGAGGCTTACAGCGAAAAATAAACGCTGATTCCGCTGAAGTAAAAGGCGAAGAAGCTCCTAAGGGAGACTTACAGTGAAAAATAAACGCTGATTCCGCTGAAGTAAAAGGCGAAGAAGCTCCTAAGGGAGGCTTACAGCGAAAAATAAACGCTGATTCCGCTGAAGTAAAAGGCGAAGAAGCTCCTAAGGGAGGCCTACAGCGAAAAGTCAGCGCTGATACACCGAAAAATAAGCGGTGAAGCCGAAAAGTAAACGGCAAAAAGATTGTGTGCTTCATTGAGAGAATGGGTGTGTATTTTCGGCATAAATACCATTTTGCATAGCATAACATCATTAAATCATTTTGCATAGCATAACATCATACATCATCTTGCATCAATGGCGCGAGAAGGGGACTCAATGTTGATCTTCGGGGATTGATTCGAAAAAGCAGTGCCAAGGCACAACATAAGTATTGAAGAAGTATAGCTTCGTCAAACTCTAAAATGAAAAGGTGATCTATTGCTTACGAAGTGTAATGACTTTACGAAGATCGGATGTTTTTACGAAACATGGATGTTCTTCACAACGCATGAAAAGAAGGGAAGGTGTTTTTTTGCCGAAGGCTCAAAAACGGTATGTATGTAAGGTTTCATGCGTCGTAAAGAATTCAGTTACAAGAAGCTTAAATATTGCATTCAAAATTATAAAAATACTACACACTTTATTCAGCAAATATTATATTACAAATGTTTTTACAATAGAAGCTATTCTTCTTTTAAAACTGCTTCTGCAGCTTCGTTCAGCAGTCGATTAACAACTTCATCCAGAATAGCTTCGGCCACTTTAGTAACTTCATCTTCTTTATCTGCTTTGGGGTTGGCCGTCAACTCGAGGGGCTCTAGAGGAGGAGATAGTTCAGCTGTGATATAAAACATAAATAAGTCCAAAGTCGCAAAGTTAGTAAATAAAGTTAAAAAGTTATTAAGTATACCTATTCGCCTCTCAAGTTCCACCGCTTTCTCAGCTGCCTTCGTCGCTTCTTTTGATTCATGGGAATCTTTTTCACTCTTTCTTATCATCTCATGCGCCATCCCTCGGCCGCCATTCTCCCAGATGCCAGTAAAGAATTTTCCGCCAATTAAACTTGCTTCGGCCGAGGGATCTTTTGTATCTTCGATAGATAAAGTAGCTTCGGCTTGGGCCAAAGCTTTCACATGGTCGCAACCTGATTTCTCTAAAATAGCTACGATTCCCCTGGCACCCGAGAAAGCGCAGATATCCCCGCGACCACTCAAAACCTCTTCAAAAGCTTCAGCTTCGTTATTGATCCAATCAATTGGTCCTTCAGGATCACCCCTTACGAAGTTGTCTTCGTTAGAAAACGCGCCAATATTGGCGAAGCTAGTTTTTATTTTCTTAACACACTCTATAGACTTTTCATAGCATCTCTCCTTGGATGCACGAAGTTCATCAACTGTTTTTTGTAAATGGTTCCTCCAATATACACTAATATCTCGTTCAGCCTCTGCAACACCGCATTTTTCTTTAGCTTCGAATAGCTGTTTCTGAAGATCTTCGATTTCGTATTTTTGAGCTTCAGCTTGGGCTTTGGAAGCAACTTCGTCTTCTCTTATTTTGTTCAACAATGAGTGTAATATTGTGTCTTTTTCAAGACCTTCGTTTCTTAGTTCAATCACTTCGGAACGAAGGTTGTTCAAGGCTATGGTATACCCTTCATCTTCGGCACTTTTTTGTGCCCTGAGGGCGTTGCTAAGAATAAGGCCATGCAAAAAATGCGGTATTAAGTGTAAGCAAATGAAAAATTTTGTTTTTAAATACAAGAATCTAATTTTCTCACTTTTAAACTATTGTATGCTAAGCTGTCGGCCAGCTCATCTTTTGATAACACTGAGAGCCCATCTTCTAGTGTAGGGAAACTGAAGCTCTTGCCCATCTCTCGGCAGACAGAAATCTCTTTACTGTCTGGGAGACAATACAAGAAGTCTTCTTCCCCGCTGCCGTTGAATACCAGGGCCCCCTTTGGATATTTCAACCTTCGAGCATAGAATTGATCCTCTTGCTTTTCTTTTTCAGATAATATTTTTCCCGAAGCATGTCGTATGATATAATCAGTAGCTTCAGATGATGCTTCGGGAATAGGAATGGCGGTTTTTCCAGTCAGAATTTCTTCTGCAGCTTCCTTCTTTGTTTTTTCTCCGATTTCCAAGGATTTCTCCTTGGCGGGCTCTGAAGGCCCAGCTTCGGTCTCAACTTGGACCTTGCCAGCTTCGGCCTCGATGTGTGGTTCCGAAGCTTCGGCAGCTTTCTTCGGGGTAGAGCTTGAAGTTTTTGTTGTTTCTAGCACATCTAATACGTTGACCATTCTCTTCCTCTTAGGGGTCGTCGAGAGATCCTTTTGTGCCTTCGGCATTGTCACCTCTGCCGAAGGACTTATTACTTCCAATATTCTCGTTTTCTCAACCTTCATCTCTTCAATGTTAATAGATTTCGGGTCATCTGATTTGGCTGATGATGCCTTCGGCGATACAAACGGTTCAATTTTCTGCGTAGCCGCAGGTTTCTTGCCTTCGATCACCGAAGAAGTCTCACCACCAAATTCAGGCACCATGGCCGGTTCAATATAGCGTGGTCGATGAGTAAGGACCTTCACCCTTTTCCTCTTCAGCGCGGGCTCGCTCGGAGCAGCTGAAGCATCATCTCTCCTGGAACCTCCACTTTTTCTTTTTTACCCCCGGGGCGGGTAACGGTAGTCAGGATACATGAATCCAATGGCATCAAAAACTTTGTTTAGTCTCTTCTTTTTCCGGTTCCCGAAGGCCGCAGATAATGCGTTATCTTCTGCTCTGGAGTACAGCCCAAGCAAATCATCGCTTGTAGCTTCGACGCTTTTCAGCCAGTCGTCGTCTGGCTCGATAAACTGGTCTCTAAACCTGAAGGTATATTTTAGTCGAACCAAACCACCTTTGTGGGGATTGCTGATGGATTATTTTGGCATCTCCCAATCGTCTAACAATGGCCATATCCTGTAGGCCACGTGCTCTTGAACTAAGTCCCTTGTCCCGATGAAAGAGCAGACTAAGCCGAAGGCCTTGCGACATTCTTCGGCCGCTTCATCAATTTCTACCTTCGGTTTCCGGAGCCCGAAGCGTTGCCAGATAGGGCGCATGATTATATCTTTAATGTCTTCTCGTGCCTTTAAATCATTTTTTACATAAAACCATTCTTTCGTCTAGTCTCCGGGCCATCTCCTCCGAAAAGTCGGTACCGGGGAGCTTGAGCCAGAACGAGCAACAAAGCTATAGCAGCCGAAATTATTATGATACTGTTCTTTACCCTAGGGCTTCGTCTCATACAACAGTTCATGCATACTATAGAAACTTTTTGCATTTGGCTCCAAGCCCTGACTCCTTAAAGCCCACACGAAGATTCCCATTCTTATAATAGCTTCGGGGGTAATCTGGTGAAGGTAAATCTGAAATATCTTCAAAACCTCGACTACGAAGCTGCTCAGAGGAAGCCGAAGCCCAGCCTTCAAAAAGCTTTGGAAGATCACGATCTCATTCTCCTCTGGAGTAGGACAAGTCTTCTCTCCGTCGTCAGCCCTCACAACAGACATATCCCGAAAGTATCTCCCCCTCATGTTGTTAAGATGGCTTTGTTTAATAGTCGATTTTCCAAAAACTGCATGGCTTGGTCGCCAGGGTTGATCTTCAGAGTCTTCCCCGCCGCTCTCCACATTGTAGCTGTCACTATCACTAGTGTCTTCAGACAAACCCTCCAAAGTTTCCCTAGCAATCTTCTCTGCATTTGTCCTTGCTATCTATTCAATAAAGCCAAGATTCATCTCCTCAGAAAGGCTCAGCTTCGGTTCAGCGATAGCTTTCTTATCCTCAGACATCTTCGAAAGTGCTGAGAAAAGTGCTCTCAAAGCCGAAGCTCAAAAATTTTAAAAAGCTAAGCAAGTGTTGATGCGCAAGAGCTAAAAATTGAGTAAGAGCAGATGGCAAGAAAGCGTGCCAAATGAGCTCGTCGTGTGCTCTTATTTATACGCCTGGTGCGTTGCGTGCTGAAGGGCCTGCTTGTCAGTGGCTGTTGCTATTCTAGCAAAGGGAAGGTGTTTTTTTGGACCTTCGGCTCAGGGCCTTCGTCCTTGTTGCAATCTGAATTTATCATTCTAATAAATTAATATTGCGAGGGGCTACTGTTGGGGGCCTTCGGCTTCCGAAGGTCCTAAAAAACATGATTTAACAATGTTTCTAGAAGTATAATTCATGAACAGGTACCTTCGGACTTAAGTTGAAACCACAGCGTGAAGAAACACGAGAAGGAGTATGAAGGGTAGCGCGAAGCCGAAGTTGTACGCAGGAGAGCTTCGGCACGATAGCAGAAAGGGGAAACCGACTTAAAGATGAAAAGGCTATTTGGACCTCGATGGACTACTATAGAGTTATTAGCAAATGTAAAGGGCATGGGTGTAATTTTACATGGGCTACGTCCCATGCCTATAAATAGATGAACAGTAACTCCGTACTGTTCATGTTGACTTGGCATTGATCCTTACATCACGCTGGTACTTTTTACCTTCTTTCAAGTCGAAGGTACACTTGTAATTTGATATTGTTTCTATCTTTCCATGATAATAAAATAGAAATGAGATAATGATGATATATGGTCGCTTATATATTATTTTATGCTCTATATGATTCTTTTCTCATCCCTATATGTTATGTTGACGAAGGAATGTCCTTCATTACCTTCGTCCGAAAGTCATTATATCCTAAGGGAAATAATTCTTTGAAGGACGAAGGGCTTTAGTGTTTAACGTTTTCTGTGTTGCCTTGTTCTTAACTCATAGCACTTGAGAACAAGTCCCCAACAATTGGTATCAGAGCCCGGTAATTCATTAGAGTCTAACCACTCGAAGTGATGTCGGGAGATCATGCCAAGAGGGAGATCATGACCGATGAGAAGTCCACAAGCCACGGGAAGGCTCCATCAAGGGAGTCCGACAACAAGCTCAAGGAGGGATCACCTCCTCACAAGTCGCATCGGAGTGGCGACAAGAAAAAGAAGAAGAGGAAGGTGGTCTACTACGAGACCGATTCTTCGTCGCCATCCACCTCCGGCTTCGACGCGCCGTCTGTCACTTCTAAGCGCCATGAGCGCAAGAAGTATAGTAAGATGCCACTTCATTATCCCCATATTTCTAGATGCACTCCTTTACTTTCCGTCCCACTAGGAAAACCACCGGTTTTTGATGGTGAAGATTATTGTATGTGGAGTAATAAAATGAGACATCTAGCTCTAGGCAATCAACACATGTTAAATTGCCTAAAAAGAAAACTCCTGCTGCATCAAATGAGCCAATTATTTCATTTAAGACTTTTGATGCATCTTATGTTTTAACTAACAAATCAGGCAAAGTAGTTGCCAAATATGTTGGGGCTAAACACAAGGGATCAAAGACTTGTGTTTGGGTGCCCAAGGTGCTTGTTTCTAATGTGAAAGGACCCAAGACCATTTGGGTACCTAAGAACAAGGCCTAAAACTGTTTTGCAGGTTTATGCATCAGGGGGCTCAAGTTGGATAATTGATAGCGGATGCGCAAACCACATGACAGGGGAGAAAAGGATGTTCTCCTCCTATGAGAAAAATGAAGATCCCGAAAGAACTATCACATTCAGGGATGGAAATCAAGGTTTGGTCAAAGGACTTGGTAAAATTGCTATATCATCTGACCATTCTATTTCCAATGTTTTTCTTGTAGATTCTTTAGATTACAATTTGCTTTCTGTTTCTCAATTATGCAATATGGGCTACAACTGTCTTTTTACAGATACAGGTGTTACTGTCTTTAGAAGTGATGATTCAGTAGCATTTAAGGGAGCGTTAGAGGGTCAACTATACTTAGTTGATTTTAATAGAGCTGAACTTGACACTTGCTTAATTGCTAAGACTAATATGGGTTGGTTCTGGCATCGCCGACTAGCCCATGTTGGAATGAAGAATCTTCACAAACTTTTAAAGGGAGAACATATTTTGGGACTATCAAATGTTCATTTTGAGAAAGACAGGGTTTGTAGCGCATGCCAAGCAGGAAAGCAAGTTAGCGTCCACCATCCACACAAGAACATAATGACAACGGATAGGCTGCTCGAGCTACTCCACATGGACCTATTCGGCCCGATCGCTTACATAAGCATCGGCGGGAGTAAGTACTGTCTAGTAATTGTGGATGATTATTCTCGCTTCACTTGGGTATTCTTTTTGCAGGAAAAATCTCAAACTCAAGAGACCTTAAAATGATTCTTAAGACGGGCTCAAAATGAGTTCGGATTAAGGATCAAAAAGATAAGAAGCGACAACGGGACAGAGTTCAAGAATTCACAAATAGAAGGATTTCTTGAGGATGAGGGCATCAAACATGAGTTCTCTTCTCCCTACACACCTCAACAAAATGGTGTAGTGGAGAGGAAGAATAGAACTCTACTGGACATGGCAAGAACCATGCTTGATGAGTACAAGACACTGGACCAGTTTTGGGCCGAGGCAATTAACACCGCCTGCTACTCCATCAACCGGCTCTACCTTCACCGAATCCTCAAGAAAACATCGTATGAACTCCTCACTGGTAAAAAGCCAATGTTTCATATTTTAGAGTCTTTGGGAGCAAATGCTTTATTCTTATTAAAAGAGGTAGAAAATCTAAATTTGCTTCAAAAGCTGTAGAAGGTTTTTTACTTGGTTATGACTCAAACACAAGGGCATATAGAGTCTTCAACAAATCCACTGGATTAGTTGAGGTTTCTTGTGACATTTTGTTTGATGAGACTAATGGCTCCCAAGTGGAGCAAGTTGATCTTGATGAACTAGATGATGAAGAGGCTCCATGCGTCGCGCTAAGGAACATGTCCATTGGGGATGTATGCCCTAAGGAATCCGAAGAGCCTACACAAACACAAGATCAACCGTCATCTTCAAATCAAGCATCTCCACCAACTCAAGATGAGGATCAGGCTCAAGATATCGAGGAAGAAGATCAAGAAGATGAGCCACCTCAAGAGGAGGACAATGATCAAGTGGGAGATGATGATGTTCAAGACAAGGAAGATGATCAAGAAATACAGGGTCAAAGACCGCCACACCCGAGAGTCCACCAGGCTATTCAAAGAGATCACCCCGTCAACTACATTCTTGGTGATATCCATAAGGGGGTAACTACTCGATCTCGAGTCGCTCATTTTTGTCTTTTGTTTCCTCTATCGAGCCTTACAGATTAAGAGATTTGGATTGGGTGATGGCGATGCAAGAGGAGCTCAACAACTTCATGAGGAATGAGGTATGGCATTTAGTTCCACGTCCTAATCAAAATGTTGTAGGTACCAAGTGGGTATTTCGCAACAAGCAAGATGAGCATGGTGTGGTGATAAGGAACAAAGCCCAACTTGTGGCCAAGGGTTATTCACAAGTCGAAGGTTTGGATTTCGATGAAACTTATGCACCCGTAGCTAGGCTTGAGTCAATTCGCATATTACTTGCCTATGCTACTTACCATGGCTTCAAGCACAATCAAATGGACGTGAAGAGTGCCTTCCTCAATGGACCAATCAAGGAAGAGGTCTATGTTGAGCAACCTCCTGGCTTTGAAGATAGTGAGTATCCTAACCATGCGTATAAACTCTCAAAGGCGCTTTATGGGCTCAAGCAAGCCCCAAGAGCATGGTATAAATGCCTGTGAGATTTCCTTATCACTAATGGCTTCAAAGTTGGTAAAGCCGATCCTACTCTCTTTACTAAAACTGTTGCAAATGATTTGTTTGTATACCAAATTTATGTTGATGATATCATATTTGGGTCTACTAACAAATCTACTTGTGAAGAGTTCAGTAGGATCATGGTACAGAAATTCGAGATGTCAATGATGGGGGAGTTGAGATATTTCTTAGGGTTTCAAATCAAGCAACTCCAAGAGGGCACCTTCATCAGCCAAATGAATTATATTCAAGACATTCTTAAGAAGTTTGGAATGAAGGATGCCAAGCCCATCAAGACACCCATGGGAACCAATGGGCATCTCGACCTCGACACGGGAGGTAAATCCATAGATCAAAAGGTATACCGATCGATGATAGGATCTTTACTTTATTTATGTGCATCTCAACCGGATATTATGCTTTCCGTATGCATGTGTGCAAGGTTCCAAGCCGATCCTAAGGAAGTTCACCTTAGGGCCATGAAGAGAATCATGAGATATCTAGTTTACACTCTTAAGTTTGGGCTTTGGTACCCCAGGGGATCAACCTTTGATTTGATAGGATATTCCGATGTCGATTGGGCAGGGTGTAAAATTGACAAAAAGAGCACATCAGGGACTTGTCAGTTTCTGGGGAGATCCCTGGTGTCTTGGGCTTCAAAAAAACAAAACTCAGTAGCCCTATCAACCGCCGAAGCCGAGTATATTGCCACAGGCCATTGTTGTGCGCAATTACTTTGGATGAGGCAAACCCTCAGGGACTATGGCTACAAATTGAGCAAAGTCCCTCTCCTATGTGACAATGAGAGTGTTATCCACATGGCGGAGAATCCCATTGAACACAGCCGCACTATGCACATAGACATTCGGTATCACTTTTTGAGGGATCACCAACAAAGGGGGGATATCGAGATAGCTTACATTAACACCAAAGATCAATTAGCCGATATCTTTACCAAGCCTTTAGATGAGAAAACCTTTAGCAAACTTAGGAATGAGCTAAATATTCTTGATTCTCGGAATTTTGATTGAAACATTGCACACATTGCTCATTTATATACTTTTGATCTTATCTCTTTCATTTGCTACAACTAATGTGTTTCCAGGTGTGTTTATATGCCAAGTCGTAGATTGAAAGGGAAATGGAGTACTCGACGAAGACAAGGCTTCCACTCCACTCTATCGGTATCATTTACACTTCATCGTTGCTTCACAACACTCTCCAATTTGGTATAATCTTTCACTCATATATTGTTTACTAAAGGGGGAGAAAGTTTAAGGGCTCTCAATGTCTCCGTTTTTGGCGATTAATGCCAAAGGGGGAGATAGTATTAGCCCAAAGAAAAAGGACCGTCGCACCACTGTAGGAAACGGGTGACGCCTAAGAGGGGGGGTGAATTAGGACTTCTAAAACTTTTACTAAACTAGGCCACAAATAAATCCCTAGAGCAAAACCTATGCAAATAATCAAACTAGAATGTGCAAACTAGGTTTTGTCTAAATGTTGCTATCTCTACCGCAAAGGCTAAGTATCAATCTACACTAAATAAGTATGAATACAAGATTGAAACTTAAATGCTTAATATAAATGCAGAAACTTAAAGAGCAAAGTAGAGAAGCAAACTCTCATGGATGACACCAGTATTTTTACCGAGGTATCCGGAACCACGCAAGGTCCCGACTAATCCTCGTTGGTGCCCCTACGCAAAGGGAAGCCCACGCGAGGGCCAAGGACCACGGTCGAGTAACTCCGTAGAGAGCCGCGGGCCTTCTCCACGCGCAAGTGGTGCTCCGCTTCCGGCTCCTCTCGGACGCTCCCCGCCGTCTCCACTATCGAGCTTCCGGCCGAAACGCCGCGGGCCTCGTTCCCTCCGGTACACGGTGGCGGCCGTGACACAAACGCGGTTGTCACGGTCTCGCAAGACTCTCGCCCCACTCGGTACAATTACAACGGCTCACGCAAGAGCCAAGGGGTTGTGTGGTTTGTCTAAACTCACTCAACTAACTAGGGTTCACCTAGAGCAAGCGCTAAAGCAGTCTAACTAACCTAAGCACTTCGCAAAGCACCTACGCTAATCACCGAGTGATTCTATTAAGCACTTGGGTGTTTGAGCTCTTGGAAATGTGCACTATATGCCTTGGTATGTTGCTTGGGCTCCCACACCTTCAAATGGCCGGTTGGGTGAAGTATATATAGGCCCTAACTCCAAAATAGCCGTTGGAGAAAAGCTGCAGTTCTCTGCGGCACACCGGACAGTCCGGTGGTGCACCGGACAGCGCACTGTAGCCTGTCCGATGCGCCTAGCCGTTGCTCTGTCAGAGCAGGTGACCGTTGGCGCCGCAGGCTTTTCCACACCGGACAGTCTGGTGCTCACACCGGACAGTCCGGTGGTCTTCTCTCCGAGTGCCACCTAGAACTAGCCGTTGGGCTGGAGTTCCCTGGTGCACCGGATAGTCCGGCGTGTGGGCACCAGACAGTCCGGTGTGCCATCGGACAGTCCGGTGTGCCTCGCACAGACAGTCCGCAACAGCACACTTGGACTTTTCTTGGATCTTCTTAATGTCTTCTTTTGAGGTGTTGCTTTCCTCAATTCCTTAGTCCAAGTAAATCTTGCATCCTGTGAACTACAAACACAAACACTAGAAAACTTATTAGTTCACGGATTGTGTTGTTCATCAAACACCAAAACTCGATTGACCAAATGGCCCAGGGTCCATTTTCCTTACAATCTCCCCCTTTTTGGTGATTGATGACAACACAACCAAAGCAAGCAAATAATACAAGTATTTGAATGAAAATATGCAATCTACTTGCTAGGATGCATGTTAGTCCCCACAATGTGAAATTATGGACTTAAGCCTCCCCCTAACTCCATAATTCACTTACTTCCTATTTTAGGACCAAATAACCAAAACCACTTGAAAAACCATTTGTAGATATAAAATTTTAAATTTGTGGTGTTTGGTGTTTGATATAGTTTTCATTGCTTTGGTCCCTAAACTTCTCCCCCTTTGGCATCAACCGCCAAAAAGGAAGACATTAAAAGCATGTAGGAAGTAAATAAAAGCTTGCCCTCATCAAGAATTTTATCAGATGATACCACTTGAAGGATACTAAATTAAACCATATGAATGATATTAGTTGAAAGGATTACTCCCCCTAAACGAGTGTTCTCTTTAGAAAGAATTTTCTCCCCCTTTTTAGAGATGAAGAAATACTCCCCCTAACAGAGATCCTCTACTTAGGAAAAAGCATGTGAAAATTAGAGGTGCAAGACATGATTTGAAAAGACTAACTTCCCTTATGCATAGGTAACAGAATAATAGTTAACTACTTATGCATTTTTAGCAACATGGAAGTATATGATATGAAATATAGTCTAATCAAATTATTGGAGAAGACATGTAAATTGTTGGGGACTTGTTCTCAATGCTTCGGGTTAAGAACAAGGCAACATAAAAAGTGTTAAATGATGAGGTCCTTCGTCCCTCGAAACATTATTTCCCTTCAGGATATAATGTACTCCGGACGAAGGTCACAAATAATATACCTTCGTAAGTGCGATAAGTTATGACGAAGGACTTATGAGCAACATTAAAAGTAATATAAACATTTAAACTTTATTACCATGTCATTTCTATTTTATTATCGTATATCAATAGAAATGACTTCAAATTACAAGTGTACGTTCGGGTTGCAGAAAGACAAAAGTACACGGATGACGCAAAAGTAAAATGCCAGATCAGCGTGAACAGTACGGGAGTACTGTTCATCTATTTATAGATGCGGGACGCAGCCCACGTAAAATTACATTCATGTCCATTACATTTGCTAATGACTTATGGAAATCTGTCAAGGCCCAAGTAGTCTTTTCATCTTTAAGTCGGTTCCCCTCTCTGCTATCGCGACGAAGCTTCCCTGCGCACAGCTTCGGCTGTGCACCATCCTTCGTGGAGCTTGGTAATCAGCCCGTCCTCCATTTTAATCCCCCTTCGTCTGGTTCAGGCTTCGTCCTGACCGTACTTCATGTTCATAATTCTGAGTCCGAAGATACCTGTTCACATAATCCACTTGGAAAACATTGTCAAATCATGTTTTTGAGGACCTTCGGAGGACGAAGGCCCCCAACAGTAGCCCCTCGCAATATTAATTTGTTAATGATAAATTCAGATTGCGATATGGACGAAGGCCTTGAGCCGAAGGTCCGAAAAAACACCTTCCCTTTGCTAGAATAGCAACATTCACTGACAAGCGGGGTCTTTCAATTTTCAACGCCCTGGGGGTATAAGTAAGATCATACCGCAAACTTATTTGGTACGCACACTTGCCATCTGCTTCGGCCCACTAAATTTTTAGCTCTTGTGCACTAAGATTTGCTGATCTTTTTGATTTTGAAGCTTCGGCCTTGAAAATAGTTTTTTAGCGTTTCCGAAGATGTCTGAAGGTAAGAAGATCCCTGCTGAGACGAAGCTGAGTCTCGACGAAGAGAAGAACTTGGGGTTCCTTATAGCGATGGCGGAGACCAATACGGAGAAAATCACCAAGGAGATTCTTGAAGGTTTGTCCGAAGATACTGGTGACAGCGACAGTTATGATGTAGAAAGTGGTGGGGAAGAGTCCGAAGATCGACCATGGCGGCCAAGTCACACGGTTTTCGGGAAAACCACTATTAAGCAGAATCATATTGATAATATGAGGGGGAGGTATTTTCGAGATATATCTATTGTGAGGGTTGATGCTGGAGAAAAGACTTCTCCCACCCCCGAAGAAGATGAAGTCGTAATCTTCCGAAGCTTTCTCAAGGCTGGGCTTCGATTCCCCCTAAGCAACTTTGTTGTTGAAGTCCTGAAGACATTTCAAGTCTACCTTCATCAAATTACTCCCGAAGCTATCATAAGAATGGGGATGTTTGTTTGGGCTGCGAGAAGCCAAGGTTTAGAACCAAATGCTAAAAGCTTTTGCAACATTCATGAGTTGTTATATGAGACGAAGCCCTGGGGGAAAGAACAATATCACAACAACTTTGGGTGTTACAGCTTCGGTGCCCGCTCCGGGTCAAGCCGCCCTGTGCCGACCTTTCGGAAGAGGTGGCCCGGAGCCTGGATGACTGAATGGTTCTATGTAAAGAATGACTTAACAGCGCAAGAAGATGTCAAGAGTATCATTATGCGCCCCATCTGGCAACGCTTCGGACTCCGAAGGCCGAAGGTTGAAATGGATGAAGCAGCCGAGGAATGCCAAAGAGCCTTCGGCGTAGTCTGCTCTTTTATTGGGACAAGGGACTTGATTCAAGAACATATTGCCTTCAGGGTGTGGCCACTTGCAGGAAAGTGGGAAATGCCGAAGGAGACCATCAAAGAGTCCGACGAAGGCGGACTGGTCAGACTGAAATACACATTCAAATACGGGGATAAATTTGTTGAACCTGATGACGACTGGTTGAAAAACATTGAAACATTAAGTGACGAACTGCTTGGGGTGTACTCGAAGGCCGAGAACACTGCGTTATCAGCAGCCTTCGGAGGCCGAAAGAAGAAAAGGCTCAACCGGGTATTTGACGCAGTCGGGTTTGTCTACCCTGACTATCACTATCCGGTGTCGGGTCGCAAAAGAAAAAATACTTCTCCTGCGACAGAAGCTACCACGAGTGCCACTAGCGAGCCAGCGCCGCAAAGGAAAAAGATAAAGGTGCTCACTCACCGAGCGCGTTTTATTGAGCCGGCCACAGTGCCAGAATTTATTGGTGAAGTCCCTTTGGCCTCTGAAGCTACAGAACCAGCTCCAGTGCCGAAGATGGAAGAAAAGACTGAAGCGCCTTCAGCAGAAAAAGCAGAGAAACCGAAGATTGAAGAGCCAAAAATATCGGAAATCTTAAGTCCTCCAGCAAATGTCGAAACAATAAAAAATCAAAAGGGCCCGTCGGTGACCCCGAAAAGAAAAAGAATGGTGAACGTGCTAGATGTTTTGGAGACAATTAAGTCTTCAAGCACAACTCCAAAGAAGACTATTGAAGTTGCTGAAGTGTCTACCGAAGCTGTAGTTGCTGAAGCTTCGAAGCAACAACCTGAAGCTGAAGCTGGGCCTTCAGAGCCTACCAAGGAACAATCTTTGGAAACAAAAATATCAGAACCAAATTTGGTTGAAGAAATTGACACTGCCGCCCCTGAAGCTCCTTCCAGCATATGTGATTACATCGTACGACATGCTTCGGGGAAGAAATTATCTGAAGAAGAGACTTACGAAGCCAACTACTATGCCAGAGAGCTAAAATATCCGAAGGGGGCAGTAGTGTTTAATGGGACAAATGAAGATGACTTCCTGTACTGCCTTCCTGATAATAAAGAACTATCTGTCTGCCGAGAGATGGCTAGAAGTATGGGGTTCCCGAAGCTCGAAGCTGGATTATGTGCTATGACAAAGGAGGATCTCGCGGACAGTCTTGCGTACAATAGCCTAAAGGTATGGGAATTAGACGCTTGAAATTTTTTTTTAATACATAATTCATTCTTTTATTCTTATATGGATTCTTTTTCGTATAGGGCTTAATCCTAAGCAACGCATTAAGAGCACAAAAGAGTGCCGAAGATGAGAGCTATGAAATTGCGTTCAACAATTTACGCTCAGAAGTTATTAAACTGAGAAACGAAGCTCTAGAAAAAGATAAAATTCTGCTTACATTAGTAGACAAAATAAAAAAGGACGAAGCTGCTGCAAAGGTTCAGGCCGAAGCTCAGAGACGCGAAATTAAAGATCTTCAGAAGCAATTGGCCCGGGCGAAAGAAGAACGCATACTTGAAGAAACAAGACGGAAATGCAGCGACCAATGGGCTGATCATTTGGAAGCAACCGTGGAAGAGCTTCGGTCTTCTAAGAAAAAATGCTTCGAAAAATCCATGGAATGCGTAAAGAAAATTAAAACCAGCTTCGCCAGCGTGGGCGCATTTTCCAGTGAAGAGAATTTCTCAAGAGGTAATCCCGAAGGTCCAATAGAATGGATCAGTCACGAAGCAGAGGCCTTCGAGGAAATCCTGAGTAGCCGTGGTGACATCTGCGCTTTTTCGGGCGCCAGGGGAGTTGCTACTGTCTTGGAGAAGAAAGGTTGTGAACATGTAAAATCTTTAGCTCAGTCCGAAGCTGCCTTATCCTCCGAAGACATCAAAGACCCCTCGGCCGAAGCAAGCATGGTTGGTGGCAAATTCTTTACTGATGTCTGGGACAACGGCGGCCGAGAAATGGCGCAAGAAATTATTCAAAGGAGTGAAAAAGGCATCCATGATGCTAGGAAAGTGACAGAAGTTGCCGAAGGGCAAATAGGTATTAATTTAGTCGCTCTTATTGTGTTGTAATTTTTATTTCAAACTTTGCTCGCGGTTTGTAATAGTAATGCAAAAATATTCTCTTCCCTCAGAACCTGCTGGATCGTCTGTTGACCCTCACACAAAAGAGGATGACGAAATCATACAAATGGCCGAAGCTATCATGGATAAAGTTGTTGAACAACTTCTAAATGAGGCTGCCGAAGTAGTATTAAGAGAAGACTAGGTGTTATTAGAAAAAACATTTGAAGTGTGATCTATGTCATATTTTGTACATTTGAATGTAATATACAAGTCTCTTTTCATCATTCAATTCTTTACGATGCATGAAATTCTACATACATACCATTTTTGAGCCTTCGGCGAAAAAACACCTTCCCTTCTTTTCATGCTTCGTGAAGAAGATATTCTCCGAAGCTGTGCAATTTCGATATTACTCTGATGAAGCACGTCCATGCTTTGTGAAAACATTCTCCGAAGCTGTATTCCGAAGATTGTCATTGTATTCCCTCGTGACTTTACACAATTTTCGCTTTCTCAAAGCATCCTTTCGAAGGTTGATACTGTGTCCCCTTCTTTTGCCATATGCAACATGATGTATGATGCTTATGCTATGCAAAATGATGTGATGATGTTATGTTATGCAAATGACGTTTGTTCCGAAGATACACACAAAATATATTTGTAAGCTCTGCATTCCCTTAGGAACGTCTTTGGAGCTTCTTCGCCTTTTACTTAGGCGGTATCAGCGTTGACTTTTCGCTGTAAGCTCTGCATTCCCTTAGGAACGTCTTTGGAGCTTCTTCGCCTTTTACTTTAGGCGGTATCAGCGTTGACTTTTCGCTGTATGCTCTGCATTCCCTTAGGAACGTCTTTGGAGCAAAAAACTTACACTGCGCTCCCTTTGGAACGGCTTTTTGTAACTTCGGCAACTTACTCTGCGTTCCTTAGAACGACTTTTTGTTGCTTCGAAGGATTTTTAATAATTCGAGGGTCCTCCTTGTTACCGCAAATTTTTAAGCTTCAGCAACTTAAGCCTGTGGAGAAGATAGATTTTCCTGATAACCAACCACGAAACTATTACATGAAAACTGAAATGTTCTTTATTTCACAGAAAATAGAACTGAATGGAAAAGACTGCTATCAAAGTAGGATATTTATCAATAAATGTGCTTCGACTCTGGCACAGTACTATTGACTGTGCGAGCTTCAGATTGCTCTCGGAGATCCCTTTGGTACGGAACATATTGGCTCCCTTCTGGCTGTTGGCCTTGTTGCAGCGGAGGTGGGGGCGGGGGCTGTTGCCATGAAGCTTGAGGTTGACTCGCCGAAGCTACGGAAACTGCAGGGTGGTTGCCCACGTATTCCGGGATGTAAGGCTGATGGTACGAAGCAGTATGCATGACCTGCTTCGGCTGGCCCTGTAGCGCTGCAGCTTCTGCTAGCTCCTTTTGTTTCTGGATGGTAACATGGCACATCCTGGTGGTATGGCCCTTGTTTTCACCACAGAATAAGCAAAATACCCTCCTTGGTTGATCTCCAAATCTTCCGCCGAAGCCCCTGGCGCCTCTGCCTCTTGGAGCTGGTGGCCGGAAGAAAGTTTGCTGTTGCCCCGAAGCCTGTGAGGAGCTCTGCGGTCTGTTCTGCTGACTCCCCTTATCATCATTTTGAGTGGAGTTGTGGATGGACCTGACATGCCTCGGATAAAATCTTCCTCCGAAGCCCCTGGTCATTTCAGAAAATCTGAAAGCCTCCTCCCTTCTTTGGCGAAAGTCATTGTCGGCACGAATATACTCGTCCATCTTTTGGAGCAGCTTCTCCAGAGTCTGAGGAGGCTTCCTAGCAAAGTATTGAGCTGCAGGTCCAGGACGAAGCCCCTTGATCATGGCTTCGATGACAATTTCATTGGGCACCGTTGGTGCTTGCGCCCTCAAACGCAAGAACCTTCTGACATACGCCTGAAGGTATTCTTCATGATCCTGAGTGCACTGGAACAAGGCTTGAGCAGTGATCGGCTTCGTCTGAAATCCTTGAAAGCTGGTTAACAACATATCCTTCAGCTTCTGCCATGAAGTGATCGTTCCTGGTCGAAGGGAGGAATACCAGGTCTGAGCAACATTCCTGACGGCCATAACGAAAGACTTTGCCATGACTGCAGCATTGCCACCATACGAAGACACTGTTGCTTCGTAACTCATCAAGAACTGCTTCGGGTCTGAATGGCCATCAAACATGGGAAGCTGGGGTGGCTTATAGGACGAAGGCCAAGGTGTAGCCTGCAGCTCAGCGGACAGAGGAGAAGCATCATCGAAAACAAAATTTCCATGATGGAAATTTTCATACCAGTCATCTTCGTTGAAGAAGCCCTCCTGACGAAGGTCTTTTTGTTGGGGCCTTCGGTTCTGCTCATCGTGGGTAAGATGACGGACTTCTTCAGAAGCTTCGTCTATCTGCCTTTGCAGCTCAGCTAGCCTGGCCATCTTTTCTTTTTTCCTCTGCACCTGTTGATGAAGCATCTCCATATCCCTGATCTCTTGGTCTAGTTCATCCTCCTGAAGCGTCGGGCTGACGGCCTTCCTCTTCTGGCTTCGGGCCTCCCGAAGAGAGACAGTCTCCTGGTTGGGGTCCAGCGGTTGCAGTGCTGCGGCCCCAGTCGCTGAAGCTTTCTTCGGCGCCATAGCGAGGGTCTATAGCTTCCGAAGGTGTTCGAAAAACTCGAAATGGAAGTGAGTTCACCGGAGGTGGGCGCCAATGTTGGGGACTTGTTCTCAATGCTTCGGGTTAAGAACAAGGCAACATAAAAAGTGTTAAATGATGAGGTCCTTCGTCCCTCGAAACATTATTTCCCTTCAGGATATAATGTACTCCGGACGAAGGTCACAAATAATATACCTTCGTAAGTGCGATAAGTTATGACGAAGGACTTATGAGCAACATTAAAAGTAATATAAACATTTAAACTTTATTACCATGTCATTTCTATTTTATTATCGTATATCAATAGAAATGACTTCAAATTACAAGTGTACCTTCGGGTTGCAGAAAGACAAAAGTACACGGATGACGCAAAAGTAAAATGCTAGATCAGCGTGAACAGTACGGGAGTACTGTTCATCTATTTATAGATGCGGGATGCAGCCCACGTAAAATTACATTCATGTCCATTACATTTGCTAATGACTTATGGAAATCTGTCAAGGCCCAAGTAGTCTTTTCATCTTTAAGTCGGTTCCCCTCTCTGCTATCGCGACGAAGCTTCCCTGCGCACAGCTTCGGCTGTGCACCATCCTTCGTGGAGCTTGGTAATCAGCCCGTCCTCCATTTTAATCCCCCTTCGTCTGGTTCAGGCTTCGTCCTGACCGTACTTCATGTTCATAATTCTGAGTCCGAAGATACCTGTTCACATAATCCACTTGGAAAACATTGTCAAATCATGTTTTTGAGGACCTTCGGAGGACGAAGGCCCCCAACATAAATGATACTCGATGTAGTCTCAAAAGATACCGATTGAAATTCAATGGCGAGCTTGAGAGACATGAGAGTTCTTGGAGATTTTGCAGTGGAAGATTGTTGTCTTTCTCCGGGGACTCATTTTCCTTACAATGATACTATCACATAAAATAGACTTGAAAAGGTGTTAGTCTCAAAGTATTAGATTATCGAGTAACCTCCCCCTGAAGATGTGCATACAAGTTTTGAATACTTGTAGGAGACTTGCACTTTGATTTGATATCAAGAGGGGCAAATTATCTACAATCCGAACTTTGGCACATATAAGTTAAATGATACAACTTGTAGAAATCAAAATTTTCAATTGATGCATCATTTACTATGGAGTAATATAGAAGCTATGTGCCGTGCTTAACTAAACATTTTAAACCATGTAGGTTTGCTTAAGTATATGAATTAAAAGCAAGCAATCCTACCATGAGATTTACCTAGTATAATTCAAAAGTAAATAACAAGTGTAATACTAGGCAAGAAAGGTAAACTAGATACAAGGTAAATAGATACGCATATCTAAAAACAAGAAATACAATAAATCTAGTTACCTTAGTCATGGGTGGGAAATTTGGGTCCAAAATTTTCACTAACCCACTTGGCAAGTAATCTTGATCCAATATGATGTATCCCATGATACACATCCCAAATTTGCCAAGTCTCCAAATTTCCTGAAGACCTTTGGTCCACTCACTTCCCTTTCGGGATCCAAACCTTCTTGGTGCTTTTCATGGTTGAAATTATTTCTTTTGGCACCCAGATGCGTTTGGCCTCTTTTACTTTGTTGGCTTGCTTGTTGGCCTTGATTGCTATCACCTTTCCATTCTTTTTCTTCTTGATCAAATATGGTGTAGCAGACTTTTTATCGACCTTTTTGATGTAGGTGTTGGAGATTTTGCTTGATGGCTTTTGCTTGAGCTTTTGCCTTTGTTTATCCCCGATCATCGCCTTACATTGGAAAGACTTGTGCCCTTCCTTGTGGCATAGCCTACAAATCACAGTTTCTCCCTCTACAGGCCTGTTCACTCCCACAGTGGTGTTATCCTGTGGAGGTCGGATTTGTTTGGCTTTGCCTTTCTTGTCATACAAAGCCTTTCCAAGGCGAGCCACTTCTTGCTTTAATTGTTCATTTTCCTTTGCAACCTCATCCAAACATGTTTCTACAACAATATTCTCAACAAGAACTTGGTTGCAGGGGTTAGAATTATCAATCAAATCAAAGCAGGAAGTAGAAGCATCTATCTTAATAATTTCAGGTATTTCAACTAAAGATGCTGCTGGGGTGCTACCAATGTTTTCTAGCTTAGTAGTTAGCTCATTATCGTGTATGCTAAGAATTTCCATTTTCTCTAGCAAATTTTCAATAGCTTCTTGGGAGCTAGCTAACTTAGCATTAAATTTTTCATTCTTTTTAATAAGGCTATCATCGGTAGCAGTGGATGGAGCACTAGATTCTAATAGCTCAATTTTAGTTGACAGCTCACTATTTAAGTTTGCAAAAGTTTCAAATTTTTCTAGCAAACCTTTATAATCATTTTGGGAGCTAATCAACTTATTTTTCAAAGTTTTAAGTTGAGCTTTTTGCTTAGTGCAAACATCCTGGAAAAATTCTACGGCTTCCGCAAGCTCATCTACAGAGGGCTTTCCCTCACCTTCATCATCACTATTACTTTCATCACTAGAGGATGGAATGCTTTTGTTACCTCTTGCCATAAGGCATTTGTGTGATGACCGTGATGAGCGTGATGAGGACCGGTGGCTACGTGTCCTTGGAGGTTCATCTTCACTTGAAGAATCATCCCAAGTCCTAACACTTGTTAGCACCTTGCCTTTGCTCCTCTCCTTTTTGGGTTTGGCCATATTCGGACAGTTGTCCCTGAAGTGGCCCTTCTCCCCACATGCGAAGCATCCTCTCTTCCTTTGCTTTTTCCTGTCAATGTTAAAGGGAAGATCCTCGACCTACAGGGGCACACCCATTAGATTAATCTTGCGGATCATCCTCATTACCTTTCCGACGCGTCGGATTGTTTCTTTGTCCTTGGAGGATGATGTGCATGGTTGATTATCTTCATCATCATCACTTTCTTCTTCTTCTTCTTCTTCGTTTGAGGAACTTGGAGTGGGAGCCTTCTTTTTGCCCTTCCTTTCATCACATGCAAAAGCATATGGTCTTGAGGAAGTTGGCTCCTCTCCCCGATTCATTTTTCGCGACATCTCAAAGGCCGCGATTTTCCCAATCACAATGGTCGGGGCCATGTTGCTGAAGTCCTCCATGTTGTGAAGGATGGTGATGATGCTCCCATATCTTTGTTGTGGTAGCAGGGAGATAATCTTCCTCACAATGTCCACATCACCTAGCTTATTAATGCCAATAGAATTGAGCTCATTGATAATTAGATTCAAACGAGAATACATGTCTCTAACAAGCTCATCATCTTTCATAGCAAAAGAATTATACTCATTTAAGACTAGGCAATGTTTTTGCTCACGGACATTGGATGTGCCATCATGGAGCTCATGCAATTTTAGCCAAATCTTATTAGCAGTTTTCAAGGTAAATACTTGATTAAAAATATCCATGCTAAGAGATTCATACAAGCAATTTTTGGCTCTAGCATTTAAATGAATTTCTTTTTTCTCACTCGTGGTGGGTTTCTCAGGATTTTTGAGGGGTTTCATCCCGCCACGAGTGACTCTCCAAACACCTAGAATAACGGCCTCTAGGTAACAAGCCATTCTAGCACTATAATATGAGAAGTTAGTGCCGTCGAAATGTGGTGGCCTATGGGTATCCATCCCTTCCTCTAAAAAGCGTCGGCTCTTTTAGCGGTGAAGCTAAAGCATTTCAAATGAGCCAAACCGGGCTCTGATACCACTTGTAGGAAATGGGTGACGCCTAAGAGGGGGGTGAATTAGGACTTCTAAAACTTTTACTAAACTAGGCCACAAATAAATCCCTAGAGCAAAACCTATGCAAATAATCAAACTAGAATGTGCAAGCTAGGTTTTGTCTAAGTGTTGCTATCTCTACCGTAAAGGCTAAGTTTCAATCTACACTAAATAAGTATGAATACAAGATTAAAACTTAAATGCTTAATATAAATGCAGAAACTTAAAGAGCAAAGTAGAGAAGCAAACTCTCGTGGATGACGCCGGTATTTTTACCGAGGTATCCGGAACGACGCAAGGTCTCGACTAATCCTCGTTGGTGCCCCTACGCAAAGGGAAGCCCACGCGAGGGCCAAGGACCACGGTCGAGTAACTCCGTAGAGAGCCGTGGGCCTTCTCCACACGCAAGTGGTGCTCCGCTTCTGGCTCCTCTCGAACGCTCCCCGCCATCTCCACTATCGAGCTTCCGGTCGAAACGACGCGGGCCTTGTTCCCTCCGGTACACGATGGCGGCCGTGACACAAACGCGGTTGTCACGGTCTCGCAAGACTCTCGCCCCACTCGGTACAATTACAACGGCTCACGCAAGAGCCGAGGGGTTGTGTGGTTTGTCTAAACTCACTCAACTAACTAGGGTTCACCTAGAGCAAGCGCTAAAGCGATCTAACTAACCTAAGCACTTCGCAAAGCACCTACGCTAATCACCGAGTGATTCTATTAAGCACTTAGGTGTTTGAGCTCTTGGAAATGTGCACTATATGCCTTGGTATGTTGCTTGGGCTCCCACACCTTCAAATGGCCGGTTGGGTGAAGTATATATAGGCCCCAACTCCAAAATAGCCATTGGAGAAAAGCTGCAGTTCTCTACGGCACACCGGACAGTCCGGTGGTGCACCGGACAGCGCACTATAGCCTGTCCGGTGTGCCTAGCCGTTGCTCTGTCAGAGCAGGTGACCGTTGGCGCCACAGGCTTTTCCACACTGGACAGTCTGGTGCTCACACCGGACAGTCCGGTGGTCTTCTCTCCGAGTGCCACCTGGAACTAGTCGTTGGGCTGGAGTTCCCTGGTGCACCGACAGTCCGGCGTGTGGGCACCGGACAGTCCGGTGTGCCACCGGATAGTCCGGTGCGCCTTGCACAGACAGTCCGCAGCAGCACACTTGGACTTTTCTTGGATCTTCTTATTGTCTTCTTTTGAGGTGTTGCTTTCCTCAATTCCTTAGTCCAAGTAAATCTTGCATCCTGTGAACTACAAACACAAACACTAGAAAACTTATTAGTTCACAGATTGTGTTGTTCATCAAACACCAAAACTCGATTGGCCAAATGGCCCGGGGTCCATTTTCCTTACAGCCACCACCTAGTTTTAAAAGAAGTTTTCAAATTAGTATCTTAATGTGTTTTCAAAAGGGAGAAAGTTATTAGTGTTTTTAAAAATTTGAAAAACCCTCTTGAACACTAAGGGGATAATTTCATTCAGGGGGAGTTTTGTCAAAGGAAAAACATTTGAAATAGGGGGACAAATTTCAAATCTTGAAAATGCTTCTTGCAATCTTACTCATATGCCTTTGACCATTTGCAGAAAGACTTTGAAAAGTGTCGGCGTTTCAGACCCGGGGGGGTCCCTGGACCGACTAGTAAATTTTGTCGCTGCTTGTCCCTGCCTAGATGGGTTGGTGCGAGATGGAACACAAGGGGAAAATGAGCCTTGCATTATCCTGCACCAGGGTGCTCGTAGTAGGGGTTACAAGCGTTGCGAGAGAGCGAGAGCGGGAGAGCGAGTAGGAGAGAGCGAGAGAGAGAGAGAGGGTCAGGCCCTGCCCATCTTCTCCCGTCCCTTTCGTCGTGCGGCTACCCGTCCTCCTGCCGTCCCCAAGCGTTGCGAGAGAGCGAGAGCGGGAGAGCGAGTAGGAGAGAGCGAGAGAGAGAGAGAGAGAGGGTCAGGCCCTGCCTGTCTTCTCCCGTCCCTTTCGTCGTGCGGCTACCCGTCCTCCTCCCCTCTCCCCCCTTTTTTCCGAGACATCCCCTTTTATAGACATAAGGAGATGGCCCAGCTGTACAATGGGGGTGTAGCTATGTGCTACGTGGCCAGCGGGGAAGTGCTTGGTCGCTATGCTCGTGTTAACGTGTCCGTTGGAGAAGTGCATGAGCCCTGTAGAAGCACAACTGTTCACGCTGCATGGATCCTGCTGACGTCTCCTTGCTTTCATAGGGGGCTTGAGAACCACCGACGTCATGGACGCATGCGGGGAACCATCATTGCTTGTTACCGGGGTAAGCTAGATGGGACGTTGGTCTTGTTCCTTCGTAGTCTGAGCTAGCTAGGAGTAGGGTAATGATGTATCCCTTGTGTCGCGGTGGATCTGAGCCTGAGGTCGAGCGAGGCGGCGGATCCTCCGAGGCCCAGGGTCGGGCGAGGACGTCACTCTCCCCGAGACCGAGGCTGAGGCCGAGCCCTGGGGTCGGGCGAGGCGGAGATCTCCTCCCGAGGCCGAGGCCTAAGGTCGGGCGAGGCGGAGCTTCCTGTTGCGCCTGAGGCTGAACTTGGCTGTTGTCGGTTTCTCCCGGGTGGTTGGCACAGCAGCCGGAGCGGGGCGGGCGGTGCTGTTTTTCTGTCAGATCGGTTAGTGAAAGGGCGAAGCGACTGCGGTCACTTCGACCTTGTCGACTGAGGCACACGTGTTAGGATAAGGTGTCAGGCGATCCTAGCATTAAATGTGCATGCAATATGGTCGGCTGGTAAGGCGATTTGGCCAGGGTCGCTTGCGCGACAAGGCTTGCCTTTGGCTGAGCCGAGGGTGTGCTCACTGCCTAAGGAGACCCTCGGGCGAGAAGTGAATCCGCCCGGGACTACTGTTCCTGCTTGGGGCCAGGCTCGGCCGAGGCGAGATTGCGTCCCTTGGTAGACGAAGCTTTGACTTTGACCCGAACTGTTGGTCTTCATGGTTTGCTTTGAAGGTGTTTACCAGTCGTGTTTAGGAGTGTTGGGGGTACCCCTAATTACGGTACCCGACAGTAGCCCCCGAGCCTCGAAGGGAGTGTAGGCACTCGCTTGGAGGTTTTGCCGGATTTTTGCGAGGGGACCAGGCTTTCTCGGTTATGTTTCGTTTCGGTGGGTGCGCGCGAGCGCACCCGCCGGGTGTATCCCCCGAGGCCTCGGAGGAGTGGTTTGACTCCTCTGAGGTCTTAATTCTTGCTGTGATGCCTCGGTCGGCCTGGTTGTTCCCTCATGCGGCCTGGCCGCAGCCCGGGTGCATGGTCAGGCTCCAAGTTTTCGAGCTGGTTTGTTGACGCTGTCAACAGTTTTGGCCGCAGCCGGGTGCGAGGGCAGCCCCCGAGCCTCTGCACGGAGCGAGAGGACGATCAAGGACTATCTCGACTTTTATTATACGCCCCTTCGTCGCCTTTTCGCAAGGAGGAAGGGGGGAAAGCGCCATGTTACCCTCGGAGGGCACCGATCATGGCGTTTCCAGTGAGTTGCTAATGGGTGATCCGAGTGGACGCCCGTGCCCCGTTCGTTAAGGGTCGGCTAGTGGCCCGGAGGCGCGCTCCAAAAGTACCTGCAGGGGATTTGCTGGACCCGGACCCATTTCGATAGGGTCCGAGGGCTCGGTGCCTCCCTGCAGTGGGATTCCATTACAAATCGTTCCTGCTGGTCTCGGAAATGTCCTAGGGTACCTTGGGAGCCTAGCCGGAGCCTCGGCCATGTAACAGACGTACCTAGGGCCATCTCTCATTCTGCGTGCTCTGGGGCAGCTGCCGAACCCTTTCGAGGGGCCAGCCTTCGAACCCCTAATCAGTAATGGGCGCGGAGCCCAAGTGCTTTGGGGCGGCTGTCGAGCCCTTCCGAGGGGCCAGCCTTCGAACCCCTGATCAGTAATGGGCGCGGAGCCTGAGTGCTCTAGGGCGGCTGTCGAGCCCTTTCGAGGGGCCAGCCTTCGAACCCCTGATCAGTAATGGGCACAGAGCCCGAGTGCTCAGGGGCGGTTGCTGGACCCCACAGGGCACAACCTTCGAACCCCTGATCACTAGGAGGGCTCGGGGGCCCGAGTGCTTTGGGGCGGCTGCTGGACCCCGCAGGGCGCAGCCTTCGAACCCCTGATCAGTAGGAGGGCTCGGGGGCCCGAGTGCTCTCGTGCGGCTGCTGGACCCCGCAGGGCGCAGCCTTCGAACCCCTGATCAGTAGGAGGGCTCGGGGGCCCGTTTCCTTTGCGGAGAAGGATCCTTTTCGAAATATCCCCTTTCCCGGTCCCTGTGGCAAGAGAGAAGGAGGGGAAACGGAAAAGGATATGAATTTAAATAACGCGGCGCACCTTTTCTGACGCGGTCATCATGACGAAGGTGAAACGTCGCCTGCTTCGCCCGCCAAAGGTGTCGCTTGCTCTGTCAAGGAGTTAATGCGATGGGACGGGCGATTCGCGGGGCGTCTGTTGCGCGTGCGCGAGTCATTCGAGGAACAGAGCAAGGCACGTCGTCTTTACGCCGCGGGAGAGGGCTCCCCTGCCGCTTCAGGAAATGACACGAGCCTGGGGGTGATTTGACCGCTGCTCCTGTTCGTCTGTCGCAGCAGTTATTGCCGGTCCACCTTTGGCCATATCAACTGCCGCGCCTACCCTCGCGGCTGACTAACCCGTGACCGCTGCACTTAATTGGCACTGTTGGGTCACACGCGGGGCTGCCTCGAGTCGCGGCACTGGTTCCACAGTCGAGAAGACGCAGCATTGGCGCAGGTGGCGGTGCAGTTTCCTTGCACGTAGTGATCGTCGTGCCGGTTATAGATATGTGGGACCGGGCCTTCGTGCTGGTCCACCGGATGTGACGAAGCCGAAAGGGTGCATAACCGCGGTGCGGTTGCATGCTCCCTGCGTGGCGGCACGCCCTTTCGTCCGCTGGTTTCGGCGAGGATGAGGGAACGCTTATAACCGCAGGGCGGTTACATGCGTGCGGCGGTTTGCCTCCTTCACGTTTCGGGTCAGCTTCTCATGACGTGTGGGACCCAGCCCCCGCGTCGCAAGGTGGGGACCCTGGAGCACGTTGGGTGAGACTTTGCCCGTGACGCTCGGGGGTGTGAGTGAGGAGATCCGCCTATAAAAGGGGATCGATCCCCCGGGCAGTAGCCATGCCTTCGCACTCCTCTCTTGTATCGCTCCCTTCCACCTTCCAAGCCCCCAAATGGGGCGCAGCTGGGTGGCTTTCTTCTTGCTGCCGTTTGAGAAGCGCAACCTCATGGGAGTTGGTGTTCTTCAGTCATCGCTCGGCTTCAAGGATTTTCATCATGCAGCCCGGCTACATTCCCTCACCAATGGTCATCCGTAGGGATGATCACCAACCTGGTGGTGGGGAGAAGCAAGCTGGGCTATGGCCTCTGCCCCGCCCTCAGCTTCAAGGATGTTCATCATCCGTGCTGGGGAGGAGGGCGTGCTGAGTGGGGTCCTGCCTCCCGCGTGGGCCGGTGACCCGCTTCTTCCTCCAACATTCGGGGGAGAAGGGCATCCTCCAGCCATGTGGGGGAAGGCGAACTGCTGCTGCCTGGCTAGGGTGCAGTTGTCCGTCCTCCACCCGGGCGATGGTCGCGCCGCGCGCAGGTGGCCGCTATCACCGGCGCTAGAGTGGGGGCTGCCGCTGGTGAGGCTCCCCATCGCAGCGGTTGCCTCCACCGACGAGACCATCGGTGCCAGCTGCGCTCCGGACCTCTGGCTCTTTGGCTTTAATGTCTGGTTCTCGTCCCCCGTGAGGGGACGTGAATGAAAGCCTCTTAGCAGCAGCGTTTGCCCTGAGGTCATCGCTGCTTCTGTTTAGGCGCCCGAGGCGGAGGTCGTTGTTGCGCTGCTGGCGCAGTGGTTGCCGGCGAGCTACTCGGAGCTCGTCATCCCACAGGCTTTCTGGTGTGGAGGTGGTTCATTCCTGTGGGAATGGACCCGGAGTCCTATTTGTAATGGTACCCTCTTGAGAGCGAGATGTAATAGCTTTGAATACTAGGACATCTGTCGTAGGTCGGGACAACCGCCGAGGGTGCTGCCGACGTCTAAGTCTTGGTACCATTGTTACCCCAAGCACGTGTGTTTGTTCTTCGTGGCTGCCGAGGCCTGAACATTTGGGTATAAAACCGTGTTTTCTTTCCTCTTGTTTCGAGCATCAAGACTTTGTTTGTCGGTAGCAGAATCACCTATCCGAGCATGAGCCGCCTTTCCTGGAAGGTGACGAGTGAGGTATCCGTATCCCAGAGGCGTAGGAGTCCCTCGACTCGGTCGGCCTTGCTGTTCAAGGTCTCATCGCTCATTTTTGGGACTCCGCCACTGACATAGTCGAGGTGCACGAAAGTTGTTTTGGTGGAAAAACTTCTCCAAGGAAAGTTTCGGCGTAGAGGGTGCTCCTCCTTTCTGGACCCCGAGGTGACCGCTCGGGCCGAGACCCTTGCGGAGGGTCTGGCCGTGGCCGTCGGGTCTGCTTGGTCCGCCCAAGCTAGGGTGTCCGGGCTGAAGGGGCGTTTTCCCTGCTCTGAGACTTTGTTTTTGTCTCCATCCTTCTCCTTGCGTATGAAGAATGTTGTCCTGTTGTCTGCAGGGTTCGAGACGGCTCTTGACGAGTCCGTCAAGAACTGCAAGGCGCTTGCCGAGGCGGCTGGACGGAAGGAGGCCGAGCACACGACCATGTCCGAGGCTATCTCAGCTTTCTGCCAGACCTTTGGCCTCAACGGCGTCCCCTCGGGTAGCTCCCCCCAGAGTCATCTGCGGGCCTTGGACGGCCATGTGCACAATAGACTCCGCGGGGCGCTGCACCACGACATTAGGCGGGCCTTCGCTGTGCTCGCTTCCCACTACAACGTGGATCTGTAGCGGGTCAGCGAGGGGTACTACTTACCCGACAAAGAGGAGGCTGCCTTAGCCGAGGTCCAGAGGCTTGACGCGGCTGTCGAGGGCCCAAGTGTGGCGCTGGCCTCCTCCTTCGAGGTGGAGGTCCTTCCACCCATGTCGCTGCCCGAGGCCGGGCCGGATTCTACTGAGGGTGGAAATGACGCCGAGCGTGCTGTTCCTCCCCCTGCCGATGTCTGAGCCTGCAGAAACAGTTTGCTTGAAGTATGCATATGTTTTTTTGCGGCCGCTGAGGCCTAAACATATTTAGCATTTGGGTTATCAAGCTGCGTTTTCTTTCTTCTCGTTTCGAGCATTAGGACTTGTTTGTCGGTAGCAGAATCGCTTTATCCGAGCGAGAGTTACTTTTCGCGGAAGGTGATGAGTGAGGTATTCGTATCCCGGAGGCGTAGGAGTCCCTCGGCTCGGTCGGCCTTGCCGTTTACGTGCTTTCTCGCTCGTTTTTAGGATCCCGTTATCGATATAGTCGAGAATGCACGAAAGTCGTTATCTACCCGAGCGTTAGGACTTGTTCGGTAGCAGGACCGCTTATCCGAGCGTGAGTTACTTTTCGCGGAAGGTGACGAGTGAGGTATCCGTATCCCGGAGGCGTAGGAGTCCCTCGGCTCGGTCGGCCTTGCCGTTTACGTGCTCTCTCACTCGTTTGTAGGATCCTCCTATCGATATAGTCAAAAGCATGAAAGTCATTTTCTACCCGAGCATTAGGACTTGTTCGAAAGTAGAACCGCTTATCCGAGCGTGATTTAATTTTCGCGGAAGGTGACGAGTGAGGTATCCGTATCCCGGAGGCGTAGGAGTCCCTCGGCTCGGTCGGCCTTGCCGTTCAAGGTCTCTCGCGCTCGTTTTCAGGGTTCCGTTATCGATGTGGTCGGAAAGCACGAGAGTCGTTTTGGTAGAAGACTCCTCTTGGTAGAAAACTTTTCCGAAGAAAATTTTGACGCAGAGGGGGTTCCCCCTTCTAGCCCCCGAGGGAGGGTCGGGCTTTGCCGGGGCAAGGCCGATCCTTCCTTGATGGTTAGACTTTATTTGCGTATGTAAAGAAAGTGAGATACATGAACGACTTGAAACATTTTAAGGGTAAAAGTGACGTAGCTGTTCGATGTTCCAAGCGTTGCTGTAGACCTTGCCTTGATCGTTGGCCAGCTTGTATGTCCTGGGCTTCAGAACTTTGGCAATGATGAACGGCCCCTCCTAGGGAGGAGTAAGCTTGTGGCATCCTCGGGCGTCTTGTCGCAGCCGAAGTACCAAGTCTCCCACTTGGAAGCCTCGGGGCCAAACCCTTCGGGCGTGGTAGCGTCGCAGAGACTGCTGATACCGTGCCGAGTGTAGTAAGGCCACGTCCCGAGCCTCTTCCAGCTGGTCCAAGGAATCTTCTCGGCTGGTCTGGTTGCCTTGGTCGTCGTACGCCTTTGTCCTCGAGGAACCATATTCTAAGTCCATGGGCAGGACGGCCTCGGCCCCATAGACTAGGAAAAACGGCGTGAAGCCCGTGGCCCGGCTCGGCGTCGTCCTCAGACTCCAGACCACCGAGGGAAGCTCTTTCATCCACCGCTTGCCAAACTTGTTGAGGTCATTGTAGATCCTTGGTTTTAGTCCCTGTAAAATCATACCGTTGGCGCGCTCCACTTGCCCGTTTGTCATCGGGTGAGCTACGGCGGCCCAATCCACACGGATGTGGTGGTCCTCGCAGAAGTCTAGGAACTTTTTCCCGGTGAACTGCGTGCCATTATCGGTGATGATGGAGTTCGGGACCCCAAAGCGATGGATGATGTTTGTGAAGAACGCCACTGCCTGCTTGGACTTGATGCTGGTTAAGGGTCGGACCTCGATCCACTTGGAGAATTTGTCGATGGCGACCAGCAGGTGCTTGAAGCCCCCGGGTGCCTTCTGCAAGGGACCGACGAGGTCTAGACCCCAAACAGCAAACGACCAAGTGATGGGTATTGTCTGCAGGGCCTGAGCGGGCAGGTGTGTCCGTCTCGCGTAGAACTGACACCCCCGGCAGCAGCGTACAATCCTAGTGGCGTCGGCCACTGCGGTTGGCAAGTAGAAACCTTGTCGGAAAGCGTTTCCCACGAGGGCTCGAGGTGCTGCATGGTGACCGCAAGCCCTCGAGTGTATTTCTTGTAGCAGCTCTTATCCTTGGGCGATGGATATGCATCGTTGGAGAATGCCTGAGGGGCTGTGGTGGTACAGCTCCTTTTCATCACCCAGCAAAACGAACGACTTGGCGCGCCGAGCCAGTCGCCGAGCTTCGGCCTTGTCGAGGGGCAGCTCTCCTCGGTGGAGGTATACCAGGTACGGGGTCTGCCAGTTCAGGACCGGTGTGACCCCATTCCGCTCCCCCTCAACGTGTAGGGCCTCACCCTCGGTGGCCGAGGGTACCTCGGGCTGGGCCGAGGCCTCCTCTGGCTCGGGCGCGTCGTCGACTTTGACGGATGGCTGATATATATCCTTGGAGAAAACGTTCGAGGGAACCGTCGTTCGCCCCGAGGCTATTTTTGCCAGCTCATCTGCGGTTTCGTTGTACCGTCGAGCGACATGGTTGAGTTCTAGCCCGTAGAACCTATCTTCCAAGCGCCGAACTTCGTCGCAGTAGGCCTCCATTTTTCGATCGCGGCAGTGGGAGTTCTTCATGACCTGGTCAATGACGAGCTGCGAGTCGCCACGAGCGTCGAGGCGCCGAACCCCTAGCTCGACGGCGATGCGCAGGCCATTAACCAAGGCTTCGTACTCGGCCACGTTGTTTGACGCTGGGAAATGAAGGCGCAGCACGTAACGGACATGTTCTCCGAGGGGTGAGATGAAGAGCAAACCAGCGCCTGCTCCGGTTTTCATCAGCGACCCGTCGAAGTACATGGTCCAAAGTTCGGGCTGTATTGGGGCCGTCGGTAACTGGGTGTCAGTCCATTCAGCCAGGAAGTCAGCCAAGACTTGGGATTTTATGGCCTTCCGAGGGGCGGATGAGAGTGTTTCGCCCATGAGTTCCACTGCCCATTTTGCTATCCTACCCGAGGCCTCTCGGGACTGGATGATCTCTCCCAGGGGGAAGGATGACACCACAGTTACCGGATGAGACTCGAAGTAGTGTCGCAACTTTCGCCGTGTCAGAATCACTGCGTAGAGCAGCTTCTGGATCTGCGGGTAGCGGACCTTGGTCTCGGATAGCACTTCGCTGGTGAAGTAGACTGGCCTCTAGACGGGCAGTGCATGCCCTTCTTCTCGTCTCTTGACTACGATCGCGGCGCTGACCACTTGAGTGGTTGCGGCTACGTAGATCAAGAGGGCTTCTCCCGCAGCGGGGGGCACCAAGATGGGCGCATTGGTAAGGAGTGCCTTTATGTTTCCGAGGGCTTCCTCGGCCTCAGGGGTCCAAGTGAAGCGCTCGGCCTTCCTTAAGAGGCAGTATAGGGGCAATCCTTTTTCGCCAAGGCATGAGATGAAGCGGCTCAGAGCCGCAAGGCATCCCATGACCCTTTGTACTCCTTTCAAATCTTTGATCGGTCCCATATTGGTGATGGCCGCGATTTTCTCCGGGTTGGCCTCTATTCCCCGCTCGGAGACGATGAATCCTAGAAGCATGCCTCGGGGGACTCCGAAGACACACTTCTCAGGATTGAGTTTCACGCCTTTCGCTCTCAGACACTTGAATGTCGTCTCAAGGTCAGAGAGGAGGTCGGAGTCTTTCTTCGTCTTAACAACGATGTCATCGACGTAAGCCTCGACCATTCTGCCAATGTGCTATCCGAACACATGGTTCATGTACCTCTGGTAGGTGGCACCTGCATTCCTCAAGCCAAATGGCATTGTAGTATAACAATACATGCCAAAAGGTGTGATAAAAGAAGTTGCGAGCTGGTCGGACTCTTTCATCTTGATTTGGTGATAGCCTGAGTAAGCATCGAGGAAAGACAGGGTTTCACACCCAGTAGTGGAGTCCACAATTTGGTCGATGCGGGGCAGAGGGTAGGGAACCTTCGGACATGCTTTGTTTAGACCAGTGTAGTCTACGCACACCCTCCATTTCCCACCCTTTTTCTTTACAAGTACAGGGTTAGCTAACCATTCGGGATGGAATACCTCTTCGATGAACCATGTAGCCAGTAGCTTGTGGACCTCCTTGCCTATGGCCCTCCGCTTTTCTTCATCAAAACGGCGCAGGGACTGCTTCACGGGTCGGGCTCCAGCTCTGATATCCAGTGAGTGCTCGGCGACCTCCCTTGGTATGCCTGGCATGTCCGAGGGACTCCACCCAAAAACTTCAGCGTTTGCACGGAGAAAGTCGACGAGCACTGCTTCCTATTTGGGGTCGATCTCGGAGCCGATCCGGACTTTCTTGCTGGCGTCGTTGCTGGGGTCGAGAGGGACGGACTTAACCGCCTCAGCTGGTTTGAAGTTGCCGGCGTGGTGCTTCGCATCGGACGCCTCCTTGGAGAGGCGTTCCAGGTCAGCGATGAGGGCCTTAGACTCGGCGAGGGCCTCAGCGTACTCCACGCATTCCACGTCACATTCGTACGCGTGGCGGTACGTGGAGCCGATGGTGATGATCCCGTTGGGGCCTGGCATCTTGAGCTTGAGGTAGGTGTAGTTGGGGACGGCCATGAACTTGGCGTAGCACGGTCTCCCCAACACTGCATGGTAGGTCCCTCGGAACCCAACTACCTCGAAGGTGAGGGTTTCCTTTCGGAAGTTGGAGGGAGTTCCGAAGCAGACGGGCAAGTCAATCTACCCGAGGGGCAGGATACGCTTTCCGGGTGCGATCCTGTGGAAGGGTGCCGCACCGACCCGGACCTCGGACCGATCAACCCCCAAGAGTTCCAGGGTCTCGGCGTAGATAATGTTGAGGCTGCTGCCTCCGTCCATGAGGACCTTGGAAAGCCTAGCATTGCCGATGATCGGATCAACGACGAGCGGGTACCTTCCTGGGCTCGGCACAAAGTTGGGGTGGTCGCCTCGGTCGAAGGTGATAGGCTTGTCAGACCAGTCTAGGTAGACCGGTGCTGCCACCTTCACCGAGCAGACCTCCCGGCGCTCCTGCTTGCGGTGCCGAGCTGAGGCGTTCGCCACCTGCCCGCCGTAGATCATGAAGCAGTTGTGGACCTCCGGGAACTCCTCTTCCTTGTTGCCCTCCTTCTTGTTGTTGCCTTGGCCCTTGCCATCTTCCACCGGGGGCCTGACCTTATGGAAGTAGCGCTGGAGCATGACACATTCTTCAAGGGTGTGCTTGACGGGACCCTGGTGATAGGGGCACGGCTCCTTGAGCATCTTGTCGAACGCGCCGGCCCCTCCAGGAGGCTTCCGAGGGTTCCTGTGCTCGGCAGCAGCGACGAGATTCGCGTCAGCGGCGTCGCGCTTTGCTTGCGCCTTCTTCCTGGTCTTCTTCTTCGCGCCACGCTAGGCGGACACCTCGGGGGCGTCTTCCTTCGGCTCTCCCTGAGGCTGCTTGTCTTTCCGGAAGATGGCTTCGACCACCTCCTAACCCGAGGCGAACTTGGTGGTGACGTCCATCAATTCGCTCGCCTTGGTGGGAGTCTTGCGCCCTAGTTTGCTCACCAGGTCTCGGCAAGTGGTGCCAGCAAGGAAAGCTCCGATGACGTCTGAGTCAGTTATGTTGGGCAGCTCGGTGCGCTGCTTCGAAAACCACCGGATGTACTCTCGGAGGGATTCCCCTGGCTGCTGGCGGCAGCTTCGGAGATCCCATGAGTTCCCAGGGCGCACGTACGTGCCTTGGAAATTTCCCGCGAAAGCCTTGACTAGGTCGTCCCAGTCGGAGATCTGCGCAGGAGGCAGATGCTCCAGCCAGGCCCGGGCAGCGTCAGAGAGGAAAAGGGGGAGGTTGAGGATGATGAGGTTGTCATCGTCCGCCCCTCCCAACTGGCATGCCAGCCGGTAATCCGCGAGCCACAACTCTGGCCTCGTTTCCCCCGAGTACTTGGTGATGGTAGTCGGGGCTCAGAACTGGGCGGGGAACGACGCTCGTCGTATGGCCCGGCTGAAGACTCGCGGACCGGGTGGCTCAGGCGAGGGACTCCGATCCTCCTTACTGTCACAGCGTCCCCTGCGCCTGGGGTGGTAGCCTCGGTGCACCTTCTCCTCGAGGCGGGCTCGATGGTCGCGGCGGTGTTGCTCGTCGCCGAGGCGATCCCGGGCGGCAGGTGCCTCGTCCCGTGTGCGCTCGGGATGGACCGAGGCCTCCCGCATGCGTCGGGAGGACGCCGCATGATGCTCCGAGGGGTCAGCTCGCCTTCGGGAGGCAGAGCTCTCGGCTCGTCGAACTGCGGCACCTTCCAGGAGATCCTTGAGTTCGCCCTGGATATGTCGTCCCTCGGTGGTGGATGGCTCCGGCATGGTTCGAAGTAGCATCGCCACTGCAGCTAGGTCCTGGTCGGACTCGCTGATGGCCGGGGGCAGCGCTGCCCTGGCATTGTCGACGATACGGCACTGGATGTCCCGGGCCCGATGACGGGCTCCTCTGGCGAGTGTTCGGCCTGCCCACTCCTGCTCAATGTTCTGTCGGAGCTGCACAAGTCGGCCTGCTTCCTCGTCGACCTTGGCATGCATTTTGTGGATTTGCTCGAGCTATGTGTCCTGACCCCCCGTAGGGACTGGGACCATAGCTAGCTCCCGTGGGATGTCAACGCGAGATGCGGGACTAGGGGGATCGCCAACCTCCGGCATGCTGAGGTGGTTGCCCTCATCGTTATCTCCCTGATCGACGTGGAAACATTCGCGACTCAGGCCATAACCCTCGTCGTCAAGGCCGTGGCCATCGTCAGAGCAACCGAAGAGGCAGTGGTCACATGCGGACATGAAGTCCCGCATGGCACTGGGATCACCGAGGCCAGAGAAATCCCAACCGAAGTCGGGGTCGTCCTCTTCCTCGGAACCCGCCGGTCCAGAGGTTGAGACGGCTGTCAATCGGTCCCAGGTTGACCACATATGGTACCCCAGAAGGTCTGGATACGCCCTTGCAAAAGCACTCACCGAAGCGGGGTCGCTAGGTGGATCAAAGCTAAATCAAAAGGGAACAGGGTGGAATACGGACGGTACCTCTTGGTCGATGGATGGTGGTGAGGTCGCGTCGAGGACGGAACGCACCGTCATCTCAGGTACGAGGGTGATGCCCAGCAGGTCCTTTGCGAGGGTGCTGGCGTCGTCAGTCCGCTTGGGGCTGGCACATTGCGGGGAAGCGGCGCTCGCCGTTGTCTCAGGCGTGAGGACAACACCCGACATGTCCCCTGGAGGAGTGCCGGCATCGTCGACTCGCTCTGGTTCGACAGCCGATAAGGTGCCGCCTCCTGCATGGCCACGGTTGCCCCGCCTCCATCTCCTCCAGCGAGGAGGGTGGCGGGGACAACCCGAGTGTTCCTCCTCTGCCGCGGAGGGATGCCGTCGTCGAGTTCGTCGCCGCCGGGCGAGCCGACTGTCGTTGTCACCGTGCTGCGAGGGGAGGAGTACCATGTCGTAGCTGCCTTCGAGGGACATGAACTCGAGACTCCCGAAGTGGAGCACCGTCCCGGGCTGAAGAGGTTGCTGAAGTCTACCCATCTGGAACTCAACGGGAAAGTGTTCGTTAACACGCAACAGCCCCCTACCTGGCGCGCCAACTGTCGGCGTTTCGGACCCCGGGGGTCCCTGGACCGACTAGTAAATTTTGTCGCTGCGTGTCCCTGCCCAGATGGGTTGGTGCGAGATGGAACACAAGGGGAAAATGAGCCTTGCATTGTCCTGCACCAGGGTGCTCGTAGTAGGGGTTACAAGCGTTGCGAGAGAGCGAGAGCGGGAGAGCGAGTAGGAGAGAGCGAGAGAGAGGGTCAGGCCCTGCCCGTCTTCTCCCGTCCCTTTCGTCGTGCGGCTACCCGTCCTCCTGCCGTCCCCAAGCGTTGCGAGAGAGCGAGAGCGGGAGAGCGAGTAGGAGAGAGCGAGAGAGAGAGGGTCAGGCCCTGCCCGTCTTCTCCCGTCCCTTTCGTCGTGCGGCTACCCGTCCTCCTCCCCTCTCCCCCCCTTTTTTCCTGGACATCCCCTTTTATAGACATAAGGAGATGGCCCAGCTGTACAATGGGGGTGTAGCTATGTGCTACGTGGCCAGCGGGGAAGTGCTTGGTCGCTATGCTCGTGTTAACGTGTCCGTTGGAGAAGTGCATGAGCCCTGTAGAAGCACAGCTGTTGGCGCTGCATGGATCCTGCTGACGTCTCCTTGCTTTCGTAGGGGGCTTGAGAACCACTGACGTCATGGACGCATGCGGGGAACCATCATTGCTTGTTACCGGGGTAAGCTAGATGGGACGCCGGTCTTGTTCCTTCGTAGCCTGAGCTAGCTAGGAGTAGGGTAATGATGTATCCCCTTGTATCGCGGTCGATCTGAGCCTGAGGTCGGGCGAGCTGGCGGATCCTCCGAGGCCGAGGCTGAGGCCGAGGCTCAAGGTCAGGCGAGGACGTCACTCTCCTCGAGACCGAGGCTGAGGCCGAGCCCTGGGGTCGGGCGAGGCGGAGATCTCCTCCCGAGGCCGAGGCCGAGGCCTAAGGTCGGGCGAGGCAGAGCTTCCTGTTGCACCCGAGGCTGAACTTGGCTGTTGTCGGTTTCTCCCGGGTGGTTGGCACAACAGCCAGAGCGGGGCGGGCGGCGCTATTTTTCTGTCAGATCGGTTAGTGAAAGGGCGAAGCGACTGCGGTCACTTCGACCTTGTCGACTGAGGCACGCGTGTCAGGATAAGGTGTCAGGCGATCCTAGCATTAAATGCGCATGCAATATGGTCGGCTGGTAAGGCGATTTGGCCAGGGTCGCTTGCGTGACAAGGCTCGCCTTTGGCTGAACCGAGGGTGTGCTCACTGCCTGAGGAGACCCTCGGGCGAGACGTAAATCCGCCCGGGACTACTGTTCCTGCCCGGGGCCGGGCTCGGCCGAGGCGAGATCGCGTCCCTTGGTAGACGAAGCTTTGACTTTGACCCGAACTGTTGGTCTTCATGGTTTGCTTTGAAGGTGTTTACCAGCCGTGTTTAGGAGTGTTGGGGGTACCCCTAATTACGGTACATGACAAAAATAATTTCCAAAAGAATTTGCAAAAACAAAACAAGTGGTGCAAATATGGTCCGAAATGTTGATAAAAAGAAAGCAATCCATGCATATCTAGTGAACTTATAAATTGGTTTAATTCTAAGTAACCTATGCACTTACATTATGCAAACTAGTTCAATTCTGCACTTTTATATTAGCTTTGGTTTGCGTTGGCATCAATCACCAAAGAGGGGGAGATTGAAAGGGAAATAGGGTCAAACCTTTTCGTATAGATAATTCTGGTGGTTGAATGCCCAACACAAATATTGGACTAAGTAGTTTGCTCTAGATTATGTATTCTACAGTCTGAACTCTCTTCACCTTCGGGTTTCTCAGGCGCTGCTCCGCTATAATTCACCAGACTGTCCGTTTCACCAAGAGGAGCAACGGCTAACAGCGCAACGGTCGTCTGCAAAAGTGTGAACAGTGCATGAACAGTGCACGCAGAAGTCAGAGCAGGCGTCAGAGGTGCACCGACAGTGAACAGGACCTGTCCGGTACAGCACCGGACTGTCCGGTGTGACATGAAGTCAGCGCTCCAATGATCAGAATCTTCAGAACCCTAACGGTTCGGTGACGTGGCTGGCGCACCGGACAGTGTCCGGTGCGCCCATCGACAGACAGCCTCCCCAACGGCTATGTGGTGGTTGAGGGCTATAAATACCCCCAACCACCACCACTCCAAGCATCCAAGTTTTTCAGACGTCTCATTCAATACAAGAGCTAGTGTAATCAATACAAGACACAATTCAAAAGAATCAAAGCCTCTCCAAGTCCCGAATTCACTCCAAACACCTAATGACTAGAGAGAGTGTTTTGCTCATGTTCTTTGAGCTCTTATTCTTGGATTGCTTTCTTCTTCCTCAATCTTGTTGTCAAGACACTTGTAATCAAAGAAAGAGACACCAATTGTGTGGTGGTCCTTGTGGGGTCTAAGTGACCCATTTGATTAAGGAGAAAGCTCACTCGGTCTAGGTGACCGTTTGAGAGAGGGAAAGGGTTGAAAGAGACCCGGTCTTTGTGACCACCTCAATGGGGAGTAGGTTTTCAAGAACCGAACCTCGGTAAAGTAAATCACCGTGTTATCCGCTTTATTTCTTGGTTGATTTGTTTTCGCCCTCTCTTTTGGACTCGATTTTAATTCTAACGCTAACCCCGGCTTGTAGTTGTGCTTTAAGTTATAAATTTCAGATTCTGCCTATTCACCCCCCTCTAGGCGACTTTCAATTGGGGAGTCAACTGGAACGTAGCGATGTTTCTGAGAATATAGTCATTATATTCTGTGTTTGACAAACATAATAGAGTCATTTTTTGTTTGGTTGAAGAGTAGAAGATAATGAAGTACTTCATTCTTTGTTTGGTTGGAGAGTTATATGAGTTTGGAGGGGATGAGAGGGAGTAGAGTGCTCACGTCCAGAAGAGCGCTCTCGTTCGGTCGTTTTGGCGGAGCGAGGGACATCCCAACTATTTATGGTATATTCCTATATGAATGCTCTAAGAGCCGCTCTGCTACTCTTTCATTGGAAAGCAAACATCCAGAAAATAGGAATGTAGTCGCTTAATTCTTCTCCACTCCTCAACCAAATACACCCTATGATGGATCAATCAACTTTAAGGTCCCCAGGATCTTGTCTTGTAGGATTTATTTGACTTCTCCAGATACGAGTGAATCATGCTTCTGATCTGAGGCACCTTTAGTGCGACTGGGTAGACTGAAACCTGACCGACTGAGCTCCAGTTAGGACGCGTCTGGTTAAGGCCGCCGATTGGATTCAACCGATAGAAGTCCGATTGACTCAGGCTTGATCAAAAGACTTCCGTCGACCTCAAGTTTGTCATTTTGCATGGCTTTCATTGATATTTTGAAGATTGTGTTTTCTAGAAAATCCAATCTGTGCACCTAATGGGCACGCCCAATGGGTGTGTACAATGTCATGTCCGCAGAATAGTTGTTTAAGTTGACGAGGCATAAAATGCGCCTGAGCAGCTAATTTACTAATCACCGGTTTCGTGTTACGACAAAGGGTGACAGAAGTGTGTGGTTTCTTGGAAACCCAAGCGACACTTGAAGGCTGGTGATTGTTCATTGTACGACTAGAATACCATGAGGCACTCCTTCGCCTCTTTAAATAGGCCACCGTGCACTGCCAACTCCTTCACTCACCCTTGCTTCTCCTTTATCACTTCCTCCAAAAACCCCGATGGCGGGAAAGAAAGATGGCAAGGGCAGGAGGAAGGCCAAGGGCGAGAAGAGGAAGCGTCCTCTGACTCCATCGTTGGAGGACTTCGGCGACTCAGAGCCCTCTGACGAGAGGACTCCTCCATCGTCCTCGGCTCCCCGTCATCCGTTTGCATGGATGACTCCATGGGGCTGTCGACAAGGAGAGGGCCTACCTCCACGGCATGGAGCGCGCTAGCCTCAATGACTCGGAGAAGTCCGAGGAGGAGGATCAGGATGACGATGATGGGTATGACGACGGCGATGCAGGCGATGCGTCCGGCAAGGTCGGCAGCGGCAGTGACAAGAGCGACGACGATGATGTAGGAAATGGTAATGCCTAAGAGGGGGTGAATTAGGACTTCTAAAACTTCTTTCTAAACTAGACCATAAAGTAACCCCTAGAACAAAACCTATGCAAATAAGCAATCTAGAAAATGCAAACTAGGTTTTGTCTATGTGTTGCTATCTCTAGCGCAAAAGGAGTTATGTGACCTAAGTTCCAATCCTATATAATCTACACTAAGACTAGTAAGGATTGCAACTTAAGTAGAGAGAGTAAATGCAGAAGATTAAAGAGCTAGTAGAGAAAGCAAACTCTCATGGACGGCGCTAGTACTTTTACCGAGATATCCAGAACCATGCAAGGTCCCAACTAATCCTCGTTGGTGCCCCTACGCAAAGGGTAGTCTACAGGAGGGCCAAGTACCCGACGAGTAACTCCGTAGAGAGCCACGAGCCTTCTCCACACGCAAGTGGTGCTCCGCTTCCAGCCTCCTCTCGGACGCTCCCCGCCATCATCACTATCAAGCTTTCGGCCGAAACGTCATGGGCCTCGTTCCCTCTGGTACACGGTGGCGGTCGTGACATAAACTCGGTTGTCACGGTCTCGCAAGACTCTCGCCCCACTTGGTACAATATTACAGCGGCTCGCGCAAGAGCCGAGGGGTTTCGTGGGGTTTTTTAAACTCACTCAACTAACTAGGAACAACCTAGAGCAAGCGTATAAGAGGTCTAACTAACCTAAGCACTTTGCAAAGCACCTACACTAATCACTAAGTGATTCTATTAAGCACTTGGGTCTTTGAGCACTTGGAAATTTGTATAACCTTCCTTGGTATGTAGCTTGGGCTCCCACACCACCAGATGGCTGGTTGGGTGAAGTATATATAGGCCCTATCAGTGTTTAGAGCCCGATCGCACACCCAGGATTATCCCTTGTGGTGCTTTTAGGTAGGACGATGTTGTCGACTGTAGCTCAATGGTTCGTGCTTGATGCACGAGAGACGGACAGGCAATTTTCTACAGGTTCGGGCCGCTTGGAGAGGCGTAATACCCTACTTCCTGGTGTAGATCTTTATGTGGTAGGTTACAAGTAAAGTCTCCTGAGTGGAGAAAAGCTAATGAGATAGGTAGATGGTTGATGGAAATGATGGGGTACCCCCTGGGCCTTATATACTCGACCGTGGGGCACTCCATGCATACATGATGATCTCACATCTCCTAAGTAATAGTGAACCGACTGAACTGATCTCCCTACAATGTTGCCGACTTATCCCTAATCCACCCCGATATTCAAGGGCACCACGCGCAGGAGAGTCGGGTGGTCGCTGTGGATAACACACAAATTGACGGATTGCCTGGTTCTGAGTCTGTTGACTTCTCAGGCTAGCCCATTCTGCCAGTAGCTTTAGCCCAGCCCACGAAGGGATGGCCTTGCGGGGTAACTGACCCATGGCCACGCGCGAGGCCTTCTTGCCTTCTAGTGGACCCAGGAGATATCTGTCCCCCACAAGCCCCCAATCTTTGAGTTGATTTTGAAATAATCAGCCCAAAGATTCTAGGTCCGACTCGTGGGTTTGTTGTGTGACATGGTTTTTGTTTTGCCGATGGGTGCACCAAGGGTGTAGCCCCCGAGCTTTGAGTGGATTTTGGAAATAATCCATTCGAAGGTCTTCATCTTATGCTTTAGAAATCAGAATTTTGTCTTCATCTTATGCTTTAGAAATCAACATTTTGCCTCCATGGGACTAAAAATCTATTGGGTGTAGCCCCCGAGCTTTGGGTGGATTTTAGAAATAATCCATTCAAAGGTCTTCATCTTATGCTTTAGAAATCAACATTTGGTCTTCATCTTATGCTTTAGAAATCAACATTTTGCCTCTATGGGACTAAAAATCTATTGGGTGCACCGAAGGTGCACCTAATGGTTGTAGCCCCCGAGCTTTGAGTGGATTTTGGAAATAATCTATTCAAAGGTCTTCATCTTATGCTTTAGAAATCAGCATTTGGTCTTCATCTTATGCTTTAGAAATCAACATTTTGCCTCCATGGGACTAAAAATCTATGGGTGTACCCCCGAGCTTTGAGTGGATTTTAGAAATAATCCATTCAAAGGTCTTCATTTTATGCTCTAGGAATTCAAACGATGTTATCTGTCCATGCCTTATTAGGTCTGAAATTAATTTGATCAATGACAGATTAGACATCTGTCCAACCGAGGTAGATGGTTCTCAGCTGGACATTACTCCACTCTATGCTTTAATGCTTCTGTTGATTGGACTTGCACTCTAGTAGCCACATTTGGACTTCCTTCTATCGTAGCTGATCTCCTTCTTTTGTCATGGTACATTCATTACGTATATTTTGTGGATATGACTTCTTCAGAAAATCTTTGAAAATTCCTAGCGACACACCCAATGGGTGTGCCCAAGGGGTGTCTTGGTACACAGAGTGTTTTACCACACTGTCCTAAAGTAGTAACTTGATGTGCCCCCTTTGGTGTAATCATATTGCCTGAGCAGTTGACCTTGGTCCAAATGGTGTCGTGTTATACGAAGCGGCGCCTGTTGCCTGACTCATTTTCAGACGACTTGAATTGCTTATTGAATTCTTGCGACTGTTCGGCGAGCGTGGTAGGAAGTGGACGGTCACCCTCGGCCTCTATAAATAGCCTGGTTGCCCCGTTGTTTTCTAAACTCAGCCTTTGTTCATCTGATTTCTTCTTGTTCCTTGCTCCCTTCTTCTCCAACTGTCAATGGGCAGGGGTAGGAGGGGTAGAGGCTTGCCTCACCGTGCTAGCAGCAAGCGTAAGCGTGCTCCGAGTCCTCCTTCGGAGGAATTCAGCGATTCAGAGTACTTGGAGGAGGTTTCCTCCGAGTCTAAGCGATCGCCGGCTCCTGCCTCTCCTCCAGCATCATCTGATGACTCAGATGACTCCAGGGGGCTGTCCACCACAGTCCGGGCGTACTGGCGTGCCATCGAGCGTGCCGGGCTCGGTGGGTCGGATGAGTCGGGGATCTCCTCGGATGAGGCGGACTCGTTCGACTCCTCCGAGGAGTGGAGCGGCGGCTACGGTGACGGCAAGGGCGATGGCAGCGGCGGCGACGATGACGGAAGCGACGGCAGCAGCAGTGACGACGACGGAGGCGACGGCAGTAGCAGCGATGACGACGGCAAGGGCGATGACAGCAAGGGTGGCAGCGGTGACAGTAGCAACGATGGCGGCAAGGGCGACAGCGGCAACAGTGGTGGCAAGGGTGGTGACGGCAGCAGCAAGACTAGTGGTGCAATGCCACTGGTTAAATATTAGTATAGATAGTAGTAGTAGTAAGTAGTAAGTAGTAGTAGAATAAAGTAGCGTTAGTTAGTAGCTTAGTATAGTGTAAGTAGTAAGGTAATGTAATGGCAAGGGTAGAAGAAGTTGACTCATAATGATTCGGCTTCGAGTTTGTGTTACCCCCTCTACTATGAATCAAGGATGTAGCTGCTCCAAATGATCACTATTGTTTTGCTTTTCATTTGTGTGCTCGAAAGTTTGCTCATGCGCTTGACAGTTATGGCATTTTAGAGGTAATGCCCGAGTGACGATTGCGGTTTTTACTTTTCCGAGTGGTGATCTGGCACTTTAGAGGTAATGCCCGACCTAAGGAGCCCATTTATACTCGTGCCGGAGTGCCTTGTTGATTTTCGAGCCCTAACTTCCCTTTTTACTCTGTCGCCTCTGTGCTTTTCTGAATTCCTGAGCCCGCTCGCTCCGCCCGAGAGATTGCAATGGCCCCCAAGCGGAAGAGATAGAGTGTCGTGGCTGCGATCATCCCACCCATCGATCCCAACAGCCAGCTTCCGTTCGCTGGTAATCATATGTCCATCATCTCTGAATCTGATCTTCTCCATCTTGTTGGGACTGGGGTTTTGCCATCAAAAGAGCTCTGTTCTTGGTGGATTTGGTGTGGGGTCACTGTTCCTACGGAGGACACCCACGAATCCGTTGTTTACGTGCCATTTCTCGTCCGCGGACTTGCTCTTCCCATCTCTCCTTTTTTCCGCGGTCTCCTTAATTTCTATGATTTGAATCTGACACACTTAAACCCCAACTCCATTCTTCAAGTTGCCATTTTCGTACATTTGTGCGAGGCTTTTCTTGGAATCCTTCCCCATTTCAAACTCTAGAGGTACCTCTATCATTATCGACCGTGGATGGCTGGAGGGCAGCATCAGCTTGTCGGCGGCGCAAGCTTAGAACTTCACCGGGGGAGGAAAGTGGAATACCTCGACATCCCCCTCAAGGATAGCATTAAGGGATGGCATCTTGAGTGGTTCACCATGAAGAATCACGGTAAATCCCTCCCCCTCGATCAGGAAGGCAACCAGATGTTCGCACGCCTAGCTGGGTAGACTCTCCCACTTTTTTTAGAAGTAGCCGAAGCCAAAGTGCTGCTTGCTAAAATCTGCTCGTTGAAGGATACAGGTCTGACTGCTGAGGCCATGGTCGTCGACTTTGTCTTCAGTAATATTCTACCTTTGAAGGACAGAGTTTACCCTGCTTACTTGTATACCGGCATCAATGATTCCACCCGGGTCACAAACAAACAGATTCCCAATGAGGATTTGCTGAGCCGACTGGATATGATACTGAGCGGCAGGGTCTCAAATGTTGGTGCTCCCTTAGTGTTGGGGACTTGTTCTCAAATGCTATGAATTAAGAACAAGGAAACACAAAATGTTAAATGTTAATGCCCTTCATCTTCCGAAGCATTATTTCCTTTAGGATATAATGATCTTCAGACGAAGGTCATGAAGGGCGTACCTTCATGATTATGACATGTATATACAAAGGATGAAGCTTATGAAACATAGGAAGATAACATAAACAGTTATATAATATCATAATATAAACATCTACTATTAAATAATCATGAGTACATGAAAGCAATATCAAATTACATTTGTACCTTGAGCTTGACAGAGGGCAAAAGTAAGAGTGAGATGCGAAAACGTGAATAGTATGGGGGTACTGTTCACCTATTTATAGACACAGGGCACAACCTATGTGAATTTACATTCATGTCCTCTACAGATGATTACAATCATTACACAGGTTATCATGGGCCGATTGGTCATTTCATCTTTAAGTCGGTGCATTTTGAAATACACTACGAAGCCCCTTGATTGGTAGCTTCGGCATTGTTCCTGTTCTGGTCTTCTGAAGGTGCTTCTTCTCACAGGACCTTCAGCAACGAAGCAGACCCCCAACAGTAGCCCCTTCATGGTGCCAGATCGTTTTTCGTAATGAGTGATAGTCGCCTAGAGGGGGGGTGAATAGGGCGAAACTGAAATTTACAAAAATAATCACAACTACAAGCCGGGTTAGCGTTAGAAATATAAACGAGTCCGCGAGAGAGGGCGCAAAACAAATCGCAAGCAAATAAAAGGGTGACACGCGAATTTGTTTTACCGAGGTTCGGTTCTCGCAAACCTACTCCCCGTTGAGGAGGCCACAAAGGCCGGGTCTCTTTCAACCCTTCCCTCTCTCAAACGATCCCACGGATCGAGTGAGCTTTCTCTTCTTCTCAATCAACCGGGAACAAAACTTCCCCGCAAGGGCCACCACACAATTGGTGCCTCTTGCCTTGGTTACAATTGAGTGATGATCACAAGAACAAGTGAGAAAGAAAAGAATGCGATCCAAGCGCAAGAGCTCGAAAGAACACAAGCAAATCACTCTCCCTAGTCACTATGGTGTTGTGTGGAATTTGGAGAGGACTTGATCTATTTGGTGTGTCTAGAATTGAATGCTAGAGCTCTTGTAGTAGTTGAGAAGTGGAAAACTTGGATGGCAATGAATGTGGGGTGGTTGGGGTATTTATAGCCCCAACCACCAAAAGTGACCGTTGCTGGAAGCTGTCTGTTCGATGGCGCACCGGACAGTCCGGTGCACACCGGACAGTCCGGTGCCCCTGCCACGTCACCATTGCCGTTGGATTCTGACCGTTGGAGCTTCTGACTTCTGGGCCCTCCTGGATGTCCGGTGCACACCGGACATGTACTGTTTGATGTCCGGTGCACCGGTATGGGCGATCCTGACGTCTGCGCGCGCTGCGCGCGCATTAAATGCACCGCAGGGAGCCGTTGGCGCCGCAGAGAGCCGTTGCTCCGCTGGCACACCGGATAGTCCGGTGCACACCGGACAGTCCGGTGAATTTTAGCGGAGCGGCTGCCGCGCGAACCCGAGGCTGGCGAGTTCCGGAGACCGCGGTTCCTTGGAGCACCGGACATGTCCGGTGCACACCGGACAGTCCGGTGAATTATAGCGCGCCGGCCTCCGAGAATTCCCGAGAGCGAAGAGTTGGAGTTGGAGTCCTCTGGGCGCACCGGACACTGTCCGGTGCACACCGGACAGTCCGGTGCCTTCAGCCAGAGGTGCCTTCGGTTGCCTCGTTGCTCCTTTGTTGAATCCAAAACTTGGTCTTTATATTGGCTAAGTGTGAACCTTTTGCACCTGTATAACTTGAGCACTAGAGTAAACTAGTTAGTCCAATATTTGTGTTGGGCAATTCAACCACCAAAATTATTTAGGAACTAGGGGTAAGCCTAATTCCCTTTCAATCTCCCCCTTTTTGGTGATTGATGCCAACACAAACCAAAGCAAATATAGAAGTGCATAATTGAACTAGTTTGCATAATGTAAGTGCAAAGGTTGCTTGGAATTGAGCCAATATATACTTATATGATGCGCATGGATTGTTTTCTTTGTTTTTAACATATTGGACCACATTTGCACCAAGAGTTTTGTTTTTGCAAATTCTTTTGTAAATTCTTTTCAAAGTCATTTTGCAAGATAGACAAAGGTAAATGAATAAGATTTTGCAAAGCATTTTTAAGTTTTGAAAGTTTCTTCCTCTGTTCCAAAATGCTTTTCCTTTGACTAAACAAAACTCCCCCTCAAATAAGGTCTCCTCTTAGTGTTCAAGAGAGTTTTAAGACATCAATTTTGAAAATACTAGTTGCTCCCCCTTTAGAACACAAAGAGATACCAATTTTGAAATTTACCAATATAAAATCATCAAATTTATAAAATTAGGTGGTGGTGCGGTCCTTTTGCTTTGGGCTCATATTTTCTCCCCCTTTGGCATGAATCACCAAAAACGGAATCATTAGAGCCCAAGTGAAGTACTTTCTCCCCCTTTGGTCATGAAATGAATGAGTGAAGGTTATACCAAAGTTGGAGAGATGATGCGGAGCGACGACGAAGAATGAGTAGTAGAGCGGAGTGGAAGCCTTTGTCTTCGCCGAAGACTCCAATTCCCTTTCAATATGCCTATGACTTGGTTCGAAATACACTTGAAAACACATTAGTCATAGCATATATAAGAGAGACATGATCAAAGGTATATTTATGTGCTATGTGTGCAAGTTTAGCAAAAGAAATTCCTAGAATCAAGAATATTGAGCTCATGCCTAAGTCGGGTAAAAGATTGTTCATCAAGTGGCTTGGTAAAGATATCGGCTAATTGATCTTTAGTGTTAATGTAAGAAATCTCGATATCCCCCTTTTGTTGGTGATCCCGAAGAAAATGATACCGAATGGCTATGTGCTTAGTGCGGCTGTGCTCGACGGGATTGTCGGCCATTTTGATTGCACTCTCATTGTCACATAGCAAAGGGACTTTGGTTAATTTGTAACCGTAGTCCCGCAGGGTTTGCCTCATCCAAAGCAATTGCGCGCAACAATGGCCTGCGGCAATATACTCGGCTTCGGCAGTAGAAAGAGCGACCGAATTTTGCTTCTTTGAAGCCCATGACACCAAGGATCTTCCCAAGAACTGGCAAGTCCCCGATGTGCTCTTCCTGTTAATCTTACACCCCGCCCAATCGGCATCCGAATAACCAATCAAATCAAAAGTGGATCCCCGAGGGTACCAAAGCCCAAACTTAGGAGTATAAGCTAAATATCTCAAGATTCGTTTTACGGCCGTAAGGTGTGATTCCTTAGGGTCGGCTTGGAATCTTGCACACATGCATACGGAAAGCATAATGTCCGGTCGAGATGCACATAAATAAAGCAATGAACCAATCATCGACCGGTATACCTTTTGATCCACGGACTTACCTCCCGTGTCGAGGTCGAGATGTCCATTTGTTCCCATGGGTGTCTTGATGGGCTTGGCATCCTTCATTCCAAACTTGCTTAGAATGTCTTGAGTATACTTCGTTTGGCTAATGAAGGTGCCTTCTTGGAGTTGCTTGACTTGAAATCCTAGAAAATACTTCAACTCCCCCATCATTGACATCTCGAATTTTTGTGTCATGATCCTACTAAATTCTTCACATGTAGATTTGTTAGTAGACCCAAATATGATATCATCAACATAAATTTGGCATACAAACAAATCATTATCAAGAGTCTTAGTGAATAAAGTAGGATCGGCTTTGCCGACTTTGAAGCCATTTGCAATAAGGAAATCTCTAAGGCATTCATACCATGCTCTTGGGGCTTGCTTGAGCCCATAAAGCGCCTTAGAGAGCCTATAAACATGGTTAGGATACTCACTGTCTTCAAAGCCGGGAGGTTGCTCAACATAGACCTCCTCCTTGATTGGTCCATTGAGGAAGGCACTCTTCACGTCCATTTGATAAAGCTTGAAGCCATGGTAAGTAGCATAGGCCAATAATATACGAATTGACTCAAGCCTAGCTACGGGTGCATAGGTTTCACCAAAATCCAAACCTTCGACTTGTGAATACCCCTTGGCCACGAGTCGAGCTTTGTTCCTAGTCACCACACCATGCTCGTCTTGCTTGTTGCGGAAGACCCACTTGGTTCCTACAACATTTTGGTTAGGACGTGGAACTAAATGCCATACCTCGTTCCTCGTGAAATTGTTGAGCTCCTCTTGCATCGCCACTACCCAATCCGAATCTTGTAGTGCTTCCTCTACCCTGGTTGGCTCAATAGAGGAAACAAACGAGTAATGTTCACAAAAATGTGCAACACGAGATCGAGTAGTTACCCCCTTATGAATGTCGCCGAGGATGGTGTCGACGGGGTGATCTCGTTGTATTGCTTGGTGGACTCTTGGGTGTGGCGGCCTTGGTTGATCATCCTCCTTGTCCTCATCATTTGCATCTCCCCCTTGATCGTTGCCGTCATTTTGAGGTGGCTCATCTTCTTGATCTTCTTGTTCAACATCTTGAGCCTCATCCTCAATTTGAGTTGGTGGAGATGCTTGCGTTGAGGAGGATAGTTGATCTTGTATATGTGGAGGCTCTTCGGATTCCTTAGGACACACATCCCCAATGGACATGTTCCTTAGCGCTATGCATGGAGCCTGTTCTTCACCTATATCATCAAGATCAACTTGCTCTACTTGAGAGCCGTTAGTCTCATCAAACACAACGTCACAAGAAACTTCAACAAGTCCTGAGGACTTATTAAAGACTCTATATGCCCTTGTGTTTGAGTCATATCCTAGTAAAAAGCCTTCTACAGTTTTAGGAGCAAATTTAGATTTTCTACCTCTCTTAACAAGAATAAAGCATTTGCTACCAAAAACTCTAAAATATGAAATATTTGGCTTTTTACCGGTTAGGAGTTCATAAGATGTCTTCTTGAGGATTCGATGAAGATATAACCGGTTGATGGCGTAGCAGGCGGTGTTGACCGCTTCGGCCCAAAACCGATCCAATGTCTTGTACTCATCAAGCATGGTTCTTGCCATGTCCAATAGAGTTCGATTCTTCCTCTCCACTATACCATTTTGTTGTGGAGTGTAGGGAGAAGAGAACTCATGCTTGATGCCCTCCTCCTCAAGAAAACCTTCAATTTGAGAGTTCTTGAACTCCGTCCCGTTGTCGCTTCTAATTTTCTTGATCCTTAAGCCGAACTCATTTTGAGCTCGTCTCAAGAATCCTTTTAAGGTCTCTTGGGTTTGTGATTTTTCCTGCAAAAAGAATACCCAAGTGAAGCGAGAATAATCATCCACAATTACAAGACAATACTTACTACCGCCGATGCTTATGTAAGCGATCGGGCCGAATAGATCCATGTGTAGGAGCTCCAGTGGCCTGTCGGTAGTCATGATATTTTTGTGTGGATGATGGGTGCCAACTTGCTTCCCGGCTTGGCATGCGCTACAAATCCTGTCTTTCTCAAAATGAACATTGGTTAGTCCCAAAATGTGTTCTCCCTTTAGAAGCTTATGAAGATTCTTCATCCCAACATGGGCTAGTCGGCGATGCCATAGCCAACCCATATTAGTCTTAGCAATTAAGCAAGTGTCGAGTTCAGCTCTATCGAAATCTACCAAGTATAGCTGACCCTCTAACACTCCCTTAAATGCTATTGAATCATCACTTCTTCTAAAGACAGTGACACCAGTATCAGTAAAAAGACAGTTGTAGCCCATTTGACATAATTGGGATACGGAAAGCAAATTGTAATCTAAAGAATCTACAAGAAAAACATTGGAAATAGTATGGTCAGTTGATATAGCAATTTTACCCAAACCTTTGACCAAACCTTGATTTCCATCCCCGAATGTGATAGCTCGTTGGGAATCTTGGTTTTTCTCATAAGAGGAGAACATCTTTTTCTCCCCTGTCATATGGTTTGTGCACCCGCTGTCGAGTATCCAACTTGAGCCCCCGGATGCATAAACCTACAAAACAAGTTTAGTTCTTTGTTTTAGGTACCCAAACGGTTTTGGGTCCTTTGGCATTAGATACAAGAACTTTGGGTACCCAAACACAAGTCTTGGAGCCCTTGTGTTTGCCCCCAATAATTTTGGCAACTATCTTGCCGGATTTGTTAGTCAAAACATAAGATGCATCAAAAGTTTTAAATGAAATAGCATGATCATTTGATGCATTTGGAATTTTCTTTCTAGGCAACTTGGCATGGGTTGGTTGCCTAGATCTAGATGTCTCACCCTTATACATAAAAGCATGATTAGGGCCAGAGTGAGACTTCCTAGAATGAATTTTCCTAATCTTGCTCTCAGGATAGCCGGCAGGGTACAAAATGTAACCCTCGTTATCCTGAGGCATGGGAGCCTTGCCCTTAACAAAGTTAGAAAAGTTCTTTGGAGGGGCATTAATTTTGACATTGTCTCCCTTTTGGAAGCCAATGCCATCCTTAATGCCAGGGCGTCTCCCATTATAGAGCATGCTTCTAGCAAGTTTAAATTTTTCATTCTCTAAGTCATGCTCTCTAATCTTAGCATTAAGTTGTGCTATGTGATCATTTTGTTTTTAATTAAGGCTAGGTGATCATGGATAGCATCAACATTAATATCTCTACATCTAGTACAAATGGAAACATGCTCAACATTAGATGTAGAGGGTTTGCAAGATTTAAGTTCAACAACCTTAGCATGCAACATATCATTTTTAGTTCTAAGGTCGGAAATAGTAGCATTGCAAACATCAAAATCCTTAGCCTTAGCAATTAGTTTCTCATCCTCATTTCTAAGGCTAGTGATAGAAACATTCAACTCATCAATCCTAGTAAGCAAATCAACATTATCATTTCTAGGATCAATGCAAACATGAGAATCAACCTTAGCAATTAATTTAACATTTTCATTTCTAAGGTTGGCAATAGTGTCATGGCATGTGCTTAGCTCACTAGATAATTTGTTACATTTTTCTACTTCTAGAGCATAAGCGTTTTTAACCTTAACATGTTTCTTGTTTTCCTTGATTAGGAAGTCCTCTTGGGAGTCCAAGAGATCATCCTTTTCATGGATGGCACTAATTAACTCATTTAATTTTTCCTTTTGTTCCATGTTAAGGTTGGCAAAAAGAATACGCAAATTATCCTCCTCATTTTTATCATCATCCTCATCACTAGATGTTTCATATTTAGTGGAGGACCTTGATTTTACCTTCTTTTTGCCGTCCTTGGCCATGAGACACTTGTGGCCGACGTTGGGGAAGAGGAGGCCCTTGGTGACGGCGATGTTGGCGGCGTCCTCGTCGTCGGAGGAGTCGCTTGAGCTTTCGTCGGAGTCCCACTCCCGACAAACATGGGCATCGCCGCCCTTCTTCTTGTAGTACTTCTTCTTTTCTTTCCTCTTTCCCTTCTTGTCGTCGCCCCTGTCACTATCACTTGATAATGGACATTTAGCAATAAAGTGACCGGGCTTACCACACTTGTAGCAAACCTTCTTGGAACGGGATTTGTAGTCCTTCCCCTTCCGTTGCTTGAGGATTTGCCGAAAGCTTTTGATGATTAGGGCCATCTCCTCATTGTCGAGCTTGGAGGCGTCAATCGGTTGTCTACTTGGTGTAGACTCCTCCTTCTTCTCCTCCGTCGCCTTGAAGGCCACTGGTTGCGCCTCGGATGTGGAAGGCTCGTCAAGCTCGTTGATCTTCTTGGAGCCCTTAATCATGCATTCAAAGCTTACAAAATTCCCGATAACTTCCTCGGGAGTCATTAGCGGATATCTAGGATTACCACGAATTAATTGAACTTGTGTGGGGTTAAGGAAAATAAGAGCTCTTAGAATAACCTTAACCACTTCGTGGTCATCCCATTTTGTGCTCCCGAGGTTGCGCACTTGGTTCACCAAGGTCTTGAGCCGGTTGTACATGTCTTGTGGCTCCTCCCCTTGGCGAAGACGGAAGCGACCGAGCTCCCCCTCGATCGTTTCCCGCTTGGTGATCTTGGTGAGTTCATCACCCTCGTGCGCCGTCTTGAGTAGGTCCCAAATCTCCTTTGCGTTCTTCAACCCTTGTACTTTGTTGTATTCCTCCTTGCTTAGTGAGGCAAGGAGAATGGTTGCGGCTTGGGAGTTGAAGTGCTCGATTTGGGCCACTTCATCCGTGTCGTAGTCCTCATCCCCTACAGATGGTACCTGTACACCATACTCAACAACATCCCATATACTTTTGTGGAGAGAGGTTAGATGAAATCGCATTAAATTACTCCACATAGCATAATCTTCACCATTAAAAGTTGGTGGTTTGCCTAATGGGACGGAAAGTAGAGGTGTATGTTTAGGAATGCGAGGGTAGCGTAGGGGAATCTTACTATACTTCTTACGCTCTTGGCGTTTAGAAGTGACGGATGCCGCGTCGGAGCCGGAGGTAGATGTCGATGAAGTGTCGGTCTCGTAGTAGACCACCTTCCTCATCCTCTTGTGCTTGTCCCCACTCCGATGCGGCTTATGAGAAGAGGATTTTTCCTTCTTCTCCTTGTGGTGAGAAGAGGAAGATCTTTTCTCCTTCCGCTTGGAGGAGTTCTTCTTCTTCTCCCTTCTCTTGGTGCGGGACTCTTCCGATGAAGTGCTCCCTTGGCTTGTAGTGGGCTTGTCGCCGGTCTCCATCTCCCTCTTGGTGTGATCTCCCGACATCACTTCGAGTGGTTAGGCTCTAATGAAGAACCTGCTCTGATACCAATTGATAGTCGCCTAGAGGGGGGGGGTGAATAGGGCGAAACTGAAATTTACAAAAATAATCACAACTACAAGCCGGGTTAGCGTTAGAAATATAAACGAGTCCGCGAGAGAGGGCGCAAAACAAATCGCAAGCAAATAAAAGGGTGACACGCGAATTTGTTTTACCGAGGTTCGGTTCTCGCAAACCTACTCCCCGTTGAGGAGGCCACAAAGGCCGGGTCTCTTTCAACCCTTCCCTCTCTCAAACGATCCCACGGATCGAGTGAGCTTTCTCTTCTTCTCAATCAACCGGGAACAAAACTTCCCCGCAAGGGCCACCACACAATTGGTGCCTCTTGCCTTGGTTACAATTGAGTGATGATCACAAGAACAAGTGAGAAAGAAAAGAATGCGATCCAAGCGCAAGAGCTCGAAAGAACACAAGCAAATCACTCTCCCTAGTCACTATGGTGTTGTGTGGAATTTGGAGAGGACTTGATCTATTTGGTGTGTCTAGAATTGAATGCTAGAGCTCTTGTAGTAGTTGAGAAGTGGAAAACTTGGATGGCAATGAATGTGGGGTGGTTGGGGTATTTATAGCCCCAACCACCAAAAGTGACCGTTGCTGGAAGCTGTCTGTTCGATGGCGCACCGGACAGTCCGGTGCACACCGGACAGTCCGGTGCCCCTGCCACGTCACCATTGCCGTTGGATTCTGACCGTTGGAGCTTCTGACTTCTGGGCCCTCCTGGATGTCCGGTGCACACCGGACATGTACTGTTTGATGTCCGGTGCACCGGTATGGGCGATCCTGACGTCTGCGCGCGCTGCGCGCGCATTAAATGCACCGCAGGGAGCCGTTGGCGCCGCAGAGAGCCGTTGCTCCGCTGGCACACCGGACAGTCCGGTGCACACCGGACAGTCCGGTGAATTTTAGCGGAGCGGCTGCCGCGCGAACCCGAGGCTGGCGAGTTCCGGAGACCGCGGTTCCTTGGAGCACCGGACATGTCTGTTGGGGGCTTGTTCTCAAATGCTAAGAATTAAGAACAAGGCAACATAGAAAATGTTAAGAGTTAAAGTCCTTCGTCCTCCAAGGCTTTATATCCTTTCGGGATATAACGAATTTCGGACGAAGGTTACGAAGGACATACCTTCGTAAGCATAATAGCAAGGAACGAAGTATTCACATAGATCATGAGGTACAAAATAAACATTTAAATGTTATCATAGAATCATTTCCACTTTTACTACCATGAATGAATATAAATGATTTCAAATTACAAATGTACCTTCGGTCCTGAGGAAGGCGAGAATACAAGTGTGATGCGAAGGCAAATGACAGGTTCGCGTGAACAGTACAGAGGTACTGTTCATCTATTTATAGACACAGGTCGCAGCCTGTGACAAATTACAATTATGCCCCTTACAAAAGTTTACAACATTGACTCAGACCTCTATGGATAAAAAGGTCATTCTATCTCTATGTCGGTTTGTAACGCCGAAGCTCCATGAAAAGGAACCTTCGGCCATCTCCTGGGGACGACTTCAGCCGAAGCCGCTTCTTCGTGTAAAACCTTCGGCGCACCGAAGCATGGCCCCAACAGTAGCCCCTTTCGCGGTGCTAGATCGTTTTTCGTAACGAGCTTGACCCGTGAAAAAAGCCTCTTCAGCTTCGGGAAGCCGAAGGTTCAAAAAACACCTTCCCTGAGCTCGTTGCTGAGAAACGATCCGGCCTCCGCGCGCGTGCCAGGCCCACCTTGCAGAGTTACTGTTTGATCTTTGCGGTCCACTGCACAGCGAGTACAAGTGACAGCCCGCCTGGTGTAAAAATCCTGCCGCTTCGCCTTCTTACCTGCAGCACTATATAAACAGACGGGTAGGTGTGAAGTTACCACAGCATTCATTGCTATTTGCACTGTTTTGCTGCCAAAATTTTTAACCATAGCCGAAGCTTGACTCTCAGAATCGAACGAAGGTCCATCTCGACGTCTGCTTCGCCAGAAAGAAAGGCTTCGGGAGGAAAGAAAAAGAAAAAAGTATCTAACCTCCCCAAACTCAGAATCAAATGGCGAGAGTGCGATCTACTGCCAAAGTTGCACGTGAGGGAGACGAAGCCGAAGGTTCGAATACTGTTCCCATCTCCGAAGCGATGCAGCGTTCCGGACTGGTGATTGCGGAAGAAATGCCCGCTGCTGAAGCAAACCCGACAACTGCCGAAGGAGAAGAAGAAAACATTGAAGGGACTGATCCCGAAGATGACTACCGTATTGCCATGCCCAGCAAGCCCAGTCACCTGGATTTTGGGAAATCAACTGTTTCAAAGGCTGATCTTTCGAAGATGGTGAAAGCAGGTTATTTCAATGAAAACCAGAAGAAGCTACTCCGCTTCGGGGGAGAAGAAACCACCCCAAAGCCAAAGAAGGACGAGATTGTTATCTTCAAGAGCTTTTTAAAGGCTGGGCTTAGATTCCCTCTTCACGAGATTATTGCGGAGATACTGAAGAGGTTTGGTATCTACCTTCACCAGTTAACTCCTAACGCTATCGTTAGGCTTAGCGTTTATATTTGGGCCCTCCGAAGCCAAGCAGTGGAGCCATTTGCCGACAGTTTCTGCCGAGTTCATGAGTTACACTATCAAACAAAGGCCAGAAAAGATGGGTTACATGAGAACTTCGGCTGCTACAATTTTGCCTACCGGAAAACCGCAAAGTTTCCTGTGATCAGCTACCGAAGCAAATGGCCGGCAGGCTGGAAATCGGAATGGTTCTATGTCAAGGTTGATGACGACAGGGAGAAGCTTGTGCAAAGTCCACTCGAGCTGATCTTCGGAGAAACCCGACCCCGCTGCAACATGACACCAGAGGGTCAAACACAACAGGCAATGGATGAATTCGGAATCATTGCAGAACATATCAGTACCAGGGATCTGGTTCAGGAATTCTTGGCATTCAGAGTCTTCCCTACTCTGAAAGAATGGGAAATGCCAAAGTTGAAGGGGGAGAAGAAGGAGGGGGAACTTGTCCGGCTTCCATATCACTTCAAATTCAAGCAATACTTTAAGAAACCCTGCCAAGAGTGGCTGGACACAGTCGAGGTGATGTGTAATGAAATTCTGGGGAATTATTCCAAAAAAGAAGATCAACTAATGACAGCAGCCTTCGGCACCCGCCCGAAGCGAAGGCTGAACCGAGTGCTTGATGCCCTGGGCTTCGAGTACCCTGACTATGAGCAGTTGAGCAAGGGTGCTGAGGGCCAGAAAAGAAAAAGAGTGGCCGAAACTCTGATCAGGGATGAAGAAAGACCAGCAAAGGAGAAGAAAATTCCCAAGAAAAGAAAAATATCTACTCCGAAGCGAAAATTATCCGAAGAAGAGGGGACCCCCACACCGCCTTCTGCCAGCGACGTGGAGGAAATTTTAAAGGTAATGACTGAACCCATGCCCACGAAGCTAAGTCCATTAGGGCTCCAACTGACGAAGCTTTTTCGAAAGGTGGAAGAGCCGGAACAAACGAAGGTAACCAAACCAAAGCGGCAAAGGATTATTGCAGTGACTGAAGTTATCGACAAGACGCCACCGAGGGCGTCAATTCAAAAAACACCAGCTGCTGAAGGCACCACAAACGTCGAAGTCGCACCTTCGGAGGTCGCGGCTACCGAAGCCGCTACAGCCGAAGATGTAAACTTAGAAACAACCATTGAGGACATCAACAAGATTTTGGAAGACATGGCTGCAGAAGAAGCTGCCACCACTACTGAAAAAACCATGGCCACAGTGCCTGAGAAAGGGAAAGAAATAGCCGAAGACACTTCGGACGAGGAAGCCTACTCTTTTCAAAATTTAGTTGGGCAAAAACTGACGGAGGCCGAAATAGAAGAGCTCAAGGAATACGCCAAATCTTGCGGATACAAGCCAGGAGCTCTTCTTTTCGGGAGGTGTGGACGATGAAAAATTGGGCTGCATTCGTGACCAAACTGGAGCTAAGGTAATCGGTACTCTATCAAAGAGTATCGGTTTTCCGAAGCTAGAGACAGATATCAGCCGCTACCGACGACAACATATCGTCGGCAGCTTATTTTATTCCAATTTCAAGGTAAACAACCTTTTCTCTGGTTTTTATTGCTTTTAATAATGAAAATGTTACCAACGAAAACTGTTTCTGTACAGAGCATGCTACTGAGCAAGGCTCTGAAGATGCAGCAAGATTTGGAGGACAAAAAACACGAAGCTATAATTCAAAATTTAGAGAGCAAGATAAAAGAACAATCAGCTATCATTGAGAAGAAAGACTTCGAGCTCCAATCAAGGGAAGGCTTTGAAAGGGAAATGTGCCCTTGGGCCATTTCTAAGTATTTTGGTGATTGAGTGCCAACACATGTGCTTAATTGTGAATTTATGTACATGGGTGAACAAGGTGCAAATCATGAGATAAAGGTATGTTTCTAAGCCTTAGTACATTAGTTTTGTGTACTAATATATTTGTCTAAGTGATAGAAACAGGAAGAAGAAGAAAAGAAAAGAGGAGACAATGACTTGGCTGTGTGCAGCCAAGACCCAGCTCGGTCTGGAGCACCGGACTGTCCGGTGTGCACCGGACAGTGTCCGGTGCGCCAGGCCGACTCGGCTCGAACTGCTCGCTCTCGGGAATTCGCTGACGGCGTACGGCTAAAATTCACCGGACTGTCCGGTGTGCACCGGACTGTCCGGTGAGCCAACGGTCTGCCGGGCCAACGGTCGGCCGCGCAATCTGCGCGGAACACGTGGCGGAGCCAACGGTCGGAAGACGGCACCGGACTGTCCGGTGTGCACCGGACATGTCCGGTGCGCCAACGGCTCCCGGATCTTCAACGGTCTGCAACGGTCGGAAGTGTCAGATATGGAAACAAATCGGGCACCGGACTGTCCGGTGCCCCCGACGACAGAAGGCAAGGATGGCCTTCCGGATTTGCTCTCAACGGCTCCTAGCTGCCTTGGGGCTATAAAAGGAGCCCCTAGGCGCATGGAGGACACACACAAGCAACCTTTGAGCATTCTTGATCATCCACACTAAGTCTCTGCGCATTCGTTTGTGTTTCTAAGTGATTCGAGCTCTGTTCTAAGTGAGAACTCTGAGATAGTCTTGTGAGCTCGATTCTTGTCCGCGTGTGTGCGCTTTTGCTGTGGATTTGTGTGTGTTGCTTCCCTCCCTTACTCTGTGCTTTCTTTGTGATCATATACTTGTAAGGGCAAGAGACTCCAATTTGTGGAGATTCCTTGCAAACGGGATAGTGAAAGGAACAACAAAACACCGTGGTATTCAAGTGGGTCTTTGGACCGCTTGAGAGGGGTTGATTGCAACCCTCGTCCGTTGGGACGCCACAACGTGGAGTAGGCAAGCGTTGGTCTTGGCCGAACCACGGGATAAAACCACTGTGTCACCCCTGTGCTTGATTTTCTTGTGGTACTGTGTTTTGTTGAGACTTCACCTTAGCCACTTGGCAATAATCGTGCTAACACTTAACAAGTTTTTGTGGCTTAAGTTTGAAGTTTTTACAGGATCACCTATTCACCCCCCCCTCTAGGTGCTCTCAATTGGTATCAGAGCCGTTCTATTCACAAAGGGACTAACCGCCCGAATAGATGGATCCTAAGGGGAAGGGTATAGTGATCAACGACAAAGAGAAGGAGACCTTCGTCAACGAGCCGAAGGACGACAAGCCTACCGACTCCGGCTCGGGCCATAGACGGAAGGAAGGGAGGAAGAAGAAGACAAGGCGCATCAAGGAGATCGTCTACTACGACAGCGATGAGTCTACTTCCTCCCAAAAGGACGACCACAGCGACTACGAGAGGAAGAAATCGGTTAATTCGAACTTTTCTTTTGACTACTCTCGTATTCCGCAAAGTTCACATTCACATTTGCTCTCCATTCCACTCGGCAAGCCCCCACACTTTGATGGAGAGGACTACGGATTTTGGAGCCACAAAATGCGTAGTCACCTATTCTCTCTCCATCCTAGTATTTGGGAGATTGTAGAGAGTGGAATGCATTTTGATAGTTCGGATAGTCCCATGTTCATTAATGAACAAATTCATAAGAATGCACAAGCTACTACTGTTCTTCTAGCTTCCTTATGCAGGGATGAATACCATAAGGTGAGCGGCTTGGATAACGCCAAGCAAATCTGGGACACCCTCAAGATTTCTCATGAGGGGAACGACGTCACCTTGCTCACCAAGATGGAGTTGGTGGAGGGAGAGCTTGGACGGTTCGCGATGATAAGGGGCGAGGAGCCGACGCAAACATACAACCGGCTCAAGACCCTTATCAACAAGATAAGAAGCTACGGGAGCACGCGATGGACGGACCACGACGTCGTCCGCCTAATGCTCAGGTCATTTACCGTTCTTGATCCTCACTTGGTGAACAATATACGTGAAAATCCCAGGTACACCAAGATGTCGCCCGAAGAAGTTCTTGGGAAATTCGTCAGCGGGCGAATGATGATCAAGGAGGCAAGATATGTGGACGACGCCTTGAATGGTCCGATCAACGAGCCGCAACCCCTTGCTCTCAAGGCAACACGAAGCAAGGAGGCGCTACCTAGCAAGGTGGCACAGATTGAAGCGGCTGGCCTTAATGATGAAGAGATGGCTCTCATCATCAAAAGATTCAAGACGGTGCTTAAAGGTCACAAGGGACAACCAAGCAAGACCAAAGCCAAGGGGAAGCGCTCATGCTTCAAATGCGGTAAGCTTGGTCATTTCATTGCTAACTGTCCCGATAATGAAAGTGACCAGGAAAAGGGGAACAAAAGAGAGAAGAAGAAGCAATACAAGAAGGCAAAGGGCGAGGCGCATCTAGGAAAGGAGTGGGACTCGGATTGCTCCTCCTCCGACTCCGACAACGAAGGACTCGCCGCCACTGCCTTCAACAAATCGGCTCTCTTCCCCAACGAGCGTCTCACTTGCCTTATGGCAAGGGAGAAGAAGGTGAGTACTCAAGACTCCACTTATGCTTCTTCTAGTGATAGTGAGTCTAGTGATGATGATGACATAGATTATTCATGCTTGTTCAAGGGCTTAGATAGATCTAAGATAGATAAAATCAATGAATTGATTGATGCATTGAATGAAAAGGATAGGCTTTTAGAAAAGCAAGAGGATTTATTGTATGATGAACATGATAAATTTGTAGAAGCACAAAAATCATATGCTTTAGAAGTGAAAAGAAATGAAATGCTTTCTAGTGAATTATCTTCCTGTCATGAAACCATTGCTACCTTAAGAAGTGTTAATAATGATTTAAGTGCTAAACTAGAAGTAGCTAGTAAATCAAATTCCTGTGTTGAACATGTTGAAATTTGTACTAGGTGTAAGGATTTTGATGTTAATGCTTGTAATGAACACTTAGTGTCAATTTCAAAACTAAATGATGAAGTGGCTAGTCTTAATGCCCAACTTAAGACTAGCAAGAGTGAAGTTGATAAAATAAAATTTGCAAGGGATGCCTACACGATTGGTAGACACCCCTCAATTAAGGATGGTCTTGGCTTCAAGAGAGAGGCCAAGAACTTAACAAGCCATAAGGCTCCCATCTTCGTCAAGGAAAAAGGGAAGGCCCCTATGGCTAGTAGTGCTAAAAAGAACCATGCTTTCTTATACCATGATAGGAGACATGCTAGAAATGCTTATAATGATTTTGATTCACATATGTATGATTCTCATGCCATGTTTGCCTCTAGTTCCTCTCATAAGCATGATAGAGATATGAGTAGGAGACATGTTGCGCATATGTCTAGGAGAAATTTTGCTCATGTTCCTAGAAAAGTTGTAAACAAACCTTCTACCATTTATTATGCTTGCAATACTCCCTTTGCTATTTGTAGAAAGGGTAAGAAGGTAGTTGCTAGGAAATTAGGGGCTAGATGCAAGGGAGATAAATCTTGCATTTGGGTCCCTAAAGATATTTGTGCTAACCTTGCAGGACCCAACATGAGTTGGGTACCTAAGACCCAAGCCTAAATTTGCCTTGCAGGTTTATGCATCCGGGGGTTCAAGCTGGATTATCGACAGCGGATGCACAAACCATATGACGGGGGAGAAGAAGATGTTCACCTCCTACGTCAAGAATAAGGATTCCCAAGATTCAATCATATTCGGTGATGGGAATCAAGGCAAGGTAAAAGGGTTAGGTAAAATTGCAATTTCTAATGAGCATTCTATCTCAAATGTATTCTTAGTGGAGAGTCTTGGATATAATTTGCTATCTGTTAGTCAACTATGTCAAATGGGATATAATTGCCTTTTTACTAATGTAGATGTGTCTGTCTTTAGAAGATGTGATGGTTCACTAGCTTTTAAGGGTGTACTAGACGGCAAGCTTTATTTAGTTGATTTTGCAAAAGAAGAGGCTGGTCTAGATGCATGCTTAATGGCTAAGACTTGCATGGGCTGGCTGTGGCATCGCCGCTTAGCACATGTGGGGATGAAGAACCTCCACAAGCTTCTAAAGGGAGAACACGTGATAGGTCTAACAAATGTTTATTTCGAAAAAGATAGACCTTGTGCAGCTTGTCAGGCAGGTAAACAAGTGGGAGGAGCACATCACAGCAAGAATGTGATGACCACGTCAAGACCTCTGGAGCTGCTGCATATGGACCTCTTCGGACCCGTCACCTATCTAAGCATAGGAGGAAGTAAGTATGGTTTAGTTATTGTTGATGACTTTTCCCGCTTCACTTGGGTGTTCTTTTTGCAGGATAAGTCTGATACCCAAGGGACCCTCAAGCGCTTCCTCAAGAGAGCTCAAAATGAGTTTGAGCTCAAAGTGAAGAAGATAAGGAGCGACAACGGGTCCGAGTTCAAGAACCTTCAAGTGGAGGAGTTTCTTGAGGAGGAAGGGATTAAGCACGAGTTCTCCGCTCCCTACACACCTCAGCAAAATGGTGTGGTAGAGAGGAAGAACAGGACGCTAATCGATATGGCGAGGACGATGCTTGGCGAGTTCAAGACCCCCGAGTGCTTTTGGTCGGAAGCTGTGAACACGGCTTGCCACGCCATCAACAGGGTCTATCTTCATCGACTCCTCAAGAAGACTTCGTATGAGCTACTAACCGGTAACAAACCCAATGTATCGTACTTTCGTGTATTTGGGAGCAAGTGCTACATTCTAGTGAAGAAGGGTAGAAATTCTAAGTTTGCTCCCAAAGCTGTAGAAGGGTTTTTATTAGGTTATGATTCAAATACAAAGGCGTATAGAGTCTTCAACAAATCATCGGGTTTGGTTGAAGTCTCTAGCGACGTTGTATTTGATGAGACTGATGGCTCTCCAAGAGAGCAAGTTGTTGATTGTGATGATGTAGATGAAGAAGATGTTCCAACGGCCGCTATACGAACCATGGCGATTGGAGACGTTCGGCCACAGGAACAAGATGAACGAGATCAACCTTCTTCCTCAACGACGGTGCATCCCCCAACTCAAGACGATGAACAGGTTCATCAAAATGAGGCGTGTGATCAAGGGGGAGCACAAAATGATCATGTGATGGAGGAAGAAGCGCAACCGGCACCTCCAACCCAAGTTCGAGCGATGATTCAAAGGGATCATCCCGTCGACCAAATTCTGGGTGACATTAGCAAGGGAGTAACTACTCGGTCTCGATTAGTTAATTTTTGTGAACATTACTCTTTTGTCTCCTCTATTGAGCCTTTCAGGGTAGAGGAGGCCTTGCTAGATCCGGATTGGGTGTTGGCCATGCAGGAGGAACTTAACAACTTCAAGCGTAATGAAGTTTGGACACTGGTGCCTCGTCCCAAGCAAAATGTTGTGGGAACCAAGTGGGTGTTCCGCAACAAACAAGACGAGCACGGAGTGGTGACAAGGAACAAGGCTCGACTTGTGGCAAAAGGTTATGCCCAAGTCGCAGGTTTGGACTTTGAGGAGACTTTTGCTCCTGTGGCTAGGCTAGAGTCCATTCGTATCTTGCTAGCATATGCCGCTCACCATTCTTTCAGGTTGTACCAAATGGATGTCAAGAGCGCTTTCCTCAACGGGCCAATAAAGGAGGAGGTGTACGTGGAGCAACCCCCTGGCTTCGAGGATGAGCGGTACCCCGACCACGTGTGTAAGCTCTCTAAGGCGCTCTATGGACTTAAACAAGCCCCAAGAGCATGGTATGAATGCCTTAGAGATTTCTTACTTGCTAATGCTTTCAAGGTTGGGAAAGCCGATCCAACTCTTTTTACAAAGACATGTGATGGTGATTTGTTTGTATGCCAAATTTATGTCGATGACATAATATTTGGTTCTACTAATCAAAAGTCTTGTGAAGAGTTTAGCAGGGTGATGACGCAGAAATTCGAGATGTCGATGATGGGCGAGTTGAACTACTTCCTTGGGTTCCAAGTGAAGCAACTCAAGGACGGCACCTTCATCTCCCAAACGAAGTACACGCAAGATCTGCTAAAGCGGTTTGGGATGAAGGACGCCAAGCCCGCAAAGACTCCGATGGGAACCGACGGACACACCGACCTCAACAAAGGAGGTAAGTCCGTTGATCAAAAAGCATACCGGTCAATGATAGGGTCTTTACTTTATTTATGTGCTAGTAGACCGGATATTATGCTTAGCGTATGCATGTGTGCTAGATTTCAATCCGATCCTAAGGAGTGTCACTTGGTGGCGGTGAAGCGAATTCTTAGATATTTAGTCGCTACGCCTTGCTTCGGGATCTGGTATCCAAAGGGGTCTAACTTTGACTTGATTGGGTACTCAGATTCCGACTATGCTGGATGTAAGGTCGATAGGAAGAGTACATCGGGGACGTGCCAATTCTTAGGAAGGTCCCTGGTGTCATGGAACTCCAAGAAACAAACCTCCGTTGCCCTATCCACCGCTGAGGCCGAGTACGTTGCCGCAGGTCAGTGTTGCGCGCAACTACTTTGGATGAGGCAAACCCTCAGGGACTTTGGCTACAATCTGAGCAAAGTCCCACTCCTATGTGACAATGAGAGTGCTATCCGAATAGCGGAAAATCCTGTTGAACACAGCCGCACAAAGCACATTGACATCCGGCATCACTTTTTGAGAGACCACCAGCAAAAGGGAGATATCGAAGTGTTTTATGTTAGCACCGAGAACCAGCTAGCCGATATCTTTACCAAGCCTTTAGATGAGAAGACCTTTTGCAGGCTGCGTAGTGAGCTAAATGTCTTAGATTCGCGGAACTTGGATTGAATTGTAGCATACATGTGCTTATGCCTTTGATCATGTTCATTCTGCATTTTGTTGCTTATTATGGTGCTCAAGTTGTACAAACACTCCCTGGACCTCACAAGTCCGCTGCAAGTGATGCACATGTTTAGGGGGAGATGTGTTACAACTTGATCCTTTGAGACTAACCATATGCTTGAGTTTGGTTGATTTAGTCAAAGGAGAATTGAAAGGAAAAAGGTGGACTTGGATCATGCAAGACTTCCACTGCACTCCGATGAGAGGGTAACTCATTCCAAGTCCATCTCATGAACTCTTATTGCCATTTGCTCTTAATTGAAGATTTTTGTGAGGCTATGGGGTTAAAGGGCCAGAATTGATCCCGTTTTGGTGTTTGATGCCAAAGGGGGAGAAAATAAAGGCCAAAGCAATAAATGGATCAGCTACCACTTGAGAGATTTTGAAAATAGTAGAATAGAGTTTTTGGTTTGTCAAAATTCTTATGTTGTCTCTCTTGTCAAAAGTTGGCTTCGAGTGGGGAGAAGTATTAATTTTGAGAAAAAGGGGGAGTTTTTGAAATCTTTGATCAATATCTTTTGGAATGACTCTCTTTATGCTTCAACATGTGTGTTTGACTTAGAGATAGAGATTTGAGTTTGATTTGCAAAAACAAACCAAGTGGTGGCAAAGGATGATCCATATATGCCAAAATTGATTCAAAATAAATTTAAGTTTTATTTGAAGTGAGTTTGCACTTGTTCTAGTTGCTTTATGTAGTGTTGGCATAAATCACCAAAAAGGGGGAGATTGAAAGGGAAATGTGCCCTTGGGCCATTTCTAAGTATTTTGGTGATTGAGTGCCAACACATGTGCTTAATTGTGAATTTATGTACATGGGTGAACAAGGTGCAAATCATGAGATAAAGGTATGTTTCTAAGCCTTAGTACATTAGTTTTGTGTACTAATATATTTGTCTAAGTGATAGAAACAGGAAGAAGAAGAAAAGAAAAGAGGAGACAATGACTTGGCTGTGTGCAGCCAAGACCCAGCTCGGTCTGGAGCACCGGACTGTCCGGTGTGCACCGGACAGTGTCCGGTGCGCCAGGCCGACTCGGCTCGAACTGCTCGCTCTCGGGAATTCGCTGACGGCGTACGGCTAAAATTCACCGGACTGTCCGGTGTGCACCGGACTGTCCGGTGAGCCAACGGTCTGCCGGGCCAACGGTCGGCCGCGCAATCTGCGCGGAACACGTGGCGGAGCCAACGGTCGGAAGACGGCACCGGACTGTCCGGTGTGCACCGGACATGTCCGGTGCGCCAACGGCTCCCGGATCTTCAACGGTCTGCAACGGTCGGAAGTGTCAGATATGGAAACAAATCGGGCACCGGACAGTGTCCGGTGTGCACCGGACTGTCCGGTGCCCCCGACGACAGAAGGCAAGGATGGCCTTCCGGATTTGCTCTCAACGGCTCCTAGCTGCCTTGGGGCTATAAAAGGAGCCCCTAGGCGCATGGAGGACACACACAAGCAACCTTTGAGCATTCTTGATCATCCACACTAAGTCTCTGCGCATTCGTTTGTGTTTCTAAGTGATTCGAGCTCTGTTCTAAGTGAGAACTCTGAGATAGTCTTGTGAGCTCGATTCTTGTCCGCGTGTGTGCGCTTTTGCTGTGGATTTGTGTGTGTTGCTTCCCTCCCTTACTCTGTGCTTTCTTTGTGATCATATACTTGTAAGGGCAAGAGACTCCAATTTGTGGAGATTCCTTGCAAACGGGATAGTGAAAGGAACAACAAAACACCGTGGTATTCAAGTGGGTCTTTGGACCGCTTGAGAGGGGTTGATTGCAACCCTCGTCCGTTGGGACGCCACAACGTGGAGTAGGCAAGCGTTGGTCTTGGCCGAACCACGGGATAAAACCACTGTGTCACCCCTGTGCTTGATTTTCTTGTGGTACTGTGTTTTGTTGAGACTTCACCTTAGCCACTTGGCAATAATCGTGCTAACACTTAACAAGTTTTTGTGGCTTAAGTTTGAAGTTTTTACAGGATCACCTATTCACCCCCCCCTCTAGGTGCTCTCAGGCTTGCTGGCAGAGACTGAGGCTAAGGTATCAGAATTGAATTCGAAGCTCATCGGTCAATCAAAACAATTTGAACAGGAGAAGCTAGAGCTAAATTCGAAACTTGAAGCCGAAGTCCGGGCCAGCTCAGACTTGAAGAAATCATTAACAAGCCTTCAAGACAAATGCTTGAAATTTGGCAATAATTGTATTGAACGATTAAAAAAGATATTTTACTCTGTTGGAGCCAGCAGCGGGAAGTTTAACCCTTCAGCGGAAAATTTACCCCAAGCCTTCGATCATATTGAAGCTGAAATCGAAGAACTTGACGAAGTTATAGCCGGGCACGGTGACTTCTGTGCCTGGGTAGCTTCTCGGGGTACCGCTGCAGCTTTCCTGAAGGCCGGCTGCGAGCATGGAAAAATCGTCAACAGGCCCAACTTCACCCTGTCTCCATCAATCCTGGATGATATACCTGACCTTGCCCGAAGCATCTCAAATAGATTTATAAAAATGATATGGACAAAAGGCGGGCGGGAGAAGGCTGGAGACGAAGCTCGAAGTCATCTTGAACCAGTAAGAAATGATACTTCGTACTTACCTTCTCCTTTGAACTTGATTTTTACTCTCGATACCTTGATTTATGTAGGATGACGAAGGTGAAGATGTTGCTTAAGCTATGTCGCCGAAGCCGTCGCCGAAGCTTGTAATATATTCTTACCCTTCTACTGAGGTGCTTTGATGTGGACGAAATCAGTTTTTTGAGCCGAAGGCGAAAAAACACCTTCCCTTCTTTTCGTACACAACGAAGCATAGAAGACCACTTCTTCTTTTTGCCGAAGCTTTTCTTTTTCATATCGAATCATAAAAAACCTCTGCTCCTTTTTGCCGAAGCTTTTTCTTTTACATGGCGAATCATAAAAAACCACTTCTCCTTTTTGTCGAAGCTTTTTCTTTTACATAACGAATCATAAAAAACCACTTCTCCCTTTTTGCCGAAGCAACCACTTTGGTACACAAATACTATGAATGAATGCTTATGCATGCAAATGCCATGATGTAATGTAATGTGCGAATGAATGTCCGAAACATATGTCCGAAGCCACACTCAGCCATTATTTCTTTAGAACCAACCACACATCAGCTCTGCATTCCCTTAGGAACGACTTTGGAGCATCTTCGCCTTTTACTTAGACGGTATAAGCTCTGCATTCCCTTAGGAACGTCTTTGGAGCTTCTTCGCCTTTTACTTAGGCGGTATCAGCTCTGCATTCCCTTAGGAACGTCTTTGGAGCTTCTTCGCCTTTTACTTAGGCGGTATCAGCGTTGACTTTTCGCTGTGAGCTCTGCATCCCCTTAGGGACGTCTTTGGAGCTTCTTCTCTTTTTCAGTTTCGGCACTCGATGGTGCGTTCTCAGCTTTTACATTTACATTCTTTGGGGGATTTTGCTCTTATAAAACTAAAAAGGAAATTACATATGGTGGCCCCATTAAAAACCTTTCTCCCCCTTTAGAAAGGAAAAGGGTGCCATGAAAAAAGAAAAAGAAAAACATAAAAAGTTACATCAGGCTATACATAATATCTCCGAAGCTCATCTGCATTCCAAGATCTTAGAATTTCGTTGCCATCCATGTCCTTTAATCTGTACGAACCAGGCCTTGACGAGGATGCTACTAAGAAAGGCCCTTCCCATTTCAATTGTAACTTGCCCACTGTATCTGGGTTAGCCACTCTCTGAAGCACCAAGTGTCCCGGCTCAATATTTTTTAAGCGGACCTTTCTATCTCGCCACCTGACTGTTTCAGCTTGATATTTATTGATATTCTCCACGGCCTGAAGCCTGATCCCCTCTAAAGCATCTTTTTCCACAAGGCAAGCATCTTCGGGGCCTGATTCTGCCGAAGCTACTACCCTTATTGACCCAGCTTTAGCTTCTTCCGGAGTTATTGCTTCGTCACCGAATAATAATTTGAATGGGGTAAAGCCTGTAGACCTTGATGTTGTTGTATTGTGGCTCCACACCACTTTGGTCAACTGATCTGGCCACTTTCCCCTTGGTTGATTGAAGATTAACTTCATTATTCCTGTCATTATGATGCCGTTGGCCCTTTCAACAAGCCCATTCGACTCCGGATGCCTGACTGATGCAAAATGGATCTTCGTTCCAATTTGATCACAGAAATTTCTGAAAGCTTTGGAGTCGAACTGCGTTCCGTTATCTACAGTGATGGCCTTCGGTACCCCAAAGCGACAGACAATATTCTGCCAGAAAAACTTTTGGACAGTGGCCGAAGTTATTGTGGCTAATGGCTTCGCCTCAATCCACTTGGAAAAATACTCCACAGCTACTATAACATATCTTAGATTTCCTTGGGCCGGTGGTAATGGACCCAACAAGTCAAGGCCCCACCTTTGCAATGGCCAGATGGGTTGTATCAGCTGTGTCAAAGACGAAGGTTGCTTTTGACCTCTTGCACATTTCTGACAACCTTCGCACTTTTGAACTAACTCCGCTGCATCCGAAGCTGCCTTCGGCCAATAAAACCCTTGGCGAAAAACTTTTCCAAGTAACGGCCTAGATCCGATGTGGGATCCACACAGGCCTGCATGTATTTCTTTCATTAACTCTATACCTTCGGTTCTAGACAAGCACTTGAGCAGCGGGGCACAAACTCCACGCTTGTATAACTCCCCTTCTATCATGACATACGGACGAGCTCTTGCCTCTATCCTTTTATTATAAGCTTCGTCATCTGATAGGAAGTTGCCCTGAAGGTAAGAGATTATTTCAGTTCTCCAATCTTCGCTGTAAACAGGAGAAATATTGAGGACTGCTCTTTCAAGGAGCTCCACTGAAGGTGCCTTTATTGTTTCGAAGAAGACATCCAAAGGTAACGGCAGCCCCTGTGCTGCAGACTTGGCTAGTAAATCAGCATGCTCGTTTTGTCCTCGAGGGATATTCTTGACAGAAAATCCTTCGAAGGAGGCCTCGATCCTTCGGACCGTGTCTAGGTATTTTTCAAGCTTCGGGTCTTTAGCCTTGCAACTTTTGTCAATATGACCCGAAACAACCTGGGAATCAGTTTTAAGAATCGCCCTTCTGATTCCCATTGCCTTTAGTTTCCGAAGACCCAGGAGCAGGGCTTCGTACTCAGTTATATTATTTGTGCAGCTGAAGTCAAGTCTTGCTGCATAGCAAGTTTTAACCTTGGATGGTGAGACCAACACAGCAGCTGCACCTGCTCCGAAGGTTCCCCAAGAGCCATCACAAAACACTGTCCATACTTCGGCATCTTTATTTGCTTCTTCGTCCTGAGCCCCTGGCGTCCAGTCGGCAATGAAATCTGCCAATGCTTGAGACTGGATTGAGGATCTATGCACATAATCAATGTAAAATTCATTGAGCTCCGCAGCCCATTTTCCAATACGCCCAGTAGCTTCTCTATTTCTCATGATATCCTTCAACGGCTGCGAAGAAGGAATAATAATGTTGTATGCCTGAAAATAATGCCGAAGCTTCCTGGATGCCATTAAAACGGCATACAATACCTTCTCCAGCTCTGTATAATTTTTCTTTGAGACACTAAGGACCTCAGATACAAAATATACTGGGACCTGCTTCTTGACTTGTCCATCAAACTTCTCCTGGACAAGTGCCGCACTTACTGCTGAGTGCGAAGCTGCCACATATAACAACAGAGGAGCCCCTGGCGTTGGTGGAGTTAATGTTGTTAGATCTATTAAGTATTGCTTCAGCTCTTCGAAGGCTTTTTGTTGACTTGGGCCCCATTGAAAGACTTCAGCTGACTTCAGCACCTCGAAGAATGGTAAGTTTCTTTCTGCTGATCTGGATATAAATCTGTTGAGAGATGCCAGCCTTCCTGTCAATCTTTGAGCCCCCTTTCTTGTGGTTGGTGGCTCCATTCGAAGTATGGCTTCGATTTTATTTGGATTAGCTTCGATTCCCTTTGTTGAAACCAAGCATCCAAGAAATTTACCCTTCTTCACTCCGAAGACACATTTTTCTGGGTTCAGCTTCAGACCAGCTTGTCTGAAGCTGGCGAAGGTCTCCTGCAGATCAGCAATATGATTCTCCTGCTTCGTGCTTTTTACAATAATGTCATCGACATAAGTCAACACATTTCTGCCTATCTGAGACTGGAGAACCTTCGCTGTCATTCGGCTGAAACTCCCTCCGGCATTTTTGAGCCCCTCAGGCATCCGAAGATAGCAATATGTACCACTTGGGGTTATGAAGCTAGTTTTTGGCTCATCTTCCTTCTTCATCCAAATTTGATGATAGCCTGAGTAGCAGTCTAGGAGACTCATGAGCTCTGAAGAAGCTGCTGCATCGACTAAAGAGTCTATCCTTGGCAGCGGGAATTCATCCTTCGGACAAGCCTTGTTGAGATCTGTGAAATCAATACACATTCTCCACTTGCCATTGGCCTTCTTCACCATAACAGTGTTAGCTAGCCACTCTGGATACTTCACTTCTCTGATAACTCCTGCACTGAGGAGTCTTTTTACTTCATTACGAGCCCCTTCGGCCTTGTCATCAGACATTTTCCGAAGCCTCTGCTTTCGGGGTCTGAAGGATGGGTCAACATTGAGCGAATGTTCAATAACATCCCAATTTACTCCACAGAGATCATTAGCTGACCATGCAAAAACATCTTTGTTGTTGAATAAAAACCTTATCAAAGTTTTCTCCTGGTCTTCAGATAATTGCGAGCCCAACAACACCTTCTGGTCTGCTATGTCTTCACACAATAACATGGGCTTCGGCTGATCCGCTGAAGCTGCCTTCTCCCTCCTGAATTTGTACTGTTCACAAGCTTCAGCTCCATCTATGTTATGGATTGCCTTGGAGTCAGTCCAGCTTCCTTCGGCCCTTCTAGCAGCTTCCTGGCTTCCATGAATAGCAATAGGCCCTTGGTCCGAAGGTATCTTCATGCAGAGATAAGCTGGGTGAAGAATTGCTTCGAAGGCATTAAGAGTACCACGGCCAATGATAGCATTGTAAGGATACTCCATGTCAACAATATCAAATACAATTTGCTCAGTCCTTGTGTTGTTGACAAATCCGAAGGTTACCGGCATGGTAATCTTCCCAAGTGCTACAATCTGTCGCCCTCCGAAGCCACAAAGAGGGTGCGTAGCATCATGAATCTTGTCTTCGGGCTCTTGCATTTGTCTGAAGGCTTTAGCAAATATAATATCAGCTGCACTGCCTGTATCAACTAGGACATTGTGGACCAAAAATCCTTTGATCACGCAAGAGATAACCATGGCATCATTGTGAGGATAATCCTTAAGCTGAAGGTCTTCCTGAGAGAAAGTAATTGGAATGTGGGACCATTTTGACTTGATGAAGGGTCCCTGCACTCCAACATGCTGCACCCTTCTCTGAGCCTCCTTCTTCTGCTTCTTGTTAGCCGGTTCTGAGCAAGAACCGCCTGTTATCGGGAGCACCAGCTTCGAAGCCGAAGCAGCTCCAGCTTGATTGTTGAACGAAGCCATCAACTCAGAAAAGTGGAAGTGAGTTCACCGGAGGTGGGCGCCAATGTTGGGGGCTTGTTCTCAAATGCTAAGAATTAAGAACAAGGCAACATAGAAAATGTTAAGAGTTAAAGTCCTTCGTCCTCCAAGGCTTTATATCCTTTCGGGATATAACGAATTTCGGACGAAGGTTACGAAGGACATACCTTCGTAAGCATAATAGCAAGGAACGAAGTATTCACATAGATCATGAGGTACAAAATAAACATTTAAATGTTATCATAGAATCATTTCCACTTTTACTACCATGAATGAATATAAATGATTTCAAATTACAAATGTACCTTCGGTCCTGAGGAAGGCGAGAATACAAGTGTGATGCGAAGGCAAATGACAGGTTCGCGTGAACAGTACAGAGGTACTGTTCATCTATTTATAGACACAGGTCGCAGCCTGTGACAAATTACAATTATGCCCCTTACAAAAGTTTACAACATTGACTCAGACCTCTATGGATAAAAAGGTCATTCTATCTCTATGTCGGTTTGTAACGCCGAAGCTCCATGAAAAGGAACCTTCGGCCATCTCCTGGGGACGACTTCAGCCGAAGCCGCTTCTTCGTGTAAAACCTTCGGCGCACCGAAGCATGGCCCCAACAATGTCCGGTGCACACCGGACAGTCCGGTGAATTATAGCGCGCCGGCCTCCGAGAATTCCCGAGAGCGAAGAGTTGGAGTTGGAGTCCTCTGGGCGCACCGGACACTGTCCGGTGCACACCGGACAGTCCGGTGCCTTCAGCCAAAGGTGCCTTCGGTTGCCTCGTTGCTCCTTTGTTGAATCCAAAACTTGGTCTTTATATTGGCTAAGTGTGAACCTTTTGCACCTGTATAACTTGAGCACTAGAGTAAACTAGTTAGTCCAATATTTGTGTTGGGCAATTCAACCACCAAAATTATTTAGGAACTAGGGGTAAGCCTAATTCCCTTTCAATGAGCTTGACCCGTGAAAAATTCTTTTAGGCTTCGGAATGCCGAAGGTCCGAAAAACACCTTCCCTGAGCTCGTTGTCGAGAAACGATTTAAATATTCCGAGTGCAAGGTGGTCCCACCATAGGACGGGTACACACGATCTGGTGATTCTCCTCACGCCCTGTGGTCCACCGTTCAGTGAATGCGAGCGACTGTTCGGCGGGTGCAGGTGGCTTGACGATTCACCTTCCAACTGCAGCACTATATAAACAGACGGGTAGGTGTGAAGTTACCACAACTTTCATTACTATTGTACTGTTGTGCTGCTGAAAAATTTGACCATAGCCGAAGCTTATCCTTCGTATTCTCAATTAGAGCATCATTTTGTTTTTTAGCTTCGTCATAAGAAGGAGCTTCGACAAAATCAAAAAGTAATTAACTTCATCAAAACTGTAAGGAATTTAGCATCAAATGGCCAGGGTGCGTTCAACTGCCAGAATCACACGCGACGAGGAGGAGACCGAAACTATCGAGACTGCCCCGATCTCCGAAATAATGAGACAATCAGGCCTGGTTATGTCAGGGGGTGCTTCTAACGAAGGTGCACCTGCTGCCGAAGCTGAGCAGGCTGATATTGAAGAAGGTGAGGAAGAGATAGATTATTCCGTCAAGCCATCTAAACCCAGCCATCTAGAATTTGGAAAGTCTACAGTCTCCGAAGCCGATATGCCCATGATGACAAAGCTAGGCTACATCGGGGAAGCCGAGAAGAAGCTGATTCGTTTTGGCAGAGAAGAGATTACTCCGAAGCCAAAAGATGATGAGGTGGTAGTTTTAAGAAGTTTCTTTAAAGCAGGACTAAGGTTTCCTCTGCATGGAATGATTGCGGATGTTTTGGAAAATTTCGAAATTTATCTTCATCAGCTGACTCCTAACGCTATCGTTAGGCTCAACGTCTTTATCTGGGCTCTTCGAAGCCAAGAACCGGAGCCGCTTGCCGAAGCCTTCTGCCAGGTGCACGAACTTCACTATCAAACGAAGGCTAGAGAAGATGGACTGCACAAGAATTTCGGCTGCTATAATTTTGCCTACCGCAAAGACATGAAGACACCGGTGGTTAGCTACCGCACCAAATGACCAACCAGTTGGAAAACTGAATGGTTTTATGTCAAGGTTGTTGAGAAAAAGGAGAAGCTAGTTCAGAGCTCACTGGAGCTAACCTTCGGGTTAACTAGGCCCCAGTGCTGCATGACGCCGGGGTCATCATGCTTAGATGTTGTGGGTGAATTTAGAGTTGTGTCTGAGCATATTGGTACTAGGGATTTGGTTCAGGAATACTTAGCCAATAGAGTATTTCTGACGTTGAAGGAATGGAGTATGTCGAAGCTTAAAGGAGAGAAGAAAAAGAATGAACTTGTTCGACTGCCCTATCATTTTAAGTTCAAGAAACACTTCAAAGAACCATGCCAAGAATGGTTGGATACGATTGAAGTTATGTGCAATGAAATCTTGGGCAATTATACGAAGAAAGAAGATCAAATGATGACAGCAGCCTTTGGCACGTGACCAAAATGAAGGCTAAACCGAGTAATGGACGCTCTGAAATTTGAATACCTTGACTATGAATGATTAAGCAAGGGTGCCAAAGGGCCAAAGCGAAAAAGTGTTGTTAGTGTTATGAAGAGAGAAGCTGCTAGAATGATAGAAGAAGATGAGAAAGCTTTAAAGAAGAAAAAATCCAGCCCTGAGCCGAAGGTGGCTGCTCCGAAGAAAAGACAGGCTACGGGTGTGAAGCCAAGAACAACTAATATAGAGGAAGAAGTTCCTTCAACGCCTCCTGCTGCTGACATGGAGGAAATTTTAAAGGTAATGACCGAATCTTTATCTCTCAAGCTAAGTCCACTAGGGCCACAACTGATGAAGTTTTTACAGAAGAAGGAGGAGCCTGCGGCAATCAAGAAGCCTGCTGAAAAAAGGCGAAGAATTGTTACTGTCATTGAGGCTATTGAAGAAACACCACCGTCGGCCTCAGCGCCGAAAACAGCAGCAGCCGAAGCTGCTCCTGCCAAAGCTTCTACTTCCGAAGCTGCAGCAGCCGAAGCCACAAATTTAGCAAATACACTTACTGACATTGATGAAATGATTTTGAACATGGCTGAAGAAGAAACTACTGCAGCTGATGAGGAAACCCCGGCTATAGTGCCTGAAAAAGGGAAGGAGCTTGCAGAAGATGCTTCAGAAGAAAGAAATTTCAACTTTCAAAACATAATTGGGCAAGAGTTGTCTAAGGCCGAAAAAGAAGAGCTGAAGGACTATGCTATATCTTGCGGGTACCAGCTAGGGGCATTGCTCTTCGGTGGTGTTGCCGAAGAGAGTTTAGGATGCCTCCGGGACCGGGTTGGGGCAAAGGTTGTCAGCACTCTATCAAAGAGTGTTGGCTTTCCAAAGCTTGAGGCTGAACTCAGCAGATACCGGCGACAACATATCGCCAGCAATTTGTTTTATTCTAATTTCAAGGTGAAATTCTTACCTATGATTTATTATTGTTTTTGAGATAAAGGTTTTTCCTGATGAAGGTTATTTTCTCAGAGTCTATTGCTAAGCAAAACCTTGAGGATGCAGCAAGACCTCGAGGACAAGAAAAACGAAATTATAATTGAGGGCTTAGAGGGCAAGATTAAAGAGCATGAAACTGCTTTGGAGAAGAAGGATTTCGTGATTCAAACAATGGAAGGTTTGCTGGTAGAAGCTCAAGCTGAGACCACTAGATTGAACAGTGAACTTTCCGTGAAGTCCAAAAACTTTGAGCAAGAGAAGAAAGATTTTGAAACAAAACTCGAAGCTAAAATTGAAAAAGTTCAAATATGGAGAAATCACTCAAAGAACTTCAAGAAAAATGTTTAGGCTTCGGCACCCGATGCATTCAACGGCTGAAACAGATTTTCAACTCAGTTGGAGCCAGTTCCGAAAAGTTTAACCCTTCAACTGAAGACCTGTAGGGGACATTTGATCATATTGAAGGTGAAGTTGATGCTCTCGATGAAGTTATAGCTGGTCATGGTGACTTTTGTGCTCTGCTAGCTTAGGCATAGCTGTTGCTTTCATGAAGGCTGGCTGTACACATGGAAACATTGTAAACAGACCAAACTTTAGCCTGTCACCAGCAGACTTGGATGACATCCCTGGCCTGGCCCGAAGCATCGGAAACAGATTCGTTACTCAAATCTGGGCAAAGGGAGGGCGAAACTTGGCTGGTGACGAAGCTCGAAGCCACCTCAAGCCGGTAATAAACTTGTGCCTGTTGCTGTACCTTCTCCTTGAAATTTGTACTTTCCTTATACCGCTTTGATATGTATAGGATGACGAAGCCGAAGAGCAATGAGCCGAAGATTGGCAGATGATCCGAAGCTTAGTGAATGATGATGAAGCCAAAAACCTTGCTGTAAAAAATCTCTAGAAAAAGTCTTGTATTATCCTTGTAAAGAATATTGTAATTTAAAAATCGAATAATGCTCTGTAAATTTGTCAATACCTTGTAATATATTTTACCTTTTCATCCCTGAATGAACTGCTTTGATGTGGACGAAACTTGTCCCTTTTGAGCCGAAGGCGAAAAACACCTTCCCTTCTTTTCGTACACAACGAAGCATAAATCTGCTTTTTTCATATTTGCCGAAGCCTTGTTATTGGAGCTGAAGCAATTGTCTGTACTCTATGATATGATGATGATGATCCTACGGATGTCGAAATGAATGTATGTGTATGCAATGTATGATGTAATGTATCGTGCAAATGAATGCCCAAACACACACATACGAAGCCACATCCATAACCTTCATTCCCTTAGGAATGACTGAAGTCTCTTTGCCGCTTACTTTTCAGCTTCACCGCTTATTTTTCGGTGTAAGTCCTGCATCCCCTTAGGAACGTCTTTTGAACTTCTTCGCCTTCTATTTTGGCGGTATTTTTCGTGTTGACTTTTCGTGCTTCGCCTTATATTTCGGCGGTATTTGGCTCTGCACTCCCTTAGGAGCGACTTTTGAGCAGAAAACTTACGCTGTGCTCCCTTAGGAGCAGCTTTTTGTAGCTTCGTCGTGTTCCGCATCCCCTTAGGGATGACTTTCGAGCTTCTCCCTGCTCTTCTTTTTTTCTCTATGCACTCGATGGTGCATGCTCAGATTTTACATTTTACATATTTTGGGGGATTTTGCTCTTGTAGAGCTGAATAAGAAAAGGAAAATTACATGCTATGGACCCATTAAAAACCTTTCTCCCCCTTTAGAAAGGAAAAGGGTGCCATAGGAAAAATTTAAAAAGTTTACATCAAGTTACATTTAGTATCGTCGAAGCTCATCCGCATTACAAGATCTAGGAATGTCGTTGTCGTCCATATCCTTTAGCCTGTAGGAACCGGGTCTTGACGAAGATACTACCAGAAAGGGTCCTTCCCACTTCAGCTGAAGCTTGCCTACTGTGTCAGGGTTGGCTACTCTCCGAAGCACCAGATGTCCTGGCTCAATGTTTTTCAACCAAACTTTTCTATCACGCCATTTTATTGTTTCGGCTTGATATTTGTTAATATTTTCTACAGCCTAAAGTCTGGTCCCTTCTATAGTATCTTTTGCCACAGAATAATTAGCTTCGTCTTCTACCGAAGCTACTGTTCTTATTGACCCCGCTTTAGCCTCTTCGGGGGTTATGGCTTCGTCACCGAACAATAACTTGAATGGTGTGAAACCTGTTGACCTCGATATAGTTGTATTGTGGCTCCACACCACTTTAACCAACTCATCTAGCCACTTTCCTCTAGGCTGATTGAAGATTAACTTCATGATTCCCATCATTATAATACCATTTGCCCTTTCAACTAGCCCGTTTGATTCTAGGTGCCTTATTGATGCAAAATGAATTTTTGTGCCGATCTAATCGCAAAAATCTTTGAAAGTTCCAGCATCAAATTGTGTTCCATTGTCCACAGTTATAGCCTTCGGCACACCGAAGCGACAAACTATATTCTGCCAAAAGAATTTTTGGACTATAGCCGAAGTTATTGTAGCCAAAAGCTTCGCTTCGATCCACTTAGAAAAATATTCTACCGCCACCACAACATATCTCAAGTTGCCCTGCGCTGGTGGAAGTGGACCTAGCAGATCTAGGCCCCATATTTGCAATGACCAGGTTGGTTGTATTAGCTGAGTCAATGATGAGGGTTTCTTTTGATCTCTCGCACATTTTTGGCAATTTTTGCACTTTTGAACCAAATCTGCTGCGTCTAAAGCTGCCTTCGGCCAATAGAATTCTTGATGGAAAACCTTTCCCAGAAGAGGTCTGGACCCAATGTGGGATCCACACAATCCTGCATGTATCTCCTTCATCAGTTCTATACCTTTGGCTCTGGATAAGCATTTGAGAAGTGGGGAACAAACTCCATGTTTATACAATTCCCCTTCTATTATGACATATGGTCTTGCTCTTGCTTCCATTCTTTTGTTATAAACATCATCATCTGAGAGACAGTTACCCTGGAGGAAAGATATAATCTCAGTCCTCCAATCTTCACTATGGACAGGAGATATTGTGAGCACTGCTCTTTCGAGGAGTTCAACCGAAGGTGCTCTTATTGTCTCAAAAATACTTCCAAAGGTAGAGGAAGCCCCCGTGTCGCTGATTTGGCTAGCAGATCAGGATGCTCATTTTCCCCTCTTGGGATATTCTTAACAGAAAATCCTTCGAAAGAAGCTTCAAGCCTTCGAACTGTGTCCAGATATTTCTCAAGCTTCGGATTTCTTGCCTTGCAACTCTTGTCAACATGACTAGAAATAACTTGGGAGTCTGTTTTAAGGATTGCCCTTCTTATTCCCATTGCCTTTAACTTTCGAAGTCCTAAAAGTAAAGCTTCGTATTCAGCAACATTATTTGTATAGCTGAAGTCAAGCCTTACTGCATAGCATGTTCTAACTTTGGAAGGTGCAACTAAGACAGCAGCCACACCTACACCGAAGGTTCCCCAGGAACCATCGCAGAACATTGTCCAAGCTTCGGTATCTTTATTTGCTTCTTCTTCCTGAGCCCCTGGCGTCAAATCAACAATGAAGTCTGCTAACGCCTGAGACTGAATTGAGGACCTATGCACATAGTCAATACTGAATTCATTAAGCTCTGTAGCCCACTTTCCAATCCTTCCAGTAGCTTCTCTGTTTCTCATAATATCCTTCAAAGGCTGTGATGAAGGAACAATTATGTGGTATGCTTGAAAATAATGCCGAAGCTTCCTGGAGGCCATTAACACAGCATACAACACTTTCTCCAATTCTGTATAGTTTTTCTTTGATAAACTTAGAATTTTAGAGACAAAGTATACTGGGGCTTGCTTCTTAATTTGACCTTCAAGCTTCTCCTGTACAAGCGCCGCACTCACTGCAGAGTGCGAAGCTGCCACATACAATAGTAATGGAGCCCCTAGCGCAGGTGGAGTTAATGTTGTTAGATCAATCAAGTATTGCTTCAGCTCTTCGAATGCTTTCTGTTGAGCTGGGCCCCATTGAAAAACTTCGGCTGACTTTAGTATTTCAAAGAATGGCAAGTTTCTTTCTGCTGATCTAGATATAAATCTATTCAATGATGCCAGCCTTCCTGTCAGCCGTTCGGCCCCTTCTTTGTGCTTGGTGGTTCCATCCAAAGGATAACTTCGATCTTGCTTGGGTTAGCTTCAATCCCCTTCATTGAAACTAGATAGCCAAGGAACTTACCCTTCTTCACTCCAAAGACACATTTTTCTGGATTTAATTTCAGGCCAGCTTGCCTGCAATTAGCAAATGTTTCTTGTAGATCAGTAATGTGATTTTCTTGCTTCGTGCTTTTTACTATGTTGTCATCAACGTATGTTAGCACATTTCTGCCTATCTGAGAATGAAGGACCTTGGCTGTCATTCTGCTAAAGCTTCCTCCAGCATTCTTGAGCCTCTCAGGCATCCAAAGATAGCAATAGGTGCCACTGGGAGTTATGAAGCTTGTCTTCGGCTCATCCTCCTTCTTCATCCATATTTGATGATATCCTAAGTAGCAATCCAGCAGACTCATAAGCTCCGAAGAAGCTGCTGCATCTACAAGAGAGTCTATTCTTGGTAATGGAAATTCGTCCTTTGGACAGGCCTTGTTAAGATCTGTGAAGTCAATACACATTCTCCATTTGCCATTGGCCTTCTTCACCATAACAGTATTGGCTAGCCACTCTAGATATTTTACCTCTCTGATGACACCAGCACTAAGAAGACTTTTTACTTCATTTCGAGCACCTTCGGCTTTATCATCAGACATTTTCTGAAGTCTTTGTTTTCTTGTCCTAAAGGATGGGTCGACAATGAGTGAATGTTCAATGATGTCTCTGTTGACACCGCAAAGGTCATTGGCTGACCAAGCAAAGACATCTTTGTTGTTGAATAAAAACCTTATCAAAGTTTTCTCCTGCTCTTCAGATAGTTGAGACCCCAACAGTACCTTCTGCTCTGCTATGTCTTCACATAGAAGCATGGGTTTCGGCTGATCAGCCAAAGCAGCCTTCTCTCTTCTGTACTTGTACTGTTCACAAGCTTCGACTCCATCTATATTGTGGATTTCTTTTGAGTTTGTCCAATTTCCTTCGGCCTTTCTAGCAGCCTCTTGACTTCCATGAATAGCAATGGGCCCTTGTTCCGAAGGTATCTTCATGCATAGATATGCTGGGTGAAGTATTGCTTCAAAAGCATTAAGTGTCCCACGACCAATGATTGCATTGTAGGGGTACTCCATGTCAACAATGTCAAAAACAACCTGTTCAGTCCTTGTATTGTGAACAAAGCCGAAGGTAACTGGCATTGTGATTTTGCCAAGTGCTACAGTATGTCTTCCTCCGAAGCCACATAGAGGATGTGTAGCATCGTGAATCTTATCTTCTGGTTCTTGCATCTGTCTGAAAGCCTTAGCAAATATGATATCCGCTGCACTGCCTGTATCAACCAGAACATTATAAACCAGAAATCCCTTGATGACACAAGATATGACCATAGCATCATTGTGAGGGTAATCTTTGAGCTGAAGGTCCTCCTGGGAGAAGGTGATTGGGATGTGGGACCATTTTGACTTGATGAAGGGTCCCTGTACCCCAATATGCTGCACCCTTCTTTGTGCTTCCTTCTTCTGTTTCTTGTTAACCGGCTCTGAACTTGAGTCGCCTGTTATCGGGAGCACCAGCTTCGTAGCCGAAGCAACTTCAGCTTGATTGTTGAACGAAGCCATCAGCTCAACAGTGGAAGTGAGTTCACCCCACGATGGGCGCCAATGTTAGGGACTTGTTCTCAAATGCTATGAATTAAGAACAAGGCAACACAAAATGTTAAATGTTAATGCCCTTCGTCTTCCAAAGCATTATTTCCTTTAGGATATAATGATCTTCAGACGAAGGTCATGAAGGGCGTACCTTCATGATTATGACATGTATATACAAAGGACGAAGCTTATGAAACATAGGAAGATAACACAAACAGTTATATAATATCATAATATAAACATCTACTATTAAATAATCATGAGTACATGAAAGCAATATCAAATTACATTTGTACCTTGAGCTTGACAGAGGGCAAAAGTAAGAGTGAGATGCGAAAACGTGAACAGTACAGGGGTACTGTTCACCTATTTATAGACACAGGGCGCAACCTGTGTGAATTTACATTCATGTCCTCTATAGATGATTACAATCATTACACAGGTTATCATGGGCCGATTGGTCATTTCATCTTTAAGTCGGTGCATTTTGAAATACACTACGAAGCTCCCTGACTGGTAGCTTCGGCATTGTTCCTGTTCTGGTCTTCCGAAGGTGCTTCTTCTCTCAGGACCTTCGGCGACGAAGCAGACCCCCAACAGTTAGCTTACTCTGCATGGAACTTGCCTCCAAATAGGCCCTTCTCTGAATTTGTCTCCAATCCCCCTACTTGTGATGGTAGCCCGGGCCATAGAGTGTGGCCCTCCCCTGAGGATATTGAAACCTTGATTGCTCCACTTCCGAATCTTCCCGAGACTGAGAGGCAAACTCATTTCGAGATGCCATCTAGCACCGATAATGCTGAGATGGACACCGTGCTTAGCCTGCTGGCTGGGGAATCGTCTGACCCTACCCGTACCGAGCCGATGGCCATTGTGACCGAACAAGAGTTTGGCGAGGATGCGGAAATCTAGAAACCCGAAGGTGCCCACCAGAAAGGTTCACGCCGAGTGAACCACCCGGCTGCACCTATCGAGGAGAAGAAGAGACTCTGACGACTGTCGTGCCTGGATCAAGATGCTGGCCCTTCTGCATTATCCCTTGGTGACAGCTTGGTGGACGTCATTCTCGAGGTCAATGCTAAAGGTTGCGATGATGCTCAGGCTGTTGGCGGTGTGTTTGACGATGATGAAGAGGAAGAAGAAAAAGAAATTCCACTGATCCGCAAGAACAGCCGTCACTACAGAGGCAGCGACGGGGGCAGCGATATTCCCTCCCAAGCCTTGTCAGCACTCGTCAGCCTTCAAGGGATGTCAATATCAGACTTTGATCAAGCACTAGAAGAGGTCATCCCCAAAGATATTCTGTCAGAATCTCCTAAGGCTAACATTCTTTCCATCTATTCAGAGGTCCCCAACGGTGGTCCTTTGCTGCATGATTTTGCTGGACAGGAGGTAACCCGAGTAGCTTCTCGTACCTCGTGGACCTTGGAAGGGTGTCTTTCTTGCAAATACGTTGACCCGAGCCACCCAGCTCCTATGGACGTGGCCGAGAATCTCCAGCCTTAGGGGTGGCTATTGTGGGGGGCCCAGCCCCCGAGGGTGGCGCTGGTAATGACCCAGCCTCCAAGGGTGCTGGGGCGGGTTCCTTCTCTACTGCTTCCATGGATGTCCATGTTGGATCGCCTCCGGTCCAGTCCATGGAGGCCATGGTGATACACCCTCCTGTGGCTCTCGCCGGTCCAGTCACAAGGCCAATGAGCCGGACGCTAGGGGTCTGCTAGCAGCAGATGGGGCTAAAGTTCCCCCAGGTCATGCTCTTGATATTATTCCTGCTGATCTACCATCGCCGAGCAATGTGCCGACTCTTCTTGCTTTGGACCTTCCCCTGTTCCTTTCCAATCTTCAGGTGAGTCAACTTTTAGCTTTTTGCTATCCTTGCTGGTGAATTAGCTTTTTTGATCACTTGTACATGATCATAGGATTTTATTGGCGGTGTATCTGCCCAACTAAGATCTTGCGGTGCTCCTGTGCCCGACCAAGCCTCCTCTCTGATGCAGTGGCATCCTCTACTGCTCCAAAAATATATAGATGACCTAAAGGCGTCGAATGTTGGGTAGTGAACCTGCAGTTTCCTTATTTGCTTTTGTTGCGCGGCTCATTCTGAATCCTAAGCTCCCCCTTTGCTGCTTTATCAGATTTGACTCGGCGATGCTCTAACCTTGAAGAGAAGTATTCACAGAGCCAAGCTGACTTAAATCAAACTTCTGCTTTTTTGTATGGTGCTCGTTCCCTGAATTCCACTCTAAATGCACAGCTCGATTCCGAGAAGATGGCTCACGAGGTAAACTTCCTTAACTGCTCTTGCTTTGCCCGCCTTGCTTTGATGCATATTGTTGTTCTTGCTTGCAGGAGGAAAAACGAGCACTCGTTGCTTCCCGTGACAACCTGGACAGACTGTAACGCGATGCTAGTACCTCTTTGACCATCTTGGAGAGAAGCCATCGCTTTACCATGTCTGATCTGGATCATCATTGAGACGAGCTGCGAGCGTCTCAGGATGAAGTTTCTTGACTAGACCAGCTGCTGTCTACCAAGGACTCTACTATCAAGGAACTGCATGCCTCCAAGAAGCTTGTCACGTAGGAGCTGGAGGCTGCGCAACTTGCTGTCAAGACCTTGGAGGACAATTGTGCCATCCTGAAGGCTTAGCGTGATAGGGCCATGGACAAAGCCATTCGCGTTGGGCGGATCTTGATGAGGAGACCCGGTGTCACGGTGCCTGATGATATCGTTGCTGATGTCAGGGCCGCACCTGATGCCGCAAGTCGTCCATCCTCTTTTGTTGCCCCTGCAAAGGACGTTGTCTGCAAGGATGCTTCAGCATAGTAATTTGCCTGCAAGACACTTATTTATCGAGTTAACATATTTTAGAGAAAAGATGTAATATGAATTCTATATGTGTGTGTGTAATAGCTATGTTAGAACTGATTGTTCTGTGGCTAGGGTGTTAAAAAACACCCCTGGTACTTGTAAGTGAGATATTTCTTTCTTCGAAGTACTCCCAATGTGAGTTAGCTTTTTTGCTACTAGGGTACAGTGGTCACCCTAAATCATGTGTGTGTGAGCATGCCGCATTGACTTAAGTTGACTACTATATTAGTAGGGCATAGTGGTCACCCTAAGTTAAGCAAGTGTGAGCATGTTGCACCGACTTAAGGCGTTTCCGACTTGAGCCGATTGCTCCGTTGGTAGGTTATAGTGGTCACCCTAAGTTAAGTGAGCGTGAGCATGTCGCACCGACTTAAGGCGTTTCCGACTTAAGTCGATTGCTCCGTTAGTAGGGTATAGTGGTCACCCTAAGTTAAGTAAGCGTGAGCATGTCGCACCGACTTAAGGCGTTTCTGACTTAAGCTAATTGCTTCGTTAGTAGGGTATAGTGGTCACCCTAAGTTAAGTAAGCGTGAGCATGTCGCACCGACTTAAGGCATTTCCGACTTAAGTCGATTGCTCTGTTAGTAGGGTATAGTGGTCACCTTAAGTTAAGTGAGCGTGAGCATGTCGCACCGACTTGAGGCGTTTCCGACTTATGCCGATTGCTCCGTTAGTAGGGTATAGTGGTCACCCTAAGGCAAGTCATGCAGATTTCGAGTCAAGTCCAGTCAGTCTAGCAATCAAGAGTTTGAACGCCTTTGGGAAATGAAAGCTTTATTGATGATGAAATCTTCTGGTTACAGAGTACAACTTTTCTTCAAGAATTTTTTAGGCATTGCTAAGGGTAGAACTTTCTTAGGTGTTTTATGTTCCATGAGTTCCCCACTTTTGTGCCATCTATCTGAGTAAGTCGATATGATCCTAGTCGCGTGACCTCTGCCACAATGAACGGTCCTTCCCATGGTGGTGACAACTTATGTCGTCCCTCCCCTGTTAGAATTCGACGGAGGACCAAGTCTCTCACTGCAAAAGATCGATGCTGCACAGCCTTGTCATGGTAGTGCCTCAAAGTCTGATGGTACCTGGCCGACTGAATTACTATGTTCAATCGCTCTTCCTCCAGCACATCAATGTCGTCCAGTCTGGTTGCTTCTGCCTCAGCTATGTTTTCAAAAGTCAACCTTGGCGCCCCGAAAATCAGATCCACGGGCAGCACTGCATTCGATCCATAAACCATGAAGAACGGGGTATTTCCATGTAGAGCTCGACTAGGTTGAGTTCGTATGCTCCAAACCACGTATGGCAGTTCTCTGATCCATTTTCCTGCAAGTTTTTCGCTCTTGTCGAATACCTTTTTTCTGAGTGCTTCTAGTATCATTTCGTTAGCTCTTTCCACCTAGCCATTGGCTCTTGGATGTGCCACTGATGCGTACTTGATCTAGATGCTCCTTTGCTCGTAGAAATCGAAGAACTCAGAGCTGGTGAAGTTGGATCCCAGGCTGGTGATAATGCTATTCGGTATCCCGAACCTAAATATTATATCTTGGATAAACTCCACTGCTTTTGCTGAGGTCAAGGAGGCAATTGGCTTGTACTCTATCCATTTCATGAATTTGTCGATGGCAACTAGTACATGAGTATAACCTCCCTGAGCCTTCTTGAAAGGCCCGATCATATCCAGCCCCCAGCATGCAAACGGCCATGTTACAGGAATGGTTTGCAGCTGCTGTGCAGGCAAGTGTTGTTGCTTGGATAAGAACTGGCATGCTTCGCACCTCTAGACCAACTTGGCAACGTCACTCTTCATAGTTGGCCAGTAGAAACCAGACCTGAAAGCCTTCCCGACCAGAGTCCTTGATGCAGCATATACCCCACATTGCCCAGCATGGATTTTATCTAACAATTGTTTCCCAGTAGCCGAGTGGACGCATTTCATGAAGACTCCTCCTGCGCCCCTCCTATACAGCAAACCCCCTATGATGGTGCAGCGGGTTGACTGCCTTGCGATGCGTTCTGTTGTGGCCTTGTCATCCGGCTCTTCTTCATTCTTTATGTACCTGATGATAGGCTCTCTCCAGTCGTTGGGATCTACCTTTAGCTGAATCAAGGTGTTGCATTCATCGGCATGATCCATGAGGATGCTCGACTGTGATATTTCTTGGATGAAGATCCCAGGTGGGGCCTAGGCCTGACTAGATCCCAGCTTTGACAATGCATCCGCTGCTGCATTGCAATCTCTTTCCACTTGATGGAACTCCAATCCTTCGAACCTGTCTTCCAATTTTTGCACAGTTGCACAGTATTTGCCCATTGAGTCGGTCGAGCAGTCCCAATCCTTGTTTATCTGGCTTATGACTACCAGCGAATCGTGATATACCATCAGCTTCTTGATGCCGAGTGATACTATGATGCTCAGCCCGTGGACTAGTGCTTCATACTCTACCACATTATTTGATGCTAGAAATAACAGCTGGAGTGCATATTTGAGTTGTTTACCCCCAGGAGCAATAAAGAAAATCCCTGCTCCCACTCCCTACAGCTTTAGCGAACCATCAAATTACATTTTCCATACCTCAGTAACTTCTGGGCTTTTCGGGACCTGGTGTTCAGTCCATTCCGATACGAAGTCAACTAGTGTCTGAGTCTTTATTGTTGTGCGAGGTCGAAACTCTATGTCATGAGCTCCGAGTTCGCACGCCCACTTGGCTATCCTCCCAATGGCTTCCTTGTTGTGTAGGATATCGTCTATTGGGAACCCTATGACTACTATGACTTTGTGGTCGTCAAAATAGTGTCGAAGCTTACGAGCGGTTAGAAGCACCGTGTACAGCAGCTTCTGGACTTGAGGATATCTTATCTTTGAGGACTCGAGGACTTCGCTGATGAAGTAAACTGGATTCTGCACTGGGTACGCATGTCCTTCCTCCGCCCGCTCGACTACTAACACGGTGCTTACCACGTGAGACGTACAAGAGATGTAGAGGAGCAGATCTTCTGCCGGCTGACCAGGCATGGCTCGGCGCGGCGGCTTGAGCACCGGCGGTGTGGTTAAGAATTTCTTTGGTGCCTCTAGAGTTTCCTGTGCCTCTATGGTCCACTGAAACTTGTCTACCTTCTTGAGCAATTTGTAAAATGGCATCCCTTTCTCGCCTAGTCTTGATATGAACCTACTCAGGGCTACCATACATCCAGCAAGCCTTTGCACCTTCTTCTGCAATCATGGCGCTTCCATTCTCATGATAGCCTCGATCTTTTCTGGATTTGCTTCAATTCCTCGGTGGCTGACAATGAATCCGAGTAGCTTACCGGCCGGTACTCCGAAGACACACTTTTCCGGGTTCAGTTTCCACCGGTAGTGCCTTAAACTGTTGAGGACCAACTGCAAATCCTTGATGAAGTTTTCTGATTTTTCTGTCTTGATAACCACATCATCGACGTATGCTTCCACCTGCATGCCCTAGTGATCGGCTAAGCATGTTTGGATGGCTCTCTGATAAGTCGCTCCAGCGTTTTTGAGGCCAAACAACATGGAGGTATAGCAGAAGGCTCCAAATGGGGTGATGAAAGCAGTCTTCTCCTCATCTTCTTTTGCCAAGTTGCTCTGATGATATCCAGAGTAGCAGTCTAGGAAGGAGAGCATAGAGCACCCGGCAGTCGAGTCAACTACCTGATCTTTTCTTGGAAGTCCGAATAGATCCTTCGGACAATGCTTGTTGAGATCAGTATAGTCAACGCACATGCGCCAATCCACTTTATTCTTTTTGAGTACAAGAACAGGATTCGCTAGCCACTCGGGGTGCAGTACTTCCCTAATGAACCTTGTATACACTAAGCGGGCTAACTCAACGCGAATAGCTTCTATTTTGTCAGGCGTGAAACTGTAACACCCCAGGTGTTACCTTGGTTGGAGCCCACCTTAATACTAAAGGCTTTGATCACATGTGGTAGAGGCTTAGGGCCACACCAAAGAACTTTGGAGATCATGTGCTAACCATGTTGCCAATGACCTAAGAAGCATTACTCTAATCCTTGCTCACTTACTACCTTGGATAAGAGGGGAGAAGAACCCTAGACCTCTTTTTAAACTCTATCTTCCAAAACCCTAAGTAAAGGGGGGGAAAGAGAGTGAGCAAATGTGCAAAGCATGGACAATCTTTACCCAAACCCTAAGCAACCTTGTAACTAGCAATTAGGGGAGGGAAATAATGCAAAAAGACCCCTAGAGAAACCCCAATTCAAATCTCCAAGTGGAGAGAGAGCTAGAGCTCTCTATTTCTCTCTAAGTCCATTTTTAACCCTAGTTTAAGGATCAACCGTGTTCACCTTGAAGATGGCACCAAAACCACTTGGGTTCTATACCAAAAATGTGGTATACCACCTAAGGCACCCCCTGGAAGAAGTGGAGACCGAGACTTGGACGTTTGACAGGGATTGGCATCAGTTTTGTCGCGTGGTGGGCAGTGAGACAAGCCAGATTTGGCGCCCGTCTATCTCCTGATCTAGGGCGTATCTTCCTTTGGAACTCACACATGTGAGATAGCCCTAGGTGCCAGGAGGAGGTCTGCGCCGGATTCATGGCAAGATTCGCACGTTTGCGATCTCTGGAGACGTTTGAACAATGGAAGAAACTCACCTCCACGTGTTCGACGCCTTCTGCCCGCGCCAGAGCACGCCCGCGCGCGCTCCCGCGTGCCCAGCGCCGCGCCCGAGCCAAACCAGCGCCGTGGCCCGCGCCCGAGCCTATAAAACCCTCCCAGGCTTCGAATACACTCTTCCGCGCACCCTCAAAACCTCACCGGAGTTAGCTCGTCGCCGTTTGCCCATACACAGCGAGTCCGCGGCCGCCCAATCCCCCTGTCACCGTAGACCGGCCAGTAGAGCCATTCCCAACCCCGTCCAGCCCTCGGGGAAGGCTGTGCACGCCTCCGTGAAGCTCCCCGAGCGAGGAATCGAAGTTTGCTTCGCCGGAGGGGCCAGTCCACGCTCGCCGGAGCTCTCAACCCCGCCGGAGTACGTGGACCGGGTAAACCACTCAACCATCCTTCGATTCCTTGTGCACACAGTCGCTACGTTACACCGTGAAGCTCATCGTGCCCTTGGATTGAACCAGTTTGCCGTAGTTTGGCCGGTACACTCGCCGCCGACGAGCACACCCGCCTGCGCTCGTGGACCGGGCGATTCCGGCCATCCCCGACGTCAAGCCATACCTCGACGTGACCGCCAGAGTCTCCCCGAGCCAACCCCACCCTTCGCCGGACCTCCCTCGCCGCCGGTAAGCCGCGCCACCCTTTTCTTTCCCACGGTTACTGTTTCAGTTGGGGGAAGGACTGCGGGTGAGAGGGAGAGAAGGTCGGGGGGTTTTGTGAAATGTCAGAGACACAGGGGAACAGTGGCGCAAGGGTAGATCTGCGAGGGTTGATTTGTTTTAAACCCAGGGACCCCGGTGTAAACTGTTTTTCCAGGAAACTCTTTTAAAATCTATTTTAAAATTGAACAGAGACTTTAAAAATTCATAACTTATGTCTAGTTCATCCAAATTTGGTCAAACCAATTTTGTCAGACTCTAATTAATGTAACCTATTTAAGAAAAATATAAAAACCCCTTGGTATTAAGGAAGATTTTAAAACTCTGATTTAATGTTAGTTTTGGCCAAAAGCTCAATAATAGTAAGAAAAATAGTTGTGCTATTTGACTAGGGTTAGAAAAATTTGGAGAAGTTTATATCTACCTACTGACCTGTTTAAAAATATTGAACCTCTCTGTCCACTCTATTAAGTTGGTTTTCACCCCTTATTCCATAATATGCTTAAAGATAAGAAAAATAGAAAATGTAATTTAAACCATGAACCAGAGAGCACCCCTATTTTTGTTAGGATACTTATTTAATGTAGTTCACTGGAAAAATATATCATACCCTGGTTTAGTATAAAATAAGAAGGATACCTTTTAAATTAATAAAATAAGGATAACTTAGAAAAACTCTACAAAAATAACCCTAAGGCAAAGACACCCCAAACCTTGGGATAACTAATGTTTGGTTATTATGCACAGAGGAAAAATACAAAATCTGTTGTTTGATATTTTTCAAATGACAAGTTAGTTATAAGCACCTTTTTGGCATTAAACTTTAGAAAATCACAATTAAATAATCACCAATTAACTTTCTATGGATTTTGGCACAGAGGTTTAGTATTACTGTTAGAACCCAACAAAAATGACCCTTAGGAAGAAACTCAACTCTAATGGTGAGGTGTAGTGTAAAGTGGCCCATTTTACACCACCCTTGTTATTTTTGTCTAAAGCATAGCCCTTATAGTTTAAGCCTCAAATTCCTAAAACCAGCTAGGATAGCCAATGGCAACCCACTGCAATTTTTTTACAGAATTTTTGGAAATTATTAACCCACTGTCATAGTTCAAACCTACACTAAAAACCATAAGTAGAAATTAAAGAAAGGAAAATAAATACTGGTCATTAGTGTCACCCTAAAACCCTTATAACATTTCCCATTGAAATATGTAAGGACAATGCAAATCCACTATGTTATCCTCAACAAACATCTAAACCTAGGAGTAATAAGCCTAAACCACTAAAAGCCCCGTATGACCCAGAAACCCTAAGTTATTCGTTAACTTAGTTTTCTTTTTGCATAATGTTATTAATCCTGCATAATCATAACATACATGTTCATTTCATTTGATAGACTGTAATCTTGCTGACGGAGAGTACGTCCTCGTGCCGGAGCAAGGAGCTGCTCAGGAAGTAGCCCCAGACCCAGCACCAGAGCCTGCACCAGAGGACCTGCCTGCCACTCCTTTGGAAGGCAAGCCCCGGTTTTATGCATAACCTGTTATTTATGCTATTTTACTTCACTTAATGATTGTAGGATTGATTGTGCACTTAGGTATAGGAATTGTTTGAAACCCTAGTTGCATGATCTCAGGAATCCTTTTGAGATGAATACTAGTATGACAGGTCGAGTAGTTGCTTTATTTAATTAGGATCTCGGTAGAAGACGAGTGATTTTTCTAGCACTCGCGCGAGATCAGGAAATTGATTGTACCCACTTTCACACTGTCATGATACTAGTTGGTGGACAACAATCCATGGGGATTGGTTGTCCACGAGATGGAAAATGGAATAAGGATTAACGTGCGGATACCTGTGTCAATCGTTTGAACGTACTAAACACATACCGAGAAATATGGTAAATCGGTAAGCCTAGTACCTGAGTGAACCTGCCCGCAGATTGCCCTCCTCACGCGACCTGAGACGAGGTCTCCCATTCCGGTTATGGTGGGTACAAGTGCGGTCACTGCACGACGGCCAGTCGGGGTCAGTGAGGCATTGTACGCCAAGGCGGTGAGCCCCTTTCTGTTGCCAAGGAATCGATGGGGACGGTTGATATGTGTGGGGACGGAGTGCCCCTGCATGTCGTGTGTTTAGGTTTACCTTGCAAGGATAAAAACTCGATTCGAATCGTCTGCTTCTCGCAGCTAATGAGACTGCTTGATCCATTGTACTGCATTGAGTAACAAGTGGAACTGTGATGAGATGATACAAGATGTTGATTGCTAAAAATGCTTGCTACTATGTATGAGTAGATAGTACACTTTTAGCCTTAAGAGAGTCACACTTAATTTTGACAAAGTTAAAATCTTGATTTAGAAACTCAGCTAGTGCTTTTGGCAACCAAACCCCACAGCCAAACAACTGCATGTCTAGAGGTAGAGGAGTAGACTCCTCACACCGGGTAAGTCTAGCTGAGTATTAGTATACTCAGCCTTGCTTGTGGCATAATTTTTTACAGGTTCTCTGGAGGAAATGGTTGCTGGAGTGACTTGGCCGTCCACCTTGCCACCGGGTTGGACTGTCGAATGGGACCCTGCCTCGGCTGAGGAGGAGCATGAGGAGTGATGGGACAGGCTTCCCCATCTCTCTATTTATTACCGTTAGTTTGTTTCCGCTGCACTTCGAAACGATAATGGTCACTTTTGCAGAAACTCCGATGATGATGATGATGATGTAATAATTTAATACTCTGACATGTATGGTTTTATGCTTTATTGTATTTGCTCTGTGACTCACCATCGAGTGAGATTGTGGTACTTGATCCTGTCAGTGGTCGTGTCGGACTAGATCCGAGGGATTGACGGATTATTCCCATTTAAGTGTGGTCTAGCCTCTAAGGCAGGGCTTAGGCACTTAAGTTGGAATAACTCGGGCAGTTCCGCCACAGCTGGTATCGGAGCTTGTACCACCACAGAGGAATCAATAAAATGTAAACACCATCAATTTTCCAAGTAAAATTTGATAGAAACAATATTGGATAGATAGTAGGACGAGTAGGATAGATCTAGGACGTGAAGCCTTAGGGTAATAAAAGGGTAGCTAGGTGGCTAAGTAACTAGGCCCTACCGGCCACTTTTACAGGATGGGAGTTCCTCCCGATTCCTTTTATCTTGTGAGGTCGTTCAGGACGAGCATGCATGCATTCATAATTAAGCAAATGGATAACTGAGTAAAGGACTTACAAACAAGATAACAACCAACTAGGTCCACAGTGCCTTTTCATTTAACTAGAGAAGGGCTGAGTTTTATTTTTTCCTTGTTCTTTTTATAATTCTTTTTCTTTTACTTACGCTTAACCATACACAGATGACTTCCCACGGATCCTCCGATGACAGAAATGCACTGACCCACACTGACGGACTTGCACGAGAGGGTTTTCCCCGCATCTTGTGGGAGGTACTTCAGGGGGCCGGATACTTGACACCCCCTCAGTACACGGTGCAGCAATTTGAGAAGCACCGGGTGCCTCGCTGTAGGGTGAGGATGATCTTAGAGCCTCATCCCCTGCAGCCAGGCTGGCGTTCTCTGGACTCCGAGTCTTTCGAATACCGGGCGGAGGACACGATCGAGGCGATCGCTCTGCACGGGTTGACGACTTTTTGTGGGTTCCATCCCTTGGAGCTCTCTACCCACCCCATTGGGTTGTTCCCCACAGAAAAGGAGGACGACCCGATGTGGAAGGATCGGGTGGAGCATGCCAAGGACATCTGGGCTCTCTACCCAGGCCACACGGCTCACTTGTCGGTGCGATGCATGAACGCCCTGTATCGTCTGCAAGTGATGCGTGGGGAGGCAATGTCTCATTTGATGGCACTGCTAGAGGCGACCAAGATCACCTTGGACAACAGGGAGGAGCTCGTGGTTGACTTGTCCTAGGAGCTGGTAGAAAAAGATTTGCAAGTGGAGCAGCTGTCTGATGAGGTTCAGGAGTTGGAGGAGCTAGTGGGCACCAGGGAGAACACCATCGAGGTTTTAGAGGATCAGCTCATTAACACTCAGCAGCAGCTTGCTGAGGCTAACGAGCACCTGGACATGCATCACCAGGAGATCCAGGACCAGGAGGCCAACGAGGACGTCGACATCGAGGGAGGAGATGAGCCTGCCTCCAGTGTAGACACTGCTGGCTCGGGAAGACCACCTTCCCCCGAGTCGAGTGCGGCCTCATTCGCGCACTAGGTGACCAGAGTAGAGTTAGACGTTGGTAATGGTAGGACTCCTCGTGGCTAGCTTAGCTTTTGCGCCCTTGGGGGTACTAGGCTAGATAGAGTTGAGTCATTTTGGGACAAATCGATGTAACCGTGCTAAACTCTCCTGGAAGCCTGTTTGAGGGATGCTACTATCAGTTTAAATTTGGAAAGAGGAATTTATGACTTTTAAAAATCTTTATGTTGAAGTTGGAGTCTATCATGTTGTTTTAACTTTTTCTCCGCGATAGAATCTTGAACTTGGAGATGTGGTGTTAAGCATGTATGTGGCTTTTCAGATGGCCGGGAGGCAGCGTCGTGGCCAGAATGAGCACGTTCCTCCACCGCCACCGCCTCCCACTCTGCAGGAGCTCATGGCTCAGCAGAATGAGATCTTGAGGCAGCTGGCTCAGCGTCAGCCACCACCTCAGCACTATGGTGGTGGAGACCATCAGCGTCACCCCGCGGCGGCTACCTATCAGGAGTTCCTCAGCACCCAGCCTCCATTGTTCACAAGGGCAGAGGACCCACTTGATGCAGATGTATGGTTGCAGGTGGTGGAATCCAAATTCCCACTGCTCCATGGAGCTTGCTCAAAGGTCACCAAAGTCAGGTTTGCCACCCAGCAGCTTCGCGGACCCGCAAGGACTTGGTGGGATCATTTTCTTGCTATGCAGCCAGAGGACCGAGAGGTGGAGTGGAGGGAGTTCAAGGCAGCTTTCAGAGGACATCATATACCAGCCGGGATCATGGACCGGAAGCTCAATGAGTTTTTGGCACTCACTCAAGGCAACAGGACAGTGTTGCAGTACGCCTAGGCCTTTAATGACTTGTGCCAGTATGCTGGATACCATGCAGACACGGACGAGAAGAAGAGGGACAGGTTCAGACGGGGGCTCAGCACCAAGCTCCGTGATCGTCTCAACACCGTCAGGGCCAACAGCTACAATGAGTTGGTCAACATGGCTATCTCCCAAGAGGACTGCATTACAGCTCGACAGGCAGAGAAGAAGAGGAAGACCTCTGTGGCAGGACCCTCAGCTCAGCCGCAGCGCTTCAGGATTGTGTCCGACACGCAGAACAGGGGACCCCAGCATCAGCAAGGGAGATGGGTGATCAGACCACCGCAGCAGCAGCAGGCACCCAACCGCACCCAGTTTCTAGCTCAGAGGAACAATCAGCAGTAGCAGTACCGCCAGGCAAATGACAACAGGTGTTTCACCTGTGGTAACACTGGGCATTATGCCAAGAATTGCCCTAGGAATCAGCAGAGGCAGGGGCAGAATGTTAATCAGAACCAAGGGAAGAGGCAGAAGGTGCAAGTGCGGCAGGGCAGGCTAAACTTCACCACCATGGCTGATATTCCAGAGGGAGCACCCGTCATGACTGGTATCTTTACAGTTTTAAATTTTCCCGCTATTGTTCTTTTTGATTCCGGTGCTTCACATAGTTTTATAAGTGCCAAGTTTAGTGCCAAATGCCAGTTGCCCTTTCACTATACCGATGGGGGCATTACAATTTCAACGCCAGGAGGCAGAGTTGCCACTTATCAAATCAACAGGCAAGTGCCTATAAAATTTGGTAGACTGGTGATTAGAACCACCCTTCTCATCTTAGGATTGGATAGCGTGGATATTATTTTGGGAGCTGACTGGTTGACCAGGCATCAGGCAGTATTGGACATTGCAGCCAGAGCCATTGAAATCCATTCCCCTGCTTATGGCGAGACTGTTTTGCATTTACCCAACCAGGGTTGTACCCGATCTTGTGCCTTTGTTATGTTAGAATCCCCGGTGGAAAAGATCCCAGTGGTCCGTGACTACCCAGATGTTTTTCCGGAGGAATTGCCAGGGATGCCACCTGACTGAGATATTGAGTTCGCAATTGAGTTGCAACCTGGGACTGCTCCTATATCCAAGAGACCCTATAGGATGCCTCTCGTGGAATTGGCAGAATTGAAAAAGCAATTGCAAGAATTGTTGGACAAGGGGTTTATTCGTCCAAGCACTTCACCATGGGGATGTCCAGCATTATTTGTGAAGAAAAAGGATGAGAGTTTGAGGATGTGTGTTGACTACCGCCCTCTCAATGCGGTGACTATCAAGAACAAATACCCGCTGCCCCGCATTGATGTTCTGTTCGATCAGTTAGTAGGAGCCAAGGTATTCTCCAAGATAGACCTTCGCTCAGGTTACCATCAGATTAAGATCCGTGCCAGTGACATTCCCAAGACGGCTTTCTCTACCAGATATGGGCTCTATGAGTTTTTGGTGATGTCTTTTGGGCTGACCAATGCCCCGGCTTATTTTATGTACTTGATGAACTCAGTATTCATGCCAGAGCTAGACAAGTTCGTGGTCGTTTTCATTGATGACATCCTGGTTTATTCCAAGAATGAAGCCGAGCACACCAAACACTTGCATACTGTACTTCGGAGACTGCGTGATCATCAGTTGTATGCTAAGTTGAGTAAGTGTGAGTTCTGGCTGAAGGAGATTAAATTCTTGGGTCACAAAATTTCTCAGAATGGGATATCAGTTGACCCTGAGAAAGTGCAAGAAGTGATGGACTGGAAACCTCCAACTACAGTGAGGCAGATTAGGAGTTTTCTGGGATTGGCAGGGTATTATCGACGATTTATTCCGGATTTCTCCAGAATTGCCAAACCAATGACTGAACTGTTAAAGAAGGGAGTCAAATTTGAGTGGAGCCAAAAGTGTGAAGATGCCTTTCATACCTTGAGGCAGCATTTGACAACAGCCCCAGTGCTGGCTCAACCCGATAACACTAAGCCCTTCGAAGTTTATTGTGATGCTTCTGGTACAGGATTGGGATGTGTCTTGATGCAAGAGAACAGAGTGATTGCTTATGCTTCCCGAGCACTCAGGCCCCATGAGCAGAACTACCCTACACATGACCTGGAATTGGCGGCTATGGTTCATGCTCTTAAGATATGGAGACACTACTTGATGGGGGCTCACTGTAACATCTACACTGATCATAAGAGCCTCAAATACATCTTCACTCAGGCAGATCTGAACATGAGGCAGAGGAGATGGTTGGAATTAATCAAGGACTATGACTTGGAGGTGCATTACCATCCTGGCAAAGCCAATGTTGTGGCAGATGCTTTGAGCAGAAAGGCCCAGTGCAATTGTATGAACATGGATGCAAGAGTCACCACCCTGTGTGATGAGCTGTGTAAGCTGAACCTGGAAGTTGTTCCTTCCGGTGAATTGAGATATATCTCGGTGGAGCCCACATTGCAAGAGCAAATAGTTCGGGCACAGATTGGGGATAAGGGTGTTCAAGTTATCAAAGATATGCTCAAGCAAAAGGCAGAAAAATACAAGTGTTTCCGTCAGGACAGCAAGGGAATTTTATGGTTTGGAGACCGATTGGTGGTTCCCAAGGACCCTGAACTTAGAAAGAAGATACTGGATGAAGCTCACCTTTCCAAATTCTCCATGCACCCTGGTGGCAACAAGATGTACCATGATCTTAGACCTTTTTACTGGTGGACCAGAATGAAGAGGGAAATTGCCAAGTACATCTCCGAGTGTGACACTTGCCAGAGAATAAAAGCTAGTCACTTGAAGGCAGCAGGCCCTTTGCAACCCCTTCCCATACCATCTTGGAAATGGGAGGACATTTGCATGGACTTCATAGTGGGATTACCCAATACCTCCAGGCACCATGATTCTATTTGGGTTATCGTGGACAGATTGACCAAGACTGCTCATTTCTTGCCAGTGCACACCACCCACAAGACAGAGAAGTACGCCGAAATTTATGTTGATCAGATAGTAAGATTGCATGGTATTCCAAAGACCATTATATCTGACAGAGGAGCACTGTTTGTGGCACGCTTTTGGGAGAAACTGCAAGAATCACTTGGGACCCAAGTAATCCGAAGCTCAGCATATCACCCGCAAACAGATGGCCAGACAGAAAGGGTAAATCAGATTTTGGAAGACATGTTGCGGGCATGCGCACTACATTATGGAAAGGATTGGGACAAGTGTCTGTCTTTGGCAGAGTTTTCTTACAATAACAGCTATCAATCCAGTCTGAGGATGGCACCTTTTGAAGCCTTATATGGGAGAAGGTGTAGGACCCCGCTAAATTGGTCTCAAGCAGGAGAAAGGGAAATTTTTGGGCCCGATTTGGTACTTGAAGCAGAAGCAAAAGTCAGAATTATCAAGAAGAACCTAGAAGCTGCTCAGGCCAGGCAAAAGAGTTATCATGACAAGAGGCAGAAGCCTCTACAGTTTGAGGTGGGAGATCATGTCTACCTTAAGATATCACCAACCAAGGGTGTCCAGAGATTCGGGATCAAGGGCAAGTTAGCCCCTCGTTACATTGGACCCTATGAGATCAAGGCAAGTTGTGGACCCGTAGCTTACCAATTGGAATTGCCACCCCGCATGTCAGCAGTTCACAATGTGTTCCATGTATCTCAGCTGCGGAAATGTGTTCGTCTACCCACTGAAGTGCTACCGGAACCAGACATTGAGATAGAACCAGACTTGTCCTACCAAGAGTACCCCGTCAAGGTATTGGATCAGAAGGAAAGATCAACTCGGGCAAGATCAATCAGAATGTATAAGGTTCAGTGGAGTCACCATTCAGCAGAAGAAGCTACATGGGAGACGGAGGATTTTCTACGCTCTCGCTTCCCCGACTTTCTGCCCAAAGGAGTCGGTATGTAACCCTAAAAACCCAACCCCCACCTGCCCTTTGAATTCAGTTATAAGAAAAACTTAGATAACAAGGATAGTCTAAGTTGTGGATTTAACTTAAGAAGGGATTCCTTCTGAAGTTGCAAAGAGGATGACATTCGAAGAGCAGTTAATAAGTGAAACTTGAGCATAAAGGAAGAGTAGCACTAACACACCTTCAAGCACCCTCCAAGGGACTCTACCTAAAATCTCGGGACGAGATTCCCTTAAGGGGGGAGGGCTGTAACACCCCAGGTGTTACCTTGGTTGGAGCCCACCTTAATACTAAAGGCTTTGATCACATGTGGTAGAGGCTTAGGGCCACACCAAAGAACTTTGGAGATCATGTGCTAACCATGTTGCCAATGACCTAAGAAGCATTACTCTAATCCTTGCTCACTTACTACCTTGGATAAGAGGGGAGAAGAACCCTAGACCTCTTTTTAAACTCTATCTTCCAAAACCCTAAGTAAAGGGGGGGAAAGAGAGTGAGCAAATGTGCAAAGCATGGACAATCTTTACCCAAACCCTAAGCAACCTTGTAACCAGCAATTAGGGGAGGGAAATAATGCAAAAAGACCCCTGGAGAAACCCCAATTCAAATCTCCAAGTGGAGAGAGAGCTAGAGCTCTATTTCTCTCTAAGTCCATTTTTAACCCTAGTTTAAGGATCAACCGTGTTCACCTTGAAGATGGCACCAAAACCACTTGGGTTCTATACCAAAAATGTGGTATACCACCTAAGGCACCCCCTGGAAGAAGTGGAGACCGAGACTTGGACGTTTGACAGGGATTGGCATCAGTTTTGTCGCGTGGTGGGCAGTGAGACAAGCCAGATTTGGCGCCCGTCTATCTCCTGATCTAGGGCGTATCTTCCTTTGGAACTCACACATGTGAGATAGCCCTAGGTGCCAGGAGGAGGTCTGCACCGGATTCATGGCAAGATTCGCACGTTTGCGATCTCTGGAGACGTTTGAACAATGGAAGAAACTCACCTCCACGTGTTCGACGCCTTCTGCCCGCGCCAGAGCACGCCCGCGCGCGCTCCCGCGTGCCCAGCGCCGCGCCCGAGCCAAACCAGCGCCGTGGCCCGCGCCCGAGCCTATAAAACCCTCCCAGGCTTCGAATACACTCTTCCGCGCACCCTCAAAACCTCACCGGAGTTAGCCCGTCGCCGTTTGCCCGTACGCAGCGAGTCCGCGGCCGCCCAATCCCCCTGTCACCGTAGACCGGCCAGCAGAGCCATTCCCAACCCTGTCCAGCCCTCGGGGAAGGCTGTGCACGCCTCCGTGAAGCTCCCCGAGCGAGGAATCGGAGTTTGCTTCGCCGGAGGGGCCAGTCCACGCTCGCCGGAGCTCTCAACCCCGCCGGAGTACGTGGACCGGGTAAACCACTCAACCATCCTTCGATTCCTTGTGCACACAGTCGCTACGTTACACCGTGAAGCTCACCGTGCCCTTGGATTGAACCAGTTCGCCGTAGTTTGGCCGGTACACTCGCCGCCGACAAGCACACCCGCCTGCGCTCGTGGACCGGGCGATTCCGGCCATCCCCGACGTCAAGCCATACCTCAACGTGACCGCCAGAGTCTCCCCGAGCCAACCCCACCCTTCGCCGGACCTCCCTCGCCGTCGGTAAGCCGCGCCACCCTTTTCTTTCCCACGGTTACTGTTTCAGTTGGGGGAAGGACTGCGGGTGAGAGGGAGAGAAGGTCGGGGGGTTTTGTGAAATGTCAGAGACACAGGGGAACAGTGGTGCAAGGGTAGATCTGCGAGGGTTGATTTGTTTTAAACCCAGGGACCCCGGTGTAAACTGTTTTTCCAGGAAACTCTTTTAAAATCTATTTTAAAATTGAACAGAGACTTTAAAAATTCATAACTTATGTCTAGTTCATCCAAATTTGGTCAAACCAATTTTGTCAGACTCTAATTAATGTAACCTATTTAAGAAAAATATAAAAACCCCTTGGTATTAAGGAAGATTTTAAAACTCTGATTTAATGTTAGTTTTGGCCAAAAGCTCAATAATAGTAAGAAAAATAGTTGTGCTATTTGACTAGGGTTAGAAAAATTTGGAGAAGTTTATATCTACCTACTGACCTGTTTAAAAATATTGAACCTCTCTGTCCACTCTATTAAGTTGGTTTTCACCCCTTATTCCATAATATGCTTAAAGATAAGAAAAATAGAAAATGTAATTTAAACCATGAACTAGAGAGCACCCCTATTTTTGTTAGGATACTTATTTAATGTAGTTCACTGGAAAAATATATCATACCCTGGTTTAGTATAAAATAAGAAGGATACCTTTTAAATTAATAAAATAAGGATGTCGGGGACCATAATTAGGGGTACCCTCAAGACGCCTAATTCTCAGCTGGTAACCCCCATCAGCATAAAGCTGCAGAGGCCTGATGGGTTTGATTAAGTCAGGGATCAGTCCATACGAGTGACTTGACCACGCCACGCCCGAGCCTAGCCTCGGGCGAGGGCAGCCGACCCTAAGATGACTCCGTCTCGCCTGAGGCCTCCTCTTTCACGGCAGACGCATCTCCGGCTCGCCCTAGGCCCCGCCTTCGATAAGAAGAAACCCTGACTAAATCACCGCGCCAACCGACCGAGTCACCGGGGCGTTTAACGCAAAAGGTAAGACCAACGGGCGACCAGACTTCGCCAGAGGTGCCATAGGAGGCTCCGCCCGACCCAGGGCTCGGACTCGGGCTAAGGCCCCGGAAGACGGCGAACTCCGCTCCGCCCGACCCAGGGCTCGGACTCGGGCTAAGGCCCCGGAAGACGGCGAACTCCGCTCCGCCCGACCCAGGGCTCGGACTCGGGCTAAGGCCCCGGAAGACGGCGAACTCCGCTCCGCCCGACCCAGGGCTCGGACTCGGGCTAAGGCCCCGGAAGACGGCGAACTCCGCTCTGCCCGACCCCAGGGCTCGGACTCGGGCTAAGGCCCCGGAAGACGACGAACTCCGCCTCGCCCGACCCAGGGCTCGGACTCCGCCTCGGCCTCTGCCGAACGATCTCCGCCTCGCCCGACCCAGGGCTCGGACTCTGCCTCTGTCTTGCAGGACGGACTCGACCTCGGCTTCGGAGGAGCCTCCACGACGCTCGACCTAGGACACGAGACCGCCACGTCAACAGGAAGCGTCATCATCACCCTGCCCTGAGCCGACTTGGGTCGCAGAGAACAAGACCGGCATCCCATCTGGCCAGCTATGCCAGATAGGCAATGATGGCGCCCCGCTAGATCATGACGACGGCGGCTCTCAGCTCCCTTACGAAAGCAGGAGAACGTCAGCAAGGACCCAGCCACTTCGACAGCTGTCCCCCCGTCCGGCTCCGTTACTCCTCCAACAGCCACGACGCCACACCAACAGGGTGCCAAGATCTCTCCGGCTGCCACCTGGGCATGTACTTAGGGCGCTAGCTCTCCCTCGCTAGACACGTAGCACCTTGCTACACCCCCATCTTGTACACCTGGATCCTCTCCTTACGACTATAAAAGGAAGGACCAGGGCCTTCTTAGAGAGGGTTGGCCTCGCGGGGACGAAGGGCAGGGGCAGGCGCTCTCTCGGGGCCGCTCGCTCCCCTCACCTCGCGCGGACGCTTGTAACCCCCTACTGCAAGCGCACCCGACCTGGGCGCGGGACGAACACGAAGGCCGCGGGAATTCTCCGACTCCCTCACGACCCGGCTCCGGCCACCGACCTCTCTCTCTGTTCCCCCCTTCGCGCTCGCCCACGCGCTCGACCCATCTGGGCTGGGGCACGCGGCACTCTCACTCGTCGGCTCGGGGACCCCCCGGTCTCGGAACGCCGACAGTTGGCGCGCCAGGTAGGGGCCTGCTGCGTGTTGACGTTCGATTTCCCGTCAAGCTCCAGATGGGCAGTCCCCAACGACCTCTTCAACCCGGGACGGTGCTCCGTTTCGGGAACCTCGAGTTCATGTCTCTCGACGGCAACTACGACATGGTACTCCTTCCACCGCCGCGCGGCAGCGACAATGGTGGCGGACAGCCCGCCCGCCGGCGGCGGAATCGACGACGTCTTTCCCGCGTGGGGGAAGGACAACTTTCGAGCTCGCCCCATCCTCTCCCTCGCCATCGGAGGAGGAGGAGGCGGGGCAACCGGGGCCGAGCGGGAGATCGCGCTCCGACGGCTGTCGAGCAAATCGACATCCCCGGCGCCTCAACGGAGGACACGCCAAGCGTCGCCCTCGCGTTCGAGGCAAACGCGAGCGCCATCCCCCCGCAACACGTCGACCCCGAGCAAGTGGACGACGCCAGCACGCTCACGGAAGGCCTACAGGACGTCGCCCTCGTACCCAAGACGACGGCGCGGTCAGCCCCCGACTTGACTTCATCGCCCCTCGTCGACAAAAAGGTACCGACTGCTACCCATCTTTCGTCATTTCGACTCGGCCTCAGCCCGCCTGGCGACCTCGCTTTGGCGGGCGCTCACATTGAGGCGAGTGCAACCTCTCTGGGGTTTCGTGTGCGGTCGCCTTGGGACCGATTGACGGGTGTCTCGACCTACGGACCCTCTGGGTCCGAGGAAGATGACGACCCCAGCATCTGCTGGGATTTCTCCGGATCTGGCAACCCTAGTGCCATGCGGGACTTCATGACCGCATGTGACTACTGCCTCTCCGACTGTTCCGACGGCAGCCGCAGCCTTGGCGACAAGGACTGCGGCCCGAGTCGCGAATGTTTCCACATCGAGCTAGGGGATCCCTCCGGAGGCGGCTGTCTCGGCATGCCGGAGGATGGTGATCCCCCTAGGCCAGCGCCTCGCGCCGACATCCCGCGGGAGCTAGCTATGGTCCCCGTTCCGGCGGGGGGTCACGACCCACAGCTCGAGCAAGTCCGCGGGGCGCAGGCCGGGCTCGATGAGGGAGCAGGAGCGCTCGAGGCAATCCGCCAGAACATCGGGCAGGTATGGGCGAGCCATCCCCCGGCCGGAGGAATACGTCACCTGCCCCAAGGTCTCCAGCACCGCATCACCAACGATGCCAGGGACAGACCGCCACCCGCATCCGGCGGAACCGGTCAGGACCTGGCCGCTGCAGCGATGCTCCTCCGCGCGATGCCGGAGTCATCAACCACCGAGGGTCGGTGAATCCAGGGAGAACTCAAGCATCTCCTGGAAGGCGCTGCGGCCCGGCGGGCCGAGAGCTCTGCCTCCCGAAGGCAGGGATACCCCTCGGAACCTCGTGCCGCGACTTCCCGACTCACGCGGGAAGCCTCGGTCTACACCGGGCGCACGCGCAACACCGCGCCTGCGGCCCCGGGCCACCTCGGCGACGAGCACCCTCATCGTGACCGTCGGGCACGCCTCGACGAAAGGGTGCGCCGAGGCTACCACCCCAGGCGTGGGGGACGCTACGACAGCGGGGAGGATCGGAGTCCCTCGCCCGAACCACCCGGTCCGCAGGTCTTTAGCCGAGCCATTCGGCGGGCGCCGTTTCCGCCCCGATTCTGACCCCCGACTACTATCACGAAGTACTCGGGGGAGACGAGACCGGAATTGTGGCTTGCGGACTACCGCCTGGCCTGTCAACTGGGTGGGACGGACGATGACAACCTCATCATCCGAAACCTCCCCCTGTTTCTCTCCGACACCGCTCGTGCCTGGTTGGAGCACCTGCCTCCGGGGCAGATTTCCAACTGGGAAGATTTGGTCCAGGCTTTCGCCGGGAACTTCCAGGGCACGTACGTGCGCCCCGGGAATTCCTGGGACCTCCGAAGCTGTCGGCAACTGCCGGGAGAGTCTCTCCGAGACTACATCCGGCGGTTCTCGAAGCAGCGCACCGAGCTGCCCAACATCACCGACTCCGATGTCATCGGCGCGTTCCTCGCCGGCACCACCTGCCGCGACCTGGTGAGCAAGCTGGGTCGCAAGACCCCCACCAGGGCGAGCGAGCTGATGGACATCGCCACCAAGTTCGCCTCCGGCCAGGAGGCGGTAGAGGCCATCTTCCGAAAGGACAAGCAGCCCCAGGGCCGCCCGTCGGAAGATGCTCCCGAGGCGTCTACTCCGCGCGGCGTCAAGAAGAAAGGCAGGAGGAAGTCGCAAGCGAAACGCGACGTTCCCGATGCAGACCTTGTCGCCGCCGCCGAGCGCAAGAACCCTCGGAAGCCCCCCGGAGGTGCTAACCTCTTCGACAAGGCACTCAAGGAGACGTGCCCCTACCATCAGGGGCCCGTCAAGCACACCCTCGAAGAGTGCGTTATGCTTCGGCGCCACTTCCACAGGGCCGGGCCGCCCGCAGAGGGTGGCAGGGCTCACGACGACGACAAAAGGGAGGATCGCCAAGCAGGAGAGTTCCCAGAGGTCCGCGATTGCTTCATGATCTACGGAGGGCATGCGGCAAACGCCTCGGCTCGGCATCGTAAGCAAGAGCGTCGGGAGGTCTGCTCGATGAAGGTGGCGGCGCCAGTCTACCTAGACTGGTCCGACAAGCCCATCACCTTCGACCGGGACGACCACCCCGACCACGTGCCGAGCCCGGGGAAGTACCCGCTCGTCGTCGACCCCGTCATCGGCGACGTCAGGCTCACCAAGGTCCTGATGGATGGAGGCAGCTGCCTCAACATCATCTACGCCGAGACCCTCAGGCTCCTGTGCGTCGACCTATCATCCGTCTGAGCAGGCGCTGCGCCCTTCCACGGGATCATTCCCGGGAAGCGCGTCCAGCCCCTCGGACAGCTCGACCTCCCTGTCTGCTTCGGAACACCCTCCAACTTCCGAAGGGAGACTTTGACGTTCGAGGTGGTCGGGTTCCGAGGAACCTACCACGCAGTGTTGGGAAGGCCATGCTACGCGAAGTTCATGGCCATCCCCAACTACACTTACCTGAAGCTCAAGATGCCGGGCCCCAACGGGGTCATCACCGTCGGCCCCACGTACAAACACGCATTCGAATGCGATGTGGAGTGTGTGGAGTACGCCGAGGCCCTCGCCGAGTCCGAGGCCCTCATTGCCGACCTGGAAAGCCTCTCCCGAGAGGTGCCGGACGTAAAGCGGCATGCCGGCAACTTCGAGCCAGCGGAGACGGTTAAGGCCGTCCCTCTCGACCCCAGTGGCGACACCTCCAAGCAGATCCGGATCGGTTCCGGGCTCGACCCCAAATAGGAAGCAGTGCTCGTCGACTTTCTCCGCGCAAACGCCGACGTTTTTGCGTGGAGTCCCTCGGACATGCCCGGCATACCGAGGGATGTCGCCGAGCACTCGCTGGATATTCGGGCCGGAGCCCGGCCGGTCAGACAGCCTCTGCGCCGATTCGATGAGGAAAGGCGCAGGGTGATAGGCGAGGAGGTCCACAAGCTGATGGCAGCGGGGTTCATTAAAGAGGTATTCCATCCCGAATGGCTTGCCAACCCTGTACTTGTGAGGAAAAAAGGGGGGAAGTGGCGGATGTGTGTAGACTACACTGGTCTCAACAAAGCATGTCCGAGGGTCCCCTACCCTCTACCTCGCATCGACCAAATTGTGGACTCCACTGCAGGGTGCGAAACCCTGTCTTTCCTCGACGCCTACTCAGGGTATCATCAAATCAAGATGAAAGAGTCCGACCAGCTCGCGACTTCTTTCATCACGCCCTTCGGCATGTACTGTTATGTCACAATGCCGTTCGGGTTGAGAAACGCGGGTGCAACGTACCAGCGGTGCATGAACCATGTGTTCGGCGAACACATTGGTCGCACGGTCGAGGCCTACGTCGATGACATCGTAGTCAAGACGAGGAAAGCCTCCGACCTTCTCTCCGACCTCGAACTGACATTCCGGTGTCTCAAGGCGAAGGGCGTCAAGCTCAATCCCGAGAAGTGCGTCTTCGGGGTGCCCCGAGGCATGCTCTTGGGGTTCATCGTCTCCGAGCGGGGCATCGAAGCCAACCCGGAGAAGATCGCAGCGATCACAAACATGGGGCCCATCAAGGACTTAAAAGGCGTACAGAGGGTCATGGGATGCCTCGCGGCCTTGAGCCGCTTCATCTCGCGCCTCGGCGAAAGAGGCCTGCCCCTGTACCGCCTCTTAAGGAAGGCCGAGTGCTTCACTTGGACTCCCGAGGCCGAGGAAGCCCTCGGGAACCTGAAGGCGCTCCTCACCCAGGCGCCCATCTTGGTACCCCCAGCTGATGGAGAAACCCTCCTGGTCTACGTCGCCGCAACCACTCAGGTGGTCAGCGCCGCGATCGTAGTCGAAAGGCAGGAGGAGGGGCATGCTTTGCCCATTCAGAGGCCAGTCTATTTCGTCAGCGAAGTGCTGTCCGAAACCAAGATCCGCTACCCACAAGTCCAGAAGCTGCTATATGCAGTGATCCTGACGAGGCGAAAGCTGCGACATTACTTCGAGTCCCATCCGGTGACTGTGGTGTCATCCTTCCCCCTGGGGGAGATCATCCAGTGCCGAGAAGCCTCAGGACGGATCGCGAAGTGGGCGGTGGAAATCATGGGCGAGGCAATCTCGTTTGCCCCTCGGAAGGCCATCAAGTCCCAGGTACTGGCGGATTTCATAGCCGAATGGGTCGATACCCAGTTACCAACGGCTCCGATCCAACCAGAGCTCTGGACCATGTTTTTCGACGGGTCGCTGATGAAGACGGGAGCTGGCGCGGGCCTGCTTTTTGTCTCGCCCCTCGGGAAACACCTGTGCTACGTGCTTCGCCTCCATTTCCCGGCGTCCAACAATGTGGCTGAGTACGAGGCTCTGATCAACGGATTGCGAATCGCCATCGAGCTAGGGGTCCGACGCCTCGATGTGCGCGGCGACTCGCAGCTCGTCATCGACCAAGTCATGAAGAACTCCCTCTGCCGCGACCCAAAGATGGAGGCCTACTGTGAGGAGGTTCGACGCCTGGAAGACAAGTTCTACGGGCTCGAGCTTAACCACATCGCCCGGCGCTACAACGAGACTGCGGACGAGCTGGCGAAGATAGCCTCGGGGCGAACGACGGTTCCCCCGGACGTCTTCTCCCGGGATCTGCACCAACCCTCCGTCAAGATAGATGACGCGCCCGAGCCCGAGGCACCCTCGGCCTCGTCCGAGGTGACCTCGGCCCAGCCCGAGCCATCCTTGGCTCACCCCGAGGAACCCTCGGAGCCCGAGGGCGAAGCACTGCGCATCGAGGAGGAGCAGAACGGGGTCGTGCCAGATCAAGATTGGCGGACCCCGTACCTGCAATATCTCCGCCAAGGGGAACTGCCCCTCGACCGAGCCGAGGCTCGGCGGGTAGCGCGACGCGCCAAATCGTTCGTCTTGCTGGGCGATGAGAAGGAACTCTACCACCGAAGCCCCTCGGGCATCCTCCAGCGATGCATCTCCATCGCCGAGGGTCAGGAACTCCTGCAGGAAATACACTCGGGGGCTTGCGGTCATCATGCAGCACCTCGAACCCTCGTCGGGAACGCTTTCCGCCAAGGCTTCTACTGGCCGACGGCGGTGGCTGACGCCACTAGAATTGTCCGCGCCTGCGAAGGGTGCCAATTCTATGCGAAGCAGACCCACCTGCCCGCTCAGGCTCTGCAGACGATACCCATCACCTGGCCCTTCGCTGTGTGGGGTCTGGACCTCGTCGGCCCTCTGCAGAAGGCGCCCGGGGGCTACACGCACCTGCTGGTCGCCATCGACAAATTCTCCAAGTGGATCGAGGTCCGACCCCTGAACAGCATCAGGTCCGAGCAGGCGGTGGCGTTCTTCACCAATATCATCCATCGCTTCAGGGTCCCGAACTCCATCATCACCGACAATGGCACCCAGTTCACCGGCAAAAAATTCTTGGATTTTTGCGATGATCACAACATCCGGGTAGACTGGGCCGCCGTAGCTCACCCCATGTCGAATGGGCAGGTAGAACGTGCCAATGGCATGATTCTACAGGGGCTCAAGCCTCGAATTTACAATGATCTCAACAAGCTCGGCAAGCGATGGATGAAGGAACTCCCCTCGGTGGTCTGGAGCCTGAGGACGACGCCAAGCCGGGCCACGGGTTTCACGCCGTTCTTCCTGGTCTACGGGGCCGAGGCCATCCTGCCCACGGACCTGGAATACGGCTCCCCAAGGACGAGGGCCTACAACGAAGAAAGCAACCAAGCTAGCCGAGAAGACTCGCTGGACCAGCTGGACGAGGCTAGGGAAAGGGCCTTACTACACTCGGCGCGGTATCAGCAGTCCCTGCGACGCTACCACGCCCGAGGGGTCCGACCCCGAGATCTCCAGGTGGGCGATCTGGTGCTTCGGCTGCGGCAAGACGCCCGAGGGAGGCACAAGCTCACGCCCCCCTGGGAGGGGCCGTTCATCATCGCCAAAGTTCTGAAGCCCGGAACGTACAAGCTGGCCAACAGTCAAGGCGAGGTCTACGGCAACGCTTGGAACATCCAACAGCTACGTCGCTTCTACCCTTAAGATGTTTCCAAGTTGTTTATATACCTCGCACCCACGCAAAGTTTAGTCAACAAGGAAGGGTCAGCCTCGCCTCGGCAGAGCCCGACCCTCCCTCGGGGGCTAAAAGGGGGGAAACCCCCTCTGCGTCAAAATTTTCCTCGAACAAAAAATCTCTTTTACCAGAACATCTTTCGTACTTTTTGATTACTTCGAAAAGTGGGTCCTGGAAACGACGGAGTACACGTAAGCAGTCAAGGCTGACCGAGCCGAGGGACTCCTACGCCTCCGGGATACGGATACCTCACTCATCACCTTCTGCGATAAGTAACTCGCGCTCGGATGAGGCGAATCCGCGGATCGAACGAGTCTTTACGTACGGGAGCTCTTCTGTCGAAGCGATTCTTCGAGCCTTCTCGACCAAGTCGGTGACAGGGCTTCATGGGCGGGTAAAAGTACGCGTAAGCGGCAAGGTCGACCGAGCCGAGGGACTCCTACGCCTCCGGGATACGGATACCTCACTCATCACCTTCCGCGAGAAGCAACACTTGCTCGCACTAACATCCCTGCTACCGACAAAAAGTCCAGATACTCGAAACGAGAGGAAAAGAGACGCAGCTTTATAACGCAACAAGGGCTCGGATCTTGACGCTGGAAGAGGGCGAGGACATCCTCGGCATCAACAGCACCTTCGGCAAGGCCCGACCTAGCCTCGGACGGCGACGCGGTCCGAGGGCCTCCGCTCCGAAGGACGACGTCATCACCACGCTCGAGCAATCTCTGCCAGGGACTTCTCCGAGAACCCGGCCCGAGCGGACGGCTCGGCCGGCCACCTCCGGGGCCTCGGCCGACCGCCTTCCAAGGGCGCCAGCTCGGTTCGAAGCCTCGGCTGAACAGCTCCGACGACGATCCTGCCAACAAACAACCCGGCTAGGCTCCGGCCAACCAGGTTTCATTTCCGAGCCGACAACGCCTCTGCTCATGCTGATATCGCTACCCCTGGCCTCGGCTCGTCGAAGAGCGGCCGAGGGGTCTCTTTAACTAAGCTAGAGGAGCCTCGGACAACAGGTCCGACCGAGCCGAGGGATTCCTACGCCTCCGGGATACGGATACCTCACTCGTCACCTTGACACGGGGCAACTCACGCTTAGTGAAGCGGTTCAGACAATCAGCGGACGAGTCTTAGCGCTCGGGAATGAGGAAAAAACACGGCTCTGTGTCGGAGTTACATACATGTTCAGGCCCCGAAAGCCGAAATGAACAAAAAACCCGGCACTCGAAGTGCCATTACAAACGGAACTCCGGTTCCGTCCCCGCGGGTACGGGCAACCTCCCCGCCAGGAAAGCCCGTGGAGCAACAAGCTCTGGGCGAATCACCAGCAAACGCGGGACGCCCCTAAGCACCCCGGCAGATCCTCGCAGCCGTCCTCGCCACGAATGCGAGGAGGAAGACGGAATGTTGCATCCTAGCTAGGCAGCAACAGTTCTCCTTCCCCGGCATGACTGGAGGATGTCTCCGCCGTGGGGCTAAAAGGCGATTGCCACCACCAGAAGCTGGAAAATGAGGTGGCCCGCCGACCCGCGTAGAAGGTGCAGCCCCGGCTCGCCTCGCTCCCCGCCCCGGCGAGGATGACGAACACCCTCAACACTGAGGGCGGGGCCGGGACCGCAGCCCGGTTTGCCCCTCCCCATTCGGGAGCTGGAGGCCACCATCTTGGGTGATCACCAGCGGAGGGGAGCCGCTGGGCTGTATGATGAAAATCCTTGAAGCCGAACGATGGCTGAAAGGTACCAACTCCCACGGAGTTGCGTTCCTCCGGCGATGGAGCGAAAAGACGGCGGTTTCCCCCCATCCGGGGGCTCGGAAGATGGAGAGACACAATGCATAGGGGAGGAAGGAGACATGGTTACCTCACGAAGGGGGTCGCCCTCCTTTTAAAGGCAACTCCCCCTGCTTGCGCCCTCAACCGTCACGGGCTGAGTCTTCTCCAACACGCCTCCAAAGCCCTTCCCTGCGGCGCGGGGGCTGGGGCCCGCCTATCATGCAGACCGGCTCTAAGCAGAAGAAGCCGAACCGCCGCGCACGACGCACGCAACCACCCAGCGGTTACAAGTAACCCTCCACTTTTGCCCGGACCAGCGGGCGAAAGGGGCAGGCGGCCATGCAAGCGGCATGCAACCGCGCCAAGTGGACGCGCCTCTCCGATTCCTGACAGGCCAGCGCGACGGCTCAAGCCCACGCGTCGTGCAACTGGCGCGCCGGGCGCTGCATGCGAACCGCTATGCCACTCGCTCCACCACCGCACCTCCTCGATTGCGGAACCGATACCGCAATTCGAGGCAACCCAGCCCGCGACCCGGCAGCGCCAGCCTGGTGCAGCGGTCAAAAGCGGTCAAAAATGGGCCGGCAGTGATGACAGTGGCAGGCGCGCGAGAGCAGCGGTCACGCCATCTGCCAAGCTCATGTCCCATCCGGAGACAGCAAGAGAACCCCCTCTCACGGCGTGAAGATGACGTGCCCGTGACCCGTACCTCGAACGGCTCGCGCACGCGCAACGGCAACCTCGTCAACTACTCGCCCCGGCGCATTAACTCCGCGGCTCGACGGACAGTGCTACGGGCGGGAGCGGCTGGCGACGTTTCGCCTTCGCCAAAACGACCGCGCCGAAAAAGGTACGCCACGACGTTCAATTTCGAATCCTTTTTCCCTTTTCCTTCTTTCTCTATCTCTTGCAACAGGGACCGAGAAGGGGGATAACCCCAAAGGGATCCTTCCCCGTGAAGGAACTAGGCTCCGAGCCTCCCTACTGATCAGGGGTTCGAAGGCTGGCCCCCCGAGGGGTTCAACAGCCGCCTCAGATCGCGTGGGCCCGACACCCACTACTGGTCAGGGGTTCGAAGGTCGGCCTCCCGAAAGGTTCCATGACCGCCTCAGGCTACTAGGGCTCCGTGCCCCCTACTGATCAGGGGTTCGAAGGCTGGCCTGTCGAAGGGTTCGCAGTCGCCTCAGACGCCGAGCGAGGGATGACCAGGGGTACGTTCGATACATAACCAAGGCTCGGGCTGCGCTCCCGAGGTACCCTAGGACATTTCCGAGACCAGCGGGAACGACTCTGTAACGGAATCCCATCGGAGGGAGGCAACGAGCCCTCGGACCCCGTCGCTAGGGGACCGGGTCCGGCAGATCACCCGCAGGTACTTTTGGGCGTGCCTCCGGGCCCCTAGCCGACCCCCAACGAACGGGGCACGGACGTCCACTCGGATTACCCGATTGCAGCTCACCGGAGACACCATGTTCGGTGCCCATCGAGGGTAACATGGCGCACTCCCCCCCTCCTCCTTGCGGAAAGGCGACGTAGGGGCGTATATAAAAAGTCGAGTCTGTCCCTGATCGTCCTCTCGCTCCGTGCGAAGGCTCGGGGGCTGCTCTCGCAAACCCGGCTCCAGCCGAACCGTTGACAGCGTCAACATACCAGCCCGAGAACTTGGGCCCCGACAGTGCACCTGGGTTACGCCCTGCTCGCATGAGGGAACCGCCAGACCAGCCGAGGCATTACGCAAGGCATTAAGACCTCGAAGGAGTGAAACCATTCCTCCGAGGCCTCGGGGGCTACACCCGGCGGGTGCGCTCGCGCGCACCCACCGGAACAAAGTACCACCGAGAAAGGCTGGTCCCCTTGCAAAAAAGTGCGACGCAAGCCTCCAAGCGAGTGTTAACACTCTCTTCGAGGCTCGGGGGCTACTGTCGGGGACCATAATTAGGGGTACCCTCAAGACGCCTAATTCTCAGCTGGTAACCCCCATCAGCATAAAGCTGCAGAGGCCTGATGGGTTTGATTAAGTCAGGGATCAGTCCATACGAGTGACTTGACCACGCCACGCCCGAGCCTAGCCTCGGGCGAGGGCAGCCGACCCTAAGATGACTCCGTCTCGCCTGAGGCCTCCTCTTTCACGGCAGACGCATCTCCGGCTCGCCCTAGGCCCCGCCTTCGATAAGAAGAAACCCTGACTAAATCACCGCGCCAACCGACCGAGTCACCGGGGCGTTTAACGCAAAAGGTAAGACCAACGGGCGACCAGACTTCGCCAGAGGTGCCATAGGAGGCTCCGCCCGACCCAGGGCTCGGACTCGGGCTAAGGCCCCAGAAGACGGCGAACTCCGCTCCGCCCGACCCAGGGCTCGGACTCGGGCTAAGGCCCCGGAAGACGGCGAACTCCGCTCCGCCCGACCCAGGGCTCGGACTCGGGCTAAGGCCCCGGAAGACGGCGAACTCCGCTCCGCCCGACCCAGGGCTCGGACTCGGGCTAAGGCCCCGGAAGACGGCGAACTCCGCTCCGCCCGACCCCAGGGCTCGGACTCGGGCTAAGGCCCCGGAAGACGACGAACTCCGCCTCGCCCGACCCAGGGCTCGGACTCCGCCTCGGCCTCTGCCGAATGATCTCCGCCTCGCCCGACCCAGGGCTCGGACTCTGCCTCTGTCTTGCAGGACGGACTCGACCTCGGCTTCGGAGGAGCCTCCACGACGCCCGACCTAGGACACGAGACCGCCACGTCAACAGGAAGCGTCATCATCACCCTGCCCTGAGCCGACTTGGGTCGCAGAGAACAAGACCGGCATCCCATCTGGCCAGCTATGCCAGATAGGCAATGATGGCGCCCCGCTAGATCATGACGACGGCGGCTCTCAGCTCCCTTATGAAAGCAGGAGAACGTCAGCAAGGGCCCAGCCACTTCGACAGCTGTCCCCCCGTCCGGCTCCGTTACTCCTCCAACAGCCACGACGCCACACCAACAGGGTGCCAAGATCTCTCCGGCTGCCACCTGGGCATGTACTTAGGGCGCTAGCTCTCCCTCGCTAGACACATAGCACCTTGCTACACCCCCATCTTGTACACCTGGATCCTCTCCTTACGACTATAAAAGGAAGGACCAGGGCCTTCTTAGAGAGGGTTGGCCTCGCGGGGACGAAGGGCAGGGGCAGGCGCTCTCTCGGGGCCGCTCGCTCCCCTCACCTCGCGCGGACGCTTGTAACCCCCTACTGCAAGCGCACCCGACCTGGGCGCGGGACGAACACGAAGGCCGCGGGAATTCTTCGACTCCCTCACGACCCGGCTCCGGCCACCGACCTCTCTCTCTGTTCCCCCCTTCGCGCTCGCCCACGCGCTCGACCCATCTGGGCTGGGGCACGCGGCACTCTCACTCGTCGGCTCGGGGACCCCCCGGTCTCGGAACGCCGACAAAGGATAACTTAGAAAAACTCTACAAAAATAACCCTAAGGCAAAGACACCCCAAACCTTGGGATAACTAATGTTTGGTTATTATGCACAGAGGAAAAATACAAAATCTGTTGTTTGATATTTTTCAAATGACAAGTTAGTTATAAGCACCTTTTTGGCATTAAACTTTAGAAAATCACAATTAAATAATCACCAATTAACTTTCTATGGATTTTGGCACAGAGGTTTAGTATTACTGTTAGAACCCAACAAAAATGACCCTTAGGAAGAAACTCAACTCTAATGGTGAGGTGTAGTGTAAAGTGGCCCATTTTACACCACCCTTGTTATTTTTGTCTAAAGCATAGCCCTTATAGTTTAAGCCTCAAATTCCTAAAACCAGCTAGGATAGCCAATGGCAACCCACTGCAATTTTTTTACAGAATTTTTGGAAATTATTAACCCACTGTCATAGTTCAAACCTACACTAAAAACCATAAGTAGAAATTAAAGAAAGGAAAATAAATACTGGTCATTAGTGTCACCCTAAAACCCTTATAACATTTCCCATTGAAATATGTAAGGACAATGCAAATCCACTATGTTATCCTCAACAAACATCTAAACCTAGGAGTAATAAGCCTAAACCACTAAAAGCCCCATATGACCCAGAAACCCTAAGTTATTCCTTAACTTAGTTTTCTTTTTGCATAATGTTATTAATCCTGCATAATCATAACATACATGTTCATTTCATTCGATAGACTGTAATCTTGCTGACGGAGAGTACGTCCTTGTGCCGGAGCAAGGAGCTGCTCAGGAAGTAGCCCCAGACCCAGCACCAGAGCCTGCACCAGAGGACCTGCCTGCCACTGCTTTGGAAGGCAAGCCCCGGTTTTATGCATAACCTGTTATTTATGCTATTTTACTTCACTTAATGATTGTAGGATTGATTGTGCACTTAGGTGTAGGAATTGTTTGAAACCCTAGTTGCATGATCTCAGGAATCGTTTTGAGATGAATACTAGTATGACAGGTCGAGTAGTTGCTTTATTTAATTAGGATCTCGGTAGAAGACGAGTGATTTTTCTAGCACTCGCGCGAGATCAGGAAATTGATTGTACCCACTTTCACACTGTCATGATACTAGTTGGTGGACAACAATCCATGGGGATTGGTTGTCCACGAGATGGAAAATGGAATAAGGATTAACGTGCGGATACCTGTGTCAAGCGTTTGAACGTACTAAACACATACCGAGAAATATGGTAAATCGGTAAGCCTAGTACCTGAGTGAACCTGCCCGCAGATTGCCCTCCTCACGCGACCTGAGACGAGGTCTCCCATTCCGGTTATGGTGGGTACAAGTGCGGTCACTGCACGACGGCCAGTCGGGGTCAGTGAGGCATTGTACGCCAAGGCGGTGAGCCCCTTTCTGTTGCCAGGGAATCGATGGGGACGGTTGATATGTGTGGGGACGGAGTGCCCCTGCATGTCGTGAGTTTAGGTTTACCTTGCAAGGATAAAAACTCTATTCGAATCGTCTGCTTCTCGCAGCTAATGAGACTGCTTGATCCATTGTACTGCATTGAGTAACAAGTGGAACTGTGATGAGATGATACAAGATGTTGATTGCTAAAAATGCTTGCTACTATGTATGAGTAGATAGTACACTTTTAGCCTTAAGAGAGTCACACTTAATTTTGACAAAGTTAAAATCTTGATTTAGAAACTCAGCTAGTGCTTTTGGCAACCAAACCCCACAGCCAAACAGCTGCATGTCTAGAGGTAGAGGAGTAGACTCCTCACACCGGGTAAGTCTAGCTGAGTATTAGTATACTCAGCCTTGCTTGTGGCATAATTTTTTACAGGTTCTCTGGAGGAAATGGTTGCTGGAGTGACTTGGCCGTCCACCTTGCCACCGGGTTGGACTGTCGAATGGGACCCTGCCTCGGCTGAGGAGGAGCATGAGGAGTGATGGGACAGGCTTCCCCATCTCTCTATTTATTACCGTTAGTTTGTTTCCGCTGCACTTCGAAACGATAATGGTCACTTTTGCAGAAACTCTGATGATGATGATGATGATGTAATAATTTAATACTCTGACATGTATGGTTTTATGCTTTATTGTATTTGCTCTGTGACTCACCATCGAGTGAGATTGTGGTACTTGATCCTGTCAGTGGCCGTGTCGGACTAGATCCGAGGGATTGACGGATTATTCCCATTTAAGTGTGGTCTAGCCTCTAAGGCAGGGCTTAGGCACTTAAGTTGGAATAACTCGGGCAGTTCCGCCACAGCTGGTATCGGAGCTTGTACCACCACAGAGGAATCAATAAAATGTAAACACCATCAATTTTCCAAGTAAAATTTGATAGAAACAATATTGGATAGATAGTAGGACGAGTAGGATAGATCTAGGACGTGAAGCCTTAGGGTAATAAAAGGGTAGCTAGGTGGCTAAGTAACTAGGCCCTACCGGCCACTTTTACAGGATGGGAGTTCCTCCCGATTCCTTTTATCTTGTGAGGTCGTTCAGGACGAGCATGCATGCATTCATAATTAAGCAAATGGATAACTGAGTAAAGGACTTACAAACAAGATAACAACCAACTAGGTCCACAGTGCCTTTTCATTTAACTAGAGAAGGGCTGAGTTTTATTTTTTCCTTGTTCTTTTTATAATTCTTTTTCTTTTACTTACGCTTAACCATACACAGATGACTTCCCACGGATCCTCCGATGACAGAAATGCACTGACCCACACTGACGGACTTGCACGAGAGGGTTTTCCCCACATCTTGTGGGAGGTACTTCAGGGGGCCGGATACTTGACACCCCCTCAGTACACGGTGCAGCAATTTGAGAAGCACCGGGTGCCTCGCTGTAGGGTGAGGATGATCTTAGAGCCTCATCCCCTGCAGCCAGGCTGGCGTTCTCTGGACTCCGAGTCTTTCGGATACCGGGCGGAGGACACGATCGAGGCGATCGCTCTGCACGGGTTGACGACTTTTTGTGGGTTCCATCCCTTGGAGCTCTCTACCCACCCCATTGGGTTGTTCCCCGCAGAAAAGGAGGACGACCCGATGTGGAAGGATCGGGTGGAGCATGCCAAGGACATCTGGGCTCTCTACCCAGGCCACACGGCTCACTTGTCGGTGCGATGCATGAACACCATGTATCGTCTGCAAGTGATGCGTGGGGAGGCAATGTCTCATTTGATGGCACTGCTAGAGGCGACCAAGATCACCTTGGACAACAGGGAGGAGCTCGTGGTTGACTTGTCCTAGGAGCTGGTAGAAAAAGATTTGCAAGTGGAGCAGTTGTCTGATGAGGTTCAGGAGTTGGAGGAGCTAGTGGGCACCAGGGAGAACACCATCGAGGTTTTAGAGGATCAGCTCATTAACACTCAGCAGCAGCTTGCTGAGGCTAACGAGCACCTGGACATGCATCACCAGGAGATCCAGGACCAGGAGGCCAACGAGGACGTCGACATCGAGGGAGGAGATGAGCCTGCCTCCAGTGTAGACACTGCTGGCTCGGGAAGACCACCTTCCCCCGAGTCGAGTGCGGCCTCATTCGCGCACTAGGTGACCAGAGTAGAGTTAGACGTTGGTAATGGTAGGACTCCTCGTGGCTAGCTTAGCTTTTGCGCCCTTGGGGGTACTAGGCTAGATAGAGTTGAGTCATTTTGGGACAAATCGATGTAACCGTGCTAAACTCTCCTGGAAGCCTGTTTGAGGGATGCTACTATCAGTTTAAATTTGGAAAGAGGAATTTATGACTTTTAAAAATCTTTATGTTGAAGTTGGAGTCTATCATGTTGTTTTAACTTTTTCTCCGCGATAGAATCTTGAACTTGGAGATGTGGTGTTAAGCATGTATGTGGCTTTTCAGATGGCCGGGAGGCAGCGTCGTGGCCAGAATGAGCACGTTCCTCCACCGCCACTGCCTCCCACTCTGCAGGAGCTCATGGCTCAGCAGAATGAGATCTTGAGGTAGCTGGCTCAGCGTCAGCCACCACCTCAGCACTATGGTGGTGGAGACCATCAGCGTCACCCCGCGGCGGCTACCTATCAGGAGTTCCTCAGCACCCAGCCTCCATTGTTCACAAGGGCAGAGGACCCACTTGATGCAGATGTATGGTTGCGGGTGGTGGAATCCAAATTCCCACTGCTCCATGGAGCTTGCTCAGAGGTCACCAAAGTCAGGTTTGCCACCCAGCAGCTTCGCGGACCCGCAAGGACTTGGTGGGATCATTTTCTTGCTATGCAGCCAGAGGACCGAGAGGTGGAGTGGAGGGAGTTCAAGGCAGCTTTCAGAGGACATCGTATACCAGCCGGGATCATGGACCGGAAGCTCAATGAGTTTTTGGCACTCACTCAAGGCAACAGGACAGTGTTGCAGTACGCCCAGGCCTTTAATGACTTGTGCCAGTATGCTGGATACCATGCAGACACGGACGAGAAGAAGAGGGACAGGTTCAGACGGGGGCTCAGCACCAAGCTTCGTGATCGTCTCAACACCGTCAGGGCCAACAGCTACAATGAGTTGGTCAACATGGCTATCTCCCAAGAGGACTGCATTACAGCTCGACAGGCAGAGAAGAAGAGGAAGACCTCTGTGGCAGGACCCTCAGCTCAGCCGCAGCGCTTCAGGATTGTGTCCGACACGCAGAACAGGGGACCCCAGCAGCAGCAAGGGAGATGGGTGATCAGACCACCGCAGCAGCAGCAGCAGGCACCCAACCGCACCTAGTTTCTAGCTCAGAGGAACAATCAGCAGCAGCAGTACCGCCAGGCAAATGACAACAGGTGTTTCACCTGTGGTAACACTGGGCATTATGCCAGGAATTGCCCCAGGAATCAGCAGAGGCAGGGGCAGAATGTTAATCAGAACCAAGGGAAGAGGCAGAAGGTGCAAGTGCGGCAGGGCAGGCTAAACTTCACCACCATGGCTGATATTCCAGAGGGAGCACCCGTCATGACTGGTATCTTTACAGTTTTAAATTTTCCCGCTATTGTTCTTTTTGATTCCGGTGCTTCACATAGTTTTATCAGTGCCAAGTTTAGTGCCAAATGCCAGTTGCCCTTTCACCATACCGATGGGGGCATTACAATTTCAACGCCAGGAGGCAGAGTTGCCACTTATCAAATCAACAGGCAAGTGCCTATAAAATTTGGTAGACTGGTGATTAGAACCACCCTTCTCATCTTAGGATTGGATAGCGTGGATATTATTTTGGGAGCTGACTGGTTGACCAGGCATCAGGCAGTATTGGACATTGCAGCCAGAGCCATTGAAATCCATTCCCCTGCTTATGGCGAGACTGTTTTGCATTTACCCAACCAGGGTTGTACCCGATCTTGTGCCTTTGTTATGTTAGAATCCCCGGTGGAAAAGATCCCAGTGGTCCGTGACTACCCAGATGTTTTTCCGGAGGAATTGCCAGGGATGCCACCTGACCGAGATATTGAGTTCGCAATTGAGTTGCAACCTGGGACTGCTCCTATATCCAAGAGACCCTACAGGATGCCTCTCGTGGAATTGGCAGAATTGAAAAAGCAATTGCAAGAATTGTTGGACAAGGGGTTTATTCGTCCAAGCACTTCACCATGGGGATGTCCAGCATTATTTGTGAAGAAAAAGGATGAGAGTTTGAGGATGTGTGTTGACTACCGCCCTCTCAATGCGGTGACTATCAAGAACAAATACCCGCTGCCCCGCATTGATGTTCTGTTCGATCAGTTGGTAGGAGCCAAGGTATTCTCCAAGATAGACCTTCGCTCAGGTTACCATCAGATTAAGATCCGTGCCAGTGACATTCCCAAGACGGCTTTCTCTACCAGATATGGGCTCTATGAGTTTTTGGTGATGTCTTTTGGGCTGACCAATGCCCCGGCTTATTTTATGTACTTGATGAACTCAGTATTCATGCCAGAGCTAGACAAGTTCGTGGTCATTTTCATTGATGACATCCTGGTTTATTCCAAGAATGAAGCCGAGCACACCAAACACTTGCATACTGTACTTCAGAGACTGCGTGATCATCAGTTGTATGCTAAGTTGAGTAAGTGTGAGTTCTGGCTGAAGGAGATTAAATTCTTGGGTCACAAAATTTCTCAGAATGGGATATCAGTTGACCCTGAGAAAGTGCAAGAAGTGATGGACTGGAAACCTCCAACTACAGTGAGGCAGATTAGGAGTTTTCTGGGATTGGCAGGGTATTATCGACGATTTATTCCGGATTTCTCCAGAATTGCCAAACCAATGACTGAACTGTTAAAGAAGGGAGTCAAATTTGAGTGGAGCCAAAAGTGTGAAGATGCCTTTCATACCTTGAGGCAGCATTTGACAACAGCCCCAGTGCTGGCTCAACCCGATAACACTAAGCCCTTCGAAGTTTATTGTGATGCTTCTGGTACAGGATTGGGATGTGTCTTGATGCAAGAGAACAGAGTGATTGCTTATGCTTCCTGAAAGTTGCCTAGAGGGGGGGTGAATAGGCAAGTTAAAACTTTTTCAACAAAAACTAGAAGCAAACTGGGTAAAACTGAATTGATCTCGAAATTCACCCAGTTAACTTTGGAAATGAGATGTTCTAAATGATCCACAGGGTTCAAAGTAGTAGATCTGAGAAGGGCACTTCTCAAAATCCACACACCAAAAAGATATAAACAATTCTTTCGCGGGATGGTGAGAGAACAAAGAACACAAGTAAGCACAATAAACAAGAACACAAGAGACACAAGATTTATCCCGAGGTTCGGTCACACCACCAAGGTGCCCTACTTCCTCGTTGAGGCACCCACAAAGAGCCGGGTCTCCTTCAACCCTAATCCTCCCTTTGCCGACCACAAAGGTCAAGCTCACACACTAATCTTTGCTCAAACGAGCGGGTAATACAAACTTTCTTGTGGTCTTCCACAAGATTTGGAGACTCACAAGAGACACCTAGTCGTCTAGGAGCTAGAAGCTCCAAGAGTAATGAATCCATAAAGAACTCGATGTAGTACCAAAGCTCGAATGAAGAAGAAGAGAGAGATTTAGAGATGAAGCACAAAAAACCGCAGCTCTCAAGCTCACTCAAAGATTTCTCTCCAAGGATTTGAAATGGGAGAGGCAAGAGATGTGTGAGAGAGAGTGAGAGGTGTTTCTCAAGTTGGAAATGGAGTTCAAATCGTGCTCGCTGCTGTGGGGTGAGAGGTAGGAGTGAGTATATATAGGTGGAGCTCAAAACTAGCCATTTGGGCAGATTTTTCTGCCTGAGACCGGTTGAACCGCCCCCTAGGGCGGTTGAACCGCCCCTGGCAGGCCTGGCAGCCTGTCTGCCAGTCTGACTGGCAGACTGACGCGCAGACTGACCGCAGACTGGTCAAAGTTGACCAAGACCGGTTGAACCGCCCCTAAGACCGGTTCAACCGCCTGGGGCAGGCTGACAGACAGTCTGCCAGTCAGACTGGCAGACTGCAAGTCAGACTGCAAAAACAGGTCCTGACACCGGTTGAACCGCCCCTAGGGCCGGTTCAACCGGTATTGACCAGTGAGGTCCGGGAAAAAAAACCCCGGCTGAACTTTTCTTGGACCCCGGTTGAACCTCTCTGGACCCCGGTTGAACTTGCCCTGGACCCCGGTTGAACCTGCCTGGACCCCAGTTGAAGTTGAAGTTCAGCTGGAGTTGAGAAAGTTCAACTCAGCTGAAGTTCAGCTCAGCTGCAGCTGAAGAAGCTCAACTCAGCTGAAGTTCAGCTCAGCTGAAAAGCTCAGCTGCAGCTGAAGAAGCTCAACTCAGCTGAAGTTCAGCTCAGCTGCAGCTGAAGAAGCTCAACTCAGCTGAAGTTCAGCTCAGCTGAAAAGCTCAGCTGCAGTTGAAGAAGTTCAGCTGCTTTTCAACAAGAACACTCTAGGTTTCTCAAACCTAACCATGGTCAACCATAGAATTTTAAAGAGATTTTTGGTTTTCAAAAAATAGCTTTTGAATATAGAGGCTTGAGCTTTGGCAAAACACCAACCTTCTTTTTGGATCCCTCTTTATAGTACGACGATTCCTATACTCAAGTTAAATAAAATATAATTAAGTAAACTCCTTGAGTCATTGGTGTCTCATGTGTGATTTCTCCATGGCGTTGCTTCATAAGGATCACAAACATCTTTGTCTCACCTTTTGAAGCAAACATAAATCAAACCCTGTGACTTGTACCATATCACCATATGTGAGTTCAAATCATGGCTTCAAGTCACCGTACTGATGCATCAACATGTTATAACTCTTCATAGCTGATTAGTTCATCGACTTAGTGCAAGTACTCTCTTCTTCACCTTAGCCATGGTACCTCGGTCCACAAGCCGTCGCTTGGCCTTCACCTTCGCTTAGTTCCTCGAAGCCCTTTCCTTGCTATCTTCACCCTATCAAGCCATTCTTGAGTCACATCATATTGAGCATCCATTGAGAGAATCATTTCTTCAATATTGTGAACCTTGCTTGAATGTCTTTTAGATATAATTGTTAAAACCAATCAAGCTCTAGTTTGATTCTCATAGAAGCATATATGGACTGGTAGTAATATGGTCAAGCCAATTCACGATTCCTCATATCTTATCCACTTTGGCTTAACCAGTCCTCTTAATCACTTTATCCTCTATTCTGATCATATTTATGCATAGTGATTTCTCAGGACATGTCCATATATTCAAACCAATATAGAGACCATATTATATCCATTTGCATTGTCTCACTGGTTATTTGACCTTGTGTTGAACCTTGTTCACTGATCATTATTCACTATGTCAAGTATGTTCATCATACTGAATTTCCTGTTCAACACTTAGCAAACTTGTTAGACCTTTAAATGTGTTGTTATCCAAATCACCAAAACTCACAAAAGGGATGAATGCACTTTCAATCTCCCCCTTTTTGGTGATTGATGACAACACATTTAAAGCTTACATAAGATTTGATAAATAAGATTTTGAATCCTATGATATAATTTCTCCCCCTAAATATGTGCATTTCAGAAAATACCAATTTTGTACTTCAAATGCCAAAAGCACATATTTGGGTCAAAGAGTGAAGACAACTTATATCATACTATTCATGGGGTGCAGTGTGTCATAAAATAAATGTGATGCTCATGACATAGTATGCACTCATCAATTTTCTACATCTTATGTTTTTCTTATGATTCCCCCTTTTGTTAATTATTTCTCCCCTTTTTCAAAAGTCTTTTTACACTTAGTTACATAAGACTAAAGGTAAGACTAAAGGTAAGCTTTAATGCACAATTTCTCCCCCTTTGTCATAAATCTCCAAAAAGGATACAAAGAATATAAAGGGTACAAATTATGATTTAAGCAAGATGTGAACACACTATCATGAAAAGGATCCTTAGATGACAAAAAAAGTAATGTAGAAGTGGCATGAAGTGATGTACCTTTGTTTTACCTTTTCAAGGGGGGTTCCAAACTTGTGTTGGATTTAGAATTCATTTGCACGCTCTTGTTGGTATAGTTGTGACATAAGTCCAAGATATCAAATGAAGATTGTCATACTAAATTGAAGGTGAAACTTGATACCCAGAGTCTAGATGTCACCTAGCATTTTCTTATCACAACAAGAGGTAACATGAAAATTGCACAAGTATGAATTATACAACTAGTGATCATGTACGAAAAATATCAATTGAAAACCACCAATTGATACAATTTGATAGATAATCAGATCACTAATTGCATATTACACTAAGTTCTCCTCAAGTTTTAGTGCACACATATATATGAATTCAATTGATACCTGTTGAGATTACTTATTTGCAACTTAAAGTACCATTGGCATAAAAGGAGTATCAATTGAACATAATCATGCAACATAAGAAACATGTGCACTATTTAATCAATTAAGTTCTAGACAGGAGAATCTATAAGCTATGCTACTTCAGATATTTGTAATCCAAAAAGATGTGATACATATTTACCAATTTTAGATGATGTTGGAGTAGCATATACAAGAGAAACTCATTCTCTTATGAGATGTATAGAAGATACATTTATTGGAGCAAAGAATCTTTGATACCCATCAAAATTTGCAGTGGAAGCGATTGTCTTTGTCCGAAGATTCCTTTCTAATTCGAGACTACACACATAATAGACTTGGTTCTATGTCGCATGGTCTTCATTATAATCATGAATTTTTATCTTAGCTTTTGATAGGCTTGACATTTCAAAGAGAAACTTATCCTCTTTAAACGATCAAGAGAAACTCATTCTCTTCAAAGAACTACACAAATTCACTAAAAGAAAATGTTAGTCTTTAAGGACACAAGATATAGAATGAGCCCCCCCTAAATATATGCATCAAGTACTCGAATTACTTGTAACATGCACTTGATTCAATTAAGATTCTTAGAGGAGTTCATCATATATCTTGGTCAAGGCATAATATATTTGAAACAATTGAATTTATGCTAGAGAACACCTATCGTTCCCTAATAGAACTAATCCATGGGGTGACATGTGGTAAATATTTGATCATTTCCTTGGAACCACTCATCCTCATTTGATGTTCTCCAAGGCGTGAGACTACAAAACATGAACTTGAAGAAATCATTAGCCTCACAAGATATAGGCTAAACTCTCCCTCAATTTGTGCATGCAAGAGTACACAAAGTACACTTATGCACATCAACAATACGAGGTTAAAGGAGATGTTTGCACTATATCTTGGTTTAACATAACATGCTTTACATAGATGATGAAAATTAAACCAATTGAAAGTTTAAGAAATGAAAGTATATCAATTGAAATTCTGAATGGTAAAGCATGCTAATATGAACCTCAAACCTCATAATGAAGGATATCATATAAATATGTCACTACATCTTCATTATTTGGTTGACAAAAAGTGTAACTCCCTTCTTGAATCACTGTGATTTCTTTTCTCTTTATGATTTCATCCAACCAGGCGATCTTGAACTTCATTCATCTTGGCTTGTTTCAATCATACTTGATATGGGACCCATTGAAACTCAATGATTGAAACAACCAAGACTCTCATATCTTGGCCTCTTATCAACTTCATCTTACTTTAGTTGAATAGTATCCTTTAAGCTTGTGATTTATCCAATTTAAAACAAGCATCATCTCTTAACATAGATTTTCTATGGATAAACTCAACACAAGAGATGGCATTAGTAGCACAAGCACTAGTTTCTTATTTAGCAACCCTTTATATATGGAAGACAAGTGTGTTGCTAAAATAGAGAAACATCATAATATGGACTAAATTTCCTTGAACCCTCATGCACAATATATTTTGAATGACATGGATAATATGCATGGTTATTCAATAAAGTCTAAAGGGATGACTTAATCCATATTATGGTGAGTGTCTAATATAGAAGAATCAAATCCAAATTAACTAGATAGAGAATACGTCACATAATTTTGGATTGTTCACTATATGATAATGTTCATTCAACTTCCAATTAGACCTTTATTCCATAATCAACATCTGATGTATATCCTCAAGTGCTTCTTTTTCCTTAGTGGCTACACAAGTCACAAAAAGATAAGATTTGAAAATAATATGCACTTGAGATTCAGTTGTTACCACCCTAGCTACTATCTCCAAAGATGATTTATACATTCATTATCGAGCACCCAACTTAATCCATTGAAGCTGTGATCCTGCAAAACAAGTTTAAGCTTCATATCTTGGTACCCAATTTGAATTGGGTCCTTTGATATTAGTAGGAAGAGCCTTGAGTACCCACACAATCCTTATTGTGACCTTTCTCTTTGTGCAGGCACCCAAATATACTTGACAACCATCTTATATGGTTTTAAGTCAATATTTAATCACACAGATAAAATCTAGAGTTAAGAATAGGAGCCTTTTCCCCCCTTTTTTTTATACATCATTGTGTTGCCTTCTTGATGATAAACCTAGCTTGACCTTGGGTGCACCTAGCTTATCAAGGTTAGTTGCACAAACATTCATATCATAAAGACAAGTTATGCATGGAATTTACAACTTAGTGATCCAATTGAATGTAAAGTATATGGATACCGATTGAAATAGATTTCTAAGATATCAAAATATAGGTTTACAAGATTTAGAGAGTATGGATCACTAATTGTACCTTTTACAGTTTAAAAATCATATCCATGTTAGTGCATATGTATGTGATGAATAAAAAAAGATTCTTATGCACTTTTAGTTGTAACGACAAGAAAATTTTAAGATGCATCAAGAGTAGCTATTTAGAAAACAAAGATTACAATCCATAGGAATGAAATACAAATTTAACATTTTGGATTGAGTTAGTATAGCTTACTAAAGAGAAACATATTCTCTAAGACACAAGATATATAATGTGCTCCTACTAGATATGTGCATCAAGTATTTGAATGACTTGCCAAATGCACTTTCAATTCAATTAAGAGTCGCATGAGGAGTACATTACATATATTGGTCAAGGCATGACAAATTTGCAATGAATTAACTTATGCCTAAGAATACTTACCACCATATAGAACGTACCATTTGTTATACCAATTTGATAGATCTTACTATCTGTGGTGGTGTCACCTTAGTATTCTTATTTTCATCATTTGTGGAGACTTCCTTCTTTGTTATCTCTTTTCCTTTTAAAACTAGTCGATAAAACACTTTGAAAAGAGGCATTAGTAGTACAAGGAAGTATTTAATGAATGATGATATCTATATATGAATGGCAAACAAATCATCATTTATGAGGCGTAAAGGCATAAATTAAATTCCTTTTAAGTTAATGCACATGGAGCAGTGAATTCACAATATGCACTAATTTACAAATTTAAGCCAAAAGGAATTTAACCTTCATATTGACATTCCTTTCCATAGAATATATTATTACCAATTGAAAGGATGCCACTTGGAAGGAACTACTATTGATCAACTACCAATTGAAGCAATTTGTTCCATACCTTTGCCTTGAGCATTCCTAATCTTTCTTTTAGGTGAAGATTAACCTTTAAAGCTTGTGATTTTACCAATTAAAAGAGCACAATCTCTACTTATGAATTTCCATGAAATATCTTAAAAGAGATTGTATTAGTAACATAAGCAATAGTTTCCTATTTAGCAACCTCTAGTATATGAATGTCAAGAAGGTTACTAAAACAAGGAAACCTCATGATATGAACTAAATTACCCTTACAAGCATCATGCATAACATCAATTGTAAAAAAAGATAAAAGTAGCATGATTATTTAATTAAGTTTACATGGCAAGTTTAATTCATAGCATGGTGAGTGATTAATGTAGAAGACTCAAAACCAATTTAAACAAAAATGAATACATCACATAGTATTGGTTCGATCTTGTTTGAATGTTGAATAGCACACTCCATTTGGGAAACACATTCTCATGTTGTGAGACTACATAAACACTTAGATAAAAACATTAGTCTCACAACTCTAGTCATATAGAGAATTCCCTTTTTTTAAGTGCTTTAAGAATTTGAATTTCTTACTTAGCACTCTATTCATTTATGAACATGGGATAATACTCTTTATGTCTAGGTCATGGCAATAATACGATAATTCATTTGAAGTATGCCACGAATTAATTATCATCAATTAAAGCATGTAGATTGCCACATATAAGAATAACGAATATGCAATCTACCATATAATTAGATCCTTTCCAAAGCAAGGTAAAATCTTTTAAGTTCATTCTTAAGTGCTTCATTTTTCCTATGTGGCTACAAAAGACACAAAGGAATATACCAATTAAAAGCAATGTGCACTTAAGAATTAATTGTTACCATCCTTTGGATATCACTTGGTTGTAGGCCTTTTGCTTGATTCCCACAAAGGTTAATCCTTATTCCCTACAACACAAGTTCTTGCTAGAGATGAATATGAAGTTAGTGATATAACAACTCAATTCATCTTTGGGTCAATCTTAAAGGATAGACAATGTAAGATTGATAGCTTGAGATAAGAATTGAGTTAAACCGCTCAAGCACCCCAAAGCTTCATATCATCTTTGGGTACCTGCAAAACTTATCAAGCACATTTTGGTACCCATCTTTGGATGGGTCCACCAAGGTTAGCTAACAAGTACTTAGGCACCCAAATGGCCTTTGTGCTAGTTTTAGGTGAACTAATTACCTTTCTAGCACAAATGTCATTTTTGGGTCTCCTAAGCGAATATGAATGAATTGACATGGTAAGCTTAGGATACTTACTCATGGGACAATCCTTGCATAGGTGTCCCTTTCTTCGGCAAGTGTAGCAAATCTGATTTTTAATTTTGCAAGACTCCTTGCCTTGCTTCTTGTTTGCTACATGGTTAGTGAGCCTCTTTCTTTCTAAAGTTAAGCCACTATCTTTTATGTAGGGACATGACTCAATCTCATGTCCCTTCTCATGACATTGATAACACTTTCTAGTGCATCTTCTCTTATTTGGAAGAGTGGCTTGTTTGTTACCTTGTGTGGAGCATGTGGAGACGTGGTTGAGGCACTTGTCATGAGCTTTGGATTTCTTATCTTGATGTTTGCTCATGACTTTCTTGGAAAGCTTGGTATTCTTTTGAAGGGGTTTTGTGCATGCTACGGTTGTCCCCTTCTCAAGCTTTTTCACCATATTATCACGGTTATCTTGAGAAGGTTGAGCATGACACTTTCCCTTCAAAAGAGTTAAGCTCCTTCTTTGCCTTCCAACTTCTTCCTTGAGCTCTTTATTTTCTTGTGTGATAGAAATATCACTAGTTCCTGAAATTTCTAGCTCAATGGAAGATTGGCTTTCTTGAGAGCAACATTTGTTAGCACATGATAATATAGTTTCTACTTGAGTACATGTGCATATGTGAGGTTGGTATGATTTCAAATTAGTTAACACAACCTCATGAGCCATTTCTAACATGATATGTGAATCCATAAATTTATTATGAGAGCACACAAGCATATCATGTTTTTCTTGCAAAGCTAGATTTTCAATATTTAGCCTTTCTATCGTGTTCTTGAACATAGCATTTTTATTTTCTAATTGAGCAATATATGATGAATGATTAACAACTTTAATTTGCTCAATTGAAATGTCTTCATACCTTTGGACCAAATCATCATGAGAGCACTTTAGCTTCTCATGCTCTTTGGTCAACTTTTCTAAATCTTCAATTTTTCTGATGAGAAAATCTTCTTGCTTATGAAGCATTTCTTTTTGTTCTTCTGCTCTTTTCATGAGTTTGAGCAGGCTCATCCGATTTTTCTTGCTTAGTTGAGCGAAGAATTGTTGGAGATCACCCTCATCTTCACTATCACTTTCTTGCTCCTCCTCATCCTCACTTTCGCTTTCACTGTCACTCCCATTAGCAATAAAGCACATATGAGAAGTGGATTTGAAAGACGAACCTTGTGAAGAGGTGGATTCGTCGTTTGGTCTCCATCGATCATTTTCTTCTTCAATTTTGTTCTTCGCCTCATCTTCCTTCATTTTGAGGAACATCCTTTCGGCGATTCTCATGGCAAGATCTATTGCCCTAGGATCAACATCTGCAACAAAAGATGAAGTCGAGGCAACCTCAACTTTTTCAAGCTTAGAAGCACTTTCGTTTCTTAGTCCCCCCGACATGATCTTTTCCTCACGCGGTTAAGCGTTAGAACGAGGATTAGGCTCTGATACCAATTGAAAGTTGCCTAGAGGGGGGGTGAATAGGCAAGTTAAAACTTTTTCAACAAAAACTAGAAGCAAACTGGGTAAAACTGAATTGATCTCGAAATTCACCCAGTTAACTTTGGAAATGAGATGTTCTAAATGATCCACAGGGTTCAAAGTAGTAGATCTGAGAAGGGCACTTCTCAAAATCCACACACCAAAAAGATATAAACAATTCTTTCGCGGGATGGTGAGAGAACAAAGAACACAAGTAAGCACAATAAACAAGAACACAAGAGACACAAGATTTATCCCGAGGTTCGGTCACACCACCAAGGTGCCCTACTTCCTCGTTGAGGCGCCCACAAAGAGCCGGGTCTCTTTCAACCCTAATCCTCCCTTTGCCGACCACAAAGGTCAAGCTCACACACTAATCTTTGCTCAAACGAGCGGGTAATACAAACTTTCTTGTGGTCTTCCACAAGATTTGGAGACTCACAAGAGACACCTAGTCGTCTAGGAGCTAGAAGCTCCAAGAGTAATGAATCCACAAAGAACTCGATGTAGTACCAAAGCTCGAATGAAGAAGAAGAGAGAGATTTAGAGATGAAGCACAAAAAACCGCAGCTCTCAAGCTCACTCAAAGATTTCTCTCCAAGGATTTGAAATGGGAGAGGCAAGAGATGTGTGAGAGAGAGTGAGAGGTGTTTCTCAAGTTGGAAATGGAGTTCAAATCGTGCTCGCTGCTGTGGGGTGAGAGGTAGGAGTGAGTATATATAGGTGGAGCTCAAAACTAGCCGTTTGGGCAGATTTTTCTGCCTGAGACCGGTTGAACCGCCCCCTAGGGCGGTTGAACCGCCCCTGGCAGGCCTGGCAGCCTGTCTGCCAGTCTGACTGGCAGACTGACGCGCAGACTAACCGCAGACTGGTCAAAGTTGACCAAGACCGGTTGAACCGCCCCTAAGACCGGTTCAACCGCCTGGGGCAGGCTGACAGACAGTCTGCCAGTCAGACTGGCAGACTGCAAGTCAGACTGCAAAAACAGGTCCTGACACCGGTTGAACCGCCCCTAGGGCCGGTTCAACCGGTATTGACCAGTGAGGTCCGGGAAAAAAACCCCGGCTGAACTTTTCTTGGACCCCGGTTGAACCTCTCTGGACCCCGGTTGAACTTGCCCTGGACCCCGGTTGAACCTGCCTGGACCCCAGTTGAAGTTGAAGTTCAGCTGGAGTTGAGAAAGTTCAACTCAGCTGAAGTTCAGCTCAGCTGCAGCTGAAGAAGCTCAACTCAGCTGAAGTTCAGCTCAGCTGAAAAGCTCAGCTGCAGCTGAAGAAGCTCAACTCAGCTGAAGTTCAGCTCAGCTGCAGCTGAAGAAGCTCAACTCAGCTGAAGTTCAGCTCAGCTGAAAAGCTCAGCTGCAGTTGAAGAAGTTCAGCTGCTTTTCAACAAGAACACTCTAGGTTTCTTAAACCTAACCATGGTCAACCATAGAATTTTAAAGAGATTTTTGGTTTTCAAAAAATAGCTTTTGAATATAGAGGCTTGAGCTTTGGCAAAACACCAACCTTCTTTTTGGATCCCTCTTTATAGTACGACGATTCCTATACTCAAGTTAAATAAAATATAATTAAGTAAACTCCTTGAGTCATTGGTGTCTCATGTGTGATTTCTCCATGGCGTTGCTTCATAAGGATCACAAACATCTTTGTCTCACCTTTTGAAGCAAACATAAATCAAACCCTGTGACTTGTACCATATCACCATATGTGAGTTCAAATCATGGCTTCAAGTCACTGTACTGATGCATCAACATGTTATAACTCTTCATAGCTGATTAGTTCATCGACTTAGTGCAAGTACTCTCTTCTTCACCTTAGCCATGGTACCTCGGTCCACAAGCCGTCGCTTGGCCTTCACCTTCGCTTAGTTCCTCGAAGCCCTTTCCTTGCTATCTTCACCCTATCAAGCCATTCTTGAGTCACATCATATTGAGCATCCATTGAGAGAATCATTTCTTCAATATTGTGAACCTTGCTTGAATGTCTTTTAGATATAATTGTTAAAACCAATCAAGCTCTAGTTTGATTCTCATAGAAGCATATATGGACTGGTAGTAATATGGTCAAGCCAATTCACGATTCCTCATATCTTATCCACTTTGGCTTAACCAGTCCTCTTAATCACTTTATCCTCTATTCTGATCATATTTATGCATAGTGATTTCTCAGGACATGTCCATATATTCAAACCAATATAGAGACCATATTATATCCATTTGCATTGTCTCACTGGTTATTTGACCTTGTGTTGAACCTTGTTCACTGATCATTATTCACTATGTCAAGTATGTTCATCATACTGAATTTCCTGTTCAACACTTAGCAAACTTGTTAGACCTTTAAATGTGTTGTTATCCAAATCACCAAAACTCACAAAAGGGATGAATGCACTTTCACTTCCCGAGCACTCAGGCCCCATGAGCAGAACTACCCTACACATGACCTGGAATTGGCGGCTGTGGTTCATGCTCTTAAGATATGGAGACACTACTTGATGGGGGCTCACTGTAACATCTACACTGATCATAAGAGCCTCAAATACATCTTCACTCAGGCAGATCTGAACATGAGGCAGAGGAGATGGTTGGAATTAATCAAGGACTATGACTTGGAGGTGCATTACCATCCTGGCAAAGCCAATGTTGTGGCAGATGCTTTGAGCAGAAAGGCCCAGTGCAATTGTATGAACATGGATGCAAGAGTCACCACCCTGTGTGATGAGCTGTGTAAGCTGAACCTGGAAGTTGTTCCTTCCGGTGAATTGAGATATATCTCGGTGGAGCCCACATTGCAAGAGCAAATAGTTCGGGCACAGATTGGGGATAAGGGTGTTCAGGTTATCAAAGATATGCTCAAGCAAAAGGCAGAAAAATACAAGTGTTTCCGTCAGGACAGCAAGGGAATTTTATGGTTTGGAGACCGATTGGTGGTTCCCAAGGACCCTGAACTTAGAAAGAAGATACTGGATGAAGCTCACCTTTCCAAATTCTCCATGCACCCTGGTGGCAACAAGATGTACCATGATCTTAGACCTTTTTACTGGTGGACCAGAATGAAGAGGGAAATTGCCAAGTACATCTCCGAGTGTGACACTTGCCAGAGAATAAAAGCTAGTCACTTGAAGGCAGCAGGCCCTTTGCAACCCCTTCCCATACCATCTTGGAAATGGGAGGACATTTGCATGGACTTCATAGTGGGATTACCCAATACCTCCAGGCACCATGATTCTATTTGGGTTATCGTGGACAGATTGACCAAGACTGCTCATTTCTTGCCAGTGCACACCACCCACAAGACAGAGAAGTACGCCGAAATTTATGTTGATCAGATAGTAAGATTGCATGGTATTCCAAAGACCATTATATCTGACAGAGGAGCACTGTTTGTGGCACGCTTTTGGGAGAAACTGCAAGAATCACTTGGGACCCAAGTAATCCGAAGCTCAGCATATCACCCGCAAACAGATGGCCAGACAGAAAGGGTAATTCAGATTTTGGAAGACATGTTGCGGGCATGCGCACTACATTATGGAAAGGATTGGGACAAGTGTCTGTCTTTGGCAGAGTTTTCTTACAATAACAGCTATCAATCCAGTCTGAGGATGGCACCTTTTGAAGCCTTATATGGGAGAAGGTGTAGGACCCCGCTAAATTGGTCTCAAGCAAGAGAAAGGGAAATTTTTGGGCCCGATTTGGTACTTGAAGCAGAAGCAAAAGTCAGAATTATCAAGAAGAACCTAGAAGCTGCTCAGGCCAGGCAAAAGAGTTATCATGACAAGAGGCGGAAGCCTCTACAGTTTGAGGTGGGAGATCATGTCTACCTTAAGATATCACCAACCAAGGGTGTCCAGAGATTTGGGATCAAGGGCAAGTTAGCCCCTCGTTACATTGGACCCTATGAGATCAAGGCAAGTTGTGGACCCGTAGCTTACCAATTGGAATTGCCACCCCGCATGTCAGCAGTTCACAATGTGTTCCATGTATCTCAGCTGCGGAAATGTGTTCGTCTACCCACTGAAGTGCTACCGGAACCAGACATTGAGATAGAACCAGACTTGTCCTACCAAGAGTACCCCGTCAAGGTATTGGATCAGAAGGAAAGATCAACTCGGGCAAGATCAATCAGAATGTATAAGGTTCAGTGGAGTCACCATTCAGCAGAAGAAGCTACATGGGAGACGGAGGATTTTCTACGCTCTCGCTTCCCCGACTTTCTGCCCAAAGGAGTCGGTATGTAACCCTAAAAACCCAACCCCCACCTGCCCTTTGAATTCAATTATAAGAAAAACTTAGATAACAAGGATAGTCTAAGTTGTGGATTTAACTTAAGAAGGGCTTCCTTCTGAAGTTGCAAAGAGGATGACATTCGAAGAGCAGTTAATAAGTGAAACTTGAGCATAAAGGAAGAGTAGCACTAACACACCTTCAAGCACCCTCCAAGGGACTCTACCTAAAATCTCGGGACGAGATTCCCTTAAGGGGGGAGGGCTGTAACACCCCAGGTGTTACCTTGGTTGGAGCCCACCTTAATACTAAAGGCTTTGATCACATGTGGTAGAGGCTTAGGTCCACACCAAAGAACTTTGGAGATCATGTGCTAACCATGTTGCCAATGACCTAAGAAGCATTACTCTAATCCTTGCTCACTTACTACCTTGGATAAGAGGGGAGAAGAACCCTAGACCTCTTTTTAAACTCTATCTTCCAAAACCCTAAGTAAAGGGGGGGAAAGAGAGTGAGCAAATGTGCAAAGCATGGACAATCTTTACCCAAACCCTAAGCAACCTTGTAACCAGCAATTAGGGGAGGGAAATAATGCAAAAAGACCCCTGGAGAAACCCCAATTCAAATCTCCAAGTGGAGAGAGAGCTAGAGCTCTCTATTTCTCTCTAAGTCCATTTTTAACCCTAGTTTAAGGATCAACCGTGTTCACCTTGAAGATGGCACCAAAACCACTTGGGTTCTATACCAAAAATGTGGTATACCACCTAAGGCACCCCCTGGAAGAAGTGGAGACCAAGACTTGGACGTTTGACAGGGATTGGCATCAGTTTTGTCGCGTGGTGGGCAGTGAGACAAGCCAGATTTGGCGCCAGTCTATCTCCTGATCTAGGGCGTATCTTCCTTTGGAACTCACACATGTGAGATAGCCCTAGGTGCCAGGAGGAGGTCTGCGCCGGATTCATGGCAAGATTCGCACGTTTGCGATCTCTGGAGACGTTTGAACAATGGAAGAAACTCACCTCCACGTGTTCGACGCCTTCTGCCCGCGCCAGAGCACGCCCGCGCGCGCTCCCGCATGCCCAGCGCCGCGCCCGAGCCAAACCAGCGCCGTGGCCCGCGCCCGAGCCTATAAAACCCTCCCAGGCTTCGAATACACTCTTCCGCGCACCCTCAAAACCTCACCGGAGTTAGCTCGTCGCCGTTTGCCCGTACGCAGCGAGTCCGCGGCCGCCCAATCCCCCTGTCACCGTAGACCGGCCAGCAGAGCCATTCCCAACCCCGTCCAGCCCTCGGGGAAGGCTGTGCACGCCTCCGTGAAGCTCCCCGAGCGAGGAATCGGAGTTTGCTTCGCTGGAGGGGCCAGTCCACGCTCGCCGGAGCTCTCAACCCCGCCGGAGTACGTGGACCGGGTAAACCACTCAACCATCCTTCGATTCCTTGTGCACACAGTCGCTACGTTACACCGTGAAGCTCACCGTGCCCTTGGATTGAACCAGTTCGCCGTAGTTTGGCCGGTACACTCGCCGCCGACGAGCACACCCGCCTGCGCTCGTGGACCGGGCGATTCCGGCCATCCCCGACGTCAAGCCATACCTCGACGTGACCGCCAGAGTCTCCCCGAGCCAACCCCACCCTTCGCCGGACCTCCCTCGCCGTCGGTAAGCCGCGCCACCCTTTTCTTTCCCACGGTTACTGTTTCAGTTGGGGGAAGGACTGCGGGTGAGAGGGAGAGAAGGTCGGGGGGTTTTGTGAAATGTCAGAGACACAGGGGAACAGTGGCACAAGGGTAGATCTGCGAGGGTTGATTTGTTTTAAACCCAGGGACCCCGGTGTAAACTGTTTTTCCAGGAAACTCTTTTAAAATCTATTTTAAAATTGAACAGAGACTTTAAAAATTCATAACTTATGTCTAGTTCATCCAAATTTGGTCAAACCAATTTTGTCAGACTCTAATTAATGTAACCTATTTAAGAAAAATATAAAAACCCCTTGGTATTAAGGAAGATTTTAAAACTCTGATTTAATGTTAGTTTTGGCCAAAAGCTCAATAATAGTAAGAAAAATAGTTGTGCTATTTGACTAGGGTTAGAAAAATTTGGAGAAGTTTATATCTACCTACTGACCTGTTTAAAAATATTGAACCTCTTTGTCCACTCTATTAAGTTGGTTTTCACCCCTTATTCCATAATATGCTTAAAGATAAGAAAAATAGAAAATGTAATTTAAACCATGAACCAGAGAGCACCCCTATTTTTGTTAGGATACTTATTTAATGTAGTTCACTAGAAAAATATATCATACCCTGGTTTAGTATAAAATAAGAAGGATACCTTTTAAATTAATAAAATAAGGATAACTTAGAAAAACTCTACAAAAATAACCCTAAGGCAAAGACACCCCAAACCTTGGGATAACTAATGTTTGGTTATTATGCACAGAGGAAAAATACAAAATCTGTTGTTTGATATTTTTCAAATGACAAGTTAGTTATAAGCACCTTTTTGGCATTAAACTTTAGAAAATCACAATTAAATAATCACCAATTAACTTTCTATGGATTTTGGCACAGAGGTTTAGTATTACTGTTAGAACCTAACAAAAATGACCCTTAGGAAGAAACTCAACTCTAATGGTGAGGTGTAGTGTAAAGTGGCCCATTTTACACCACCCTTGTTATTTTTGTCTAAAGCATAGCCCTTATAGTTTAAGCCTCAAATTCCTAAAACCAGCTAGGATAGCTAATGGCAACCCACTGCAATTTTTTTACAGAATTTTTGGAAATTATTAACCCACTGTCATAGTTCAAACCTACACTAAAAACCATAAGTAGAAATTAAAGAAAGGAAAATAAATACTGGTCATTAGTGTCACCCTAAAACCCTTATAACATTTCCCATTGAAATATGTAAGGACAATGCAAATCCACTATGTTATCCTCAACAAACATCTAAACCTAGGAGTAATAAGCCTAAACCACTAAAAGCCCCGTATGACCCAGAAACCCTAAGTTATTCCTTAACTTAGTTTTCTTTTTGCATAATGTTATTAATCCTGCATAATCATAACATACATGTTCATTTCATTCGATAGACTGTAATCTTGCTGACGGAGAGTACGTCCTCGTGCCGGAGCAAGGAGCTGCTCAGGAAGTAGCCCCAGACCCAGCACCAGAGCCTGCACCAGAGGACCTGCCTACCACTGCTTTGGAAGGCAAGCCCCGGTTTTATGCATAACCTGTTATTTATGCTATTTTACTTCACTTAATGATTGTAGGATTGATTGTGCACTTAGGTGTAGGAATTGTTTGAAACCCTAGTTGCATGATCTCAGGAATCCTTTTGAGATGAATACTAGTATGACAGGTCGAGTAGTTGCTTTATTTAATTAGGATCTCGGTAGAAGACGAGTGATTTTTCTAGCACTCGCGCGAGATCAGGAAATTGATTGTACCCACTTTCACACTGTCATGATACTAGTTGGTGGACAACAATCCATGGGGATTGTGTCACACCCGGATTTTAGGGGTCCAAAACCCGGGCGCGAACATAATCACCAGGTGTGCTGGGACCAAGTCTCACACATATGATGAATCATGGCACAGGATCGAATGTCACATCTTTATATATAACAGGAGTTCTATACAAAATAAATAATTACATTATAAGGAGACAACGGTCCAGCAACCCAAAGTTGACTGGGAGACGACGGCCTAGATCTCTCACGAACACAGCATCCTCCAAGCGCCTCATCCTGCGGTACCTGTTCTTGACCTGTGGGGGTGTGTGAGACAGCAAGAGTGAGCTCACATACGTTCATCGCTCAACAAGTTGTGGGGAATAATGTGCATGAACTCGCCAAAGGTGGGAGCTCACGTGAAGTGTAAGGCTTACCAAAGAGGATGGTTGAAGCTGAGCATTGCTTTTAATGTTGGTCAAAAATTTTATTAGCAATTACTAAGTATAAGTAAATACCAAACCCAATTAAGTAGTAGAACAAAAATAACAACATCACCTACGATGCAATGCATATGACAAATTGAATTTAGTTCCATAAATTAATCATGTGAGTGTCCGAGCTGCTCATGACCGTGAGCACGGCTAGTATACTAGTTTTACACTCTGCAGAGGTTGCGCATCTTTACCCACAAGTCATGTTACCCATCTGCCAAGGGATCGCGACTTCCCATACACCTCTACCGAGGAGGCGAGGCAGGGTAACACTACGAGGCCTTTACAAAGTTCCACTAGCTTCAGAAAACCCGCTACAGTTTATAGGAAGTTCCAATGCAGGAATCCCTTGCAGGACCGCCATCGCAGCAAAATCCTCCCGAGGGCCTCCCTACACTGACCACTCCCCTACTGCCCTTGCCCCTTTCGGGTAAGGTAGTCTTCCACTAGCTTTCCTAATTAATCAGCTAAGGGGTCCCATTCCTCCCTTGTGGTAGCACTGTTTTCCCGGGTGGTCGCTCCATGTTCCAATTAACATAATGATCTTATCATGAACAGTAATAATAAACATATAATGAAAGTGTGATCATGAGTAATGTACCTTCATACCCAAAACCACATAAAGCACTAGCAAGTACTACCCAAAAAGTTCAGTGGTAAACAAGGTATAAAGATAGACAAACTAGGGTAACCTATTAGGTCCCATCAAAATTAACCTATGCAGATCATTATGATTAATTAGAACATGAGTGGGTAAAAAGAAGTGATCAAGGGCACAACTTGCCTGGGACTTGAGATTCCAGATACCAGGATGATCTTCAGGTGACTCGTGACCTCACTGCTAGTCGTAGCAATACAAACAAACATGTATAGGCAAAATTAACATCACACCAAACATAAGAATAAACTACATAATAATGATCTACGCATTTCTACGAGACTAACGCAACTTGAACGGATCAAATCGGAGTTAAAACGAAAGAGTTATGATTTTCCTAAGATTTTATGTATTTGATATAAGATTAGTTAGGAAATAAATTTAATCTGACTTTCATGTAAAAACAGTGGCACTAGTTGATAAACAATAATATTATAAAACTGTAGAAATTGGAATGGATTAATTTGGACATCACATGAATTTTCTATGAATTAAACAAGTTCTAGGGATTTGTTTTTATATTAAAAATCAATTTCTCAATTAGTTTCCCTGTTATAACCAATATCTGGACTGAGCGCATGATTAGACAGAAACCCAGGGTTACTTCTACAAAATTTCGGACCTCTCTGTAATGGACTTACTACGGTCCTGTACTGCGGGTTTAAACAGAGAAAACCCAGGGACTATTGTGAAAAGCCACCGCCGAAGAGGTATGGGCCGATCGTGGCCGCAGGATATGAAGTGAACGGTCCAGATTAAATTATGCAATCCTCTGAATCGGTACGCACACTGACCGCTAGATCCAGATCGGAGGGTCGGTAGGATGTCCACGTACACAATTGATCCCGGACGCACGCCACCGATCCAAGGGCTCGGATTTTATTTGGCGCACAGGGATACTCCAATTCAATCTAAACCACCCACTGGCGATCGGACGGCCAGGGGGCCCTTCTTCTCTCTCCTCTAATCGCATCCGTCCGCTAAGATCAGACGGCCAACAGCCTTGCCCCCAGTCACCGGCCGACCCGACGGCCTCACCGCCAGACCCCACGGCGGAGGCCATTGTCGGCGATAGCGTTCCCGTGACCCAAGACCCCCACTCGCCGACTGACTAGCGCAAATCGAATCGGGGAACATAGCGAATCTAAAGAAGTAATTCTCACCGAGATCGGAGCAGTGGGATTCCCTGCCCACGGTGAGACGCGGCCTTGAAGATCCGACGAGCAGTTCGCCGCGCGCCCCAAACACCAGACGCGGAACTCTCAGATGGTGGCGAGTCCCCCTGGCGAGTTGGAGTACGGCGAGCGCAGCTGCGCACTCAACGATTGATGACGATGGATCGAGCTAGCCCCTGAGCGGCGGCGACGAGGAACTGTGCAGCGTGTGGCCACAACCCTGGCCCGGCTAGACGTCGATGACGAGTGGTGTGCGTCGAAGATGGCACAACGAGCAGTAAGGAAGGAGCTTTGGCGAGGGAAAAAGGTCGCTTCGGAAACCTGGAGAGGAGAGGGAATGCGCCGGGTCTTCACAGCGACGGTGCCCACGGTTCTTATACCCGGAACTGAGTCCGATTTTTGGGGGGGGGAGTTGGTCAACGGAGCGCGCCATGCGCGCGAGCATCCAGCGGAGAGGATTAGTCCGACGCATGCTCCAGCTCCGATTGTTATGGCGGATCCCAACTGACCGGCGTCTGATTCGGCACAAGCGCCCGAGATCCCAGGATTCGCTTGAAGCGCAGAGTCCGCGTCCGCTGTGGCCGCGAGGTAGAAGACCCAGCCGCATGGTGGGCCCACCCGGCGGCGAGAGGAAACCTAGGCGCGGGGCAGGTGAAGGGAGATGGGCACGCGGAGTGATCGCTTCGAATGGGCCAAAAGCGGGTTTCGCGGCCCATGCAGCATTTTGTTCTTTTCCTTTTCTTTTCTTTCCTAATCCAATTTGAATTCGAATTTTTAAATTCAAACTTGTGCAGAATTTGTCCCCAAATTATATTGTGATATTTGAAAATGCCATTTTTTTTGGATATATCTTTTTAATTTCTATTTATATTTTCATATCCTCTCCTTTTTCTCATTTTCATTTCCAAACCCTAATTATAGTTTGGGCTTTATTTAAATTTCTTTGTCATTAAATTTTGTTTAGTAGTGTTGCTACTGTTATTATTATTTGAATGCACAGGCAACAAAACTCCAGCATGATGCACCTTTTATTGAGGAATAATTTGTTTTAAACATGTCTCCTAATAATTTATGTAAATAAGTAGGCATTACACATAATTTTATTCTCTCCCTTATATTCCAGAGTTAGGTATTACAAATCCTACCCCCTTAAAAATAATCTCGTCCTCGAGATTTGTAAGGGAAAAACTTTATTTATAGCTTAGCCTTGACTTCTAATTAGTTTATGACTAAGAAGTTTCATGTTATTTAGAAAGTGGTTATGAAAGCATGGGTATATATATGTATAGCCACCTTATTGTGTAGGATATAAGATAGGTTAGGGCAAGAATAGCCTAGGGTAAGCAAGTTTATGATGGGAAAGGATTCTGTGTTGAGTGGTAATGCATCTGAAGATTGAGTTTGTCTTCTTTCCTCCCTCGACGAGGTTGATCTTTTCTTCTCCAGACTTGGTCTCATTGAGTCGGGGTCAGGGTAGATCATCAGAGTTAGGGCATGTGGTTGAAATAGTTATGGATGAGATTGACTACATGATGTAGGTCAAAAGTTTGTTTGATGTTAGATGGAAATAGACAGATTATAAAATTCATCATGACTCTACTGATTGAGTTAGATCCTCTGATCACGGTTGAGTTGGTCTAATGTGCTAAGTTAGGTTCTCACATGGCTAGAAAAGGTCTAATCTCTTCTACCAATTTTACTAACATGTTTGAGTAGACCACATTATATTAGATTATGGTTGTTACACTAGTGTGGGATATGTGTGCTTATCCTTTCTTGATGAGGTTGATCATCTTCGGTCTCCAATCTTGGTATCTCCATCTGAGCTAGGGAGCTGTAGTTAAGATAGCTGGGGTCTATGGATAGGACTTTTTTTTTAATAGGTTTACATAGATGGATTATGTAACTTATTGGGAGTGTATGGCTGACTTGATCCATGGCACTAACTTAGGCTTAAGTGAGTTAGGAGTATGGTTTTATCGTTTGTACCAGCATTAAGAATCACCCACAAGGTTAAATCATAATAGATTAGATAGGGCCTAATTTTTGTCGCCAACATTATCTAACTTATTTAAATAACTCAAATTTGGATTAGATCATGGTTGTTATTCTAGAGTGGGATCAATATGATAATTAGGGCAAGATAAATCCATAAGGATAAGGTGGAATCTTTTGAGGTCAGTTAGATCTATTAGGATGACATAAAATCTTTTCAAGATAAGATGAATTTACTACGGTAATAGAGTATCATTTAAGATAAGATAGATCTATGTGTGTAGGATAGAATCTTTTAAGATGAGATAGATATTGTTAGGCTAGTTGCCTTAATGGGGCATAATCTAGTTTGTCTGTTTATCATTTTTATAAGCATTTTTTCCTATATGCATATGCAGATGTAATTATGGACATTACTCCACAATTCATCACACTCAATCAAAGATCCAAATCATACAAATATCATAAGAACAAACATTCAAGTTCATAGATATCTATAAAAATAGTTTTTTTTTGTTTCTAAGAGTAGGTCTCCTATTCCTAAAGGTCACTTTAGGCAAATGATTTCAAAGTGTGAAATCCACATTTGTCTTTAGAAGAAAAAGGTAAGAATAATCAGAGCAAAGCGAAAATAGATGAGAAAAGATTAAGGAAAGTTTAGACAAGAATCAGAGTAGCAAAGGTAAGTAAATAAAGGTTGTCCAGTTCTATCTAGGTTTCGTCCTACAGTCAACATTCCTCTGATACCACTTCTGTCACACCCGGATTTTAGGGGTCCAAAACCCGGGCGCGAACATAATCACCAGGTGTGCTGGGACCAAGTCTCACACATATGATGAATCATGGCACAGGATCGAATGTCACATCTTTATATATAACAGGAGTTCTATACAAAATAAATAATTACATTATAAGGAGACAACGGTCCAGCAACCCAAAGTTGACTGGGAGACGACGGCCTAGATCTCTCACGAACACAGCATCCTCCAAGCGCCTCATCCTGCGGTACCTGTTCTTGACCTATGGGGGTGTGTGAGACAGCAAGAGTGAGCTCACATACGTTCATCGCTCAACAAGTTGTGGGGAATAATGTGCATGAACTCGCCAAAGGTGGGAGCTCACGTGAAGTGTAAGGCTTACCAAAGAGGATGGTTGAAGCTGAGCATTGCTTTTAATGTTGGTCAAAAATTTTATTAGCAATTACTAAGTATAAGTAAATACCAAACCCAATTAAGTAGTAGAACAAAAATAACAACATCACCTGCGATGCAATGCATATGACAAATTGAATTTAGTTCCATAAATTAATCATGTGAGTGTCCGAGCTGCTCATGACCGTGAGCACGGCTAGTATACCAGTTTTACACTCTGCAGAGGTTGCGCATCTTTACCCACAAGTCATGTTACCCATCTGCCAAGGGATCGCGACTTCCCATACACCTCTACCGAGGAGGCGAGGCAGGGTAACACTACGAGGCCTTTACAAAGTTCCACTAGCTTCAGAAAACCCGCTACAATTTATAGGAAGTTCCAATGCAGGAATCCCTTGCAGGACCGCCATCGCAGCAAAATCCTCCCAAGGGCCTCCCTACACTGACCACTCCCCTACTGCCCTTGCCCCTTTCGGGTAAGGTAGTCTTCCACTAGCTTTCCTAATTAATCAGCCAAGGGGTCCCATTCCTCCCTTGTGGTAGCACTGTTTTCCCGGGTGGTCGCTCCATGTTCCAATTAACATAATGATCTTATCATGAACAGTAATAATAAACATATAATAAAAGTGTGATCATGAGTAATGTACCTTCATACCCAAAACCACATAAAGCACTAGCAAGTACTACCCAAAAAGTTCAGTGGTAAACAAGGTATAAAGATAGACAAACTAGGGTAACCTATTAGGTCCCATCAAAATTAACCTATGCAGATCATTATGATTAATTAGAACATGAGTGGGTAAAAAGAAGTGATCAAGGGCACAACTTGCCTGGGACTTGAGATTCCAGATACCAGGATGATCTTCAGGTGACTCGTGACCTCACTGCTAGTCGTAGCAATACAAACAAACATGTATAGGCAAAATTAACATCACACCAAACATAAGAATAAACTACATAATAATGATCTACGCATTTCTACGAGACTAACGCAACTTGAACGGATCAAATCGGAGTTAAAACGAAAGAGTTATGATTTTCCTAAGATTTTATGTATTTGATATAAGATTAGTTAGGAAATAAATTTAATCTGACTTTCATGTAAAAACAGTGGCACTAGTTGATAAACAATAATATTATAAAACTGTAGAAATTGGAATGGATTAATTTGGACATCACATGAATTTTCTATGAATTAAACAAGTTCTAGGGATTTGTTTTTATATTAAAAATCAATTTCTCAATTAGTTTCCCTGTTATAACCAATATCTGGACTGAGCGCATGATTAGACAAAAACCCAGGGTTACTTCTACAAAATTTCGGACCTCTCTGTAATGGACTTACTACGGTCCTGTACTGCGGGTTTAAACAGAGAAAACCCAGGGACTATTGTGAAAAGCCACCGCCGAAGAGGTATGGGCCGATCGTGGCCGCAGGATATGAAGTGAACGGTCCAGATTAAATTATGCAATCCTCTGAATCGGTACGCACACTGACCGCTAGATCCAGATCGGAGGGTCGGTAGGATGTCCACGTACACAATTGATCCCGGACGCACGCCACCGATCCAAGGGCTCGGATTTTATTTGGCGCACAAGGATACTCCAATTCAATCTAAACCACCCACTGGCGATCGGATGGCCAGGGGGCCCTTCTTCTCTCTCCTCTAATCGCATCCGTCCGCTAAGATCAGACGGCCAACAGCCTTGCCCCCAGTCACCGGCCGACCCGACGGCCTCACCGCCAGACCCCACGGCGGAGGCCATTGCCGGCGATAGCGTTCCCGTGACCCAAGACCCCCACTCGCCGACCGACTAGCGCAAATCGAATCGGGGAACATAGCGAATCTAAAGAAGTAATTCTCACCGAGATCGGAGCAGTGGGATTCCCTGCCCACGGTGAGACGCGGCCTTGAAGATCCGACGAGCAGTTCGCCGCGCGCCCCGAACACCAGACGCGGAACTCTCAGATGGTGGCGAGTCCCCCTGGCGAGTTGGAGTACGGCGAGCGCAGCTGCGCACTCAACGATTGATGACGATGGACCGAGCTAGCCCCTGAGCGGCGGCGACGAGGAACTGTGCAGCGTGTGGCCACAACCCTGGCCCGGCTAGACGTCGATGACGAGTGGTGTGCGTCGAAGATGGCACAACGAGCAGTAAGGAAGGAGCTTTGGCGAGGGAAAAAGGCCGCTTCGGAAACCTGGAGAGGAGAGGGAATGCGCCGGGTCTTCACAGCGACGGTGCCCACGATTCTTATACCCGGAACTGAGTCCGATTTTTGGGGGGGAGTTGGTCAACGGAGCGCGCCATGCGCGCGAGCATCCAGCGGAGAGGATTAGTCCGACGCATGCTCCAGCTCCGATTGTTATGGCGGATCCCAACTGACCGGCGTCTGATTCGGCACAAGCGCCCGAGATCCCAGGATTCGCTTGAAGCGCAGAGTCCGCGTCCGCTGTGGCCGCGAGGTAGAAGACCCAGCCGCATGGTGGGCCCACCCGGCGGCGAGAGGAAACCTAGGCGCGGGGCAGGTGAAGGGAGATGGGCACGCGGAGTGATCGCTTCGAATGGGCCAAAAGCGGGTTTCGCGGCCCATGCAGCATTTTGTTCTTTTCCTTTTCTTTTCTTTCCTAATCCAATTTGAATTCGAATTTTTAAATTCAAACTTGTGCAGAATTTGTCCCCAAATTATATTGTGATATTTGAAAATGCCATTTTTTGGATATATCTTTTTAATTTCTATTTATATTTTCATATCCTCTCCTTTTTCTCATTTTCATTTCCAAACCCTAATTATAGTTTGGGCTTTATTTAAATTTCTTTGTCATTAAATTTTGTTTAGTAGTGTTGCTACTGTTATTATTATTTGAATGCACAGGCAACAAAACTCCAGCATGATGCACCTTTTATTGAGGAATAATTTGTTTTAAACATGTCTCCTAATAATTTATGTAAATAAGTAGGCATTACACATAATTTTATTCTCTCCCTTATATTCCAGAGTTAGGTATTACAGATTGGTTGTCCACGAGATGGAAAATGGAATAAGGATTAATGTGCGGATACCTGTGTCAAGCGTTTGAACGTACTAAACACATACCGAGAAATATGGTAAATCGGTAAGCCTAGTACCTGAGTGAACCTGCCCGCAGATTGCCCTCCTCACGCGACCTGAGACGAGGTCTCCCATTCCGGTTATGGTGGGTACAAGTGCGGTCACTGCACGACGGCCAGTCGGGGTCAGTGAGGCATTGTACGCCAAGGCGGTGAGCCCCTTTCTGTTGCCAGGGAATCGATGGGGACGGTTGATATGTGTGGGGACGGAGTGCTCCTGCATGTCGTGTGTTTAGGTTTACCTTGCAAGGATAAAAACTCGATTCGAATCGTCTGCTTCTCGCAGCTAATGAGACTGCTTGATCCATTGTACTGCATTGAGTAACAAGTGGAACTGTGATGAGATGATACAAGATGTTGATTGCTAAAAATGCTTGCTACTATGTATGAGTAGATAGTACACTTTTAGCCTTAAGAGAGTCACACTTAATTTTGACAAAGTTAAAATCTTGATTTAGAAACTCAGCTGGTGCTTTTGGCAACCAAACCCCACAGCCAAACAGCTGCATGTCTAGAGGTAGAGGAGTAGATTCCTCACACCGGGTAAGTCTAGCTGAGTATTAGTATACTCAGCCTTGCTTGTGGCATAATTTTTTACAGGTTCTCTGGAGGAAATGGTTGCTGGAGTGACTTGGTCGTCCACCTTGCCACCGGGTTGGACTGTCGAATGGGACCTTGCCTCGGCTGAGGAGGAGCATGAGGAGTGATGGGACAGGCTTCCCCATCTCTCTATTTATTACCGCTAGTTTGTTTCCGCTGCACTTCGAAACGATAATGGTCACTTTTGCAGAAACTCCGATGATGATGATGATGATGTAATAATTTAATACTCTGACATGTATGGTTTTATGCTTTATTGTATTTGCTCTGTGACTCACCATCGAGTGAGATTGTGGTACTTGATCCTGTCAGTGGCCGTGTCGGACTAGATCCGAGGGATTGACGGATTATTCCCATTTAAGTGTGGTCTAGCCTCTAAGGCAGGGCTTAGGCACTTAAGTTGGAATAACTCGGGCAGTTCCGCCACAGAAACGACACAGCTTCTGTCGAATCGGCCTTGCTTGAGGACAGACATTCAATTTGTGCTCGGCCAGTTCTCTTGGGACTCCCGGCATATCCGCAGGTTGCCATGCGAATACGTCTCGGTTATCTTGTAGAAATAGGACGAGCGCACTTTCCTATTTGTCATTAAGGCTAGAACTGATGATGGCAGTCTTGCGCTCATCCGCAAATCCTAGATTGATCCTCTTAGTCTCTTCAATCGGCCGCATAGAGGTCACGACTTGAGCTTCACCGGTGGGTATCGTGAGATCCTCTTCCTCCAGCTTGGTGTTCGCCTGTGTGAGGGGAGCTGTCGGGGGTCCAACAGTGAGGGTTGCTTGGATGGCTCCCCGAAAGCATTCTGCGGTGCCTTGGAAATCAGCACGCACAGTGATGATTCCTTGAGGTCCTCGCATCTTTAATATCATGTACGAGTAATGCGGAATGGCTATGAACTTTGCCAGTCCTGGCCTGCCGATAATGGCGTTGTACCCATAGTCAAATCGTGCTACCTCGAACCTTAGGAACTCAGTTCTGTAGTTTTCTGGAGTCCCAAAGGTGATGGGCATGTAGATGTGCCCGAGCGGGTACTCCCCTTTAGTTGGCACGATACTGAAGAAGGGAGTATCTGACTCGGTGAGGCCTTTGAGCGTGACCCCCAATACTAGGAGTGTACGGGGGAAGGTAACGTTAATGCTGCTTCCCCCCATCTACTAGTACTTTCTTCACCCGGCTCTCTCGGGCCACTGGATCAACGAGGAGTAGGTACTTGCTGGGATGATCAAAGTTGAGCCATTGATCCGCTCGACCGAAGGTTATTGTGTGCTCCGACCACCGGTAAGGAGCTGGGGCACTAGTCGTTGCCGCCAGGACCTGTCGGTCGTTGAGCTTCTGCTGCCTCCTATTCTCCTGTGCTTCGTGTCCCCCAAAGATGACGTTGACCTCCCTGTCAACGCGTGGGAATGCTCCTCCCCCTTCCTACTACTGCAGAGGCTGCCTGGGCTTGCCAGGCCCTCCTCACGGTGGGGGAGGTGGTAGAGGCTGGAATGGTTGGCCATGCCCGACGAAATGCTTGAAGTCCCTACAGTTCCGTGGAGTGTGGCGCATGTCTTTGTGGTACGGGCACTGGGCGTCGAGGACTTCATCCAGTGTTCATACACCTCTGCAGGGCACACCTCGGGCTCGAGTGATAGGTGGTCCAGCGGCATGCACCTCCTTGCGAGGCCCCTTCTCCCAGCGCCTATTAGGTTGCTGGTTCGTGTCGCGCCGTGGCACGGGTGGTGTGGGTTTCGCACCTCCGATGAGGTCCTGGGCCTGCTCATCCGCAGTGATGTAGAGGTCAGCCTCTCGAAACAGCTGTTCGGAGGTGGTGGGCGCTTTCTGTAGTATGGCTCAGATGAAAGCCGAGTCATTGGATCCCCGGTAAAAATCTCCAATTACCGCTGCCTCGGTGACTTCGGGGATGCGGTTCCTCATGGTCTGAAACCTCTTGAGGTATGACCTGAGTGTTTCATCACCCTGGCGCCTGATGGATTTGAGGTCCCATGGCTACACCGATTTGTCAGAGAGAGACTGGAAGTTGGCGATGAAACGCCAACTGAAGTCGCTCCAATCGTCGATACAGTGCCGTGGCAGATGTCGGAACCATTGCAGTGTGTCTTGCCCTAGGACGATGGACAAATATGTCGTCATTACATCTTCCGTCGCCCCGACAACCCAGGCGACGGTCGTGTAGACGACCAACCAGCCTCTCGGGTCCTGCTTGGGCTCGTACTTGTCGGCATTGGAGACTTTGAAGTTGGGGGGCCACTAAATGGCCCGGAGACATAGAGTCAATGCAGAAACTTTGCATGTGTCTTCCTGTCGGTGTTCGAGAGGTCGATCCTGGGGAGGGGAGCTGGTGGTGTGTCGTCTCGACCGTCCCCGGGTCGGGCCACTAGTCGAGGCTGCAGCCGACTCAACTTGGGTGGCGCGACTTCAAGTCAGGACGCCGTGGTCCCGGTCATAATCCTCCCGACGCCTAATCTCACTTTCGTGTCGTCGGTCATGCGAAGCGTTGATGGAGCTCTGCGCGTCTCGTCGGTTGTTGATGGCGTGGTGTAGGTTGCCCGGGGGATGAGTAATGGCAGAAGATGATTAGCTGCTCGAGTTAACATCCGCCGGTAGCCTTCTGCATCCGAAGTCCGCAGGGGGCCATCAGCTATCTGTGCTAGTACCCCTCCGACTTCGCTCAGCGTGTTCATTACGCGAGCAAAGTCAGGGCACAGGTTCCGAGCAAAGAGAGGGTTCTCTCAGTGCAATCTTGCGCCTTGCTCGGCTTGCTCCCGTTCTCGATCCTGAGCCTGTCGGCGATCACGACGGTGAGAATTCTGTCTTTCTTGGTGTACTCGCTCGTCGGGAGTTTCTCCTACTTCTGAAATTTTGTCTCGGGATACAGGCTATGCCGGGTCCCGTTCCTCGGCCTCGTGATGTCGCCGCACATTCCGGCGTCTGTTCCTTCGTCGCCGCGCTTCGCGCTGGGGAGGTTCTTCCCCTTGCACGGTTGGCTCATCGACGGAGATGGGAGACGACTCCAATCTCCCCCCAATGAAGAGGATGTTGGGGTAGAAGGGAGCTATCATGACTACGCTCTTCTTTCCGTCCTCCTTTGAGGGCGAAGGTGCCGGAAAGATGACTCAGCATGATCTTGTCCCCCTACTTGGGACATTTGCCTCCTTCTTTCTGGTGATCCGTGTCCACTCCTTTGTGGGTGAGGTGGACAATAGAGTTTTTCGGGTAGGTAAGCTCCCACTTTTTGGTTTGTAAGAGGTTATCTTCGCTTGGGGTGCAGGTGGCTGTGCCACCTGCAGTTCTACTCGGGTTTCCCTCGGGATCTCCAAGGAAAACTTCTCCGGCGGGTCTGCTATGCGGTGCAGAGTTCCTTCCTCATCTACTATGGACGATATGGTTCTGAAGCAGAACATGGATCCAGGGCGAAGAGCAATCTTGTACTAGGATGGGATGGCCATTGAGCTAGCCTGGATCAACAACACAACCCCTACCTATCGCACCAGCTATCGGTGTTTAGAGCCCGACCGCACAACCAGGGTTACCCCTTGCGGTTCTTTTGGGTAGGACGGTGCTATCGACTGTAGCTCAATGGTTTGTGCTTGATGCACGAGAGACGGACATGCAATTTTCTACAGGTTCGGGCCGCTTGGAGAGGCGTAATACCCTACTTTCTAGTATGGATCTTTATGTGGTGGGTTACAGGTAAAGTCTCCTGAGTGGAGAAAAGCTAATGAGATAGGTAGATGGTTGATGGAAATGATGGGGTACGCCCTGGGCCTTATATACTCGACCGTGGGGCACTCCATGCGTACATGATGATCTCACATCTCCTAAGTAATAGTGAACCGACTGAACTGATCTCCCTACAATCTTGCTGACTTATCCCTAATCCGCCTGTTAGCACTGTGCAGCCTCACACCGGATAGTCCGGTGGTTCACCGGATAGTTCAATGGCTCTCTTTTGTCAAGCCGCCAGAACTAGCCGTTGGGCTACAGTTCTATAGCGCACTGGACTATCTGGTGAGCCACTGGATAGTCCGTTGCACACAGACACGGTCTGCGTGTGGCTATATTTTCTTCATGTCTTGGACTTTGCTTGATAGTTGTTGATCTTCTCTTATTGTATTTAAAATGTCTTCTTCTGAGGTGTTGCTTCCTTAGTGCCTCAGCCCAAGTCATTTTTGCATCCTGTGAACTACAAATACAAACACTAGCAAACACATTAGTCCACATATTATGTTGATCATCAAACACCAAAATCATTTAGTCAAATAGGTCGAGGTCCATTTTTCTTACAAGCGGCAAAGGTGGCTGCGGTGGCAACAACAGCGAGGGCAGCAACAACGGCGGCGACAGCAAGGGCTGCAACGGCGATGGTGGCGTTGGTGGCGATGCTCCACCATGTTAAGTAATAGTAGTACGGGTAGTGTAGGAGTAGCAGTAGGGGGTACGAGTCTTTTGTCAAGATTAGTTCATAATGAACTTTTTATGCTCATGTAATGACACCCCTCTTATATAATAAAGTTGTCGTCTTCTATCCTTTGAGTACTGATGTCGAGTACTCGGGAACCGGGTACCCGAAATAGGCCTAAAAGCATCTAGGCCCTGGTTGGTTTTAATGATTAATGACAACATAATATTATATGTGACTAATGTGTGTTTTGCAGAGACAAATGGTAAGTTAGGTCGCATTACAGGAAAATGTACTACAACGGTGAAAATAATCCCCGAGATAAGAACTTGAAGCGACGGCTGAAACGACGAAACAAAAGATGAAGGTCTTCGTATTCTGAGTGTTGAGGAGTTGCGGACACTTGGTATAGAGTTAGGTCTTTTATTTTGTTTTAGACGTACTATAAAGAGGGGTTGTCGATGAGTAGTTTGACCAAGAGAGTCCTAGTGTAGTGTTGGTGCATATTCACACTCACATATAGTGCTAGGTGTCACTCTAGAACATACTCACGAGTTAGAACGAAAACTGATTTGAAAATCAGAAGAAAACAGAACTTAGGGTTTCTGGCCTAGGGGCACCGGACTGTCTGGTGTGCACCGAACTGTCCGGTGCGCCCTCTGTCCGTAGGGCCAGCCTGGCCCAAGGAAGACCCCTTCCCACCTCAGAAACCCAAGAGTGCATAGTTTGGAAATTGAATTATAGCCGGCACACCGAACTATCCGGTGTGCCATCTGCCCAACGGCTAGCTGTCAGAACTAGCCGTTGGAAGTGACCGTTGACGCACCGGTAGCGCACCGGTGGCGCACCAGACTGTTCGGTGCGCCCATGCGCAGTCAGGTTTTGGTAACGGCTAGTTGGTGGGTGAGTGCTATTTATACCCCCTCCACCCACCATATTGATTATCTTGCTGCCCACATTTATTCCTACACATTGCTAGAGCATTGCAAGCACCACAAAGCTTAGTGAGGTGATTTGAAAATCTTAATCCCGCATTTGGACCTCATTAGTGCTAGCGAGAGCCACCTAGAGCACACACCGCATGCATTAGGCTTCTCTTGGTCAAGTGAAAGTCTATGGCTTGTTACTCTTGGTGATCGGCATCACCTAGAAGGCTGGGTGGCGTTGGGAGCTCGGTGATCACCATGGAGGACTTGTTGGTGACCCGGCTCGTGATTGTAAGCGGTCGTGAGAGATCCACTGCGCCGGAGTGGCAAAGGTTCATCTCATAGTGAGCACTTGGTTCTTGCGAGGACCAAGGGGAGCGATACCCTTGCGCGGGTGCTCTAACGAGGACTAGGGGAGAGTGTCGACTCTTCGATACATCAGAAAAAATTGGAGGAATCTTCTAAACCTTGCTTTACATTCCGCACTTAATTCAAGTATTTTACCTTGTGCATTTGTTTAGTAATTAGTTGAAGTATTGTCTTAGCTTTGTTGTATTTCTAGTAGTATTCTCTTATTGCTAGGTGTTGGGGTGAAGTTGGGCTCTTGCTTAGGGTTTAATTGTTGTTGAATTTTAGAAAAGCCAAATTCACCCCTGAAAGTTGAGAGCACCTAGAGGGGGGGTGAATAGGTGATCCTGTAAAACTTCAAAAACTTAAGCCACAAAACTTGGTTAAGTGTTAGCACAATAATTGTCAAGTGGCTTAAAGAGGAATCCTCAACAAAACACAATAACCAACAAAGATCAATCACAGAGATGGCACGGTGGTTATCCCGTGGTTCGGCCAAGACCAACGCTTGCCTACTCCACGTTGTGGCGTCCCAACGGACGAGGATTGCAATCAACCCCTCTCAAGCGGTCCAAAGACCCACTTGAATACCACGGTGTTTTGCTTGCTTTATCTCAATCCCGTTTGCGAGGAATCTCCACAACTTGGAGCCTCTCGCCCTTACACTTGAAATTCACAAAGAACACGGAGCAAGGGAGGGATTAGCAACGCACACAAGACACACGAATCAGAATGTCAATACGCACACAAGTCGCAACAAGAGCTCGCAACACAACTCAATGAGTTCACAACTCAACTAGAGCTCTATATGCTATCACAATGAAACGAATGCGTGGAATCGATGTCTTGGTGCTTAAGAATGTTGTAGGAATGCTTGATGTCCTCCTCCATGCGCCTAGGGGTCCCTTTTATAGCCCCAAGGCAGCTAGGAGCCGTTGAGAGCAATCAGGGAAGGAAATTCTTGCCTTCTGTCGTCTGGCGCACCGGACAGTCCGGTGCACACCGGACACTGTCCGGTGCACACCGGACACTGTCCGGTGCCAGATTTCTTTCCTTAAATGGCGAAGCCGACCGTTGGCAGACCTGGAGCCGTTGGCGCACCGGACATGTACGGTGTACACCGGACAGTCCGGTGCCATCTTCTAGCCGTTGGCTCGGCCACGTGTCCCGCGCAGATTGCGCGGCCGACCGTTGGCCCGGCCGACCGTTGGCTCACCGGACAGTCCGGTGCACACCGGACAGTCCGGTGAATTATAGTCGTACGTCGCCGGTGAATTCCCGAGAGCGGCCAGTTCGCTCGAACCAGCCTGGCGCACCGGACACTGTCCGGTGCACCACCGGACAGTCCGGTGCTCCCAGACTCAGCAGATTCTTGGCTGCTCGAGCCAAGACATTTCCAATTGGATTTTTCCTGTTTCCAGCACTTAGACACAATACATTAGTCCATAAAACAATGTACTAAGTCTGAGAAACATACCTTTATCCTTGATTTGTACTTTGTCCACCTCTTTACACTTAGGCACTTGTATTGGACACTAAATCACCAAAACACTTAGAAATGGCCCAAGGGCACATTTCCCTTTCAAAAGTCGCCTAGAGGGGGGTGAATAGGCGGAATCTGAAAATTATAAACTTAAGCACACACTACAAGCCGGGGTTAGCGTTAGAATTAAAATCGAGTCGAAAGAGATGTCAAAAACAAATCACAAGCAAGTGAAGAGAGTGACACAGTGATTTGTTTTACCGAGGTTCGGTTCTTGCAAACCTACTCCCCGTTGAGGTGGTAACAAAGACCGGGTCTCTTTCAACCCTTTCCCTCTCTCAAACGGTCACCTAGACCGAGTGAGCTTTTCTCCTTAATCAACCGGGTCACTTAGACCCCTACAAGGACCACCACAACTTGGTGTCTCTTGCTTTGATTACAAGTGTCTTGAGAACAAGAAAGAGGAAGAAGAAAAGCGATCCAAGCACAAGAGCTCAAAGAACACGAGCAAAACTCTCTCTTCTAGTCACTAATTGCTTTGAGTGGAATTGGGACTTGGAGAGGCTTTGATTCAATTGGATTGTGTCTTGAATTGAATGCACTAGCTCTTGTATTGACTGAGATGTCTGAAAAACTTGGATCCTTGAAGTGTGGTGGTTGGGGGGTATTTATAGACCCACCCACCAAAATGGCCGTTGGGGAGGCTGTCTGTCGTTGGGCGCACCGGACAGTCCAGTGCGCCACGGGACACTGTCCGGTGTGCCAGCCACGTCACCCAACCGTTAGGGTTCGACCGTTGGAGCTCTGACCGCCTTGGTCACCGGACAGTCCAGTGCCGCATCCGACAGTCACTGTTCACTGTCCGGTGCGCCTTCTGGCGCCTGCTCTGACTCTGCATGCGCAGACGCGCACTGTTCACTGTTCACTGTTGCTTTTACAAACGACCGTTGGCGCAGTAGTCGTTGCTCCGCATGGTACACCGGATAGTCCGGTGCTACACCGGACAGTCCGGTGAATTATAGCGGAGTGGCATTTCTAGAAACCCAAAGCTGAGGAGTTTGAGTTGATCCACCCTGGTGTACCGGACACTGTCCGGTGCACCAGACCAGGGCACACTCGGTTTTCTTTGCTCCTTTTGTTTTGAACCCTAACTTGTTCTTTTTATTGGTTTGTGTTGAACCTATGGCACCTGTAGAACATATAATCTAGAGCAAACTAGTTAGTCCAATTGTTTGTGTTGGGCAATTCAACCACCAAAATCATTTAGGAAAAGGTTTGACCCTATTTCCCTTTCAATCTCTCCCTTTTTGGTGATTGATGCCAACACAAACCAAAGCAAATATATAAGTGCAGAATTGAACTAGTTTGCATAATGTAAGTGCATAGGTTGCTTGGAGTGAAACCAATATAATTATTTCAATAGATATGCATGGATTGCTTTCTTCTATTTTAACATTTTGGACCACGCTTGCACCACGAGTTTTGTTTTTGCAAATTCTTTAGAAAATTATTTTCAAAAACCTTTTGCAAATAGTCAAAGATATATGAATAAAATTTGAAAGAAGCATTTTCAAGATTTGAGATTTTCTCCCCCTGTTTCAAATGCTTTTTCTTTGACTTAAACAAAACTCCCCCTAAATGAAATTCTCCTCTTAGCTTTCAAGAGGGTTTTGGGATATATTAATTGAGATACTCTCATTAGAGGAATGCCAATTTGAAAGATACTAATACCAATAAAAATTTTCAAAACATAATTAAAAATTAGGTGGTGGTGCGGTCCTTTTGCTTTGGGCTAATACTCTCTCCCCCTTTGGCATGAATCGCTAAAAACGGAGACTTTGTGAGCCCTTAGTAAATTCTCTCCCCCTTTAGCAAACAATATATGAGTGAAAGATTATACCAATGTGGAGAGATGGCGGAATACCGGCAAAGAGGAAATAATACCGATGGAGTTGAGTGGAAGCGTCGTCTTTGCCGAGTACTCCATTTCCCTTTCAATTCTATGACTAAGTATAAGAATACACTAGAAAAACATATTAGTCATAGACATAAAAGAGATATGATCAAAGGTATATAAATGAGCTATGTGTTCAAAGTATCAATCAAAATTCCAAGAATCGAGAATGTTTAGCTCATTTCTAAGTTTGGTAAAGGTTTTCTCATCTAATGGCTTGGTAAAGATATCGGCTAATTGTTCTTTGGTGTTAATGTAGGCTATCTCGATATCCCCCTTTGTTGGTGATCTCTCAAAAAGTGATACCGAATGGCTATGTGCTTAGTGCGGCTGTGTTCAACGGGATTATCCGCCATGCGGATTGCACTCTCATTATCACATAGGAGAGGGACTTTGCTCAATTTGTAGCCATATTCCCTGAGGGTTTGCCTCATCCAAAGCAATTGCGCGCAACAATGGCCTGCGGCAATATACTCGGCTTTGGCGGTAGAAAGAGTTACTGAGTTTTGTTTCTTTGAAGCTCAAGACACCAGGGATCTCCCCAGAAACTGACAAGTCCCTGATGTGCTCTTCCTATCAATTTTACACCCTGCCCAATCAGCATCTGAGTATCCTAATAAATAAAAAGAGGATCCCTTGGGGTACCAAAGACCAAACTTAGGTGTATAAACTAAATATCTCAAGATTCTTTTCACGGCCCTAAGGTGAACTTCCTTAGGATCGGCTTGGAACCTTGTACACATGCATACGGAAAGCATAATATCCGGTCGAGATGCACATAAGTAGAGTAACGATCCTATCATCGACCGGTATATCTTTTCATCTACGGATTTACCTCCCGTGTCGAGGTCGAGATGCCCATTGGTTCCCATGGGTGTCTTGATGGGCTTGGCATCCTTCAATCCAAACTTGGTAAGTATGTCTTGAATGTACTTTGTTTGGCAGATGAAAGTGCCTTCTTGGAGTTGCTTGACTTGAAATCCTAGGAAATACTTCAACTCACCCATCATAGACATCTCGAATTTTTGAACCATGATCCTACTAAACTCTTCACAAGTAGATTTGTTAGTAGACCCAAATATGATATCATCAACATAAATTTGGCATACAAACAAATCTTTTGCAATAGTTTTAGTAAAGAGTGTAGGATCGGCTTTTCCGACTTTGAAGCCATTAGTGATAAGAAAATCTCTTAGGCATTCATACCATGCTCTTAGGGCTTGCTTGAGCCCATAAAGCGCCTTTGAGAGTTTATACACATGGTTAGGGTACTCACTATCTTCAAAGCCGGGAGGTTGCTCAACGTAGACCTCTTCCTTGATTGGTCCATTGAGGAAGGCACTATTCACGTCCATTTGATATAGCTTAAAGCCATGGTAAGTAGCATAGGCAAGTAATATACGAATTGACTCAAGCCTAGCTAAGGGTGCATAAGTTTCACCGAAATCCAAACCTTCGACTTGTGAATATCCTTTGGCCACAAGTCGTGCTTTGTTCCTTATGACCACACCATGCTCATCTTGCTTGTTGTGGAATACCCATTTGGTACCTACAACATTTTGGTTAGGACGTGGGACTAAATGCCATACCTCATTCCTTGTGAAGTTGTTGAGCTCCTCTTGCATTGCCAACACCCAATCCGAATCTCTTAATGCATCTTCCACCCTGTATGGCTCAATAGAAGACACAAAAGAGTAATGTTCACAAAAATGTGTGACTCGAGATCGAGTGGTTACCCCCTTATGAATATCGCCGAGGATGGTGTTCATGGGGTGATCTCTTTGAATTGCCTGGTGGACTCTTGGGTGTGGCGGTCTTTGACCCTGTTCATCTTCCTTGTCTTGATCATTGTCATCTCCCCCTTGATCATTGTCCTCCTCTTGAGGTGGCTCATCTTCTTGATCTTCTTCTTTATTATCTTGAGCCTGTTCCTCATCTTGAGTTGGTGGAGATGCTTGTATGGAAGATGATGGTTGATCTTGTGCTTGAATGGGCTTTTCGGATTCCTTAGGACACACATCCCAAATGGACATGTTCCTTAGCGCGACGCACGGAGCCTCTTCATCATCTAGCTCATCAAGATCAACTTGCTCCACTTTGGAGCCGTTAGTTTCATCAAACACAATGTCACAAGAAACTTCAACTAGTCCAGTGGACTTGTTAAAGACTCTATATGCCCTTGTGTTTGAATCATAACCAAGTAAAAAGCCTTCTACAGCCTTAGGAGCAAATTTAGATTTTCTACCTCTTTTGTCAAGAATAAAACATTTGCTACCAAAGAATCTAAAATATGAAACATTGGGCTTTTTACCAGTGAGGAGTTCATAAGATGTCTTCTTGAGGATTCGGTGTAGATATAATCGGTTGATGGAGTAGCAGGCGGTGTTAATCGCCTCGGCCCAAAACCGGTCCGGAGTCTTGTACTCATCAAGCATGGTCCTCGCCATGTCAAGTAGAGTTCTATTCTTCCTCTCCACTACACCATTTTGTTGTGGCGTGTAGGGAGAAGAGAACTCATGCTTGATTCCCTCCTCCTCAAGGAAGCCTTCAATTTGTGAATTCTTGAACTCCGTCCCATTGTCGCTTTTTATCTTCTTGATTCTCAGTCCAAACTCATTTTGAGCCCGTCTCAAGAATCCTTTCAAGGTCTCTTGGGCTTGAGATTTTTCCTGCAAAAAGAACACCCAAGTGAAGCGAGAATAACCATCCACAATTACAAGACAATACTTACTCCCGCTGATGCTTATATAAGCTATCAGGTCGAATAAATCCATGTGGAGTAGCTCAAGCGGCCTGTCGGTCGTCATGATGTTCTTGTGTGGATGGTGGGTACCAACTTTCTTTCCTGCTTGACATGCGTTACAAATCCTATCTTTCTCAAAATGAACATTGGTTAGTCACAAAATGTGCTCTCCCTTTAGAAGCTTGTGAAGATTCTTCATCCCAACATGGGCTAGTCGGTGATGCCAGAGCCAACCCATATTAGTCTTAGCAATTAAGCAAGTGTCGAGTTCAGCTCTATTGAAATCAACTAAGTATAGCTGACCCTCTAACACTCCCTTAAATGCTACTGAACCATCACTTCTTCTAAAGACAGTAACACCTAAATCTGTAAAAAGACAGTTGTAACCCATTTTGCATAATTGAGAAACTGAAAGCAAATTGTAATCTAATCAATCTACAAGAAAAACATTGGAAATGGAATGGTCAGGTGATATAGCAATTTTACCAAGTCCTTTGACCAAACCTTGATTTCCATCCCCGAATGTGATAGCTCTTTGGGGATCTTGGTTTTTCTCATAGGAGGAGAACATCCTTTTCTCCCCAGTCATGTGGTTTGTGCACCCGCTATCAATGATCCAACTTGATCCCCCAGATGCATAAACCTACAAAACAAGTTTAGGCCTTGTTCTTAGGTACCCAAACGGTCTTGGGTCCTTTGACATTAGAAACAAACACCTTGGGTACCCAAACACAAGTCTTTGAGCCCTTATGCTTGGCCCCAACATATTTGGCAACTACTTTGCCTGATTTATTAGTTAAAACATAAGAAGTATCAAAAGTCTTAAATGAAATAATAGGCTCATTTGATGTAGTAGGAGTTTTCTTTTTAGGCAATTTAACATGAGTGGATTGCCTAGAACTAGATGTCTCACTCTTATACATAAAAGCATGATGAGAGCCAGAGTGAGACTTCCTAGAATGAATTCTCCTAATTTTGTGTTCGAGATAACCAGCACGATATAAAATGTAACCCTTGTTATCCTGAACCATGGGAGCTTTGCCCTTAACAAAGTTAGATAATTTCTTAGGGGCATTAAGCTTGACATTGCCTCCCTGTTGGAAGCCAATGCCATCCTTAATGCCAGGGCGTCTCCCATTATAGAGCATGCTTCTAGCAAATTTAAATTTTTCATTTTCTAAGTCATGCTCATTAATTTTAGCACTAAGTTGAGCTATGTGATCATTTTGTTGTTTAATTAAAGCTAGGTGATCATGGATACCATCAACATTAATGTCTCTACATCTAGTACAAATAGTAACATGATCAACACTAGATGTAGAGAGTTTGCAAACATTTATTTCATCAACCTTAGCATGTAATAAAGCATTCTCATTTCTAAGATTGGAAATAGAAACATTGCAAACATTTAAATCTTTAGGCTTAGAAATTAATTTATCATTCTCAATATTAAGGCTAGAAAGTGATTCATTCAACTTGTCAATTTTAGAAATTAAACTAGCATTATCATTTGTGAGGTTGACAAGAGAATCATCACAAACATTTAACTTCTCAACCTTAGCAATTAATTTAACATTCTCATTTCTAAGGTTGGAGATTGTGTCATGGCAAGTGCTAAGCTCACTAGTTAATTTTTCACATTTTTCTACTTCCTGAGCATAAGCATTTTTAACCTTAACATGCCTTTTGTTTTCCTTAATAAGGAAGTCCTCTTGGCTATCCAAGAGTTCATCCTTCTCATGAATAGCACCTATCAATTCATTTAATTTTTCTTTTTGTTGCATGTTTAGGTTGGCAAAAAGGGCAAGCAAATTATCTTCATCATCACTAGAGTTATCCTCATCACTAGATGTTGCATATTTAGTGGAGGCTCTAGATTTTACCTTCTTTTTGCCGTCCTTTGCCATGAGGCACTTGTGGCCGATGTTAGGGAAGATGAGACCCTTGTTGATGGTGATGTTGGTGGCGTCCTCGTCGGAGGAGGAGTCGGTGGAGCTCTCATCGGAGTCCCACTCCCGACAAATGTGGGCATCACCACCCTTCTTCTTGTAGTACATCTTCTCCTTCTTCTTTCCCCTCTTGTCATCGCCCCTGTCACTATCACTTGACATAGGACATTTTGCAATAAAATGACCGGGCTTACCACACTTGTAGCAAACTTTCTTGGAGCGGGGCTTGTAATCCTTCCCCCTCCTTTGCTTGAGGATTTGGCGGAAGCTCTTGATGATGAGCGCCATTTCCTCGTTGTCGAGCTTGGAGGCGTCGATGGGGAGCCTACTTGACGTAGACTCTTCTTTCTTCTCCTCTGTTGCTTTGAATGTGACGGGTTGCACCTCGGGTGTGGAGGTGGCGCCTTGCTCGATGATTTGTTTGTAGCCTTTGATCATCAATTCAAAGCTCACAAACTTTCCTATAACCTCCTCGGGAGACATTAGCTTGTATCTAGGATCACCACGAATTAATTGAACTTGTGTAGGGTTAAGAAAAACAAGTGATCTTAGAATAACCTTGACCATTTCATGGTCATCCCATTTTGTGCTCCTGAGGTTGCGCACTTGATTCACCAAGGTCTTGAGCCAGTTGTACATGGCTTGTGGCTCCTCTCCTTGGTTGAGCATGAATCGACCGAGCTCCCTCTCGATCGTTTCCCGCTTCGTGATCTTGGTCACCTCATCTCCCTCGTGCGTGGTCTTGAGCACGTCCCAAATCTCTTTGGTGCTCTTCAACCCTTGCACCTTATTATACTCCTCTCGACTTAGAGAGGCGAGGAGTATAGTAGTGGCTTAGGAGTTGAAGTGCCGGATTTGGACGACTTTGTTCGAGTCATAGCCTTCATCCCCCGGCGATGGTACCTGCGCTCCAAACTCAACAATGTCCTAAATACTAGCGTGGAGTGAGGTTAGGTGATGCCTCATTTTATCACTCCACATGTTATAATCTTCACCCTCAAAAACGGGTGGTTTGCCTAATGGGACGGAAAGTAAGGGAGTGCGTCTAGAGATACGGGGATAACGAAGTGGCATCTTACTATACTTCTTGCGCTCATGGCGCTTAGAAGTGACGGACGGCGCGTCGGAGCCGGAGGTGGATGGCGACGAAGAGTCGGTCTCATAGTAGACCATCTTCTTCATCTTCTTTTTCTTGTCGCCGCTCCGATGCGACTTGGTGTGTGAAGGGGATCCCTTCACCTTGTTGCTGGACTCTCCCGATGGAGTCTTCTCGTGGCTTATGGCGGGCTTCTCGCCGGTCACGACCTCCTTCTTGGCGTGATCTCCCGACATCACTTCAAGCGGTTAGGCTCTAATGAAGTACTGGGCTCCGATACCAATTGAAAGTCGCCTAGAGGTGGGGTGAATAGGCGGAATCTGAAAATTATAAACTTAAGCACACACTACAAGCCGGGGTTAGCGTTAGAATTAAAATCGAGTCTGAAAGAGAGGGCAAAAACAAATCACAAGCAAGTGAAGAGAGTGACACGGTGATTTGTTTTACCAAGGTTCGGTTCTTGCAAACCTACTCCCCGTTGAGGTGGTCACAAAGACCGGGTCTCTTTCAACCCTTTCCCTCTCTCAAACGGTCGCCTAGACCGAGTGAGCTTTTCTCCTTAATCAACCGGGTCACTTAGACCCCTACAAGGACCACCACAACTTGGTGTCTCTTGCTTTGATTACAAATGTCTTGAGAACAAGAAAGAGGAAGAAGAAAAGCGATCCAAACGCAAGAGCTCAAAGAACACGAGCAAAACTCTCTCTCTTCTAGTCACTAATTGCTTTGAGTGGAATTGGGACTTGGAGAGGCTTTGATTCAATTGGATTGTGTCTTGAATTGAATGCACTATCTCTTGTATTGAGTGAGATGTCTGAAAAACTTGGATCCTTGAAGTGTGGTGGTTGGGGGTATTTATAGCCCCACCCACTAAAATGGCCGTTGGGGAGGCTGTCTGTCGATGGGCGCATCGGACAGTTTGGTGCGCCACCGGACACTGTCCGATGCGCCAGCCACGTCACCTAACCGTTAGGGTTCGACCGTTGGAGCTCTAACCGCCTAGGTCACCGGACAGTCACTGTTCACTGTCCGGTGCGCCTTCTGGCGCCTGCTCTGACTCTACGCGCGCAGACGCGCACTGTTCACTGTTGCTTTTGCACACGACCGTTGGCGTAGTAGCCGTTGCTCCGCATGGTACACCGGACAGTCCGGTGCTACACCGGACAGTCCGGTGAATTATAGCGGAGTGGCATTTCTAGAAACCCAAAGCTGAGGAGTTTGAGTTGATCCACCCTGGTGCACCGGACACTGTCCGGTGGCACACCAGACAGTCCGGTGCGCCAGACCAGGGCACACTCGGTTTTCTTTGCTCCTTTTGTTTTGAACCCTAACTTGTTCTTTTTATTGGTTTGTGTTGAACCTATGGCACCTCTAGAACATATAATCTAGAGCAAACTAGTTAGTCCAATTGTTTGTGTTGGGCAATTCAACCACCAAAATCATTTAGGAAAAGGTTTGACCCTATTTCTCTTTCAACCCCCTCTTGGGCATCGTGATCTTTTCAATTGGTATCAGAGCCTTGTTGCTCTTAGATTAGCTTAACCGCTAGAGTAACGATGTTCGGTGGGGATGGACCTCCTCCTGTCTTTGATGGTGACGATTTTCCATATTGGAAAATTCGTATGGAAGCTTATTTAGAGGCTATAGACATTGGTGTCTACAAAGCCGCCACCCAAGGGTTTCCCCAACCTAGAGATCCCACAAATCTTGTAGGAGAAGAGTTTAACTATGAGAAATGGAATGCTAAGGCCAAAACACTCTTTTTAGAGGCCTTTGTAAAGATGTCTTTAATAGAGTAAGAAACCATAGAAATGCTCATGATTTGTGGATGGATATATGTGCACTACATGAAGGGACTAGAAGTGAGCGTGAGGAGAGATATCATATTGCCATGAGAAAATTAAATTCTTTTGAGATGCTTGCAAATGAAAATGATAATGCTATGTACTCACGTCCCAATATTCTTGTAGAGGAAGTAAATGGCTTGGGGCTTACACAAATTTCATAACCAGATGTTGTGAGGAAGATTCTCAGTGTCCTTCCAATTGACAAATATGGACACATTGTCACAGTGCTACATCAGATGGATCTTTCAGTTGCTACTCCTACACAAATATTGGGAAAGATCAATGCTCATGAGATGTACATGCACATAAATGACAAGGATGAGTCATCTTCCAAAAGAAAAGATTTGGCTCTCAAAGCCAATCAAGAAAAGAAAGGAAAAGCTAAAGTGCAAATTGAGGAGGAATCCTCAAGTGATGATGATCTTGATGCCAACATTGCTTTAATGGTGAGGAAGACCACCAAGATGTTAAAGAAGCTCAACATACAAGGCATCAAGTTTGACTCAAGAAAGAAGAAATTCTTCTCCAGTAAAAGAAAGCCCATCTCTGAAATGGACTGCTACAATTATGGAGAGCTTGGTCATCTTGCTCATCAGTGCAATAAGCCCAAGAAGAACAAGTTCAAGGGCAAGAAAGATGATGACAGTGATGCCGAGAAAAAGGAAAAGAAATTCTTCAAGAGGAAGGATGGGAAGCACAAAAGGTTCCACAAAAAGAACAATGGAAAGGCATACATTGTTGGTGACTGGCTCACTGACATTGAGTCATCAAGCGGGTCTTCTTCAAGTGAAGAAGAAAATGATGAAAAAGTTGCTGCCATTGCTGGGGACTTCTCTTCACCACCACCATCACCCTCATCGACTTCTCACCTATTCTTCATGGCTAAAGGTGAACGGAAGGTACAACTTGGTAATGATATTATTGATGATAGTGATAGGATAGCGATGATGAATTTGCTTCACCTTCCTATGATGAACTAGCTGACTTGCTTAAGGAATACACTCAAATCATTAGGAAGTCAAAGTCTAAATGTGGTAAGTTGAAAGATGAAAATGAATTTTTAACTACCAAATATGACATAGTTCTAAAAGCTAGTGATGAGATGAAAGAAGAAAACAAAACTATGTCATCCACTGTAAGTGAGCTTAAATCCTCCCTGAAAGATGCTAAGGATAAGTGTGAAAAATTAAATGAAGCAAATAGGGAGTTGAAAGAAAGACTTGTGAAAATTAAGGAAGACTATACAAAGATTAAAATTGATCATGATAATCTTCTTGTTGCAAATGAGCTTTTATCTTGCAATACACATGAGGCTATTAACCCTGTTGTTAAGATTGATGTAGTAACCTCATGTGATTATTTGAGCCAAGATGATCAAACTAGTCTTCATGATGAACTGACTGAAAAAGTTGAAGTCTTGACATTAGACAACCAAAAATTGAAGAGATATTTGACTGATACAACTACTAGAGGAAAGGTTGCCATTGAGAACAATGACTTCAACAATGAGTTGGCAGTGGATAACGAAAGGCTTAGAAATGAGGTTAAGAAACTTAAGAGTGAAAATGAACATCTTGCCACAAGTGTGCAAAAGTTCAACAAAGGCCAATACCTCCAAAATGAATTGCTCATGAACTCTGTTATGAAAAACAACAAGAGTGGTATTGGATATAATTCTTTTGTGCAAAAGAAAGTTGCAAATCAATACAAGCCAAAGCAGACTCATAAGCCTATCAAATGCTTTGAGTGTGGAAAAGAAGGTCATTTTGCCCACAACTGCAAAGCCAAACCACCAACTCCCTTGCCAAAGCACTCAAGACCATTTGCCTTCAATGCCCATTATGTTCTAAGAAAAGTAGCAAATGGAAAAGTTAAAGTTACATTCCTAGGTCCACCAAGCAAGAGTAGACCTAGCAAATTTGGGTTACAAAGTCTTTGATTGAGAAAGTCACTGTCCTATGCAAAATAGGGCCCTCAAAATTCAAGCTTGATTTGTTTGTGGATGTAGGTGAACTACAAGACCGGTGGGAATCATTGGGTTATTGACAGTGGATGCACTCAACATATGACTGGCAACCCACAGATGTTCACCTCACTTGATGAGAATGTTGATGGGCAAGATAAAATCACTTTTGGGGACAATTCAAAGGGAAAAGTTTAAGGACTTGGCAAGGTGGAAATTTCAAATGATCTATCAATTTCAAATGTTCTCTTGGTTGCACCTTTGAGCTTCAACTTACTATCAGTGGGTCAACTCTGTGATCTTGGCATTCAATGCTTATTCACTCCTACAGAGGTTGTTGTGTCAAAAATGGATGATGAGTCAATGGTGTTCAAAGGATTTAGATACAACAATCTCTACTTAGTGGATTTCACCTCTGAAGATGCCGACTTAAGAACTTGCCTTTTTACCAAAGCATCACTTGGATGGCTATGGCATAGAAGGCTTGCACATGTAGGATGAGCACACTCAAGAAAGTACTAAAGAAGGACATGGTTAGAGGTCTAAAGGATGTTGTATTTGAAAAGGACAAGCCTTGTCGTGCATGTCAAGCTAGAAAGCAAGTTGCCAACACACATCCTACAAAAGCTTTCATGTCAACATCAAGGCCACTAGAACTACTTCACCTGGATCTATTTGGACCAACAACTTATGCAAGTGCTGGTGGCAACCTCTACTGTCTGGTTGTAGTTGATGACTTTTCAAGATACACTTGGGTGTTCTTTCTCCATGATAAATCTGAAGTTGCATCTATATTCAAGAAGTTTGCCAAGAAAGCTCAAAATGAATTTGATTGCAAGATCAAGAAGATTAGAAGTGACAATGGAAAAGAATTTGATAACACCAACATACATGAATATTGTGATGAGATTGGGATCAAGCATGAAATTTTAGCAACATATACACCTCAACAAAATGGAGTTGTTGAAAGGAAGAACAATACCTTGATCACTCTTGCAAGGACAATGATTGATGAGTATAACACACTGGAGAGGTTTTGGGCCGAAGCTGTCAACATTGCATGTTATGCATCAAACAGGCTATTTCCTCACCGGCTACTTAAGAAGACTCCCTATGAACTACTAAATGGGAAAAAGCCAAACGTCTCCTTTCGGGTGTTTGGATGCAAATGCTACATCTACAAGAAGCGCCATCACCTAGGGAAGTTTCAAAGACGTTGTGATATTGGTTTTCTACTTGGTTATTCATCAAAGTCCAAAGCATATTGAGTATTCAATCATGCCACTGGCGTGGTAGAAGAAACATATGATGTGGAGTTTGATGAGACTAATGGCTCCCAAGGAGCACTTGATAATCTTGATGATGTAGGTGATGAGCCACTTAGGGAAGCCATGAAGAACATGCCAATTGGAGCCATCAAACTAAAAGAAGATGAAGAAGAGGTGCAAATTGTTGACAGGCCTTCTTCATCTAATGTACCACAAGATGATGAAAAAGATGAGAGGCATGCAAATGAAGATACATTTGTCTCTCATGAACAAGAAAGGGTACAAGCCGAAGATGTTGATGCTCTAGGACCTTCTCCCCAAGTGGTTGACAGGAGAAACTCATCACTACTTCAAGCATAGCCACAAGATCAAATCATTGGGAGTCCTTCACAAGGGGTTATTACTCATTCTCATAAACATGCTTCATTTATTGAACATCACTCCTTTGTCTCTTGTGTTGAGCCTACATGTATAGATGAGGCGCTACAGGATCCGGACTGGGTGAATGCCATGCATGAGGAATTAAACATTTTCACCCGTAACCAAGTTTGGACCCTAGAGAAGCCTCCACAAGATGCAAGGATCATTGGAACAAAATGGGTGTTCAGAAACAAACAAGATGATCAAGGCGTGATTGTGTGGAACAAGGCAAGACTTGTTGCAAAGGGATTGTCTCAAGTTGAAGGCTTAGATTTTGGAGAGACCTTTGCACCGGTTGCTCGACTTGAAGCCATCCGTATCCTACTTGCATATGCATCATGCTATGATATAAAACTTTATCAAATGGATGTGAAAAGTGCATTTTTAAATGGCTTCATAAATGAACTTGTATATGTTGAGCAACCACCTGGGTTTGAAGATCCTAGATATCCTAACCATGCTTACAGGTTGTCCAAGGCGCTATATGGGTTAAAGCAAGCTCCAAGGACTTGGTATGAGCGTCTTCGCGACTTCCTCATCAAAAAGGGCTTCAAGATCGGGACCGTCGACACAACCTTATTCACAAAAAACATAACGGTGATATTTTCATTTGTCAAATATATGTTGGTGACATAATCTTTGGCTCGACAAATAATTATCATTGCAAGGAATTTGGTGAGTTGATGTCGAAAGAGTTTGAGATGTCTATGATTGGTGAGCTGACATACTTCCTCGGCTTTCAAGTCAAGCAAATGAAAGATGGTAACTTTCTCTCTCAAGAGAAGTATGCCTAAGACTTGTTGAAAATATTCAATATGGAGAAGTGCAAACCAATCAACACACCCATGCCAACAAATGGACATCTCGACCTAGATGAGGTAGGTAACTCGGTTGATCAAACTCTCTACCGTTCTATGATTGGTAGTTTATTGTATTTTACCGCATCTAGGCCCGATATCATGTTTAGTGTTTGTATGTGTGCTAGATTTCAATCAAATCCTAAGAAAGTTCATCTTCGCATTGTTAAAAGAATTCTTAGGTATCTTAATCACACCCCAAGCATTGGCCTTTGGTATCCCAAAGGAGCTACTTTTGATTTAATTGGCTATTCTAATTCGGATTATGCCAGCTGCAAAATTGATAGAAAAAGTACTTCTGGGGGTGCCATTTGCTTGGGAGATCACTAGTATCATGGACATCAAAGAAGCAAAATAGTGTTGCCTTGTCAACCGCCGAAGTGGAATACATTGCCGCGGGTGCTTGTTGCACACAAATTTTATATATGAAACAAACTCTTCTAGACTATGGTGTAGTTCTAGAAAAGGTACCTTTGTTGTGTGACAATGAGAGTGCTGTTAAAATTACTAATAATCCTGTACAACACTCTCGCACCAAGCACATTGATATCCATCATCACTTCCTTAGAGATCATGTTGCTAAAGGAGACATTATTTTAGAAGGAGTGAGATCGGAAGATCAATTAGCAGACATTTTCACAAAGCCACTAGATAAAATCCGCTTTTGCATGTTGAGGAATGAGTTAAACATCCTTGATCTCAGAAATTTCATTTAAAATCTCAAAATGGAGTTGTCAAGCCTGCATTGCATATTTAAATTTCTTGTATTGCATATAGGGCTTGTCTAACCTAGTTAAGATAACCGTCGACAAAGCGGGTGAAAAAGCTTAACTCGGTCTCAAACTTGACAAGTCTTAGTTTTAAGCTTTTAGTACTTAAATTCTTATTTACTATGCAATTGATGGTTCTTGAGATACGCATGATGCACTGCACTTAGGGGGAGTATTCAAAACTCAAAACATCAATAAAACCCCTAGTGCAAAGCCGCAATGCAAATCTCACCATTTGGTTATTTTCTCTAAAAAATATCTAGCCTATGGCAAAATATTTTGAAAATTATGAGAAAATATATGAGGGTACCAATACCTGTCCCAACATGTGTTCTTTTGTGTGCTTATAAGTTCGGATTTGGTTTGGTTCAAAATTGAATAGAAAATTTGAAAAATTTCAAAAACTCCCTCTGTCTGGGTTCACCTGACAGTCCGGTGTGCACCGGACATTGCACTGTGCACGGTCCGGTGCACCGGCTGGCGCACGCAGATCTCCTTTTCCTCTATGCACTGTCCGATGGTTCACCGGACAGCTACTGTGCGCTGTCCGGTGTGCACCGGACAGGCACTATAGGCTGTCTGGTGCGCCCATAATGTGTTTTTAAAAACGGTTTCCTGCCCGAGCCCGAGCCACAGGCTCCCACTCTCTCTCAGTTCTCCTGCCTCTGTACTCTCTAGCGTCTCTTCCCCCCTCTGTTCACTGATGGTGATTACCGACGGCCGTGCTCTGGTGATCCCCTCAAGCTCAGGCTTTGCTCCTCTACTCCCTCTAGTGAGCTTCCCCTGTCCCTTTCCCCCTCTCTCTCTCCATTCTCTCTGGACAGTGAGGTGGAAATTCACCCTCCTTTGCAACACTTCTCAAATTCTTGTGAAATTCTATGAATCCTGTGCATGTGTGTTACTAGTACACTTCTTGAGTTCCCCTGCAGGTAATCTTCTCCCTTTGGGAGGTTTCCTCCACTCATACAACCATTTCACCCTCAATTCAAAACCCCGCTCATCAACTGCTCGGTGAAATGCTCAAACCAGCCAAAATCGATCAAATTGATCCCAGATTTTTCCTGCACCTTCATATCACCTCTAGTAACACCTTCACCAAATTTCACGCCAATCCAATATCCCAGACACTAGTTTTCCACAAATCCACCTTTATAGCGATCAATTCCGAGTCGAGTGCCACTAATTCACTTTCTTCGCCAAATTCAAACCAAGCGCACACTTCACTCATATTTACCCATATAAACCCACTCGTGAAGTATCAACTCAATTCCAAGTCATTTCATGCCTCAATTCCAATTTCAAACCTCCTATGGCACTATTCCTCGTTCAAACGTTGTTTTCACGTCGTTTGACCTCTATATCGCCAAATCACTCAGTTTATGTGTCATAATTCTCTGTGTATGTATTTATTCACATTTCATATACTTATGACTATGTGACTAATACGTGCTCACCTCTTCTGTCATTTCAGTGACCTCGCCTGCCCGTGTGCCTATCTCCTGTCCTACCTGGATTCTCTCTCTTGAGGTTTCCAGGTACTCATTACTTCGACTATGATCTCTTCAGCTGCTATCTTCTCGTGCTCAGTCTTTCACTCATCTTTGCAGCACTCTGGTCAGGATGGTGTGCACGAAGAATAAGTCAGCGTCAGGGGGAGGAGACGATGAGGACCCTCCTCGCCCCTTCAGGCAGGTCAAGGGCAAGACCGTGTACTTAGAGCAGCAGGAAGGTCGTAAGAAGCGGTGTTTGGATAGAGCAGCCCGAGCAGCTCTTGCTGCAGCAGCAGCAGAGCAGGCTGAGCGAGGTCGACAGTTGTAGATATTGTTAGATCAGATTGCATACAGAGTTCGTCGACTCGCCTCTTGGCCTCGCTCCTCCGCTCCCTCTACACCCGCCACAGCTACGACTCCACCTCCCACTTCGCCAGCTCTAGTCACTCCCGAGCCATCCACCACTTCCACCATACCTACCACCTCCACCACTCCTGCTTCCACTGTTCCTTCTCCCGCTCCAATTTCCGCTCCACCCATTCCACCTTCCCGCTTCCGAGAGCGAGACGAGACCGAGGTGCGACCAATGGCTGTCGATCCTCGTCTGATTGATCTTCAGCGTGCTACTGCGGCCCAGGTACATCTTCAGACACGTACCCGTGGAGTCTTGGCTACTTGCTCAGAGGGACCCTGTAGCAGCAGATTTGTTCAGCACCAGAATTCAGGAGTCATTCTTTTGAGCTCAGTTGTCAGCATAGATAGCTCTGTGAGCGCACCGGCTATTAGATCTCCCTGCTTTTCTGCTAGCAACCGGTGCGGATTCTGAGGTGCGTCTCTCCTATCTGCTTGGACTTCTCACTCTACTCACTACGAGTGGCAGATATGTTGAGGAGTGGGTCCGAGTGTTTTATGCTTTAGTATGGATAGACCTCGACCACCAGTGGATGAGGTTTCGTTTTGAGCGAGAGGATGTCACTATTCATGCCAGCCAGATTCGCCAGCTGTTTGGATTTTCCGGGTCGTCGACTCGCCTTCACAGCCTATGCTATGGTACTTTTGATCCTCCTCGACGCCCTCACGGCGGAGTCGCTCTAGCCATAGCTCATGTCGCGGCCTTGTTCCGACCGCCTTTCACAGATGGGTCACGACGCTCTCCAGCAGATTTCACTCTAGCGGCCAAGTATCTCTATCAGATCATGAGACGGACACTACTGCCCCTGAATGGGTTATAGAGAGGCCACCACACACATTCAGCTCTGGCTACTTGGTGCTCTGATCATCCAAAAGGTAGCATGAGGGTGAACCGTCGTCGCTCGAGCAGTTGGTGGGGCGCCTGCACCATTCATCCAAAAGGTAGCATGAGGGTGAACTGTTGTTCACTTGTTCTCAATTGCTATGAATCAAGAGCAAGATAACATGTTTGTTATATGTTAAAGACCATCATCCTCTGAAGCATTATTCCCTCTCGGGTATAATGAATCTTAGACGAAGGTTATAAATAATAAGTCTTCATTATTCGCAAACATATAAAAATATATTCGCAAGGTATAATATTATGCCACATATTTATATCATAATGAATGTAAAAGCACTATTAAAGTTTGTATTACATTGATAATTTCCGCTTGTTTGAAGGTGATGGCACAAGGGCAATTACAATCTAGTGGAACAGTACGGGGTAATGTTCATCTATTTATAGACAATCGTACAGCTTCGTACGTTATTACATTCGTGCCCTCAACAATTACATACAGGGTTTACAAATGTCACAAGGATAGTATCATCATTTGTATTCAATAACTTGAACAGCTCCTTCTTCCTACGCTGTGTTCCTATCCCACCGTGATGAAGCTTGCTTCGTCGTACTTCTCTTGAGTTATGTCGAAGCTTTTCTGGTGATGAAGCTCCTGTAATATTTAGTATTACGCTGAAAGCAAATGGTTAGTCGTGTTTTTGAGGACCTTCGGAAGACGTAGGCCCCCAACAAGAACTCTTCCTTTGTAATAGGATAGTATTTATCTGTGATCCAGTCGGTGAGGTCCGTCCTCATAAATTCGATCTCTGGAATCCATCACACGGTTCTTTTTGTACCTGGTGAGGTCCACCCTCATAAACCCGGTCTCTAGCGTCCATCGCCTAACTCGTATATATCCAGTTATCAAGAATTTGCTCTCAGTTCAATCCTTTTCTTGCTTTCATTTACATATATTGTTTCCTCTAACCCCCGCGTGGTTTTCTAACTTCTATTGTGATCATGTAACTAGCTTGTCGCTTAGTTTGGACCCCCTCTTTGGTGCTCAACAGGGATCAAACTTCTAGGGACCTCCAGCCAGGGGAAAGGACCATGTTCTCGAGGGGTGGTCCAGAGCTAGGTAGCCACTTGGCCTGGTTCCATACCGAAAGACTACCCCCTTGAACAGCTGTCCTAGTACCTCAGACTGGGTCCCTAAAGATCCATACCTCGACCAAATTTAAGGGATGGTTCCTAAAACTCTGCTCGACAAGCTCCAGCTACATGATTCGAAAGATTGAGCACAACAGAGTAGGAGCCCTGAGGGTACAATGCTAAGCATTGTTCTTGAGTTGTGTATAGGATTGATTTCTGACTTGATCGCAGCTTCAGAAGTGCATTACCGCAAGGGGTACACCAGTAACGGGCGAGGTGGCTAACCACCCCATCACGCGCACATGTGCACAATACGGTGAACGGGCCATTTCATGTCCCATCACACATGCCATAGGTCAGTTGCTCGTGCCCATATCCAAGGTCGTACCTCACATTCTCATGCGATAACCTAGCTGACAGGGTGGCCATGGGGCCCTCTTTGGTTGGCTAGACCGGCCAAAGTGCCGATACAGGATCAAATAAGGAAGGACTCAATGAGATGCCCTGAAAGTCGCCTAGAGGGGGGTGAATAGGCGAAACCTGAAAATTATGAACTTTGAACACGCACTACACTTGGGGTTAGGGTTAGAAATAAATTTGGAGTGCGGAAGATTGTTTCTCTTTCTATGAGTTGCTCAATCAGTGCAGATAACTTTGGAAGCAACTCAAAAACGATGTGAGCAAGAGAACTTTAGAGAGAGAGGAGAGGGGAGAAACAAATCGAGTAAAGATCAACACAAGTGAACACGACAATTTATTTCCCGAGGTTCAGTTCCAAAGAACCTAGTCCCCATTGAGGAGGCCACAAAGGCCAGGTTTATTTCAACCATTTCCCTCTCTCAATCGATCACTTAGACCGGTCGAGTGCTTCTTCTTTATCACCTAGGACACTAAGACCCCGCAAGGATCACCACACAATTAGGTGTCTCTTGCTAGCTTTACAAAGCACTTAGAAAGCTTAGAGTGAGAAGAAGAAACCAATCCATGCAACAAAAGAAACACAAATGACCCTCTCTCAAGTCACTAAGCACTTGATTTGATTTTGGAACTTGGAGGGGATTGAATGCTTTGATTATGTCTTTGGAGTGTATTCTTTGCTCTTGTATTGAATGAGATGTGTGGGAGGCTTTGATGGCTTGAATGGAGGTGGTTGGGGGTATTTATAGCTTCCAACCACTTCCTAGCTGTTGGTTGACTTTGCTGTCGATGGGCACACCAGACAGTCCGGTGGTGCACCAGACATGGCACTATTCACTGTCCTGTGCGTGCCACGTCAGCCAACCGTTGGGGTTTGGAGTTGTTGACCATTGAAGTCATTTGTCCTCTTGCGGCATCGGACAGTACGGTGTGTTCTGACTTTGTAGTTCTGACTTCTGACTTCTGCACTGTTCATTGTTCCTTTGTCAGTGTAGTCGACCGTTGGTGAAGTTGACCGTTGCTCCGTTGGCTCACCGGACAGTCCGGTGAATTTTAGTGGAGTGGCTCTGAGAAAACCCGAGATCGGCCAGTTCGCGAGGGCTGCAGCCTAGGCCATCAAATAGTGTCCGGTGCGCCACTGGCTGCGCCCATTATTCTATGCTCCAAACTTTATAGAATTCCCCAACTCACTTTCTTTGTTGGTTTATATTGAACTTTATGCACCCGAGATAAATGACAACTAGGCAGACTAGTTAGTCCATATGGTTTGTGATGGGCATCAAACACCAAAATCGATTATAGGAAATAGTTAAGCCCATTTCCTTTTCATGCCCCCAACGGGCCGAGCCCCCCAGTGGGACCACTTGCCGAGACCTAACCCTACCGAAGGGTGGTCGGATCTCACTTGGATAACCCGTTTGTAGCTCAATGACCTCCTTCCCCGTGTCGACTAGGTCGATGAAAGGCGGCCCTCCCCTCAAACAGACCTCGAAAAGCCTTTCGAGAGGGGATGTGTGCAAATCAAGGATCAAGCCCTTAGAAGACGACCCGCTCAGAGGATCGTTGCCCAAGACTACGCCCGAATTCGGCACTAAGCGGCCTGATGCTCAGCGCGTGACGACCATCATATGAAGGGTCCACCCTAAACTGCTTGAGTACCAAATAAACCCCAAGCAATCCATGTGGATTGCTCGAGTGCTTAGGGGTTACATCTAGCAGATGCGCTTGCGCGCACCCGAGATTTTAGTCATCAATAAGAGACGAGCAAACCTAGACTCACGCTTAGCGCGTGACAACCATCGCAGGAAGGGTACACCCATAATCTGCGACCGAGTGAACCCCCTAAGCAATCCACATGGATTACTCGGGGTCTCGAGGGATACATCTAGCAGATGTGCTTGCATGCACCCAAGAATTTAGTCCTCAGCAAAAGCCCCTGTGCAACTCTAAGGTGTTACACAAAAGCTCGGGCCGGCTGTCGAGTACTCGGGAACCAGGTACACTAAATAGGCCCTTTAAAACTGACCAACTCCGATGACCAACTCTATGAGGTGGACTGACTGACCAACTCTCAATGACCAACTCTGATGACCAACTCTGATGACCAACTCTCCGGTGACCAACTCTGATGAACAACTCTGATGAACAACTCTCTAGTGATCAACTTCAATGACCCACTCTGATGACCAACTTCGATGACCAACTCCACCAACCAACTCTGTGAGGCGGACCAGCTAACAACTCCCCGATGACCAAGTCCGATGACCAACTCTCCGCCAATCTGCTCTGGCCGACCAACTCATCGTCGATTGACCTACGCAACACAAATATCTGGTCTAGTGCTACTGATCCACATCAGCTATGACGGGATGCGTCACCATCATGCTACGTTCAGACATATGCACAGCACACCGAATGGGCACCGGGGTCTCTACAGTGACCCGTACATTAGAAGGACGGAACAACACACCATACTGAGTGTACGCCCATGCACGCTGACAAGTGACAAAGGGCTCATGACGACAGGAGAAGCCACATCACGTGCAACCGCACCATGAGACTGATCCATGGGACTCGCCACATACCACTACAAAGACTTTAGTGATGGACTCTCTACAGGAACCAGAGTAACAGACGACGCCATACCGGGAGTATGGCAACACATGACCCTATGGAAGACCCACCATGACAACCCGGGGGAGCCAATATCTCTCTCTACTAGAAAACATATCTCCTCTATAAGGTCCTACCCTTGAGATATAAAAGGGTAGGGGCCCCTCCTTCCCACACGAGCACACCAATTGTAACACACCCTCAGCAATACTACGATCAGCACTACACTGGACAAGGATGCAAGCCAGAACCAATATAACCCACCGTCTCAAGACCATCCCCTTGAGTCCCACGCAGCTCATCATTCGGAGTGACTCCACGCTAACGTCCCCTTCGAACACAAATCTGACCATAGCTTCTAAAACCACGATAACTGAGTTCTCTCTTTTTAATTTCATTCCGCGTTTGAGGTCTGATCGCTGGTATTGAGTTTTTCGTTTAGTTTTCTATATTGTTGTGCCTTAGCCTTGGCGACTGACTTCTCCCAACCGACTTATATGCTGAAACAAATTCTCTATCCGACTCAACTTATCCGACTTAAATTGTTCGACTCATCATCCACCTTTTTTATTCTAAAAGTTTGTTTCCCTAGTACTGATGTTGTGATAGGTCGGGGGGTACTTATATATGTGCTTATGCCTAACAGTTCCTTGCATAAACCCTAGCGCTACTTTCACTGTAGTTTCTTCCTTTGAAATTCTTCTACCTCGGTGGCCCCGTGCCCGATTCCGCGCTCATCAGTGGTCCCATGGTGCCCAAGAAGAAGAAGAAGGGGGTGTAGCAGTTGTCATCCCCCTTATTGATCCCAATAGTCAAGTCCCTTTTGCGGTTACTATGCCTCCCTTATTTCTGAATCCGATCTGCTTCACCTCGTCCAGATGAGCGTTCTTCCTCTGAAAGAGTTGATTTCATGGTGTGTTTGGCAAGGGATCACTGTGCCCACAAAAGACACCCACGAGTCGTTGTTTTCGTTCCTTTCTCGATTCGGGGTCTCGGTTTACCTATCTCTTCCTTCTTTCACGGCCTTCTCGATTACTATTCTCTTAATTTAACCCATTTGAATTTTAATTCTGTTCTTCAAATTTCCATTTTCATGCACCTCCGTGAAGCCTTTCTTGGGATTAGCCCACATTTTGTATTGTGGAAATATCTCTACCATTGTAAGCTAGGGATGGCGAGTGGGTAGCATCAGGTGGTTGGGGGCCAGCCTATAGCTGAGGTAACAAAGTTGAATACCTAGATATCCCCCTAAAGAATAGCATTAAAGCGTGGCGATTTGAATGGTTTACCATGGAGAACCACAATAATTCCATGCCTCCCCGTTCTAGGTGGCAACTGTAACAGGACCGCCCAATCTATAAAAGCACAAGTACTAAAAAACATCTGCTTCCACAGTTGTTTAACTTACTTGAGCCTATATTTACCCGGTAGACCGCCAAGTATCCCAAAGGACCTTGGTAAATCAACTCACAACTAAGATCGCAAATTAAGTAAATACACGTTCACATACTGGAGTTTTGCAACAGAAATAATATTACAATGATTTTACAAATAAAGAGATGGGAGTAAGTACAAAACTTTATTTGAAAGAAATACAGCTTTGAACAATATAGATATAACCATAGTTTTAAAATACGTTGCTAGTTGAATGACAATCCTCTAGAAAAAGCAGAGATGAGATAACTATATAGAAGGCCGAACCTACCGACACTTATCCACCATCCTCAAGCCTAGATCTTCACCTACAACATGGTGGGATAAACCCTAAGTACTCAAATGTACTCAGCTAGACATACGCATCCAAAACCAGGAAATAAGAAAGTAAAAGACACCAAAGATCATGCAAGGCTTTATCTGGAGCTGGCTCTTTCTTTTGGAAGAGTACATGAATTAATGTATCTATTAGCAACTTAAAGGGCGTCATGATTCTTAACCATCGTTTAGCAGTTCACTTTTACCTATTCTACGACAAATCTACGTTAGCACCTGATTAACTAGATGACAATTAGCAGTTCATTATGTCTAGTTATAGCTTTAGTGATTAATCAAATTCGGCGAGTATCTCAGACAAGCAAGAGTAACCCAAACCCTTGATTTTAATTATTCATGTCATCATCCTTAATCAACATCAACATCCTCATGATTATCATTGTGTAGTCCTTACTACGATGAGATAGATCAAGTCAAGTGCTCACTATCCAGGAGCGATGGTGATTTGAATTGATTACTAACCAGCTGTCGGGGTATTCCTAACACGAACTATACCCACAGTACTTCGTGAGATACGGTCACCACCATACATATTCTTGTATCAGCCTGACTGCACTTTGTAGATTCAACAGGAGCCACCATACCCAGGGACCCCTCGACTACCAGAGGGTCAGGGTGTACCATGCACCATGAGTCATCTCGTCGAGTCCCCGTCACTCGTCAACCACACCAGTAGGTGCACCGCAAGGTCGCGAATCCGGCTGTACTAGTACTCTGGCTTCGCGGTCAAAACGAGTTATCCAACCAGCTAAGTGATTAGGCATGCGTTCAACATGACTTGAGGGACCACAACAGTACGGTCTTTAATCGATACTGAAAGTCGCCTAGAGGGGGTGAATAGGGCGAAACTGAAATTTACAAAGTTAATCACAACTACAAGTCGGGTTAGCGTTACAAATAGAAATGAGTCTGTTGGGGACTTGTTCTCAAATGCTTCGGATTAAGAACAAGGCAACATAAAAAGTGTTAAATGATAAAGCCCTTCGTCCTTTGAAACATTATTTCCCTTCGGGATATAATGTGTTCCGGACGAAGGTCACAAACAACATATCTTCGTAAGCACAATAAACTATTACGAAGAACTTACATGCAACATAAAAAGTAATATAAACATTTAAATATTATCACAACGTCATTTCTATTTTATTATCATATAAAAATAGAAATGACTTTAGATTACAAGTGTACCTTCGGATTGCAGGAAGGCAAAAGTACAAGGATGACGGAAAGCAAATGCCAAGTCAGCGGGAGTACTGTTCATCTATTTATAGGCGTGGGACGTAGCCCATGCAAAATTACATTCATGTCCATTACATTTGCTAATGACTTATGGGAATCTATTAAGGCCTAAGTAGTCTTTTCATCTTTAAGTCGGTTCCCCTTTCTGCTATCGCGACGAAGCTTTCTGCGCATAGCTTCGGCTGTGCACCATCCTTCGTACAACTTGGTAATCAGCTTCGTTCTGACCGTACTCCATGTTCATGATCTGAGTCCGAAGATACCTGTTCATATAATTCACTTGGAAAATATTGTCAAATCATGTTTTTGAGGACCTTCGGAGGACGAAGGCCCCCAACAGTAGCCCCTCGCAATATTAATTTGTTAGTGATAAATTCAGATTGCGATATGGACGAAGGTCTTAAGCCGAAGGTCCGAAAAAACACCTTCCCTTTGCTAGAATAGCAAAAGTCACTGACACCTGGGACCACGCAGTTTCCGTCATATCGAGTGTATAAATAGGAGCCCGCCACATTTAATTTGGCACGCTCTCTTTGCCATCTGTTTTTCCTGCTTATAAAACTTTCTACCCAAAAATATTTGTTTTCTTTCCTAGTTTTAAGCTTCGGAAGCGAGAAGTAGGATCTCCGAAGAGATGTCTGAGGAGAAGAAGGCTGTTGTCGAGATGAAGCTAAGTCTCTCTGAAGAGAAGAACCTGGGCTTTCTTGAGGCAATGTCGAAGACCAATACAGAAAAGATCACCAAAGAGACTTTAGAAGGTTTATCTGAAGATACTGGTGACAGCGACAGTTATGATGTAGAAAGCGGCGGGGGAGAGTCTGAAGATTGACCATGGCGGCCAAGTCACTCGGTTTTCGGGAAAACCACTATTAAGCAGAGTCATATTGACAATATGAGGGGGAGATATTTTCGAGATATATCTATTGTGAGGGCTGATGCTGGAGAAAAGACTTCTCCTACCCCCGAAGAAGATGAGGTCGTGATCTTCCGAAGCTTTCTCAAGGCTGGGCTTCGGTTCCCCCTAAGCAGCTTTGTTGTCGAAGTCCTGAAGACATTTCAAATCTACCTTCATCAAATTACTCCCGAAGCTATCATAAGAATGGGAATCTTTGTCTGGGCTGTGAAAAGCCAAGGTTTAGAACCAAATGCTAAAAGTTTTTGCAAAATTCATGAGTTGGTATATGAGACGAAGCCCTGGGGGAAAGAACAATATCACAACAACTTTGGTTGTTACAGCTTCGGTGCCCGCTCCGGGTCAAGCTGCCCTGTGCCAACCTTTCGGAAGAGGTGGCCCGGTGCCTGGATGACAGAATGGTTCTATGTAAAGAATGACTTGACAGCGCAGGAAGATGTTAAGAGTATCATTATGCGCCCCATCTGGCAACGCTTCGGACTCCGAAAGCCGAAGGTTGAAATGGATGAAGCGGCCGAAGAATGCCAAAGAGCCTTCGGCGTAATCTGCTCTTTTATTGGGACAAGGGATCTGGTCCAAGAGCATATTGCCTTCAGGGTGTGGCCACTTGCAGGAAAGTGGGATATGCCGAAGGAGACCATCAAAGAGTCTGACGAAGGTGGACTAGTCAGACTAAAATACACATTCAAATACGGGGATAAGTTTGTTGAACCTGATGACGACTGGTTAAAAAGCATTGAAACATTAAGTGACGAACTGCTTGGGGTATATTCGAAGGCCGAGAACACTGCATTATCGGCAGCCTTCGGAGGCCGAAAGAAGAAGAGGCTCAACCGGGTATTTGATGCAATCGGGTTTGTCTACCCTGACTATCATTATCCGGTGCCGGGCCGCAAAAGAAAAAATACTTCTCCTGCAACAGAAGTTGCCACAAGTGCTTCTAGTGAGCCAGCGCCGCAAAGAAAAAAGATGAAGGTGCTCACCCACCGGGCACGTTTTATTGAGCCTGCCACAGTGCCTGAATTTATTGGTAAAGTCTCCTTGGCCACTGAAAGTACAGAGCCAGCTCCAGTGCCGAAGATCGAAGAAAAAACTGAAGTACCTTCAGCAGAGAAAGCAGAAAAACCAAAAATTGAAGGACCAAAAATATTAGAAATCTTAAGTCCTTCAGCAAGTGTTGAAACAATAAAAAATCAAAAGGGTCCATCGGTAACCCCGAAAAGAAAAAGAATGGTGAACGTGCTAGATGTTTTGGAGACAATTAAGTCTTCAAGCATAACTCCAAAGAAGAAACAACTTGAAGTGTCTACTGAAGCTTTAGTTGCTGAAGCTTCGAAGCAACAACTTGAAGTTGAAGCTGGGACTTTAGATCCCACCAAGGAACAACCTTTGGAAACCGAAGAAAAAATAAAAATGTCAGAGCCAATTTTGGTTGAAGAAATTGACACTGCTGCCCCCGAAGCTCCTTCCACCATATGCGATTACATTGTGCGACATGCTTCGGGGAAGAAATTATCTGAAGAAGAGATTTATGAAGCCAACCACTATGCCAAAGAATTAAAATATCCGAAGGGGGCACTAGTGTTCAATGGGACAAACGAAGATGACTTCCTATACTGTCTCCCTGACAACAAAGAATTATCTGTCTGCCGGGAGATGGCTAGGAGTATGGGGTTTCCGAAGCTTGAAGCTGGACTATGCGCTATGACGAAGGAGGATCTTGCGGATAGCCTTGCATATAATAGTCTGAAGGTGCGAGAATTGCGCATTTTGGAAACTTTATGATTCGAAATCTATTGTTTTATTCTTATACTAACTTTTTACATATAGGGATTAATACTAAGCAACGCGCTGAGAGCGCAAAAGAGTGCCGAAGACGAAAGCTATGAAATTGCCTTCAACAACCTTCGAACAGAGGTTATCAAGCTAAGGAACGAAGCCCTGGAAAAGGACAAGATTCTAGTTACATTAGTGGATAAAGTAAAGGAGAACGAAGCTGCGTCCAAAGCCCAAATTGCAGCTCAAAAGCACGAGATTGACGATCTTCGGAAGCAATTGGCCCGGGCGAAAGAAGAACGCATACTTGAAGAAACGAGGCGGGAATGTAGTGACCAATGGGCTAATCATTTGGAAGGAACCGTTGAAGAGTTTCGGTCTTCTAAGAAAAGGTGCTACGAAAAATCCATGGATTGTGTAAAGAAAATAAAAACCAGCTTCGCCAGTGTTGGCGCATTTTCGAGTGAAGAAGATTTTGTGACAGGTAACCCAGAAGGGCCGATAGAATGGATCTGCCACGAAGCTGAAGCCTTCGAAGAAATTCTAAACAGTCGAGGAGACATTTGCGCCTTCTCGGGTGCCAGGGGGATTGCTTCTATACTGGAGAAAAAAGGCTGCGATCATGTTAAGGTTCTTGCACAATCCGAAGCCAGCTTATCCCCTGAAGATATTAAAGACCCCTCGGCCGAAGCTAGCCAGGCTGGTGGAAAATTTTTCACCGACGTCTGGGACAATGGTGGCCGAGAAATGGCCCGAGAAATCATTCAGAAAAGTGAGAAAGGCATTCACGACGCTAGAGAAGTAGCTAAGGCCGCTGACAAAAGCTCAGAGCCCGAAGGGCAATTAGGTATTAGCTAATGGTTTTTATTGCGTTGTAATTTTTGATTTTAAACTTCGTTCACAATTTGTAATAGCAATGTGGCCGTATCATGTTCTCCTTCAGATCCTACTAAAGCGTCTCCGGGCCCTCACCCGAAAGGGGACGAAGAAATTAAAAAGATGGCTGAAGCTATCATGGATGAAGTTGTTAACCGACTCCTGAACGAAGCTGCCGAAGTTGTTTTGAGAGAAGACTAAGCACTTTTGTAAAGACTTCTTGAAATGAAACATGTGTGACAATTTGTAACACTGTGATATATTTGCTTTTAATGACTCGATTCTTTACGATGCATGAAACTTTACATACGTACCGTTTTTGAGGCTTCGGCGAAAAAACACCTTCCCTTCTTTTCATGCTTCGTGAAGATAGAAAAACTTTTATGCATCACGACAATGCTCATAGTGCCCTGATGAAGGATATCCAAGCTTCATGAAAATATTCTCCGAAGCTATATTCCAAAGATCAATATTGTGTCCCCTTGTGACTTAGCACGATTTTTACTTTCTCAAAGTATCCTTCCGAAGGTTGGTACTGTGTCCCCTTCTTTTGCCATATGCAACATGATGTATGATGCTTATGCTATGCAAAATGATGTGATGATGTTATGTTATGTAGATGACATTTGTTCCGAAGATACACACATATCCCCGTAAAACACAAAATATTTTTGTACCAGCGCTGACTTTTCGCTGTATGCTCTGCATTCCCTTAGGAACGACTTTGGAGCTTCTTCGCCTTTTACTTAGGCGGTATCAGCGGTGACTTTTCGCTGTAAGCTCTGCATTCCCTTAGGAACGACTTTGGAGCTTCTTCGCCCTTTACTTAGGCGGTATCAGCGTTGACTTTTTGCTGTATGCTCTGCATTCCCTTTGGAACGACTTTGGAGCAGAAAACTTACACTGCGTTCCCTTTGGAACGACTTTTTGTGATTTCAGCAAACTTTCTCTGCGTTCCTTAGAACGACTTTTTGTTGCTTCGAAGGATTTTCGATAATTCGAAGGTCCTCCTTGTTATCGTAAATTTTTAAGCTTCAGCAACTTAAGCCTGAGAAAATACATTTTCCTTGGAGCAAGCAAAGAAACTTTTACATGAAAACTAAAAAAATGTCCTTTATTACACAGAAAATAGAACTGAATGGAAAAAACTGGTAGGATATTTGTCAATAGATGTGCTTCGACTCTGGCACAGTGCTATTGACTGTGCGAGCTTCGGATTGTTCTCTGAGATCCCTTTGGTGTGGAGCATATTGGCTCCCTTCTGGCTGTTGGCCTTGTTGCAACGGTGGTGGAGGCGGAGGCTGTTGCCAGGAAGCTTGAGGTTGACTCACCGAAGCAACAGAAACTGCAGGGTGGTTGCCTATGTATTCTGGGATGTAAGGCGGATGGTACGAAGCAGTATGCATGACCTGCTTCGGCTGAGCTTGTTGCGCTGCAGCTTCGGCTATCTCCTTTTGCTTCTGGATGGTAACATGGCACATCCTGGTGGTATGGCCCTTGTTTTCACCACAGAATAAGCAAAATACTCTCCTTGGTTGATCTCCAAATCTTCCGCCGAAGCCCCTGGCGCCTCTGCCTCTTGGAACTGGTGGCCGGAAGAAACTTTGCTGTTGCCCCGAAGCCTGTGAGGAGCACTGCGGCCTGTTCTGCTGACTCCCCTTATCATCATTTTGAGTAGAGTTGTGGATGGACCTGACATGCCTCGGATAGAATCTTCCTCCGAAGCCCCTGGTCATTTCAGAAAACCTGAAAGCCTCCTCCCTTCTTTGACGAAAATCATTGTCGGCACGAATATACTCGTCCATCTTCTGGAGCAATTTCTCCAAAGTTTGAGGAGGCTTCCTAGCAAAGTATTGAGCTGAAGGTCCAGGCCGAAGTCCCTTGATCATGGCCTCAATGACAATTTCGTTGGGCACCGTTGGTGCCTGCGCCCTCAAACGCAAGAACCTTCTGACATACGCCTGAAGGTATTCTTCATGATCCTGAGTGCATTGGAACAGGGCCTGAGCAGTGACCGGCTTCGTCTGAAACCCTTGGAAGCTGGTTAACAACATGTCCTTCAGTTTTTGCCATGAAGTGATCGTTCCTGGTCGAAGGGAGGAATACCAGGTTTGAGCAACACTCCTGACAGCCATAACAAAAGACTTTGCCATGACCGCAGCATTGCCACCATACGAAGATACTGTTGCTTCGTAGCTCATCAAAAACTACTTTGGGTCTGAATGGCCATCGAATATGGGAAGCTGGGGCGGCTTATAGGACGGAGGCCAAGGTGTAGCCTGCAGCTCAGCGGACAAGGGAGAAGCATCATCGAAAACAAAATTTCCATGATGGAAATTGTCATACCAGTCATCTTCGTTGAAGAAACCCTCCTGATGAAGGTCTTTTTGTTGAGGCCTTCGGTTCTGCTCATCATGAGTAAGATGGCGAACTTCTTCAGAAGCTTCGTCTATCTGCCTTTGCAGTTCAGCTAGCCTGGCCATCTTTTCCTTCTTCCTCTGCACCTGTTGATGAAGCATCTCCATATCTCTGATCTCTTGGTCTAGCTCATCCTCTTGAGGCGTCGGGCTGACAACCTTCCTCTTCTGGCTTCGGGCCTCCCGAAGAGAGACAGTCTCCTGATTGTGGTCCAGCGGTTGGAGAGCTGCAGTGCCAGCTGCTGAAGCTTTCTTCGGCGCCATAGCGAAGGTTGATGATCGCCGAGGGCGCTCAAAGACTCAAAGAGTGGAAGTGAGTTCACCGGAGGTGGGCGCCAATGTTGGGGACTTGTTCTCAAATGCTTCGGATTAAGAACAAGGCAACATAAAAAGTGTTAAATGATAAAGCCCTTTGTCCTTTGAAACATTATTTCCCTTCGGGATATAATGTGTTCCGGACGAAGGTCACAAACAACATATCTTCGTAAGCACAATAAACTATTACGAAGAACTTACATGCAACATAAAAAGTAATATAAACATTTAAATATTATCACAACGTCATTTCTATTTTATTATCATATAAAAATAGAAATGACTTTAGATTACAAGTGTACCTTCGGATTGCAGGAAGGCAAAAGTACAAGGATGACGAAAAGCAAATGCCAAGTCAGCGTGAACAGTACGGGAGTACTGTTCATCTATTTATAGGCGTGGGACGTAGCCCATGCAAAATTACATTCATGTCCATTACATTTGCTAATGACTTATGGGAATCTATTAAGGCCTAAGTAGTCTTTTCATCTTTAAGTCGGTTCCCCTTTCTGCTATCGCGACGAAGCTTTCTGCGCATAGCTTCGGCTGTGCACCATCCTTCGTACAGCTTGGTAATCAGCTTCGTTCTGACCGTACTCCATGTTCATGATCTGAGTCCGAAGATACCTGTTCATATAATTCACTTGGAAAATATTGTCAAATCATGTTTTTGAGGACCTTCAGAGGACGAAGGCCCCCAACAGAGTCCGAGAGAGAGGGCGCAAAACAAATCGCGAGCGAATAAAGAGTGAGACACGTGGATTTGTTTTACCGAGGTTCGGTTCTCGCAAACCTACTCCCCGTTGAGGAGGCCACAAAGGCTGGGTCTATCTCAACCCTTTCCCCCTCTCAAACGGTCCCTCGGACCGAGTGAGATTCTCTTCTCAAATCAACCGGGAACAAAACTTCCCCGTAAGGACCACCACACAATTGGTGTGCCTTGCCTTGGTTACAAATGAGTTTTGATCACAAGAACAAATGAGAAATAAAAGAAGCAATCCAAGCGCAAGAGCTCAAAAGAACACAACAAATCTCTCACTAATCACTAAAGCCTTGTGTGGAATTGGGAGAGGATTTGATCACTTTGGTGTGTCTTGTATTGAATGCCTAGCTCTTGTAAGGTGTAGAAGTGTGAAAACTTGGATGACTTGAATGTGGGGGTGGTTGGGGTATTTATAACCCCAACCACCAAACTAGCCGTTTGGTGAAGGCTATTGTCGCATGGCACACCGGACAGTCCGGTGCGCCAGCCATGTCACTCGGCCGTTAGGGTTCGACCGTTGGAGCTCTGACTGGTGGGGTCGCCTGGCTGTCCGGTGGTGCACCGGACATGTACTGTAGACTGTCCGGTGTGCCACCTGCGCGTGCTCTGCTCCTCTGCGCGTGCTGCCGCGCATTTAATGCTGTAGCAGGTGACCGTTGGCGCGGACTAGCCGTTGCTCCGTCATTACACCGGACAGTCCGGTGTGCACCGGACATGTCCGGTGAATTATAGCGGAGCGGATTCCCGAAGCTGGCGAGTTCAGAGTCGCATCTCCTTGGAGCACCGGACACTGTCCGGTGAATTATAGCGCGGCGCCTCTGAGTTTTCCCGAAGGTGCGAAGTTTAGCTTGGAGTCCCCTGCACCACCGGACACTGTCCGGTGGCACACCGGACAGTCCGGTGCGCCAGACCAGGGTGCCTTCGGTTGTCCCTTTACTCTTTTGTTTGAACCCTTTTTCTTGGTCTTTTTATTGACTTATTGTGAACCTTTGGCACCTGTAGAACTTATGAACTAGAGCAAACTAGTTAGTCCAAATATTTGCGTTGGGCAATTTAACCACCAAAATCAATTTAGGAAATAGGTGTAAGCCTAATTCCCTTTCAATCTCCCCCTTTTTGGTGATTGATGCCAACACAAACCAAAGCAAATATAGAAGTGCATAATTTGAACTAGTTTGCATATGCAAGTGCAAAGGTTACTTAGAATTGAGCCAATAACTATTACTTACTAGATATGCATGGATTGTTTCTTTATTTTTAACATTTTGGACCACGCTTGCACCACATGTTTTATTTTTGCAAATTCTTTTTGTAAAACCTTTTCAAAGTCTTTTTGCAAAATAGTCAAAGGTAAATGAATAAGATTTTGAGAAGCATTTTCAAGTTTTGAAATTTTCTCCCCTTGTTTCAAATGCTTTTCCTTTGACTAAAAACAAAACTCCCCCTCAATAAATTCTCCTCTTAGTGTTCAAGAGGGTTTTAAGATACTAATTTTTGAAGGTGCTACTTTCTCCCCCTTTAGAACACAACGAGATACTAATTTGAAATTCACCGATTGACAATCATTAGTTTTAAAAATTAGGGTGGTGGTGCGGTCCTTTTGCTTTGGGCTAATACTTTCTCCCCCTTTGGCATGAATCGCCAAAAATGGATACTTAGAGTGAAATATAAGCCCTTTCCTAACTATTTTCTCCCCTTTGGCAAATAAAATATATGAGTGAAGATTATACCAAAGACGAAGAAGTGCTTGGAGCGATGGCGAAGGATGAGTAGTGGAGTGGAGTGGAAGCCTTTGTCTTCGCCGAAGACTCCAATTCCCTTTCAATATACCTATGACTTGGTTTGAAATTCACTTGAAAACATATTAGTCATAGCATATATAAAAGAGACATGATCAAAGATATATTTTTGAGCTATGTGTACAAGACATCAAAAGAAATTTCTAGAATCAAGAATATTTAGCTCATGCCGAAGTTTGGTAAAAGTTTGTTCATCTAGTGGCTTGGTAAAGATATCGGCTAATTGATCTTTAGTATTAATGTATGCAATCTCGATATCCCCCTTTTGTTGGTGATCCCTAAGAAAATGATACCGAATGGCTATGTGTTTAGTGCGGCTATGCTCAACGGGATTATCCGCCATGCGGATTGCACTCTCATTATCACATAGAAAAGGAACTTTGGTTAATTTGTAACCATAGTCCCGTAGGGTTTGCCTCATCCAAAGCAATTGTGCGCAACGATGTCCTGCGGCAATGTACTCGGCTTCGGCGGTAGAAAGAGCGACCGAATTTTGCTTCTTTGAAGCCCAAGACACCAAGGATCTTCCCAAGAACTGGCAAGTCCCCGATGTGCTCTTTCTATTAATCTTACACCCCGCCCAATCGGCATCCGAATAACCAATTAAATCAAATGTGAATCCCCGAGGGTACCAAAGCCCAAACTTAGGAGTATAAGCCAAATATCTCAAGATTCGTTTTACGGTCGTAAGGTGAGATTCCTTAGGGTCGGCTTGGAATCTTGCACACATGCATACGGAAAGCATAATGTCCGGTCGAGATGCACATAAATAGAGTAATGAACCTATCATCGACCGGTATACCTTTTGATCGACGGATTTACCTTCCGTGTCGAGGTCGAGATGCCCATTGGTTCCCATGGGAGTCTTGATGGGCTTGGCATCCTTCATTCCAAACTTGTTTAGAATGTCTTGAGTATACTTCGTTTGGCTAATGAAGGTGCCCTCTTGGAGTTGCTTCACTTGAAATCCTAAGAAATACTTCAACTCCCCCATCATTGACATCTCGAATTTCTGTGTCATGATCCTACTAAATTCCTCACATGTAGATTCGTTAGTAGACCCAAATATAATATCATCAACATAAATTTGGCATACAAACAAATCATTGTCAAGAGTTTTAGTGAATAGAGTAGGATCGGCCTTGCCGACTTTGAAGCCATTTGCAATAAGGAAATCTCTTAGGCATTCATACCATGCTCTTGGGGCTTGCTTGAGCCCATAAAGCGCCTTAGAGAGCCTATAGACATGGTTAGGGTACTTACTGTCTTCAAAGCCGGGAGGTTGCTCAACATAGACCTCTTCCTTGATTGGTCCATTGAGGAAGGCACTCTTCATGTCCATTTGGTAAAGCTTGAAGCCATGGTAAGTAGCATAGGCTAATAGTATGCGAATTGACTCAAGCCTAGCTACGGGTGCATAGGTTTCACCGAAATCCAAACCTTCGACTTGGGAGTATCCCTTGGCCATAAGTCGAGCTTTGTTCCTTGTCACCACACCATGCTCATCTTGCTTGTTGTGGAAGACCCATTTGGTTCCTACAACATTTTGGTTAGGACATGGAACTAAATGCCATACCTCGTTCCTAGTGAAATTGTTGAGCTCCTCTTGCATCGCCATCACCCAATCCGAATCTTGGAGTGCTTCCTCTACCCTGTGTGGCTCAATAGAGGAAACAAAAGAATAATGCTCACAAAAATGTGCAACACGAGATCTAGTGGTTACCCCCTTATGAATGTCGCCGAGGATGGTGTCGACGGGGTGATCTCGTTGGATTGCTTGGTGGACTCTTGGGTGTGGCGGCCTTGGTTCTTCATCCTCCTTGTCTTGGTCATTTGCATCTCCCCCTTGATCGTTGCCGTCATCTTGAGGTGGCTCATTATTTTGATTTTCTCCTTCATCAACTTGAGCCTCGTCCTCATTTTGAGTTGGTGGAGATGCTTGCGTGGAGGAGGATGGTTGATCTTGTGCATTTGGAGGCTCTTCGGATTCCTTAGGACACACATCCCCAATGGACATGTTCCTTAGCGCGATGCACGGAGCCTCTTCATTACCTATCTCATCAAGATCAACTTGCTCTACTTGAGAGCCGTTAGTTTCATCAAACACAACGTCACAAGAAACATCAACTAGTCCTGAGGACTTGTTAAAGACTCTATATGCCCTTGTGTTTGAATCATATCCTAGTAAAAAGCCTTCTACAGTCTTAGGAGCAAATTTAGATTTTCTACCTCTTTTAACAAGAATAAAGCATTTGCTACCAAAGACTCTAAAATATGAAATGTTGGGCTTTTTACCGGTTAGGAGTTCGTATGATGTCTTCTTGAGGATTCGGTGTAGATATAATCGGTTGATGGCGTAGCAAGCGGTGTTAACCACCTCGGCCCAAAACCGATCCGGCGTCTTGTACTCATCAAGCATGGTTCTCGCCATGTCCAATAGAGTTCGATTCTTCCTCTCCACTACACCATTTTGTTGTGGGGTGTAGGGGGAAGAGAACTCATGCTTGATGCCCTCCTACTCAAGGAAGCCTTCAATTTGTGAATTCTTGAACTCCGTCCCGTTGTCGCTTCTTATCTTCTTGATCCTTAAGCCGAACTCATTTTGAGCTCGTCTCAAGAATCCCTTTAAGGTCTCTTGGGTTTGAGATTTTTCCTACAAAAAGTATACCCAAGTGAAGCGAGAATAATCATCCACAATAACTAGACAGTACTTACTCCCGCCGATGCTTATGTAAGCTATCGGGCCGAATAGGTCCATGTGTAGGAGCTCCAGTGGCCTGTCAGTCGTCATGATGTTCTTGTGTGGATGATGAGTGCCAACTTGCTTCCCTGCTTGGCATGCGCTACAAATCCTGTCTTTCTCAAAATGAACATTTGTTAATCCTAAAATGTGTTCTCCCTTTAGAAGCTTATGAAGATTCTTCATTCCAACATGGGCTAGTCGGCGGTGCCAGAGCCAACCCATGTTAGTCTTAGCAATTAAGCAAGTGTTGAGTTCAGCTCTATCAAAATCTACCAAGTATAGCTGACCCTCTAACACTCCCTTAAATGCTATTGAATCATCACTTCTTCTAAAGACAGTGACACCTACATCAGTGAATAGACAGTTGTAGCCCATTTTGCATAATTGAGATACGGAAAGCAAATTGTAATCTAATGAATCAACAAGAAAAACATTGGAAATGGAATGGTCAGGAGATATAGCTATTTTACCCAAACCTTTGACCAAACCTTGATTTCCATCCCCGAATGTGATAGCTCGTTGGGGATCTTGGTTTTTCTCGTAGGAGGAGATCATCTTCTTCTCCCCTGTCATGTGGTTTGTGCACCCGCTATCGATGATCCAACTTGTGCCCCCAGATGCATAAACCTACAAAACAAATTTAGTTCTTGACTTTAGGTACCCAAACGGTTTTGGGTCCTTTGGCATTAGACACAAGAACTTTGGGTACCCAAACACAAGTCTTAGAGCCCTTGTGTTTGCCCCCAACAAACTTGGCAACTACCTTGCCGGATTTGTTAGTTAAAACATAAGATGCATCAAAAGTTTTAAATGAAATGTCATGCTCATTTGATGCACTAGGAGTTCTCTTCTTAGGCAACTTAGCACGGGTTGGTTGCCTAGAGCTAGATGTCTCACCCTTATACATAAAAGCATGATTAGGGCCAGAGTGAGACTTCCTAGAATGAATTCTCTTAATTTTGCTCTCGGGATAACCGGCAGGGTACAAAATGTAACCCTCGTTATCCTGAGGCATGGGAGCCTTGCCCTTAACAAAATTTGACAATCTTTTAGGAGGAGCATTAAGTTTGACATTGTCTCCCTTTTGGAAGCCAATGCCATCCTTGATGCCAGGGCGTCTCCCACTATAGAGCATACTACGAGCAAATTTAAATTTTTCATTCTCAAGTACGTGCTCGGCAATTTTAGCATCTAGTTTAGCTATATGATCATTTTGTTGTTTAATTAAAGCCATATGATCATGAATAGCATCAATATCAATATCTCTACATCTAGTGCAAATAGAAGTATGCTCAATGGTAGATGTAGAGGGTTTGCAAGAATTAAGTTCAACAATCTTAGCACGCAAAATATCATTGTTATCTCTAAGATCGGAAATTGTCACATTGCAAACATCAAAATCTTTAGCCTTAGCAATTAATTTCTCATTTTCAATCCTAAGGCTAGCAAGAGAGTCATTCAATTCTTTAACCCTAGCATGTAGATCAACATTATCATCTTTAGGATTGGGAATTGAAACATTACAAACATGAGAATCAACCTTAGCATTTAAACTAGCATTTTCATTTCTAAGGTTGGCAATTAAATCATGGCATGTGCTTAGCTCACTAGTTAATTTCTCACATTTTTCAACTTCTAGAGCATAAGCATTTTTAATCTTAACATGCTTTTTGTTTTCCTTGATTAGGAAGTCCTCTTGGGAGTCCAAGAGATCATCCTTTTCATGGATGGCACTAATTAATTCATTTAGGTTTTCCTTTTGTTGCATGTTTAGGTTGGCAAAAAGGGTACGCAAATTATCTTCCTCATCACTAGCATTATCATCACTAGAGGATTCATATTTAGTGGAGGATTTGGATTTAACCTTCTTCCTTTTGCCGTCCTTGGCCATGAGGCATTTGTGGCCGACGTTGGGGAAGAGAAGACCCTTGGTGACGGCAATGTTTGCGGCGTCCTCATCGGAGGAGGAGTCGGTGGAGCTCTCATCGGAGTCCCACTCCCGACAAACATGGGCATTGCCGCCCTTCTTCTTGTAGTATCTTTTCTTCTCCTTTCTTCTCCCCTTCTTGTCGTTGTCCCTGTCACTATCACTTGATAATGGACATTTAGCAATAAAGTGACCGGGCTTACCACACTTGTAGCAAACCTTCTTGGAGCGGGGCTTGTAATCTTTCCCCCTCCTTTGCTTGAGGATTTGGCGGAAGCTTTTGATGATAAGCGCCATCTCCTCATTGTCAAGCTTGGAGGCGTCGATTGGTTGTCTACTTGATGTAGACTCCTTCTTCTTCTCCTCTGTCGCCTTGAATGCGACCGATTGTGCCTCGGGCGTGGAGGAGGTGCCTTGCTCGATGATTTTCTTTGAGCTTTTAATCATTAGCTCAAAGCTCACAAATTTTCCTATTACTTCCTCGGGAGACATTAGCTTATATCTGGGATCACCTCGAATTAATTGAACTTGTGTAGGGTTAAGAAAAACGAGGGATCTAAGAATAACCTTGACCATCTCATGGTCATCCCATTTTTCGCTCCCGAGGTTGCGCACTTGATTCACCAAGGTCTTCAAGCGGTTGTACATGGATTGCGGATCTTCCCCTTGGTGAAGCATGAAGCGACCGAGCTCCCCCTCGATCGTCTCCCGCTTGGTGATCTTTGTCACCTCGTCTCCTTCGTGCGTGGTCTTGAGTACGTCCCAAATTTCCTTCGCACTCTTTAACCCTTGCACCTTATTATACTCCTCTCGACTTAGAGAGGCGAGGAGTATAGTGGTGGCTTGGGAGTTAAAGTGGTGGATTTGGGCCACTTCGTCCGAGTCGTAGTCTTCATCCCCTAGGATGGTACCTGTACACCAAACTCAACAACATTCCATATGCTTGTGTGGAGTGAGGTTAGATGATGCCTCATTTTGTCACTCCACATATTATAGTCTTCACCGTCAAAAACCGGTGGTTTGCCTAATGGAACGGAGAGCAAAGGAGTACGTTTTGAAATATGGGGATAGCGCAGAGGAATCTTACTATACTTCTTGCGCTCATGGCGCTTAGAAGTGACGGACGGCGCGTCGGAGCCGGAGGTCGATGGTGATGAAGAGTCGGTCTCGTAGTAGATCACTTTCCTCATCCTCTTGTGCTTGTCACCTCTCCGATGCGACTTGTGGGAGGAGGATTTCTTTTCCTTCCCCTTCCCTTTGTTGAAGGAGTCTTTCTTCTCCTTCCTCTTGTTGTGGGACTCTTCCGATGAAGTCTCCCCGTGGCTTGTAGTGGGCTTGTCGCCGGTCTCCATCTCCCTCTTGGTGTGATCTCCCGACATCACTTCGAGCGGTTAGGCTCTAATGAAGCACCAGGCTCTGATACCAATTGAAAGTCGCCTAGAGGGGGGTGAATAGGGCGAAACTGAAATTTACAAAGTTAATCACAACTACAAGTCGGGTTAGCGTTAGAAATAGAAATGAGTCCGAGAGAGAGGGCGCAAAACAAATCGCGAGCGAATAAAGAGTGAGACACGTGGATTTGTTTTACTGAGGTTCGGTTCTCGCAAACCTACTCCCCATTGAGGAGGCCACAAAGGCCGGGTCTATCTCAACCCTTTCCCTCTCTCAAACGGTCCCTCGGACCGAGTGAGCTTCTCTTCTCAAATCAACCGGGAACAAAACTTCCCCGCAAGGACCACCACACAATTGGTGTCTCTTTCCTTGGTTACAAATGAGTTTTGATCACAAGAACAAATGAGAAAGAAAAGAAGCAATCCAAGCGCAAGAGCTCAAAAGAACACAACAAATCTCTCTCACTAATCACTAAAGCCTTGTGTGGAATTGGGAGAGGATTTGATCACTTTGGTGTGTCTTGTATTGAATGCCTAGCTCTTGTAAGGTGTAGAAGTGTGAAAACTTGGATGACTTGAATGTGGGGGTGGTTGGGGTATTTATAGCCCCAACCACCAAACTAGCCGTTTGGTGAAGGCTGCTGTCGCATGGCGCACCGGACAGTCCGGTGCGCCACCGGACAGTGTCCGGTGCGCCAGCCACGTCACCCGGCCGTTAGGGTTCGACCGTTGGAGCTCTGACTGGTGGGGTCGCCTGGCTGTCCGGTGGTGCACCGAACATGTACTGTAGACTGTCCGGTGTGCCACCCGCGCGTGCTCTGCTCCTCTGCGCGCGCTGGCGCGCATTTAATGCTGTAGCAGGTGACCGTTGGCGCGGACTAGCCGTTGCTCCGCCGTTACACCGGACAGTCCGGTGTGCACCGGACATGTCCGATGAATTATAGCGGAGCGGATTCCCGAAGCTGGTGAGTTCAGAGTCGCATCTCCTTGGAGCACCGGACACTGTCCGGTGTACACCGGACAGTCCGGTGAATTATAGCGCGGCGCCTCTGAGTTTTCCTGAAGGTACGAAGTTTAGCTTGGAGTCCCCTGGTGCACCGGACACTGTCCGGTGGCACACCGGACAGTCCGGTGCGCCAGACCAGGGTGCCTTCGGTTGTTCCTTTGCTCTTTTGTTTGAACCCTTTTTCTTGGTCTTTTTATTGACTTATTGTGAACCTTTGGTACCTGTAGAACTTATGAACTAGAGCAAACTAGTTAGTCCACATATTTGTGTTGGGCAATTCAACCACCAAAATCAATTTAGGAAATAGGTGTAAGCCTAATTCCCTTTCAGATACAGACGGTGATAAGTAGATGTTGACGCCTTTTTGGAGGCGCCAATTACTCAAGAGAACTGTGGCGGTGCTCTCTGGTCAGGCGCGGACGGTCCGCGGCACAGGGCCGGACGGTTCGAGACCTGGCGTAGGGGCTAGGGTTCCCTGCCTGACGTCCGGACGGTCCGCTCGTGCGCAGGGGCGGCGGAGGATCGCCGACGGCGCCTGGATCTCGCTCCCGGGAGGGACCCCGTTGGGGAGGAGAGATCCTAGGTGGTGTCTAGGCTCGGGCAGGCCGACCTAGACTCCTCTAATCGACGTAGAGTCGAGGAGAGGCGGAGAATTTGGGGATCGAGAGGCTAAACTAAAACTAGACTAGAACTACTCCTAATTGTATAGGAAATAAATGTGAAATAGAAGTTGTATTGATTCGATTGATTGTTACAAATCGTCCGTATACCTCTCTATTTATAGAGGAGGGGGGCTGGACCCTTTACAAACTAATTTCCGAGCTTTTCCCATGATTTTAGCTAACAACCGTAGCACAAAACTCGGAACCCTAATCTACTCTGCGCACACGCGGACCGTCCGGCCTCAGGGCCGGACCGTCCGCAAGGCTCAATTTGGTTTCAAACATATGCCCCCCTGCCTTTTGGTAGAGCTGAGTGAACCAAAAGCAACTAACTCGATGTGATCACATCAGTTTTCTTAGGCATCTTGACACTTACTAGGATGACACGCAGTGGCCTTAGTCCCGATGGTTGACTCAACGGACTTGACCCCTTTAGCATTAATCGAACTGTTAGTCCCAATACTGTCGAGCACCATACTGGTCCTGACTAATTCGTCATCTTGCTTTCCTAATTTTCTAAGTGTTCTGGCATAGCTTTGTAGTCGACTGGGTCTTCTCCTTGCAAGTCGTCTTCCTCCATGGGTGTTGGTACGTCGTTGCAGGTGTCATGGTGTTTTGCGGATGAGTCGGCCTCAGTGGTCGGACGGTCCGCGCCCTGTACGGTTGGTCCGGTCTTTATAGCCGGACTGTCTGCTATACCTGCAAAGAGCTGCACGGTTGTTGTTTTATTTTCTGTCTTTATGGCCGTTTGATTTTCCTCAACGGCCTTTGGTCTCCATCTCTTTTGTGGTGGCGGATACTGCGGATGTGTGTCATTGAATATTTTTTCCGCCTCCTTCTCCTGATTCTCCTTTGCTCTAAGGCGCTATAATTTTCGCTTTTGCGATCGTGTCAATCCCGATGGGCACCATCGGGGCATGGAGTATTTTGGATCGGCTATTTTATTGACAGTCATACTTTCTTTTTTGTTTGTGTTGGCCGATTCACCAAAAATCATCGGCCCTTCGTTATTTTGTTGTATGACGACATCTGTCTTTCCTATTTTAATGACGTCTCCCTTTTCGTACTGTTGGAGGTTGTAGCTGTATGCCCCCCTGCCGGATTAGTCAGCCTTTGGGGCCGAGTTGTTCGGCAATCTTGCTGGGCCTGTGCTCGTGGACCAGATTGAGGGGCTCTCAATCGGTCTTGTACTGGAGGTGTCAACCTATTGAATACAGATGTTTGGGGTGCCCCCCAAGCGGGGTACTGTGGCATCCCAAATGGGTATGGTGGCATGCCCCACATTTGATTTGGGACATATGGTGGAGGTATGTAAGTGTATGGATATGGCATAGGTGGATATGGTGGTGGAGGTGTCCATGCAGGTACCTTAGGTCTTAATTGAACATTATGACCTCCCGTCCTTTCCGATTGGTGTGGTGGTCCAATTGGCCTAACCTGTCGTCGCACCTGGGTGGGTAAGCGAGGTCCCTTTGGTGGCCGGTCGCTGGAGCCAGCCTTATTTTTCATATATTTAGACAATAATTGATCAAGGGTCGGGCTAGATTTTACCAACCGACCAGTTGCCTTGAACGTGTTAGTTTTCCACGTACCTATTTTTGGTCGTCGTGGTTTGAAGGTACGTGGTCGCCGCGGCTCTTCGGTGTTGTCGGACCGTCCGCTGGAATGCTCCGGACCGTCCGGTGATGTTATAGACCGTCCGCGCCTGGACACCGGACCGTCCGCGATGCGTAGTATGGGTTCTCGCGCATATCCCCTTGTCTGCGCTTGCCTCCTAGTGCCGGAGTTTGTGATGGTTACTTTCAGTGTCTCTCCTCCATCAGGAGTCTTCTCGGCCTCCACTTTCCTGCAAAAAATTTTGTTGTTTCCATCGGCCTCCCGTGAGTTGCCGATGATGACTTCTTTGTCTTTGCCCTTATCGGCTGTGCTGGGCCGAATTAGGACCCTTTTGCCCTTGAAGTCGATCATATTCATTGGAAAGGGCTTCGTGTCCTCCTGAAATTTCAATCGTCCTTCGTTAATGGCCGATTGGATTTGTCGTCGGAACACATTACAATCATTATTGGCATGGGAAAATGAGTTGTACCACTTGTAGTATACGCGACGCTTTAGTTTGTCGGCAGGTGGAACGATATAATCAATTTTAATGTTACCATTTTTTAGTAATTCATCGAATATCTTATCACATTTGCCAACATTAAATGTAAACTTAATCTCCTCCCGATGTTTCTTTTGAACTAGCTGCAAGGAGGAGCAAGCCAAAGATTTGGCCTGCTCAGGCCAAACTATTTCGGCAGTGTAAATTTCCTTTGGTTCACCGTCCGAACTACTTTGATTGTGTTCTACTATATGGACATTATGATGAACCGTTTTGACTAGTTCTTTGCTTCGGCTTTCACAAGCCGAAGCTTTCTGATGTAATTGTGCTAGCGTAAAGAACTGGATGCCTTCTAATTTCTCTTTTAAATAATAGCGCAATCCATCAAAGGCTATTCCCGCCAGTTGTTTATCTGTTAAATGAATTTGAAAGCATCGGTTTCTCGTATCCCGGAATCTCCAGATGTAATCACAAACCGTTTCATCCTTTTCTTGTCGTAGGGCCACTAAGTCTACTAAATCTAGCTCATAATCGCCAGAGAAGAAATGTTCATGAAATTTTTGTTCTAAATCTCCCCACGACAAAATGGAATTAGGAGGGAGCGTGGCATACCATGTGAATGTGGTCCCTGTTAAAGATAATGAAAATAAACGTACATGGAATGCTTCGGTGTCGGCCAATTCTCCTAACTGTGCTAAGAACTGGTCTATGTGCTCACGCGTGCTCTTTTCTTGGTCACCCGAAAACTTTACGAATTCGGGTATTCTGGTCCCCTGTGGGTATGGGAGCCGGTCAAACTGGCTACCATAAGGTCTCCGATATGACTGCCACCCAGGGACTATACTAACTCCGAGCTTATCTCGGAACGCCCCAACTATTTCCTCCCTTACTATATCAATGGCAGCCGGTGGGAGACCACCGGCTCTTTGATCCAATATGGGTGAGTTTGTTTGGATGTTGGTATGTTGTTTTCCTCCCCATTGGTTTGGGTTTTGCAGCGCGTTAATGCATGCCCTATGAGGTTCCTAGGACTGGCCATTCCTTTCTGGCTCTCTAGGGGCCGGAAAGTACTCACTCTCACGGGTTTGATAGATTATATTACGGTGCTGGTGTGTCATATGGTGAGATGGGGAGTCTAGCTGGGACGGATACGGAGTTGGATATCCATCCTCTTTAAAAAAACTCTATGCCGGACCGTCCGGTTAAATACGCGGACTGTCCGGCCCCGTGCGCGGACTGTCCGGCCACATCCGGCCATGTGGCCGGACCGTCCGACATTATATTCGGACGGTTTGGCGCCATACACAGACAGTCCGAATGGGCTATCTAGGGTTTGCACGGCATGTGGTGGCTTGGGTGCAGGTCTCGGTAATTCACTTCTAAAAATGGGATCGGCCGTCGCTGGCCCGGACGGTCCGCGCCCATGTGCGGACGGTCCGGACATGCGCAGATCAGCAAATTTATCGCCGATGTGCGCGGGAGGCTGTCGTTGCCCAGGGTACATGTCCATCGGCATCCCATAAAGGGGCTGTGACTGGTCGTGACAACCTGTAGCCGATGAATTATGTGTGTATTCCCTCAATTCAACCTCGTGCGAAGAAAGATTTGCCATAGTAGACTTATCAAGCGCACGCACTAGCCTTTTATGATCATTTTGTATATCTCCTACGATACGTTGCAACTGTTCTCGCTGTTCGTCTATGTAAGCTTTAAGAGATTAGAGTTCGTTGGTGTTACTTACATTGGGGGTAATCGTAGTAGATCGGAGCGAAGCCATATCTGTCGCCCGTTGCCGAACGACTTTTTTGTTCCTATCCACTTTGAAGTCGGCCAGGAACTTCGCCTTTGCTTCTTGGATCAGCTGCTCCTGACGCTCCTCGAACAGGAGTTGTTCTTCAGCCGACAAGGTTTCCCATGTCGGTGTGATGATATTACTGGTGGAAACTTCAGAGCTATCCTTTTAACCGGCCATTTGAGGGCCGATTTGATAGGTCTATATGTGTTGTCCCCAGCGGAGTCACCAAAAAGTATGTTGACGTCTTTTTGGAGGCGCCAATTACTCAAGAGAACCGTGGCGGTGCTCTCTGGTCAGGCGCGGACAGTCCGCGGCACAGGGCCGGACGGTCCGCGACCTGGCACAGGGGCTAGGGTTCCCTGCCTGACGTCCGGACGGTCTGCGCCCTAGGGCCGGACGGTCCGCGCGTGCGCAGGGGCGACAGAGGATCGCCGGCGGCGCCTAGATCTCGCTCCCGGGAGGGACCCCGTCGGGGAGGAGAGATCCTAGATGGTGTCTAGGCTCGGGCAGGCCGACCTAGACTCCTCTAATCGACGTAGAGTCGAGGAGAGGCGGAGAATTTGGGGATCGAGAGGCTAAACTAAAACTAGACTAGAACTACTCCTAATTGTACAGGAAATAAATGCGAAATAGAAGTTGTATTGATTCGATTGATTGTTACAAATCGGCCGTATACCTCTCTATTTATAGAGGAGGGGGGCTGGACCCTTTACAAACTAATTTCCGAGCTTTTCCCGTCATTTTAGCTAACAACCGTAGCACAAAACTCAGAACCCTAATCTGCTCTGCGCACACGCTGACCGTCCGGCCCCCAGGCGCGGACTGTCCGGACCGCGGACCGTCCGGCCTCAGGGCCGGACCGTCCGCAAGGCTCAATTTGGTTCCAAACAGTAGACAACCAAGACCTCCATGCCTTGTTGTTTCCTTATCTGCATCATGTCTGGTCTGGTCTCAGATTAACCTTCATATTATTCATTGATATTGACTGATGACTTTATCCAAATGAAGCACAAGGTAAGCACAAGTACCTTGCAGGTGATAGGAAATGACCTGACTTCTAACGTCTAAGCAGGCCTAAGCATTTAAGTGAATTGTTGGGAGAACATATTTCTACCACCTTCAGCAGTCTCTGCGTGGAAGACAGAGGGATATGCCTTAGGTGATGTTTTCATTGCGAACAAAACTGACATGCAAAAGAAAATAAAGATTGCTTGGATGGGGTAATTTTGATTGCTGTTTTTTGGTAGTTACTTTAATTATTAGCCAACTTTAATCTGGGATTCAACTTCATTTGTTTTCTTGATAGTTATCCAAACTGGAAGGACATGATGATAAGACTCGTCTGCTAACACCGGTCTGCATGTATCAAATGCTAGTACTTTTGTGCATATTGACTTTCAAAGTTTGTAAAGTTTCACCATGTATCCATAAGGCTTTTATGTGGATCACCACACATGAAACAAGTTGTATTACTTCTTATTTGTTTCTACCATTTTTAGTGGCCCTAGACTATATTTTCCAGATTGTTTACTAACCTTCTTTTCTCTGTCTTAATGCAGGTGTTGTCAGTGACAGTTTATAACCACCATAAAGGGATCTATTGTGAATCACTCATCGGTAGGTAGGTTTTGCATCAGTTGGTAAATAAAATAAACATATGGTCGGTAGGGCTGCTGCAGATTGTAGTCAAAGCGATTCTTGCACGAGTGATAATGGCATGGTAGAGTTTGAGAAAACCAATATTCTTGCCATGGGACCAACGGGGTCAGATACATGCTCTTTATCTTTGACTACGTTAGTGTTGTATTTTGCAATCATCTAACACTGTCCACCAATAGAAAATTTTTTGAAATCAACCATGTACTTAAAATTTCATTTTGCAATTTTGTGTTGGCATTGAAATCCTTGAAAAAGAAAACATATTAATAGAAGCACACTAAATACTCAACTCTTTGAAACCAAGATTGGATTTGTCAGGTATCCCTGAAACTAATCATAGGGATTAATTGTTTGAATTTATACAGATCAACACCTTAGTAACAGTCTTTAAGAATTTAACATCGATATATGTTTTTTGTGTGACTGCAGAAAGCCAATCTACTGTCCGCGATGGATATTCTTATGAATGAGAAATTGTATGAAGCGGCTTTGACAATTGTGCTCAATTTTTTGAAGAGGCCAGGAATAAAAAAAGTACTCCAATTTTCTTAAGACTGTTGTTTTTCATGTTCTCTTCTATGTCTAGAATCTGGTCTGCCTATATCTACTATTTCGATTGTTCTGTTGTAGGCAATCAGATCGTGTTTTTTCAGTCATTGCACAACAATGCTGCTTGAATAGAGCAGACATCAAATCAATATGTTGACTTGCCCCTCTAATTTTGATGTTCAGTAGTCACCTCTTTAGTCCATTAGTTCAGGTTTTCATGCCATCCATAGTCAGTATATGCAGCACATAAAAACAAAGGCATGTGAACAAATAGAACCCACTCTCCTCAGGTTCTCACCGCACCCGTTATTGCTCTATCCGGACCCCATGTTCTCACTGCGCTGCTGTCGCTCTAGCAAACGACGCAACCGAACCACTGCACGCTCTAGATCCCACCGCCGCTACGTAAGCATTTCTCCTACAAACTGTTATTCGTCATGTGAGTTGTCCCTTTGCATGTACCTTTTGTTAGGATAACATTAGATAGAATACAACAACTATACTTTGTCAATACATGTTGTGATCTTTCTTCAAAGGCTTAAGCACTTCATTTTTCACAACAACTGGAGCACTGTCAAATACTCAAATATCATGATTCATGAGCAAGAAAGCTGGACTGTATATTCGAGCGAGATTTTAGGTGAAGATTTTGTTCTAATGCTCTTTTATTTGTGTTGCAGAAGAAGCTGTTGAGGAATATGCTAGGAGGGTGCCTAGGCCGGAGCTCCATCGCCAGAGACATGCTGCGCGGTGTTTGCTCGGTTGGTGCTCTAGAGAGTTGTATAGTGTCTATGCTAATATGGAATCAATGGAAACTTACTACGGCTTTTGCACTCGTTTGAATGTAACATTAGCTTGCATTCCATATTTTCTATCGTTTCTTTAGTGCCTCACGCCCCTCACCGCACCTTTTACATTCATTATTTTATTATTGGAAAAAGAGAGGTCAACACAACTTATATACCCAATGATCTTAACATTACCGTGTGATTATCGAACCATGCCTATTACACCATTGATCAATTTAGCCTTTTCAGATTATTGTAGGGAGTCCAAAGGACGCCTGATGTTCTAGTGGCACTTCATAAGACCCAGGAACAAAGTCCAAGTGATAGGTTAAACTGGACATGAGCGCACTCAACGTCCCCTTAGAATTAACGTTTTTAGGTACTGATCCAGGAGTCTATAGATGGCCAATAAGCACGAGGCCCGCGAGCTCGGCACGAAGTCCGCTGTTTGGGCCCGATCCGAGTTCGGCACGATCCGGTTCTATGCGGGCTCGGGCCGGGCCGGCACGAATAAGCGGGTCGGGCTCGGACAGGAACTAAGCACGGTGTGCTAGCCAGGCACGTTTACCTCTAAGCCCATTAAACCCGCTTTTTACACTAAATCGTGTTTACCGGTCCGCTTAGCCCGTTTTTTCCGTGCTTACCGGACCGGGCCGATCCGTTAAGGCCCGTTGCGGGCCAGACTCAAACAGAGAAATGAGCCCGCAGGCTTAGATGACCCGGCCCGGTTTTTTTACCCGTGTCTGGCGGGCCGAGCCCAAAACGGATCGGGCTTCACCGGGCTGGGCCGGGCGGCCCGTTTGGCCATCTCTACATGAGTTATCTAAAAAAGAGGTCCATCATGTAGGACCACAAAAAATGAGCCCAAGGGGATCTATCAACGTGACACACTCAAAGATCTCTGCCTAGTAGACTATTTTCATATCCATATGGCACTTCTACTCCCTTTAGTATTTATGAAACTAACTATTTAAGGGAAGAAGAAGAAGAAAATGATCGATGCAGGACAAACGACGAATCCACGTCACCAAAAGGTTCAACTTCCTAAACCACTTTCCATATGTGCTTTACTGCTAATGAGAGTGATAGTGAAAGTGAGAGTGAGGATAAGGATGAAAATAAGAGTGAAGATGATGACGATCTTCGACATCTCTTTGCATAGCTACGCGAGAAGAACAAGTTGACGAATCCACGTCACCAAAAGGTTCAACTTCCTAAACCACTTTCCATATGTGCTTTACTGCTAATGAGAGTGATAGTGAAAGTGAGAGTGAGGATAAGGATGAAAATAAGAGTGAAGATGATGACGATCTTCGACATCTCTTTGCATAGCTACGTGAGAAGAACAAGTTGACTTTACTAAAAGTCATAAAGAATGTGGAAAATAATAAAAAAACACTTCACAAGCAAGAAAAAATCCACACTGGCAAAATTAAAAGATTGGAGAAGGTGACCAAAGAACATAAAAAGCTCAAGTGCTCTCATGATGATTTGGTCTAAAGGTGTGGAAATATTTTAGTTGAGCAGACTAGAGCTACTAATTCTCTATCATGTGTTGCTTAATTAGAAGACGAAAATTATATCTTAGCATGAAAAGCTATAAGCTAAAACAAATATCTAGTTTTTTTGGTTTAGCTTCTAGAAAGACAAAAGCTCAGAAAAGCCGAGTTTATATGTGAAACTAAGAAGCTTGGTTTTATGTGGTTTTTTTAGCTTCCTCAGCTTAAGCTAATACCATCACCGATTTGGTTCACCTTCAAATAATTATTGGCTAATGAGGATCAAAAGCTCAGCAACAACTTTTTAGAAAATCTATAAAAGTTGTAGCTCAAACAAACAAGGTCTAAGTCTAATTGCTCTTATACGTCACATCACCAGACATGTTTTGCAGAAAAAAAGTAGTTAGGATTTTATTTTATGTATTTAGTGTGTTAAAAATAGAGACATGTTTTGCAGATCGTAATAAAGAAATTGTCTATATTCCGTTAGTCTAGTCTGTTAAGTAACCCTAGTTAGGGTTATGTGGGCAAATACCTGCTTTGCCCCTGAGGGGTCTCACATCTCTATATAAGGAACCTGTACACCCCTTCATATTACAGAGATCAGAAAGAGGCCAAAGGCCCAACCCTATATCCAGTGTCTCGTGTGTTTTCTCTGTCGTGCTTATGGGAAGGGAGACGGGTTATCTACATCTTCTTGCGCCTCTACTGCTGACGGGAGGGAAGGGAGCGGATCTGGTGATCCGTGGTAACGTAGTTCTCAATACGTTATCAGCACGCTCTACCTCGACGTTGCTGCGAGATCAGATCTGCATCAACTCTTCATCAAACCGGCAGGTCTCCGGCCTAGCCGAACTGTCCTACGCGACAGGCTTCGATTCCCCTCTACACAGTCGAGCGGTATGTTTAAATTGGATATATTATTCTTGATCTGTCGATGTGCATGTACTATGATCCATGCGCTAAGAACTTGTCGTCGCTGTCATTGTGCTGTGTCCGCTCCGAGCCACACCCACGCCAGAAGCGTCCGTGTCGGAGCCTCGCCGGGAGACGTGCCTACGCTAAAGTCGCGCCTGGTTGAGACCGTGCTTGACCGGAGGGGCTGCACCAGCACCCAGGTTGGGCTGTAGTACGCCAGCGCGAGTAGCGGCAGGCCGCTTCGCCGTGGTCGAACTCGGTGGCGTGGAGCCTCTGGTCCACAGCGCCCAGCAGCGCGCCGCGGCCGTGCACCTGCGCATGCTCAGCTCCGGGCAACAACCAAACGTCTCGCGGCCACAACACTCGCATGCAAACATGGCACGGAACGCTTGTTGTTGCCCATGCAAAGATGGCCTGTGGTGCGCCGCGCACAGACACAGAGCCGCCTGGCCGCTAGCGGTGGCGCCCAGCAGAGAAGTGGAGACGCAGCCACCAATCCCTTTTTCCAGGAGAAAAAGTGAAACGAGGTTGCATGTAGGTGAAAAAAAACGAGCAACTTTATCTCTTGCACCACACACACCCACCTCCTGTTTGACCGCATGCAGCGCTTCTTCTTTGCCAAGCCAAAAAAAAGTGGGCCTATTTCTTTGACCGCATGCAGCGTTCCTTGATTGCCAAGTAAAAAAAGCAGGCCCCATTTGTTTGACCATGCGTGCGGCTGAAAAAAAAACCCTAAAAAACTTGTTTTATATTGCAGTTTCTTCCTTAATCAATTATTTCTCGCAGTAAATAATTAGTAGAAAAATGCATGTGAAGGCTATGTTGGGTATTTTTAAATCGCTCTAAATATTTGTGGTGCGTTGAGTTTCTGATTCACGCCGAGCGATTAAATATTATAGTGGGTACTCGGACACACTGATCAAGCTATGTTATTATCGACTGAGTTATGACATTAGTTGAATATTGACTGCGCCCTGGCAACACGACGCAATATTTGTGCCGTTCGAACTTGGCTGCGTCATGTGATTGCTATGTCGCGCTCTCGCTTAATCGGATCGCTCCCGTTGAGTCGGACCGCCATCGCCGAGCCACACATTTTTCGTGGGCCCTGAAGGCATTGCATGTGTGTCGCAACTATTGAGTCACAGTTGCGCTTGTTGTGCCTCTTGTGCCTGTTGCGTGTACTTATCGTGTACCCCAACTACCAAGCCACGACTGCGTTTGTTGCGCTGGTTACGAAGGTTTAATGTGTTATCGTTGCCCTGATGGCCGCACACGCGTTGACACCAGACACTAGAGCTTGTACTCGCGTGGATTGTGATGGGTCGTTCAAGCCCTAAAGTCACATTATGTGCAACCTTTGTAAACAATTTTGTTTAGCTCTATATTTTATCTGCTTGTGTTGTGTGGCATCATATATTTATTTATATTGCCAAGTGGCCATAACAACTATATCAAGCTCTATAGTGCTTGAATAATCTGGGAAATTAAATTGAAATACAACAGAACATGGATAAGTTAATTATCTGCTCTCTCCTCATGCATAAAGTTTTACCCGAAGTAACCTGAAGATATATAATATAATGCATGAAAGCCTTTTTGGCATAGAAGATATCACAAATTGGGATTATATTAGTAAGCAAAAAGACCTTACCAAATGATTTAAGATCAGAAATCTCAGTCATACATTGCTTAACCAGATGTTAGCACATTGCTCTCATTGTCGCTGGATGACATGAAGCAAACTATAAGATAAAAGGACATGTAACTGCTAGCAACACGAAGTTGCGATTATATCGAGAGGTTATTCTGAGAAAATTTTCACTATGCTGGTGTGAAAACCATAGTGTGTTCTCGTCGAACCACTTTACTCGTTCTATCTAGGACCTCTATGCTTGTGTCGCATACATCTCTCGGAATTGTAAATACTTATAGTCACTGAATTGACTCGGGATAGTCCTTTGACAAGTTTGGTATATAGTGTAAGCTAAATGGTAAAGGTCGGTCCTGAATGGACACATACCTGAGGTTTATGTAGCCGAACTACACTGAATTCTACCCTTTGGCATGCTTACCATTATCTATCTCCGATCTACCAGAAATGAGAAGAGTAGACAAATAACTATGATATCCCACATCACAATAGAGCTTGAAGCTAAATTAGACATTAACATGTCCTTGGTCCTCGGAGCCAGAAGAGTCATATGTCTTGACCACTAGACTACTAGTGATAATAATTTGTAATAGAAATATGAAGATCTTGTAGAGACCTGTTGTATCCTCTCTACCCCTGATGATTTATTCGTATGAGAGCAGTACTATCTGTTGTTGAAGATGGATCCTACGCGGATACCAATATTGTTTTGTTCTTGCCAAGCAGTTATCATCATTTACTTCATCAAAAGCTAGTTATATGGTGATTTTTTCCAGATAAAATGAATTCTTGGCCTTGTCCGTTCTATTCCAAAGCTTCTCTTTTTGCTGAACAATGAAGAGATCGAAATAATGATTTATAGAACAAGTTGGTATATAATATGAGGAGAAATATTTGCCCTGCTGGTAACACCATAAATAATTGACTATTGTTATAAGTTCTCTCTCAAAATTATAATACCTAAAAATGTTGCATAAATCGATACCCAATTTCATATCGGTATGAGTAATTGGGTAAACCATGGGCAATAATAAAATGAGCTGGACTATACATCTCTGCATATAAAAATCTTTGTTTGGCAGCATTGGCCTGATGCCGTGCACTTTACCACCATTATATACGCACATATTCTCCTATGTGCTTGAAAGCACAATGCAACCAGTGAATGTCCTTGTGAGCGCTAGACCCTGATGGTCATTTTAGTTGTTGATCTAAAGTCAACTACTAGCTCCAAACGACGAATGGTGTGCATGAGCCTCTGAGGGACCCTTATGCATAAAATAGTGTTGTGTATATCAGTCTAAATCTTAATGATTGACTGTGCATTTGGTAATAATAACAATAAGTTTGCAGAATTGTAACTATGAAGCAACTTGTTGTTGCGAGTCTCGCTGGATGTTGAGACTAACCCTTCATGTGAAGGACAAATATGTAGCATTCATGCCACTACATTAATCTAAGTCCAAAGCTCACTACATAAAACCCCTATCTGTAATGTGCGTAAGATTTCCCAAATAAATCACCACAATAGCATACATTGGCCACAACTGGATGATTGTGGTTGGGGATTTTATCTGTATGCTTTTAGAACATCTCGGCATTAGGGGGAGGAATGCCCATATAGTGTAATGCCTCAATATTCTATTAAACGCACAAAAGCCAAACTGAACCCGTCGTTCAGAGTGTACTCCTGTGTATATGGAGTTTGCCAGAAATCGTTGAGGAGTAACCATATTGGTTTGAATGCTTCTACCTGATGTAGATGTGGATATACCCGGGATTAATATCATATCCACATTTGACTTATTGGTATTTGATCTATTCTCGGGGACGCCTGCGAATATGATCCATTGGCCTTAGTCAAAGCATATGTTCTGATTGCAGATTCACGTGGTCTGTAATAACTCTCCTCCGATGAACTCGCCCTGCTGGTGATTTGCCTCACAAAGAGGTTCATCTTGATGATGAAGTTCCTAGCAATGCGCGCAACACCATTGTGCTGGGAATATGGAACAATGAATCTTTCATTTTGGGAAATGATGGAGATCATTATTAAATGTGGGAGACAAATGTGTCGACACCTATCTTGCCTCTATAGATTGCAAAGGGATCCAAAACAAAGTCCTAGGCATGAGTGCTTGAAGCTCTCTTATCGGGTCAATGATAAATGCAATCGAGGCTGAACCAATAATCGCAAAATGGAAGTCGCGAGCTTGAAATTCGGACATTTATGGGCACTATTGAAATAATGTGTGGTGAATGCGATGGTTCAAGTGGTCTTGTGAGAGACCAATCCCACATATGTGTTGAGTAAACAATGTTCCACTATATGATATAATCTGGCAAATGACATAAATTAAACTATGCAGTTAATAGGATTCAGAAAATCCGTCATGAGATCCAAGGAGGACTCATATTCTTGAATTATAAATATGCAACATATAAATCTCATACCGAATAATACATTCCTGATGAATGATCACTCTCCTATGTAGGGAGAATATCTCCTAGTTGAGATCATCGTTCCCAGATGGAACCTATCCAGAAGAAACAAAGTCTGTGTTGAACACCGAAGTTTGATAACCCCTATAAAAGGATAAAGACCCATACAGACCCGAAAAGGAATAAGATGAGGTACCAAAGGACTTGAAGTTCACCGAATAAGCACATGTGCATTCCACGATCTTACTCATGGTATTTTCCACTAGATGTGGAATTACGGTATCCTCTAAAGCCCTGATGGCAGAAACCTATAAGGTTTAGGTGTTACTGGCAAAATATCCCCATTGTGCCAGAATGACAGACTGTAACGATGTATCTGATCGATGAAAAATCTCTGATGGATTACGATCTTATATGGACTTTTGTTACACCATCATAGATGTTGCAATGGATGAACGCCTCGAGCGACGTGTCATATTTAGAATATGTACTATTGCAACTATTTTATCCCCTAAGTCCTATTGAAGGACATGTTATTTGCTTTGCACAACTATGTATAAATTGTGGTGTAAGATAGAAAATGATAGCACCCCAACCTCATCCATTCTCGTTGTTCCAGATGAACAATGAGACATATATTTTGAAGAATATGTTTGAGTTATGAGGGATAACGACTTTGGCAGATGTCATTGTCAGGGGGAGCGAATGCTTATATTGATCACAATCGTGAGACAATAAATGTCTTATTCTATGCCCTGAAGGCGTGAGCTTGATGATCAATATGTGAGCCTTTATGGAACTTTCTATCAAATATATAGATCCAGTCGATCGAACACCATCAATCAAGGTGGCTTATTTATATTGATACGTGCACTTACCTCATATATCCTAGAAGTGAGTAGAGGTAAAGTTCCTGAAATAGTCCTTGCAAGGATATGCAATCCGTTTGCTAAATCTTTATATGCATATACTTCCAGAAGAAGATGTTTTGCCTTATTGATACGGTTTTGCAAGGATCAGGGGGAGCACATTTCTAAAGTTAGCCTTTATAGAAGATTCGATAGAATCTAGATCTCAGAGAATCGAAACCTGTCCCGATGACAGCTGTTGTACTCTTTTTCCCTTTGTGAGTTTTCTTGAAGTTTCTCACATGAGGTTTTTAACGAGCCAACAAAGTGCAAATGCAATTTGTATCACCATGCTCTCTTTCTCCATATTTTTCCCACTGGTTTTTTCGGAGTTTTAACGAGGCATGTGTTGGTCGCGGTATTCGCCCAAGGGGGAGTGTTAAGTAACCCTAGTTAGGGTTATGTGGGCAAATACCTGCTTTGCCCCTGAGGGGTCTCACATCTCTATATAAGGAACCTGTACACCCCTTCATATTACAGAGATCAGAAAGAGGCCAAAGGCCCAACCCTATATCCAGTGTCTCGTGTGTTTTCTCTGTCGTGCTTATGGGAAGGGAGACGAGTTATCTACATCTTCTTGCGCCTCTACTGCTGACGGGAGGGAAGGGAGCGGATCTGGTGATCCGTGGTAACGTAGTTCTCAATATAGTCTAGTAAAGTATATAAATTTGTCCGCCTCTTCAGTGCATGGTGATGGGCCATAGATCAGTTCTATACTTCTATTTCTCCTCACAATCCGCCCCATATCATAGCCCAACCCCACTTCCCGTTTTTCATGCGCGTGAGGGGGTGTGGTGTTCTTCCGTTCGGTTAGCTCGTAGCCGCCGCCGCCCGTAGTTCCCTCTCCGTGCGTGGCCGCCGGTCCCGCGGCTTCCTCCTCCGTGCGTGGCTGTGGCGCCGGTCCCGCGGCTTCCTCCGAGCGGGCCTGTTCTTCCCGTCAGACCTCGGCACCCACGGCCGGATCTCTTCCTCTCGTCTCCACGGCCGCCTTCCTAGGACGGCCGTTGCCCGCGCTGTGCCCGCAGCCGCCTCGTCGGCGCAACGCTCTCTTCCTCCCCAGTCCCTCCATCGGAACCACCCTAAGCTTCCTTAGCGGCTTAGCCCATTTGGTTCTACCGAAAGAATCCCCATCCTCTGTCGCGTCCGCCACCTCCTCTGCGGCTTACCAGCCGGACTCCTCAAGCCTCCCGCTTAGCCCCCACGCCGGTGATGGCCGCGGCCCCGCCGGTAGCCGGAGAAGATATTAAAGACAGCGTTGAGGTGTGCCTGTTCGATGAATCAGCAGATGGGTTCTCGAGAACTGTGCGCGCCATCTCGGAGCTCGTCGACATAGAGCCCGAAACAGACTTCCCTGAGGCGGAAGTTGAGCGGCTCTCCTCCTCAATAACGTTCCTCAGGTGAAATCCTTTCTCCTGGCTTCCTCGGCTCTCGCACTCAGTCACCACAATGGAATCGACAAATTTCCTGTGTCAGCCTAATAGGTGATCGTAGACGTGATCCTATACTATAGAGACGTGCCCGATTTTGATGGAGCGTATTACATGGAATATTTCATACATATGTGGGAGAATTTGTTTAACTCATAGCTTCGGAATATATGTTGTCCACAAGAGTGACTAGTTATCAAATTGCGTTATTATTCATGATTTATTTGCTTGGTTAAAGGTCTACCTGTTCCTTCCTCGAATATCCACAAGCTCTGCAAAAATGTGAAAAGATGCAGGAGTTACATACCTGCATTTGATTTCTCCTTTCTTTCTAAATGCCCTGTTTTTCAGATATATGTTTTTTGTTTTTTTTTATCTGCAAATCTAATTTGCGCGCATTTGTTCCTTTTCTTCAGAGAATGGAGGCACTTCTCATATGAGCCAAAAAGTGTAACATTCACTAATGGCACCGAGTCCACTTCATATAGAGATGACATGCACAGTGTAACCTTACCACAGTTTTCATCTGCTTCTGTTCCCCAGGTCAGTGAAAATAAACTTAATAGTGCCTTAGTTTCTGAGCTCAGTTTTTGTATTTTTTTAGTAGAGTTAATATTATTTTTCAGCTGAATAGGATTCCTCTCTGATACTCTTTCCCCTTGGGTTTTAACTGCGGAAATCATTACAGATTACACCTCAGGAAGACCGAGGGGATAATACGGTCAGGTGCACAATCCCTCTTCTCCCCCCTGCATGATGGAAAACAGTCATTGCTGTGCAGCATGCGCCTAATAAAACTCGAGCGGTAGGGAAAAGACCGCCCTCACGGTATTATATGAATAAGAAGCTCAATCGGAGCCCCAACTGAGAAAGGTGGCGAAAGCTGGTCCCCCGTGCAATATGAGGGTCCGCCCCCTATAGACCAGATCTGTACTCGTGCTTTGAGCCCTCCCAGCCCCTACACAAGGATCTACCCCCCATAGCGCAAGATGTTATTTATCTTAACATTTATTATTTCTATTCAATGTTGTTATACATAGATCACTAATTAAAGAAATTGTTATAATAACCGTTTCATGTTGGAAGTCTTTTACCTTCTCTAGAAAAGTATGCCAAAGAGACCCTTGGTCCAAATCAACAATCTTGTTGAGTCCTGCAATGTGCCTATGATCTATTCTAGATTGTGGGTAGCTGAATAATGAAACTGTTCATCTTTTCAAGAGTGCCAAATTCTTAAATATCCTGAAGACAATAGTTCTAATTGTTTATTGTTTTGCACCATTGATCCTTTTACTTTGTTATTAAGTATAAATCTGAGAGTGTGATGAAGTTCGGAATAAATATGCTATTAAAATAAGTCTTCTGCCCTCTTTAATTTATTTCTGGTACTTGATTATCCATGTAAAATTACATTACTATCTTGACCGAATCTTGACTAAGTTTCTTCAATTATTGCAGCTTTGATTTTATTCTATATGCGGGGGGGAATGTCTGGGCCTTGGACTGGTGCCCTAGGTTGTGCGACAAGCCTGACTCTTCTATAAACTGTGAGGTTGTGGCCTTTATAACCATGAACTTTGTAGTGAAACAAGTACTGTGAACTTGTAAACTTGTCTGAAACACACCATTTAACCATCAAGTATTAAGGGATAATTTAGTTGGATGCCACCCTCAAGTTTGTCATTCAGAAAAATACCAGTTGTTGCGACATGGCTGGTAGGTCCTGAGCTCGCTGGTCAATGACACATTGAGGCCCCATGTCGGTATTTGGTACCGGCAGTGCACCACAGGATGTATCACAAGGTGTTTTTTGTGGTTGACGAAATTGACTGTAGCTTGATGGTTCGCGTGGAAGGTGACGTGACACGAGAATTATACAGGTTCAGGCCGCCGGAAGACGTAATACCCATCGCCCTGTGTGTTGCGGTGATTGTATTGCTTGAGCTCGAGATTGCATTGGTGTGCAGACGATTCAAGGTTCTGGTATGAGATAGCTATGAGATGGGATCTATCGATGAATTGTGGGGGTCCCCAACCTGCCTTATATAGGCTGACGGATTTAGGGTTACAAGTTAGTTTCTTTCCTCATCACATGTGTGATAAGTCCCGCGATCTCGGGGATTTGTTCTTGAGTCGCCCGTGAGTCCTCGCACCCTCCTTAATGGAAAAATCCGTCGCTCTGCCTTGATCTCCAAGCCTTCATGTCGTCTTTGGGTTTGAGCTGGTCGATCGGTCCATGAAATCATCTGTCCGACCTACTTAGACCCTTCAACAGCCCATGTACAGAACCCACGCCATGAGGACCTAAGGGATATCTATCCCCCACACCCCATGCATAGTATCATATTGTTATACCTATGACTGCCATGCCACAAGAACATTTATCGAAACAACTCTACTCTATCCAGTCAGAAATATTGTGGTGTTTTGGGATTGTCTGAAGTGAACTATTCTAAACTTCTGCTACTACTTTTACTAAAATATTGTCCAAGACAAATGTACTCATATCACTTGCAAACATTCAAACCTAACACATTAATTGTAGGAAACTAAGCAAGGTCCGGTATTGTTGTTTTCAGTTACTCAGTCATTTCCTAGGTTTCCGAAATGATTTACTTTCTGTATATATTTTGCACAAATCCTTCATCTGGTACACAACAATTTAAGTCTATACGGTTTCCTAGTATTTTGGATTTCTCACCCAGGTGATTTCTTAAATAATATACTCACCTCTCTCCTCTTTAATTGCTTACTATGCCACCAGAAAATCCTATGTCGCACATGATAAATGTGCATGTTACTACCCAATACCCATTGGGTTTTTAATTTACTGAAGTGCGAGCTTTTGGGTGGCATGTATCTGTAAATCCTATGCAACTGTTTTCTTGACTATCTTTGTTCTCTGGATGATTATATGGTTGCACCTATATTTTTTTTGTCCATAGCAGTTCTTCTAATAGCCTGTTTTTGTTTTTGTCCTTACTGCAAGATTACAAGTAACACAAAAAAGGTTAATTGGAAGCTCATGATCCTATGTCATATACTCATTTATTCTCTTTGCAGTATCTTGCTGTTTCTGCGCATCCTCCTGGTTCTTCTTACCATAAACTTGGCATGCCCTTAACCGGGAGAGGTATCATTCAAGTTTGGTGTCTGTTAGCACCATTTGAAGATTCACATTCTCACCAGCCAGTGAATGCATTCAATAATGGTAAGCAAAGAGGAAGGCCTAGAAAAATACCTTGTAGTGATAAGCTGGTACCTGTTCCAAAAGGACCAAGGGGGAGGCCAAAAAAGAGATCTTACGATGATCAGTTAGAACCTGTTCCGAAAAGACCAAGGGGCAGACCAAGAAAGTATCCATTACCAGTTGCAAAATTTGAAGGTTCATCTCAAAACGGTGAAAGTCAGGATATTATTCTTTTTGATCCCCTTTCTACTTCAAGTGTTATTCCAGATGACCTTTCATTGGCTTCTGTCATGCCAACTGAAAAGTCTGTGCAATCAACACCTAAAAGAGGTAGAGGGCGACCTAGTAAAAACCCAAGTGACAAACTGACAGACTCATCTGGTATTGTATCAGAAGATGTGTGTACAGCCCTACCTCCAACAACTGCAATCTCTACAAAACCTAAAAGACCACGGGGGAGGCCTCGAAAATATCCAATTCCAATGAATGATGGATCTGTTTCAGGCGCTGATGTTGAATTAGGGAAAGAGACAACTTGTCAGACTGCTTCATTTGGCTGCAGTTTGGACCACACTGCTTGCACAGAGTTTAATGCGAAGTTATGTATTGTTGCAGTTGATGCAGCATTGCCACCTATTGACAAACTGACCTGTTCACCTGGTACTGTATCAGGAGATGTGTGTACAGCCCCAACTCTAACAACTGCAATCTGTACAAAACCTAAGAGACCACGGGGGAGACCTCGAAAGTATCCAGTTCAAATCAATGATAGATCTGTTTCAGGCACTGTTGCTGAATTAGGACAAGAGTCAACTTGTCAGCCAGTTTCATTTGGCCACACTGTTTGCACAGAGTTTAATGCTAATTTAAGTATTGTTCCAGTTGATGCAGCATTGCCAATTGTCGACAAACTGTGCAGTTCATCTGGTACTGTAGTAAAAGAAAGTGTGTGTACCGAACCATCTCCAGCAACTGCAACTCGTAAGCAACCAAAGAGAACACGGGGGATGCCTCGAAAGTATTCAGACACTATGATTGACCTGGGGAAAGATACAACTGGTCAGCCTGTTTTATTTGGACGCAGTATGGATCACACTGCTTGCACAGAGTCTACCTCTAGTTTTAGCATTGTCGCAGTTGATGCATCATCACCGTTTGCATCTTCATCTACTGCAACTTGTGATGATAAGTCAAAAGGTCAGAGCATTAGAGGGAAAGATAAGAAGAAAACAATTTCTAATGCTCTATATTGCCCTGTGGTTTCTGGTGTTGAATCACAGAGCATTTGTTCCACAGAAATTCTTCCAAATGATCCTGCAGTCTCTGTTGAGAATGCTTTGCCATCTGCACAGAACACGGTATCAATGAATGAGCTTTGTTCGGCTAGCTTGTTAAACCGTGAGGGTAATGCGTGTAAAAGTGCTCTTTCAGATGATTCTGAACTGCCTATCCACATTTCACCTAAATCAAGTAATAAAAGAGAGTCAAGTGGCAGGAGGGGAAGAGGAAGGCCTAAAACGATACCACTTTCTGCTGGAACTGGTCATTTTGTGGCTTCTGTTGCCAGTCTCCCAAAGACAACCTGTGTACTGACTAGTTCAAGCAATCTCACATCTTTGAACAAGAGTGGTGGCAAATTTATAGTAAGTAGCCTTAGTTCATGTGGCTGTGATGTTGAGAAATGCAGTGTTCATTCAGGTGTTTTGTTGTCTGATGATGCACCACCAGCACATGGCTTACAAAATACAAATTGTAAGGAAGAATCGAATACCAAAATAGGAAAAGCGGGATCTAGAAATAAGCCTGTTGCAGTTGAGCACAATCATTTTACTGATCTTAATGTAAAAGAACAAAAAGTGCAGACAACTCCAAAGTCAGGTGATCCTGTGATCTTGGTTGAAAATTGTATGGAAGGACAAGGCCCCAGAAAGGCTGGGGGGCAACTTCAAAGGATACCTGCTTCAAACGAGAGTAGTGGCACATCTGTTGGTGGTGGAACATATAAAATAGAGACATTATCCACACCAATGACTAAAGGATCATCTAAAAATAATGACATGGCTCATGGGGCTGGTTTGAATCAGTCTCAGAATGCAATTGTTGGTTGTGAAGGCATGGAAGTTACTGAAAGCAACACTGCCAATTATACTTCTCATTGTAATGAAAATGCACGAGCAAATCAAGTTGCACCCAGTTTCAAGAACAGTGATAGGTTCATTGATGAAACGGAAGCTGCGGAACTTGGGCCACTCAAGGAACCAAGGGAAGATGACAATTTGTTTACTTGTGTAAACTCAAACTCAGCTTCAATTACAAGTGACATTGCTCAACCAAGAGTTGTCTTGTGTTTAGCTCACAACGGCAAAGTCGCTTGGGACATCAAATGGAAGCCTCCTTTACTAAGTCAACCTGAACAGAAATCACGACTTGGTTTTCTTGCAGTATTGTTGGGGAATGGCGCTCTTGAAGTGTAAGTTGTGCAACCCATTGCTATGCTAGAACCTTTATTTAGGAAATCATCAGTCACATACTTCATTGCTTGTACACAGGTGGGAAGTTCCATCACCATGTATGATCCAGAAAATATATTCCCCCTCTAAGGTGGAGGGTTCTGACCCTCGTTTTCTAAAGCTACAACCTGTATTTAGGTGTGTCAAAGTGAAGTGCAGGAACAGGCAAAGGTACTGTGTCTTCAATGTTTTAGCATGTGATTGATACTTTTGCTTATAGAACTAGATTTAAGTTTTTTTACTTTCTGCTATATTCCTCAGCATGTATATTCTTTTTGAAGCCATGACCTCTTTATAATGGTAAACAGCATTCCCTTGACAGTTGATTGGTCACCTTCTCCTCCTCATGATATGATATTGGCGGGTTGTCATGATGGAACGGTATATTTTCCTCTTGAAGAGAATAGTTTCCTTAACTCAAAACCCATGTCTTTCAACTTTTATTTTAAGTTGTTAGTCTGAAAGTTTAATGTTGTATTTGATGTTTCAGGTTGCTTTATGGAACTTCTCGATGAATTTGCCAACACAAGGTAATAGATACATTCCCTTTCGAAGCCTTTCTATAACTGATATTTGGAAAACATGATTAGTCACTTTCCTTTTTTATTGTATTTTTTTGAATTCATGTACTGCATACTAATTATTTTTATTTTTATTATTTTTTCTGCTGAATGTCCAGATTCAAAACCTTTTATGTGTGTCACTGCTGATTCTGTTCCCATTAGAGCTCTCTCTTGGGCACCATATATAAGGTACGATACAGTATTGTTCTTCTGCACCACTTAAAGGTAATGCCAGTCCTAAACTTGAATCCGTATAACAGTGAAGAAAGCACAGATACCTTTGTCACTGCTGGAGAGGATGGTCTAAAGTTCTGGGATTTAAGGTATATGTAACATATCCTTGGAGACTTACCTCAGCTCATATTTTAAAATCTTTTTGTTAAAATTTCATGGACTAGATATCTACTACATTTCCTCATTGTCATACTAACGCCTCTGACTCTATGAATAAAAAGATTTAAGTACACATTTACGACCCATGTCCATCTTCATTCTTCCTTTTTGAGGTGTTGAGGTGAATAAGTAAAAATACATCCAATCTATATAATATACTATTCTCAAAAGAACTATACTATTTATAAGAATTTGGCGTAATTGATACAAATAAAGTTCGCTTGCGTGTCAATCAAAGCTTCTACAAAAAGCAGTATATGCATAGGTGAAGCTGAACAGTCCTGTTACTGTTTGCCTGTGTTGGAAATAGAGGGGACAACCTTTAGGAAGAAAAACTTACTGAATAACCTTTACATTTCTCAATCCTTCCTTCAACAATGTGCTACCATTTTTTCCAGGTATAATTTATAACTCTAGTACTGATGTTCTGCGTTAGATTAAATTTATGCTTGATAAAAATACTTGGCCGATGGGGGAAAGACCGTCCCCACAGTATTTCACTAAGAAGAGCTCAACCGGAGCCCGACCAAGAAAAGCCACGAAACCTGGTCCCTCATACCTGGGGATGCCGCCCCCTATGGTTCGGGCCTTGAACCGTGCTTTGAGGCCCAAACCACATGACCAACCCTTTACACGAGGGCTCGCCCATCATAGGTTGGTTCATCCATGCTGACCAAGGGAACTGACGAGTGACTTTTTTAACCTCACCCTCAAAGCTGTAGATATTCAAAGATGGCAGATTATGCTGGTTTCAGAGGTCGATGGTAGACACATTTGGTGCTTCTAACCCTCTGGACAGTACTCTGCGAGGTCAACTTACGAGGGTTTCTTCCAGGGTGGGATCCTCTTTGACTCTTGGGAGCGCATTTGGAAGTCCTGGGCACCTGGTAATTGTCGCTTCTTCATGTGGTTGGTTGCCCATGACAGATGTTGGACTGCCAACCGGCACCTGCTTGCCTGAAGAGGGTTGCAACATCATCCTAGATTCCTAGATTTTTTTTGTGACTAGGAGTTTGAGTCCATTGATCATCTGCTCGTAGCCTGTGTTTTCTCCCGGCAATTCTGGTTCTGACTTGTTCAGACGTTCAGGCTCTAGTCTCTTTTCCTCGAACCTGGAGTTGCTTCCTTTGGTGATTGGTGGCGGCATACTAATGGGGCAGTATCTGGCCCCAGCCCCACAAGACAAGGTCTGAATTCTGTGATTGTTCTGGGAGCTTGGTCCCTTTGGGGACATCGCAATAGATGTGTGTTCGATGGAGCTTCGCCTAACCTTTCAGGCCTTGTGATCCAGGTCTCAGAGGAACTAGATCGTTGGAGTTTAGCAGGGGCAAAGGGTGTCTCTCACCTAGCTGCCTGGACTCTGGAGTTGAGTACTTGATGTATTGGTCGTTCCTTTTGGTTGGATTTTTGTCACAGGCGCGTATGTCTTTGTACTGGAGAGGATGTGTGTTTGGGGTTTTTGGGTTTTCTTTGTACCCGCTATAATTAACGAGATTCTTACTCTCATCAAGAGGATGACACTACGAGTTAGGGCAGTTTTCTTGTTTATTCCTCACACGCTACACAATGCCATATCTATCTAAGGGTTGGGGATACATATTTATAGCCCAAGGGGCTGCTGAGCATATGCTAAGATGCTCCTAAGGCCGTCTCCAGCAGTCTACCCATAGTTTACCCAAAAACTCTGTTTGCACTGTTCTGCAATGTAGATTGTACTGTTCGCATTTGAATATGGTTATGGGGATGTGTAAGCTGCTGGAGATAGTCTAAGATGTTGTCCTCCACACCAAAAGGGCTGCAGCTGAGATGCTGTCCTCTACTGTCCATAAAGGAGAGATGCTGTCCTCTAAGCAGTCAAAGAACTGCAGCAAGGCATGTCCTCTACTCAAACTGCAGCAAGGACTAAAGCCTAAGTTGCTGTCCTCTACCCAAAACTGTAGCAAAGACTAAAGCCTAAGATGTTGTCCTCTACCAAGATTGCAGCAAAGGCATGCAAAGATTGCTACTACAGGTCGTACACAAGAGGCCACAAGGCTTATTCTATCATTCTCTCCCTAAGTCTTGTGCATCGTCTTGTGGGAAAGTTGGGCCATCCCGGACCTGGAGCAAAGCTCAAGGAACTTGATCCTTCCAAGGGGCTTCATGAGTAGGTCCGTAAGTTGATCCTTGATGTTGATGTAGCGCGCCTTAATGCTCTCTTCTACCAAGCAGTCTCAGATGAAGTGGTACCTCACTCGGATGTGCTTACTCCGTTCATGGAACACGAGGTTCTTGGCCAAAGACAGAGCAGATCTGGCTATCCACCCTGAGTTCCACCGCTCCAGTCTCTCTTTCGAGGAGATCATCGAGTAGTCGAGCAAGCCAGCCAGAGTGTCTGAGTTGAAGTGGTGGAGGCTGCTATGTACTCGGCCTCGCAGCTAGACATGGCCATCACCTGTTGCTTGATCGACTGCCAGCTAATGAGGCACTTGCCGAGTAAGAAGATGATCCCGCTCGTGCTCTTGTTGGCGTAGGTGTCGTCGGCGTGGTCGCTGTCGTTGTACACGACAAGTTGTGCCTCCCCAGGGCACCTCGGGTAGTAGAGACCGTGGTTGAGAGTTTCCACAACTTAGTGGATGATCATCTTCACAACCTGCTCGTGCTCTGTCGTCGGCCGTTGTAGGAACCAACTGACGTAGCCGACGGAGTATGCCAAGTCTGGTCGTGTGTGGACGAGATAGCGAAGGGTCCCCACAAGTGTCGGTACTGCGTAGTGTCTACCTCCTCCATCATGCTGTCGCGACTTAGCTTCAGTCTCTCCTCCATCGGAGTGAGAGCTGGGTTGCAGTCGGTGAGCGCAACTAGCTCAACAATGTGCTTGGCGTAGGCACTCTAGCGAAGTGTGATCCCGGAGTTGCCCTGGTGCACCTCAATCCCTAGGTAAAAGGAGAGTTGCCCCAGGTCACTCTTCTGGAAGGTGACCTTCATCTCTTCCTTGAACGCTGCCACATTTGCATGCTTGGTGCCGATGATCACTAGGTCGTCGACGTAGACACCCACCAGCAGGGCATTTCCTCCATTGCCCCACCGGTAGATGGTCACTTCGTGCGGGCTTGGCCTGAAGCCCATCCTTTTGAGCGTGGAATCCAACTTGACATTCCACGCCCTCGGTGCCTGTCGCAAGCCATAGAGGGTGTTGTTCAGGCGCAACACCTTGTCCTCCTTGCTAGGGATCACAAATCCTGGCGGCTGCTGTACGTAGACCTCCTTCTTTAAGTCACCGTTAAGAAACGTCGACTTGATGTCCATGTGATGAACAGGCCAGCCCTCCTAGGCTGCCAGCACAAGGAGTCGCACAGATTCCATCTATGCCACGGAGGTGAAGGCATCGTCGAAGTCGATATCCTCCTACCGTAAGAAACTGTGTGCTACCAAGCGAGCCTTGTGCTTGATGATGGCGTCAGCTTCATCCCTCTTCAGTTTGAACACCCACTTAAGGGTGATTGTGCGGTGACCACGAGGGAGGTCAGCGAGCTCCTAGGTGCAGTTCGTCTCAACCGCATCCATCACCACCGACATCATCACGACACACCATGCTGCGTGTCTCTTGGCCTCTCTGAGGCTCGTCGTTGTCACACGCAAGATGCAACTCCGCCGACAGATTGTGAGACGCCAGGCTCAACACTGACGGGTCGACGAGAAGGCCCTCCATTCTATGACATCGCAACGACTCGTCATCGTGCCACGCGTCGATGCGTTCCTCGTCTTGGGAGAGTGGGGTAATGAGTTCCACCGGGTCGTGCTCGACCCGAGCTGGTGTTGGAGTGGAAGGGCTCGGAGGTGTTACCGTCGGTGCTGGAGTGTGTGGTGGGGAAGAGTTCGTCGTAGTCGCAGTCGTGGCTGGAGAGCGTGGTGCTGGATTTGGTGAAGACTTGGGGACTGTGGTAAACTTGCTCGGTGAAGAAGAGGTGCCTACTCTTCTAGGTCCCTTGAAGTGGACGTACTCGATGGTGAAGTCGTCGTATGTCGGAGTCATGCCTCGTCCCCGCCTTGTCCCATGCCCATCCTCGTCCTTCATCGAACACTACGTCGCGCGTCGTGTGCACATGTGTGTTCCTGGGTCAAAGATATTGTAGGCCTTCGAGCCCTCCGCGTAGCCAATGAACACCCTCAGGATGCTCCTGTCATCAAGCTTGCCGATGTGGCCAAGCTCCTTAGTGAACGCGAGGCAACCGAAGACCCGTAGGTGAGAGACCGCCGACTTGCGCCCATGCCAAGCTTTGTACTGTGTCATCCCGTTGAGTGCCTTGGTAGGTGAGCGGTTGAGGATATAGACAACTGTCAACACTGCCTCTCCCCAGAATATAGTCGACATTCCTCTTTGCTTGAGGAGAGCTCTTGCCATCCCCACAACCGTCTGGTTACGCCGCTCGACGACGTCGTTTTGCTGCGGTCAGTACGACGCAAACTCAGCCGCCGTGGATTCGTCGCCGTTGTCGCTGCGCAGCACGCGTAGCTTGCGGCCGCACTCCGCCTCCGCAGCGACTTGCGCACGTTTGATGGCATTCCCAACCTCTCCCTTGCTGCCAAGGACCATCACCCACATGTAGCGGGAGAGGTCGACGAATAACAAGAAGTAGCGTCGTAGTGTCCGGTGTCACCGGTCACACAAGTCCTTGTGCACGAGCTCGAGCCTCTCCTTGGTTTGGAAGCTCGACTGCTGGGGAAAGGGGAGCCATCTCTGCTTTGTCAACACGCAGACGTCGCAGAACTGCTCCACGTGGTCAAGGCACGACAGGCCTTGTACCATCTCCTTGGCACTGAGTCGCTTCAGGGCCTCAAAGTTAAGGTGCCCGAAGCGCTCGTGCCACTGCCTTGCCCCGTCGTCCCGATGAGCAGCATGGCAGCAGGGTTGTGCCACCTTCACGTTGAGGTTGTAGAGCCGATTTGGACTCTTGCGTACCTTGGCAAGAAGGCGACGAGAGGGGTCCCAGATCCTCATGACTTTGTGCTCGACCTCCACGCGCAAACCGTTCTCATCCAGTTGTCCCAAGCTGATGATAGAGTTCCTCAACGCGGGGATGTAGTAGACTCCGGTGAGCAGCCTGTTCTCACTAGATGCAGAGGTGAAGACGACTGAGCCGACACCCTTGATCTGTACGCCGGAGGCGTCCCCAAACTTGACGGAGCCTTGGACGCTAGAATCAAGCTCGGTGAAGAATTCCTGTCGACCGGTCATGTGATGAGTGGCGTTGGTGTCGAGGCACCATCCTTCAATCAAGTCTTTGCTGGATCGTCGCCGAGGAAGGCGCGTGCTTTTGACTCATCAAGGTGGAGAACCGTTGTGGCCAGTGCCATTGGAGGTAGCTTGATGCTTGCGTGTGCTAGGAGTAGAGCCTCCTCCTCCGCCTATGCGACGTGGGTCTAGCCGCGTCATGGCTGTCGACAATCCCTGGCCCAATGGCCAAGCTTGCCACGGTTGTGGCTGGTGTCCTATCGTGACAGTTTCTGGTTGTCGGCGGCGTTGCCTCGGGTGCCTCCGCGGGCACCACCCTCAGCACATCCTCGCGTCTTGGCCTGGGCGCCTCCGGGCGCCTTGCACGGCTTGTCGCGTTTGCGGCTACCTGTCGAGGAAGTGGACTCCCCCCTGTCACCCTAGCAGACTTCCCACAATCCCACTGCTCCCGAGTGAGATATAGCTTCCCGCCGATGGTGATAGGCCCAGAGAGAGCCTATGGTTCGTCGCTGTCGACGACCTATCGCCTCTTCGATTGTCATTGTGGAGAGGTCTAGCAGAGACTCGATCGAGCGATCTGCTTGTACTTCTCGGGATGCAACAGAAGAGCTTCTCGACGGCTCTCTCCTCATCGTAGGTGTCGTCGCCGAATTGCACCATCTTCTGTAATAGTGTTGAAGCGGAGAGCAAAGTCATCAACATTCTCACTTGGCTTGAAGGCTAGGTTCTCCCACTCCTTGCAAAGTGCCTGCAGTGTGGTCTTTTTTTTCGAAAACGCAGGAGAGATGTGTATCATTATATTAAGAAGAATAGGTGAGGCAAAAAGAAACCTCATACAACTCCCACACAAACCCACATACACTAGATTATAGGTAGAAAATTAACAATAAAAAACAGCTAGATCCGTGACCATGGAGACTCTAAAATAAAGATTACTGACTGGTTCACTGGAGCATAAGGATGCTAGATAAATAACTGGCTCCAGCCCTACACCAGAGGTGAGACTCCTCCTTGACCCAATTGATGACCATTCTGGAACTAGGCTGCACACCATTAAATACACAACGGTTGCGGAGGAGTCCAGATGGCCCAAGCTCCAAGTATGATCAAATAATTCAAGCCCTTGTGCAACCCATTATATGCTGGATCAACAGGAACTGCGGCAACTCCTTCCCACCAATCCTCAAAGGAAGAGTTCTCAAGGTTAGGAGAAGGTGCTGCAACCCGACATATTTTCATAATTTGAAACCAAACTTTCCGTGAGAAAACGTAGGAGACTAACAAATGGTATAGCGTCTCTTCCTCTTGATCACACAGGGGACAAAATTGAGGGTGAGGCAGTCCTTTCTTTGCTAGGCGGTCTGCTGTCCAGCAGCGACCGTGAGCCACAAGCCACATGAAGAACTTGCATTTACCAGGAGCCCAAGTTTTCCAAATCCTTTCCCAAGGTTTAAAAGTTGTTGCACCAAGAAAGAAACCTGCAGTGTGGTCTTTCGGGCACAGTCGCTGTCGATGCAGGTCGCAGCGATGGCGTCCCAGGCCTCTTTGGCAGCCCGCTTCTGGAAAAGCGAAAACTGCATCTCGGGTGGGACTGCAACAATGAGGGCATCCAGTGCCCGTCGATCCTCGTAGTAGTCGTTGTCGCCGTCGCCGTACCGAATTGCTTCCCACATGTGGCGAACCTGGAGCCATACCCTCATCATTGCGGCCCACTCGACGTAGTTGTTCTTGGTGAGGGTAGGCCACCAATGCTGGGATCGATGTCCCTGACAACAGCCTGGACCTCACGGTGACCATGGTACCGATCCGGGGAGGGAGAGCCGCGCCACCTGTAAAGGCCGCGATCTCCGTCGACCCGGTCGCCTCCACCGAGAGCACCGTCGGTGCGTCCGTGCTCGTCTGGGCTGCCACCGCGTGCGCCCTCGCCCATAGCGCCGTCGGCGCATCTAGGCCTATCTGGGCTGCCGCCACGCGTGCCCCCATGGGGATGCGCGGCTGCTCATTGTGCCGCCTGCTCTCACGCTGCCTCCCTCGCCAGCCTAAGCTCGTCGTTGGTGCTATCGTCGACAGAAGCAGAGCTGCTGGTGCTACTGCCACGCAGAGACTCGAGCTTTGCTATTGCTGCACGTCTCCGCTGCTTCTACTTCCGCCCTTGCTGCTGCTAGTTCCGCCGCTGCCAACCATGCAACCCTTGTCGCTGTCGCTACTGTTGCTTGGGACTAAAAGACTATGTTGATGTTGTTAAGAAATGATACACAACTCTCGTGCGAGTTCGATAAAAAACCCTTAGCTTGAAATTCGCTCCCACGGGGAGTCGAACCTAGAACCTGAGGAGTGCTAATCAGCCTACCTAACCAACTCAGCTAGAAGCCCTTTTGCTTTATGCTTGATAAACAACATCATGAGTTTGGCCACGCTACGAAGGGACTTATTTTCATTAGCATGACCTTATAGGAAATAGAAAGTATAAAGTCCTCGAACTCACAAACCAAATAGCTACTATCCCAGAACTATGAATAACATGCAGCGCAATGCTAGCATGTTTCCCCCCACGTTTCCTTTCCCACTAGCCATGTTGTGCTAGCAGAACATTATTCAGCCAGCATGGCATCATGCTTGAGTTGAGGATGGGTACTGGCGGCCCGCATGCCTGAAATCTGTACAATTTTTCAATTGCTCTTCCTTGGCATGCCATGCTCTCTTCTCTCTTCTCACTCCCTCCCTCTTCTTAAATCGGATCCCGCCATGTTCAAAAGTGACTTGTCAAAACCAATGACAGACGGTGCCATGTCAGATAAAAACCACACTTGAATACCTTGAAATGGTACAAGCAGTCAGAAGTGATAAAAGCACAGAAGTTGAAAGGCAAGTTCTACAGCACAGCGATTAGGCCTGCTATGTTGTATGGGGCTGAGTGTTGGCCTACTAAGAGACGACATATCCAACAACTAAGTGTCGCATAGATGCGTATGTTGTGTTGGATATGTGGGCACACAAGATTGAACCGAGTGAGAAACGATGACATACGCAATCGGCTAGGAGTAGCGTCAATTGAAGAAAAGCTTATTCAACACCGGTTGAGATGGTTTGGGCATGTCCACCGGAGACGTCCAGAGGCACCAGTGCATAGAGGCATCATAAGACGGGACAATGTGAAGAGAGGTAGAGGTCGACCAAACTTAATATGGGAGGAGGCAATCAAAAGGGACTTGAAGGAATGGAATATCCTAATGAAGTTGTGTTTGGATAGAAGTGCTTGGAAAGAAGCTACCCACGTGCCCGAACCGTGATTAGGCCTTTTTTCTTTTAGTGCTCTCAAAAGCTTTTCCCCTTCCCTTTCTCTCTCTTCCTCCTTTTGGTGACATCTTGTTGGGTTTCAACTCTAGCCTACTATAACTTGCTTGGGACTAAAAGGCTATGTTGATGATAGTGGTCAATTTTTTTGTTTTCTGGGTTTGAGTACCAATATTAGACATTGTCACCATTCCAGTGGCCAAAATGGTTTTAGTCAATAATTAAACAGTTCTTTTCTACAGCGGAAAGCTGGACAGTAACGAAATTACAAAAGCTTCAGAGTTTTGATCATGAAAACGAAACATGTCAAAAACACACATCTGACCACCCAGGGCCCAGCATACGTAGCACACTAGCACTAATGACATAACGATATTCCCCAGAACTAAATGATGATAAAAATGCGAACTGTAAGCATCACTGAGCGACTACTAGTTACATGCTCAAATGGACACAAGTCCCGGACACAAGCTGTCCACTAAGATTCACATCTGCTCCACTTCAGTTCACCATGCCCTCCTGAATCTGTAGTGAAGAGCAGCCAGCTTCAGAGCTTCTGCCCCTTGCTCCAACTGAGCAGTGGCCTGGTTTCTGTAAACCTGTCCAATAACATAAGAAAGAACAGACCATGTGAACCATCTCCGTAGGTGATCTACACCTTTTCCTTCAAAGCATACATTCTTTCTTAAATGGAATAACAGTGAGTAGGATCAAACTTTCACCATGGTTGCCGCTCAAGTCTATGTACCTGCAACACAGGCGCACCCCACCAATTTGCTCTAGCTTTACCACTGTGCCTAACATACAGCCGCAAGGCTAACCACGTGAAAATGTTTACTGTTCGACAGACAGGCCTACACAAGAAAATCCCGAGACGTGGGTGATTTAGGCTCCAAACAAAATGTGCCAAGGCACAACCAAAGAAGAGATGGTTTATGGTTTCTTTTTCAATGCATAAGGCACAAGCTTTGTTTCCTTGCCAATGACACAGTAACGGCATCCTGCATAGCTAACCACATAACTTTTTTTTTTTATCTTGAGAGGTATCTTGGTTTTCCAAATGACTTTGTAGCTCATACCATCCAGGTCTGCACAGGTGTGTGCACACATATTTCATTGAAAACCTACCCTTAGTCCACTTGGCTTGATCTTTCATTGTTCAAAGCACATCTGAACAAGATAGAATGTAATCTTCTAAGTTGGATCTGGAGGTCTTCATTAAGCTATCTTTTAAATGACAGATGCCAGTTCTTCCCATATACTTGTACTGGACAAATTTGATCATTAAAAATTCTTGAGAACTTGTCCTTCAGGGGAAACATTTCAACACCACATCAAACCAGAAATCATTGGATTTTCCATTTCCTAACACCATATTTACCTTTTAAGTAAACAACCTTTCACTTTCAGCAGATCATTCCACAAGGGGGAAATTATGGGGGGGGGGGGGGGGCATATTTCAAATGTGACAAACAATTTGTTTTTACATATTTTTGTTTGATTGCCAAATTCCACCTTTAGTTTCTAACTTTCACCATTTACACAACAAGCTGATATTTATTCTTTTTAGGTCTGATTATCTTGTCCCTTTAACCATGTGATATTTCTAAATCATTCCCCCCCTTGCAAGAAAATTCTTTTTCTTGTTTTATCCATTCTTTAAATGATAGTTTTAGCCTTTTAGGAAGTAAATGCATGGAAATAGGATAACTTGGCAAACTTCCTTGCCATCCATCCAGTTTTTTCATCATCTTTTCACAATAATTTAAGTGTTCGGTTCAGTACCTTCGTTTCAGTTTTGATGTCTCTCTTGCTCTATGACATTTGTGTGCTTAGGGACACATTTGTGAATGTCCTTTCTTTTTTCATTGAACTGAGATATTTGATTACTGATTTTTCATGACATGAATCACTTTCGCAGAGATCCATACCATCCTCTTTGGGAGCTAACTACTGCTCCAAGGGCTGTATTAAGTCTTCATTGGCTAAAAGATGGAAGGTAATACTTAGTTCCAATACAGAGTACATCAGTAAATAAAACAATTTGGTACAAAATTTGCTTAATTTGTCTTTGTTCTCTATAGGCACTGATCCCATTTAGGTTGTTTTTCTGCTTAGTTAAATGCAGGTCATTGTTGAAAACTGAAATGCAGTTGGAATATATTGCAAAATGGATTTATTTGTGTTATGATGTTGCAATAGATGTTTCATGCTGTTCCTCTTAGCTTGCTAAAGCATCTTCTCGGTCTAGATAACTAATTTTTCTTGATGCTCCTCAATGTATTATACCTTTTGAGTTTGCATTGTTTATACATGTTTTTAAACATCCTTTTGCATGCTCTGGACTTTATTGGATAGGAACTTAAAATTCTTCCAAGGTTGTTGACCTAACTCACAGACCACAAGATCACTAATTGTTGTCCGTGGACAAAATATAATGTGATTACATAGAGTTCACTGTTTGTATTTTCTCCTTCGTGTGAATTCTGGAATCTAGGTGAATCATCATCTAACATATATTCCTATGTGGATCTTTTATCTCATGCAAGCATCTGATAACCTAGTTAGCTTGTTTTATTGTTCGATGCAGTAGGACATCTTTGTATTTGTTAGTGTATTGTGTCTGTATTCCCAATGTAATGGGCCTTAGCCTAGCCATGTACTTATCTGTATATTAATACAACATCTACCTAGCTAGGGTTTCACTTCTAGCATGGTATCAAGCCTCTCTCTTCTTCCCTCCCTCCCTCTCCTAACCCAGTCGTCGGCTTCTTCCTTAGCCACCGGCGGCTCGCCGGTCGCCTCCCCCCTTCCCCCTCATGGCCAACGACTCCTAGGCAACCATCGTCGCCTTTGCCTCCCGCACGACACTCTGGTGGGGTTGCGCGGCCTCCACTTGCACCAGCCGACGTCAGCGCCCAACTTTCTGGCGTGGCTGCAACATTCACCCTCGCCCAACTTTCTGGCGTGCCTGCTATCCCAACACCTCCGCCACTACTCCCACAAATTTGCGCCTCGCTCCACTCATCTTTTTCCTTGGGTACTCTGATCACAAGAGGTGCCAGTGCCTCGATCTTGTCACACACCACATCATTATCTCTTGCTAAGTTCTTTTCGATGAAGACGTCTTTCCTCTTGGTGGCTCCTCCCCACCTCTCGACCTCGACTCTCTCCTCAATGTTGATCCTGTTGATGCCCCTCCTCCTCCCCTACTCTCGGTCTCGACGACCTCTTCCGCTCCATGCTTGTCATTATCGCCCTCGACCGCGCCACGCGCGGCCCTGCCTCTTCGACCACCTTCGGATCACTTCGCCGATCCCGTGCGCGTCTACCAGCGACATGTGTGCCCCCTCGGTCCCCTCCATTGTGTGTCGCTGGTGTACCACCCCGTCGCCATCCACCATGACCCTCACCATGTCCACCCTCATATGGAGGGGTCATGCGGTGGTCCGCGGGTGTTCTTTGTCTCGTCGACCGACTGGTGCTCACGACCGCCACCGCTACACCTCCCTCATATGTCCCATCCCCGGTTCGTAGCGCACTCGTCGATCCCCACTGGTGTCGTGCTATGGAGGAGGAATATGAGGCCCTGATGGCCAACTACACCTCAGACTTGGTGTTGTGCCCCCTGACACCAACGTGGCCACGTGGTCATCGACAAGTGAGTCTTCAGTCACAAGCTCAAGGTCGATAGCACCCTAGATAGGAACGAGGCCCATTGGGTCCTTTGGGGCTTCACTTAGTGCCCCGAAGTGAACTACAACGAGACCTTCAGCCTCGTCGTGAGGCCCGCCACCGTTCGTACTATTCTCTCCCTCGCCCTTTTTTGGGACTAGGCGGTCCACCAGTTGAACGTCAATAATGTCTTCCTTCATGGTACTCTGACCGAGACGATGTCCTGCAACTAGCCAACAGGCTTTGTCGACTCTAGTCGTTCAAGTATGGTGTGTAAGGTTAACAACTCTTTGTATGGCCTTAAGCGGGCGCCACGGGCCTAGTACAATCGCTTCGTCTCCTACTTGGTCTCCCTTAGTTTTGTTGAGGCCAAGTCGGACACGTCCCTGTTTATCCTTCGGCGCGGCGACGACACCGTCTACCTCCTGCTCTACGTCGACGACATCGTGCTCATGGCGTCCAGTGTCGCCCTCCTCCAGCACACGATCACATCCCTACAACACGAGTTTGCGATAAACAACTTGGGCCCTCTACACTAGTTCCTGGGGTTTGTTGTGGAGCACCGTCCCTAGGGCCTCTTCACCAGTGTCAGTACACCATCAACATTCCGGAGCGGGCTGGCCTGTCAGACTGCAAGCCTTGCTCCACGCTAGATGGCACTTAGGCGAAGGTCTCCAACGACGACGATGTGACGACCTACTAGAGCCTCGCCAGGGCTCTACAATATCTCACCTTCACTCGGCCCGACATCACCTACGCGGTCCAGCAGGTGTGCCTTCACATGCACACCCCGTGGGAGCCCCACCTCACCATTGCGAAGCGGATTCTTCGCTACCTCTATGGCACCCACGACTACGGTCTTCTTCGACCCTCTCTGACTTTCGAGTTGGTCGTCTACACCGACGCTGATTGGGTTGGTTGCCCTGACACGCGTTGGTCCACCTCTGGCTACGCCGTGTTCTTGAGTGCCAACCTCATCTCCTGGTCCTTGAAGCGGTAGCCCGTTGTCTCCCGCTCCGAGTATCGCGCTGTGACCAATGACGTGGCCAAGGCATGTTGGCTTCGTTAGCTGCTCCAGGAGATTTATAGCCCTCACGTTCGTCACCCTTGTCTAATGCGACAATGTCAGCGGGGTCTACCTCTCCAATCATGTGCAGCACCAGCGCATGAAGTACGTGGAGATCGACTGTGGCAGAACCTCCAAGTTATTGGGCCCACATGCACCTGTCCTTGTCCCAAAGACCTCAGACAGCTATGCATGTGCACCAGATAACTTAACAGGATCTGTCCGATTGCCCCAAGGACATCGGATAAACCACTTTCAACCAGAACCGCGGGATTAAGTAACACAAATCACACACACAACATTTTTGCAGCGGAAATATTATTACCAAATTTTACAAGTTACAAAAAATTTTACATTATTTTATCGGAGTGATTATAAGTTTGAAATATATGCTAGCTCAAATGACCATCCTCAATAAGAAGTATAGAAGAAGTACTTAGACTTATAAGAAGGCCGAGCCCACCGGCACTTAACACCATCAACAGCATCACAAAGTTAGGACCTGAAAAACAACAGGGAATAAAACCCTGAGTATGGAATTACTCAGCAAGTCTTACCCGACTAAGGAAAAGACTCTCAAGGGTATGCTGGATAAATAGGAGTCAAGGAGAGGCTTTAACAAAAATCAACTTATACTTTTGCAGAAGCAGCTTACTAAAGTGAGTCCTTACTTTCAATCTTTTAATGCCATATTAAGTATTAATAGACTCTATTTGCATCTAGTCTAATTTTAACATCTCATCCATACAACATCATTTTTATCCATAGTGTTCACATCCTGACTTTAGGTTGCAGGGCAGTGACCAAGTCTTCATAACCGCGAAGGTACGGCGATCCGAATCGATTATACTCAGCTGAGGATCTCCAATCACACGACATATGTAGCACTTAACCCTTGCATATGTCAACCCACCACCGGGGTTCTTAAGACCGGATCAGGTTCACGCAAACCGAGAGCACAGATACACCACCGTCCAGCCTCTTGCCACGGAGGGTACACGCTACTCTCGCCACCGCTCCACTCCCATTTCGTGTTATCTTATTCCGGCCTTAGTCTGCCCGAGGCAAGGCTTACCCATGACGAGGCATGTGACCAGTTAAAGGGTCCTCGATCATCAAGCCTACATACGCGTTAATCCTTAACCAACCTGGGTAGAACATCACCTGTTCCTACCCCAAGTCTCGATTTACATACTTCCATCCTTAGGATTGTTTCTGTTCCCAAGGATGAAAAGAGCATCACAGGGAGCTTTGCAGTAAGATCCCACCACTGCTCCAGTGAAAATATTCTTGCAGGTAGAAGCTATCCTCTCCCGGGTTAAATTGAGGACAACCTCTATCCACAAGATCTAAGCAAGGCTAAGCATTTTTGTAAATCATAATTTTGATACTTCATAGAAGTATCTATAAAGGTATGGATATCAAGGAAAGCAATGCATCAAAGGGTTTCAAGCAATTCCTATGAACCTAATGCACATTTCACTAGACTTAAAGTGTGCGAAAAGTATTTTAAAAACACAAGGAAAGGGGTTGCATGCACCGGGGCTTGCCTGAGTAACACTAGGTTAGTGTTGTTAGACGACGTCCACTTGGCGAACATCTTCAGGTTTGTCCATCAACATCATCATGCGGAGTAGCCCGCGCTTGAGGTCGACTTGGGTCATCTTCCGCATCGCGCGATTAATTAACGTACCTGAATGAAATGCATTATGCATATGAATGCATATAAACATGAATATTACAAACCTAAATAGTGCTATGCGATAGCGAATTAAACACCTAAGGGCGAGTTGTTGTACAATCTTACACGAAAACACTAGTTATTACTATACGACTACGCGCAATAATTACGCTTCTCTAAATTAAACGAACCTAACACAAACATCGCAAACAAATCATACACTTTAAATATAATTAGCCTAGACACGACTCATCATCTACATTATTTTTAACTTAGCTGGATTGAATCCTAACAGAGACAAACTTATCGATATTATTTTCTTTCACTCATTTCGGCAATGCGAGATATTTATCTAGGGCATTTAATTAATCATTAACAAAGGATATCATGACTAGAATAAACTAACTAATTATACAGGGCACCGACCATATCAATTAATCAAATTGACATAACGACACTAGAAAATTCTATTAACTAGCTAATAGGAATACTAAACTTATTTGTATTTCTTTCGTCATCAGCTCGCCCGAATATTACCTAAATTAATCTATCTTTCACATTACTAACTCTATCGTACTACACATATATTTAATCCTACCGTGACGCGACTGCTTCCGAATCATAAAAATAAGCATATCACATTCATCGAACTACTTCAATAATTAAACTAACGGAAATTTTGAATCGGCTTACCATTCTAAATCTGACGCGCTATCCGTGAACACGGCAAGGATTCTGGTTCAGCTCTTGTGTCGAGCACTTGGGAAATACAATGCTACTAGCTTCGTCTTCACCCAATTTTCGAGATTTCTTGATGATTCACGGAACGACGACGAGATCATTTTTGGAGCGAGCTGGCGAGGACACGAATCTAGTGAGGGTTCTAGCGACGACAAAGTTACAAGCAAGGGAGGACATGTTCAATAGCTCGACACGAAAGCTCGACGCGCGCAGGGACTACGGCGAGGAAGGAGTAGACACGGCTACGCGCATAGGAAGCAGTAGGAGCACGGCGCGCAGGAAGGTGGAATCCGAGCGTAGGTCGAGCTCGGCGAGCGGCGCACGCGCACGCGCACGGACAACAGCGAAGAACTCGGCGCGGTGGCCACAGCAAACGTTAGGGCGCGCGGCGAGCAGAAAGCGCGGCCAAGCAGCAGCCTGGGCACTAGAATCTAAGCCAGAGGGGCACGGCAGGGGAGCTCGGGCGCACGACATGGCGAGCGCAGGGAGCTTTGACATGGGTGCCGCGAACCGAGGAACAGGGACATGGCAACAGAGCTGGGCGAGCTCGACCGCCAGAGAACAAGACGCGACGGCGGATTCGCGCGCGCAGAGCTCGCGCGCAGGGGAACTTGGAGAACCGCGGCCATGGGCGAAGGAGGAGCTCGGCTGGGCGAGCAGGGACACCGCGAGCTTGAGAGCAGTGAGCATGGAGGGCGCGGAGGGGCGAGCTCGATCCTCCCAGGTGGCCGGCGCAGAGGAAAATTAGAGTAGGGAGTTGGCCGGGCACCATAGGAGCAGCTGGGAGCAGGCGCGCCATGGCGAACTGCACGGTCGCGAGCTCGGCTAAAGAGTTGGGAGGTCGCGTGCGTGCAGCAGAGAAGCCAGGGGCGAGCAATAAGGCGACGACGCGGTGAGCTGAGGGAGCGCGGCACCCAGAGCGAACGTCAGGGAGCTTCGGCTGTGACGCGCAGAGGAGCTCGCGCGCAGGAAGAAGCTGGGCGCGGCAACTGGAGCACCAGACGAGCAGGTCGGGCGCGCTGGAGGAGAGAGCTGCGGCCAGAGAGGAAGGCGTAGCACCATGGGAGCAAGGACCGCTCGGCTGGGAGGAGATGGATAGAGGAGCGTGCGTGAAAGAGAGAAGATAAAGTCAAGCGCCTGGAAGAGAACGTCGGCCAGATCTTTTTGAAGTCGAGCGGCGGCAAACATCGGACACAGGAAAATCTTGCTCCGGCTGAACGGATAGGGATGAGCGGCTGAGAGATTTTTTTTTTTAAAGCCGAGCGCGCGCTGGGAATTGCAGCTTGCCGGAGAGCAGAATACAGAGGAAGATACCGTGAGGAGATAAGGCCTCCAGGCTTCCATCCGCAGCGTAAAAAAAATTCAGATGGAGAGATAAACAACATGAGAGTGCACGGCGGTTAGGGAGAAGAAATGGATATTTGTAGATTTCTCTCTTTTTTTTTAATTATTTCTTTAGCTGAAAAATCATAGATATTTAGGGTTCTCGTATTTGGATTTAAGAGATATTTAGAAGGTTGAATCAAAACAAGGTCGACAGAATATTTAAGAAAGATTTGATTTGATGACTAGTCTGGAGTCAGATGAATTCGTATCGATTAATCCACTTTTGAGATTTAAATCGAGGCGAGAAACAAATGGACCGAACCAATATAATTTTGGCTTCGACAAATTTAGACTGCATTTGATTCAGTTGACTTCAGACGATTTCCGTTTGCTACTCGAACACTCGACTAGAGGACATTTTAATTAAACACTCGTAGACGTGATATCACGGATGGCAAAAAGGGGACTATATTGTTTTACACCGGAACTTAGTCGTCAAGTTCTATTTATTCGGCCCGGGATAAAATCGTCCTAGGGGGTCGAGCTTCCGAAATTGCGTATTCTTGCGAGTGACGAATTTTAAATAACCTTCGGACGCACCGATTTTCAGAACAAATATGTTCCGAGCAGCACGAAAATTTAGGAAGAGCTCGGATAAATAAAAATAACAATGACGTCGCATTCGCGACAGACGAAATAGATGCGATATTAAAATCGCGAAAGGCGAAAATAATTAGACCTTAGTGTCTGTCTTATTCACTGATATCACGTGCTTAAATCCGTACTCGTTGTCGAGCGGAATATAAACACCTGGGGTGTTACAGCCCTCCCCCCTTAAAAGAATCTCGTCTCGAGATTCGGAACGATAAACTTCTAAGAGTAGAGAAGCATGTAACCCATGCCCATATCAGCGATAATCGTGAGACATTTTCAAATAAAGACGAGTGTCTCAGGATGTTGTTTCTCTAGTGGACATAACATGTATCGCCTTAGGCTAATTTAGAAATGTCCACCAATAGAGATGCTGTCTGCCAGAGGAACAAATAAGGTTCCATGTGTGCAGTTTGCTTTCTCTGATGACACTGTACTATCTGAGTCTATTGGGCGAGCGGTAAATACGCGACTTTGCCCAAACAGAACCAGATGCACCATCTTGGGTAAAACACACAGAAAGAGGTTTACCAACAAGTGGTCACAGTGAGTTCGTAGCACACGAGACGAGTGGATGTCGAATACTGTTGCGGTTAACATGTGGCTAACCCGAGAATTCAAGTCCACAAAAGAGGGTATAGATTCAAGAGAATCACCAGCGGAGGGGTCTATAAATACGGACTTTATAACCGGCCCATATTATCCAGTACTAGTCATGGCTCGACTTGATCACCCATGCTGGAAGAGCACACGTGAGGCGATCGAGGCACGATTAGAGCGACGATTAGGTGGTTATTGGTCGGCTTAACTTAACTTTGGTGAGTACTTTCTTTAGAGTGGGTTAGACCAAAGTGAGTTTAGGCAAATCGATAAAACGATCTCTAAACTCAACCTTTGTTTCAAATGCAGTTACAAGTTAGTCAAAACCAACTTGTTGAACTACTTCTGACATTGAGTAGGTTCTCTCAGTACCATTGGTAAGCCAATGGTCGAGAGCTTACTTTGGCTAACAGGAGATCATGCACTTGGGTAGAAATCCATTTGGTCTGGTCGTTCATCCGTTTCTTCTATGCGAGATGAACCGACTTGGTCCAGGAATACATGAATTAAATAGGAGAGCAAATGAACAAACTCCTGCATTTCAGCAGTAGGGGAAAGTCAATCTCTATTTTGAGAGCTAATCAGTTGCCTCTCGACACTAAAAAGCTCCAAGGTTTCACCTTTACACAAAGGATGTAAAGGAAACTTCTATGCGTGCAGTCACTATCAAGGTCAAGGGGAAAGAGACCACACAAGTAAGGGGTATGCCCTTTTGATCTAACAGAGATGATAGATGTTGCTTGATCACTTGACAAACAACATAAAAATTGTTCCAAGGGAGAAGTCCACGGAAGATCACATATTAGTGTAGTTCCACAATGGATCATGACCAGAGACCTCGATACCAGCATGCGCCAAGCAGCATAACCTTGCGTGTACATTCACAAGGGGCTCTCAGTTTCGCTGCGGCACCATAAGTCCTTAATCGTGACACCACTACCGAACTGGCACCAATAACAATCTCATGTAGCAAAAACAGATTGTGCCAAGATAACACATTGATATAGTCTCATAATAGATTATAACTACTAATAGTGATACCAGCGCGTGCCGAGCAGCACGACCATGTGTGCGCACACACAGAAGGCCCTCGGTTTCGTCACGGCACCACCGGTTTTAGTCATAACACCATTACCAGACATAACCAATAAGAAATCTCACGCGACACAAATGAATTGAGCAAGGGTGACAATATACAAGGAGATACTCCACCTGTAAGAATGGTTACAAGTAGAGAGCCAAATAGATCATGGCCCGATGAAATGAACAAGGCATGGCCATAACCTAAACTTGACGAAAGTAGTATGATGGGAGACTGTTATTTCAGCCCAAGCATATTTCTATGCCCATCACAGAGATTACAAGCCAAGGATTAGTATCTGATTAGACACAGAGGGAAAACAATCATAAAATTAAATTGATATGCCTTCGAGAAAGATGGGGAAACTAAAGGCATCAAACGAAGGAAAATGATTAGGGATGACTTTCCTAAGTTAGGTTGATAAGGCGACAAGATGATCAACAAGGAGAGGCCGAATACAATAGGGACCTCAACCTGCATCAACTGAACAAGGGAATGGTTCTAGAAGGAGACATGGTTTGAGATCCTGGATTTAAGCTTGGGTACATTTTATGTCCAATAAGGAAATTATCTACGCATTTATTTGTATGGGCTTTGTCATGGAGTGATAATGGAGAATTCAACTTTGGGGTCATGGTTCACTAAATAGGAACATGGCCTAGTTCTGGGTTTAGGCAAACAAGTCACCAACAGTCTATTGGCACATCAAGCACAAGAGCAACACCTATAACACCTAAACATATTACCTAAGGAACGGAGGACAACTATTTCATCGAAGTTCATAATTCAGCATTACACCATATTATCTACAATCAATGGTTACTGGAATAAAGATGAGAGAAGCATTTTGGATGTATAGGTGACAAACATGATGCAACAATCAGGATGCATGCTCGTCCTATCCGTCCTCACTGATTTTGCCAACCAAATATGGCAATAGCGTTCTATCTCGGTGGCATAGTTACGACTCTCACGGTATTTTGCTAGTCGTCAGCTACACATACGTTTTCGAGGTTAGTGTACCTGCAGAAAATCCATTGCAGCCCAATTCCCAATGATGCAAGTCACACATGACAGTTTATCACAGTTTATACTCCATATATTTCTATATGGAGGCCAGCTCATCATTAAGCGCCGAGCCACGCATAGGCGCCGTTGCCACACTTTAACCATAGGGCAACTCATTAGGGTAACTCACCTTCTTACCTGAGCGTAGGTGCGTCGTTACAAGTACATTACACTTCTCAGTATTCCCATGTCTGTATACCCATACACATCCATGGGGTACTGAATTCCCGAAAAAGTAATTACTCCACATCGCAGCCTTCATATATACATATGTAGAACATGTATATAGTCAGGCGCCACATTTAAGCACTCCCCTAGACCGACGGTTGTTCGGTCATGCTCTCACATCTCACCTTACCTTGAGCGTCGATCCATTCAAGACTGAATGGCCTTAAAAATAACAATACACATGTATGCAATACCCCCGGTTGTGGGTTATTGGTTTTTAAATAAGCCACCTAATAGTCCTTAGTATAGGGCTTAATAGAGGATGTCGCTAGCATTATAGTTTTTCAAAACTGTTTTTCAAAGCCAAACAATGTGTTTACGTGAAAATAGGTTTTTTTCAAAACCAAAACTTTTGTTTTGAAAATATGTATGTGACCGTATATACTTAATCCAGCTCCGATACCAGCTGTGGCAGAACCTCCAAGTTATTGGGCCCACATGCACCTGTCCTTGTCCCAAAGACCTCAGACAGCTATGCATGTGCACCAGATAACTTAACAGGATCTGTCCGATTGCCCCAAGGACATCGGATAAACCACTTTCAACCAGAACCGCGGGATTAAGTAACACAAATCACACACACAACATTTTTGCAGCGGAAATATTATTACCAAATTTTACAAGTTACAAAAAATTTTACATTATTTTATCGGAGTGATTATAAGTTTGAAATATATGCTAGCTCAAATGACCATCCTCAATAAGAAGTATAGAAGAAGTACTTAGACTTATAAGAAGGCCGAGCCCACCGGCACTTAACACCATCAACAGCATCACAAAGTTAGGACCTGAAAAACAACAGGGAATAAAACCCTGAGTATGGAATTACTCAGCAAGTCTTACCCGACTAAGGAAAAGACTCTCAAGGGTATGCTGGATAAATAGGAGTCAAGGAGAGGCTTTAACAAAAATCAACTTATACTTTTGCAGAAGCAGCTTACTAAAGTGAGTCCTTACTTTCAATCTTTTAATGCCATATTAAGTATTAATAGACTCTATTTGCATCTAGTCTAATTTTAACATCTCATCCATACAACATCATTTTTATCCATAGTGTTCACATCCTGACTTTAGGTTGCAGGGCAGTGACCAAGTCTTCATAACCGCGAAGGTACGGCGATCCGAATCGATTATACTCAGCTGAGGATCTCCAATCACACGACATATGTAGCACTTAACCCTTGCATATGTCAACCCGCCACCGGGGTTCTTAAGACCGGATCAGGTTCACGCAAACCGAGAGCACAGATACACCACCGTCCAGCCTCTTGCCACGGAGGGTACACGCTACTCTCGCCACCGCTCCACTCCCATTTCGTGTTATCTTATTCCGGCCTTAGTCTGCCCGAGGCAAGGCTTACCCATGACGAGGCATGTGACCAGTTAAAGGGTCCTCGATCATCAAGCCTACATACGCGTTAATCCTTAACCAACCTGGGTAGAACATCACCTGTTCCTACCCCAAGTCTCGATTTACATACTTCCATCCTTAGGATTGTTTCTGTTCCCAAGGATGAAAAGAGCATCACAGGGAGCTTTGCAGTAAGATCCCACCACTGCTCCAGTGAAAATATTCTTGCAGGTAGAAGCTATCCTCTCCCGGGTTAAATTGAGGACAACCTCTATCCACAAGATCTAAGCAAGGCTAAGCATTTTTGTAAATCATAATTTTGATACTTCATAGAAGTATCTATAAAGGTATGGATATCAAGGAAAGCAATGCATCAAAGGGTTTCAAGCAATTCCTATGAACCTAATGCACATTTCACTAGACTTAAAGTGTGCGAAAAGTATTTTAAAAACACAAGGAAAGGGGTTGCATGCACCGGGGCTTGCCTGAGTAACACTAGGTTAGTGTTGTTAGACGACGTCCACTTGGCGAACATCTTCAGGTTTGTCCATCAACATCATCATGCGGAGTAGCCCGCGCTTGAGGTCGACTTGGGTCATCTTCCGCATCGCGCGATTAATTAACGTACCTGAATGAAATGCATTATGCATATGAATGCATATAAACATGAATATTACAAACCTAAATAGTGCTATGCGATAGCGAATTAAACACCTAAGGGCGAGTTGTTGTACAATCTTACACGAAAACACTAGTTATTACTATACGACTACGCGCAATAATTACGCTTCTCTAAATTAAACGAACCTAACACAAACATCGCAAACAAATCATACACTTTAAATATAATTAGCCTAGACACGACTCATCATCTACATTATTTTTAACTTAGCTGGATTGAATCCTAACAGAGACAAACTTATCGATATTATTTTCTTTCACTCATTTCGGCAATGCGAGATATTTATCTAGGGCATTTAATTAATCATTAACAAAGGATATCATGACTAGAATAAACTAACTAATTATACAGGGCACCGACCATATCAATTAATCAAATTGACATAACGACACTAGAAAATTCTATTAACTAGCTAATAGGAATACTAAACTTATTTGTATTTCTTTCGTCATCAGCTCGCCCGAATATTACCTAAATTAATCTATCTTTCACATTACTAACTCTATCGTACTACACATATATTTAATCCTACCGTGACGCGACTGCTTCCGAATCATAAAAATAAGCATATCACATTCATCGAACTACTTCAATAATTAAACTAACGGAAATTTTGAATCGGCTTACCATTCTAAATCTGACGCGCTATCCGTGAACACGGCAAGGATTCTGGTTCAGCTCTTGTGTCGAGCACTTGGGAAATACAATGCTACTAGCTTCGTCTTCACCCAATTTTCGAGATTTCTTGATGATTCACGGAACGACGACGAGATCATTTTTGGAGCGAGCTGGCGAGGACACGAATCTAGTGAGGGTTCTAGCGACGACAAAGTTACAAGCAAGGGAGGACATGTTCAATAGCTCGACACGAAAGCTCGACGCGCGCAGGGACTACGGCGAGGAAGGAGTAGACACGGCTACGCGCATAGGAAGCAGTAGGAGCACGGCGCGCAGGAAGGTGGAATCCGAGCGTAGGTCGAGCTCGGCGAGCGGCGCACGCGCACGCGCACGGACAACAGCGAAGAACTCGGCGCGGTGGCCACAGCAAACGTTAGGGCGCGCGGCGAGCAGAAAGCGCGGCCAAGCAGCAGCCTGGGCACTAGAATCTAAGCCAGAGGGGCACGGCAGGGGAGCTCGGGCGCACGACATGGCGAGCGCAGGGAGCTTTGACATGGGTGCCGCGAACCGAGGAACAGGGACATGGCAACAGAGCTGGGCGAGCTCGACCGCCAGAGAACAAGACGCGACGGCGGATTCGCGCGCGCAGAGCTCGCGCGCAGGGGAACTTGGAGAACCGCGGCCATGGGCGAAGGAGGAGCTCGGCTGGGCGAGCAGGGACACCGCGAGCTTGAGAGCAGTGAGCATGGAGGGCGCGGAGGGGCGAGCTCGATCCTCCCAGGTGGCCGGCGCAGAGGAAAATTAGAGTAGGGAGTTGGCCGGGCACCATAGGAGCAGCTGGGAGCAGGCGCGCCATGGCGAACTGCACGGTCGCGAGCTCGGCTAAAGAGTTGGGAGGTCGCGTGCGTGCAGCAGAGAAGCCAGGGGCGAGCAATAAGGCGACGACGCGGTGAGCTGAGGGAGCGCGGCACCCAGAGCGAACGCCAGGGAGCTTCGGCTGTGACGCGTAGAGGAGCTCGCGCGCAGGAAGAAGCTGGGCGCGGCAACTGGAGCACCAGACGAGCAGGTCGGGCGCGCTGGAGGAGAGAGCTGCGGCCAGAGAGGAAGGCGTAGCACCATGGGAGCAAGGACCGCTCGGCTGGGAGGAGATGGATAGAGGAGCGTGCGTGAAAGAGAGAAGATAAAGTCAAGCGCCTGGAAGAGAACGTCGGCCAGATCTTTTTGAAGTCGAGCGGCGGCAAACATCGGACACAGGAAAATCTTGCTCCGGCTGAACGGATAGGGATGAGCGGCTGAGAGATTTTTTTTTTTAAAGCCGAGCGCGCGCTGGGAATTGCAGCTTGCCGGAGAGCAGAATACAGAGGAAGATACCGTGAGGAGATAAGGCCTCCAGGCTTCCATCCGCAGCGTAAAAAAAATTCAGATGGAGAGATAAACAACATGAGAGTGCACGGCGGTTAGGGAGAAGAAATGGATATTTGTAGATTTCTCTCTTTTTTTTTAATTATTTCTTTAGCTGAAAAATCATAGATATTTAGGGTTCTCGTATTTGGATTTAAGAGATATTTAGAAGGTTGAATCAAAACAAGGTCGACAGAATATTTAAGAAAGATTTGATTTGATGACTAGTCTGGAGTCAGATGAATTCGTATCGATTAATCCACTTTTGAGATTTAAATCGAGGCGAGAAACAAATGGACCGAACCAATATAATTTTGGCTTCGACAAATTTAGACTGCATTTGATTCAGTTGACTTCAGACGATTTCCGTTTGCTACTCGAACACTCGACTAGAGGACATTTTAATTAAACACTCGTAGACGTGATATCACGGATGGCAAAAAGGGGACTATATTGTTTTACACCGGAACTTAGTCGTCAAGTTCTATTTATTCGGCCCGGGATAAAATCGTCCTAGGGGGTCGAGCTTCCGAAATTGCGTATTCTTGCGAGTGACGAATTTTAAATAACCTTCGGACGCACCGATTTTCAGAACAAATATGTTCCGAGCAGCACGAAAATTTAGGAAGAGCTCGGATAAATAAAAATAACAATGACGTCGCATTCGCGACAGACGAAATAGATGCGATATTAAAATCGCGAAAGGCGAAAATAATTAGACCTTAGTGTCTGTCTTATTCACTGATATCACGTGCTTAAATCCGTACTCGTTGTCGAGCGGAATATAAACACCTGGGGTGTTACATCGACCTTCACTTTATCCGCGAGCGTGTCACTGTCGACAATGTCGGCATCCCGACCACTTCACAGTTTTTCGACAGCTTCACCAAGGGCCTTTCATCCACGGTGTTCTCGGAGTTTCATTCTAGTCTCAACATTTGTACAGGCTAGAGTTGTGACCGGAAGTGTTAGAGTATTATGTGTGTATGTTGGAAAATAAACACGCCATGTGTGATGTGCGTGAGTGCGTAGCGCGTAGTGTTTAGGTGCAGCTCATGTACGTGTGTGTCATGTACGGGTCTCTAGGAGGTGTACTGGTGTGCGTGGTGCTGATCTGCATGGAGGATGCCGAGTCTCCAGGTGAGTGGGTGGCTCACGGAGGTGTTGAGCTGGTCATGCGGCATGGCAAGAAGGCCGGACGTGGAGATGTGCTCCTGGCAGTCCGTGGCCTATATGTAACCCCTATACTCTTCTGTATTCGTTGCCAGACCCAGTGAATAAAAGTGCCAAGAAACAGGCGTTCGTCGCCGGAGAGAAAACTATTGCTCATCTTCTTTGCATCTGTGAGTGTTCTTGGGTAGGGGCCGGTTCCAACATTTGGTATCAGAGCTAGGATGGAGACGCCGCCGGCAAAGGATGGCCTCAAGATGTTCGACGGCATGGGCTCGACGAGTGCCACGATGGAGCGCGTCATCAACAGCAGCTCCGTTGAGCTCCCGCTGCTGACCAAGGCGAATTACCACGAGTGGGCGTTGGTTATGCAGGTCTCGCTGGAGGCGATGGAGCTGTGGGACGCGGTGGAGGCCGTGTGCAAGGAGCGTCCCAAGGATCTGCAGGCAATGGCCGCCATCCTGCGCGCAGTGCCGCCGGAGATGAAGGCGGGGCTCGCCGTGAAGAAGACGGCGAAAGAAGCGTGGGAGGCGGTGAGGTCGATGAGGATCGGCGATGACCGGGTGAAGGCCGCGAGCGTGCAACGCTTGTGGAAAGAGTACGAGAACGTCGGCTTCCGTGATGGTGAGAGCGTCGGCGACTTCGCGTTGCGGATCAACGGCCTCGTCGCAAGCCTTCGAGAGATGGGCGAGACGCTGGAGGACCACCGCGTCGTGAAGAAGATCCTCCGCGTCGTCCCCAAGCGTCTCAAGCAGGTGGCCGTGGCGATCGAGATGCTCACCGACCTCAACACGACGACGATTGAAGAGCTTGTCGGCCGATTCCGCGTGGCGGAGGACGCAGACAATGACGACGCAAAGCAGGCTGTTGCGGAGGGCATTGAACAGCTGCTGCTCACGGAGGAGCAGTGGGAGGCACGTCGTCGACAACGCAGGAAGGAGCATGCACGCGGCGGAAATGGGCGTCGCGGGAATGGCGGCGGTAATGACCATGACAATAGTGACGACGACACCAGCAGCACACTCTCGGGCATGAGCGGGCGCGGCAAAAGACGCTATCGCGGGCGCTGCTTCGAGTGCGGCGAGCGGGGGCACATGGTGCGTGACTGTCGCGTAAAGAAGAAAGAGAAGGCACTCCTTGTCAACGTGGAGGACGAGCCGACGCTGCTGTAATGGCGGAACACGACTTGTCGTGTTTAGGGGGAGTTTGTTGGAAAATAAACACGCCATGTGTGATGTGCGTGAGTGCGTAGCGCGTAGTGTTTAGGTGCAGCTCATGTACGTGTGTGTCACATACGGGTCTCTAGGAGGTGTACTGGTGTGCGTGGTGCTGATCTGCATGTAGGAAGCCGAGTCTCCAGGTGAGTGGGTGGCTCACGGAGGTGTTGAGCTGGTCATGCGGCATGGCAAGAAGGCCGGACGTGGAGATGTGCTCCTGGCAGTCCGTGGCCTATATGTAGCCCCTATACTCTTCTGTATTCGTTGCCAGACCCAATGAATAAAAGTGCCAAGAAACAGGCGTTCGTCGCCGGAGAGAAAACTATTGCTCATCTTCTTTGCATCTGTGAGTGTTCTTGGGTAGGGGTCGGTTCCAACAGTGTATTCTTAGTGTAATGGGCCTTAGCCCAGCCCATGTACTTATCTACATATTAATACAACCCCTACCCAGTTAGGGATAGGGTTTCCACTTCTAACAGTATTCAGTGTCATAGGACAGAGCATGTGAATGGAACAAATCCTCTTTTGCATTTCTTAGTTTAGACATGCTTGAAAAAAATGAAGGTACTTTACTCTTGGGCCCCGTTTGTTTCGGTGGAATTGAATTCCATTTTAATAATTATAATTTAGACAAGACTAATTAAGTTCATATATTTATATATGTAATATATTTGTATATTATCCTAAATCATATGAGAGAGATAGTTATATACTACATTTATGTTACAACGAAGCAAGTAGAAGAGTGTGCTATATGTTGTACATCGAAAAAATAACATGTAAATCTATAGAATCAATTTCCATCTCTCACCCCATGAATTTGAGATAGGCTTATATGATAACTTTGGAAAGTGGTGAAATGTCACATTCTAAAAAATAGCATATTACATTAGTAAGATTCCAATTCCTCAAAATGAAAGGAAACAAACAGGACCTTGTTGTTTTATCTTATTCGTTGCGGATTTGAATTGGCCAGCAAGCACTTTTCATCTGGAGAAACACTTTATTACACATGGAACCCATATGAGGCATATGGCATCTGGTCAGAATTCGGAAGCAACATTGAAGAATGTCATATTAAAAGTTGTTTACCCACATTTTGATCACATTTTTATTTATATGCACAGGCTACTGATTTTTCCCTTTTGCTATTACTAGAATTGTGATACTAATGCTATATTTATGACTGATTGTTGTCAGGGGGATCATTATCTCACTGGAAGATGGTACATTGAAGTTTCTAAGCTTGCCTCGGATTGCAAATGATGTTCCAGCCACTGGAAGGCCATTTTCCGGAACAAAAACTCAGGGTGTTGCAACTTATCAGTTGTCAGAATATTTGATTTGGAGTGTCCATGCTTCAGAACCTACAGGTGTGTTTCAGTACCATTCTCATAGCCACAGCCCATATCCTGCCCAGTGGTACTGACTACTGGGTAACAAAATTCCTATGTAGCAGCTGTCACTTCGGAGTCTAAAATAAAACGAGGGAGAGATTACCGTGTAAAATAAAACAATTATTTAAAATATTGGTATCACATGTGTTTGATCTAAATTTTAAAGGTGAACTTGTTGCTAATAGAAATTTAAGATCTTCCTGCAGAACTTTGTTAATAGGAATTATTGTTTTGTGAAATTATTAGTTTGCAGTTTGACAGTTGATACATAGTTCAATTGATAATAGTGGAGTAAACTGCCTGTAGATTTTGTAGATAATAGGCATAACACCCTGCAACTTGGATAGTATGACAGGAGAATTTTTTTACAAGTCTGAAAGGTATTGTATGAAACAGAAAAAGAGAGCTGGGATCAGTAAGCTTACATGAGAAAAATTATTACACCAGGAAGTATCTATCTTAACTCGACCTTTTTTTTGGGGGGGGGGGAGTATCTATCTTAACTGACATAATTACCAGACAGAAAGGTGGATGCAACTTTGAGATTTTCCTGACCGACCCCTGCCAGTGTATTAATATACACTGCTTCCAGTCGGCTACCAAAACAGTGGCAACTTGTCTTCTTTTAGTATTAGTCCTAGATCGTTTTCTGATTATGCAGTAACTTCTGTTTTGCCTCAAGTGTCAGATGCTTGCAGTGTTCTTTAAATTCATAATATATGTTTGCTGATGTCCAGGTTGTGTGGCTTACTGTGGGGCAGATGGTACTGCTGTGTACTTCCAGGTGAACTTTCTAGTTGATATCATCAACAACATTTCTTTTCGTTTGAGTTGCAGTGTTCTAAACAAAAATTTAACTTGCTGTAGCTAAAATCGAGATTCTGGGATAAGGAGCCTGGGCGTAACCGTGTTCCTTATTTCCTCTGTGGATCATTATCAGAGGATGGAGAAAATATTAAGATTGGCAGCAGGCTGCAAACATCTCCATTACCAAATGTGCCTGTAGGGACCAAAAAGGGTTCAAAACCATCCCAAAGTATAGTTCAGGCGCTTGCTACAAGTGATGCCACTAGCCTGCTGACATATCAGCTCAACTCCCCCACAGGAAACAATGATGCCGTAAATCTAGAAGCTCATGATGATCAAGGTGATGGACGCAGCAAAGAGCAAGGAGCAGGTGCTGTAAATCAAGAACTTGATGGCGAACAAGATGATGGACACCGCGAAGAACAAGCAGCAGGCATGGTAACCACAGAATTTGGCGATGATCAAGCCGATGGACACAGCGAAGAACAAGGAGCTGGTGCAATAATCTCAGCCACTCCTGCAAAGGAAGAGAATGATGGAACATGGAACGACAAGGGTGTTCAATCCCCTAAAGACCTTAATGTCGTCCTTCCGAATTCTGTCGCTTTGAATCAAGTGCGGTGGAACATGAACAAGGGTAGCCAGAGATGGCTGTGCTATGGAGGTGCTGCAGGCATCATACGATGCCAGAGAATCTGAAGAGCCGCAATCTGGAATGCTCTTGGAGAAACAGAGGCTTGTCACACAGATGGTGGTAGGTTCTACTCTATTCTTTTCTGCTACTTTTGACCGGGTCACCGAGGGTGGTTGGCTTAGCTGTGCATAACTAGAGGAGAGCCGATGCAATAGACCTTTGCATCTTAGAATTGCAGCCCCCAGGTTCTGAATACATATGGTATGGAACCTGGGTCCTGATAGTTGCGGTAGTACCAGTGCATGCGAACCTGAGCTTTGGAATAAGCCCATTTGCGTTCCATTCTGTGTAACTGTTACCTTGAGGATGTGAACAGAACATGATGCATTCGGGAGGAAATAATAAATGCCATAGTGCTCAAGATTCTGGTTTCCTGATGTGGTTCCTGGACGCTGACATGCTATTGTACTGAGTTGTATCGAGTTTCGTGATGTGATCATGTGACTGATTTATGGGCGCTGACACACTATTCTACACCCACTTCGTCTCGGAACAAAGTTAATTGAGCTATATCCCATCACGACACTCGAGTCTTCTGAGCGCTTAGCGTCTCTCTCAAATAGATCAGGTTGCAAGCTACCTGTTCTGAGCTTGTTCAACGCTTATATTTAGATTCTAGATTTCTTCTGGCCTTCTAAAAGGAACGCTCACTCTCACAATCCCCTCTTGGTCTACCAAAGCTACGTAGGCATACGATGTTCTGCCCATAATGCCTAAAGACGCGATGTCTTAATCAACCAACAACTATTCTATCTCCAATTAGGACTAATTTAGGAGCCACAATAAGAAGAGGATTTTAGCCCCTTCAATTCTCTTCGGTATTTTTAGCTTCCAAACTAGCCCTTAAGGCTACACTTCTTCCTATTTGCTCAAAAAAAATTCTTATTTTTGGGTAAAGCATTAATACACAGTGAAGAAAACAAGGCTCCAGGGCCAAACAACATTTTGGTGAACCTCAAACATCCCTCTATCCTCCTGAGATAAATCTACAAATTATTCAATGATCTGTCAAATTTTCACATGGTAATGTACATATTTTTGAAAATACACCAAGACAATATCATCATTTAGGGGCTGCTAACAAGACCTAACAACCTCGACATGTTATTTGTTAACATCACTAACATCGATGTCAGTAGATACAAGACACACTCCTCCCAGCTCCAGGATTTCTCAGTCGCTCCAGTTATCCTCATCAGCTGCAGAAAGGGTCTTGTCATCATCTTCCTGTTAAGATTTTTACTGGTGTCAAGATTCAAGAAAGGAATTTGTCTAAAACCTATGCCATATTCTCGCTCAAAACTGCGAGACGATAGAGTTAACCAGGCAACCCAACAAAAAGGGCATGCAGGGAAACAACGGATAGATGATATACCATTTTAGTAAAAGCTGGAGTTGATGGAGACCACACAAGAATTTGCCTGTCGTTGCTGCCAGTATAAAGTTCCTGCATTCCTAAACACTTAGAAATGGGGTCCTATTGAAACCCTCAACACATTGACAGTAAACACACAAACTTACTTGGTCCTGTTCACTATAGTAGCAGCAATTCACAAGTTCATAGTGCCCCCGGAATGTTTGAAATGTTTTACCAGACCATAAATTGTATGCCTAAGCATATATAACAACGGTGAAATGTGAACCTCAAGAATGCTTCCGCAAACTGGCAAACTAGAAAACAGGAAGTCAGGAACGCACCTTGATGCTTGCCATACATGGAACAAATACAAGTGAAGGATCCTCAGTGACAGCTAATTGTAATGGCTTGCCTGTCTGCAATCGCATAGCTTCAAAATTGACCAGCGTATTGCAGCCTGAATCGATGTCCCATAGTCTTAAGCGAGAATCAGATCCTACAGAAAAGGGATAATACCCATCTTAGTAACTGTTCACTACCAAAAATAGTGGTGTACAGTAATTCTTATATAGGGACAATATCTCAATAGCTAGCATGCAACAAGCAACAATATGTTGGAAATAGTATAACTCAAATTCACTTACCTGAGCTAAGAAGGTACATCCCATCTACAGTTGTTCGTAAACCAGTAACAGCACCATAATGAGCAGTAGCACGGTTTTGACTAGATGACAAACCAGGATGCAATCTCTGTTGCATGTGTCCATGTGACGGGTTTTGAATTTTGCGCAAAGCTGATGAACTCTTCTTGGAAATGCCTGTCCTTCTCCTTGCGGAAGGTGAAGGTCCTAAGGAATCTGTGTGATCCTGCTTTAGTAAAAAAAGTATATCATGCACTGCCTCGCTGCAAACAGATGCAATTCTGGGTCCAAATCCTAATTGAGCCAAACTTCCTTATGTTTGGCTATGTTTATAGAAAATATTATTAACATTTATGACTTCAAATAGGTGTATTATGAAAACATATTCTATGATTAATCTAATGATACTTATTAGGCATCATAAATGTTAATAATTTTTTTACAAATTTGGTCAAACTTAAAATGTTTGACTACTCGAATGTGAATTACATTTTTTGGGACGAGAGTATCAAATATTCAATTTATCTCAAGTGTGGTACATAACATAGCAGTATTAGAGCACTAAGGCTATCTACATGTACTGAAACTTCAACATTATCAAACCCCAACATAACAGAGATTTATAAAGTAATTGGAGGCGAATGGCTCTAGAATTGTCATCAGAAGACGGTAAGCAGTTCTTTAGTACTCCCTCTGTTCCAAACTATAAGTGGTCCTGGCTTTTCTAGGTACATAGACATAGATTTGTCTAGATATAGCAAAAGTTCTGTATCTAGAAAAGAGACAGAACGACTTATAATTTGGAATGGAGGGAGTAGCTTCTCTTACCAAATGCTCTCATTACAAATACAAAAATGATTGATAATAATAGGGAGAGTGAACATACCTTATATAGAGCACTTTTAACAAGGGGCCTTTTTCCAAGTTGAGACCTTGATTGGTCCAGAACCCGAAAGCATCCAGCTCTTCTAATGTCCCAAAAACGTATTGCCCCGTCACAGCCACCACTCATCAAAATCCACTCACTTGAGGCAGACCACTCCAAAGACATGATACCATCTAAGATGATGCGTGGAGATAAGAAGGTACCATACAATACAAGAAAAACAAGCACATATTTTCATCACTGCATCAGCACAAAGAAACTAACCACGATGACCAGACAACGTGTGGGTAAAGGCTCCAGAAGCAATGTCACATAGACGGACCTGAACATCTGCACTCCCAGTAGCAATGAGCACGTGCGTTGTTGCGATTGGAGACATGGCTGCAGTGTACACTTTTCCAGGCATCTTAAATTCCATGACGACCTGAGAAAACAAAACAGTGCACACAAAAATCAGAACATCCAGGATCACGAAAAAGGGCAATGCAACAGAGAAAGACTGGTAACTGAGAATGCAGGCACATACTTGAGTCGAATTTGTATCCCAAACTTTGACAAACTGGTCAAAGGATGCTGTGACAAACAGCCCCGTATCCACAGGATACCAAACGGCCGCCGAGATGGCGAACTTGTGGCCATTCTGGTGTTGCTTGTCCACAAGCAGTATGTTCCTGTGCTTTGCTATGAACCCGGTTTCGTATTCGGTCGCGTTCCACACATCGAATACAGCGGCCGACCCATCCGATGCCCCGGAGAGCAGGTACCTCCCCTCTGTCAAATCAACCTGACCATATGGTCAGATCATAAACACCAGCGAACGCAACTCACACATTGCATAACAAGGAACCCGTGATTCAATGCTAAATTGATGTGCTTCTCAATAAGATCAGTAGACAAAACAATTTCATTTGAGGCAATGGTTGCAGTAGTTAAGAACCTAATAGCGGCAAGGTGATGAGAGGAAGAAGAAGTGGGACCTGGAGCGAGTTGACGGCGCCGTGATGTGGGGTGACAAACTCCTTGCGATTGGAGAGCGCGAGCGAGGCCGTGCGGCACGCTCGGGCGGCGGCCTCAAACCGCCGAGCGTGAAGCTCTCCACGCTCCCTCCGCCTCACCTCTTCCAGCCACATCCAGCCTTCAGCGTCTGCAGCGCACGCTGCGGTCCCGGAGTGCCTTCTGCTCTGCGGCGGCAAACCCAGTGATGTGTGCGTGGTGATTTTATGCGCGTCCGAATGTTTGGTTACTGCGTTGACCGGTGTGAAAGGGTCGACTGTTATGGTAGGAAGCTTCCATTGCATTCGGCAGTATTGTGACGGATTCGTTTGGCAAGTCGCACAAGAGGAAGGTCACGTCCCAAAAGGCCTAGAGGAGTCGAGTAGAAGCCTTTGGAAACCCAGAAGACGTCATCGCTTGCCAAAAGCGGATTCACAAAAATCTAAGCCAACTAAGGTGTGTTTGTATGGCTCCACTCCACTTCAGAGTAGCTTTGCTCTATAACTCCAGACTGGAGCTGTTCTCCTCTGGAGTTTTGACTGTGTTTGACCAGAAAGGTGCATCCAACTCTAGAAAAGTGAATTTTGAGGCTGCAATGACCTTCCTATCATTTGGTTGTTTTAGCTAATTGTTTTATTGAGAATAATGATCTTTATGCAACTATTTTTGCTATGAACTTGACTATTCAACAATACAACAAAGATAAATCACTATATGATTTTTTCAAATAAATTAAAATATTCAACCTTGCAGCAATAATAAACTAGTAACATATTACATAATCATTGTCTTCATACAAGTCACTACAAATAGATGTTGCAAAATATTGCATAAATATTTGGTGCTAATTCCACACAAGTGAGAGTCGTTGCTATACTATCACGAAAAGCATCCATTGTAGTAAAACTTGATTTGGAAGTGGATTGATCTGAGGCATGTGGTGACACTGCTTATTCAGTTATTTATTGTATCTATTTGGGATAGTAGGCACAAAATCAGGATCTCAACCACAATTTGCAAAGCCCACATCACCACTAGAATGCTCACGAATAAAATTATGGAGCGCCATAGTAGCACAAACAATCATCTTCCTTGCCTTCAAGTGCATCATCTTGTGTGGTATCATTGTGTGCATCAACTTGTGTGCCATCACCTTCGTTGGTATTTCTTGAAAATTTGGCTCATATGAGGAGACCAATGATCTGCACCTATACTAATGAAGGTCTAATCTCCTAAATTTTCAACAACCGGGAATGTCTTAAAATATGCAACATATAACCACTTGTGACAGTCCACTATCTTTGTTTCATTGTATTCAGTTTAGTGGATTGGCAGGGGTGATGAACCAATTAGGTAGTATAACTTGTTTGATCAGTTGAAGTATCTTTTGAGTTTGGTCTGGGATTTGTGCTTTCCTATGCTCATAGTTGATTGGCTGGAATGATGAATCAATTAGATGTGTAAGTCACCTTACGAGCTTAACTTTTGAGGCATATATTTTGTCTGGCCTGCCAATCATTCAGACTTTTGATCACTGCAAGTTTCTCTGGTTCTTGTTTTGTCTGTGTTTTGACGTTTACTGTCTTGCACCTAGTTTGCTTTGTTCGTAAACATTATTACAAAGGACCATTTGATTTCCCTCCTAGATAGTTTTGTAAATAGTATTGTGTTTGCATTGGAAATTCTTATATTCAGTATGAACCTAGGGTAGTCTAAGTGCTTGATGTCAAATATTTGATCCAGGTGCTATACTCGCTTGCACACCAAGGCTGTTAACTGCCGCAAGAAGAAATGTGGCCACAACAACGAGGTGCTATTTTCTTGTTTGTGAATTGTGATGCCTTACTGTAGTAATGTCATATTTTGGATTTGTATAAGCAAGCGGATGCCAGTCAGCTTTAGATATGTACGCTAGTTATAAACTTGGCATACATCATCAGAATTCATTACATGTACTAAATTATGTCATTTGCTATGTGACTTTTTCCTTTGAGAGTTGTCTAGGAAATACCGAAATATCATATTGTTTGGAGCGTTGTTCGGTTCACTTTGTATGTTTGTCTAGTTGATGGATTATCTGATATATCTAATTAAGATTTGCACAGCTGAAAATCACAATCAAGGGTTTAATTGTTTTGCTGATTGGTGTGATTTCCTAATGTTTCCCTTGTTTCTCCCATTTTCAGCTGAGGGCAAAGAAGAAGATCAAGAACTGAAACAAGGCAAATCGTTTGGGTCAACAAGATTGCTAGAAGTTTTATAGTTTCTGTCCCTGCATAATGCTTGGATAACTGGGGAGAGGGATATGATAATTACGACGGTAATGTGATAGAAAACTGATAACATACGACGCGCTTGCCTTCAAGCAACCAGTGCCTAAGGTTGCTGCTGGCAGTTGGGGGGCCCTCTGCTCGCTCGTGGCGTGAGGCTTCAGCGTGTCGGAAACAGGGGGCGACGGGCGGCAATCCCTATGTCTCCGTCGTTGGTATCCACGCCGCCGACCACCTCTCCTATCAATCTCCTCCCCAGCAGGTCGCGGTCTCGCGGGGGCTTGGGCTGTCCTGGGGCACGTCGGATGGCGTGACGGCAGCAGGTCGTGGGGGCAGGTCAGGCGGCGTGGAAACGGCGGCAAGGTCGCCGGGCTCGACAGCCGGTGGCAAGAGCGCCGCCCTAGGCGGCCGGTGGCTGGAGGCACGGATGTGGACGAGGGAGGAAGGTGTGACCTTTGCCGGGACAAGAGAGAGTTGCAGGCCCGTTTAGAGCGACTCAAAAGGATGTTGCCATCAGCGGTTTGTAAAATTACCATTTCACCCACATTTTATAGACCCAGCAGGACCCACAATTCATAGACACAGTGGTAATTATAACAAGAAGACAATATTGTGAGTGACAAAAATCCAATTATCTCGTTAAAAAATTGGTACATTATCCTATGCTCAAAGGTATCGTGCTCATATGCACATAGTAACACCAATTTTATAAATAATTTCTGTCACCTTTCTCTTCCGGTGAAGGGGTTATTCGTAAAATTAACTATTAATGTTGGATGTTAGATAGATGTCCTATATTTAAAATGTGTATGTGAGCACAATATTCCTTTAAACACATGATACATTCATGTTTCCCCTGAAAAACTGATTATTGAGAGCTACCTAAAAAAATTTAGAAATAGATTATCATGAGCTACCTAAAAAAATTTAGACATATATTATCATGTGTACTCCAACACACGCTCTCTTGTGGTGGCTTGCCACCACCATCTACTCCGCGTCCACCATGTCCTCCATCCTTAGTCGCCTTGTCTAGTCGTCTTCCTCTCCCCCTACTCACAGCGTGCTGCTCGCTGCGATCGACGACCTATTCCTCGTCACCATGCGTTCACCGTCAATCGTAGAAGTGCTAACTATGCAAAATAAACTACTCCGATTCTAACAATAGTTACTACAAAATATGTGTTATCAACAAAGCTTCACCGTACCCTCCAACTCCAGCCCTCCTGCATCAGAGATCACAAGAATGCATCCCACTAGCTAACCGTCAGGCTGAGCGGAGGCCATGGAGGAGGAGGAGCGGTGGCGCCACGCGGCGTCGCGGCCGGTGTGCTCAAACTGCATCAAGTACATGGCCAGCAGCATGTTCTCCTGGTTAGGGCTTGTCAGCAGCACTACACCGGAAGACGAAGCAGAGGACAAGACACCGGAGATGGACGACAAGGAAGAAGTCCAGCAACAACCACATGCTGCGACGGAACATGCTAGGCGCGGAAGGCAACCTAACGTGTGTGTCTCTATGCCAGAATGGGCCGTGTAACTAGTGTGGACCGAAGGCCAAGGAAGCAATACTTAAGTAGCTGGGATAGAACCAGGAGACGTTATCGATGAAGAGAAACACAATCGCTACCAGCTTCCTCTTCTCGCTGTATTCCTCTTCTACCTTATTCCTTCTTCCCCTCTCCCAAGAAACTACGAATCCTTCCCACCGTTGTTGTTAACACCTAGTATCAGAGTCATCGATCCTGGATCCCATCGGCAACTGCCCGCGGCGGCCCCGAACAGCGGCGATGGAGCACCCCGACACACACAAGTTGCTCGAGGAAATGTAGCACATGGAGGTGCGCCTATCTAAGGCCATCTTGGGTCACTGCGAGGGCATACAACGCCACATGGACGAGCGATGTGATGTAGTTCAAGCGCACTTCATCGCACGCTGTGATTCCATTCAGGAGCAAGTCGACGTCGCCGCTCAGGATTAACAAGGGTAAAATAGAAGTTTTGGATCAAGGATTTTGAGCTTTAGTACCAACAACCAACATTCTTTTTGAATCCCCTTTGATAGTACGACGATTCCTATACTCAAGTTAAATAAAATATAATTAAGTAAACTCCTTAAGTTATTGGTGTCTCATGTGTGATTTCTCCATGGCGTTGCTTCATAAGGATCACAAACATCTTTGTCTCACCTTTTGAAGCAAACACAAATCGAGCATGTGACTTGAACCATTTCACCATATATGAGCTCAACTCATGCCTTCAAGTTACCTTACTGATGCATCAACACAATATAACTCTTCATAGCAGATTAGTTCATCGACTTAGTGCAAGTACTCTCTTCTTCACCTTAACAATGGCACCTCGGTCCATAAGCCGTCACTTGGCCTTCACCTTCGCTTAGTTCCTCGAAGCCCTTTCCTTGCTATCTTCACCCTATCAAGCCATTCTTGAGTCACATCATATTGAGCATCCATTGAGAGAATCATTTCTTCGATATTGTGAACCTTGCTTGAATGTCATCTAGATATAAATGCTAAGATCAATCAAGCTCTAGTTTGATTCTCATAGAAGCATATATGGACTAATAGTAATGTGGTCAAGCCAATTCACGATTCCTCGTATCTTATTCACTTTGGCTTGACCAATCCTCTTAATCACTTCAACCTCTATTCTGGTCATATTTATGCATAGTGATTTCTCAGGTCTTGTCCATATATTCAAACCAATATAGAGACCATATTATATCCATTTGCATTGTCTCATTGGTTATTTAACCTTGTGTTGAACCTTTTTTCACTGATCATTATACACTATTCAAGTATGTTCATCATACTGAATTTCATGTTCAACACTTAGCAAACTTGTTAGACTTTTAAATATGTTGTTACCCTAATCACCAAAACCCACAAAAGGGATGAATGCACTTTCAATCTCCCCCTTTTTAGTGATTGATGACAACACATTTAAAGCTTACATAAGATTTGGTAAAAAAATATTTTAAATCCTATGTTATAGTTTCCTCCCCCTAAATATGTGCATTTCAGAAAAAATACCAATTTTGTACTCATATGCCAAAAGCACATATTTGGGTCAAAGTATGAAGACAACTTATATCATACTATTCATGGGGTGCATTGTGTCATAAAGTAAATGTGATGTTCATGACATATTATGCACTCATCAATTTTCCACATTTTATGTTTTAATTATGATTCTCCCCCTTTTGTCAAGTATTTCTCTCCTTTTCAAAAGTCTTCTTACACTTAGTTACATAAGACTAAAGGTAAGCTTTAATGCACAATTTATCCCCCGTTGTCATAAATCTCCAAAAAGGATACTGTCGGCACCCTGGATCAGGGGTACCCCTCACTACGGTATGAAGACACGATGCCTGTGCGGCTACCCCTAGCCACGCGGAGAACAGCCCCAATGATATCTCGTGAGCAGTTGAGATGGTGTTCTCAGAGGCAACGTCATCAAGCCCAGACATCCTCAAGAAGGCGCAGGACCCCTGTGCGCACAACCCGGACCCCCGAATATGGCCCGGGACCCTCGAAGTAAAGCAGCCCGGAGCCATTAGATGGAGTTCGGACCCCTCCAAGTAAGCTCCAGACCACCCATACCAAGGTCTCGGGACAGGAAGTGCCGTGGCCTAGGCAAGGGTCCGGTGTTGACGCGTGTCCGGGCTCTACCCGGCGCACCTCCGCTCCCCGCTCGGCCAAGGGCCCAATACTGCCACATGGATTATTGCCTGTGACGTAGGCCAGCGGGCGGAGCATGACGTAGGGACTCTGGGCCATGCGGCCTCCGCATTTATTGCGGAGAAGATGCGCCGCCTATCCACCCTGCTGTCAGGTGATGTGCCCCTTCGGCATTTAATGTGTCCTGTCCACTCCGCTGGCAGACGGCGCCTAGGCCATACAGCAGGCGGCGTGCCCGTCTAATCTAAACAGTATGCCCATGCTGTAGGATACGCTATATCCACCAGCACTTGTGCATTACCAGGGAAGCTTCCCCAGCACACCAACACTACACGGATCACGGGTGTCAAAGCGCAGGAAGATTGCTCCAGCATCCAACTATTGCTGCCTCAAGTCTTACATCCATTGTGCTCCTAGGCCCACATGTCGGGGCTCAGCACTTTTGAACATGCCCCCTTGAACTATAAAAGGGGGAGCATGCAATGTTACAAAGGGAGGGTATCCAAGGGACACACTTAGACTCTCTCAAGCAATACAACACACAGTGGAGTAGGTATTACGCTCCGGCGGCTGGAACCACTCTAAACTCTTGCGTGTTCTTGTGTTCATTCCTACATCTCGCAACAGGCAAAACGCTTAAGCCCCCTACACATCTTAGGACTTAGGGAGGGTGCACTCCGCCACCCGGCCGGAGAATTTCCTCTCTGACATTTGGCGCGCCAGGTAGGGGGCCTAGGCTTGAAGTTTTTGCTTGTTTTCCTGCTCGACGCCATGGTCCATATCGTCGAGCGCCAAGATTTCATGCCCGAGGACTGTATGTTGGAGGAGGAAGCTGCCTCTTCCACTTCGCGGGCCACCAGCCTCCCGGCGCCTGGTGCGGTGGCAGCTGTGCACTCTGCACGATAGCACACTCCCACGTAGGCGTCCAGGGCATCTAGGGCTGCGCCTAGGGCACTGTCAACAGCAATGGAGTTGCTGCGCCACCCTCCAAGCTTCACGGCCTCTCTAAGTGCCATGAAGCAGTGGCGCGACGATGTGGATCGCCTTCTTGGCATGGCACACTCTGCCTCAACCAGGCCCAAGCCTCGGTCATCCCGGCGTCAGCATGAGGCGTCGGCGTCTGTGCGCTCACCCTCGGTGAGGGCAGCGCCAACTGAGGACCTGAAGGCGGAGCTCAACCGCCGGCGCGTGGCGGAGGGCGCTCCAGTCTCTCTGGAGAAGTCTAATGACCTGCGAGCATAACTCAACCGCAGACGTGCGGGCGAGGACGCCCGCGTCTCCCTGGAGAGGGCGCGAGAGCGCCGACAAAACATCGAGGGGCATAACCTCGATCAAGACTTTGCAGCGGTAACACCGCAAACACCGGTGGGTGCCTGGATCCAGGCTGGTGTCCATTGGCTGGCATAGGCTGCATCGCTCTCGCGGATCACCTCCGCGCGGCATCTTGGCCATCCAAGTTCTGACCACACTTGCCGGTAAAGTACAATGGTACGTCAAACCCGTCGGAATTTCTGCAGGTGTACATCATCGCTATCACAGCAGCAGGTGGAAACACCACTGTGATGGCGACATATTTTCATGTTGCCTTGTCTAGGCCCGCCCAGACTTGGCTCATGAACCTTGCCCCAGGGTCAATCTACTCCTGGGAAGAGCTCTGCGCACGGTTCACAGCGAACTTCGCCAGCGCTTACCAGCAACACGGCGTGGAGGCCCACCTCCACGCAGTGAGGCAAGAGCCCGAAGAAACTCTCCGGACATTTATCTCCCGCTTCACCAAGGTGCGAGGTACTATACCTCGCATCTCCGATGCTTCTATCATCACGGCCTTCTGCCAGGGGGTACGTGATGAAAAGATGTTGGAGAAGTTGGCCACGCATGACGTGGAAACGGTCTCCACTCTCTTTGCTCTGGCTGACAAGTACGCCAGGGCTGCTGAGGGCCATGCGTGGCACTCAGCGCCACAGACCGGGGCTGCCCAAACGGGCGGCTCAGGTGCTGTCGCTCAGGACGGCAAGAAAAAGAAGAAAAAGAACCGCAACAACGAGAAGCCGCACTCCGCCGCTCTGGTCGTGGTAGCTGCGACTGGGGGCCGGGGCGACCACAACAAACGCCCACGGCCACAGAGGGGTAAAGGCGGCACATGCCCCATGCACCCCAACGGTCGCCACAGCGCCGCAGAATGTCGCGAGATCATCGACCTCACGAAACACGTCAGCGCGCGGCGCGAGCAGTCTTCCGGGGATGGCTCCCCACCTCGTCGCCGACCCGGCAAGGAAAGGGCCGACGACGAAGAGGTGGCCGCGGCTGAACTGGACCTCGGGTATCAGTCACCCGAGGGGGTCCTGAAGGATGTCTTCACTGGAGGCTCCAATTCTGGTGAAGACAATTAGACGGACCACCAGGGGGCTCCGTGCTACCTGGTCTACAGGGCCAAAGCCTGCCTTCCCCCGGAAACCCTTCTGGACTCCCCATGGGTCCAGCCTTTCGATGGGTTTGTGTAGGGGCCACTACAGTGCAAGGACGTGAACTCAAGCGGCGGACTCAGATGTCAAGTTGCAACCCGAAATGCACATCGTAACCAGACGCTCAAGTACTATGGCCGACGGTTCGTGCATAGTAGGGAACCCAGGGTCGGGACCTAATCCTGTGGCAAAGTACTGAACCAAGAGGGGGTCCACAACCTCTCCCCTAGCAGGGAGGAACCCCTCAAGGCGATGGAAATATGCCAACCCGGGGGATGCCAACTTTGCTATAGCTGAAGAAGTACCCCTTCCTATCTCTGTAAGTTCAATCCATAGAAGCAACTCTAAGGGGTTAAATTTTTCTTCTTTTATAGTTAAATTTCGCATATGTGTACACCAGCCCGGTGAGGTCAGCCCACATAAACCCGGCCTGATGGTTTACACCCATGCATGTCAAGTTATAAAGAGGAAATTCACCCCCTCAGACGTGTTTCTATGACAACTTTATCTTCCTGCTTCGTGGATTTGACCTACAATTTTCAGATAATACCTTTTATCTAACCCACCCGCACGGTTCCCATCTATCCTGACATGACGACATCCGAATTGAGTAGCCAGGCTTGTAGTTTAGGACCTCCTTTATGAAAGCTGGGAGGTCCGACAGCCTAGGGCCCAGTTCCAAAGAATGGGAGCTCATTCCATGGAGTGGTCCGGAGCAGTGTAACCACTTAGCCTGGTCCCGTACCGTAAGCCTGCACAGCCCACCATTCTATGACGGGTGCCTTAGTATTTGGAACTATAGTCCTGTGGGTCCGACAACCTGGGGTCCGGCTCCAGAAAATGGACACTTGTCTCCTAGGGTGGTCCGAAGCCGTGTAGCCGCTTAGCCTGGTCCCGTACCGTAAGCCTGCACACTCCACCACCCTGCGACAGGAGTTCTAGTATCTAGAGCCACGATCCAAGGGGGTCCGGACACACAACTTGGCCACCTAGACTAAACCCTGCGAGTCCTGAGCATGTATCAAAGGATGGCTAATGTCAGACAGGGGACCCTATGGGTGTGCTACTAACGCTCCCTAGCTGAAGCTGTGTACAGGTCCAGATCCCGGTCGAGGCTGCCTCCTAAGAGATGTTGACAACTCTTTCAGATACGTTGGTATCCAACCTCGACACATCAAGCCTGCATCCCAGGCGGGGGGCCAGGTACTAAGGAGGAGTCAACAACACCACGCACAGCAGGGACGGGTGGCCACACAGATAAGTGCTAACACTGCTTGATAGGTAGTACTAAAAAAGTACCTTACAAAGGCGAAAAGTTATTACATTGGCCTTCAAGTGGAGCCCTAGCTCCATCTCTACAGGTATAAACTACTCGACTCCAGCAGGATCGCGCTGGAAGCTCGCGGCCACTGTCCTTGCGGAATCCTCTAGGACGGCTTGCCAGCGGAGATGGCCACCTCAATGCGTGCGCCGTTGCGAAGAGGTCCTCGTCCCCATCCTCCTATGGGGGGCGACAACGAGGCCATTAAAGCGAAAGAGTTGGAGGCTCGGCGGCAGGTGGCGCTGGTGGTCTGGCCAGCGGTGGCGACCACCTCTGCACCGAGCGGCTCGCCAGCGGAGGTGACCACTGCACCGAGCGGCTCGCCAGCGGAGGCAACCACCTCTGCACCGGGCAGCCTCACTAGTGGTAGCGACCACCTATGCGCCGACGGCTTGCTAGCGACTACGGCCACCACAGCGCGTGCGCCATGGCAAAGAGGCCCTTGCCCTGTCCTCCTATGGGGGTGAGGACAAGACCATCCAAGAACGTGGCCGCCACCTCCATGGCGTATGACGTCACAACCCCCGGGCAGCGTCGGAGCAGCGTGGCCGGCGGCACAGGGGACACTACAAATGCGGCGGACCTGCGCACGACGCGACCGTCGCCCGTGCGGTGGATGGACAGCCACGCTCCGCTTGGCGGTGGGAGGCAGCGTTGGAGGCGGCACCGAAGCCATCTGAAAGTCGCCTAGAGGGGGGGGGGGGTGAATAGGGCGAAACTGAAAATCACAAAAATAATCACAACTACAAGCCGGGTTAGCGTTAGAAATATAAACGAGTCCGCGAGAGAGGGTGCAAAACAAATCGCAAGCAAATGAAGAGTGTGACACGCGGATTTGTTTTACCGAGGTTCGGTTCTTGCAAACCTACTCCCCGTTGAGGAGGCCACAAAGGCCGGGTCTCTTTCAACCCTTCCCTCTCTCAAACGGTCCCTCGGACCGAGTGAGCTTTTCTTCTTCTCAATCAAACGGGAACAAAACTTCCCCGCAAGGGCCACCACACAATTGGTGCCTCTTGCCTTGGTTACAATTGAGTTTTGAACACAAGAACAAGTGAGAAAGAAAGAAAGCGATCCAAGCGCAAGAGCTCAAAAGAACACGGCAAATCTCTCTCTCTAGTCACTAAAGGCTTGAGTGGAATTGGAGAGGATTTGATCTCTTTGGTGTGTCTAGAATTGAATGCCTATCTCTTGTAAGTGGTTGGAAGTTGGAAAACTTGGATACAATGAATGGTGGGGTGGTTGGGGTATTTATAGCCCCAACCACCAAAAGTGACCGTTGCTGGAAGCTGTCTGTTCGATGGCACACCGGACAGTCCGGTGCACACCGGACAGTCCGGTGCCCTCGCCATGTCACCATTGCCGTTGGATTCTGACCGTTGGAGCTTCTGATTTCTGGGCCCGCCTGGGTGTTCGGTGCACACCGGACATGTACTGTTTGATGTCCGGTGCACCGGTATGGGCACGTCTGACGTCTGCGCGCGCTGCGCGCGCATTAAATGCACCGCAGGGAGCCGTTGGCGCCGAAAAGAGCCGTTGCCCCGCTGGTACACCGGACAGTCCGGTGCACACCGGACAGTCCGGTGAATTTTAGCGGAGCGGCTGCCGCGCGAACCCGAGGCTGGCGAGTTCCGGAGACCGCGCTTCCTTGGAGCACCGGACATGTCCGGTGCACACCGGACAGTCCGGTGAATTATAGCGCGCCGGCTTCCGAGAATTCCCGAGGGCGAAGAGTTTGAGTTGGAGTCCTCTGGGCGCACCGGACACTGTCCGGTGCACACCGGACAGTCCGGTGCCTCCAGCCAGAGGTGCCTTCGGTTGCCTCGTTGCTCCTTTGTTGAATCCAAAACTTGGTCTTTTTATTGGCTAAGTGTGAACCCTTTGCACCTGTATAACTTGAGTACTAGAGCAAACTAGTTAGTCCAATATTTGTGTTGGGCAATTCAACCACCAAAATTATTTAGGAACTAGGTGTAAGCCTAATTCCCTTTCAATCTCCCCCTTTTTGGTGATTGATGCCAACACAAACCAAAGCAAATATAGAAGTACATATTTGAACTAGTTTGTATAATATAAGTGCAAAGGTTGCTTGGAATTAAGCCAATATAAATGCTTACATGATGCGCATGGATAGTTTTCTTTATTTTTGACATATTGGACCACATTTGCACCAAAGGTTTTGTTTTTGCAAATTCTTTTGTAAATTCTTTTCAAAGTCCTTTTGCAAGATAGTCAAAGGTAAATGATTGAGATTTTGCAAGGCATTTTCAAGTTTTGAAATTTTTCTTCCTTTGTTCAAAATGCTTTTCCTTTGACTAAACAAAACTCCCCCTCAAATAAATTCTCCTCTTAGTGTTCAAGAGGGTTTTAAGACATCAATTTTGAAAATACTAATTGCTCCCCCTTAAGAACACAAAGAGATACCAATTTTGAAATTTACCAATTGAAAATCATTAATTTTAAAATTAGGGTGGTGGTGCGGTAGGGTGGTGGTGCGGTCCTTTTGCTTTGGGCTCATACTTTCTCCCCCTTTGGCATGAATCGCCAAAAACGGATACTTTGAGTGAGATATAAGCCCTTAAAAGTACTTTCTCCTCCTTTGGTCATAAAATAAATGAGTGAAGATTATACCAAAGATGGAGAGTGCTTGGAGTGACGGCGAAGGATGAGTAGTAGAGTGAAGTGGAAGCCTTGTCTTCGCCGAAGACTCCAATTCCCTTTCAATGTACCTATGACTTGGTTTGGAATACACTTGAAAACGCATTAGTTATAGCATATATAAAAAGATATGATCAAAGGTATACATGTGAGCTATGTGTGCAAGTTTAGCAAAAGAAGTTCCTAGAATCTAGAATATTAAGCTCATGCCTAAGTCTGGTAAAGGATTGTTCATCAAGTGGCTTGGTAAAGATATCGGCTAATTGATCTTTAGTGTTAATGTATGAAATCTCGATATCCCCCTTTTGTTGGTGATCCCGAAGAAAATGATACCGAATGGCTATGTGCTTAGTGCGGCTGTGCTCGATGGGATTGTCGGCCATTTTGATTGCACTCTCATTGTCACATAGCAAGGGGACTTTGGTTAATTTGTAACTGTAGTCCCGCAGGGTTTGCCTCATCCAAAGCAATTGCGCGCAACAATGGCCTGCGGCAATATACTCGGCTTCGGCGGTAGAAAGAGCGACCGAGTTTTGCTTCTTTGAAGCCCATGACACCAAGGATCTTCCCAAGAACTGGCAAGTCCCCGATGTGCTCTTCCTATTAATCTTACACCCCGCCCAATCGGCATCCGAATAACCAATCAAATCAAAAGTGGATCCCCGAGGGTACCAAAGCCCAAACTTAGGAGTATAAGCCAAATATCTCAAGATTCGTTTTACGGCCGTAAGGTGTGATTCCTTAGGGTCGGCTTGGAATCTTGCACACATGCATACGGAAAGCATAATGTCCGGTCGAGATGCACATAAATAAAGCAATGAACCAATCATCGACCGGTATACCTTTTGATCCACGGACTTACCTCCCGTGTCGAGGTCGAGATGCCCATTTGTTCCCATGGGAGTCTTGATGGGCTTGGCATCCTTCATTCCAAACTTGCTTAGGATGTCTTGAGTATACTTTGTTTGGCTAATGAAAGTGCCCTCTTGGAGTTGCTTGACTTGAAATCCTAAGAAATATTTCAACTCCCCCATCATAGACATCTCGAATTTCTGTGTCATGATCCTACTAAATTCCTCACATGTAGATTTGTTAGTAGACCCAAATATAATATCATCAACATAAATTTGGCATACAAACAAATCATTATCAAGTGTTTTGGTGAACAAAGTAGGATCAGCTTTGCCGACCTTGAAGCCATTTGCAATAAGGAAATCTCTAAGGCATTCATACCATGCTCTTGGGGCTTGCTTGAGCCCATAAAGCGCCTTAGAGAGCCTATAGACATGGTTAGGGTACTTACTGTCTTCAAAGCCGGGAGGTTGCTCAACATAGACCTCCTCCTTGATTGGTCCATTGAGGAAGGCACTCTTCACGTCCATTTGATAAAGCTTGAAGCCATGGTAAGTAGCATAGGCCAATAATATGCGAATTGACTCAAGCCTAGCTACGGGTGCATAGGTTTCACCAAAATCCAAACCTTCGACTTGTGAGTACCCCTTGGCCACGAGTCGAGCTTTGTTCCTAGTCACCACACCATGCTCGTCTTGCTTGTTGCGGAAGACCCACTTGGTTCCTACAACATTTTGATTAGGACGTGGAACTAAATGCCATACCTCATTCCTCGTGAAATTGTTGAGCTCCTCTTGCATCGCCATCACCCAATCCGCATCTTGAAGTGCTTCCTCTACCCTGTGTGGCTCAATAGAGGAAACAAAAGAGTAATGTTCACAAAAATGTGCAACACGAGATCGAGTAGTTACCCCCTTATGAATGTCGCCGAGGATGGTGTCGACGGGGTGATCTCGTTGTATTGCTTGGTGGACTCTTGGGTGTGGCGGCCTTGGTTGTTCATCCTCCTTGTTTTCATCATTTGCATCTCCCCCTTGATCGTTGCCGTCATTTTGAGGTAGCTCATCTTCTTGATCTTCTTGTTCAACATCTTGAGTCTCATCCTCAATTTGAGTTGGTGGAGATGCTTGCATGGTGGAGGATGGTTGATCTTGTGCATGTGGAGGCTCTTCGGATTCCTTAGGACACACATCCCCAATGGACATGTTCCTTAGTGCTATGCTTGGAGCCTGTTCTTCACCTATCTCATCAAGATCAACTTGCTCTACTTGAGAGCCGTTAGTCTCATCAAACACAACGTCACAAGAAACTTCAACAAGTCTTGAGGACTTGTTAAAGACTCTATATGCCCTTGTGTTTGAGTCATATCCTAGTAAAAAGCCTTCTACAGTTTTAGGAGCAAATTTAGATTTTCTACCTCTTTTGACAAGAATAAAACATTTGCTACCAAAAACTCTAAAATATGAAATATTGGGCTTTTTACCGGTTAGGAGTTCATAAGATGTCTTCTTGAGGATTCGATGAAGATATAACCGGTTGATGGCGTAGCAGGCGGTGTTGACCGCCTCGGCCCAAAACCGATCCGGTGTCTTGTACTCATCAAGCATGGTTCTTGCCATGTCCAATAGAGTTCGATTCTTCCTCTCCACTACACCATTTTGTTGTGGAGTGTAGGGAGAAGAGAACTCATGCTTGATGCCCTCCTCCTCAAGGAAGCCTTCTATTTGAGAGTTCTTGAACTCCGTCCCATTGTCGCTTCTAATTTTCTTGATCCTTAAGCCGAACTCATTTTGAGCCCGTCTTAAGAATCCCTTTAAGGTCTCTTGGGTATGAGATTTGTCCTGCAAAAAGAACACCCAAGTGAAGCGAGAATAATCATCCACAATAACCAGACAGTACTTACTCCCGCCGATGCTTATGTAAGCGATCGGGCCGAATAGGTCCATGTGTAGGAGCTCCAGTGGCCTGTCACTAGTCATGATGTTCTTGTGTGGATGATGAGTGCCAACTTGCTTCCCGGCTTGGCATGCGCTACAAATCCTGTCTTTCTCAAAATGAACATTTGTTAGTCCTAAAATGTGTTCCCCCTTTAGAAGCTTATGAAGATTCTTCATTCCAACATGGGCTAGTTGGCGATGCCAGAGCCAACCCAAGTTAGTCTTAGCAATTAAGCAAGTGTCGAGTTCAGCTCTATCAAAATCTACCAAGTATAGCTGACCCTCTAACACTCCCTTAAATGCTATTGAATCATCACTTCTTCTAAAGACAGTAACACCTATATCAGTAAAAAGACAGTTGTAGCCCATTTGACATAATTGGGATACGGAAAGCAAATTGTAATCTAAAGAATCTACAAGAAAAACATTGGAAATAGTATGGTCAGGTGATATAGCAATTTTACCCAATCCTTTGACCAAACCTTGATTTCCATCCCCGAATGTGATAGCTCGTTGGGGATCTTGGTTTTTCTCATATGAGGAGAACATCTTTTTCTCCCCTGTCATGTGGTTTGTGCACCCGCTGTCGAGTATCCAACTTGAGCCCCCGGATGCATAAACCTACAAAACAAGTTTAGTTCTTTGTTTTAGGTACCCAAACGGTTTTGGGTCCTTTGGCATTAGAAACGAGAACTTTGGGTACCCAAACACAAGTCTTGGAGCCCTTGTGTTTGCCCCCAACAATCTTGGCAACTACCTTGCCGGATTTGTTAGTTAAAACATATGATGCATCAAAAGTTTTGAATGAGATGGCATGATCATTTGATGCATTAGGAGTTTTCTTTCTAGGCAACTTGGCACGGGTTGGTTGCCTAGACCTAGATGTCTCACCCTTATACATGAAAGCATGATTAGAGCCAGAGTGAGACTTCCTAGAATGAATTTTCCTAATCTTGCTCTCAGGATAGCCGGCAAGGTACAAAATGTAACCCTCGTTATCCTGAGGCATGGGAGCCTTGCCCTTAACAAAGTTAGATAAGTTCTTTGGAGGGGCATTAATTTTGACATTGTCTCCCTTTTGGAAACCAATGCCGTCCTTAATGCCAGGGCGTCTCCCATTATAGAGCATGCTTCTAGCAAATTTAAATTTTTCATTTTCTAAGTCATGCTCACTAATCTTAGCATTAAGTTGTGCTATGTGATCATTTTGTTTTTTAATTAAGGCTAGGTGATCATGAATAGCATCAACATTAATATCTCTACATCTAGTACAAATGGAAATATGCTCAGTAGATGTAGAGGGTTTGCAAGTTTTAAATTCTATAACCTTAGCATGTAGTATATCATTCTCATCTCTAAGGTTAGAAATGCAAACATCAAAATCTCTAGCCTTAGCAAGCAATTTTTCTTTTTCATCTCTAAGGCTAGCAAGAGAAACATTCAACTCATCAATTCTAGCAAGTAAATCAATATTATCATCTTTAGAATTGGAAGTTGAATCAATACAAACATGAGAGTCAACCTTAGCATTTAATTTCTCATTCTCTTTTCTAAGGTTGGCAATAGTGTCATGGCAGGTGCTTAGCTCACTAGATAATTTGTTACATTTTTCTACCTCTAGAGCATAAGCATTTTTAACCTTAACATGTTTCTTATTTTCCTTGATTAGGAAGTCCTCTTGGGAGTCCAAGAGATCATCCTTTTCATGGATGGCACTAATTAGCTCATTCAATTTTTCCTTTTGTTCCATGTTAAGGTTAGCAAAAAGAATGCGCAAGTTATCCTCCTCATTTTTATCATCATCCTCATCACTAGATGTTTCATATTTAGTGGAGGACCTTGATTTTACCTTCTTTTTGCCGTCCTTGGCCATGAGACACTTGTTGCCGACGTTGGGGAAGAGGAGCCCTTTGGTGACGGCGATGTTGGCGGCGTCCTCGTCGTCGGAGGAGTCGCTTGAGCTTTCGTCGGAGTCCCACTCACGACAAACATGGGCATCGCCGCCCTTCTTCTTGTAATACTTCTTCTTCTCCTTTCTTCTTCCCTTTTTGTCGTCGCCCCTGCCACTGTCACTTGATAATGGACATTTAGCTATAAAGTGACCGGGCTTACCACACTTGTAGCAAACCTTCTTGGAACGGGATTTGTAATCCTTCCCCTTCCGTTGTTTGAGGATTTGCCGAAAGCTTTTGATGATTAAGGCCATCTCCTCATTGTCGAGCTTTGAGGCGTCAATTGGTTGTCTACTTGGTGTAGACTCCTCCTTCTTTTCCTCCGTTGCCTTGAAGGCCACCGGTTGCGCCTCGGATGTGGAAGGTTCATCAAGCTCGTTGATCTTCTTGGAGCCCTTAATCATGCATTCAAAGCTCACAAAATTCCCGATAACTTCCTCGGGAGTCATTAGTGGATATCTAGGATTACCACGAATTAATTAAACTTTCGTGGGGTTAAGGAAAATAAGAGCTCTTAAAATAACCTTAACCACCTCGTGGTCATCCCACTTTTTGCTTCCGAGGTTGCGCACTTGGTTCACCAAGGTCTTGAGCCGGTTGTACATATCTTGTGGCTCCTCTCCTTGGCGAAGACGAAAGCGACCGAGCTCCCCCTCGATCGTTTCCCGCTTGGTGATCTTGGTGAGTTCATCACCCTCGTGCGCCGTCTTGAGTAGGTCCCAAATCTCTTTTGCGTTCTTCAACCCTTGTACTTTGTTGTATTCCTCCTTGCTTAGAGAGGCGAGGAGAATAGTTGCGGCTTGGGAGTTGAAGTGCTCGATTTGGGCCACTTCGTCCGTGTCATAGTCCTCATCCCCTACAGATGGTACCTGTACACCATACTCAACAACATCCCATATACTTTTGTGGAGAGAGGTTAGGTGAAATCGCATTAAATTACTCCACATAGCATAATCTTCACCATTAAAAGTTGGTGGTTTGCCTAATGGGACGGAAAGTAAAGGTGTATGTTTAGGAATGCGAGGGTAGCGTAAGGGAATCTTACTATACTTCTTACGCTCTTGGCGTTTAGAGGTGACGGATGCCGCGTCGGAGCCGGAGGTAGATGTCGATGAAGTGTCGGTCTCGTAGTAGACCACCTTCCTCATCCTTTTGTGCTTGTTCCCACTCCGATGCGGCTTGTGAGAAGAAGATTTTTCCTTCTTCTCCTTGTGGTGAGAAGAGGAAGATCTTTTCTCCTTCCGCTTGGAGGAGTTCTTCTTCTTCTCCCTTCTCTTGGTGCGGGACTCTTCCGATGAAGTGCTCCCTTGGCTTGTAGTGGGCTTGTTATCGCCGGTCTCCATCTCCCTCTTGGTGTGATCTCCCGACATCACTTCGAGCGGTTAGGCTCTAATGAAGCACCGGGCTCTGATACCAATTGAAAGTCGCCTAGAGGGGGGGGTGAATAGGGCGAAACTGAAAATCACAAAAATAATCACAACTACAAGCCGGGTTAGCGTTAGAAATATAAACGAGTCCGCGAGAGAGGGCGCAAAACAAATCGCAAGCAAATGAAGAGTGTGACACGCGGATTTGTTTTACCGAGGTTCGGTTCTTGCAAACCTACTCCCCGTTGAGGAGGCCACAAAGGCCGGGTCTCTTTCAACCCTTCCCTCTCTCAAACGGTCCCTCGGACCGAGTGAGCTTTTCTTCTTCTCAATCAAACGGGAACAAAACTTCCCCGCAAGGGCCACCACACAATTGGTGCCTCTTGCCTTGGTTACAATTGAGTTTTGAACACAAGAACAAGTGAGAAAGAAAGAAAGCGATCCAAGCGCAAGAGCTCAAAAGAACACGGCAAATCTCTCTCTCTAGTCACTAAAGGCTTGAGTGGAATTGGAGAGGATTTGATCTCTTTGGTGTGTCTAGAATTGAATGCCTAGCTCTTGTAAGTGGTTGGAAGTTGGAAAACTTGGATACAATGAATGGTGGGGTGGTTGGGGTATTTATAGCCCCAACCACCAAAAGTGACCGTTGCTGGAAGCTGTCTGTTCGATGGCACACCGGACAGTCCGGTGCACACCGGACAGTCCGGTGCCCTCGCCATGTCACCATTGCCGTTGGATTCTGACTGTTGGAGCTTCTGATTTCTGGGCCCGCCTGGGTGTTCGGTGCACATCGGACATGTACTGTTTGATGTCCGGTGCACCGGTATGGGCACGTCTGACGTCTGCGCGCGCTGCGCGCGCATTAAATGCACCGCAGGGAGCCGTTGGCGCCGAAAAGAGCCGTTGCCCCGCTGGTACACCGGACAGTCCGGTGCACACCGGACAGTCCGGTGAATTTTAGCGGAGCGGCTGCCGCGCGAACCCGAGGCTGGCGAGTTCCGGAGACCGCGCTTCCTTGGAGCACCGGACATGTCCGGTGCACACCGGACAGTCCGGTGAATTATAGCGCGCCGGCTTCCGAGAATTCCCGAGGGCGAAGAGTTTGAGTTGGAGTCCTCTGGGCGCACCGGACACTGTCCGGTGCACACCGGACAGTCCGGTGCCTCCAGCCAGAGGTGCCTTCGGTTGCCTCGTTGCTCCTTTGTTGAATCCAAAACTTGGTCTTTTTATTGGCTAAGTGTGAACCCTTTGCACCTGTATAACTTGAGTACTAGAGCAAACTAGTTAGTCCAATATTTGTGTTGGGCAATTCAACCACCAAAATTATTTAGGAACTAGGTGTAAGCCTAATTCCCTTTCACCATCCAAGCCAAGGAGCCAGACACACGACAGCTGACGGCGCTTACAGCCCGGCTGGCTCCGCGTAGCCGAAGTTGGCCTCCTTCGCGAGGCTGGTGAGCATCCTTTCCCCCGAATGCTGGAGGAAGAAGGGAGCTGAAAGGGAATTAGGCTTACACCTATATTTCTAAATTAATTTTGGTGGTTGAGTTGCCCAACACAAATAATTAGACTAACTAGTTTGCCCAAGTTTATAAGTTCTACAGGTACCAAAGGTTCACAATAAGCCAATAAAAAGATCAAGAGAAAGGGTTCAAACAAAGGAGCAAGGGACAACCGAAGTGTGCGCTGGTCTGGCGCACCGGACTGTCCGGTGTGCCACCGGACAGTGTCCGGTGCACCAGGGGACTCCAAACTGAACTTCGCACCTTCGGGAAAACTCAGAGGCGCCGCGCTATAATTCACCGGACTGTCCGGTGTACACTAGACAGTGTCCGGTGCTCCAAGGAGAAGCGACTCTGAACTCGCCAGCTTCGGGAATTCGCTCCGCTATAATTCACTGGACATGTCCGGTGTACACCGGACTGTCCGGTGTAACGGTGGAGCAACGGCTACTTCGGTGCCAACGGTCACCTGCAGCGACATTAAATGCGCGCCAGAGCGCGCAGAAGTCAGGCACGCGCGAAGAGGCGCACCGGACACTCTACATTACATGTCCAGTGCGCCATCGGACATCCAAGCGGGCCCAGAGTCAGAGCTCCAACGGTCGGAACCCTACGGCCTGGTGACGTGGCTGGCGCACCGGACACTGTCCGGTGTGCACCGGACTGTCCGGTGCACCATGCGACAGACAGCTTCCACCAAATGGCTAGTTTGGTGGTTGGGGCTATAAATACCCCCAACCACCCCACATTCAAGTCATCCAAGTTTTCACACTTCTATACCTTACAAGAGCTCTAGCATTCAATTCTAGACACAGCCAAGTGATCAAATCCTCTCCAACTCCACACAAAGCTTTAGTGATTAGTGAGAGAGATTTGTCGTGTTCTTTTGAGCTCTTGCGCTTGGATTGCTTCTTTCTTTCTCATTTGTTCTTGTGATCAAAAGTCAATTGTAACCGAGGCAAGAGACACCAATTGTGTGGTGATCCTTGCGGGGAAGTTTTGTTCCCGGTTGTTTTGAGAAGAGAAGCTCACTCGGTCCGAGGGACCGTTTGAGAGAGAGAAAGGGTTGAAAGAGACCCGATCTTTGTGACCACCTCAACGGGGAGTAGGTTTGCGAGAACCGAACCTCGGTAAAACAAATCCGTGTGTCTCACTCTTCATTCGCTTGCGATTTGTTTTGCGCCCTCTCTCTCGGACTCATTATTATTTCTAACACTAACCCGGCTTGTAGTTGTGTTTAAGTTGTTAAATTTCAGATTCGCCCTATTCACCCCCCTCTAGGCGACTTTCAATTGGTATCAGAGCCCGGTGCTTCATTAGAGCCTAACCGCTCGAAGTGATGTCGGGAGATCACGCCAAGAAGGAGATGGAGACCGGCGACAAGCCCACTACAAGCCACGGGGAAACTTCATCGGAAGAGTCCCGCAACAAGAGGAAGGAGAAGGACTCCTCCAACAAAGGGAAGGGGAAGGAGAAGAAATCCTCTTCTCACAAGTCGCATCGGAGAGGCGACAAGCACAAGAGGATGAGGAAAGTGGTCTACTACGAGACCGACTCTTCATCACCATCGACCTCCGACTCCGATGCGCCGTCCGTAACTTCTAAGTGCCAAGAGCGCAAGAAGTATAGTAAGATCCCCCTACGCTACCCCCACATTTCAAAGCGTACTCCTTTACTCTCTGTTCCATTAGGAAAACCACCGGTTTTTGACGGTGAAGATTATAATATGTGGAGTGATAAAATGAGGCATCATCTAACCTCACTCCACACAAGCATTTGTAATGTTGTTGAGTTTGGTGTACAGGTACCATCCGTAGGGGATGAGGACTATGACTCAGACGAAGTAGCCCAAATCCACCACTTTAACTCCCAAGCCACCACTATACTCCTCGCCTCTCTAAGTCAAGAGGAGTATAATAAGGTGCAAGGGTTAAAAAGTGCGAAGGAAATTTGGGACGTACTCAAGACCGCGCACGAGGGAGACGAGGTGACAAAGATCACCAAGCGGGAGACGATCGAGGGGGAGCTCGATCGCTTCATGCTTCACCAAGGGGAGGATCCACAAGCTATGTACAACCGCTTGAAGACCTTGGTGAACCAAGTGCGCAACCTCGGGAGCGAAAAATGGGATGACCATGAAATGGTCAAGGTTATTCTTAGATCCCTCGTATTTCTTAACCCTACGCAAGTTCAATTAATTCGAGGTGATCCTAGATATAAGCTAATGTCTCCCGAGGAGGTTATAGGAAAATTTGTAAGCTTTGAGCTAATGATTAAAGGCTCAAAGAAAATCATCGAGTAAGGCACCTCCTCCACGCCCGAGGTACAACCGGTTGCATTCAACGCGACAGAGGAGAAGAAGGAGGAGTCTACATCAAGTAGACAACCAATTGATGCCTCCAAGCTCGACAATGAGGAAATGGCGCTTATCATCAAAAGCTTCCGCCAAATCCTCAAGCAAAGGAGGGGGAAAGATTACAAGCCCCGCTCCAAGAAAGTATGCTACAAGTGTGGTAAGCCCGGTCACTTTATTGCCAAATGTCCTATTTCTAGTGACAGTGACAGGGGCGATGACAAGAAGGGGAGAAGAAAGGAGAAGAAGAGGCACTACAAGAAGAAGGGCGGCGATGCCCATGTTTGCCAGGAATGGGACTCCGATGAGAGCTCCACCGACTCCTCCTCCGACGAGGACGCCGCAAACATCACCGTCACCAAGGGTCTTCTCTTCCCCAACGTCGGCCACAAATGTCTCATGGCCAAGGACGGCAAAAAGAAGAAGGTTAAATCCAAATCCTCCACTAAATATGAGTTCTCTAGTGATGATAATGCTAGTGATGAGGAAGATAATTTGCGTACCCTTTTTGCCAACCTAAACATGCAACAAAAGGAAAAATTAAATGAACTAATTAGTGCCATCCATGAGAAGGATGAACTCTTGGACTCCCAAGAGGACTTCCTAATCAAGGAAAATAAAAAGCATGTTAAGGTTAAAAATGCTTACGCTCTAGAAGTTGAAAAATGTGAAAAATTATCTAGTGAGCTAAGCACTTGCCATGAGACCATTGACAACCTTAGAAATGAGAATGCTAATTTGTTAGCTAAGGTTGATTCACATGTTTGTGATGTTTCAACTCCCAATCCTAGAGATGATAATGTTGATTTACTTGCTAAGATTGATGAGTTAAATGTTTCTCTTGCTAACCTTAGAAATGAGAATGAGAAATTGATTGCTAAGGCTAAAGATTTTGATGTTTGCATTGTTATAATTTCCGATCTTAGAGATAAAAATGATATATTACGTGCTAAGATTGTTGAACTTAATTCTTGCAAACCCTCTACATCTACCATTGAGCATGTCACTATTTGCACTAGATGTAGAGATATTGATGTTGATGTTATTCATGATCACATGGCTTTAATTAAACAACAAAATGATCATATAGCAAAATTAGATGTTAAAATTGTCGAGCATAACTTAGAGAATGAAAAGTTTAAATCTGCTAGAAGTATGCTCTATAGTGGGAGACGCCCTGGCATCAAGGATGGCATTGGCTTCCAAAGGGGAGACAATGTCAAACTTAATGCCCCTCCTAAAAGATTATCTAATTTTGTTAAGGGCAAGGCTCCCATGCCTCAGGATAACGAGGGTTACATTTTGTACCCTGCCGGTTATCCCGAGAGCAAGATTAGGAGAATTCACTCTAGGAAGTCTCACTCTGGTCCTAATCATGCTTTTATGTATAAGGGTGAGACATCTAGCTCTAGGCAACCAACCCGTGCTAAGTTGCCTAAGAAGAAAACTCCTAGTGCATCAAATGACCATAGCATTTCATTCAAAACTTTTGATGCATCATATGTTTTAACTAACAAATCCGGCAAGGTAGTTGCCAAGTTTGTTGGGGGCAAACACAAGGGCTCCAGGACTTGTGTTTGGGTACCCAAAGTTCTTGTGTCTAATGCCAAAGGACCCAAAACCGTTTGGGTACCTAAAGTCAAGAACTAAAATTGTTTTGTAGGTTTATGCATCCGGGGGCTCAAGTTGGATCATCGATAGCGGGTGCACGAACCACATGACGGGGGAGAAGAAGATGTTCTCCTCCTACGAGAAAAACCAAGATCCCCAACGAGCTATCACATTCGGGGATGGAAACCAAGGTTTGGTCAAAGGTTTGGGTAAAATAGCTATATCTCCTGACTATTCCATTTCCAATGTTTTTCTTGTTGATTCATTAGATTACAACTTGCTTTCCGTTTCCCAATTATGTCAAATGGGCTACAATTGTCTATTTACCGATGTAGGTGTCACTGTCTTTAGAAGAAGTGATGATTCAATAGCATTTAAAGGAGTGTTAGAGGGTCAGCTATACTTGGTAGATTTTGATAGAGCTGAACTCGACACTTGCTTAATTGCTAAGACTAACATGGGTTGGCTCTAGCACCGCCGACTAGCCCATGTTGGAATGAAGAATCTTCATAAGCTTCTAAAGGGAGAGCACATTTTAGGATTAACAAATGTTCATTTTGAGAAAGACAGGATTTGTAGCGCATGCCAAGCTAGGAAGCAAGTTGGTGTTCATCATCCACACAAGAACATCATGACGACTGACAGGCCACTGGAACTCCTACACATGGATTTATTCGGCCTGATCGCTTACATAAGCATCGGCGGGAGTAAGTACTGTCTAGTTATTGTGGATGATTATTCTCGCTTCACTTGGGTATTCTTTTTGCAGGAAAAATCTCAAACCCAAGAGACCTTAAAGGGATTCTTGAGACGAGCTCAAAATGAGTTCGGCTTAAGGATCAAGAAAATTAGAAGCGACAACGGGACGGAGTTCAAGAACTCTCAAATTGAAGGCTTCCTTGAGGAGGAGGGTATCAAGCATGAGTTCTATTCTCCCTACACTCCACAACAAAATGGTGTAGTGGAGAGGAAGAATCGAACTCTATTGGACATGGCAAGAACCATGCTTGATGAGTACAAGACGCCGGATCGGTTTTGGGCCGAGGCGGTCAACACCGCCTGCTACGCCATCAACCGGCTATATCTACACCGAATCCTCAAGAAGACATCCTATGAACTCCTAACTGGTAAAAAGCCTAATATTTCATATTTTAGAGTTTTTGGTAGCAAATGTTGTATTCTTGTTAAAAGAGGTAGAAAATCTAAATTTGCTCCTAAAGCTGTAGAAGGATTTTTACTAGGATATGACTCAAACACAAGGGCATATAGAGTCTTTAACAAGTCCTTAGGACTTGTTGAAGTTTCTTGTGACGTTGTGTTTGATGAGACTAACGGCTCTTAAGTAGAGTAAGTTGATCTTGATGAGATAGGTGAAGAAGAGGCTCCGTGCATCGCGCTAAGGAACATGTCCATTGGGGATGTGTGTCCTAAGGAATCCAAAGAGCCTCCAAATGCACAAGATCAACCATCCTCCTCCACACAAGCATCTCCACCAACTCAAAATGAGGATGAGGCTCAAGTTGATGAAGGAGAAGATCAAAGAGATGAGCTACCTCAAGATGACGGCAATGATCAAGGGGGAGATACAAATGATCAAGACAAGGAGGATGAAGAACCAAGGCCGCCACAACCAAAAGTCCACCAAGCAATCCAACGAGATCACCCCGTCGACACCATCCTCGGCGACATTCACAAGGGGGTAACCACTAGATCTCGTGTTGCACATTTTTGTGAGCATTACTCCTTTGTTTCCTCTATTGAGCCACACAGGGTAGAGGAAGCACTACAAGATTCGGATTGGGTGATGGCGATGCAAGAGGAGCTCAACAACTTCACTAGGAATGAGGTATGGCATTTAGTTCCACGTCCTAACCAAAATGTTGTAGGAACCAAGTGGGTCTTTCGCAACAAGCAAGATGAGCATGGTGTGGTGACAAGGAACAAAGCTCGACTCATGGCCAAGGGGTATTCACAAGTCGAAGGTTTGGATTTTGGTGAAACCTATGCACCCGTAGCTAGGCTTGAGTCAATTCACATATTATTAGCCTATGCTACTTACCATGGCTTCAAGCTTTATCAAATGGACGTGAAGAGTGCCTTCCTCAATGGACCAATCAAGGAAGAGGTCTACGTTGAGCAACCTCCTGGCTTTGAAGACAGTGAGTACCCTAATCATGTCTATAGGCTCTCTAAGGCGCTTTATGGGCTCAAGCAAGCCCCAAGAGCATGGTATGAATGCCTAAGAGATTTCCTTATTGCTAATGGCTTCAAAGTCGGCAAGGCCGATCCTACTTTATTTACTAAGACTCTTGACAATGATTTGTTTGTATGCCAAATCTATGTTGATGATATTATATTTGGGTCTACTAACGAATCTACATGTGAAGAATTTAGTTGGATCATGACACAGAAATTCGAGATGTCGATGATGGGGGAGTTGAAGTATTTTCTAGGATTCCAAGTCAAGCACCTCCAAGAGGGCACCTTCATTAGCCAAACGAAGTATACTCAAGACATTCTAAACAAGTTTGGGATGAAGGATGCCAAGCCCATCAAGACACCCATGGGAACCAATGGGCATCTCAACCTCGACACGTGAGGTAAATCCGTCGATCAAAAGGTATACCGGTCGATGATAGGTTCATTACTCTATTTATGTGCATCTCGACCGGACATTATGCTTTCCGTATGCATGTGTGCAAGATTCCAATCCGACCCTAAGGAATCTCACCTTACGGCCGTAAAACGAATCTTGAGATATTTGGCTTATACTCCTAAGTTTGGGCTTTGGTACCCTCGGGGATCCACATTTGATTTAATTGGTTATTCGGATGCCGATTGGGCGGGGTGTAAGATTAATAGAAAGAGCACATCGGGGACTTGCCAGTTCTTGGGAAGGTCCTTGGTGTCTTGGGCTTCAAAGAAGCAAAATTCGGTCGCTCTTTCTACCGCCGAAGCCGAGTATATTGCCGCAGGCCATTGTTGCGCGCAATTGCTTTGGATGAGGCAAACCCTGTGAGACTACGGTTACAAATTAACCAAAGTTCCTCTTCTATGTGATAATGAGAGTGCAATCCGCATGGCGGATAATCCCGTTGAGCATAGCCGCACTAAACACATAGCCATTCGGTATCATTTTCTTAGGGATCACCAACAAAAGGGGGATATCGAGATTGCATATATTAACACTAAAGATCAATTAGCCGATATCTTTACCAAGCCACTTGATGAACAAACTTTTACCCGACTTAGGCATGAGCTAAATATTCTTGATTCTAGGAATTTCTTTTGATGTCTTGCACACTTAGCTCATAAATATACCTTTGATCATGTCTATTTTATATATGCTATGACTAATGTGTTTTCAAGTGTATTTCAAACCAAGTCATAGGTATATTGAAAGGAAATTGGAGTCTTCGGTGAAGACAAGGCTTCCACTCCACTCTATCACTCATACTTCGCCGTCGCTTCAAGCATCTCTCCGTCTTTGGTATAATCTTCACTCATATGTTTTATTTGACAAAGGGGAGAAAATAGTTAAAACAAAGGGCTTATATCTCACTCAAAGTATCCGTTTTTGGCGATTCATGCCAAAGGGGGAGAAAGTATTAGCCCAAAGCAAAAGGACCGCACCACCACCCTAATTTTTAAAAACTAATGATTTTCGATTGGTGAATTTCAAATTGATATCTTATTGTGATCAAAAGGGGAGAAAGTAGTATTTTCAAAATTGATATCTTAAAACCCTCTTGAACACTAAGAGGAGAATTTATTGAGGGGAAGTTTTGGTTTAGTCAAAGGAAAAGCATTTGAAACAAGGGGAGAAAATTTCAAAACTTGAAAATGCTTCGCAAAACCTTTTTCATTTACCTTTGACTATTTGCAAAAAGACTTTGAAAAGGATTTACAAAAAGAATTTGCAAAAACAAAACATGTGGTGCAAGCGTGGTCCAAAATGTTAAAAATAAAGAAACAATCCATGCATATCTAGTAAGTAATATTTATTGGCTCAAATTCTAAATAACCTTTGCACTTACATATTGCAAACTAGTTCAATTATGCACTTCTATAGTTGCTTTGGTTTGTGTTGGCATCAATCACCAAAAAGGGGGAGATTGAAAGGGAATTAGGCTTACACCTATATTTCTAAATTAATTTTGGTGGTTGAGTTGCCCAACACAAATAATTGGACTAACTAGTTTGCCCAAGTTTGTAAGTTCTACAGGTACCAAAGGTTCACAATAAGCCAATAAAAAGATTAAGAGAAAGGGTTCAAACAAAGGAGCAAGGGACAACCGAAGTGTGCGCTGGTCTGGCGCACCGGACTGTCCGGTGTGCCACCGGACAGTGTCCGGTGCACCAGGGGAGTCCAAACTGAACTTCGCACCTTCGGGAAAACTCAGAGGCGCCGCGCTACAATTCATCGGACTGTCCGGTGTACACCGGACAGTGTCCGGTGCTCCAAAGAGAAGCGACTCTAAACTCGCCAGCTTCGGGAATTCGCTCCGCTATAATTCACCGGACATGAACGGCGTACACCGGACTGTCCGGTGTAACGGCGGAGCAACGACTACTTCGGCGCCAACGGTCACCTACAGCGACATTAAATGCGCGCCAGAGCGCGCAGAAGTCAGGCACGCGCGAAGAGGCGCACCGGACGCTCTACAGTACATGTCCGGTGCGCCACCGGACATCCAAGTGGGCCCAGCAGTCAGAGCTCCAACGGTCGGAACCCTACGGCCTAGTGACGTGGCTGGCGCACCGGACACTGTCCGGTGTGCACCGGATTGTCCGGTGCACCATGCGACAGACAGCTTCCACCAAACTGCTAGTTTGGTGGTTGGGGCTATAAATACCCCCAAACACCCCACATTCAAGCCATCCAAGTTTTCACACTTCTACACCTTACGAGAGCTCTAGCATTCAATTCTAGACACACCCAAGTGATCAAATCCTCTCCAACTCCACACAAAGCTTTAGTGATTATTGTGAGAGATTTGTCGTGTTCTTTTGAGCTCTTGTGCTTGGATTGCTTCTTTCTTTCTCATTTGTTCTTGTGATCAAAACTCAATTGTAACCGAGGCAAGAGACACCAATTGTGTGGTGATCCTTGTGGGGAAGTTTTGTTCCCGGTTGTTTTGAGAAGAGAAGCTCACTCGGTCCGAGGGACCGTTTGAGAGAGGGAAAGGGTTGAAAGAGACCCGGTCTTTGTGACCACCTCAACGGGGAGTAGGTTTGCGAGAACCGAACCTCGGTAAAACAAATCCGTGTGTCTCACTCTTCATTCGCTTGCGATTTGTTTTGCGCCCTCTCTCTCGGACTCATTATTATTTCTAACGCTAACCCGGCTTGTAGTTGTGTTTAAGTTGTTAAATTTCAGATTCACCCTATTCACCCCCCCTCTAGGCGACTTTCAGGAGCCACCAGCCCATGCGGAAGGCAGGGCCACAACCCGGCTCGCTGTCCACCCCTGCAAGGCTGATGAACATCCTTGAAGCTAAGGGCAGAGGGGAGGCCGCAGCCCGGCTCGCTTCTCTCCACCACAAGGCTGGTGGTCATCCTTGTAGATGACCACTGGTGCGAGACCGCAGCCGGGCTACATGATGAAAATCCTTCAAGTTGAGCGATGGCAGAAGAGCGCCAACCCCCATGAAGTCGCGCTCCTCCAACAACAGCAAGAAGAAGACAAGATCGCCAGCACCACCGTGCAGGAAACAAGGAGCGTGAGCTCCCCGACGGTGAGATCGCTGGGGGGTGGCACTGACGTGGATCCTTCCAGCGAACACCGGCGCGCTCCATCCAGAGGCCCAGAAGGCGGAAGGGCACGACGAATGGAAGAGAAGCGAGGCATGGCTACTGCCCAAGGGATGAGCCCCTTTTTAAAGGCAGATTTCCCTGCTCGTGCCCCGAAGCATCACGGGCGAGTCTCCCCCAATGCACGCCATAGTATCTAGCCTATGGCATGGGGCCCGACCCTGCATGACATGCAGCTGGCTCGCTGGGGTGAAGAAGGCGAATCGCCGCGCAAGGAGCGTGTTACCGCCCTGCGGTAGGTGCGCCGCTTCATCTTCGCCGTGACCAACGGTCCAACCTCAGGCACGAGGGCCAAGTCTGCATGTCAGGCACCTCGCGCGCCGGTTCCTGCATGCGGAGAAGACGGACCGCCGCGGAAGAGGCATGCCACCGCCTGCGGTGACGCGCCCCTCTGCCTCCACCAAAAGCAATGACCCAGTCTCTCACGTAGGGGCCCGGACCCACGAGTCATCCACCGTGGGTGATAGTCCCTGGGTGCAGGGGAGTCAAACCGTCGCTCGCACCAATGCTGCGCCTCCTCGGGATAGCCGCAGAAGGTGGGGAGGTTAAATTTTCAAAGCTAATGCAGAAGTATCAAGGCGCCCTACGCGTGACCCGGCGAAACAATCAAATACGGAAGTCACCGGTCAATAGCGGGTGAGCTAGAGCAGCATGGCAGTCGCCAATCAAACTTTGGCCCCACCTGCAGGCTCGTTCCCTCCCCTGAGGCGGGCCCGGGGGCCACTATCGGCACCCTAGATCAGGGGTACCCCTCACTACGGTATGAAGACACGATGCCTGTGTGGCTACCCCTAGCTGCACGGAGAACAGCCCCAAAGATATCTCGTGAGCAGTTGAGATGGTGTTCTCGGAGGCAACGTCATCAAGCCCAGACATCCTCAAGAAGGCGCAGGACCCCTGTGCGCACAACCCGGACCCCCGAATACGGCCCGGGACCCCTGAAGTAAAGCAGCCCGGAGCCATTGGATGGAGTTTGGACCCCTCCAAGTAAGCTCCAGACCACCCATACCAAGGTCTCGGGACAGGAAGTGTCGTGGCCTAGGCAAGGGTCTGGTGTTGACGCATGTCCGGGCTCTATCCGGCGTGCCTCCGCTCCCCGCTCGGCTAAGGGCCCAATACTGCCACATGGCTTATTGCCCGTGACGTAGGCTAGCGGGCGGAGCATGACGTAGGGACTCTGGGCCGTGCGGCCTCTGCATTTATTGCGGAGAGGATGCGCCGCCAGTCCACCCTGCTGTCAGGTGATGTGCCCCTTCGGCATTTAATGCATCCTGTCCACTCCGCTGGCAGACGGCGCCCAGGCCATACAGCAAGCGGCGTGCCCGTCTAATCTGAACAGTATGCATGTGTTGTAGGATACGCTATGTCCACCAGCACTTGTGCATTACTAGGGAAGCTTCCCCAGCACACCAACACTACGTGGATCACGGGTGTCAAAGCGCAAGAAGATTGCTCCAGCATTCAACTATTGCTGCCCCAAGTCTTACATCCATTGTGCTCCTGGGCCCACATGTCGGGGCTCAGCACTTTTGAACATGCCCCCCTTGAACTATAAAAGGGGAAGCATGCAACGTTACTGTTGGGGGCCTTCGGCTTCCGAAGGTCCTCAAAAAACATGATTTAACAATGTTTCTGGAAGTATAATGCATGAACAGGTACCTTCGAACATGGACCCTTCGGACAAGTCAAAATCGCTGTATGAAGAAACACAAAGAGAACGAAGGATGGAACATAGCCAAAGCTGTGCGCAAGGAAGCTTCGGCATGATGGCAGAAAAGAGGAAACCGACTTAAAGAGGAAAAGACTATCTAGACCTCGATGGATTACTATAGAGTTATTATCAAAAGCAAAGGACCTAGATGTAATTTTACATGGGCTGCGACCTGTGCTTATAAATAGGTGAACAGTACTCCCGTACTGTTCACGCTGACTTGACATTCACTTTTGCGTCACACTTGCACTTTTTCCTTCAAGCCGAAGGTATATTTGCAATCTGTTGTCATTTCTATAATAATAAAAATAAAAATGAGCTAATAATATTTGAATATTTATTTATGTCATTTTCATACTTTATACGAATCCCTTTTTTATCATTTGTTATACTGATGAAGGTACGTTCTTCATAACTTTCATCCGAAACTCATTATATCCCAAGGGAAATAATGCTTTGAAGGACGAAGGACTTTTACGTTTAACGATCTCTGTGTTGTCTTGTTCTTAATTCATAGCATTTAAGGACAAGTCCCCAATATTGGCGCCCACCTCCGGTGAACTCACTTCCACTTTTTTGAACTTCGACCACCTTCGGCAAGCATCGACCTTCGTCATGCCGCCAAAGAAAGCTTCAGCGACAGGGGCTGGTGCTCTGCAGCCACTGGACCCAAACCAAGATACTCTTTCTCTTCGAGAGGCCCGAAGCCAGAAGAGGAAGGCCACTAGTCCAACACCCCAAGAGGATGACTTGGACCAAGAAATCAGAAATATGGAGATGCTGCATCAACAGGTGCAAAGGAAGAAAGAAAAGATGGCCCGACTAGCTGACCTACAAAGGCAGATAGACGAAGCCTCTGAAGAGGTTCGTCATCTCACTCAAGATGAACAGAACCGAAGGCCCCAGTACAGAGAGCTTCACCAAGAAGGCTTCGTCAACGAGGATGACTGGTATGACGATTTCCATCATGGAAATTTTGCTTTTGATGATGCTTCTCCTCTGTCAGCTGAGCTGCAGGCTACACCTTGGCCACCATCTTACAAACCACCCCAGCTCCCAATGTATGACGGACACTCAGATCCGAAGCAATTTCTAATGAGTTACGAAGCAACAATATCTTCGTATGGTGGCAACACTGCAGTCATGGCGAAATCCTTTGTCATGGCAGTCAAAAATGTTGCACAAACCTGGTATTCCTCTCTTCGGCCAGGAACAATCACGTCATGGCAGAAGCTGAAGGACATGTTAATTACTAGTTTCCAGGGATTTCAAACGAAGCCGGTCACTGCTCAAGCCTTGTTCCAGTGCACGCAAGACCAGGAAGAATACCTCCAGGCGTATGTCCGAAGGTTCTTGCGACTAAGGGCACAAGCGCCAACAGTGCCCAATGAGATTGTCATCGAGGCCATGATCAAGGGGCTTCGGCCAGGACCTTCGGCCCAATATTTTGCCAGGAAACCCCCTCAGACCCTGGAGAAACTGCTTCAGAAGATGGATGAGTACATTCGCGCTGACAATGACTTCCGGCAGAGAAGGTAGGAAGCTTACAGGTTCTCCGAGATGACCAGGGGCTTCGGAGGAAGAATTCACCCTAGGCATGTAAGGTCAATCCATTCCACTCAGAATGACGACAGAGGAAGTCAACAACAGCGACCACAGTATTCTTCTCAGGCTTCGGGGCAACAACAGAGCTATCTTCGGCCGCCAGCTCCAAGGGGCAGAGGCGCCAGGGGCTTCGGAAGAAGATTCGGGGACCAGCCCAGGAAAATTTATTGCTTATTCTGCGGTGAGGACAAGGGCCATACTACCAGGATGTGCCATGTCACCATCCATAAACAGAAAGAGATAGCAGAAGCTGCGGCCCAACAGAGCCAGCCGAAGCAAGTTATGCATACTGCTTCGTATCACTCACCATACATTCCAGAGTATGTGGGTAACCATCCTGCAGCTTCAGTTGCTTCGGCAAGCCAACCCCAGGCGTCTTGACAACAGCCTCCACCTCCACCACCAATGCAACGAGGCCAGCAGCTAGAAGGGAGCTAGCACACTCATCAACAATGAGACTTCAGAGAGGAGTCCGAAGCTCGCACAGTCAACAGTACCGTGCCAGAGTCGAAGCACATTTACTAGAAAATATCCTACCTCGGCAACAGTTCTTGCATTCATTATCATTTCTTGTTTAAATAAGGAACAATCATCAAAGCTTAAGTTTTTCTTGTCATTTTCAATTTCTTGTAACAGCTTCGTTTTTTACCATAGTGAAAATATGTCTTCTCTATAGACTTACGGAGTCAGAGAAAGTTGCCGAAGCATGAAAGCTCTCGTGATTACAGAAAGTATCTCCGAAGCTACAAAAAAGTCGTTCCTAAGGGAACGCGATGTAAGTTTTCTGCTCAAAAGTCGTTCCAAAGGGAATGCAGAGCTTACAGCGAAAAATAAACGCTGATTCCGCTGAAGTAAAAGGCGAAGAAGCTCCTAAGGGAGGCTTACAGCGAAAAATAAATGCTAATTCCGCTGAAGTAAAAGGCGAAGAAGCTCCTAAGGGAGGCTTACAGCGAAAAATAAACGCTGATTTCGCTGAAGTAAAAGGCGAAGAAGCTCCTAAGGGAGGCTTACAGCGAAAAGTCAGCGCTGATCTTCGGCACAAATATCATTTTGCATAACATCACATCATCACATCATTTGCATAGCATAACATCATACATCATATTGCATCAATGACGCAAGAAGGGGGTTCAATGTTGATCTTCGGAGATTGTTTCGAAGAAGCAGTGCCAAGGCACAAAATAATTATTGAAGAAGCATACCTTTGTCAAACTCTAAAAGTGGAAAGACCTATTGCTTACAAGTCATAATATTTTTTACGAGGATTGGATGTTTTTGCGAAAGTATGAATATTCTTCACGAAGCATGAAAAGAAGGGAAGGTGTTTTTTGCCGAAGGCTCAAAAACGGTATGTACGTAAAGTTTCATGCATCGTAAAGAGTTGAATCATAAAAAAACTTATATATTACATTAAAAATTACAGAATATTACACATATTGTCCAGCATTACATTTGTTGGGGACTTGTTCTCAAATGCTAAGAGTTAAGAACAAGGCAACATAAAAAGTGTTTATGTTAAAGTCCTTCGTCCTTCGAAGCATTATCTCCCTTCGGATATAATGAATTCCGGACGAAGGTTATGAAGGACAAACCTTCATAAGCACAATAAATGATGAAGAAGGATTCATACCCAAGATATGAAAAATAATATAAACACTTTAAATGTTAATATCAAATTATTTTTATTTGTGTTACTGTATTAACAATAACAGATTATAAATGTACCTTCGGCTCGAAGGAAAGCAGGGGTACAAGCGTGACGCGAAAGTAAATGCCAAGTCAGCGTGAACAGTACGGGAGCACTGTTCATCTATTTATAGGTACGGGACGCAACCCATGTAAAATTACACCCATGCCCTTTACATTTGCTAATAACTCTATAGCAATCCATCGGGGTCTAAATAGCCTTTTCCCTTTTAAGTCGGTTTCTTTTTCTGCTATCACGCCGAAGCTCCCCTGCGCATAGCTTCGGCTCTGTGCCATCCTTCATACTCTTTATGCATCTTCACGTTGTGGTTTTGATTTATGTCCGAAGGTACCTGTTTACACATTATACTCCAGAGACATAGTTAAATCATGTTTTTGAGGACCTTCGAAAGCCGAAGGCCCCCAACAGTAGCCCCTCGCAATATTAATTTGTTAAAGTAATAAATTCAGATTGCGACATGGACGAAGGCCTTAAACCGAAGGTCCGAAAAAACACCTTCCCTTTGCTAGAATAGCAACAGTCATTGACAAGCGGGACCCTCCAGCTTTTAACGCACTAGGCGTATAAATAAGAGCTCACCACGAGTTCATTTGGCACGCTTTCTTGCCATGTGCTTCTTGCTCACCCAACTTTTAGCCCTTGCGCACCAACACTTGCTTGGCTTTTTAAATTTTTAAGCTTCGGTTTCGAGAGCACTTTCTCAGCATTTTCAAAGATGTCTGAAGATAAGAAAGCTGTCGTTGAATCGAAGCTGAGCCTTTCTGAGGAGATGAATCTCAGCTTTCTTGAATTAATAGCAAAGACAAATACAGAGAAGATCACTAGGGAGATCTTAGAGGGTTTATCTAAAGACACTGGTGATAGTGACAGCTATGATGTGGAAAGTGGTGGTGAAGATTCCAAAGATCGACCCCGGCGACCAAGCCATGTAGTTTTTGGAAAATCAAGCATAAAGCAAAGCCATCTTGTCAATATGAGGGGTAGATATTTTCGGGATTTATCTATTGTGAGGGCTGACGAAGGAGAGAAAACTTGTCCGACTCCGGAGGAGAATGAAGTCGTGATATTCTGAAGTTTCTTCAAGGCTGGACTTCGGTTTCCTTTGAGCAACTTTGTGGTAGAAGTTTTGAAGATATTTGAAATCTGCCTTCATCAAATTACTCCCGAAGCAATCATAAGGATGGGAATCTTCATATGGGCCGTGAAGAGCCAAGGTTTGGAGCCAAATGCAAAAAGTTTCTGCAGTATGCATGAGTTATTATATGAGACGAAACCATGGGGTAAAGAGCAATATCATAACAATTTTGGCTGTTATAGCTTCGGTGCCCGCTCTGGGTCAAGTTGTCCCGTGCCAACTTTTCGAAAGAGATGGCCCGGGGACTGGATGAAGGAATGGTTCTATGTGAAAAACGACTTGAAAACGCGAGAAGATATTAAAGGTATCATCATGCGCCCCATCTGGCAGCGTTTTGGCCTTCGGAAACCGAAGGTGGATATTGACGAAGCAGCCGAAGAATGTCGGAGAGCCTTCGGTGTAGTTTGCTCTTTCATTGGGACGAGGGATTTGATCCAGGAACACATTGCCTTCAGAGTATGGCCACTTGTAGAAAAGTGGGAAATGCCAAAGGAAACCATCAGCAAACCTAACGAAGGTGGACTAGTTAGGTTAAAATACACCTTCAGATATGGAGATAAGTTTGTCGAGCCAGATGATGACTGGTTAAAATGTATTGAGGCCACAAGCGATGAACTGCTTGGACCATACTCGAAGGCAGAAGATACTGCACTGTCTGCGACCTTCGGAGGCCGGAAGAAGAAAAGACTCAATCGAGTATTTGATGCCATTGGGTTCGTCTATCCTGACTATCATTACCCAACACGGGGTCAAAAAAGGAAAGATACGGCTTCTGTGAAGGAAGTTGCTTCAGCCGCTCCTAGTGAGCCAGCGCCGAAGAGGAAAAAGATTAAGGTTCTTACACACCAGCCACGCTATATTGAACCGGCCACAGTGCCTGAGTTTGTCGGTGAGACCTCTTCGGCCACCGAAGCCAAGGAGCTGACTCCCCTGTCGAATATTGAAGAGCCGGCCAAAATGCCGGAGATGGAAAAAATAGAAGAACTGAGAGCTGAAGAAACAAAGACATCGGAAATTTTAAGTCCTTCAGCAAGAGTTGAGGTGCCAATGCCAATGCCGATGACACAAAAAGACCTTACTACAACCCCCAAGAGGAAAAGAATGGTTAACGTGCTAGTTGTACTGGAAACGATAAAATCTTCAAGTGCTACTCCGAAGATAGCTGCCGAAGTTCCAAAGACACAAACTGAGGCCGAAGCTGTCAAAAGTCAAGCGAAAACTGAAACTGGGCTTTCAGAGCCTACCAAGAGGGAATTCTTGGAAATTGAAAAAGAAACGGAAAAAGAATCTGCAGAAGAAGCTTTATCTGAGAAAATCGCCACACCTATTCCCGAAGCATCTTCTGAAGCTTCTGACTATGTATTACGTCATGCTTCGGGTAAAAATCTGAGCGAAAAAGAAAAAAGAGAAGCTCAATTCTATGCACAAAAATTGAAATATCCAAAAGGGGCACTGATATTCAACGGCAGCGGAGAAGAAGACTTCTTGTATTACCTCCCTGACAGCAAGGAGATTTCTGTCTGTCGGGAGATGAGCAAGAGCTTCGGATTCCCAACATTAGAAGATGGGCTCTCGGTGTTGTCAAAGGACGAGCTGGCCGACAGCTTAGCGTACAATAGTTTAAAGGTGAAAAAAATGAGATCTTTGTATTATTCCTTGAAACCAAAATTTTTCATTTGCTTAAACTTATTAACGCATTTTTTGCAGGGCCTTATACTTAGCAATGCCCTCAGGGCGCAAAAAGATGCCGAAGACGAAGGGTGTACCATAGCCTTGAGCAACCTTCGTTCCGAGGTAATTGAACTAAGGAACGAAGGTCTCGAAAAAGATAAAATATTACATTCGTTGGTGAATAAAATAAAAGAAGACGAAGCTGCTTTCAAAGCTCAAGCTGAGGCTCAGAAGCGTGAACTTGAGGATCTTCGGAAACAGCTAGCCAGATCTAAAGAAGAATGCACAGTTGAAGAAGCAAAATGAGAAATTAGTGAACAATGGGCAAATCATTTAGAAAAAAACGTTGAAGAGCTTCGTGCACTCAAGAAAAGGTGTTATGAAAAATGTATAGAATGTGTTAAGAAAATAAGAACCAGCTTCGCCAGCGTTGGCGCGTTCTCAAGCGAAGAAAATTTCATAAGGGGCGACCCCGAAGGCCCAATTGGATGGATCAGCCACGAAGCTGAAGCTTTTGAAGAAGTCTTGAATAGCCGTGGAGACATATGTGCCTTCTCGGGTGCTAGGGGGATTGCCACTGTTTTGGAGAAAAAAGGTTGCGATCACGTGAAATACTTGGCACAGACCGAAACCGATTTATCTTCTGAAGACATAAAAGACCCTTCGGCCGAGGCAAGTTTGGTTGGTGGAAAATTTTTCACTGACATCTGGGAAAATGGTGGTCGAGAGATGGCTCAAGAAATTATACGAAGAAGCAAAAAAGGTATTCATGATGCTAGAAAAGTAGCAGAGGCCGCTGAGAAAAGTGCGGATCTCGAAGGGCGAATAGGTATTAACTACTAGTTTTTGGGTTTTTGTTGTAACTTTTTGATTTCGAACTTGTCTACACTTTGTAACATAGCCGCACCTTCTCCTCCCTCAGAGCCCACCGAGCCATTAGCGGACCCCAACGTAAAGGGGGATGACGAGATTAGAAAAATGGCCGAAGCTATCATGGACAAAGTTGTTGATCAACTACTAAACGAAGCTGCAGAAGTAGTTCTAAGGGAAGATTACATGTTATTGTAAAAACATTTGGAATGTAATATTTGTTGAACAATATGTGTAATATTTTGTAACTTTGAATGTAATATATAAGCTATTTATGGTTCAATTCTTTACGATGCATGAAACTTTACATACATACCGTTTTTGAGCCTTCGGCGAAAAAACACCTTCCCTTCTTTTCATGCTTCGTAAATAATATCCGTATTTTCATAGAAAACATCCAATCTTCGTAAAATCAGTAACCAATAGATCTTTTCATTTCAGAGTTTGACGAAGTATGCTTCTTCAATAATTATTTTTGTGCCTTGGCACTGTTTCTTCGAAACAATCTCCGAATATCGACATTGAACCCCCTTCTTGCGTTATTGATGCAATATGATGTATGATGTTATGCTTATGCAAATGATGTGATGATGTGATGTTATGCAAAATGATATTTACCGAAGATCGACATTGATTTTTCACTGTAAGCCTCCCTTAGGAGCTTCTTCGTCTTTTACTTCAGCGGAATCAGCGTTTATTTTTCGTTGTAAGCCTCCCTTAGGAGCTTCTTCGCCTTTTACTTCAGCGGAATCAGCGTTTATTTTTTGGTGTAAGCCTCTCTTAGGAGCTTCTTCGCCTTTTACTTCAGCGGAATCAGCGTTTATTTTTCGCTGTAAGCTCTGCATTCCCTTCGGAATGACTTTTGAGCGGAAAACTTACGCTGCGCTCCCTTAGGAACGACTTTTTGTTATTTCGGAGGTTCTCCCTGTAACCATAAGTTCTTTTGCTTTGGCAACTTTTTGGACTCCGTTATTCTGTGGAGAAAGTATATTTGTACTATGGCAAAGGCGAAGTTATTACAAGAAATTGAAAACAACAAAAAACACTTAGGCTTTCAATAATTGTTCCTTATTAAAAAGAAAATGATACTGAATGCAAAAAATGCTGCTGAGGTAGGATATTTGCTAGTAAATGTGCTTCGATTCTGGCACAGTACTGTTGACTGTGCGAGCTTTGGACTCTTCTCTGAAGTCTCGTTGGTGTTGATTATGTTGACTCCCTTCTGGCTGCTGGCCTCGTTGCATTGGTGGTGGAGGTGGAGGCTGTTGCCAAGATGCCTGAGATTGACTTGCCGAAGCAACAGAAGCTGCAGGGTGGTTGCCCACATACTCTGGGATATAAGGCGAGTGGTACGAAGCAGTATGCATAACTTGCTTCAGCTGGGTCTGTTGGGCTGCAGCTTCTGCTATTTCTTTTTGTTTCTGGATGGTGACATGGCACATCCTGGTGGTGTGGCCCTTGTCCTCACCATAGAATAGGCAATAAATTTTCCTGGGCTGATCCCCAAATCTTCCTCCGAAGCCCTTGGCACCTCTGCCCCTTGGAGCTGGAGGCCGAGGATAGCTCTGCTGCTGCCCCGAAGCCTGGGAGGAATATTGCGGCCTCTGCTGCTGGCTTCCCCTGTCATCATTCTGAGTGGAATGAATCGATCTGATATGTCTAGGATGAATTCTCCCTCCGAAGCCCCTGGCTATTTCGGAGAACCTGTAAGCTTCCTCCCTTCTGTGCCGAAAGTCATTATCAGCGCGGATGTATTCATCCATCTTCTGAAGCAGTTTCTCCAAAGTCTGAGGGGGCTTCCTAGCAAAATATTGAGCTGAAGGTCTCGGCCGAAGCCCCTTAATCATGGCCTCAATGACAATTTCATTGGGCACTGTTGGCGCTTGTGCCCTCAGGCGTAAGAACCTTCGGACATACACCTGAAGATATTCTTCGTGGTCTTGGGTGCACTGGAATAAGGCTTGAGCGGTGACCGGCTTCGTTTGAAACCCTTGGAAACTGGTGATCAGCATATCCTTCAGCTTCTGCCATGATGTGATTGTTCCTGGCCGAAGGGAGGAGTACCAGGTTTGTGCGACATTCTTGACGGCCATGACGAAAGACTTCGCCGTGACTGCAGTATTGCCACCATAGGAAGATATCGTTGCTTCGTAGCTCATCAGAAACTGCTTCGGATCTGAGTGTCCGTCATACATGGGGAGTTGAGGTGGCTTGTAAGATGGAGGCCAAGGTGTAGCCTGCAGTTCTACTGACAGAGGAGAAGCATCATCAAAAGCAAAATTCCCATGATAGAAATTCTCATACCAGTCATCCTCGTTGAAGAAGCCCTCTTGATGAAGCTCTCTGTGTTGAGGCCTTCGGTTCTGCTCATCTTGAGTAAGATGGCGAACTTCTTCAGAGGCTTCGTCTATCTGCCTTTGCAGATCAGCCAGCCTAGCCATCTTTTCCTTCTTCCTTTGCACCTGCTGATGGAGCATCTCCATATTTCTGATCTCTTGGTCCAAGTCGTCCTCCTGAGGCGTTGGACTGGTGGCCTTCCTCTTCTGGCTTCGGGCCTCCCGAAGAGAGAGGGTCTCCTGGTTGGGGTCCAGCGGCTGCAGAGCGGCAGCCCCTGTTGCTGAAGCTTTCTTTGGCGGCATGACGAAGGTCTATGCTTGCCGAAGGTGTTCGAAACTCAAAAAGTGGAAGTGAGTTCACCGGAGGTGGGCACCAATGTCGGGGACTTGTTCTCAAATGCTAAGGGTTAAGACAAGGCAACATAAAAAGTGTTAAATGTTAATGTCCTTCGTCCTTTAAAGCATTATCTCCCTTCGGATATAATGAATTCCGGACGAAGGTTATGAAGGACAAACCTTCATAAGCACAATAAATGATGAAGAAGGATTCATACCCAAGATATGAAAAATAATATAAACACTTTAAATGTTATTATCAAATTATTTTTATTTGCGTTACTGTATTAACAATAACAGATTATAAATGTACCTTCAGCTCAAAGGAAAGCAGGGGTACAAGCGTGACGCGAAAGTAAATGCCAAGTCAGCGTGAACAGTACGGGAGCACTGTTCATCTATTTATAGGTACGGGACACAGCCTATGTAAAATTACACCCATGCCCTTTACATTTGCTAATAACTCTATAGCAATCCATCGGGGTCTAAATAGCCTTTTCCCTTTTAAGTTGGTTTCTTTTTCTGCTATCACGCCGAAGCTCCCCTGCGCATAGCTTCGGCTCTGCGCCATCCTTCATACTCTTTGTGCATCTTCATGCTGTGGTTTTGATTTATGTCCGAAGGTACCTGTTTACATATTATACTCCAGAGACATAGTTAAATCATGTTTTTGAGGACCTTCGGAAGCCGAAGGCCCCCAACAACATTCCAAATGTCTTTACAATAACAGCTAATCTTCTCTTAAGACTACTTCTGCAGCTTCGTTTAGTAGTTGATCAACAACTTTATCCATAATTGCTTCGGTCATTTTTCTAATTTCATCATCTCTGTTCGTTTTGGGGTTCGCCAATGGCTCGGTGGACTCTAGGGGAGGAGATAGTGTCGTCGTGTTACAAGGTGCAAATAAGTCCGAAATCATAAAGTTACAACATAAAGTCAAAAGCTAGTAGTTAATACCTATTCGTCTCTCGAGATCCGCACTTTTCTCAGCGGCCTCTGCTACTTTTCTAGCGTCATGAATACCTTTTTCGCTTTTCCTTATAATTTCTTGAGCCATCTCCCGGCCACCATTTTCCCAGATGTCAGTGAAAAATTTTCCACCAACCAAGCTTGCTTCGGCCGAGGGGTCTTTTATGTCTTCAGAAGATAAGGCGGCTTCGATTTGTGCCAAGGATTTCACATGATCGCAGCCTTTCCTCTCCAAAATAGTGGCAATCCCCCTAGCACCTGAAAAGGCACATATGTCTCCGCGGCCACTCAAAACTTCTTCAAAAGCTTCAGCTTCGTGGCCGATCCATTCAATTGGGCCCTCGGGGTCGCCCTTTATGAAATTTTCCTCACTTGAGAACGCGCCAGCACCGGCGAAGCTAGTTTTTATTTTCTTAACACATTCTATAGACTTTTCATAACACCTTTCCTTGGATGCACGAAGTTCTTCAATGTTTTTCTCTAAATGATTTGCCCATTGTTCACTGATTTCTCGTTTAGCTTCTGCAACTGTGCATTTTTCTTTAGCTTCGGCTAGCTGTTTCCGAAGATCCTCAATTTCGCGCTTTTGGGCCTCAGCTTGAGCTTTGGAAGAAGCTTCGTCTTCTTTTATTTTATTCACCAACGAATGTAATATTTTATCTTTTTCGAGACGTTCGTTCCTTAGTTCAATTACTTCGGAACGAAGGTTGTTCAAGGCTATGGTACACCCTTCATCTTCGGCATCTTTTTGTGCCCTGAGGGCATTGCTAAGTATAAGGCCCTGCAAAAAATGTGCTAATAAGTTTAAGCAAATGAAAAGTTTTGGCTTCAAAAATAGTACAAAGATATCATTTTCTCACCTTTAAACTATTGTATGCTAAACTGTCGGCCAGCTCGTCTTTTGACAACACCGAAAGCCCGTCTTCTAATGTCGGGAAGCCGAAGCTCTTGCTCATCTCCCGACAGACAGAAATCTCCTTGCTGTCAGGGAGACAATACAAGAAGTCTTCTTCTCCGCTGCCGTTGAATATCAGTGCCCCTTTTGGATATTTCAATTTTTGCGCATAAAACTGAGCTTCTCTCTTTTCTTTTTCAGTCAGATTTTTACCCGAAGCATGACGTAAGACATAGTTGGGAGCTTCAGAAGATGCTTCGGGAATAGGGATGGCGGTTTTCTCAGATAAAATTTCTTCTACAGATTCTTTTTCCGTTTCTTTTCCAATTTCCAAGAATTCCCTTTTGGCAGGCTCTGAAAGCCCAGTTTCGGTTTCCACTTGGTTTTTGGCAGCTTCGGCCTCAATTTGTGTTTTTGGAGCTTCGACAGCTATCTTCGAAGTAGAGCTTGAAGATTTTATTGTTTCCAGCACATCTAGCACGTTAACCATTCTCTTTCTCTTGGGAGTTGTTGTAAGGTCCTTTTGTGCCTTCGACATTGGAATTGGCACCTCAACTCTTGCTGAAGGACTTAAAACTTCCGATGACTTTCTCTCTTCAGCCCTCGGTTCTTCCATTTTTTCCATCACTGGCATTGCAGCCGGCTCTTCAATATTCTGCAGAAGAATAGGCTCTTTGGCTTCAGTAGCCGAAGAGGTCTCACCAACAAACTCAGGCACTGTGGCCGGCTCAATATAGCATGGCCGGTGCGTAAGAACTCTCATCTTTTTTCTCTTCGGCGCTGGCTCACTAGGAGTGGCCGAAGCAACTTCCTTCACAGAAGCTGCGCCTTTTCTTTTTTGACTCCGTAACGGGTACCAGTAGTCAGGATAGACAAACCCAATAGCATCAAACACTCGGTTCAATCTTTTCTTCTTTCGGCCTCCGAAGGCCGCAGATAACGCATTATCTTCCGTCTTGGAGTACGCCCCAAGTAATTCATCACTGGTAGCTTCGACACTTTCCAGCCAATCATCGTCTGGCTCGACAAATTGGTCTACAAATCTGAAGGTATACTTTAGTCGAACTAGACCACCTTCTAGGGGGTTGCTGATAGTTTCCTTCGGCATCTCCCAGTTGGCTACTAGTGGCCATATCCTGTAGGCCACGTGTTCTTGCACTAAGTCCCTTGTCTCGATGAAGGAGCAGACTATACCGAAAGCCTTTCGGCATTCTTCGGCTGCTTCATCAATTTCCACCTTCGGCTTCCGGAGGCCAAAACGCTGCCAGATAGGACGCATGATAATATCCTTAATATCCTCTCGTACCTTTAAATCATTTTTCACATAGAACCATTCCTTCATCCAATCCCCGGGCCATCTCTTTCGAAATGTCCGCATAGGGCAGCTTGACCCAGAGCGGGCTCCGAAGCTATAACAACCAAAATTGTTGTGATATTGCTCTTTGCCCCAAGCTTTGGTCTCATATACCAGTTCGTGCATGCTGCAGAAACTTTTTGCATTTGGCTCCAAGCCCTGGCTCCTCGCGGCCCAGATGAAGATTCCCATTCTCACGATTGCTTCAGGAGTAATTTGATGAAGGTAGATTTGATATGTCTTCAAAACTTCAACCACAAAACTACTTAGGGGGAACCGAAGCCCAGCTTTGAAGAAACTTCGGAAGATCACTACTTCATTTTCTTCAGGAGTAGGAGAAGTCTTCTCTTCGTTGTCAGCCCTCACAATAGACACATCTCGAAAATACCTTCCCCTCATATTGTCAAGATGACTCTGCTTAATAGTTGATTTTCCAAAAATTGTATGGCTCGGTCACCAGGGTCGATCTTTGGAGTCTTCTCCGCCGCTTTTCACATCATAGCTATCACTATCACCAGTGTCTTCAGATAAACCCTCCAGAATCTCCCTAGTAATTTTCTCTGTATTTGTCTTTGCTATTGACTCAAGAAAGCCAAGATTCATTTCCTCAGAAAGGCTCAGCTTCGATTCAACGACAACTTTTTTATCTTGAGACATCTTCAGAAATACTAAAACTGCTCTCGAGGCCGAAGCTTAAAAACTTAAAAAGCCAAGCAAGTGTTGGTGTACAAGAGCTAAAAATTGAGTAAGCAGGAGCAGATGGCAAAAAACCATACCAAATGAGTTTGCGGTGTGCTCTTATTTATACGCCTGGTGCGTTGCATACTGGAGGGCCCGCTTGTCGGTGACTATTGCTATTCTAGCAAAGGGAAGGTGTTTTTTCGGACCTTCGGCTCAGGGCCTTCGTCCTTATTGCAATCTGAATTTATCATTCTAACAAATTAATATTGCAAGGGGCTACTGTTGGGGGCCTTCGGCTTCCGAAGGTCCTCAAAAAACATGATTTAACAATGTTTCTGTAAGCATAATGCATGAACAGGTACCTTCGAACATGGACCCTTCGGACAAGTCAAAATCGCTGTATGAAGAAACACAAAGAGAACGAAGGATGGAACAGAGCCGAAGCTGTACGCAAGGAAGCTTCGGCATGATGGCAGAAAAGAGGAAACCGACTTAAAGAGGAAAAGACTATCTAGACCTCGATGGATTACTATAGAGTTATTATCAAAAGCAAAGGACCTGGATGTAATTTTACATGGACTGCGACCCGTGCTTATAAATAGGTGAACAGTACTCCCGTACTGTTCACGCTGACTTGGCATTCACTTTTGCGTCACACTTGCACTTTTTCCTTCAAGCCGAAGGTATATTTGCAATCTGTTGTCATTTCTATAATAATAAAAATAAAAATGAGCTAATAATATTTGAATATTTATTTATGTCATTTTTCATACTTTATACGAATCCCTTTTTTATCATTTGTTATACTGATGAAGGTATGTTCTTCATAACCTTCGTCCGAAACTCATTATATCCCAAGGGAAATAATGCTTTGAAGGACGAAGGACTTTTACGTTTAACGATCTCTGTGTTGTCTTGTTCTTAATTCATAGCATTTAAGGACAAGTCCCCAACAGTTACAAAGGGAGGGGATCCAAGGGACACACTTAGACTCTCTCAAGCAATACAACACACAGTGGATTAGGGTATTACGCTCTGGCGGCCCGAACCACTCTAAACTCTTGCGTGTTCTTGTGTTCATTCCTACATCTCGCAACAGGCAAAACACTTAAGCCCCCTACACATCTTAGGACTTAGGGCGGGTGCACTCCGCCACCCGGCCGGAGAATTTCCTCTCCGACGGATACAAAGAATATAAATGGTAGAAATTATGATTAAGCAAGATTTGAACACACTATCATGAAAAGGGTCCTTATATGGCACAAAGGTAATGGAGAAGTGACATCAAGTGATGTACCTTTACATTTTACCTTTTCAAGGGGGTTCCAGACTTATGTTGGATTTAGAATTCATTTGTAAGCTCTTGTTGGCATAGTTGTGACATAGGTACAAGATATCAAATGAAGATTGGCATAATAAATCGAAGGTAAATCTTGATACCTAGAGTCTAGATGTGACCTAGCATTTTCTTATCACAACAAGAGGCAACATGAAAATTGCACAAGTATGGATTATACAACTAGTGATCATGTACGAAAAATACCGATTGATAAACCACTAATTGATAAAATTTGATAGATAAACAGATCATTAATTGCATATTGCACTAAATTATCCTCAGGTTTTATTGCACACATATATATGAATTCAATTGATACCTGCTGAGAGTACTTATTTGCAATTTAAAGTACCATTGGCATAAAAGGAGTATCAATTGAACATAATCATGCAACATAAGGAACATATGCACTATTTAATCAATTAAGTTCTAGACAGGAGAATTTATAAGCTATGCTACTTTAGACATTTGCAAACCAAAAGGATGTGATACATGTTTATCAATTTTAGATGATGTTGGAGTAGCATATACAAGAGAAACTCATTATCTTATGAAATGTATAAAAGAAACATTTATTGGAGCAAATAATGTTTAATACTCATCAAATTCGCAGTAGAAGCGATTGTTTTTGCCTAAAAATTCCTTTTAATTTGATACTACACACATAATAGACTTGGAAATGTAGTTAGTCTCAAAGATTCAAATTATAGACCATTCTCCCCCTAAATGTGTGCATACAAGTGATGAATACTTGTTTAGTTTATGCACTTGGACTTATGATGCCTGGGGATTAAGTTCTACAATTTGAACCTTGGCACAAATAAAGTATGAAAAATGTGAAATTGTACCAATTGAAGGAATTACTCATAATCAAAAGGTATAATAATAGACATGATATGCAATATTTTAAGCCAAGATTCTTGAGAAGTTAGCATGTTTGACTCATACCTCACTAAGATGACTTAAGACTAACTCATGACATCACCACAAGAGGTATTGATCAAATATCTAGAGATTCTTTAATCGTCACCACAAGTGCAACCTTATGGTGTGACTTAAGATATTACATACACATGCACACACTAGCATGTAAGAGCCTATATACACAAATGTAATACAATAGTTCATGGAGTGACACACCTTTGTTCTATGCCACATGGTCTCCATTATAATCATGAATTTCCATCTTAGCTTTTGATAGGCTTGACATTTCAAAGAGAAACTTATCCTCTTCAAATGATCAAGAGAAACTCATTTTCTTGATAGGTTCAAGAGAAACTCATTTCATTCAAAGAACAACACAAATGCATCAGTTCCTCAATATAACTGGTCCATGGGGTGGCATATAGTAAATACTAGGGCATTTCTATGGAACCATTCATCCTCATTTGATGTTCTCCAAGGTGTGAGACTACACAACATGAACTTGAAAGAAATTATTAGTCTCACAAGATATAGGCTAAACTCTCCCTCAATTTGTGCATGCATGTAATACCCAATTTGTAAACATTGAGAAAAGAATAAATCTCCTTATATATTTTGCCTCTATTTATTTGAACATGGGATTAACCATAACTAAGAGAACAAAATATCTAATAAAAATAAGCCAGACGTCATATTGGAGTTTTGTTTGTACATTTAATAATAATAACAATAACAATAATAAAAATATAATAAAAAGTTGGAGATTTGGATTAAAACCTAAATTAGAATTCAGATTTTAAGAGAAGAAATACTATAAATTACAAAATAAATTTATGATGGCATGTTTAAATTTTAATATTTAATTGGAGTACAAATTTGATACAAAAAAATTGAATTCAAATTTCAGATTAGAAATAAAAAGGGAAAACAAAACAGAAAAGAAAAAAAATGGAAAACAGACACAGGGCTCAATCCTCTGCCTCGGCCCAATACACTTTTTATTTCCTCGCGCTTGGCCGGCCCAACCGCGCGCACCTGGCACATAGGGCCCACACGTCGGTCTCTGCGGCATGCACCTTCTTCCTTTTCTCTCGCTGACAAACTAGGCCCACTGGCCGATACTTCTTCTTCCCCAACAGAACGGGTGCTGGGCGGACTGAGTCTCTCGCTGTGAATCCCGCTCCCAGCCGATGCGGCCTCAACAAACCCCCTCGTCATTCCCAATCTCGGCTAGCTCGACCAGACCATACGCGAGCCCTTGTTGCGCCACTTCACTAGCATGTGGGGCCATGGCTCCCTATAGATCTTCTTCCTAACCACCTCGTGTCGATCTCCTCGCTGCCGCGTGACTTCCGCTACCCCCTGGGCATATCCAACCGACTTGCTGGGCTATAAGGGGCTTGCGGCGGAGCCCCCTCTTCCCATCCCTGTTGCACCCTGTACCACCGAAAGCCTCCATCTCCAGGGAAGTGCCACCCATGAAGCTGAGAGAGAGAAGAGCCACCCTATCGTCGTCCGCCAATGGCGCGCCGCCACACTTCGTCGTCCAGAACCCTGCCTTGGTGCCCTGCTGTTACGCGCTCTTTGAGGAGGTCCCAATGGAGGAGCAGTCACCCTATAATGGCGCCAGCAAGCAAAACACCGAAGCCTTGGCGAAATTCCTCTTGAGTTCGGGGTTCGTCATCGGGTCGCGGCAAGCCGTGGTCGGCGTCGTGGTGGGCCCATCGTCGGTGAGTGTCTCTTCTGCTGTGTTGATATTCTCCGTTCCCTCTACGCGCGACCGCAGATTGGCCTGTGCTCAGGTGGGAACGGCGTCGTGGCCGGGCTGTATGCCGTGGGCCACGGGGAGTGAGTGTTGCGTCGCCGTTGGCCAGCTGCTGGGTGGAAGAAGACCTGGGAGGCTGGGAACCGTAGATCTGGGGCTGGGATTGGTTGTGTGAGTGGATGGTTTCTGGGCCGTTGATCCGATGGCGTCCGGTCGTGATTAGAGCATATGATATCGGTTCGATCAATGGTTCAGTGTCATTGATTTTTAGATCAGTGGATGAGATCGGATCACGTTTATTTAAAACGGGTACCGTCGGATAAGGATCGGGCGGTCAGGATTGCGTACCGGATCAGGTCGAGGACAATTTAATCTTAGCCCTCCATCTGTGATCGCACGACTCAGAATAGACAATACCCTTTCGGCCGATAGATTTAGCAAAAGAGCCCCTCGCATTTTAATAAATCAACCCGCGGTCCCAAAGCTGTGTGCCTGAGTCTTAGGAATCTTTGCGGGTTAGCCCCTGCGCTTTCCAATATTCTACGCGCAGTCCAGACAGCAATAAAAATTAGCGAAAATCATTCTAAATTCATTTTTAATACAAAAATAATGGTAGAAACTTGTATAAATCATAGAAAATGCATATTAAATCTTTTTTAGTCCATTCCAGTTCCTATAATTTTGTAATATTATTGTTTATCATTTAGTACCACTGTTTTGACATAAAAGTCACATTAAAATTTATATCCTATTTAATCTTGTACAAAATACATAAAACCTTTAGAAGTTCATAACTTAAAATCCATAACTCCAAATTGATTCTTTCCAGTGGCATTAATTTTGTTTAAGTATTGTTTATCACCTAGTACCTTTATCTAACCATGAAACTTAATTTAACATTATTCACATGAATTACTCTATTCTAGGTACTTATAGCTTCAGAAAATCATAACTCCTTAACCGTAACTCCGATTTTAGTGGTTCTCATTCCCCTGAACTTGTAGCTTTGCGTAGATCATTATTATTCAGTTTGTACTTATGTTTGGTATGATGTTAATTTTGTCTATACCATGTCTTCTTGTATTGCTACGACTAGCAGTGCGATCACGAGGATCCGAAGAATCACCTTGGTAACTGGAATCTCAAGTGTCAGGCAAGTTGTGCCCTTGATCCACTTTTGTTACCCAATGATGTTCTTTATTATCACTTAATCATGCATAGGTTTAATTTTGATGGGACCCAATAGGTCACCCTAGATTGTTTATCTTTTTACCTTGTTTACTCCTGAATCATTGGGTAGTTATGCTATTGCTTTACACGGTTTCTGGGTTAATATTTCATTATATCCATGTTCCAATTATTCTGTTATGTTATATATGTTCATGATAAGATCATTATGTTAATTGGAACATGGAGCGACCACTCGAGAAAACAGTGCTACCACAAGGGTTTAATGGGACGCCCTTGGCTGATTAATTAGGAAAGCTAGTGGATGACTACCTTACCCAAAAGGGGCAAGGGCAGTAGGGGAGTGGTCAGTGTAGGGAGGTACTTGGGTTGATTTTGCTATGATGGCGGTCAGGCGAGGGATCCCTGCATTGGAGCTTCCTATAAACTGTAGCGGGTTTTCTGAAGCTAGTGGAACTTTGTAAAGGCCTCGTAGTGTTACCCTGCCTCGCTTCCTTGGTAGAGGTGTATGGGATTCATGACCCCTTGGCAGATGGGGAACACGACTTGTGGGTAAAGATGCGCAACCTCTGCAGAGGGTAAAACTGGTATACTAGCCGTGCTCACGGTCATGAGCGGCTCGGACCCTTACATGATTATACTATGGAACTTAAATCCAATTTGTCATTTGCATTTGCATGGGATTATTTATTAATTTTGTTCTATTATTATTTATTATGGTTTGGTATTTACTTACATCTAGTAATTGCTAATAAAATTTGACCAACTTATTAAAAGCAATACTCGGCTTTAACCCCTATTGTTGATCAGCCTTACACATCACATGAACTCCCACCTTTGGTGAGTTCATGTCACATTATTTCCCACAACTTGTTGAGCTATGATCATGTGTGAGCTCACCCTTGCTGTCTCACACCCCCCATAGGAGAAGAACAGGTGGTTCAAGAGGAGCCACACATCGAGGAGTTTGATTCGATCTAGGTGGCGTCTCCTAGTTGACTTTCTGGCACCAAGGATGGATTTTAGATCCTTTTATATTTACCGTTTATTTTGTAAGTCTTCCGCTATGTAATAAGTACTTTGATTATATTGTGACATTTATCTCTGTACACTCTGTTATTATATATGTTGTCTTCTTTGGCGCATGTATGAGATGCACCCGGCTTTGTCCCTTAAATCCGGGTGTTACAATGCAAGAGTACACAAAGTACGCTCATGCACATCAACAATACGAGGTTAAAGGAGATGTTTGCACTATATCTTGGTTTAACATAACATACTTTACATAGATGATGAAAATTATACAATTGAAAGTTTAAGAACTGAAAGTATATCAATTGAAGTCCTGAAAGGTAAAGCATGCTAATATGAACCTCAAACCTCATAATGAAGGATATTATATGATTATGTCCTACATCTTCATTATTTGGTTTATAGGATAGTTCAACTCCCTTTTTGATTCACTGTGATTTCTTCTCTTTATGATTTCATCCAACCAAGTGATCTTCAACTTCATTCATCTTTGCTAGGTTCAATCATACTCGATATGAGGCCAATTGAAAGTCAACGATTGAAAGAATCAAGACTCCTATATTTGTAGATTTTGAATCCATCTTGAAAGCACTTGGAAGGACCTTGTTGAAACACTTAGAAAAGAGAGCATTAAAAATACAAGGGAGGGTTTCACAACTGATGATCCTTATATGTGGATGACAAATGAATCATCATTCTTGAAACCCATAAGGATAGATTAAATTCCTTTAAATTAGTGCACGCATATGGTTGATGTCAAAGTTATATGCACTATTGAACATTTTATATTGCAAAGAATTTAACCTATACTATGGTGCATCCAACTAAAGATAGAATACTAAAACAACTAAAGAAGAGGAAGTTTTCATACCTTGGTCTCTTATCAACTTCATCTTACTCTAGTTGAATAGTATCATTTAATCTTATGATCTATCTAATTTAAAACATGCACTATCTCTTAACATAGATTTTCTATGGATAAACTCAACACAAGAGATGGCATTAGTAGCACAAGCACTAGTTTATTATTCAGCAACCCTTTATATGTGAAAGGCAAGTGAGTTGCTAAAAATAAAGAAACCTCATAATATGGACTAAATTTCCCTTGAGCCCTTATGCACAATATATGTTGAATGGCATGGATGATATGCATGGTTATTCAATAGTCTAAAGGGATAACTTAATCCATATTATGGTGAGTGCCTAATATAGAAGAATCAAATCCAAATTAACTAGAGAGAGAATACATCACATAGTTTTGGATTGTTGGGCATATGATAATATTCATTTATCTTCCAATTGGACCTTTATTTCATAATCAACAACTGATGTATATCCTCAAGTGCTTCCTCTTCCTTAGTGGCTACACAACATAAGTCACAAAAGAGATCAGATTTGAAAATAATATGCACTTGAGATTTAGTTGTTACCATCCTTGCTACTAACTCCAAATATGATTTATACATCCATTATCGAGCACCCAGCTTGACCCATTGAGGGAGTGATCATTTTTCTTATCTTGCTCTTCAAATAACACATGTTGATCCTTCTCTTGACACATCATTGTTTGAAGGTCGTATTCTTGACGATGTACCTAGCTTGACCTTGGGTGCACCTAGCTTATCAAGGTTAGTCGCACAAGCATTCATATCATATCTTAACTAATGAGGACAAGTTATGCATGGAATTTATAGCTTAGTGATCCAATCCAGTGTGAAGCATATGGATACTGATTGAAGTAGATTTCTAAGATATCAATTTGAAGGTTTCCAAAATTTAGAGAGTATGGATCACTAATTGCACCTTTCACTGTTTTAAAATCATATCCATGTTAGTGCATATGCATCTGATGAATATCAACAAAAAGGATTCTTATGCACTTGATATAAGATAAAGGAAATTTTTAAACTACATCAAGAGTAGCTATTTAGAAAACGAGGATTGCAATCCATAAAAATGAGATACAATTCTATCATTATGGATTGTCTTGGTATAGCTTACTCAAGGGAAACTTATTCTCTACAACATAAGATATAAACAATATGCTCCCACTAGATATGTGCATCAAGTATTTGAATGACTTGCCAAATGCACTTTCAGTTCAGTTAAGAGTCTCATGAGGAGTACATTACATATATTGTTCAAGGCATGACAAATTTGCAATGAATTAACTTATGCCTAAGAATGCTTACCACCATATAGAATGTACCATTCGTTATATCAATTGAAAGATCTTACTATATGAGATGGTGTCATCTAAGTATTCTTATTTTCTTCATTTGTGGAGACTTCCTTCTTTAGCTTGTTATCTCTTTTCCTTTTAAAACTAGTTGAAAAATAACTTTGAAAAGAGATGTTAGTAGTACAAGGAAGTATTTAATGAATGATGATCTTTAGATATGAATTGCAAACAAACCATCATTTATGAGGCATAAAGACATAAATTAAATCCTTTTTTAAGTTAATGCATATGTAGGGGTGAATTAACAATATGCACCAATTCACAAATTTAAGCCAAAAGGAATTTAACCTTCACATTGGTGTTTCTTTCCATAGAATAGATTATTACCAATTGAAAGAATGCCACTTGAAAGGAACTATTATTGATCAACTACCAATTGAAGCAATTAGTTCCATACCTTTGCCTTGAGCATTGCTAATCTTTTTTTAGGTGAAGAGTAATTTTTAATGCTTGTGATTTTACCAATTGAAAGAGCACAATCTCTACTTATGAATTTCCATGAAATAGCTTAAAAGAGATTGCATTAGAAACATAAGCAATAGTTTCCTATTTAGCAACCTTTAGTATATGAATGACAAGAAGCTTACTAAAACAAGGAAACCTTATGATATGAACTAAATTACCCTTACAAGCATTATGCATAACACTGATTTAAACAAGGTGAAAATAGCATGACTATTTAATTAAGCTCATAGGGCAAGTTTAATTCATAACATGGTGAGTGATTAATGTAGAAGACTCAAAACCAATTTAAACAAGAAGGAATACATCACATAGTATTGGATTGATCTTCTTCGAATGTTGAATGACACATTCCATTTGAGAAACACATTCTCATGTTGTGAGACTACATAAACACTTAGATAGAAACATTGGTCTCACAACTCTAGTCATATAGAGAATTCCCCTTTTGATAAGTGCTTTAAGAATTTGAATTTCTTACATAGCACTCTATCCATTTAAGAACATGGGATAATCCTCTTTATGTCTAGGTCATGGCAATAATATGATAATTAATTTGAAATATGCCACAAGATACATACAACCAATTTAAAGCATGTAGATTGTCACAATATAAAAATATAAACTTGCAATCTACCATATGATTGAAACTTTTCCAAGACAAGGTAAAATATTTTGAGTTCATTCTCAAGTGCTTCATTTTTCCTATGTGGCTACAAAAGACACAAAGAAATATACTAATTAAAAGCAATGTGCACTTAAGATTTAATTGTTACCATCCTTTGGATATCCCTTAGTTGTAGGCCTTTTGCTTGATTCCCACAAAGGTTAATATTTATTCCCTACAACACAAGTTCTTGCTAGAGATGAATATGAAGTTAGTGATATAACAACTCAATTAATCTTTGGGACAATCTTAAAAGAATAGTCAATGTAAGATTGATAGCTTGAGATAAGAATTGAGTGAAACCGCTCAAGCACCCCAAAGCTTCATATCATCTCTAGGTACCTACAAAACTTATTAAGTACATTTTGGTACCCATTTTTGGATGGGTCCACCAAGGTTAGCTAACAAGGACTTAGGCACCCAAATGGCCTTTGTGCTAGTTTTAAGTGAACTAATTACCTTTTTAGTACAAGTGTCATTTTTGGGTCTCCTAAGCGAATATGAATGAATTGACATGGTAGGCTTAGGATACTTACTCATGGGACAATCATTGCATAGGTATCCTTTTCTTTGGCAAGTGTAGCAAATCTGATTTTTAATTTTGCAAGACTCCTTGCCTTGCTTCTTGTTTGCTACATGGTTAGTGAGCCTCTTTCTTTCTAAAGTTAAGCCACTATCTTTTATGTAGGGACATGACTTAATCTCGTGTCCCTTCTCATGACATTGATAACACTTTCTAATGCATCTTCTCTTATTTGGAAGAGTGGCTTGTTTGTTACCTTGTGTGGAGCATGTGGAGGCATAGTTGAGGTACTTGTCATGAGCTTTGGCTTTCTTCTCTTGATGTTTGCTCATGCCTTTCTTGGGGAACATAGCATTCTTTTGAAGGGGGTTTGTGCATGCTACGGTTGTCCCCTTCTCAAGCTTCTTCACCATGTTATCACGGTTATCGTGAGAAGGTTGAGCATGACACTTTCCCTTCAAAAGAGTTAAGCTCTTTCTTAGCCTTCCAACTTCTTCCTTGAGCTCTTTATTTTCTTGTGTGATAGAAATATCACTAATTCCTGAAATTTCTAGCTCAATGGAAGATTGGCTTGCTTGCTAACAACAATTGTTAGCACATGGTAATATAGTTTCAATTTCAACACATGTGCATATGTGAGGTTGGTATGATTTCAAATTAGTTAACACAACCTCATGAGCCATTTCTAACATGATATGTGAATCTATAAATTTTATTATGAGAGCACACAAGCATATCATTTCTTTCATGCAAAGCTAGATTTTCAACATTTAATTGTTCTATTGTGTCCTTAAGCATGTTATTTTCTTTTTCTAATTGAGCAACACATGATAAAGCATTTGAAGTACTAGTTTGCTCAATTGAAACCTTTTTGTACTTTTGGACCAAATCATCATGAGTGCACTTTAGCTTCTCATGCCTTATTGGTCAACTTCTCCAAGTTTTTGATTTTTTTCAATGAGGATATCTTATTGCTTATGAAGCGTTTCTTGTTGTTCTTCCGCTCTTTTCATCAATTTGAGCAAGATCATTTGGTTCTTCTTGCTTAGTTGAGTGAAGAACTTTTCAAGATCATCCTCATCTTCACTATCACTTTCATGTTCCTCCTCATCCTCACTTTGGCTTTCACCATCACTCCCATTAGCGACAAAGCACATATGAGAAGTGGATTTGAAAGACGAACCTTGTGAAGAGGTGGATTCATCATTTGGTCTACAACGATCATCTTCTTCTTCTTCAATCTTGTTCTTCGCCTCATCTTCCTTCATTTTGAGGAACATCCTTTTGGCGATTCTCATGGCAAGCTCTATTGCCCTAGGATCAACATCTACACCAAAGAATGAAGTTGAAGCAACCTCAACTTCTTCAAGCTTAGAAGCACTTTCCTTTCTTAGTTCCCCGACATGATCTTTTCCTCACGCGGTTAAGCGTTAAAACGAGGATTAGCCTCTGATACTAATTGAAAATTGCCTAGAGGGGGGTGAATAGGCAAGCGTAATTTTTTCCAACAAAAACTAGAAACGAACTGGGTAAAACCAGTTCAGCCGGTGTCAAAATCGGTTCAGCCGGTGTCAAAACCGGTTCAACCGGTTTGCACGAGCTCAACTAAATAATGAGATATAAAACTGAATTGATCTCAAAATTCACCTAGTTAACTTTGGAAATGAGATGTCCTAGATGATCCACAAGGTTCAAATTAGTAGATCTGAGAAGGGCACTTCTCAAAATCCACACACCAAAAAGATATAAACAAATCTTCCACGGAATGGTGAGAGAACGAAGAACACAAACAAACACAATGAGCAAGAACCCAAGAGACACAAGATCTATCCCGAGGTTTGGTCACACCACCAAGGTGCCCTAATTCCTCGTTGAGGCGCCCACAAAGAGTCGGGTCTCTTTCAACCCTAATCCTCCCTTAGTCGACCACAAAGGTCAAGCCCACATACTAATGTTTGCTCACTCGAGCGGGTAATACAAACTTTATTGTGGTCTTCCACAAGTTTTGGAGACTCACAAGAGACACCTAGTTGCCTAGGAGCTAGAAGCTCCAAGAGTAATGAATCCACAAAGAACTCGATGTAGTACCAAAGCTCGAATCAAGAAGAAGAAGAAGGATTTAGAGATGAAGCACAAAAACTGCAGCTCTTCAATCTCAGTCAAAGATATCTCTCCAAAGATTTCAAATGGGAGAGGCAAGAGGTGTGTGAGAGAGAGTGGGAGGTGTTTCTCAGGTTAGAAATGGAGTTTGGTGTGTGCTCTACTGTGGGGGAGAGAGGTAGTAGTGAGTATATATAGGTGGGGCTCCAAAACTAGCCGTTTTAACCTTTCTGCTAAAAAATCAGCCGAGCCGGTATTAAAAACCGGCTAAACCGATTTTCTGCGGAATAGATCCCGTCTGACCCACCGGCTGAGTAGCAGAGTGGACCAGAGCCAAAACCGGTTGAGCTGGTTTTCAAAAAACTGTGCACAGACTTGTGGATGGCTGAGTAGAAAGGTGGACCAGGGCCAAAACCCGCTAAGCTGGTCCAAAAACCAGCTGAGGTTGTATTCAAATACCAGCTGAACTAGCCTGAAAACCAGCTGAACCAGTATTTTCTAGAGAGCAATTTTGGCCAAGATAAACTTAAAAAGGTTGTACTACATACTTTCACTAAGGATTAACAAGGGTAAAATAGAAGTTTTGGATCAAGGATTTTGAGCTTTAGTACCAACACCAACATTATTTTTGGATCCCCTTGATAGTACGACGATTCCTATACTCAAGTTAAATAAATATAATTAAGTAAACTCCTTGAGTCATTGGTATCTCATGTGTGATTTCTCCATGGCGTTGCTTCATAAGGATCACAAACATCTTTGTCTCACCTTTTGAAGCAAACACAAATCGAGCATGTGACTTGAGCCATTTCACCATACCTGAGCTCAACTCATGGCTTCAAGTCACCTTACTGATGCATCAACACAATATAACTCTTCATAGCATATTAGTTCGTCGACTTAGTGCAAGTACTCTCCTCTTCACCTTAGCAATGGTACCTCAGTCCACACACCATCGCTTGGCCTTCACCTTCGCTTAGTTTATCGAAGCCCTTTCCTTACTATCTTCACCCTATCAAGCCATTCTTGAGTCACATCATATTGAGCATCCATTGAGAGAATCATTTCTTCGATATTGTGAATCTTGCTTGAATGTCATCTAGATATAAATGCTAAGATCAATCAAGCTCTAGTTTGATTCTCATAGAAGCATATATGGACTAATAGTAATATGGTCAAGCCAATTCATGATTCCTCATATCTTATTCACTTTGGCTTGACCAATCCTCTTAATCACTTCAACCTCTATTCTGGTCATATTTATGCATAGTGATTTCTCAGGTCTTGTCCATATATTCAAACCAATATAGAGACCATATTATATCTATTTGCATTGTCTCATTGGTTATTTAACCTTATTGAACCTTTTTCACTGATCATTATACACTATTAAAGTATGTTCATCATACTGAATTTTCTGTTCAACACTTAATAAACTTGTTAGACCTTTAAATGTGTTGTTATCCAAATCACCAAAACCCACAAAAGGGATGAATGCACTTTCACTAGAGTCCTCCTCCAGGGGGAACTACCTCTCGGCAAGGTTGAGACTAGGCGATTGGCTCTGTGGGCCAAAACATTCGTACTTCTAGGGGAAGAAAGGGAGTTATACCGACACAGCCCCTCGAGAATTCTCCAGCGGTGCATACCAATCAGCCAAGGTCCATGGCTATTGAGTGAAATCCACTTGGGGGCATGCAAGCACCACGCGGAGCCCCAAACCCTCGTTGGAAACGCCTTCAAACAAGGGTTCTACTGCCAACTACGGTTGCTGACGCCACTAAGATTGTGCGCTTTTGCAAGGGGTGCCAATTTTACGCGAAACAAACGCACCTACCAGCTCAGGCCCTGTAGACAATTCCAATCACTTGGCCATTTGCTGTATGGGGGTTAGACCTTATCGATCCTCTGCAAAAGGCGCCCAAGGGCTTCACGCACTTATTGGTCACCATTGACAAATTTTCCAAGTAGATCGAGGTCCGATCTCTCACCAACATCAAGTCCGAGCAGGCAGTGGCTTTCTTCATGGATATCATCCATTGCTTCGAGTTCCCAAACTCCATTATCACAGACAATGGCACACATTTCACAAGAAAAATGTTCCTGAACTTCTGTAATGACCATCACATCTGTGTGGATTGGTCAGCCGTGGCTCATCCAAGGACAAACGGGCAAGTAGAACGTGCCAACAACATGATTCTATAAGGCCTCAAGCCAAGGATCTTCAACGAGCTGAACAAGTTCGATAGACGATTGCTTACCGAACTCCCCTCGGTGATTTGGAGTCTGAGGACAACCCTGAGCCAGGCCACTGGGTTCACGCTGTTGGGGGTCTCCTTCTCTGCCGAAGGTCCTCAGAATAAACAAGCTGCTTTGATTCATCTAATAGACATGTTGCAGGACCAAATGCCAAAGCTAGAACAGCGAAGCGAGGAACGCGAGGGATACAACAGAGTTTCGACAAGTACTAGAGCTTCGGCTTAAGCTGGTTCCAAAGGTCACACAAGAAACCAAATCAATAGTAGAAAGACTTATTTGTCCTTAGTGTCTGTGTTAGGACAAATGTATAGATATCAGGGTCATAATTGTACTTTTGTCTAGGTTGTGTCCCATGCCTATAAATAGACCGTATTATTCACACGTTGATGCTAGATTGTTCCTCCATTTCTCTCCTTTGTACGGAATCGAAGGTATAAATGTAACCTTTTGTCAATGTACAATTCAGATCATATTGTTGTTTAAACATGTGAATAAAATAAAAGGAAATGAAATTTAATACAATACTACACTATAATGTTGTCTCTTCTAACTGCTAACCCTTTGAAAGGGTTGATGAAGATTCACTCTTCATCACCTTCGTCCAAGAGTCATTATCTTCAAGAGAGGATAATGCCTTAGAGGATGAAGGTCCTTAATATCTAATATTTTTGTTGCCTTGTTTGCCATTCTTCCTGGTCTATGGGGCTGAGTCCATCTTGCCCATGGACTTAGAGCATGGCTCCCCGAGGCTATGAGCATACAACGAGCACAACAATCAAGTCAACCTCGAGGACTCACTTGACCAACTAGAAGAGGCTCGAGACGTAGCACTTCTACACTCTGCTAGGTACCAACAGTTACTTTAGTGCTATCACGCAAAGCATGTCCAACCCCGGGGATTCTAAGAGAGGAACATGGTACTTCAGTTATGGCAAGACAACTGATGGCGCCATATGCTCACTCCTCCCTGGGAAGGACCTTTCATCATTGCCAAGGTGTTGAAACCTGGAACTTACAAGCTCTGCAACAAACAAGGAGAAGTCTACAAGAATTCTTGGAACATCGAACAACTATGTCGCTTTTACCCTTAGATTTCCAAGTTGTTATGTACTCCAAATACTTATGAATAAAAGTCTAACCTTCAAGTGAGGCTTGACCCTGTCTTCCCCATACCGAACCTCCCTCAAGGGCTATAAGGGGGGAACCCCCTCTGTGCCACTTTTTCTTAGAAGTTCTTTCTTAAAAAACGAGTTTCGTGCTTTCGGCCTAGTCAAAAAACAGAATCCTAAAAGAATAAGAAACATTCTAGTAGGAAAGGGTGGCCAAGCCGCGGTAACACCTACGCCTCTGGGATACGGTTTCCTCACTCACCATCCTTCTCTTAAGAAGATAACTCGTGTTCCGATAGGAACTCTACAAAAAGACAGGATGATAAACACAAAACATGAGAAAAAGTGCACATCAGAACACAAAACAAAACAAAAAGTATTGGGACAATATACACAGAACAACCTTAGAAGTTTGTTACAACCCCACAGGGCAAATGTGAAAGGGAAATGGACTTAATCATTTCCTATAATTGATTTTGGTGATTGACGACCAACGCAAACCACATGGACTAACTAGTTTGTCTAGATATCATTTATCATAGGTGCATAAGGTTCAATACAAACCAAGAAAGAAATTCAGTTAGGGATACAATAAAAAATTGGAGCAAAGGACTTAGAGTGTGCTAAAAAATGGTGCACTAGACACTGTCCGGTGCACCAGGCCCGTACACTCTTAAACCAGCCACTCTCGGGAATTCAGCAGGTGCGCTCCGCTATAATTCATTGGACTGTCCGGTGTGGCACCGGACTGTCCGGTGAGCCAGCGGAGCAACAGCTCCTGTGCGCCAACGGTCAACTGCAAAAAGTCTACAATGGCAAACCGTGCCGCATAGAAGTCAGAGCGTAGAAGTCAGAGGGCACCAGACTATCTGGTGTGGCACTAGACTGTCTGTTGTGGCATCGGACTGTCCAGTGTAGCAAAAAGACAAAGAGCTCCAATGGTCAACAGCTCCAAACCCTAACGGGCGCACTGACGTGGCGCGCACCGGACGGTGAACAGTGACTGGCCGGTGCGCCACCGGACTGTACGGTGTGCCCATCGATAGCTGACTTTGCCAACGGCTAGGAAGTGGTTGGGGGCTATAAATACCTCCAACCACCTCATTCATTGGTATCCAAGTATTCTGAATTCAACATTCAATACAAGAGCAAAAGACTTCACTCCAAGACACATTCAATAGATCAAAATCCTCTCCAAGTCCCAAAATCAACTCCACCCTTAGTGACTTGAGAGTGAGAGAGTTTTTGTGTTCATTTGCGCTCTTATTGCTTGGATTGCCTTTCTTCCTTCCTCATTCCTTTTCTAAGTGCTTGTAAAGCTTGCAAGAGACACCTAAGTGTGTGGTGGTCCTTGCGGGGTCTTAGTGACCCGTTTGATTAAGGAGAAGGCTTACTCAGTCTAAGTGACCATTTGAGAGAGAGGGAAAGGGTTAAAATAGACTCGGCCTTTGTGGCCTCCTCAACGGGGATTAGGTTCGTCGGAACCAAACCTCGGTAAAACAAATCACCGTGTCCACTTGTGTTGATTTTCATTTGATTTGTTTGCCCTCTTTCCTCTCTCTAAAGTTTCCTTGCCAATATTGATTTGAGTTTGCTCCCAAACGTTATCTGCATCATTTGAGCAACTCGTGGCAAGAGAAATAATATTTCACCTCGGATTTAATTCTAACGCTAACCCCCGGCCTTAGTGTGTGTTTAAGTTTATAAATTTCAGGTTTCGCCTATTCACCCCCCTCTAGGCGACTTTCAATTGGTATCAAAGCCAATGCTTCATTAAGAGTATAACAAACTCGAAGTGATGTCTGGAGATCACGCCAAGAGGAAGATCATGACCGGCGACAAGCCTGCGGGCTTGGGGAAGACTCTCTCAAGAGAGTCTGGCAACAAGTACAAGGAGGAATCCTCTTCCTCCATCAAGTCACATAGGAGGGGTGACAAGAAGAAAAAGAAGATGAAGAAGGTGGTCTACTACGAGACCGACTCTTCAACACCCTCGACATCCAGCACCGAGTTGTCCACTACTTCTAAGCGCTATGAGCGCAAGAAGTATAGTAAGATGCCCCTACGCTATCCCCGTATTTCCAAGCGCGCTCCTCTACTTTCTGTTCCTTTAGGCAAACCACCATATTTTGATGGTGAAGATTATAGTATGTGGAGTGATAAAATGAGGCATCATCTAACCTCACTCCACGAAAGCATATGGGACATTGTTGAATTTGGAGCGCAGGCACCACATGTGGGAGACGAGGACTATGGCTCGGACGAGGCCGCCCAAATTAGGCACTTTAACTCCCAAGCAACTTCTATACTCCCTGCCTCTTTATGTCGAGAGGAGTATAACAAGGTGCAAGGGTTAAAGAACGCCAAAGAAATTTGGGACGTCCTCAAAATAGCACACGAAGAGGACGAGGTGACCAAGATCACCAAGCGAGAGACGATCGAGGGAGAGCTCGGTCGATTCGTCCTCAACAAAGGAGAAGAGTCGTAAACCATGTACAACCGGCTCAAGACAATGGTGAATCAAGTGTGCAACCTCGGGAGCACAAAATAGGATGACCATGAAATGGTCAAGGTTATTCTTAGATCCCTCGTTTTTCGCAACCCTACTCAAGTTCAATTAATTCATGGGGATCCTAGATATAAACAGATGTCTCCCGAGGAGGTAATTGGCAAGTTTGTGAGCTTTGAACTAATGATCAAAGACTCTAAACATATTGTCAACTTGGAGCAAGGCGCCACCTCTACACCTGAGGTGCAACCTGTTGCATTCAAAGCAACGAAAGAAAAGGAGGAGTCTACACCAAGTAGGCTTCCAATTGACCTCCAAGCTCGACAACAAGGAGATGGCTCTCATCATTAAGAGCTTTCGCCAAATCCTCAAGCAAAGGAGGTGGAAGGACTACAAGCCCCGCTCCAAAAGGGTGTGCTACCGGTGTGGTAAGTCTGGTCACTTTATAGCTAAATGTCCATATTCTATTGAAAGTGACAAGGACGAAGACAAGAAGGGGGAGAAGAAGATAGAGAAGAAGAAGTACTACAAGAAGAAGGGCGGCGAGGCACACATGGGGTGGGAATGGGACTTCAACAAGAGCTCCACCGACTCCTCCTTGGACGAGGACGCCGCCAACATCGTCGTCAACAAAGGTCTCCTCTTCCCCAACATCGGCCTCAAATGTCTCATGGCAAAGGATGGCAAGAAGAAGAAGGTACATTCTAGAAGTACCCCCAAATATACTACATCTGATGATGAGGGTAGTTCTATTGATAATGAAGATGATTTAGTTTCTCTCTTTGCCAACCTCACCATGGACCAAAAGAAAAAATTAAATGAATTAATTGAAACCATTAACAAGAAGGATGATCTCTTAGAATGCCAAGAGGACTTGCTCGTTAAGGAAAACAAAAAATGTTAAATTGAAAAATGCTTATGCTCTAGATGTAGAAAAATGTGAAAATTTATCTAGGGAGCTTAGCATGTGCAATGATTCAATTTCATGTCTTAGAGATGAGAATGCTAGTCTAAATGCTAAGATTAGTGAATTGAATGTGTGCATGCTCTCTACATCTACTATTGAGCATATCACTATTTGCACTAGATGTAGAGATGTTAATATTGAAGCTATTGATGATCACCTTGCCATGATTAAACAACAAAATGATCACATAGCTACATTAAATGCTAAAATTGCCAAGCATGAGCTAGAAAATGAAAAGTTTAAATTTGCTAGAAGCATACTCTATAATGGGAGACGCCCTGGCATTATGGATGGAATTGGTTTCCAACAAGGAAGCCAAAACAACACCAAACTTAGTGCCCCTAAGAAATTATCTAATTTTGTTAAGGGTAAGGCTCCCATGGTTCAGGATAGAGAAGGCTACATTTTATATCCTGCAAACTATCCTGAGCATAAAATTAGAAAAATTCATGCTAGAAAACCTCACAATGTTTCTCATCATGCTTTTATGTATAAAAATGAGGCTTTTAGTTCTAGGCATACCACTCATGTCAAAATGCCTAAGAAAAAAAATTCTAATGCATCAAATGAGCATAACATTTCATTTAAACCTTTTGATGCTTCTTATGTGCTTACTAACAAATCAGACAAAGTAGTTTCCAAATATGTTAGGGGACGCAAAAGTCCAAAGACTTGTGTTTGGGTACCCAAGGTGCTTGTTTCTAATGTAAAAGGACCCAAGACCGTTTGGGTACCTAAGAACAAGGCCTAAATTTGTTTTGTAGGTTTATGCATCCGGTGGATCAAGTTGGACAATCGATAGCGGGTGCATAAACCACATGACCAGGGAGAAAAGGATGTTCTCCTCATATGAGAAAAATGAAGATCTCCAAAGAGCTATTACTTTCGGGGATGGAAATCAAGGTTTGGTCAAAGGTTTGGGTAAAATTGCTATATCACCCGACCATTCCATTTCCAATGTTTTTCTTGTAGATTCTTTAGATTACAATTTGCTTTCTGTTTCTCAATTATGTAAAATGGGCTACAACTGTCTATTCACTGATATAAGTGTTACTGTCTTTAGAAGAAGTGATGATTCAATAGTATTTAAGGGAGTTTTAGATGGTCAGCTATATTTAGTTGATTTTAATGATAACAAAGCTAAACTAGACACCTGCTTAATTGCTAAGACTAATATGGGTTGGCTGTGGCATCGCCGACTTGTCCATGTTGGGATGAAGAATCTTCACAAGCTTTTAAAGGGAGAACACATTTTAGGACTAACAAATGTTTATTTTGAGAAAGACAGGATTTGTAGCGCATGCCAAGCAGGAAAGCAAGTTGGAGTCCATCATCCACACAAGAACATCATGACAACTGACAGGCCGCTCAAGCTACTCCACATGGACCTATTCGGCCTGATCGCTTACATAAGCATCGGCAGGAGTAAGTTTTGTCTCGTTATTGTGGATGATTATTCTCGCTTCACTTGGGTATTCTTTTTGCAGGAAAAATCTCAACCCAAGAGACCTTAAAGAGATTCTTGAGACGGGCTCAAAATGTGTTCGGATTGAGAATAAAAAAGATTAGAAGCGACAATGGAACGGAGCTCAAGAATTCACAAATTGAAGGTTTTCTTGAGGAAGAAGGCATCAAGCATGAGTTCTCTTCTCCCTACACACCTCAACAAAATGGTGTAGTGGAGAGGAAGAATAGAACTCTACTGGACATGTCAAAGACCATGCTTGATGAATACAAGACACTGGACCGGTTTTGGGTTGAGGTGATTAACACCGCCTGCTACTCCATCAACCGGTTATATCTTCACCGAATCCTCAAGAAAACATCGTATGAACTCCTCACTGGTAAAAACCCAATGTTTCTTATTTTAGAGCCTTTGGGAGCAAATGCTTTATTCTTATTAAGAGAGGTAGAAGCTCTAAATTTGCTCCTAAAGTTGTAGAAGGCTTTTTACTAGGATATGACTCAAACACAAGGGCATATAGAGTCTTTAACAAGTCCACTGGATTAGTTGAAGTTTCTTGTGACATTGTGTTTGATGAGACTAATGGCTCCCAAGTGGAGCAAGTTGATCTTGATGAACTAGATGATGAAGAGGCTCTGTGTGTCGCGCTAAGGAACATGTCCATTGGGGATGTGTGTCCTAAGGAATCCAAAGAGCCTCCACAAGCATAAGATCAACCATCATCTTCCAAGCAAGCATCTCCACCAACTCAAGATGAGGACGAGGCTCAAGAAAAATAGGATGAAGATCAAGACAATGAGCCACCTCAAGAGGAGGACATTGATCAAGGGGGAGATGATGATGAAGACAAGGAAGATGAGTAATAGATTCAGGATCAAAAACTGCCACACCCAAGAGTCCACCAAGCAATTCAAAGAAATCACCCTGTCAACTCCATTCTTGGTGATATTCATAATGGGGTATCCACTAGATCTCGAGTTGCACACTTTTGTGAACATTACTCTTTTATGTCCTCTATTGAGCCATACAGGATAGAGGATGCACTAAGAGATCTGGATTGGGTGGTGGCAATGCAAGAGGAGTTCAACAACTTCACAAGGAATGAGGTATGGCATTTAGTTCCACGTCCTAACCAAAATGTTGTAGGTACCAAGTGGGTATTCTGCAACAAGCAAGATGAACATGGTGTGGTGACAAGGAACAAAGCCCGACTTGTTGTAAAAGGATATTCACAAGTTGAAGGTTTGGATTTCGATGAAACCTATGCACCTGTACCTAGGCTTGAGTCAACTCGTATATTACTTGCATATGCTTCTTACCATGACTTTAAGCTTTATTAAATGGACGTGAAAAGTGCCTTCCTCAATGGCCCTATCAAGGAAGAGGTCTATGTTGAGCAACCTCCCGGTTTTGAAGATAGTGAGTACCCTAACCATGTTTATAAGCTCTCAAAGGTGCTTTATGGGCTCAAGCAAGCCCCAAGAGCATGGTATGAATGCCTAAGAGACTTCATTATCACTAATGGCTTTAAAGTCAGAAGGGCCGATCCTACTCTCTTCACTAAAACTATTGCAAAAGACTTGTTTATATGCCAAATTTATGTTGACGATATTATATTTGGGTCTACTAACAAGTCATCTTGTGAAGAGTTTAGTAGGATCATGATACATAAATTTGAGATATCTATGATGGGGGAGTTGAAGTATTTCCTTGGATTTCAAATCAAGCAACTCCAAGAGGGCACCTTCATCAGCCAAACTAAGTACATTAAAGACATACTTAAGAAGTTTGGAATGAAGAATGGCAAACCCATCAAGACACCCATGGGAACCAATGGCCATCTTGACCTCGACACAGGAGGTAAGTCCGTAGATCAAAAGGTATACCGGTCGATGATAGGATCTTTACTCTATTTATGTGCTTCACGACCGGACATATGCTTTTCGTATGCATGTGTGCAAGGTTCCAGACAAATCCTAAGGAAGTTCACCTTAGGGCCATGAAAAGAATCATGAGGTATTTAGTTTACACTCCTAAGTTTGGGCTTTGGTACCCCAAGGGATCTACCTTTGATCAAATTGGGTATTCTGATGTCGATTATGCCGGATGTGAAATTGATAGAAAGAGCACATCAGGGACTTGTCAGTTTTTAGGAAGATCCCTGGTGTCTTGGGCTTCAAAGAAACAAAACTCAGTAGCTCTTTCCACTGCCGAAGCCGAGTATATTATCGTAGGTCATTATTGTGTGCAATTACTTTGGATGAGGCAAACCCTTAGAGACTATGGCTACAAATTAAGCAAAGTTCCTCTCCTATGTGATAATAAGAGTGCAATCTGCATGGCGGATAATCTCATTGAACACAGCCGCACTAAGCACATAGACATCTGGTATCACTTTCTGAGAGATCACCAACAAAAGGGGGATATCGAAATTGCTATGTGAGCACCCACAACCAATTAGCCGATATCTTTACCAAGCCACTAGATGAGAAGACTTTTAGCTAACTTAGGAATGAGCTAAATATACTTGATTCTCGGAACTTTGATTGAAACATTGCACACATCGCTCATGTATATACCTTTGATCATGTCTCTTTCATATGGTACAAATGCATATTTCTTATTCTTCTTGTGCCAAGACTAAGACTAATGTGCTTTCAAGTATATCTCTATGCTTAGTCTAACATTGAAAGGGAAATGGAGTATTCGGCAAGGACAAGGCTTCCACTCCGACTCTGATGGTATCATTTATCCTTCGCTGATACTCATATAACTCTCAATTGGTATGACCCTTCACTCATATTTATTTTACCATTTGGGAGAAAGTATTAGGTCCCAAAGGGGGAGAAAGTGTGAAAAAGGGCTCTCAAGTTCTCCGTTTTTGGCGATTAATGCCAAAGGGGGGAAAGTATTAAGCCTTGAAAGGGAAATGTGCACTTGGGCCATTTCTATTGTTGTTTTGGTGATTAGATGCCCAACACATTGTTTGGAACTCAATGTGCTAAGTAGGTGATAAGGGCACATCAAAGAACAAGGTATGTTTCTAGACTTAGTAAATTGTTTTTAGTCACTAACATGTTTATCTAAGTGCTAGAAACAGTGCCAAGAAAAGGAGAAAAGAATTGGAGAAAATGTGGCTCAGGACGGCCAAAACTAGCACCAGCCTGGCACACCAGACTGTCCAGTGGTGCACCAGACAATGTCCGGTGCCCTAGGCCGGCCCGACGGTGAATTGGCTGCTCTCGAGAATCGGCCGAGCGACGTGGCTAAAAATCACCGGATTGTCCGATGAGTCTTCAGCACCCTAGCCCTAGCCCTTCAGCGACGAACTCGTCGCTCTTGGGAAAACCAAAAAGCGTCGTGGCTAAAAATCATAGAACTGTCAGGTGGTGCACCGGACTGTCCCATGAATCAGAGCCGCCCACGGCCAACGGTCGCCTACGCGATCAACGGGTGACACGTGACGAAGCCAACGGTCGGAGTGTCGCACCGGACTGTCCAGTGTGCACCGGACAGTGTCCGATGCGCCAACAGATCTGAAGATTCAACGATCGGCTTTGCCAGAAAAGGAAATACATCGCGCACCGGACTGCTACAGTAGCTGTCCGGTGGTGCACCGGACTGTCCGGTGCGCCACTCGACAGAAGGCAGGAATTGCCTTCCAAGTTGATCTCCAACGGCTCCTAGCTGCCTTAGGGCTATAAAAGGGACCCCTAGGCGTATGGAGCAGCACACCAAGCATTCACTAAGCATCCTAAGACTCCCAGACTCCGCCTCCACGCATTTGATCGATTGTGTTAGTGATTTAAGCTCGTTTTGAGTTGTGAACTCTCTGTGCTGTGTTTCGAGCTCAAGTCTTGGCTTGTGTGCGTGTGTGTGCTGAGTCTTGCGTGTATTACTCTCTCTCACTTACTACCGTGCTTCTCTTGTGATAAACTTGTAAGGGCGAGAGGCTCCAATCTGTGGAGATTCCTCGCAAATGGGAGAAAGACTCTAAGGAAGATAGTTGTGGTACTCAAAGTTGATCATTGGATCACTTGAGAGGGATTGAGTGCAATCCTTGACCAAAGGAGGTCACCACAACGTGGAAGTAGGCATTGGCCGAACCACGGGATAAATCACTGTGTCTTGTGTCCATCTTATTTTGTGATTGGCTTTCTTCTAAAGTTCACACTCTAGCATCTTGGTTTTAACCGCACTAACATTTTATAACCAAGTATTGGCTATTTTGTGTTGAATTTTGCAGGATCACCTATTCACCCCCCCTCTAGGTGCTCTCAATTGGTATTGCAGTCGTACTCTTCATCTAAGGGACTAACCGCCCGAAGAGATGGATCCTAAGGGTAAGGGGATGGTGGTCAATGACAAGGAGAAGGAGTCTCTCTTCAACGAGCCAAGAGACGACAAGCCCATTGACTCAGGCTCGAGTCACAAGAAGAGGGACGAGAAGAAGAAGAGGCACATTAAGAAGATCATCTACTACGACAGCGACGCCTCCTCTTCTTCACCAAGGGATGACGATGACGACGACTCCTCGTCGAAAAAGAAAACGGTCAATCAAAATTATTCTTTTGACTATTCTCGCATTCCTTATAATTCAAATGCGCATTTACTATCAATTCACCTTGGAAAACCTCCACACTTTGATGAAGAGGACTATTCGTTTTGGAGTCATAAAATGTGTAGCCATTTATTCTCTCTCCATCCTAGCATATGGGAAATTGTTGAAAATGGGATGCATATTGATAGTACTGATAATCCTGTTTTTATAAATGAACAAATTCATAAAAATGCCCAAGCCACTACTGTTTTGCTAGCATCTCTATGTAGGGATGAATATAACAAGGTTAGCGGCTTGGACAACACCAAACAAATCTGGGACACCCTTAAGGTATCTCATGAGGGAAATGATGCCACCATGATCACCAAGATGGAACTGGTGGAGGGTGAGCTAGGGAGGTTCATGATGATCAGGGGAGAGGAGCCAACACAAACCTACAACAGGCTCAAGACCCTAGTCAACAAAATTAGAAGCTACGAAAGCACAAGATGGACGGATCATGATGTTGTCCAACTCATGCTCAGGTCATTTACCGTTATTGACCCTCATCTTGTCAACCTTATTCGTGAAAATCCCAGGTACACCAAAATGACGCCCGAGGAGATCCTCAGAAAATTCATAAGCGGGCGCATGATGGTGAAGGAGGCACGATACGTGGACGATGCACTAAATGGTCCACTGCCCATCTACGAGCCACAGCCCATTGCTTTCAAAGCAACAAGCAGTAAGGAGGCGCTACCGAGCAAGGTAGCACAAGTGGAGGCTGCCGGGCTCAATGAGGATGAGATGGCGCTTATCATCAAGCGCTTCAAGACCATGCTAAAAGGACGCAAGGAGTACCCCAACAAGAACAAGTCAAGGGGAAAACGCTCCTGTTTGAAATGCGGTAAGACTGGTCATTTTATAGTTCAATGCCCCGATAATGATAATGACCAGGGACAAGAAAAGCACGGGAAGAGGGAGAAGAAAAAGAACTACAGGAAAGCGAAGGGCGAGGCACATCTTGGAAAGGAATGGGACTCCGACTGTTCTTCATCTGACTCTGATGATGAAGGACTGGCTGCCTCCACCTTTGACAAATCTTTGCTCTTTCCCAACGAACGCCATACTTTCCTTATGGCTACAGAGAAGAAGGTACGTATTCGAGATACCCCTAAGTACTCTTCTTCTAGCGATGAGGAATCTTCCGATGATGAAGTAGACTACACTAATTTGTTTAAAGGACTAGATAGAGCTAAGGTAGACAAAATTAATGAATTAATTGATGCTCTTAATGAAAAAGATAAACTGCTAGAAAAGCAAGAGGATATTTTATATGAGGAACATGACAAGTTTGGTAGTGTTCAAAAATATCTTGCTTTAGAAATTAAGAAAAATGAAATACTGGCATCTGAGTTATCTTCCTGTCATGAATCTATTGCTAGCTTAAAAGATTTAAATAATGAATTGAATACTAAGTTAGAAAAAGCAAATACAACCAGTTGTGTAGAACACGTAGTTATGTGCAAATACAACCGGGGGCTCAAGTTGGATTATTGACAGCGGATGCATGAACCACATGATGGGGGAGAAGAAAATGTTCACCTCCTAAGTCAAAAACAAGGATTCCTAGGATACGATCATCTTTGGAGATGGGAACCAAGGCAAGGTCAAAGGGTTGGGAAAAATAGCCATCACATCCAAGCATTCTATCTCTAATGTGTTTTTAGTTGAATCGCTCGGGTATAATTTGTTGTCTGTGAGTCAATTATGTAACATGGGTTATAATTGTTTATTCACAAATATTGATGTATCTGTCTTTAGAAGAAGTGATGGTTCACTAGCTTTTAAGGGTGTACTAGACGACAAGCTCTATTTAGTTGATTTTTCGAAAGAGAATGCCGATCTAGATGCATGCTTAATAGCTAAGACTAATATGGGCTGGCTTTGGCATCGCCGTCTAGCACATGTTGGGATGAAGAACCTTCATAAGCTTCTAAAGGGAGATCATGTGTTAGGACTAACCGATGTCTATTTTGAGAAAGACAGACCTTGTACGGCATGTCAGGCAGGGAAACAGGTGGGAAGCACTCATCATAGCAAAAATGTGATGACGACGTCTAGACCACTCGAACTTCTTCATATGGATCTCTTCGGTCCTGTTGCCTATCTCAGCATCGAGGGAAGTAAGTATGGTCTTGTAATAATTGATGATTTTTCCCGCTTCACTTGGGTATTCTTTTTGTAGGACAAATCAGAAACCCAAGGGACCCTAAAGCGCTTCTTAAGGAGAGCTCAAAATGAGTTTGAGCTAAAGGTGAAGAAGATAAGAAGCGACAAAGGGTTCGAGTTCAAGAATCTTCAAGTTGAAGAGTTTCTTGAGGAGGAAGGCATCAAGCACGAGTTCTCCACTCCCTACACACCACAACAAAATGGTGTGGTAGAGAGGAAGAACAGGACGATAATCGACATGGCGAGAACAATGCTTGGAGAATAAAAGACGCCTGAGCGGTTATGGTCGAAAGTTGTGAACACAGCTTGCCACGCCATAAACTGGCTCTATCTACACCGTCTCCTCAAGAATGCCTCCTACGAACTCCTAACTGGTAACAAACCCAATGTTTCTTATTTTTGTGTTTTTGGGAGCAAATGCTACATTCTGGTGAAAAAAGGTAGACATTCTAAATTTGCTCCCAAAGCAGTAGAAGGGTTTTTACTAGGATATGACTCAAATACAAAGGCGTATAGGGTCTTCAACAAATCATCGGGATTAGTTGAAGTCTCTAGCGATGTTATATTTGATGAGACTAATGGCTCTCCAAGAGAGCAAGTTGATCTTGATGATTTAGATGAAGATGAGGTTCCGACGGCCGCAATGTGAACTATGGCGATAGGAGATGTGTGACCACAGGAACTGCAGGAACAAGATCAACCTTCTTCCTCGACACTGGTGCATCCCCCAACTCAAGACGATGAACAAGTACATCAAAAAGAGGGGCAGGATCAAGGGGGAGCACAGGAAGAACATGTTACGGAGGAAGAAGCACCACGGGCCCCTCCAACTCAAGTCTGAGTAACGATTCAAAGACATCACCCCGTTGATCAGATTCTGGGTGACATCAGCAAGGGAGTAACTACTCGCTCATGATTAGCTAATTTCTGTGAGCATTACTCATTTGTCTCTTCTATTGAGCCCTTCAGGGTGGAAGAGGCCTTGTAGGATCCGGACTGGGTGTTGGCCATGCAGGAAGAGTTCAACAACTTCAAAAGGAATGAAGTCTGGAGCCTGGTGCCACGTCCAAAGCAAAACGTTGTGGGAACCAAGTGGGTGTTCCACAACAAGCAAGACGAGCATGGAGTGGTGACAAGAAACAAGGCTCGACTTATGGCAAAAGGTTATGCCCAAGTCGTAGGTTTGGACTTTGAGGAGACCTTTGCTCCTGTGGCTAGGCTAGAGTCAATTCGGATATTATTGGCCTATGCTGCTCACCATTCCTTTAGGCTATTCCAAATGGACATAAAGAGCGCTTTCCTCAATGGGCCAATCAAGGAGGAGGTATACGTGGAACAACCCCTGGCTTTGAGGATGACAGGTATCCCGACCATGTTTATAAGCTCTCTAAGGCACTCTATGGACTTAAGAAAGCCCTAAGAGCATGGTATGAATGTCTTATGTGATTTCCTTATTTCTAATGCTTTCAAGGTTGGGAAAGCCGATCCCACTCTTTTCACAAAGACATGCAATGGTGATCTTTTTGTTTGCCAAATTTATGTCGATGACATAATATTTGGTTCTACTAACCAAAAGTCTTGTGAGGAGTTTAGCAGGGTAATGATGCAAAACTTCGAGATGTCAATGATGGGCGAGTTGACCTACTTCCTTGGATTCCAAGTGAAGCAACTCAAGGACGGCACCTTCATCTCCCACATGAAATACACTCAAGATCTTCTCAAGAGATTTGGGATGAAGGACGCCAAGCCTGCGTAGACACCAATGGGAACCGACAGACATGTTGACCTCAACAAAGGAGGTAAGTTCATTGATCAAAAGGCATACCGGTCAATGATAGGTTCACTACTTTATCTTTGTGCTAGTAGACCAGACATTATGCTTAGTGTATGCATGTGTGCTAGATTTCAATCCAGCCCCAAGGAATGTCACCTTGTGGCTGTTAAGTGAATTCTTAGGTATTTAGTTTCTACGCTTTGCTTCGGGATCTGGTATCCAAAAGGGTCTACCTTTGACTTAATTGGATACTCAGACTCCGACTATGCCGGATGCAAGGTTGATAGTAAGAGCACATCAAGGACGTGCTAATTTCTAGAAAGGTCCCTAGTGTCCTGGAGTTCCAAGAAACAAACATATGTTGCCCTATCCATCGCTGAGGCCAAGTACGTTGTCGTAGGACAGTGTTGCACGCAACTGCTTTGGATGAGGCAAACCCTCTGGGACTTTGGCTACAGTCTGAGCAAAGTCCCACTCCTATGTGACAATGAGAGTGCAATCCGCTTGGCGGATAATCCTGTTGAACACAGCCGCACTAAGCACATAGACATCCGGCATCACTTCCTGAGAGACCACCAGCAAAAGGGAGATATCGATGTGTATCACATTAGCACCGAGAACCAGCTAGCTGATATCTTCACCAAGCCTTTAGATGAGAAAAGGTTTTGCAGGTTGCGTAGTGAGCTAAGTGTCTTAGATTCGCGTAACTTGGATTGATCTATAGCATACATGTGGTTTATGCCTTTGATCATGTTACTTTAAGCATTTACATCATTTATTGTTTATTTGTGGTGCTCAAGTTGTACAAGTCATCCCCAGACCTCACAAGTCCGCATGCAAATGATGCACATGTTTAGGGGGAGATGTGCTACAACTTGACTCCTTTAAGACTAACTTGTTTGTTTGAGTACACTTGAAGTAGTCTCGAAGGACTATTGAAAGGAAAATGAACTTGGACGATGAAAAGACTTCCACTGCACTCCGGTATTAGTGTATTTAATTCTAAGTTCACACTTATGCTCTCATTGCCTTTTTGCTCTTATTTGACATTTTGGTGAGGCAATGAGGTTATAGGACCAAAAGTTATCCCGTTTTGGTGCTTAATGCCAAAGGGGGAGAAATTAAGGCCAAAGCAAATGGATCAGCCAACCACTTGTGAATTTCAAAAATAGTAGAGTTAGAATTTGCATTTTGCCCAAAATCCTCTTATTACAAAATTTGGTCTCTTATGGGGGAGAATTCTGATTATGGGAAAAAGGGGGAGTTTTTTGGCACTTGATCAATTTCATTCTTGGATTATCTCTCTATTTGCCCAAACAAGCATGTTTGACTTAGAGATATGGAAAAGAATTTGATTTGCAAAATCAAATCAAGTGGTGGCAAGAGTGATCAATATATGCCAAATCCTATATGAATAATTTTGGTCTCAAATTTGCACTTCTTAGTTGCTTTTTAATGTGTTGGCACAAATCACCAAAAAGGGGGAGATTGAAAGGGAAATGTGCCCTTGGGCCATTTCTGTTGTTGTTTTGGTGATTAGATGCCCAACACATTATTTGGAACTCATATGTGCTAAGTAGGTGATAAGGGCACATCAAAGAACAAGGTATGTTTCTAGACTTAGTTAATTGTTTTTAGTCACTAACATGTTTATCTAAGTGCTAGAAACAGTGCCAAGAAAAGGAGAAAAGAATTGGAGAAAATGTGGCTCAGGACAGCCAAAACCAGCACCAGCCTGGCACACCGAACTGTCTGGTGGTGCACCGGACAGTGTCCGGTGCCCCAGGCCGGCCCGACGGTGAACTAGCTGCTCTCGGGAATCGGTCGGGCGACGTGGCTAAAAATCACCGGACTGTCCGGTGAGTCTTCAGCGCCCGTGCCCCAGCCCTTCAGCGACGAACTCATCGCTCTCAGGAAAACCAAAAAGCGCCGCGGTTAAAAATCACGGGACTGTCCAGTGGTGCACCAGACTTGTCGGGGACCATAATTAGGGGTACCCTCAAGACTCCTAAATCTCAGCTGGTAACCCCCACCAGCACAAAGCTGCAAAGGCCTGATGGGTGCGATTAAGTCAAGGATCGGTCCATTCGAGGGACGCGATCACGCCTCGCCCGAGCCCAGCCTCGGGCAAGGGCAGCCGACCCCGGAGGATCTACGTCTCGCTCGAGGACCCCCTCCAGCAACGGACACACCCTCGGCTCGCCCGAGGCCCAGTCTTCACCAAGAAGCAACCTTGGCCAAATCGCCACGCCAACCGACCAAATCGCAGGGGCATTTAATGCAAAGGTGGCCTGACACCTTTATCCTGACGCACGCCCTCCAGTCGACAGAGCCGAAGTGACCGCAGTCACTTCACCGCTCCACTGACCGGTCTGACAAGAGGACAGCGCCGCCTGCGCCGCTCCGACTGCTGAGCCACTCGACAGAGTGAGGCTGACAACAGCCAAGTCCGGCCTCAGGCGTCATAGGAAACTCCGCTTCGCCCGACCCCAGGGCTTGGACTCGGGCTCAGCCCCGGAAGACGATGAACTCCGCTTCGCCCGACCCTAGGGCTCGGACTCGGGCTCAGCCCCGGAAGACGACGAACTCCGCTTCGCCCGACCCCAGGGCTCGGACTCGGGCTCACCCCGGAAGACGACGAACTCCGCTCCGCCCGACCCTAGGGCTCGGACTCGGGCTCAGCCCCGGAAGACGACGAACTCCGCTCCGCCCGACCCCAGGGCTCGGACTCGGGCTCAGCCCCGGAAGACGACGAACTTTGCTTCGCCCGACCCCAGGGCTCGGACTCGGGCTCAGCCCTGGAAGACGACGAACTCCGCTTCGCCCGACCCCAGGGCTCGGACTCGGGCTCAGCCCCGGAAGACGACGAACTCTGCTTCGCCCGACCCCAAGGCTCGGACTTGGGCTCAGCCCCGAAGAACGACGAACTCCGCTTCGCCCGACCCTAGGGCTCGGACTCGGACTCAGCCCTGGCCTCAGCCGACGGTCTCCGCCTTGTCCGACCCGGGGGCTCGGACTCGACCTCGACCTTGGAAGACAGACTCAACCTCGACCTCGGAGGAGCCTCCACCTCGCCCAACATAGGGCACGGACCGACCACGTCGACAGGAGGCGCCATCATTACCCTACCCCGAGCTGACTCAGGCTACGGGGAACAAGACCGGCGTCCCATCTGGCTCGCTCCACTATACAAGTAATGATGGCGCCCCGCATGCTCTATGACGACGGCGGCTCTCAGCCCCCCTTACGGAAGCAAGAGGACGTCAGCAAGGACTGGACAGCCCCGACAGCTGTCCTTCTGCCAGGCTCCAGCGCTCCTCCGATGGCCACGACACCACACGAACTGGGTGCCAAAACCTCTCCAGCTGCCACGATGGCATGTACTTAGGGCGCTAGCTCTCCTCCGCTAGACACGTTAGCACACTTCTACACCCCCATTGTACACCTGGATCCTCTCCTTACGCCTATAAAAGGGAGGTCCAGGGCCCTCTTACAGAGGGTTGGCCGCGCGAGGAAGGACGGGACGGCGCTCGCGCAAGGCTGCTCGCTCCCTCCCGCGTGGACGCTTGTAACCCCCTACTGCAAGCGCACCCGACCAGGGCGCGGGGCTAACACGAAGGCCGCGGGTTCCACCTCCCACGCCTATCTCCCTCCGGCTGCACTCCCCCTTCGCGTTTTGCCTCGCGCCGACCCATCTGGGCTGGGGCACGCGGCGACAATTTACTCGTCGGTCCAGGGACCCCCGGGTTTCGAAACGCTGACAGTTGGCGTGCCAGGTAGGGGCCTGCTGCGTGTTGACGAACAGCTTCCCGTCAAGCTCCAGATGGGCAGTCTCCAGCAACCTCTCCAACCCGGGACGGTGCTCCGTTTCGGGAGTCTTGAGTTCATGTCCCTCGACGGCAGCTACGACATGATACTCCTTCCCCTGCCGCACGACAGCGACAATGGCGGTCGACAACCCGCCCGCCGGCGGGGAAATCGACGACGCCTTCCCCACGTGGTGGAAGGACGACATTCGGGCTTGTCCCGTCCCCTCCCCCGCCGACGGAGGAGGAGGAGGGGCAACCAAGGCCAAGCAGGAGGCGGCACCTCGTTGGCTGTCGAGCGAGTCGACGGCGCCGGCGCCCGGGCATCGGCCTCGCGTCTGAGACGAAGACGAGCGCCGTCTCCCCGCAACACACCAACCTCAAGCAAACGGACGACGCCAGCACGCTCGCGAAGGACTTGCTAGGCGTCACCCTCGTACCTGAGACGACGGTGCAGTCAGTCCCTGACGTGACTTCGTCACCGCCCGTCGACCAAAAGGTACTGACCGATTCCCATCTCGCGCCTTTTGGATTCGGCCTCGACCCGCCAAGAAACTCTGCTTCGGTGGACATTCTCATAGAGGCGAGTCCAAACCCTCCGGGGTATCGTGTGCGGTCACCCTGGGACCGGCTGACGGCCGTCTCGACCTACAGGCCCTCGGGGTCCGAGGAAGATGGCGAGCCCGACCTCTGTTGGGATTTCTCCGGACTTGGTAACCCCAGTGCCGTGCGGGACTTCATGACCGCATGCGACTACTGCCTTTCTGACTGTTCCGATGGTAGCCGCAGCCTCGGCGATGAGGACTGCGGTCCAAGTCGCGAATGTTTCCATATCGATCTAGGGGGTCCCGGCGAAGGCAACCATCTTGGTATACTGGAGAACGGTGATCCCCCTAGGCCCATGCCTCACGTTGACATCCTTCGGGAGCTAGCTGTGGTCCCCGTCCCGGCGGGGGGTCATGACCCACAGCTCGAGCAAATCCACGAGATGCAGGCCAAGCTCGACGAGGGAGCAGGAACGCTTGAGCCGATCCGCCGGGACATCGGGCAGGAATGGGCAGGCCAACCTCCGGCTGGAGAAGCGCGTCATCTCCCCCAGGGCATCCAGCACCGCATTGTCGACGACGTTAGGGTAAGGCCGCCACCGGTTTCCAGTGGAGTCGGCCAGAACCTGGCTGCAGCGGCAATACTTCTCCGCGCGATGCCGGAGCCATCAACCACCGAGGGGCGGCGTATCCAGGGAGAGCTCAAGAATCTCCTGGAGGACGCCGCGGTCTGACAGGCCGAAAGCTCCGCCTCCCGAAGGCAGGGGTACCCCTCGGAACATCGCGCCGCGACTTGCCGATTCATGCGGGAAGCCTCGGTCCACACCGGGCGCACGCGCAACACAGCGCCTGCGGCCCCGGGCCGCCTCGGCAACGAGCACCATCACCACAGCCGTCGGTCCCACCTCGACGAGAGGGTGCGCCGAGACTACCACCCCAGGCGTGGGGGACGCTACGACAGTGGGGAGGATCGGAGTCCTTCGCCCGAACCACCCGGTCCGCAGGCTTTCAGCCGCGCCATACGACGGGCGCCGTTTCCGACCCGGTTCCGAACCCCGACTACTATCACCAAGTACTCGGGGGAGACGAGACCAGAACTGTGGCTCGCGGACTATCGGCTGGCCCGCTAACTGGGTGGAACGGACGATGACAATCTCATCATCCGCAACCTCCCCTGTTCCTCTCCGACACCGCTCGAGCCTGGCTGGAGCACCTGCCTCCGGGGCAGATCTCCAACTGGGACGACCTGGTCCAAGCCTTCGCCGGCAATTTCCAAGGCACGTACGTGCGCCCTGGAAACTCCTGGGATCTCCAAAGCTGCCGCCAGCAGCCCGGAGAATCTCTCCGGGACTACATCCGGCAATTCTCGAAGCAGCGCACCGAGCTGCCCAACGTCACCGATTCGGATGTCATCGGCGTGTTCCTCGCCGGCACCACTTGCCGCGACCTGGTGAGCAAGCTGGGTCGCAAGACCCCCACCAAGGCGAGCAAGCTGATGGACATCGCCACCAAGTTCGCCTCTGGCCAGGAGGCGGTTGAGGCCATCTTCCGGAAGGACAAGCAGCCCCAGGGCCGCCCACCGGAAGATGTTCCCGAGGCGTCAACTCAGCGCGGCACCAAGAAGAAGGGCAAGAAGAAGTCACAAGCGAAACACGACGCCGCCGACGCGGACCTTGTCGCCGCCGCCGAGTACAAGAACCCTCGGAAACCTACCTGTCGGCGTTCCGAGACCGGGGGGTCCCCGAGCCGACGAGTGAGAGTGCCGCGTGCCCCAGCCCAGATGGGTCGAGCGCGTGGGCGAGCACGAAGGGGGGAGAGAGAGAGAGAGAGCGAGAGGTCGGTGGCCGGAGCCGGGTCGTGAGGGAGTCGGAGAATTCCCGCGGCCTTCGTGTTCGTCCCGCGCCCAGGTCGGGTGCGCTTGCAGTAGGGGGTTACAAGCGTCCGCGCGAGGTGAGGGGAGCGAGCGGCCCCGAGAGAGCGCCTGCCCCTGCCCTTCGTCCCCGCGAGGCCAACCTCCTCTAAGAAGGCCCTGGTCCTTCCTTTTATAGTCGTAAGGAGAGGGTCCAAGTGTACAAAATGGGGGTGTAGCAAGGTGCTACGTGTCTAGCGAGGGAGAGCTAGCGCCCTAAGTACATGCCAAGGTGGCAGCCGGAGAGATCTTGGCACCCTGTTGGTGTGGCGTCGTGGCTGTTGGAGGAGTAACGGAGCCGGACGGAGGGACAGCTGTCGGAGTGGCTGGGCCCTTGCTGACGTCCTCCTGGCCAGATGGGATGCCGGTCTTGTTCTCTGCGACCCAAGTCGGCTCAGGGCAGGGTGATGATGATGCTTCCTGTTGACGTGGCGGTCTTGTGTCCTAGGTCGGGCGTCGTGGAGGCTCCTCCGAAGTCGAGGTCGAGTCCGTCCTGCATGACAGAGGCCGAGCCCGAACTCCTGGGTCGGGCGAGGCGGAGGTCGTTCGGCAGAGGCCGAGGCGGAGTCCGAGCCCTGGGTCGGGCGAGGCGGAGTTCGTCGTCTTTAGGGGCCTTAGCCCGAGTCCGAGCCCTGGGTCGGGCGGAGCGGAGTTCGCCGTCTTCCGGGGCCTTAGCCCGAGTCCGAGCCCTGGGTCGGGCGGAGCGGAGTTCGCCGTCTTCCGGGGCCTTAGCCCGAGTCCGAGCCCTGGGTCGGGCGGAGCGGAGTTCGCCGTCTTCCGGGGCCTTAGCCCGAGTCCGAGCCCTGGGTCGGGCGGAGCGGAGTTCGCCGTCTTCCGGGGCCTTAGCCCGAGTCCGAGCCCTGGGTCGGGCAGAGCCTCCTATGGCACCTCTGGCGAAGTCTGGTCGCCCGTCGGTCTTACCTTTTGCGTTAAACGCCCCGGTGGCTTGGTCGGTTGGCGCGGTGATTTAGTCAGGGTTACTTCTTATCGAAGGCGGGGCCTCGGGCGAGCCGGTGATGCGTCTGCCGTGAAAGAGGAGGCCTCAGGCGAGACGGAGTCATCTTAGGGTCGGCTGCCCTCGCCCGAGGCTAGGCTCGGGCGTGGCGTGATCGAGTCGCTCGTATGGACTGATCCCTGACTTAATCAAACCCATCAGGCCTCTGTAGCTTTATGCTGATGGGGGTTACCAGCTGAGAATTAGGCGTCTTGAGGGTACCCCTAATTACGGTCCCCGACAGTAGCCCCCGAGCCTCGAAGAGAGTGTTAACACTCGCTTGGAGGCTTGCATCGCACTTTTTTGCAAGGGGACCAGCCTTTCTCGGTGGTACTTTGCTCCGGTGGGTGCGCGCGAGCGCACCCGTCGGGTGTAGCCCCCGAGGCCTCGGAGGAGTGGTTTCACTCCTTTGAGGTCTTAATGCCTTGCGTAATGCCTCGGCTGGTCTGGCGGTTCCCTCATGCGAGCAGGGCGTAGCCCAGGTGCACTGTCGGGGCCCAAGTTCTCGGGCTGGTATGTTGACGCTGTCAACGGTTCGGCCGGAGCCGGGTTTGCGAGAGCAGCCCCCGAGCCTCCGCACGGAGCGAGAGGACGATCAGGGACAGACTCGACTTTTTACATACGCCCCTACGTCGCCTTTCCGCAAGGAGGAGGGGGGAGAGCGCCATGTTACCCTCGATGGGCACCGAACATGGTGTCTCCGGTGAGCTGCAATCGGGTAATCCGAGTGGACGTCCGTGCCCCGTTCGTTGGGGGTCGGCTAGGGGCCCGGAGGCACGCCCAAAAGTACCTGCGGGTGATCTGCCGGACCCGGTCCCCTAGCGACGGGGTCCGAGGGCTCGTTGCCTCCCTCCGATGGGATTCCGTTACAGAGTCGTTCCCGCTGGTCTCGGAAATGTCCTAGGGTACCTCGGGAGCGCAGCCCGAGCCTTGGTTATGTATCGAACGTACCCCTGGTCATCCCTCGCTCGGCGTCTGAGGCGACTGTGAACCCTTCGACAGGCCAGCCTTCGAACCCCTGATCAGTAATGGGCGCGGAGCCCTAGTAGCCTGAGGCGGTCGTGGAACCTTTCGGGAGGCCGACCTTCGAACCCCTGACCAGTAGTGGGTGTCGGGCCCACGCGATCTGAGGCGGCTGTTGAACCCCTCGGGGGGCCAGCCTTCGAACCCCTGATCAGTAGGGAGGCTTGGAGCCTAGTTCCTTCACGGGGAAGGATCCCTTTGGGGGTACCCCCTTTCCCGGTCCCTGTTGCAAGAGATAGAGAAAGAAGGAAAAGGGAAAAAAGGATACGAAATTGAACGTCGTGGCGTACCTTTTTTGGTGTGGTCGTTTTGTCGAAGGCGAAACGTCGCCAGCCGCTCCCGCCCGTAGCGCTGTCCGTCGAGCCGTGGAGTTAATGCGCCGGGGTGAGTAGTTGGCGAGGTTGCCGTTGCGCGTGCGCGAGCCGTTCGAGGTACGGGTCACGGGCGCGTCGTCTTCACGCCGTGAGAGGGGGTTCTCTTGCTGCCTTCGGATGGGACATGAGCTTGGCAGATGGCGTGACCGCTGCTCTCGCGCGCCTGCCACCGTCATTACTGCCGGCCCATTTTTGACCGCGTTTGACCGCTGCGCCAGGCTGGCGCTGTTGGGTCGCGGGCTGGGTCGCCTCGAATCGCGGTATCGGTTCCGCAATCGAGGAGGTGCGATGGTGGAGCGAGTGGCACAGCGGCTCGCATGCAGCACCCGGCGCGCCAGTTGCACGACGCGTGGGCTTGAGCCGTCGCGTCGGCCTGTCAGGAGTCGGAGAGGCGCGTCCACTTGGCGCGGCTGCATGCCGCCCGCATGGCTGCCCACCCCCTTCGCCCGTTGGTCTGGGCAAAAGTGGAGGGTCACTTGTAACCGCTGGGTGGTTGCGTGCGTCGTGCGCGGCGGTTCGGCTTCTTCTGCTTGGAGCCGGTCTGCATGACAGGCGGGCCCCAGCCCCCGCGCCGCAGGGGAGGACTTTGGAGGCGTGTTGGAGAAGACTCAGCCCGTGATGGTTGAGGGTGCAAGCAGGGGGAGTTGCCTTTAAAAGGAGGGCGACCCCCTTCGTAAGGTGACCATGTCTCCTTCCTCCCCTATGCATTGTGTCTCTCCATCTTCCGAGCCCCCGGATGGGGGAACCGCCGTCTTTTCGCTCCATCGCTGGAGGAACGCAACTCCGTGGGAGTTGGTACCTTTCAGCCATCGTTCGGCTTCAAGGATTTTCATCATGCAGCCCGTTTGCTCCCCTCCGCTGGGGGTCACCCGAGACGGTGACCACCAGCTCCTGGGTGGGGAGGAGCAAACCGGACTGCGATCTAGGTCCCACCCTCAGCTTCAAGGATGTTCATCATCCTCGCTGGGGTGGGTGCCGAACTGAGCCGGCGCTCCACCTCCCGCACGGGTTTGTGGGTCATCCTCTCCCACGATGTTCGAGGGAGAAGGCGCTCGCTGGCCCTGCGGGCGGCGCGGACTTCGACAACGTGGGGTGGGTCGTCGGCGGACGTCGTCACCTCCAGCGTGTCGGGTCCGCTGGCTCGGCTCCGGCGGCCCCTACTGTTGGGGGGCAGCTGCCGCACCGTGTACACGGGAGGTCCACCCTAGACGTCGCGCGTTGCTAGGGCGGCGTTCGTGTTCTGGGGTGGCCCTGCCTTTGCACCAGGGCGGCGCCTTTGCGCGGAGGCCGGTGCCCCACTCATCGGGGAGGATTTGAGTGGGGATCTGCCGGTAGGCTGGTGGCTCCTGGCGTCAGTGCCGAGGTGGAGGCGGCTCGAGAAGTCCCCGTCAGCGACGGGATCACCGCCACCATCGGCGCTTCGGGCCTTCGGCTCTTTGTACTTGTCCTCGCCCCTCGGGTGGCGTTATGGGCGAGGGCAAGACCGCAGCAGTGCCTACCCCTGAGGCTTGCGCTGCTGCGGAGGGGGGAACCGGAGTTCCGTTTGTAATGGCACTTCGAGTGCCGGGCTTTTTTGTTCATTTCGGCTTTCGGGGCCTGAACATGTATGTAACTCCGACACAGAGCCGTGTTTTTTCCTCATTTCTGAGCACTAAGACTCGCCTGTTGTTTGCCTGAACCGCTTCACCAAGCGTGAGTCGCCCCGTGTCAAGGTGACGAGTGAGGTATCCGTATCCCGGAGGCGTAGGAATCCCTCGGCTCGGTCGGACCTGTTGTCCGAGGCTCCTCTAGCTTAGTTAAAGAGACCCCTCGGCCGCTCTTCGACGAGCCGAGGCCAGGGGTAGCGATATCAGCACGAGCAGAGGCGGAGTTGGCTCGGAAACGAAACCTGGTTGGCCGGAGCTTAGCCGGGTTGTCCGTTGGTAGGATCGACGTCGGAGTTGATCAGCCGAGGCTTCGGATCGAGCTGGCGCCCTCGGAAGGCGGTCGGCCGAGGCCCCGGAGGTGGCCAGCCGAGCCGTCCGCTCGGGCCGGGTTCTCGGAGAAGTCCCTAGCAGAGATTGCTCGAGCGTGGTGATGACGTCGTCCTTCGGAGCGGAGGCCCTCGGACCGCGTCGCCGTCCGAGGCTAGGTCGGGCCTTGCCGAAGGTGCTGTCGATGCCGAGGGTGTCATCGCCCTCTTCCAGCGTCAAGATCCGAGCCTGCAGGGTCAAATCGTCTTGTAGCGTGGGCCTTGTGCGGCCGTCGAGGCCAGAACACACACCCTTGCTGCGTTATAAAGCCGCGTCTCTTTTCCTCTTGTTTCGAGTATCTGGACTTTTTGTCGGTAGCAGGGATGTTAGTGCGAGCAAGAGTTGCTTCTCGCGGAAGGTGATGAGTGAGGTATCCGTATCCCGGAGGCGTAGGAATCCCTCGGCTCGGTCGGCCTTGCCGCTTACGCGTACTTTTACCCGTCCATGAGGCCCCTTCACCGACTCGGTCGAGAAGGCTCGAAGAATCGCTTCGACAGAAGAGCTTCCGTTCATAAAGACTCGTTCGATCCGCGGATTCGCCTTATCCGAGCGCGAGTTACTTATCGCAGAAGGTGATGAGTGAGGTATCCGTATCCCGGAGGCGTAGGAGTCCCTCGGCTCGGTCAGCCTTGATTGCTTACGTGTACCCCGTCGTTTCCAGGACCCACTTTTCGAAGTAGTCAAAAAGCACGAAAGATGTTCTGATAAAAGAGATTTTTTGTTCGAGGAAAATTTTGACGCAGAGGGGGTTTCCCCCTTTTAGCCCCCGAGGGAGGGTCGGGCTTTGCCGAGGCGAGGCCGACCCTTCCTTGTTGACTAAACTTTGCGTGGGTGCGGGGTATATGAATAACTTGGAAACATCTTAAGGGTAGAAGCGACGTAGCTGTTGGATGTTCCAAGCGTTGCCGTAGACCTCGCCCTGACTGTTGGCCAGCTTGTACGTTCCGGGCTTCAGGACTTTGGCGATGATGAACGGCCCCTCCCAGGGGGGCGTGAGCTTGTGCCTCCCTCGGGCGTCCTGCCGCAGCCGAAGCACCAGATCGCCCACCTGGAGATCTCGGGGTCGGACCCCTCGGGCGTGGTAGCGTCGCAGGGACTGTTGGTACCGCGCCGAGTGTAGTAAGGCCCTGTCCCAAGCCTCGTCCAGCTGGTCCAGCGAGTCTTCTCGGCTAGCTTGGTTGCTTTCTTCGTTGTAGGCCCTCGTCCTCGGGGAGCCGTATTCCAGGTCGGTGGGCAGGATGGCCTCGGCCCCGTAGACCAGGAAGAACGGCGTGAAACCCGTGGCCCGGCTTGGCGTCGTCCTCAGGCTCCAGACCACCGAGGGGAGTTCCTTCATCCACCGCTTGCCGAACTTGTTGAGGTTGTTGTAGATCCGAGGCTTGAGCCCTTGTAGGATCATGCCATTGGCGCGCTCTACTTGCCCATTCGACATGGGATGAGCTACGGCGGCCCAGTCCACCCGGATGCTGTGATCGTCGCAAAAATCCAAGAATTTTTTGCCGGTGAACTGGGTGCCGTTGTCGGTGATAATGGAGTTCGGGATCCCGAAGCGATGGATGATGTTGGTGAAGAACGCCACCGCCTGCTCAGACCTGATGCTGTTCAGGGGTCGGACCTCGATCCACTTGGAGAATTTGTCGATGGCGACCAGCAGGTGCGTATAGCCCCCGGGCGCCTTCTGCAGAGGGCCGACGAGGTCCAGACCCCATACGGCGAAGGGCCAGGTGATGGGTATCGTCTGCAGAGCCTGAGCGGGCAGGTGGGTCTGCTTCGCATAGAATTGGCACCCTTCGCAGGCGCGGACAATTCTAGTGGCGTCAGCCACCGCCGTTGGCCAGTAGAAGCCTTGGCGGAAAGCGTTCCCGACGAGGGTTCGAGGTGCTGCGTGATGGCCGCAAGCCCCCGAGTGTATTTCCCGCAGGAGTTCCTGACCTTCGGTGATGGAGATGCATCGCTGGAGGATGCCCGAGGGGCTACGGTGGTAGAGCTCCTTCTCATCGCCCAGCAAGACGAACGATTTGGCGCGTCGCGCTACCCGCCGAGCCTTGGCTCGGTCGAGGGGCAGTTCTCCTTGGCGGAGATATTGCAGGTACGGGGTTTGCCAATCTTGATCTGGCCTGACCCCGCTCTGCTCCTCCTCGATGCGCAGTGCTTCGCCCTCGGGCTCCGAGGGTTCCTCGGGTTGAGCCGAGGATGGCTCGGGATGGGCCGAGGTCACCTCGGACGAGGCCGAGGGTGCCTCGGGCTCGGGCGCGTCGCCTATCTTGACAGAGGGTTGGTGCAGATCCCGGGAGAAGACGTCCGGGGGAACCGTCGTTCGCCCCGAGGCTATCTTCGCCAGCTCGTCCGCAGTCTCGTTGTAGCGCCGGGCGATGTGGTTAAGCTCGAGCCCGTAGAACTTGTCTTCCAGGCGTCGAACCTCCTCACAGTAGGCCTCCATCTTCGGGTCGCGGCAGAGGGAGTTCTTCATGACTTGGTCGATGACGAGTTGCGAGTCGCCGCGTGCATCGAGGCGTCGGACCCCTAGCTCGATGGCGATTCGCAATCCGTTGATCAGAGCCTCGTACTCAGCCACATTGTTGGACGCCGGGAAATGGAGGCGGAGCACGTAGCGCAGGTGCTTCCCGAGGGGCGAGACGAAGAGCAGGCCCGCGCCAGCTCCCGTCTTCATCAGCGACCTGTCGAAAAACATGGTCCAGAGCTCTGGTTGGATCGGAGCCGTTGGCAACTGGGTATCGACCCATTCGGCTACGAAATCCGCCAGTACCTGGGACTTGATGGCCTTCCGAGGGGCGAACGAGATTGCCTCGCCCATGATTTCCACCGCCCACTTCGCGATCCGCCCTGAGGCTTCTCGGCACTGGATGATCTCCCCCAGGGGAAGGATGACACCACAGTCACCGGATGGGACTCGAAGTAATGTCGCAGCTTTCGCCTCGTCAGGATCACTGCATATAGCAGCTTCTGGACTTGTGGGTAGCGGATCTTGGTCTCGGACAGCACTTTGCTGACGAAGTAAACTGGCCTCCGAATGGGCAAAGCATGCCCCTCTTCCTGCCTTTCGACCACGATCGCGGCGCTGACCACCTGAGTGGTTGCGGCGACGTAGACCAGGAGGGCTTCTCCATCAGCTGGGGGTACCAAGATGGGCGCCTGGGTGAGGAGCGCCTTCAGGTTCCCGAGGGCTTCCTCGGCCTCGGGAGTCCAAGTGAAGCACTCGGCCTTCCTTAAGAGACGGTACAGGGGCAGGCCTCTTTCGCCGAGGCGCGAGATGAAACGGCTCAAGGCCGCGAGGCATCCCATGACCCTCTGTACGCCTTTTAAGTCCTTGATGGGCCCCATGTTTGTGATGGCCGCGATCTTCTCCGGGTTGGCTTCGATGCCCCGCTCGGAGACGATGAATCCCAAAAGCATGCCCTGGGGCACCCCGAAGACGCACTTCTCGGGATTGAGCTTGACGCCCTTCGCCTTGAGACACCGGAATGTCAGTTCGAGGTCGGAGAGAAGGTCGGAGGCTTTCCTCGTCTTGACTACGATGTCATCGACGTAGGCCTCGACCGTGCGACCGATGTGTTCGCCGAACACATGGTTCATGCACCGCTGGTACGTTGCACCCGCGTTCCTCAAACCGAACGGCATTGTGACATAACAGTACATGCCGAAGGGCGTGATGAAAGAAGTCGCGAGCTGGTCAGACTCTTTCATCTTGATTTGATGATACCCTGAGTAGGCATCGAGGAAAGACAGGGTTTCGCACCCTGCAGTGGAGTCCACGATTTGATCGATGCGAGGTAGAGGGTAGGGGACTTTCGGACATGCTTTGTTGAGACCAGTGTAGTCTACACACATCCGCCATTTCCCCCCTTTTTTCCTCACAAGTACAGGGTTGGCAAGCCATTCGGGATGGAATACCTCTTTAATGAACCCTGCTGCCATCAGCTTGTGGATCTCCTCGCCTATCACCCTGCGCCTTTCCTCGTCGAATCGGCGCAGAGGCTGTTTGACCGGTCGGGCCCCGGCCCGAATATCCAGCGAGTGCTCGGCGACATCCCTCGGTATGTCGGGCATGTCCGAGGGACTCCACGCAAAGACGTCGGCGTTTGCGCGGAGAAAGTCGACGAGCACTGCTTCCTATTTGGGGTCGAGCCCGGATCCGATTCGAATCTGCTTGGAGGCGTCGCCAATGGGGTCGAGGGGGACGGCCTTAACCGTCTCCGCTGGCTCGAAGTTGCCGGCATGTCGCTTCACGTCCGGCACCTCTCGGGAGAGGCTTTCCAGGTCGGCAATGAGGGCCTCGGACTCGGCGAGGGCCTCGGCGTACTCCACGCACTCCACATCGCATTCGAATGCGTGCTTGTACGTGGGGCCGACGGTGATGACCCCGTTGGGGCCCGGCGTCTTGAGCTTCAGGTAGGTGTAGTTGGGGATGGCCATGAACTTCGCGTAGCATGGCCTTCCCAACACTGCGTGGTAGGTTCCTCGGAACCCGACCACCTCGAACGTCAAAGTCTCCCTTCGGAAGTTGGAGGGTGTTCCGAAGCAGACAGGAAGGTCGATCTGCCCGAGGGGCTGGACGCGCTTCCCAGGGATGATCCCATGGAAGGGCGCAGCGCCTGCTCGGACGGATGACAGACCGACGCGCAGGAGCCTGAGGGTCTCGACGTAGATGATGTTGAGGCAGCTGCCCCCATCCATCAAGACCTTGGTGAGCCTGACGTCGCCGATGACGGGGTCGACGACGAGCGGGTACTTCCCTGGGCTCGGCACGTGGTCGGGGTGGTCATCCCGGTCGAAGGTGATGGGCTTGTCGGACCAGTCTAGGTAGACTGGCGCCGCCACCTTCACCGAGCAGACCTCCCGACGCTCTTGCTTACGATGCCGAGCCGAGGCATTCGCCGCATGCCCTCCGTAGATCATGAAGCAGTCGCGGACCTCTGGGAATTCTCCTGCTTGGCGATCCTCCCTTTTGTCGTCGTCGTGAGCCCTGCCACCCTCTGCGGGTGGCCCGGCCCTGTGGAAGTGGCGCCGAAGCATGACGCACTCCTCGAGGGTGTGCTTGACGGGCCCCTGATGGTAGGGGCACGTCTCCTTGAGTGCCTTGTCGAAGAGGTTAGCACCTCCGGGGGGCTTCCGAGGGTTCTTGTGCTCGGCGGCGGCGACAAGGTCTGCATCGGGAACGTCGCGTTTCGCTTGCGACTTCCTCCTGCCTTTCTTCTTGGCGCCGCGCGGAGTAGACGCCTCGGGAGCATCTTCCGACGGGCGGCCCTGGGGCTGCTTGTCCTTTCGGAAGATGGCCTCTACCGCCTCCTGGCCGGAGGCGAACTTGGTGGCGATGTCCATCAGCTCGCTCGCCCTGGTGGGGGTCTTGCGACCCAACTTGCTCACCAGGTCCCGGCAGGTGGTGCCGGCGAGGAACGCGCCAATGACATCGGAGTCGGTGACGTTGGGCAGCTCGGTGCGCTGCTTCGAGAACCGCCGGATGTAGTCCCGGAGAGACTCTCCCGGTAGTTGCCGACAGCTTCGGAGGTCCCAGGAATTCCCGGGGCGCACGTACGTGCCCTGGAAGTTGCCGGCGAAAGCTTGGACCAGATCCTCCCAGTTGGAAATCTGCCCCGGAGGCAGGTGCTCCAACCAGGCACGAGCAGTGTCGGAGAGGAACAGGGGGAGGTTTCGGATGATGAGGTTGTCATCGTCCGTCCCACCCAGTTGACAGGCCAGGCGGTAGTCCGCAAGCCACAATTCCGGTCTTGTTTCCCCCGAGTACTTCGTGATAGTAGTCGAGGGTCGGAATCGGGGCGGAAACGGCGCCCGCCGAATGGCTCGGCTAAAGACCTGCGGACCGGGTGGTTCGGGCGAGGGACTCCGATCCTCCCCGCTGTCGTAGCGTCCCCCACGCCTGGGGTGATAGCCTCGGCGCACCCTTTCGTCGAGGCGTGCCCGACGGTCGCGATGAGGGTGCTCGTCGCCGAGGCGGCCCGGGGCCGCAGGCGCGGTGTTGCGCGTGCGCCCGGTGTAGACCGAGGCTTCCCGCGTGAGTCGGGAAGTCGCGGCACGAGGTTCCGAGGGGTATCCCTGCCTTCGGGAGGCAGAGCTCTCGGCCCGCCGGGCCGCAGCGCCTTCCAGGAGATGCTTGAGTTCTCCCTGGATTCGCCGACCCTCGGTGGTTGATGACTCCGGCATCGTGCGGAGGAGCATCGCTGCGGCGGCCAGGTCCTGACCGGTTCCGCCGGATGCGGGTGGCGGTCTGTCCCTGGCATCGTTGGCGATGCGGTGCTGGAGACCTTGGGGCAGGTGACGTACTCCTCCGGCCGGGGGCTGGCTCGCCCATACCTGCCCGATGTTCTGGCGGATTGCCTCGAGTGCTCCTGCTCCCTCATCGAGCCCAGCCTGCGCCCCGCGGACTTGCTCGAGCTGTGGGTCGTAACCTCCCGCCGGAACGGGGACCACAGCTAGCTCCCGCGGGATGTCGGCGCGAGGCGCTGGCCTAGGGGGATCACCATCCTCCGGCATGCCGAGACAGCCGCCTCCGGAGGGATCCCCTAGCTCGATGTGGAAACATTCGCGGCTCGGGCCGCAGTCCTTATCATCAAGGCTGCGGCTGCCGTCGGAACAGTCGGAGAGGCAGTAGTCACATGCGGTCATGAAGTCCCGCATGGCACTGGGGTTGCCAGATCCGGAGAAATCCCAGTAGATGCTGGGGTCGTCATCTTCCTCGGACCCAGAGGGTCCGTAGGTCGAGACACCCGTCAATCGGTCCCAAGGCGACCGCACACGAAACCCCAGAGAGGTTGCACTCGCCTCAACGTGAGTGTCCGCCAAAGCGAGATCGCTAGGCAGGTTGAGGTCGAGTCGAAATGACGAAAGATGGGGAGCAGTTGGTACCTTTTTGTCGACGAGGAGCGACGAAGTCATGTCGGGGGCTGATCGCGCCGTCGTCTTGGGTACGAGGGCAACGTCCTGCAGGCCCTTCGTGAGCGCGCCGGCGTCGTCCACCTGCTCGGGGTCGACGTGTTGCGGGGGGATGCTGCTCGCCTTTGCCTCGAACGCGAGGGCGACGCTTGGCGTGTCCTCCGTTAGGGTGCCGGGGATGTCGATTTGCTCGACAGCCGTCGGAGCGCGGCCTCCCGCTCGGCCCTGGTTGCCCCGCCTCCTCCTCCTCCGATGGCGAGGGAGAGGATGGGGCGAGCTCGAAAGTTGTCCTTCCCCCACGCGGGAAAGACGTCGTTGGTTCCGCCGCCGGCGGGCGGGCTGTCGACCGCCATTGTCGCCGTCGTACGGCGGTGGAAGGAGTACCATGTCGTAGCCGCTGTCGAGAGACATGAACTCGAGGCTCCCGAAACGGAGCACCGTCCCGGGTTGAAGAGGTCGTTGGAGACTGCCCATCTGGAGCTTGACGGGAATCTGCTCGTCAACACGCAGCAGGCCCCTACCTGGCGCGCCAACTGTCGGCGTTCCGAGACCGAGGGGTCCCCGAGCCGACGAGTGAGAGTGCCGCGTGCCCCAGCCCAGATGGGTCGAGCGCGTGGGCGAGCGCGAAGGGGGGGGAGAGAGAGAGAGCGAGAGGTCGGTGGCCGGAGCCGGGTCGTGAGGGAGTCGGAGAATTCCCGCGGCCTTCGTGTTCGTCCCGCGCCCAGGTCGGGTGCGCTTGCAGTAGGGGGTTACAAGCGTCCGCGCGAGGTGAGGGGAGCGAGCGGCCCCGAGAGAGCGCCTGCCCCTGCCCTTCGTCCCCGCGAGGCCAACCTCCTCTAAGAAGGCCCTGGTCCTTCCTTCTATAGTCGTAAGGAGAGGGTCCAGGTGTACAAAATGGGGGTGTAGCAAGGTGCTACGTGTCTAGCGAGGGAGAGCTAGCGCCCTAAGTACATGCCAAGGTGGCAGCCGGAGAGATCTTGGCACCCTGTTGGTGTGGCGTCGTGGCTGTTGGAGGAGTAACGGAGCCGGACGGAGGGACAGCTGTCGGAGTGGCTGGGCCCTTGCTGACGTCCTCCTGGCCAGATGGGATGCCGGTCTTGTTCTCTGCGACCCAAGTCGGCTTAGGGCAGGGTGATGATGACGCTTCCTGTTGACGTGGCGGTCTTGTGTCCTAGGTCGGGCGTCGTGGAGGCTCCTCCGAAGTCGAGGTCGAGTCCGTCCTGCATGACAGAGGCCGAGCCCGAACTCCTGGGTCGGGCGAGGCGGAGGTCGTTCGGCAGAGGCCGAGGCGGAGTCCGAGCCCTGGGTCGGGCGAGGCGGAGTTCGTCGTCTTCAGGGGCCTTAGCCCGAGTCCGAGCCCTGGGTCGGGCGGAGCGGAGTTCGCCGTCTTCCGGGGCCTTAGCCCGAGTCCGAGCCCTGGGTCGGGCAGAGCGGAGTTCGCCGTCTTCCGGGGCCTTAGCCCGAGTCCGAGCCCTGGGTCGGGCGGAGTGGAGTTCGCCGTCTTCCGGGGCCTTAGCCCGAGTCCGAGCCCTGGGTCGGGCGGAGCGGAGTTCGCCGTCTTCCGGGGCCTTAGCCCGAGTCCGAGCCCTGGGTCGGGCAGAGCCTCCTATGGCACCTCTGGCGAAGTCTGGTCGCCCGTCGGTCTTACCTTTTGCGTTAAACGCCCCGGTGGCTTGGTCGGTTGGCGCGGTGATTTAGTCAGGGTTACTTCTTATCGAAGGCGGGGCCTCGGGCGAGCCGGTGATGCGTCTGCCGTGAAAGAGGAGGCCTCAGGCGAGACGGAGTCATCTTAGGGTCGGCTGCCCTCGCCCGAGGCTAGGCTCGGGCGTGGCGTGATCGAGTCGCTCGTATGGACTGATCCCTGACTTAATCAAACCCATCAGGCCTCTGCAGCTTTATGCTGATGGGGGTTACCAGCTGAGAATTAGGCGTCTTGAGGGTACCCCTAATTATGGTCCCCGACACTACCGGAGGTGCCAACCTCTTCGACAAGATGCTCAAGGAGTCATGCCCCTATCATCAGGGGCCCGTCAAGCACACCCTTGAGGAGTGTGCCATGCTTCGACGCCACTTTCACAAGGCCGGGCCACCCGGGGAGGGTGGCAAGGCTCTTGACGACGCTAAGAAGGAAGATCACAAGGCAGGAGAGTTCCCCGAGGTCCACGACTGCTTCATGATCTACGGTGGGCAAGTGGCAAACGCCTCGGCTCGGCACCGCAAGCAAGAGCGTCGGGAGGTCTACTCGGTAAAGGTGGCGGCGCTAGTCTACCTAGACTGGTCCGACAAGCCCATCACCTTCGACCAGGCCGACCATCCCGACCATGTGCCGAGCCCGGGGAAATACCCGCTCGTTGTCGACCCCATCATCGGCAACATCAGGCTCACCAAGGTCCTCATGGACGGAGGCAGCAGCCTCAACATCATCTACGCCGAGACCCTCGGGCTCCTGCGGATCGATCTGTCCTCGGTCCGGATGGGCGTTGCGCCTTTCCACGGGATCATCCCCAGGAAGCGCGTCCAACCCCTCGGACAACTCGATCTACCCGTCTGCTTTGGGACGCCCTCCAACTTTCGAAGGGAGACCCTCACGTTCGAAGTGGTCGGGTTTCGAGGGACCTACCACGCAATGTTGGGGAGGCCATGCTATGCCAAGTTCATGGCCATCCCCAACTACACCTACCTCAAGCTCAAGATGCCGGGCCCCAACGGGGTCATCACCGTCGGGCCCACGTACCGACACGCGTACGAATGCGACGTGGAGTACGTCGAGGCCCTCGCCGAGTCCGAGGCCCTCATCGCCGACCTGGAGAACCTCTCTCGGGAGGCGCCAGACGTGAAGCGCCACGCCGGCAACTTCGAGCCAGCGGAGACAGTTAAGTTCGTCCCTCTCGACCCCTGCAACGACGCCTCCAAGCAGATCCGGATCGGCTCCGAGCTCGACCCCAAATAGGAAGCAGTGCTCGTCGACTTTCTCCGCGCAAACGCTGACATTTTCGCATGGAGTCCCTCGAACATGCCCAGCATACCGAGGGAAGTCGCCGAGCACTCGCTGGATATCCGAGCTGGAGCCCGACCCGTGAAGCAGCCTCTGCGCCGATTCGACGAAGAAAAGTGCAGAGCCATAGGCGAGGAGATCCACAAGCTAATGGCGGCAGGGTTCATCAAAGAGGTATTCCATCCCGAATGTCTTGCCAACCCTGTGCTTGTGACAAAGAAAGGGGGGAAATGGCGGATGTGTGTAGACTACACTGGTCTAAACAAAGCATGTCCGAAAGTTCCCTACCCTCTGCCTCGCATCGATCAAATCGTGGATTCCACTGCTGGGTGTGAAACCCTGTCTTTCCTCGATGCCTACTCAGGGTATCATCAGATCAGGATGAAAGAGTCCGCCAGCTCGCGACTTCTTTCATCACACCCTTCGGCATGTACTGCTATGTTACCATGCCGTTTGGTTTGAGGAATGCGGGTGCAACGTACCAGCGATGCATGAACCATGTGTTCGGCGAACACATCGGCCGAACGGTCGAGGCCTACGTCGATGACATCATAGTCAAGACGAGGAAAGCCTCCGACCTCCTTTCCGACCTTGAAGTGACATTCCGATGTCTCAAGGCGAAAGGCGTGAAGCTCAATCCCGAAAAGTGAATCTTCAGGGTCCCCCGAGGCATGCTCTTGGGGTTCATCGTCTCCGAGCGGGGCATCGAGGCCAACCCGGAGAAGATCACGGCCATCACCAGCATGGGGCCCATCAAGGACTTGAAAGGCGTACAGAGGGTCATGGGATGCCTCGCGGCTCCTAGCCGTTTCATCTCGCGCCTCGGCGAAAGAGGCCTGCCTCTGTACCGCCTCTTAAGGAAGGCCGAGTGCTTTGCTTGGACCCCTGAGGCCGAGGAAGCCCTCGGGAACCTGAAGGCGCTCCTCACGAACGCGCCCATCTTGGTGCCCCCCGCTGCCGGAGAAGCCCTCTTGATCTACGTCGCCGCGACCACTCAGGTGGTTAGCGCCGTGATTGTCGTTGAGAGACGAGAAGAGGGGCATGCATTGCCCGTCCAAAGGCCAGTCTACTTCATCAGTGAGGTACTGTCCGAGACCAAGATCCGCTACCCATAAATTCAGAAGCTGCTGTACGCGGTGATCCTGACGCGGCGGAAGTTGCGACACTACTTCGAGTCTCATCCAGTAACTGTGGTGTCATCCTTCCCCTTGGGGGAGATCATCCAGTCCCGAGAGGCCTCGGGTAGAATTGCAAAGTGGGCGGTGGAGATCATGGGCGAGGCGATCTCGTTCGCCCCTCGGAAGGCCATCAAGTCCCAGGTCTTGGCGGACTTCGTGGCTGAATGGGTCGACACCCAGCTCCCAACAGCTCCGATCCAACCGGAGCTCTAGACCATGTGTCGGTGTTTCGAAACCCGGGGGTCCCTGGACCGACGAGTGAATTGTCGCCACGTGCCCCAGCCCAGATGGGTCGACGCAAGGCGGAACGCGAAGGGGGGAAAGGAGGTAGCTGGAGGGAGGCAGGCGTAAGAGAGTGTGGATCCCGCGGCCTTCGTGTTAGCCCAGCGCCTGAGTCGGGTGCGCTTGTAGTAGGGGGATACAAGCGTCCACGCGGGAGTGGGAGCGAGAGGCCTTGAGCGAGCGCTGTCCCGTCCTTCCCCGCGCGGGCCAACCCTCTGTAAGAGGGCCCTGGTCCTTCCTTTTATAGGCGTAAGGAGAGGATCCAGGTGTACAATGGGGGTGTAGCAGAGTGCTACGTGTCTAGCGAAGGAGAGCTAGTGCCCTAAGTACATGCCATCGTGGCAGCCGGAGGGGTTTTGGCACCCGGTTCGTGTGGTGTCGTGGCCGTCGGAGGAGCGCTGGAGCCTGGCAAGAGGGGCAGCTGTCGGGGCTGTCGAGTCCTTGCTGACGTCCTCTTGCTTCCGTAAGGGGGCCGAGAGCCGCCGTCGTCACGGAGTGTGCGGGGCGCCATCATTGCCTATCTGGCAGAGCGAGCCAGATGGGACGCCGGTCTTGTTCCCCATAGCCTGAGTCAGCTCGGGGTAGGGTAATGATGGCGCCTCCTATCGACGTGGTCGGTCCACGCCCTAGGCTGGGCGAGGTGGAGGCTCCTCCGAGGTCGAGGTCGAGTCTGTCCTCCGTGGTCGTGGTCGAGTCCGAGCCCCTGGGTCGGGCGAGGCGGAGACCGTCGGCTGAGGCCAGGGCTGAGTCTGAGCCCTGGGGTCGGGCGAAGCGGAGTCCGTCTTCTTCCGGGGCTGAGCCCGAGTCTGAGCCCTGGGGTCGGGCAGAGCGGAGTTCGCCGTCTTCCGGGGCTGAGCCCGAGTCCGAGCCTTGGGTCTGGCGGAGTGGAGTTCACCGTCTTCTGGGGCCAAGCCCGAGTCCGAGCCCTAGGTCGGGCGGAGCGGAGTTCGTCGTCTTCCGGGACTGAGCCCGTGTCCGAGCCCTGGGTCGGGCGGAGCGGAGTTCGTCGTCTTCCGGGACTGAGCCCATGTCCGAGCCCTGGGTCGGGCGGAGCGGAGTTCGCCGTCTTCCGGGGCCGAGCCCGAGTCCGAGCCCTAGGTGTGGCAGAACCACCCGAATTATTCCAGCTTAAGTGCCTAAGTCATGCCTCATGGGCCGTGACACACTTAAATCGGAATAACCCGTTAGTCCTTCAGATCTAGTCTGATAGAGCCACTTAACCAGGATCAAATTCCACAATCTCACTCGAAGGTGAGTCACAGAAGAAATACAATAAAACAGGAAACCTCAAATTAAGTACTGAATTATTACATAAATCGGAGTTCTGGAGTAGCAAATAAAGTTTATAATGTAAAGTGCAGCGGATAATCGATGTCGTCGGTAATGAGGAAATGGGCAAGGCCTAGCCCACTACTCCTCATGCTCCTCTCCTGCCGGAGCAACGTCCCACTCGACCGTCCAACCCGGTGGCAGGGTGGTAGGCCAAGTCACACCATCAACCAGATCCTGCATGGTACCTGCAAAAATGGTGCCACAAGCAAGGCTGAGTATACTAATACTCAGCTAGACTTACCCGGTGTGAGGAGTCTACTCCTCTACCTCTAGACTATGCAGCTGTTTGGCTGAGGGGTTTGGTTTGCCAAAGCACTAGCTGTTACTAAAATCAATCTTTAGCTTTTCAATTTTTATCATCATTAACCTAGCTAGATTTGCTCCTTCTAAGCATACATGGTAACAATCATTTAGTTCAAACAACAAGTTATCTCATATAACCACATTTCACTTCTTACTCGATGCAGTACAAGGAATCAAGCAGTCTCATTAGCTGCGAGAAGCAGACGATTCGAATCGAGTTTTAACCTTGCAAGGTAAACCTAAACACACGGCATGTCAGGGTACTCCGACCCCACACATGACAACCGTCCCCACTGATTCCCCGTTCGCGTCCAGGCCTCACCGCCTTGGCATATAATGCTCCACTGACCCCGGCTGCCGCCGTGCAGTGACCGCACTTGTACCCACCATAGCTAGCATGGGAGACCCAGTCTCAGGTCGCATGAGGGATAAAGTCCGCGCCCGGCTTCACTCAGGTACTAGGTTTACCGGTTACCATTTTTCCCGGCATGTGTTTAGTACGTTCAAAAGCTTGACTCAGGTATCCACACATTAATCCTTAATTCATTTTCCCGTCTCATGGACAAGGCATCCTCCCTGGATCCAAGGCCATAGACCAACATCTATCCCGTTATCAAGATGAATACAATCAATTCCTGACCTCGCGCGAGTGCTAGAAAAATCACTCGACTTCTACCGAGATCCTGATTAGCAAGCAACTACTCGACCTAGCATACTAGTATTCATCTCAAAAAGGAGTCCTAAGTTCATGCATCTAGAGGTTTCAAGCAATTCCTATACTTAAGTGCACATTACAAACCTACAAGCATTAAGTGTAGTAAAGTAGCATATAATAATAGGTTATGCATAAAACCGGGGCTTGCCTTCAATTGCTGGGGCTGCGGGGAGATCCTCAATAGCAGCCTCTGAAGCCTGCTCTTGGTCCTCCTCTTGGACAGGTCCTTGCTCGGGGATGAGCACGTACTCTCCGTCGGCAATATTACAATCTAATGAATGCAATGCGTAAGATATATGCATGATATGATATGTGCTTTTAGAAATCACAACTTAAAAGGTGTATAATCTTTCTTGAGTTAAACAAAGTTAACTTTACTTATGCAAGACCCTTGGGTGGTATACTTGGTAAATTAAGTTAAACTTTAGCTAAGGCAAGTGGTAGATTTTACTTTTAGGGGTTCCACTGAATTCTTTTTAAGTCTTAGGGATGATTGATAAGCACTCAAGTTAGACTGATTGAAGTGGGGTTTAGCTCTTCTTTCCTTTTTTTTTTATTCTCCTTAGTGCTTTGGGGTAGGTTGAACTACAAGTTGCTTTTATAAACTTCTAAAAATTCTGTAAAACTTATAGTGGCTTGCTACTGGTGTGTGTTTCTCTGTCTTAAAATTTGGGGATCAGAAAGTGAATAGTTTTCTCTGCACAAAATTATCAAACTTTAGGGTAGAAGGGGTGCTTTGAACTACAACCATTATTTAACAGTGGGTAATTCTTCAGAACTTATTTTTGCTGGCTTTTAGGTGTTATAACATGACTTGATACAAATTTCTAGCCATTAATACCTTTTAATTATTTTTCTATGGTTTTCTCAAGTTTCTAGCCAAATAGGTGCTTTCTACTACCACTATGTTTGAAAAATATCAAACAACAGAGTTCTTATTTTTCTTAGTTATTGTTTTGTGCAAGAGCAATCATTCTGAAGTTTGGCATCTTTTTGCTTAAGGGAAGGGGTGGGGTGCATTATTTGAATTAAATGGCCTTTCCCTCAAATCATTAGCAAAAGGTAAGAGTTTGCTTCTTTTTCATGGGTTTGCATTTTTCTCTGGTAGTTTACCTCATCATGGACTTAGCTAATTTTTGGTTGCCCATTATCACATTATTTGAGGTTGTTCATGATTTAGTTGGAAAATGCCTTATTATCACCTTGTTTTTATTTCCCTTACTTAAAAAGTTGGGCTGAGGTGCCCTATATTTTTGTAGTGGGGCTCTGGTGGTTATAAGTTCACTGAATTTTTGTTGAGCATTTTGGTTATAGTTTTGCCTCTTTAATAATTGATTCTCAGTCTTATTTAGGCTAAACAAATCATTTTAATTTAAAACTGGTCCAAATTAATGGTCTCTGTATTTTTCCAAAGTTCTCTGTTACATAAGTAAACTAGGAAAAATAATATTAATCACTGTTCATTAATTCCTAATATCTTTCTGATTTTCTCTAAGTTTTGGACAAAACATCTTTAAATGAGAAACTACATCATAATTTCTAATGCTGGGGTTCCTACTATTTTTAAACAGTGTCTAAAAGAGGTTTGAATACCCACAAATTTTCTTAAGTCTAGTACAGAAGAAAAACTAATTTTCCTTGATTAAATAAGGTTTAGTGGGTTTCTGTTTTAAATTTTAAACTCTAAAATTTTGAACAGAAAGCATAGGGTTTACTATTTTTAAATGATAGATTGTAATATACAGAGGCTAGCAAAATTGGTTTGACATTTTTTGAGTAAGAATTCATCAAGTTATGAATTTTACAAGTTCTCTGGTCATTTAAAAGAATTTCAGAATCGATTTAAATGAAAATCTACTTTGCACTGGGGTCCCTGGAGGTTTTCTAAGTTTTTCCTCGCGAATCAGTCCTCAGGCTACTATTCACCAGGGTCTCTGACATTGCAGAAAACCCCTCGGGTTCTTCACCTCCTAACCCGAGGTCCTTAGTTTAACTTAAACAGTAGCCGCGGCGGGGAAAAGGGCGGAGGGGCTTACCGGCGGCGATACTGTTCCGGTGAAGTGGTCGAGGATGAAGGGGAGGTCCTAGGGATCACAACGGTGTGCGGAACGCCGTCGGAGATGGCCGGAGTCGGTCGGTCCACGCGCGCAGGCGGGGATACTCGTCGGCGGCGAGGAGACCGGCCTGGCCACGGCGAGGTAGTTCAATTAAACGGGTCAGGGAGGTCCACGGGATGCCAGAGAAGACATGAGCGAGAGGAATTGGGCGGAGACTCACCGGATAACTCGGTCCACGCGCGGCGGCGGAAGACCGAAGTCCGGCGAAGTCGATCTCGGGCCTCCGGTGAAGTCCGGCGGGGTCCGAGGGCTTGGCGAGCTTCACTGGCTGCTGGTGGAGCTGGCCGAAGCACTGGCTTGGCTTGAGGACGGCTGGGGTGGGCTGGCCACGGTGGCCGAAGCTCGGGCGGCAATGGCGGGCGGAAATCAAGCTCGCCGGAGCTAAGGGAAGTGGTTGGCCGGAGAGGGTAAGTGCGGGGCGAAGTGAGGCGCGCCTGGGGAGGCTTTATAGGCGCGGGCGGGTACGGCCGAGGGCGAGGACGCGCGGCGGACGCGACTGGTCGCCGGGGAGCGCGCGCGCGGGTTGGGCGAGCTCTGGCGCGCCGGCCAGGGTCGAACACGTGGGAGCACGCGTTCTGCCCAAGTTCTGGCGCGTGTAGTCGCTCATCCGAGCCTGCTCTCGCCTTGGTCAAAGCACAAAACCTCTTCCCCTCCCTACAAGCTACCATTCTTGTGTGGAGGTCATAGGATTTTGCCTACTGGTTGCAGAGATATGGAGCCAGGAAATCTGGTCTGTCTCCCTGCGCAAATCCGAGGCAAATCCAAGGTTTAGTCGTGTCTAGGGCTCGCGTCCCAATGCCATCTTCTGGCACACGACAGAGGGGTTAGTTAGACACATTTTTGTCAATGGGGCCATTAGGATTCGAGTTAGGGATCAAGGTGAACATCCCTGATCTTTGGATCAAGGTCAGAATTTCAGAAATCTGAATTTCAGAATTCTTATTAAGTCCACACATGGAAAGCTTGATTTGGGGTTTTATTTGAATTATTTTGGCTAAGCTTTCTCAACCTTTCTTGTTTCCCATTAAATATACTTCAATTTTTATAATTGGCTCAACTCAAAATTTTAAACTTTTCCCTCCCTTTTCCTCTCTTTTGAATTTTTGCTCATGGGGCTCATTTTGGGATTTTTAAACTAGGGTTGCATAATCTGATCTTTTAAAGGACTTATTTGCTTTGATCATGACACTTTTGAGTATACACTTGGTGACTTCATTATTACTTAAGTTATTTTGATGCTCATGCTTACTTTGGTTCACATAAAATAATGGCTCTTGGTTTGGCATTTGAGAAAAACCCTGAGTGACACTGGGGTGTCACAGCCTTCCCCCCTTAAAGGAATCTCGTCCCGAGATTCGGGCCAGAGTCCTTTTGGGGTAAAGCGAAGGGTGAGACTGATAGGAAATGGGTGATTATTGCTATTATTAGGATAAACTGCTCTTCGAATGTCATTCTCTTTGCAACTTCAGAAGGAAGTCCTTTTAAGTTTTTCTTTATAGTTACTTCATTCTGAATTAAGATCATATTTTTGGAAATTAGATTCGAAAGGCAGGAGGAGGGGTTGGGGGTGATTACGTACCAGCTTCCTTAGGTAGGCAATCGGGAAAGTTGGATCTCAGGAATTCCTCGGTTTCCCAAGTAGCTTCCTCCTCTGAGTGATTACTCCACTGGACCTTGAACATCTTGATCGATTTAGCCCGCGTTGATCTTTCTTTGCAATCCAGAATCTTGGAGGGGTACTCTTGGTACGAGAGATCTGGCTCTATCTCCAATTCTGGCTCTGCTAAGATTTCAGTCGGCAATCGAATACACTTCTTCAGCTGAGATACATGGAAAACATTGTGAATGGCAGACATCTTTGAAGGTAACTTCAGCTTGTATGCCACGGGTCCACATGCTTCTATGATCTCATAGGGTCCAATGTAACGAGGGGCTAGCTTGCCTTTGATCCCAAACCTCGGCATTCCCTTGGTGGGTGATACCTTGAGGTATACAAAACTTCCCACCTCGAACTGGAGAGGTTTCCTTCTTCTATCATGATAACTCTTCTGTCTGGCCTGAGCAGCTTCTAGATTCTTCCTGATTAGCTTGACTTTCCTTTCGGCTTCAGTCACTAAGTCAGGTCCAAAAACTTCTCTTTCACCAGACTGAGACCAATTGAGTGGTGTCCTGCACCTTCTTCCGTAGAGAGCTTCAAAAGGTGCCATCTTTAGGCTGGATTGATAACTATTGTTATAAGCAAACTCTGCCAAGGAGAGGTGCTTATCCCAGTTCTTGCCACAATCGATCGCACAAGCTCTCAGCATATCTTCCAGAATCTGGTTTACCCTTTCCGTCTGACCATCAGTCTGTGGGTGGTAAGCTAAACTCCTGATTAGCTTGGTTCCCAAAGACTTTTGCAGTTGTTCCCAAAATCTGGCAACAAATTGGGCTCCTCGGTCAGAAACAATGGTCCGAGGTAATCCGTGCAAACACACGATCCGGTCGATATACAATTATGCATATCTCTGAGCCTTATCAGTGGTGTGCACAGGAAGAAAATGTGCCACTTTCGTCAATCGGTCCACAATAACCCAAATTGAATCATGATGACAAGAGGTGTTGGGCAGACCCACAATGAAATCCATGCTGATGTCGTCCCACTTCCACGAAGGTACGGGTAGTGGTTGCAAAGCTCCAACTGACTTCAAGTGGCTTGCCTTTACCCTCTGACAGGTGTCACATTCTGATACATACTGGGCTATTTCCCTCTTCATTCTGGTCCACCAGTACAAAGGCTTCAAATCATGGTACATCTTGGTGCTTCCCGGATGCATAGAGAATTTGGAGAGATGAGCTTCATCCAAAATTTTCCTCTTGAGATCCTGGTCTTTAGGAATTACCAATCTGCTTTTGAACCATAACACACCCTTCCCATCCTGGCGGAAACAATTATACTTCTCAACCTTCTGATGGAGATTCTTCTTGATAATCTGCACTCCCTTGTCACTGAGCTGGGCCATGATAATCTGGTCTTGCAAGCCTGGCTCAACAGAAATGTGAGACAAAGAACCAGAAGAAATCACTTCAATTTGCATCTTGCTCAACTCATCACACAAGGTGTTAATGCGAGAATCCATCAGAACACAGTTGCACTGCAACTTCCGACTCAAGGCATCGGCTACCACATTAGCGTTCCCTGGGTGATAATGTACCTCCTGGTCATAATCCTTGATCAGCTCTAGCCATCTTCTCTGCCTCATGTTAAGATCAGCCTGAGTAAAAATGTACTTAAGGCTCTTATGATCAGTGAAGATGTTGCAGTGGGTTCCCATTAGATAGTGCCTCCACATCTTCAATGCATGAACCACTGCTGCTAACTCAAGGTCATGAGTGGGATAATTTTGCTCATGAGGCCTGAGTGCTCTTGAAGCATAAGCAATGACTCGGTTGTCTTGCATCAAGACACAACCTAGCCCGGTGCCCGAGGCATCACAATATACATCAAAGGGTTTGCTGCTGTCGGGTTGCGCCAATACTGGTGCTGTGGTCAGATGCTGCCTTAATGCATGGAAGGCATCTTCGCACTTCTGACTCCACACAAATTTGACTTCTTTCTTTAGCAACTCAGTAATAGGCTTCGCAATTCGAGAGAAGTCCGGAATAAATCTTCGGTAATAACCAGCTAATCCCAGAAAACTCCGAATCTGGCGAACAGTTGTTGGTGGCTTCCAGTTCATCACCTCTTGCACTTTGTCAGGATCAACAGCTATTCCAGCCTGAGAGATAGTGTGACCCAAGAATTTGATTTCTTTTAGCCAAAAATCACACTTGGATAACTTGGCATAAAGGTGGTGCTCTCGCAGACGTTGAAGCACTACTTGCAAATGCCCGGCATGTTCTTCTTCGTTCTTTGAGTACACCAGAATGTCATCGATGAAAACCACCACGAACTTATCCAATTCCGGCATGAAAACAGAATTCATCAGATACATGAAATATGCTGGTGCATTTGTCAGCCCGAATGACATCACCAAGAATTCATATAGCCCATATCTGGTTGAGAATGCCGTCTTCGGAATATCACTCGCTCGTATTTTGATCTGATGGTAGCCAGAGCGAAGGTCTATCTTGGAAAACACCTTGGCTCCGACCAACTGGTCAAAGAGAACATCAATACGAGGCAAAGGATACTTGTTCTTGATAGTTACCGCATTAAGAGGGCGGTAATCTATACACAGCCTCAAGCTTTCATCCTTCTTCTTCACAAACAGTGCTGGACATCCCCAAGGCGAAGTGCTTGGGCGAATGAAACCCTTATCCAGCAATTCTTGCAATTGCTTCTTCAATTCTGCCAACTCAGCGGGTGGCATTCGGTAGGGCCTCTTGGAAATCGGGGCCGTTCCCGGTTGCAACTCGATGGCGAATTCAATATCTCGGTTCGGTGGCATTCCTGGCAATTCATCAGGAAAGACATCTGCATACTCACAGACCACTGGGATCTTCTTCAGGGGTAGCTCCGTCATAGAGAAGGCACATGACTGAGAAGAACCCTGACTAGGCAAAATCAAGGTGAAATTCCCGCAGAAAGGGGAATTAACTTCCATGGTACGGTTGGCTACATCAAGCACAACTTGGTGCAAGGTCATCCAATTTGCCCCTAGAATAATGTCCACATTCTCCAATCCCAACACAAGAAGAGTGGTTTTGATCATGTGGCTTCCTAGTTGAATAGGCACACTTTGGTTTAATTGATTAGTTGCAATTTTACCCCCAGGTGTGACTATCATGAATGACCCTTTTGAATGAGAGAATGGCAGTTTGCATTTAGCACTGAACCTTTGGCTAATGAAACTATGAGATGCACCAGAATCAAACAGAATTAAAGCAGGTTGATTATAAACTGAAAAGATACCAGTCATGATAGGAGCTCCTTCTGGCACTTCCTCAAGAGCAGTGAAGTTGAGCTTCCCTTGCCTGACTTGCACCTTCTGCTTTCTTCCCTTGTCTTGATTTGGTGCTGGCATCTGCCTCTGCTGGTTCCTGGGACAATTCTTGGCATAGTGGCCCACATTGCCACAAGTGAAACACTTGTTCCCATTGCCCTGGCGGAACTGCTGCTGCTGAGGCTGATTGTTCCTTGGGGCGGGAGCTGGGTAGCGGTTGGGTGTCGGCTGCTGCTGCTGCTGAGGTGGCCTGATCACCCATCTGCCTGCCTGCTGCTGAAAACCCCTGCTCTGATTGTGAGAAACAATCCAGAACCTCTGAGCTTGAGCGGATGGTGCTGCCATTGGTGCCTTTCTCTTCTTCTCTGCCCGGTGAGCAACAATGCAATCCTCCTGGGAGATGGCCATGTTGACCAACTCATTGAAGCTATCAGCCCGGACAGTGTTGAGTCGTTCCCGCAGCTTGGTATTGAGACCCCTGCGGAAGCGATCCCTCTTTTTCTCATCAGAATCAGCATGATACCCTGCATACTGGCATAAGTCATTGAAGGCTTGCGCATACTGCAGTACCGTGCGGGTTCCTTGATTGAGGGCTAGAAACTCATTCAACTTCCGATCAAGAATGCCAGCTGGAATGTGGTGTCCTCTGAAGGCAGTCTTGAATTCCTCCCAAGATACCTCACGATCATCAGGGAGCATAGCACGGAAGTGATCCCACCAAGTCCGAGCAGATCCGCGAAGCTGCTGCGCGGCGAAGCGGGTCTTGGTAGCATCAGGGCAGTCTCCCGTGAGGAGGGGAAACTTGGACTCGACGACGCGAAGCCATACGTCGGCGTCCAACGGATCCTCTGCCTTGGTGAACAAGGGCGGCTGCGTGCTCAGAAACTCCTGGTATGTCGCCATAGCCGGAGGTCGCTGAGGCTGGCCTCCACCATGCTGCTGGGGGTGGGGCTGCCGCTGCAAGAGCTGTCGCAGAATCTCATTCTGCTGGGCCATCAGCTCCTGCACTGTGGGAGCTGGAGGAGGTGGCGGGGGAACTTGCTCGTTCTGCCCGCGACGCTGCCTAGCTGCCATCTGAAAACAGAGATTGTCGCCATTGTTATCCCAACTCACAATTTCGAACGGCAAGATATCATTTCATATAGAAGAAAAAGAACGCCATGATCATAATATCAGGTTCGAAATGAAGATAACATGGTGACAAGGATCCCACAGATTCCAAAAGTTCACAGGATTACATTAATCAGGGGAAAGTACCCACAAGCCTAGTCCAAAATATGATGCTACTAAGCTCGCATAGGTTTCTATCCACCTAAAATGTCGAAGTGACTGCTTAACCCTGAGCGGTGGAAGCGACACTGGATGCGGGTGAAGGGGGCATCGCGGAGGTAGTCCCATTGGCACCAGGGGCTGGTCCTAGCTCCTCGGGAGCCTCTTCTCCCTCGCTTCCTGCTTCATTGGCCTCCATCTCCAGGTGGTGCATGTCCAAGTGGTCGTTTGCTTCCTCGAGTTCCCTCTGCACATCGTGAAGCTGGTTCTCCAAGACATCAATAGTGTTGTCTCGGATCTCCACTTGCTGCTCCAGGGTAGCGATACGCTGGTTCAGCCTCTCCACCTGCAGATCCTTTTCCACCAACTCTGTGGATATGTCGACCACAAAATCTTCCCGACTGTCGAGAGTGAGCTTGGCAGTCCGAGCGGTGTTGGCAAGAAGTGTCATAGCATCGCTCTGAAGGGCCTGAAGGCGGTACAGCGCACTCATGCACTGAACAGTGACCCTCCCAACCAAGTCAGGATACATGGCCCACACATCCTTCACATGGCTCACGCGGTTACACCACATGGGATCATCCTTCCTCTCAGCAGGGAAGAGTCCCAAGGGGTGCATCACCATCTCCAGGGGATGATAGCCACAGAAAGTTGTCAGGGCCTTCATGGCTGCTGCCTCAACGGTGTCGTCCGTCCTGAGTCCAATCGTCTCAGAGTCAAGAGAACGCCAACCCGGCTGAAGGGGATGAGCCTCCAAAGTCAGCCAGACCCGACAACGAGGTACCCGATGCTCCTCATACAACTGCACCGTGTACAAAGGGGGCGTAGGGTAACCGGCGGAGTTAAGCACTTCCCACAAGATGGAGGGAAAGCCATCGCGAGAAAGGAAGTCGGAACTGAAACGAGAGTCTCCTCCACTAGCGGGGGTGGGTGAATTCATCTGCGGAAGGGAATCCAAGATAAAGATTATGGTGGAAGGAAAAAGAAAAAGAGAGCCCGAATGGTTTTAAAGAAAAAGGGGTTAGCTCAAATTTTAATTTCTCCTTATGTTTTATAATGTATGCATGCTGGAAGAAACGTTGCCTCTTAAAAAGAAAATAGGGTGCCTTTTTAGGGCATCCTAAAATACAGGTATTGGCCCACTGGGCCTAATTAATTAGCCACCTATTTCCCTCTATGCCTAAGGCCTTTCGTCCTAGGTCTAGCGGTCTAGTCCTGACGATCTATAGCAATTTCTAGGCAAGTTTTAGATTTTGAAAATTGGTATTCATGGTTTATTGTTTTTCTCTGTGGTGGAATTTGCTCCGATACCAGCTGTGGCAGAACCACCCGAATTATTCCAGCTTAAGTGCCTAAGTCATGCCTCACGGGCCGTGACACACTTAAATCGGAATAACCCGTTAGTCCTTCAGATCTAGTCTGATAGAGCCACTTAACCAGGATCAAATTCCACAATCTCACTCGAAGGTGAGTCACAGAAGAAATACAATAAAACAGGAAACCTCAAATTAAGTACTGAATTATTACATAAATCGGAGTTCTGGAGTAGCAAATAAAGTTTATAATGTAAAGTGTAGCGGATAATCGATGTCGTCGGTAATGAGGAAATGGGCAAGGCCTAGCCCACTACTCCTCATGCTCCTCTCCTGCCGGAGCAACGTCCCACTCGACCGTCCAACCCGGTGGCAGGGTGGTAGGCCAAGTCACACCATCAACCAGATCCTGCATGGTACCTGCAAAAATGGTGCCACAAGCAAGGCTGAGTATACTAATACTCAGCTAGACTTACCCGGTGTGAGGAGTCTACTCCTCTACCTCTAGACTATGCAGCTGTTTGGCTGAGGGGTTTGGTTTGCCAAAGCACTAGCTGTTACTAAAATCAATCTTTAGCTTTTCAATTTTTATCATCATTAACCTAGCTAGATTTGCTCCTTCTAAGCATACATGGTAACAATCATTTAGTTCAAACAACAAGTTATCTCATATAACCACATTTCACTTCTTACTCGATGCAGTACAAGGAATCAAGCAGTCTCATTAGCTGCGAGAAGCAGACGATTCGAATCGAGTTTTAACCTTGCAAGGTAAACCTAAACACACGGCATGTCAGGGTACTCCGACCCCACACATGACAACCGTCCCCATCGATTCCCCGTTCGCGTCCAGGCCTCACCGCCTTGGCATACAATGCTCCACTGACCCCGGCTGCCGCCGTGCAGTGACCGCACTTGTACCCACCATAGCTAGCATGGGAGACCCAGTCTCAGGTCGCATGAGGGATAAAGTCCGCGCCCGGCTTCACTCAGGTACTAGGTTTACCGGTTACCATTTTTCCCGGCATGTGTTTAGTACGTTCAAAAGCTTGACTCAGGTATCCACACATTAATCCTTAATTCATTTTCCCGTCTCATGGACAAGGCATCCTCCCTGGATCCAAGGCCATAGACCAACATCTATCCCGTTATCAAGATGAATACAATCAATTCCTGACCTCGCGCGAGTGCTAGAAAAATCACTCGACTTCTACCGAGATCCTGATTAGCAAGCAACTACTCGACCTAACATACTAGTATTCATCTCAAAAAGGAGTCCTAAGTTCATGCATCTAGAGGTTTCAAGCAATTCCTATACTTAAGTGCACATTACAAACCTACAAGCATTAAGTGTAGTAAAGTAGCATATAATAATAGGTTATGCATAAAACCGGGGCTTGCCTTCAATTGCTGGGGCTGCGGGGAGATCCTCAATAGCAGCCTCTGAAGCCTGCTCTTGGTCCTCCTCTTGGACAGGTCCTTGCTCGGGGATGAGCACGTACTCTCCGTCGGCAATATTACAATCTAATGAATGCAATGCGTAAGATATATGCATGATATGATATGTGCTTTTAGAAATCACAACTTAAAAGGTGTATAATCTTTCTTGAGTTAAACAAAGTTAACTTTACTTATGCAAGACCCTTGGGTGGTATACTTGGTAAATTAAGTTAAACTTTAGCTAAGGCAAGTGGTAGATTTTACTTTTAGGGGTTCCACTGAATTCTTTTTAAGTCTTAGGGATGATTGATAAGCACTCAAGTTAGACTGATTGAAGTGGGGTTTAGCTCTTCTTTCCTTTTCTTTTTATTCTCCTTAGTGCTTTGGGGTAGGTTGAACTACAAGTTGCTTTTATAAACTTCTAAAAATTCTGTAAAAATTATAGTGGCTTGCTACTGGTGTGTGTTTCTCTGTCTTAAAATTTGGGGATCAGAAAGTGAATAGTTTTCTCTGCACAAAATTATCAAACTTTAGGGTAGAAGGGGTGCTTTGAACTACAACCATTATTTAACAGTGGGTAATTCTTCAGAACTTATTTTTGCTGGCTTTTAGGTGTTATAACATGACTTGATACAAATTTCTAGCCATTAATACCTTTTAATTATTTTTCTATGGTTTTCTCAAGTTTCTAGCCAAATAGGTGCTTTCTACTACCACTATGTTTGAAAAATATCAAACAACAGAGTTCTTATTTTTCTTAGTTATTGTTTTGTGCAAGAGCAATCATTCTGAAGTTTGGCATCTTTTTGCTTAAGGGAAGGGGTGGGGTGCATTATTTGAATTAAATGGCCTTTCCCTCAAATCATTAGCAAAAGGTAAGAGTTTGCTTCTTTTTCATGGGTTTGCATTTTTCTATGGTAGTTTACCTCATCATAGACTTAGCTAATTTTTGGTTGCCCATTATCACATTATTTGAGGTTGTTCATGATTTAGTTGGAAAATGCCTTATTATCACCTTGTTTTTATTTCCCTTACTTAAAAAGTTGGGCTGAGGTGCCCTATATTTTTGTAGTGGGGCTCTGGTGGTTATAAGTTCACTGGATTTTTGTTGAGCATTTTGGTTATAGTTTTGCCTCTTTAATAATTGATTCTCAGTCTTATTTAGGCTAAACAAATCATTTTAATTTAAAACTGGTCCAAATTAATGGTCTCTGTATTTTTCCAAAGTTCTCTGTTACATAAGTAAACTAGGAAAAATAATATTAATCACTGTTCATTAATTCCTAATATCTTTCTGATTTTCTCTAAGTTTTGGACAAAACATCTTTAAATGAGAAACTACATCATAATTTCTAATGTTGGGGTTCCTACTATTTTTAAACAGTGTCTAAAAGAGGTTTGAATACCCACAAATTTTCTTAAGTCTAGTACAGAAGAAAAACTAATTTTCCTTGATTAAATAAGGTTTAGTGGGTTTCTGTTTTTAATTTTAAACTCTAAAATTTTGAACAGAAAGCATAGGGTTTACTATTTTTAAATGATAGATTGTAATATACAGAGGATAGCAAAATTGGTTTGACATTTTTTGAGTAAGAATTCATCAAGTTATGAATTTTACAAGTTCTCTGGTCATTTAAAAGAATTTCAGAATCGATTTAAATGAAAATCTACTTTGCACTGGGGTCCCTGGAGGTTTTCTAAGTTTTTCCTCGCGAATCAGTCCTCAGGCTACTATTCACCAGGGTCTCTGACATTGCAGAAAACCCCTCGGGTTCTTCACCTCCTAACCCGAGGTCCTTAGTTTAACTTAAACAGTAGCCGCGGCGGGGAAAAGGGCGGAGGGGCTTACCGGCGGCGAGACTGTTCCGGTGAAGTGGTCGAGGATGAAGGGGAGGTCCTGGGGATCACAACGGTGTGCGGAACGCCGTCGGAGATGGCCGGAGTCGGTCGGTCCACGCGCGCAGGCGGGGATACTCGTCGGCGGCGAGGAGACCGGCCTGGCCACGGCGAGGTAGTTCAATTAAACGGGTCAGGGAGGTCCACGGGATGCCAGAGAAGACATGAGCGAGAGGAATTGGGCGGAGACTCACCGGATAACTCGATCCACGCGCGGCGGCGGAAGACCGAAGTCCGGCGAAGTCGATCTCGGGCCTCCGGTGAAGTCCGGCGGGGTCCGAGGGCTTGGCGAGCTTCACTGGCTGCTGGTGGAGCTGGCCGAAGCACTGGCTTGGCTTGAGGACGGCTGGGGTGGGCTGGCCACGGTGGCCGAAGCTCGGGCGGCAATGGCGGGCGGAAATCAAGCTCGCCGGAGCTAAGGGAAGTGGTTGGCCGGAGAGGGTAAGTGCGGGGCGAAGTGAGGCGCGCCTGGGGAGGCTTTATAGGCGCGGGCGGGCACGGCCGAGGGCGAGGACGCGCGGCGGACGCGACTGGTCGCCGGGGAGCGCGCGCGCGGGGGTTGGGCGAGCTCTGGCGCGCCGGCCAGGGTCGAACACGTGGGAGCACGCGTTCTGCTCAAGTTCTGGCGCGTGTAGTCGCTCATCCGAGCCTGCTCTCGCCTTGGTCAAAGCACAAAACCTCTTCCCCTCCCTACAAGCTACCATTCTTGTGTGGAGGTCATAGGATTTTGCCTACTGGTTGCAGAGATATGGAGCCAGGAAATCTGGTCTGTCTCCCTGCGCAAATCCGAGGCAAATCCAAGGTTTAGTCGTGTCTAGGGCTCGCGTCCCAATGCCATCTTCTGGCACACGACAGAGGGGTTAGTTAGACACATTTTTGTCAATGGGGCCATTAGGATTCGAGTTAGGGATCAAGGTGAACATCCCTGATCTTTGGATCAAGGTCTGAATTTCAGAAATCTGAATTTCAGAATTCTTATTAAGTCCACACATGGAAAGCTTGATTTGGGGTTTTATTTGAATTATTTTGGCTAAGCTTTCTCAACCTTTCTTGTTTCCCATTAAATATACTTCAATTTTTATAATTGGCTCAACTCAAAATTTTAAACTTTTCCCTCCCTTTTCCTCTCTTTTGAGTTTTTGCTCATGGGGCTCATTTTGGGATTTTTAAACTAGGGTTGCATAATCTGATCTTTTAAAGGACTTATTTGCTTTGATCATGACACTTTTGAGTATACACTTGGTGACTTCATTATTACTTAAGTTATTTTGATGCTCATGCTTACTTTGGTTCACATAAAATAATGGCTCTTGGTTTGGCATTTGAGAAAAACCCTGAGTGACACTGGGGTGTCACACTAGGGTCGGGCGAGGCGAAGTTTCTTATGACGCCCGAGGCCGGCCTTTGCTGCTGTCAGCCTAACTCTGTCGGGTGACTCAGCAGTCGAAGCGGCGCAGGCGGCGCTGTCCTCTTGTCAGACCGGTCAGTAGAGCGGCGAAGTGACTGCGGTCACTTCGGCCCTGTCGACTGGAGGGCGTGCGTCAGGATAAAGGTGTCAGGCCACCTTCGCATTAAATGCCCCTGCGATTTGGTCGGTCGGCGTGGCGATGTGGCCAAGGTTGCTTCTCGGTGAAGACTGGGCCTCGGGCGAGCCGGTAGTGTGCCCGTTGCTGGAGGGGGGTCCTCGGGCGAGACGTAGGTTCTCCGGGGTCGGCTTCCCTTGCCCGAGGCTAGGCTCGGGCGAGGCACGATCATGTCCCTTGAATGGACCGATCCTTGGCTTAATCGCACCGATCAGGCCTTTGCAGCTTTGTGCTGATGGGGGTTACCAGCTGAGATTTAGGGGCCTTAAGGGTACCCCTAATTATGGTCCCCGACAGTAGCCCCCGAGCCTCCAAGGGAGTACTAATACTCGCTTGGAGGCTTTTGCCGCACTTTTTTGCAAGGGGACCAGCCTTTTTCAGTTGCATTCTGTTCCGGTGGGTGCGCGCGAGCGCACCCACCGGGTGTAGCCCCCGAGGCCTCGGAGGAGTAGTTTTACTCCTTCGAGGTCTTAGTGCGCTTCGCAACACTTCGGTTGGTCTAGTTGTTCCCTCATGCGAGCTGGCTGTAGCCCGAGTGCACGGTCGGGTCCCAAGTTCTCGGGCTGGTATGTTGACGCTGTCAACGGTTTGGCCGGAGCCGGGTTTGCGAGAGCAGCCCCCGAGCCTCTGCACAGGGCGAGAGGACGGTCAGGGACAGACTCGACTTTTTTACATATGCCCCTGCGTCGCCTTTCTGCAAGGAGGAGGGGGGAAAGCGCCATGTTGCCCTCAGGTGGCGCCGAACATGGTGTCTCCGGTGAGCTGCTGGCGGGTAATCCGAGCGGACGTCCGTGCCCCATTTGATAGGGGTCGGCTAGAGGCCTAGAGGCACGCCCAAAAGTACCTGCGGGTGATCTGCCGGACCCGGTCCCCTGTCGACGGGGTCCGAGGGCTCGATGCCTCCCTCTGACGGGATTCCATTACAAGATCGCTCCCGCTGGTCTCGGAAATGTCCTAGGGTACCTCGGGAGCGCAGCTCGAGCCTTGGTTATGTATCGAACGTACCCATGGTCATCCCTTGCTCTGTGTCTGAGGCGACTGTGAACCCTTCGAGGGCCAGCCTACGAACCCCTGATCAGTAGTGGGCGCGGAGCCCGAGTGGCCTGAGGCGGCCGTTGAACCCTCCGAAGGGCCGGCCATCAAACCTCTGACCAGTAGTGGGTGTGGAGCCCACGTGCTCTGAGGCGGCTGTCGAACCCCTCCGAGGGGCCAGCCTTCGAACCTCTGATCAGTAGGGAGGCTCGGAGCCTGTTTCCTTCACGGAGAAGGGTCCTTTTCAGGGTATCCCCCTTTCCCGGTCCCTGTTGAGAGAAAGAGGAAAAGGGAAAGGACACGAAATCGAATGACGCGGCGTACCTCTTTCGACATGGTCATTATGGCGAAGGCGAAGCGTCGCTTGCTTCTCCCGCCTGAGACGCCGCCTGTCCCGCCGCGAAGTTAATGCGACGGGGCGAGCGGTTCGCGGGGCGGCCGTTGCGCGAGCCGTTCGAGGAACGGATCACGGGCGTGTCGTCTTCACGCTGTGGGAGAGGGCTTCCCCGTTGCCCCTGGATGGGACATGAGCTTGGCTTCGAAAAGGAGGTGAAGTTGGCCAGAGCCTGGCCGGGTCGTCCACTGGTGGAGCCGACGCCGGAGTTGAGCTGCCGAGGCCACAAGCCGAGCTGATGTCTTTGGGGGGTCAGCTGGCCGAGGCCCCGGGGTGGCCGGCCGAGCCGCCTGCTCGGGCCGGATTCTCGAAGAAGACCCTGGCGGCGATGGCCCGGGCGTGGTGCTGATGTCGTCCTTCAGAGTGGGGGCCCTCCGACCGCGTCGCCGTCCGAGGCTAGGTCAGACCCCGCCGAAGGTGTAGTTGATGCCGAGGGTGCTGCTGCCCCCTTTGGTTGTCGACGTCTGAGCCTGCAGGATCAGGTCGTCTTGTAGTGTGCGTATGTTTTCTGCGGCCGCCGAGGCCTAAACACACCGTCGCCGTGTTGTAAAGCTGCGTTTCTTTTCCTCTTGTTTCGAGTACCCGGACTCACTTGTCGGCAACAGAATTGTTTGTGCGGGCGAGAGTTACTTTTCACGGAAGGTGATGAGTGAGGTATCCGTATCCCAGAGGCATAGGAATCCCTCGGCTCGGTCGGCCTTACCACTTACGCGCGCTCTTACTCGTCCATAGGGTTCTGTTACCGACGCAGTCGAGAAGGCCCGAAAAATCATTTCGGCAGAGGAGCTTCTCGAGCATGAAGACTTGTTCGGTCCGTGGAGTCACTTATCCGAGCGCGAGTTACTTATCACAGAAGGTGATGAGTGAGGTATCCGTATCCTGGAGGCGTAGGAGTCCCTCGGCTCGGTCAGCCTTGGCTGCTTACGTGTACTCCACCGTTTTCAGGATCCACTTTTGAAGTAGTCGAAGAGCACGAAAAGCATTCTAGCAGAAAAGATTTTTTTTCTTTTTTCGAGGAAAATTTTGACGCAGAGGGGGTTGCCCCCTTCTAGCCCCCGAGGGAGGGTCGGGCTTTGCCGAGGCAAGGCTGACCCTTCCTTGACGACCAGACTTGGTGTGTGAACGAAGTATACGAGCAACTTGAAAACATCTTAAGGGTAGAAGCAACGTAGCTGTTGGATGTTCCAAGCATTGCTGTAGACCTCGCCTTGGCTGTTGGCCAGCTTGTATGTCCCGGGCTTCAGAACCTTGGCGATGACGAACGGCCCTTCCCAGGGAGGCGTGAGCTTGTGCCGCCCTCGGGCGTCTTGTCGCAGCCGAAGCACCAGGTCGCCCACCTGGAGGTCTCGGGACCTTACCCCTCGGGCGTGGTAGCGTCGCAGGGACTGCTGGTACCGCGCCGAGTGTAGTAAGGCCATGTCCCGAGCCTCCTCCAGCTGGTCCAGTGAGTCTTCTCGGTTGGCTTGGTTGCTTTGGTCGGTGTAGGCCCTCGCCCTCGGGGAACCGTATTCTAGGTCTGTGGGCAAGATGGCCTCGGTCCCATAGACTAGAAAGAACGGTGTGAAGCCCGTGGCTCGGCTCGGCGTTGTCCTCAGACTCCAGACCACCGGGGGGAGTTCCTTCATCCACCGCTTGCCGAACTTGTTGAGGTCGTTGTAGATCCGAGCCTTGAGTCCTTGCAGGATCATGCCGTTGGCCCGCTCCACTTGCCCATTCGTCATGGGGTGAGCTACGGCAGCCCAGTCCACCCAGATGTGGTGACCCTCGCAGAAGTCCAGGAACTTTCTGCCGGTGAACTGGGTACCGTTGTCGGTGATGATGGAGTTCGGGACCCCAAAGCGATGGATGATGTTGGTGAAGAACACCACCGCCTGCTCGGACCTGATGCTGTTTAGGGGTCGGACCTCGATCCACTTGGAGAATTTGTCGATGGCGACCAACAGGTGCGTGTAGCCCCCGGGTGCCTTCTGCAAGGGGCCAACGAGGTCCAGACCCCACACAGCAAACGACCAGGTGATGGGTATTGTTTGCAGAGCTTGAGCGGGCAGGTGGGTCTGCCCCGCGTAGAACTGACACCCTTCGCAGGTGCGGACAATTCTAGTAGCGTCGGCCACCGCCGTTGGCCAGTAGAATCCTTGTCGGAAGGCGTTTCCAACGAGGGCTCGAGGTGTTGCGTGATGGCCGCATGCCCCCGAGTGTATCTCTTGCAAGAGCTGCTGGCCTTCGGCGATAGAAATGCATCGCTGGAGGATGCCTGAGGGGCTGCGGTGGTACAGCTCCTCCCCATCCCCCAGCAAGACGAAAGACTTGGCGCGCCGCGCCAACCACCGAGCTTCGGCTTGGTCGAGGGGCAGCTCCCCTCGGTGGAGATATTGCAGGTACGGGGACTGCCAGCTTTGATTAGGCGTGACCTCGCTTGGTTCCCCTTCGACGCGCAGTGCCTCGCCCTCGGGGGTCGAGGGTACCATGGACCGTGCCGAGGGTACCTCGGACTGGGCCGAGGGTACCTCGGACTGAGCCGAGGGTGCCTCGGGCAGAGCCGAGGGTGCCTCGGGCGGAGCCGAAGGTGCCTCGGGCTCACGCGTGTCCTCGGTCTTGACGGAGGGTTGGTGCAGGTCTCGGGAGAATACGTCCGGGGGAACTGTTGTTCGTCCCGAGGCTATTTTAGCCAGCTCGTCCGCAGTCTCGTTGTAGCGTCGGGCGATGTGGTTGAGCTCGAGCCCGTAGAACTTGTCTTCCAGGCGCCGAACCTCATCGCAGTAGGCTTCCATCTTCGGGTCGCGGCAGTGGGAGTTCTTCATGACTTGGTCGATGACGAGCTGCGAGTCACCGCGAGCGTCGAGGCGTCGGACCCCTAGCTCGATGGCGATTCGCAACCCGTTTACCAGAGCCTCATACTCCGCCACATTGTTGGACGTCGGGAAGTGGAGGCGTAGCACGTAGCGTAAGTGCTTCCCGAGGGGCGAGACGAAGAGGAGGCCTGCGCCGGCCTCTGTCTTCATCAGCGACCCGTCGAAAAACATGGTCCAAAGCTCCGGTTGGATCGGAGCCATCGGGAGCTGGGTGTCGGCCCATTCAGCCACGAAGTCCGCCAGGACCTGGGACTTGATGGCCTTCCGGGGGGCGGACGAGATCGTCTCGCCCATGATCTCCACCGCCCACTTCGCGATCCTACCCGAAGCCTCTCGGGACTGGATGATCTCTCCCAGGGGGAAGGATGACACCACTGTCACCGGATGAGACTCGAAGTAGTGTCGCAACTTCCGCCGTGTCAGGATCACCGCGTACAGCAGCTTCTAGATTTGTGGGTAGCGGATCTTGGTCTCGGACAGTACCTCACTGATGAAGTAGACTGGCCTCTGGACGGGCAGTGCATGCCCTTCTTCTCGTCTCTCAACCACGATTGCGGCGCTAACCACCTGGGTGGTCGCGGCGACGTAGATCAAGAGGGCTTCTCCGGCAGCGGGGGGCACCAAGACGGGCGCGTTCGTGAGGAGCGCCTTCAGGTTCCCGAGGGCTTCCTCGGCCTCGGGAGTCCAAGTGAAGCACTCAGCTTTCCTTAAGAGGTGGTACAGAGGAAGGCCTCTTTCACCGAGGCGGGAGATGAAGCGGCTCAAAGCCGCGAGGCATCCCATAACCCTCTGTACGCCTTTCAAGTCCTTTATTGGCCCCATGCTGGTGATGGCTGCAATCTTCTCCGGGTTGGCTTCGATGCCCCGCTCGGAGACGATGAACCCTAAGAGCATGCCTCGGGGGACCCCGAAGACACACTTTTCGGGATTAAGCTTCACGCCTTTCGCCTTGAGACATCAAAATGTCGCTTCAAGGTCGGAAAGGAGGTCAGAGGCCTTCCTCGTCTTGACTACGATGTCATTGACGTAGGCCTCGACCGTTCGGCCGATGTGTTTGCCAAACACATGGTTCATGCATCGCTGGTACGTCGCCCTAGCATTCCTCAAACCAAACGGCATTGTAACATAGCAGTACATGCCGAAGGGTGTGATGAATGAAGTCGCGAGCTGGTCGGACTCTTTCATCTTGATCTGGTGATACCCTGAGTAGGCATCGAGGAAAGACAGGGTTTCGCACCCAGCAGTGGAATCCATGATCTGATCGATGCGAGGCAGAGGGTAGGGAACCTTCGGACATGCTTTGTTTAGACCAGTGTAGTCTACACACATACGCCATTTCCCCCCTTTCTTTCTTACTAGCACAGGGTTGGCAAGCCATTCGGGATGGAATACCTCTTTGATGAACCCTGCCGCCAGTAGCTTGTGGATCTCTTCGCCTATGGCTCTGCGCTTTTCTTCATCGAATCGGCACAGAGGCTGCTTCACGGGTCGGGCCCCAGCTCGAATATCCAGAGAGTGCTCGGCGACTTCCCTCGGTATGCCGGGCATGTCCGAGGGACTCCACGCGAAAACGTCGGCGTTCGCGTGGAGAAAGTCGACGAGCACTGCTTCCTATTTGGGGTCGAGCTCGGAGCCGATCCGGATCTGCTTGGAGGCGTCGTCGCAGGGGTCGAGAGGGACGGGCTTGACCGTCTCCGCTGGTTCGAAGTTGCCGGCGTGGCGCTTCACGTCGGGCGCCTCCCTAGAGAGGCTCTCCAGGCCAGCGATGAGGGCCTCGGATTCGGCGAGGGCCTCGGCATACTCTATGCACTCCACATCGCATTCGTATGCATGTCGATATGTGGGCCCGACGGTGATGACCCCGTTGGGGCCCGGCATCTTGAGCTTGGGGTAGGTGTAGTTGGGGACGACCATGAACTTGGCGTAGCATGGCCTCCCCAGCACTGCGTGGTAGGTTCCTCGAAACCCGACCACTTCGAATGTGAGGGTCTCCTTTCGAAAGTTGGAGGGCGTCCCGAAGCAGACGGGTAGGTCGAGTTGTCTGAGGGGTTGAACGCGCTTCCCGGCGATGATCCCGTGGAAAGGCGCGGCGCCCGCCCGGACCAAGGACAGATCGATCCGCAGGAGCCCGAGGGTCTCGGCGTAGATGATGTTGAGGCTGCTGCCTCTGTCCATGAGGACCTTGGTGAGCCTGACGTTGCCGATGATGGGGTCGACAACGAGTGGGTATCTCCCCGGGCTCGGCACGTAGTCCGGATGGTCGGCCCGGTCGAAGGTGATGGGCTTGTCGGACCAGTCTAGGTAGACTGGCGCCGCCACCTTTACCGAGCAGACCTCCCGGCGCTCTTGCTTGTGGTGCCGAGCCGAGGCATTCGCCACTTGCCCGTCGTAGATCATGAAGCTGTCGCGTATCTCGGGGAACCCTCCTGCCTTGTGATCTTCCTCCTTGGCGTCGTTGAGGGCCTTGCCACCCTCCGCGGGTGGCCCGGCCTTGTGGAAGTGTCGTCGAAGCATGGCACACTCCTCGAGGGTGTGCTTGACGGGCCCATGATGATAAGGGCATGGCTCCTTGAGCATCTTGTCGAAGAGGTTGGCACCTCCGGGAGGTTTCCGAGGGTTCTTGTGCTCGGCGGCGGCGACAAGATCCGCGTCGGCGGCGTCGCGTTTCGCTTGCGACTTCTTCTTGCCCTTCTTCTTAGTGTCGTGCTGAGTTGACGCCTCGGGAGCATCTTCCGATGGGCGGCCCTGGGGCTGCTTGTCCTTCCGGAAAATGGCCTCAACCGCCTCCTGGCCAGAGGCGAACTTGGTGGCGATGTCCATCAGCTCGCTCGCCCTGGTGGGGGTCTTGCGACCCAGCTTGCTCACCAGGTCGCGGCAGGTGGTGCCGGCGAGGAATGCGCCGATGACATCTGAGTCGGTGACGTTGGGCAGCTCCGTGCGCTGCTTCGAGAATCGCCGGATATAGTCCCGGAGATACTCTCCTGGCTGCTGGCGGCAGCTTCGGAGATCCTAGGAGTTCCCAGGGCGCACGTACGTGCCCTGGAAATTGCCGGCGAAGGCTTGGACCAGGTCGTCCCAGTTGGAGATCTGCCCCGGAAGCAGGTGCTCTAACCAGGCTCAAGCGGTGTCGGAGAGGAACAGGGGGAGGTTGCGGATGATGAGGTTGTCATCGTCCGTTCCACCCAGTTGGCAGGCCAGCCGATAGTCCACGAGCCACAGTTCCGGTCTCGTCTCCCCCGAGTACTTTGTGATAGTAGTCGGGGTTCGGAACCGGGTCGGGAACGGTGCCTGTCGTATGGCGCGGCTGAAAGCCTGCGGACCGGGTGGTTCGGGCGAAGGACTCCGATCCTCCCCGCTGTCGTAGCGTCCCCCACGCCTGGGGTGGTAGCCTCGGCGCGCCCTGTCGTCGAGGTGGGCCCGACGGCTGCGATGATGACGCTCGTTGCCGAGGGGACCTGGGGCCGCAGGCGCTGTGTTGCGCGTGCGCCCGGAGTGGACTGAGGCTTCCCGCGTAAATCGGGAAGTCGCAGCGCGATGTCCCGAGGGGAAACCCTGCCTTCGGGAGGCAGAGCTTTCGGCCCGTCGGACCGCGGCGTCCTCCAGGAGATTCTTGAGCTCTCCCTGGATACGTCGCCCTTCCGTAGTCGATGGCTCCGGCATCGCGCGGAGGAGCATTGCTGCTGCAGCCAGGTTTTGGCCGACTCCGCTGGAATCCAGCGGCGGCCTCACCCTGACGTCGTCGGCGATGCAGTGCTGGATGTCGTGGGGGAGACGGCGCGCTTCTCCGGCCGGGGGTTGGATCGCCCATTCCTGCCCGATGTCCCGGCGGATCGGCACAAGCGTTCCTGCTCCCTCGTCGAGCCTGGCCTGCCTCTCGTGGATTTGCTCGAGCTGTGGGTCAGCACCCCCCGCCGAGACGGGGACCACAGCTAGCTCCCGAAGGATGTCAACACGAGGCGCGGGCCTTGGGGGATCACTGTTTTCTGGCATACCAAGATGGTTGCCTTCGCCGGGACCCCCTAGATCGACATGGAAACATTCACGACTTGGGCCGCGGTCCTCATTGTCGAGGCCGCGGCTGCCATCGGAACAGTCGGAAAGGCAGTAGTCGCATGCGGTCATGAAGTCCCGCACGGCACTGGGGTTACCAAGTCCGGAGAAATCCCAACAGATGTCGGGCTCGCCGTCTTCCTCGGACCCCGAGGGCTCGCAGGTCGAGTCGGCCGTCAGTCGGTCCCAGGGTGACCGCACACGATACGCCAGAGGGTTTGGACTCGCCTCTATGAAAGTGCTCACCGAAGTGGAGTCGCTTGGTGGGCCGAGGCCGAATCCAAAAGACACGAGATGGGAATCGGTCGGTACCTTTCGGTCGACGGTCGGTGACGAGGTCGCATCTGGGACTGACTGCACCGTTGTCTCGGGTACAAGGGTGACGCCCAGCAAGTCCTTTGCGAGCGTGCTGGCGTCGTGCGTTTGCTTGAGATCGGCGTGTCGCGGGGAGGCGGCGCTCGTCTTCGTCTCAGACGCGAGATCGATGCCCGACGCGCCCTCCATTGGGGCGCCGGTGCCGTCGACTCGCTCGACAGCCAACGAGGTGCCGCTTCCCGCTTGGCCTTGGTTGCCTCGCCTCCTCCTCCGTCGGCGGGGGAGGGGACGGGACAAGCCCGAATGTCGTCCTTCCACCTCGTGGGGAAGGCGTCGTTGATTTCCCCGCTGGCGAGCGGGTTGTCGACCGCCATTGTCGCTGTCGCGTGGCGGGGGAAGGAGTATCATGTCGTAGATGCCGTCGAGGGACATGAACTCGAGATTCCCGAAACGGAGCACCGTCCCAGGCTGGAAAGGTTGCTGGAGACTGCCCATCTGGAGCTTGACGGGAAGTTGTTCGTCAACACGCAGCAGGCCCCTACCTGGCGCGCCAACTGTCAGTGTTTCGAAACCCGGGGGGTCCCTGGACCGACGAGTGAATTGTCGCCACGTGCTCCAGCCCAGATGGGTCGACGCAAGGCGGAACGCGAAGGGGGGAAAGGAGGTAGCTGGAGGGAGGCAGGCATAAGAGAGTGTGGATCCCGCGGCCTTCGTGTTAGCCCAGCGCCTGAGTCGGGTGCGCTTGCAGTAGGGGGATACAAGCGTCCACGCGGGAGTGGGAGCGAGAGGCCTTGAGCGAGCGCCGTCCCGTCCTTCCCCGCGTGGGCCAACCCTCTGTAAGAGGGCCCTGGTCCTTCCTTTTATAGGCGTAAGGAGAGGATCCAGGTGTACAATGGGGGGTGTAGCAGAGTGCTACGTGTCTAGCGAAGGAGAGCTAGTGCCCTAAGTACATGCCATCGTGGCAGTCAGAGGGGTTTTGGCACCCGGTTCGTGTGGTGTCGTGGCCGTCGGAGGAGCGCTGGAGCCTGGCAAGAGGGGCAGCTGTCAAGGCTGTCGAGTCCTTGCTGACGTCCTCTTGCTTCCGTAAGGGGGCCGAGAGCCGCCGTCGTCACGGAGTGTGCGGGGCGCCATCATTGCCTATCTGGCGGAGCGAGCCAGATGGGACGCCGGTCTTGTTCCCCGTAGCCTGAGTCAGCTCGGGGTAGGGTAATGATGGTGCCTCCTATCGACGTGGTCGGTACACGCCCTAGGCTGGGCGAGGTGGAGGCTCCTCCGAGGTCGAGGTCGAGTCTGTCCTCCGTGGCCGTGGTCGAGTCCGAGCCCCTAAGTCGGGCGAGGCGGAGACCGTCGGCTGAGGCCAGGGCTGAGTCCGAGCCCTGGGGTCGGGCGAAGCGGAGTTCATCTTCTTCCGGGGCTGAGCCCGAGTCCGAGCCCGGGGGTCAGGCGGAGTGGAGTTCGCCGTCTTCCGGGGCTGAGCCCGAGTCCGAGCCCTGGGTCTGGCGGAGCGGAGTTCGCCGTCTTTCGGGGCCGAGCCCGAGTCCGAGCCCTGGGTCGGGCGGAGCGGAGTTCGCCGTCTTCCGGGACTGAGCCCATGTCCGAGCCCTGGGTCGGGCGGAGCGGAGTTCGCCGTCTTCCGGGGCCGAGCCCGAGTCCGAGCCCTAGGGTCGGGCGAGGCGGAGTTTCTTATGACGCCCGAGGCCGGCCTTGGCTGCTGTCAGCCTAACTCTGTCGGGTGGCTCAGCAGTCGAAGCGGCGTAGGCGGCGCTGTCCTCTTGTCAGACCGGTCAGTAGAGCAGCGAAGTGACTGCGGTCACTTCGGCCCTGTCGACTGGAGGGCGTGCGTCAGGATAAAGGTGTCAGGCCACCTTCGCATTAAATGCCCCTGCGATTTGGTTGGTCGGCGTGGTGATGTGGCCAAGGTTGGTTCTCGGTGAAGACTGGGCCTCGGGCGAGCCGGTAGTGTGCCCGTTGCTGGAGGGGGGTCCTCGGGCGAGACGTAGGTTCTCCGGGGTCAGCTTCCCTTGCCCGAGGCTAGGCTCGGGCGAGGCACGATCATGTCCCTTGAATGGACCGATCCTTGGCTTAATCGCACCCATCAGGCCTTTGCAGCTTTGTGCTGATGGGGGTTACAAGCTGAGATTTAGGGGCCTTGAGGGTACCCCTAATTATGGTCCCCGACACCATGTTTTTCGACGGGTCGCTGATGAAGACGGGGGCCGGCGCGGGCCTGTTCTTCATCTCGCCCCTCGGGAAGCACCTACGCTACGTGCTACGCCTCCACTTCCCGGCGTCCAACAACGTGGCTGAGTACGAGGCTCTGGTAAACGGGTTGCGAATCACCATCGAGCTAGGGGTCCGATGCCTCGACCCTCGCGGTGACTCGCAGCTTGTCATCGACCAAGTCATGAAGAACTCCCACTGCCGCGACCCGAAGATGGAAGCCTACTGCGATGAGGTTCGGCGCCTGGAAGACAAGTTCTACGGGCTCAAGCTCAACCACATCGCCCGACGCTACAACGAGACTGTGGACGAGCTGGCTAAAATAGCCTCGGGGCGAACAACGGTTCCCCCGGACGTATTTTCCCGAGACCTGCGTCAACCCTCTGTCAAGACCGACGACACGCCCGAGCCCGAGAAGGCCTCGGCCCAGCCCGAGGCACCCTCGGCTCAGTCCGAGGTACCCTCGGCTCGGCCCGAGGCACCCTCGGCTCAACCCGAGGCACCCTCGGCTCGGCCCGAGGTACCCTCGGCCCCCGAGGGTGAGGCACTGCGCATCTAGGAGGAGCGGAGCGGGGTCACGCCTAATCAAAACTGGCAGACCCCGTACCTGCAATATCTCCACCGAGGAGAGCTACCCCTCGACCAAGCCGAAGCTCGGCGGTTGGCGCGGCGCGCCAAGTCGTTCGTCTTGCTGGGAGATGGGAAGGAGCTCTACCACCACAGCCCCTCGGGCATCCTCCAGCGATGCATTTCCATCGCCGAAGGCCAGGAGCTCTTACAAGAGATACACTCGGGGGCTTGCGGCCATCACGCAGCACCTCGAGCCCTTGTTGGAAACGCCTTCCGACAAGGTTTCTACTGGCCGACGGCGGTGGCCGACGCCACTAGAATTGTCCGCACCTGCGAAGGGTGTCAGTTCTACGCGAGGCAGACCCACCTGCCCGCTCAGGCTCTGCAGACCATACCCATCACCTGGTCGTTTGTTGTGTGGGGTCTGGACCTCGTCGGCCCCTTGCAGAAGGCACCCGGGGGCTACACGCACCTGTTGGTCGCCATCGACAAATTCTCCAAGTGGATCGAGGTCCGACCCCTAAACAGCATCAGGTCCGAACAGGCGGTGGCGTTCTTCACCAACATCATCCATCGCTTTGGGGTCCCGAACTCCATCATCACCGACAATGGCACCCAGTTCACCGGCAGAAAGTTCCTGGACTTCTGCGAGGATCACCACATCCAGGTGGACTGGGCCGCCGTGGCCCACCCCATGACGAATGGGCAAGTAGAGCGGGCTGACGGCATGATCCTGCAAGGGCTCAAGCCGCGGATCTACAACGACCTCAACAAGTTCGGCAAGCGATGGATGAAGGAGCTCCCCTCGGTGGTCTGGAGTCTGAGGACAACGCCGAGCCGAGCCACGGGCTTCACATCGTTCTTTCTGGTCTATGGGGCCGAGGCCATCTTGCCCACAGACTTAGAATACGGTTCCCCGAGGACGAGGGCCTACACCGACCAAAGTAATCAAGCTAATCGAGAAGACTCACTGGACCAGCTGAAGGAGGCTCGGGACATTGCCTTACTACACTCGGCGCGGTACCAGCAGTCCCTGCGACGCTACCACGCCCGAGGGGTTCGGTCCCGAGACCTCCAGGCGGGCGACCTGGTGCTTCGGCTAAGACAAGACTCCCGAGGGCGACAAAAACTCACGCCTCCTTGGGAAGGGCCGTTCATCATCGCCAAGGTTCTGAAGCCCGGAACATACAAGCTGGCCAACAGTCAAGGCGAGGTCTACAGCAACGCTTGGAACATCCAACAGCTACGTCGCTTCTACCCTTAAGATGCTTCCAAGCTATTCGTACACCCCGTTCACACACAAAGTCTGGTCGTCAAGGAAGGGTCAGCCTTGCCTCGGCAAAGCCCGACCCTCCCTCGGGGGCTAGAAGGGGGGAACCCCCTCTGCGTCGAAATTTTCCTCGAAAAAAGAAAAAAATCTTTTCTGCCAGAATGCCTTTCGTGCTTTTCGACTACTTCGAAAGTGGATCCTGAAAACGACGGAGTACATGTAAGCAGCCAAGGCTGATCGAGCCGAGGGACTCCTACGCCTCTAGGATACGGATACCTCACTCATCACCTTCTGTGATAAGTAACTCGCGCTCGGATAACTGATTCCGCGGACCGAACAAGTCTTCACGCTTGAAAGCTCCTCTGCCAGAACGATTTTTTCGGGCCTTCTCGACTGCGTCGGTGACAGAACACTATGGATGAGTAAGAGTGCGCGTAAGTGGCAAGGCCGACCGAGCCGAGGGATTCCTACGCCTCCGGGATACGGATACCTCACTCATCACCTTCCGTGAAAAGCAACTCTCGCCCGCATAAACAATTCTGTTACCGACGAATAAGTCCGGATACTCGAAACAAGAGGAAAAGAAACGCAGCTTTACAATACGACGATGGTATGTTTGGGCCTCGGCGGCCGCAGAAAACATACACACACTACAAGACAACCCGATCCTGCAGGCTCGGACGTCGACAGTTGAAGGGGGCAGCAGCACCCTCGGCGTCAACTACACCTTCGGCGAGGTCCGACCTAGCCTCGGACGGCGACGCGGTCGGAGGATCTCCTCTGAAGGACGACATCAGCACCACACCTGGGCCATCGCCGCCAGGGTCTTCTCCAGGAATCCGGCTTGAGCAGACGGCTCGGCCGGCCACCCCGAGGCCTCGGCCAGCTGTCCCCCGAAGACATCAGCCCGGCTTGTGGCCTCGACAGCTCAACTCCGGCGTTGGTCCCGCCAGTGGACGACCCGGCCAGGCTCCGATCGACCAAATCTTCTTTTCGAGCCAACTCTGCCTCTGTCCGTGCTGACACCGCTACCTCCGGCTTCGGCTCATCGAAGAGCGGCCGAGGGGTTCCTTTAACTAAGCAAGAGAAGCCTCGGACAGCAAGGTCGACCGAGCCGAGGGACTCCTACGCCTCCGGGATACGGATACCTCACTCATCACCTTCGCACGAGGTGACTCACGCTTGGTGAAGCGGTTCAGATAACCAACAGGCGAGTCTTAATGCTCGAAAATGAGGAAAAAACACGGCTCCGTGCCGAAGATACATACATGTTCAGGCCCCGACAGCCGCAATGAACAAGACACCGGCACTCAAAGTGCCATTACAAACGGAACCCCGATTCCACCTCCGCAGGTACGAACAACCCCACACGATTAGGGGGCCTGCGAAGCAACAGAAGACCGACGAACGGCTCGCCGTCGCCCGCTCCAGCAGCGGCAACGACGACGACTTCTGCTCCGGGGGGCCGAACAGCAGCAGCGATGACCTCAGGGCGGATGCTGCTGCCATGAGGCCCTCGCCCATGCCCTCACTCGAGAAGCAAGGACGGGCAGAAGGCCGTAGAGTTGGAGGTCAGTCCGTGGGCGGCGCCGGCTAGCTCGTCGGTGGAGAAACCTCTTCTGATTGCCGTGGCGGAAGGCGGCGCCAGGAGCGGCTCCGAAGCCACTCGGCTCAGAGAGCCAGGCACGCGGCAGCTGCCAACGCCACGAACGGCGGACGCCCTTCCCCCTGATCACTGAGGGAAGGAGCGGGCCGCCGCCCGCGCAGGGACCGACCCCAACTCGGCACACTCCCCTCCCCAGCACTGATGATGAACATCCTTGAAGCTGAGGGAGGGGCAGAGGCCGCAGCCCGGTTCGCTTCTCCCCGCCATCAAGCTGGGGGTCACCGTCTTGGGTGACCACCGGCGAGGGGATGCAGCCGGGCTGCATGATGAAAATCCTTGAAGCCGAACGATGGCTGAAAGGTACCAGCTTCCACGAAGTTGCGTTCCTCCGACGACAAGGCGGAAGGATTGCGGGCGTCCCCCATCCGGGGGCTCGGAAGGTGGAAAGACACGGTGCATAAGAGAGCGCGAAGACATGGTCGTCTCTCAAGGGGGGTCACCCTCCTTTTAAAGGCGACTCTCCCTACTTGCGTCCTCAGCCGTTGCGGGCTGAGTCTTCTCCAACACGCTCCAAGGTCCTCCCCCTATGACACAGGGGCTGGGCCCCACGCGTCATGCAAGCTGGTCCAGGGCAGTAGGAGCCAAACCGCCGCGCGCAGGGCATGCAACTGCCCAGCGGTTACAAGCATTCCTCCACTTTCGCCCAGACCAGCGGGTGAAAGGGTGGACAGCCATGCAGGCGGCATGCAACCGCGCCAAGTGGGCGCTCCCCTCTGACTTCCAACGCACCCAGCATGGAGGCCCAGGCCCACACGTCATGCAACCGGCGTGTCGGTTGCTACGTGCGAGCAACTGCACCGCCCCTCGCGCCACTACCGCGCCTCCTCGACTGTGGAACCAGTACCGCGACTCGAGGCAACCCTGCGTATGACCCAGCAGTGCCAGCCAGGCGCGACGGTCAATACGGCCAAAAATGGGCCGGCGGTAATGGCGGTGGCAGGCGGGCAGGAGCAGCGGTCACGTCGTCAGCCAAGCTTACGTCCCATCCAGGGGCAGCGAGAGAACCCTCTCTCACGGCGTGAAGATGGCGCGCCCGTGATCCGTTCCTCAAACGGCTCGCACACGCGCAACGGCCGCCTCGTGAACCACTCGCCCCGTCGCATTAACTCCGCGGTGGGACAGACGGCGCCTCAGGCGGGAGAAGCAAGCGACGCTTCGCCTTCGCCATAATGACCGCGTCAAAAAAGGTACGCCACGTCATTCGATTTCGTATCCTTTTCCTTTTCCTCTTTCTCTCTCTTACAACAGGGACCGGGAAAGGGGGATACCCCAAAAAGGATCCTTCTCCGTGAAGGAAACAGGCCCTGAGCCTCCCTACTGATCAGAGGTTCAAAGGCTGGCCCCTCGGAGGGGTTCAACGGCCGCCTCAGAGCGATTGGGTTCTGCGCCCACTACTGGTCAGAGGTTCGATGGCCAGCCCCTCGGAAGGGTTCAACGGCCGCCTCAGGCCACTCGGGCTCCGCGCCGCCTACTGATCAGGGGTTCATAGGCTGGCCCTCGAAGGGTTCACAGTCGCCTCAAACACAGAGCGAGGGATGACCCTGGGTACGTTCGATACATAACCAAGGCTCGGGCTATGCTCCCGAGGTACCCTAGGACATTTTCGAGACCAGCGGGAACGATCTTGTAACGGAATCCCATCAGAGGGAGGCATCAAGCCCTCGGACCCCGTCAAAAGGGGACCGGGTCCGGCAGATCACCCGCAGGTACTTTTGGAGCGCGCCTCCGGGCCTCTAGCTAACCCCTAACAAATAGGGAACGGGCGTCCACTCGGATTACCCGCCAGCAGCTCACCGGAGACACCATGTTCGGCGCCCTCCGAGGGCAACATGGCGCTTTCCCCCCTCCTCCTTGCGGAAAGGCGACGCAGGGGCGTATGTAAAAAAGTCGAGTCTGTCCTTGACCGTCCTCTCGCCCTGTGCAGAGGCTCGGGGGCTGCTCTCGCAAACCTGGCTCCGGCCAAACCGTTGACAGCGTCAACATACCAGCCCGAGAACTTGGGACCCGACCGTGCACCCGGGCTACGGCCAGCTCGCATGAGGGAACAACCAGACCAGCCGAAGTGTTGCGAAACGCACTAAGACCTCGAAGGAGTCAAACTACTCCTCCGAGGCCTCGGGGGCTACACCCGGCGGGTGTGCTCGCGCGCACCCACCGGAACAAAGTGCAACCAAAAAAAGCTGGTCCCCTTGCAAAAAAGTGCGGCAAAAGCCTCCAAGCGAGTATTAACACTCCCTTTGAGGCTCGAGGGCTACTGTCGGGGACCATAATTAGGGGTACCCTCAAGACTCCTAAATCTCAGCTGGTAACCCCCATCAGCACAAAGCTGCAAAGGCCTGATGGGTGCGATTAAGTCAAGGATCGGTCCATTCGAGGGACACGATCACGCCTCGCCCGAGCCCAGCCTCGGGCAAGGGCAGCCGACCCCGGAGGATCTACGTCTCGCCCGAGGACCCCCTCCAGCAACGGACACACCCTCGGCTCGCCCGAGGCCCAGTCTTCACCAAGAAGCAACCTTGGCCAAATCGCCACGCCAACCGACCAAATCGCAGGGGCATTTAATGCAAAGGTGGACTGACACCTTTATCCTGACGCACGCCCTCCAGTCGACAGAGCCGAAGTGACCGCAGCCACTTCGCCGCTCCACTGACCGGTCTGACAAGAGGACAGCGTCGCCTGCGCCGCTCCGACTGCTGAGCCACTCGACAAAGTGAGGCTGACAGCAGCCAAGTCCGGCCTCAGGCGTCATAGGAAACTCTGCTTCGCCCGACCCCAGGGCTCGGACTCGGGCTCAGCCCTGGAAGACGACGAACTCCGCTTCGCCCGACCCTAGGGCTCGGACTCGGGCTCAGCCCCGGAAGACGACGAACTCCGCTTCGCCCGACCCCAGGGCTCGGACTCGGGCTCAGCCCCGGAAGACGACGAACTCTGCTTCGCCCGAACCCAGGGCTCGGACTCGGGCTCAGCCCCGGAAGACGACGAACTTCGCTCCGCCCGACCCCAGGGCTCGAACTCGGGCTCAGCCCCGGAAGACGACGAACTCCGCTCCGCCCGACCCCAGGGCTCGGACTCGGGCTCAGCCCCGGAAGACGACGAACTTCGCTTCGCCCGACCCCAAGGCTCGGACTCGGGCTCAGCCCCGGAAGACGATGAACTCCGCTTCGCCCGACCCCAGGGCTCGGACTCAGGCTCAACCCCGGAAGACGACGAACTCCGCTTCGCCTGACCCCAGGGCTCGGACTCAGGCTCAGCCCCGAAGAACGACGAACTCCGCTTCGCCCGACCCCAGGGCTCGGACTCGGACTCAGCCCTGGCCTCAGCCGACGGTCTCCGCCTTGTCCGACCCGGGGGCTCGAACTCGACCTCGACCTTGGAAGACAGACTCGACCTCGACCTCGGAGGAGCCTCCACCTCGCCCAACCTAGGGCACGGACCGACCATGTCGACAGGAGGCGCCATCATTACCCTACCCCGAGCTGACTCAGGCTACGGGGAACAAGACCGACGTCCCATCTAGCTCGCTCCACTATACGAGTAATGATGGTGCCCCGCACGCTCTATGACGACGGCGGCTCTCAGCCCCCCTTATGGAAGCAAGAGGACGTCAGCAAGGACTCGACAGCCCCGACAGCTGTCCTTCCGCCAGGCTCCAGCGCTCCTCCGACGGCCACGACACCACATGAACTAGGTGCCAAAACCTCTCCGGCTGCCACGATGGCATGTACTTAGGGCGCTAGCTGTCCTCCGCTAGACACGTTAGCACACTGCTACACCCCCATTGTACACCTGGATCCTCTCCTTACGCCTATAAAAGGGAGGTCCAGGGCCCTCTTACAGAGGGTTGGCCGCGCGGGGAAGGACGGGACAGCGCTCGCGCAAGGCCGCTCGCTCCCTCCCGCGTGGACGCTTGTAACCCCCTACTGCAAGCGCACCCGACCTGGGCGCGGGGCTAACACGAAGGCCGCGGGTTCCACCTCCCACGCCTGTCTCCCTCCGGCTGCACTCCCCCCTTCGCGTTCCGCCTCGCACCGACCCATCTGGGCTGGGGCACGCGGCGACAATTTACTCGTCGGTCCAGGGACCCCCCGGGTTTCGAAACGCCGACAAGACTGTCCGGTGAATTAGAGCCACCCACGGCTAACGGTCGCCTGCGTGATCAACGGGCAACACGTGGCGAAGCCAATGGTCGGATGGTCGCACCGGACTGTCCGGTGCGCCAACAGATCTGAAGATTCAACGGTCGGCTTCGCCAGAAATGAAAAGAGATCGCGCATCGGACTGCTACAGTAGCTGTCTGGTGGTGCACCGGACTATCCAGTGCGCCACTCGACAGAAGGCAGGAATTGCCTTCCAAGTTGATCTCTAACGGCTCCTAGCTGCCTTGGGGCTATAAAAGGGACCCTTAGGCGCATGGAGTAGCACACCAAGCATTCACTAAGCATCCTAAGACTCCTAGACTCTGCCTCCACGCATTTGATCGATTGTGTTAGTGATTTGAGCTCCGTTTGAGTTGTGAACTCTATGTGCTGTGTTTCGAGCTCAAGTCTTGGCTTGTGTGCGTGTGTGTGCTGCGGATTTAAGTCTTGCGTGTGTTACTTTCTCTCACTTACTACTGTGCTTCTCTTGTGATAAACTTGTAAGGGCGAGAGGCTCCAATCTGCGGAGATTCCTCGCAAACGGGAGAAAGACTCTAAGGAAGATAGCTGTGGTACTCAAAGTTGATCATTGGATCACTTGAGAGGGATTGAGTGCAATCCTTGACCGAAGAAGGTCACCACAACGTGGAAGTAGGCATTGGTTGAACCACGGGATAAATCATTATGTTTTGTGTCCATCTTATTTTGTGATTGGCTTTCTTCTAAAGTTCACACTCTAGCATCTTGGTTTTAATCGCACTAACATTTCATAACCAAGTATTGGCTATTTAGTGTTAAATTTTGCAGGATCACTTATTCACCCCCCCCCCCTCTAGGTGCTCTCAAGCCCAAAGCAAAAGAACCGCACCACCATTTCAAAATTTTCACAAATGTTTATTTCAATTGGTATTTGAAGTCAATTTTCAATCAGTATCTTTTTCAATTGGTATCTTATTTGGTTTCAAAATTTCAAGTTAGTATGAAAAATTTCAATTGGTATAATATAATTTGGTATCTATTTCAAAAAAAGGGAGGGAAAAATCATTTCAAAACCCCTCTTGAAAGCTAAGGGGAGAATTATTTCAGGGGGAGCTTCCATTTAGTCAAAGGAAAATCATTTGAAATAGGGGGAGAAATTTCAAATCTTAAAAATGCTTCTTGCAATCATATTCCTATACCTTTGACTATTTGCAAAAGGATTTTTTCTGAAAGATTTGCAAAAACAAACAAGTGGTGCAAATGTGGTCCAAAATGTTAAATAAGAGAAAAGCAATCCATTCATATGCATAAAGCCTTTCATTGGTTTAATTCCAAGTAACCTATGCACATCTATCTCAATTGCAAACTAGTTACATTTCTACACTTCATATTTGCTTTGGTTAGTGTTGGCATCAATCACCAAAAAGGGGGAGATTGAAATGGAAATGGACTTAATCATTTCTTATAATCGATTTTGGTGATTGACGACCAATGCAAACCACGTGGACTAACTAGTTTGTCTAGATATCATTTATCATAGGTGCATAAGGTTCAATACAAACCAAGAAAGAAAATCAGTTAGGGACACAATAAAAAATTGGAGCAAAGGACTTAGAGTGTGCTGAAAATAGCTCACCGAACACTGTCCGGTGCACCAGGCCCGTACACTCTCAAACCAGCCACTCTCGGGAATTCAGCAGGCGCGCTCTGCTATAATTCACCGGACTGTCCGATGTGGCACCAGACTGTCTGGTGAGTCAGCGGAGCAACGGCTCCCTGCGTGCCAACGGTCGACTGCAAAAGTCTACAATGGCAAACAGTGTCGCGTAGAAGTCAGAGCGCAGAAGTCAGAGGGCATCGGACTGTCCGGTGTGGCACCGGACTATCCGGTGCAGCAAAAAGACAAAGAGCTCCAATGGTCAATAGCTCCAAACCCTAACGGGCGCACTGATGTGGCGCGCACTGGACAGTGAACAGTGACTGGCTGATGCGCCACCGGACTGTCTGGTGTGCCCATCGCCAGCAGACTTTACCAACGGCTAGGAAGTGGTTGGGGCTATAAATACCCCCAACCACCTCATTCATTGGTATCCAAGTATTTTGAATTCAACATTCAATACAAGAGCAAAATACTTCACTCCAAGACACATTCAATAGATCAAAATCCTCTCCAAGTCCCAAAATCAACTCCACCACTTAGTGACTTGAGAGAGAGAGAGAGTTTTTGTGTTCATTTGCGCTCTTGTTGCTTGGATTGCCTTTCTTCCTTCCTCAATCCTTTTCTAAGTGCTTGTAAAGCTTGCAAGAGACACCTAAGTGTGTGGTGGTCCTTGCGGGGATCTTAGTGACCTGTTTGATTAAGGAGAAGGCTTACTCAGTCTAAGTGGCCGTTTGAGAGAGAGAGAAAGGGTTGAAATAGAACCGGCCTTTGTGGCCTCCTCAATGGGGATTAGGTTCTTTGGAACCAAACCTCGGTAAAACAAATCACCGTGTCCACTTGTGTTGATTTCCATTTAATTTGTTTGCCCTCTTTCCTCTCTATAAAGTTTCCTTGCCAATATTGATTTGAGTTTGCTCCCAAACGTTATCCGCATCATTTGAGCAACCTGTGGCAAGAGAAATAATATTTCACCTCGGATTTTATTCTAACACTAACCCCTGACCTTAATGTGTGTTTAAGTTTATAAATTTTAGGTTTCGCCTATTCACCCCCCTCTAGGCGACTTTCAAAATGGCTCACATGTCGGAAGGGGGCGAGGCAGCACCCTCGACATCATCAGGGGGCATCGCAGCCGAGTAGGACCCAGCGCCAAGCGGAGAGATTGGCGGAACCACCTCTTCTTTGAAGTGGCGAGCCAGCGCTGCGCTCGGCCTTTCGACGACATCGGTGAGCCTTCGGGCCTTTACCTCGGCAAGATCATCCTCATATGGCAGGATATAGCCCTCGGTCACCCTCTTGAGGTCTACCACGTAGTGGGATGCAACGACAGCCAGTGCCCGCTTCACTCCAGTGTGAATGCCCTCGCGTAGCTCATTCTGCATATGGCCACTTAGAGGCCAGCATGTGGCTCCATAGGGATCCACCCTAATGGATGTCTTTAGCGCTGAAGGTTCAGCCAAAGTCCACCACCGCCACGGACAAGGCATTGAGCTCGACGATCTTTTTGTTGACGATTCGGGAGAGCGTCTGGGATGTATCGATGGAGATATCTAGGTCTCGCTTAAGCTTTAAAATTGATAAAACAAAGTGCCGAGACACAACCAAAGTGATCTGGGCAGGTGAAGTATAGGTAAGCAACACATACCTCCCACTTGGGTCCTCAAACCCTAGGCCTCGGACCGCTCAGCCTTGAGATCCTCGGTGAGGGATCCGGCTTGGCACCGAAGCTCCTCCCGTTCACCGGACACTTTCTAGAGGTTCTCCTTCAGCGAGTGGACCATCTCCGCCAAGGGTGCCACCTCCCTCCGTGCGGTCACGACCTTGTCCCTAAGCTCCAAACACAACGTCAGGTGATCTACCACCTCGATGCTTTTCTGGGCAAGCTGCTTGTTTTAACGATCAAGCAAGCCCCTCCGGCGCAACAGCGCATCCCAGACGCTGCGCTCGTGGCAAAGGAATAAGGACTTGGCCACAGACTTTGCCATGAGACCCTAAGAAAAAAGTGGACACCATCAAGACACCCCTACAAAAAGGAATATGTCGCCATACAAGATGCTCGATCCTCTTACCAGGGCCATGTGCTAGAACTCAGCCCACATCTCCTGCTCTTCCATGTCATTAAGGATGAATATTGGCTCACCATCTTCGTCCAGCCACGAAAGGCGTGGGCCTCCCCACTCGAAGGGATCCCTCGCAACATGGACGATGCCACTGCTCACCTCATCATCGGGGAAGAGCGCGATGCGCTCTAGGACTGGGACCTTAGGCCGCCTCAGGCTATCCGCAGCGGTTCCCTCTAAATTTTTCCCCCTATATCACTTTTCTGGGTCACATCATCAATAGTTTATCCCCTACTTTTTCATCTCCCGCAGCGGTTTCCCCTAAATACTCCCCCTATACCCCACTACAATATAAAATATTATTTTCTATACCTACTTTTTACCTACTATCAATTTTTCTACTACTATTAATTCAAACCGGGCCCACGCGAACAGTGCAAGGGGGAGAGAGAGCGCGCGCTACAGCCAGCGGAGTGCTGTTCATCTCCGCTGCGTGGGGGGCCTCGCAGGGGGCCGCGCTGCGGGCGCAGGGGCGCCCCTGTAGCCGCCACTCAAGGGGAGGGGGCGGCCGCGCGGCGAGCGCTGCGGCCAGCCTCAAGGGACCGGCCTCATCGGCAACAGCCACACCCTTGCCTCGGTTAGAGGCTGGGGAGTCGAGGAGGGAGATCACTATCTCCGAAGGAGTCGACGATATCGTCGTCGATGCCGCGTCAGCCACCCTCGGCCCCTCCGCAGATGAGTTAGGGATGGCCTCGATAGACATTGCTAGAGGCACCGCAGCCACCTCGGCAATAGGGACCTTCTGACTGGCTTGTGCCCCAGGGAAAGCCTGGTCACCTTGGCATCCCGCTGAAGGGCCTCCCGGGTAGTGTCAACCCAGGGGAGGGAGTGGGATGCAGCCCCGACCGACGACCCCGCACCCATCTTCACAGCCTTGGTGGGGGCAATCGGCATGCCCGCCTTGCGCTTTAGGCTGAGGCATGGAGAGTCAAAGAATCACAAGAAGAACTCAAAAAACATGATCAAAATCCGACATCTCTCAACAACTTACTCGAACCGAGGCATGCCTAGCGTCCTTAGCCCTTGGCTCCTCGGGCCCTTCGCCCCCAAGGTTGGCACCTGGAGCGGGTCAGCAACCTTCTCCACCACCGCTGCCTCCTCCTTGACTGCAGGGACAGGCCTTGGCTCGACAGACACCCGCGTCTCGAGCAGAGACAATGACACCTCAAACCCAGGCACGGGCATGTCCGCTCCAATGGATGGGCCCGCCGAGGCCAGCTCAGACTAGAGCCTGGTCTCGGGGCTAAAGCCCATCCAGACCTCCATCCCCTCCTCTCGTCGTCGTTTGTGCTGGGGGATGCCTCCAGCGGCACCCCTCCCTTTCATGCGCAAGGCGACGCTTCTCCAGAGCGTCGAGGGTTGCCCTCTTCTCGCAGGCCCACTTCTTCTCTGTGTCCTTATTCTTCTACTCCTCCACGGTTAACCGGCGCGCCATTCGGCCAGTCGCGTCCTCTAGGACCAGGGACAGGGAGGTTCGGTACCCTCGCAGCCCCTGCGAATGAACGGAAAAACAGGTTGAGATGAAGAAGAAAGGGTGAAGGCCGAAGTAAAGTTATACGGTGTAATACACCTTCCCCACTGTCCCCTTCACCCGCCTGAGGAGCTCGTCGGTGGAGAGGGCAGCCGAGGCCATCCGAGAACTCTCCATGGAGGCCTTGGGCGTCATTTCGTCCAGGCGCAGGCGGCGCTCCGCCAATGGCAGCACCCTCCTGCGGTGGAAGGCGGCGATGACCCTGACTACAGGGAGCCCCTAGTCGTGGAGACTCCGCAGAATGTCCAGCAGGGGCTGCAGCTGGGCCAGGTGCTCCCGCGGCACGCCCCATCGCCAATGCTCCCCCTTCGTTGTTACGACCCGTCGTTGTTACGACCCGTTGGGTATACTCTAGCAACTGGTCGTCGTTGTTGCGGAGATAAAACCAGAGGCTCTGCCACCCCTCGTTTGATGAGGTGAGGATGGCAGGGATGTAAAGTTGTGCCCGATCCGAGCACAGCTTGGCATGATCAATCCCAACCACGTTACTGTATGTTGATGATCACATATCCCGAACAACCATAGCCTTATGCGTAGACCGGGAGTAAATCCACCAATCTACGCGCAGCCAAAAACGAAAAAGATACAATTTAATATAAGCAATTCTTTATTGTTCAGACATACACCCTCTATTTAAAATTAGAAGATGTTTTGATTTTCTTAAGTATATATCTTTTACTATACACTTAGGTATATTGTCTAGATATAATAAAAATAATATATCGAGAGAAAAAATCAAAATAGCTTATAGCTTGTAAAGTAATAAAAATACTATTAAATATAGAATGTAGTCCTTATATCTTCTATAATTATAGCAGCTAATTGGAAGTTAGTTGCGACATTTTAATGGGGTGTTTGAATGCACTAGAGCTAATAGTTAGTAGCTAAAAATTGTTAGTGAAATTAATTAGCTAACAAATAGCTATCTAACTATTAACTAATTTACCAAAAATAGCTAATAGCTAAACTATTAGCTAGGGTGTTTGGATGTCTTAACTAATTTTAGCCACTAACTGTTAGGTATATTGTATTTAAACACTCCTAGGTAAAGGAGGCTAGACACTACATTACACAGCGTACTCTATCGCGTAAACACATGTTGACTTGGAGATGGCTGGAGCCTGGAGGCTGAGACTATCCACGTGCGTGTGCGTCTATCGACAATTGTATTATGTTGAGCAGTGGATTTATATATGTTAACGGCATGGGTGCATGATCAACTCTATTGACGATGCATATATATATATATATATATATATATATATATATATATATATATATATATATATATATATATATATATATATATATATATATATATATATATATATATATGGACTTGTGAGGCGTGTGTTTGATCATCAGATGCGCTCCGTGTAGATAGGCCCTCACCTGTTTGCGGTTGCGAACAAGCGGGCGGAGAAAAAATTTCTGCGTTCCTGCGGACCAACGAAGATCGTACGATCTTAAGGGAAAGGAAATCCAACGTCTGTGACATTTGCATTCCTGTAGACAAATGATACCATACGATCTGGAAAATAAAAAGATCTAACGGTTGTGATATATAGAACCGAACTGATTCTTTTATAGTATACAAGTATATATATAGATAGACTGGTACGGTCCCCGTGCGTTGTAACGGCAACAATTATGAAACAAGGCACATAACTGTCGCTACCCTGCAGCACCTTCGCTACCACCTGCTTCTTCTAGGCGCAAATGCGCTGCTCCACCACGACGCGCAAGCGAGCACGAAGCAGAAAGTGATCATCTTTTGCATCCAGACACACATGGCACCCAATTCTCCTTAATTTTTTTACTAAGACTTCTATAATCTTTATTTCACATCCCCTTTTTCTATTGGTCAGACATACCAATACATTTGTTCCAGGGACTAAATTATTATCCTATTAATGCCCTGTTTGTTTCGGATTATAATCTCTCCAGATTATATAATCCAGCGCAAATAATCCAGCAGGTAAACAAGTACCTAGATTATGAGTTCAGATTATATAATCTAAAGCCCAGATTATGGTAATCTCATAATCTCCTCAAGAGTACCTTATTTGAGATTATTTTTGGCAAAAGACCAACTGTCCATGTCATGCAAATAGATATTACAATATATGTCATCCTTCTTTCCTCGACACAAATAAACAAACAAGGGTACTGTTGTCTTTGTGAATAATCTACATTTGTATAATCTAGACTACCAAACAGCTACATGTAGATTATAATATATCTAAATTATAATCTGGATTATATAATTTAGATTATAATCTAGATTATATAATCTATAAGCTGAAACAAACGACCCTAATTTGACCATAAAGTAGCAACAATTATTATTATTTTTATAAAATCAGCACCATACTGATAATCTACTCCAATCATTCTACTACAGAACAGATACATAAAAGAAAGACAAGAGGACCGGTCGACACATTTCACAAAAGGACAAGTAAAGCATGAAGACATTATACATGCAAATCAAATTATACCGACAGAACAATCCTTCTTACAAGACAAAGTAGAGATTCCATGCAGCACCATGTTATTTTTCATTAACACCAATTATGAGACAACAGTGTGGCGATCTCTACGCCCTTACACTTTAGTTCGATCATCAACATTCAAATCAGATATGTCTAAAGCCCCTCTTTTCAACTTAGCATCAAGAACCCACATGTTTGCTAGATCATTCTCTAGAGATAGTTCCTTCTTTGCCTCATCAAACTTTTTCTTGTACTCCTCTTCAAGAAGCTCATATGCCAAAGCAGCCTCCCTCGCCAGATGCTCATATTTCATCTTTTTCAATTTTAGCTTCCTACCAAAGTAAATCATCAAAGTTGGTTGGCTTAAATGTCAACAAGGAAAGCATAAAATACAAGTAGTTTGCATATAGTTTGCATATAGCCATCTAATGAACATGCATACTATTTCTATCAAGTAGAATTACAGGAAGGACACAACAGAAAATTTAGTGAAAGGTCAGTAACCAAACCATGAATATTGTATGTTGAAGAATATGCACTGCACAAGGGGCTCAAATACACAAAGTGAAAGAACATTATCAGTAAAAGAACCTTGGACTGAAGTTTAGATTTCAAACCAATAGTCTCATGATGTGCACAATCAGCTTCCTTCTCAGAGGATATATCCACTTTTACTGAGAGTTATTGCTCAACGCGAAAAACTTTTTCTTATAAATCGTTGATTTCCACATTCTGCAATTAGCATGATTTTTAGACCAAACTTTTGTCATATTGAAGAATTTAAATTGGAAATAAAAATAGAGAGAGAGGACCTTCTGTAGTAGCTGCTCTTGGAGGACACGATTATCAGCTGACTTTAACTGTCCAAAAAAACACAAAAAATTGTTAAAACACTATTTCAAGATATTTGAGTTTCATGGCACCACTAAATATAAATGATAATTTCAAATGAAATCCTTTATATGTAACAACAACGGTTGAAATAGTTTACCATCCAAATGTTCTGAACATAGTTTACTAGGCTGAAGCAAAGCTACTAAACGGGTTGTTAGGTCCATGTGAACCTCCTCCAAATATTCCAAAACTCATCACAGAGTCAAGGTAAGCAAACTAATACAATGTCAGGGTCCAAGGGTTGTCAATGATTGAAACCCAAAAGAGGTAATTTGTTTTTGCATAATTTATACATCAAAAATTATATTACATAGGCCCTTCTGCTTTGCTATGCTCTTTCAGTCCCCAATCTATTGTACTACGCCCCCTTTCACAACAATACAATTCGGCAAAGATAACAGAAATTTCAGCACATAATCTAACTTGTCAGAGAGGTGATTATCGAGGATGTCGCAGTCTCACCAACGACCACACATAATCAACGCACAAAACCTGATGCTCGAACGAGAAAAATCCATGTCATCCCTTCCCTGGTAAAATGAATAAGGTTAATATGATAAATTTCAAAGGAATGACAAGTAAGCAAACATTTAGTTGATTGTCATTCTCACTGCATGCTCAGGTAGATAGCAGAGGGAAAAAGCTCAGATAATGAGGCTAACTTCATCAGTATGCCCTTGCTCACTGTATGACGTAGATGATTCAACACTGACCACATTGAAGGGGGGAATTGGAGAGGTGTACGACACTCGTCCACTTGTCAGCAGTAGCCCAAAGGTGGACGAGGATCTGATAATGGCCTTCGTCCTTCATCTGGCCAATAACTGAGGTCCAAACCACCACAGTATTTCTTACCCGTCACTACATACCAACTTAGTTTATGGATAAAGATAATAAAAAAATTACAAAATTACTGAGGGACCATGTCTAAACCAAAACAAGCTGAAACATTAAATATGTGTTACTAAATTGGTTAATCACTTAATCAAAAGAGTTAACTATGAGAAGGGCGGAGAGCTTCTCACCATCTTCTTCCATGAAAACAAAAACTTCTATCTTGGCCATAGACGAATCTGTAGCACCTATGGCTACGAACAATCGAACGAAGCACTCCCCATGCATGAAGACAAACTGAACTGAACTACAACTCCACAAGGAAAATGAAACAAAAAGCACATCTTTCTTATAGAAGCGAGGAACCTCCCTGCGATTCTCGATCCCCAAGAGAAGAGCGCAGACAACCTAAACCAAAGTGAAACACAAACAGAAACTAAAACAGAGAGTGGTTCCTACTAGTTGTCAGTTCTCATCCAACTCACACACAAGACGAAGAAACACCAACGTACAACAGATAGAGAAAGCGAAGCTAAAGACACTCGCGAATTGAGGAGTTGGTATCAGGAGTAACTTATTAAAAAGGTTTCTTAAATGGATCATTTTTTCTTTTAAAAAATACTTGCTCTAAGCCATTTTGTTGCCTTTCCTATTTGTACATGCTAGTGGTAGCAGCATCACACGTGGTCTGTAAAACCTTGCATTTGTGCTTTTAGTGTGGTCACTGTTTTACACCAATGTAAGATTGTAAGTTAAGAGACAACTCTAAGCTACACAATGCATAGCAGAAACAAATATAGATGAAGCTTTTTTTCTTTCTTATTCTTACAGTAGCAACAAAAGTAGGCTCAGGAAGGGTAGGTGACAATTATAGAGAACAAAATGGACTGGAACCCTCAAAGGGAGAAGGTAAATTTTTTCCATTAATACGCCAGATACACCACCGAAAAACAAGTTTTGCTAGGAGCCACGGTAGCCGTGAGAATCAATTTAGTATTTTGAACGCACACCAATTTCAACATAATGATGAAACTCAAAGATAATCAGTCAATGCAGGGGTCAGGAACTTGGACCCACTCAGTCGATGCAGAGGTCATGAACATGGACCCTCTCCTTCCTCACCTGCAAGTTTCTGATGGCAGTGAATCTGAAGCTCCTTGCCGCAGACGTGCCATCGTCTTAGTGAACCTGAAGCACTTATTCGTCGTCGGTGGTGGGGCAGGGTGCCGTTAGGGATGGAGAGGAGCTCCTTGGCAATGCTCGGATGGTGAGAAAAGGTGCGATGCTCTAGCACCCCAAAAATTCAAATCATGAATTTTTCTCAAACTTGCTCTAAATTCAAAATGAATTTTAGATTTCAAAATGTTTGTTTGCAAGTTGATCTCAACAAATAAAATATAGTGGTCTATATTCTCTCCAAAATCCTCCTCAAAATATCTTACAAATATTTTCACAGTGATCCCCTCAAGTTCTTTCCAGAAATACTGCCCAAATATTCCACTGATACTTCTCCAAATATTTTTCCTCCTGAGAAATACCTTCAACATCATTTTAAAGTCCCTACAAATATTTTCTTCACAATTTTCCTCATGCTCATACGTATACGTACGCCTCCGGTGTCATACGGTGAGCTCTACAAGCTAATTTCACTTATACAAGACTAATACATGCTTATCTCCCACTAATCCTTGCATCCTCCCACTAATCCTCGCCTCCTCCCCTAATCCCCCACCTAGCCTATAAATAGAGGGGCAAGGGCATCCTCTCAAGCCACCCAAGCCATTTCATGGCAACTCTCTCCCTCCCCTCCCACACGCCCACTCCAAGTCCCACACAAGCACACATTAGCACAAGGATCATTTGGTTGTTCTTCGATCGTTCGTCCACCTGTTCTTAATTTGTTCGTTCGTTTGCCCGATCATTCATGGTTCGTTCGTCCGTTCATCCAAATAATCTTTGTTCAGCCGTTATGCTGCCGAAATTCTGATCGTTCGTTCGTCCGATCATTCGATCGTTCGTTCGTCCGATCATTCGATCGTTCGTCTGTTCGTTCATAGTTCATATTCATCGTTCGTTCATAGTCCCTATTCATCATTCATCGTTCGTTCATAGTTCCTATTCATCGTTCATAGTCCCTATTCATCGTTCGTTCATAGTCCCTATTCATCGTTCATCGTTCGTTCATAGCCCCTATTCATCGTTCATAGTCCCTAATCATCGTTCATCGTTCGTTCATAGCCCCTATTCATCGTTCATAGTCCCTATTCATCGTGCATAGTCCCTATTCATCGTTCATAGTCCCTATTCATCGTTCATCGTTCGTTCATAATCACTATTCATCATTCGTTCATAGTCCCTATTCATCGTTCATAGTCCCTATTCATCGTTCATCGTTCGTTCATAGTCACTATTCATCGTTCGTTCATATGAATTATTCACCATTACTATTCACCATTACTATTCATCGTTACTATTTATCATCGTTGCTATTTATCGTTACTATTCACCATTACTATTCACCATCGTTACTATTTGCTGTTACTATTTATCATCGTTACTATTAATCGATGATACCTGTTGTTACTATTTCATCACCACTATTCATCGTTACTATTCATTGTTACTATTCATTGATCTTCCGATCACCCCAGATTTCAACTGCTCATCCATCATATTGTCCAGCTCACCTAAGACCTGCCAGACCAATATTCCAGTCATACGAACTCCGGTGACTGTGATTTTCCTTCCAGTAAGAACTTTCCATCTGGTCACCCATCCTAGGTTTCTCCAAGTTGAGCACGCTTAACTTTGAGATTCTTTCGAACCAGGCTTCCAAACTCAGATTCCAATAATTCTTCTTTCTAAATTCTTATCATATTATTTCCTATTCAACCATGTTATCCCTTAAGCATGGTTCATATTCTAGAGAACTCCCAAAATGCTCTTGTCCCATATTCTGCCTATAATTTCCCTGTTCGGACTAAGTCAGACGATTAATTCGTCACTATTCTCACCAATAGTGAACTCTACTGTACTACACCACATACACCCAGCTATAAATAGACCTAGCTACCCTCTCCCTCTCCATACACTCAACACCCTAAGCCAAGGCAAACACCCCACCCACTCAGTTACTCCGCTTCGCCGGCTACACGCATAGTGTCGCTTCACCTCCAATCCACCCTCCTGGTAAGCACCTCTACTCCACCACCAGTAATATCACAACACCCCATGACACAGATTCTGCTCAAGACTCTACCCATCCATATATCGCCATTCTGACCACTATACTAAATATTGTTGATATACTTGCTGGTTTGTATGTTTGCTTGTTCATGTTGCATAGTTATCGGAGCATTTGTGCCATCTCATGGAGGCCAGATCTGCAAGTCTACGCCAGGTGGTGGAGCCAGAAGCTAGTTCTGCGATCTCTCACTCCTTCCACTGGTTAAGCAATGGCAAGCTCACTAGATCCCTTTGATGCATAAATTACCCACGCTTTTCAACCACAACCCTCAGCCTGTTATTTTATGCATGATATGATTTTGAGACAAGTTATTATGGCCACCCAGCCTCTTGCCGCAATCAATCTTTATACTCCTTGATATCTTTGTCATAAATGATTTGAGAAAAGGTGTGAGTTTTCAAAAGAAAATGTTTTTCAAAATGGGTATGATGAAGGGTTATCACCCTTATCACCCTTGAGTGGGATGATTAGGGACTCCCTGGTTTAGGGGAGGGCCTAAGGTGATGGCTCAGCTGGTTTAGGTGTGAGCATGAAGGATTGTCTCTCGTGCCTAAGGACTAGTTTGTCATCACTCCTTACCTATACTCTTATCAAGTACAACCACTAGAGACTGTATGGGCGGTCGCTCAATCTGAACTTGTACGGTCCGAACCCCAGTGTTATGATGGCTGGGGAGCACCGAGAGGATAAGGAAGGGGAATGTTTTGTCCGATTTGGGCATGGTGGTGGCTTGACTCCTTTCGGTATAATCGCTAAGATAAGGACGTGCAAGGAAGGAAAGAGTTTCGACATTCGGGTCTAACGACGGTGAGATTGCAGAAACTGAACTAGTGGGTAAAGTGTACACCTCTGCGCAGAGTTTAAAAACCTATTCGAATAGTCCGTGTCCACGGATATGGATGAGTCATGGCATGGATTTGGCAATTAGTGTTTTGTTTTCCAAAAATGCTTTTGAAAAGTGGTTTTAAAAGGTCCGGTGGTTGAGCCGTGAACTATGGTGGACGGGAAGTCCAGTAGCTATTTTTGAAAATGAAAACCAGTGGGAAACTGCTGAGATACCTAGATTGTTTAGTCTAGGAGATTTTGTTCTATATTGAAAAACTTTCTGCTCCTTTGGAGAGGATGCGCTTTAAAAAATATAAAATATTTTATAAAATAACCCTGCGTCAAATATTGCTCTTTCTGCAAAATATCCTGAGCTCCACATATTCCATGCATTATATCTGATTTCCCCATTCCGCTGTCGAGTACGTTAGTACTCACCCTTGCTTATTTGTTGTTTTTCAGAGAAGGAGATCGCTGATCGGGTAAGAGTTCCGCCTGTTCCCAACCTTACCTGTGGCTGTTGGACCGTTGATTTGCTTCGCTGCGTATATCGGGCTGCTTCAGCCCCACTCTGATGATATGTCCCGAGTTGTGGACCAACTCTTAAAGTTGATCGCCACCTTTATAGGTTTGTCTCGTTTAAGCAGATCTAGAATCATCTGATGTATAAATGTGTTTACTAGCCTCCTGGGACTAGTAATTGTATCACATTTGAGTCCCAGAGGATTGGGGCGCTTCAAGTGCATACCCGAGGGCAAAGACGCCGGTGCCGAGGTGGAGGGGGATGTCGAGCGTGGTGCTGAGGACGCTGCTCTGCTGGTCGGACTTGATCTCGAACCCTAGAGGAGCCCTAAACTCTTGCGGTGGCCCAGATGCAAAGGTGGAGGCGACGACGATGTTCGACTGGGCCCTAACGTCGAGAGATGCGGCCCTGGCGCCATGCGCGGCGGCGGTGGTACTTAGGGCGACGGTGCGGTGGGGAGGAGGAGCAGCAGCTTTGGTGCAACGTGGCGGGCGAGGCGTCGAGATGGATGCGGCCACAGTCGGGATGCCATGTGGGGCAGCAGTGGTTGGTGGCTATGCTAGGGTTTCTTGCTCCGTGGTGGGATGGCCTAGGTTGCGTGGGGGCGTAAAAATAGGAGATCCGGGCGCGTGACACACGATGGGCTAGGGGGATGGCGGCGTGTGGCATGCTAGTGGAGGTAGAGGGTATGGCGCTAATGGCGTGTGAGCAGTGAGATTTATGCCCGGGGAAGTTTCCTTGCCGTCGAAGACAGGGGCAGGGGCGGCGCCGAGGCCAAGGAGGATGGGGGGCGAGAGAAAAGGCGTCGACGACGGGCATCACAACGGGGAAGGGGTGGGGGCGGGCATCGCACACGATGTCTCGTGTGGGCGGTGTCTCAAGCGCACAGTGACCGGGGCGTGACTGTGAGATGTGGGGACGGGGCGGAACGTGGATCGACCACGAGATTAGCGGCGGTGGGGGGTGAGGGGAGGGTGGAGCCGTGGTGAAGGTGGTGGACGCCTCCTTACCCTCTTAAGGAGTTGATATAGATAGATGCGGACCAACGACGTTTGGAAAGAAAAAAAATCCAACGACGGTTGTGATATACGTAATTGAACTGGTTCTTTTATAGTATACTAGTTATATGCCCGTGTATTGCTACTGTTTATATATATATGATATATGATAAATTTTGTTTTAATAAAACACAAAATATATGTTTTCTATTGATTAGGTGTGTGTGAATGTAAAGCCAACAACTAAGGTTCAAACAATCACTTATACATAATTTCGCCTTATTTTTTACGTAAACTCTTCTATTACAGTACTAGAGAAGAGATTATAGGAGTGCAAGTTCATTCTAAAGAACTATGATTTTTTTAAATATTGACGTCGAACGACCGTTGAAACTGATGCTTTAGTATAGTAGAATAGAAATAGAGATAGAGCTATAATAAAATAATATAGATAGATAGATATAGATAAAACGAGTCGGTTAAATTTAGAATAAAAAAGTTAAATAAATTATAAATTGAGCCGGAGTCCGTATCAATCGTGCATAAATAGGTGTTTTACGTTTTAGGGCTAGTTAGGCTGTCTCCAGCAATAACCCTAAATTTCATCCTCTAAAGAAATATTCTCTGTCCTTTACAGCACACTTTAAAAGATTCCATCCTCTATATCTTCATCGTCTCCAGCAGCGTCCTCTAAAATTCATCCTCTATATCTCATTCTCTTTAATATACCAACTTAATTAACAGAATAAATTATTTTACTAAACAACAACTACTAATTAAACAAAGGTTTGCCTTCAACACGTCATTATCAAGTAACAGACCTGAATTAGCAATTCCAAAAAATAAACAAATAAAACAAGAACGATCCTTTTACTGGATGTTGGCTCGGCATTTCATCAAACATGTGTCCTGCGTCGTCCTCAAAGAGTGAAGCGGGTGGCCTAGATCACAGCCGGTGAGCTGGCTGCTCATGCCCGCGACACGGCGCCACATCCAAGGTCGCCGTCGAGAGCGTCGACTCCATACGCGTGGTCTACGTCAGGGTCGTCCACATCACCGTATTCGCCAGCTACTTCACCTAGCCGTCGTTGTGGTCTTGCTGCCGGGATCCGAGGAGATTGATGCAGCACACACATGGCCATCTTCACCTCTTCATCGTCGCATGCACATGGCCATCTTCACCTCTTCATCGTCGTAGTCACCTTCTACCCCCTGCTCCACTTTGCCGTAGGACACCGGAGGAGACGACACGAGATCCACAAAGAGGTATAGCGGACGTACAGACCTTTTTCAGTTTTAGCGGCTCCAGAAGCCGGACTCTATTTTAGCGGACGTCTTACAGGATATTGTTGGAGGGCTGATCGACAAAAACCGGTACATATGCGTACCGGACCATTTATAGGCCCTATTTGTTTCGGCTTCTGGCAGCTTCTGGCCATCAAAAGCTGCTGCGGACTGCCAAACGCTCAGCTTTTTAGCCAGCTTCTATAAAATTTGTTGGGGCAAAAACTATCCAAAGTCAATATAAACACATAATCGGTTGAGTCGTTGTAATAGTAGGAATCCGTCACTTTCTATATCCTGAGTCATATGAACAACTTTATCTTTCTTCACACGTAATTGTAATTATACTCAGATTCTCTCCATAGCTAATTCTCTTTACAGCCAGATTTTTAGAAAAGCTGGTTAGAAAAAAGCTGAACCAAACATGCCCCTAAACTCTTGCTGGAGAGAGTGTTAGGGCTGTAAAAAGGAACAATTGTAAAAAAACTTCTTCCATATCCCGGCCGCGGCTTACTCTCCTCGGCGTCGACCGCGAGAGCTTCGCTCCACCCCGCGCGGCCGCGCCTGCCGCCTGCGCTAGCCGGCGGTCGGCCAGCCGCCGCCAACCGCCTCAGCCCCAACAGTCGCACCGCCGCCGCCGAGGCAAACTCGAAGCCACCCCCGCCGCCGCAGCCACAGCCGCGCCAAGCTTGAGCCGTCGTTGCTCCGCTGAATAGCCCCCATCGTCTCTCCTGAAGAGAGAGGTTTGCTTCTCCTGCGCCGCTCTGTTTTAAATTCGATCCGGTTCGTTTTGCTCATCGGTTGCAATTCGCCTCGTTTTGATTACGTTGTTGCTTTGATCCGCCGTTGTGGTTGTGGAGTCATGGAACCACGACGCCAGGCTTGGCGATCGTAATGGTAGCCTAGTGTAGTCGCTCAAGCCTCGGTGTAGTTCAGGAGCAACTGCTGCTCTTTATTGTTGCCGTTCCACCTGGGATCGTGTTGTGGTCGATCACAAGTCGAACAATTATCGACAGTCTGTGCTTGTTTACCTCCAATTCTAATTTCACGGACCTTACATTTACTCATAGCTTCATTCTATGCCAAGACCTCCAGGATGGACTGGACCTCTAGCTTCAGTCTAAACAAATCAGTTAGGGATCTGAAATGGTTAGGCATAGTGACATGATTGAGTTTGATGCGCAAGGTTGAGTGTTAATAAACTTGTTCTCAGGACTGGTGCGCTGGTTGGGTAGTGCATCATTTATCTTCACCCCAGGAAGTTTCTCTATTGGAACTTTAGCACATTGTTGAGTGTTAATAAACTCGTTCCCTTTTGCTCTTGCTACCTACATCCATGTCCTAGCTTCGTATTGACACTGTAGAAGAGAGGACTACCCTGGGCTGCTGCTCGCACCGAGACGCCCGGCCGGCCATGTACGACCATGCCTAGCCGGCAGCCGGCCAGCGGCTCGCGCTCGGTGAGTGTCCAGGCTTTGATTTCAGTTAGTCTCCACCACTGATTCTGGTGTTGCTTATCCAGAATCAGTATGTTCCTGTGCTTTGCTATGAACCTAGCTTTGTATTCGATCGTGTTTCACGCATTGAACACAACGGCTAAAACATCCGATGCCCCAGAGAGCAGGTACCTCCCCTCTCTCAAATCAACCTGACCATATGGTCAGATCATAAACACCAGCAAACACAACTCTCACATTGCATAACAAGGACACGTGATTCAATGCTAAATTGGTGTGCTTCTCGATAAGATTAGCAGACAAACCAATTGATTTGAGGCAGTGGTTGCTGTGGTTAAAAACCTAATAGCGGCAAGGGGATAGGAGAAAGAAGAAGCGGGACCTGGAGCGAGTTGATAGCATCGTGTTGGGGGGTGGTCAACTCCTTGCGGTTGGAGAGTGCGAGTGAGGCCACGCAGCGTGCTCAGGCGTTGATCTCGAATGGCCGGGCATGAAGCTCCCCGTGCTCCCTCTACCTCACCTATTGCAGCCACATCCAGCCTTCTGCAACTGTGGTGCACCATGCGCTCCAAGGGTGCCTTCTACCTCTGCGACTCCGAACCTAGTGGCACACTTGTGGCGATTATATGCGCATTCAGATGTTTGGTTACTGCGTTGATCAGTGTGAAAGGGACCAATTGTTATGGTAGGAAGTTTTTATTGCCTCGGCAGTATTCTGATGGATTTATTTGGCAAGTCGTGCAAGGGGAAGATCTCAAAAGGACTAGAGGAGTCAAGTAGAAGCCTAGGAAATGTGCGCTTGCCAAAAGTGAATTTAAAAATCTACGCTAAGCAACTCTAATGGCAACATGGCGTGTTGGAAGCATTCCTATAGCGTCCTTTATATCCATCCTGTATATCCATCCTTTAATGTCTTTTCTAAAAGATTCTCTCTATATCTCGTTCATCTCCAACAACATCCTCAATATCTCGTCCTCTATACGTAAATACATATATTGAAGATATATTTTACTTTACTTTTTTGTGCGTGCGTATTTGTCATGCCCTCAAATGTTTTGTGTATATTTTAGTTTTTTGCTAAATCTACTTATTAAAATATTAAAATGGATGGAGGAGAGGAGAGAGAATCTCTATATATAGAGGACGTTGTTGGAGGAGATAGGGGAGGAAATATCCCCTTATATTTAGAGGTCAAGACTATAGCATATAGCGCGAGAAAGATCCAATATCAGAGTCGGTTTCTTGATACTGGAGGCCGTTACAGGCACCCTTTCTCTTTACTCTTGCCTGACGACCGCCTTCTTCTGATTCCGTTCCGCAAAACCTAAAGCTCGAAGCCCCTTCTCGTCGTTGTCCACATCCTCACATATTGTTTCTCAGTGCGGATTGGAGATCTATCTAGATTTGGACCGACTTCTACTTTTGTTGGTAAGGAAACTGTTGGTCCTTGTTCTCGGGTGCTATACACCAAGAACAAAGCAACACAATTGTTAATGATTAGGGATCTTCGTCCTTCGAAGCATTATTGAAAGTTCCCTTTACCCGGGAACAGGATCTGGATGTCGCCTAGAGGGGGGGGGGGGGTTGAATAGGCGGATAAAAATTATCACTTGAAAACTGAAATTCTTACTCTACTCCAAGGCTGGATCGCAGTGGAATGAAAAGCCCTTCGAGTAGGTTGCAGCGGAATAGAAGATCTTGTCTCAAAATGCCCTGCACTTCAAATATAACTTGTACCGCAAATAAGTATTGAAGTGCAGATATAAAGAGTAAATAAGACAGAGAGACATCACACAATACAGAGCGAAGCACACAGACACAGGGATTTGTCCTTAGGTTTGGCCAAGCCTGAAATGCTTGCCTAGTCCTCGTTGGAGTTAGCCACACCTGGGCTTGGAGTCTATTTCAACTCCTTCCTCCGTTTGCTCAGATCTGTCAGTATGACAGACGGAGCCTTCCACTATGTTGATGTTGATTACAACAAGCCGCGGCTGCTTACAGTCTTCTTGACAGCACTCCGACAGAGTAACGATATGCTCAAGACTATGCTCTAGCTCTTAGCAGCACTTCTCCACTCTCTAAAGGCTTATAGCTTTGCCTTCTACACAAACTAGAGAGATTCACACAAGAGGGACAGTGAGAATTGATCCGAGTGATGTATACTATTGTTGGCTGCACTTGTCTCTTTGTTGGAGGCGCCTAGGAGTCCATTTTATAGACCCAAGGGGCCTAGGAGCCGTTGGAATCCCTTTTGGAAGGCAATATTTGCTTTCTGTCGGGCGGCGCACCGGACAGGTCCTGTAGCTTGTCCGGTGCGCGATCTCCTTCCAAATCGGGCTCAGCTGACCGTTGGAGCAACGGTCGTCTTGGCTCACCGGACACTGTCCGGTGCACACCGGACAGTCCGGTGCGTCAACTATCCGTTGGCCCAAGCCACGCGTCGCCCGCTGATCGCGTTGCCGACCGTTGGGCGTTGGCGCAGTCGACCGTTGGCTCACCGGACAGTCCGGTGCACCACCGAACAGTCCGGTGAATTATAGCTGTACGTCGCCAAACTTCTCCCGAGAGCGGCCTTTTCACCGGAGTTCAGTCTGTCCGGTGCACCACCGGACACTGTCCGGTGCACCAGACTGAGCTGAGTTTTGGCTGTTCACATCCAAACCTTTTGCTTCTCTTTTCTTTTCTTCTTTTCTCTGTTTCTAATACTTAGACAAATATATTAGTACACAAAAACCAATATACTAAGTCTAGAAACATACCTTCTCTTTGATTTTCATTTCTTTAGCATTTGGCATGCTTGAGATTGATGTTGGACTCATAAATCCTCAAGTCAGCTTGACTTGATCTAGATTGACATTTCTGAGCTCCAACATCCTGCAAAGGTCACATAGAATATCTCCAAACATAGGAACAACCCAAACTAAAGGTCAAGGTGCACTTAGCTCTTTTGGGCTACTTCCAGTTCTGGTTTTGACATTGGTTCTCCTTTCAATGACCTTGTTCACTTCTTGAGCTTGATCTTGAGCCTTATGACTTACACCACAGAATTGTAGATGTTACCTCATTGGTTGTAAGTCATGTCCTTATGTAGTGTTCCTTGATGCACCATAACTCTTCTTAACTCGATCAACCTTGATTCCGCAAGTCTCCTTCTTCACTCCTGGCTTTGGGTTCCTGGTCTCCTTGACTTTCTCCCGTGCACTCGGTACCTCGAAGCTCTTCTTGCTTCCAACCTTGGTTTGATCGGTTGTCTCCAAGTTATGCACATCAAGTCTCACTTAAGCAATGTCCATTTTCCTTGTGATGTCCATTATATCTATAGATAACTCCGTCTTTGGACCATCACACCTGTTTACTTGTGTTGAACCCTATTAGCTTTGCATTCAGCACCTGTTCAACACTTAGCACATTTGTTAGTCCTTTAATTGAGTTGTCATCCAAACACCAAAACCCACAAGAGAGCTTTCAATCTCCCCTTTTTGGTGATTGATGGCAACACAATTAAAGCTTACATAAGAATAAGATTTAAAGCACTAATTTTGAATTCTAAGTTTGTAGAATGCTCCCCCTAAATATGTGCTTACATCAAAATCTTAATTTTGGCCTTATATGCCACATTGCACATACTTAGGCTAATTCGAAGCATTACTACACCTTAGCACCTGTGGGATGTATTGTCGATAATTAAACATATGCACAGAATCAGAGTTAAACACCAATCAATTGAGTGGATATATCACAGGAATATCAACCTACCACTATTCACAATTAAGATACCAATTTAAAACAATTTTAAAGCACCAGAACCACATGAATATCTATTATAGGATACACATAGTAGATACTAATTGATTTATATCAACGGAAGCACTGATTTTGCATTATCACCATATAATACAACAACAAGCATATGATAAGAATTATCAATAAAACTAACACAAACTAACACATTTTTCCTTAAGACCAAGAAAACTCAAGGAAACCCCTTTAAGATAAGTTTTCCTCTCAAGTTGAGGTAAGCTTTAATGCACAAATTCTCTCCCTTTAACATCAAACATCAAAACCATATTCAAGCAAGAACATAAGATGATGTCAAGGGATAGCAGAGTATTTTAGTAGGTAAAATACAACACACTAACATTACTCCCCCTTACACATTAAACACATGCAACACAAGCATTGGAGGAAAATACAGATACGCAAAAGGTCAACACTTCCTTTTGTACCTTTACCCTGTTGTGATGTACTTTCCATCTTGAGAGTTTAATCTCTAGGAAGCTCCTTCACACTTGTGCCTGATCCTTTATCCTGACCTTTTCTTGTTGCTAAGACACCAGACTTAGAACAAGTTATAGTTTTGTGGCACAAGATGAAGCTTCTATTCTAGTGATTACCAAAAGATATCAATTGATGCAAACTACTACGACTACCAATTTGAAAAATCATTACTGTTATAGTTCCATGATATTTAAAGATAAGCATCTAGTATCACCAAATACTATAGAGCATGAGCAATCTAAATATATGCAATTACTCACAACTTAAGATACCAACTACTTGACTTACGGAGGTACCCAAGTCCTGATTGCTCCATTTCTTGCTCATCTTCCCTTTTCCACCTTGAGACTATACAAGATCACTCAAGAAACAATTAGTCTCAAAAGACACAAGTTATGTGTGCTCCCCCTAAAGTTGTGCATCAAGTATTTGAATGACTTGCACTTTGCACATTCTAGCATTCTCAGAACTAGAGGGGATCGCAACATATCTTGGTCAAGGCATACTATATCAATTTCATCAGCAAGAGATACCAATTGAATAGTTGACTTAATACAACAATGCATGCCTCAAGGAGTATAGCATTTTACAAGCAACCTAGGCATGCTTCATACATGATAATCATTGCACCACATATACCAATTGAAAACGACAAGATCATGCATATAAAGCGCAATGTCTAAGTACGCCAAGATTAAGAAAAATTTTCTTAGGTACACCAAGGGAAACAACATTTTAAGGCATAAGGCACCTACGCCAAGATACTACCAATTGAAAGGCAAGAACATAGCTATGATCATAATCAACGGAACTTCAAAATTTTCAATGAAATTGCATAGTTCCATTCTCCATACCTTTGCCTTTTCCTGAATTGTCATGAGAGCACCAGTTGTCACCAATTGGGTGCTCCTTTTGCTCATGCACCTCATAACTCAAGAAGGTGCATTAGTGGCACAACATGGATTTGGTATACACACAGTATCAAAATAGGGTAATTATGTGAACATGGACTAAACAAGATATCATGATTGCACAAAGGTTAATCATTAAAAACCATATAACATGACTTACAAAAAGATACAGGTTTATCCATTAACACAAAAAGAGTCAATCTTGGAAAATATATCAAATGGAAAACTACCCATTTAATGATTCAAAAGATATAACATATAGAACACACAATCATGATTAAGCAAGCATCATTGTGAACCATTGATAACACAGGCAATCTCAAAAGCATAACTACTCCAAGGATAGGTAGCACAACAATCCAACTTAAGAGCAATACTGATTATCAATAATGTACTTAAGATACACGGGTACCATCCTTTGGAGAGCAAGTTGCAGATTCTCATCAAGGTCCTTTGCTTGATTCACCAATAATGATTAAGGATCTCTACAACTTATTTCACTTGAGATGAACATGAGATTAGTATTGCACAATAATTCATCCTTGGGTCAATGAATAGACAATAAAAAATTAACAGCTTAAGCATAGAGTTTGAATTAACCATCTTAAGTTTTCCCATGGTCTCCAGTCCATCTCGAGGCACCTGCATGATCTAGTTGGCACAGTTTGGTACCCATCTCGGGATGGGTCCATAACAATCATCCAAAAAGGCATGGTACCCAAATAGCCTTTGTGCTAGTTCTAGGAGATCTCATTATTGATCTAGCACAAGTGTATGGTTTGGGTCTCCTAAGCGAATAAGATTGAGACACATTTACTTTCTTAGGAACCTTACCTTTATTACATACCTCAGGTGGATGACCATGCTCACCACACATGTAGCAGAAACGTCGCTCAACCCGACATGACGCTTGCTGTTTATCATTTTCCTTGGTGAGGGTCATCTTGGAGGGTGCACGTCCTTGATTCTTTATGACCGGACATGAGGTGATCATGTGGTCCTTTTCATTGCATCCAAAACATCTTCTTATCCCTTCGTCCTTGTCTTTGTATGGACAAGAAGCAATGAGGTGACCTAATCTCTTGCACTTGAAGCACCTCCTTTTTCCTCTTCTCTTTTTGCTTTTGGATGACATAGAGAGATTATTAGTGCAAATAACATGACTAATTGAATCATTACCTTTTTCTTGTCTCATGTTGATTGCTTCACTTATTGCTTTAGGAACATCTTTCTCAAGAAGTTTGACCCTTGCTGCGGTTTCTCCTTCCTCAAGCTTCTTCACCACGTATTCGTAGATATCTTGAGGAAGTCGAGTAAGGCGTCTTCTCCTTAATTGTCTTTGTTTCTTGTTCCCAAGCAATTTCCTTTTTGACCCTACAGCTTGATGCTCATTTAAACATTTGCTTTCTTTTGAGCAACAGAGGTTAGCATATGGTGATACATTATCTAAATGTGCACATGTGCAGGAATGAGGTTTACATGAGTTTAAATTAGTAATTACTACCTCATGAGCAATATCGAGCATGATATGATCATCAACTAATTTATTATGAGAATGTGACAACATATCATATTTTTCACCTAGAGCAAGCTTTTCTAAATTTAGCAATTCTACTTGCCTCTCAAGCATGGCATTTTCCATTTTAAATTTAGCAACACAAGATAAATCATTATCATTATTTCTTTGCTCAATTAAAGCTGAATCATACTGTTGGACCAAATCATCATGAGAGCACTTTAGCTCCTCATGTTCTTTGGTCATCTTCTCCAGGCTATCGATGGTTTTGATGAGAGTCTCCTCTAGCCTGAGAAGCGTCTCGCCTTGTTCCTTGTTCCTTCTCAACAGCTTAACTAAGAGCGCTTTGTCTTCTTTGTTGAGATGGGTGTAGAAACGGTGAATCTCCTCTTCTTCTATATCGTCGGTCTCATTTTCTCTATCATTATTATCAGTGGAAGCAAAACAGGAAAATGTACCTTGTGGTGATGAGGACTCATCCTCGCTATCATCCTCATATTCCTCCTCATCATCGCTTTTGTCTCCACCATCATTGTTAGCAATAAGACATTTATTACTAGTAGAAGACAAACCTGCCGGTGAGGTGGATTTATCGTTTGGTAGCCATCGTTTTTCTTCTCCCTTTCAAAGGTTAGTAACACAAGCAATATAGGGAGTTGAAGCAGTACAATTTGACTCAGAATATTTTATTCTAATTCTATTCCATAGATCATGAGCATCAACAAATAAATCACTATCACTACTCATGATGGCAAAATAAGCACCTCTAGAAAGAGAGTCAACTAAGATGTTGCAAGCGTGGTGATTGAGAGACATACATCTTAGTTCAGCATTAGAAGGTTCTCTACTAAAATCAGAGGGAAAAATACTTTTGCTAAAGATATGTCTCAAATCAGGATCAATATGCATGAAGGCATTATAAATAGAGACAGACCATGATTTATAATTAGAACCATCGCCTAGAAGAAGTTCTACAGTTACCTCTTGTGACGACATCGTCATCTCCGGACGGCTAAGCCCACACTGGAGAGGTCTAGCTCCGATACCAATTAAAAGTTCCCTTTACCCGGGAACAGGATCTGGATGTCGCCTAGGGGGGGGGTGAATAGGCGGATAAAAATTATCACTTGAAAACTGAAATTCTTACTCTACTCCAAGGCTGGATCGCAGTGGAATGGAAAGCCCTTCGAGTAGGTTGCAGCGGAATAGAAGATCCTGTCTCAAAATGCCCTGCACTTCAAATATAACTTGTACCACAGATAAGTATTGAAGTGCAGATATAAAGAGTAAATAAGACAGAGAGACATCACACAATACAGAGCGAAGCACACAGACACAGGGATTTATCCCAAGGTTCGGCCAAGCCTGAAATGCTTGCCTAGTCCTCGTTGGAGTTAGCCACACCTGGGCTTGGAGTCTATTTCAACTCCTTCCTCCGTTTGCTCAGATCTGTCAGTATGACAGACGAAGCCTTCCACTATGTTGATGTTGGTTACAACAAGCCGCGACTGCTTACAGTCTTCTTGACAGCACTTCGGCAGAGTAACGATATGCTCAAGACTATGCTCTAGCTCTTAGCAGCACTTCTCCACTCTCTAAAGGCTTATAGCTTTGCCTTCTACACAAACTAGAGAGATTCACACAAGAGGGACTGTGAGAATTGATCCGAGTGATGTATACTATTGTTGGCTGCACTTGTCTCTTTGTTGGAGGCGCCTAGGAGTCCCTTTTATAGACCCAAGGGGCCTAGGAGCCGTTGGAATCCCTTTTAGAAGGCAATATTTGCTTTCTGTCGGGCGGCGCACCGGACAGGTCCTGTAGCTTGTCCGGTGCGCGATCTCCTTCCAAATCGGGCTCAGCTGACCGTTGGAGCAACGGTCGTCTTGGCTCACCGGACATTGTCCGGTGCACACCGGACAGTCCGGTGCGTCAACTATCCGTTGGCCCAAGCCACGCGTCGCCCGCTGATCGCGTTGCCGACCGTTGGCGCAGTCGACCGTTGGCTCACCAGACAGTCCGGTGCACCACCGGACAGTCTGATGAATTATAGCCGTATGTCGCCAAACTTCTCCCGAGAGCGGCCTTTTCACCGGAGTTCAGTCTGGCGCACCGGACACTGTCCGGTGCACCACCGGACAGTCCGGTGTGCCAGACTGAGCTGAGTTTTGGCTGTTCACAGCCAAACCTTTTGCTTCTCTTTTCTTTTCTTTTCTCTGTTTCTAATACTTAGACAAATATATTAGTACACAAAAACCAATGTACTAAGTCTAGAAACATACCTTCTCTTTGATTTTCACTTCTTTAGCATTTGGCATGCTTGAGATTGATGTTGGACTCATAAGTCCTCAAGTCAGCTTAACTTGATCTAGATTGACATTTCTAAGCTCCAACATCCTGCAAAGGTCACATAGAATATCTCCAAACATAGGAACAACCCAAACTAAAGGTCAAGGTGCACTTAGCTCTTTTGGGCTGCTTCCAGTTCTGGTTTCGACATTGGTTCTCCTTCCAGTGATCTTGTTCACTTCTTGAGCTTGATCTTGAGCCTTATGACTTACACCACAGAATTGTAGATGTTACCTCATTGGTTGTAAGTCATGTCCTTATGTAGTGTTCCTTGATGCACCATAACTCTTCTTAACTCGATCAACCTTGATTCCGCAAGTCTCCTTCTTCACCCCTGGCTTTGGGTTCCTTGTCTCCTTGACTTTCTCCAGTGCACTCGGTACCTCGAAGCTCTTCTTGCTTCCAACCTTGGTTTGATCGGTTGTCTCCAACTTAAGCAATGTCCATCTTCCTTGTGATGTCCATTATATCTATAGATAACTCCGTCTTTGGACCATCACACCTGTTTACTTGTGTTGAACCATATTAGCTTTGCATTCAGCACCTGTTCAACACTTAGCACACTTGTTAGTCCTTTAATTGAGTTATCATCCAAACACCAAAACCCACAAGAGAGCTTTCAATTATCTCCCCTAGGATATAATGATCTTCAGACGAAGGTCATGAAGGGCATATCTTCATCATTTCAGTGAGCAAAGATATAAATAAAGATATATGAAACACAAAAAGAATATAAATAATCATTCCAAATCATTAGATTGTTTATATTCTTATTTCATAATCATGGATAAACATTAACAATATTTATATTACATTTGTACCTTCGGCTTGACAGAAGGTGGAAAAGCGGGAGTGACGCTAGAGTGATTACAATTCAACGTGAACAGTACGGTGTTACTGTTCATCTATTTATAATCACAGGACGCAGGCTGGACGAAATTACATTCATGTCCCTGATATTTATTGTTGACCATGAGACAAGCTGTCGAGGACTAAGCAGTCTTTTCTCCCTTAGGTCGGTTCCATCTTTTATCATCGTCATCGTGCTAAGCCGAAGCCTCTTCAGTCACAACTTCGGAGCTAGTTTATCCTTCCTTCAGACCGTACCTTCATACCATGCACACCTTCATCTCAAAGCCGAAGCTTCCTGTGACGGTCTGTTATATTGAAAAACATGTTAGTTAAGTTTTTGAGGACCTTCGTAAGAGGAAGGCCCCCAACAGAAACCCTAGCCCGCTTCGATGCATGCCTCTAAGATTGCTATCTTTCATTTGCTGGGATGGATGTCTCTAAGATTGCTATCTTTCATTGGCTGGAATGGATGCATCAAATTGACCATTGCATTTGTACATCCTTCCACTTTGTTGACAATTTGTTTAGTTTCCATTCCATGAATTTGCGGGGTCCTGATAAACGTGAGTGACTTTTATGGTTTGGAGCCTCGATCTTTAGGTTGTGACGATTGTTTGTGAATTAGGGTTGAGCATGAGTAGTTGGCATTACACCATGGCGATGCATTGACCCCTACTCCCAGTGGCGGAGCCAGGAGAAATTTGAACCCTGGGCACTGCCGGTGGGAGGGAAGGGGCGGTGGCGCGACACCTAGGGTTTTGTTGGCTTTAGGCACCCGACTTGTCGCGCGCCACCGTCCTGTCGACGTCGATGCAGTGGAGGATCGCATAAAACGACTTAGAGGAGATTCTAGAGTGGATCCATAGCGGGTTGAGTAGCGAGATCTCGCGCGTGATGAAGACGCGCTCTAGGAGTACCGCGGACAAGGGGGAGAAGAGGAGGCATGCGTCGGCAGCTAGGGAAACGGGAAACAACGACGTAGAGTCGAGCGAGGGAATGAAGTGGTGCGGCGACAAGTCGGTGGCGTTCTCGGAGAAAGTGAGGAGGCAGAAGGAGTCATCGGCGACGTCGATCTTGCAGTTGAAGGGTTGGATGTGGCCTTTGCTGCTCGGAGGACGGCGTGGGCCGCGCGCGCAACAACTGGGTTAGTCGAAGCTGCGGGCCGACGCACCAGATTTCTCGAACATCACGTGGAGCCGCACGTCTAGGGTGTACTGGGCCACGACCTTGGAGATCGACTTCGTGGCCACGAAACCCCCGCGACCCCCTCTACCAGCGTGGGACGTGCTTTCGCTCGATGACTATGAGTGGTGGTGGTGCGCGTGACGTGGCAACTCAGACCGCGTAGAGGCGAGATAGCGTGTGGGTGCGATGCGGCTTCCCGACGCCATGGCGAGGGTAAGACCTCGAGATCTCTGGATCACCGGCAGCGCCAAGCCCAGGCACGTGGGCAGGCCGGGTCCTGGCTCCGACGGTGCCTACTCCTTAATGCGGTGGATGTTTCTTTGTCTTATTAACATTCAATATTGTTTCCTTATGTAAATCAGAGGTAGTCCCTCTGTCTCTTTTTATTTGTCATTGGCCCGGAGAACACTAATGTACGCATAAATAAAATCTCTGTTCCGTTGGATTCAAGATTAGAACCTGATTAGTCAACTAAACCAAGGACTAGGTGTTGTGAGATTGATCGTTTTCTTTTCTCGTCTCGTAGATAGCAGTACTAGAGGTTGTTTTGTACATGGTTTACGTGGTGGTCAAACTTTCTAAAGTTTGAATATATTGTAGAAAATATTAGCAACATTTGTATCTTCAAATAAATTTATCTTGAAAATAGATTCTATGATTTATCTGAGATTGATGATGAGATTGATCGTTTTCTTTTCAAATAAATTATGTAACCTTGGAATGACCTAAAAAATTTAAGTTATTAAATTTGTCTACAACTATTGAGGCAAATGTTGCTAATATTTTCTACATGTAAACCATGATTAAATTCAACACATGACAAAGGCCAGATCGCTCATTATCTTCAAGTCATTTAAGTTATTCGTGATCTTTGCAAGTCGTTCCTTAAGTCATTATGGTCAAAGTCGAGTATGTTTGACTTCTTGAAGAGTGAGAGCACCCCTTAAAAGGGACATAGGGTGCATTGGGTAGCATACTGTCATCAGTGCAATGGTGTATTGAATTTAATCAGCACATGAACTTCTATGCTCCATTCATAATGTGAATCCTTGTGCAATCACATTAGATCTAATGATTTATTGAAGATTATGTTTACATAAGCATTATGTTGGCCCTTTTGCTCACTCCATTTACACGATGCCAGGACATTTATTGAGACAGCATGCCTAAGATAAAGACAAGTCGTGTCAAGTATCCTGAAGGATGGGAGCTTATTGAACCAACCATCCGTGAGTTGGATGCCAAAATGAGAGAAGGTATGCACAGACGGTTATTGAGGCACTCACTACTGATGTCAGTCGTTTCCTGGCACAGGATTGTACTAACGTTATGCCCTCATGCAGCTGAAAATGATCCACATGATGGAAAGAGAAAGTGTGAAGCTCTCTGGCCTATTTTCCGTATTTCTCATCAAAGGAGCCGCTACATATATGATCTTTACTACAGAAGGAAGGAGATATCACGGGAGCTTTATGAGTTCTGCCTGGACCAGAGCTATGCAGATCGTAACCTGATCGCAAAGTGGAAAAAGGTAATTATCCTTGGTTCCAGATTTGTTGTACATGGTCTACATCTCAGTTGATTTGATTTTTCTCTCTCCACAACATCCTGTCTTATTGGGGGGAGGGTGGGTGGGAGGAGGCATGTTAATCTTCATTATGTTCTGCTATATTTGTTTATTGGAAATGTTGTATAGGTGTAGACATTGTATGTGCAAAATGTATCTTACTATTACACATTGTTTATAGTTTTGTGAGCTTTATATAGCTTACATGATAGATTGCAGTAGATACTGATGCATGTTATGGCTTTTCTGTGCACTAGAATGAGCAGCTAACTGAAACCTGGAACCATTATTGCCACTTCATTGATTTTTGTTAGAGTTTGGAAATTAGAGATTATGACTGATACTGTCATGCATGCTGCAGTGCAGTCCAGTCTTTTTTTTTAGGTATGTTCCAAATAGGAGATTTGTAACGTTATCAGTAACTGGATCTGGTCTATTTAGTTGACTGAAAATGAATTTATCAGGCATCCAATATGTTTTTTATTCCCCTTAGGGCTAGTATGGCAACCTCATTTTTCCAAAGGAAATTAGTTCATTTTCCCTTGGGAAAATGGGATTCTCTTGGGAAAATAGAGTTCCCAAACTAGCCCTTAATTTCGATAGTTTGTGTCTGGAAATGTTCAACTGTAATCTCTCTGGTCCCAAATACTTTTGTTTTGACTAAAACCTGTAAAACTTTTGAAACACCAGAAGCTTTCAAAAACTAGTTGGGCACATCAAAATCATTTATAAATTTGTATGAAGAAGCACCTGCATTATCTCATAAATTTGTTAGATATTGTAGATACCCATAGAAATAGAATAATATTGGTCAATTGAAGACCATAAAAAGTCACCTCAAAAGTTGTAGATTGCATCGCCTGGTGCATGTGCATCTGTACGTTGTTAATGAGCGATCTGGCCTTGCCTTTGTCATGTGTTCGAGATGAATTTATATGTAAAGTGCGTTTGCAGCGAGTTATGTGATTTGAGGCAAATACTGTAACTGTTAACTTGGGAAACTAGAAGTTATATGTAAAGTGCGTTTGCAGCGAGTTATGTGATTTGAGGCAAATATTGTAACTGTTAACTTGGGAAACTAGAAGAAATTACAACGGATCCATTCTGTGAAAAAAAAAATGTTGGGGATAGTCCCTTGATGCTTCTTTGTTCTGTTTCAATGTTTTGCTTTGTTTCCTCTATATAGGTTATGATCCTCAAGTTTGTGGTTGTGCAATGCCAGATTTAGCATCCTCATTTCTTACTGCTACATTTCGCCCTCTTGCAGCCAGGATACGAGCGCCTTTGCTGCCTTCGGTGCATACAGACACGTGACCACAACTTTGCAACGACTTGTGTCTGCCGAGTCCCCAAGCATCTGAGGGAGGAGCAAGTGATAGAATGTGTCCATTGCGGCTGCAGGGGTTGTGCCAGCGGTGACTAATCTTGTCATCATGTTGTTGGGCTCACGACTCATCATCACCATCCTAACCACATTAGATGTCTCGTGAGCATGGATCGGCTATGGTGATTAGCATGAATGTGTTGTGGTAACTAGTTGGAAGACTAAATTTCCTGACGTTTGGATGTTTGCAACTGCTATGTATTATAAAGACTCCTCGTGCCACATATGTTTTTGTTAAACTAGTAGCGCTTTTGCATCTTGTATGATTCTGTAAATTGTCTTTTATCACCAATTGCTCAGGAGCCAGACTAGTACATTGCTCGAATCCTTATGAAGCCCCAGCCCCGGTTCTATTTTCGACGAGCTGACTTTGACTTGAATAACCCTATCGAAGTTTTTTTTGGAAGCCCGCGATGTTTACCGCAATACTGACGCGGTAATCTCCGGAGTTGGATGGTCATGTGCCGTCCGACTCGCAGGTCATTCCCCATGCCACTGCCGTCCCATCTAGAGATGGTAATGTGTATTCACGATCTGATTCTCTATAGTTATTTACTCTATATAGGTTAAATATTCTACCTATAGATTTTTTATTGGATAAAACCACTTAATGGTTAACATCTAGAGATGGCGAATACCCGGTATTCGCGACCTGATTCTCGATAGTTATTTACTCTATATAGGTTAAATATTCTACCTATAGATCTTTTATTGGATAAAACCATCTAATGGTTAACGAATATTAGAACATTCCGTTCTCACCCATATCCATTAACCCATGGATATAAAATACTCAGTATAAAAGCATGAACTTGGTCTTCGATTATCCATCTATTTTGACTATTTAACAAACTTTTTAGTGATAATGTCATAGAAGGCTTAACATCTATTTGATGACCATATAAATTAACATATAATGTTATGTGTTACTATCCTAATATTGCTACTTTATCCAATTATCCACGGTGTTGTTGATTGGATGATTGAATGATGCTCGCAATTTGTTGATGGTATTTAGATTAATATACTGGACGTTTGTATAATGTATTATTCTGATAAATGTTTAATTTTTATAGATACGAGTGACTCGACGGGTTACATACACCCACATGGGTATGAGATAAATCTATACCCACCAACAGATATAAATAACCTACAGTGTTATTTTTTGTCCTGTGTATATGTATGGGATAATAATACTATATGTGTATTTATCCATTACCATCTCGTAGTCCCATCCTAGTAGCCTGGGGCGTTGGCTTCGACTGCCTCTCGTCGCGTTGCTTAAAGTCAGCAAACACGGCGAGCTACACCACTCGTGCCCGCCCGTCCAACCAACTAGCCCACGGTGGATGGCCGTTGCCGGGAGCCCTCTCACGTTGGCATCTGGACAGATTCAACATGCACGTAAACAACAACCGTTGGGGGTACATGCGTACAACCCGTAAGATGCCAGCCACCGGACCCGCGTCAAGTAGGTGAGACATCGCGCTTGGAAGCCGACGGCGCAGCGCGACGTACCGTTGCGAGGCCGCATCTCGGTCGATTGCTGATGGTCTTCGTGCGTGCGATCGGCATGCACGTGTGAACCCGGGGCTATAAATGTCTAACATGCCGATCCGGCACAGGCTTAGGCAAGCACGACCCAACAACGAACAGACCAGCATGGGGCTTCGTGTTTCACGGGCATGTTTGAGTGGCCCACGTACCTGACCGTCGACCCAGATATAGCCATTCGGGCTGGTTTCCATGCCAGGCTAGCCCGCTAAGCAAACATGAAGCTCACCATCCATAGACAACACCAAAACCTCACAACAGAAAAATATAGCAAAAGAAAAATATAACAAAAAATAATAAATGAGTTGTTTTGTGCAATGCTGACTCATTAAAAGCCTTTCTAGGTAACACTTATCCTTGTGAGAAACCCTATAAAAAAAAAAAGAGTGTAGCAGGCTCTAACTTTAGTCATTAAGTTTAAATCTGTTACAGATCAAGATTACAAAATCTCTCTGTCTCTCACATTCACAAAGCACAGACCAGATCACTAGAGTCCAGAACTAAGTAGTCCAGAACTAAGTAGTAAGTACCAAAATCAGAAATAAGACAATCACTAAGTACCAGAACCAGAACCATCACAGGCAGTCCCACCACTACCACCACCAGCAGGTTCATCTTCATCAAAGAACAAGTTCCAGAATGAATCCTCAAGCTCTAGGTTGTCAACAACATGTTGCTCTCTCTTTTCTCCTAATTACCAATCTTTTAAGCAAGTCAGCATCTCCACATTCTCAGACAATAGGGTCATCGCCGCTCCTCAATTATCCTGCCTATCAAATTGAAACAAGACTCTAAAGAGACAGTAGACATAGGAATAGACATGATATTCCTTGCCACTATGGACAAGATTGGATATGTTAGCTTGTGGTTACGCCACCAAAGAAGTATATCAAAATCATCCTCGTAAGAAGTGACATTGTCACTGTCTAAGTAGGCTGAGAGCTCACAAATAGCAGAGGAAGATGAAGCAGAAGGGGTAGAGACAGGGGGAGGACCAACAACATCTAAACTTCGATCTCCAAATATTCTTACCCAAGCTTGCTTTTTTACCTGTATGAATTGAAGGTTGATCATCCCTATGAGCCATAACTGCATCAAACTTAGTCTGATATTTAGTAAACAATTTATACAATTCATTTTTGACATCAGCATAATAGGTATTGTACTCGCAACCAGTGCAGTCACCAAGTTAATGCAACACATTAAAGAAACCTCTCATCTTAGTTCTAGGGTCCAGAATGAATGCATATGAATATAGCATAGGTATATCACTTCAGTACTTAAGAAATTTAAGTTGCATTGGAAACACAACAGGTCTAAGATTCACATCTCTTTCACATGCTTTAAAATGAGATGCAATTTCCATAATATGGTGAAGAACTAGTGGACTGGTTGGATAATAAACACCAGACATAACAACAGTAGAATCATAGTAGAGTTCCAGGAACTCCAAAATCTTCTCAGCAACATACCAATGATTAGGAGGCAACAATTGTGATTCATAATGTGATTTGATGAAAACAGAAAAAGCAGTCTTGTATGGACCAAGTGTTTAAGCATCAAATAAGTAGAATTCCATCTAACATACATATCCAAGCCAAATTTTTTGGGTCTAACACCCCTAGCTTTGCAGTACTCTTTAAGTATTGCAATTCTAGAATTAGATGCATTTAAGAAATTAATTGCAGTTCTAAAATATTCCAAAAAAGGTTTCAGTCTCTTCATTCCAGATTTAACAACGAGGGAAGTACTCAGCGAAATCCTCATCCCGCCCGAGGTTCTCCCTTCACGGAATGAATGTTTCCACCTCGCTCGAGCCCGTCTCAGGCAAGGAGGACAACCTCGAGCCCGGCATCAGTCAAATATCATGGGAACCACGAGGACACGAGCATTCAATGTGTATACCTACCCCACATGACATCGCAGGCGAACAGGAGCGAAGGACCACGGTCCTATCCACTTTCACCAACTACGATGATGCGTGCCCGAGAATAACGGATTTTGTTCCCCCACGTCGTCTACCAACTACTGATGGGACATGCATATGACAAAATGTGGTATGGCCCTCGGAAGAAACTACACCTCGCCCGAAGTCGGTCTCAGCCTCGGAACAACCTCCGCCTCGCCAAAGCTCGGCCTCAGCCACCTGCCCCCCCCCGTGAATCCCACAGGAGGCCACTACTCCAACCGTTCCCTACATGATCGCAAGCCCTAGAGCAGGCTCGACCATGCCCTTGGAAGATTTCCGCCTCGCTCGAGCAGGGCTTCGGCCTTGATAATATCGACGAAAGGATGCCTAATGTCATCAGAAGCTATAGAGCTAACATCGGATACCCTTCGTATAACCAAGAGGTTTTTGCCATAGTTACCACTGCTCCAACCACTACAACTCGGACAGCTTCCCCACCAGACAGGCTCAGGTACATGACTGATTGCCCGGCTCTGGCCTCGGCTCTCTGTGTAGTCAAAGATGCAAATACAGGAACCAGACATCCCCTTCCTGGCACAAGTCAATAGCGAGTACAAGGGCCATACTGGCTACAGGGGCTCGGGCATGCCTCCTCTCCCATATGTGACAAGCCCCAAAGCTCCTGGCAGCCCTCCTTGAGGCTATAAATAGAGGAGTCCTGGGCTTCAGTCAGGATGGGAGAACATGTAGGAAACAGGTGACGCCTAAGAGGGGGGGTGAATTAGGACTTCTAAAACTTTTACTAAACTAGGCCACAATTAAATCCCTAGAGCAAAACCTATGCAAATAATCAAAACTAGAGTGTGCAAACTAGGTTTTGTCTAAGTGTTGCTATCTCTACCGCAAAGGATAAGTTTCAATCTACACTAAATAAGTATGACTACAAGATTTAAACTTAAATGCTTAATATAAATGCGGAATGCAAAGAGCTAAGTAGAGAAGCAAACTCTCGTGGATGACGCCGGTATTTTTACCGAGGTATCCGGAACCACGCAAGGTCCCGACTAATCCTCGTTGGTGCCCCTACGCAAAGGGAAGCCCACGCGAGGGCCAAGCACCACGGTCGAGTAACTCCGTAGAGAGCCGCGGGCCTTCTCCACACGCAAGTGGTGCTCTGCTTCCGGCTCCTCTCGGACGCTCCCCGTCGTCTCCACTATCGAGCTTCCGGCCGAAACGCCGCGGGCCTCATTCCCTCCGGTACACGGTGGCGGCCGTGACACAAACGCGGTTGTCACGGTCTCGCAAGACTCTCGCCCCACTCGGTACAATTACAACGACTCACACAAGAGCCGAGGGGTTGTGTGGTTTTACAAAACTCACTCAACTAACTAGGGTTCACCTAGAGCAAGCGCTAAAGCGGTCTAACTAACCTAAGCACTTCGCAAAGCACCTACGCTAATCACCGAGTGATTCTATTAAGCACTTGGGTGTTTGAGCACTTGGAAATATACACTATGTGTCTTGGTATGTTGCTTGGGCTCTCACACTTGAGAATGGCCAGTTGGGGTGGTATTTATAGCCTCCACACCCCCAACTAGCCGTTGGACAGAAAGCAGCAGCTTTCTGTCGTCGGGTGCACCGGACAGTCCGGTGCACCACCGGACACTGCACAGTAGATGTCCGGTGCACGCCACGTCAGCCGACCGTTGGCGCCTGTAGCAGTCAACCGTTGGATCCGACCGTTGCCGTCTGCTCGTTGGCACACCGGACAGTCCGGTGCACACCGGACAGTCCGGTGCTACAGCCAGAAAGCGCCTGTCAGCGGCCTCTCTGCGCAGACTGTCCGGTGTCTCACCGGACAGTCCGGTGCACACCGGACACCAATGTCCGGTGCGCCACCAGGCGCTGGCTGACAGCCCTCATCTTGGATTTCTTCGCTGATTTCTTCGGGCTTCTTTGTTCTTGAGTATTGGACTCCTATATATCTTTTTATGTCTTCTTTTGAGGTGTTGCATCCTCATTGCCTTGGTCCAATTCTCTTCGCATCCTGTGAACTACAAACACAAACACTAGAAAACTTATTAGTTCACGGATTGTGTTGTTCATCAAACACCAAAACTCAATTAGCCAAATGGCCCGGGGTCCATTTTCCTTACAATCTCCCCCTTTTTGGTGATTGATGACAACACAACCAAAGCAAGCAAATAATACAAGTATTTGAATGAAAATATGCATTTTACTTGCTAAGATGCATGGATGTCCCCACAATGTGATATTATGGACTTAAGCCTCCCCCTAACTCCATAATTCACTTACTTCCTATTTTTGGACCAAATAACCAAAACCACTTGAAAAATCATTTGGAGATATAAAATTTTAAATTGGTGGTGTTTGGTGTTTGATAAAGTTTTCATTGCTTTGGTCCTTAAACTTCTCCCCCTTTGGCATCAACCACCGAAAAGGAAGACATGAAAAGCATGTAGGAAGTAAATAAAAGCTTGCCCTCAACAAGAATTGTATCAAATGATATCACTAGAAGGATATTGAAATAAACCATATGAATGATACCAGTTGAAAGGAACTCCCCCTAAATGAGTGTTCTCTTTAGAAGGAAGTTTCTCCCCCTTTTTAGAGATGAAGAAATACTCCCCCTGACAGAGATCCTCTACTTAGGAAAAAGCATGTGAAAATTAGAGGTGCAAGACATGATTTGAAAAGACTAACTTCCCTTATGCATAGGTAACAGAATATGAGTTAACTACTTATGCATTTTTAGCAACATGGAAGCATATGATATGAAATATAGTCTAATAAAATATTGGAGAAGACATGTAAATGATACTGAATGTAGTCTCAAAAGATACCAATTGAAGATCAATGGCGAGCTTGAGAGACATGAGAGTTCTTGGAGATTTTGCAGTGGAAGATTGTTGTCTTTCTCCGGGGACTTCATTTTCCTTACAATGAGACTATCACATGGAATAGACTTGAAAAGGTGTTAGTCTCAAAGTGTTAGATTACAGAGTAACCTCCCCCTAAAGATGTGCATACAAGTTTTGAATACTTGTAGGAGACATGCACTTTGATTTGATATCAAGAGGGGTAAATTATCTATAATCCTAACTTTGGCACATATAGGTTAAATGATACAATTTGTAGAAATAAAAAATTTTCAATTTATGCATCATTTACTATGGAGTGATATAGAAGCTATGTGCCGTGCTTAAATAAACATTTTAAGCCATGTAGGTTTGCTTAAGTATATGAATTAAAAACTAGCAATCCTACCATATGATTTACCTAGTATGCATGATTTTGAACAAAAGTACATAACAAATGTAATACTAGGCAAGAAAGGTAAACTAGATAAAAGGTAAATAGATACGCATATCTAAAAACGAGAAATACAATAAAACTAGTTACCTTAGTCATGGGTGGGAAATTTGGGTCCAAAATTTTCACTAATCCACTTGGCAATAAGCTTGATCCAATATGATGTATCCCATGATATACATCCCAATTTTGTCAAGTCTCCAAATTTCCCGAGGACCTTTGGTCCACTCACTTCCCTTTCGGGATCCAAACCTTCTTGGTGCTTTTCATGGTTGAAATTATCTCCTTTGGCACCTAGATGCGTTTGGCCCCTTTTCCTTTGTTGGCTTGCTTGTTGGCCTTGATTGCTATCACCTTTCCATTCTTTTTCTTCTTGATCAAATATGGTGTAGCATCCTTTTTGTTCACCCTTTTGATGTAGGTGTTGGAGATTTTGCTTGATGGCTTTTGCTTGAGCTTTTGCCTTTGTTTATCCCCGGTCATCGCCTTGCATTGGAAAGACTTATGGCCTTCCATGTGGCATAGCCTACAAATCACAGTTTCTCCCTCTACAGGCTTGTTCACTCCCGCAGTGGTGTTATCCTGTGGAGGTCGGATTTGTTTGGCTTTGCCTTTCTTGTCATACAAAGCCATGCCAAGGCGAGCCACTTCTTGCTTTAATTGTTCATTTTCCTTTGCAACCTCATCCGAACATGTCTCTACAACAATATTCTCAACAACGACTTGGTTGCAGGGGTTAGAATCATCAATTAAATCAAAGCAGGAAGTAGAAGCATCTTTCTTAATTATTTCAGGTATTTCAACTAAAGATGCTGCTGGGGTGCTACCAATGTTTTCTAGCTTAGTAGTTAGCTCATTATTGTGTATGCTAAGAATTTCCATTTTCTCTAGCAAATTTTCAATAGCTTCTTGGGAGCTAGCTAACTTAGCCTTAAGTTTTTCATTCTTTTTAATAAGGTTGTCATCGGTAGCAGTGGATGGAGCACTAGATTCTAATAGCTCAATTTTAGTTGATAGCTCACTATTTAAGTTTGCAAAAGTTTCAAATTTTTCTAGCAAACCTTTGTAATCATTTTGAGAGCTAACCAACTTATTTTTCAAAGTTTTAAGTTGAGCTTTTTGCTTAGTGCAAACATCCTGGAAAAATTCTACGGCTTCCGCAAGCTCATCTAGAGAGGGCTTTCCCTCACCTTCATCATCACTACTACTTTCATCACTAGAGGATGGAATGCTTTTGTTACCTCTTGCCATAAGGCATTTGTGTGATGACCGTGATGATCGTGACGAGGACCGGTGGCTGCGCGTCCTTGGAGGTTCATCTTCACTTGAAGAATCATCCCAAGTTCTAACACTTGTTAGCACCTTGCCTTTGCTCCTCTCCTTTTTGGGCTTGGCCATATTTAGACAGTTGTCCCTGAAGTGGCCCTTCTCCCCACATGCGAAGCATCCTCTCTTCCTTTGCTTTTTCCTGTCAATGTTAAAGAGAAGATCCTCGACCTGCAGGGGCACACCCATTAGATTAATCTTGCGGATCATCCTCATTACCTTTCCGACGCGTCGGATTGTTTCTTCGTCCTTGGAGGATGATGTGCATGGTTGATTATCTTCATCATCATCACTTTCTTCTTCTTCTTCCTCTTCTTCGCTTGAGGAACTTGGAGTGGGAGCCTTCTTTTTGCCCTTCCTTTCATCACATGCAAAAGCATATGGTCTTGAGGAAGTTGGCTCCTCTCCCCGACTCATTTTTCGCGACATCTCAAAGGCCGCGATTTTCCCAATCACAATGGTCGGGGTCATGTTGCTCAAGTCCTCCATGTTGTGAAGGATGGTGATGATGCTCCCATATCTTTGTTGTGGTAACAGGGAGATAATCTTCCTCACAATGTCCGCATCACCTAGCTTATTAATGCCAATCGAATTGAGCTCATTGATAATTAGATTCAAACGAGAATACATGTCTCTAACAAGCTCATCATCTTTCATAGCAGAAGAATTATACTCATTTAAGACTAGGCAATGTTTTTGCTCACGAACATTGGATGTGCCGTCATGGAGCTCATGCAATTTTAGCCAAATCTCATTAGCAGTTTTCAGGGTAAATACTTGATTGAAAATATCCATGCTAAGAGATTCATACAAGCAATTTTTGGCTCTAGCATTTAAATGGATTTCTTTTTCCTCACTCGTGGTGGGTTTCTCGGGATTCTTGAGGGGTTTCATCCCATCACGAGTGACTCTCCAAACACCTAGATCAACGGCCTCTAGGTAACTAGCCATTCTAGCACTATAATATGAGAAGTTAGTGCCGTCAAAGTGTGGTGGCCTATGGGTATCCATCCCTTCCTCTAAAAAGCGTCGGCTCTTTTAGCGGTGAAGCTAAAGCGTTTCAAATGAGCCAAACCGGCTTTGATACCACTTGTAGGAAACATGTGACGCCTAAGAGGGGGGGGGTGAATTAGGACTTCTAAAACTTTTACTAAACTAGGCCACAATTAAATCCCTAGAGCAAAACCTATGCAAATAATCAAAACTAGAGTGTGCAAACTAGGTTTTGTCTAAGTGTTGCTATCTCTACCGCAAAGGCTAAGTTTCAATCTACACTAAATAAGTATGACTACAAGATTAAAACTTAAATGCTTAATATAAATGCGGAATGTAAAGAGCTAAGTAGAGAAGCAAACTCTCGTGGATGACGCCGGTATTTTTACCGAGGTATCCGGAACCACGCAAGGTCCCGACTAATCCTCGTTGGTGCCCCTACGCAAAGGGAAGCCCACGCGAGGGCCAAGCACCACGGTCGAGTAACTCCGTAGAGAGCCGCGGGCCTTCTCCACACGCAAGTGGTGCTCCGCTTCCGGCTCCTCTCGGACGCTCCCTGCCGTCTCCACTATCGAGCTTCCGGCCGAAACGCTGCGGGCCTCGTTCCCTCCGGTACACGGTGGCGGCCGTGACACAAACGCGGTTGTCACGGTCTCGCAAGACTCTCGCCCCACTCGGTACAATTACAACGACTCACACAAGAGCCGAGGGGTCGTGTGGTTTTACAAAACTCACTCAACTAACTAGGGTTCACCTAGAGCAAGCGCTAAAGCGGTCTAACTAACCTAAGCACTTCGCAAAGCACCTACGCTAATCACCGAGTGATTCTATTAAGCACTTGGGTGTTTGAGCACTTGGAAATATACACTATGTGTCTTGGTATGTTGCTTGGGCTCTCACACTTGAGAATGGCCGGTTGGGGTGGTATTTATAGCCTCCACACCCCCAACTAGCCGTTGGACAGAAAGCAGCAGCTTTCTGTCGTCGGGTGCACCGGACAGTCCGGTGCACCACCGGACACTGCACAGTAGATGTCCGGTGCACGCCACGTCAGCCGACCGTTAGCGCCTGTAGCAGTCGACCGTTGGATCCGACCGTTGCCGTCTGCCCGTTGGCACACCGGACAGTCCGGTGCACACCGGACACTCCGGTGCTACAGCCAGAGAGCGCCTGTCAGCGGCCTCTCTCCGCAGACTGTCCGGTGTCTCACCGGACAGTCCGGTGCACACCGGACACCAATGTCCGGTGCGCCACCAGGCGCTGGCTGACAGCCCTCATCTTGGATTTCTTCGTTGATTTCTTCGGGCTTCTTTGTTCTTGAATATTGGACTCCTATGTATCTTTTTATGTCTTCTTTTGAGGTGTTGCATCCTCATTGCCTTGGTCCAATTCTGTTCGCATCCTGTGAACTACAAACACAAACACTAGAAAACTTATTAGTTCACGGATTGTGTTGTTCATCAAACACCAAAACTCAATTAGCCAAATGGCCCGGGGTCCATTTTCCTTACAGAACACTTCACGGGTTTTGCCTCCATAGCGATATTGGTACTTGCCTCAATCAACCCTAGGGACTTGGGATCCTTTCCCTCTCCCGCTAAGCTTGTACTCCCTACTGCAAGCACTTCGGTGCAAGAAATATAAGTCTGATCCCCTCTCTGCTAGAAGTAGGGCCTTCTCTGGCCCGAACCAAGACAAAGACTTGCTTCTCCTTGCATCACCCATCTGGGCCAGTGCACGCAACATTCATTCATTAGTCGGTAGGATCCTCGGGTAAAAACACCGACAGTTGGCGCACCAGGTAGGGGTTCGCTGCGTGTAGACACCACGTTCCCATCAAGGCTCCAGATGGCCAACTCCTAGCACCCTTTGTAGCTCGGCTCAGTGATCTGGTTCGGGAGTCTCGAGTTCATGTCCCTCGGTATTGAGTATGACATGGTGCTCCTCCCACCTAGACACTCGGCTGATGCTGACTATCGCTTCTCCCAGGTAGGGGGGCGAGGTCACTCCTGCTCTCTTGGCCTATGGACGAACAACCAGCCTCTGCCCCCATCCTCCTTGCCATAGGAGACGGAGACGGAACAACCACAACCATGTCACGGGCAGCATTCTACGCCTTGTCGACGGTCCCAGGTTGGCCGACGAAGCAGACTCCCTCGCGAGGGACCTGACGAGCGTTAGCCTCATGCCTAGAGCATTGGCATCAACACGTGTCGCTCCAGCACCAACTCCAATGGCTCCTCCCTCTATAGAATGGGGGCGCCAGCTCCACCGGCTCCCCATGCCATGGGTTGATTCATGCCAGCTTCGTCAGCTCCCCCACCTGCGGGTCGGGAGGCACCAACTTTGCCAAACCAGGAGGTTTTGGCTCCATCATTTGCTAGGGGAGAACCATCGGTGTTCAACCCTATCCCCTTTCAAGCGAGCTTCGACACAAGTGCCTTCACCAGCATGTATGCTAATCTCCCCTTCCCCTTGGGGTGCCTAGACTCCAAGGAGGAAGACGATCTGGGCCCTGGCCAAGACTTCTCTAGGCTTTGTGATCCTAAGGCCATGCTGCAGTTCCTGTTTGCATGCGACAACTTCCTCTCTGATGGCCCCAATGACTATAGCTTCGACGAAGAGGGTTATGACCCAACTCGGGAGTGCTTTCACGTGGGGCACGAGGAGCATGACGAAGGGAACCATCTCGGTATGCCTCGGGAGGACAATGCCCCAGCACCGCCCCCGCATGCTAGAGAGCCAGGGGGAAGGGTGCGGACTAGACCCCCGCGGGGAGTTACATAGCCCACCTTGAGTAGCTCCACGAACTGCATGCCAAGCTTGGCGAAGAACAACAACTTTGGCAAGTTCTCGAGCGAGAAGCAGTAGGTAGAGCCTCTACCAAGGGAGCACGCGCCAAGGCACCTAATGTCCCTCATCGCATCATGGAAGATGCTGAGGTTGAAGCCCCTTTGGCCTTTCATAGGGCCAGCCAAAACCTTGCAGCAGCAACAATCTTACTTCGGACAATGCTAGAACCATCCACCACCGAGGGGCACCGAATCCACGGTGAGATCAGGGGACTCCTGTAGTGCATGGGGTCCAGTAGGCCGAGAGTTCTGCCTTTTGGCTTCGGGAGCCCGCCTCAAAACAACGAGCGGGACCCTCTCGCCAAGAGAGGGAGCCTCAGTCCATCCTGAGCCCATAAAGGAAAAAGCCCCCACGATCTAGGACCGCCTCCTTGACAACCGCCAGAATCATGGTGTTCACGACCGCCTCGGCGGGCGGCTACACCACGACGACAGACAACATGCCACGCATGGATACCATCCTTGGTGGGGTGGTCGCTATGAAAGTGGGGAAGATCGAAGTCCCTCGCCTGAGCCATCGAGCTCACAAGTCTTTAGCCGAGCCATCCCCAGGGTGCCATTCCTAGCCCGGTTTTGTGCACCGACTACCATCACCAAGTACTCTAGAGAAACCAAGCCAAAGCTATGACTCACTGACTACCGTTTGTCCTGTCAGCTCAGAGGGATGAGTGATGACAACCTCATCATTCGCAACCTGCCGCTCTTTCTGTTCGACTCTGCTCGAGCATGGCTTGAACACCTCCCACCTGCCTAAATCCATGACTGGGAAGACTTGGTCAGGGTTTTTAGGGGAATTCCCAAGGCACATACGTGCGCCCTGAGAATTCTTGAGACCTTCAAAGCTATCGGCAGAAGCAGGATGAGACTCTGCGAGACTACATCCGCCGATTTTCCAAATAGCGCACTGAGCTCCCCAATATCACCGACTCTGACATCATCGATGCATTCCTTGCTGGCATCTCATGCCATGATTTGATCAGCAAGCTGGGTCACAAGGCCCTCAATGTAGATCTTGTTGCCGCAGTAGAACGACAGAACTCCTAAGGCCCTTAAGGGTGTCCTAATGTCTTTGACAAGATGCTGAAGGGGTCTTGCCCTTATGACAAGGGCCCTGTCAAGCACACCCTTGGGGAGTGCTACATGCTCTAGCATTTCTACAATAAGCCCAGCCCCTCTACGGATGACGGCAAGAAGATGGGTTCCGGTGACAAAGAAGACGACCAGTGTGAAGAGTTCCCAGCCATCCACAACTGCTACATGATCTTTGGTGGACAAACAGTGAACATCTCCACATGATAGCAGAAGCAGGAATGGTGGGAGGTCTTCCTCGTCGAGATAGCGGTGCCGATCTATCTAGACTGGTCTGACCACGCCATCACCTTTGACCAAGATGGTCACCCGGACTACGCTCTGAATCCCGGGAGGTACCCACTCGTTGTCGACCCAATCATCAACAACACTAGACTTACCAAGGTGCTCATGGATGGAGGCAACAACCTCAACATCTTGTTTGCGGAAACCCTAGACCTCATGGTGATCGACTGGTTCTAGGTCTGGGCTGGGGTCGTGCCATTTCATGGCATCACCCCGACCGAAGAGTTCACCACCTCGGGCAAATTGATCTGCCCATCTGCTTCAGGACCCCATCCAACTTCCGGAGGGAGGTCCTAACAATTGAAGTGGTAGGGTTCAGATGTACTTACCACATCGTTCTAGGAAGGCCATGCTACACCAAGTTCATGGCCATCCCGAATTACACCTACCTCAAGCTAAAGATACTAGGTCCAGCAGGCATCATCACCATTGGCCTCACGTATCACCACGCCTACGAGTGCGACGTCGACTGCGTCGAGTACACTGAAGCACTCGTAGAGTCCAAGGCGCTCATCGTTGTTGGTCACTTGTTCTTAGATGTTGTGATTAAAGAACAAGGCATCACAATTGTTAAAGATTAAATACCTTTGTCCTTAGAAGCATTATCTCCTTTCGAATATAATGATCTTTAGACGAAGGTCATGAAGGACATACCTTCATGATTTCTGAAATAGGAATTCATAGAGATAATATATGTAATTCATTCATTCATTCATATGTTCATTTCATGATATACACATGAACATTAACCGAATTTATATTACATGAATACTGTCGGTGTTTCGAAACCCGGGGGGTCCCTGGACCGACGAGTGAATCGTCGCCGCGTGCCCCAGCCCAGATGGGTCGACGCGAGGCAGAACACGAAGGGGGGAAAGGATGCAGCCGGAGGGAGGCAGGCGTGAGAGAGTGGATCCCGTGGCCTTTGTGTTAGCCCCGCGCCTGAGTCGGGTGCGCTTGCAGTAGGGGGATACAAGCGTCCACGCGGGAGTGGGAGCGAGCGGCCTTGCGCGGGGGCCGTCCCGTCCTTCTCCGCGCGGGCCAACCAACCCTCCGTAAGAGGGCCCTGGTCCTCCCTTTTATAGGCGTAAGGAGAGGATCCAGGTGTACAATGGGGAGTGTAGCAATGTGCTAACGTGTCTAGCAGTGGAGAGCTAGCGCCCTAAGTACATGCCATCGTGGCAGTCGGAGAGGTCTTGGCACCCAGTTCGCGTGGTGTCGTGGCTGTCGGAGGAGTGCTGGAGCTTGGCGAGAGAACAGCTGTTGGGGCTATCGAGTCCTTGCTGACGTCCTCTTGCTTCCGTAAGGGGGCTGAGAGCCGCCGTCGTCACAAGGCATGCGGGGCGCCATCATTACTCGCATGGTGGGGCGAGCCAGATGGGACGCCGGTTTGGTTCCCCGTAGCCCGAGTCAGCTCGGGGTAGGGTAATGATGGTGCTTCCTGTTGACGTGGTCGGTCCGTGCCCTAGGCTGGGCGAGGTGGAGTTCGTCGTCTTCCAGGGTTGAGCCTATGTCCGAGCCCTGGGGTCGGGCGAGGCGGAGTTCGCCGTCTTATGGGGCTGAGCCCGAGTTCGAGCCCTGGGTCAGGCGAAGCGGAGTTCACCGTCTTCTGGGGCTGAGCCCGAGTCCGAGCCCTGGGTCGGGCGGAGCGGAGTTCGCCGTCTTCCGGGGCTGAGCCCGAGTCCGAGCCCTGGGTCGGACGGAGCGGAGTTCACCGTCTTCCGAGGCTGAGCCTGAGTCCGAGCCCTAGGGTCGGGCAAGGCGAAGTTTCCTATGACGCCCGAGGCCGGCCTTGGCTGTTGTCAGCCTCACTCTGTCGGGTGGCTCAGCAGTCGGAGCGGCGCAGGCGGCGCTGTCCTCTTGCCAGACCGGTCAGTAGAGCGGCGAAGTGACTGTGGTCACTTCGGCTCTGTCGACTGGATGGTGTGCGTCAGGATAAAGGTGTCAGGCCACCTTTGCATTAAATGCCCCTGCGATTTGGTCGGTCGGCGTGGCGATGTGGCCAAGGTTGCTTCTCGGTGAAGACTGGGCCTCGGGCGAGCCGATAGTGTGCCCGTTGCTGGAGGGTGTCCTCGGGCGAGACGTAGGTTCTCCGGGGTCGGCTTCCCTTGCACGAGGCTAGGCTCGGGCGAGGCACGATCGTGTCCCTTGAATGGACCGATCCTTGACTTAATCGCACCCATCAGGCGTTTGCAGCTTTGTGCTGATGGGGGTTACCAGCTGAGAATTAGGGGTCTTGTGGGTACCCCTAATTATGGTCCCCGACAAATACCTTCGGCTTGTTTGAAGGCGTTGACGCGACAGCAATTACAATTCGGCGTGAACAGTACGGGGGTACTGTTCACCTATTTATAGGCACGTGACGTAGCCCGAGTAAAAAATACATTTATGACCTTAACATGTACTCATAATTGTAACAAAAATCACTAGGGACTAACTAGTCCTTTCCTCTTCAGCTCGGCATCATGCTTGATCTTCGTCGCCACTTTAAGTCGAAGCTGTTGCTCTTCGGCTATAGTTTCGGTATTCATTGTTGTTGTTTTTAGGAAATGTCTTCGTCTTAAGGACCTTCGACAGGGAAGAAGACTCCCATCACGAACCTTTACTTATGACGAAGCTCCTGTAATATTCAATATTATGCTAAAAACAAATGGTTAGTCGTGTTTTTAGGACCTTCGAAAAAGGAAGGCCCCCAACATAGCCCCTCACAATATTAATTTGCTTCTTTGTAACAAGTTCAGACTGCGAAATGAACGAAGGCCTTTAGCCGAAGATCCAAAAAAACACCTTACCTTCGCTAGAATAGCGAATCATTCTGTATCATGGGCCCCACCGCTCAGTGGTGCTTTATGTATATATATATAGGGCTTGCACTGAGAATATTTTTGTGCAATCTAGCTTTTGTGCTGTGATTGTCATTTTAGCTTTCTTCTTTTGTGAGTGCAATTGTTTTTTGAGCTTCGGCTTTCTATTGTAATCATCATCGAAATGGCCAAAGATAAGAAAAGCGTAGACTCCATGCTCGCTGGTTTCTACGAAGCCATGGAGAGGACCAACGTTGAGAAAATCACTGATGAAATGCTAGCTGGGTTATCTGGGGACTCCAGCGACAACGAGAGCTTTGATGTTGAAAGTGAGAATGAAGATGCCGAAGATCGGCCGTGGAGGCCAATCCATGTTGTTTTTGGGAAATCAACTGTCAAACAAGGGCAAATTGAAGCGATAAAGGGCAGATATTTCCATGATATATCCATAGTGAGGGCTGGAGAAGAAAGCATTGTTCCTCTTCCTAAAGCAGATGAAGCGGTAGTATTTAAAAGATTTATGAAGGCTAGACTTCATTTTTCGTTGCACAAGATGCTGGTCGAAGTGCTAAAGACATTTGAGATATACCTTCATCAGCTTACTCCTAAAGCCTTAATTAAAGTTGGAGTTTTTGTTTGGGCTATGAGAAGCCAAGGGCTGGAGCCAGATGCCAAGTGCTTCTGCAACATTCATGAATTATCCTACGAGACGAAGGTAATTGGGAAGGAACATTATCATAACAACTTCGGATGTTACAGTTTTGTGCACCGTTCTGATGTGAGGTATCATGTGCCAACATCCCAAAAGAAATGGTCAGGCTCTTGGATGAAGTAGTGGTTCTATATCAAGAATGATCTGAGTGAGAGGGAAGATGTGAGTGGTATAATCCAGCTTCCCATACGGTCACGCTTCGGCATCAGGAGGCCATCGATCGCAAGTGGGAACGAAGTGCAAGCATGTTTGATGGCTTTCAACATGGTGTGTACTTACATTGGCACCAGGGATTTGGTTCAAGAGCATATTGCTTACAAGGTGTGGCTGCTTGTAAATGACTAGGAGATGCCGAAGGAGACTGCTGTTGGCTCCAACAAAGGTGGTCTAGTTTATCTAAGATACACCTATCGCTATAGAAGTCAATTTGACGAGCCAAATAATGATTGGCTTTAGGCTGTTGGGAGCTTATACGAAGGTAGAGGACGAAGCCATGACAACTGCCTTCGGGGCTCGCGGCAAGAGGAGACTGAACAGAGTTTTCGATGTGATTGGATTTTTTATCTTGATTACTGCTTTCTACCCAAAAACAAGGGTCGAAAAGAAAAGTGGCAACTTCATGCTCTTCCGTCGCGCCTAAGCTGAAAAAGCTAAGGATTTGACTCGCAGGCCGAAGCCACGTTCTTTAGAGAGGACAACTACATTGCTTGATACAGAAAAGATGAAGATTGTTGAACATGCCAAAGCCATCCCTTTGGCTTCGGAGATAATTTCTGTTGTGGAAGTCGAAGCTAGTGTCGATCCAGTAGAGCAGGCGAAAGCAAAGAGCTCAAAGGTAGAAGAGCATCCGAAACTGTTGAGTCCCCTAACCACGACAGAGTTGCTGAAGTTAACAACCGCTACAATAACGACTCCTAGGAAAAGGAGAATGGCCAGTGTTTTGGATGTTGTTTTGAAATCCACGAAGATGCCAACTCCTGTTACTACTAAAGCTTTCGATGACAAAATTGAAGATGTAAGAGAAGTAGCCGCTGCAAGCGCTTCTCCTATTCACATTGAAGCGGGACCTTTGGGAGCTAAGCCAGTAGAGTTGGCAAAGGAAAGTCTTCTGGAAAAGCCAACATCTCCTATTCCCGAGGCACCTTCTCACGGTGATTTAGAATATATTGGTCAACATGCTTCGGGGAAACAACTATCAGAAGAGCAAATTGCCGAAGTGCAACATTATGCTAAGGACCTGAAATACCCCCGAGGGTCCTTGGTATACGGAGGAAACGACGAAGATGACTTCCTTTACTGTCTACCAGACAACAAGAAGATAAATGTCTGTCGAGAGATGGTGGACAACATGGGATGTCTGAAGCTTGAGCTTGACCTATCTACAATGACGAAGGACCAACTTGCAGACAGCCTTGCTTATAATAGCTTGAAGGTTTGTATATTTTTATTTCTGCATTTACTGATTTTTGTTTGGCGAGTTTTCGGCAAACGATTTGTGGTGATATTTATTAATATTTGTATATTTTTATTTGTTAGGGTCTTATCCTCAGCAAGGCTTTGAAAGCCTAGAAGGATACAGAAGATGAAAGCACATAGATAGCTTTTGGAAACTTTCGTTCGGAAGTTATAACGCTTAGGAATGAAGCTCTTGAGAAGGATAAAATCCTGCTCTCCTTGGTTGAAAGGTTAAAATCTAGCGAAGCTAGGCTATCTAGCCTTTCTGAAGCAGATCAAAAAATCAAGGAGTTTGAAAAGAAGCAAGATAAAGATGCGAAGCGTATTGATGATCTAGAATATGCACTATCTATTTAGGTGGGATTGCACATATCCAAAGTGCAAGGATTGGAGAAGAAGCTCGATGAAGTAACTAAAAATTTTAACGTGGAACAAACAAAACATGAGATATCTGATATGGAACAATTAAGAGTTCAGAAAAATGTCGAGGAGCTTCGTCAGGCTAAAGAGGATTGGTACAAGGTTGCTATTGAATGTTGTAATGATTTGAAAATAGTTTTGCTAAGGTTGGCGCATTCTCTTCGGAGTAGAACTTTATCCATGGTGATCCTGACGGGGTTATCCGGTGGATTATCGGCGAAGCCAAGGCTTTTGATAAGATACTCAGCGATAGAGGCGACTTCGGCGCCTTCGCCGGCGCCCGAGGAGCCATCTCACTCCTCGAGAAAGCTGGCTGTGAGCATGCAAAGGCTGTAACTCTGCCAGAATTCTCGGGCTCAACTAATGACATTAAGAACCCTTCAGCCGAAGCCACTGCGCTGAGTGGAAAATTTTATTCTGAAGTCTAGTTGAAATGTGACCGACAGATAGCCGACAAAGCTATCAAAAAATGAGGAGTCTCACACTGCCTTGGAAGAGGCAAGGAAAGCTGAAGAAGCTGCAGAGCGTGAAAGACTCATAGGTATACTTGTCGTGATTTAGCTTCGTAAATTGTTTTAGCTTTGGAACTAACAAACACTTATACTATTGTGCATCCAAACTTTCTCCCCCTCCGAAGCCATATGACCCTGAAGTCGATCCATCTCTGAAAGGGGCTCTTGAAGTAATCAGAATAGCTAACGAAGTTGTTGACGAAGCTGTGAATAGGCTTCTAAATGAAGCCGCTGATAAAGTCCTAAAAGAGGATGATTAGACCTTATTTATTTGAACTGTAGAATTTTTGTATGTGGTTTCCTTTTGTAAGAAACAATTATCAACTATATGTATATTCATTGAGGTAATATATTTATTTGTGGAGTGTGAAACCTTTGTACGTACCATTTTTGAGATGCAGGTGAAAAAACACCTTCCCTTTTTTTGCCGAAGCAATTTATTGGACTCGAAGGCCCTGCCGTAGATCTTGCATAAGAGTATCATTATTGAAGGCATGAATCTTGTATGAAAATTCCGCTGCCAAAGGCATAGATCTTGCATTGTTGATACAACCTTTCACAACTCTTTGTTGAAGATAGACTTAACCTCATGGGTTAGCTAGTATGTTTGAAGGAGTGATTTCCCTTCTTTTTTCGCTGTTTCGGATGATGCAAGATGATGAATGATGCGATGCTATGCAGTATGATATGATGAAATGATGCAACTGATGTTAATGCTCGAATGCTTCGTAAAAGTAAGACTCTGCATTCCCTTAGGAATGACTTTGGAGTCTCTTCACCTTTTACTTAGGTGGCATTTTAGCTCTGCATCCCCATAGGAACGACTTTGGAGCTAAGCCCTTCTTCCCCTTAGGAACGACTTTTGAGCCTCTTCACTTTTACTTAGGTGGCATTTTAGCTTTGCATCCCCGTAGGAATGACTTTGGAGCTAAGCTCTGCATCCTCTTAGGAACGACTTTGGAGCTTCTTCACATTTTACTTAGGTGGCATTTTAGCTCTGCATCCTCGTAGGAACGACTTTGGAGCTTTGTGACTTTTTCTGTTACACTCGATGGTGTAACCCCAGATTTATTACAACAGACCGAAGGTTGTACCTTCTTATATTGTCTTCAGGTAAAAACATAAAAGCAAGAGAAACAAAGATTACATTGAGTATGTATGATTTGTTTTGATCGAGCCCTTGTATTGCTTTAGTAAATGTGCCTTGATTCTGGTACAGTGTTGTTGATTGTCCGAGCTTCAGACTCTTCGCGTGCATCACGTTGTTGTTGTACCTAGCGGTGCCCATCTGGCTATTGGTTGTGAGACAAGGTTGGAGCCATGAGTGGTGGTGGTGGTAGCGGGGCCCATGTAGCTTGTGAATGGCTTGTCGAAGCAACTGATGTCGTGGGTTGTTGGTTGCCCACATACTCGGGGATGTATGGGGAATAGTACGAAGCAGTTGCAGGACCTGCTTCGGCTGATTCTATCGTGCTTCGGCTTTAGCTATTTATTTTTGCTTTTGTATTGTGACTTGGCATGTCCTTGTTGTATGCCCCTTATCTTCTCCATAGAATAGGCAAAACAACCTTCTTGTTTGGGGGCTAAATCTTTCACCAAAGCTTCTACCTCCTCTGCCTCTTGGAGCTGGTGGCCTAAAGGAGCTTTGTTGTGTCCTTGATGATTGAGAGCTGTGCTGATGCCCTTGAGTTTGATTTCCCCTATCATCGCTTGAACCAGGGTTATGGATCGTCCTGACATGCCTAGGGTGGGGTCTTCCTCCGAAACCCCTAGTCATCTTAGAGTATCTATAGGCTTATTCCCTTCTCTACCGAAAGTCATTGTCGGCCCTGATGTACGCGTCCATTTTTTGCAGAAGCTTCTCCAAAGTTTGTGGGGGCTTCCTAGCAAAATACTGCACTGTTGGTCCTGGTCGGAGCACCTTGATCATAGCCTCAATAACAATCTCATTTGGCACCGTTGGCGCCTGAGCTCTGAGACACTGAAACCTTTGGACATACGCCTGCAGGTATTCCTCATGGTCTTGTGTACACTGGAACAGAGCTTGAGCAGTCACTGGCTTCATCTGGAAATCATGGAAACTAGTTACCAGCATGTCCTTCAACTTTTGTCATGACGTGATTGTTCCCGATCGAAGGGAAGAATACCATGTTTGAGCCACACTCCTGACGGCCATGATGAAGGACTTTGCCATGATGGCAGTATTGCCACCATATGATGATATGGTCGCCTCATAGCTCATAAGGAACTGCTTCGGGTCAAAATACCCATCATACATGGGGAGTTGTGGTGGTTTGTAGGATGGTGGCCATGGGGTAGCCTGCAACTCTGCTGCTAGAGGAGAAGCATCAACAAAAGCAAAGTTACCAAGATGGAAATCATCATACCATACATCATCATAGCTTGGGCTTTCTTGACGAAGCCCTCTCTGCTGTGGCCTTCGTCCTTGCTCATCTTGCGTGATATGGCGCATCCCTTTGGTAGCTTCATCAATCTTCTTCTGAAGTTCAGCTAGCCGAAGCATTTTCTCTCTCTTTCTCTCCACTTGTTGGTGGATGGCCTCTAGGTCTCTGATCTCTTGGTCTAGCTCCTCTTCTTGTGGTGTTGGGCTGATGGCCTTCCTTTTCTGGTTTCAGGCTTCTCTTAGAGGGAACCCTTCTTGGTTGATGTCTAGTGGTGCAAGGGCAGTCCCTGGTGCTATTGCCTTCTTCGGCGGCATGACGAAGGTGGTTCCTCGAGCTGTTGTCGAAGGTGGTTGTTTGAGTTCACCGGAGGTGGGCGCTTATGTTGGTCACTTGCTCTCAGATGCTGTGATTAAAGAACAAGGCAACACAATTGTTAAAGATTAAAGACCTTCATCCTTAGAAGCATTATCTCCTTTCGAATATAATGATCTTCGGATGAAGGTCATGAAGGACATACCTTCATGATTTATGAAATAGGAATTCATAGAGATATATATGTAATTCATTCATATGTTCATTTCATTATATACACATGAACATTAACATAATTTATATTACATGAATACCTTTGGCTTGTTTAAAGGCGTTGACGCGAGAGCAATTACAATTCAGCATGAACAGTACAGGGATACTGTTCACTTATTTATAGGCATGGGACGTAGCCCGAGTAAAATACATTTATGACCTTAACATGTACTCATACTTGTAACATAAATCACTAGGGACTAACTAGTCATTTCCTCTTCAGCTCGGCATCATGCTTGATCTTCGTCGCCACTTTAAGCCGAAGCTGTTTCTCTTCGGTTATAGCTTCAGTATTCATTGTTGTCGTTTTTAGGCAATGTCTTCATCTTAAGGACCTTCGGCGGGGAAGATGACTCCCATCACGAACCTTATGATGAAGCTCCTGTAATATTCAATATTGTGCTAGAAACAAATGGTTAGTCATGTTTTTGAGGATCTTCGGAAAAGGAAGGCCCCCAACAATTATCGACCTGGAGAACCTCGCCAATGAGGTTCCCGACCCTAAGCAGCATGCCGGTAGCTTTGAGCCAACTGAGGCAACAAAGACCATCCCCCTCGACCCCAGCAGCTCCAGTGAGAAGACGTTGCGGATCAGCTCCTAGCTCGACCCCAAATAGGAAGAAGTGTTCATCGACTTCCTCCACATGAATGCTAAGGTATTTGCGTGGAGTCCCTCGGACATGCCAGACATACTGAGGGAAGTCGCTGAGCACTCCTTGGACATCCACGCCGTCTCTAGACCAGTGAAGCAACAACTGCACCGCTTCGACGAGAAAAAGCACAGGGTCATCGGGGAGGAGGTTCACAAGCTTTTGGCGATCGGGTTCATCAAGGAAGTATTTCATCCCGAGTGGTTGGCAAATCCTGTGTTAGTCAGGAAAAAATAGGGAAATGGAGGACATGTATAGACTACACCGGTTTAAATAAAGCATTTTCGTAAGTTCTCTAGCCTCTACCTTGGATTGACTAGATCATTGACTCCACTGCAGAATGCGAAACCTTGTCCTTCCTTGATGCCTACTCCGGCTATCACCAAATTAGGATAAAAGAGTCCGACCAGCTTGCGACCTCTTTTACCACCCCTTATGGTATGTATTGCTATACCACCATGCCCTTCGGTTTGAGGAATGCAGGTGCCATGTACCAACAATTCATGAACCACGTGTTCGGCAATCACATCAGCGCAATGGTCAAAGCCCACATTAATGACATCATGGTCAAGACAAAGAAGATTCACGACCTCATCTCTGACCTTGAGACAACTTTTCGCATGTTTGCGGGCCAAAATCATCAAGCTCAACCCCGAGAAGTGTGTCTTTGGTGTCCCTCAAGGCATGCTTCTAGGATTCATTGTGTCGGAGCGAGGTATCGAAGCCAACCTAGAGAAGATCTCGCGATCACAAACATGGGTCCAATAAAAGACATCAAAGGAGTCCACTGTGTCATGGGGTGCCTTGCAGCTTTGAGCCGGTTCATCTCGTGCCTCTGTGAGAAAGGATTACCTCTGTACTGACTGTTAAGGAAAACCGAGCGCTTCACTCGGACCCCCAAGGCTAAGGAAGCCCTCAGGAACCTTAAGAGGCTCCTCACCAACATGCCCATCTTGGTGCCACCCTCCAAGGGGAACCCCTCTTGCTCTACGCCGCCACAACCACTCAGGTGCCCAGCGTCGCGGTTGTAGTTGAAAGGTAAGAGGAGGGACATGCCTTGCCTGTTCAAAGGCTGGTATACTTCGTTAGCGAGGTATTGTCCGAGAAAAAGACCCTCTACCCTCGAGTCCAAAAATTGTTGTACACAGTAGTCCTAGTTTGGCGCAAACTGTGTCATTATTTTGAGACTCACCCGGCAACGATAGTGTCGTCCTTCCCTCTGGGGGAAATTGTACAGGATAGAGAAACCTCGGGCAGGGTAGCCAAATGGGCGGCGAGCTTATGAGAGAAACACTGTTGTTCACCCCAAGAAAGGCTACCAAGTCTCAGATCTTGGAAGACTTCCTGGCTGAATGGACCAACACTCAGTTGTTGACGGCTTCGATTTAGGGCGAGCTACGTACTATGTACTTTGACGGGTCACTGATGAAAACAGGAGCGGGTGCAGGCCTACTGTTCATCTAACCCCTCGGAGTCCACCTGTGTTATGTAATACGCCTCCACTTTGTCGCGTCCAACAACGTAGCCGAGTACGAAGCCTTGGTTAATGGCCTGTGCATTGCCATTGAGCTAGGAGTCAGGCGCTTCGATGTCTGAGGGGACTCTCAACTCATCATCAATCAAGTCATGAAGAACTCGAGCTATCACGATGCAAGGATGGAGGCTTAATGCGAGGAGGTTCGATGCCTGGATGACAAGTTCTTCGGGCTAGAACTTAACCACATCATGCGACGTTACAACGAGGTTGCTGACGAACTGGCAAAGATAGCTTCGGGGCGAACCACTATTCCCCCGAACGTCTTTTTCTGGGATGTCTACAAGCCCTCTTTTGTAATCAAAGAGGCACTCGAACCTTCCCTCGACACCAGCATGCCTCTAGTAGGTGAACCCAAAGCCATGCAGATCGATGGAGAACAGGGTGGGGCCACGCTAGCCCTAGACTAGCGAACCCCATACCTGGAGTACCTCCTCCAAGGGGAACTACCTCTTGGCAAGGCTAAGGGTAGGCGACTAGCTCAGCGGGCCAAGACATTCGTACTGCTGGGAGAAAAAAGGAGCTATACCGACACAGCCCATCAGGGATTCTGCAGCGGTGCATACTAATCAGCCAAGATCAAGAGCTGTTGAGCGAAGTCCACTCGGGGGCTTGTGGGCACCACACGGTGCCCCGAACCCTTGTTGGAAACGCCTTCAGACAGGGGTTCTACTGGCCAACTGCGGTTGCCGACGCCACTAAGATTGTGCGCTCCTCGAAGGGGTGCCAATTTTATGCAAACGAACGCACCTACCAGCTCAGGCCCTACAGACAATTCCAATCACTTGGCCTTTTTCCGTATGGGGGCTAGACCTCGTCGGTCCTCTGCAAAAGGCACTGAGGGCTTCACACACTTGTTGGTCGCCATCGACAAATTTTTCAAATGGATCAAGGTCCGACCCGTCACCAATATCAAGTCCGAGCAGGCGGTGGTTTTCTTCACATATATTATCCATCGCTTTGGGGGTCCCTAACTCCATTATCATGGACCACGACACACAGTTCACAGGAAAGAAGTTCCCATGTTTCTGTAGCGACCACCACATTTGTGTGGACTAGTCAGTCGCGGCTCACCCGAGGATAAATGAGCAAGTAGAACGTGCCAACGACACAATTCTACAAGGCCTCAAGCCAAGAATATTCAATGAGCTAAACAAGTTCGGCAGACAATGGCTTAACAAACTCCCCTTGGTGATTTAGAGTCTAAGGACAACCTCAAGCCGGCCTACGGGATTCACGCCATTCTTCCTAGTCTATGGGGTCGAGGCCATCTTATCCATGGACTTAGAGCAAGGCTCCCCAGGACTATAAGCATACAACGAGCACAACAATCAAGTGAACCGCAAGGACTCACTTGACCTACTAAAAGAGGCTCGGGACATAGCGCTTCTACACTCCGCTAGGTACCAACAATCGCTTCGGTGCTACCACGCAAGGCATGTCTGACCATAGGGATTCCAGGAGGGTGACATGGTACTTCAGTTATGACAAGACAACTGAGGGCACCATAAGCTCATCCTTCCCTGGGAATGACCTTTTATCATCGACAAGGTGCTGAAACCTGGAACGTACAAGCTCTGCAAACGAGCAAGGAGAAGTCTAAGAGAACGCTTGGAACATCGAGTAGCTACGTCGCTTTCACCCTTAGATTTCCAAGATGTTATGTATTCCAAATGATTATGAATAAAAGTTTTAACATTCAAGTGAGGCTCAGTCCTATCTTCCCTAGACCGAACCTCCATGGGGGCTAGAAGAGGAGAACCCCCTCTGTGACACTTTTGCTGAGAGGTTTTTTCCTTAAAAAATGAGTTTGGTGCTTTCGGCCTAGTCAAAAAACGGAATCCTAAAAGAACAAGAGACATCATGATAGGAAAGTGTTAGGGGCCTTCATCATATCCTTCGAAGGTCCTCAAAAACACAGTTCTGATACATCTCTAAGTGTTGCAGGTGCTTCGACAGTAGTCACCTTCAGAACAAATCAAGAAAAAGATGAAGGCATTAGCTTCATCATAACAATATGGGGAGACAAAGATAGAAATAGAACGAGGCCATAAGAAAGTGCTTACAAAATTCTGATGTCAAGATGATAGAGATAGAAGACAATAATACCCTTACGTCATTTTTGTAAACCATATGTACATGCTTTGTGGACATACTTGTAATTTCATATGAAACTGTATCTCTCCCCTATAAATAGGTGAACAGTGTCATGCATAAATTCACCTTTTTCGAAGGGCAGAAGACTCCCATTTGTTCAACTTCTGAAGATACCTTCGAGCTCTCATTGTGTAAAAACCGAAGGTATGCATGTAATTGTTTATCACATTGCCAGGAATGAAATTTGAGATGAATATGCAGATAAGTTAGAGGACTTGTTCTTTATTATATGCACTTTATATTCTTGTTAGAGATGTATAAACTCTTTATTTGTCACTTTCTTATTTCATACGACCTTCGGAAAAAGGTTAAATGAAGGAATAAGCAGACAACATATTGATTTATGTTGTCTCGTTTTGGATATCCCAAAGGATTCAAAAGCAAGAGACCAACAGAAAGGGTGGCCGAGCCACGGGAACACCTACACCTCTAGGATATGGTTTCGATATGATCTTCGTAAACAGACAAATCGACAAACGCGAAACACGAGAAAATTTGCACAACAGAACATAGAAAGTAAAACAAAGAGTCTTAAAGCACTATTCACATACATACTCAGAAGTTCTTACAACCCAGCAGATAAAATGGCTTAGGCGTCAGAAGGGGGTGAGGTAGCACCCTTGGCTTCATTTGGGGGCGTCGCAGCCGAGTAGGACCTGACACCGAGTAGAGAGATCGGCGGAACCACCTCTTCTTTGAAGTGGTGAGCCAGTGCCGCGCTCTACCCTTCGACGGCGTTAGCGAGCAACCGGACCTCTGCCTTGGCAAGATCATCCTCATCGGGCAGGATATAGCCCTCGCACACCAGCTCGAGGTCTACCTTGTAGTAGGATGTGACGACGGTTAGTGCCCACTTCACTCCAGTGCGAACGGCCTCACGGAGTTCGCTCCGCTTATGGATATAGCTCCACAGGGATCCACCCGAGGGGATGCCTTCAGCACTGAAGGTTCGACCAAAGTCCGCCACTGCCTCGGACAAGGCATTAAGCGCGGTGATCTTCTCATCGATGGCCCGGGAGAGCATCCGGGACGTATCAATGGATATATCAAGGTACCGCTTGAGCTCTAAAATCAATCAAACAAAATGCTAAGACACAGCCAAAGTGGTCGGGGCAAGTGAAATATAGGTAAGCAACACATACCTCCCACTTGGGTCCTTAGGCCCTGGGCCTCAGACTTTTGGGCCTTGAGATCCTCGGCGAGGGATCCGACTCGAGAAGAAGCCTCAGCGACCTGACGTCGAAGCTCCTCCCGCTCACCGGACACCCTATGAAGGTCCTCTTCCAGCAAGCGAACCTTCTTGGCCAAGGGTGCCACCTCCCGACGTGGCGTCGCGGCCTTGTCCCTTATCTCTGATCACAACGCCTGGAGATCTACTGCCTCGATGCTCTTCTGGGAAACTTGCTTGTTTGACCGATCAAGCAAGCCCCTCTGGCACCATAGCGCATCCTAAACCACGGTCGTGGCGAACGAAGATGGACTTGGCTGCAAACTTTGCCATGAGATCCTGAAAAGAAAATGGACACCATCAAGACATGCCCTACGAAAGGGAACATGTCGCCATAAAAGATGCTCGATCCGCTTACCCGACCCATGTTCTGGAATTCCTCCAACATCTCGTGATCTTCCTTGTCATCAAGGGCAAATAGTGGCTCGTCATCTAAGAAGTCGACGTCCAGCCACGTAAGGTGTGGCCCCCCCACCCGAAGGGGTTCCTCCCAATGGGGACGATGGCGCTGCTCACCTCATCATCGGGGGAGAGCATGGTGCGCTCCAGGAGTAGGACCTCAGTCCGCCTCGAGGAACCGGCCTCGTCGGTGTCAGCCACCCCCTTGCCTCGGGCAGAAGCTGGGGAGTCGAGGAGGAATATTAGTACTTCTGAAGGAGTCAACGATGCCACCGCCAACGCCGTGTTAGCCACCCCAGGCCCTCCGCGGGTGGGTCAGGGATGGCCTCAATAGATGGTGCCGGGGGCACCATAGCCACCTCAGCAGCAGAGGCCTCTTGTCTGGCCTACCCCTCAGGGCAAGCCTGGCTACCTCAGCGCCCCACTGAAGGGCCTCATGGGCAGCATCAATCTAGGGGACTAGGTGGGCCGCAGCCTTGGCCAACAACCTCGCACCCGTCTTCATGGCCTTTGCGAGGATAAAGATCAGGGCGCCCACCTTGCGCTTCAGGTTGAGACAAGAAGAGGAAGAGAATCACGCAAGGAACTCAAAAAGGGGATCGAATTTCGTTACCTCTCGACAACTTACTTGGACCGAGGCATGCCTAGCGTCCTTGGGCCCCGTCTGCTCAGGCCCTTTGCCCCTAAGGTCAGCACCTGGAGCGGGTCGGTGGCCCTCTCCACTGCCACTGCTTCCTCCTCGACTATGGGGGTAGGCCCTGACTCGGCAGACACCTGCGTCTCAGGCAGAGGTGCTGACACCTCAAACTCGAGCACGGGCACGTCCGCACGAATGGATGGGCCCGCCGAGGTCAGCTCGGACCAGAGCCTGACCTCGAGGCTGAAGCCTAGCCGGACCTCCATCCCCTAGTTGTTGTCGTTGTTTATGCTGGGGGATGCTTCTAGCAGCACCCCCTCCTTCTCCTACGCATGGTGGCGCTTCTCAAGAGCGTCACGAGCCACCCTCTTCTCATGGGCCCGCTTCTTCTCCGCGTCCTTCTTCTTCTACTGCTCCTTGGTGGCCATCCGACGCGCCGTCCGGCCAGCCGCATCCTCTAGGACCGGGGGCAGGGCAGTTCAGTACCATCGTAGCCCGTACGGATGAACGGAAGAATGAGTTGAGATGAAGACGAGAGGGTGAAGGCGGAAGTGAAGTTCAAAACTCACCAGCTACACATAGCCCTGCTCAGGGTGCATCAGGATGGTGACGGTATAGTCTGCCTTCCCCACCATCCCCTTCACCCGCCTAAGGAACTCGTCGGTGGAGAGGGCAGTCGAATCCTTCCGGGAACTCTCCACGGAGGCCTTGGGCTTCATTTCATCTAGGCACAAGCGCCGCTCCACCAATGACAGCACCCTCTTATGGTGGAAGGCAGAGACGACCCCAACAGCATTGAGCCCTCGGTCACAGAGCCTCCACAGGACATCTAGGAGCAGTTGTAGGTGGGCCTAGTGCTCCTGCGGCGTGCCCCACCGCCATTGCTCCCCGGTGTTAGTCACGACCCATAGGGTATACTCCAGCAACCGCCTATCATCGTTGCAGAGATAGAACTAGCGGCTCTGCCACCCCATATTCGACGAGTGAGGGTGGCAGGAATATACAACTGCGCATGATCCGAGCGTAGCTGCAGCATGCAACCGCCGACCCTCACCGTGTGGCAGACCTTCCTTGCCTCCAAGGGAAAGGAGAACGGCTCCGCGCGAAAGAGGTGGAGCCACAAGTCCTAAAGGGGCTTGATCCCAAGGTACCCCTTGCAGATCGCAGTGTGGATGGCCACCTAGGCTATGGAGTTGGGGTTGAAATTGTGCAACTCCACCCTATAGTAGTGCGGGAGCGCCCACATGAAGCAGCTCACCGGCTCGTCGGCTTTCCAAACCCCTGCTTGTGGAAGGAGATGAAGATGACCACATAGCCCACATGCGGGGTCGGCTCCTGCTCGTCTCCAAGCGCGAGCCACTCGGGGTGCACCCCAAAGGAGCGGGGTCAAAGCATCCCCCCGTCCACTAGGCCCTGTAGGTCCTCATCGGTCATGGAGGAGAAGGGCCATGGATTGCGGGGAGCAAGTGAAAGGGAAATGTGCCCTTAGGCAATTTCTATTATGTTTTGGTGATTAAATGCCCAACACATAATCTTTGAGTTGTTATGTGGCAAACAAGCAAGAAGTGCAAATCATGTAACAAGGTATGTTTCTAGACTTAGTACATTGTTTTGAGTACTAACATATTTTGTCTAAGTGCAAGAAATAGGAAAAGAAAGAATTGCAAAAGACTTGGCTGTGTGCAGCCAAAGTCCAGCTCGGCCTAGCACACTAGACTGTCCGGTGGTGCACCGGACAGTGTCCAGTGCGCCAGGCTGGTTTCTGGTGAATAGGCCGCTCTCGGGAAAAGTTTGGCGGCGTATGGCTATAATTCACCGGACTGTCCGGTGGTGCACCGGACTGTCCGGTGAGCCAACGGTCGCCAGCGCAACAGTCGGTCGCGCAATCCGCGGGCGACGCGTGGCCCGCGCTAACGGTCGGCAGGGGGCACCGGACTGTCCGGTGTGCACCGGACAGTGTCTGGTGCGCCAACCGGCCCGGAGCTGCAACGGTCGTCTGCGCCAGAAAAGGAAGGAGATCGGCACCGGACCGTCTACAATGACTGTCCGATGGCGCACCGGACTGTCCGGTGCGCCACTCGACAGAAGGCAAGGATAGCCTTCCTTGTAGATCTTCAACGGCTCCTAGCTGCCTTGGGGCTATAAAAAGGACCCCTAGGCGCATGGAGGAGCTACACAAGCTTACAAGAAACATTCTAAGACTCCAACTTCATGCATTCGATTCCTTGAGATAGTGACTTGAGCTCCATTTGAGTTGTGAACTCCGTGCGTTGTGTTTTGAGCTCGAGTTGTGACTTGTGTGCGTGATTGTGCTGTGGATTTGAGTCTTGTGTGTGTTGCTCTCCCCTCCCTTACTTCTGTGCTTCTTTTGTGATCATCATTGTAAGGGCGAGAGGCTCCAAGTTGTGGAGATTCCTCGCAAATTGGAGAAAGACTAAGAAAGGAAAAGCCGTGGTATTCAAGTTGATCATCGGATCACTTGAAAGGGGTTGAGTGCAACCCTCGTCCATTGGGACGCCACAACGTGGAAGTAGGCAAGTGTTACTTGGCTAAACCACAGGATAAAATCGCGTGTCTCTTGTGTGCTTTCTCTTTGATTGTCTGTGTTCACAAGAGTTCGTTTCAAGCTATTTAGCCGTTCTAACTTTCATAACTAAGTTTTGTGGCTATTAGTGTTGAATTTTATAGGATCACCTATTCACCCCCCCTCTAGGTGCTCTCAATTGGTATCAGAGTCGTTCTCTTCATGTAAAGGACTAATCGCCCGAATAGATGGATCCTAAGGGAAATGGGATGGTGGTCAACGACAAGGAGAAGGAGTCCATCTTCAACGAGCCAAGAGATGACAAGCCCACTGACTCTGGCTCGAGTCACAAGAAGAAGGACGGGAAGAAGAAGAGGCGCATCAAGAATATTATTTACTACGGCAGCGACGCCTCCTCTTCTTCACCAAGAGACGACGACGACGACTTGTCTAAAAAGAAATCGGTTAATCAAAACTATTCATTTGATTATTCTCGTATTCCATTCAATTCTAATGCTCATTTGCTATCAATTCCACTTGGTAAACCTCCACACTTTGATGGAGAAGACTACTCTTTTTGGAGTCACAAAATGCGTAGTCACTTATTTTCTCTCCATCCTAGTATTTGGGAGATAGTTGAAAATGGAATGCATTTCGATAGTACGGATAACCCTATGTTTATTAATGAGCAAATTCATAAGAATGTACAAGCTACCACTGTTTTGCTAGCATATTTGTGCAGGGATGAATACAACAAGGTGAGTAGCTTGGACAACGCCAAGCAAATCTAGGATACCCTCAAGATATCACATGAGGGAAACGACGCCACCATGATCACCAAAATGGAGTTGGTGGAAGGCGAGCTAGGAAGATTTGCGATGATTAGGGGAGAGGAGCCAACGCAAACCTACAACAGGCTCAAGACCCTGGTCAACAAAATTAGAAGCTATGGAAGCACAAGATGGATGGACCATGACGTCGTCCGACTTATGCTAAGGTCATTCACGGTAATTGACCCCCATCTTGTAAACCTTATTCGTGAAAATCCCAGGTACACCAAAATGACGCCCGAGGAGATACTCGGAAAATTCGTGAGCGGGCGTATGATGGTAAAGGAAGCGCGATATGTGGATGATGCTCTTAATGGCCCTCTACCCGTCTACGAGCCTCAACCCGTTGCTCTCAAAGCAACAAGCAGCAGGGAGGCGCTACCAAGCAAGGTGGCACAAGTTGAGGCTGTCGGGCTAAACGAAGATGAGATGGCCCTAATCATCAAACGCTTCAAGACCGCACTAAAAGGACGCAAGGAGTACCCCAACAAGAACAAAGCAAAGGGGAAGCGCTCCTGTTTCAAATGCGGTAAGACTAGTCATTTTATAGCATAATGCCCCAATAATGATAATGACCAGGAACAAGAAAAGCATGGGAAGAGGGAGAAGAAGAAGGTTTACAAGAAGGCGAAGGGCGAGGCACACCTTGGCAAAGAATGGGATTCAGACTGCTCTTCATCCAACTCCGAAGATGAAGGACTGGCAGCCTCGGCCTTTAACAAGTCTTCTCTCTTCCCCAACGAACGCCACACTTGCCTCATGGCCAAGGAGAAGAAGGTAAGTGTTCGAGATTCCCCTAAGTACACTACTTCTAGAGATGATGATTCTTCCGATGATGAAGTAGATTACTCTAGCTTATTCAAAGGTTTAGATAGAGCTAAGGTAGAAAAGATCAATGAATTAATTGATGCTCTAAATGAAAAGGATAGATTGTTAGAGAAGCAAGAGGACATTTTATATGAGGAGCATGATAAATTTGTTAGTGTGCAAAAATCTCTTGCTTTAGAAATTAAAAGGAATGAAATGCTATCTTCTGAGTTATCTGCTTGCCATGAAACTGTATCTAGTTTAAAGAGTTTAAATGATGATTTAAATGCTAAGCTAGAGGAAGCTAATAAATCTAGTTCATGTGTAGAGCATGTTAGTATTTGCAATAGATGTAAGGACTTTGATGTTAATACTTGTAATGAACATCTTATTGCTATTACAAAATTGAATGATGAAGTGGCAAGTCTTAATGCTCAACTTAAGACTTGCAAAAATGATTTTGATAAGTTAAAATTTGCTAGGGATGCCTACACAATTGGTAGACACCCCTCTATTAAGGATGGACTTGGTTTTCAAAAGGAAACCAAGAACTTAACAAGCCAAAAGGCTCCCATTCTCAACAAGGAGAAAGTGAAGGCTCCTATGGCTAGTAGTTCTCAAAAGTGTCATGCCTACATTTATGATAGAAAATATTCTAGGAATGCTCATAGGAGTTATGATCATAATGTTTTTGATTCACATGCTATGTTTGCCTCTAGCTCTACTTTTGTGCATGGTAGAAGTAGGCCTAAGAGAAGTCATGTTGTGCATCATGTGCCTAGGAGAGTGTGTAATGAACCTTCCACTATTTACCATGTTTGCAATACTTCATTTACGCTTGTATGTAAGAATGAAAAAGTAGTTGCTAGAAAGTTGGGATCCAAATGCAAGGGAGATAATACTTGTATTTGGGTTCCAAAGGCTATTGTGACTAACCTTGTAGGACCCAACAAGAGTTGGGTACCTAAAACCCAAGCTTAAACTGCCTTGCAGGTTTATGCATCCGGGGGATCTAGCTGGATAATCGACAGCGGATGCACAAACCACAAGACGGGGGAGAAGAGGATGTTCACCTCCTACGTCAAGAACAAGGATTCCCAGGATACGATTATTTTTGGAGATGGGAACCAAGGCAAGGTCAAAGGTTTGGGAAAGATAGCCATCACAAGCGAGCACTCTATTTCAAATGTATTTTTAGTAGAGTCATTAGGATACAACCTCCTGTCTGTAAGTCAATTGTGCCACATGGGCTACAATTGTTTGTTTACAAATGTTGATGTTTCTGTCTTTAGAAGGAGTGATGGTTCATTAGCGTTTAAGGGTGTATTAGATGGCAAACTCTACTTAGTTGATTTTTCGAAAGAGGAGGTTGAAAGTTCCCTTTGCCCGGGAACAAGATCTGGATGTCGCCTAGAGGAGGGGGGTGAATAGGTGGATAAAAATTATCACTTTAAAACTTTAGTTCTTACTCTACTCGAAGGCTGGATCGCAGTGGAATGAAAGACCCTTCGAGTAGGTTGCAGCAGAATAGAAGATTCTATCTCAAAATGCCATGCACTTCAAATATAACTTGTACCACAGATAAGTATTGAAGTGCAGATATAAAGAGTAGATACGACAGAGAGACAGCACACAATACAGAGCGAAGCACACAGACACATGGATTTATCCCGAGGTTTGGTCAAGCCTAAAATGTTTGTCTAGTCCTCGTTGGAGTTAGCCACACCTGGGCTTAGAGTCTATTTCAACTCCTTCCTCCGTTTGCTCAGATCTGTCAATATGACAGACGGAGCCTTCCACTATGTTGATGTTGGTTACAACAAGCCGCAGCTGCTTATAGTCTTCTTGACAACACTCCGACAGAGTAACGATATGCTCAAGACTATGCTCTAGCTCTTAGCAGCACTTCTCCACTCTCTAAAGCTTATAGCTTTGCCTTCTACACAAACTAGAGAGATTCACACAAGAGGGAGAGTGAAAAATGATCCGAGTGATGTATACTATTGTTGGCTGCACTTGTGTTTTTGTTGGAGGCGCCTAGGAGTCCCTTTTATAGACCCAAGGGGCCTAGGAGCCGTTTGAATCCCATTTGGAAGGCAATACTTGCTTTCTGTTGGGTGGTGCACCGGACAGTCCGGTGCACCACCGGACAGGTCCTGTAGCTTGTCCGGTGCGCGATCTCCTTCAAAACTAGGCTCAGCTGACCGTTGGAGCAACGGTCGTCTTGGCTCACCGAACACTTTCCGATGCACACCGGACAGTCCGGTGCTCCAACTATCCGTTGGCTCAGGCCACGTGTCACCCGCTGATTGCGCTGCGCGTTGGCGCAGTCGACCGTTGACTCACCGGACAGTCCGGTGAATTATAGCCGTACGCCGCCAAACTTCTCCCGAGAGCGGCCTGTTCACTGGAGTTCAGCCTGGCGCACCGGACACTGTCCGGTGCACCACCGGACAGTCCAGTGTGCCAGACTGAGCTGAGTCTTGGCTGTACACAGCCAAACCTTTTGCTTCTCTTTTCTTTTCTTCTTTTCTCTGTTTCTAATACTTAGACAAATATATTAGTACACAAAAACCAATGTACTAAGTCTAGAAACATACCTTCTCTTTGATTTTCACTTCTTTAGCATTTGGCATGCTTGAGATTGATGTTGGACTCATAAATCATCAAGTCAGCTTGACTTGATCTAGATTGACATTTCTGAGCTCCAACATCCTGCAAAGGTCACATAGAATATCTCCAAACATAGGAACAACCCAAACTAAAGGTCAAGGTGCACTTAGCTCTTTTGGGCTACTTTTAGTTCTGATTTTGACATTGGTTCTCCTTCCAGTGACCACGTTCACTTTTTGAGCTTGGTCTTGAGCCTTATGACTTACACCACACAATTGTAGATGTTACCTCATTGGTTGTAAGTAATATCCTTATGTAGTATTCCTTGATGTACCACAACTCTTCTTAACTCGATCAACCTTGATTCCGCAAGTCTTCTTCTTCACCCCTGGCCTTGGGTTCCTGGTCTCCTTGACTTTCTCCCATGCATTCAGTACCTCGAAGTTCTTCTTGCTTCCATCCTTGGCTTGATCGGTTGTCTCTGAGTTATGCACATCGAGTCTCACTTAAGCAATGTCCATCTTTCTTGTGATGTCCATTGTCTATAAATCATTCAGTCTTTGGACCATCACACTTGTTCACTTCTGTTGAACCATATTAGCTTTGCATAAAACACCTGTTCAACACTTAGCACACTTGTTAGTCCTTTAATTGAGTTGTCATCCAAACACCAAAACCCACAAGAGAGCTTTCAATCTCCCCCTTTTTGGTGATTGATGGCAACACAATTAAAGCTTACATAAGAGTGAAATTTAAAGCACAAGTTTTGAATTCTAAGTTTATAGAATGCTCCCCCTAAATATGTGCTTACATTTAAAATCTTAACTTTGGCCTTATATGCCAAATTGCACATACTTAGGCTAATTCGAAGCATTACTACACCTTAGCACCTGTGGGATGCATTGTCGATAATTAAACACATGCACAGAATCAGAGTTAAACACCAATCAATTGAGTGAATATACCACAGGAATATCAACCTACCACTATTCACAATTAGGATACCAATTTAAAACAATTTTAAAACACCATAACCACATGAATATCTATTACAGGATAACCAGTCGGTGCCAATTGATTCATGTTAACGGAAGCACTAATTTTGCATCATCACCATATAAGACAATAAGAAGCATATGATAGGAATTATCAATAACACAAACTAACACATCCTTCCTTAAGATCAAAGCAAAGGAACTCAAACTAACACATCCATCCTTCCTTAAGATCAAAGGAACTCAACGAAACCTAAGCTTTAATGCACAAATTCTCCCCCTTTGACATCAAACACCAAAACCATATTCAAGCAAGAACATAGGATGATGTCGAGGGACAGCAGGGTATTTAGTAGGTAAAATACGACACACTAACATTACTCCCCCTTACATAGTAGACATATGCAACATAAGCATTGGAGGAGAATTAAGATACAAATATGCAAAAGATCAACACTTTCTTTTGTACCTTTACCCTGTACTTTCCATTTTGAGAGTTTAATCTCTAGGAAGCTCCTTCACACTTGTGCCTGATCCATTATCCGGACCTTTTCTTGTTGCTAAGACACAAGACTTAGAACAAGTTATAGTATTGTGGCACAAGATGAAGCTTCTATTCTAGTGATTACCAAAAGATATCAATTTAAGCATACTACCAAGGCTACCAATTGAAAAATCATTACTGTCATCGCTCCATAGTATTTAAAGATAAGCATCTAGAATCACCAACTATTACAGAGCATGAGCAATCTATGAATATGCAATTACTCACAACTTAAGATACCAAAGGCTTGACTTATGGAGGTACCCAAGTCCTTATTGCACCATTTCTTGCTCATCTTCCCTTTTTCACCTTTAGACTATAAAAGATCACTCAAGCAACAATTAGTCTCAAAAGACACAAGTTATGTGTGCTCCCCCTAAAGTTGTGCATCAAGTATTTGAATGACCTGCACTTTGCACATTCTAGAATCCTCAAAACTAGAGGGGATCACAACATATCTTGGTCTAGGCATAATATATTCACCAAAAAGATACAAATTGAATAGTTGACTTAATACAGCTTGTGACTAGTGGAAACAATGCATGCCTCAAGATATATAACATTTTACAAGCAACCTAGGCACGCTTCACACATGATGATCATTGCAACACATACACCAATTGAAAAATGACAAGATCATGCATATAAATCACAATGTCTAATCATACCAAGATTAAGAAATACTTCATTTTAAGTGCACCAAAGGAAACAACATTTTAGGGCATAAGGCGCCTACACCAAGATACTACCAATTGAAAGGCAAGAACATAACTATGATCACAATCAACGGAACTTCAATATTTTCAATGAAATTGCACAGTTCCATTCTCCATACCTTTGCCTTTTCCTGAATTGCCATGAGAGCACCAGTTGTCACCAATTGAGTGCTCCTTTTGCTCATGCACCTCATAAATCAAGAAGGTGCATTAGTGGCATGACATGGATTTGGTATACACACGGTATCATAATAGGGTAATTATGTAAACATGGACTAAACAAGATGTCATGCTTGCACATAGATTAATCATTAAAAACATATAGCATGACTTACAAAAGATATAGGTTTATCCATGAACACAAAAAGAGTTAATCTTGGTGAATATATTAAATGAAAAACTACCCATTTATGATTCAAAAGAAATAACATATAGAACACACAATCATGATTAAGCAAGCATTATTATGATTTTGGAAATCATGAACCATTGATTGACAGGAATTCAACACAGGTAATCTCAAAAGCATAACTACTCCAAGGACAGGAAGCACAACAATCAAACTTAAGAGCAATACTGATTTGCAATAATGTACTTAGGATACACACGTACCGTCCTTTAGAGAGCAAGTTGCATATTTTCATCAAGGTCCTTTGCTTGATTCACCAATAATGATTAAAGACCTCTACAACTTATTTTACTCAAAATGAACATGGGATTAGTATTGCACAACAATTCAACCTTGGGTTAATAAATAGACAATAAAATTGACAACTTAAGCTTAGAGTTTGAATTAACCATCTTAAGCTCTCCCAGGGTCTCCAGTCCATCTCGAGGCACCTGCATGGTCTAGTTGGCACAGTTTGGTACCCATCTCGATATGGGTCCATGATGTTCAACTAAAAGTGCCTTTGGTACCCAAATAGCCTTTGTGCTAGTTCTAGGTGATCTCATTATTGATCTAGCACAAGTGTATGATTTGGGTCTTCTAAGCGAATAAGATTGAGACAAATTTACTTGCTTAGGAACCTTACCCTTTTTACATACCTCAGGTGGATGACCATACTCACCACACATGTAGTAGAAACGTCGCTCAACCCGACATGACGCTTGTTGTTTATCATTTTTCTTGGTGAGGGTCATCTTGGAGGGTGCACGTCCTTGATTCTTTATGACCGGACATGAGATGATCATGTGGTCCTTTTCACTGCATCCAAAACATCTCCTTATTCCTTCGTCCTTGTCTTTGTATGGACAAGAAGCAATGAGGTGACCTAATCTCTTGCACTTGAAGCACCTCCTTTTTCCTCTTCTCTTTTTGCTTTTGGATGACATAGAGAGATTATTAGTGCAAATAACATGACTAAGTGAATCATTACCTTTTTCTTGTCTCATGTTGATTGCTTCACTTATTGCTTTAGGAACATCTTTCTCAAGGAGTTTGACCCTTGCTGCGGTTTCTCCTTCCTCAAGCTTCTTCACCACGTGTTCGTAGATATCTTGAGGAAGTCGAGCAAGGCGTCTTCTCCTTAATTGTCTTTGTTTCTTGTTTCCAAGCAATTTCCTTTTTGACCCTACAACTTGTTGCTCATTCAACCATTCGCTTCCTTTTGAGCGACAGGGGTTAGCACATGGTGATATATTATCTAAATGCGTACGTGTGCAAGAATGAGGTTCACATGAATTTAAGTTCATAATTACAATCTTATGAGCAACATCAAGCATGATATGGTCATCAACTAGTTTACTATGAGAATACGACAACATATCATACTTTTATCCTAGAGCAAGTTTTTCTAAATTTATCATTTCTACTTGACTCCTAGGTATAGAATTTTCAGTTTTAAGTTGAGCAACATTAGATAATACATCATTATTATTTCTTTGCTCAATTAAAATAGTTTCATACCGTTGGACCAAATTCCCATGAGAGTACTTTAGCTCCTCATGTTCTTTGGTCATCTTCTCCAGGCTGTCGTTGGTTTTGATGAGAGTCTTCTCTAGCTTGAGAAGAGTTTCGCCTTCTTCCTTATTTCTTCTCAACAGCTTAACCAAGGGCACTTTGTCTTCATTGTTGAGATGGGTGTAGAACCGGTGAATCTCCTCTTCTTTCACATTACCGGTCTCATTTTCCCTGTCATTATTATCAGTGGAAGCAAAACAGGAAAATGTACCTTGTGGTGATGAGGACTCATCCTCGCTATCATCCTTATATTCCTCCACATCATCGCTTAGCAATAAGACATTTATTACTAGTAGAAGACAAACCTGCCGGTGAGGTGGATTCATCGTTTGGTAGCCATCGTTTTTCTTCTCCCTTTGAAAGGTTAGTATCACAAGCAATATAGGGAGTTGAAGCAGTACAATTTGACTCAGAATATTTTATTCTAATTCTATTCCATAGATCATGAGCATCAACAAATAAATCACTATCACTACTCATGATGGCAAAATAGGCACCTCTAGAAAGAGAGTCAACTAAGATGTTGCAAGCATGGTGATTAAGAGATAGACATCTTAGTTCATCATTAGAAGGATTTTGACTAATATTAGAGGGAAAAATACTTCTGCTAAAGATCTGTCTCAAATCAGGATTAGTATGCATGAAAGCAATATAAATAGAGACAGACCAGGATTTATAGTTAGAACCATCACCTAGAAGAAGTTCTACAGTTACCTCTTGCGACGACATCATCATCTCCGGACGGCTAAGCCCACACTGGAGAGGCCTAGCTCCGATACCAAATGAAAGTTCCCTTTGCCCGGGAATAGGATCTGGATGTCGCCTAGAGGGGGGGTGAATAGGCGGATAAAAATTATCACTTTAAAACTTTAGTTCTTACTCTACTCGAAGGCTGGATCGCAGTGGAATGAAAGACCCTTCGAGTAGGTTGCAGCGGAATATAAGATCCTGTCTCAAAATGCCCTGCACTTCAAATATAACTTGTACCACAGATAAGTATTGAAGTGTAGATATAAAGAGTAGATACGATAGAGAGACAGCACACAATACAGAGCGAAGCACACAGACATAGGGATTTATCCCGAGGTTCGGCTAAGCCTGAAATGCTTGCCTAGTCCTCGTTGGAGTTAGCCACACCTGGGCTTGGAGTCTATTTCAACTCCTTCCTCAGTTTGCTCAGATCTGTCAATATGATATACAGAGCCTTCCACTATGTTGATGTTGGTTACAACAAGCCGCGGCTGCTTACAGTCTTCTTGACAGCACTCCGGCAGAGTAACGATATGCTCAAGACTATGCTCTAGCTCTTAGCAGCACTTCTCCACTCTCTAAAGGCTTATAGCTTTGCCTTCTACACAAACTAGAGAGATTCACACAAGAGGGAGAGTGAAAATTGATCCGAGTGATGTATACTATTGTTGGCTGCACTTGTGTTTTTGTTGGAGGCGCCTAGGAGTCCCTTTTATAGACCCAAGGGGCCTAGGAGCCGTTGGAATCCCATTTGGAAGGCAATACTTGCTTTCTGTCGGGTGGCGCACCGGACAGTCCGGTGCACCACCGGACAGGTCCTGTAGCTTGTCCGGTGCGCGATCTCCTTCCAAACTGGGCTCAGCTGACCGTTGGAGCAACGGTCGTCTTGGCTCACCGGACACTGTCCGGTGCACACCGGACAGTCCGGTGCTCCAACTGGTTGGCTCAGGCCACGTGTCGCCCGCTGATCGCGCTGCCGACCGTTGGCGCAGTCGACTGTTGACTCACCGGACAGTCCGGTGCACCACCGGACAGTCCGATGAATTATAGCCATACGCCACCAAACTTCTCCCGAGAGCGGCCTATTCACCGGAGTTCAGCCTGGCGCACCGGACACTGTCCGGTGCACCACCGGACTGTCCGGTTTGCCAGACTGAGCTGAGTCTTGGTTGTACACAGCCAAACCTTTTGCTTCTCTTTTCTTTTCTTCTTTTCTCTGTTTCTAATACTTAGACAAATATATTAGTACACGAAAACCAATGTACTAAGTCTAGAAACATACCTTCTCTTTGATTTTCACTTCTTTAGCATTTGGCATGCTTGAGATTGATGTTGGACTCATAAATCATCAAGTCAGCTTGACTTGATCTAGATTGACATTTCTGAGCTCCAACATCCTGCAAAGGTCTCATAGAATATCTCCAAACATAGGAACAACCCAAACTAAAGGTCAAGGTGCACTTAGCTCTTTTGGGCTGCTTCTTGTTCTGATTTGGACATTGGTTCTCCTTCCAGTGACCATGTTCACTTTTTGAGCTTGGTCTTGAGCCTTATGACTTACACCACACAATTGTAGATGTTACCTCATTGGTTGTAAGTCATGTCCTTATGTAGTGTTCCTTGATGTACCACAACTCTTCTTAACTCGATCAACCTTGATTCTGCAAGTCTTCTTCTTCACCCCTGGCCTTGGGTTCCTGGTCTCCTTGACTTTCTCCCATGCATTCGGTACCTCGAAGTTCTTCTTGCTTCCATCCTTGGCTTGATCGATTGTCTCTGAGTTATGCACATCGAGTCTCACTTAAGCAATGTCTCACTTAAGCAATGTCCATTGTCTATAAATCATTCAGTCTTTGGACCATCACACTTGTTCACTTGTGTTGAACCATATTAGCTTTGCATAAAATACCTGTTCAACACTTAGCACACTTGTTAGTCCTTTAATTGAGTTGTCATCCAAACACCAAAACCCACAAGAGAGCTTTCAGAGGCTGATCTAGATGCATGCTTAATAGCTAAGACTAGCATGGGCTGGCTGTGGCATCGCCGTCTGGCACATGTTGGGATGAAGAACCTTCATAAACTTCTAAAGGGAGAACATGTGTCAGGACTAACCAATGTATGTTTCGAAAAAGATAGACCATGTGCAGCTTGTCAGACAGGGAAACAGGTGGGAAGCACTCATCACAACAAGAATGTGATGACAACATCAAGACCACAGGAGCTTCTTCACATGGACCTCTTCGGACCCATCGCCTACCTTAGCATCGGGGGAAGTAAGTATGGTCTAGTAATTGTTGATGATTTTTCCCGCTTCACTTGGGTGTTCTTTTTGCAGGATAAATCAGAAACCCAAGGGACCCTAAAGCGCTTTCTAAGGAGGGCTCAAAACGAATTTGAGCTCAAGGTGAAAAAGATAAGAAGCGACAACGGGTCCAAGTTCAAGAACCTACAAGTTGAGGAGTATCTTGAGGAGGAAGGCATCAAGCACGAGTTCTTCGCTCCCTACACACCACAGCAAAATGGGGTGGTAGAGAGGAAGAACAGGACGCTTATCGACATGGCAAGGACGATGCTTGGGAAGTTCAAGACACCCGAGCGGTTTTGGTCGGAAGCTGTGAACACAGCTTGCCACGCCATAAACCGGCTATATCTGCATCGCCTCCTCAAGAAGACCTCCTACGAACTCCTTACCGGTAACAAACCCAATGTTTCTTACTTTCGTGTATTTGGGAGCAAATTCTACATTTTGGTAAAGAAAGGTAGACATTCTAAATTTGCTCCCAAAGCTGTAGAAGGGTTTTTACTAGGATATGACTCAAATACAAAGGCGTATAGAGTCTTCAACAAATCATCGGGTTTGGTTGAAGTCTCTAGCGACATTGTATTTGATGAGACTAATGGCTCTCCAAGAGAGCAAGTTGATCTTGATGACATAGATGAAGATGATGTTCCGACGGCCGCAATACGCATGATGGCAATTGGAGATGTGCGACCACAGGAACAACAAGAGCAAGATCAGCCTTCTTCCTCAACAATTGTGTATCCCCCAACTCAAGATGATGGACAAGTTCCTCAAGAAGAAGTGCGTGATCAAGGGGGAGCACAAAAAGAACAAGTTATGGAGGAAGAAGCATCACTGGCCCCTCCAACTCAAGTCCGAACGACAATCCAAAGAAATCACCCCGTCAATCAGATTTTGGGTGACATAAGCAAGGGAGTAACAACACGCTCATGTTTAGCTAATTTTTGTGAGCATTACTCGTTTATCTCTTCTATTGAGCCTTTCAGGGTAGAAGAGGCCTTGCAAGATCCGGACTGGGTGTTGGCCATGTAGGAAGAGCTCAATAACTTCAAGAGGAACGAAGTTTGGAGCCTGGTGCCACGTCCCAAGCAAAATGTTGTGGGAACCAAGTGGGTGTTCCGCAACAAGCAAGACGAGCACGGGGTGGTGACAAGAAACAAGGCTCGACTTGTGGCAAAAGGTTATGCCCAAGTCGCAGGTTTGGATTTCGAGGAGACTTTTGCTCCTGTGGCTAGGCTAGAGTCTATTCGAATATTATTAGACTATGCCGCTCACCACTCTTTCAGGTTGTTTCAAATGGATGTGAAGAGCGCTTTCCTTAACGGGCCAATCAAGGAGGAGGTGTATGTGGAACAATCCCCTAGGATGACAGCTACCCCGACCATGTGTGTAAGCTCTCTAAGGTGCTCTATGGACTTAAGCAAGCCCCAAGAGCATGGTATGAATGCCTTAGAGATTTCTTAATTGCTAATGCTTTCAAGGTTGGGAAAGCTGATCCCACTCTTTTCACTAAGACTTGTGATGGTGACCTTTTTGTGTGCCAAATTTATGTTGATGACATAATATTTGGTTTTACTAACCAAAGTCTTGTGAGGAGTTTAGCAAGGTGATGACTCAAAAGTTTGAGATGTCGATGATGGGCGAGTTGACCTACTTCCTTGGGTTCCAAGTGAAGCAACTCAAGGATGGCACCTTCCTCTCCCAAACGAAGTACACTCAAGACCTTCTCAAGAGGTTTGGGATGAAGGACGCAAAGCACGCAAAGACACCGATGGGAACCGACGGGCATGTCGACCTCAACAAAGGAGGTAAGTCCGTTGATCAAAAGGCATACCGGTCTATGATAGGTTCCTTGCTTTATTTATGTGCTAGTAGACCGGACATTATGCTTAGTGTATGCATGTGTGCTAGATTTCAATCTGACCCCAAGGAATGTCACCTTGTGGACGTTAAGCGAATTCTTAGGTATTTAGTTGCTACGCCTTGCTTCGGGATTTGGTATCCAAAGGGGTCTACATTTGACTTGATTGGATATTCAGACTCCGATTATGCCGGGTGCAAGATTGATAGGAAGAGCACATCGGGGACGTGCCAATTCCTAGGAAGGTCCCTGGTGTCTTGGAGTTCAAAGAAACAAACATCCGTTGCCCTATCCACCGCTGAGGCCAAGTATGTTGCCGCAGGACAATGTTGCACGCAACTACTTTGGATGAGGCAAACCCTCAGGGACTTTGGCTACAATCTGAGCAAAGTCCCACTCCTATGTGACAATGAGAGTGCAATCCGCATGGCGGATAATCCTGTTGAACACAGCCGCACTAAGCACATAGACATCCGGCATCACTTCCTGAGAGACCACCAGCAAAAGAGAGATATCGAGGTGTACCATATTAACACCGAGAACCAGCAAGCCGATATCTTCACCTAGCCTTTAGATGAGAAAAGGTTTTGTAGGTTGCGTAGTGAGCTAAATGTCTTAGATTCGCGTAACTTGGATTGATCTATAGCATACATGTGTTCTATGCCTTTGATTATGCTACTTTATGCATTTCAATCCATTATTGTTTATTTGTGGTGCTCAAGTTGTACACATGATCCCCGGACCTCACAAGTCCATTTGCAAGTGATGCACTTATTTAGGGGGAGGTATGCTACAACTTAACCCTTTGAGACTAACCTCTGTGTTTGAGTATTCTTGATGTAGTCTCAAAGGTGCATTGAAAGGGAAAATGGACTTGGACGTTGCAAAGACTTCCACTGCACTCCGGTATTGGTGTATTTACTTCCAAGTTCATACCTATGCTCTTATTGCCTTTTTGCTCTTAATTGACAATTTTGGTGAGGCAATGGGGTTAAAGGACCAAGAATGATCACGTTTTGGTGCTTAATGCCAAAGGGGGAGAAATTAAGGCCAAAGCAAATGGATCAGCTACCACTTGTGAATTTTGAAAACAATAGAGTTAGAACTTTTGATTTGTCAGAACTTTTGATTTGTCCAAAATACTCTTATTGCAAAATTTAGTCTCTTGTGGGGGAGAATTTTTGGGAAAAAGGGGGAGTTTTTGGCACTTGATCAATTTCACTCTTGGGTTATCTCTCTTTGTGCCCAAACAAGTGAGTTTGACTTAGAGATAGGAAAATGAATTTAATTTGCAAAAACAAACCAAGTGGTGGCAAAGAATGATCCAAATATGTCAAAACTTGTGCAAAGACAATTTTGTTCTCAATTGCATTGATGTTGCACTTCTTTTGGTTGCTTTTGGATGTGTTGGCATAAATCACCAAAAAGGGGGAGATTGAAAGGGAAATGTGCCCTTAGGCAATTTCTATTATGTTTTGGTGATTAAATGCCCAACACATAATCTTTGAGTTGTTATGTGCCAAACAAGCAAGAAGTGCAAATCATGTAACAAGGTATGTTTCTAGACTTAGTACATTGTTTTGAGTACTAACATATTTTGTCTAAGTGCTAGAAACAGGAAAAGAAAGAATTGCAAAAGACTTGGCTGTGTGCAGCCAAAGTCCAGCTCAGCCTAGCACACCGGACTGTCCGGTGGTGCACCGGACAGTGTCCGGTGCGCCAGGCTGGTTTCCGGTGAATAGGCCGCTCTCGGGAAAAGTTTGGCGGTGTACGGCTATAATTCACCGGACTGTCCGGTGGTGCACCGGACTGTCCGGTGAGCCAACGGTCGCCAACGCAACGGTCGGCCGTGCAATCCGCGGGCAACGCGCGGCCCGCGCCAACGGTCGGCAGGGTGCACCGGACAGTGTCCGATGCGCCAACCGGCCCGGAGCTGCAACGGTCGTCTGCGCCAGAAAAGGAAGGAGATCGACACCGGACCGTCTACAATGACTGTCCGGTGGCGCACTCGACAGAAGGCAAGGATAACCTTCCTTGTTGATCTTCAACGGCTCCTAGCTGCCTTGGGGCTATAAAAGGGACCCCTAGGCGCATGGAGGAGCTACACAAGCTTACAAGAAACATTCTAAGACTCCAAGACTCCAACTTCACGCATTCGATTCCTTGAGATAGTGACTTGAGCTCCATTTGAGTTGTGAACTCCGTGCATTGTGTTTTGAGCTCGAGTTGTGACTTGTGTGCGTGATTGTGCTATGGATTTGAGTCTTGTGTGTGTTGCTCTCCCCTCCCTTACTTCTGTGCTTCTTTTATGATCATCATTGTAAGGGCGAGAGGCTCCAAGGTGTGGAGATTCCTCACAAACGGGAGAAAGACTAAGAAAGGAAAAATCGTGGTATTCAAGTTGATCATCGGATCACTTGAAAGGGGTTGAGTGCAACCCTCGTCCATTGGGACTCCACAACGTGGAAGTAGGCAAGTGTTACTTGGCCAAACCACGGGATAAAATCGCGTGTCTCTTGTGTGCTTTCTCTTTGATTGTCTATGTTCACAAGAGTTCGTTTCAAGCTATTTAGCCGTTCTAACTTTCATAACTAAGTTTTGTGGCTATTAGTGTTGAATTTTATAGGATCACCTATTCACCCCCCTCTAGGTGCTCTCGGCAAGGACGCTAAGCTTCTCAGCCATGGCAATGGAAGGAGGCGGTGCAAAAAAGGTGTGTGGGCTCTCTTTTTTCTTCTCCTCTGTCTCAGCACACAAACTCTTGGCTGCGACCAAAGGAAGCAGAGGCGGCTAGAGCTGAAGGCAAATGCAAGGTTGAAACCGAGAGGGATCCCCTCCTGGGCATATAAATAGGGATCGAAGGACCCACCAAGGTCAGGACCGAGCCCCCCATATCAAATCTAGAAACAGATTCTGTTTCTTCGAATTCTACGCACATGCGTGCTGCAATGGGTAGTCCGTGGGCTGTCACGTCCCATCGCAATAACTCTCGCCTGGGGTCCACACGTCCTGTGCAGCTGACACAAGCCAACGGGCGCCGCTCCGCCTCCTCAGGATAAGTGCATGAAAAGGTGCGTGTCTCTCTATCCTCTTCCATTTATCCACAGGTAACAGGGAAGATACACTGCTTCAGACTCCCTTCCCTGCGAAGGAAGTGAGGCCCAAGCCTCTTACTGATTAGGGGTTCGACGGTTAAACCCTCGCAGGGTTCGGTAACTGCCCTAGAGCACATGAGCTCTAAGCCCTTTACTGATCATGGGTTCATAGGTTGGCCCCTCGATAGGGTTTGACAACCGCCCTAGAGCACAAAGTCAGGGATGACTATGGGTACGTCCGTACATGACCTAGGCTTGGGCTACAATCTTGAGGTACCCTAAGACATATCCGAGACCCCTGGGAGCGATTCATGACGATATCCCATTGGAAGGAGGCATCGAGCCCTTGGACCCCATCAAACGGGTTTGGGACCAGGCGAATCACCCGTAGGTACTTTGGGGCGCGTCTCCGGACCACTTGCCAACTCCTATCAAATGGAGCTCGAGCCTCCGCTTGGATTACCCGTTAACAACTCACCGGAGACATCAGGCTCGTTGCCCACCAAGGGTTGCATGGCGCTTTCCCTCTCTTCCTTCTTATGGAAAGGAGACGAAGAGGCGTAATATTAAAAAGTCAAGGCATTTTCCGAACGCCCTCTCGCCATGCATAAAGGCTCGAGTGCTGCTCTTGCACCCATGCTGCAGTAGAATTGTTGGGAAACTCTGGCAACCCAGCACAGAGACTCAGGGGCTGCCTTTGCACCTAGGCCACGACCAAGTGACTAATAAAGGAAAATTCAACGATATCTATGGAGGGAAATATAAAGACTTCAAATGAGTCAACCACTCCTTTGAGGCCTCGAGGGCTACACTCGACGGGTGTGCTCACGTGCACCCATCGGAAGTAAGTCTACCATCTCTTCAAGGTAAAGAAACACATCTACAGAACCCCCAAGGAAGTGCTAACACTCCCTTGGAGGCTCAAGTGCTACTGTCGAGTATCGTAATTAGGGGTACCTAGATTACACCCCTAAGCACGCTTAACCCCAAAGCTACCATGAAACGCATTCCCCGAGGTCAAGAAAGTATGAGCCACAATTTGCCTAAGGCTCCACTCGGCTGTCACTCAAAACCCCACCTCGCCCGAGCCTGCCCTCGGACAAGGAACGTACTCGGGGAAATCCTTGTCCTTCCCGAGGTTATCCCTTCACAGAACGGTTGTTTCCGCCTCGCCCGAGCCCGTCTCAGGCAAGGAGGACAACCCCGCGCCCGGCCTCAGTCAAATATCGTGGGAACCACAGGGACACAAGCATTCAATGCGCATACCTACCCCACGTGACATCACAGGCAAATAGGAGCGATAGGACCACGATCCTGTCCACTTTCACCAACTACGATGACGTGTGCTTGGGAATAACGACTATTGTTCCCCCACGTCGTTTGCCAACTTAGGATGGGACGTGCGTACAACAAAACATGGTCTGGCCCTTAGGAAGAAACTACGCCTCGCCCAAAGCTGGTCTCAGCCTTGGAACAAAGTCCACCTCGCACAAGCTTGGCCTCGACCACCTACCCCCTACGAATCCTTCAGGAGGCCACTCCTCCAACTATTCCTCGCACAACCGCAAGCCCCAAAGCAGGCTTGGCCATAGCCTCAGAAGACTTCTGCCTCGCCCGAGCGGGGCTTTGGCCTTGATATTATCGACAAAAGGACGCCCAACATCATTAGAAGCTACAGAGCTGACGTCGGATACCCTACGTATTACCAAGAGCTTTTCACCATACTTACCACTGCTCCAACCACTATGACTCGGACAGCTTCCCCATCAGACAGGGTCAGGTACGTGACCGAGCCCCTGGCTCTGGCCTCAGCTCTATGCGTAGTCAAAGATGCAAATACAGGAACCATACATCCCCTTCCCTGCACAAATCAACAACGAGTACAAGGACCATACCAAAGGTCATACCAGCTACAGGGCTCGGACATGCCTCCTCTCCCGTATGTGACAAGCCCCAGCGCTCCTGGCAGCCCTCCTCGAGGGTACAAATAGAGGAGTCTAGGGCTTCAGGCAAGAGGGGAGAACACTTCACGGTTTTTGCCACCACATCGATATTGGCACTGGCCTCAATCAACCCCAAGGACTTAGGATCCTTTCCCTCTCCCACTAAGTTTGTATTCCCTACTGCAAGCACTTAGGTGCAAGAAATATAAGTCTCATCCCCCTCTGCTGGAAGTAGGCCTTCTCTGGCTCGAACCAAGATAAAGACTTGCATCTCCTTGCATCACCCATCTGGGCTAGGGCACACAGCATTCATTCATTAGTCAGTAGGATCTTTAGGTCAAAACACCGACAACCGTCTTGTCACTAAGAAGCAGAGACCAGAAATTCGATAAATGGTCACCAAGCTGAAAAGGCCCTTACAGAATCACATAGGTGATAGCAATTAATGCCTACATGTTGCAAACTTTGCAAGGTGAGGACCTACCCAAGGTGTTGAATGGTCGTTTCTTGAAGCAATATCATCTTACTATGTGGCAAGATACTTAGGAGAATCGATATTGTCACATCGAGTTATTTCTAACCTACACCAGTGCTTTTGGTTCGCTCAGCTTCCCCAAAAGACATGGGCATGTGTTGAGCACCGTTTGTGGCACTGGGTAGGGCCGGACGATCCACCATTAGGCGCGGACAGTCCGTGATTAGATTAGAACAGATGAATAAAGCTCCTATCTCCATGCATGTTTATCTCTCTAAACTCGTGGGAGTAGTTGGAGGATGCCTAGAAATGGGTCCAGACCTTCCCCTTATATATTTGAAGGGGTACGACCGATTAAACAACCAACAATCGAACCAAATAAATCTATCTTCCGTTCCTTTACTTTTTGCCCTAGGAGTAGATAGTAACTTAGCTTTTTTACCTCAATCTTCACCTCTCTTCGACTCTACATCGTCTGGAGGCGTCTTGGGTGGGATGACGATCCCAAGACAAACCTTAGGATCTCTCCTCACTGACGGGGTCCCTGCCGAAGGGTCAGGTCTAGGTGTTGTTGACGAACGTCGCCGCCTCTGCGTATACGTGGACCGTTCGGCCACTAGACGTATACCGTCATGCTCGGCGCAGAAAAGACTTAGCTCTTGATACACCTTGCAGATCAATGCTTGAGGAGCCCTTGAAGCTGTTAAAAGGTGTCACTTTTGTTCATGAACTTTGAAAACACATTTTTAGATCCTAAACTTGTTAAGTGGTGCACCACAATGGTCAATATGGTCTAGAAATGGATGTGTGATGCATCATTTTATAAGTTTAGGGATATGTGGTACACTATAAATCAAATTTAGGGACCCAAAACGTATTTACAAAGTTCACGAACCTAAGTGGCACCCTTTAACAAGTATAGACGTTGCTGATGCATTTAATCTTCAATTTTCCTTGAGATTAGCACTATTGTCCTTTTTCGAGATGTCACTTCAAGCTCTATGACTTATCATAGTGATATGCTACGTGTTTTATACCTTGTTTGCTTGGCTTTAGTCCATATTGGCTTCTATTGCTTCTACAATATTTTTGTCTCCAGATTACAGCTGCAACAGTCTAAACAAGCAGCTTTAATTTGAATCGAACATCCCCTTAAATAAGTGCAAAAAGGGGTGTTAGTAAAAGATACAGTAAGCACAAGAGTTTCAACTCAATTTAAGGAGAGAAAAATTCGTATCAATGGACAAAATTAGATTTTGGAAATGAAAATTTAGATTCATGACTTCCTCATATGGTACATAATATAACAAGAGTCACCATGATGAAAGTAAGGTTTTAAATTACATATTTAATATATATATATATATATATATATATGTTTTGCCAAAATAAAAATACTCTTATAAATAAAAATATAGATTAGTTCCTTGAAAAATAGTAACTAATAAGTTTACGAATAGATACAAACTATATCTATTATATGTATTATGTTAGGAAACAAACAAAAATGAAAAAGATACAATTTAATATAAGCAATTCATTCATTACTGTCCAGACGTACTCTATTTAAAATTAGAAGATGTTTTGAGTTTTCTTAAGTATATAGCTTTTACTATACATTTAGATATATTGTCTAGATACATAATAGAAATAATATATCTAGAAAAAAAATCAAAATAGCTTATAGCTTGTAAAGTAATAAAAATAATATTAAATATAGAATGTAGTTCTTATATCTTCTATAATTATAGCAACTAATTGGAAGCTCGTTGCGACGTTTTAAGTAAAGGAGACGGGACACTGCAGACGCGTAAACACTTGTTGACTTGGGGATGGCTGGAGCCTGGGAGGCTGAGCCTATCCACGTCCGTCTATCTCTACTACTCTTAAAAATGGAGCGTAGGCGTGCACATGGTGTGTGTTCTGCCTCCGACATCCTCCCCTTCGCTCCGCTCCCTGAAGCCGTGATCGAAGCCCCAATCAACGCCCTCTTCCCCCTCCGGTCCCCTCCACGATCCGATTCCGCGGCAGCCGGCATTCCCAGCCCCCAAAATCCCATTTCCCTCTCCCACACCACGCGCTGCGCCCGCCTGATTCCGCCCGCCAGCCACGCTCGCAGATCTCGCTTGGACGCCCTGATTCCGTCGTATGAAAGATCACTGCCCCGCCTTCCATCGTCGCCCCATGCCACGCTCCCCTTCCATCCTCGCTCACTTCCAGCCGCCCCCATTCCCAGTTGAAGGAGCCGTCCAAGAACCGGGAACCCCATCACCGGATCAGGAGCAGCCGTGTCGCGCCACTCGTGCGCCTGCGCCTCGAACCTGACTTTGGACGACGCCGACGGGGACCACCCTCCCTCCGCATCGAAGCCGATGAGCCTCTGGTGGTGGTGTCCGCGGTCGATTGACCGATTGAGCCACCGAACAGCACCAATCGAGCGGCATTAGCCCCGACCTGAAGCACACCTGGCCGGAATCCAAAGGATATCGTGCCCCCGCCCCGCATCGCGCGATGCTCGTTGCTGAGCTCCCGATGACCCACCTCCCCGGAGAGGACATCCTCTTCTGCATCGACGTCGAACTCGAGGTCCACGCCAAGATGAAGTCCGCTGCCGTAGCATCCTCGGATCCACGTCCACCGCGTCGCCGTAGTCCGTAGGAGGTCACCGCCGCCGAGCAAGCTGCTGTCACCAACGACAGCGAGGCCGCCACGCTCGGCAGCGAGGTTGAGCGCCTCGAGGGTCTCCTCGCCGCGGAGAAGGCTAGCCATGAGGAGGAGATGCGCAGGGGTGCACGGCTCGGGGACCAGCTGCAGACCGCGTACCAGGAGAAGGCCGCCCTCGAGGAGGAGATCGAGACCCTGAAGGGTTCCGCCACTACCGAGGGCAAGGGCATGGAAGAGGGATGTGATTCTGTTGCTGCTAGGGCCAGGACGCCTAAGGATCAGGGCGTGGTGCCTCCCGCACTGGTCCACGGCTACTGGAGCAGCTGCCACGGCTGGCATCGCAGTGGTCTTGTTTAACCTCAAGAGGTAATCTGGTGGTCCGATGCGCGGAAGTTTTGATCTGCTGCTATGGCCTATATGAGAATAGGCCTACATGTATGGCCTATATGAGTCGTGAACACAAACATGAGGTATAATTGAGTTCTTGTCTGATCTTTTGAGTTGCACCTGATCTTTTGAGTTCTTGTCTTGGTTCGTTCTTGATTCTTGGACGAGGTGGGATTTGGAGAGCCAAGGGTGGCGCGGCAGCGGCGGGTTTCTCGGTAAATCTCGGTTCTTGATGAGTTATTTAGTTGAGGTTTTGATATTGGGAAGCGCTAGATTAATGTTTCCGTGAGTAATTCCTTTCGCACGGTTGCATTTGTTGATGTTTAGGTCGGACTAGATTGTTTCCATCGAGATGGTGGGCGGCGGAGGGCATTCGTCGATGGACCACCCTGGCGCCAAGGACCTCGAGCGCGGCGAGCTGCGCCGTGGCGCGCCTGAGTTTGCGGACGGCGACGATGGAGACGGGGAAGAAAGCCAGTACTTCTCGGACGCGGAGGACCGGTCGTGGCCGTCGCACTCGCGCCACGACTCCACCGCCTACGAGGACTACGTCTCGCTGTGCGTGTCCGCCCGCGCGAGCTCCGTCGACGCCGACGCCGATGCCGACGATGAGGCCGTCAGACAACACTACAGGAAGTCGTCGTGCGTGTCAGAGGGCTCGCTAGACGACGTTGACCTGGAGGCCGGACTGAGCGAGATCATCAAGGCCAGCCCTGAGAAGGCCGAACAGAACTGTTGCATTTGCCACCTTGGCCTGGAGAGCACGGCGGCCGAGTCCGGTGCCGGCATCACGCTCGGCTGCTCCTGCAAGGGGGACTTATCCTACGCCCACAAGCAGTGCGCCGACACCTGGTTCAAGATCAGAGGCAACAAGTAAGTCCCAGTCCATTGAACCCTCGGCGATTTAGTCCAGTTCAATTCAATTAGTTCAATGTGCAAGCTCGTCATGTTTTTTTCCTTCTGAAATTGGCCTCCTACTTTTAAGTTGGAGAGACACGATGCAGACGTAACATCAAGCGCACACTAACTAACGATCGCCCACCCACTCTGCCAGTCATATCAGCCGCAGTAGTGTGTTCATTTTTGCAGAGCTGTTTTTTCATATCAGTGAACTATAAAACCAGTAGGTATGGAGGGACACGTTTAGATCTCTTATGAATATATGCTTGGTTAGGGCATCTGGTTATTATACTAAATTAATTTAGTAGACTTGACAACCTGACTCCTCATTAACCTGCTCGGCCTGCTTCTGTGTGTTCGTTTGAACATGTGTATACATTTTTTCTTTTACAGATGCCAATCGGTAAGCAAATTCTATCAAACGAGATGATGATTGTTATGGCTGGAGAATCTCAATACCATTGCCTTTTCTTTTACAATTTAATAGGCTAGAGTAGACACCCTGTTTGTGGAAGGAGGTACCATTTCATAATTCGGAATGAATACAAAACCTGCAAGCATTGTGACCATTGTGGGCTTATGGCCCAGTCGTTTGGAACACGGTAAGCTGATCTACTTGTAAAATTAGGAATTGCTACTATAGTGTAATAAAAATCAAATCGCTCACAACAATAACCCAAATAGTGAAGAAGACAGTACCGTAACAAGAAATTGTTTGATTCAATGCGCATGAGCATTTCCATTTAGGCAAGCCCCTAGAACTGCAAGCATTGTGGGCTTATGGCCCAATTGTTTGCCACACGGTAAGCTGATCTACTTGTAAAATTAACAATTGCTACTATAGTGTAGTAAAAATCAAACCTCTCACAACAATAACTTAAATAGTGAAGAAGATAGTACTGTAACAAGAAATTATTTGATTTAATGTGCATGTGCATTTCCATCAAGGCAAGCTTCTAGAAGCACTGGTCATTTTTTTCATTGATAATCAGGTGCTCGACATGCAAATATGTGATCTCCTCTGATGATCCGGAAGATTGGGACTATAGGCAGTTGGATAATCCACGTCACTTGCTGCATGGTATTGTACATGACAATGGGTTTGGTCACCTTGTTCGGATAAATGTGTGTTAGGGTCAAGAAATACTTTCTATATGTAGATATGGATCTAATTCTCTAACCTCCTAACAAACCTGCTACTTCTCTTATCCAAAATCTTGTAAATAGAATTAGTGTAAGTAATTCTGCATTTTTATAAGCTTCTTCTCATGGTCCCATGACTACTCAATGTGAGAACAAAGGGGGCATCGGCCCTGAAAACCACGCAGACAATTGACTTCTTTTTTTTATTCATCATTTTTTGCTCGTAAGGCTTGTTCTACAAGTGTTTATTATACTATACTATACTCATTAAGATCTAAACTTTTGGAGTTGCGAAGGGAATCTCAAATAAAAAATTGTCGATCTTAAGTTTCTTCATCAACCAGGTATTTTCTTAACAATTTCATTTGAAACTTAGTTATGCCTGACTACATTGATCATAGAGTGTTTACTGAAATTGGGTATGGGGGTTTCATTGTAGTAGTTTGTTGCTAAAACTTCATGATAAATGGAGAACCTTCATAAATAAACTCAGATCTAAATTTATACAACTCATATCATTTTGCACCAACCACTCTAGGTACTTACTTTCCTCTCTAATACTATTATCTAGAAACCTCTGCTCCTTTTCCTGAACAAAAAAAAGGTTCAGAGATATGGAACATCGCAACCTACATGTTATAGTCATAAATCATAAGCTCCCTATTCTTGTAAAATTAAATTGTTGTCAGAGCCCGATATCCACGGAGAACCTTTTATATAATTATAATTGACAGCATTCATCAAACAACCGACATGCTCTAGGAAGGTGGTGCACTGCTCCTACCGCTGCTTCATGTCCAGCAGCTTCATGTTCAGCTCCCACGCCAGGGCCTCCACAAAAAAAGCAACACAAAACCAAGCAACGGGCAGAAACATTCATCTGAGGTATGCAACTTTCTTTCCCTCTAACGGTTGGTCTATATGCTTTTTGCACTTTGTTTCCTGTAGTTTAGTCACCTTAGGAGGTGTTATCGATAATTCTTAGATCTTGTCTGTACATGATCCCTCATTCACTACTAGCTTCCTTAGCAACTCACATTTGTATTATGGTTCAGAAATGCCTCCACAATAACCAATGACTTGTCTCTGGTATGATGTCCACTAGCATGAATCCACCATAAGGATGTTTAGAAATTCATTGCATTTGCTATAACTGAGATTTCAGATCCACTGGCATCATTGTGGCTTGCATGTCAGTACTTTGTACAGTAGTAAATATAGTAACATATATCATTTTATGTTTTGTGATAGTTCCATTTTTACACTTACAGAGTGTTGAGTACATACTTCAAATTTGCTTTTAGGCTGGGTGAGAAGTACAAATCAATACATCTCTGTAGCTCACTGAATTAACTGATTTTTCCTTTTAGTGCAAATATATTATATATGTTTGCCAGAAGATCATTTTGCTCTTGTTTTAATCCATGTATGGTAACTTGCACTGACATTCTAAGTTTGATTATTGGATATTATTGCCTTTCTTTCCATTTTCCCCAATACTCATGAGTCCATGGCAGCCATCATCCAGTAAGTTATCTGGCTATCATTTAGTTGCTTCATGTAGCAGAATGCTTCAATAGCTTTGGCAATATCTATAAGCTTTTGGATTTCAGGTTCCTAAGCTTGTGATTTTCAGCTCTTGTATTAGGCTATAAATGATATGTTGTTATCCCATTTTCAGCAAATCAAAACATTCATCCAGATGAGGACTAACTTGAAGGTGGTCGATAACTCCGGGGCCAAGTGAGTGATGTGCATCCAGTCCCTGAGAGGGAAGAAAGGAGCAAGGCTCGGGGACATGATCATCGGATCCGTAAAGGAGGCCCAGCCTCGTGGCAAGGTCAAGAAAGAAGACGTAGTCTACGGCGTGGTCGTCCGCGCCGCCATGAAGAAAGGGCGCAGCGACAGCAGCGAGGTCCAGTTCGACGACAACGAGGTGGTCCTCGTGAACAAGAAGGGTGAGCTGATCGGCACCCGCGTCTTCGGCCCCATCCCCCATGAGCTGAGGAAGAAGAAGCACCTCAAGATCCTGGCCCTGGCTGAACACATCGTTTGAGGTGTGTCGCAGAGCCAAGAGCCAAGTGTTTATGGGAATGTTTTTTTTGTGTGTGTTCTCTGTTTGAATAATGCATTGTGAAACGATAGCATGGACCGTTTGAACTATTTTGATGATATTGCTCGCCCATTTGGATGGCCAATACGTGTCGTGATCTATTCTGGAGTTTCATTTTTTAGTTACAAGCTGCTTTCACATGTATGCAGATATCCTTGTCTGCGAGTTCGTCTATGTGATGAACTTCGAATTAGTTGCCAATAGCATAATCCTATTAATCCTGATTGTATATGTCATACAATTTACAAATTAATCTGTGTAAAATTTCTAAAAAATCAATAGTTTTAAACTCGAAAATAAGTAGCAATGTAGCATATCTATTTATGGTCGACCGAGCGATCGTTTTGCATTTGTCTCTTGAATCATATTGAGGCGGACGCGCTTTGGTTTGAGTTTGTGGTTGGTATGCCACTTGTGCTATGTACAGCTGTTGTGTCCCCCCACCCGCCCGCTAGCCTGCCACAGTGGTTCGAAACGAGGATGGACTCTCGATGCTGGTTACACGTAGCAGGAGTGTGAGTCTGCGTATGCTTGGGTTGGGTGACAGCAATACCCTCTTCTTTTTTCGTTCACCCAGAACATCGCTTGTGACTGCCAGGACCTTGCCTGGTACTGCCGCTGGTGGCTGCCATGATGTCTAGACTGCACTGAGTAGGCTTTGCACCATGAATCTTCTTTTAGCAGTTCTGTACTTTACCAAGCCCTTTTTCTGTAGTTTCTTAATTGCCTGCTAACCTTTGATTTGACCGGTTGATTTGTATCTTTTCTCATGTCATCCTAAAGTTTTACATGTCTTGATGAGAAAAACTTCGTATTTCTTAACCAGCACTACCCACGGTTGATTTGTTTTTTAATACCTTCGTTGCAATGGATGATTATAAATGTGAGTGGAAATACCAATATGATAATATCATCTGGGTGCGGTGCCCAAGTCAATGACATCGTCGTCGCTGAAAATGTTCCTGGCATGTAGTGCAACCACACCAGCACGCTTCTGCAACTCCATAGACAATGGCCAGGGAAACCCAAAAAAACTCTTAAAAATTACAATTAATCACGTAACAGTGAATAAAGGAAGGTGACCCATGATTCCACCCGGTGGCCACATAAGCCCCGATGCGTAGGATCAAGAACAACCTAGCGTGCGTAACAACCTTCACGACCCTCACCAGGTTGAACTATTCCTCACTACTACTGCAATCCAACAAAATCCAAGAGCAACATTTTGCAAGCTGCTTTAAAATTGAGTGCTAGATGCAGCAAAATGTTTCCTATCCAAAGCTCGTATACTATATGTGTTTCATGAACTTAATTTTGTTGACACATGACTACTATAAAGTTCTAGAGACATCTTAATTTTGATTGACAACACAACACATGATCATATATATATATATATATATATATATATATATATATGTGTGTGTTATTGTTGCAATATTTTTTCTGTTGCAACGCACGGGCATTCACCTAGTCGACAATTATATTCTGTTGAGCAGTGGATTTATATATATTAAACGGAATGAGTGTAGGATCAACTCTGTGGATGATGCGTATGTATATATGGACATGTGGGGCGTGTATTTGATCTATGGGCCAATGTGTATCAGATCCGCTCTGTGTAGATAGACCCTCAACTGTGTTTGCGAACGGGTGGGCGGAGAAAAAATTTCTGTGTTCCTTTAGATCAACGAAAACCGTACGATCTCAAGAAAAAGGAAATCCAACGGCTATGACATTTGCGTTACTGTGGACAAACGACGCCGTACGATCTGAAAAGAAAAAAAATCCAACGATTGTGATATATAGAACCGAACCGGTTTTTTTATAGTCTAGACTAGACTAGATAGATAGATTAGATAGATACAGACCAACGACGCTATACGATCTGATGATATACAGAACCGAATGATATACAGAACCGAACTTGTTCTTTTATAGATTGATGATAGATGATAGATAGAATATATAGATTATAAATTGAAACAGAGTCCGTTATCAATCATGCATCGCGAAGAAGACCATAAATAGGTGTTTTACGTTTTAGGGTTGTAAAAAAACTTCTTCCACATCCCGGCCGCGGCTTCCTCTGCTCGGGATCGACCGCGAGAGCTTCGCTCCACCCAGCACCGCGCCCTCGCCTTGCTCCACCCCGCGCGGCCGCGCCTGCCGCCTGCGCTAGCCGGAGGTCGGCCAGCCGCCGCCAGCTGCCCCAGCCTCAACAGTCGCACCGCCGCCGCCGAGGCAAACTCGAAGCCACCCCCGCCGCCGCAGCCACAGCCGCGCCGAGCTTGAGCCGTCGTTGCTCCGCTGAATCGCCCCCATCGTCTCTCCTGAAGAGAGAGGTTTGCTTCTCCTGCGCCGCTCTGTTTTAAATTCGATCCAGTTCGTTTTGCTCTTCGGTTACGATTCGCCTCGTTTTGATTACGTTGTTGCTTTGATCCGCCGTTGTGGTTGTGGAGTCATGGAACCACGACGCCATGCGCGTTGCGTGGGGTTGGCGATCGTAATGGTAGCCTAGTGTAGTCGCTCAAGCCTCGGTGTAGTTCAGGAGCAACTGCTGCTCTTTATTGTTGCCGTTCCACCTGGGATCATGTTGGGGTCGATCACAAGTCGAACAATTATCAACACTCTGTGCTTGTTTACCTCCAATTCTAATTTCACGGACCTTACATTTGCTCATAGCTTCATTCTATGCCAAGACCTCCAGGATGGACTGGAGTGCTAGCTTCAGTCTAAACAAATTAGTTAGGGATCTGAAATGACTCTAAGATTGCTATCTTTCATTGGCTGGAATGGATGCATCAAATTGACCATTGATTTGTACATCCTTCCACTTTGTTGACAATTTGTTTGGTTTCCATTCCATGAATTTGCGGGGTCCTACTGAACGTGAAAGACTTTTACGGTTTGGAGCCTCGACCTTTAGGTTGTGATGGTTGTTTGTGAATTAGGGTTGAGCATGAGTAGTTGGCATTACACCATGGCGGTGCATTGATCCCTACTCCCAGTGGTAGATCCAGGAGAAATTTGAACCCTAGGCACCGCCGGTGGGAGGGAAGGGGCGGTGGCGCGACACCTAGGGTTTCATTGGCTTTAGGCACCCGACCTGTCGCGCGCCACCATCCTGTCGAGCTCTCGGGCGCGATGAAGACGCGCTCTAGGAGTACCACAGACAAGGGGGAGTAGAGGAGGCATGTGTCGGCACCTAGGGAAACGGGCAACGGCGACGTAGAGTCAAGCGAGAGAACGAAGTGGTGCGGCGACAAGTCGGTGGCGTTCTCGGAGAAGGCGAGGAGGCGGAAGGATTCATCGGTGACGTCGAGCTTGCAGTTGAAGGGTTGGATGTGGCGGTCGCTGTTCGGAGGACGGCGTGGGCAGCGCGCATAGCAACTGGGAGTAGTCGAAGCTGCGGGCCGACGCACCAGATTGCTCGAACATCATGTAGAGCCGCACGTCTAGGGTGTACTGGGCCACGGCCTTGGAGATCGACTTCGTGACCACGAAAGCCCCGCGACCCCCTCCTCTGCCAGGGACGTGCTTTCGCCCGACAACTACAAGTGGTGGTGGTGCATGTGATGTGGCAACTCACGCCGCGCAGAGGCGGGATAGCGTGTGGGTGCGACGCAGCTTCCCGACGCCATGGCGAGGGAAAGACCTCGAGCTCTCTGGATCATCGACAGAGCCAAGCCTAGGCATGTGGGCAGGCCGGGCCCTGGCTCCGCTAGTGCCTACTCCCCTAGTGTGGTGTCATTATGGATGATTCTTTGTCTTATTAGCATTCAATATTGTTTCCTTATGTAAATCAGAGGTAGTCCCTCTGTCCCTTTTTATTTGTCATTGGCCTGGAGAACACTAATGTACGCATACATAAAATCTCTGTTCTGTTGGATTCAAGATTAGAACCTGATTAGTCAACTAAACCGATGGCTAGGTGTTGTGAGATTGATCATTTTCTTTTCTCGTCTCGTAGATAGCTGTACTAGAGGCTGTTTTGTACATGGTTTACGTGGTGGTCAAACTTCTAAAGTTTGAATCTATTGTAGAAAATATTAGCAACATTTGTATCTTCAAATAAATTTATCTTGAAAATAGATTCGATGATTTATCTGATGATATTAATTATGTAACCTAAATATCAATTATATATATGCTATCCATCACCTTAGGTGATGATCACCCACCTTAGAATCCCAGTGCCGTAGGCTTCCCACACTGGGCAAGGTCCCGGAAGGGTATCTTTAAGCGCCAAGCCTTACCTGCATAATATGCAGAGGCTGGGGCTCGAACCATCACCCACCTTAGACCTAAAAAATTGAAGTTATTAAATTTGTCTACAACTATTGAGACAAATGTTGCTAATATTTTCTACACGTAAACCATGATTAAATTGAACACGTGACAAAGGCCAGATTGCTCATTATCTTCAAGTCATTTAAATTATTCGTGATCTTTGCAAGCCGTTCCTTAAGTCATTATGGTCAAAATCGAGTAGGTTTGACTTCTTGAAGAGTGAGAGCAACCCTTAGGACATAGGGTGTATTGGATAGCATATTGTCATCATTGCAATGGTGTATTGAATTTAATCAGCACATGAACTTCTAAGCTCCGTTCATAATGTGAATCCATTTGCAATCACATTAGATTTAATGGTTTATTGAAGATTATGTTTATATAAGTATTATGTTGGCTCTTTTGCTTACTCCATTTACATAATGCCAGGACATTTACTGAGACAGCATGCCTAAGATAAAGACAAGTCGTGTCAAGTATCCTGAAGGATGGGAGCTTATTGAACCAACCATCCGTGAGTTGGATGCCAAAATGAGAGAAGGTATGCACAGACGGTTATTGAGGCACTCACTACTGATGTCAGTTGTTTCCTGGCACAGGATTGTACTAACGTTATGCCCTCATGCAGCTGAAAATGATCCACATGATGGAAAGAGAAAGTGTGAAGCTCTCTGGCCTATTTTCCGTATTTCTCATCAAAGGAGCCGCTACATATATGATCTTTACTACAGAAGGAAGGAGATATCACGGGAGCTTTATGAGTTCTGCCTGGACCAGAGCTATGCAGATCGTAACCTGATCGCAAAGTGGAAAAAGGTAATTATCCTTGGTTCCAGATTTGTTGTACATGGTCTACATCTCAGTTGATTTGATTTTTCTCTCTCCACAACATCCTTTCTTATTGGGGGGAAGGGTGGGTGGTAGGAGGCATGTTAATCTTCATTATGTTCTGCTATATTTGTTTATTGGAAATGTTGTATAGGTGTAGGTATGCGCAAATTGTATCTTACTATTACACGTTTATAGTTTTGTGAGATTTATATAGCTTACATGGTAGATTGCAGTAGATACTGATGCATGTTATGGCTTTTCTGTGCACTAGAATGAGCAGCTAACTGAAACCTGGAACCATTATTGCCACTTCATTGATTTTTGTTAGAGTTTGGAAATTAGAGATTATGACTGATACTGTCATGCATGCTGCAGTGCAGTCCAGTCTGTTTTTTTGGGTATGTTCGAAATAGGAGATTTCTGACGTTATCAGTAACTGGATCTGGTCTATTTAGTTGATTGAAAATGAATTTATCAGGCATCCAGTATGTTTTTTATTCCCCTTAGGGCTAGTATGGCAACCTCATTTTCCTAAGGGAAATTAGTTCATTTTACCTTGGGAAAATGGGATTCCCTTTGGAAATTGGAGTTCCCAAACTAGCCCTTAATTTGGATAGTTTGTGTCTGGAACTGTTCTACTGTAATGCCTCTGGTCCCAAATACTTTTGTTTTGACTAAAACCTGTAAAACTTTTGAAACACCAGAAGCTTTCAAAAACTAGTTGGGCACATCAAAATCATTTATAAATTTGTATGAAGAAGCACCTGCATTATCTCATAAATGTGTTAGATATTGTAGACACCCATAGAAAAATATTGGTCAATTGAAGACCATAAAAAGTCACCTCAAAAGTTGTAGGTTGCATCGTCTGGTGCATGTGCGATCATGTGTTCGAGATGAATTTATATGTAAAGTGCGTTTGCAGCGAGTTATGTGATTTGAGGCAAATATTGTAACTGTTAACTTGGGAAACTAGAGAAATTATAACGGATCCATTCTATGTGAAAAAAAAAAATGTTGGGGATAGTCCCTTGATGCTTCTTTGTTCTGTTTCAATGTTTTGCTTTGTTTCCTCTATAGGTTATGATCCTCAAGTTTGTGGTTGTGCAATGCCAGATCTGGCATCCTCATTTCTTACTGCTACATTTCGTCCTCTTGCAGCCAGGTTACGAGCGCCTTTGCTGCCTTCGGTGCATACAGACACGTGACCACAACTTTGCAACGACTTGTGTCTGCCGGGTCCCCAAGCATCTGAGGGAGGAGCAAGTGATAGAATGTGTCCATTGCGGCTGCAGGGGTTGTGCCAGCGGTGACTAATCTTGTCATCATGTTGTTGGGCTCACGACTCATCATCACCATCCTGACCACATTATAGATGTCTCGTGAGCATGGATCGGCTACGGTGATTAGCATGAATGTGTTGTGGTAACTAGTGGGAAGACTAAATTTCCTGACGTTTGGATGTTTCCAACTGCTATGTACTATAAATATTCCTCCTGCCACAAATGTTTACGTTAAATTAGTAGCGCTTTTGCATCTTGTATGATTCTGTAAAAAAAAAATTATCACCAATTGCTCAGGAGCCAGGCTAGTACATTGCTCGAATCCTTATGAAACCCCAGCCCCGGTTCTACTTTCGACGAGCTGACTTTGACTTGAATAGCCCTATCGAAGTTTTTTGGAAGCCCGCGATGTTTACCGCAATACTGACGCGGTAATCTCCAGTCTAGAAGAACTGAAGTAAGCGAGACGCTGATTGGAAGGCAGATGCAGTCAAACAAAAGATTCCAACCGGAGTTTGATGGCCATTCTGCCGCTCATGTGCCGTCCGACTCGCAGGTCACTCCCCATGCCACTGCCGAGATGGCAATGATATCCGTGGGCCGACGGTTATTTACTCTATACAGAATAAATATTCTACCTATAATTTTTTTATTGGTCAATAGATAATTTTACTTATAGTATTAAATGATGGATAATAGATAATTTTACTTATAGTATTAAATGATAAATATATTTTTCACATTTATATATTATTAAATTATTATATGATACAATATTATTTGTCAAGATCCAACTGATCCAACTCTCGAGCTGAGCCGAACCTCCTCTTCAGCTCGTTATGTAAACTAGCGGAGCCGAGTTTGGTCTATCAATGAGCCGCACCAAGGCAGTTTGTTTTCAGCCCTAACCACATGTAACACCATAAAGTTCAATTTTGTGAAGACAAGAAAAATTCCTCAAAAATTTTAAATCAAAACGCCTTTCCTTAAAGATAATCATAATTTAGAAGTTTCTACTCCCGAAATGAATATGTTAAAAATATATAATTAAAGATACTTAGATACTCTAAATTGCCTTTGGAATAGGTTATATAGAAGAATTATGATTAAACTATTTCTTAATATATATAGTCTACAATATAAATTTTATTTCCCTAGAATTAATAAGGTATGGATTATTCTCTACTATATGATTAAAAGCTTGTCTAAAAGAACTAAAATAAATAAATAAATATATAAAATATGTTTTTGCACATCATGCTGAAGTTCTATATGTTTATCCAAATTAAGGGTTTGAACTTCAAACTTGTGTTGATTTGAAATTCAAATGGAAATGAAAATAGAAAAGGAAAAATAGAAAGAAAAAGAAGAAAGGAGTCCCTGCTGGAACTTGGGCCAAAATCACTGCTGACGGCCCAGTTACCTCACCCGCGCCAGCCCAGTCGCGTCCAACCAATCAGTCACTGACAGATGGGACCCATTAGTCTGTCTCCACTTCCTTGTGCGCGGGCTTGGGCTGGGGAAAACGTCTCGCTGGCGGGTGGTCCCCGCTTGTCGGGTCCGTCCTTCTTCCCCATCCCAATCGGGATTTCGCTCCTGGCGGCAGGTTGAGCGCAACCGACTACACCGGTTTGCCGAGATCTGCGCGAACCCTAGGATCGCGTCTTCCCCCACCATCCACGGTAACAAACTCCGCCCATCAGAACGCCGATCGCGCCGGTCAACTCGGGCTCGCCCTTTCTGCCCCCATAAAATCCGCGGCTCGTGGTGCTTTTCCCCTGGACTCAATCCATCGGGTGCCGCCAGGTTATCGAGTGTGGCGAGGTTGGGGGAGAAAGTGAGGGATGATGGTGCTCGCGCCATTGCGATGCCGCTGTCACTGCCATGGGTCGGTGGGAAGAAGCGCCGCCGTGGGCAATCCATACCTTCGCCGTCGCCCAGGCCCTTCCCATCGGCTCGACGCACGACCCTTCTCGACTCCGCGTCAGGGCCCCTCTGCCTCGGGGGCGCGATGGATCTCCTCATCGCGCAGATCACCACCGACCTCCTCCACGCGCTCCAGCTGCCGTGGAACCGCTCTGCGATGTGAACCGCTGCGTTCCCTCGCCGACCCACGACGCACTTCGATTCGCCATCCTTGATCCACCTGGTGCTGGCCTGTGTGTTGCGACTTGCCGCTCGGGGTCCTCGTGGATTCACTAGCGTGGTTACCCTCGGAAGCTCACCCAATTTCTCATCAAAGCTTCGACTCCATCGTGTACCTGCCTCGTGCCTTGGACAACCATTCCTGCGATCCTATTGCTGGTAAGAAGCTTTTCTCCGAGCTCGCCTTCGCTTTCGTTACGTGTAGCAATCATCTAGACCTGATTTGGGGCGCCAAGGCCTTAGATCGCCTGTGCTCCGGCGGAGCTCCGCCGTGCTCAGCGTGCCGACGCCTCTGTTTGGACGAGGGAGGAGGGCGATTAGCTAGGGCCGTTGGATCCTGGCCAACGGTGGAGATGTGAGCGACTTGATACCGGTTCGGAGAATTGATCGGAACCGTTTAGAAAAGATCGTACGGTTAGCATTGAAGATAACGAACTCCCTCGGCCAATGCGATCGTAGCCCTCGGTTTTAAATCGGACGGTTACGGTTGTGTACCGCTTCATTTAAGTGGTGATCTAATCCGGGCTGTCTGTTGTGGATCGAACGGCTCTTATGGGCCGATACCCTTTCGACCTGGAAAATTGCTAAAGAGACCCTGACTAAAACAGAAAACAACCCACCGTCCATGCCAGGGACTTTCTGAGTCTTAGGAATATTTGCACCGTAGCCCCTGCGTTTTCTAGAAAATGAGGCCCCGCCCAGAGAATTATAAAATCAGGAAAATGAATTAGAAAATGAGTTTTTAATATAAAAACAATTCATAGAATTTGTATAATTCATAGAAACTCCATATGAACTCCAAATTGGTCCATTCCAGTTCCTATAATTTTGTAATATTACCCTCTATCAAATAGTGACACTGTTTTGGCATGAAAGACTCATTTAAATTTATCTAGCACTTAATCTTGTATTAAGCACATAAAACATTAGAAAATCCTTAACTTAAAATCTAAACCTCCAAAATTAATAATTCCAGTTCCTAGGATCTTATTTTAATGTCTAGATTATTACTGTATATTTTGTTTACATGGTTGGTGTAATGTTAATTCTTGCTATACTATGTATGTATTGTGTTGATGCGAGTAGACGAACAAGCTACAGAGGATTCTGGGGTTCAGCTGGTAGAGACTGCTGAGCAGGAGCTCATTGAAGGCAAGTTGTGCCCTTGGTCACTTCTTTTACCCATTCATGTTCTTATTATTCATAATGATCTGCATAGGATAATTTTGCTGGGACCCAATAGGATACCCTAGATTTTGACTATCTTTATACCTTGCTTCACCACTGGTTTTACTACTAAAGTTTTGGGTAGTTCATGCTATTGCTTTATGTGGATTTGGTTATAGAGATGTCCATCACTCATTGTTATACTTTTTGTTATCTGTTCATTATTTTATGTTCATGATAAGATCATTATGTTAATGGGAACATGGAGAACCACCCAGGAAAACAGTGCTACCACAAGGGTTTAATGGGATGCCCTTGGCTGATTAACTAGGAAAGCTAGTGGAGGGCTACCTTACCCGAAAGGGGCAAGGGCAGTAGGGGAGTGGTCAGTGTAGGGAGGTCCTTGGGTTGATTTTGCTGCGATGGCGGTCAGACAAGAACCCTGCATTGGAGCTTCCTATAAACTGTAGCGGGTAGTCTGAAGCTAGTGGAACTTTGTAAAGGCCTCGTAGTGTTACCCTGCCTCGCTTCCTTGGTAGAGGTGAATGGGGTCTGATCAACTCCGTGGCAAATGGGTAACACGACTTGTGGGTAAAGATGCGCAACCTCTGCAGAGTGTAAAACTGGTATACTAGCCGTGCTCACGGTCATGAGCGGCTCGGACACTCACATGATTAAATTATGGAACTTAAACTTAACCTGTCATTTCATTGCATTTGAGATTATTTTATTATTACTTTTACTTATTATTACTATGGTTTGGTATTTACTTACACTTAGTAATTGCTAATAAAATTTTGACCAACTTATAAAAGCAATGCTCAACTTCAGCCTTTATTTCATTGATCAGCCTTACACTTCATGAACTCCCACCTTTGGTGAGTTCATGCCACATTATTCCCCACAACTTGTTGAGCAATGAACATGTGTGAGCTCACCCTTGCTGTCTCACACCCCCCTCCTACAGGAGAAGAGCAGGTGGTTCAGGAGGAGCCACAAGGCGAGGAGTATGATCTGATCTAGGTGGCGTTTCTCAGTTGACATTGGCGCCGACGGTCCTTAGTTCGTTTTTATGTTTATTCTTTTATTTTGTATTAAGTCTTCCGCTATGTAATAAATACTCTGACGTTTTATGACATTTATCTCTATACACTCTGTTATTATATATGTTGTCTTCTTTGGCGCATGTATGAGATGCACCCGGCTTTGTCCCTTAAAGCTCGGGTGTTACACCACACGTGCCCGCCCGTCCAACTAACCAACCCAAGGTGTATGGCCGTTGTCGGTAGGGGTGGATATCAAGCCAGCTCGGCTCGGCTCGGCTCGTTAAGCAACCGAGCCAACCAGCTTGGCTCGGTTCGCTTGCGAGCTCGAGCTGGCTCGTTTAGCTCGCGAGCCACAACAAAAATAGTATATATATGTATATACAACAATATAATCAATTGCTAGTTAATTTCATACTAATTTAACACTAGAAAAGACTAATGATACTCATAATTTTTATATATCACATAATTTAAACCCTAAATTAACACAGTCCATCACTTATTTAATTCATCCAATACATGTATAGGCTTTGTTTTGTAGATAAATGCTAGCTCATTCGAGCTAACGAGCTGGCTCGTTAACGAACCGAGCTGATGTCAGCTCAGCTCGTGACAAAATTGAAACGAGCTGAGTCGAGCTGAACCGAACTGACCATGAGTCAAGCGAGCTCACGAGCCACAAGTATTTTGTCCGGCCCTAGTCGCGGGAGGCTCTCTCACGTCGGCATCTGGACATTCAACAAGCACGTCAAACAACAACCGCTGGGTACATGCGAACAACCCGTAAGATTGTAACACCCGGTTTTAAAGGACAAAGCCGGGTGCATCTCATACATGCGCCAAAGAAGACAACATATATAATAACAGAGTGTATAGAGATAAATGTCACAAAACATCAGAGTATTTATTACATAGCGGAAGACTTATTACAAGATAAAGGAATAAATGTAAAACGAACTAAGGATCGTTGGCGCTAATGTCGACTGAGAAACGCCACCTAGATCAAGTCGAATGCCTCAGTGTTAGGCGACTCCTCTTCGAACACCTGTTCTTCTCCTGTGGGGGGGTGTGAGACAGTGTAGCATCCCAAAAATCCTAATCTAGGTTTGAAACCCTAATCCACCTTTTACCCCTCCCTTCATCCTCTAATTCTAAAATCCTCCCTAAAATTTTCCTTCATCATATGCATACATCTTGATTGATCACAAAAGCACCTCACTTAGATTCTATTTTTTTCTAAACACTTAGAGTATCTACAAAATAATTTGTTCAAAGGAAAAGATACAAATTGGGAAATAGGAATTAGAAAATAAAAAGAAAAAGAGAAAAACCTCCTCCTCCCCCTGCTGGGCCGAGTTCGGCCCAAGCCGCGGCGCCCCCCCCTCTCCCTCGCGCCCGCATTCCTCCTTCCCCGGCCCATCTGCGGCCTGCCTCCGCGCGCGCGGCAGCCGCGCCCGCACCTCGCCCTCGCTCTCGCTGACCAAGCGGCCCCACCCGTCAGCCGCCCGCTCGCTCGCTCGCTCGCTCGCTCTCGCTGACCAAGCGGCCCCGCCCGTCAGCCGCTTCGTCGTCCGTCCGCCGTCCCCTCGCCGAAGTCACCTCCGCCGTCGCCTCCGTCCTCCCCTTTGCCGTCCGGCCGCACAGGGAAGTTTGGCACCGCTCCGTCCTCCTCCCCTTGACCGCGTCCTCGCCGGTACCGCCCCCGCCGTAGCGTCCCCTCGGCGGCGCTGTGCGCCATTTATGGCGGCACTGGGAAGCTCGCCGGAGCCGGGGAGCTCCACCGCCCCCCTCGCCCCCGCGCGCCTATAAAAAGCTCGCCCTGAGCCCCTTCTTTCTCGCACCAGCCCCGACCACTACCCTCCTCCCCTCGCCCGAGCCCAACTCGCGGAGCGCCGTCTTCTTCCCCCTCTCCGGTGAGTCCCACCTCCTCTTCTCTCTCCCTCTCTGTTAGCCCAGCAAGCAATTGAGTTGGCCTAGCAGCTTCCTCGCCTTGCCGCAAGCACAATACACCACTCCCCCACCCCGATTGCTCGCCCAGAGCTCACCGGCGGCAACCCCACCGCGAAGCTCCGCCACCTCCCCGCGGGCAGCTCCCTCCCGACCCCCTCTGACCAAATTGAGCCCATCTCTAGGTCCGCCATCCCCTCCCCATGCTTAGGCCCCTGCGCATTGCCCAAAAACCGGGCCACCGGCGGCAAGCCGCCGTCGAACCCCCCCCGGCGGCCGGTTTTTCCCCCCCTCGGCCGGTTCACCCCGTCGTCGATCGCGCCCGCGCCGTTTCCCCCGCCACTCTCTCTGTCGCGTGGGCCCCGCGTTGACGCCGTCGCCCCGCGCGCCCGCGCCGTCGCCCCCTCCCCGTGGGCCGCTGCCGGGCCGAAAGCGCGCCCACGCGCCTGCCCCGCGCCGAGCTGGGCCAAATTTCTCCCCCCCGGCCCGTTTGAGGAGAAATCCATTTCCATTTTATTTTCTTCCCCCTTTTCCCATTTAATTAGTATTTTATACACCAAAAATTATCCAAATAATTTCTAAAGATCTCATACAACAATAATGTTAGAAAATGACACACTATAATTTGTAAACCCCTGTTGATGTATTGTTTTATTGCCTGTTTTCCTAGAAGAAGCAGGGGTCGTTGATCCGGAACCCTTAGCCCCGGAAGAAGGGCCAGAACCCGAACTTCCGGAAGTAGATCTTCTGTGCCAGGAAAGCTTCGACGAAGGCAAGTCCATCCCTCCCTTGATGCATAAATTACCTATTCTCTCTACCACTGCCTAGGCCGGGAATTATGGGGAATACTGCATTGTGAGTAAGAGCTGGCCCGCATTAACATACACATTCTGGATACGTAAAGTGGATTGGGAGGAAAGGCTATGTGTATCTCCAAATAAAATCTCTTTTGAAAAATAATGCGATGAAGGGTACTCACCCTCATCACCTGAGAGTGGGATGATCAGGGACTCCCTGGTTTAGGGGAGGGCCTAAGGTGTTGGCTCAGCTGGTTTAGGCGTGAGCAGAAGGATTGTCCCCTCATATAAGGACCGGTTTGTCATCTTCACTACCTGTACTCCTTTGTCGTACAACCACTCGAGACTGTGTGGGCAGTCACTCGATCCGAACTCGTGTGGTCCGACCCCAGGGTTAAGAAGGCTGGGGAGCACCGGAGGATAAGGAGGGGGAAAGTTTTGTCCGGTTTGGGCATGGTGGTGGCCTGACTCCTTCCGGATAACCGTTAAGGTTGGGATGCACGAGTAAGGAAAGAGATCCGGCATTCGGGTCTCGCGACGGCGAGATCGCAGAAACCGGGCTAGTGGGTAAAGTGTACCCCTCTGCGCAGAGTTGAAACCTATTCGAATAGTCCGTGTCCACTGGTATGGATGAGTCTGGTATGGTATGGCAACTAGAACTTTTTCTCTAAAGTTTCTTAGCAAGGGAAAGGTGTGTTTAAATGGGTTTTGAAAAAGAGATAAAGCCTCTGGAGCGGGAAGCTCAGTGGCAGTTGAGTTTTTGGTTACTTATAATAGCATGGGAAAACCTTCAAGCAACTGTCTCTCTCTAAGAAAATAATGAGTGACTACAACTCCACCCAATTGAGCATGTACATCATAGGTCTCTTTCTCCCTACGGGAATGGGGTGGGCTTGCAGAATACCTAGTGTATTCACCCAGATTTATTTATGTTTTTCAGCGGCCGAGGACTTCTTTTCTGCATTGCTTGATTAAGAGGGCTGTGTCTGCACCCAGTTCTGCCTGTGGCTTGGGCTAGTGTATTTTCCCTGCTGCGCTTCTCTATTTGGCTCCCTCTCGAGCTTGTACCCCGGTATTGTAATCAACTTATCTAAATCTCGGTACTATTTGAAGTAAGAAATGTGTTTACTAGCCTCCTGGGACTAGTAATTGTTTCACATTGAGTCCCAAAGGATCGGGACGCTTCAGGTGGTATCGGAGCCATAGGACTGGCCGTAGGTCGCAGCCCTGACCCTAAAACCTACCCTAACCAGAAAATACCTCTCACCTCAAGAAAAGTTTTCTCTTCCCTCCCCCAGTTTTAACAAGACCCTTCTTTTCCTATTCCAGATGGAAGACTCTCTGGCCATTAAGACATCCTACTGCTCAGAAGTGGAAGGGTTCCCCCGCCTCTTGCGAAGCTGTGCGCTCCGCATGGGAATCCGCAAGAAGCCGGAATACGTCTGGACGGAACATTTCGAGGGCGGGATGATAAGATGCTCCATGGCAGTCTACCTGGGGGAAAGCCACAGCTATCCAAACCAACGTTCCTTCCAAGTCACTTTTACCGGAGTTCATTTCCTAGATGCTTGCCAAAATGTCGCCCGGAAAGCCCTCCGCCAGCTATGTCAAAACTACAACAAAGTAACCATTGAAACCCCCCTTCGCTACTTTCCACCCAGCAACAAGAATACCCCCGCCTGGAGGAAAAGACTTCAGGCCCTATCAGGAGGAGATCCTACTGAGAATGATCCCACCATTGTCTACATGGCTGGATACCTTCATACCCTTGATAACCAATATGATGACCTCACCCTCCACTGCACCTCTCTAACCTCCCGGGTGGAAAGCCTGGAGCAGAAAGTCAGGGAACTCTCAGAAGAAAAAGTGTCCCTTCAAGAGAGCCTCGCAATAGCTGAAGGTGAGGAAACCAATACCCGAGAAGCCTACCGCACACTGAAGATGGACTACGACAAGAAACTGAAGAAGCTTGCCCCCGCAAAGAAAATCCGCAAGAAGACCAAGGGCCAAGGATGCCAGACTGAGCAGAAGGAAGAAAACCCTCCAAGGAACCTATCCGACACCAATGAGATGTCCCTGGCTAGCCTTGATGACCTTCTCAAGGAATTTGGGGACACATTAGAGAAGGAGTGCGGGAGTACCCTAGATAGCACTCGCGTGTGACGAACTTATGGTAGCAGGGTGTTGTGTCATGTAATGGCTTGATGTAATGAATAAAATAACCAGTTCAAAAAAAATGGCATGTGCATAATAGTAACTCTCTTCCCATGGCAGATGGCTTCGGATAAAACCACGCCTACCGCCTCCGGGATTGGAGCAGGTTTTCCCTTAGGAGCTGAAGGAGGAGCCGGTGGAGAAGGGGATGGGACCCACCTCCCCGCACCTCCGGAACTACCACTAGATCTGGCCCAAGTTCTAGCCCATCAAACCAGACTCATTGAAGTCCTCACTCGAAGTCTGGAGAACCAGCGCCCAGGTGGTGGAAGGCCCCAGGACAGGATGGGAGAATTCCTGAGACTCAAGCCTCCCACATTCGCAGGGTCCAGCAATCCCCTCGATGCAGATGACTGGCTTTGCACGATCAAGAGGAAGTTGGAAGCCATCGCTTGCCCTGAGAATCAGCGTGTTCAGCTGGCAGCACATCAGCTTTCAGGAATGGCTCTAGCATGGTGGGACACTTTCAGTGAAGCCGTCAGAGATGCTACCTGGGCAGAATTCGAAACAGCTTTTCGTGAGCACCATGTACCCCAAGGGATAGTCCAACTCAAGGAGGATGAATTCCGGGAGCTAACCCAAGGTGGGCGATCAGTCAGTGAGTATGTGCACAAGTTCACAGAGCTGGCCCGCTACGCGCCTGAGGATGTCAGCACCGAGGCCAGGAAAATGGCCCGTTTCCTGAGAGGGTTAAGACCCGAGCTTAAGACCATCCTCGCCAGCCAGGACTTCCAAAGCTTCTCTCACCTTTCCAACAAAGCTATTCAAGTGGAAAGAGCTAAAGAGGAGGAAAAAGGGCACATCAAGAGAAAGTTCCAGGTCCTGCGAGCTCAACAGCAAGAGCGTCACCAGAGAGCTCGACCCTTTGGGCTCCCACCCAGGGGTCCAGGCTTCGATAAACAATCTGGACCCTCTCCATCGCGCTACAGTCAACAGAGTCAGAGCTCCCATCAGGCACCCTCCGTTGCAAGCAACCAGCCGCCAGCAAACGCCTGTTGGCACTGCGGAGACCCCCGGCACTTCAAGAACAACTGCCCTCAGCTGAAGGCACCCGGGCCAACCTACTCCAACTCGGTGAATGGCCCCAAGATTCTATCAGCACCTACCTCCAAGGCGCTTCCTCCCAGCAGCCAGCAGAGCAGGGCTCAGTACCAGGGCAGGGCCCGAGTCAACCACGTCGACGCTCAGGAAGCCCAGCAGGCCCCGGGAGTAGTGCTCGGTGAGTTCCTCGTCGAATTTACTCCCGCTTCTGTGCTTTTTGATTCAGGAGCATCCCATTCATTTATAGCCGCTAAGTTTGTGGAGAAGCATGGCATACCCTCTACACCTTTAGCTATCCCTTTGGTCACCCGAACCCTGGGAACAGACCTCCTATGCAAACTCAGATGTTCGCAAGTCAGGATTCTTTTAAGTGGGGTAGTATTCCTGGCAGACTTAACCATCTTGCCATCCCAAGGTATTGATGTAATCCTAGGAATGGATTGGCTAGCTAAGCACAAGGGTGTTATCAGCTGCGCAAGCAAAACTGTCCTTCTCATAGATCACCAAGGAAAGGCAGTTTCCTGCCAAGCCCAACCGCCTGCAAAAGATCCAATGGTGTTTAGTCTGGCAGAAGAAAGCATGTCTGTAATCAAGGAATTTGAAGATGTATTTCCAGAAGAGTTGCCCGGGATGCCACCAGAAAGAGAAGTAGAGTTCTATATAGACCTCATTCCCGGCACTGCGCCCATCGCAAAAAGACCATACCGCATGGCCCCCACTGAATTGGCAGAACTGAAACTTCAGCTTTCAGAACTACAACAAAAAGGGTACATCTGTCCCAGTTCGTCTCCCTGGGGAGCACCCGTTCTTTTCGTGACCAAAAAGGATGGGAGTATGAGGATGTGTATTGATTATCGATCCTTGAACGAAGTTACAATCAAGAATAAGTACCCCCTTCCCCGGATTGATGACCTCTTCGACCAGCTGCAAGGAGCCAAATACTTCTCCAAGATAGACCTCAGGTCAGGATATCACCAACTCAGGATTAAGGAAGCAGACGTTCAGAAAACTGCATTCGTCACCAGATACGGGCAATATGAATTCACGGTGATGCCATTTGGACTAACCAACGCACCCGCCTTTTTCATGAATCTCATGAATAAGGTATTTATGGAAGAGTTGGATAAGTTTTTCGTGGTTTTTATCGACGACATCCTCATCTATTCCAAGAGTCGCAAGGACCATGAGCAGCACCTTCGAACCGTCCTCGGAAGACTCAGAGCACATCAACTTTATGCTAAGTTCAGCAAGTGTGAGTTCTGGTTAGAGAAGATAGCCTTCCTAGGGCATATCTTGACTGCTGAAGGGGTAGAAGTGGACCCATCTAAGGTAGAAGCTGTTTCAAATTGGAAGCAACCATCTAACGTCAGTGAAGTTCGAAGCTTTCTGGGAATGGCGGGGTATTATCGCCGCTTTATCAAGGGATTCTCTAGCATAGCAAAGCCCTTGACGGAACTTCTCAAAAAGGACAATAAGTTCGTGTGGACTCCCGATTGTGAAGAAAGTTTCCAAATCATCAAGGAGAAGCTTACAACCGCGCCAGTTTTGATTCTACCAGACATACACCAGGAGTTTGTCATCTTTTGTGATGCTTCCAAGCAAGGCTTAGGGTGTGTCTTAATGCAAAATGAGAAAGTCATTGCTTATGCATCCCGATTACTCAAGCCGCACGAACAGAACTATCCTACCCACGATCTGGAATTGGCAGCCATAGTGCACGCTCTAAAAATATGGAGGCATTATCTGATTGGAAACAAATGCCACATCTTCACTGATCACAAGAGTCTAAAGTACATCTTCACGCAACCGGACCTCAACCTCCGTCAAAGAAGGTGGCTCGAATTGATCAAAGATTACGACCTCGAAATCCACTACCACCCCGGAAAGGCCAATGTGGTAGCAGACGCCCTCAGCCGGAAACCCTTCGGGATTAGAGGAACAAACTTCCTAGAGGATTGGAAGGAAGAATCAGCTCAGCTGAATGCATGTCTGGGAGACGACGGTGGCCTGGAAGTCAAGCCAAACCTAGAAGATCTCATATGCAAGGCCCAATGTCTCGACGCAGAAACGACCAAACTTAAGGAAAGAGCACGCAAAGAGCAACTTCCGGACCTAAGAACAGACGAGCAAGGAGTCCTCTGGTTCAAGAACCGTCTGTGCGTGCCAATTGGAAAGGCACGGGAGACCCTGCTTGATGAAGCCCACAACTCAGCTTACTCTATCCACCCAGGGACCACCAAGATGTACCTGGACCTCAAAACCAGGTATTGGTGGAAAGGGATGAAGAAGGAAATAGCACAGTATGTGGCCCGATGTGACACCTGTCAGAGAACAAAGGCCGAACATCAGAAGCCTGCAGGCCTGCTTCAACCCCTCCCAATACCCGAATGGAAGTGGGAGGAAATAGGCATGGATTTCGTAACCGGGCTACCCAGATCACAAAGAGGAAATGATTCCATATGGGTAATAATCGATCGCCTCACCAAAGTGGCCCATTTCATTCCAGTGAAGACCACTTTTGGAGGAGCAGCCCTTGCTCGATTATACCTTAAAGAGATAGTCAGGCTACATGGCATTCCACGGAAGATAGTATCAGATAGAGGAACGCAGTTCACTTCAAAGTTCTGGAAGGGCCTTCAGCAAGCAATGGGCACCAAGCTAGATTTCAGCACTGCTTATCACCCCCAGTCAGATGGTCAAACAGAGAGAGTTAATAAGGTCCTTGAAGATTTACTCAGAGCCTGCGTACTAGCCTTCGACAGAGATTGGGAGTCTAGTTTGCCGTACGCCGAATTCTCATACAACAATAGCCATCAGGCCAGCATCAAAATGTCACCATTCGAAGCACTGTATGGAAGAAAATGCCAAACTCCCCTAATGTGGTCCAATGTAGGGGAAAGGACACTAGAAGGGCCCGACTTCGTTAAAGAAGCCGAAGAAAAAGTTGCCTTGATCCGCAGAAGGTTACTTGAAGCTCAGAGTCGACAAAAGAGTTACGCAGACAATAGACGAAGGGAACTCAGATTTGAGGAGGGAGATTTTGTTTATCTCAAGGTTTCTCCAATGCGTGGTGTCAGAAGGTTCCAGATGAAGGGAAAGCTAGCACCCCGTTTCGTCGGTCCTTACCCGGTCATTTCCCGAATAGGACCCGTGGCATACCGTCTTGAGCTACCAGAATCCATGTCAGATATTCACAATGTGTTCCATGTATCTCAACTCCGCAAATGCCTAAAAGTACCAGAAACCCGTATCGAGGCAGAAACAATTCAGATTCAAAAAGATCTCCAGTACCGGGAAAAGCCAGTGAAGATTCTCGACTCAGCAGTCAGAAGAACCCGCAATTCAGAAGTAAAGCTCTGTAAGGTTCAGTGGAGCAGAGATGGAGAAGAGGAAGCCACCTGGGAAAGTGAGGACTCTCTGAGGAAGGAATACCCTTACCTTTTCTCGAGCACCGTCTAATCTCGAGGGCGAGATTCCTTTAAGTGGGGTAGGTTTGTAGCACCCCAAAAATCCTAATCTAGGTTTGAAACCCTAATCCACCTTTTACCCCTCCCTTCATCCTCTAATTCTAAAATCCTCCCTAAAATTTTCCTTCATCATATGCATACATCTTGATTGATCACAAAAGCACCTCACTTAGATTCTATTTTTTTCTAAACACTTAGAGTATCTACAAAATAATTTGTTCAAAGGAAAAGATACAAATTGGGAAATAGGAATTAGAAAATAAAAAGAAAAAGAGAAAAACCTCCTCCTCCCCCTGCTGGGCCGAGTTCGGCCCAAGCCGCGGCCCCCCCCCCCTCTCCCTCGCGCCCGCATTCCTCCTTCCCTGGCCCATCTGCGGCCTGCCTCCGCGCGCGCGGCAGCCGCGCCCGCACCTCGCCCTCGCTCTCGCTGACCAAGCGGCCTCACCCGTCAGCCGCCCGCTCGCTCGCTCGCTCGCTCGCTCGCTCTCGCTGACCAAGCGGCCCCGCCCGTCAGCCGCTTCGTCGTCCGTCCGCCGTCCCCTCGCCGAAGTCACCTCCGCCGTCGCCTCCGTCCTCCCCTTTGCCGTCCGGCCGCACAGGGAAGTTTGGCACCGCTCCGTCCTCCTCCCCTTGACCGCGTCCTCGCCGGTACCGCCCCCGCCGTAGCGTCCCCTCGGCGGCGCTGTGCGCCATTTATGGCGGCACTGGGAAGCTCGACGGAGCCGGGGAGCTCCACCGCCCCCCCTCGCCCCCGCGCGCCTATAAAAAGCTCGCCCCGAGCCCCTTCTTTCTCGCACCAGCCCCGACCACTACCCTCCTCCCCTCGCCCGAGCCCAACTCGCGGAGCGCCGTCTTCTTCCCCCTCTCCGGTGAGTCCCACCTCCTCTTCTCTCTCCCTCTCTGTTAGCCCAGCAAGCAATTGAGTTGGCCTAGCAGCTTCCTCGCCTTGCCGCAAGCACAATACACCACTCCCCCACCCCGATTGCTCGCCTAGAGCTCACCGGCGGCAACCCCGCCGCGAAGCTCCGCCACCTCCCCGTGGGCAGCTCCCTCCCGACCCCCTCTGACCAAATTGAGCCCATCTCTAGGTCCGCCATCCCCTCCCCATGCTTAGGCCCCTGCGCATTGCCCAAAAACCGGGCCACCAGCGGCAAGCCGCCGTCGAACCCCCCCCCCCGGCGGCCGGTTTTTCCCCCCCCCCCTCGGCCGGTTCACCCCGTCGTCGATCGCGCCCGCGCCGTTTCCCCCGCCACTCTCTCTGTCGCGTGGGCCCCGCGTTGACGCCGTCGCCCCGCGCGCCCGCGCCGTCGCCCCCTCCCCGTGGGCCGCTGCCGGGACGAAAGCGCGCCCACGCGCCTGCCCCACGCCGAGCTGGGCCAAATTTCTCCCCCCCGGCCCGTTTGAGGAGAAATCCATTTCCATTTTATTTTCTTCCCCCTTTTCCCATTTAATTAGTATTTTATACACCAAAAATTATCCAAATAATTTCTAAAGATCTCATACAACAATAATGTTAGAAAATGACACACTATAATTTGTAAACCCCTGTTGATGTATTGTTTTATTGCCTGTTTTCCTAGAAGAAGCAGGGGTCGTTGATCCGGAACCCTTAGCCCCGGAAGAAGGGCCAGAACCCGAACTTCCGGAAGTAGATCTTCTGTGCCAGGAAAGCTTCGACGAAGGCAAGTCCATCCCTCCCTTGATGCATAAATTACCTATTCTCTCTACCACTGCCTAGGCCGGGAATTATGGGGAATACTGCATTGTGAGTAAGAGCTGGCCCGCATTAACATACACATTCTGGATACGTAAAGTGGATTGGGAGGAAAGGCTATGTGTATCTCCAAATAAAATCTCTTTTGAAAAATAATGCGATGAAGGGTACTCACCCTCATCACCTGAGAGTGGGATGATCAGGGACTCCCTGGTTTAGGGGAGGGCCTAAGGTGTTGGCTCAGCTGGTTTAGGCGTGAGCAGAAGGATTGTCCCCTCATATAAGGACCGGTTTGTCATCTTCACTACCTGTACTCCTTTGTCGTACAACCACTCGAGACTGTGTGGGCAGTCACTCGATCCGAACTCGTGTGGTCCGACCCCAGGGTTAAGAAGGCTGGGGAGCACCGGAGGATAAGGAGGGGGAAAGTTTTGTCCGGTTTGGGCATGGTGGTGGCCTGACTCCTTCCGGATAACCGTTAAGGTTGGGATGCACGAGTAAGGAAAGAGATCCGGCATTCGGGTCTCGCGATGGTGAGATCGCAGAAACCGGGCTAGTGGGTAAAGTGTACCCCTCTGCGCAGAGTTGAAACCTATTCGAATAGTCCGTGTCCACTGGTATGGATGAGTCTGGTATGGTATGGCAACTAGAACTTTTTCTCTAAAGTTTCTTAGCAAGGGAAAGGTGTGTTTAAATGGGTTTTGAAAAAGAGATAAAGCCTCTGGAGCGGGAAGCTCAGTGGCAGTTGAGTTTTTGGTTACTTATAATAGCATGGGAAAACCTTCAAGCAACTGTCTCTCTCTAAGAAAATAATGAGTGACTACAACTCCACCCAATTGAGCATGTACATCATAGGTCTCTTTCTCCCTACGGGAATGGGGTGGGCTTGCGGAATACCTAGTGTATTCACCCAGATTTATTTATGTTTTTCAGCGGCCGAGGACTTCTTTTCTGCATTGCTTGATTAAGAGGGCTGTGTCTGCACCCAGTTCTGCCTGTGGCTTGGGCTAGTGTATTTTCCCTGCTGCGCTTCTCTATTTGGCTCCCTCTCGAGCTTGTACCCCGGTATTGTAATCAACTTATCCAAATCTCGGTACTATTTGAAGTAAGAAATGTGTTTACTAGCCTCCTGGGACTAGTAATTGTTTCACATTGAGTCCCAAAGGATCGGGACGCTTCAGACAGCAAGGGTGAGCTCACATACGTTCATAGCTCAACAAGTCGTGGGGAATAATGTGGCATGAACTCACCAAAGGTGGGAGTTCATGAAGTGTAAGGCTAATCAATGAAATAGAGGCTGAGGCTGAGCATTGCTTTTATAAGTTGGTCAAAATTTTATTAGCAATTACTAAGTGTAAGTAAATACCAAACCTTAATAATAATAAAGAACAGTAATAGTAAAACAATCCCAAATGCGATGCAAATGTCAAATTGAATTTAAGTTCCATAAATTAATCATGTGAGGGTCTGAGCCGCTCATGACCGTGAGCACGGCTAGTATACTAGTTTTACACTCTGCAGAGGTTGCACATCTTTACCCACAAGTCATGTTACCCATCTGCCAAGAGATGACCAATCCCATACACCTCTACCGAGGAGGCGAGGCAGGGTAACACTACGAGGCCTTTACAAAGTTCCACTAGCTTCAGAAATCCCGCTACAGTTTATAGGAAGCTCCAGTGCAGGGTTCTTGCCTGACCGCCATCGCAGCAAAATCAAGCAAGGACCTCCCTACACTGACCACTCCCCTACTGCCCTTGCCCCTTTCGGGTAAGGAAGACCTCCACTAGCTTTCCTAGTTAATCAACCAAGGGCGTCCCATTATACCCTTGTGGTAGCACTGTTTTCCCGGGTGGTCGCTCCATGTTCCCATTAATTTAATGATCTTAACATGAACAATGATAATAACAAGATAATAACAGAATAATCATGAATGTTGTATCTTCATACCCAATCCACATAAAGCAATAGCAGGTACTACCCAAAAATATTTCAGGGGTGAACAAGGTATAAAGATAACTAAAACTGGGGTAACCTAAAGGATCCCATCAACACAATACATACATAGTATAGCAAAAATTAACATTGCACCAAACATGTGAATGAAATACACAATAAAAATCTACATATTAAAATAAGATCATAGAAACTGGGATCATTAAATTTGGAGTTATAGATTTCAAGTTATGAATTTCCTAAGGTTTAATGTACTTAAAACAAGATTAAATGCTAAATTAATTTTCTTACTGTTTTTATGTCCAAACAAAGACTCTAAGTGATAGATAATATTATTACAAATTTTTAGAAATTGGAATGGTTCAATTTGGAGCTAAAATGAATTTTCTATGCAATAAACAAGTTTTAACACTTATTTTCATATTAAAATCTATTTTCTAATTATTTTATTCGATTTACAACAGGATCTGGACTAGGCCTCGATTTTCAGAAAGCGCGGGGGTCTCTGCGCAAGATAACCCAGACTCAGGGAATAGTTCCACTGGACGGCGGGTTGGTTTCGAAGTTTGGCAGGGTTTCTTTTGTAAAACGTACCCACGAAGGGGTACGGGCCAATACCGGCCGCTGGATCACACGCCGACGGTGCGGATTAGATCATTTTATTCCGAACCGGTATCCCATCTAGGCCTTTGGATCAGAGATCCATGGCACACGGGACGTCCACGCGTTTTACTAAATCTCATCCACCCGATCAGTTCTGAATGCTCCGGATTTAATGAACCGAAGCGCTATCCTCGGCTCTAATCCTGTCCACTGGTAATTGATCCAACGAACCAGAGCATTTCTTCCCCCCCCCCAGGGCAGACGCACGACGGCGCAGCCCATCGCGGCGAAGCGCCATGCCGGTGATCCCCTTGCCCAAGCCCCGATGTGCGATTCTCGGCTCAGATAGATCCTATGCGAAGCGGATAAACGGGTGAACCTGGGAATGCAATTATTACCGGATATGGTGGCAGATGCAAGGCTGCCCGCGGCGAAGGGCGGATCCACGGCGGCTTGCAACCCCGATGAGCAATTAAGCTGACTCCGGCGACGCACCGAGCCCGATGCCGCTATCCCAACGTCCCACGCACCACGACGAAGCCCTGGGCCGAAACGCCGAAGGTAGTTCGCCAGTACCGACAGAGATTCCCGGCGGACGACACCTTCACTCGGTTGGGCTTTTCGCGGCGTGGCGCTGCTACTGGTGTTGGGGCGCAGCACGATGTGGGGGTTAGGCAGTCGAGCAGAGTCCGCGCCCACACTTTATGGATCCGAGAGTCCGCGCCGAGATGGGAGATTCCGTCGTGGTCAGCGCGATCCTTGCGGGGAAGTGGTTCGTGCTGCATGAGGGTGATGACAGGTCGGTCCCACATGTAAGTCGCGCGGTAAGAGATGGAGATCTGATGAAGGTGGCCCGCACGGTGGTGACTGGCGCGAGGGGGGGAGGCTGACCAGTGGGCCCCGCGAGACATCTGGTCGAGCGCGCGTACCGCGGTTGATACTGGACCGCGTAGAAGGAGAATGCACCATGGGCCAGAAATGAAGCAGTCGGCCCAGGTAAGCTTTTTATTCTTTTTCTTTTTATTTTTCTGTTTTCTTTCTTCTTCTCTTCTAGGTTTAAATTGGAATTTGAATTTAGTTTTCAAACCTTGTGCAAATTTGTTATCAAATCATATTATGGAATGTAAAATACAAATTTTTGGAATATATTTATATTATTTATATTTTCATATCCTTTCTCTGCTTACTTTCAAACCCTAATTTTCAATTTAGGGTTTAATCCAATTTCTAGTTTTTTTATATTATTATTATTTTTATTTAATGCACAAACATAAAACTCCAACAAGATGTGTTTCCTTTTATTTTAGTGTCATTTGTTTGAATTAAACTCTAAATTTTGTGTATGCTCTTTTTATGATGCAAATGAGGCACATCAAATAGGGAAAACACTATATAGTCCTTGTACACAATTTTGAGTATTACAAATCCTACCCCCCTTAAAAATAATCTCGTCCTCGAGATTTAAGAAGAACTAGGGAAAAGGTGGGGAAAATCTATGCGAAGGTCTTCTTCTCTTTCCCAAGTTGCTTCATCTTCACCGTGGTGGCTCCATTGCACTTTGCACATCTTTATAACCTTATTCCTCGTGACGCGAGTCAGTGTATCAATAATCTTGATGGGGTACTCAGCATAGGTCAAATCCTCCTGAACACTAAGGTCCTCCATTGGCAACTGCTCTTCAGGTACCCTGAGACATTTCTTTAGCTGAGATACATGAAAGACATCATGAACATCCGCAAGATGATCTGGTAACTCCAATTGATATGCAACCTCTCCCACTCGCTTTAAGATTAAGAAGGGTCCAATAAAGCGAGGGGACAACTTTCCTTTGACTTTGAATCTTCTCATACCCCGGAGTGGTGACACCTTCAAATAGACATAATCTCCCTCTTTAAACTCAAGCAGTCTTCTCCGGGTATCAGCATAGCTTTTCTGCCTGGACTGTGCAGTTCTCAAATTCTCCCTTATTTGCCGAACTTGTTCCTCTGCTTCTTGTATAATCTCAGGCCCAAACAACTGCCTTTCACCAGTTTGATCCCAGTACAGTGGAGTCCTGCACTTTCTGCCATACAAAGCCTCAAACGGTGACATCTTCAAACTGGCCTGATAGCTATTATTATAAGAGAACTCTGCATACGGTAGACTCTTATCCCAACTACCACCATGCTTAAGGGCACAAGCTCTTAACATATCTTCTAACACTTGGTTAGTCCTCTCTGTCTGCCCATCAGTCTGTGGGTGGTAAGCCGAACTAAAATTCAATCTGGTATCCAATGACTCGTGCAACTTCTTCCAATACCGAGAGGTGAACTGTGATCCTCGATCTGATACAATCTTCTTTGGCACACCATGTAGGCATACAATCTGTGCCATATACAACTCTGCCAACTTGGCTCCTGAATACGTGGTCTTCACTGGAATAAAGTGGGCTACTTTAGTTAGCCTGTCCACAATCACCCATATAGAATCATATCCAGCAGACGTGCGGGGTAATCCAACAATGAAGTCCATGCCAATCTCTTCCCATTTCCACTCAGGTATCTTCAGTGGGTGCAGTAGTCCGGCTGGCCTCTGGTGTTCAGCCTTAACTCTTTAACACACATTGCACATAGCCACATGTGCAGCTACATCTCTCTTCAGTCCATACCACCAGAACTTCTGCTTCAAATCCTGATACATCTTGGTACTACCAGGATGAATAGAATAATCCAAGTCACAGGCTTCCTTTAAAATAGTCTCACGAAGGCTTTCAATCTTATGGACTCATATCCGATCCTTGAACCATACGGTGCCTTGCGCATCTTCCATGAATTCTGGATCTCGATCTTCAGTAATCAGATCCCTAATCTCTTGTATCTTAGCATTACCAATTTGTCCTTCTGTGGATTTCTTGCTCCAAAGTAGGTTCTGCATCAATAGTAACTCCTTCAGTATGAGCAACTATCCCTAGGTTAAGTCTCCTGAAATCCTCAACCATCTCATCAAGTAGTTAGGCAACAATAGCTGAATGAACGTGCTCCTTTCGACTCAAGGCATCTGCAACCAAATTTGCCTTGCTCGGGTGATAGTGAATCTCCAAATCATAATCCTTAATAAGCTCCAACCGACGGCGTTGCCTACGGTTAAGATCCTTCTGAGTGAATATATACTTTAACTCTTATGATCCGTGTATACTTGGCACTTGGTTCCCATAATGTAGTGTCCCCAAATTTTAAGTGCATGCACAACGGCAGCCAATTCCAAGTCGTGAGTGGGGTAGTTCAGTTCATGTTTCCTCAACTGACGTGATGCATAGGCAATCACATGTCCTTTTTGCATGAGCACACATCCTAAGCCTTGGCCACATGCATCACAGTAGATATCAAATCCTTTCTGCAGGTCTGGCATAACCAATACTGGTGGTGACATCAATTTCTTCTTTAATCGATCAAAGTTATCTTGGCACTTCTCATCCCACTTAAACTCTCTTCCCTTCTCCAGGAGCGAGGTCATAGGCTTCGCAATCTTAGAAAATCCTTCGATAAATCTTCGATAATATCCTGCAAGTCCCAAGAAACTTCGGACCTCAGTAACTATAGTGGGTATGCTCCACACCACTATCTCCTTGACTTTAGCAGGATCCACTGCTATTCCTCCATTAGAAATAATATGACCAAGGAATGGCACCTTGTCAATCCAAAACTCGCACTTGCTGAACTTAGCGTAGAGTTGATTATCTCGCAGCTTTTGTAGCACCAACCTTAGATGTTGTTCATGATCACTTTCATTCCTAGAATAGATCAGAATATCGTCGATAAACACCACGACGAATCTGTCCAAATACTCCATAAACACTTTGTTCATCAAATTCATGAAATAAGCCGGTGCATTGGTTAATCCAAATGACATAACAGTAAACTCATATAATCCATATCGGGTTGAGAAAGCCGTCTTAGGAATATCTGATGGTCTAATCTTCATCTGATGGTATTCCGATCGGAGATCAATCTTCGAGAATACCCTGGCTCCTCTCATCTGATCAAATAAATCCTCAATACAGGGTAACGGATACTTGTTCTTCACCGTAACATCATTAAGTGATCTATAGTCCACACACATCCTCTGGGATCCATCCTTCTTCTGTACAAATAGAACCGGCGCTCCCCAAGGTGAGGAACTCGGACGAATGTAACCAGCCTCTTGTAACTCCGTCAACTGCTTCTTAAGCTCCTTCAGCTCTTCTACCGACATCCTATATGGCCGTTTAGAAATAGGGGCGGTTCCAGGTAGGAGATCAATAACAAACTCAACTTCTCTATCAGGTGGCATCCCTGGTAACTCCTCTGGAAAGACATCCGGAAAATCTCTAACCACCCGGATGTTGTCACCAACAAACTCCTCAGGCATAAAGAACATTGCACGCATGGATGAGGAGGTTACTGCAATATTAACTTGAAATCTTTCTCCTTTAGTGGTAGTGAGTTCTACGGTACCTTTAGCACAGTGTATAAACTGTCTTTACCTTTCTTAACCGTGACATACCAAGGATCACGTCTATAGTGCTCTCTTCTAACACTATAGGGGTAGCCCATCTGGTTTAGAAACACAGGGTAAGAAGGAAGAATTGTAGACAAGGCGAGTAATTACGAGAAATGTTACTGCGGGGGAATTATTAGCTAAGTAGATTAGTGTGTTATCCACTAAAGCTAATACATTACCTTATGGTGGTACATGCTAAGATGCCCAACTATAATGTTTCAATCAATCAAAGAAGCAAATCAAGCATTTCTCATCAGAACAATCAACCAACATTTTTAAGTATAGAAAATAGTTTTGACTTGGTCTTAGGCCTCCTATCTCTTAAAATGTCATAGGGGTAGGGATTCCAAGGTGTGAAATCCATCTCGTCTAAGAGTAGAAAAGGTAAGAATGATCAGAGTGGAACAGTAGAAGATGAGACATGATCAAGATAAGTGTAGAAAGAATCAGAGTGAGGTAAGTGTAGAATGAATCAGAATGGAGTAGGTAAGGGTTTTGTCCATTTCTATCTAGGTTTCGTCCTACAGTCAACATTTCCTCTGATACCACTTCTGTAACACCCGGTTTTAAAGGACAAAGCCAGGTGCATCTCATACATGCGCCAAAGAAGACAACATATATAATAACAGAGTGTATAGAGATAAATGTCACAAAACATCAGAGTATTTATTACATAGCGGAAGACTTATTACAAGATAAAGGAATAAATGTAAAACGAACTAAGGATCGTTGGCGCTAATGTCGACTGAGAAACGCCACCTAGATCAAGTCGAATGCCTCAGTGTTAGGCGACTCCTCTTCGAACACCTGTTCTTCTCCTGTGTGGGGGGGTGTGAGACAGCAAGGGTGAGCTCACATACGTTCATAGCTCAACAAGTCGTGGGGAATAATGTGGCATGAACTCACCAAAGGTGGGAGTTCATGAAGTGTAAGGCTAATCAATGAAATAGAGGCTGAGGCTGAGCATTGCTTTTATAAGTTGGTCAAAATTTTATTAGCAATTACTAAGTGTAAGTAAATACCAAACCTTAATAATAATAAAGAACAATAATAGTAAAACAATCCCAAATGCGATGCAAATGTCAAATTGAATTTAAGTTCCATAAATTAATCATGTGAGGGTCCGAGCCGCTCATGACCGTGAGCACGGCTAGTATACTAGTTTTACACTCTGTAGAGGTTGCACATCTTTACCCACAAGTCATGTTACCCATCTGCCAAGAGATGGCCAATCCCATACACCTCTACCGAGGAGGCGAGGCAGGGTAACACTACGAGGCCTTTACAAAGTTCCACTAGCTTCAGAAATCCCGCTACAGTTTATAGGAAGCTCCAGTGCAGGGTTCTTGCCTGACCGCCATCGCAGCAAAATCAAGCAAGGACCTCCCTACACTGACCACTCCCCTACTGCCCTTGCCCCTTTCGAGTAAGGAAGACCTCCACTAGCTTTCCTAGTTAATCAGCCAAGGGCGTCCCATTATACCCTTGTGGTAGCACTGTTTTCCCGGGTGGTCGCTCCATGTTCCCATTAATTTAATGATCTTAACATGAACAATGATAATAACAAGATAATAACAGAATAATCATGAATGTTGTATCTTCATACTCAATCCACATAAAGCAATAGCAGGTACTACCCAAAAATATTTCAGGGGTGAACAAGGTATAAAGATAACCAAAACTGGGGTAACCTAAAGGATCCCACCAAAATTAACCTATGCAGATCATTATAATTAATAAGAACATGGCTGGGAAAAGTAAGTGATCAAGGGCACAACTTGCCTTCAATGAGCTCCTGCTCAGCTATCTCTACTTGTTGAACCTCAGTTTCCATAGTGGCTTGCCCGTCTACTCGCATCAACACAATACATACATAGTATAGCAAAAATTAACATTGCACCAAACATGTGAATGAAATACACAATAAAAATCTACATATTAAAATAAGATCATAGGAACTGGGATCATTAAATTTGGAGTTATAGATTTCAAGTTATGAATTTCCTAAGGTTTAATGTACTTAAAACAAGATTAAATGCTAAATTAATTTTCTTACTGTTTTTATGTCCAAACAGAGACTCTAAGTGATAGATAATATTATTACAAAATTTTAGAAATTGGAATGGTTCAATTTGGAGCTAAAATGAATTTTCTATGCAATAAACAAGTTTTAACACTTATTTTCATATTAAAATCTATTTTCTAATTATTTTATTCGATTTACAACAGGCTCTGGACTAGGCTTCGATTTTCAGAAAGTGCGGGGGTCTCTGCGCAAGATAACCCAGACTCAGGGAATAGTTCCACTGGACGGCAGGTTGGTTTCGAAGTTTGGCAGGGTTTCTTTTGTAAAACGTACCCACGAAGGGGTACGGGCCAATACCGGCCGCTGGATCACACGCCGACGGTGCGGATTAGATCGTTTTATTCCGAACCGGTATCCCATCTAGGCCTTTGGATCAGAGATCCATGGCACACGGGACGTCCACGCGTTTTACTAAATCTCATCCACCCGATCAGTTCTGAATGCTCCGGATTTAATGAACCGAAGCGCTATCCTCAGCTCTAATCCTGTCCACTGGTAATTGATCCAACGAACCAGAGCATTTCTTCCCCCCAGGGCAGACGCACGACGGCGCAGCCCATGGCGGCGGAGCGCCATGCCGGTGATCCCCTTTCCCAAGCCCCGATGTGCGATTCTCGGCTCAGATAGATCCTATGCGAAGCGGATAAACGGGTGAACCTGGGAATGCAATTATTACCGGATATGGTGGCAGATGCAAGGCTGCTCGCGGCGAAGGGCGGATCCACGGCGGCTTGCAACCCCGATGAGCAATTAAGCTGACTCCGGCGACGCACCGAGCCCGATGCCGCTATCCCAACGTCCCACGCACCACGACGAAGCCCCGGGCCGAAACGCCGAAGGTAGTTCGCCAGTACCGGCAGAGATTCCCGGCGGACGACACCTTCACTCGGTTGGGCTTTTCGCGGCGTGGCGCTGCTACTGGTGTTGGGGCGCAGCACGATGTGGGGGTTAGGCAGTCGAGCAGCGTCCGCGCCCACACTTTATGGATCCGAGAGTCCGCGCTGAGATGGGAGATTCCGTCGTGGTCAGCGCGATCCTTGCGGGGAAGTGGTTCGTGCTGCATGAGGGTGATGACAAGTCGGTCCCACATGTAAGTCGCGCGGTAAGAGATGGAGATCTGACGAAGGTGGCCCGCACGGTGGTGACTGGCGCGAGGGGGGGGAGGCTGACCAGTGGGCCCCGCGAGGCATCTGGTCGAGCGCGCGTACCGCGGTTGATACTGGGCCGCGTAGAAGGAGAATGCACCATGGGCCAGAAATGAAGCAGTCGGCCCAGGTAAGCTTTTTATTCTTTTTCTTTTTATTTTTCTGTTTTCTTTCTTCTTTTCTTCTAGGTTTAAATTTGAATTTGAATTTAGTTTTCAAACCTTGTGCAAATTTGTTATCAAATCATATTATGGAATGTAAAATACAAATTTTTGGAATATATTTATATTATTTATATTTTCATATCCTTTCTCTGCTTACTTTCAAACCCTAATTTTCAATTTAGGGTTTAATCCAATTTCTAGTTTTTTTATATTATTATTTTTATTTAATGCACAAACATAAAACTCCAACAAGATGTGCTTCCTTTTATTTTAGTGTCATTTGTTTGAATTAAACTCTAAATTTTGTGTATGCTCTTTTTATGATGCAAATGAGGCACATCAAATAGGGAAAACACTATATATTACTTGTACACAATTTTGAGTATTACATAAGATGCCAGCCACCGGACCCGCGTCGAGTAGGTGAGACATCGCGCTTGGAAGCCGACGGCGCAGCGCGACGTACCGTTGCGGGGGCGCGTCTCGGTCGGTTGCTGATGGTCCTCGTGCGTGCGATCGGCGTGCGTGTGTGGACCCTGGGCGAGTGTAAACTACCGCGCGCGCGTCGGTGGCCTGTAGCCTGCTGCGTCGCGTGCTCCTTCTCACGTCCCACCAAACCGAGCGGGAGCGGGCGGATCCTTTTTTTTTAAAAAAAAAATGCAATGCACACCGGCACAAGCGCAAGTGAATGAGTGATCGAGGCGCCCGCGCGGCGCCGGCATGTGATGTGAGCCTGGCAGCCTGCTGCCCGCGTCCCCGGGACTAGTTCAGTTGCTTCACTGTGGCGGTGGCCTGGCCCTGCGTGCGCGCTGCAGCAGTGCGGTAGCGGGCAGATGGCCGACTCCACGGCCATGACCGTCGACTTCCTCCGTGCGCGGCTGCTCTCCGAGCGGTCCGTCTCCCGCGCCGCCAAGGAGCGTGCGGACGAGCTCGCCAAGAGGGTACGTATGGTACTGCCGCGCCGTGTCGCCATGCCGTCGCCCGTGCGCGGAACGTCGACGACGGCATTGATGTGCGTCGCTTTCAGGTCGCGGAGCTGGAGGAGCAGGTCCGGGCGGTGACGGCGCAGAGGCGGCAGGCGGAGTGGGCGGCCGCCGAGGTGCTCGCCGTTCTGGAGTCCCAGGGCTTTGGCGACCATCTCTCGGATGGGACCGACGACTCCGACGGCTCTGAAGTCCAGGACGGCGAGGAGGAGGACAGCAAGAGTCGCGGCGACACGGCCGGTGCCGCCGGTGAGGATGGGGAGGGGGATAGGGATCCATCGGCAGCCAAGGGCGAGGCGGAGGACGCGCTGTCCGGGACCACGGCCCAGCCCGGCGGGCTTTCGTGGAAAGGCCGCAGCGTGAGCCCGCGCAAGGCCAGGCAGCTCAAGCAGCGGCACAGGCGGAGCTTCTTCTACTTGCTCTCCTCCGCCGATCCCTCGCCCAAGTACCGAGTGGGGCAATCGTGCCGCAAGAACAAGAGGCGGATGGAGCTGAGGTGCCAATGCCGAATTTGCACGTTTTCACTCTTTTGCACATCTTCGGCCTGTCTTCTTACCTGACATGGTGCGGTCGTGCGCTTGTGTGTTCACTGTTCAGCAATGTCAGCAGGTCGGTGGCAACGGAAGAAGACGGCGAGGGCGGGGGGAGTCAGAGAGGTCGGCAAGACGGGCCAGATTTTACGGACGACGGCGAGGTGGGTGTCGATGAGCGGAGTCCAGGGGCCGGTGGTGGTGTCGGCCAGTACGTGATCAGGTACGAGAAGGATGGTGGGGAGATGGCGAGGGTGCTGGAGAGGCAGGCCGAGCTGATAGGGCAGTACGAGGAAGAGGAGAACGCTCAGAGGGAGTGGGAGAAACAGTACAACGAGAACAGGAATGCAAATAAGGTAAGCAACTGAAAAATTCATTTCTGTACTGGATGGTATCCTATTGCTCTTGGTTGCTACTGTATCAAGGCATCGAATCTTTCATTTCTGATGAATACTGCAGAGTGTAGCATCTTGAGTGAGACCTCCCTCTGTTGCAATTGTTTAGAATTGGGCATTGTTTTACAAATCTCAGGGTGATGTCGATCCAAAGAATAATGCGAAAAACGTCCCTAGCACCAACAACCCGTCTGCTGAACGTCTGCCGAACAAAGAGAGCTCCAACAACAGCGCGGTCCCAAGGCAAGATCAAACATCAGACGGCGATTCAGGATACAGCAGGGACACTCGGTCTCCTAAGCGCGACACCACCGTCAGCGCACCATCAGACGGGAGCCCATCGAGTGACACCCTCAACAGCAAGGCGTCCGGCTGGAGCTCGTCACGGTTCCACGACTGCACGGACAGACAGCTTGATGACACACAGTCGCCGTATCCGCCGGCGCCATGCAGCATCGCGGACATAGAGAGTGTCCTGCAGGCGCTGCAACGCGCCAGGATATCCCTGAGCGCCAAGCTGAGCAAGCCGGTCCCCCCAAGCCAGGTGACCCTGGCGCTCCCGGCGCCCGGAGACGAGCACAGAGAGTACGACGACGACGACCTGCCGACCGACGACGGCTCGTACGGTGATGAAAAGCTGAGCGGCTCAAGTCCTGCCTGCCAGGAGATGCTGGCGCTCCCGGCACCGGAGGATTACCATGGCCATGAAAGGGAGGGTTCGCCGCTGGTTTCGCATGTAGAGAAAGCAAGCACCTCGAGCCCTCCACGCGAGGAGATGCTGGCGCTCCCGGCGCCAGGAGACGAGTACCGCAACCGCAAGGAGGCCGAGGATTACATGAGGATCCCCGCCGGCATTCCCGGTCTGTTCCGGCTGCCCGTAGACTCGTTTCCAGTGGATGAGAAGATGTTCTCAGGTACCGCCTGTGGTTCAGGGTTTCGTCTGGGACTGCGAGCAGCGGCTCGCCATGCCACGGGCATTCTGAGCAGCCCTGCTGCTTCTTGTGGTGTCGCGGCATCAGTTCCTCCATCAGAGCAGGGGATTGGTCTTCAGGCTTCTGCAATGCTGTCGGCGCCTACTTCTGGTAGGTGTATCAGCGTGCCAACACCACCAGATCTTACGGTTGGGAGTGCTCCTTTCGTTTCTGGAACTCCAGGACTTCAGAGTCTGAGCAGAGGAATGCCTCTTGCTGATGCAGATCTGTTCATGCAGCGGGGTATCGATTGCACCGTCTCTAATAAGTGGACGATGTAAGTACGACAAACGTCTTGTGTGTCGATTTCTTCCTTTGCATGTGGTTTGGTATAGCAGTACATATGTAGGAGTATGTTGAGCACTAGTTAAGCAAGCAGCTGCTGCCCCCACTGACTAGTGTCGGACGAATTTTGGTCTCCGGTTCTGCTGCACACTGCACTCCAGTGCCGTACATGACGTGCGTATGCTGCCTGCGTCCTGCAGCAGCCTCGCTAATAAGCCTTTTTGTCCAGCCCATACACACGCATCATGATGTTGGGAGCGGCGAGTGTGCTGCCCTGTCTGCTGTCTCCACCAACGCCAGACACCCAGCCAGCCACCATCATCGCGGCCACCGCCCTGCCTCAGGCACCATCCGCTTGTCACGCACCATCCGATCCGTGCGTGCCGCTCGCCAGCTTCCTTCAATTGGGGACTGCAGCCACAGCGGTCGCCCTGCCGTGTGACGCGTGCGTTTTTTGTTTTTGTTTTGGTAAGGTGGTTAGGAGGATCGTGCCCGGCCATTCCACGCGAATGCTCGTGGTGCAGCCAGCCTTGTCACAGGCGTAGTCCACCAATTGTCCAATTCGGTACAGCCTGTTGCTTCCGGTGGGTTCCGGCCACGGCCAGGTCCTGTAGTACAGTTCAAGCTCAGTGGCAGCAGCGCCATCATTGACATGCGGTGCGAGTACGTGACCAACATGCCTAAGGCCACAGCACAACTGCCCAAGCATCCTACTAGATGCCGACTAATCCAACCTATACGTTGATATCAATGAACATGCCCATGTAAATGGAACAGCAAAAGTACTTTATATGGAGCAAGATGAAGCCATACGATGATGCGAAGCCCTAATGTTTTTTTTACCAACTAGCTTAACTCATTTCACCTCCTAAATTAGTTTTTTTTTTCAACCCCTGAAAACTAATCCAAAACACGTGGAACCTCAAAGGTGACAACGATAATTTAGGAACCGACCTCAAACATAGTACATCTGAGATGCAAATTCAGCACGACAATATGAATTGCCATAAGGCTGTGCTTTACGAAAGTGCAGTTCTGGAATGACTATTGACTACAAACTAACTGGATAAATTCCTGTGTGCCTAAGTTAAACACAAAATCAGATAGGAGCTCAGATTTTTTTACTGGGCTACAAATTGATATCCCTAAAACCAGATAAATAACATACAGCGATAATATACAGCAGACTCCAAGTATCTATAAATTAGATACATCAGGAATAGGATATGCACTAACCTGAGTAATGCAAGATATACACCAGCTTGTCGAGAAATGGTCGGTCATGATTCATGAAAGCTTGTTGTTCATACTTCACCACAGCTGCAAACTACCCGAAATTGTGTCGTAGGCCAACACACTTCACCCACCTGAACGAGCGTCCAATCTTGAAAGGAAGTTCATAGTCTTTCATGAAAGTCAGATTCTCTCCTCGTCGCCTCTGCTTCTGACCATACGTACAACCCCCGCTCTTGACGACCACCAAGGACTATGTTGTCAAGTATCAGAGTAAGAGCAACTAGAAATGCAATGACCATGTTGAGTGAAAGTATCGTGTTCAGGACAGTTCACCTGAAACACAAGCAGATAACGAAATTGCAGTGAAATGCTTGGATATAACCAAGGCTGCCAAAAATACATTATGCAAGATGTCACATGCTCTTTGTAGGATTGTAATTCTTTTCCTACGAAAAAGTAAGGTATAATAGTGTCATAGGCCCTCTGTTTGGTTGGATTGAAAGTATAATTAGATATTTTAGGCATTCTCATCTCAAGGAATAACCATAAAAATCCAGGCGATGGTATATTTAGACCCCCTTTGGCAGACCTGACTTTTTTAAAAATGACTTTGACACTGGCTTCTTCATCAAAACCGTTTTAATGGAGCCAAAGTCATTTATAAAACCATTTGGCAAAATAGCTTCTAAACTGATTTTTGAAAACCCCTTGTCAAATCCATGGCCCTTCACCGGTCATCATGTCCCCATAGCCAATCGTGACCTGCCCTATGCCAGCAACAACCAACCCAGCCAACTCTATCGCCTGCCCCGACACTTCTATCCACACACAACTCTATTGTGATATTCCATTCCTTCAAGTCCTTTTGATTGCCTCCTCCCATGTCAAGTTTGGTCGACCTCTACCTCTCTTCAGATTATTGTCCCATCTTATGATGCCTCTATGCACCGGTGCCTCTGGGGGTCTCCGGTGGACATGCCCAAACCAGCTCAACCGGTGTTGAATAATCTTTTCTTCAATTGGCGCTCCTCCTAGCCGATCGCGTATGTCATCATTTCTCACTCGGTCCAATCTTGTGTGCCCACATATGCAACGCAACATACACATCTCTGCGACACTTAGTTGTTGGATATGTCGTCTCTTAGTAGGACAACACTCAGCCCCATATAACATATCAGGCCTAATCGCTGTCCTGTAGGACCTGCCTTTCAACTTCGGTGGCACTCTCTTGCCGCATAGGACTCCTGATGCTTGACACCTTTCATCCACCCCGCTTTAATTCTATGGCTAACATCTTCATCAATATCACCACCGCTCTATAGCATCGATCCGAAATAACAGAAGGAGTCCTTCTTTGGTACTACCTGGCCTCCCAAGCTTACATCTCCATCATCACTAATTGTAGTACCAAAGTCACATCTCATATACTCGGTTTTGGTCCTGCTAATTCTAAATCCTTTTGACTCTAGGGTCTAATGACATTAACTCTAGCTTTCTATTTACTCCTTCCCGGCTTTCATCTACTAGAACTACATCGTCAGCGAAAAGCATACACCAAAGGATATCTCCTTGTATATCCCTCGTGACCTCATCTATCACTAAGGCAGATAGATAAGGGCTCAAAGCTGAACCTTGATGTAGTCCTATGTTAATCGGGAAAATATTTGTATCACCATCAGTTGTTCAGACCCTAGTCACAACCTTGTCATACATGTCCTTGATGAGTGTAACATACTTTGTTGGGACTTTATGCTTATCCAATGCCCACCACATGAGATTCCTAGGTATTTTATCATAGGCCTTTTCCAAGTCGATAAAAACCATGTGCAAGTCCTTATTCTGCTCCTTATATCGCTCCATGACCTGCCTTATTAAGAAAATTACTTCCATGGTTGACCTTCTAGGCATGAATCCAAATTGGTTCATGGTGATATGTGTCATTCCTCTCAGGCGATGCTCAATAACTCTCTCCCATAGCTTCATAGTGTGGCTCATGAACGTAATCCCTCGATAGTTGGTGCAACTTTGAATATCTCCTTTGTTCTTGAAGATTGGTACTAATGTACTCATCCTCCACTGATCGGGTATCTTGTTTGATCAAAAAATATGGTTGAACATCTTGGTTAGCCAAACGATAGCAATATCCCCAAGGAATTTCCACACCTCTATTGAGATACCATATAGGCACATCGCCTTGCCCCTTTCATCCTCTTTAAAGCTTCTTTGGCATCTGATTCTTGGATCCTGCGTACAAAGCATCTATTTAAATCATTAAGGGAGTTATCCAATTGGGTGTCCATAGTCTCATTCTCACCATTGAAAAGATTGTCAAAATACCCCTGCCACCTCTGTTTGATGTCTTATCCTTTCACCAAGAGTTGATCCATATCATCCTAAATGCATTTAACTTGGTTCAGGTCCCTCGTCTTCCTTTCCCGAATCTTAACAAATGGGACTTGTGAAATAGGTGACTTGCCAGTTGAGTGTAAACCTGTGGGACGTAAATGGATATTCAAGAAAAAACTGAAACCAGATGGTACTGTTGATAAATACAAGGCTAGGCTTGTGGCCAAGGGATTTACCTAAAAGAAAGGTGAGGATTATTTTGATACCTATTCACTTGTTGCTAGATTGATCACAATTCACGTGCTAATTACACTTGCTGCGAGTCATGATCTACTCATCCATCAAATGGATGTGAAGACAACTTTCCTTAATGGTGAGTTTGATGAGGAGATCTATATGAAGTAGCCAGAGGGATTTGTGACACATGGACATGAGAACTTGGTGTGTAGACTAAGAAAATCCTTATATGGCCTCAAGCAGGCACCAAAGCAATGGCATGAGAAGTTCGATAGAACTTTGACGCAGCATGCTTTGTGGTAAACGAAACTGACACTTGTGTGTACTATCAGTTTGTTTGTGGTAAGGGAGTAATATAGTGCTTGTATGTGGATCACATACTAATCTTTGGGACTAGTATTAATGTGATAAATGATGTGAAATCATTTTTATCTCAAAATTTTTGATATGAAGGATTTGGGAGAGGCAGATGTTATATTAAACATAAAACTAATTAAGGGTGAGAATGGGATTATTCTGAAACAATCTCATTATGTAGAGAACATTCTAAATCATTTTGGGTTTTCTGATTCCAAAGCTTGTCCAACGCCTTTTGATCCTAGTCTAAAGCTTCGCAAGAATAGAGGACAAAGAATTAATCAGTTGAGATACTCCCAAATTATTGGTTCCCTCATGTACCTTGATAATGCAACCAGACCTGATATCTCGTTTGGTGTGAGCAAATTGAGCAGATTCACTTCTAATCCAGGAAGCGATCACTAGTGTGCACTAGAACGTGTAATGAGATACTTGAGAGGTACTTCTCCATATGGACTTTGTTGGGGCGAAGGCGAAGACGCCACCCTTCGCTCGTGGCCTTCGCCGTGGTCGTTGGTCCAACGGAGACAAGACAACGGGCAAGGACACCCTTCGCTCCATACGACATCGGACGAAGACTTATGACGAGGTCATCCCACCGTGTGGCCTCGTCCAGCATGGAGGCCCACGTGTGATCCGGCCCATTGTAACAGGCCCTGCGTGGCCGTTGCGTGTTACGGGCCTAATCTGTAAAGGCGCCTCTGTATTTACAATCTGTAACCCCGCTTTATGGGAATATTCTGGGGATAACCTAGGTGTCTGAGGGCACATGCGTCATTAACACAAGACGCTGGGCACTCAGATACCTATAAATACCCCCGCACAGTGCCCTTGAGAGGCTAGATTAACAGAGCTATTGCCATCTTGCGCGAGAACCCTGTTTGCGTCTCTACACACCCCCGTTGGATCCCCTTGCGGCAGAGAGCAAGTTCCAACATTTGGCGCCCACCGTTCGTGCGACGAAAAAACCACCCGCGATGGCACCCAAGAAAGTTAACTCGAAGGCTGACGAGGCTGCGAAGGCAGCACTGCTGGCCGCAAAAAAAGGCAAGGCCCTCGCCCTCACCCACTCCACTCACCACGACGCTACTGAAGACGACGTTCCCCGCACCTGCGAAGACGATGCTCTCCGCACCTGCGGCCCTGAAGGACAATCGCAACCCCCCCAAGGCTTCGCCCCACCAGAGGGCGCGGACCTCACCGAGGACGGCGAGGTCCTCGGCGTCTCGGCGGAAGAACAGCTACAGCTGCGCGCCCTACGCCTCAAGAACCACAATCTCCAGAGGCAAAAAGAAATACTGGAGGCCAAGCGCCAGCGCGTGTCCGCACTAGCCAAGGTGCGGCAGATAATACGCGACGAAGAGCAGAAGGCCCAGGACCTCAAGCGGGAGATCACGCTGATGCAGCGCGAAGGCCACCCTGGCCTGCAGCATGGGCCACCCCTGCAACAGCGCGCACAACTGGAAGACCCGCATTTCCCCCAGCGCGACCACACCTTCCCGCACGCCGCGCCATTCCAAGGGGTCAACTACCTCGACGAGCGAAGTCCCCTGGTGCCACATCTGCAAGTGATGCCTTGGCCCGCCAACTTCAGAGCAGGGACCTATCCCAAGTACAACGGCAGCACCGACCCAACACAATACATAATGAGTTATTAGGTCGCCGTTGCATCTTCCGAAGGGGACGACGCCACGATGGCCAAGTCTTTCATCATCGCCCTCGAAGGCCCAGCTCTCACCTGGTTCACCAGGTTGCCTCCGCTGTCCATTGATTCCTGGAGAAGCCTCCGGGACAAGTTCCTGCTCAATTTCCAAGGGTACCGCCCGGACACCGATGCCTTGGCCAAACTCTCGCTCTGCAAGCAGCTAGAAAAGGAGACTCTGCGGGAGTATTACCGCAAATTTCTAACACTCAAGTCACAGCTGCCCTCAGTCGATGACCAGATCGCCATCCACTACGCCATCAGTGGCCTTCGCGCCGGCGTCCTCTATAGCCACTGCATCAGAGATCCGCCCAAGAACCTCCAGGAATTATATCAGCTATTTGAAAAATACGCCAAATTCGAAGAGCTCCACCAGCGCAAGGTTGAGTCTCAAAGGAAACCCAAAGATGCTCCACAGTCCAGCCGCACGTGGACGAGGACTCCGCAACAAGACTCCGGTCGTGACGGCCGCAATCAACAGCAAGTGCACAACATCGCCAATCAGCACCCCGCTGCTGATGCCCCTCGCCGCCAGGAATATCCCCCCCAGGGCCGCGGAAATGGAACTCGCGGTAGGGGTAGGGGGCGTGCGCAGCCGCCGCGCCGGTTCTACTGTCTCTTCCATGGCGAAGACTGCGCCCACCAAACCAAAGACTGCCCAGAAACGAAGGCCACCAAAGACAGGATGGCATGGGCGCAGCCAGCCGACAACCCCAGAGTTGTCGCGCACACTTATCAGCAACCCCCTCCACCCTACATCCACGCCCCCGCCCCGCACCCACCGCACCACGCCTACCAACACCACCAGGAAGTACAAATCGTACCTCCTCCACCGCCACCTCCACACCAGCAACATCAGAACATCCCCCACCCCCACGCCCCAAAACAAGAAGACTTCGCCGATCAGCCGTATCGCGGAGTCATTCATATGATCACTGGGGGGTCCAGCACCGACTTCGACACAAAGCGGCATAAGCGGGACCACTACCACAGCATCAACCACGTCGCCATCACCGACCCAGTCGTGCAGACGAAGTGGTCCCACGTACCGCTAACCTTCAACGCACGAGACGTCGACTTGCGCAGCGCCCCCCACATCGACGCCATGGTTATCAACTGCAGCGTGGCAGGCTGGGATCTGCACAAAGTCCTAGTCGACAATGGCAGTCAAGCAGACATCATTTTCCTCCATGCCTTCGACCGCATGGGCATAAGCCACAGCCTGCTCAAGCCTTCAGACAACCCGTTGTACGGCTTCAGCGGCAAGGGCACTTTTCCTGTCGGCAAAATAGAGCTGCCTCTCTCCTTCGGTGTAGCACCCAATGCCCGAAGTGAGCAAGTGACCTTTGATATTATGGATATGGTATATCCGTACAACGTCATCATGGGCCGGGGCTCCATCAACAAGTTTGAGGCAGCTATTCATGGACTGTACCTGTGCATGAAGATATCAGGTCCGTTAGGCGCCATTGCGGTCTACGGCAATCAACAGACCGAGCGCAACATAGAGCGGGACTTCGTCCCCGGGCAAAGAAACGTGCACTGCCTCACGGCCCAGCGCGAGGTCCCTGCGTCCGTCAGCCCAACCGACAAAGAGCACGACAAGGCACAGCTGCAGAGCAACGACGGGACCAAGACTGTCCCCCTCGATCAGGCCACGCCCAAGCAGACAGTCACTATCAGCGAAGACCTCACTTCGCATGAAGAGGAAAAACTCCTCTGTTGCCTGTCCAAGAATAAAGATGTCTTCGCCTGGTCAGCCCTCGACCTGGTCGGGGTCAGTCGATCCATAATTGAGCACAACTTGGGAATTGACCCTTCGGTGAGACCGAAAAAACAGCGGCTTCGCAAAATGTCTGACGAGAAGACAGAGGCCGCCAAGGCAGAGGTGCACCGCCTCCTGGAAGCCAAATTCATCGAGCCGGTGGCTTACCCCACGTGGCTCTCTAACGTTGTAATGGTGCAGAAAAAGAGCGGGAAGTGGCGAATGTGCATCGACTTCACCAGTCTTAACAAGGCCTGCCCAAAGGACAACTTCCCGTTGCCGTGGATCGACAAAATAGTCGATAGCGCGGCCGGATGCGAAGTCATGTCACTCCTCGACTGCTTCTCCGGTTACCACCAGATATACATGAAGGAGGAAGACAAGGCTAGCACCAGCTTTATAACACCCTTCGGCACATATTGCTTCATCAGAATGCCGGAGGGACTCAAGAACGCCGGGTCCACCTTCTCCAGGCTTACCAAGACAGTGCTCGAAGGGCAAGTTGGCAGAAATATATTCACATATGTGGACGACATCGTCGTCGCCAGCAAGAGCAAGGAGGACCATCTCGCTGACCTTGCCGAGACATTCGCGAACATGCGAGACGCACGACTCCGCCTAAACCCGGAAAAGTGCGCCTTCAGCGTTCGCCAAGGCAAAATATTGGGCTACCTGGTATCACACCACGGCATCGAGGCCAACCCAACCAAAATTCAGGCCATCATAAGCATGACGCCTCCGCAGTCCGCCAGAGACGTCCAGCGCCTGACAGGCAGATTGGCCGCTCTCAACAGATTCATCTCCAGGTCCGCTGAGCGAAGTCTTCCTTTCCTCAAAACTCTCCGTGGCGCAAAAGACTTCGCTTGGGGACCAGAGCAGGCAGCGGCCTTCGCCTCATTAAAACAGTACCTGTCGGAGTTGGCAGTCCTTACAATCCCCGGCTCTTCGCTCCCCCTGTTGCTCTATGTTGCGGCTTCGCGGCACGCGGTCAGCGCGGCACTGGTGCAGGAGCAGACAGTTGAGGGCGTGATCAGGCAGTGCCCAGTTTATTACGTCTCCGAAGTGCTGACACCGTCCAAATGCAACATGACAGAACTGGAGAAGATTGCCTACGCAGTCGTTATGTCTTCGCGCAAATTGCGCCATTATTTTGAAGCATTCAAGGTCCGAGTCACCTCAGACAGGGGACTCGGCGAATTGTTCAGAAACCCGGAAGCATCGGTGAGGATTGCCAAGTGGGCGGCCAAACTCTCCGGCTACCACATCAATTTCGAGCCCAGGACAGCCATCAAGTCACAAGTCCTGGCAGACTTCGTCGTCGACTGGACTGGGCCAATAACACAACCGGACCCGTCCGTAGAGAAGGTTTGGACGATCCACTGCGACGGTGCATGGTGCCATGCAGGGGCAGGCGTCGCTGCAGTCATCACCTCACCAGTCGGGGTCAAGCACAGATATGCAGCATGCCTCAGCTTCGCTCTGGAATCTGACAGATGCACAAATAACATAGCAGAATACGAAGCAGTCATCCTCAGCCTCCGCAAGCTGAGGGCCCTTGGAGTCACCACCTGCATCATCAAAACATACTCCAAGGTAGTTGCCGGCCAAGTCGAGAAAGACTATGCAGCAAAGGACCCCGCACTTATGCAATACCTCGCGCCATCCGAAGTCTCGAGAAACAATTCAAGGGATTCACCTTGCAGCATGTGGACCGGGCCAAGAATGAAGAGGCCGACGCATTGGCCAAGGCTGCCGCCAGAGGCGAGTTTCTGCCCTCCGACGTGTTCTTCCATGTCATCGGCACGCCAGCCGTCCGGAGCCCCGAAGGGCTCCAAATAACCAATGACAGCGAGGGCCACCGCATAGTCAACCTTATCATGACCAAAGACTGGCGGGCACCAATAACCCTGTTCCTACAGGGGTACTATCATCCAACCGACATCAGCGAGGCCAAGCGCCTCAAACATCGAAGCCGGGACTTCGCACTGATTGAGGGCCAACTCTACAAGAAGGGGGTCAGTCAGCCAATGCTTAAATGCGTCACCGAAACCGAAGGCGTCCAGATCCTACGCGAAGTCCACAGTGGTACCTGCGGCTCACACGCAGGGCCAAGGGCCCTAGCTGCTAAGGTGATCCGCCAAGGTTTTTACTGGCCCACAATGATCTACGCCGCAAATCAGGTCACAAGGTCCTGCGAAGCCTGCCAGAAGTTTTCCCCTCGATCAGGCAGCCCCTCTCAATTTACAAAGCTGATCGCCCACACATGGCCTCTCCAGCGCTGGGGCCTAGACATTGTCGGGCCCCTGCCCACGGCTCAGGGGAACCTTAAGTTTGCCTTCGTCACTATCGAGTACTTCACCAAATGGATTGAGGCAAGGGCTGTTTCCACAATAACATCAAAGACTGCCCAAAAATTCTTTTGGCAAAACATTGTTTGCCGCTTCGGAGTACCGTCCGAACTAACAGTTGACAACGGCAAGCAGTTTGACAGCCAAGACTTCAAGGACTTTTGCTTCTCCATTGGCACCAAGCTTGCCTTCGCCTCAGTCTATCACCCGCAGTCCAACGGAGTTGTGGAACGCGCCAATGGAAAAATCTTCACAGCTGTCAAAAAGATGCTCCTTGACGAAAAAAGGGCAGGTGGACCGATTTATTACCCGAGGCGGTCTGGGCGCTAAACACGACTGAATGCAGGGCGACCGGGTTCACTCCTTTCCGCCTTCTATATGGATCGGAGGCCATGACCCCACAAGAAATAAAGCATGGGTCCCCGCGAACAGTTCCGTCAGCCGTCCCCGACGTGGACGAGCCCACTTCGAAGGATCTCATCGATGGAGACCGAGTCTTCGCCTTACAGGCTCTAAATAAATACCAAGCCCAGACAAAAGCATGGCGTGACCACGTAGTCATCCCGAGGGAATTCAGCGAAGGGGACCTCGTACTCGTCTGAACAGCTCAGACAGAGTCCAGGGGCAAGCTGGAGCCCAAGTGGGAGGGCCCCTTCATTGTCAAGACGAAAGCTTCCCCCAGCGCTTACAGGCTCGCAACGCCAAACGGCGAAGACCTGGAGCACTCCTGGAACATCGACAATCTCCGCAAATTTTTTGTTTGACTCATCAGGGCCGATTCGCCCTTGTAATTCGCAAAAACAATTTTATTCTGGCCCGCACTCTTTTCCTCCCGGGGGGTGAGGTTTTTAACGAGGCGGAGCCATGTAATATACAAGTGAAAAATCCCCCGCAAAAACATGCATCGAGAAAAGACCGCGACGACGGTCTTCGACATTCGACCAACACAAAGTCACCGTGAGGCTCAGCGCTAGCCACCCTCGCGTGCGACAACTCCATGCAGAAGTCGCCTAAGGGTGCAGCCGGATCAACACAACAAGTGTGAAAAACCGAAGTCTACCGCGAAGACTATCCGTGCAGAAGTCGCCTAAGGGTGCAGCCGGACTAGCACAACAAGTGCGAAAAACCGAAGTCTACCGCGAAGACTATCCGAGCAGAAGTCGCCTAAGGGTGTAGCCGGACTAGCACAACAAGTGCGAAAAACCGAAGTCGCCTAAGGGTGTAGCCGAACTAGCACAACAAGTGCGAAAAACCGAAGTCTACCGCGAAGACTATCCGAGCAGAAGTCACCTAAGGGTGCAGCCGGACTAGCACAACAAGTGCGAAAAATCGAAGCCTACCGCGAAGACTATCCGAGCAGAAGTCGCCTAAGGGTGCAGCCGGACTAGCACAACAAGTGCGAAAAACCGAAGTCTACCGCGAAGACTATCCGTGCCAAAGTCGCCTAAGGGTGCAGCCGGACTAGCACAACAAGTGCGAAAAACCGAAGTCTACCACGGAGGCTATCCGTGCAACAGTTGCCCGAAGGCACAGCCGGACGAAGCGTAACAAAAGCGAAAACGACCACACCAAACTGTCCGCGCAAAGACCGACTACATGCGCACCAGTCCAGCATAACAATTACACCAGACCAAGTACGTAACGCCTTTGCGGGCATAGCCGAATGTGCGAAGGCACACAACTTCATCATACAAGCCATTACACATGTACAAGCGAGGGCATCACACTCTACATCGGCTCAACCTTCGGAATAATTCCCATCTCCCTATAGTTAAATAACATTATCCTAAGCTCCTCACCCGCAAAAAGACTTCGCAATTCCCCCTCACCTGTACTCACGATGGCCGGCAAGGACAACAGTTCCTGTCGGCCAGCCCTACTCACACGAAGCCGACCGCCATCCACCCCACTCACTCTACGCTTCGCAACCGCCCTTCACCGCCTACGCCCAATACTCGGCCCAGGCACATCTTCTGCATCCGCAGCGTGCGGTGAAGCCTCCGCCGCTGCCACATCCAAGGCCGCGAAGTAGTCCAAGTCCTCATCCGACGACTCCTCAGTCCACTCAACCGAGCTCCCAGAGTCACCAAAATCAGAAAACTTAGATGCAGACCCATCCGATTTATTACCATCATCCACGGTCGAAGCCGCCAAAAAATTAGTAGTGGCGGTTGCGTGCGCAGGCCCAAAATCTTGAACCTGCGCAGCAACCAAGATTCAGCAACATATCCAAAATTCCCTAACTACCCACACCCACTACGCCACCTGCGAAGACCCAGCCATCGCGGGAGCCTCCGCTGTCGCCTCCGCTGCCACCGTCACAGGATCCTCAGCCCTCGGCGCAGCAGTTGGCGGCGGGCCTCCGCCGGCCGCAGCGGCCGCGGGGGCATCAGGAGCGCCTTCGGCGGTCTCCGGGGGCGGGCCTCCGTCGGCCGCAGCGGCTGCGGGGGCATCAGGAGCGCCTTCGGCGGTTTCCGGGGGCGGCTCCAGGGCGGCCTCGGACACAGCCGCCGCCGGGTTCGACTCCGGGTCAGGCAGCGCGCTGTTCAAAGCACCAAAGTCATTCACCCTCTCGCCACGCGCCGCTTGAGACACAGCACACAAATTCAGCAAATCCATACATAGCCCACATCCAACAAACACCAAACAAAAGCCAAGCATTACCTGACCCCTCGCCGTCTCGGCCCGCTCCCTGACCACCTCTCGACCGTGGGGGCCCCACATCCGGTCGTAGAGGGCTCCGGCGGATTCCTTCACTATAGGGTCCTCAACCTTATAGATATCCCGCTCGAAATCCTCATCAGCTTGGTCAAAGACCTCATAGTGACGGCACCCTTCGCGAGAGAGCGCGTTCATCGCCCCCTCGCAGGTGACCAGGGAGGCATAAGACATGAACCCCTCCACGATGGTGGGGAGCGCCTGCAACTCCTCCTGCACCCACTCCAGGCAGCGAAGTCCGGGCTCTCGGTCCGGCACTTCGAAGTCAGCGGTCCGCGCGCCCAGCTCATGGTACGAATCCATAAGCTGTTTGCGTGTCCGCTCAGCCTCCGTGCGCGTCGCGGCCTCGGCCCTCTCCACACGGCTCTGCAGGGCGTTGAGACGCTCCTCCAACTGCTCAGCGCGCTCCCTGGCAAGGCTGCCCTCCACCCGTGCCAAATTGGCCTCCGCCTGCGCAGCCTGCGCCTTGGCGAGGGCCTCATTGGCCTCCCTTCTCTCCTCCGCCAGTTGGCACTGGAGGTCAGTCTTCTCCCCCTCCAGTGCGGCCACCTTGTCCGCCAGCTTGCGGCACTTACTGTCGGCTGCCGACTTTTCCCGGACGGCGTCAGCATGTTGCGTCCGAAGTCTTTCGACTTCGACAGACACAACTGCCGTGAGGGCCCCCGACGCCGCGCGGTCTACGAAGTCAGCCGCCTTCAAAACACACGTAAGACCACAACCCCAACGAAAAAAAACGAAGTCTAGCTCAAAGTACCTGACTTAGCGCCTCCTTCATCTCCTTCAGTCGGTGGGACACAGCGCCCGCCTCGTCCCTCACAGCAGTGAGTGTCGGCATCTCGCCGCCGGCACTAAGAGCACCACCCTTCGCCTTTGGCACTACGGCAGCCGCCGTGGTCGCCGCGGCAGGCGGAACAACGACAAGTTGGCCTTCGTCCGACCCTGCAACGTATCAACAAATTACAAAAAAAAGAATGAAAATCGAGCCAACGGCTTACCAACAAGATAGTCGTCCACGCTAATGTCGGTGGCGAAGTCGGCGACGCGCTTGCCCGACGGCAGCAACTCTCGGGCCGCCTTCGCGGCCTCCGGCACCCTGCCAGACGCTGGTGCAGCCTTCGGAGACTTGGAACCACCGGCGGCAGCCGCAGCCTCCGGCGCCTTGCCGGATGCAGGGACGGCCGACTTCGCCGCCAGTGGCGGCTTGCCTCCGCCGGGGGCAGCAGCCTTCGCAGCCCCCCGCTGCCTCTTCGGCCTGGCTTCATGAAGCCTGACGACCGCCTGGTGCTTCTGTGCAGCTCCCTGGCGATCCTTGTCCATCACTGCCGACACAACAGCAGCAATATTCCGCCCGTAAGGAAACACTTTCCATTCACGAACCATGCGAGATGTAAAAAAGTCTTCGCCAGCCGCGCGGGGGATAGGAACATTCTTAGGCCACCAACCCCCGGGAACCCTCAGCATACGCGCCGAAGACTCCCGGAGCTCGGGCGAAGACATCCTTCCCCCTGGGGCTGCGCATGTCCTCATCAATTCTCTAGCAAAACCATCGGAAACCCCAAGTCCTCCCACAACAGTACCTAGTTTCCACTTCTTAGAGGATGGGGCGGCCGCCGGCGCGGGGTCGTCTCCAGACTCTACCACCGGTTTCTTCCCGCGACGATCCACATCGTCTTGGCCGGGATAACCGCCATATGACAGACGATTCAACTCAAAAACCCTGTTCAAGCGGTCATTCGACCCACGAATATCCTAGCTACGCTGGCCCTCTGTCCTCGGCACGTACCGACCAACGATCCGCACCGCCCCATCCTTTGCTTCACGCACAAAGGCGGCCGGATCGCGGCTATGCAGATCAACCGCGAAGGTAGGACTTCGCACCAGCTTCCCACCATGGGAAGGCATCTGGCGAGGGCACACTTCACCCAACGCCCAGCCATGCGCCAAAGGCCATACCCCGTACGCCACAAATTCCTCAACCAAATCACGCCCGCTGCTCAGGCCGGCGGCGCACCGAAGGGCCCCTTCGTCCACATCATCCTCCGCCACTTCAAAAGGCGGGTATGCTGAGTAAAGATGCGAGCACATCTCGGACACGGGGAGCCCCGGATGGTCTTCGACTGTACCCTCTGCGACGTAAAACCAAAACTCATGCCAATTGCCCCACTTGTTGCGGGCGCAAGGAACCAACTCAACTACTTCCATCGTGGTCTTGCCGGTCTTCGGCGTAAATGTACAGGACCCAAACTGGGCAACTTCATCTCCAATCATCCTCTTCTGCCAGTGCAGGCAATAGTACTTCGCGAAGACTTCGACTGATGGCTGTCCGCCATACGAAATCGTCGCCCAGACATACTTCGACAGAGCCACCACGGCATTCGGAGTCAACTGATGGATCTGAACATTAAATCTGCGCAGGACTTCTCCGACAAATCGGTGCGCAGGCAGGCGGAGACCAGCGGAGAAGAACGCCTCGAACACAACCAACTCGTCCTCCGGCTCGAGGACTTCCTCCGTCCCCGGGACACGAGCGACTCCGCCGCCAAAGTAACCCAGCCGCTGCATATCTTGCACGCGGACCGACGACATCCGCGACACACTAAAATCCACCGTATCACCGGCGCGCAACTCCTCCGCCGCCACAGTACTCAGCGTTTCCACAGACGACGCGTCGGCCGGCGGCGTAGCGGCAGCAGAAGAAGAAGAGGTCGGCATCGGTACGTACCATCGGTGGTGGCGGGCGGTTTGCTTCACTCGAGCCAGATCTCCAGCGAACAAGAGCAAGGAGGGCAGACGAGCAGCAAGACGGTGGAAAAGGCGGCTAGGGTTTTCATGGAGCGCGGAAGGATAAAGTTCAAAACGCGCCGCCCCCCGCCCCCTTTTATACACAGGGCGCGGCGCTTCGGGAAACCCGCAGTCCAACAGTACGGTGTCAATCAACGGTCATGTCAAAAACCCCCGCGGAACCACTTCGAGCGAGGGCAGCGTCTCCACCATCTAGCGACGTCTTCGGCACCAGATGACTTAGTCGAACTGGTCCCTCGGAGGGCAAATGTTGGGGCGAAGGCGAAGACGCCACCCTTCGCTCGTGGCCTTCGCCGTGGTCGTTGGTCCAACGGAGACAAGACAACGGGCAAGGACACCCTTCGCTCCATACGACATCGGACGAAGACTTATGACGAGGTCATCCCACCGTGCGGCCTCGTCCAGCATGGAGGCCCACGTGTGATTCGGCCCATTGTAACAGGCCCTGCGTGGCCGCTGCGTGTTACGGGCCTAATCTGTAAAGGCGCCTCTATATTTACAATCTGTAACCCCGCTTTATGGGAATATTTTGGGGATAACCTAGGTGTCTGAGGGCACATGTGTCCTTAACACAAGACGCTGGGCACTTAGATACCTATAAATACCCCCGCACAGTGCCCTTGAGAGGCTAGATTAACAGAGCTATTGCCATCTTGCGCGAGAACCCTGTTTGCGTCTCTACACACCCCCGTTGGATCCCCTTGCGGCAGAGAGCAAGTTCCAACAGACTTCACTATACTGGGTACCCTGTTGTACTTGAAGGGTATAGTGATTCCAACTGGATCTCAGATGTAGTTTAGATCAAGGCCATAAGTGGATATATATTCACCGTTGGTGGGGCTGCAGTTTCTTAGAGGTCTCGTAAGTAGACTATCTTAACAAAGTATACTATGGAGGTGGAACTTGTAGCACTTGAGTCAGCCACTACTAAGGTAGAGTGGTTGAAAGAGCTCTTGATGGACTTGCCAATAGTTTTGATAAAATGGTACCATTCATTCTTTTGCATTGTGATAATCAAAGCGTGATCACAATTGTAGGTAATGCAAAGGAAAATGCAAAGTTCTCAAGACATGTGAAACAACGAATGAAATTAGTAAGGCATTTGAGAAATACTAGAGAGATCGCCGTAGAGTATATTAATATTGCTCGAAACTTGGTAGACCATGTGTTGTGATTGATGAAGCATCAAGGGAGATGTGATTGAAGACCACGTGATGTTATCATATAGTGGTAACCCAATCTATGTGATCGAAGATCCCATCAATTAGTAATTGGAAAGAACAAATTATTTTGTATAACAAGGGAGTACATTATTTTACTCGTTTCCCGCTGGAAGATGCGTACTCTTGGTACTGCAAGGGTGGTTGAAAGAACTCTACCCCTTATTTAGACTCTTCCATTTGGGAAAAAAACTATCTGTTTGGGTCCTCCCACCAACTGAACTAACCCTCATAGGCAGGAACATGGGTGCTACTGGTATGCAATGTGTTTCTACCCATGTTGCAGTCATAAAAGAATGTGTGGCTCCAGTATCAAACAACACATTTGCAGGATGAGATTCGACTAAGAACGTACCTAGTGCCACTCCTGGGGTCTCCTAAACTGTGTCGGTCTCCAGGTGGTTCACCTTTCCATACTGAGTACGCGGTTGGCCACGGTTGCATGCTCCCTGCTGAGGTGCATTCTGTTTTGCTAGGGCTTTAGGAGCTGACAGCTACTGAGCCATCTTCTTCGGACACTGCATCGCCCAGTGGCCTTGCTCTCCACAATGGAAACATCCTTGGCCTCCTCCTTGCACTGGGGCAGGAAGGCGAGGTGTCTAACTATTCTGCCTATGGTATTGATTTCCTCCTCATTGATTGTTCTGACGGTACTGTTGTGGCTGCTGATACTGCCTCTGTGTCTACTGCTGATTTTGACGTTGATTCTGTTGCTGATAGCCTTGCGAGTGACCATGTCTGAACTGATGAGATGAGTTGCCTGAGAAATGGGGGCGACTGTTGCTCCCAGGCTAATGTCCACTTATCTTGCGCTCCTGATCTTCCATCTCCTTGTGCTTCCTCTCAGTCATGATCGCTCTATCGATGAGATGTTGGAAGGTAGGGAAGGTGTGATTCACCAGCTGGTAATACAAGGGAGCAAGCAAACCTCTTAGGAATCAGTACTACCTCTTCGCATCAACGTTTATGTCTTCGGCTGCGTAGCGAGACAACTGCAGAAATTTGTCTCGGTACTCACTGACGAACATGGGTCCTTGCTTCAGTGTCAGGAACTCTTCCTTCATCACTATCACCAGACCCTCTGGAACATGATATCGGTGGAAAGTTTCTCTGAATTCCTCCCGGGTGATAGCTTCAGGGTCGGCATGGGTGGCGAGATAGGACTCCCACCAGGACTGAGCTGCTCCCCTTAGCAGACGAGGACCATAAAAAACCTTCTCTCTGTCATTGTATTGGGCGGTGTACAGCTCACGCTCCACTATGCGTAGCCAGTCTTCGGCGTCCATGGGGTCAGCAGAGTGAGCGAAGACAGGGGGATGACCTCTCATGAACTCTGCACGCTTATCCCTTGGCATCTGAGGCATCTACACGCCGTGCAACATCCTACATGGCTGCCTCTGCAGTGTCCCTCTCAGAGATATAATAATGCTCCAAGCAGACCTCTGCACCTCGGATGTCATCCTCTGGTCGGCGCACCAAGAAGGTAGCCTCCCAGCGGTCCGACTATGTCCCACGACTGTGCTTGTAGACTACACAAAGGTACTCGATCGACCATGTGTGTCTATCCATAGCCCGGCACAACAAAGTGTCGAGGGCGTCGTGAAAGTGACAACTACGAGCGGCGTAATGAGTGATGGGTCGAGCGATCCATCCTTCTGGCTGAAAGGGAAATGTGCCCTTGGGCCATTTCTAAGTATTTTGGTGATTGAGTGCCAACACATGTGTTTAATTGTGAATTTATGTACATGGATGAACAAGGTGCAAATCATGAAGTAAAGGTATGTTTCTAAGCCTTAGTACATTGGTTTTGTGTACTAATATATTTGTCTAAGTGTTAGAAACAGAAAGAAGAAGAAAAGAAAAGAGGAGACAAAGACTTGGCTGTGTGCAGCCAAGACTCAGTTCGGTCTGGAGCACCGGACTGTCCGGTGTGCACCGGACAGTGTCCGGTGCGCCAGGCCGACTCGGCGCGAACTGGCCGCTCTCGGGAAATTGGCCGATGGCGTACGGCTAAAATTCACCGGACTGTCCGGTGTGCACCGGACTGTCCGGTGAGCCAACGGTCGGCCGGGCCAACCGTCGGCCGCGCAATCCGCGCGGGACACGTGGCGGAGCCAACGGTCGGAAGAAGGCACCGGACTGTCCGGTGTGCACCGGACATGTCCGGTGCGCCAACGGCTCCAGATCTTCCAACGGTCGGCAACGGTCGGAAGCGCCAGTTATGGAAACAAATCGGGCACCGGATAGTGTCCGGTGTGCACCGGACTGTCCGGTGCCCCCGACGACAGAAGGCAAGGATGGCCTTCCGGATTTGCTCTCAACGGCTCCTAGCTGCCTTGGGGCTATAAAAGGAGCCCCTAGGCGCATGGAGGAGATATACAAGCAACCTTTGAGCATTCTTGATCATCCACACTTAGTCTTTGCGCTTTCATTTGTGATTCTAAGTGATTCGAGCTCCGTTCTAGTGAGAACTTTGTGATACTCTTGTGAGCTCGAGTCTTGGCCGTGTGTGTGCGCATTTCGCTGTGGATTTGTGTGTGTTGCTTCCCTCCCTTACTCTGTGTTTCATTTGTGATCATATACTTGTAAGGGCAAGAGACTCCAATTTGTGGAGATTCCTTGCAAACGGGATAGTGAAAGGAACAACAAAACACCGTGGTATTCAAGTGGGTCTTTGGACCGCTTGAGAGGGGTTGATTGCAACCCTCGTCCGTTGGGACGCCACAACGTGGAGTAGGCAAGCGTTGGTCTTGGCCAAACCACGGGATAAAACCACTGTGTCACCTCTGTGCTTGATTTTCTTGTGGTACTGTGTTTTGTTGAGACTTCACCTTAGCCACTTGGCAATAATCGAGCTAACACTTAACAAGTTTTTGTGGCTTAAGTTTGAAGTTTTTACAGGATCACCTATTCACCCCCCCCCTCTAGGTGCTCTCAATTGGTATCGGAGCCGTTCTCTTCACAAAGGGACTAACCGCCCGAAGAGATGGATCCTAAGGGGAAGGGTATTGTGATCAATGACAGAGAGAAGGAATCCTTCGTCAACGAGCCGAAGGACGATAAGCCTACCGACTCCGGCTCGGGCCAAAGACGGAAGGAAGGGAAGAAGAAGAAGACAAGGCGCATCAAGGAGATCGTCTACTACGACAGTGACGAGTCTACTTCTTCCCAAAAGGACGACGACCACAACGACTACGAGAGAAGGAAACCGGTTAATTCGAACTTTTCTTTCGATTACTCTCGTATTCCGCAAAGTTCACATTCTCATTTGCTCTCCATTCCACTCGGCAAGCCCCCACACTTTGATGGAGAGGACTACGGATTTTGGAGCCACAAAATGCGTAGTCACCTATTCTCTCTCCATCCTAGTATATGGGAGATTGTAGAGAGTGGAATGCACTTTGATAGTTCGGATAGTCCCATGTTCATTAATGAACAAATTCATAAGAATGCACAAGCTACTACTGTTCTTCTAGCTTCTTTGTGCAGGGATGAATATCATAAAGTGAGCGGCTTGGATAACGCCAAGCAAATCTGGGACACCCTCAAGATTTCTCATGAGGGGAACGACGTCACCTTGCTCACCAAGATGGAGTTGGTGGAGGGTGAGCTTGGACGGTTCGCAATGATAAGGGGCGAGGAGCCGACGCAAACATACAACCGGCTCAAGACCCTTATCAACAAGATAAGGAGCTACGGAAGCACACGATGGACGGACCACGACGTCGTCCGCCTAATGCTCAGGTCATTTACCGTTCTTGATCCTCATTTGGTGAACAATATACGTGAAAATCCCAGGTACACCAAGATGTCGCCCGAAGAAGTTCTTGGGAAATTCGTTAGCGGGCGAATGATGATCAAGGAGGCAAGGTATGTGGACGACGCCTTGAATGGTCCTATCAACGAGCCGCAACCTCTTGCTCTCAAGGCAACACGAAGCAAGGAGGCGCTACCTAGCAAGGTGGCACAGATTGAGGCGGCCGGACTCAATGATGAAGAGATGGCTCTCATCATCAAGAGATTCAAGACGGCGCTAAATGGTCGCAAGGGGCAGCCAAGCAAGACCAAGACAAAGGGGAAGCGCTCATGCTTCAAATGCGGTAAGCTTGGTCATTTTATCGCTAACTGTCCCGATAATAAAAGTGACCAGGAAAAGGGGAACAAAAGAGAGAAGAAGAAGCAATACAAGAAGGCAAAGGGCGAGGCGCATCTAGGAAAGGAGTGGGACTCGGATTGCTCCTCCTCCGACTCCGACAATGAAGGACTCGCTGCTACTGCCTTCAACAAGTCTTCCCTCTTCCCCAACGAGCGTCTCACATGCCTTATGGCAAGGGAGAAGAAAGTGAGTACTCAAGACTCCACTTATGCTTCCTCTAGTGATAATGAATCTAGTGATGATGATGACATAGATTATTCATGCTTGTTCAAGGGCTTAGATAGATCTAAGATAGATAAAATCAATGAATTGATTGATGCATTGAATGAAAAGGATAGGCTTTTAGAAAAGCAGGAGGATTTATTGTATGATGAACATGATAAATTTGTAGAGGCACAAAAATCATATGCTTTAGAAGTAAAAAGAAATGAAATGCTTTCTTATGAACTATCTACTTGTCATGAAACCATTTCTACGTTACAAGGTGTTAACAATGATTTAAATGCTAAGTTAGAAGTAGCAAATAAATCTAATTCTTGTGTAGAACATGTTATGATCTGCACTAGGTGTAAGGATTTTGATGTTAATGCCTGTAGTGAACACCTAGTTTTAATTTCCAAATTAAATGAGGAATTGGCTAGTCTTAATGCCCAACTTAAGACTAGCAAAAGTGAAGTTGATAAGATAAAATTTGCAAGGGATGCCTACACGGTTGGTAGACACCCCTCAATTAAGGATGGTCTTGGCTTCAAGAAAGAGGCCAAGAACTTAACAAGCCATAAGGCTCCCATCTTCGTCAAGGAGAAAGGGAAGGCCCCTATGGCTAGTAGTGCTAAAAACAACCATGCTTTCTTGTATCATGATAGGAGAAATGCTAGAAATGCTTATAATGATTTTGATTCACATGTTTATGATTCTCATGCCATGTTTGCTTCTAGTTCTTCTTATAAGCATGATAGAGATATGTGTAGAAGAAATGTTGTACATATGCCTAGGAGAAATATTGCTCATGTGCCTAGAAAGAATGTTATTCATGCTCCTAGGAAAGTAGTGAACGAACCTTCTATAATTTATTGTGCTTTAAACACTTCCTTTGCTATTTGTAAAAAGGATAGGAAAATAGTTGCTAGGAAGTTAGGGGCAAAATGCAAGGGAGACAGGACTTGCATTTGGGTCCCTAAGGACATTTGTGCTAACCTTGCAGGACCCAACATGAGTTGGGTACCTAAGACCCAAGCCTAAATTTGCCTTGCAGGTTTATGCATCCGGGGGTTCAAGCTGGATTATCGACAGCGGATGCACAAACCATATGACGGGGGAGAAGAAGATGTTCACCTCCTACGTCAAAAATAAGGATTCCCAAGATTCAATTATATTCGGTGATGGGAATCAAGGCAAGGTAAAAGGGTTAGGTAAAATTGCAATTTCTAATGAGCACTCAATTTCAAATGTGTTTCTAGTTGAGTCTCTTGGTTACAACTTGCTATCTGTTAGTCAACTATGCAACATGGGATATAATTGCCTTTTTACTAATGTAGATGTGTCTGTCTTTAGAAGATGTGATGGTTCACTAGCTTTTAAGGGTGTACTAGACGGCAAGCTTTACTTAGTTGATTTTGCAAAAGAAGAGGCCGGTCTAGATGCATGCTTAATGGCTAAGACTTGCATGGGCTGGCTGTGGCATCGCCGCTTAGCACATGTGGGGATGAAGAACCTCCACAAGCTTCTAAAGGGAGAACACGTGATAGGTCTAACAAATGTTTATTTCGAAAAAGATAGACCTTGTGCAGCTTGTCAGGCAGGTAAACAAGTGGGAGGAGCACATCACAGCAAGAATGTGATGACCACGTCAAGACCTCTGGAGCTGCTGCATATGGACCTCTTCGGACCCGTCGCCTATCTAAGCATAGGAGGAAGTAAGTATGGTCTAGTTATTGTTGATGACTTTTCCCGCTTCACTTGGGTGTTCTTTTTGCAGGATAAGTCTGAAACCCAAGGGACCCTCAAGCGCTTCCTCAGGAGAGCTCAAAATGAGTTTGAGCTCAAGGTGAAGAAGATTAGGAGCGACAACGGGTCCGAGTTCAAGAACCTACAAGTGGAGGAGTTTCTTGAGGAGGAAGGAATCAAGCACGAGTTCTCCGCTCCCTACACACCACAGCAAAATGGTGTGGTAGAGAGGAAGAACAGGACGCTAATCGATATGGCGAGGACGATGCTTGGAGAGTTGAAGACCCCCGAGTGCTTTTGGTCGGAAGCCGTGAACACGGCTTGCCACGCCATCAACAGGGTCTACCTTCACCGCCTCCTCAAGAAGACGTCATATGAGCTACTAACCGGTAACAAACCCAATGTATCTTACTTTCGTGTTTTTGGGAGCAAGTGCTACATTCTAGTGAAGAAGGGTAGAAATTCTAAGTTTGCTCCCAAAGCTGTAGAAGGGTTTTTATTAGGTTATGATTCAAATACAAAGGCGTATAGGGTCTTCAACAAATCATCGGGTTTGGTTGAAGTCTCTAGCGACGTTGTATTTGATGAGACTAATGGCTCTCCAAGAGAGCAAGTTGTTGATTGTGATGATGTAGATGAAGAAGCTGTTCCAACGGCCGCTATACGAACCATGGCGATTGGAGACGTTCGGCCACAGGAACAAGATGAACGAGACCAACCTTCTTCCTCAACAACGGCGCATCCCCCAACTCAAGACGATGAACAGGTTCATCAAAAGGAGGCGTGTGATCAAGGGGGAGTACAAGATGATCATGTGATGGAGGAAGAAGCGCAACCGGCACATCCAACCCAAGTTCGAGCGATGATTCAAAGGGATCATCCCGTCGACCAAATTCTGGGTGACATTAGCAAGGGAGTAACTACTCGGTCTCGACTAGTTAATTTTTGTGAACATTACTCTTTTGTCTCCTCTATTGAGCCTTTCAGGGTAGAGGAGGCCTTGCTAGATCCGGATTGGGTGTTGGCCATGCAGGAGGAACTTAACAACTTCAAGCGCAATGAAGTTTGGACGCTGGTGCCTCGTCCCAAGCAAAATGTTGTGGGAACCAAGTGGGTTTTCCGCAACAAACAGGACGAGCACGAGGTGGTGACGAGGAACAAGGCTCGACTTGTGGCAAAAGGTTATGCCCAAGTCGCAGGTTTGGACTTTGAGGAGACTTTTGCTCCTGTGGCTAGGCTAGAATCTATTCGTATTTTGCTAGCATATGCCGCTCACCATTCTTTCAGGTTGTACCAAATGGATGTGAAGAGCGCTTTCCTCAACGGGCCAATAAAGGAGGAGGTGTACGTAGAGCAACCCCCTGGCTTCGAGGATGAACGGTACCCCGACCACGTGTGTAAGCTCTCTAAGGCGCTCTATGGACTTAAACAAGCCCCAAGAGCATGGTATGAATGCCTTAGAGATTTCTTAATTGCTAATGCTTTCAAGGTTGGGAAAGCCGATCCAACTCTTTTCACTAAGACTTGTGATGGTGATTTGTTTGTGTGCCAAATTTATGTCGATGACATAATATTTGGTTCTACTAATCAAAAGTCTTGTGAAGAGTTTAGCAGGGTGATGACGCAGAAATTCGAGATGTCGATGATGGGCGAGTTGAACTACTTCCTTGGGTTCCAAGTGAAGCAACTCAAGGACGGCACCTTCATCTCCCAAATGAAGTACACGCAAGATCTGCTAAAGCGGTTTGGGATGAAGGACGCCAAGCCCGCAAAGACGCCGATGGGAACCGACGGACACACCGACCTCAACAAAGGAGGTAAGTCCGTTGATCAAAAAGCATACCGGTCAATGATAGGGTCTTTACTTTATTTATGTGCTAGTAGACCGGATATTATGCTTAGCGTATGCATGTGTGCTAGATTTCAATCCGATCCTAAGGAGTGTCACTTGGTGGCGGTGAAGCGAATCCTTAGATATTTAGTCGCTACGCCTTGCTTCGGGATCTGGTATCCAAAGGGGTCTAACTTTGACTTGATTGGGTACTCAGATTCCGACTATGCTGGATGTAAGGTCGATAGGAAGAGTACATCGGGGACGTGCCAATTCTTAGGAAGGTCCCTGGTGTCATGGAACTCTAAGAAACAAACATCCGTTGCCCTATCCACCGCTGAGGCCGAGTACGTTGCAGCAGGACAGTGTTGTGCGCAACTACTTTGGATGAGGCAAACCCTCAGGGACTTTGGCTACAATCTGAGCAAAGTCCCACTCCTATGTGACAATGAGAGTGCTATCCGAATAGCGGAAAATCCTGTTGAGCACAGCCGCACAAAGCACATTGACATCCGGCATCACTTTTTGAGAGACCACCAGCAAAAGGGAGATATCGAAGTGTTTTATGTTAGCACCGAGAACCAGCTAGCCGATATCTTTACCAAGCCTTTAGATGAGAAGACCTTTTGCAGGCTGCGTAGTGAGCTAAATGTCTTAGATTCGCGGAACTTGGATTGAATTATAGCATACATGTATTTATGCCTTTGATCATGTTCATTCTGCATTTTGTTGCTTATTATGGTGCTCAAGTTGTACAAACACTCCCTGGACCTCACAAGTCCGTTGCAAAGTGATGCACATGTTTAGGGGGAGATGTGTTACAACTTGACCCTTTAAGACTAACCATATGTTTGAGTTTGCTTGTTTTAGTCACAAAGGAGAATTGAAAGGGAAAAGGTGGACTTGGACCATGAAAGACTTCCACTGCACTCCGATGAGGGGTAACTTATTCCAAGTTCATCTCATGAACTCTTGTTGCCATTTGCTCTTAATTGAAGATTTTTGGTGAGGCAATGGGGTTAAAGGGCCAAGATTGATTCCGTTTTGGTGCTTCATGCCAAAGGGGGAGAAAATAAAGGCCAAAGCAATAAATGGATCAGCTACCACTTGAGAAATTTAAAAAAGCAATAAATGGATCAGCTACCACTTGAGAAATTTAAAAATAGTAGAGTAGAGTTTTTGGTTTGTCAAAACCCTTTTTGTCTCTTTTGGCTTCTTGTGGGGAGAAGTAGCAATTATGGGAAAAAGGGGGAGTTTTTGAAATCTTTGATCAATCTCTTTTGGAATAACTCTCTTTATGCCTCAACATGTGTGTTTGACTTAGAGATAGAGATTTGAGTTTGATTTGCAAAAACAAACCAAGTGGTGGCAAAGGATGATCCATATATGCCAAAATTGAATCAAAATAAATTTGAGTTTTAATTTGAAGTAAGTTTGCACTTGTTCTAGTTGCTTTATGTTGTGTTGGCATAAATCACCAAAAAGGGGGAGATTGAAAGGGAAATGTGCCCTTGGGCCATTTCTAAGTATTTTGGTGATTGAGTGCCAACACATGTGTTTAATTGTGAATTTATGTACATGGATGAACAAGGTGCAAATCATGAAGTAAAGGTATGTTTCTAAGCCTTAGTACATTGGTTTTGTGTACTAATATATTTGTCTAAGTGTTAGAAACAGAAAGAAGAAGAAAAGAAAAGAGGAGACAAAGACTTGGCTGTGTGCAGCCAAGACTCAGTTCGGTCTGGAGCACCGGACTGTCCGGTGTGCACCGGACAGTGTCCGGTGCGCCAGGCCGACTCGGCGCGAACTGGCCGCTCTCGGGAAATTGGCCGACGGCGTACGGCTAAAATTCACCGGACTGTCCGGTGTGCACCGGACTGTCCGGTGAGCCAACGGTCGGCCGCGCAATCCGCGCGGGACACGTGGCGGAGCCAACGGTCGGAAGAAGGCACCGGACTGTCCGGTGCGCCAACGGCTCCAGATCTTCCAACAGTCGGCAACGGTCGGAAGCGCCAGTTATGGAAACAAATCGGGCACCGGACAGTGTCCGGTGTGCACCGGACTGTCCGGTGCCCCCGACGACAGAAGGCAAGGATGGCCTTCCGGATTTGCTCTCAACGGCTCCTAGCTGCCTTGGGGCTATAAAAGGAGCCCCTAGGCGCATGGAGGAGATATACAAGCAACCTTTGAGCATTCTTGATCATCCACACTTAGTCTTTGCGCTTTCATTTGTGATTCTAAGTGATTCGAGCTCCGTTCTAGTGAGAACTTTGTGATACTCTTGTGAGCTCGAGTCTTGGCCGTGTGTGTGCGCATTTCGCTGTGGATTTGTGTGTGTTGCTTCCCTCCCTTACTCTGTGTTTCATTTGTGATCATATACTTGTAAGGGCAAGAGACTCCAATTTGTGGAGATTCCTTGCAAACGGGATAGTGAAAGGAACAACAAAACACCGTGGTATTCAAGTGGGTCTTTGGACCGCTTGAGAGGGGTTGATTGCAACCCTCGTCCGTTGGGACGCCACAACGTGGAGTAGGCAAGCGTTGGTCTTGGCCGAACCACGGGATAAAACCACTGTGTCACCTCTGTGCTTGATTTTCTTGTGGTACTGTGTTTTGTTGAGACTTCACCTTAGCCACTTGGCAATAATCGAGCTAACACTTAACAAGTTTTTGTGGCTTAAGTTTGAAGTTTTTACAGGATCACCTATTCACCCCCCCCCCTCTAGGTGCTCTCACTGGCTCCTGCTCCTCAAAAAGCGTGGTGATGTGGCTTGAGCTTCCACCATCGCTGTCTCCATCGAGATCTCCTCCAACAGCTCCTCCTGCAGTCGGGATGCCCTGGATGGTGCAGGGGGCACCTCCAGTGGGGGCATAGGGGAGAGACGCCTCGCAAACTCCACATCCTGCTATGGCGGGGAAGAAGAATCCTGCTACTCCATCTCCTGTCGCTGACGTTCCTGATCCTCAAGGAAGCGGTAGTGCATCCTCTCCAAGCGACTCGACTAAGCGGTAAAGCGGACGCTCCGCAAGACAAGAGGGTAGGAAAGGAATCACTGATTTATGTATTGTGTGTCTAAGGCGAGCTATCTATGAAAGACACCGTAAGCATAAGGATAAGATTAGAGCTAATATGACCAACAAGTAAACCATAAACATATTAGTAAACAAAATAAAATAAGATTTTATCATGGTATAATATATACAAAGTGAAGCATAGGGTTGGTCTTGACGACTGAATTTTGAAGTGACGCCAAAGATCAAGGTGAGAATAAGGGTCCATAATCCTTAGAACAGTCATTCTACTCTAGGTTAGCGGTCCTACAGTCAGCAAGGCTCTGATATCACTTATGTCACACCCGATTTTGGAAGGTAAACCGAATGCGAACCATGTACGTGCCAGGATCAGAAATTCATGTACACATCAATAATATAATTGGACATCATCACACAATGCTCAAAATAATAGCGGAAATAAGTATAACTTTATTACATCATGATGTCCAAAACATCCACATAGTCATAAACTTAAACATAAATCAAAGTGTTGAACGAAACATAGTAAGATAAGGCCTTCAAAGGCAGCCGACTAGGGTTTGCCGCTAGTCTAGTTTAGAATTCTTCAAAGTCCTGAAACTCCTGGAAATCCTCATTTCCTTCATCTTCTCCGAAGCAATGGTTGCAATAGGGACAACCTGGTGTTTGGTGTTTAAGCAAGGGTGAGTACACACCAACGTACTCAGCAAATGTTCCGTTTGGTTGAAGTGGACTACCTATATGTGGGGTTAAGCTCAAAGTAGTTGCTTTTAGTTGGTAAGATATTTATCATTAATAGAAGCCAAGTTTTAGCATTAAAACCTAAGTTGATATTCCCAAAAGAGAGCACTTCCTCAAAGAGAAAAGTACCAAATATCATAAGTATAGCCATCATCATTAAACCATCAACATAAATGAATCCAGAGTATCTCTAATCAAAGAGGATCCCAAGGCTGCTCTTAACTATGAGCACCGCGGATATACCAGTTTCTAACACTTTACCCACGAGTCGTGATCCCTTTCCAGCCTGGGTTTGCAAGATCCGATCTTCACTACCGAGGTGAATGGCTAGGGATTCACTATGTAGCCTTTATAAAGATTCTCCTAGTGTGTAGCTTCCCGTTTGGTTTCACAGTCGTACAAATACAGTACTCCTCCCTAAGGTGGGTGACTAACAAAACCAAATCGAATGAACCTCGACACTCATCCTTAGCAGAGCAAGCACTATGCCCCAGCCGCATTGATGGCACAACAACGAAGCAAACTACACCCCCAGGTTCCTCCAATTAATCAGCTAAGGGCGTCCCATTCCACCCTCATGGTTGTACTGTTGTCCTGGGTGGTCTCTCAACGAACAGGTCCTTACGGAGAGGCACTCGAAAAACCGCCCGAGCCCCCTAAAATGTCACAAGTTCATAATAATAATCACAATAAATCATAGTATCATAAAGTAATTCTCATCATGTTCGTTGATTTGGGTAAAGCACTAGCATGTAGTTGATTATAATAACCTAGCCCAAAAAGGTAATCAAGGACAGGATAAATAGAAAGCTAGTCAATCCTTAGGTTATTCATAGTATGCGAGGCAATGAATTATAAAGTAAATAGGACATAATAGGTTAAAGGACACTCTCCTTCACCAAATTGTTGCTGCTCAAGGGCTTCTTCTATAACTTCCTCGGACTCCACGAACGGAACGTTATCTAAGTGAGTGCGAACATATATTCAACATTTTTGAAACAGAAAGGAACAATACACCATACAAGGGAAAACATGTGCAATACAAAATAATGCTTACTTCTAATGTCACACGAGAAAAAGGAACACTGAGATCAAAGTAACGATCGAGAAGTTATTGTCCCTACATTATACAAGTATGAAATAGAACATTTAATTCGACATACTCGCGTTATTCGACATTTATTAAATGCAAATAGAGCTATCGCCTAGTTTTAATTAATCTACTACGCTAACATCTTTCAGTTGAGTAAGTAATTTAAATAATATAAGCGACTCTAAGCGAGATGAATTAACAACGCGAGACAAAATACGCTACGCGCGAAACACCACGACAGCACGCGCACATCATGAGTACGGCGCACGGGTCGACACGACACGCGAGAACTGATAAATAGTTATCACGTTTAACCTAAACAAATATTCATAAAGAATATTTCAGTTAAGGTTAACCATGTTGGTGTTGATTTATAAATGCGCAAATCGAAACCCTAAATAAGATTTAAATTGGAACGTCATTCTAGTAACCATCGGTCAAACAAACGTTTAAATAAATTAAATAACAGATGCAGCAGTGGAGAATAATATTTCTAACATGTAGACAATTTTAATACGAATCTAACACAGCGTGAACGGAGTGAATCGGATTTAAAACGTAAAAGTTCTCGCGGTTTTAAATTGAAATAAATTTCTGCGTACAGTTTTAAAATTTCCGAGGGTCCTATTCGCAAAACAACCTTCTTCTTCCTCTCTCCATCTCCTTCCTCTCAACCATAGAAGGGAAGGTGAGGGGGGAGAGGGAGGGCTAGCTAGGGCGGGCGTGGCACACGGCACGGGGCGCGAGCGGGCTCGTGGGCAGGCGTGGGCCGCATCGGCCGCTGCCGCCGAGAGGGAAGGGGGCTGCGTGCAGGGGGAGCGCAAGGGAGGGCAGTGAGGGAAGGGAGAGGGAGGCCCTGCGCGAATGGGAAATGCAGAAACAAGGAAACACTAGGTGCAACAATGGTGGAGTGCTCACAGGAAAAGACGACCTCGCCGGATCCGAGGACAAATTCGCCGACTAAGGACGAACCGTCGGTCGGATCGACGAATCGAAGGCACCGAAACGAAGCTCTCAACGAGACAAACACAATGGTACCCTCGGATCCGGCGACGACGCACGGATCGAAAGTAATTCCTCACCGGAGTCATCACAAGAGTTGGAACCGTCCCAAACTTCGGCGAACAATTCCGGGAATTTTGGATCTAGACTGGGATAGGGTTTCGAAATTCAGAAATGGTTTGACGAGAGGATTTCAGCCATATATTTATTGCTAGGCTTCAAAGATATTTTGTTTTTCGTAATTATCCCATTTTTAAAATTAAAGTAATTTTAGAAAAGTTTGAAATCGTTTTTAATATCCGAAAATTATCTTGAATGCTCCAACAATTCTAGGAAAATTCTAAGATATGACTTGGCACCCAATGAACTCAAAAAAAATATTTACATCTTTTAAAAAAGTTTTAAGTACCTCAAATAAATGGATTTTGAATTTTAGAAAATAGAAAAATGTTTTAAAAATGAAAATTTACGAGAAACTTCTACAAGACATATTAGCATGTTTCAAACACCTTTTGCACTTAGAAACACTATGCAACAACATGAATGCAACAACCATGACACTTCTAGGGCTCATGCCAACATAGAACAGAATAACTCTCTATTGTTTTAATAAAAGGAAAAGAAAGGTGAAGAAAGAAAAGGGTAACACCTAAATTTTGAGTACAGAGCAAGGGAATTTTTATACCCCAAAATTCAAGGTGTTACATACTTACATTGGCTTTGGTGGGGATTGTTGAAATTAGACCCTCTAGTGTGTGGCCCAATTCAATAAGGAAGCAAAGGTGGTGTGTAGAGATAGTGTGTGGCCCATATTTCTCATCTAGGTAGAAGAGAACCAACTTATATGTGGAAGTGTTCCCTACTCTTCACATGAGACAAATAAAGGGCTATGGAGGTTGCCACACACGCTCGCTCGCGTTTCGCGTTTTTTCATGTTATTTATCGTGTGACTTGCGACGATTTGCGAACGCGTCGTGACGTGTTCTAAATGACAGTTTAATTTTTGTTTTTTGTTTATTTGGTTATTATACACCACACCTAGACTGCCACGTCAATCGGGAGTAATAGGCACACACATTATGTACGAGATCTTCGGGCGATTGCATGTAGAGAGATTCCAGGGGATGGTTTCTAGAATTTAGCATATCGAATCAAGGAGGTTGCGGCGGCCCCTCTATAAAGAACGGACGTCCTTCAGTCGGAGTACAGACGCGTTGTAACACCCTGAATTTGGGGGTATAATTTTTTTTTGGATCATCCAAATTCAGGTGTTACTCTTCTCTATCTCACTCTAGTTTCTCTCTCTCTCTAGTTTTCTCTCTCTCTTTCTCTTTCAATTAGAGTTAGTTGTTTTAGTGAGGGATTATTTGTTTTATTTTGCCCAAAACATATGAGTCATGGAATGTTGCATCATATTGAGCCTAAATATTCTTTGAATTGTTGCACATATTTGATTTGGTTTGAATTTGAAACTTGAATTGAATTTGAATTGAAAACCCTAGAGAAAATAAATAGAAAAGCAATTAGAAATTCCAGGAAAAAGGAAAAGCTAATTCGGCCTAAGGCAGCCCACTTAGCCCAGCCCCCGTGCGCGCGCCCGCGCACCCTCTCTGCCTGACAGGCGAGTCCCGCCTGTCGGTGCCAACCCGAGCGCGCTTCTCTCCCTCTCTCTCTCTATGTGTCCCGTGGGCCAGACCTATCGGCGCTAGTTCTCTCGCGTGCGCCCGCTCTCCCTCTCTCTGCCCCACCGTCCCCACCTGTCAGCTCGTCTCTAACCTCTCGCCCACGATCTCCCACCGTGGACGCACCCACGACCGCGCGTTCTACGGCCACGTCCGAGCCCTCGCACCCCTTTTGAGCTCTGCGCACTACTCGCACACCTCCCCTCGCCCATTTGCGCCCTCTGCCAGACTCGCTCGCCCTCTCTCTTGCTCTGCCCACGCGTGCAGAGAGCCCTGCCACCGCCCGCCGCCGACCGCCGCATGTTCTGCGACCACCGTCTCATTCGCGCCCTGTCCAGTGCCACGGTGAGCTCCGCCTCACTGTCAGCTACTCGGGACACCCTTCGGTGTGCCCCTTCCCTCCCTGGTTCAGCCGGCCCGCGCTCACCGGAGTCGTTCTCGCGCAGCCGGAGCTCCGCCACCGTCGCTCGTCGCGTCCCTGCGCCACCATCGTTGCCCCGTGACTCCACCACTTCCCCTCGAGGTGAGAAACCTGTCTGCACCCCTAATTTCCTGTGTACTGCCCTGTTGTTCTTGCGATTGCTCGCCGGAGCAATCCAGCGTCGCCGTTAGTCTGCCTCGCCGCGTGCAGCGCCCTCTGATGCTCCCGCGCCGGCGTGGTGCCCTCGACTGAGTCCGCCAGATCACCCTGAACATGCCTGAACCACCCCCAAGCCTCTGGAGCCCTGCCGTGGCTAGGCTTCTCGTCTCCAATGAGCTCCCGCCGCGGGATCGAGCGGCGCCACCGCGCCCAAGTCCGCCCCTTGCCGTTAGATCTCGGCCGTCCACCCGAGATCGAGCGGTTTAGACTTAAACCGAGCGGTTCTGATCGTAGCCCTCCGATCCAGATCCAATCGTCTCTCCCCTCTCCCCCTCACCCATGTCTCTGCCCCTGGGCCCGGTCGGTCAGCCCGCCCTGACTCGCTGGCACCCTGACACCGCTTGTCAGCCTCGTCCGCACGCGCGCCCGCGTGATCTAACTTGGGCCATTGATGTCTGATCCGACGGCTGAGATTACCTCGTAACCCTTCGCGTGGTTGTTTTGCTTAAGAAACCCCCTGGTTTTAGGAAATCAACCCGCCGTCCTCTGTTTTAGCGCATAGGTCCCTGGTTTCTTTAGAATAGCCCCCTGGACTTTTATTTAATCACAGATTTAGCCTTAATTTGATATTTCAAACTTCAAAATTTGTTTATTTCATATCTTTTTCATATGAACTCCAAATTTAGTGGTTCAAATTGCAAAATGTTCACAAGATTATTCTTTGTCCAAATAAAATACGACCAACTGTAATATGTATACTTTAAATTTTACACTTAGAATATAAATTAAAGTACATGTTGATTTATTTATTTAATGAAATGAATAAAAGGAGAATCCTAGGAGTTAAAATATATTTAATTTTTGTGAGATTAGTGTTATGCATTTCATGGATTCATTTTTGGTTTAACCTTTAGACCCTAATGTGAATTAGGTATGTAATTATGGATAATATTTTAAGGATAATCAAATTCCTAAATGAGAGTAGTTCATCTTATAATGTAATCTTTTCCTTGTTTAATTATTACTCTATCTTTTTAGGTTATGTTTCAACACTTAGAGAGTAATCAATTCCCCCCCCCAATTAAGATTGGTTCATTTTATAACTTGACCTCATTCCCCTATACTTAATACTATACCCTTTTGAGTTGTGTGCCAATGTTTGTACATGTTTGATGTGATGTTCATTTTTTACCTTCCAAATGTATTGAATGTATGCTTGATTTACTTAGACAACGAGCAGCTCGTGGTTCCTAAGTGTGTTGCCGAAGATCCCTCTGAGCAACAACCTGGTGAAGGCAAGTGTCCTCAGACCTATTATGTCCTACTTTACTTTATAATTCACTGTCCCGCATTACATTATTGAAAGTTAAGGATTGCCTAGTCTATATTTACCTTTTTGGGTTAATCATGGTTAGCTTATGCTATTGCTTTAATTTAATCAATGAACATGATGTGATCTTTTATGATACGATGATGTTATCCCGATGAGGTTCTTGTGATTACTTTAGGGGGCTCAGGCTGTTTCTTGAGTGCCTCTCCGTAAGGGCCTGTTTGGGGAGTGACAACCCGGGATAACAGTGCAAGCATGAGCGTGGAATGGGACGCCCTTAGCTGATTAATTAGAGGAACCAGAGGAATAGTTGGCTTCGCCGTAGGGCCGTCAATGGGGTCCGGGCATAGTACTTGCTCTGCCGAGGCTGGTTGCAGAGGTTCTTTGATTTGGTTTTGTTAGTCACCCTTCCTCTGGAGAGATGTACTGTGTTTATCAAACTAGAGAAACCTAACGAGCGACTATATCCTCTGGGAAATCTTTGTAAAGGCTACGTAGTGAGACCCTGCTAGGTCACCTTGGTAGTGATCATTGGGGAGGCTAGAACCCCGGGCAGAATAGGAATCACGGCTTGTGGGTAAAGTGTGCAACCTCTGTAGAGTCTTAGAAACTGGTATATCAGCCGTGCTCACAGTTATGAGCAGCCTTGGGATCCTCTTCGATTAGAAGAACTTTGGTTACTTTTATGATGATGATGATTAGCAATGGTGATTATAATTCTGATCTCTGGTATTTCCTCTTAGAGGGAGTGCTTCTGGGTAATAACTGGGTTATTACTAAAACTTGGCTCTACTTATAGTAATAAAACTTGACCAACTAAAAGCAACGGCTTAACCTTAACTCCACATACAGCTAGTCCACTTTAGCCAAACGGGACATTTGTTGAGTACGTTGATGTGTACTCACCCTTGCTTTACAAACCACCCCCCAGGTTGTCCCCACTGTTCTCAGTGCTCAGAAGGTGAAGCTGGTAACATGGAGGACTTTGAGGAGTTCCAGGACTACGACAAGTTCTAGTTTACTTTAGTGGCAAACCCCCAGTCAGCTGCCTGTGTAGGCTTACATCCTACGTTTCATTACTCCACACTTTGATGTTAATGTTAAACACTATGGATATGTAATAGACTCTGTGGATGTCTCAGACATCTTGATGTAACTAAGTACCTTTCCGCTATTTAATTCAAGCACTGTGTGATGATGTCCAATTATGTAATCGCTGTGTACGTGAGTTCTGATCCTAGCACGTACATGGTTCGCATTCGGTTTACCTTCCAAAACCGGGTGTGACATAAGTGGTATCAAAGCCTTGCTGACTGTAGGACCGCTAACCTAGACTAGAATGGTCGACCTAAGGACTATAGACCCTTACTCTTACCTTAACCTTAGTGTCTTCTGAAAATTTGGTCATCTTGACCAACTTTATATTATTTACTTATCTCAAAAGTTTTGTCTCACTTCTCTTTGTGTTTACTTTCTGTTCTCATAGTTCTACTCTTACTCTTGTGCTTACGATGTCTTTTGTAGATGGCCCGTATCAGGTGTACTGCACATAAGTCTGTGATCCCCTTTTTGCCTTCTCGACTGGCAGAGCGTCCCCTGCATCGCATGGTGTCAGGTCAGTCTAGTCACCTGGAGAGACTGCATCGTCGCCTGCACGAGGAGCAGGAGCGCCAACACCAGGAGCAGGAGCAGGAGCAGCAGGACTCCTCCTTCTCGCCTCAACGGGAGGTGGAGTCTGAGAGGTCGCCTTCCCCTGCACCTCAGCCAAAGATGCCCCCTGCACCACCACAGGGCATCCCGGCTGCTGGAGGAGACCTTGACGAAGATGGACACGGCGACGACGCCGGTGGCAGTTCGAGCCACAACATGAAGCGCTCGGAGGAGCCGGAGCCGGACGGATGGATCGCTAGACCCATCACTCGTGATGCCGCTCGCGGGTGTCACTTCCACGACGCTCTCGATACCCTGTTGCGTCGGGCCTTCAACCGACACACTTGGTCTATCGAGTATCGTTGTGTAGTCTACCAGCATCGTCGTGGGCTATACCCGGACTAGTGGGAGGCTACTTGCTTGGTGCGCCATCTGGATGATGATCTCCAGGGTACAGAGGCCTTCTCAGAGCACTATTCTATCACTGAGAGGGACACTGTCGAGGCAGCCATGCAGGATGCAGCACGACAGGCACTTTCTCAGTATTGCTTGTTGTTCAGCGAGGTAGCTGATGGCCTTGACCTGAAGTACGACCCTCGCCGTTCGACCGGCAGTGCTGGAGGCGTGATTTTCTTGCCAGTTGGTGAGGAAAATTCCAGGCTGAGCAGCATGGTCAACCTAGCCACCGTGCTCAACACAGAGTTGTACCACGCCCTTGACGAGTTGGGCAAGGTTCTGGCGGAGGTTGCGGAACTGTGTGTTGAATGCACGACATGCCACTATTTTGATGGTGGTTCTCTCGCCCCTATAGGGATTCAGCACCCTTACCGTTCATCGCCCCGTGGTCGCTTCGACTATGGTACCCTAGACTGTAGGACCCGCATAGATTTAGATCCATAGATTGATGGAGTCGGAGTCTGTAATAATGCTTAATTCAGTGTCTTAGTCTAGTCAGTCTTAGTTAGAGTTAGTTTGGTTCCCTTTTGTTGGATGCTTGTCATGATGAACATGTAATGAAGTTGGATCTTTGTAATGATTGTCACCAAAGTGTGGGTATCCCCTACAACTTGGTGTAGTTATTAATAAAGTCAGTTATTTAGTTGGGTAATCCATTTATTTCCACTTTCCTCTTTATCTGAGAAGTTGTCAGTGAAGATGATCAATTGTTCAGTGCTTTGAAGATTTTCATATATCTTTTCTTATGCTGAAAGACTGCAGAGTTAGATCTGATATGTGTATGGTTTCTACAGATGTCTGAGAATAGGCGCAGAGGTGCGAGGCATGCTCAGCCAGAGCAACAGGCACCCCAGGAGGAGGCAGCTCCGCAGTAGCATTTGCCACCGCCACCCTCGATGACCATTGAGCAGATGTTTTTGATGCAAACTCAGACAGTTCAGGCAATTGGTCAGACTTTAGCAGTGATGCAGCAGGTGCAGCAGCAGCCACCACCACCTCAGCCTCCAGTGAAAGTTCAGATGCCACAAGTGCCCAGGGAAAAGCGGGCAGAGTTCATGAGGGGCCATCCCCTTGTCTTTGCCCACTCTGCTGATCCCATGGTCGCGGAAGATTGGCTGCATATTGTGGAGCGTGAGTTGCACACTGCCCAGTGCAACGATCGTGAGAAGGTATTGTATGGTCCCCGACTACTGAGGGGAGCAGCCCAGTCTTGGTGGGAGTCTTACCTCGCCATCTATGCCAACCCTGAAGCCATTACTTGGGAGGAGTTCAGGGACAACTTCCGTCGCTACCATGTGCCCGAGGGACTGATGATAGTGAGGAAGGAGAAGTTTCTCGCCCTGAAGCAAGGTCCCCTGTCCGTCAGTAGTACAGGGATAAGTTTTTGCAGTTGTCTCGCTACGCCCCAGAAGATGTCAACACAGATGCCAAGCGACAGTACCACTTTCTGAGAGGATTGGTTGATCCCCTCCACTATCAGCTCATGAACCACACTTTCCCCACCTTCCAGCATTTGATTGACAGAGCGATCATGACATAAAGGAAGCGTCGGGAGATGGAGGATAGGAAGCACAAGATTGGTGGACCTCAGGCCGGGAGTAGCAGTCGTCCCCGCTACTCGGGCAACTCACCACAGCAATTCAAGCAAGGTCACTGACACCAGCATGCACGTCAGCACCAGCACTAGTACCAGAGGCAGTTTCCTCAGCAACAGCAGCAACAGTACCTTCAGAACACTCAGCCGGGAAGAAATCAGTTCCAGCGTCAGAACAACTAGGCAACTCGTCTCCCTGCCCCAGCAACCAACCAGAATGGCCAAGCAGCCGCAGCACAAGTAGGAGGTCGTGCATGCTTCTACTGTGGAGAACAAAATCACTGGGCGAAGAACTGCCCCAAGAAAGCAGCCCAGCAACTGCCAGCAGTCAATGCCCCAGCAAGACAAGGAGCACCACAGCAAGCACCAGGAGCCCGTGGTCAGGCCTACAACCGTGGAAAGGTGAACCACCTGGAGACCGAAGCAATCCAGGATGCTCAGGACGTGGCAGTAGGTATGTTTCCAGTCGAATCCTACCCAACAAAAGTACTATTTGATACTGGTGCCACATATTCTTTTGTTTCTGCATCTTGGGTAGAATCATATAACATCCCCATAGAACCAATGATCCCACCTTTGAGAGTTAATTCAGTTGGGGGAAAAGTTCAGTCCGATAGGATTTGTCTGAATCTAAGGATTGAAATAAGGGGGATAGACTTCCCCACTAGCCTTGTAGTAATGGAACTCAAGGGTTAGATGTCATCCTAGGGATGAATTGGCTATACATAAATCAAGCCACTGTCAGTTGTGACAAGAGAACAATTAAGTTGGTGTCCCCATCCAGAAAGGAAGTAGTAACCAAGCTGTACTTACCTGAACTAGAAGAAGGAGCCTGTCACCATTTATCAGTAGATGACAAGGAGTCCAATCTAATTGAAGCAATTAGGGTAGTGTCAGAATTTCCCGATGTATTCCCTGAAGAGTTACCAGACATGCCACCTGAAAGGAAAGTTGAATTTGCCATAGAGCTTATCCCAGGCACCGCCCCTATTTACAAGAGAGCCAATCGAGTGTCCGGACCAGAGTTGGTGGAACTCAAGAAGCAAATCGATGAGTTGTTAGAGAAAGGTTATATCAGACCAAGCACCTCACCTTGGGCAGCCCCAGTATTGTTTGTGGAGAAGAAGGATGGCACGGAGAGGACGTTCATTGATTACAGAGCCCTAAATGAAGTCACTGTCAAGAACAAGTACCCCCTGCCTCAAATTGAAGACTTATTTGATCAGTTGAGAGGAGCTAGTGTGTTCTCAAAGATAGATCTAAGGTCAGGCTACCATCAGCTCAGAATCCGACCCTCAGACATACCGAAGACAACATTCATCACCAAGTATGGGCTATATGAGTTCATGGTTATGTCATTCGGATTGACGAATGCGCTAGCTTACTTCATGTATCTGATGAACAGCGTGGTCATGGACTACCTCGACAAGTTTGTAGTAGTGTTCATTGATGATATTCTTGTATATTCCCAGAATGAGCAAGAGCATGAGGAACATTTGAGGAAAGTACTTCAGAGGCTACGAGATTGCCAGTTGTATGCCAAGCTTAGCAAGTGTGAGTTCTGGATTAGCGAAGGTCTATTCTTGGGTCATATTATAAACCAAGATGGACTAGCTGTGGATCCAAAGAAGGTAGCAGCGATTCTGGACTAGAAAGCACCAAAAGATGTCCAAGGAATCAAGAGTTTCATTGGGATGGCCGGTTATTATCGGCGCTTCATTGAAGGTTTCTCCAAGATTGCCAGACCAATGACAGCCTTGTTAGCAAAGAAGGTTGAGTTCAAGTGGACCCCAGCGTGCCAAAAATCATTTGAAACGTTGAAGCAAAAGTTGACAACAGCACCGGTGTTGGTTCTGCCAGATGTTCACAAGCCATTCTCAGTATACGGTGATGCTTCATACACCGGACTTGGATGTGTGTTAATGCAGGAAGGGAAAGTAGTGGCATACTCGTCCCGACAATTGAAAGTTCACGAGAGGAATTACCGCACTCATGATCTGGAGCTAGCAGCAGTGGTTCATGCACTGAAGACCTGGAGACATTATCTTTATGGGCAGAAGTGTGATATCTACATGGACCACAAGAGCCTCAAGTACATATTCACTCAGTCAGAGTTAAACATGAGGCAGCGAAGATTGCTAGAATTGATCAAAGACTATGAGCTGGAGATTCATTATCACCCAGGCAAAGCAAATGTGGTTGCAGATGCTCTTAGCAGGAAGAGTCAAGTCAATATGTTGGCCGGTCACCCGATGCCGTTTGAGCTAGTGAAGGAATTCGATAGGTTGAGCCTCGGATTTCTGAACAACACTCAGGGAGTGGCAATTGAGCTAGAGCCCACCCTAGAGCAAGATATCAGAAAAGGTCAGAAGGATGATGAGAAGATCAACGGGATCTGGCAGTTAATCATAGATGGGAAAGGTCCAGATTTCCATGAAGAAGCAGAAGGAGTGGTATGGTTCAAGGATAGGCTGTGTGTTCCCGACATCACCTCGATCCGGGAACTGATCCTCAAGGAAGCTCATGAGACAACGTATTCTATACACCCTGGTAGCGAGAAAATGTACCAAGACCTGAAGAAGAGATTTTGGTGGTACGGTATGAAAAGAGAGATAGCAGAGTATGTGGCCAGATGCGACAGTTGTCAGAGGATCAAGGTAGAACATCAAAGACCCGCATGATTGTTGCAGCCGTTGCAGATTCCGCAGTGGAAATGGGATGAGATTGGGATGGACTTTATAGTTGGTTTGCCCCGCACTCGAGCCGGTTATGACTCCATCTGGGTAGTAGTGGATCATTTAACAAAGACGACGCATTTCATACCAGTCAAGACCACCTATAACAGTGCAGTGTTGGCAGGGTTATACATGTCTCAGATTGTGTGCTTGCATGGTATTCCAAAGAAGATAATATCGGATAGAGGCACCCAGTTTACCTCTCACTTTTGGCAGCAGCTACATGAAGCTTTGGGTACACACTTGAAATTCAGTTCAGCTTATCACCCGCAGATAGATGGTCAGACTAAGAGAACTAACCAGGTTCTTGAGGATATGTTGAGAGCTTGTGCTTTACAAGACAAGTTAGGTTGGGACAAGAGGCTACCGTATGCAGAATTCTCCTACAACAACAATTATCATGCTAGTCTGAAGATGTCACCATTCGAAGCACTCTATGGGAGGAATTGCAGAACTCCATTGCATTGGGACCAACCCGGCGAAAGACATGTATTCGGCCCGAAGATTTTGCTTGTAGCCGAAGAGAATATCAGGATGGTCCGGGAAAATCTAAAGGCAACGCAGTCCAGACAACGAAGCTATGCTGACACCAGAAGAAGAGAACTCAGTTTTGAAGTGGGAGACTATGTCTACTTGAAAGTGTCACCCATCAGAGGAACCAAAAGGTTTGGAGTCAAAGGCAAGCTAGCACCTTGCTATATCGGCCCGTATCAGATTCAGGCAAGACGTGGAGAAGTGGCTTATCAACTCAGCTTACCAGAGAACCTGTCCGTAGTGCATGATGTGTTTCACGTGTCTCAGTTGAAGAAATGCTTGCGGGTACCAGAAGAGTAGTTGCCAATGGAAGACCTAAAAGTTCAAGAGGATCTGACATACGATGAGAAGCCAACGCAAATTCTGGAGATAGCAGATCGAGTCACTTGGAGGAACACCATCGCGATGTGCAAAATCAGATGGGGCCATCACTCAGAAGAAGAAGCAACCTGGGAACGAGAAGATGATCTGAGAGTGAGAGCACCTAGAGGGGGGTGAATAGGTGATCCTGTAAAAACTTGAAACTTAATCCACAAAACTTGATTAGGAGTTAGCACAATTAAGCCAAGTAGCTAGAGAGGAGAGCTTGCACAACACGATAACCACAAAGAGATCAACACAGAGATGGCACAGTGGTTTATCCCGTGGTTCGGCCAAGTCCAACACTTGCCTACTCCACGTTGTGGCGTCCCAACGGACGAGGGATGCAATCAACCCCTTTCAAGCGGTCCAAAGACCCACTTGAATACCACGGTGTTTTGCTTTCACTTTACTATATCCCACTTGCGAGGAATCTCCACAACTTGGAGCCTCTCGCCCTTACACTTTGATGTTCACAAAGAAGCACGGAGTAAGGGAGGGATGAGCAACGCACACAAGACACGAAATCAGAGTACCAACACGCACACAAGTCACAACAAGAGCTCACAACACAACCCGGCGAGTTCACAACTCAAATGGAGCTCTAGTTGCTATCACAAAGAATCAAATGCGCGGAATCGAAGTCTTGGTGCTTAGGAATGCTTAGAGAATGCTTGGTGTTATCCTCCATGCGCCTAGGGGTCCCTTTTATAGCCCCCAAGGAAGCTAGGAGCCGTTGAGAGCATTCCAGGAAGGCAATTCTTGCCTTCTGTCGCCTGGCGCACCGGACAGTCCGATGCACCACCGGACACTGTCCGGTGCGGATTTCTTTCCTTCTTTGGCGAAGCCGACCGTTGGCGCTTTGGAGCCGTTGGCGCACCGGACACTGTCCGGTGCACACCGGACAGTCCGGTATCCCTTCTGACCGTTGGCACTTGCCACGCGTCGCGCGCGGATTCTGCGGCCGACCGTTGGCCCGGCTGGCTGTTGGCTCACCGGACAGTCCGGTGCACCATTGGACAGTCCGGTGATTTATAGCCGTACGCCGCCGTTGAAGTCCCGAGAGCAGCTAGTTCGCAGATGCCAGCCTGGCGCACCGAACTGAGCAGATTCTTGGCTGCTTCAAGCCACTCTTTTTCAATTGCATTTTCTCTGATTCTAACACTTAGACAAACATGTTAGTACACAAAAACCAATGTACTAAGTCTAGAATCATACCTTTGTATTGATTTGCACCTTATCCATCATTTGACATAGTTTATCACTTAAGCACTTGTGTTGGACACTAAATCACCAAAATACTTAGAAATGGCCCAAGGGCACATTTCCCTTTCAATCTCCCCCTTTTTGGTGATTTATGCCAACACAACATAAAGCAACTAAAAGAAGTGCAACATCAATTCAAATGAGAACACAAATTTGTTTTGAATCAAATTTGGCATATATGGATCATTCTTTGCCACCACTTGGTTTGTTTTTGCAAATCAACCTCAATTTCCTATCTCTAAGTCAAACACACTTGTTGAGACATAACAAGAGTTGTTCCAAGAGAAATTGATCAAAGATTTCAAAAACTCCCCCTTTTTCCCATAATTAAGCCTTCTCCCCACAAGAGACCAACTTGACAATAAGAGACAAACAAGAGTATTTTGACAAACAAAAACTCTAATTCTACTTTTTCAAAATTCTCAAGTGGTAGCTGATCCATATCTTGCTTTGGCCTTATTTTCTCCCCCTTTGGCATCAAGCACCAAAACAGGATCAATCTTGGCCCTTAAACCTCATTGCCTCACCAAAATCTTCAAATAAGAGTACAAAGGCAATAAGAATATGGAGATGAACTTGGAGTGAGTTACCCTCTCATCGGAGTGCAGTGGACGTCTTGCATGGTCCAAGTCCACCTTTTCCCTTTCAAACCTCCTTTGAGACTAAATTAAGCAAACTCAAGCACACAGTTAGTCTCAAAGGGTCAAGTTGTAGCACATCTCCCCCTAAATATGTGCATCACTTGCAAATGGACTTGTGAGGTCCGTGGAGTGCTTGTACAACTTGAGCACCATAAATAAACAACAAAATGTATTAAGGAACATGATCAAGGCATAAAACACATGTATGTTATAAATCAATCCAGGTTCCGCGAATCTAAGACATTTAGCTCACTACGCAGCTTGCAAAAGGTTGACTCATCTAGAGGCTTGGTAAAGATATCGGCTAGCTGGTTCTCGGTGCTTACATGAAACACTTCGATATCCCCCTTTTGTTGGTGGTCTCTCAAAAAGTGATGCCGGATGTCTATGTGCTTTGTGCGGCTGTGTTCAACAGGATTCTCCGCCATGCGGATAGCACTCTCATTATCACATAGGAGTGGGACTTTGCTCAGATTGTAGCCAAAGTCCCTGAGGGTTTGCCTCATCCAAAGTAGTTGCGCGCAACACTGTCCTACGGCAACGTACTCGGCCTCAGCGGTGGATAGGGCAACGGAAGTTTGTTTCTTAGAACTCCATGACACCAGGGACCTTCCTAAGAATTGGCACGTCCCCAATGTACTCTTCCTATCGACCTTACATCCAGCATAGTCGGAGTTTGAATATCCAATCAAGTCAAAGGTAGACCCCTTTGGATACCAGATCCCGAAGCAAGGCGTAGCGACTAAATATCTAAGAACTCGCTTCACAGCCACTAAGTGACACTCCCTTGGATCGGATTGAAATCTAGCACACATGCATACGCTAAGCATAATATCCGGTCTACTAGCACATAAATAAAGTAAAGACCCTATCATAGACCGGTATGCCTTTTGATCGACGGACTTACCTCCTTTGTTGAGGTCGGTGTGTCCGTCGGTTCCCATTGGAGTCTTTGCGGGCTTGGCGTCCTTCATCCCAAACCGTTTGATCAAGTCTTGCGTGTACTTCGTTTGGGAGATGAAGGTCCCATCCTTGAGTTGCCTCACTTGGAACCCAAGGAAATAGCTTAACTCGCCCATCATCGACATCTCAAACTTTTGAGTCATCACCCTGCTAAACTCTTCACAAGACTTTTGGTTAGTAGAACCAAATATTATGTCATCGACATATATTTGGCACACAAAAAGATCACCATCACATGTCTTAGTGAAAAGAGTTGGATCGGCTTTCCCAACCTTGAAAGCATTAGCAATTAAAAAGTCTCTAAGGCATTCATACCATGCTCTTGGGGCTTGCTTAAGTCCATAGAGCGCCTTAGAGAGCTTACACACGTGGTCGGGGTACCGTTCATCCTCAAAGCCAGGGGGTTGCTCCATGTACACCTCCTCCTTGATTGGCCCGTTGAGGAAAGCGCTCTTCACATCCATTTGGAACAACCTGAAAGAATGGTGAGCGGCATATGCTAGCAAAATACGAATGGGCTCTAGCCTAGCCACAGGATCAAAAGTCTCCTCAAAGTCCAAACCTGCGACTTGGGCATAACCTTTTGCCACAAGTCGTGCCTTGTTCCTTGTCACCACCCCGTGCTCGTCTTGTTTGTTGCGGAACACCCACTTGGTTCCCACAACATTTTTCTTGGGACGAGGCACCAGTGTCCAAACTTCATTTCTCTTGAAGTTGTTGAGCTCCTCCTGCATGGCCAACACCCAGTCTGGATCTAGCAAGGCCTCCTCTACCTTGAAAGGCTTAATAGAAGAGACAAAAGACTAATGCTCACAAAAATTAACTAATCGAGACCGAGTAGTTACTCCCTTGCTAATGTCACCCAAAATCTGGTCGACGGGATGATCCCTTTGAATCATCGCTCGGACTTGAGTTGGAGGTGCCGGTTGTGCTTCTTCCTCCATCACATGATCATCTTGTGCTCCCCCTTGATCATATGCCTCCTCTTGGTGAACCTGTTCATCGTCTTGATTTGGGGGATGCACCATTGTTGAGGAAGAAGGTTGATCTCGCTCATTTTGTTCCTGTGGCCGCACATCTCCAATCGCCATGGTGCGTATTGCGGCCGTTGGAACGTCTTCTTCATCTACATCATCAAGATCAACAACTTGCTCTTTTGGAGAGCCATTAGTCTCATCAAATACAACGTCGCTAGAGACTTCAACCAAACCCGATGATTTGTTGAAGACCCTATACGCCTTTGTATTTGAGTCATAACCTAACAAAAACCCTTCTACCGCTTTGGGAGCAAATTTGGAATTCCTACCCTTCTTCACTAGAATGTAGCATTTACTCCCAAAAACTCGGAAATACGAAACATTGGGTTTGTTACCGGTTAGTAGCTCATACGAAGTCTTCTTGAGGAGGCGATGAAGGTAGACCCGGTTGATGGCGTGGCAAGCCGAGTTCACGGCTTCCGACCAAAAGCGCTCGGGGGTCTTGAACTCTCCAAGCATCGTCCTTGCCATGTCTATAAGCGTCCTGTTCTTCCTCTCTACCACACCATTTTGCTGTGGTGTGTAGGGAGCGGAGAACTCGTGCTTGATTCCTTCCTCCTCAAGATACTCCTCCACTTGAAGGTTCTTGAACTCGGACCCATTGTCGCTCCTTATCTTCTTCACCTTGAGCTCAAACTTGTTTTGAGCTCTCCTTAGGAAGCGCTTGAGGGTCCCTTGGGTTTCAGATTATCCTGCAAAAAGAATACCCAAGTGAAGCGGGAAAAATCATCAATTATAACAAGGCCATACTTACTTCCTCCTATGCTTAGATAGGCGACGGGTCCGAAGAGGTCCATATGAAGTAACTCCAGGGGTCTTGATGTTGTCATCACATTTTTGGCATGATGAGAGCTTCCCACCTGTTTCCCTGCTTGACAAGCTGCACACGGTCTATCTTTTTCGAAAGTAACATTAGTTAGACCTATCATGTGTTCTCCCTTAAGAAGCTTGTGAAGGTTCTTCATCCCCACATGTGCTAAGCGGCGATGCCACAGCTAGCCCATGCTAGTCTTAGCAATTAAGCATGCATCTAGACCGGCCTCCTCTTTTGCAAGATCAACTAAATAGAGTTTGCCGTCTAATACACCCTTAAAAGCTAATGAACCATCACTTCTTCTAAAGACAGACACATCTACATTTGTGAATAGACAATTATATCCCATATTACATAATTGACTTACGGATAACAAATTATATCCAAGCGACTCTACTAAGAATACATTAGAAATAGAGTGCTCATTTGAGATTGCAATCTTGCCTAAGCCTTTAACCTTGCCTTGATTCCTGTCACCGAATATGATTGAATCTTGAGAATCTTTATTCTTTACGTAGGAGGTGAACATCTTCTTCTCCCCCGTCATGTGGTTTGTGCATCTGTTGTCGATGATCCAGCTTGATCCCCCGGATGCATAAACCTGCAAGGCAAATTTAGGCTTGGGTCTTAGGTACCCAACTCTTGTTGGGTCCTTCAAGGTTAGTGACAATATCCTTAGGGATCCAAATGCAAGTTTTATCTCCCTTGCATTTTGCCCCTAGTTTCCTAGCAATCACTTTCCTATCCTTTCTACAAATCGCAAATGAAGCATTGCCAGCATGATAAATTGTAGAAGGTTCATTTATTATTTTCCTAGAAACAACATTTTTTCTAGGCATGTGATTAATAGCATTTCTACTAGCTAAATTTCTATCATGCATAATAGAAGAGCTAGAAGCAATCATGGCATCAAAAGCATCATAACTTCTATAAACATTTCTAGAATGTCTCCTATCATGATACATGAAGGCATGGTTCTTTTGAGCACTACTAGCCATAGGGGCCTTCCCTTTCTCCTTGGCGGATATGGAAGCCTTATGGCTTGTTAAGTTCTTGACTTCCCTCTTGAAGCCAAGACCATCCTTAATTGAGGGGTGTCTACCAATTGTGTAGGCATCCCTTGCAAATTTTAGCTTGTCAAATTCACTCTTGCTAGTCTTAAGTTGGGCATTAAGACTAGCCACTTCATCATTTAATTTAGAAATGCAAACTAGGTGTTCACTACAAGCATCAACATTAATATCTTTGCACCTATTGCAAATCATAACATGTTCTACACAAGAGTTAGATTTATTTGCTACTTCTAGTTTAGCATTTAAATCATCATTAACACCTTTTAAAGTAGAAATGGTTTCATGACAAGTAGATAGTTCACAAGAAAGCATTTCATTCCTTTTAACTTCTAGAGCAAGAGAATTTTGTGCACTAACAAATTTATCATGCTCTTCATATAGAAGGTCCTCTTGTTTTTCTAGTAATCTATTCTTATCATTCAAAGCATCAATCAATTCATTAATCTTATCAATCTTAGTTCGATCTAAGCCCTTGAATAAGCATGAATAGTCTATTTCATCATCATCACTAGACTCATCCTCGCTTGAAGAAGCATAAGTAGTATTGTTTCGAGTACATACCTTCTTCTCCTTTGCCATGAGGCATGTGTGATGCTCGTTGGGGAAAAGGGATGACTTGTTGAAGGCGGTGGCGGCGAGTCCTTCGTTGTCGGAGTCGGACGAGGAGCAATTCGAATCCCACTCCTTTCCAAGATGTGCCTCGCCCTTCGCCTTCTTGTAGTTCTTCTTCTTTTCCCACTTTCCACTCTTCTTTTCTTGGTCACTATCATTATCGGGACAATTAGCGATAAAATGACCAATCTTACCACATTTGAAGCAGGAGCGCTTCCCCTTCGTCTTGTTCTTGTTGGGGTGCTCCTTGCGACCCTTTAGCGCCGTCTTGAACCGCTTGATGATAAGGGTCATTTCTTCCTCATTAAGCCCGACCGCCTCAACTTGCGCCACCTTGCTAGGTAGTGCCTCCTTGCTCCTTGTCGCTTTGAAAGCAACAATTTGAGGCTCGTGGATTGGGCCATTCAATGCATCATCCACGTATCTCGCCTCCTTGATCATCATCCGCCCGCTTACAAATTTCCCAAGAATTTCTTCGGGCGACATCTTGGTGTACCTAGGATTTTCACGAATATTGTTTACCAGATGTGGATCAAGTACAGTAAAGGACCTTAGCATTAGGCGGACGATGTCGTGGTCCGTCCATCGCGTGCTTCCATAGCTCCTTATTTTGTTGACGAGGGTCTTGAGCCTGTTGTACGTTTGAGTTGGCTCCTCCCCTCTTATCATCGCGAATCTCCCGAGTTCGCCTTCTACCAACTCCATCTTGGTGAGCATGGTGACATCGTTCCCCTCATGTGAGATCTTGAGGGTGTCCCAGATCTGCTTGGCATTGTCCAAGCCGCTCACCTTATGGTACTCGTCCCTGCACAATGAGGCTAACAACACAGTAGTAGCTTGTGCATTTTTATGAATCTATTCATTGATAAACAAAGGACTATCCGAGCTATCAAATTTTATTCCACTCTCTACTATTTCCCATATACTCGGATGGAGAGAGAACAAGTGACTACGCATTTTGTGACTCCAAAATCCGTAGTCCTCTCCATCAAAATGAGGAGGTTTACCAAGTGGAATGGATAGTAAATGAGCATTGGTACTTTGAGGAATACGAGAATAATCAAAAGAGAAGTTTGAATTAACCGTCTTCTTATTATCATAGACGTTGTCGTCGTCCTTTTGGGAAGAAGAGGATTCGTCGCTGTCGTAATAGACTATCTCTTTGATGCGCCTTGTTTTCTTCTTCCTCCCATCTTTTCTTTTGTGGCTCGAGCCAGAGTCAGTAGGCTTGTCCTCCTTTGGATCATTGACGAAGGACTCCTTCTCCTTATCGTTGACCACCATCCCCTTGCCCTTAGGATCCATCTCTTCGGGCGATTAGTCCCTTTCTTGAAGAGAACGGCTCTGATACCAATTGAGAGCACCTAGAGGGGGAGGGGTGAATAGGTGATCCTGTAAAAACTTGAAACTTAATCCACAAAACTTGATTAGGAGTTAGCACAATTAAGCCAAGTGGCTAGAGAGGAGAGCTTGCACAACACGATAACCACAAAGAGATCAACACAGAGATGGCATAGTGGTTTATCCCGTGGTTCGGCCAAGTCCAACACTTGCCTACTCCACGTTGTGGCGTCCCAACGGACGAGGATCGCAATCAACCCCTTTCAAGCGGTCCAAAGACCCACTTGAATACCACGGTGTTTTGCTTTCACTTTACTATATCCCACTTGCGAGGAATCTCCACAACTTGGAGCCTCTCGCCCTTACACTTTGATGTTCACAAAGAAGCACGAAGTAAGGGAGGGATGAGCAACGCACACAAGACACGAAATCAGAGTACCAACACGCACACAAGTCACAACAAGAGCTCACAACACAACCCGGCGAGTTCACAACTCCAATGGAGCTCTAGTTGCTATCACAAAGAATCAAATGCGCGGAATCGAAGTCTTGGTGCTTAGGAATGCTTAGAGAATGCTTGGTGTTATCATCCATGCGCCTAGGGGTCCCTTTTATAGCCCCAAGGCAGCTAGGAGCCGTTGAGAGCATTCCAGGAAGGCAATTCTTGCCTTCTGTCGCCTGGCGCACCGGACAGTCCGGTGCACCACCGGACACTGTCCGGTGCGGATTTCTTTCCTTCTTTGGCGAAGCCGACCATTGGCGCTTTGGAGCCGTTGGCGCACCGGACACTGTCCGGTGCACACCGGACAGTCTGGTGTCCCTTTCGACTGTTGGCACTTGCCACGCGTCGCTCGCGGATTCTGCGGCCGACCGTTGGCCCGGCTGGCTGTTGGCTCACCGGACAGTCCGGTGCACCACCGGACAGTCCAGTGATTTATAGCCGTACGCCGCCGTTGAAGTCTCGAGAGCAGCTAGTTCGCATATGCCAGCCTGGTGCACCGGACAGTCCGGTGCACCCAGACTGAGCAGACTCTTGGCTGTTTCGAGCCACTCTTTTTCAATTGCATTTTCTCTGATTCTAACACTTAGACAAACATGTTAGTACACAAAAACCAATGTACTATGTCTAGAATCATACCTTTGTATTGATTTGCACCTTATCCATCATTTGACATAGTTTATCACTTAAGCACTTGTGTTGGACACTAAATCACCAAAATACTTAGAAATGGCCCAAGGGCACATTTCCCTTTCAGAGAGCCAAGTACCCTGAACTCTTTGCTAGCCAGCCTTGAATCTCGAGGGCGAGATTCTTTTAAGGGGGATAGGTCTGTAACACCCTCAATTTGGGGGTATAAAATTTCTTTTTTATGACCATGCAAATTCAGGTGTTACTCTTCTCTATCTCACTCTAGTTTCTCTCTCTCTAGTTTTCTCTCTCTCTTTCTCTTTTAATTAGAGTTAGTTGTTTTAGTGAGGGATTATTTATTTTATTTTGCCCAAAACATATGAGTCATGGAATGTTGCATCATATTGAGCCTAAATATTCTTTGAATTGTTGCACATATTTGATTTGGTTTGAATTTGAAACTTGAATGGAATTTGAATTGAAAACCCTAGAGAAAATAAATAGAAAAGCAATTAGAAATTCTAGGAAAAAGGAAAAGCTAATTCGGCCCAAGGCAGCCCACTTAGCCCAGCCTGCGCGTGCTCGCACCCGCGCGCCCTCTCTGCCTGACAGGCGGGTCCCGCCTGTCGGCGCCAACCCGAGCGCGCTTCTCTCCCTCTCTCTCTTTGTCCCATGGGCTAGACCTGTCGGTGCTAGTTCTCTCGCGTGCACCCGCTCTCTCTCTCTGCTCGCCGTCCCTACCTGTCAGCTTGTCTCTAACCTCTCGCCCACGATCTCCCGCCGTGGACACGCCCACGACCGCGCTTTCTCCAGCCACGTCCGAGCCCCCGCGTCCCTTTTGAGCCCCGCGCACTGTTCGCCCACCTCCCCTCGCCCATTTCCGCCCTCTGCTAGACTCGCTCGCCCTCTCTCTCGCTCGCCCTCTCTCTCGCTCTGCCCACGCGTGCAGAGAGCCCCGCCACCGTCCGCCGCCGACCGCCGCCTTTTCTGTGGCCACCGTCGCATTCGTGCCCCGTCCAGTGCAACGGTGAGCTCCGCCTCACTGTCAGCTGCTCGGGACACCCTTCGGTGTGCCCCTTCCCTCCCTAGTTCAGCCGGCCCGCGCTCACCGGAGTGATTCTCGCGCAGCCGAAGCTCCACCACCGTCGCCCGTCGCGTCCCTGCGCCACCACCGTTGCCCCGTGACTCCATCACTTCCCCTCGAGGCGAGAACCCTGCCTGCACCCCTAATTTAATATGTACTGCCAGGTTGTTCGCGTGATTGCTCGCCGGTGCAATCCAGCGCCGCCGTTAGACCGCCTCGCCGTGTGCAGCGCCCTCTGGTGCTCCCGCGCCGGCGTGGTGCCCTCGGCTGAGTCCGCCAGATCACCCTGAACACGTCTAAACCACCCCCAAGCCTCTGGAGCCCTGCCGTGACCAGCCTCCTCGTCCCCGGCGAGCTCCCGCCGCGGGACCGAGCGGCGCCACCGCGCCCAAGTCCGCCCCTGCTGTTAGATCTCGGTCGTCCACCCGAGATCGGGCGGTTTAGACTTAAACCGAGCGGATCTGATCGTAGCCCTCCGATCCAGATCCAACCGTCTCTCCCCTCTCCCTCTCACCCGTGTCTCTGCCCCTGGGCCAGGCCGGTCAGCCCACCCTGACTCGCTGGCACCCTGGCCCCGCTTGTCAGTCGTGCCCGCGCGCCCGCGTGATCTAATCTAGGCCGCTGATGTCTGATCCGACGGTGAGGTTACCCCGTACCCCTTCGCGTGGTTGTTTTGCTTAAGAAACCCCCTGGTTTTAGGAAATCAACCTGTCGTCCTCTGTTTTAGCGCATAGGTCCCTGGTTTCTTTAGAATAGCCCCCTGGACTTTTATTTAATCACAGATTTAGCCCTAATTTCATATTTCAAACTTCAAAACTTGTTTATTTCATATCTTCTTCATATGAACTCCAGATTTAGTGGTTCAAATTGCAAAATGTTGACAAGATTATTCTCTGTCCAAATAAAATATGACCAACTGTAATCTGTATACTTTAATTTTTACACTTAGAATATAGAATTAAAGTATATGTTGATTTATTTATTTAATGAAATGAATAAAAGGAGAATCCTAGGAGTTAAAATATATTTATTTTTTGTGAGATTAGTGTTATGCATTTCATGGGTTCATTTTTGGTTTAACCTTTAGACCCTAATGTGATAAATAGAATTAGGTATGTAATTATGGATAATATTTAAAGGATAATCAAATTCCTAAATGAGAGTAGTTCATCTTATAATGTAATCTTTTCCTTGTTTAATTATTACTCTATCTTTTTAGGTTATGTTTCAACACTTAGAGAGTAATCAATTCCCCCCAATTAAGATTGGTTCATTTTATAACTTGACCTCATTCCCCTATACTTAATACTATACCCTTTTGAGTTGCGTGCCAATGTTTGTACATGTTTGATGTGATGTTCATTTTTACCTTCCAAATATATTGAATGTATGCTCGCTTTACTTAGACAACGAGCAGCTCGTGGTTCCTGAGTGTGTTGCCGAAGATCCCTCTGAGCAACGACCTGGTGAAGGCAAGTGTCCTCAGACCTATTATGTCCTACTTTACTTTATAATTCACTGTCCCGCATTATACTATTGAAACTTAAGGATTGACTAGTCTGTATTTACCTTACCCTTGTTTACCTTTTTGGATTAATCATGGTTAGCTTATGCTACTGCTTTAACTTAATCAATGAACATGATGTGATCTTTTATGATACGATGATGTTATCCCGATGAGGTTCTTATGATTACTTTAGGGGGCCAGGCTGTTTCCTGAGTGCCTCTCCGTAAGGACCTGTTTGGGGAGTGACAACCCGGGATAACAGTGCAACCATGAGGGTGGAATGGGACACCCTTAGCTGATTAATTAGATGAACCATAGGAGTAGTTGGCTTTGTTGTAAGGCTGTCAATGGGGTCCGGACACAGTACTTGCTCTGCCGAGGCTGGTTGCAGATGTTCTTTGATTTGGTTTTGTTAGTCACCCTTCCTCTGGGGAGATGTACTGTGTTTATCAAACTGGAGAAACCTAACGGGCGACTATAGCCTCTGGGAAATCTTTGTAAAGACTACGTAGTGAGACCTTGCTATGTCACCTTGGTAGTGATCAATGGGGAGGCTAGAACCCAGGGCATAATGGGAATCACGGTTTGTGGGTAAAGTGTGCAACCTTTGCAGAGTGTTAGAAACTGGTATATCAGCCGTGTTCACTGTTATGAGCAGCCTTGGGATCCTCTTCGATTAGAAAAAACTTTGGTTACTTTTATGATGATGATTAGCAATGGTGATTATAATTCTGATCTCTGGTATTTCCTCTTGGAGGGAGTGCTTCTGGGTAATAACTGGGTTATTACTAAAACTTGGCTCTACTTATAGTAATAAAACTTGACCAACTAAAAGCAACGGCTTAACCTTAACTCCACATAAAGTTAGTCCACTTTAGCCAAACGGGACATTTGCTGAGTACGTTGATGTGTACTCACTCTTGCTTTACAAACCACCCCACCCCAGGTTGTCCCCACTGTTCTCAGTGCTCAGGAGGTGAAGCTGGTAACATGGAGGACTTTGAGGAGTTCTAGGACTACGACGAGTTCTAGTTTACTTTAGTGGTAAACCCCCAGTCAGCTGCCTGTGTAGGCTTACACTCTACGTTTCGTTACTCCGCACTTTGATGTTAATGTTAAACACTATGGATATGTAATAGACTCTGTGGATGTCTCAGACATCTTGATGTAACTAAGTACCTTTCCGCTATTTAATTCAAGCACTGTGTGATGATGTCCAATTATGTAATCGCTGTGTACGTGAGTTCTGATCCTGGCACGTACATGGTTCGCATTCGGTTTACCTTCCAAAACCGGGTGTGACATGCGAATAGCAACCGACTCGTCCTCTTCTTCTCATTTCTCTGCGCCACCGCTTCTCTGCCATGCCGTCCCTTCGTCTGTCGTGCTGCAGATCAAGGGAGAGCGGTGTCTCCGAACCACCGCCAGCGTTTTGACGATCTCCACGGGTGCAGGTGAGTCAGGTTTCTGGGAAGTGCTTCGTGCACGTCCGCTCGGGTTCCTCTCCAACATTCTTGGAAATCATTGTAAGTAAATATGCATTTTTAATTTATTGCGATGACAGTCTTATGATTAGGTCCGTTGTCGATTCTTTTTTATGCGTTAATTTTATTGAGTTAGTTCAAATCTGTTCTATTCTAATGTCATGGATACTATCTGCCAGTAGCTCTGGGTTATACATTTTATGCTGCATTATTAAATTAATCTTAGGCCTTGTTAATTTTCCAATGGCCGCTAGAAATATGGAATAAAATACGAAAAAATAACCTCTCGATGGAGGAGGTCTCGGCGGCAGCCGGGGCAAGGGCGGGGCGGCACAGCCGACTAGGGCGCGGGCGATGCGGTGAAGGGAGTAGTAGTGACGACGCGGCAGCGTCGGGGAAGAAAGACCGAAAGAGAGAAGAAAGCTAGGAGTGGTTTAAATCTGTTTTTTTTCGGCGGCCAAGGTTCGGCCACCGAAAATAACTCTAGCCGTTGAAAATCGTCAGCAGTGCTGTTGTGCTCGCGACATCGTTTGCAACTTCTGGTGCCATGTTACCATGATCATATTTGTATATCGTGATAGCGTGTGGTACATGTAACGTATTACAATTACAACTTTTTTTATCTTGTAAAAATGCATTTTTATTGTACGCTTTTTTTGTGTTAGCCGCCATTACAACATATATATCACAATTATGTGTTGGTACATGAATAACACAAAATCAAAGTTAGGGTGACGTATTCATTATATGACTTGTTCAATTGTTATACTTTTGTGTACTATCTAACCACTTCATTACAAATATATCGTACCGTTTGATATTTGGAATAATTGTCAATATAGAGATTTAAAACATGACTTGTAAATAAAAAGTCTCGAAACATATTTGTCAATAAAATGTTTCCTTGATGTAATGGATCGGTGGCCGGCGCGGGGCCGCGTTCGTCAGTGGACTGCGGAGTGAGGACTGCCGGCTTCAGGACATCGCACGGCACGGGGCTGCGGACGTGCTCGCGGCTGGAATTGCGTGTTTCGTGTTATGGCCGATGATCCACGGACCACGGAAAAAGGAAGGGCCTCGCAACTTGGAAAAAAGGTATGATTTTTTTTAGAAAAAAACAAGAGTTTAGATTTATTTAAGGTAATACTTCCTAGCAAACAAAGCGAATACCGTGACATTGCCCTCGTATAGTCGTATTCTCTCCGGTCGAATCCTCTGTACGAGGACGTAGTTGTAGATGAGCTATTGACGACGTGTAGTATTTGTTTAGATTTGGCTCCGTATGTCACTGGCCGGACTGCAGGGAATATGTTTTTCTCTTGCTGTCATCATTTATTTATCGTTGCGGCACGCAGCAGCCTGGGCAGCCAAGCCCTTTCGTTCGCACTCGATACATTTCGTCAGCCCTCGGGTGGTCAGTCCATATAGCTAAGCCGCCTACCTCCCGCGAGCTCTGCGATATATATGCAAACCCAGCTTGCCGATACAGCGCACGCAGCCGCCAGGGGTCGTCTCAGCCAGCCCCAGCTAGCTCCAAGTCCAACACACCGTGCAGCTCGGCCGGCAAAAACTAGCTAAGCTAGCCAGTAGCCACCGTTTCGTTCCAGGCTCCAGTCTAGGGGCGCGCGACCACGACATGGGGTTGGGAGCTGTGGCTGCGAGCCGGGAGGATGAGGAGGCGAAGATGGAGGCCGGCGGCGACACCGCTGGCCAGAAGCTGGACGCCGGCGCGCTCTTCGTGCTCCAGTCCAAAGGTGATTTGCCGCGGCGCTTCTTTTGCTCCCGATCGCCATGCATATCTTTCCGTGTTGTTATGTTTCTTGAGCACGAGCAAGCTTTAGCTTCAACGGCGGTGGACGTCGGGGGCGGTTGTGTTTTTTTCCCTTGTTCTAAGTAAAGTAACAAGCAGAATAGCTGGAGGTTATTGCTAAACACGACCTTAGCTCAGCGCTTCTGCTTCGATCCATCTGGACATGATTGCGGTCCTAATTACTAAGAACTAGTCAGTAGTGAACCCACTCGGCACGGTTGCACGGTTGCATGCCGCAGCTACCTGTACGCGCTGTTGGCAAGATGAGAGAGAGAGAGAGATGGAGAAGACGGCGATTCAGCTATTTCCCTTTTCAATAAAAAGAAAAGAGAAGCAGAGGAAACCTCATTGATTGAATGGTGCCTGGCAGATGCCCTGGCCAGCTGATGCTACTGTTCCTCCTCTGACCACAGACCGCCTCCTGATCAGCAAGAGCTCGCGGTCGCGGAGAGTGAATGCATGTCTCAATGCGCTTGCCAATCTACCTTGGCCCTGGCCGTCCAAGTTTCCGCTTTCACAGTTTCACTTCACGGTAGTGGTCCATCCCACTCCATGGTCGTGGCTGCACGTATCGCCTGGTACTCTGCAACCGAGAAAGAAGAGACAAAGCAAGGTGTACTTGCGGTGTCCCTCCGATCCGGTCCCTGCCTGGGGATGGGGGGTTCCCTGCCGGCTGCCGCCGCGATGAGTCATGGAATGCTACAGCCTCAACATGTGGTGCCGACCATTTCATCTTTTATTTTATTTAGACCTTGTTTGGATCCTCATGCAATTAGCCAGTAAATAATTAACCATAATACATTTAAAGCCTTAGCTAATAGATGTTTTTTTTATTTATATGATCTATTATCATCTATTAGCAAGATCATATGACTCCTGTTAACAATTAACCAATTTATTAGTTAGTCTGTTCGAAGGTCAAGATGCTAAAATTAGTCGACAAATTGTTTATCACGTAGATCCAAACATGCCCTTAAAAACACGAGGACCATCAGCCTCGTTGACTTTTAAGCATCATGCGCCCATGTTGCACACACACTCGACGAGCAATAATTGTGGCAGAAAATAGGTCGGGAGCCCAGGAGGAGGTTGGCAATATGCGTTAGGCTCATCAGCGCTTAATCATGCTCGCTGCACTTCGAACGGATCAAGTGCAGATATGTACAGGTCGAGTTGCTTGCCGCGACGATGAGGTATACACTTGACGAAGCAGGTTTCCCTTTCCCCCGAAGTCGCATCGTTTGACCCCTGGACTGGAGTACTGAACTGGACTAGGCGCGTCGCCGATTCGGTATCTGCTGCTTTTCTGAATCTTGACGAGTCCTGGTAAGCGGTGACGTGCAGATTTGGAAATCAGGCGCACGTGTCGGTCCAAAGATGATATTTTTTTTTCTTCATATGTATACGCTTTTGTATGTGGTATATGTGTATACACGTCTGGACGTGTGATAGGCTGACAGCAGTATAGCACACGCGTACTTGACGGAAGCACCATCCAGATATTCATACTATTTCAGGGGGGAAAAGACTTTTTGAATTTGGATGCGGTGGTTAAAATTTTGAAGCTTTGGGTGCAGGTTCGTGGCTGCACTGCGGGTACCACTTGACGACGTCGATCGTGGCCCCGGCGCTGCTGAGCCTGCCGTTCGCGTTCGCGTCGCTGGGGTGGGCGGCGGGGACGATCTGCCTCGTCATCGCCGCGGCCGTCACCTTCTACTCCTACAACCTCATCTCGCTCGTCCTGGAGCACCACGCGCGGCAGGGCCGCCGGCAGCTCCGCTTCAGGGACATGGCCACGGACATACTAGGTCAGCTCTTAAAATCTACTAGCTTCTATCTACTACCACTGCATGCCCAGAATGCCTCTTCTCCGTGTTCCTCCGTGTCGCATCGGATTCAATTCACAGGCAGCTGCATGAAGCCTGTCAAAGGAGGCCGTTAATTGAGTGACAAGTACGGGTTGGGACGAATAATGTATGATCACGACTGCGATAGACTGACCATAGACTGTCATTGTCGCCGCGCCCATTGGCGGCCAGAATTCTAGGGTCCAGTTAAGATGCAAATTGCCAGTCACAAGATAGATGCACTTAGCGACGTGCCGACCAAAAGACGAATGCGGCATCAAGGAGCGAGTAGCAAAATTGAACACAAAAAAAAAAGCGAACAGTTTGAAAACCCTTGCGTATATTGTACTTCCTCCGTTCATAAATTTTCACACAGTTAATTTTTTTTAAAACTTTTTTACCACTCATCTTATTAAAAAATATAAGTTATTATTTTTTTGTGATTTATTTTATCACTTAAATTAGTTTATACTTGACTTAAATTTTTTATATTTTTAATAAATATTTTAAATAAGACGAATGATGAAAGTTTTCGAAAAACATGTTGTTGAGCACCATTTTGAGTGCGCGGACTGTCCGGTCCTGGGGCCGGACGGTCTGCGGTCCGGACAGTCCGCGCCTATAGGTCGGACGGTCCGCGCAGGCGCAGAACAGATTAGGGTTCCGAGTTTCTTGCTACGTTTGTTGGCAAAAATCTCGGGATAAGCTCGGAAATTAGTTTGTAAAGGGTCCAGTTCCCCTCCTCTATAAATAGAGAGGTATACGGCCGATTTGGAATCATCAACAATCGAATCAATACAACTTCTATTTCGCATTTTATCCTAGGAGTAGTTTTAGTCTAGTTTAGGTTTAGCCTCTCAATCCCCAAATTCTCCGCCTCTCCTCGACTCTACGTCGATTAGAGGAGTCTAGGTCGGTCTGCCTGAGCCTAGACAACTCCTAGGATCTCTCCTCCCCGATGGGGTCCCTCCCGGGAGCGAGATCCAGGCGCCGCCGGCGATCTTCCGCCGCCCCTGCGTACGCGCAGACCGTCCGGCCCTAGGGCACGGACCGTCCGGCCGTCAGGCAGGGAACTCGAGCTCTTGCACCAGGTCGCGGACCGTCCGGCCCTGTGCCGCGGACCGTCCGTGCCTGATCAGAGAGCACCGCCGCCTCGCGCCAGGTCGCGGACCGTCCGGCCCTGTGCCGCGGACCGTCCGCGCCTGACCAGAGAGCACCGCCGCTGGTTCTCTTGAGTAATTGGCGCCTCCGAAAAGGCGTCAACATACTTTTTGGCGACTCCGCTGGGGACGACAAATACAGAGTCATCAAATCGGCCCTCAATGGCCGGTTTAAGGGATAGTTCTGATATCTCCCCAAGCAACATCATAGAGCCGACTTGGAACATATTGCCGGCTGACGAACAGCTCCAGTTCGAGGAGCAAAAGGAGCAGATGATCCAGGAGGCAAAAGCGAGGTTCTTGGCCAACTTCAGAGTGGACAGGAACAACAAAGTCGTCCGACATCGGGCGACGGATCCGGCTTCGCTCCAACCCACACCAGATATCCCCAGTGTAAGTAATACCAACGAGCTACAATCTCTTAGAAATTATGTAGAACAGCAACGTGAACAAATGCAAAACATCATAGGGGGTATGCAAAGCGACTTTAAGAGACTAGTACGTGCATTTGATAAATCTAATATCGCAAATTTTCCTTCGCACGAGGTTGGGTTAGGGGGTAACACACGTAATACATCGGCTACAGGTTGTCACGACCAGTCACAACCCCTTTATAGGATGCCGATGGACACATACCCTGAGCAACCGCAAATCGGCAGCAAATCAGCCGATCTGCACATGCCCGGACCATCCGCACGTGAGCGCGGACCGTCCGAGACAACAACAGTCGGGCCTATTTTTAATGAGTTACCTAGATATGCGCCCGAGCCACCACATATGACACAAAATCCAAACTACCCAGTCGGACGGTCCGCATACAACGGCGGACGGTCCGCATATAACCACGGACGGTCCGGGTACGTATCCGGACAGTCCGCAAATGAGTCTTTTGAGGAGGAGTATTACCTGAATCCTCGCCCGTCCTAGCAACACTTCCCATCACACTATGCAGTGCACCAGCCCATTAATTCAGAATCCAGAGCCCAGGAAAGCTTTCCGGTCCCACCTAGAAGGCCGGAAAGAAGCAATCAAACTTATGAGTCATATAGGGTAAATGGAAATGCACCACGTAGCTCAAACCAATGGGGGGAGAGACAACCTACTAACATACAACCAACCCCACCTATGTTTGACCAGAGAGCCGGTGATCTCACCGACTGCCGTTGATATAGTGAGGGAAGAAATAGCTGGGGCGTTCCGAGACAAGCTCGGAGTAAGCATGGTCCCTAGGGGGCAATCATATCGGAAACCTTATGATAGCCGATTTGATCACCACCCATACCCACAGGGAACTAGAATACTCGAATTCGCAAAATTTTCGGGTGATCAAGGGAAAAACACGCGCGAACATATAGGCCAGTTCTTAGCACAATTGGGAGAATTGGCCGACACGGAGGCATTTCGCGTGCGTTTATTTTCATTATCTCTAACAAGAACCGCGTTTGCATGGTATGCCACTTTACCAGTTAGTGATTGCATCCGGAGATTCCGGGATACGAGAAACCGATGCTTTCAAATTCATTTAACAGATAAACAACTGGTAGGAATAGCCTTTGATGGATTGCGCTATTATTTAAAAAGAGAAATTAGAAGGCATCCAGTTCTTTACGCTAGCACAATTACATCAGAAAGCTTCGGCTTGTGAAAGCCGATGCAAAGAACTAGTCAAAACGGTTCATCATAATGTCCATATAGTAGAACACAATCAAAGTAGTTCGGACGGTGAACCAAAGGAAATTTGTACTGCCGAAATAGTTTGGCCTGAGCAGGCCAAATCTTCGACTTGCTCCTCCTTGCAGCCAGTTCAAAAGAAACAGCGGGAGTAGATTAAGTTTACATTTAATATTGGTAAATGTGATAAGATATTCGATGAATTACTAAAAAATGGTAACATTAAAATTGATTATATCGTTCCACCTGCCGACGAACTAAAGCGTCGCGCATACTGCAAGTGGCACAACTCATTTTCCCATGCCACTAATGATTGTAATGTGTTCCGACGACAAATCCAGTCGGCCATTAACGAAGGACGATTGAAATTTCAGGGGGACACGGAGCCCTTTCCAATGAATATGATTGACTTCAAGGGCAAAAAAGTCCAGGTTCGGCCAAACGCCGCCGATAAAGGCAAAGGCAAAGAGATAGTCATCGGCAATACAAGAGATGCCGATGAAAATCATAAAGTTTCTTGCAGGAAGGTGGTGGCAGAAATGACTCCTGGCGGAGGGAAAACTCTTAAGGTCACCATCACGGCCTATGGCGCTGGGGGGCAAGCACAGACTAAGGAGCAGGACCCCGTGCTGCGCACCCCGGACGGTCCGGCACACAGGCGCGGACGGTCCGGGACCCCACCGGACGGTCCGGAGAACTCCAGCGGACGGTCCGGCCGTGCTCAGGACTCACCGCGACCACGTACCTTCAAACAACGACGACCAGAGATAGGTACGTGGAAAACAAATACATTTAAAGCAGCTGATCGGCTGGTCAAGTCCGGCCAGACTTTTGATCAATTATTGTCTAAATATGTGAAAAAGAAGGTTGGCCCCAGCGACCGGCCACCGAAGGGACCTCGCTTACTCACCCAGGTGCGACGGCGGGTTAGGCCGATTGGACCACCACACCAATCGGAAAGGACGGGAGGTCATAATGTTCAATTAAGACCTAACGTGCCTGCATGGACACCTCCACCACCATATCCACCCATGCCATATCCATACACATACATACCTCCACCATATGTCCCAAATCAAATGTGGCGCATGTCACCATACTCATTTGGGATGCCACAGTACCCCGCTTGGGGGGCACCTCAAACATCTGTATTCAATAGGTTGACATCTCCAGTACAAGATCGATTGAGAGCCCCTCAATCTGGTCCACGAGCACAGGCCCAACAAGATTGCCGAACAACTCGGCCCCAAAGGCTGACCAATCCGGCAGGGGGGCATATAGCTACGACCTCCAACAATGCGAAAAAAGGAGACGTCATTAAAATAGGAACGACAGATATTGTCGTACAACAAAGTAACGAAGGGCCGATGATTTTTGGTGAATCGGCCAACACAAACAAAAAAGAAGATACGGCTGTCAACAAAACAGCCGATCCAAAATACTCCATGCCACGATGGTGCCCATCGGGATTGACACGATCGCAAAAGCGAAAATTACAGCGCCTCAGAGCAAAGGAGAATCAGGAAAAGGAGGCAGAAAGAATATTCAATGACACGCATCCGCAGTATTCGCCACCACAAAAGAGATGGAGACCAAAGGCCGTTGAGAAAAATCAAACAACCACAAAGATAGAAAATAAAACGACAACGGTGCATCTCTCTGCAGGTATGGTAGACTGTCCGGCTATAAAGGCCGGATCATCTGCACAAGACGCGGACCATCCGATCCCTGAGGCCGAACCATCCGCACTGCACCAAGACACCTCCGACGATGTACCGACGCCCATGGAGGAAGACGGCCTGCAAGGGGAAGACCTGGTCGACTACGGAGCTACACCAGAACACTTAGAGAATTAGGAAGGCAAGGTGACGAATTGGTCAGGACCAGTATGACGCTCGGCGGTGTTGGGACTGACAGTTCGATCAAAGCTAAAGGGATCACGTCCGTTGAGTCAATCATCGAGACCAAGGCCATTGCGTACCATCCTAGTAAGTGGCAAGATGCCTAAGAAAACCGATGTGATCATATCGAGTTAGTTGCTTTTGGTTCGCTCAGCTCCACCAAAAGGCAGGGGGGCATATGTTGAGCACCACTTTGAGTGCGCGGACTGTCCGGTCCTGGGGCCGGACAGTCCGTGGTCCGGACAGTCCGCGCCTATGGGCCGGACGGTTCGCGCAGGCGCAGAACAGATTAGGGTTCCGAGTTTCTTGCTACGTTTGTTGGCGAAAATCTCGGGATAAGCTCGGAAATTAGTTTGTAAAGGGTCCAGTCCCCCTCCTCTATAAATAGAGAGGTATACGGCCAATTTGGAATCATCAACAATCGAATCAATACAACTTCTATTTCGCATTTTATCCTAGGAGTAGTTTTAGTCTAGTTTAGGTTTAGCCTCTCAATCCCCAAATTCTCCGCCTCTCCTCGACTCTACGTCGATTAGAGGAGTCTAGGTCGGTCTGCCCGAGCCTAGACAACTCCTAGGATCTCTTCTCCCCGACGGGGTCCCTCCCGGGAGCGAGATCCAGGCGCCGCCGGCAATCTTCCGCCGCCCCTGCGTACGCGTGGACCGTCCGGCCCTAGGGCGCGGACCATCCGACCGTCAGGCAGGGAACTCGAGCTCTTGCACCAGGTCACGGACCGTCCGACCCTGTGCCGCGGACCGTCCGCGCCTGATCAGAGAGCACCGCCGCCTCGTGCCAGGTCGCGGACCGTCCGGCCCTGTGCCGCGGAACGTCCGCGCCTGATAAAAAGCACCGCCACCGGTTCTCTTGAGTAATTGACGCCTTCGAAAAGGCGTCAACACAAGTCAACGGTATCATAACAGAGGTGAGGTAGTACTTTAATAAGCTAGCTGATAGGGCAACGGTGCTCGTAGACGACTGCAGTTCATGCATACAGCTAGCTGTGCTAAATACGTAGTGCATCTCTAGATCCGTATCTTACTACCTACCGTCCTGCCCTGATACTTCCAAGCACGTGGTCAACGACTAGGACAGCAGTTCGGTCAAGGAAAGATAGATGCGGCAGTCTCCTGTCAGCACAGCGGCTTCCAATAATTGACGATCCAGGTTTGTTCGTTTTACTTTTAATTCAGGTGGATTAGATAGAATTGAGTAGATTTAAATCTCAATAAGTTAAAATCTTTTAAAAAATTTTAATCTAACTTAATTCGTGGGATAAAAATAATCGAAAGTCCTAGATGTAGCCAGCAAGCCAAAATGCAAGTCCATTCACGAGATACTAGTCGACTGTACTAGTAGTAGATAAACGCCAGGACGTGGCCATCACAGAAAACTCAAACTGTTTCCACGAGACAGGGCACGTTCTATGGGCGCGGTTCCTCTGAAAACCGTAGTAGGCCAAAGCTTCTACTGACAGTTTTGTCCGGGGTCCCATGGAAAGTACCACTTCGGAGCTGAGATCTTCAGTCGTTGGAGGATGAGAGGTTTGCAGCGGGAAACCAGCACTGACTTGACTTTTTCAAACCTGGAAGCATCTACGTGACTGTTGACATCTTTTTTGGAGGCGCTAATTACTCAAGAGAACCAGCGGCGATGCTCTCTGGTCAGGCGCGGACGGTCCATGGCACAGGGCCGGACGGTCCACGACCTGGCGCGAGGCGGCGGTGCTCTCTGGTCAGGCGTGGACGCTCTCTGGTCAGGAGCGGACGGTCCGCGGCGCAGGGCCGGACGGTCCGCGGCGCAGGGCCGGACGGTCCGCGACCTGGTGCAGGAGCTCGGGTTCCCTGCCTGACGGCCGGACGGTCCGTGCCCTAGGGCCGGACAGTCCGCGCGTGCGCAGGGGCGGCGGAAGATCGCCGGTGGCGTCTGGATCTCGCTCCCGGGAGGGACCCCGTCGGGGAGGAGAGATCCTAGGAGTCGTCTAGGCTCGGGTAGACCGACCTAGACTCCTCTAATCAACGTAGAGTCGAGGAGAGGCGGAAGATTTGGAGATCGAGAGGCTAAACCTAAACTAGACTAGAACTACTCCTAGGATAAAATGCGAAATAGAAGTGTTTGATTCGATTGATGATTATTACAAATCGGACGTAGACCTCTCTATTTATAGAGGAGGGGGGCTGGACCCTTTACACAACTGATTCCAAGCTAATTCCGCGAATATAGCTAACAACCGTAGCACAAAACTCGGAACCCTAATCTGTTCTGCGCACGCGCGGACCGTCCGGCCCACAGGCGCGGACTGTCCGGACCGTGGACCGTCCGGCCTCAGGACCGGACCGTCCGCTGGCTCATTTCAGTACCAAACATATGCCCCCCTGCCTTTTGGCGGAGCTGGGCAAGCCAAAAGCATCTTAACTCGATGTGATCACATCGATTTTCTTAAGCATCTTGCCACATACTAGGATGGTACTGCTTGAGGAAACGCCCATTCAAAGCTTTGGGTAAATCCTTGCCTTGTAATGTTTGTAGTAAATAAGCGTTACTAGATACTACATGTTTTACTTTATAAGGACCCTCCCAGCTTGGCGACCATTTTCCAAACTTCCGGTCTTTATTCCTTAGGGGCAGGATGGTCTTCCACACCAGGTACCCTACTTGAAATGACTTTGCTTTGACCTTCTTATTGTAGGCCCTGGCTACCATAATCTTGTCCTTTTCTATTGCTCCCAAAGCTATCATCCTCTTGTCGGTCACCTCATCAATATTATCCATCATTGCATCATAATAATCAGTGAGAGTTAGATCATTTTGTCTGGTGAACCTGACAGCATTCAAACTTATTTCCACAGGCAACACTGCTTCCTGCCCATAGACAAGCTCAAAAGGAGACACTTTAGTAGCACTATGTTTAGATATTCTATGAGCCCATAAAGCTTCGGACAAAATCTTATGCCAATGCTTAGGATTATCAGATATCTTCTTTTTTATCAAGTTGATCAATGTCCTGTTACTAGACTCGGCCTATCCATTGGCCTGAGCATAGTATGGAGATGAATTAAGCAACTTAATTCTATATAATTCAGCAAATTCACGTACCTCTTTTGACATAAAAGAAGTCCATTGATCTGTAGTCAAGGTCTGGAGAATGCCGAATCTATGAATAATATGTTCAGTTATGAACTCAATTACCTCCTTGTGTGTCATGTTCTTCAGAGCAACGGCTTCAGTCCATTTGGTAAAGTAGTCAGTGGCAACTAACACGAACCGATGCCCTTTTGATGATGAAGGATGAATTTCTCCAATAAAGTCTAATCCCCATCCTCTGAAAGGCCAAGGCTTGATGATAGGATGCAATTCGGCTGCAGGGACCAATTGTAGGTCGCCGAATTTTTGACACACCTGGCAACCCTTGTAGTACTTGAAACAATCAGCTATCATGTTAGGCCAGTAAAAACCAGACCTTCGCAATAGCCATTTCATCTTTGGAGCCGATTGGTGAGTACCACAAATTCCTTCATGTACTTCGGTCATGGCCAATATAGCATCATCTGGGCCCAAGCACTTAAGCATGACATCATTGACCGTTCGACGATAGAGTTCATCACTCATCAAAACATACTTGAAAGCTGTTCGCCGAATGTTCTTATCTGTCCTGATATTAGGATTTCGTAAATAATTAAGTATAGGTGTCCTCCAATCACTTGCATCGGCTTCATTGTCAGCCGAATCAATTAAGAGGACATTTCTGGTAACCCCGGAAGGTCCGGCGTCATCACGCGGACGGTCCGCGACCTGGGAATTTGGCTCTGCACTGGTTATCAGATTTTCAGTTTTGTGAAATTTCGCTCTCTTTATCCGATAACCTGATGCATCTTGTGTCAAATCGTTAGCTCTATGATTCTCAACTCTAGAGATATGCCGAATACTGAATTTGTCAAAAGAATGGATTATGCTCCAACATTTCTCAAGGTAACTATTTAGAGTACCATCAAAACATTGATATTCTTCTAACACTTGTTGGACAACCAGCTGAGAATCACCAAGTACCTTCACATGTTTTACTCCCATACCATTTAAAAGTTCTAAGCCGAATAGGAGGGCCTCATATTCAGCTTGATTATTAGTGCAATAAGTTCTCAATCGGCTAGAGAAGTTGAAGGAGACATTACTTGGTGAAACAAGTACGATGCCAATTCCTTGCCCTTCATTGCAAACCGATCCATCAAAATATAAGGTCCAAGGAGCAATAGTGAGGTATGACATGTCTAGTTCATGAATACCATTAATCCGATGTTCTACAATGAAATCCGCTACGACCTGGCCTTTCTTAGATTTTAATGGTTCATAGGCCAAGTCATATTCTATGAGTGCATAAGCCCACTTACCAATTCTACCACTCATAATTGGGTTATGCAACATGTATTTGATCACATCGGCTTGACCAGAAACAGTGCAATGACTAGACAGTAAATAACATCTACATTTGGTGCATGCATAAAACAAGCATAAGCATAATTTCTCAATAAAAGTGTACCTTGTTTCAGCATCCACCACCTTCGGCTTAGATATGTCACCACATGCTCCTTCCCCTCAGTTTCTTGTGTCAGAACAGGCCCGATGACCTTATTTTCAGCTGCAATGTATAATCGGAATGGTACTCCTGCTCGTGGCGCTTTTAATACGGGAGCCGAAGATAAGTATTTTTTGATGAGATCAAAGGCTTCTTGCTGTTCTGCCCCCCAAGCGAATTTGACATCATTCTTAAGCCGAAGGATAGGGGTGAAGGCATCAATCTTCCCAGCTAGGTTAGAAATAAACCTTCGTAAATAATTCACCTTGCCAAGAAACTTCTGCACTTCGACTTTACAAGTCGGAGGTCCCACATTCCGAATAGACTTGATTCGGTCAGGGTCTATCTCTATACCATGTTCATGGATGACAAATCCTAAAAACTTACCAGCCGACACTCCAAAAGCACATTTACGTGGGTTCATTTTCAAACCATACCGACGCATCTTATCAAAGGCTTTGCGCAAATTAGCTATATGAGGACCAAACTCAGCCGATTTGACTACAATATCATCAATGTAGACCTCCACAGTGTTTCCTAACAACTCATGGAAGATCAGATTCATAGCCCTCTGATAAGTAGCACCAGCATTTTTAAGACCGAATGTCATGACAACCCATTCAAATAAACCAATGAAGCCTGGACATATAAAGGTCGTTTTAGACGCATCCTCTTCGGCCATGAAAATCTGGTTATATCCGGCATTACCATCAAGAAAGCTAATAATTTTATTTCCTGATGCATTATTGATTAATGTGTCGGCTATGGGCATAGGATATTCATCTTTAGGAGTTGCTCTATTTAAATTGCGAAAATCAATGCATACCCTAAGCTTACCTGACTCCTTCTCTACCGGCACAATATTGGAGACCCACTCTGTGTATCTGCAAGGTCTAATAAAATTAGCTTCTAGCAGCCGGTGGATTTCGTCCTTGATTCGTGGGATAAGATCTGGACGAAAGGTTCTAGCTTTCTCCTTGAAAGGTCTGAAACCGGACTTAATAGGCAGCCGATGTTCGACGATCTCTCGGCTTAGTCCAGGCATCTCAGTGTAATTCCAAGCAAAACAATCTGAATATTCCTTCAATAGACCGATCATCTCATTTCTAGGATCGGTCTCCAGGGTCTTGTTTACAAAAGTCGGCCTTGGAGTATTACCATCTCCTATGTCAATCTCCTCCAAAGGATCAGCCGATGTAAATCCCTGTACTAGCTTATCAAGATCTATGAATTCCTCTATCATGTCCCCCACAGAGGAATCAGATGATCTTTGTGTGATGGCGGGCTTTCTGGTCTCGGGGACCAGATCATTCGTAATATTGTCTTTTCGTTGCGGTAGATGTTCGGTCTTAAAGTCCGAACTGTTTTGTGAAAGACCAGACCATCCGGCTTTGAGAGCCGAACTATCCGTGATCAAAGACTCATGAACTTTGTGTGTATTCATCATTTAAACTTTATTTAGGATTTAGCCGATTCTCCTTCGGCTCTAGCATTACAGGAATGAAACCTTTCTTATCTATACTTATGAACTGATAGTCAGAAAAATCTACTCCTGTGAGACATGTAGCAGTCTCATAAGTCTAGAGTACGGGGGCATCGGCCACAGCGATGCAGGCCGATACATCAGCATGTACTTGTTCTACATCATCGCCTACCCATTGTATTAGCATTTGATGTAATGTAGAAGGTATACATTGATTGGCATGAATCCAATCTCTGCCTAGAATTAAACTGTAATTTCCTTCTATATCAGCGACGAAGAATGCAGCAGCAAGGGTCTTAGTCCCGATGGTTAATTCAACGGACGTGACTCCCCTGGCTTTAATCGAACTATCCCTAACACCACTGAGGGTCATGTTGGTCTTGACCAGTTCGTTATCTTGTTTACCTAATTTTCTGTATAATGAATAAGGCATTAGATTTATAGCCGCCCCTCCATCTACCAACATCTTAGCAATCGGTATTCCATCAATGTGACCGCGCACGAAGAGTGGCTTTAAATGATTTACCGATTCCTTTGGTTTAGCAAAGGCGGCTTCTTTAGGACCAAACTCAAACTGGGCAACGACAGGTTCATCGTCGCTAATAATAGTATAATCAGCAGAAAACGTAATAACATTTACATCCATACCTGGGCGTTCTGGAGAAGCCTCGTAGTCGACCAAGTCCTCTCCTAGCAGGTCATCTTCTTCCATTGATGTTGGCGTGTCGTTGGAGGCTTCCTGGTGTGGTGTGGACGGTCCGGACTCCGGGGGCGGACGGTCCGCGCCTGGTGCAGATTGCCCAGTCTTGCTGGCCAGGCTACCTGCCATACTTGCAGGGTGCTGTACAAGTGTTGTTTCATTTTCTATTTTTGTGGTCATTTGTTTTTCCTCAACGGCCTTTGGTCTCCATTTCTTTTGCGGTGGCGGGTACTGTGGATGTGTGTCATTGAATATCTTTTCTGCCTCCTTTTCCTGGCTCTCCTTCGCTCTTAGGCGCTGTAATTTCCGCTTTTGGGACCGTGTCAATCCCGCTGGGCACCATCGAGGCATGAAGTATTTTGGATCAGCTGTTTTGATGGTAGCCGTATCTTCTTTTTTGGTTGTGTTGGCCGACTCACCAAAAATCATCGGCCCTTTATTATCTTTCTGTATGATAACGTCTGTAATACCTATTTTGATGACGTCCTTCTTTGTTGTCCTTTCGGTTGCTGCAGGTATACGCCCCCCTGCCGGATTGGTTGGCCTTGGCGGCTGAGTAGTCCGGCAATCCTGTTGGGTTTGTGCCTGGTGACCGGATTGAGCGGTGCTCAATCGGTCTTGTACTGGTGGCATCAACCTGTCAAAAATAGATGTTTGGGGTGCCCCCCAGGTGGGGTATTGTGGCATCCCAAATGGATATGGTGGCATGCCCCACATTTGATTTGGGACATATGGTGGAGGTAAATATGTGTATGGATATGGCATAGGCGGATAAGGGGGTGGAGGTGTCCATGTCGGTATGTTAGGTCTCAATTGTACAGTGTGACCTTTCACTTCTTCCGATTGGTGGGGTGGTCCAATCGGCCTGACCTGACGTTGCTCATGAATGGGTGAGCGGGGTCGCTTTGCTGGCCGGTCACTGGGGCCGGCCTTCTTTTTTACGTATTTAGACAATAATTGATCAAAAGTTGGGCCGGCTTTAACCAACCGACCAACTGCCTTTAATGTATTTGTTTTCCACGTACCTATCTCTGGTCGTCGTGGTTTGAAATTACGTGGCCGTTGTGAGTCCTGAGTACGGTTGGACCGTCCGCTGGAGTTCTTCGGACCGTCCGGCGGGGTCCCGGACCGTCCGCGCCTATGTGTCGGACTGTCCGGGATGCGCAGCACGGGTTCCTGCATCTGTCTCCCTGTCTGCGCTTGCCCCCCAGCGCTAGAGGCTGTGATGGTCACCTTCAGGGTCTCCTCTCCATCGGGAGTCTTCTCGGCTACCACTTTCCTGCAAGAAATTTTACGATCCCCATCGGCCTCTTTAGCATTGTCGATGATCGTCTCTTTGCCTTTGCCTTTATCGGCTGTGTTTGGCCGAACCAGAACTTTCTTGCCTTCGAAGTCAATCATGTTCATCGGAAAGGGCTCTGTGTCCACCTGCATTTCCTGAAATTTTAATCGTCCCTCATTAATGGCCGATTGAATCTGTCGCCGAAACACATTACAATCATTAGTGGCATGAGAAAATGAGTTATGCCACTTGCAGTATGCACGACGTTTTAGCTCGTCGGCAGATGGAACAGTGTGATTTATTTTAATGTTGCCATTTTTGAGTAATTCATCAAATATTTTGTCACACTTACCAACATTAAACGTAAACTTAACCTCCTCTTGCCGTTTCTTTTGAACCGGCTGTAAGGAGGAACAAGCTGAAGATTTGGCCTGTTTTGGCCAAACTATTTCAACAGCATACACTTCTGCTGATTCGTCATCTGAGCTACTTTGGTCGCATTCTACTATATGTACGTTATGACGAATTGTTTTAGCAGTTTCTTTGCTTCGGTTTTCACAAGCCAAAGCTCTCTGGTGTAACTGTGCTGGCGTAAAAAATTGGATGCCTTCTAATCTTTCTTTTAAATAATATCGTAGACCATTAAAGGCTAATCCTGCTAGCTGTTTTTCTGCTAAATGAATTTGGAAGCATCGGTTTCTTGTATCTCGGAATCTCTGGATGTAATCATTAACCGATTCATCTTTTGCTTGTCGTAATGACACTAAATCTACCAAATCCAACTCATAGTCACCGGAGAAAAAATGATCATGAAATTTTTGTTCTAGATCCTCCCATGATAAAATGGAATTAGGAGGTAAAGTGGCGTACCATGCAAACGCAGTTCCTGTTAAAGATAATGAAAATAAACGTACGCGAAATGCCTCTGTGTCGGCCAACTCTCCTAATTGTGCTAAAAACTGGCCTATGTGTTCACGTGTGTTCTTTCCTTGATCACCCGAAATTTTTGTGAATTTGGGTATCCTGGTTCCCTGTGGGTATGGGTGGTGATCAAATCGGCTGTCATAAGGTTTCCGATATGATTGCCCCCCAGGGACCATGCTTACTCCGAGCTTATCTTGGAACGCTCCGGCTATTTCTTCCCTTACTATATCAATGGCAGCTGGTGCGAGACCACCGGCTCTCTAGTCAAACATAGGTGGGGTTGGCTGGATATTAGCATGTTGTCTTTCCCTCCATTGGTTTGAGCTACGTGGTGCATTGCCACTTGCCCTATATGGTTCATATGTTTGATCGTTCCTTTCCGGCCTTCTAGGTGGGGCCGAAAAGTTTTCCTGGGCTCTAGATCTCGAATTAATGGGTGGATGCATTGCATAGCGCGATGGGAAATGTTGCTGGGACGGGTGAGGATTCAGGTAACAATCCTCCTCAAAAAGGTCATGCGCGGACTGTCCGGACATTGGCCTGGACCGTCCGTGATTATACGCGGACCGTCCGTCGTTGTATGCGGACGGTCCGACTGGGTAGTTTAGATTTTGTGCTGTGTGTGGTGGCTCGGGCGCATATCTAGGTAACTCATTAAAAATAGGCCCGACTGTTGCTGGCCCGGACGGTCCGTGCTCACGTGCGGACGGTCCGGGCATGTGCAGATCGGCAGCAAGGCTGATTTGCTGCCGATTTGCTGTTGCTCAGGGTATGTGTCCATCGGCATCCCATAAAGGGGTTGTGACTGGTCGTGACAACCTGTAGCCGATGTATTACGTGTGTTACCCCCTAACTCAACCTCGTGCGAAGGAAAATTTGCGATATGATATTTATCAAATGCACGTACTAGTCTCTTAAAATCGCTTTGCATACCCCCTATGATGTTCTGCATTTGTTCACGTTGCTCTTCTACATAATTTCTTAGAGATTGTAGCTCGTTGGTATTACTTACATTGGGGATATCTAGTGTGGGTTGGAGTGAAGCCGGATCCGTCGCCCGATGTCGGACGACCTTATTGTTCCTGTCCACTTTGAAGTTGGCCAAGAATTTTGCTTTTGCCTCCTGGATCATACGCTCCTTGTGCTCCTCAAACTAGAGCTGTTCGTCAGCCGGCAAGGTTTCCCAAGTCGGCTCTATGATGTTGCCTGAGGAAATATCAGAGCTATCCCTTGAACCGGCCATTGAGGGCCGATTTGATGCGTCTATATTTGTCGTCCCCAGCGGAGTCGCTAAAAAGTATGTTGACACATTTTTGGAGGCGCCAATTACTCAAGAGAACCAGCGGCGGTGCTCTCTGGTCAGGCGCGGACGGTCCGCGACACAGGGCCGGACGGTCCGCGACCTGGCGCGAGGCGGCGGTGCTCTCTGGTCAGGCGCGGACGGTCCGTGGCGCAGGGCCGGACGGTCCGCGACCTGGTGCAGGAGCTCGGGTTCCCTGCCTGACGGCCGGATGGTCCGCGCGTGCGCAGGGGCAGCGGAAGATCGCCGGCGCCGCCTGGATCTCGCTCCCGGGAGGGACTCCGTCGGGGAGGAGAGATCCTAGGAGTCGTCTAGGCTCGGGTAGACCGACCTAGACTCCTCTAATCGACGTAGAGTCGAGGAGAGGCGGAAGATTTGGGGATCGAGAGGCTAAACCTAAACTAGACTAGAACTACTCCTAGGATAAAATGCGAAATAGAAGTGTTTGATTCGATTGATGATTATTACAAATCGGCCGTAGACCTCTCTATTTATAGAGGAGGGGGGCTGGACCCTTTACACAACTGATTCCGAGCTAATTCCGGGAATATAGCTAACAACCGTAGCACAAAACTCGGAACTCTAATCTGTTCTGCGCACGCGCGGACTGTCTGGCCCACAGGCGCGGACTGTCCGGACCGCGGACCGTCTGGCCTCAGGGCCGGACCATCCGCTGGCTCATTTCAGTACCAAACAGTGCCATCAGATATAGGTGTTTGGAGAAGAAAAAATATCACCAGTCGCCAGAAATCAAACACGTAAGCTTTTCGGCGAAACCCGTTCAGTCACTGACATCCGATGAACTCTAATTATGCTGAATGAAGGTCCTGGATGGGGGAAATACTATATTGGGCCGATCCAGTTCCTGGTGTGTTTCGGAGCAGTCGTCGGGTGCACTCTCCTGGCCGGACAGAGCATGAAGGTACGTACGTACCGCTCCAATTCTACTCACGATGGGGTAAACGTCCACAGAGCATGTACGTGATCGAGCATGGCTCGTCGTCACATGCGTCCCTGCTGCTCCAATTCCAGGCAATCTACCTGCTAGCCAACCCCGGCGGCACCATCAAGCTGTACGTGTTCGTGGCCATCTTCGGCGTCTTCATGGTGATCCTGGCGCAGCTGCCGTCCTTCCACTCGCTCCGCCACGTCAACCTCGTCTCCCTGCTGCTCTGCCTCGCCTACAGCTTCTGCGCCGTCGCCGGCTCCATATACCTAGGTACTGATCGATAGTTCCCGGACCAGCAGCAGTTCATCGTCGGCTCGAGTAATTGGTAGTACGACTGACTATGCAACATGCATGACAGGAAACTCCGATAAGGCGCCCCTGAAGGACTACTCCATCTCAGGTGACGCCCAGAACCGTGTGTTCGGCGTCTTCAACGCCATCGCCATCATCGCCACCACGTATGGCAACGGCATCATCCCTGAGATACAGGTGCCCATGCCCTGATCATCCCTAGCTATATAGCCTCTGGTCGCAGTCGTAACAGCTTTCGGTAACGATGGTCGACTTTGCCATGTAAAAATTAATTGTAATGTGTGCCCTGCCCCCTCAGGCAACGGTGGCGGCGCCGGTGACGGGGAAGATGTTCCGGGGGCTGTGCCTGTGCTACGCGGTGGTGGTCACGACCTTCTTCAGCGTGGCCATCTCGGGGTACTGGGCGGTCGGCAACCAGGCGCAGGGCATCCTGCTGAGCAACTTCATGGTGGACGGCGCGGCCGTGATCCCCAAGGGCCTCCTCCTCGTCACCCAGCTCTTCACGCTGCTGCAGCTCTCGGCGGTGGGCGTGGTGTACCTGCAGCCCACCAACGAGGTCCTGGAGGGCCTCTTCTCGGACGCCAAGCAGGGTCAGTACGCGGCGCGGAACGTGGTGCCGCGCCTCGTGTCGCGCACGGTGGCCGTCGCGCTGGCCACCACCGTCGCGGCCATGCTGCCCTTCTTCGGGGACATGAACTCGCTCATCGGCGCCTTCGGTTTCCTGCCGCTCGACTTCGCCGTGCCAGCTCTCTTCTACAACGTCACCTTCAAGCCGTCCAAGAAGGGATTCGTGTTCTGGCTCAACACGACTATCGCCGTCGTCTTCTCGGGGCTCGCCGTCATCGCGTCCGTCGCGGCGGTGCGGCAGATTGCCTTGGACGCCAAAACTTACAAGCTTTTCGCCAACGTGTGAGGAGAGCCCAAACTCAAGCAACTACAAACGCCCTAGATGTTTTTGTGGTGAGCGTTTTGTGGTGGTGTACGATCTACGATGGTACGAACACGCGAAAAAAAGTGTTTTCCTGCTTGGCTAAGTAAGCTAAGAACTAGTATAATACCCCGACGGCATACGAATCATATTTCTAAAAAAAATCTATATATTAAAGCTGGGCGCTAAGAGTATGTTTGTTTCCGCTTATAGATTATATAATCTGAATTATAATCTAAATTATATAATATAGATTATAATCTAGATATATTATAATCTACATGTAGTTGTTTGGTAGTTTAGATTATATAAATGTAGATTATTTACAAAGACAACAATATCCTTGTTTATTTATTTGAGGTGAGAAAAGAAGAATGTCATATATTGTAATTTATATTTACATAACCATGGGTAGTGGGTCTTTTGCCAAAATAATCTCAAATAAGCTAGACTTGAGGAGATTATGAGATTATCATAATCTAGACTTTATATTATATAATCTGAACCCATAATCTAGTTGTTTGTTTACCTATTGAATTATTTGCGCTGGATTATATAATCTGAAACAAACAGGGCCTAAGGGTCTGGCCTGTTTGTTTACCCTCAGATTATATAATCTGGATTAAATAATCCTAAGAGGCAAACAGTCCAGCTTATTTGTCGAGATTATATAATCTAACCCCTTGGATTATGATAATCCATAAGCAAGTGAGGAGGTGCTTATTTCAGATTATTTTTCCCACTTCCCCACTACCCTTTCAAGTTTCCTAGAAATTACCCACCATTGCCATTATAATCCACCGAATCGTTTTTGCGCCTATTGGATCGGAGAAGCCCGCCGCCCAACAGAAACACGCCGCCCAGCCCCCACCCTCCGCGCGATCCCGCCCGCGGCACAGGATCTCGCCGCCTGGCACTGCCCGCGGCACAGAATCCCGCCCGTCGCTCCGACGCAGACCCGCGCGGTCGACGTACAACGGGGGCAGCCGAATCCGCCGCAAATCAGGGCGCCATGCAGGGTGAGGGCTCCCATGCGCCTCCCGGTGGTCAGATCAGGGGCGCCATGCACGGTGAGGGCTCCCATGCGCCGTGCGGGTCAGCATCACGAGATCAAGGACGCGCAAGTCAGGAACTGGACAACGCAGCGCAGGGACGCGCCGGTCGTGGCACTAGTTCTGTGAAACGTGGTGTGATATGCGGTAGTATGTGATTTCGACATGAGGTTCACTTTTATTGTTGCGGGATGGCCGGGTTCTGCACATGATATGAGGGTGTTCAATAATGCTCTAACAAAATATGCCACTATTTTTCCACATCCTCCACCAGGTATCATATTGTTTATTATATAATTTTAATTTATAAATTATTATGGTCTACTCTCATATGTCGGTGTATTTTTAGGTAAATATTATCTTGTTGACTCAGGATACCCTAATCGATCTGGATATCTAGCACCATACAAAGGAACAAAATATCATTTACCTGAGTATCGAGCGGGTCCCCGACCTAGCGAAAAAAGGAGACATTTAACTATTTGCATTCATCTCTGCGTAATGTGATTGAACGCTCATTTGGTGTTTTGAAGATGAAGTGGAGAATTCTGTTACACCTACCCAGTTATCCTATGGCCAAACAATCCAAAATAATACATGCATGTATGGCTCTTCATAATTTTATTTGTGACAGTTCTTTGGCAGATAAAGAATTTGACCGTTGTGATGAAGATGAAGATTATATGTCAATGCCATCATCTCAGCCTAGTACTAGTCAATTTGGGGATGAAGAAGGTGACATGAATGCCTTCCATGATAATATAGCTAATGCAATATTTGCCAATGTCAATTGAATTATTTTTTTTCAAATTATTTATGTAATAAATTATGAATACTCAGAAACGTTTGTTACATTGTTCATCTCATATATGAGTTTCAACCTAGTACAAATATAGAGGGTATTCTTGTCTTCCTCATACAAAAGAATCTTATTAACAACTCAAATAATCTGGGTAAACAAACAGGACTACTCAGATTATATAATCCAGATTATATAATCCTCCAAAAATAATCCAGATTATATAATCCATGGGGTTCACTTTTATTGTTGCGGTATGCACGGTGAGGGCTCCCATGCGTCGTGCGGGTCAGCATCACCAGATCAAGGACGCGCAAGTCAGGAACTGGACAACGCAGCGCAGGGACGCGCCGATCGTGGCACTAGTTCTGTGAAACGTGGTGTGATATGCGGTAGTATGTGATTTCGACATGAGGTTCACTTTTATTGTTGCGGGATGGCCGGGTTCTACACATGATATGAGGGTGTTCAATAATGCTCTAACAAAATATAGTCTGAGTAGTCCTGTTTGTTTACCCAGATTATCAGCATTGACATTCCTTTCGCCTCACCGAACAGCCGCGAGAGTTCTAGACGTCAAACGAGCATGCGGTGGGGACAATGAATAGAGAGAGGGCAGTGCGTCACGGGATGGGTGTAGGGGCGAGGCTATGCGCGATGGCACGAGTGAGGGTGACGCTGCGCGTGATGGCACAAGCGAGTTGCGCGTGAGAACAGACTGACAGAGCAGGCGAGGACGCAAGGGCGAGGTTGCGCCTACGACCTACACGCGAGCGAGCTGTGGACATCGAGTTTATTGCTATTTTAGTATTCGTTTTATTGGGCTTCTCTCTTCTAATACTCACACTATTATCTTCTCTATAATAGTATTCATAAGCAATCTTATCCTTCTAAATAGTACTAGTACACTTCCCGTTGCAACTATTATCTTCTCTATAATAGTATTCATAAGCAATCTTATCCTTCTAAATAGTACTAGTACACTTCCCGTGCGTTGCAACGACACATAAACTATTCAATAAAATGTTAGTATATAATATTGCTTAGGCAAAAATCTCATAAACAAGTAATAAAGAAAACATATGTGTAGAAACAACACTATACCATGAAAAGAACAATTCTACATTGACAACCCTTATATTGTTTTGTCACTTCATCTCGAGAAAACCATATTGATTCTAGGATCAAGTCGACCATTAACCAGTTCCATTTAGAGCGGTAGCTTTACTGGACTTCAGGTACTATTGGCACTGTCAATGTCTAGTGTCCGCTCGCACACCCGGGGTACCCTCGTGGTGCTTTTGGGTAGGACGGTGTCTGTTGGAGACTTGTTCTCAAATGCTATGAATTAAGAACAAGACAACACAAAATGTTAAAGGTTAAAGCCCTTCGTCCTTCGAAGCATTATTTCTCTTAGGATATAATGATCTTCAGACGAAGGTCACGAAGGATATACCTTCATCATCGCAGTATATGATAATGAAAGAAGAAGAAGCATGTAAAATATAAGAGACAATATGAATAATCATATAACATTATTAACTCATCCTTTATTATATTGTCATGGATAAACAGAAATAATATAGAATTACATTTATACCTTCGGCTTGATAGAAGGAGAAAAAACAAGCGTGATGCACGAGTGAGTACAAATCAGCGTAAACAGTACGGGGGTACTGTTCATCTATTTATAAGCACAGGACGCAGCATGTATGAAATTACATATATACCCTTTACAATCGATTACAATCATGACACAAACTATCATGGGTCAATCTGTCTTTTCATCTTTAAGTCGGTGCAACCCTTCGTCTTAAGGCATGTCGTTATGCCGAAGTTCCCTAGAAGGTAGCTTCGGCATTATTTCTGTGCTGATCTTCTGAAGGTGTTTCTTCTTACAGGACCTTCGGCTACGAAGCAGACCACCAACAGTAGCCCCTTCGCGGTGCCAGATCGTTTTTCGTAACGAGCTTGATCCGTGAAAAATTGTCCTATGCTTCGGAATGCCGAAGGTCCGAAAACACCTTCCCTGAGCTCGTTGCCGAGAAACGATTAAAATAATCCTAGCGCGAGATGGCCCCACCATGCAGCGGGTACACGCGATCTGGCGATTCATCTCTCACGCACTGTGGTCCACCGTTTAGTGGGTGCGGGTGACTGTTGAGCGGATACGGGCGACTTGACGATTCACCTTCACACCTGCAGCACTATATAAACAGACGGGTAGGTGTGAAGTTACCACAGCATTCATTACCATTGCACTGTTGTGCTGCTAAAAAATTTAACCATAGCCGAAGCTTTCTCATCACATTCTCAAGCAAAGCATCGTTTTGATCTAGCTTCGTCATAAGAGGGAGCTTCGTCAAAAGCATAAAAATCATCAACATTTGTAAGAACTGCAAGGAATTCAACACATGATGGCTAGAGTACGTTCAACTGCTAGGGTGACCCGCGACGGAGAAGAGGCTGAAACCACAGAGACTGCTCCGATCTCTGAAGTGATGAAACAATCGGGACTGGTTATGACAGAGGGGGCTACTGATGAAGGTGCACCTACTGCTGAAGCTGAACAGGCTGACATCGAAGATGATGCTGATGAAGAAGAAGAAGATTACATCACTCTCATGCCATCCAAACCCAGTCACTTGGACTTTGGAAAATCTACCGTTTCTGAGGCTGACATGCCCATGATGATAAAGCTGGGCTACTTCGAAGAGGCTGAGAAGAAGCTAATTCGCTTCGCCAGGGAAGAAACCACTCCGACACTGGAAAATGATGAGGTGGTAGTTTTTAGGAGTTTCTTCAGAGCGGGATTGAGTTTTCCTTTGAACGAAATGATTGGGGAAGTTTTGGAAAATTACAAAGTCTATCTTCACCAGCTGACTCCTAACGCTATCGTTAGGCTCAGCGTCTTCATTTGGGCCCTCCGAAGCCAAGGAACGGATCCAAATGCCGAAGCCTTCTGCCGAGTACATGAGCTGCATTATCAGACGAAGGCCAGAGAAGATGGGCTTCATGAGAATTTTGGTTGTTACAACTTTGCTTACCACAAAGATATGAAGTCTCCGGTGGTTAGCTATCGCACCAAGTGGCCAACCGGTTGGAAAAATGAGTGGTTTTATGTTAAAGCCGATGAGAAGAAGAGGGAGAAGCTGAAGACGTTGGTACTGAGCCCGCTGAGTTTGAGCTACGGGTTGACTAGGCCAATGTGTCGTATGGTGCCGGGGTCACCATGCCGACAAGCTGTGTCAGAATTCAGGGTGGTAGCCGAGCAGATCAGGACCAGAGACCTAGTCCAATAATATCTGGCCTATAAGGTGTTCCCGACGCTAAGTGAATCGAATATGCCGAAGCTAAAGGTGACAAAGGAGAAGAATGAACTTGTGCGACTACCTTATAGGTTCAAATTCGAGAAACAGTCAAAGGGCCATGTCAAGAATGGTTAGAAATGATTGAAACCATGTGCAACAAAATTTTGGGTAATTACACTAAAAAAGAAGATCAACTGATGACCGCAGCCTTCGGCACCCGACCGAAGTGAAGGTTGAATCGGGTGATGGATGTGAGAGCACCTAGAGGGGGTGTGTGGGGGGACAGATATCCCCGGGTCCACCAGAAGGATAAAAGACCTTATGAAAGGCCCGTGGGCCCAATAATTTGCGAGATCATCCCTTCGTGGGCCTGGGAAAGAACGCCTAGTGAAGTGGATCGATGCAAGATCAGATCGACGCAAGCCCAGACGGCCCGATGAATTCGAGCAGTGATCACAACAGTGACCCGACCTTCCTGCGCAGGAGCCCCGTACATTAGAACCGAGCGAGGATGGGTCGGCTGAATTATAGGAAGATAGACTCAGTCAGTTCACTATTACTTAGGCGCACGTTGTTATCATATCCACATGTAACACCCCACGGTCGAGTATATAAGTGAAAGGGAATTAGGCTTACACCTTTTTCCTAATTGATTTTGGTGGTTGAATTGCCCAACACAAATAATTGGACTAACTAGTTTGCTCCAGTCTGTAAGTTCTACAGGTGCCAAGGTTCACAACAAACCAATAAAAAGACCAAGAAAGGGTTCAAACAAAGAGAGCAAAAGACATCCCAAAGGCACCCTGGTCCGGCGCATCGGACTGTCCGGTGCACCACCGGACAGTGTCCGATGCACCACCGGACAATGTCCTGTGCACTAGGGCACTCGACGCTGAACTCGCTACCTTCGGGAAAATCAAAGGGCGCTCCGCTATAATTCACCAGACTGTCCGGTGAAGCACCAGACAGTGTCCGGTGTCACACCGAACTGTCCGGTGTGCCAGCGGAGCAACGGCCACTTCGCGCGCAATGGTCGACTGCAACCGCATTCAATGCGCTACAGTGCGCGCCAGAGTCAGAGCACACGCAGTTGGCGCACCGGATAGTCTACAGGACCTGTCCCGTGCACCACCGGACAGCCTAGAGGCCCCACAAGTCAGAGCTCCAACGGTCGAACCCCAACGGTCTGCTGACGTGGCTGGCGCACCGGACAGTGTCCGGTGGCGCACCGGACTGTCCGGTGCGCCATGCGACAGCAGCCTTCCAACGACCATTTTTGGTGGTTGGGGCTATAAATACCCCAACCACCCCCACATTCAATGGCATCCAAGTTTTCCACCTTCAACACATTACAATAGCTATAACATTCAATTCTAGACACTCCAAAGAGATCAAATCCTCTCCCAAGTCCGAAATCACTCCAAATCAAATAGTGACTAGAGAGAGCGACATTTGTGTTCATTTGAGCTATTGCGCTTGGATCGCTTCTTTTCTTTCTCATTCTTCTTGTGATCAAACTCAATTGTAACCAAGGCAAGAGACACCAATTGTGTGGTGGTCCTTGCGGGAACTTCGTGTTCCATTTGATTGAGAAGAGAAGCTCACTCGGTCTAAGTGACCGTTTGAGAGAGGGAAAGGGTTGAAAGAGACCCGGTCTTTGTGACCACCTCAACGGGGAGTAGGTTTGCAAGAACCGAACCTCGGTAAAACAAATCATCGTGTCTCGCTCTTTATTTGCTCACGATTTGTTTTGCGCCCTCTCTCTCGGACTCGTTTATATTTCTAACGCTAACCCGACTTGTAGTTGTGCTTAAGTTTACAAATTTCAGATTCGCCCTATTCACCCCCTCTAGGCGACTTTCAATAAGGCCTAGGGGGCACCCCTTCAAGACGATCTACCTCATTACTTAGCCATCCACCTGGCTCTCTACGTCTCCAACACTAGAGAACCTCCTTGTAACCCACCACATAAAGTACTCACGCCAGGACATAGGGTGTTATGCATCTCAAAGCGGCCCGAACCTATACACAACTGTCCACTGCTTCTCGTGCATCTAGCACGAACCATTGAGCTACAGTTGATAACACCGTCCTGCTCCAAAAAGCACCTTGAGGGGCAACCCCGAGTGCACGGTCGGACCCAAAACACCGACAGCTGGCGCACCAGGTAGGGGGTGTGTCATCGATCCAAGCTAGCTCAATGGCCGTCACCTTCCAGCACAAGATCATCCTCCGTCTCGGGTCCGTGTACTGCTTTGGAACTATCTCGTCTGTAGCGGATGAGGAGGGAACTCTGCATCGCATCGTGGATCCACCGGAGAAAAAGTCTTCCTCAAAGATCTCCAAGAAAATCGGAGCAAAGCAGGGAAAAGCACAACCTCCAGCGCTCCGAGAAAAGATCACCTTCAGCAAGCAAGGAGCCGAGGGTCTGTCTACCCAGAGAGCACCGCTGTCCACCTCTCTGACGGAAAAATGGACACGGATCACAAGGAGAAAAGAAGCGAATGAGGCCAAGGGTCGTCAAGCTGCTCTTTCTGTGCCTCTGTCCTCAAAGGAGGATAGAAAGAAGATCGTCGCGATAGCTACTCCATTCTACCCCGACGTCCTCTTCATCGGGGGAAGAGTGGAATCGAATCCTATCTCCGACAATGAACCAACTGCACCAGGAGAAGAACCTCTTCATCGGGAATCTCGCCGGCAGAGGAACCGACACCGAAATATTCGGCGACATCACAAGGCCGAAGAACGAGATTCGGTGCAGCCCGTATCGCGAGACGAGGTCTTAGAAGTGGGAGAAACTCTGGAAGAACTGGTCCTCAGAGAAAGAAGGAACTCTCGACGACGTGACCGTCGGCACGCTCAAGAATAGACCGAGCAGGAAACGAGGCAACATCGGGAAAATCCACTCTTCGGACGCAACCTGAACCCCGACTTCGCCCGAGCCATGAACACGCCGAGTGAAGTCAGTGGAGTGTTGGCTCGGATAGCTAATGGCCTCCCCCGGACTCCCGACGCCGAGGGCTATTGGCGGCTGTTCACTCAAGCAGCCAACCACCTTCTACCCCTCGTTCATCCATCGAACGATCTACGACACGCCATCAATAGCCGGCGGGACGCACGGAGCTCCATCAACGCTTCGCGTGAACGACGACACGAGAACGAGATTCATCGTCGGGAAGAGTACGACCGAGATCACGATATCCCAGCACGGAGTCAGGCCACCAAGACCGAGTCGGCCACGGCTTCAACTGGTGGCACCACCCGGGGACGGTCGAGGCACCATGACAACCACTCCCTTCACCGGGAAAGACATCATCACCGACGACAAGAAGACAGCTCTGGAGTATCGGCGCTTACTCCACGCCTCAGGGCCATTCAATGGCCCCTAACTTCAAGGTCTCCAACATCGACAAATATGAACCTAAGCAGGATCCGGGAGGCTGGCTGGCCGTATACACCACCGCTGCCTGAGCCGCAGGGGCAACCGAGGATGTGATGACCGCGTACTTGCCTATTGTCCTTGGGCAAGACGTGCTGCAATGGCTGCGACACATACCCCGACACTACATCGACGACTGGAGAAACTTTAGTCGGTGCTTCACCGCCAACTTCCAATCCCTCTCCGATAAACCGGAGCAACCATGGGACCTCAAATCCATCAAGCGTTAGGGGGACGAAACTCTTCGGTCGTACCTCAAAAGATTCCAGACCATGAGAAATCGAATCCCCGAGGTCGCGGAAGCAGCAGTGATCGAGGACTTCTACCGGGGATCCAATGACTCGGCCTTCGTCCGAGCCATACTACAAAAGGCGCCGACCATTTCGGAGCAGCTATTTCGGGAAGCCGACCTCTACATCACCACCGATGAACGGGCTCTAGACCTCATCGGAGGAGCAAATCCTGCACCGACAGCACCGCGACGCGACACGAACCAGCAACCCGACAAACGCTGGGAGAAGAGGCCTCGTGAAGAGGTCCACGCCGCTAGACCGCCCGCCTCTCACGCCCGAGGAGGACCTCGTGGAGGCGAACGCACGCTGGACGACATCCTCGATGCCCAGTGCCCGTACCACAAGGACATGCGCCACACCCTCCGGAACTGTAGAGACTTCAAGCATTCCATGGGGAACGGCCGACCCTTCCAACCTCTACCTCCTCCCCTGCCGCGAGGAGGACCAGGAGAACCGCGACAACCCCAGCAACAGGAGGAGGGAGGAGGTGGAGCCTTCCCACGCGTTGACAGAGAAGTCAACGTCATCTTTGGTGGACACGGGTCACAGGAAAGCAATAGACAACAAAAGCTCAACGATCGTCAGATACTGGTGGCGGCTACCGGTCCTCCCGCCCCGTACCGATGGTCTGAGCACCCGATCACCTTCACCCGGGCAGATCAGTGGCTCAACTTCAACCACCCAGGCAAGTACCCGCTCCTCATCGATCCGGTGATCCGAGAGAGCAGGGTAAAGAAGGTATTAGTGGACAGGGGAAGCAGCATCAACGTCACCTTCCCCCGGACGCTCCAAGGCTTGGGAGTTCCCCTCAAAGAGCTCCACGAGTCGGACACACCCTTCTTCGGCATCATGTCGACTGAAGGAGAATATCCGCTGGGCCACATCTACATGCTGGTCACCTTCGGAACTCCGGAAAACTACAGGACCGAGTTCCTGAGGTTCAAGGTGGCAAACTTCGACTGCGGATACAACACCATCATCGGGAGGCCTGGATTGGCGAAGTTAATGGCCATTCCACATTATACATACATGATATTGAAGATGCCAGGACCACAAGGGATCATAACTGTGCGCGCTAACTTCCAAGGCGCCGCAGAATGTTTCCGAGTGGCCATTCAGGCGGCCCTCACCACCAAACCATCGGTGACTTCTTCCGTGCAGGCGAACTCAAAGCCTGAGGAAGACCTCGCGGTACCCGCGAATGAAGCTCAAGCCGTGACCTCTATACGGCCGACTGAAGAAACCAAGAGAATCAATCTTGAGTTCGCCGACGAGCGCAAGACTGCTATCATCAGTTCCAGCCTGGATGACAAATAGGAAGGCGCGCTTGTCCAGTTTTTGCAAGACAATCGAGACGTATTCGCGTGGGAACCTGCGGATATGCCGGGAGTCCCGAGAGAACTGGCCGAACACAAATTGAAGGTCTACCCCGAGTCAAGGCCGATCCGACAAAAATTACGTCGCTTCACGCCCGACAAGAGAGAAGCCATCCGTGCTGAGCTGACTCGCTTGGTTGCGGCCGGATTTATTAGAGAGGTGTTACATCCTGAGTGGTTAGCTAATCCCGTTCTTGTACTCAAAAAGAATAAAGTGGATTGGCACATGTGCGTCGAGTATACGGATCTCAACAAACACTGCCCGAAGGATCCCTTCGGACTTCCTAGAATAGACCAGGTGGTAGACTCAACCGCCGGATGTTATGTGTTGTCTTTCTTGGATTGCTACTCTGGGTATTATCAGATTAGCTTGGCAAAAGAAGACGAGGAAAAAACAGCATTCATCACCCCGTTTGGAGCCTTCTGCTATACCTCCATGCCGTTCAGCCTCAAAAACGCTGGAGCGACTTATCAGGGAGCTATTCAGACATGCTTAGCCGACCACTGGGGCAAGCGTGTGGAAGCTTATGTGGATGATGTGGTGATCAAGACATAGAATTCAGAAAATTTCATTGAAGATTTACAGCTGGTCTTCAACAGTCTACGACGATACCGATGGAAGCTTAATCCCGAAAAATGTGTCTTTGGAGTACCGGCAGGAAAGTTGCTCGGGTTCATTGTCAGCCACCGGGGAATTAAGGCCAATCCGGAAAAGATCGAGGCTATCATGAGAATGGAAGCACCACGATCACAGAAGAAAGTACAAAGACTTACCAGATGTATGGCAGCTCTGAGCAGATTCATATCAAGGCTGGGAGAAAAAGGCTTACCGTTCTATAAGTTGCTCAAGAAGGTAGACAAATTCCAGTGGACTTTAGAAGCACAGGAAGCTCTAGATGCGCTGAAAAAATTCTTAACAACACCACCAGTACTAAAACCGTCGCGCCGAGCCACGCCGACTCAACCGGCTGAAGATCTGCTATTATACATCTCTTGCACGACTCATGTGGTGAGCACCGTGTTGGTAGTCGAGCGAGCAGAAGAAGGACATGCATACCCAGTATAGCATCCTGTCTATTTCATTAGTGAGGTTCTGGGTCCCTCGAAGAAGAAATACCCTCAAGTTCAGAAGCTATTATATGCAGTACTTCTAACTGCACGCAAGCTCCGTCACTACTTCGACGACCACAAAGTCATAGTAGTCACTGGGTTTCCGGTAGGGGATATTCTCCATAATAAAGAGGCCATCGGAAGAATAGCCAAGTGGGCCTGTGAACTGGGATCTCATGACATTGAATTTCGACTTCGCACTGCCATCAAGACTCAAGCACTGGTTGACTTCGTATCAGAGTGGACCGAGCAACAGGTGCCGGATAACCCGGAAACCACAGAAGTATGGCGAATGTATTTTGATGGATCGTTAAAGCTGCAGGGAGCAGGCGCAGGGATCCTCTTTATCGCGCCTGGAGGTGAACAACTCAAATATGCTCTTCAATTGTTATTTCCAGCATCCAACAATACAGCAGAATACGAAGCTCTGATTCATGGACTAAACATTGTCATATCACTGGGCATCAAGAGACTGATGGTATATGGAGATTCGTTGGTGGTCATAAGTCAGATAAACAAAGAATGGGATTGCTCGAATGATTCCATGGGAAAATACTGCACTCCTGTCCGGAAACTAGAAGACAAACTTGAAGGTCTGGAATTTCATCATGTGGAGAGAGACCGCAACGCGACAGCTGATACATTGTCCAAGCTCGGATCCAGTCGGACTCAGGTCCCACCTGGAGTTTTCGTCAAAGAAGTACTGCACCCGAGCATTTCGCTGGATCGGGTAGAGGAATGCAATATTCTGAGCCAACCAGAGCCAGACGACTGGAGGGAGTCGATCATCAGGTATATAAAGAATGAGGAGGAACCAGACGACAAAAATGCAGCCGAAACGCATTGCGAGGCAGTCAGCTCATTACACTCTCATTGGGGAAACGCTATACAGAAGAGGCGCGTCAGGAGTCCTCATGAAATGCATTCTCTCAGCTACTGAAAAACAACTTCTGGATGAGGTCCATGCTGAGCAATGCGGGGTGCACGCAACATCCAGGACCCTGGTTGGGAAGGTCTTCAGGTCGGGTTTCTACTGGCCAATAGCAAAGAGTGATGCAGCCGAGTTAGTCCAGAGGTGCGAAGCCTTCTAGTACTTGTCAAAACAGCAACATCTACCAGCGCAGCAACTGCAAACCATACCCGTAACTTGGTCATTCGCATGCTGGGGATTGGATATGATTGGACCTTTCAAGCAAGCTCAAGGAGGATACACTCATGTACTGGTTGCTATTGACAAATTCACTAAATGGATAGAGTTCAAACCCATTGCTTCTCTAACTTCAGCTAAGGCAGTGGAATTCATACAAGACATAATATTCAGGTTTGGAATACCGAATAGCATCATAACCGACCTGGGATCCAACTTCACAAGTTCAGAGTTCTTCGATTTCTGCGAGCAAAAGAGCATTCAGATCAAATATGCCTCGGTGGCGCACCCAAGGGCCAATGGGCAGGTAGAAAGAGCCAACTGGATGATATTGGAAGCGCTCAGAAAGAAAGTCTTCGACAAGAATGAAAAGTTCGTAGGAAAGTGGATCAGAGAGCTGTCGTATGTTGTTTGGGGCCTGAGAACTCAACCTAGTCGAGCTCTGCATGGAAACACACCTTTCTTTATGGTCTATGGTTCGGAGGCAGTGCTACCCGCTGATCTCAAGTTTGGGGCACCAAGATTAACCTTTGAAAACATAGCAGAAGCTGAGGCTACTAGGCTGGAGGATGTTGATGTACTAGAAGAAGAACGATTGAATACGGTGATTCAGTCAGCCCGATATCAGCAAACTCTGAGGCGCTATCATGACAAGGCCATACGACATCGATCCTTTGCAGTGGGAGACCTCGTCCTCCGCCGAATTCTAACGGGGGAGGGACGACACAAATTGTCGCCACTATGGGAAGGACCGTTCATAGTAGCAGAAGTCACTCGGCCTGGATCATATCGTCTCACTCAAATGGATGGCACGGAAATTGGGAACTCATGGAACATAGAACATCTCAGGAAGTTTTACCCCTAGCTATATCTCAAAAGCTATTGGGACGACAATGTATTCCGTAAACTGGGAAATATGTCATCAATAAAAAGACTTCAAAGGCACTCAAATTGTTCACTGTCAACCTGCATGCTTACTTAACTCGGGGTGACCACTATACCCTACTAACCGAGCAATCGGCTTAAGTCGGCAATGACTTAAGGCGGTGCGACATGCTCACGTTTACTTAACTCGGGGTGACCATTATACCCTACTAACCGAGCAATCGGCTTAAGTCGGCAATGACTTAAGGCGGTGCGACATGCTCACGTTTACTTAACTCGGGGTGACCACTATACCCTACTAACGGAGCAATCGGCTTAAGTCGGCAATGACTTAAGGCGGTGCGACATGCTCACGCTTACTTAACTCGGGGTGACCACTATACCCTACTAGCAGAGCAATCGGCTTAAGTCGGCAATGACTTAAGGTGGTGCGACATGCTCACGCTTACTTAACTCGGGGTGACCACTATACCCTACTAACGGAGCAATCGGCTTAAGTCGGCAACGGCTTAAGGTGGTGCGACATGCTCATGCTCACGTAACCCAGGGTGACTACTATACCCTACCAACAGAGCAGTCGATTTAAGTTGGCAATGACTTAAATCAGCACAGTACACTCGTGCCTACTCAATCCAACGCAAACATGTTTGCAATCACTCATCCAAGGGCGACCTCTAAGCCTCGCAAAAATGCGAAGAGACTTCAAAACCATCGCACTGAAATTACTTCTGTAATTGTAGATACCGTTGGATTCTAACAACGGAAAAACAATAACGGCATTCAGTACTGAAAAATATTTTCTAACGGAATATCCAAGCACACTAACCATGTATACAAAATATTCAGTGTTTCTATTTGGTAATGTTCTTCTCAGGAGCGACCGACGAAGAAGGGCGACTCGAGGAATCTGGAGTGGCATTCACGTCAGCCACTATGTCATTAGGAACAACCACGCCGGGTCTCCTCATCAGGATCCGCCCCGCGCGAATAGCTTTGTCCATAGCTTTGTCGCGCTGGGCCCTCTGAGTAGCAGAAGTCTCTTCAGCAGCCTTGACAGCCAACCGAGCGACTTCTAGCTCCTGGACGACTGACCTCTTGGAGGCGCGCAGATCCATGATGATAGTATCCTTGCTCAACACCAATTGCCTAAGGCGAATCATATCATCAAGGGACTCTTGCAGCTTATAACGATGGTTATCCAAGTCTTCCATGGTGAAACGATGGTTCCTCTCCAAGATGGTCAACGAGTTGCTGGCGTCGCGATATAACTTGTCAAGGTTGTCGCGAGAAGTGGCAAGGGCACGTTTTTCCTCCTGTAGACAAGAATCAGTTTCTCCAACGTCAAGCAAGCACTAAGAACACAACAGATAAGGCCAAGTAAAGCTTAATTCATTGGTCACCTTTTCAGAGTCGAGCTAAGCATGAAGAGTGGAGTTCATCGTGTTGGCATCATTCAGAGAAGCAGAAACCCGGGCCAATTCAGTCTGACCTTGAGAATATTTTTCTTCAAGATCAGAATACCGCGTTACCATATCTATCAAGAAACAGTCAGGCAAGGGTGTTCAGCCAAAGAGCAGGTCAGTCAAGCAGCCAAAGAAGAAGTAAAGGGCACTAACCAGCATTGGCCATCTCCAAATCAGATACCCGCTGCCGAAGCAGCACTGGATTCCAACATGTCAGAGACAAAGCTCCTTCTGGGACAGAGGCACCCTGCAATCTCAGCTAACCAGCCATCTCGTCAACCAATGCTTGACATTAAAAACAGATGAGTATAAGAATAGTAGTCTACCTGGAGTAAAGTCAGACCAGAAGAAACCAAATTACCTGGAGGTTGGAGAAGAACGAAGGAACTCCCAAGTCGTGGGAAGTCAATTGATGGATTGATGAAGGATCACCAACCGGAACAACCCGCAATACACCAGTGGGGACCAAGTCAGTGTCATCAGCAGAAGTCAAAACTCTGTCATCAGGAGCGCTGGCCTCTAAGGCGACTCCCTGACCTGAAGCTTGAGCTATTGCCATGCAACCAGAATGTGGAGGAGAAGACCCTACGTGAACATCCATTGAAGTATGAGAGGGAGAACCCACTCGGACACACTCAGGGGCTGGGTCATAGCTCGCGCTACCCATCCGAGCCGGATCATCTCCGACAACACCCTTGGGGGCTGGGCAAGCGCTTGCGCAATCCTTGAGGGTCGAGCCCTCTGTAACAGCCACCTCTAAGGCTGAAGGACCTTCAACCACTTCCATGGGAGCAGAGCAATCCAGACCAGCCTCCTGACCCTTAAGACCGCGCTCCAAGGTCGATGAGGCACGGGACGCTGCTCGGGATAACTCCAACCCGGCATCTAGCACATCAGCGCAAACTTCCATCATTCCACCATCTGCTGGCTCTGACAATAGATCTTCTGGGACCATGTCTTCAAGAGTCTGATCAAAGTTTGCCAGAGACAATTCTTGCAGACCAATGAGGGCAGACAAAGCTGGAGAAGGAACACCACTACTCTCCCCGCTGGCTATGTAGCGTCGGTTGTTTTTCCGAATTAGAGGGATTTCATCCTCCTCTTCCTCATCTTCATCAACAATGCGGACGGTACACCCATTGGGGTCAGCTTTGGCCGGATTACACCCATTGGGTTCAACATCATCTAGGTCACACCCATTGGGGTCAGCATCAGTCGGGTCACACCCATTGGGATCAGCTTCAGCAAAAACTGGTAATGGCACTTCCTTAGCAGCAGGAGCAGAAGGACCGGCATCCTGATCCAAGCATGACACCCGACGAAGACGTCTCTTTTTCTTTTTCTTCCCCTCAGCAGGAGAAGTTGGTTGATTGGCTCGGCGAGGATGCTTCGGGCGAACACTATCAGACCTCTGAATATCCAAAGCTTTGCCAGCCTTTAGGATGGGTGCTACAGCCAGTGTTTCAGCAGGGGCTGCATCAGAGGAATCTTCAGCCAACATATCCAGCATGGCACTTATCTCTGCATCACTTTGATTCAAAGGTACCTCGAAATGAACCTGCCTCTCGTCGTCAGGGATTTCGCCAAGTGAGGCAACTAAAGCACTAACCTCTTCGGGAGAGGGTCGCACTCTAAAGCCCAAACCGCTATCACCAGCAGGAGGATTTGACACAAAACTAGTAAAGGCCTTGGAAGGAGGCAGATTCCAGGCTGAGTATGCAACAGGAGCTCCAATGTTCGACACCTTGCCTCTGAGTATCATCTCGAGCCGGCTCACCAAATCCACAGCAAGAATCCTTCCGTTGGTAACACGGGTTGAATCAGCGAGGCACAATTACACTAATCACACGCACTAATCAACAAACACATATACCACTAATACATTAATGAACCACATATACCACATATGTCTTCCCTAAACATATAACACATATACAATATGCCTCGAACTAAACAATAATATTAATCAAACGCACTAATCAACAAACACAATTACAAAAATATACTAATTTTGGCGGCAATTAAATAAAAGGCCACCGAAAATACAAAATAAAATACGCAAAAAAATAACCTTAATAGAGCCGAGGTCGACGGGAGCCGAGGACGACGGCGGACGTGACCAGCGGCGCGTCGGTGGCTTGCGGGCGGCGCACGCAGCAGTGGGCGCGCGGGCTGCGGCGGCGCTGCTGGGCGGCGCTTCGTGGGGTCGGCGATGGCGCGGCGGCTATCGAGCGCATGAGTGGAGAGCGAGCGAGAGAGAGAACAGAGAAGGATCTGACGATCGGTTTTAAAAACTCTATTTTCGGTGGCCACTGCCACAGCCGCCGAAAATAGCGTTATTTTCGGCGACTTTGTCAGTGGCTGCCGAAAATAGCAGTATTTTCGGCGGCCTCTGACACAGCCGCCGAAAATAGCGCTATTTTCGGCGGTATGCTCGGGCCGCCGAAAATAATACTGGCCGCCGAAAATGGCATGCAATGCTGTTGTGCCAGCTCCTTGGGGAGGGAGCAACCTTCAGGGGGGCGGGCGTGGACCTCCGGCCTGCGTAAGCTCGGAGGGCCACGCGGGGGTGCGGGGGCGGCGATGTCGGTGTCGGCTACTCGGCTTGACGGACGCAATGGGGGCAGGGGCGGTCAACGCAAGGGCACGAGGCGCGGGTGAGGGCGTGGGTGTGGACGGGTTCTTAATAGGAGTAGTATAGATTTCCTGTTCAATACTTAGCAAACTTGTTAGACCTTTAAATGTGTTGTTATCCAAATCACCAAAAATCATAAAAGGGATTAATGCACTTTCACTCATTCGCCTTGTATATCACTCAGGGGGCCTCGGCAACACGCGGGGGAGAGGGACCAGTGCGGTGCCTCCTGTGCAGTTGTCGTCAAGAGCCGCCAGCCAAAGATCTCCTATAGCCCTTCAGTGGGGTGCCACCTGTGCAGTAGCCATCAGGAGCCGCCAACCGGAGATCTCCTCCAACCCTTCTGTAGTGGGATGGAGGCTAGAGCTAGATGTGCCTGCGTCTTGCGCAAGATTTTTCGCTGTGGGATTCGCTTGGGTACTTGCCCAGGTGGTGCCGGTAGAACCCACGGTGGTCAGGCTGCCCCTTACGTTATGCGCACCTACAACAAGGGCAGACCGAGAGGGGGGCAAAGTGGGCCATGGCCCCCTCAATTTTCTCTCTTATATATATCTAATGTTCATTTAGTGTTAGTATAGAGAAAAATTAAAGTTTTAGGTCAGTTGAAGTTTTTCTGTTTGTATAAGTATAACACTGTCTCCAGCAGTTAGTGTAGAATAGGAGACGCAGAATTGTAGATGACACTGTTTATAGAGTAAAGTTTAAAATAGAGGATAAGATAGGGAATCTCATAGAGATAGTCTAAAGTTTCAATGGTAGAATGAGATGATATTAGACTGGTGTTAGGTTGTTATTGAAATTTTAGAACACGACCCTTGACCCTATAGAATTGACCTGAGATCATCGGCCCATTAGACTCAACATATCAAATTCATAATATTCCCGTCCCATAGATGTATACTTCCCTTTTTGAAGTGTCGACCCACGATCATATCAAATTCATAATATTCTCGTCCCATAGATGTATACTTCCCTTTTTAAAGTGTCAACCCACGACCCATGACCCTGCTCCTCAATTCAATCAACCTAGGAACATTTTTACTATGGCCCAGTCCCATTTTTATCGACATCGCCTGATCCGGCCAGTCCGCTTCGATGTCTCGTTCCTTATGTCGCGACAATGCACAACCCTAGTCCTTCCCGGTGCTCGTGCCTTGCTCGTCATCCTCATGACGCTATCTCACTCGATGGGTCCGGTCTCGTTCATCGCGATGATGTGACCTGTCCTTGGAGGTCAGCGAGCTTGTCAAACCAACAAGCCCTATCTCTCAGGTAGAGACGTCCCTTGACCCACCCCTTTCTCGGCACACCTGCCCATCGAAAGGATCAATATTCGACAAGGTACACCCAATTTTTATTAGGCTAGTAAGAACTTAACAGTATGTTTACTTCTTTTGTTCATTTATTTTTTTCTTTGAATTTATATCGTGTATTGATATAAAACTTGAATTCAATGTAACGCTGGTTTTTACGATCTTTTGCTTGATTTGTCATGTGGTTTTTTTTGGCCCCGCATGAATTCTCGTCCTGCGTCCGCCACTGACCTATAGACCCCCGAGCCTATAGTGTCCGGCGCTACCGCGCCCGCTATTGCCTTTGTTGCTGCGACCGTTGTCATGGAAGCCTCCGCTGTGGCACCCTCCATCGTCGCAAGCGCCGTCGTGGTTGCTTCCGCCATTATGCCATCAGTCGCAGTGGCCTCTTTCGTTGGCGCCTTGGTTGCAGGTGACACCGGGAGCAACTCCGATGGGGTCCGGAACCCCAGAAGTATCCCCAACAGTCCCCTGCTTCTGGGGGTTGGACCCACCAGTTAGGCTAACCCTAGGCGTGGCAGAGCCGAGGGATGGCAACGGATCGGATTCGGATCGGATATTGCAAATATCTGTCCGCAACCATATCCGCGGTTGCAACCAATATCCGCCCGCTACCATATCCACGGGTAGAAATTTATATCCATGCCCGTGCCCATTGGATTTCGGACGAGTTTCGGATATCCGTCGAATATGACAGACACAATCATCTATTTAACAATTCAATAGCATAGTTAGTGAAAGGGAATTAGGCTTTCACCTAGTCCCTAATTAATTTTGGTGGTTGAATTGCCCAACACAAATAATTGGACTAACTAGTTTGCTCTAGTGTACAAGTTATACAGGTGCTAAAGGTTCACACTTAGCCAATAAAAAGACCAAGTATTGGGTTCAAACAAAGGAGCAAGGGACAACCGAAGGCACCTCTGGTCTGGCGCACCGGACTGTCCGGTGTGCCACCGGACATGTCCGGTGCACCAGAGGACTCCGACTTCAAACTCGTCACCTTCGGGAAATTCCAGAGGCGACTCCGCTAAAATTCACCGGACTGTCCGGTGTACACCGGACAGTGTCCGGTGCTCCAAGGAAGAGCGGCCTCCGGAACTCGCCAGCCTCGGGAATTCATTTCAACTGCTCCGCTATAATTCACCGGACTGTCCGGTGTACACCGGACTGTCCGGTGTAACAGCGGGGCAACGGCTATTTCGGCGCCAACGGCTACCTGCGACGCATTAAATGCGCGCGCTGCGCGCGCAGAGGTCAGGCACGCCCATGCTGGTGCACCAGACAATCTACAGTGCATGTCCGGTGCGCCACCGGACATCCAGGCGGGCCCAGAAGACAGAACTCCAACGGTCGAACCCAACGACTTTTGGTGACGTGGCTGTCGCACCGGACTGTCCGGTGCGCCATCGAACAGACAGCCTCACCAAACGGCTAGTTTGGTGGTTGGAGCTATAAATACCCCCAACCACCCACCATTCATGGATCCAAGTTTTTCCACTTCTCAACTACTTACAAGAGCTCTAGCATTCAATTCTAGACACACCAAAGAGATCAAATCCTCTCCAAATTCCACACAACACCCTAGTGATTAGAGAGAGAGATTTGCTTGTGTTCTTTCGAGCTCTTGCGCTTGGATTGCTTTCTTCTTTCTTGATTCTTTCATTGCGATCAAACTCACTTCTAATTGAGGCAAGAGACACCAATCTTGTGGTGGTCCTTGTGGGAACTTTGTGTTCCAAGTGATTGAGAAGAGAAAGCTCACTCGGTCCGAGGGACCGTTTGAGAGAGGGTAAGGGTTCAAAGAGACCCGACCTTTGTGGCCTCCTCAACGGGGAGTAGGTTTGCGAGAACCGAACCTCGGTAAAACAAATCCACGTGTCTCACTCTTTATTCGCTTGCGATTTGTTTTGCACCCTCTCTCGCGGACTCTATTATATTTCTAACACTAACCCGGCTTGTAGTTGTGATTACTTTTGAGAATTTCAGTTTTGCCCTATTCACCCCCCCTCTAGGCGACTTTCAATTGGTATCAGAACCCGGTGCTTCATTAGAGCCTAACCGCTCGAAGTGATGTCGGGAGATCACACCAAGAGGGAGATGGAGACTGGCGACAAGCCCACTACGAGCCACAGGAGCACTTCATCGGAAGAGTCCCGCACCAAGAGGAAGGAGATGAAGAAGGACTCCTCCAAACAGAAGGAGAAAAGATCTTCTTCTTCTCACCACAAAGAGAAGAAGGAAAAATCTTCTTCCCACAAGTCGCATCGGAAAGGCGACAAGCACAAGAGGATGAGGAAGGTGGTCTACTACGAGACCGACACTTCATCAACATCGACCTCCGACTCCGATGCGCCGTCCGTAACTTCTAAGCGCCAAGAGCGCAAGAAGTTTAGTAAGATCCCCTTACACTATCCTCGTACATCTAGACCTACTCCATTACTTTCCGTTCCATTAGGCAAACCGCCAACCTTTGATGGCGAAGATTATGCTAGGTGGAGTGATTTAATGAAATTTCATCTAACCTCACTCCACAAAAGTATATGGAATGTTGTTGAGTTTGGAGCACAGGTACCATCAGTAGGGGATGAAGACTATGATACGGACGAAGTGGCCCAAATCGAGCACTTCAACTCTCAAGCTACAACCATACTCCTAGCCTCTCTAAGCAAGGAGGAATACAACAAGGTGCAAGGGTTGAAGAATGCAAAGGAGATTTGGGACCTACTCAAGACCGCACACGAGGGTGATGAACTGACCAAGATCACCAAGCGGGAAACGATCGAGGGGGAGCTCGGTCGCTTCCGTCTTCGTCAAGGGGAGGAGCCACAAGATATGTACAACCGGCTCAAAACCTTGGTGAACCAAGTGCGCAACCTTGGGAGCAAGAAATGGGATGACCACGAGGTGGTTAAGGTTATTTTGAGATCACTTATTTTCCTTAACCCTACTCAAGTTCAATTAATTCGTGGTAATCCTAGATACACACTAATGACTCCCAAGGAAGTAATCGGGAATTTTGTGAGCTTTGAATGTATGATTAAAGGCTCAAAGAAAATCAACGAGCTTGATGAACCCTCCACGTCCGAAGCACAACCGGTGGCATTCAAGGCGACGGAGGAGAAGAAGGAGGAGTCTACACCAAGTAGACAACCTATTGACGCCTCCAAGCTCGACAATGAGGAGATGGCTTTAATCATTAAAAGCTTTCGCCAAATCCTCAAGCAACGGAGGGGGAAGGACTACAAACCCCGCTCCAAGAAAGTGTGCTACAAATGTGGTAAGCCCGGTCATTTCATTGCAAAATGTCCTATATCTAGTGATAGTGACAGGGGCGACGACAAGAAGGGAAAGAGGAGAGAAAAGAAGATGTACTACAAGAAGAAGGGCGGCGATGCCCATGTTTGCTGTAATACCCACTTTTGTAATTTGTTAGAAATAATATCAACAGAGAAATAATTTCTCTTTATGTGAGTTTGATCTTTATGCATCATGCTCGATTTTATTCTATGTGCATTTTGCGACAACACATAATAATGTGAGAAAGAAATATATTAATACCCAAATGGGAATAAGATTTGAAAGGATTTCTGGAATTTAGAAAAGAGAAGAAATGAATATTATGAGGAGAAAATAAGTAAATAAAAATATATGGTTCCAAAACTAGAGTTTGAATTTGTGTAATTAACTCAATGGAGGAACTCATAACCAAATCCAAATTCAAGTTTGAATTCAAAAAAGGGAAAAAGGAAATTAAAGGAAAAATAAAAAAAAAGAAAAAGGGGAAACCCTAACTGGGCCTCTGTAACCAACTCGGCAGCTTCATGCGCTCGCTTGGTTTGTCGCTGACGTGTGGGTCCTCCATCCGCCAGTCGTCGTCTCCGCGAAAAGGGCGCCGCGTGAATGGATTTCACCGCTTCTTGCGTGGAGCCTCCGTCAGTCCGCGCCTGCAGGGTCTTGGGCGCCTGGCTATAAACCCGGCCGCCGCCTTACTCCGTCCCTACCCTCCTTTAAACTGGTTCGCAGAGAGCTCTGTATTTATTTTACCCGCGGTCGCCACCATTGACACCGAAGGGAGTGGGAGAGAAATTTGCAGCGCCGCCGTCGAGGCTATCTCAATTGAGCACTCCAGTGCTCGGGCCGCGGCATTGGGAAGCTTCGGCGACTCAGGGCGGAACCAATCGTGCCGTTAATTTGAGCTGAGTACCATCGGAAGTCGAGTAATCGCTCGCCAGAGCAGGGAGCGCCACCGTCGTCCGCCTTCTACCGTGGACGAGGCTCATCACTGCGGAATCCTCGGTAAATACCACACTCCTCGCATTAGTTCCATACACTCATCGTGTAGCATCGACCCGAACCAAAGATAATGCCCATGTGCCCAGTAATTTCTCACCGGAGCTTTGGTTCGCCGAAGTTCCGCTTTGCGTCGCGGTGGGCACGGTAGTCACCATAATCCTCACGAAGTAACCCCCGATCGTGTTCGTCGTTGCCCCCACATTGTTTCGCACCGAGAATATGTCGAAGTTGTGCTCCTGTTCACGAAGTGGGCGGTGCGCCGGCAATGGCACCGCCGCTGGAGGCCTGGGCGCCGCCGTGGACTGACCGGGATTGGGGGAAAGGGCTTCTGGCCATTGGATCTGTTGCCAACGCTTAGGATTAGATCCTGATACCGGTTCGGCGTGGGCGCGGGTGAGCCGTTAGATCGTGATCGGGCGGGCGAGGGTTAGATTCGCGATAATTAAATCGGGACCCCAGATTGCTGATCCGACGGACCAGATCTCATACCGCTTCATGGCTGGTAAGATCTAATCGCACCCACTAGTTTCTAATCCAACGGCTCATCTCCACCGATACCCCTTCGCGCTGTCACTTTTGTTAAAGAGCCCTCGGGTTTTAATGAAAACAACCTGCCATCCGCACGGGGTTAGTTCTGAGTCTTGGGTGTTCTTGCGCAATAGACCCTGAGTTTCTCAGTTTTTGACGCGCAGTCCATACCTTGAATAAAACCAGAGAAAATTTTCTAGGAAATGATTTTTAATGTAAAATTAATTGCAGAACTTAATTAATTCCTAGAAAATGCATTTTAACTCCTTTTCAGTCCATTCCAATTTCTATAATTTTATTATATTCTTGTTTATCATCTAATGTCTCTGTTTTGTCATGAAAACAGTAAGAAAATTTATTTCACACTTAATCCTATTTAAAGCTCATAAAACCTTTGAAAATCCATAACTTAAAATCTATAACTCAGAAAATTATGATTTCTGTTCCTAGGATTTTATTTTAATGTATAGAATATTACTGTGTATTTTGTTTATATGTTTGGTGTAATGTTGATTTCTCTATATGCGCTGTGTTTGTTTGTATTGTGGCGAGTAGAAGAGCCCGTTGCTGAGGATCCTGGTGAGCAGCAGGTTGAAGTAGCTGAGCAGGAGCTCATTGAAGGCAAGTTGTGCCCTTGACCACTTTTTTTACCTAATAATGTTCTTTAATATCACTTATCCATGCATAGGTTAAATTTTGATGGGACCCAATAGGTTACCCTAGATTGTTTATCTCATTACCTTGTTTACCCCTGAATCACTTGGGTAGTTTGCTACTGCTTTACATGGTTTTGGGATAATCATTTATTACCTCTATGTTCCAATTCTTTTTGTTATTCTATTTATGTTCATGTTGAGATCATTAATGTTAATTGGAACATAGAGCTTAACTTGAGAACCACGTGCCACCACAAGGGTTTAATGGGACGCCCTTGGCTGACTAATTAGGAAAGCTAGTGGAAGACTACCTTACCCGAAAGGGGCAAGGGCAGTAGGGGAGTGGTCAGTGTAGGGAGGTCCCTGGTTGATTTTGCTGCGATGGCGGTCAGCCAGGAACCCTGCATTGGAACTTCCTATAAACTGTAGCGGGTTTTCGGAAGCTAGTGGAACTTTGTAAAGGCCTCGTAGTGTTGCCCTGCCGCGCTTCCTAGGTAGAGGTGTATGGGATTCGCGACCCCTTGGCAGATGGGTAACATGACTTGTGGGTAAAGGGTACAACCTCTGCAGAGTGTAAAACTGGTATACTAGCCGTGCTCGCGGTCATGAGCAGCTCAGGACTCTCTGATGTTTAAATTATGAAACTTAAATTCAATTTGTCATTCGCATTACATGGGTTTATTATTAATTTTGTTCTATTACTTTACTTATGGTTTGGTATTTACTTACACTTAGTAATTGCTAATAAAATTTTGACCAACTACTTAAAAGCAATGCTCAGCTTTAACCCCTATCATTGATTAGCCTTACACATCACATGAACTCACACCTTTGTGAGTTTATGTCCACTGGTTCCCCACAACTTGTTGAGCTATGATCATATGTGTTGGGGGCTTGTTCTCAAATGCTAAGAATTAAGAACAAGGCAACATAGAAAATGTTAGGTGTTAAGGTCCTTCGTCCTCCAAAACATTATATCCCTTCAGGATATAAAGAATTTTGGACGAAGGTTACGAAGGACGTACCTTCGTGAGCATAATAGCAAGGGACGAAGCATTCATATCATATAAATCATGAAGTATGAAATAAACATTTAAATATGATCATGGAATTATTTCCATTTTTATTATCATGAATGAATATAAATGACTTCAAATTACAAATGTACCTTTGGTCCTGAGGAAAACAAAGGTACAGGTGTGATGCGAAAGCAAATGGCAGGTTCGCGTGAACAGTACAGGGGTACTGTTCATCTATTTATAGACACAGGACGCAGCCTGTGACGAATTACAATTATGCCCCTTACAAAAGTTTACAACATTAACTTAGACCTCTATGGATAAAAAGGTCATTCTATCTCTATGTCGGTTTGTAACGCCGAAGCTCCATAAAAAGGAACCTTCGGCCATCCCCTGGGGACAACTTCGGCCGAAGCTGCTTCTTCGTGTAAGACCTTCGGCGCAACGAAGCATGGCCCCAACAGTAGCCCCTTTCGCGGTGCTAGATCGTTTTTCGTAACGAGCTTGATCCGTGAAAAATGCCTCTTAAGCTTCGGGAAGCCGAAGGTCGAAAAAACACCTTCCCTGAGCTCGTTGCCGAGAAACGATTCAATTCGCGAGCTCGTGTCGATCCCACCTTGCAGAGTTACTGTTTGATCTTTGCGGTCCACTGCGCAGCGAGTACAAGTGACTGCCCGCCTGGTGTAAAAATCCTGCCGCTTCGCCTTCTTACCTGCAGCACTATATAAACAGACGAGTAGGTGTGAAGTTACCACAGCATTCATTGCTATTTGCACTGTTTTGCTGCCAAAATTTTTAACTATAGCCGAAGCTTGATCCTCAGAATCGAACGAAGGTCCATCTCGAAGTCTGCTTCGTCAGAAAGGAAGGCTTCGGAAAAAAGGAAAAAGAAAAAAAAGTGTTTTAACTTCCCCAAACTCAGAATCAAATGGCCAGAGTGCGATCTACTGCCAGAGTTGAACGTGAAGGAGACGAAGCCGAAGGTTCGAATACTGTGCCCATCTCCGAAGCAATGCAGCGTTCCGGACTGGTGATTGCGGAAGAAATGCCCGCTGCCGAAGCAAACCCGACAACTGCCGAAGGAGAAGAGAACATTGAAGAAACTGACTCCGAAGATGACTATCGCATTGCCATGCCCAGCAAGCCCAGCCACCTAGACTTCGGAAAGTCGACTGTTTCAAAGGCTGATCTCGCCAAGATGGTGAAGGCAGGTTATTTCAGTGAAAATCAGAAGAAGCTACTTCGCTTCGGGGGAGAAGAAACTACCCCGAAGCCAGAGAAGGACGAGATTGTTATTTTCAAGAGCTTTTTAAAGGCTGGGCTGAGATTCCCTCTTCATGGAATTATTGCAGATGTATTGAAAAAATTTGGTATTTACTTTCATCAATTGACTCCTAACGCTATCGTTAGGCTTAATGTTTATATCTAGGCCCTCCGAAGCCAAGCAGTGGAGCCATTTGCCGACAGTTTCTGTCGAGTTCATGAGTTACATTATCAAACAAAGGCCAGAAAAGATGGGTTACATGACAACTTCGGCTGCTACAATTTTGCCTACCGGAAGACAACAAAGTGTCCTGTTATCAGCTACCGAAGCAAATGGCCAGCAGGCTGGAAATCTGAGTGGTTTTATGTGAAAGTTGACGAAGACGAAGAAAAATTGGTACAAAGCCCTCTTGATTTAATCTTCGGAGAAACAAGGCCTCGATGCCACATGAAATTGGAGGGTCCCACCTGGGCTGCGCTGGGTGAGTTTGAAATTATTTCAGAGCATATCGGTACCAGGGATCTGGTTCAAGAATTCTTGGCATTCAGAGTCTTCCCTACCCTGAAAGAATGGGAAATGCCAAAGCTAGAGGGGGAGAAGAAGAAGGGGGAACTTGTCCGGCTTCCTTATCACTTCAAATTCAAGAAATACTTTAAGAAGCCCTGCCAGGAGTGGCTGGACACAGTTGAGGTGATGTGTAATGAAATTCTTGGGAATTATTCCAAAAAAGAAGATCAACTGATGACAGCAGCCTTCGGCACCCGTCCGAAGCGAAGGTTGAACCGAGTGCTTGATGCCCTGGGCTTCGAGTACCCTGACTATGAACGGCTGAACAAGGGTGCTGAGGGCCAAAAAAGAAAAAGAGTGGCCGAAGCTTTGAACAAGGATGAAGAAAAACCAGCAAAAGAGAAGAAAATTCCCAAGAAGAGAAAAATATCAACTCCAAAGCGAAAATTATCCGATGAAGAGGGGACCCCCACACCACCTTCTACCAGCGACGTGGAGGAAATTTTAAAGGTAATGACTGAACCCGTGCCCACGAAGCTAAGTCCATTAGGGCCTCAACTGACGAAGCTTTTTCGAAAGGTGGAAGAGCCGGAACAAACGAAGATAACCAAAGCAAAAAGGCAAAGAATTATTGCAGTAACCGAAGTTATTGACAAGACGCCACCGAGGGCGTCAATTCAGAAAACGCCAGCTGTTGAGGGCACAGCAAATGTCGAAGTTGCACCTTCGGAGGTCGCGGCTACCGAAGCCGCTACAGCCGAAGATGTGAACTTAGAAACTACCATTGAAGACATCAACAAAATTTTGACAGACATGGCTGCAGAAGAAGCTGTCACCGCTGCTGAAGAAACCGTGGCCACAGTGCCTGGGAAGGGGAAAGAAATAGTCGAAGACACTTCGGACGACGAAGCCTACACATTTCAAAATTTAATTGGGCAAAAACTGTCGAAGGCCGAAATGGAAGAACTTAAGGACTATGCCAAATCTTGCGGCTACAAGCCAGGAGCTCTTCTATTTGGAGGCATTGATGACGAAAAATTGGGCTGTATTCGAGACCAAACTGGAGCTAAGGTCATCGGTACTCTATCAAAGAGTATCGGTTTTCCGAAGCTAGAGACAGATATCAGCCGGTACCGACGACAACATATCGTCGGCAGCTTATTTTATTCCAATTTCAAGGTAAACAACTTTCTCTCTGACTCCTATTGTTTTTTAATAATGGAAATATTCCTGACGAAGGTTGTTTATTTGCAGAGCATGCTACTAAGTAAAGCTTTGAAGATGCAGCAAGACTTAGAAGATAAAAAACACGAAGCTATAATTGAAAATTTAGAGAGCAAGATAAAAGAACAGTCAGCTATCATTGAAAAGAAAGACTTCGAGCTCCAATCAACCGAAGGCTTGCTGGCAGAGACTGAAGCTAAAGTATCAGAATTGAATTCGAAGCTTATCAGTCAATCAAAACAATTTGAACAGGAGAAGCTAGAGCTTAATTCGAAACTTGAAGCCGAAGTCCAGACCAACTCAAACTTGAAGAAATCATTAACAAGCCTTCAAGACAAGTGCTTGAAATTTAGTAACAACTGTATCCAACAATTAAAGAAGATCTTTCACTCAGTTGGAGCCAGCAGCGGGAAGTTTAACCCTTCAGCTGAAAATTTACCAAAAGCCTTCGATCATATTGAAGCTGAAATTGAAGAACTTGACGAAGTTATAGCCGGGCACGGTGACTTCTGTGCCTGGGTAGCTTCTCGGGGTACCGCTGCAGCGTTCCTGAAGGCCGGCTGCGAGCATGGAGAAATCGTCAACAGGCCCAACTTCACCCTGTCTCCATCAATCCTGGACGATATTCCTGACCTCGCCCGAAGCATCTCAAATAGATTTATAAAAATGATATGGACAAAAGGCGGGCGGGAGAAGGCTGGAGACGAAGCTCGAAGTCATCTTGAACCAGTAAGAAATGATACTTCGTACTTACCTTCTCCTTTGCACTTGATTTTTACTCGCGATACCTTGATTCATGTAGGATGACGAAGCTGAAGGTGATACTTAAAGAATACGCCGCCGAAGTGGAAACCTTGCAATATATTCTTACCCTTCTGTTGAGGCGCTTTGATGTGGACGAAATTAGTATTTTGAGCCGAAGGCGAAAAAACACCTTCCCTTCTTTTCGTACACAACGAAGCATAAGAGACCAATTCTTCTTTTTGCCGAGGCTTTTCTTTTTTGTACACAACAAAGCATAAAAGACCACTTCTTCTTTTTGCCGAAGCTTTTCTTTTTTGTACACAACAAAGCATAAGAGACCACTTCTTCTTTTTGCCGAAGCAACCACTCAGGAACACAAATGCTATGAATGAATGCTTATGAATGCAAATGCTATGATGTAATGTAATGTGCGAATGAATGTCCAAAGCATATGTCCGAAGCCACACTCTCAGCCATTATTTCCTTAGAAACAACCACACATCAGCTCTGCATTCCCTTAGGAACGACTTTGGAGCTTCTTCGCCTTTTACTTAGGCGGTATAAGCTCTGCATTCCCTTAGGAACGTCTTTGGAGCTTCTTCGCCTTTTACTTTCGGCGGAATCAGCGTTGACTTTTCGCTGTGAGCTCTGCATCCCCTTAGGGACGTCTTTGGAGCTTCTTCTCTTTTTCAGTTTCGGCACTCGATGGTGCGTTCTCAGCTTTTACATTTACATTCTTTGGGGGATTTTGCTCTTATAAAACTAAAAAGGAAATTACATATGATGGCCCCATTAAAAACCTTTCACCCCCTTTAGAAAGGAAAAGGGTGCCATGAAAAAGAAAAAGGAAAAACATAAAAAGTTACATCAAGTTATACATAATATCGCCGAAGCTCGTCTGCGTTCCAAGATCTTGGAATTTCGTTGCCGTCCATATCCTTCAATCTGTACGAACTAGGCCTTGACGAGGATGCTACTAAGAAAGGCCCTTCCCATTTTAATTGTAACTTGCCCACTGTGTCTGGGTTGGCCACTCTCCGAAGCACCAAGTGTCCCGGCTCAATATTTTTTAGCCGGACCTTTCTATCTCGCCATTTGACTGTTTCAGCCTGGTATTTATTGATATTCTCCACGGCTTGAAGCCTGATCCCTTCTAAGGCATCTTTTTCCACAAGACAAGCATCTTCGGTACCTGATTCTGCCGAAGCTACCACTCTTATCGATCCAGCTTTAGCTTCTTCCGGAGTTATTGCTTCGTCACCGAATAATAACTTGAATGGGGTAAAGCCTGTAGACCTTGATGTTGTTGTATTGTGGCTCCACACCACTTTGGTCAACTGATCTGGCCACTTTCCCCTGGGTTGATTGAAGATTAACTTCATTATTCCTGTCATTATAATGCCGTTGGCCCTTTCAACGAGCCCATTCGACTCCGGATGCCTGACTGATGCAAAATGGATCTTCGTTCCAATTTGATCACAGAAATTTCTGAAAGCTTCGGAGTCGAACTGCGTTCCATTATCTACAGTGATGGCCTTCGGTACCCCGAAGCGACAGACAATATTCTGCCAGAAAAACTTTTGGACAGTGGCCGAAGTTATTGTGGCTAATGGCTTCGCCTCAATCCACTTGGAAAAATACTCCACAGCTACTATAATATATTTTAGATTCCCTTGGGCCGGTGGTAATGGACCCAACAAGTCAAGGCCTCACCTTTGCAATGGCCAGATGGGTTGTATCAGCTGTGTCAAAGACGAAGGTTGCTTTTGATCTCTTGCACATTTTTGACAACCTTCGCACTTTTGAACTAACTCCGCTGCATCCGAAGCTGCCTTCGGCCAATAAAATCCTTGGCGGAACACTTTTCCAAGTAACGGCCTGGATCCGATGTGGGATCCACACAGGCCTGCATGTATTTCTTTCATCAACTCTATACCTTCGGCTCTAGATAAGCACTTGAGCAGCGGAGCGCAAACTCCATGTTTGTATAATTCCCCTTCTATTATGACATACGGACGAGCTCTTGCCTCTATTCTTTTATTGTAAGCTTCGTCATCTGGAAAGAACTTACCCTGAAGGTAAGAGATTATTTCAGTTCTCCAATCTTCGCTGTAAACAGGAGATATGTTGAGGACTGCTCTTTCAAGGAGCTCCACTGAAGGTGCCTTTATTGTTTCGAAGAACACATCCGAAGGTAACGGCAGCCCCTGTGCTGCAGACTTGGCTAGCAAATCAGCATGCTCATTTTGTCCTCGAGGAATATTCTTGACAGAAAATCCTTCGAAGGAGGCTTCGATCCTTCGCACCGTGTCTAGATATTTTTCAAGCTTCGGATCTTTAGCCTTGCAACTTTTGTCAATATGACCCGAAACAACCTGGGAATCAGTTTTAAGAATCGCCCTTCTGATTCCCATTGCCTTTAATTTCCGAAGGCCCAGGAGCAGGGCTTCGTACTCAGTAATATTGTTTGTACAGCTGAAGTCAAGTCTTGCTGCATAACAAGTTTTAACCTTGGATGGTGAGACCAACACAGCAGCTGCACCTGCTCCGAAGGTTCCCCAAGAGCCATCACAAAACACTGTCCACACTTCGGCATCTTTATTTGCTTCTTCATCCTGAGCCCCTGGCGTCCAGTCGGCAATGAAATCTGCCAATGCTTGAGACTGGATCGAGGATCTATGCACATAATCAATGTAAAATTCATTGAGCTCTGCAGCCCATTTTCCAATCCGTCCAGTAGCTTCTCTATTTCTCATGATGTCCTTCAACGGCTGCGAAGAAGGAACAATAATATTGTATGCTTGAAAATAATGCCGAAGCTTCCTGGATGCCATTAAAACGGCATATAATACCTTCTCCAGCTCTGTATAATTTTTCTTTGATATACTAAGGACTTCAGATACGAAATATACTGGGACCTGCTTCTTGACTTGTCCATCAAACTTCTCCTGGACAAGTGCCGCACTTACTGCTGAGTGCGAAGCTGCCACATATAACAACAGAGGAGCCCCTGACGTTGGTGGAGTTAATGTTGTTAGATCTATTAAGTATTGCTTCAGCTCTTCGAAGGCTTTTTGTTGACTTGGGCCCCATTGAAAGACTTCAGCTGACTTCAGCACCTCGAAGAATGGTAAATTTCTTTCTGCTGATCTGGATATAAATCTGTTGAGAAATGCCAGCCTTCCTGTCAATCTTTGGGCCCCCTTTCTTGTGGTTGGTGGCTCCATTCGAAGTATAGCTTCGATTTTATTTGGATTAGCTTCGATTCCCTTTGTTGAAACCAAGCATCCAAGAAATTTCCCCTTCTTTACTCCGAAGACACATTTTTCTGGATTCAGCTTCAGACCAGCTTGTCTGAAACTGGCGAAGGTCTCCTGCAGATCAGCAATATGATTTTCCTGCTTCGTGCTTTTTACAATGATGTCATCGACATAAGTCAACACATTTCTGCCTATCTGAGACTGGAGGACCTTCGCTGTCATTCTGCTGAAGCTTCCTCCAGCATTTTTGAGCCCCTCAGGCATCCGAAGATAGCAATATGTGCCACTTGGGGTTATGAAGCTAGTCTTCGGCTCATCTTCCTTCTTCATCCAAATTTGATGATAGCCTGAGTAGCAGTCCAGGAGACTCATGAGCTCTGAAGAAGCTGCTGCATCGACTAAAGAGTCTATCTTTGGCAGCGGGAATTCATCCTTCGGACAAGCCTTGTTGAGATCTGTGAAATCGATACACATTCTCCACTTGCCATTGGCCTTCTTCACCATAACAGTGTTAGCTAGCCACTCTGGATACTTTACTTCTCTGATAACTCCTGCACTGAGGAGTCTTTTTACTTCATTGCGAGCCCCTTCGGCCTTGTCATCTGACATCTTCCGAAGCCTCTGCTTTCGGGGTCTGAAGGATGGGTCGACATTGAGCGAATGTTCAATAACATCCCGATTTACTCCACAGAGATCATTAGCTGACCATGCAAAAACATCTTTGTTGTTAAATAAAAACCTTATCAAGGTTTTCTCCTGGTCTTCAGATAGTTGCGAGCCCAACAGCACCTTCTGCTCTGCTATGTCCTCACACAATAGCATAGGCTTCGGCTGATCTGCTGAAGCTGCTTTCTCCCTTCTGAATTTGTACTGTTCACAAGCTTCAGCTCCATCTATGTTGTGGATTGCTTTGGAGTCAGTCCAGCTTCCTTCGGCCCTTCTAGCAGCTTCCTGGCTTCCATGAATAGCAATAGGCCCCTGGTCCGAAGGTATCTTCATGCAGAGATAAGCTGGGTGAAGAATTGCTTCGAAGGCATTAAGAGTACCACGACCAATGATAGCATTGTAAGGATACTCCATGTCAACAATATCAAACACAATTTGCTCAGTCCTTGTGTTGTTAACAAATCCGAAGGTTACCGGCATGGTAATCTTCCCAAGTGCTACAATCTGCCGCCCTCCGAAGCCACAAAGAGGGTGCGTAGCATCATGAATCTTGTCTTCGGGCTCTTGCATTTGTCTGAAGGCTTTAGCAAATATAATATCAGCTGCACTGCCTGTATCAACTAAGACATTGTGGACCAGAAATCCTTTGATCACACAAGAGATAACCATGGCATCATTGTGAGGATAATCCTTAAGCTGAAGATCTTCCTGAGAGAAAGTAATTGGAATGTGGGACCATTTTGACTTGATGAAGGGTCCCTGCACTCCAACATGCTGCACCCTTCTCTGAGCCTCCTTCTTCTGCTTCTTGTTAGCCGGCTCTGAGCAAGAACCGCCTGTTATCGGGAGCACCAGCTTCGAAGCCGAAGCAGCTCCAGCTTGATTGTTGAACGAAGCCATCAGCTCAGAAAAGTGGAAGTGAGTTCACCGGAGGTGGGCGCCAATGTTGGGGGCTTGTTCTCAAATGCTAAGAATTAAGAACAAGGCAACATAGAAAATGTTAGGTGTTAAGGTCCTTCGTCCTCCAAAACATTATATCCCTTCAGGATATAAAGAATTTCGGACGAAGGTTACGAAGGACGTACCTTCGTGAGCATAATAGCAAGGGACGAAGCATTCATATCATATAAATCATGAAGTATGAAATAAACATTTAAATATGATCATGGAATTATTTCCATTTTTATTATCATGAATGAATATAAATGACTTCAAATTACAAATGTACCTTCGGTCCTGAGGAAAACAAAGGTACAGGTGTGATGCGAAAGCAAATGGCAGGTTCGCGTGAACAGTACAGGGGTACTGTTCATCTATTTATAGACACAGGACGCAGCCTGTGACGAATTACAATTATGCCCCTTACAAAAGTTTACAACATTAACTTAGACCTCTATGGATAAAAAGGTCATTCTATCTCTATGTCGGTTTGTAACGCCGAAGCTCCATAAAAAGGAACCTTCGGCCATCCCCTGGGGACAACTTCGGCCGAAGCTGCTTCTTCGTGTAAGACCTTCGGCGCAACGAAGCATGGCCCCAACAATATGTGAGCTCACCCTTGCTATCTCACACCCCCCCCCACAGGAGAAGATCAGGTGGTTCAGGAGGAGCCGCCTAACACTGAGGAGTTCGATCTGATCTAGGTGGCGTTTCTCAGTCGACATTTGCGCCGACGATCCTTAGTTCGTTTTATCTTTATTACTTTATTTTGTAATAAGTCTTCCGCTATGTAATAAATACTCTGATGTTTTATGACATTTATCTCTATACACTCTGTTATTATATGTGTTGTCTTCTTGGCGCATGTATGAGATGCACCTGGCTTTGTTCCTTAAAGTCGGGTGTTACAGAAGTGGTATCAGAGGAAATGTTGACTGTAGGACGAGACCTAGATAGAGATGGACAAACCCTTTCCTACTTACCTTACTCTGACTCATTCTATACTCATCTCATCTTGATCTCGTCTCACCTTTTTGCTATTCTACTCTGATCATTCTTATCTTTTCTACTCTAAGACAAGATGGATTTCACACCTTGGAATCCTATGACTATGATCTTTCTAAGAGATAGGGAACCTAAGACAAAATTAAAACTATTTTCTCTATTTAAAATGTTGTTTGATTGTGCTGATGCTAAATGCTTGATTTGCTTCTTTGATTGATTGAATTATGGACATCTTAGTATGTACCACCATAAGGTATTGAATTAGCTAGGATAGGTAAAATATTAATCCGCTTAGCTAATAAAATTCCCCAAAGTAACCTAATTTGTAAATACCTGCCTTGTCTACTATTTTCTTACCATATGTATCTAACTCAGATGGTCAATACCAGGCGGGGTGGTGGAATCGATTTGCCTCCTAACCAACACACTCGGAGAATATACAGACAACCCCAGCCACAACCTGCAGAGATGAATCCTCCTAATCCTCCACCAGGCGGAGTTGACCCACTGGTTGCTGCTCAGATGGCGGTGATGCAGCAAATGGCAGACACTATGGCTGATATGCATGCTCAGATGCAGCAAGAACGCCAGGAAATGCGTCAGGAAAGAGAGGATATACGCCAGGAGTTGCGCCAGGAGCGAGATGAGATACGCCAGGAAAGGAGGGCACAACAACAGCAGCTGCAACAACAAATGCAACAGCAACAACAGCATCAACAAGTGCCACTGCCTCCACCACCACCACCAGTTCCACCCCGAGACAAGCATAGAGAGTTCATGAGTCATAAGCCACCTACATTTGCAAGCTCACCTGATCCACTGGACGCGGATGATTGGCTGAAGTCCGTTGAGAAGATGCTGGGTATTGCACAGTGCACGGACCGGGAGAAGGTTTTATATGCTTCTGGACGTCTGACGGGTCCTGCTGCTGACTGGTGGGATTCTTATACTGCTGCCCATGATGCTGCGGATACCATTACTTGGGCAGAATTCAGTACACAGTTCAGAAACTACCATATTCCAGCTGGTATGATAAAGATCAAGAAGAAGGAATTTCTGTCGCTGAAGCAAGGAAGTATGTCAGTCAGCGAGTACCGCGACAAGTTTATTCAGTTATCCAGATATGCCCCTGAAGAAGTTGCTAAAGACGAGAGGAAGCAAGAGCATTTCATTGAAGGACTTAATGGACCACTGCAGTATGCTCTAGTGGCACACACATTTCCATCATTTCAGAGGCTGCTTGATAAGGCACTGGCTATTGAACACAAGCGTGTTCAGCTGGGAGATTTGAAGAGAAAGGCAATATCTCAAGGACAAGGAAGCAGCAGTGTTCGTCCTCGCTACAGTTCACCATAGGGTACACCGACTCGACCAGGAGGACCACGCCCAGTTCAGCAATCACCACTGAGGACTCCACCTCCTCGACAGGCTACCCCTACTGGCACCCCGACGAAGTTTTCAGGACAGAGTCCAGGCACCACATGTTTCAAGTGTGGGAAGGCTGGTCATTATGCAAATGTCTGCCCACAGAGGATTGCTGCTACTCCAGTTCAGAACAGGCAGCAAACTCTAGGATCTGGCAAGGGATATTCTATTGCCAAGGTTAATCAAGTCAGCGTTAATGCTACTCCGGATGGAGGGGACCTCGTAATTGGTATGTTTTATGTTAATGCAATTCCTGCAACCATATTATTTGATTCTGGTGCTACACATTCATTCATGTCTGCTAGATACGCCAACACAAATGAAATACCACTGCTAAATATGAGAAAACCCATGATAGTAATTACACCTAAAGGGCCTGTTGAGGCGAATCAAATGACACGTAGATTGACATTAACCATTATGGGTAGAGAATTTGGAGCTACTGCTATAATATTGGAGTCAAGCAGTATAGATTTGATCCTTGGTATGTCATGGCTAAGAAAGGCAAAGGCCGTTATAGCATGTGGTAGAGGTACCGTAGAACTCACTACCACTAAAGGAGAAAGATTTCAAGTTAATATTGCAGTAACCTCCTCATCCATGCGTGCAATGTTCTTTATGCCTAAGGAGTTTGTTGGTGACAACATCCGGGTGGTTAGGGATTTTCCGGATGTCTTTCCAGAGGAGTTACCAGGGATGCCACCTGATAGAGAAGTTGAGTTTGTTATTGACCTCTTACCTGGAACCGCCCCTATTTTTAAACGGCCATATAGGATGTCCGTAGAGGAGTTGAAGGAACTTAAGAAGCAGTTAACTGAGTTACAAGAGGCTGGGTACATTCGTCCGAGTTCCTCACCTTAGGGAGCACCGGTCTTGTTTGTACAGAAGAAGGATGGATCGCAGCGGATGTGTGTGGATTATAGATCTCTTAATGATGTTACGGTGAAGAACAAGTATCCGTTGCCCCGTATTGAGGATTTATTTGATCAGATGAGAGGTGCTAGAGTATTCTCGAAGATTGATCTCCGATCGGGTTACCATCAGATGAGGATTAGACCATCGGATATTCCCAAGACGGCTTTCTCGACTCGATATGGATTATATGAGTTTACTGTTATGTCGTTTGGATTAACCAATGCACCAGCTTATTTTATGAACTTAATGAACAAGGTGTTTATGGAATACTTGGACAGATTCGTCGTGGTGTTCATCGACGATATTCTCATTTATTCTCAGAGTGATAACGATCATGAGGAACATCTAAGGTTGGTGCTACAGAAGCTACGAGATAATCAACTCTATGCCAAGTTCAGCAAGTGCGAGTTTTGTATTGGCGAGGTGCCATTTCTTGGTCATATTATTTCTAATGGAGGAATATCAGTGGATCCTGCTAAGGTTAAGGAGATAATGGAGTGGAGAGTACCCACTACAGTTACTGAGATTCGGAGTTTCTTGGGACTTGCTGGATATTATCAGAGGTTTATTGAAGGATTTTCTAAGATTGCTAAGCCTATGACTTCACTTTTGGAGAAAGGAAGAGAATTTAAGTGGGATGAGAAGTGTCAAGACAGCTTTGATCTACTGAAGAAGAGATTGATGTCGCCACCAGTATTGGTTATGCCAGACCTACAGAAAGGATTTGATATCTATTGCGATGCATGTGGCCAAGGCTTAGGATGTGTGCTCATGCAAGAAGGACATGTGATTGCTTATGCTTCTCGTCAGTTGCGGAAACATGAATTGAACTACCCCACTCATGACTTGGAATTGGCAGCTGTTGTGCATGTGCTTAAGATTTGGAGACATTATATCATGGGGACCAAGTGCCAAGTATATACGGATCATAAGAGTTTGAAGTACATATTCACTCAGAAGGATCTCAACCTTAGGCAACGCCGTTGGTTGGAGCTTATTAAGGATTATGATTTGGAGATTCACTATCACCCGGGCAAGGCAAATTTGGTTGCAGATGCCTTGAGTCGCAAGGAGCATGTTCATTCAGCTATTGTTGCCCAGTTACCTGATGAGATTGTTGAGGATTTCAGGAGACTTAACCTGGGGATAGTTGCTCATACTGAAGGAGTTACTATTGATGTGGAACCTACTTTGGAGCAAGAAATTCGCAAAGGTCAAATTGGTGATGCTAAAATAAAAGAGATTAAGGACCTGATCACTGAAGGTCAAGTTCCGGAATTCACGGAAGATGAGCAAGGCACCGTATGGTTCAAGGACAGGATGTGTGTTCCTGATATTAAAAGCCTTCGAGAGACTATTTTAAAGGAGGCCCATGACTCGGATTATTCTATTCATCCTGGTAGTACTAAGATGTATCAGGATTTGAAGCGGAAGTATTGGTGGTATGGATTGAAAAGAGATGTAGCTGCACATGTGGCTATGTGCGATGTATGTCAAAGAGTTAAGGCTGAACACCAGAGGCCAGCTGGATTGTTACATCCACTGATGATACCCGAGTGGAAGTGGGAAGAGATTGGTATGGATTTCATCACTGGATTGCCTCGCACCCAGAAAGGATATGATGCTATATGGGTGATTGTGGATAGATTGACTAAAGTGGCTCACTTTATTCCTATGAAGACTACTTATAAGGGTTCTCAGCTAGCAGAGTTATATATGGCTCAGATTGTGTGTTTGCATGGAGTACCAAAGAAGATCGTGTCTGATCGAGGTTCACAGTTTACCTCAAGATTCTGGAGAAGCTTTCATGAGAATATGAGTACGAAGTTGAATTTTAGTACGGCTTATCACCCTCAGACTGATGGACAGACTGAAAGAACTAATCAAGTATTGGAAGATATGTTGAGAGCATGTGCCCTTCAACATGGAGGAAGTTGGGATAAGAGTCTACCTTATGCTGAATTCTCATACAATAATAGCTATCAAGCCAGTCTGAAGATGTCACCTTTTGAAGCTTTATATGGGAGAAAGTGCAGGACTCCTCTATATTGGGATCAGACTGGAGAAAGACAGTTCTTTGGGCCTGAATTGATTCAAGAAGCAGAAGAACAAGTTCGTATAATTCAAGAAAATTTGAGAGTGGCTCAAACCACGCAAAAGAGTTATGCTGATAATAGACGAAGACCACTGGAATTTGAAGAAGGAGATTATGTGTACCTCAAAGTGTCACCACTTCGTGGAATGAGGAGATTTAAAGTCAAGGGAAAATTGTCCCCTCGTTATATTGGACCATTCCTGATCTTTAGAAGAGTTGGGGAGATGGCATACCAACTCGAGTTACCTGCTACTCTATCGGATGTGCATAATGTGTTCCACGTGTCTCAGCTCAAGAAGTGTCTTCGTGTCCCTGAGGAACAGTTACCCATGGAAGAGCTTAGTGTTCAAGGTGATTTGACCTATGCGGAGTACCCGATCAAGATTCTTGACACATTGACTCGAGTTACAAGGAATAAGGTGATAAAGATGTGCAAAGTGCAATGGAGTCACCACGGTGAAGATGAAGCAACTTGGGAAAGAGAAGAAGAGCTTCGCATAGATTTTCCCCATCTTTTCCCTCGTTCTTCTTAAATCTCGGGGACGAGATTATTTTTAAGGGGGGTAGGATTTGTAATACCCACTTTTGTAATTTGTTAGAAATAATATCAACAGAGAAATAATTTCTCTTTATGTGAGTTTGATCTTTATGCATCATGCTCGATTTTATTCTATGTGCATTTTGCGACAACACATAATAATGTGAGAAAGAAATATATTAATACCCAAATGGGAATAAGATTTGAAAGGATTTCTGGAATTTAGAAAAGAGAAGAAATGAATATTATGAGGAGAAAAATAAGTAAATAAAAATATATGGTTCCAAAACTAGAGTTTGAATTTGTGTAATTAACTCAATGGAGGAACTCATAACCAAATCCAAATTCAAGTTTGAATTCAAAAAAGGGAAAAAGGAAAGTAAAGGAAAAATAAAAAAAAAGAAAAAGGGGAAACCCTAACTGGGCCTCTGTAACCAATTCGGCCCACTCCCTTCACGTTGGTCGCGCGGCCCAGCTCTGATAAAAGCGCGCTGACACCTGGCCCCCACTCGGCAGCTTCATGCGCTCGCTTGGTTTGTCGCTGACGTGTGGGTCCTCCATCCGCCAGTCGTCGTCTCCGCGAAAAGGGCGCCACGTGAACGGATTTCACCGCTTCTTGCGTGGAGCCTCCGTCAGTCCGCGCCTGCAGGGTCTTGGGCGCCTGGCTATAAACCCGGCCGCCGCCTTACTCCGTCCCTACCCTCCTTTAAACTGGTTCGCAGAGAGCTCTGTATTTATTTTACCCGCGGTCGCCACCATTGACACCGAAGGGAGTGGGAGAGAAATTTGCAGCGCCGCCGTCGAGGCTATCTCAATTGAGCACTCCAGTGCTCGGGCCGCGGCATTGGGAAGCTTCGGCGACTCAGGGCGGAACCAATCGTGCCGTCAATTTGAGCTGTGTACCATCGGAAGTCGAGTAATCGCTCGCCAGAGCAGGGAGCGCCACCGTCGTCCGCCTTCTACCATGGACGAGGCTCATCACTGCGGAATCCTCGGTAAATACCACACTCCTCGCATTAGTTCCATACGCTCATCGTGTAGCATCGACCCGAACCAAAGATAATGCCCATGTGCCCAGTAATTTCTCACCGGAGCTTTGGTTCGCCGAAGTTCCGCTTCGCGTCGCGGTGGGCACGGTAGTCACCATAATCCTCACGAAGTAACCCCCGATCGTGTTCGTCGTTGCCCCCACATTGTTTCGCACCGAGAATATGTCGAAGTTGTGCTCCTGTTCACGAAGTGGGCGGTGCGCCGGCAATGGCACCGCCGCTGGAGGCCTGGGCGCTACCGTGGACTGACCGGGATTGGGGGAAAGGGCTTCTGGCCATTGGATCTGTTGCCAACGCTTAGGATTAGATCCTGATACCGGTTCGGCGTGGGCGCGGGTGAGCCGTTAGATCGTGATCGGGCGGGCGTGGGTTAGATTCGCGATAATTAAATCGGGACCCCAGATTGCTGATCCGACGGACCAGATCTCATACCGCTTCATGGCTGGTAAGATCTAATCGCACCCACTAGTTTCTAATCCAACGGCTCATCTCCACCGATACCCCTTCGCGCTGTCACTTTTGTTAAAGAGCCCTCGGGTTTTAATGAAAACAACCCGCCATCCGCACGGGGTTAGTTCTGAGTCTTGGGTGTTCTTGCGCAATAGACCCTGAGTTTCTCAGTTTTTGACGCGCAGTCCATACCTTGAATAAAACCAGAGAAAATTTTCTAGGAAATGATTTTTAATGTAAAATTAATTGCAGAACTTAATTAATTCCTAGAAAATGCATTTTAACTCCTTTTCAGTCCATTCCAATTTCTATAATTTTATCATATTCTTGTTTATCATCTAATGTCTCTGTTTTGTCATGAAAACAGTAAGAAAATTTATTTCACACTTAATCCTATTTAAAGCTCATAAAACCTTTGAAAATCCATAACTTAAAATCTATAACTCAGAAAATTATGATTTCTGTTCCTAGGATTTTATTTTAATGTATAGAATATTACTGTGTATTTTGTTTATATGTTTGGTGTAATGTTGATTTCTCTATATGCGCTGTGTTTGTTTGTATTGTGGCGAGTAGAAGAGCCTGTTGCTGAGGATCCTGGTGAGCAGCAGGTTGAAGTAGCTGAGCAGGAGCTCATTGAAGGCAAGTTGTGCCCTTGACCACTTTTTTTACCTAATAATGTTCTTTAATATCACTTATCCATGCATAGGTTAAATTTTGATGGGACCCAATAGGTTACCCTAGATTGTTTATCTCATTACCTTGTTTACCCCTGAATCACTTGGGTAGTTTGCTACTGCTTTACATGGTTTTGGGATAATCATTTATTACCTCTATGTTCCAATTCTTTTTGTTATTCTATTTATGTTCATGTTGAGATCATTAATGTTAATTGGAACATAGAGCTTAACTTGAGAACCACGTGCCACCACAAGGGTTTAATGGGACGCCCTTGGCTGCTAATTAGGAAAGCTAGTGGAAGACTACCTTACCCGAAAGGGGCAAGGGCAGTAGGGGAGTGGTCAGTGTAGGGAGGTCCCTGGTTGATTTTGCTGCGATGGCGGTCAGCCAGGAACCCTGCATTGGAACTTCCTATAAACTGTAGCGGGTTTTCGGAAGCTAGTGGAACTTTGTAAAGGCCTCGTAGTGTTGCCCTGCCGCGCTTCCTAGGTAGAGGTGTATGGGATTCGCGACCCCTTGGCAGATGGGTAACATGACTTGTGGGTAAAGGGTACAACCTCTGCAGAGTGTAAAACTGGTATACTAGCCGTGCTCGCGGTCATGAGCAGCTCAGGACTCTCTGATGTTTAAATTATGGAACTTAAATTCAATTTGTCATTCGCATTACATGGGTTTATTATTAATTTTGTTCTATTACTTTACTTATGGTTTGGTATTTACTTACACTTAGTAATTGCTAATAAAATTTTGACCAACTACTTAAAAGCAATGCTCAGCTTTAACCCCTATCATTGATTAGCCTTACACATCACATGAACTCACACCTTTGTGAGTTTATGTCCACTGGTTCCCCACAACTTGTTGAGCTATGATCATATGTGAGCTCACCCTTGCTATCTCACACCCCCCCCACAGGAGAAGATCAGGTGGTTCAGGAGGAGCCGCCTAACACTGAGGAGTTCGATCTGATCTAGGTGGCGTTTCTCAGTCGACATTTGCGCCGACGATCCTTAGTTCGTTTTATCTTTATTACTTTATTTTGTAATAAGTCTTCCGCTATGTAATAAATACTCTGATGTTTTATGACATTTATCTCTATACACTCTGTTATTATATGTGTTGTCTTCTTGGCGCATGTATGAGATGCACCTGGCTTTGTTCCTTAAAGCCGGGTGTTACATTTGCCGAGAGTGGGACTCCGACGAGAGCTCCACCGAGTCCTCCGACGAGGACGCCGCCAACATCGCCGTCACCAAGGGACTCCTCTTCCCCAACGTCGGCCACAAGTGCCTCATGGCAAAGGACGGCAAAAGGAAGAAGGTTAAATCTAAATCCTCCACTAGATATGAGTCCTCTAGTGATGATAATGCTAGTGATGAGGAAAATAATTTGCGTACCCTTTTTGTCGACCTAAACATGCAACAAAAAGAAAAATTAAATGAATTGATTAGTGCTATTCATGAGAAGGATGATCTCTTGGACTCTCAAGAGGACTTCCTTGTTACGGAGAACAAAAAACATGTTAAGGTAAAAAATGCTTATGCTCTACAAGTTGAAAAATGTGAAAAATTGTCTAGTGAGCTAAGCACTTACCATGAGACTATTGACAACCTTAGAAATGAAAATGCTAGTTTAATTGCTAAGGTTGATTCTCATGTTTGTGATGTTTCAATTCCCAATCTTAGAAATGATAATGATGATTTGCTTGCTAAGATTGAAGAATTAAACATCTCTCTTGCTAGCCTTAGGATTGAAAATGAAAAATTAATTGCTAAGGCTAAAGATTTTGATGTTTGCAATACTACCATTTCCGACCTTAGAACCAAGAATGATATGTTGCATGCTAAGGTTGTTGAATTAAAATCTTGCAAACCCTCTACATCTACCGTTGAGCACACTTCTATTTGTACTAGATGTAGAGATGTTGATATCAATGCTATTCATGATCACATGGCTTTAATTAAACAACAAAATGATCATATAGCAATATTAGATGCTAAAATTGCCGAGCATAACTTAGAAAATGAAAAGTTTAAATTTGCTAGAAGTATGCTCTATAATGGGAGACGCCCTGGCATCAAGGATGGCATTGGCTTCCAAAGGGAAGACAATGTCAAACTTAATGCCCCTCCTAAAAACTTGTCTAACTTTGTTAAGGGCAAGGCTCCCATGTCTCAGGATAACGAGGGTTACATTTTGTACCCTGCCGGTTATCCCAAGAGCAAAATTAAGAAAATTCATTCTAGGAAGTCTCACTCTTGCCCTAACCATGCTTTTATGTATAAGGGTGAGACATCTAGCTCTAGGCAACCAACCCGTGCTAAGTTGCCTAGAAAGAAAACTCCTAGTGCATCAAATGATCATGACATTTCATTTAAGACTTTTGATGCATCTTATGTGCTTACTAACAAATCCGGCAAGGTAGTTGCCAAGTTTGTTGGGGGCAAACACAAGGGCTCCAAGACTTGTGTTTGGGTACCCAAAGTTCTTGTTTCTAATGCCAAAGGACCCAAAACCGTTTGGGTACCTAAAGTCAAGAACTAAAACTGTTTTGTAGGTGTATGCATCCGGGGGCTCAAGTTGGATACTCGACAGCGGGTGCACAAACCACATGACAGGGGAGAAGAAGATGTTCTCCTCATATGAGAAAAACCAAGATCCCCAACGAGCTATCACATTCGGGGATGGAAATCAAGGTTTGGTCAAAGGATTGGGTAAAATTGCTATATCACCTGACCATACTATTTCCAATGTTTTTCTTGTAGATTCTTTAGATTACAATTTGCTTTCAGTATCTCAATTATGTCAAATGGGCTACAACTGTCTCTTTACTGATGTAGGTGTCACTGTCTTTAGAAGAAGTGATGATTCAATAGCATTTAAGGGTGTGTTAGAGGGTCAGCTATACTTGGTAGATTTTGATAGAGCTGAACTCAACACATGCTTAATTGCTAAGACTAACATGGGTTGGCTCTGGCATCGCCGACTAGCCCATGTTGGGATGAAGAATCTTCATAAGCTTCTAAAGGGAGAACACATTTTAGGACTAACAAATGTTCATTTTGAGAAAGACAGGATTTGTAGCGCATGCCAAGCAGGAAAGCAAGTTGGTGCCAATCATCCACACAAGAACATCATGACGACCGACAGGCCGCTTGAGCTACTCCACATGGATCTATTCGGCTCGATTGCTTACATAAGCATCGGCGGGAGTAAGTATTGTCTTGTAATAGTGGATGATTATTCTCGCTTCACTTGGATGTTCTTTTTGCAGGAAAAATCTCAAACCCAAGAAACCTTAAAGGGATTCTTGAGACGGGCTCAAAATGAGTTCGGCTTAAGGATCAAGAAAATTAGAAGCGACAACGGGACGGAGTTCAAGAACTCTCAAATTGAAGGCTTCCTTGAGGAGGAGGGCATCAAGCATGAGTTCTCTTCTCCCTACACCCCACAACAAAATGGTGTAGTGGAGAGGAAGAATCGAACTCTATTGGACATGGCAAGAACCATGCTTGATGAGTACAAGACACCGGATCGATTTTGGGCCGAGGCGGTCAACACCGCTTGCTACGCCATCAACCGGTTATATCTACACCGAATCCTCAAGAAGACATCCTATGAACTCCTAACCGGTAAAAAGCCCAATATTTCATATTTTAGAGTTTTTGGTAGCAAATGCTTTATTCTTGTTAAAAGAGGTAGAAAATCTAAATTTGCTCCTAAAACTGTAGAAGGCTTTTTACTAGGATATGACTCAAACACAAGGGCATATAGAGTCTTTAACAAGTCCTCAGGACTTGTTGAAGTTTCTTGTGATGTTGTGTTTGATGAGACTAATGGCTCTCAAGTAGAGCATGTTGATCTTGATGAGATAGGTGAAGAACAGGCTCTGTGCATCGCGCTAAGGAACATGTCTATTGGGGATGTGTGTCCAAAAGAATCCGAAGAGCCTCCAAGTGCACAAGATCAACCATCCTCCTCCACTCAAGCATTCCCACCAACTCAAAATGAGGACGAGGCTCAAGTTGATGAAGGAGAAGATCAAAGAAATGAGTCACCTCAAGATGACAGCAATGATCAAGGGGGAGATGCCAATGATGAAGACAAGGAGGATGAAGAACCAAGGCCGCCACACCCAAGAGTCCACCAAGCAATACAACGAGATCATCCCGTCGACACCATCCTCGGCGACATTCATAAGGGGGTAACTACTAGATCTCGTGTTGCACATTTTTGTGAGCATTACTCTTTTGTTTCCTCTATTGAGCCTCACAGGGTAGAGGAAGCACTCCAAGATTCGGATTGGGTGGTGGCAATGCAAGAGGAGCTCAACAACTTCACGAGAAATGAGGTATGGCATTTGGTTCCACGTCCTAATCAAAATGTTGTAGGAACCAAATGGGTCTTCCGCAACAAGCAAGATGAGCATGGTGTGGTGACAAGGAACAAAGCTCGACTTGTGGCCAAGGGATACTCCCAAGTCGAAGGTTTGGATTTCGGTGAAACTTATGCACCCGTAGCTAGGCTTGAGTCAATTCGTACATTATTGGCCTATGCTACTTACCATGGCTTGAAGCTTTATCAAATGGACGTGAAGAGTGCCTTCCTCAATGGACCAATCAAGGAAGAAGTCTATGTTGAGCAACCTCCCGGCTTTGAAGATAGTGAGTACCCTAACCATGTTTATAAGCTCTCTAAGGCGCTTTATGGGCTCAAGCAAGCCCCAAGAGCATGGTATGAATGCCTTAGAGATTTCCTTATCGCTAATGGTTTCAAAGTCGGAAAGGCCGATCCTACTTTATTCACTAAAACTCTTGACAAAGATTTGTTTGTATGCCAAATTTATGTTGATGATATTATATTTGGGTCTACTAACGAATCTACATGTGAAGAATTTAGTAGGATCATGACACAGAAATTCGAGATGTCTATGATGGGGGAGTTGAAGTATTTTCTAGGATTTCAAGTTAAGCAACTCCAAGAGGGCACTTTCATTAGCCAAACGAAGTACACTCAAGACATTCTAACTAAGTTTGGAATGAAGGATGCTAAGCCCATCAAGACACCCATGGGAACTAATGGGCATCTCGACCTCGACACGGGAGGTAAATCCGTCGATCAAAAGGTATACCGGTCGATGATTGGTTCATTGCTTTATTTATGTGCATCTCGACCGGACATTATGCTTTCCGTTTGCATGTGTGCAAGATTTCAATCCGACCCTAAGGAATCCCACCTTACGGCCGTAAAACGAATATTGACATATTTGGCTTATACTCCTAAGTTTGGGCTTTGGTACCCTCGGGGATCCACATTTGATTTCATTGGTTATTCGGATGCCGATTGGGCGGGGTGTAAGATTAATAGGAAGAGCACATCGGGGACTTGCCAGTTCTTGGGAAGATCCTTGGTGTCTTGGGCTTCAAAGAAGCAAAATTCGGTCGCTCTTTCTACCGCCGAAGCCGAGTATATTGCCGTAGGACATTGTTGCGCACAATTGCTTTGGATGAGGCAAACCCTGCGGGACTACGGTTACAAATTAACCAAGGTCCCTTTGCTATGTGATAATGAGAGTGCAATCAAAATGGCGGATAATCCCGTTGAGCATAGCCACACTAAACACATAGCCATTCGGTATCATTTTCTTAGGGATCACCAACAAAAAGGGGATATCGAGATTGCATACATTAATACTAAAGATCAATTAGCCGATATCTTTACCAAGCCACTTGATGAACAATCTTTTTCCAAACTTAGGCATGAGCTCAATATTCTTGATTCTAGGAACTTCTTTTGCTAATTTGCACACATAGCTCATAAGTATACCTTTGATCATGTCTCTTTTATATATGCTATGACTAATGTGTTTTCAAGTGTATTTCAAACCAAGTCATAGGTATATTGAAAGGGAATTGGAGTCTTCGGCGAAAACAAGGCTTCCACTCCACTCTACTACTCATCCTTCGCCGTCGCTACGCGTCACTCTCCATCTTTGGTATAATCTTCACTCATATGTTTTACTTGCCAAAGGGGAGAAAGTAGTCTTCAAGGGCTTATTTCTCACTCAAAGTATCTGTTTTTGGCGATTCATGCCAAAGGGGGAGAAAGTATGAGCCCAAAGCAAAAGGACCGCACCACCACCCTAATTTTAAAATTAATGGTTTTCAATTGGAAAATTTCAAATTGGTATCTCTTTGTGTTCTAAAGGGGGAGCAAGTAGTATTTTCAAAACGTGATATCTTAAAACCCTCTTGAACACTAAGAGGAGAATTTATTTGAGGGGGAGTTTTGTTTAGTCAAATGAAAAGCATTTGAAACAAGGGGAGAAAATTTTAAACTTGAAAATGCTTTGCAAAAATCTTATTCATCTACCTTTGACTATTTGCAAAAGAACTTTGAAAAGGATTTACAAAAATATTTTGCAAAAACAAAACATGTGGTGCAAGCGTGGTCCAATATGTTAAAAATAAAGAAACAATCCATTCATATCTTGTAAGTATTTATATTGACTCAATTCCAAGCAACCTTTGCACTTACATTATGCAAACTAGTTCAATTATGCACTTTTATATTTGCTTTGGTTTGTGTTGGCATCAATCACCAAAAAGGGGGAGATTGAAAGGGAATTAGGCTTTCACCTAGTCCCTAATTAATTTTGGTGGTTGAATTGCCCAACACAAATAATTGGACTAACTAGTTTGCTCTAGTGTACAAGTTATACAGGTGCTAAAGGTTCACACTTAGCCAATAAAAAGACCAAGTATTGGGTTCAAACAAAGGAGCAAGGGACAACCGAAGGCACCTCTGGTCTGGCGCACTGGACTGTCCGGTGTGCCACCGGACATGTCCGGTGCACCAGAGGACTCCGACTTCAAACTCGTCACCTTTGGGAAATTCCAGAGGCGACTCCGCTAAAATTCACCGGACTGTCCGGTGCTCCAAGGAAGAGCGGCCTCCGGAACTCGCCAGCCTCGGGAATTCATTTCAACTGCTCCGCTATAATTCACCGGACTGTCCGGTGTACACCGGACTGTCCGGTGTAACAGCGGGGCAACGACTATTTCGGCGCCAACGGCTACCTGCGACGCATTAAATGCGTGCGCTGCGCGCGCAGAGGTCAGGCACACCCATGCTGGTGCACCGGACAATCTACAGTGCATGTCCAGTGCGCCACCGGACATCCAGGCGGGCCCAGAAGACAGAACTCCAACGGTCGAACCCAACGGCTTTTGGTGACGTGGCTGTCGCACCGGACATGTCCAGTGTGCACCGGACTGTCCGGTGCGCCATCGAACAGACAGCCTCACCAAACGGCTAGTTTGGTGGTTGGGGCATTAAATACCCCCAACCACCCACCATTCATGGATCCAAGTTTTTCCACTTCTCAACTACTTACAAGAGCTCTAGCATTCAATTCTAGACACACCAAAGAGATCAAATCCTCTCCAAATTCCACACAACGCCCTAGTGATTATAGAGAGAGATTTGCTTGTGTTCTTTCGAGCTCTTGCGCTTGGATTGCTTTCTTCTTTCTTGATTCTTTCATTGCGATCAAACTCACTTGTAGTTGAGGCAAGAGACACCAATCTTGTGGTGGTCCTTGTGGGAACTTTGTGTTCCAAGTGATTGAGAAGAGAAAGCTCACTCGGTCCGAGGGACCGTTTGAGAGAGGGTAAGGGTTGAAAGAGACCTGGCCTTTGTGGCCTCCTCAACGGGGAGTAGGTTTGCGAGAACCGAACCTCGGTAAAACAAATCCACGTGTCTCACTCTTTATTCGCTTGCGATTTTTTTTTGCACCCTCTCTCGCGGACTCTATTATATTTCTAACGCTAACCCGGCTTGTAGTTGTGATTACTTTTGAGAATTTCAGTTTCGCCCTATTCACCCCCCCCTCTAGGCGACTTTCAGTTAGTCAAATTTCTTCCCAGTTCACCATCATACACAATAAAACTTAATAAAAGAATTATTATGAGCCCGTGGCCCTCAGTTAGGGGTACTAGAGCTTGGAAGGGGCCACGGGGTACAACACAGGAAGCCAGCAAGGCTATATGGGGCGGCCAATAGTGGGAAATTGGGAGAGTTAGGCGTGGGGTTCATGGTGTTAGGGTTTGTTCTTTGCTATGTAATATGTGTTAGGCAAAAAATACACTATGGGTCGATTTCGGATAACCCACGGGTAGAATGTAATATCCTAATCCATGCCCACCTAACTTCGGGTCGGATTCGGGTCTGACCCACGGGTCAAAACATGTATCCATACCCGACTCAGTCGGATCAGATATCCGACGGATATCCAAATCCACGGGTCAAATTGCCATCCCTAGCAGAGCCTGCAGGAGAGCCACCGAGGCGAGGAGCCCTCGTAGACATCGATGGAGTAAGCTATCATCAACGTGAAGTTGTGACCAGGAAAAATGACAAGAAGAAAGGGGCTCTTACTTGGGCCCTTAAACTTTCCAGCAGCCTAGAAACATAGGGACCACACCTTGGGTTGTTGTTGTTGTCGCTGTTGCTAAGAGCGATCGGGCCCAGACAGCAACAATAGTGTGTTGGTAGGAGGCTGCGTGCCATGGGCTTGGGGGCGCCCTGCGTCCCCACCTCCGCTGCCCTTTGGTGTTTCACGGGAGGATCTCTGACGAAAGTCCTGTCATCGTGACGCAGCCTGTGCTGCCTCTCCTCCTCCGACCCCCAGAAGCGCTAGGGCATAGTTACTATTAGCGGGGCTCTTCGCCTTGCTCAAAGGACTAGGGGCCATGCCTCCAGGTCAAGACCCCACCTAGCATGCTAGTGATCTAGATTCCATGGTTGGCGTCACCCCCAGCTGTCGGATCGCTAGCCGCTATCGTTAAAGGTCGACTGCATCGCCATGACTGTCGCCCTCAAGTTCTGATCCTCACAGAGCAGCGTGATTTTCTGGGAGAGGATTAGATTCTCAGGGATGAAGGGCTCACCTGTCATCCTGTGCATCAGGAACTCCATCATTTCCTAAGCCAGGTCAGAGTTGTCTTCACGCTGAAGTCTGTTGAAATCGTTGATGTAAGTGTAGTTGCACGCCAGGCGTGACCTCTGCCACAGCGGTGCAAGCTGGAGCTTCAAGAAGTCGCCAAACATGTGCATCGACGTGAGGCCGTCCGAGGCCAGGGCATTGATCCTGTCCAGCATAGAGTTGAACCCCTCTATAGAGATGGCTTGTCCCTCCAGCTCTTGCGGTTCAGGGTGGGCCTTCGGTCGATAGAGTAAAGCACTCGCTGGCTTCGGTGCTAACAACTAGGGCTGGGCACTTTTAAACCGTAAACCGAACACCGAACCGAACCGAGCCAAATCGAACCGAAATTTCAGTTTTTTCGGTTGATCGGTTCGGTGTCGATTATTGTTTGTGTGCAAATCGGTTTTTGGTGGCAGTGTCGGTTTCCAGCTTGCAAGAACCGGACACCCGAACAACCGAAGGACTACTATGATAGTGCGGTTGGCTGGTTGTTTTGCTCCAATTTGAAATTATTTGATGAATCAGCCCATGGCCCACCTTGGCCCATCAACCATCCCACGCACGTCAAGTTAGTGGACAGCACGCATGGGCCACGGTGGTGAGCAGCCAAGCATAGCGCTAGTGGGAATTTGGGATGCTAGGACATTGGTGCACTGAAGTTTGGTGGATTTTAGTATAAACCGAACACCAAACCGGAACACCGAAAACCGAAGACGTCGGTTTTTCGTTTGGCTAAGCACTAATCAGTTCTCTGTTTCTCAAAACCGAAGTTTTCTAACACCCGAAAAACCGAACCGAATATACCGAAAAACCGATTGCCCACCCCTACTAACAACCACCCGCTCGCTATGCCAGTTCTCCCACCTCGCTCCAGCAAGAGAAAGGACGTACGAAACCGATGGGTCTGAGTGTCTGACCTCATCTAGAAATAGTAGGCACTAATGTCATCCCTGCACTTCCCGGATTTCACTAGCATAAAGAAGCGGTGGAAGAGGGAAGTGTAGGGGACACCCATGAACATCTCGCACAGGTGGACAAATATTGTCGCCTAGAGGATGGAGTGAGGCGTGAGGAGCTGAAGCTGAAGTTCGAAAGCATCCAACAGGAGGAAGAAGCTCGAGATTGACAGGCCAGGCCCAGAAGAAACATAGGAGGTGAAGAGGACGAACTCCCCAGGCTGTAGGGTGCCAAGGGGGAGGGAGCCTGCTCAAATCATCTCAGCACGGTCCGGCATAGTCCACCCGAGCAATAGGAGCACCACGTTGAGCTCCTCTCGGCACTGGTAGCGACGAGGATGACCGAGGGAAGCCATGGTGGTGGTGGCGGCTAATAAGGGACAAGGATGCATGAAGGCAAAGGGGGAACAACTATTTGGGAGAGGAAGCAAATGCCAAAAGGTAACCGCAGCATGCAGGACAAACCCTTATTTAGGTGGACTTGCCCGTGCGCCCCTGACGCGTCGCACGAAACGATGAGCCGCACCCACGCTAGTTGCAAGCGACCTTGACCATGACATGTGGGCCTGGGGCCGCCAGTTAGTTGTAGTGGAAGCTACGTGCGCGGGTGAAAGAAGGGCGAAGTCTGAACCACCGAGCAAGCAATGAGTGCTCTCCCGAGAACCGTCATGGTGGTAAAAACCTTTTTTACTACCATAGAGGTAACGAAGAACCACACACATGACTGGGCATACCACCAGGCGTGGGGTGAAAGTCGCCTAGAGGGGGGGTGAATAGGCGAAACCTGAAAATTAAAACTTTATCCCCCAACTAGATCCCTTGATTAGAGGTTAGAACAAGATATACAAATATCGGAGAATATAAACTAAGTTCTTGCTTGAAGAGAATATTGCTAAATAATGCGGAAGTGATAAATCAATACAATTAGTAAGTTATAGAATCACAAAGCAAGAAGCCTTAGATGAGAAGAGCACTAGGACAAGTTCTTTCTTGCAACGTGTTGCTTTACTAAATGGGAAATTAAACTTGAAGCAACACCAAATGATATTAGTAAATAAAGGTGCAAGAAAACTTAGAGCAAGGGAAAACGAACAAATCACAAGCAATAAACAAAATGGACACGGGTGATTTGTTTTACCGAGGTTCGGCCCTCGAAGGCCTAGTCCCCGTTGAGGAGTCCACTTAAGGACGGGTCTTTTTCAACCCTTTCCCTCTCTCCCCCGATCACACAAGGATCGGGGAGCTCTTCTTCTTCTCAAGGATCACTCTCGATCCCACAAGGACCACCACAATCTTTGGTGTCTCTTGCTAGCTTTTACAAGCCTCCAAAACTTTGGAGGAAGTTCGAATGGGAGTCAAAACTCCACGCGCAAATGAACACAAAGATGAAGCACACACTATCTCTCAATGAATCTCACAAGGCACTAGTGCTAAACTCAAATGAGTAGCTCTCTTTTGCTTGCTCTCTATTTTGTGGCACTTGTGTTGGTTGTAGTGGTCTAAATCTTGTGTATAGGATGGATCAATGAATATATGTGGTTGGGAGGGCTTGAGTATGTCAACTAAATGACTTGGAATGTTGCTTGGGCTCCCACACCTTGAAGTGGCCGGTTGGGGTGGTATTTATAGTCACCAACCAAAAACTAGCCGTTGGTGAAGGTTGTCTGTTCGATGGTGCACCGGACAGTCCGGTGCACACCGGACAGTCCGGTGCACACCGGACATGTCCGGTGCGACAGCCACGTCACCAAATAGCCGTTGGGGTTGGAGCTGGTCGACCGTTGGAGGCTTTGTCCTCATGCGGCACCGGACAGTCCGGTGCACACCGGACAGTCCGGTGCCTCTCTGATCCTCTGCTCTGACTCTGCCGCGTGTACTTTTATTGTCAGAGTCGACCGTTGGCGCCGAAGTAGCCGTTGCTCCGCTGGCACACCGGACAGTCCGGTGCACACCGGACAGTCCGGTGAATTTTAGCGGAGCGGCTGCCGCGCGAACCCGAGGCTGGCGAGTTCCGGAGACCGTGCTTCCTTGGAGCACCGGACATGTCCGATGCACACCGGACAGTCCGGTGAATTATAGCGCGCCGGCTTCCGAGAATTCCCGAGGGCGAAGAGTTGGAGTTTGATTCCTCTGGCCGCACCGGACACTGTCCGGTGCACACCGGACAGTCCGGTGCCTCCAGCCAGAGGTGCCCTCGGTTGCCTCGTTGCTCCTTTGTTGAATCCAAACCTTGGTCTTTTTATTGGCTAAGTGTGAACCTTTGGCACCTGTATAACTTATACACTAGAGCAAACTAGTTAGTCCAATTATTTGGGCAATTCAACCACCAAAATTAATTAGGGACTAGGTGTAAGCCTAATTCCCTTTCAATCTCCCCCTTTTTGGTGATTGATGCCAACACAAACCAAAGCAAATATAGAAGTGCATAATTGAACTAGTTTGCATAATGTAAGTGCAAAGGTTGCTTGGAATTGAGCCAATATAAATACTTACTAGATATGCATGGATTGTTTCTTTATTTTTAACATATTGGACCACATTTGCACCACATGTTTTGTTTTTGCAAATTCTTTTGTAAATTCTTTTCAAAGTCCTTTTGCAAGATAGTCAAAGGTAAATGAATAAGATTTTGAGAAGCATTTTCAAGATTTGAAATTTTCTCCTTTTGTTTGAAATGCTTTTCCTTTGACTAAACAAAACTCCCCCTCAAATAAATTCTCCTCTTAGTGTTCAAGAGGGTTTTAAGACATCAATTTTGAAAATACTACTTGCTCCCCCCTTTAGAACACAAAGAGATACCAATTTGAAATTTACCAATTGAAAATCATCAATTTTTAAAATTAGGGTGGTGGTGTGGTCCTTTTGCTTTGGGCTCATACTTTCTCCCCCTTTGGCATGAATCGCCAAAAACGGATACTTTGAGTGAGACATAAGCCCTATTAGAAATACTTTCTCCTCCTTTGGTCATAAAATAAATGAGTGAAGATTATACCAACGTTGGAGAGTGATGCGGAGCGACGGCGAAGGATGAGTAGTAGAGTGGAGTGGAAGCATTTTTCTTCGCCGAAGGCTCCAATTCCCTTTCAATATACTTATGACTTGGTTTGAAATATACTTGAAAAACACATTAGTCATAGCATATATCAAAGAGACAGGATCAAAAGGATATATCAAATTAAGCATGATCATAGTTCTGTATAACATAGATTGCTCCCCCTGAGTATGTGCATGGAGATGAACACATATTTTGGCCTTAAATGCCAAATGCACATAATTAGGTTAATGAGAACATATCTATATTATACAAAATGTGAAGTGCATTGTGTCATATTATAAGTGTGATGCTCATGACAGTTTATGCACTTATGAAAGCATGTTGTAAACATTTCAAGCATTTTCCCTTAAGGATTTCAAAGAGGCTTAAGGACCATCCACCTTTGGAACAAAGGCAGCTTATCCTCGTTACAAGGTTAAGCTTTAAGCTCTTTGACAATTAAATCACTTCATCTAGTTTCAACAAAGATGCACTAAGCAGGAATGAATTTTGGGAAATTAAACTAGGTATGAAGCAGGGATATGCATGGACATGCTTTCTCTTCCTTTTATACAAGATATGCAAAGAATATATAGAAAAGGAAGATTTAGGTACAAGTTTAAATGAAAGGAGATAGTTTTACCTTTTTGTACCTTTACATGGGAACACTCTCTTCATTGTGCATTGTCCTTAGTCTTAGATGCTTAAGACCTATACTTATTGACAATATATGGAAATATTTTGCACAAGAGAGAGTTCTACAACTAGTGATCTTTTCAAGTTTATTGTTAGCATATATCAAATGGATCACAAGTTGCATAAATGTATCATGAATTCTCCTTTTAACTTAGTGCATATCAAGATATCAATTGAAAGGCACTAAGAAGCATGATTGTTGATTGAAGTTATTCAATGATCAAACAAATAACACATGTGGTCAAAAGAACAACATACGCATTAGATTATCAATTAAGCTTAGGATAGGAGAATTCAACAAATACTTCATGAGAAACTCATTCTCATGCAAGAGACTATATGAAATTTCTAAGATAAAGCAATAGTCTCAACATAATCAAGATATAAAAAGAGGCTCCCCCTAAAGATATGCATCACGTATTTGAATGAATTGAATGGATGCATTTACTTTAAAGACAAATAGAGAGAAGCATTATACATCTTGATCAAGGCTTATTAAATTTTGCAATAAACAACTTAAGCCTAGTATTCTCATAATGAAAGTATTTAGAATACTCACAACCACACCATTGATTGTTTTGTAGAAGTAGGTGGTGTTGTTCTTGATGTTCTCCTCTTTCATTTGAGAGTCCTCCCTTTGCAGTGGCTTCTTTTTCCTTTCAAACTTATTGAAAATACTCAAGAAGGATGTTAGTAATACAAGGGAGTATATAATGATGGATGATTTCTTTTAGATAGGAAATAAGCATAATTCATCATCCATGAGTCACATAGACATGAAGTAAATTCCTTAACATTAGTGCACTTTTATTTAAAAGGAGGAACATGCACTATTAAACAATTTTCACACTCATAGAAATTGATATAGCAAAGGCATGAATTAGATTCATATTGACTTAGAAGTGCATCAATATGAGAATGGATATAGCAAAGGCATGAATTAGATTCTAATGGACAAACACATTTATGAAAATGATCTTGAATGCACACTTAGTTAATTTAGGTCCAATAAAGAATCTATTCCTCACAAGGGTAGAATATGATAATTTAGATTATATACCCATTGAGATGGGAACCAAACTTAATTAAGAAGATGAGTTCCCATACCTTTGCTTTTACCTTTCTTCCTTTGGGTGAAGATCAACCCATGAGGCTTGTGCACTTTCTCTCTTGTAGATTTTCATAATTGAACTCAAGAGAAATGTTAGTAGCAACACAAGCACTAGTTTCCCTCTTTTGTAATCATTTTTGATAAGGAATGAAAAGCTAGATTAAAAACAAGGAAACTTCATAGCATGAACTAGATTATCCATAGACGATGTTATGCTCAATTTTAACTCATAAAACAAGCATAAATAATCCCTTGAGATTAACGTAATAAATCTAATTCATGATATGTAAAGCGATAAATGTGAAAGAATCAAATCCAATATAGGTAAGGAGCAAATCAACATAAATCATTGGATTGATTTTTCTCTTTAGTTAGATTACACGCTTCCAAAGAGAAACTTATTCTCTACAAGTGAGACTACTTTGGGTTACTTAAATAAAATCAATAGTCTCACTATTCTAGTTATAGAGAGAGTTTTCCTTTTACAAGTGTCCTAAGGATTTGAATTCCTTACATGACACCTTATTCTTTTAAGAACATGAAATATCCCTCTATATCTAGAATCATGGCAACAACAAGATAATTAGAAGAAGAATATGCCATGACAAACTTGCAACAATTTAAAGCATGTAGATTGCCATAGTATGGAAATGATGAATGTGCAATCTACCATATGAGAGGAAATTCTTCAAAGAATGGTAATATCAAATTAAAGACATTTGAAGTGCTTCAATGTGACTACACAAGACACATAAGAAATGATTTTCTAAAATACTTGCACTTAAAAACATAGAAGTTACCATCCTTTGACTTTCCTCCATGTTGTAGGCCTTGAATTTTTCGTATATGATATCTCTTCACTTCCTACAACATATAATATCTTTCTCGAGATGATATGAGTTTAAGACATAGGAATTTGAAAAATAACCTTGGGTCAATCATGTATATAGATCATTGAAGATTGATAGCTTGAGTTGATAAGAGTTGAATTCTCTCAAGCACCCCAAAGACTTCATATCATCTCCTTCCCCTACAAAGCTTGTCAAGTATATTTTGGTACCCATCGCTTGATGGGTCCATCACGGTTAGTCAACAAAGATCTAGGAACCCAAAAGTCCTTTGTGTTAGCATTAGGTAAACTCATTACCTTTCTAGCACAAGTTGCAATTTTGGGTTGCCTAGTTACATGAGAGGTAATTGACAAGCTAGGAGTGGAAGATTTACCTATGGGACAATCCTTGCATTGATGTCCCTTCTTTCGGCATATGTAGCATAGGCGATCTTCAACTCTTGAAGATTTCTTCCTTCCTTGTTTCTTGCTTGCTACATGGTTAGTAAAAACTTTCTTTTCTAACCCTATGCCTTTTTGTTTTAAATGGGGACAAGATCTAAGCAAGTGTCCCTTCTTGGAGCATTTAAAACAAAGTCTATCATCCTTGTTAATAATCAAGCCATTTTTAATGTAGGGACATGACCTAATCAAGTGCCCCTCTTCAAAGCATTCACTACACCTCTTAATGTGAAGTGTGGCTTGATCATTACCTTGGATGTTACCTTTTGTGGAGGCGTGGTTGAGGCTTTTGGAGGAGATGTTGAATTTCATTTTTTGTTTCTTCCTCTTGGCAATCCTCAAATCCTTGACATTTTCTTCAAGGGATGTAGTGCATGCCACGGTTGTTCCCGTCTCAAGCTTATTCACCATGTGATCACGGTTATCTTGAGAAGGTTGGGCAATGCATTTCCCTTTTAGTTGAGTCAAGTTCTTCTTTAGCCTCTCATTTTCTTCTTTGAGCTTTTGATATGTATCATCATTTGTTCCTGCAAATTCTAACTCAAAGGAAGATTTGCTTGTTGACGGACAACAAGCATTAGCACATGGTAATATAGTATCAATTTGAATACATGTGCACGAGTGAGGTTGTTGGGATTTTAAGTTTTCTATTACAACCTCATGAGCAATGTTTAATATGATATGATCATCTATAAGATTTTCATGGGAACATAGAAGCATATCATAATTATCTTGAAAAGCTAGATTTTCAACTTTTAGCTTTTCTACTTGGTCCTTAAGCAAGGTATTCCTATTTACTAATTGAGCGATACAATGTAAAGCGTTATCATGCTCAATTGAAACAGTTTCATACCTTTGGACCAAATCAACATGAGAGCACTTTAGCTCCTCATGTTCTTTAGTCAACTCGTCAAAGTGTAGCATTTTCATAGAGAGAACATCTTCTAGCCTTTGACGAGCTTCGCCTTGCTCTCTCGCTCTTTCTAGAAGTTTGAGCATGACCGCCTTATCTTCTTGGCTTAGGCGAGCGTAGAGTTGCAAGAGGCTTCTTTCTTCCTCCTCATCCTCATTTGTCCTTCCGCTATAATTTTCATTAGCCACACAACACATGTGGGAATCGAAATGGGAAGACAAACCTTTTGGAGAGGTGGATTCATCGTTTGGTCTCCACCGTTCATTTTCTTCTTCTTCCTTGCAAGGGTTAGTATCACAAAGACTAAAGGAAGTAGAAGCATCAAATGAACTATCACGTTTGGACTCATCAAATTTGTTTTTAATTCTAGTCCAAATATCATGCACATCATAGAAAGATTCGTCATAGTTTGATATGAAGGCATGATAATCTTCTCTACTAAGAGAATTAGTTAAGATGTCAAAAGCTAGATAGTTTAAGCGATAACATCTTTGATCCTCCTCGGAATTAATTTTTCCATTGAAATTAGAGGAAAAAATACTCTTGTCTATAATTTGTTCTAATCGTGGATCTATGGTTCTAAAAGCATTTATCACACTAGTAGACCATGAATCATAATTAGAACAATCATCAAGTAATATTTCAAGAGTTACCTCTTTTTGAGTTACGTTCGATGGAGGAGTCTTCTTGTTCTTTTGGGATCTTCTACGAGCCATCACTTCGAGTTGTTAGACTCAAGATGAAGTGCCTAGCTTTGATACCAATTGAAAGTCGCCTAGAGGGGGGGTGAATAGGCGAAACCTGAAAATTAAAACTTTATCCCCCAACTAGATCCCTTGATTAGAGGTTAGAACAAGATATACAAATATCGGAGAATATAAACTAAGTTCTTGCTTGAAGAGAATATTGCTAAATAATGCGGAAGTGATAAATCAATACAATTAGTAAGTTATAGAATCACAAAGCAAGAAGCCTTAGATGAGAAGAGCACTAGGACAAGTTCTTTCTTGCAACGTGTTGCTTTACTAAATGGGAAATTAAACTTGAAGCAACACCAAATGATATTAGTAAATAAAGGTGCAAGAAAACTTAGAGCAAGGGAAAACGAACAAATCACAAGCAATAAACAAAATGGACATGGGTGATTTGTTTTACCGAGGTTCGGCCCTCGAAGGCCTAGTCCCCGTTGAGGAGTCCACTTAAGGACGGGTCTTTTTCAACCCTTTCCCTCTCTCCCCCGATCACACAAGGATCGGGGAGCTCTTCTTCTTCTCAAGGATCACTCTCGATCCCACAAGGACCACCACAATCTTTGGTGTCTCTTGCTAGCTTTTACAAGCCTCCAAAACTTTGGAGGAAGTTCGAATGGGAGTCAAAACTCCACGCGCAAATGAACACAAAGATGAAGCACACACTATCTCTCAATGAATCTCACAAGGCACTAGTGCTAAACTCAAATGAGTAGCTCTCTTTTGCTTGCTCTCTATTTTGTGGCACTTGTGTTGGTTGTAGTGGTCTAAATCTTGTGTATAGGATGGATCAATGAATATATGTGGTTGGGAGGGCTTGAGTATGTCAACTAAATGACTTGGAATGTTGCTTGGGCTCCCACACCTTGAAGTGGCCGGTTGGGGTGGTATTTATAGTCACCAACCAAAAACTAGCCGTTGGTGAAGGTTGTCTGTTCGATGGTGCACCGGACAGTCCGGTGCACACCGGACAGTCCGGTGCACACCGGACATGTCCGGTGCGACAGCCACGTCACCAAATAGCCGTTGGGGTTGGAGCTGGTCGACCGTTGGAGGCTTTGTCCTCATGCGGCACCGGACAGTCCGGTGCACACCGGACAGTCCGGTGCCTCTCTGATCCTCTGCTCTGACTCTGCCGCGTGTACTTTTATTGTCAGAGTCGACCGTTGGCGCCGAAGTAGCCGTTGCTCCGCTGGCACACCGGACAGTCCGGTGCACACCGGACAGTCCGGTGAATTTTAGCGGAGCGGCTGCCGCGCGAACCCGAGGCTGGCGAGTTCCGGAGACCGCGCTTCCTTGGAGCACCGGACATGTCCGGTGCACACCGGACAGTCCGGTGAATTATAGCGCGCCGGCTTCCGAGAATTCCCGAGGGCGAAGAGTTGGAGTTTGATTCCTCTGGCCGCACCGGACACTGTCCGGTGCACACCGGACAGTCCGGTGCCTCCAGCCAGAGGTGCCCTCGGTTGCCTCGTTGCTCCTTTGTTGAATCCAAACCTTGGTCTTTTTATTGGCTAAGTGTGAACCTTTGGCACCTGTATAACTTATACACTAGAGCAAACTAGTTAGTCCAATTATTTGGGCAATTCAACCACCAAAATTAATTAGGGACTAGGTGTAAGCCTAATTCCCTTTCATGGGGGCCGCAAGTCAGTGAGCCGATAGGATAGACATGATAGCAAACGATCTGATGGCTAGTGTGACAACAGACGTGCCCCCCGTACGTCGGTCAGAGTTGGATTGTTTGGAGCAAGATTGTCGTTGTGGCCCCACCTACAGGTTCAAAAACTCTCCTGAGGTGGGTCTGGGGCCCACTATCGGTACCCCGTAACTGGGGTACACACTTCTACTATGCCAAGATAGAGACCCGCGTGGTTAGCCCTATCCGTGCGCTAAGGAACTGAGCAGTCGACCCCACAGGACCAGACCCGTCTGATAGCATCGTTAGCCTCGGGACCTGCTCTCAACTCAGGAGTAGGTCTGATGCTGACACGTGTCCAGGTAGGGGAAAAAGCTCACGAACTACACCAACATGTCCTGACCCGCAAAGGCGGGCCCTGGACCCGCAAGTATGTAGTACGGACCCCCATGGGCAGGATCTGGGCCTCCGTGTGTCCTGTCCGAGACCTGGGTCTCGGACCTCCCTGTTTGACATCCGAACCCCTGGCAGGCGGGCCCAAGTCTTCAGGCCAGCATGTGCCCTTGGTCCTCACTCTTCGCTTAGGTAGGGGTCTGGTGACGCCAAGTAGCTCATGGGCATGGGGCAGAAGCCTTCGGCTAGAAGTAAGCTCGCCGCTCACATTCAATGTGAGCGGCTGAGGCGTGCTCCACCATGCACTAGGCATGTGCAGGCTTTTGTCAGACGGCGGAGGTGCAAATGATCGCTCCACGCATTACCGAGGCGGACAGTTGTGTGACAGTACCACTAAAAGGGCTTGCACAATGCTAGGATATCCAAACATGACCTAAAGATTGAAAGGACCAATTTGATGTCCTCGATGGTTCTGACTAGGTGCTTAGTTGTAGGGACTAAAGTTTAGCTCGTGTCACATTGGATGTTTGAATGTCTATTACAGATATTAAATATAGCCTAAGTATAAAACTAATTACATAGGACAAAACAAAAATTTAAAGCCTAATTAACCAACGATTAGCAAATGTTTACTGTAGCATCATATGGACGAAACACGAACCAATTAGACTTAATAAGTTTATCTTGTCATTTAGTTCTCATCTGTGTAATTAGTTTTATATTTAGACTATATTTAATAGTTATGATTGTATCTAAATATTCGATGTGACATGGACTAAATTTTAGCCCAGAGAACCAAACGCCCTTAGTTTTTGTCACCGACCTATCATGTCCCTTCTCTATCTATAGGCTATTCCCATCGCTGTCTCTATTGTCGTTCGTAATGGTTGAAAATGTTGACATCTAAGGCCTTTTTTTAAATCTCTAAAGATAATATTTAACTACTAAAATCAGTTATAGAAATTCCAAACACCCTAGCTAATAACCTAGTTAATTGTTAACTACCACACAACTATTATGCCATGTTTGTTTACCCTCTAAATTATATAATCTAGCTTAAATATGTTGATATCTAAATAAACAACACAAATTATTAAGTAGATTATGTAATCTAGATACCTAGGTTATAATAATCCTTAAGCAGATTAATAGTGCTTATATAATACATAAGCTCGATTATATAATCCTAGAATAAAACAAACATGACCTCAATTAATTCATTAGCTAGTTTCCTTAGCTAATAATTTATTAGATGACTAACTATTAGCTCTAGAGATTCTAAACAGAGTCTAAAAGAATATTAACTTAGACAATTTAATTTCTCTCAAAACTAAGTTATCTATTTTTCTTCTAGTTAAAAATATACAATAAATAAAATGCCTGATATGTAACTATGATTTTCAGTTTACAAAAATGACTCGTGAGTTAGTGGAGATATTCTTACCCCTTTCTATTACTCGAGGAATAACTGATATTTTATCATTCTAAACGTTTTTTTATTTTTTAATAAGTTTATAACAGATATGTCAATTTAATTTATATAGTGAAAATGTTATTAGACTATGTACATCAACTTTCCTATTTTACTCCTTATTTCAAAATTACACTCGGTCTACCGTGTGAAAACGTGTGTGCTCCGTCCTGCGAACTGGCCTCTGCCATCCCCGTTGCCAAAGGACGCGGGGGGCGTCCAACGCGCGTTGGACCCAGAGCCGTCCAACGGCCGCACGACCGTCCGATTAAATAGCCAGTGGCCGTACGATTAAAAGAGGAACGTGGCTTCCGTTCGGCTAATCCAGCCGCCCCCACGAGCCTACGTACGTAGCCCAGACAGACCTCTCCGCCGCCGCCGCCTCTTCTCATCAAATTCTATCGGCGATCCTTCATCACTCTGGTATAGATTAATTCCTATTCATTCTCCTTGTCGATCCTTCTTCACTTATTAAACTTTTATTTCGTTTTTCAGATTTCTGGTGTTAATTTGTTATTCATCCTTTCACTGTTACCTATGGAAGACAATAATTCATCTACAGGTTTTATTTCTGTCGCTTTCAAATTACCAGAATTTAGATGAATCTTAATTGTAATGTTATATAGCGGATAATGTGAGAGACACTAACGCATAGACCAAATGTTTATGTACAAAAACTAGGAAAACCAATGGTTGGGATGGAATTTTCAACCACGGAAGAAGCGTACAAGTTCTATAATGATTATGCCTTTCATGTTGGTTTCAGCGTAAGAAAAAATGAAGACAGAAAAAATAGCGCCAACATTTGCATAATGAAGTGCTTCACTTGTTTTAAACAAGGCACACAAAGGGCTAGAAATCCAACTAAAAATTTGCCAAAAGTTGAACGGTTGGAGACTAGAATTGGATGCAATGCTCACATGAGAGTGAACATGAACAGTAGGGGCATTTATGAGGTGACTTCTTTTAACTCCGAGCATAATCATATTTGCGCAACTCCATCGAAAACAAGATTGTTGAAGTCTCACAGAGTCATCACTGATGCACAAAAGAAGATGAGTGATTTGGCTGACTCGTCGGGTATAAAGCCAAAGGAGACTTATGAGCTGCTATCTAGACAAGTTGGAGGCAAACGTCATTTAACGTTTCTTCCAGATGACTACAAAAATTATTTAAGAACAAAGCGACAACAAGATATTGCATTAGGGGATGCTGGGGCATTGATGCAATATCTCCAAGAGCGTCAGAAAAAAGATCCATCATTCTTTCATGCAGAGCAACTTGATAATGATGATCAAACCAAACACAAGAACTTATGGCCAAGATGGAAGAACTTGTTTTGCAAGACAACATCCAACAGTCAACGTCAAGTGTTTCAGCAACAAAGGTGGATTTTGAGACACCACATGTTAATCCAGCGGGTGTCAAAAAGAGAATTGCAGAGAGAGGATCACGTCGCCATCCAAGTTGTCTTGAGAAGAAGAGGAAAGAAAAAAAGAAAAAGACTGCAGTCTCAGAAGTGTCTGTACCTACACGTGTTCTTCAGAAAGAAAATAGTGTAAGTTTATTATACCACTTTATTTTAAATATTGGGTCTTTGGGTATCACCATACATGTTTTATGTTGCTATGCAGGCTGTGCAAATTCCAATGCATGGATCTGCAATAAACCTTCTAAACTCAATGACTTTTTCTAATACAGGAGGTATTCAGACTTGTCATTACTAATTGTAGTATGTTCCGTTATCTAGTTTTAATTTTTATATTTATTTCAGATTCAAGCACTGTGCAGTTTGGATATATGAAATCCGATTGAAAAGAAAATGATGATTTTGATAGACTGCAGAGATGAAGGATGAAGAATTAATTTTGATAGTCTGCAGAGATGATAGACTGCAGATATGAAATCCGGTTGAGAAGAATTAATTTCTATACAGATTAGATGAAAATGTAATTTAATTTTTACATAAGTACAATTATTTGTAGTTACAATGATTTTAATCTAGATATTTCTATCATCCGTTGTGCACTGCAATCAAGATTAATGAGTGATTTTACCAATGGATTACAAGATTAACGACAGTGTTTAACAAGCAGGCTGAATAAAAACTAATCTGGATGACAAACCATGTTTTACGGCTACGTACGTAGACTCGTGGGGGCGGCTGGATTAGCCAAACGGAAGCCACGTTCCTCTTTTAATCGTACGGCCACTGGCTATTTAATCGGACGGTCGTGCGGCGGTTGGACGGCTCTGGGTCCAACGCGCGTTGGACGCCCCCCGCGTCCGTTGCCAAAACAACTCTTCCTTCGTTCAGTGTCGAACTATCGATGCGGCCGGCCCGCGCGGCGTCGCGTGGGGGATGGGCGTTATACGAGCTGTACAGGACAACGAGCCGCGTGGCGGCGCCGGCAGTGCTATTGTGGCGGCGACTGCAAGGGCTGGAGCACCCGACGCGGTGGCCGGAGCGGCTAGGACGGCCGTCCGCGGCGCGGCCTCGGCCGGGCTCTCCGCTCGTGTGGTTTCATGCCGTATCCCTTGGCGAGGGAATGGCCGCGCTTCCCATTGTTCGCCACTGCGTCCGCCTCCGTCCCGGCCTCCCCGTGCTTTTCACCACCACCACCCTCTCCTCGTCGTAAGCTCCCGTTCTCAGCCACAAGTGCCATTTTCAAAATTCATATTGCGTTGTCGTCCCCTAAATATCTACTACCATTTGGCTTGTATGCAGCGAAGTTATCATGGATCTACTCCCTGATGGTGTCATATATCAGGTGCGTTTGCAGACTGCTCATGTAGCTTCAGATCCTGTGGCTGTGCTGGATTTAGTTTAGTGGGGATGAACAGTGCGTTTTCTTCGTAGTGCTATTTGATAATTCGAATAGGTGTTGCTTTGTTCATCTGTTAATGCTTCACCATGCCTAACTAGATAACCATACATTGATACAGTACAGTTGTAATATCACTTAAAATTCACAGGATCATTGGGTATTTACCTAACTACTGCTATTGGGTTGTAATAGTAAAACTTTGAGTGAAAATTGGGAGGGAAAGTGTAGTTTGTCTAGATGCTGGGACTGGCTGCCTTAAGGATTTCGGAAGTCTACATTGGAAGCAGCTTCATGTGCAATTTTTGCATGCTGTGTTTATTTCTCCCTTCCAAGTTCCAACCTCATTTTTTATGCGTGTAGTTTGCTCCTCTTGACTGTCCTACTGCAATAGATAGTTTTATTGGATACTGGAAGCCAAGTTTGGTACTTCTTCTGGAAAGTGAACTCTGGCCAAACCTCATCATGTCTGCAGCAGCAAAAGGGGTAAGTGGCTTTCTCATAATTTTGGAAATTGGCCAGATCACTTTTCATGATCATGCTTGTTTTCTAGTTCCTAGTGTTCATCCTTCTCTTTAGTTTTCCATACTGCAATAGCAGAGCTTTATCTGGACTATTCATAGTTTCTGCACCATGCATTCATGCTGTAGGTTGTAGTTACTTATTTGTCATGAATTGTCTACTCATCTGCAGATTGCAGTGGCTCTTTTAAATGCACGCATATCATTGAAATCCTTCAACCACTGGTCGATGCCTCTAATGTTCCCATTAGTTTCTTTGATGCTCTCTAAACTATCACTTGTTGTCCCATTGGTAAGTACCCATGGCAATGCTGACGTTATTTTTATGTACATCTATTACTGCTGCCATTATTCGTTTCTTATCATTACAGAGTACTATTCAGGCTGTTCGTTTTCAGCTGCTACATACACCACCAGGAATCATACATTTTGCTGGAGATTTAAAATATGGTATACTCAAGTTTTGTCTAGTCTTTCCTGAGAATAGATTTTAAGTGATCATATGAGTGATTTAGTTTTAAAGATTGTCTTGGGAGCTTGAAAGATAACCAGGTTTACAAATCAAATGATTTATTAGATGATTCATGTAATTCACATAGCTGTTGGAGATGTTAATACCGGGGAGAATCAGGTCAACGAAATAAAAGATTTGCAACGGCAGTTTAGCAATAGGCCCCTCTGGATGGCTGCTTCTATTCACAGAGGTGAAGAAGAAGGTAAGAACTCAGGATCTGCACCTCTTGCTGATTTCTGGACTAATAAAATGTATTATATCACTTATTCACTTCAGTTCCAGTAATCTGTAAAAATAACTGTTAGCATTTCACATTTTCATAATAACGGTTACTCCTGCTATCCCTAATCTGTGTTGACTTCTTCGAGTTCTCTAAGAACAACTTTGATTACCACTCCTGCAACCGTTGATTTCTGAAAATGGTGTTAGAATCTTATACCAAGAATAACACTTTCAATGGCAGATATATGATGTCATTACATAATGGTGAGGATTAAAAGTTTAATTTACATTTAATTAAGATAGTTAAATAGCGTATATTTATAGATTGTCATACTAATGGAATATTTGTTCAAGATATACAGGAGTACTGTATCAATTCTTCTATATCCTCAAGCTTGGAATAAATCAATACTAAAAGTGTCTTTGTTTTAGAGAATCACCTCTGTCATAGTTTCATTCATGTAGTTTTATCCCCCCCCCCCCCTGAACAATATTCATGTGATTTCTTATGAATGATCTTCTGTCATATCATTATTCTGCCTCATTTCTTGTATTTCTGTTTGTACTCTGATCAGGAAAAATGGAGTGGCTTTTGTGAAAATACATCTCAGTTATTTATTAATCATTTTCACATTTTCAGTATGGAGTGACTTGGAGATATTACATTCCTGACTTATTATTCTTGCGTTCTCAACATGAAGGGAATGATTTCAGTTTTTTCACAAGCCATCTTGATTTTTTGCTTTATTTTTTCAGTCATCCTCCGCATTCATGAAGAGTTGGTCAACGTGTATCCCGTTCTACTACTAATTCTTGTGCCAAGACATCCTGAAGACTGTAAGAATATTTCCTTGGTACGATGACGGTGCCTTTCTTGCCCCTTTTAATTCATTTGAGTACTTGCTTCTTACCATTATTTTATAATATCATATCTTGCTGGGTACTCAAGTCAAAACAATTAAACACAAAGGTAAGTTACCGGTGACCGACTTCATTGTTTAGAATTTGAATTTCTTCGGCAAGAACAACAATAAAGCCTTTTTGTCCGAAGCAAGTTAGGGTAAGCTAGAGTTAAAGCCCAACAGAAACCACAAGTCAAGATTCAGGCACATAGATAGCTATTTTCCATGTGCTTCTATTCAAGGCTAAATATTTGGTTATATTTCATCCCTTCAAGTCTTCTTTTATTGTCACTTTCTATGTCAACTTCGGTCTTCCCATGCTTCTCTTCCCATTAGTATTGCGTCTTAGAATCCCACTACGCATTGGTGCCTCTGGAGGTCTTCATTGGTCATGTCCAAACCATCTCAACCAGTGTTGGACATTTTTTTCTTTAATTGGTGCTACCTCTAGCCTATCACATATATTATTATTCCGAACTCGATCCCTTCTTATATGATCATAAATCCAACACAACGTATGTATTTTTGCAACACTTATCTATTGTACATGTCGTCTTTTTAGGCCAATGTTCCGCACCATACAACATAGCAGGTCTTATCGCCGTCTTGTAAAATTTGCCTTTTAGCTTCTAAGGTGCCATCTTGTCATTACAGAATGCCAGATGTTTGATGCCACTTTATCCACCCTGCTTCGGTTCTATGGCTAACATTTTCATCAATATCCACGTCTCTCTGTAGCATTGATCCTAAATACCGAAAAATATCTTTCGTGGGCACTATTTGACCTTTCAAACTAACATCTTCCTTGTGTGTAGTAGTGCTGAAATCACATCTTAGGTTGTCTCCAGCAACGTTCTCTATATTCATCCTCTATATCCATCCTTTACAGTCTTCTTTAAAAGATTCCATCCTCTATATATCCTTTCTCTCCAACAACATACTCTAAATCACGTCCTCTATACGCAAATACCTATATTAGAGACATTTTTTATTTTTTATTTTTTACATACGTATTTGTCATACTCTCAAATGTATTGTACATATTTTAGTTTTGCTAAACCGGTTATTTAAAGTATTCAAATGGATAGAGGACCGTTTAGAGAAACTCTATATATAGAGAATCCAGCAGCGTCCTCTAAATTTAGAGGACCGTTTAGAGGACGCTGCTGGAGAGTATAGATGACCGTTTGGTCCTCTATATTTAGGGTAGAGGAGGCTTTAGAGACTATTGCTGGAGCCGGCCTTACATATTTGGTTTAGTTCTACTAAACCTAAAACCTTCGGACTCTAGAGTCTCCCGCCACAACTCTAGTAACCTATTTACTCTTGCACAACTTTCATCAACTAGCACTATGTCATCCACAAAAAGCATACACCAAGGGATTTCTCCTTGTATGTCCCTTGTGATCTTATCCATCACTAAGGCAAAAAGGTAAAGGCTCATTGCTGATATTTGATGTAGTCCTATTCCAATTGAGAAGGCATATGTGTCTCCACTTGTTCAAACACTAGTCACAACGTTGTTGTACGTGTCCTCAATGAGTCCAACGTATTTCATTGGAACTTTATGTTTGTTTAAAGCCTATCACATAATATTCCTCAGTATTTTATTGTAAGCCTTCTCCAAGTCAATGAAAACCATGTGTAGGTCCTTCTTCAAGTCTCTATACTGCTCCATCACTTGTCTTATTAAGGAAATAGCTTACATGGTTGACCTTCTAGGCATAAAACCAAATTGATTTGTAGAGCTTCTCGTTATTCCTCTCAAATGATGCTCGATAATTCTCTCCCATAGCTTCATAGTTAGGCTCATCAACTTAATTCTTCAGTAATTAGTACGACTTTGAATTCCTCCCTTATTCCTGTAGGTCATTACCAATCTACTTCTCCACTCGTCAGGCATCTTGTTTGACCAGAAGATATGGTTGAACAACTTGGTTAGCTATACAATAGCTATGTTCCTGAGGCATCTCCATGCTTCAATAGGCCCATCTCCTTAGCCCATTTCATCCTTTTCAATGCCTTTCTAACCAGATTCTTGGATTCTACACACAAAGCTCTTATTGGTGTCGTAAAAAGAGCCATCTAACTAAAAGGTGGTGTCCCCATTCACTCTATTGAACAATTTATCAAAATACTCTCGTCATCTATGTCTGATCTCATCCGCCTTCACCAAGATGTGCTCTGTTTCATCCTTAATGCACTTAACTTGGTCGAAGTCCCTTGTCTTCCTCTCATGGACCCTAACCATCCTATGTATGTCATCTCCTTTCTTCGTACTTAAATTTTGTCTCCTTTACCACACTTACAACTTGCTTTCTTGTTTTCTTTGCTACCTTATACTTCTCTATCTTATCTACCCTGCACTGCTCACCCCTCCCTCCTGAGGCTCTACAGCGCCACCTGGATCCACGCCGCCGCCACGTCCAGGGCTACCCGCCGCCCCTAGGGCTGGCCGCCGCGACCCAGAACGCCGCCGCTGGTCCAGATCCGTCGTTGCCGGTCCTCATGCCGGTTGCCCGCGCCGCCGCCTCCCATGCCGTAGGGGGCTCCTTTCCCTCGGCCGCGCTCACCCCTTCGTGCCGTCCTCTCCAGCGCCGACCACCTCTTCCATGGTGTGGCTGCCCTGCATGCCTCTCCTCTGCGCCGCCGGCATCTCCGCCCGTGCAGCCCCTCGTCATCGCGCTGGCGACCTCCTAACTGCCTGCGTTGACACCTAGCAGCGCCAATCTTTTGAGCTTTTTCTGTCGCTGGCGTCGACACCCCTTGCTAGGCCCAACGCAAGCCCCTACCCGACTGGATCCGCCCCCGTAACCCTTCCCCTTCATCGCCTTCGTTGGATCTGTCGTTGCTGTGGCCTTCCCAGCCGGATTCACCGCTGCTGCGACTTTCCCGGCTAGATCCCCCGTCCCTTTGGTCGGATTGCCGTCTTCCAGGCTGGATCCGTGGCTGTCGTGGCCTTCCCAGCTGGATCCACCGTCACCCCTTCTATTCTGCCGTGGGCGCGGCCACCATGACCGGCGTAGACACGTGCGCTGCCACCGGCCTCCATGGCAGGGCTCCTCGACGTTTAGACGATTGAAGAAGCAAGAAGGTCGTCCTGCTGGTGCTCTTTTGTTGTGTCGCCCTGTCGACCGTTGACGCTCGAACGTCGACCCCTCCTGAAGAACAGGCTACTAATGCGTGTCTCCCAACCACGACCACCTCGACTTCGGCTACCTCGGCATTCAGGGGCTATCGTCTTCTCGGAGTCCACATCGGTCTCTACTCTAGCTGCAGCATTCACACCCTCACGACGCTGCGACTGCGGGGGATTTGAACCTGTCGGCTCCTACCTTCGACTTCTACTCCAGTCTCATCGTGTGCGGTGCCCACGTTGCGACTACGGGGGGATGTTAGACTGTGTGTGTGGGTCGGCACCACCGTTGGGCTGCCGGACCATTAGGGTTATGGTTAAGTCTCTAATATATGTAACATTTTCCTATGCAATACATCAAGGGGTTTCCCACTCCAATAGGATTCTCTCTTCCTAATGAAAGTGTTAGCTATCAATAGGACAAAAGTGTGACTAACCTTGATTAGGCGAGATAATCAGCCCCCTCGGGTACTGTAGCATATATATAGGCAGACAATAATATATGGGCCTTATGGGCCTTAACACCCCCTGTCAAACTCAAGGCGGAAGTGGAGGATTTGAAGCATTGAGTTTGAGTAGATGAAACTGATGTTGTGCCCTAGTTTGTGCTTTTGTGAAGAAATCCGCCAGCTGTAATTCTGAGGGCACATAGTGAAGATCAATGGTCTTCTGATGACAATGAGATCGAGTGAATGAGACATCAACACCAATGTGTTTTGTGAGTTCACGCTTCACTGGATCATGACAAATTTGTATAGCTCCAGTATTGTCACAGCGAAGAAGTGTAGGCGAGTCACAAGAAACACCTAAATCAGCCAAGAGCCAACGAATCCAGATAATCTCAGCAGTAGTAGTAGCCAGGGCTCGAAGTTCTGCTTCAGTACTAGATCTAGATACAGCAGCTTGCTTCTTGGATTTCCAAGCAACAGGGGATGATCCAAGAAGAATACAGTAACCAGTGATGGAGCGACGATCTGTAGGATCACTAGCCCAGGTAGCATCAGAGTAAGCATGAAGCTGAAGTGGGGAATTTGAGTCATAAAATAAACATTGTGTTTTTGTCCCCCGTAAATATCTAAGCACACGAAGTAAGTGCCCATAATGAACTGATGTAGGAGCAGAGACAAACTGACTCAAAATCTGAACCGCATGAGCAATATCTGGCCTGGTGACAGTAAGGTAAACCAAGCTGCCAACAAGATGTCTATATCTAGATGGATCCTCCAAAGGTGTCCCATCAGTCGGACGAAGAGATAAGTGAAGATCCATAGGTGTGGCAACAGTGCGAGTATCAGTAAGACCAGAACGATCAAGAAGGTCTTGTATGTACTTGGCCTGAGAAAGATAAATACCCTTTTTAGTCTGCAAAACCTCAATGCCCAAGAAATAACTGAGTGCCCCCAAGTCAGACATTTGAAATTCCTTACTCAGAGACGCCTTCACATGAGCAATATGGTCTGGATCATTGCCTGTAATCAACATGTCATCAACATATAGTAATAGCAACGTGCGTCCTCGTGAAGAAACATGAATGAACAATGCAGGATCATGATCACTAGAATAGAAACCACAAGCCTTGATGACAGAAACAAATCTCTCAAACCAAGCACGAGGAGCTTGTTTGAGACCATACAAGGCTCGACGGAGACGACATACATGCCCTGATGGAACCTCTATCCCAGGAGGTGGATGCATATAGACTTCCTCATGTAAATCACCATGAAGAAAAGCATTTTTGACATCCATCTGAGAGATAGTCCAAGAAGATGAGGCTGCAACAGCAAGTAAAGCTCGAACAGTAGTCAGATGGGCCACAGGTGCAAAAGTCTCATCATAGTCAATACCATGTGTCTGTTGAAAACCTCTGGCCACAAGACGAGCTTTATATCGCTCAATAGACCCATCAGATTTGGTTTTAACCTTGAAGACCCATTTGCACGTGATAGGTACAACACCAGCAGGTAACGGAACAACATCCCATGTACATGTGCGATGAAGGGCATTTAATTCATCAGTCATAGCAAGCTGCCACTCAGGTATACCAGAAGCCTCTTTATAAGATGATGGTTCAGCAATGACTGCACCAGCACGGGAAAACCCATAACGTTCTGGAGCTGCAATAGTGCCACGGTCACGAAGATGATACCCCTGATTAAAAACAACATGAGAGTCATCATTGTTAGTACAAGTATCAGCAACAGGATCGTTATCAGGACTGGCCGTGGGAGTAGAGCGAGGACGACGAATGTAAGTCTGAGTGACAGGTGGTTTGGAAGAGTAAGATTGAGATGGTGTGGAAGTGGAAGGTGGTGTGATGGGAATAAGGACATCTGGGGTAGAAACAGTATGTGGTGATACTGATGAAGTTTCAGAAATGGGAGGAAGGCTCATGAAGGAGGTAGACTCTGTGGAATAAAAAGAAGAATGAGTGGAAGAATTGTAAAAGAAGGGACGATTTTCATTGAAGCTCACATCTCGAGAAATACGCATGCGACGAGAAGATGAATCATAACATCGATAGCCTTTATGTTCAGGGCTGTATCCAAGAAAAACACATTCAACAGATTGAGCAGTCAATTTAGTACGTTCACGAGGTGATAATAGTACATAACACGTACATCCAAAAACTCGAAGGTGGTCATAACGTGGAGGAGTTCCAAAAAGAACTTCACCAGGTGTTTTGCCAGAGAGTTTGGATGACGGTTGTCTATTGATGAGGTAAACCGCAGTAGAAACTGCTTCACCCCAAAAATGTGAAGGGACAAAAGAAGATATCAACAAAGTGCGAGCAGTTTCTATAATGTGACGATGTTTGCGTTCAGCCACACCGTTCTGTGCATGAGCACCAGGGCAAGAAAGCTGAGCAAGAGTACCCTCTGAAGTCAAAAACTGGCGGAAATTATCAGATAAATATTCACCACCAGAATCAGAACGAAAGGTTTTAATGTGAGTGGAAAATTGAGTGTGAATCATACGAGCAAAGGTTTTATAAATAGAAATCAGCTCAGAGCGGCGTTTCATAAAATAAATCCAAGTGTAGCGAGAATGATCATCAATAAAAATGACATAGTATTTATATCCACCTTTTGACACAAAAGGTGCAGGACCCCAAATATCAGAGTGAACCAAATCAAAGGGTTCAACAGAATGAGAATCACTAGTAAAATATGGAAGTTGTATTTGTTTTCCAAGATGACAACCCTTACAATGAAAATCAGACTCAACCGAAGTATGACCTAAGCAACCTGACTTTATTAGAGTAGACAATCTAGATCCACACAAATGACCTAGACGGTGATGCCACTGGGCAAAAGACGCAACAGAAGCAAGGGTAGCTGAAAGCACATGCGCTGGAGATGTAGCCAAGGAAGGAAGTCGCAAAGAGTCCAGGATGTAGAGGCGAGGAGCAGCTCTACGGCGACGGCCAGTCCCAATCACTTCCCCTGTGCGAAGGTCCTGTACAAAACAAGATGAGTCATCAAATCCGACAAAGCAATTATGATCCGTAATTTGGCCTACTGAAAGAAGGTCCATAGATAGCTCAGGAACAAAGAAAATATTAGGTACTGTAAAGTGTGGATCTGAAAGAGAACCCTTATGAGTAATGTGGCATACAGTACCATCAGCTGTTTGCACTGAAGCACCATCTGCGACAGGTGTAGTAGATGCCAACTTTGACTGATCAGATGTGACATGAAAGGAAGCGCCTGAATCAAGTACCCAGGCCGACTCTGAAGTACAGGCGGACGAAGTGGCAGCAACAGCAACTGAGCCTCTATTAGATGGTCCTGAACCACGACCACGAGCAGCACGTCGTGCACGGAAATCAGTCAACTTATCAGGGAACTTGACAAAGCAAAGCTCAGATCGATGATTGGTCTTGCCACAATGATCACAAGGCTTAAAAATATTCTTAGGTTTCTGGGCAGCAGCCAACACACTGTGAGGATTACCACCAGTAGAGGACAGAGAATTAAGACGAGTCTCTTCAGCAAGTAAATCAGACAACGCCTTAGCCATTGTAAGAGTGTCAGAACCCTGAAGTAAACGAGCACGAAGAGAATCAAACTCAGCCCGAACACCCATAACAAATCTGTAAGTGAAGAACTTCTCAATAAACTTATGAGCTGGACACGGATCAGCAATACAAGCTGGCACCATAGATGTCAAAGCACTCATCAGACGATCAAAGGCTGAGTAGTACTCATCAATGCTCATATCATTTTGCTCAATAACATGTGTCTGCTGCATGAGAGTGTGTAATAGAGCACCACTGTCCTGAACAAAACGCTCCTTCAAATGAGACCAGATGGCTTTAGCAGTTTTAAATTTTGACAAACTCATAATCATAGACGGTTTGACACTGTTCACCATAGCAGCCATCACTTTACCATCATTAAGCTGCCATGTTTTGATATCAGCAGCATTGCGACGATCATCCGCAAGTATGGGTGCCGCATCAGTCAAATGAAAGAGTAATCCATGTCCTCTGAGTGCAGTCTCAACACAGAAAGCCCACTCCGGATAATTTTGACCATCAAGAGTGATATTGACCACAATAGCATTTGTCGTCATATTGAATTGAATCAAAATCAAGGAGAATAGGAAACCTGAGACCAAAGACCTAGGAGCAGCGACGTCGCAGATCCGCGGTCGGTGCAGATTTCCGGTGGGAGCAGCGGATCTGCAGCCCTGCGTGCAACGACAGCAGACGGGGATCCGCGGAACTTGTCACAGGCAGTAGAACGGCGCAGGCAGAGATAGAAATCCGCCCCTGGCGCACTGCCCCTGGCAGTGGAAGGCGCCCTGCCCCTTGGATTAGCGCGGACGACGGACACCCCTGGCGCGGACAGCCCTGGCGGCGGCGAACACCCCTGGCGCGGACAGCCAGGCGGCGGATCCAGGCGGCGGACGGCGCTGAGATGGGGGAGATCCGCCCTGGCGGCGGCGGATCCTGGCGGCGAACACCCCTGGCGGCGGACAGCCAGGCGGCGGATCCAGGATGCTGGCCGCGATTGGCAGCACAGCGACGGCGCGACGGCGCCCAAAAAAAAAGTGGATCAGGGCCGGATTTAGACTAAACCCTAACCCTAACCTCCTCTGATACCATGTGACTAACCTTGATTAGGCGAGATAATCAGCCCCCTCGGGTACTGTAGCATATATATAGGCAGACAATAATATATGGGCCTTATGGGCCTTAACAAAAAGCTACCGTAAAGTCCAAGACTTCCTCTTCCTCCTAATTCCTACTACCATATCCAAAACCTTCATGAACCGCCTAAAAACATGCACTTGTTGTTCCTACATGCCCATTGAGATCTCCCATGAGAAGCTTCTCAGTAACAAGTAAGCTTTAACTATGTCATCTAGGTCTTCACAGAAATGTCTCTTAGCACTTTCATCGTGGCCTACTTGGAGGGAATACACACTAATTATGTTCAAAACCCAACACCCACGACAAGCTTGACTAAGATAATCTTATCTCCTTGTCTTCTCATATCCACCACTTTGTTTTTGAGGCTATTATCAATCAAAACGCATACTCCTTTTCTATTTGAAGTTGTCCCTATGTACCAAAGCTTGAAACCACTATTGTCCACCTCCTTTGCCCTCTGGCCATTCCATTTAGTCTCTTGGATGCATAAGACATTTACACGTTTCCTAGTCACTGTCTCAATTAACTCCCTTACCTTTAAGTGAGCCTACATTCCAACTACCAAAACGGTTCCTGGTTGGTTTGACTAACTTCTTACCATTCGCACCCATCGATGATGTGAAGGTCACATTTTTCACTACACCCGAGCGCCGATGTAGTGCGCCACTAAAAAAGTAGTGGCTCGATCCTTCCTCACTTGACATCGTGCCCAGATCGCGATAATGCCGCTTCAACAAGGGGTGCCGATCCATCCCTTGCCCATTTAACACCATACTTGGGTTTTGATATGACGCACCGCTAAGAGGGTTATGCCCCCAACGGATTTATTTCGGGTTTCATCTCTATTGGAATAGCTAGGTTTAGCGATAGGGCCTCTAGATGAGTTGGTTAGGTGGTTTGAGTAGCACTCCTCAGGTCCTGAGTTTGACTCCCTGTGAGAACGAATTTCAGGTTGTGGTTAAAAAAATCCCCTCGCCTGCCCACGCTAAAGCATAGGTCTAAGGCCTAGTCCTGGTCATGTTTTCACATAGGCTACAGTGCTGCCGCGCATGTGTGGGATAGGGGTTCGAGGATTTTCTTGACCTGCGTAAGGTCTTCTTCTTAATATAATGTCTGAGAGCTGTCTTACCCCCCACAGGTCGAGTTTTGAATAGCTAGGTTTAACGTTGGCTCGCTAAGCCTATCACAACTCTCCTCCTTTACCAGGGCTTGCGACTTGCTATGCTGAGACAACATAGGCGGAGTTTGAATTTCTTCATCATGAAGCGATTATCATGCATTTTTAATTTAGGATTCCAACTTTGTTCTGGTATGAGATGCTATTCGTTATGATAGGATAATATATCTGAACACATATCTTTGTGTATGTTGTTGTAGGCACTAAAGAAACAGAAGGTCAATTTTGTGCTGAGGTCAACTAGGGAAGTGGTCTCTTCAATCACTAGGGTATATATGGTTGATACTTTAGGTTTGTGAACATCTACTTCTTAAAGTTGATGTACTTCTGCAAATTATGTGTGCCATATTTTAACTCCCTAGTCCCTCCTCCATAGTCTATTCTGAAATAGTGACCATATTTTGATCAAGAAAAAGCATGCAAAATAGATTTTGGCCTTTAATTTCTCTTGTTACAATGTGTTGTCATTTGCTAAAGAATCAACACCATTGCAATAGGCACTTCAAGTCTTGAAATACAAATTTATTGATGCAAGTTTTATGTCCTAAATGTCCTAAACTTGCACATAGTTTGAACAATTGTGAATTGTTGGTCAAAGTTTGTAAAGTTTGGCCTTTTCTTGTAGACAATATGCTTATCATTCTGAGACACATGGAGCATTAGCTAACAGCATAAAATACCATGAAAAACAGGGGAATTAAGAATGCTTTACAGGGTCACCCCAATTGCAGTTGTTGGTGGTTCATTTCTACCTGGCTTAGCCGGCCATAATTTTTCTGAGGCTGCTGCCGCTGGTTGTGCTGTTATGACTGGTGAGTCAAAGGCATCGGCATACTTTATGTTTGACATTTCTTTGTGAAAAGTCACAATATTTGTTGTTCGTAAAGTGAACTCTGGCATGCAGGACCCCACGTTGGACACTTCTACCATATGCTGGTCGAAATGTGGCAAATAAATCCTTTAGCTGTCAAGCAGGTAACAAAAACATAAACTTATTTTCTGGTATTTTGCTACCACTATTCTGTGACTAGCACACCATTGGATATATGTGTGCGTGTGCGCGGGGTGGGGGTGGGGGTGGGGGTGGGCACAGGTTTTAGACTTCCTTGTTTTCCTACTACTTGCTGGAATTAGTTGGGCATGATAAAATTCATGTTTAACACAGATTTGGGCTTGAAATTTCTTTCAGAGTGTTCTTTTATTCATTCAGGTGTCAGGAGAATTTGAACTGCTGCAAACACTAAAAGAACTGCTTGGTGATGCCAGCACTCTGGGAGCACGTCAAAGAGCTGCAAAAGATGCATTTTCGATTATGTCAGATGGAGTTGTGAACCGTGTATGGGATTTAGTCTGCAGGCTGGGCATTGATTCCCAAACAAATACGTTGAGCAGTTGACTTAGCTGAGGCTTATTCTTGTAATCTCTGTGGTACGCTCGTGAAACCAAAATTTCTCTGATGGTCTGATAATAAGCTTTCACGGCACATTAAGAACTAATGATTTATTGTAGGGACTGTAGGAGTGGAAATGCACAGGGAGACTGAAACCAGAAACCGGCGATTGTGGCATGCTGGCGACCTGGTGAGTGGTGAGTGGTGACAAAGGACTAAGCTCACATGATAGAACATATATCCACGTCATTTGCTCGACTTGCTCCTGTCGGAAATTTAGATATATTCCATAAAAATCCTTTGAGATGTCTGTCATCTTTTCATTTCCTTGTAGCATGGATATGATATATTTTGTCATTCCTTAGTGCCAGCCAGCAGATGATGTTTTGCAGTGCCTTTTCCTTTGTTAAATTGGCACATTCAAGGCTCCAGGAATTTCAAGGGCCATGCCAATTTTAGGGTTAGATGTAAACTGTTAAATGCATATGACATGCTTTTTCAGGCGTGATATGTGTGATTGATGTTCTTTTCTATATTGGCAAAGTACAGTTTTGGGGATAGGAAAGCGGGAATGGGAAATGGACACAATTTCCTCGAATGTATGCCATAGGTTGGACTGCAATTTGCAAATTGACCTGAGGTAACCAGGTACCTTTTATTTCTTCCACACCTCGTTCAACAGTGCACACGTGGTAGAGAAGTAACCTCTTTATTCCAAAAGAAATGCATTTGATTACGAGTCAATTAATCTCAAATTTAACTAAATATATGCCAAATCCTGTGTGCTGTTATGCGTGTGAAGGAAAGACTACTTTGTCTCTGTCTTCTTGTGTGCGTTGCGGTAGTTATACTGCCCTGTGAATGTGGAAAAACCCGAACCGCAGCCCTCTGATACTATCGAACGGTGAATACATGGCATTTTGTCTGTCTTTCCTGTTCGGCTGCCCTTTTTCAAATGGCTGTGCCGGCTGCTGCTGTTTGTTTACTAGTAGGAACAAGAGAACGTAGGAAGGTGTTGGTGTTGATTTGGGGCTAAACACTAGTAGCATACAGTCTGTCGGTGTTCTCTGTGGCGGTGTGGATGGTTCGTGGTGCTGGGTTGGATGGTTCGCGACCCTGTGGCAGGAGCAGGTCTCCTTTGGTCGTGTGTTGGACGGTCCGCACTTACGCAGAGGGCCGTCTTCCTCGCGTGCCCTGGGATCGGTAGGCTACCAAGACATCATCTGTCACACCCGCTTTCAGAAGGCAAACCGAATACGAATTATGTACGTAACAGGATTAGAATTCACGTACACAGTAATTACATAAATGAACATGATTGCACAGTGCTTGAATAATAACATAAAGAGGTATTAACTTATTACATCATGATGTCAAAGACATCCACAACCATCAACTTAACAAGTAAATCAAAGTGCTAATGCGAAACATAGTAAGATAAGGCCTTCACAGGACTGGAGGTTTGTCGCTAATCCAGATCTAAAACTCATCATAGTCCTGAAACTACTGAAAATCTAAGGATTGACCTAAGGATTGACTAGCTTTGTATTACCTTGTCCTTGATTACCTTTTGAGTTACTATGGTTAGCTTCATGCTATTGTTTTACTTTAATCAATGAACATGATATGAACACTTATGATATGATGTTGTCATTATGATTATGATGTTGGACTGGTGATACTTTAGGGGACTCGAGCGGTTTCTCGAGTGCCTCTCCGTAAGGACCTGTTCGTTGGATGACCGCCCGGGAAAACAGTGCAACCATGAGGGTGGTATGGGACACCCTTAGCTGAATAATTAGAGGAACTAGGGTGTAGTTCGCTTCGCCGTCATGCCGTCAATGGGGCTCGGTGTATGCGGCTCGCTCTGCCGAGGGTGGATTGCCCCTTGGGGAGGAGTGCACTACATTTAGGAAACCTAAAGGGCGGCTACAGCCTCAGGGAATATTTGTAAAGGCTTCGTAGTGAATCCTCGGCCGTTCACCTCGGGAGTGAATAAGGGTCTTGCAAGCCCGGGCTAGAGAGGGAATCACGGCTTGTGGGTAAAGTGCGCAACCTCTGTAGAGTGTTATGAAACTGATATATCAATCGTGCTCGCGGTTATGAGCAGCCAAGGGGGCTCCATTGATTAGTGACACATTGAATCATGGCTACTTTGTTTACAAATGATGATGAGAATAATGTTGGTTTCTATTGTGATTATGATTATGATTATGGTTTCTGGTATTCTTTCCGTATGAGAAGAGTATTTTTGGGTTAACAACTTGGGTTAATGTTTAAATCTGGCTGTCTATTAGTAATAATTACCTGATCAATTAAAATCAACTGCTTGACCTTAACCCCACATAAAGCTAGTCCACGATAGCCAAACGAGACATTTGTTGAATACGTTGATGTGTACTCACCCTTGCTTTTACAAAACACCAGGTTGTCTTTGGTGCAATCTATGCTCAGATAAAGAAGGTGTCAAGGTGGATCTCCAGGAGTTCCAGGACGTCGACGAGTTCGAGGATTAGGCTAGCGACCTCCCCCAATCAGCTGACTGTGGTGGGTTAATTTACGTTGGCTACATTTCTATTATGTGCACTTTGATTTATATTATGTAAATGACTCTAGTCTTTAATATTATTACTTACTCTTTATTGTAATTCGAAGCTTTGTGCTATGATGAGTCATTTATGTAATCGCTGTGTACATGAATTTCTGATCCTGGCACGTACATGGTCCGCATTCGGTTTACCTTCCAAAACCGGGTGTGACATCGCAGTGGATGGGAGAGCGGGTGGGCGCGGTGGGGGTCACTGTGGGCATCTTGTGTAGCCAGTCGGGTAAGCGGGTGTGGGGAGGCGGCTGTCACGGTGGGTGCGGGGGAGGAAGGTCACAGGCTACGGTCCGGGGTGCGCGCCAGCATGGCGAGATCTGTGGCGGGTGCGGGTGGGGGGGGGAGGAAGGTGACGGGCTGCGGTCGGTGGTCTCAGGGGCACTGTGGCGGGGCATGGCGAAGCACATGTGGACGCCCACAATACCTTCATATAGAGTAGCAGTGATTATGTAATGTAGGGAAATGAATTATAAAGTGAGTATGACATAAATATGTTAGAGGACACTTGCCTTCACCGAACAGCTGTTGCTCAGGTCTTCTCCTTCAACTCCTTCGGACTCCGCAAACGGATCGTTATCTATGCGAGTGCAAACATACAATCAACATTATTGAACCAGAAAGAAACAATACACCATACAAGAAAATAAATCAATTAAATATGCACGCGACATAGAGCTCGCATTTTACGACTACACGAGAAAGGAACCTGGACGGTCGACACTACGGTCGAGGGACCTCATGATTACTCTAAGCAAATATAAATAAAATTCGCGTGATTAGTTGGATAAACACGCACGGAAAAGGGGGCTATCTCGCCTGATCTGATCTACACACGGACTGTCCGTGCTAACCCATGAACTGCCCGAGGCGTGGACCGTCCGGGCCTCATGGCCGGACCTAGAGATGGCAATGGGTATCTGTTACCCGAAACCCAACTTGTTTTTACTCTATTACGATACGATTATGAGTCATTTTTCTTACCCATGAGTTTATTCACGGGAACAAAGTTGTACCCATCGGGTTTGCGGGTACAGGTATGTTCTTATGCTACCCAAACCTGCAAACCCGTGGATAAAATATACCCGGCTCAGTTATATTGTGTGCCTCTTATATCCTGATCTGCTAGTATATAATTAGGCAATAAACTTGTGATTGTGATATTCTAGTGAACCGTGGAGTTTGAAATTCAAGTTACTTGCATTGTAGTCTTACATAATTTGTTTATCTATTTTCTTATTCCAAGTTTAATCTATTAAATATTTAAAATTCTATGTGTCTAGTCATAATAATGCCAGGCGTGGGCAACCTGCGGGTACCCGTTACCCACAGAGGCATGAGTATGGGTATGATTTTGTACCTGAATGCGGGTATGGGTTTTTAGCGGCCATGTGTTTTATTCGTGGGTATGGGTATGGGATGGTAGTACCCATCGGGTATGTACCCATTGCCATCTCTAGCCAGACCGTGCAGCCTTCCCAAGTGCCACATATGGTGCTCAACGCATGCCTCCCTGCCTTTTAGGACAACTAAGCGATCCAAAAGCACCTGGTACAAGCTATCAACAACTCGATGTGAGAACATCGGTTTTTAAGCATCTTGCCAAACACTAGGATGATATCGCTTCAAGAAACGACCATTCAATGCCTTATACACTTTTTGGATGTAGATAATCAAGTCCAGAATTGGGAATTTTAATCATGATTTCTGAATGCTGTTGTTTGGTTGTCTAACGAATTCAGAGCTAGAATTAAAGCTCATTTTTTAAATTGGACTTTAACTAAAAAGTGTTTCTCATAATTTAGATCCAAGACTCTAGGTATTGGATGGAATTGTAATTCTAGATACATCCAAACAACAGATTTGTATTGAAACTCATTTCCAATACTAGACAACTTTGGTATTGGATCTAATTCAATTTTAACATCTCTAATATCTACATCCAAACGAACCCTTATTAGGTAATTCATTACCTTGCAATGTCTGCAACATGTATGCATTACCAAAGATTACTTGTGTCGGTCTCCTGAGTCAGGACAACTCCAATAACTTTATCTTCCGCCGCAATACACAACCTGAAAGACAACATGTTCTTCGATGCTTTCGACGCTGGGACTGAAGATAAATAATCATTGATAGGATCAAATGCCTACTGTTATCTACCCCTAAGTGATATCAGCATTATTTTTAACCCGGAGAATAGGAGTGAAAGCATTATTTTTTCCGACCAAGTTAGAATTAAATCTCCATAAATAATTTACCTTGCCAAGAAAAAGTTTGCATTTCAAGTTTACAAGTTGGAGCTCCCACATTCCGAATAGCTCTAATTCGGTCGGGATCTACTTCTATGTCATGCTCATGATTAATAAATCCAAACAACTTGCCCACCGACATCCCAAAGGACTATTTGCATGGGTTCATTTTTAAACCATATTGTCGCATCTTATCAAAGGCTTTACACAAATCGGCTAGATGTGAATCAAACATACACAATTTGACTACTATATCATCGATATATGCCTCCATGATGTTTCCTAATAACTCATGAAAGATCAAATTTATAGCCATCTAATAAGTGACACCAAATTTCTTTAAACCAAATGTCATAACAACCCACTCAAATAAACTAATAAAGGTTGGACATATAAAGGTCGTTTTAGAAACATCTCCTTCGACTATAAAATTGATTATATCCAACATTACCATCAAGAAAACTAATGACTCTATTTCCTAATAAATTATTAATCAAAATATCAACTTTAGACATAGGATATTCATCTTTATGAGTTTCTCTATTCAGATTATGAAAATCAATATATGCTTTGAGCTTACCAGGACATTTCTTCTCTACCGGCACAATGTTAGAAACCCAATATGCATATTTGCAAGGCCTAATAAAGTTAGCCTCTAAGGGCTAATGGATTTCGTCCTTAATCCTAGTGACCAAGTCTGGACAAAATGATCTTGATCTTTGCTTAAATGGCCTGAAATCGGGCTTAATAGGCAGCCAATGCTCTACTAGCTCTCGACTTAAATCTGACATCTCAATATAACTCCAAGCAAAACAATCAGAGTACTCTATTAATAACCTAATCATTTCATCCCTAGGATTGGATTTTAGGTTCTCATTTACAAAAGACGACCTTGGAGTGTTACCATCTCATGTCAACTTCCTCTAAAAGATCAGCTGATAAAAACTCCTGTCCTAACTTGTCCAAGTCCGTAAACTCTTCTATTGCGCTTATGTTAGAGGGGACTGCTGCCCTCTACGTTGCTGCGAACCGTTCGGTCATGGGGGCGGACTGCCCATGAGAGGGGCTGCACACTGCAGACCTCTCTGTTGGACTCCGGACCGTACAGCCTCACGGGCCGGATCATCCGCAAGAGGGGTTGTGAACTACAGTCTTCTCTTCTGGACTCCAGACTGTTCTCAAGAGGGACTAAATTGTAGTCCTCTCTGTTGGACTCCAGACCGTCCGGCCTCAGGGACCGGACCGTCTGCAAGAGGGGTTGTGAACTGCAGTCCTCTCTGCTAGACTTCAGACCGTCTAGCCTTAGGGGTCGGACTATCCGCGAGAGGGGCTGTGAACTACAGTCCTATCTGCTGTTCTTAGGACAATCTGGCCTTAGGGCCTTGACCGTCCGTGATCTGACACTTTTTTCTGGTGTATGCATCATTGATCACTTATGATTTAGCTGATTTTCCATTTGCTCTAATATAACAAGCGTGAAACCTTCCCAGCATACACTTATAAATTGGTAATCTGAAAAATCTACCACCGTCAAACATTTTGTAGTCTCATAAGTCCAAATTACAGGGGCATCGACTATAACGATGCAAGCCGATGAGTCTGCATGTATTGTTTCTACCTCACCGCCTATCCATTGTATAACATTTGATGTAAAGTAAAAGGTACACATTGATTGTCATGTATCCAATCTCTACCTAAGATAACATTGTAATTTTCTTGTACTTCAGTGACGAAGAAAGCAGCAGCGAGGGTCTTTGTCCCAATGGTTAACTCAACAGACGTGACACTCTTAGCTTCGATCTCACTGTTGCTCCCAACACCATAGAGTGTCATATAGTCCTCATCAACTTGCTGTCTTGTTTACCTAGCTTTTGGTATAAAGAATAAGGCATTAAATTGACGACATCTTCACCATCGATTAGCATCCTAGAAATTGGTGTTGCATCGATGTGGTCGTGCCATAGAGCGGCTTCAAATGATTAGCCAATTCCTTGGTTTGGTGAAGATCATTTCTTTACGACAAAAGTCAAACTGAGCAACCACAGGTTTATCATCATTGATAATAGTATAATCAACTGAAAATGTAATTACATTAACTTCCATACCTAGGTGCTTTGGCGATGCCTCGTAGTCCACCATTTCTTCCCCCAGCAGGTCATCTCCGTCGTTATCCTGGCCCGTGGCGATGAGTACATCCTGGGAAGCTTCCTGGCGGATTACAGACAGACTAGATGTTGACGGTGGATTGTCTTCCTTGGAGCCAAATAGTATGACTGCTGAAGCTGGATGGTTCGCGATACCTGTAGGGACTTGTACACTAGGTGTTGTGTCTTGATTTTTCATGGCCACTTGTTCTTTTGTGTTAATCTCGGCGGTTTTAGGTCTCCATTTTTTGTGTGGTGATGGGTATTGTGGATGTGTATCATTAAATATCTTTTCCACCCCTTTTCTCTATTTTACTTTGCTCTCAAGCGTTGTAATTTGTGCTTTTGAGAGTGTGTTAGTCCCGATGGACACCATCGAGGCATGGTTTGCTTTGTGATAGACATTTTGTTGGTAGTAACTTTTCCCTTTTCCTCATTTGTTTCGGCCAACTCACCAAGGATCATTGGCTCCTTATTATTGCCTTTTATGATGGCATCCGTTGTGCCTATCTTAAATCTTAATAACATCTCCAATTGTTGTTCTTTTGGCATTGATATCTATAATTGTGGGCATTTTCTACCAATGCCCCTTACCGAATTGGTCGACCTTTGTGGTCGAGTATTACGACAATCTTGCTGGACATGTATCTGATGACCGGATCGAGGAGGATTCCATCAGCCTTGTACTGGTGGCGCTAATCTATCAAACACAAAGGTTTGGGGTGCCCCCAAGCCGGGTGTTGTGGCATCCCATAAGGATATGGCAGCATTCCCCACATTTGATTTGGCGCATATGGTGGGGTGGGTGTGCATATGTAGGTGGATAAATTGGTGAATATATATACATATATTGAGATGGAGGTGTCCATGCTGTTGTGTTTGGTACTAGTTGGACAATGTTTCAGGCCGATTTATCCTGCCTTGTTTTTTGAGATGACCCAATTGCTTTCACCTGTCTCTCCTAGGTAGACGAGCGAGGTCACTTTGTTGGCTGGTCGTGAGACTGGCCCTTTTGTTGACATATTTGGATAACAATTGATCAAAGTTGCACTGTTTTTAATCAGCCGACTAGGTGCTTTTGCTGAATTTTGCTTCCATGTACCTATTTTGGTTCGTCGTGGCCTGAAGGTACGTAATCGTCTAGCCAAACCATCCGCTTAAGCTGCCCGGACCGTACAACGAAGATCTGGACCGTCCGCGCTGTCCAGCCGGACTGTTCGCGATGCACAAAACAGGTGGTTGGGTCCGGCCGCCCACCTGTATCTGCCCTAGGTGCCTCATAATGTATTTTAAATCTTTCTGGCCTTCTAGGACTGAAACGTGCTCGTCCCACATGTTTGTAGAGTCGTGCCATGATTTTGAGGAGTCATAGGTGGTAGGGAGAAGTTTTGCTAGGGTGGGCAGAAGGATTGATGGTAATTACCTATGTCATGTTCTACGTGCTCTATGTCGAACGGTCCGGTGTGGTACGTGGACAGTCCAGATGCATACTCGGGTAGTCTACACGCATAGCTCGACGGTTCGAGCATGTCTGTTAGCCCTTGCATAGGGTGTGGTGATCCTAGCGTGGAGCTCGGTAGCACATCACGAAGTATTGAGCTAGCCACCGCTGGGCTAGTGTCACATCTGTTTCCAAGGGGCAAAGCCGGGTGCATCGCATATGTGTGCCAGGATCTATTTCCACACATATGTTGACGTCACAAGTGTAATATATCAAAAGAACAATGCATAAGAGCGTAAATAACGATTATATTAACATATTACACTTTGAACAGACATAATGTATTAATCTTTATTCATCAAAGTACAGCGAAACATGGACATCCATCCACAAGAAGATGACCGGGGTATCACTAGACTAGCATTCATGGAGCTCAGCATCATAACTTCATCTGCAAACTTCTAATCAAAATTTAAGCAAGAGTGAGCTCACTTATGGTCGGGGCTCAGCAAGTGGGGGAAAAATTAATGCAAGTTTGACAAGGTGAGGCTAAGGTTGAGCAGTAAGCATTTTAGTTGGTCAACATTTTATTAACAACACATGTCTTACTAATAAGTGTGAATCCCAAGTATTCCCATTAAACAAAGGTATAAGAGTATATCAAAAACACTTAAGTGAAACCACTTAAGCAAACCATTGGCAGATCATCGGATCTCGATTTATTTCCATCTTCAAGTTCAATTATCATGTGAGGAGTCCAGGCTGCTCATAACCGTGAGCACGGCTGATATATCAGTTTTACACTCTGCAGAGGTGGCACATCTTTACCCATGAGTCACGATTCCCTTCTAGCCCGGGTTAGCTAGACTCGTATTCACTTCCGAGGTGAATGGCTAGGGTCTCACTACGAGGCTTTTCCCTAGAGTCCTCATTATGCAAATGCTGGAAATGGTCAACTGCATAAGGTACACCAAATGTAACCATCTTATAGTCCAGACTACAGGGTAAAGCTTTGGGAACTATGCCCATATCCAATCTACCTGAGACGGAACTATAAGCGCTTGCCAGATGCCCCCGTTTCGGTCGACCACGACCAGCACACAACATAAGACTTTCCTAGTTATTTAGCCAAGGGCGTCCCATACCACCCTCATGGTAGCACTGTTTTCTCGGGTGGTCACTCCATGTTCCAATTAATATGCAATAATCTTTCTTAATCGTCGGATTAGCAACAATAAAGTAAACTTACCATTTGGAACATTAATATCGTAAACAAGAGTGACTGCATAAATTTAAAGTTGTAGCAATAGCATAGCTACTTGATTAGATCATAATCCCAGGTTAAACAAGGAGTAAGGTTGGAAAGGTTAGGGGTATCTGAATAGGTAACCCATCAAATTATGCATATATATCGAAGAATAAACTTTATTAAATGTATTGTTTGGGATCAAACAGAGTATGCAGAGGGAGAAATCCACTTGCCTTGCTTATTGAAAACTTGAGGTTCTTCCACAGATAGGAATAGATCTTGATTCTTAACTACTAGATCAACCACTGAATATCACACAAACAAACAAGAAGAAACAAACACCACTCAATAACATACAACATTCACCATACGTAAAGCTAAAAGAAATCCTAACGAAAAGAGCGTTCATTTTTCAAAAACATCGCAAGTAATGGTTATAATAAGAGGGTATTCTTTTAAAAAATGTGTGATCTATACTTTATAAAACAAGACATGAGCTTAAAAATATCTTAATTAAAATATACAAATATTAGGTTCACCAATTTAATCTTTTATAAAACGTCATATGTGATATGTCTAAGATTAAGGGTTTATAAGATGATAAAACACGTTATAACAATATTAAACCTTTTTAACCTTTTAGAGAAGATATATGTTATATATCTAAGGTTAATGTGTTATGAAATATATTATTAATTTTAGAAGCATTATGGAACGTATTATAATTCATTGTTAAACCTTCACTTATGATAAACTAAGATATAAGTCTAAATAGGTTTTATGTGAAAAGATCATTATTATTAAACACCTATTTTATAAAAAACTAGGTTATAGGCCTTAAGTGGATTTTCATGCAAAAGATAATGAACCAATAACTATCTTTTAATTTCATTAGAAAACACATAGCCTATATTATTATATTCGAAGTCAATATATATAAAGTAACATTTTAATTTATAAAAATAGCTGAAACTCTTATTACCTTATTTTATCCTTTAGGAAAAGCTAAGTGATTCGTATATAATGTGGACTAAATTCTATGAAATCATTAATCATGCCATAAATCTAGTTAAGAACAATCTGACTATAGGTTTGATTAATAAATTATGATAAAGGATAATTAATTTATTAATTATCTTTAATTCTATTGTAGAAACAAATGATCTAATTCATTAGAAAGAAAATTATGTATAAACTATCATTTTAGTTTATTAAAGCAATGACCCTTGTTATCTTTTAATTAAGAAAATATAAATAATCTATTAATTGGACATATATTTATCTTTTATTTATTGAGAAACATATGGTTTACATATTCTTTTAAGTTTCTATTTAGTATGGATATACTTAAACATCTATAGTGAACCTTATTAAATCAAAAACATGATATCTATTAAAAAGGTCATTTTAAAATTAGAAACAAATTATCTATCTCATTAGTAAGAAACCTATGTTTAACAACATAGCTATCAATTTCTTTATTAGAAAAGTATGAGTGTCTAATTAGGTCATTTTAACATTATTATAAATTCTACTCTTTCCTTTCTTTTCTAAATAGAATTTATGCGTATACTAAAAATTGTTTATTTATAATTCTTCTGACATTAATATACTAAGAATTAATTGTAAATTACTAATTGGACTTTTAATAACATATTCATGGTTATTATGACACAAATAAATATTTTACTAATTCTAAGTAATTAAGTGCTATACTTATGAATACATTTATTATGAATAGTAACAATCTATATCTTCATTTGACCGGGAATACGTGGCCTAGTATTTCTTCTATTTTTCTTATATCAATAAAATCATACCTATATCAATACTAACCAATTATCGCTCTACACACTAAAGCTAAATCAAATTTGTAAACGTTTTTTAGTATGAAAATCACCGCGGTAGTGAATAGTGACCGTACTCATTTTTAAAATTATAAAATCATACACATATTCAAAGCATTGTCGCGGGGTTCGATTTTGGCTATATGTGTACATCGAAATTTACAAAACAGGGACTAAACTGAAAAATCGTCTTCTTCTACCTTGGACTTGCTCGTGTGCAGGGGGGCTTGACGGGGGCGTTTCGAACGTGGTGCTCCGACGTCAGGAGCGGTCGTGGCGCGAGGATGGTCATGATGCAGGTAAGGATCATTAGCACAGCAGGAAGTCCCGGCGACGGCGCATCATGACGTGGCTCGACAAGGCAGCAACACGCGCGAGAGAGCAGCAAGCGGTCACGACAACCATCAGCGAGCAAGGCACGAGCAGGGCGAGTGGGTAGGGGCGAGGAGAGATGAGGCTTGGAGCTTGCCGGAATCGCGCTCCGGTGACCGCAACGTGCGGCCACACGGCTGTCACATGGACAGAGAGTAAGAGGCACGCAAGGAGAAAGTGGAGGTTGTGAACGACACGATGGAGCTTGGGTTCGTGATTTGTAGCGACGAGGGAGAGAAAACGGCGGCCGGCCATTGATGGCATTCATCAACGGAGGGAGGTAATGGGGAAGAAACGGCGACATTGAAGTTTCTTTACGCCGAGGGAAGAAAAGTTCGCGGCTGGGCACGGTGCGTCGCGGGCTACGTCGGGTGTCGCGTTGTGCTCGGCGCGGTCGGCGACTGGCGCGACCCTAGGGCGCGGGGTCGGGCTTCAGGTGAGGCGGTGTCGTGGCTTGAGGCGCGGTTCCTGGCGCGCTAGGCGGCAGGGGCGTCGGGGTTGATGGGCGCAGGGGTGCCTGGGCGGTCGGGTCGTGGCTGCGGGTCGGCGGCGTCCCTGGCGGCGCGGTCGGGGTTGCGGGGCGGTCCTCCTGGTGGCTGCGCAGCTGGGAAGGGGAGAGGAGCGGCGGCTAGGTCAGGGGAGGGAGCAGGGCGCGCTAATGGGCCCTTGGTGAGCCACACGACGGCTAGGGTTTTCTTTAGGGTTTTTTTCCTATTTCCTTTTCTAAATTCAAAATCATATTTTAAATAACCCTAAAATTCATAATAATTATACAAAATTATTTATAAATAAAGTATTTATTTTGGACTAATAATTATTATATTATTTATGTGAATTTTCATTTCAGAGGAAATGCTATTCAATATCCAAAATCAATTATGAACAATCAAAAATCATTCCAAATGCGAATAAATAACAAACACTTAAAAGAAAATTTATTACCATAAATACCATTAATAACTAAATGCCTTATTTGTATTTGATGATTTTTATAGTGTGTTGGGACCATGCTTCGTCGCCGAAGGTCCTGCAAAAAGAAACAGCTTCAGCTGAAGCTGCTTGAACATGATGCCGAAGACACCATTCACGAAGCTCCGGAACTACAACATATCTGAAGCTGTAGAACCGACTTAAAGATAGAATGACCTTTTAGCCCATAAGGGTCTGAGTCATTGTTGTAAACTTTTATAAGGGGCATAATTGTAATTCCTCATGAGCTGTGTCCTGTGCCTATAAATAGTGAACAGTATTCCTTTACTGTTCACGAATTCCTATAATTGCTAACGCAACACTCGGGAATTATTGTTTGTCAAGGCAAAGGTATAAATGTACCTAAATGTTGTATTCAAATATCTTAACGCAACACGCATTCCTATCACCTTCTCCCAAGAGGATCTTCAACTCAAGGATTACCCACACAACGATGCTATGGTTATCTCTTGTGTGATCAAAGGATTTCTGGTCCATAATGTTTTGGTTGATACAGGCAGTGCAGCTGATATCATATTTGCTAAGGCCTTTAGACAGATGCAAGAGCCCGAAGACAAAATTCATGATGCCACACATCCCCTTTGCAGCTTCGGAGGAAGGCAGATTGTAGCACTCGACAAAATCTCAATGCCAGTGACCTTCGGATTTATCAACAACACAAGGACTGAACAAGTTGTGTTTGATATTGTTGACATGGAATACCCTTACAATGCAATCATTGGTCGTGGTACTCTCAATGCCTTCGAAGCAATTCTCCATCCAGCTTATCTTTGCATGAAGATACCTTCGGACCAAGGGCCCATTGCTATTCATGGAAGTCAGGAAGCTGCCAGAAGGGCCGAAGGAAATTGGACAGACTCAAAAGCAATCCATAATATAGATGGAGCTGAAGCTTGTGAGCAATACAAGTTCAGAAGGGAAAAAGCTGCTTTGGTTGATCAGCCGAAGCCCATGCTCTTATGTGAGGACATAGCAGAACAGAAGGTGCTATTGGGATCTCAACTGTGTGAAGAACAGGAGAAAACCTTGACAAGGTTTTTGTTCAACAACAAAGATGTTTTTGCTTGGTCAGCCAATGATCTTTGCGGAGTTAACAGGGATGTTATTGAGCACTAGCTCAATGTTGATCCATCCTTCAGACCAAGAAAGCAAAGGCTTCGGAAGATGTCTGATGACAAGGCCGAAGGTGCTCGGAACGAAGTGAAAAGACTCCTCAGTGCCGGAGTTATCAGAGAGGTAAAATGTCCAGAATGGTTGGCTAACACTGTTATGGTAAAGAAGGCCAATGGTAAATGGAGAATGTGTATCGATTTTACTGATCTCAATAAGGCCTGTCCGAAGGACGAGTTTCCATTGCCAAGGATAGATTCCTTAGTCGATGCAGCAGCTTCATCAGAGCTTATGAGTCTGCTGGAGTGCTATTCAGGCTATCACCAAATCTGGATGAAGAAGGAGGATGAACCGAAAACCAGCTTCATAACCCCCAGTGGAACATATTGTTACCTTCGGATGCCTGAGGGGCTTAAGAATGCAGGAGGAAGTTTCAGCAGAATGACAGCGAAGGTCCTCCATTCTCAGATAGGCAGGAATGTGCTAACTTATGTTGATGATATTATTGTAAAAAGCACGAAGCAAGATAATCACATTGCTGATCTGCAGGAGACCTTCGCTAATTTTAGACAGGCTGGTTTAAAGCTGAATCCAGAAAAATGTGTCTTCAGAGTGAAGAAGGGGAAATTTCTTGGTTGCCTAGTTTCAACAAAGGGAATTGAGGCTAATCCAAGCAAAATCGAAGCTATACTTCGAATGGAACCACCAAGTACAAAGAAGGGGGCTCAAAGATTGACAGGAAGGCTGGCATCTCTCAACAGATTCATATCTAGATCAGCAGAGAGAAATTTACCATTTTTCGAAGTGCTGAAGTCAGCCGAAGTTTTTCAATGGGGACCAGTCCAGCAGAGAGCCTTCGAAGAGCTGAAGCAGTATTTGATAGATCTAACAACACTAACTCCACCAACGCCAGGGGCTCCTTTGTTATTATATGTGGCAGCTTCGCACTCAGCGGTAAGTGCAGCACTTGTCCAGGAGAAGCTTGAAGGCCAAGTCAAGAAACAGGCCCCAATATATTTTGTATCCAAAGTTCTTAGTTTATCAAAGAAAAATTATATAGAATTGGAGAAAGTACTGTATGCTGTTTTGATGGCCTCCAGGAAGCTTCGGCATTATTTTCAAGCTTACAACATAATTGTTCCTTCTTCACAACCTTTGAAGGATATTATGAGAAACCGAGAAGCTACTGGAAGGATTGGAAAATGGGCTACAGAGCTCAATGAATTTTGTATTGATTATGTCCATAGATCTTCGATTCAGTCCCAAGCGTTGGTAGACTTCATTGCTGACTGAACGCCAGGGGCTCAGGAGGAAGAAACGAATAAAGATGCCGAAGCATGGACAGTGTTTTGCGATGGGTCTTGGGGAACCTTCGGAGCAGGAGCAGCTGCTGTGTTGGTTTCACCTTCCAAAGTTAAAACTTGTTATGCGGCAAGACTTGATTTCAGTTGTACAAACAATATTGCTGAATACGAAGCTCTGCTCTTGGGTCTTCGGAATTTAAAGGCAATGGGGATCAGAAGGGCCATTCTTAAAACTGATTCCCAAGTTATTTCTGGTCATGTTGACAAAAGCTATAAAGCAAGAGATTCGAAGCTTGAAAAATATCTAGATACAGTCCGAAGGATCGAGGCTTCCTTTGAAGGATTCTCTGTTAAAAATATTCCTCGTGGACAAAATGAATATGCTGATCTATTGGCCAAGTCAGCAGCACAGGGGCTGCCTTTACCTTCGGAAGTATTTTTCGAAACAATAAAAGCACCTTCGGTCGAGCTTCTTGAAAGAGCGGTCCTCAATATATCCCCTGTCTATAGTGAAGATTGGAGAACTGAAATCATCTCTTTTCTTCAGGGTAATTTTCTTTCAGACGACGAAGCTTACAACAAAAGAATAGAAGCAAGAGCTCGACCATATGTCATAATAGAAGGGGAGTTGTACAAGCGTGGGGTCTGTTCCCCATTGCTCAAGTGTTTATCCAGATCCGAAGGTATAGAATTAATGAAGGAAATACACGCAGGCCTGTGTGGGTCTCACATTGGATCTAGGCCTTTGCTTGGGAAAGTTTTTCGTTAAGGATTTTATTGGCCAAAGGCAGCTTCGGATGCAGCGGATTTAGTCCAAAAGTGCGAAGGTTGTCAGAAATGTGCAAGAGATCAAAAACAACCTTCGTCTTTAACTCAATTAATACAACCCACTTGGCCGTTGCAAAGCTGGGGCCTTGATTTACTAGGTCCATTACCACCAACACAGGGAAACTTAAGATATGTTGTAGTGGCAGTGGAATATTTTTCCAAGTGGATTGAGGCAAAGCCTCTAGCCACAATAACTTTGGTTACTATTCAAAAGTTTTTCTGGCAAAATATTGTTTGTCGCTTCGGAGTGCCGAAGGCCATAACTGTGGATAATGGGACACAGTTTGATTCTGAAGTTTTCAGAGAATTTTGTGATCAAATTGGTATGAAGATCCATTTTGCATCAGTTCACGGGATCATAATGACAGGAATAATGAAGTCAATCTTCAATCAGCCCAGGGGAAAGTGGCCAGACGAGTTAATCAAAGTGGTGTGGAGCCATAATACAACCATGTCAAGATCAACAGGCTTTACGCCTTTCAAACTATAGTTTGGGGATGAAGCAATAACCCCGGAAGAGGCCAAAGCAGGATCAATAAGAACGGTAGCTTCGGCAGAAGGTGAAGACGAAGCTGATTGCTCTGTGGAAAAAGATGCTATAGAAGGGATCAGACTTCAGGCTGTGGAAAACATCAATAAATATCAAGCCGAAACAATAAAATGGCGTGACAGAAAGGTTAAGCTGAAGAACATTGAACCAGGACATCTGGTGCTTCGAAGGGTAGCTAACCCTGAGACAGTGGGCAAACTACAACTGAAGTGGGAAGGACCTTTTTTAGTAGTATCTTCGTCAAGACCCGATTCCTATAGATTGAAGGATATGGACGGCAACGACATCCCTAGGTCATGGAATGCGGATGAGCTTCGGCGATATTATGTTTAATTTGATGTAATTTTTTCTATTCTTCTTTGTGGCACCCTTTTCCTTTCAAAAGGGGGAGAAAGGTTTTTAATGGGGCCACAACATGTAATTTTTCTTTTCCTTATTTCGATTCTATAAAAGTGATATCCCCCAAAAAATGTAAATGTAAATGCCAAGGGAAAAGAAAAGAGAACAGGGAGAAGCTCAAAAGTCGTTCCTAAGGGAATGCAGAGCTTACAGCGAAAAGTCAACGCTGATTCCGCTGAAAGTAAAAGGCGAAGAAGCTCCTAAGGGAGGCTTACAGCGAAAAGTCAACGCTGATTCCGCTGAAAGTAAAAGGCGAAGAAGCTCCTAAGGGAGGCTTACAGCGAAAAGTCAACGCTGATACACTGAAAAGTAAACGATGAAGCTGAAAAGTGAAAAGATTTGAATCATTCCCAATATTCATCTCCACAATACATTTCATCATGTCATTTGCATTCATAAACATTCATTTAGACATATATAGAATCATCATCATATCGCACAAAAAAGATAGGCGCTCCGGCAATGAGGAAAGACTTCGAAAAAGGAAAATTTTTATGCTTCGTTATGTACGAAAAGAAGGGAAGGTGTTTTTCGCCTTCGGCTCAAAAAAGAAGTTTCGTCCACAACAAAGCAGATTGTACACAGATAGTGGAAACAAAATATATTACAAGGTATGTACAAATTTACATGAGTTTTTACATAATAATATTACAAAAGTCTCTCCAGAATTTTTGCAGGAAAGAATATTGTAGCAACTATCAAGCTTCAGCTTCGTCAGAATTCAGCTTTGTCATACTTCAGCTTCGTTATACTTCAGCTTCGTCATCCTACGAGTATTAAAGAACAGAATAAGAAAGGTGCAAATTTCAAGGAGAAGGTAAAAGTAACAAATATGATGATGATAAGCTGAAGTTGGGCCTATTAACAATTTTTCCATGCGTGCAGCCAGCCTTCAGAAAAGCGGTAGCTGTGCCCCGAGAAGCTACCAGGGCACAGAAGTCAGCATGGCCACCAATAACTTCGTCAAGAGCTTCAACCTCGCCTTCAATATATTCTAATGTGCTGGGCAAGTTTTCAGCTGAAGGTGTAAATTTTTCAGAGCTGGCTCCAATAGAATGAAACACATCCTTCAGCCGCTGCACGCATCGGCTGCCGAAGTTTAGGCATTTCTCTTGAAGCTCCTTCAAGGATTTTTGCAAATTTGAATTCTTTTCCATCTCAGTTTTAAGACTTGCTTCAAGGTGTTTCTTTTCCTGCTCAGATTTTTCTAGTTGTTTCAGCAATTCATTCTTTAAACTGTTATTCTCGGCTTGGACCTCAGCCAAGGAGCCTTCCATAGACTGAATAATAAAGTCTTTCTTTTCTAATGCACCTTCGTGTTCTTTAGTCATGATTTCAAGGTCCTGGATGGTGAAGTCCTTCTTTTTCAGGACAGCTTCGTAATTTTCAACTTTTTCTTCCAAATCTTTGATGATAGTTTTGTTCTTCTCCTCTTCGAGATCTTGTTGCATTTTTAGAACCTTACTCAATAGTATACTCTGCCAAAACAATCTTCGTCAGAAAATGACCTAAAAAATAAATAAAATAATAGTAATAAAATTTGTTACCTTAAAATTAGCATAGAGCAGGCTTCCGGCGATATGGTGTGGTTGATACCTGCAGAGGTCCGCTTCTATTTTCGGCAGGCCAACGCTTTTGGAGAGGGTTCTAACAACTTTGGCCTCGGTGCGGTTCCGAAGGCATCTTAGCTTCCCTTCGTTGACCCCACCAAATAGCGTAGCCCCTGGCTTATACCCGCAAGATATGGCATATTTTTTCAACTCTTCTTTTTCGGCGCCTGTTAGTTCTTGTCCAAGCAAATCTTGAAAGTTAAAACTTTCTTCTTCTAAAGTGTCATCGATCTGCTCTTTTCCCTTTCCAGTTGCCGTGGTTACCGCAGCCACAACAGCTTCTTCCTCAGCCATTTTCAGAAGAATATTGTCAATAACTTCAAGGGTGGTTTCCAGATTCGAACTTTCCGTGGTCCCAGCTTCGGCCCCAGCAGCTTCGGCGTCGTCGGTTTCAGCTTCGGTGGTGACCACTCTGGAAGCTTCGGCTGCAGCGCCTTCGGCTTCAGCGGTCTCAGCAAAAGCAATTTTTGACACTGTCGCCGGTGGCGGCGTCTGATGAATCACATCTGCTATTTGGATAATTCTTCGTTTTTTCGGCAGTGCAGGACTGTCTTCTGCCGAAGCTGTTTTGTCCTTCTGAAAAAACTTCGTCAGTTCCGATGCCAGCGGACTTAGCTTGACAGGCAAGGGTTCAGTCATTACCTTCAGAATCTCTTCTACTTCGGCAGCAGAAGGTGTCGCAGGAGTGTCTTCTTCTTGAACCAACGTTTTTGGTTCTGGGGATGCAGTTTTCCTTTTTCTTGCAGCAACCACCTCCGGCTCAGGGCTCAACTTTTCAGGGCTCAGCTTTTCAGAAGCCTCCTTTTTCTTTTTGGTCACTTTGGTGCCCTCTTCGTCAACGGCGCTGGCAATTCTTTTTCTCTTCGGGCCTCCAGCATCTCCGCTCAGTCGCCCATAATCAGGATATTCAAAGCCTATAGCATCAAGTACTCTGTTTAGCCTTCGTTTCGGCCGGGTGCCGAAGGCTGCTGTCATCAATTGGTCCTCTTTTTTAGAGTAATTTCCAAGAATTTCAGTACTCATTGTTTCGAGCCATTCTTGGCAGGGTGCCTTGAAATATTTCTTGAATTTATAATGATAGGGTAGTCGGACAAGCTCCCCCTCTTTCTTCTCTCCTTTAAGCTTCGGCATAGCCCATTCCTTCATAGTTGGAAATACTTTGAAAGCCAGAAATTCCTGCACCAAATCCCTAGTGCCAATGTGCTCTGCAACAATTCTGAATTCAGCCAACGCCGTTTGGGTTGGACCTTCTGGTGTCATGCGGCACTGAGGTCGGGTTTCTCCGAAGATTAGTTCAAGCGGACTCTGTACAAGCTTCTCCTTGTCGTCATCAACCTTGACGTAGAACCATTCCGATTTCCAGCCTGCCGGCCACTTGCTTCGATAGCTGATCACAGGAAATTTTGTAGTTTTCCGATATGCGAAATTGTAACAACCAAAATTTTCATGTAGCCCATCCTTTCTGGCCTTAGTTTGGTAGTGTAGCTCGTGTACTCGGCAGAAACCTTCGGCAAATGGCTCCACCCTGGCTTCGGAGAGCCCAGATATAAGCACTAAGCCTAACAATAGCGTTAGGGGTTAGTTGATGAAAATAGATCCCAAACTTTTGTAGCACATCAGCAATCATCCTATTCAAAGGAAATCTCAAACCAGCTTTGAGGAAACTTTTAAAAATCACTATTTCATCTTTTTGTGGCTTCGGGGTAATCTCTTCTCCACCAAAGCGAATCATCTTTTTCTCATCTTCGCTGAAGTAGCCCGACTTCACCATCTTTGGGAAATCAGCCTTCGAGATAGTCGACTTTCCGAAGTCCAGATGACTAGGCTTGCTCGGTACTGCGATATTGTAATCATCGTCAGTACCAGCCTCCTCAATATCTGTAACGCCCTGAATTTGGGGGTAGAATTTTTTCTTCTTTTCTCTCACCAAATTCAGGCGTTACTCTTTCCTTTTTCCCTTTTCTTCTCATTAAGCCTTGATCTTTTCTAAAAGTTATAGCGAGAATTAGCTCGACATCTTGTGTAAGCAAAACCTAGAACTATTTTGGGTTGTTGCATCATGCCGAATTATGCACTCTTGTGTTTGTGGTTGAGTGAATTGGAGAAATAGGCATATAGAAAATGTGGAAATTAGAAAAAGAAAAGCCTTTTCTTTTTCTCTCTCTCTCCCTTCTCCCCTTTTTGGCCCAACCGCCCCTTCCCCTTGGCCCAAGCGGCCCAGCCGCCCCCCTCCCCCCTTTGGGCCCAGCCGGCCCAACCGCCCCTCCCCTTTTTTTTTCTTTTTTTTTTCCAAAAATCCCCTCCCCGTGGGCCCCGCCCGTCATCCCCTCTCTCTCATCCCCTCCCTAACCCTAACCGCCACCGCCCCTCTCCTTGCCCTAGCGCCGCCGCCGCCGCGCCGCCCCCGCCACGGTGAGGCTCTCCCTCCCCTCCCTCCTCCTTCCCCCCTCCCGCCGGCGCTCTCCCCGCTCCCGACCGCGCCCGCCCGGCCGCCCCCGGCCTCGCCTGCCCGGCCGCCCGGCTTGGCCGCCTCTAGCGTCCCCGCCCGGCCTCGCCCCGCGCCCGCTCGGCCCCGCTCCCCGGCGCGCCGCTCCGGGCTCGCGCACGGCCCCACCGCCTCGAGCTCGCCCGCCCATGGCGTCCGCCCTCTCCGTGCCGCCCTCCGGCGAGCCCGGCCCCGGCCGCCCCGGCTCGGCCGCCCCCGACCCCGGCCGCCCCGCCTCCGACCTCGGCCCGCCCCCCTCGCTGCGCCCGTCTCCGGCGAGCCCGCCGCGGCCCGCCCTCGCCTCGAGCTCGCCGCCCCCGGCTGCGCCCTGCCTTGGCCCCGCCTTGCCCGGCCGCGCCCGGCCCCGCCTCGGTCGCGCCCCGCCGCCCCCGGCTGCGCCCCGGCCTCGCCCTGGCCACCTCCGGCTGCGCCCGGCAAGCCCGCCCCCTGCTCGTCGCCCCCGCCACGCCCGGTCCCGGCTCGGCCGTCCCCGGCGAGCCCCGCCCCGGCTCGGCCGCGCCGTCCCTGCCTCGGCGTGGTGGTCGGCCGTGTCTTCGCCCCGGCATGCTTGACCGCTCGCCCCGCCGTGCCTTGCTCACGTCGTGACGGCCCCAGCATGGCCTCGAGCTCGGCCCAGCGTGCCCATGGCGCGCGGCCTTGAGCTTGGCTAGCGCACGGCCCCGACGTGCGCACGGCTAGTTCGCGGCGGGTGCGTGTGGCCTCGCGCGCGTGCTCGCGTAGTGCGCGTGCTTTGGCACGACCCGTCGTGTCCCCGTCTACCCCCCCCCCGTGTCCTATGTGCGCTAATCACGTGTTTATATTAATAAGATAGGAGTCTCAATTTGGAAATTGGTTACGTTAGTTAATTTGTATAACTAATCTTCCATCTCATTCAGTGTTAATCTACTAAAAGTGGTCACGTTTACATTAGTGCATGTAGCTAATCCTTTTGTTAGAACCAATTGGAACTAGAACACATAACGTTTAGTCATTTGTTTACCCGTAGTGCATCTCGAGCATAAGCTTTAACTCTCGCGAGACCTTTTCCCATTTCTTTCTAACCATGGTGAGTTCATTATCGTATGTGATATTCTATGCATATATACTTTATTTGTTCTCCTGTATGGTGTACTGTTTGTTTCCTAATTTGAATGGATGGATGTGTGTATGCTTGCAATCGCATAGAGAACGATCCGGTTGAAGAGCCCGAGGAACTCGCAGGAGAAGCCCCTGAGCAGCAGTCGGTTGGTGGAGGCAAGTGTCCCTTGAACTATCTCTGTCCTATACATTCTTTAATTCACCTCCCGCATTACACGTTTATACTTAAGGATTGACTAGCTTTTGTTATCCATATCCTTGTTTACCTATTTGGGTTGGATTATTATTGTTTAGCTCTATGCTATTGCTCAAACTCTAATCAATGAACATGATGAGATTATCTATGATACGCTGTTTTCCCTTCTCTTATTATGATGTTGTACTTGTGGCCTTTAAGGGGGCTCGAGCGGTTTCTCGAGTGCCTCTCCGTAAGGACCTGTTCTATGGATGACCGCCCGGGAAAACAGTGCAACCATGAGGGTGGAATGGGATGCCCTTAGCTGAATAATTAGAGGATCCGGGGTGTAGTTCGCTTCGCCGTCGTGCCGTCAATGGGGCTCGGTGTATGCGGCTCGCTCTGCCAAGGTTGATTTGTCACTTGGGGAGGAGTGCGGTGCATTTAGGAAACCTAACGGGCGACTACAGCCCCGGGGAATCTTTGTAAAGGCTACGTAGTGATGCCCTGCTGGGTCACCTTGGTAGTGATCAATGGAGAGTCATGATCTCCGGGTAGAAAGGGAATCACGGCTTGTGGGTAAAGTGTACAACCTCTGCAGAGTGTTTGAAAACTGATATATCAGCTGTGCTCGCGGTTATGAGCGGCCAAGGGAGCTCCAATGATTAGTGGTACTTGATCAGAGACATTATGGTTTCCAGGTGGCTATGAGATCGATGGTTTTGGTTATGACTATGGTGCTGGTAAGTGGTATTCTTTCCGTTTGGAAAGGGTACATCGGGCTAATAACTTGGGTTAATGCTAAAACCTGGCTTTCTATTAGTAAATAATAATCTGACCAACTAAAAGCAACTGCTTGACTTATCCCCACATAAAGCTAGTCCACTACAGCCAAACAGGATACTTGCTGAGTATGTTGATGTGTACTCACCCTTGCTCTACACACCAAACCCCCCCATCCCCAGGTTGTCAGCATTGCAACCACTGCTCAGGAGAAGATGAAGCTGTGGAAGGAGACTTCCAGGAGTTCCAAGATTACGACGAGTTCTAGGCGTGAGTTAGCGGCAACCCCCAGTCGGCTGCCTGTGAAGGCCGCGTTTATCTACGTTTCTTTTCCGCACTTTGATTTATTGTAAGGACTATATGGACGTCTCAGACGTATGATGTAATTGACTATTATTTCCCTTTTAATACTATTTTGAGCACCGTGTGATGATGTACATGTTATGTAACTGCTGTGTACGTGAATTACTGATCCTGGCACGTACATGGTTCGCATTCGGTTTGCCTTCTAAAACCGGGTGTGACAATATCTGCTTGTTCTGCTTCAGCAGCAGGGATGTCTTCTGATGTCATCAATCCAGATCGCTTCATTGCTTCAGAGATAGGAACAGTTTCCGCACCTTCGGCTTCGTCTCCCTCGCGCTCAACTCTAGCAGTAGAGCGCACTCTGGCCATTTAAGTTTGAATTTCTTGAAAAATTTCTTGGAAAATAATAACCCTTCCTTCCGAAGCTCTTTTTTTGACGAAGCAAACACCAAATTGGAGCTTCGTTTGAATGCGAAAGTCAAGCTTCGGCTATGGTTAAAAATTTTGGCAGCGAAACAGTGCAATAGCAATGAATGCTGTGGTAACTTCACACCTACCCGTCTATTTATATAGTGCTGCAGGTAAGAAGGTGAATCGTCAGGATTTTTACACCAGGCAAACAGTTCCTCGCACCCGCTGAAGGGTGGGCCACAAAAACCAGAAGAGTGAACCTACACGGTGGGACCGCTACGCGCTCGAAAGTTGTACCGTTTCTCGACAATGAGCTCAGCGAAGGTGTTTTTCGGACCTTCGGCTTCCTGAAGCCTAAGAGACTTTTTTCACGGATCAAGCTCGTTACGAAAAACGATCTAGCACCGCGAAGGGGCTACTGTTGGGACCATGCTTCGTCACCGAAGGTCCTGCAAAAAGAAACAGCTTCAGCTGAAGCTGCTTGAACATGATGCCGAAGACACCGTTCACGAAGCTCTAGAACTACAACATATCCAAAGTTGTAGGGTCGAACCAACTTAAAGATAGAATGACCTTTTAGCCCATAAGGATCTGAGTCATTGTTGTAAACTTTTATAAGGGGCATAATTGTAATTCCTCATGAGCTGTGTCCTGTGCCTATAAATAGTGAACAATATTCCTTTACTGTTCACGCATTCCTATAATTGCTAACGCAACACTCGGGAATTATTGTTTGTCAAGGCAAAGGTATAAATGTACCTAAATGTTGTATTCAAATATATTAATTCATATAATAAGATATGTGAGTAATGTCGTTTATTTCCAATGTATTTAACTTTTCATGCTTTATTTTGTTTTGTATTATTTTCATAAGTTCATTTACGAAGGTAAAAACCTTCGTAACATTTTACTCGTGACCTTCGTCCGAGGATCATTAAATCCTTGTGGAAATAATGTTCCAGTGGACGAAGGACTTTGATATTTAATATTTTATGTTGCCTTGTTCTTAATTCATAGCATTTGAGAACAAGTCCCCAACATAGTGTTACAAACCTACCCCTCTTAAAAGAATCTCGTCCTCGAGATTAAGAAAGGCTAGCACGAAAGCAAAGGAGATACATGGTCATTTGTAGGTTCTTAGTCACCTTGAACTCTTCTAATATTAAGGAACTTCCTTACTTCTTTGCTCCGTAATGTATACTAATCAAGCGACCTTCATCATTGTACTTATAAAATGGTTGGTCTTCTGAATTATTGCTTAGGTCATGCTTGGCAGCTTTCTTCTCTAGTCGGTCTAGACGCTTCTTGGGGCATTCACGAATAATATATCCTTTGTTTTTGCAGTAGTAGAAAGCACCTCTTGCTTTGAGTTCTTTGCGAGTCAACTTTGCTTGACCAACAGGAGGTGAGGGTTGACTGGGTGTTTGTATCTCATATAGCTGAGCCTGACTTGATTCTTCTGTTTGGGTATCCATGTGTTTTGTGGCTTTTGCTTATGGTTGAGGTGGACTAATCATGTATCAAAACATTTTTCTATTGCTTTTGTTGTTCTTCATTCCAAAATATCTCTGTGATTCATTTTTCTCATTTATAGTCGTTAATATAGGAGTATTGTCGTTGGCATTATTTACTTCCTTTCCATTGGGGTTCATTATCTAGTCGGAGAGTAAAAGAGTTAGTGAGACAGACCACATAAGAGGCTTGTATGACATTAAGATAAAGAGCTAACACAACTTTCTGATTTCCAAGATAAGATTAGTTAAGGAGCAAGGATGGTTTCTAGCTTCATCATACTTCAAGAGTTTACAGGTGTTATATTCCTTAATAGAGATCTTTTGAACCTTATAGATTTCAGAGCATGATATCCAAATCATCTTTCTGATCCAATAGTATTTCTTTGAGCACAATTTGAGAGGAAGACTTGAGCGGGACTTTAGGGTAACTAAAGTAGAGCATCACATTGTTTGCATATAGCAGATGACACCATACTTTATTCTCTTTATAAAGAGGCAAAACACGATAGGCATGAGAGATTCTCTAAATTTATTCATATATCACTTAGCACAATTACAAATCTTGAAAAGGGCAACACCTTGACATTTTTTCTTCGTGAGATATACTCCTTCTAGCTAAATGATATATTATTCTTCCTTATCAGATGCACCAATCAGAGCTGGAGGTCGATTGTCTTCAACTACTATTCTTTCTCCAGATGAGGTTTCCAAACACATGGTTCTCTCAGTATGTTGGATTGCTGCCTTAGTTCTTTGTAACCCATTATTTCCAAGAATCACATCATTTCCCATTGATTCTATCACTACAAGATCAGCTAGAAAATCTATCCCATTGATTTTAACACTTACATTTGGACATATGTAGTTTACTAACATTTCTCTTTCGGGTGCACTGATGGTCATCCTTGATCTTAAGGGACACTTAAAGATGCCATACTTTGTTGCAAACTGGGCACTGATAAAGGAATGTGCTGTACGAGGATCATACAACACGGTGGCGATGGTTGTGTGAATGACTAGTGTTCCAAAAATTACTGCATTATTATACGGAATGGTTCCTGTCACTGCATAACTTATCCTTCCTATGGACTTTTTCCGTTGTTTATTCTTTGTTGATGCATGAGTTTGAGGGTGTTGTCTTTTCTTTTGGACCTTATTAATCTCCACCTCCTTCTTAGGACAGCTATTAAGAAGATGGCCGATATCACCACAGCCAAAGCAAGCACGACTTGATAAGTTACATGGTCGAGTTGTCTTTACGTTGTTGGTAAAAGTTTCTGTGCATTTTTTGGTCATATTCCATGTCTGAAGGCTGAGATAATTTTATCTCGGAGGTGATCTGTAGTGAACTCTTCTCGGGACAGTTACGGAAGTAATGATTTTCACGTCCACATTGATAGCAAGCTTTTCTTGAAGTTATTTCTTGACTTTTTCCATGTTTCCCTTTTTGTTTCTTGGACCTGATGCGATTACGAGGCTGAAATTGTGTGCAAGTAATAGTCCATCCATCAATGTAACACTCATGTGTTTCTTCCTGGGACTGGGCATCCTTGTGATGTTTCCTTTTTGGAATACTTTGCAATTCATCAACTGACAGTGCATTAGGTATGAGAGAATCTGTTATTAGTTGTTCTTGGGGAGACATCTGTCTTTTAATGCCAGAAAATAAAATTTGGTTCTTCTGTTTTGTAGTTTCACTTTCATTTGTACTGATCTGGCGACAAGGAATTCCATAGTACTCACAACAACAACATGTTCCAAGGTCACTTGTTTGTTGCTTTGGTTGTGCATCCTTTTGTCTCTTGAATATCTATTCATCAGCGGTTTTATTTATAGTGTTGTTTTGACTTGCCAACACACCACATTCTTTGCATTTAGTGACATCACTTGTAGTTGACATTCCAAGGTCTGACATCTGTATGGGTATGGAAGAATGGAAGGGACGAAAGGGTTGAGCAAAGACAGATTATAGAGAGCAGAGAAAACCCATCTATCTAAGGTTTTACCTAGCTAACTAATGTCATTGTGGACAAAAGTCACACAATACACCAACAATCATTTCAAAGAAGCAAATCAATCATGAACACAAAGGACAATGAACTCAAGCATACCAGCACAACACAATCCAATTCTACTCATTCAACCAAAACAAAAGGTGAGACAAGGTTTGGAATAAGAAAGATATTATATCGTCAAGGAGTTGGGTAAGAATTATCAAGAGTTAGACAAGACATATTTGTTGGTGGCCAAGAGTGAAATAAGATAACCATGAACTATTAAAGTGAGGATAAATGATACAACCAAGGATATGAAGTGAGTTAGGGAGAAAGCATTATCAAGGAGACAAAATAGAGAGGCATTATCAAGTAGGAGTAGGGAGACAAAGAATTCAATATATCAAGGTAGATATTGCGCAAGGGTGGCAATACAATGGCAAGACAACAAAAGTATCAGAAGTCAAGGGTTATATAACAATATTAGGGATTAGAAAACCACTATAATATAATATAATATCGCCTTTACCGATCTAGTCGAAAATCTTAATACTAAAGAACAATCCTATCAACCTAACCAAGAAGTCTGGTAATAGATCCAAAGGATCCATAACAAAACTTCTTGCGGAGTGGGGATAAGACAGATAATAGGGCATCATCGATAGCTTCGAAATGGTTTCTTCTGGCAAACTTCGCTTCAAGTTCCATAATTTTTCTTGGTCATTTTGCAATGCTTCTGAGGAGAGCCTTCTGATAGACGAAGAATCAGACAAGAAGGGTTGAAGATAAAAGAGACAAGTTTTGATATAAAGTAAGTTTTTATGGAGACAATTAAGTCAAGTTTTGAACAACTGACTGGGATTTCCATTTCTAACTAATCTAGCGACCTACGGTCATATTGCTTTGATACCACTTCTGTCACACCCGTTTCCAAGGGGCAGAGCCGGGTGCATCGCATATGTGTGCCAGGATCTATTTCCACACATATGTTGACATCACAAGTGTAATTTATCAAAAGAACAATGCATAAGAGCGTAAATAACGATTATATTAACATATTACACTTCGAACAGACATAATGTCTTAACCTTTATTCATCAAAGTACATCGAAACATGGACATCCATCCATAGGAAGATGACCGGGGGTATCACTAGACTAGCATCCATGGAGCTCAGCATCATAACTTCATCTGCAAACTTCTGATCAAAATTTATGCAAGGGTGAGCTCACTTATGGTCGGGGCTCAGCAAGTGGGGGAAAAATTAATGCAAGTTTAACAAAGGTGAGGCTAAGGTTGAGCAGTAAGCATTTTAGTTGGTCAACATTTTATTAACAACACATGTCTTACTAATAAGTGTGAATCCTAAGTATTCCCATTAAACAAAGGTATAAGAGTATATCAAAAACATTTAAGTGAAACCACTTAAGCAGACCATTGGCAGATCATCGGATCTCGATTTATTTCCATCTTCAAGTTCAATTATCATGTGAGGAGTCCAGGCTGCTCATAACCGTGAGCACGACTGATATATCAGTTTTACACTCTGCAGAAGTGGCACATCTTTACCCATGAGTCATGATTCCCTTCTAGCCCGGGTTAGCTAGACCTATATTCACTTCCGAGGTGAATGGCTAGGGTCTCACTACGAGGCTTTTCCCTAGAGTCCTCATTATGCAAATGCTGAAAATGGTCAACTGCATAAGGTACACCTAACGTAACCATCTTATAGTCCATACTACAGGGTAAAGCTTTGGGAACTATGCCCGTATCCAATCTGCCTGATTCGGAACTATAAGCGCTTGCCAGATGCCCCCGTTCCGGTCGACCACGACCAACACCCAACATAAGACTTCCCTAGTTATTTAGCCAAGGGCGTCCCATACCACCCTCATGGTAGCACTGTTTTCCCGGGTGGTCACTCCATGTTCCAATTAATATGCAATAATCTTGCTTAATCGTCGGATTAGCAACAATTACTTACCATTTGGAACATTAATATCGTAAACATGAGTGACTGCATAAATTTAAAGTTGTAGCAATAGCATAGCTACTTGATTAGATCATAATCCCAGGTTAAACAAGGAGTAAGGTTGGAAAGGTTAGGGGTATCTGAATAGGTAACCCATCAAATTATGCATATATATCGAAGAATAAACTTTATTAAATGTATTGTTTGGGATCAAATAGAGTATGCAGAGGGAGAAGTCCACTTGCCTTGCTTATTGAAAACTTGAGGTTCTTCCACGGATAGGAATAGATCTTGATTCTTAACTACTAGATCAACCACTGAATACCACACAAACAAACAAGAAGAAACAAACACCACTCAATAACATACAACATTCACCATACGTAAAGCTAAAAGAAAGCCTAACGAAAAGAGCGTTCGTTTTTCAAAAACATCGCAAGTAAAGGTTATAATAAGAGGGTATTATTTTCAAAAATGTGTGATCTATACTTTATAAAACAAGACATGAGCTTAAAATGTCTTAATTAAAATATACAAATATTAGGTTCAGTATATAGAAAGTGATGGATTCCTACTATCGCGATGGCTGCTGATTATGTGTTCACGTTGATTTTAGGCGGTTTTCATTTACGCCTCGTTTGGATCCTTGGAATTGAATTCCATTCTAATAATAGTAATTTAGGCACGTATCAATTAAACTAATATGGTCTTATGCAAAATATATTTGTATGTTATTATTAGCAAGATGTCGGAGATATTTATGCAATACATTGTTTCTATAGAGGAGTGAACCGAAGAGTGTCCTATAAGTTACAGAGTAGAAACATATTCTACTGATACATAAAATTATTTCTCATCCTCTTTCTATGAATTTGAGATAGGCGTATATCTGAACTTTGGAAAGTGGTGGAATGTCAAATTCCAAACCAAATAGGTTACTTTATTAAGTAAATTTCAATTCCTCTGAAATAGATAGATCCAAACGGCCCCTTAAACGATTCACATAGAGTTGGCTGAAAAGCTGGACGTTTGGCAGTCCACGACAACTTCTCACCAGAAAGTTCTAAAACAAACAGTGTCTTAGTCGGGTAAGTCTTGTGGAGTATTTGTATATTCAGGATTTTCTTCCCTATGTTGTTGCAAGAGATGCTCTTGATACTGTGTACTTTTGTTGAATAAGACATGTTCTAACTTTTGTAGTAATGTAATAGTGAGAACTTTTGGGGAGGTTTTTACCTTCTAGTGATGTAATACGTTATGTTGTACTTCAAAAAACCAAGGCTTCTAATAATAAGTACTTTTCCTATATTGTATACTTTGAACCTCTTAATGCAAATTATGTTATTGTAATCCTTCCATGTTTTCTCTGATTTATGTTGTATGAAATGTATATTTCTGAAATTTCTGCAAAATGGGTTATGTTCAATCGATTGTGAATATAAGAGAAGTGATTCGGATTTCTATGGAACCCTATGGATCCTTATAACTTATGTGGTTCATGTACATAGCCATTTGAGGCCTTCGAGACAAGGACAATGGATAGGTATATGTGGGCCTATAACTTGGGAAGTTCTATGACATTTATACTTTATCACATCGAATATTTAAATGATAATTATGAGTATTAAATATAATATATATATCTAATTACAAGACTAAAAGGTGAGATGATTTTATTAAACTTAATTAGTTAATACTCATAATTGATATTCAAGCATTCGATAAACTTTAGTCGGGGACCAAACACCCCTTACAAGAGCAGGAAATAAACTCAAGACGGTACCAGAGATCAAGCTGCATCTTTCATCTTGGTTGAATAGATATAAGTGGGTGTTTAGTTCCCCTAACTAAAGTTTAGTTCATGTCGCATCAAATATTTAAATATCAATTATGAGTATTAAATATAGGCTTAATTAGGTTTAATAAATTTGTCTTGTGTTTTAGTATTTATCTGTATAATTAGTTTTATAATTAGACCATATTTAATACTCGTAATTATTGTTCAAACATTCAATATGTCAGGAACTAAATTTTATTTGGGTGGAACCAAGCATCCTCTAATTCAAGCAGGTAGCTGGTGGACGAGCAACAACGACAAAAATATCAACTAGGGGTGGTAACAGACTCTAAATTTTACACTACAAAATTTAAAGATCAGGTTGAATATTGAGCTTTATTTATATTTACCTTTGAATTAAAATTCATTAAGGGTTCAAAGAAACTTTTAGATTGATCCATTACTACTCCTATATGCAACCATGATGTGACAGGGGCTAAGATAACTTGATAGCCAGTGGTGCTTTTGCAGAAGTGGCCTCTGTACGGGCAGTTAACATTGATACCTAGATATCACGAAATATTCGCAATGTAGCTGTTTTACAGCCGTTATGGATAACTTGATAGCTAGTGGTGCTTTTGCAGAAGTGGCCTCTGTACGGGAAGTTAACAGTAATACCTAGATATCACGAAAGATTAGCAATGTAGCTGTTTTACAGCCGTTGTGGTTGTTGCTCGCTGCGTTCTCACTCTCATTAGGTGTTGTTTAGTTCCACCTAGTAATTTTAAGTCTCTGTATATCGAATCTTTGGATGCTAGTTAGAAGTACCAACTATAGTTAATTATAAAATTAATTATACATATGAAGACTAACGATAGGACGAACCTATTAAACCTAATTAATCTATGATTTGTTTATGTGATGATATAATAAATATTTTCTAATCATGAATTAATTATGCTTAATAATATTTATTGTCATTTAGTATTCATATATATATATACAATTAGTTTTATAATTATTCTATATTTAATACTCATAATAAGTATTGAAACATACGATATGACATGGACTAAATTTTAGACCCTGCAATCAAATACCTTAGAATCATACCAGCTACAACCAGAAGTTATTGTTAAGGGCGTGGTTGGTTGGCTATTTTGAGCCCAACGATGCCCTCTGCATGCAGGTACAACATGTTTGGTTAGCGGCGAGCCTAGGCGACGAGATGCAAACACACGTGCGTAGTCTGGGGGATGGGATGGATTTGGTTTCGGTTTCTCTAGGCCTGAGTGCGCAAAAGCGCGCACGGGGAGCAAGACAACGACGATACGAAGAAAACGGCAACCAAACTCTTTCACGTACGACATGGCTAGGGCTAAGCAGACAACCAAACGCATTCCACTTACATATGCTCTGTCTGGCCCCTGAGAGATTGGCCTGCGCGCAGCTGCGAGTCATGTTGACCCTGTCGCCAAACCAATCGCGCTCCAATGGCACTATATAAATCTCTCCTAATCTCTATTAATCTATATGTTGCTATTGTGGCCGTCCACAGCTTCACCGTGCCCCCCCGCGCCCCCGCTCTCCACCATCAGCAATCCCCGGTCACCCGCGCGCCACCGCTCTCCGCCATCAGCGCCCGCTCTCCGCCATCAGTGCTCCCCCGGTCCCTCACGCGCTCTCCGCCATCGGCCACGTGAAGCTCCCCCGAAAACCTCCTCCACATCAGCCCCCCCGGTCGCCCGCCGCCATCAGCGTCTTCCACCTCGCCCGCGGCCGCGTCCCCCGCGCGCCCCCGCTCTCCTCCATCCGCCGCGTGAAGCTCCCCCAAAAACCTCCTCCACATCAGCGCCCCCCGCCATGCCCCTGTATCTCGCCTAGCACACGCCGCGCCCACGCAGGCAGCCGTGGATCTCGCCCCCACCGTCGAGCTTCCATGGTAGGCATCCCCTTCCATACTAGGCGGCCATGGCATGAACCCATCCCCTATCCGCGCCCCCATCGCACGGGCCCTAATCCTAGAATGGTGCCTTCCTCCTTCTCTGTCGCCTCTGCCCTACTCAGACCTTCGAGACTTCCACTGGCGATACACACCCACCAGGTACGTGCACCCCTTCTCCTATATTCCTACTATGCAAAACCAAGCACTCAAACTCTAGTTACGTATTCAAATATGAAGTTGTTGTTCCAATCGATGATCAAGGAGCAGACACAACTAATCGAGCTCTTATTGGAATTCCAAACACCGCTCCACTAAATATTTCCCCACAGGTGTACGTGCACCCCTTCTCCTCTGCTCCTACTATGCGAAACCAACCACTCAAACTCTAGCTACGTTTTCAGATCTGAAGTTGTTGTTCATAGAAAGGATCAACAGGTACTGATTTTCTTTCTTTTTTTGTTGTTTAAGATTTTTGGGTTAATTCTCTTTTATTCCCCCTACATACAAAAATATAGTATTAAAAAATATACACCAAATAAAAATCCAAAATAACTCCATCGCAACTTTTTTGCTTCATCCGTCCTTGTATACTCCTACTTAAATGCACACTAAAGATTGATGTGCACCATGGTCATTGTACCCAGTGTGGTGATATTACTGTGATTTAACCTCACTGTTGTAATTATAATTAATAGCATGTCAATTATTTTACAGTTTCAAGCGGTTCGGGGAATGGTCCATACAAATCCACAAATTTTGCAGCTTTTGTATTCTTTGTTTGGGATTACATTCTATGGCCTCTTATGTAGCACCTGCCTGAACATTTTGCTGGTAGCACGTTATAGCCTATATTGGTTGAATTGAGCAAGAATAATCCTCAAAATCTAAGGTTTATTGATAGTATCATGATGAGTGTCTTCAATTACTAAATGAGCCCTTTGAGGGTAGAGGGGCAATCATTCTCTTATTTGATTAAATTTAACTATTTTCCGCTTCGTTTTTGGTTTTGTCTACTTCATTACAACTTGCCAATTGTCATAGATTTTTGGTATTTTGTGAATTGTTGTTTAGCGATTTTATAAATAGATAGTGTTATCTCATTTTTCTGTCCATTTCCTCAAAATCTCTAGGGAATTCTTAGACCAACATGAGGAGGAAGAAATGCCTCATGTTATTAGTGTTACACCAGACGTACAGGAGGCCATTGGACGGGTAAGCATGGCATTGTTGAGCTCTGCGATCCTCCGTTTGAGGTCACAAGATCATCTTTTGATTTTTTTATATTCAGCTTGAGTCCATGGGGTTCGACTGAGCATGTGTTATTGAAGCATTCTTTGCCTGCGATAGGAATGAGGAGCTATCTGCAAACTATCTTCTTGAGCAAGCTGGTGAGGAAGATTAAGCCAGAGTAGTTTTCGTATGGTGAGGACTCTGCCATCCTTGGTTTGTCATCCTCCTAAACATAAAACATATATGGCAAGTGGCTCACCTATGGGGTGATTTCCTTTTTCCTTTTGAACCTTGCCTCTTGTCAACATCTGATCGACATTGATCAAGATTTTTAGTTCCAAGTGACTAAGAGTTGATATGAAGCTGGCAATCATTTGAATTGATTTCTTTGTGCAAGACTTGTATTACATAAACATTTAAATACATGTAGTTGAACATTTTAGTAGAAATGTTATAGTTGCGATCTCCCATCATTGTCTTTCATTAGTGTGGTGGTAAACATTAGTTCTGCTCATGTATGCATATAGGCTGGGGGAAGTGCAAGGATAAAAGGGAGAATGACAAATTGACAATATGTTTGCGACAAACAGTCATGCTGCCCTCAAGTGTGGATGATGAGTGTAGATAAAATGTTAACTGTGCCAAGGCTATCATTGCCAAGTGTATACATGCTGCCTTTGTAGTTCTAACAGAATGTTAGATAAATGCAACAGTTGTGTAGCTAGACTATTTGCTATTTTTATGATAAAAATATTTGCTTGACCGATTAACCAACGTTGAAGTTACAAAATGGTAGTAGCATATTGCATGATTTGAAACTGGAATTACATAATCGAATAGATTACATCAGCTGTGAAAACACTTTGCATCCCATTTCGCAGGGTACAAACATAGCTTTGCGTCAATCGATGCCAGGCAAATGTAGAACGCTTGGTAGCCTGTCAGCGCTATGTGTAGAACACATACTCCAGAGATGAACATGGATCACGAGAACTGGAATAATTGCTGCCAGGTTTTTCTCATTACTAGAACTCCATTATGTGCTTGGGTTAACCCTACCAAGATGTAACACTGTCTGCCTCCTGTTTTCCTACCAAGCAAATTTAGCTCCAAATGAAATGTTATGTTCTCTGAATTCTAATGCATATAAGCCACACAAATGATTTTTTACATCCAAAGTCACCTGACCATGAATATGTTGAGTTTTAATTGCTCTTTTATGTCAGCTGCATTGAAACAGGCAGATCCTATTAACAACTCCGCATTGGCTCTCTGCCCCAGCCATGGACCCATGACATCGGTGGTTTCGCGCACCTCAAAGACATGGGTGGGGAGGCATCGCGGCTGCTGCACGCCCTCTAGAGAATGCTTATCGATCATCAGGTGCATTCAATTACACTTTCGGTTGCTGCATTGAGAAATGAATCAGTCGAACTGTGAACCAACTACTTGAAATTTCACGTGATGTGGGGTATAGTGGCAATGCATAAGCCCACATGGAGCACTGGGTCTTCGAGGTGACACACTGACATTGCAACTGAACACACTTGTCTATGTGGCTATGGCTACGGTATACATAGAGTCGTACATTAGGTAGCTTATTCAATCAAATAATGTCCGGTTTTGTCATGAAAGTGATAATAATCTTCTATATAAACTTGGTCAAACGTAAGACATTTCACTTAAAATAAAACCAGAACGTCTCTCTTTTTCGGTGGAGATAGTATTAATATAATTTCGAAAATTCTGATCTGCGAGTTGGTACTTTGATAATTCAAATCCATGTTGCCAAAAGCTAACTAATATAATACTTTCTTCAACAGTAACTATCATACTATCTGCATCTTCTATGATCTATTAAAGTACCTCACAAGAGATCCAATTAATGATTCACACCTGCAAGATAACACCTGTAGTGGAAATCCAGTTTTCTGGTGTGAGTCTGAATATTTCAGAAACAATGAAAGCATAGAAGAAAATGCTGCAGTAGGACAGTACCTAATTATCATGTGCATGCCCCAAGACCCTCCATTTTTCTCTTAGCGAGGAAGCAGAAAACCAAACTCAAATACAAGAAATATTAGTCAATACAAAGTGGCCAAATTTCTCGAGACAGAAAAAGACAGGTGGGATGCAGAAAGGGACTTAAAAGTTGAAACCATTGGCCCCATGTACTGCGGCAAAATATTTCTCTTCTTCTGGCAGTACAGTAGCTTGCATCATATGTGACATCCTCTTTATAGTACAGGAAGTCAAGAATAGCCCGAGTGCTCAGCACATATGCTACATGCTCCCAACTACATTACCCCTTCTTTGAAGTGGCGAGCAAAGCGAGAAGTTTGAGTGGGGCCCAAAACCTGAGTGGGGCCTAAATAGAAACCTACTTACTAATGGACCTTTATAGCTACAATGAATAAGATAAAAACTCCACTGAAACCAGAAAATTGAGTGGGACCCCGTGCCCCAGTCAGCCCAACGTGAGCCTACCCTTGCTTCTCTGCTCAGACATGCACATAAACCGAATTCGTCTCATTTATTTATGTTTAAGGTGTGTCGTTTATTCACTTGCTCCAGCTGCTGCTATCACCCCAACCAAATCAATTTTGAAGGCGGAATTATCTAACAACATTTCCAAAGGGAATATTTCAAGTTCACCTACACGGCCGCACCTTCTCCCGAACAACGTGGAGCAAGCAATCATTTCCTGTAGAATAATATGTGAAGAATGAAGTCATAACACCTTTTGATTTGAACAAAGGGAAAACAATAGATATGAGAAATAGGGTGCAAATAAGATGTCTAATAAAGGTATAAATCAAAGACCAAGTTCTCATGTTGCAAATGTAGATGATAATACAAATGAAGTCTGGAGCTTACAGTTCTGTAGAGTTTGTTTATTAATCGAGGTTCTTTTATTAATGTTGAAGTTGTTGGAACTTTAGTTTGGCAGAGTTTGTTGCATTTTCTTTTGGCTATCAAACCTGTTTGTATCTTTATTGCTTTCATCAAGTGGTATTGTATATCGAACTTGTGCTTTGATGATTTCTCTTTTACCTTTTGAACATAGGCATAGGAACGGTTTTCTGAACTGGACCACATTAGCAGGACATCGTTATGTTCGATAGATGCACAAAGCACTACTGGATTCGAGGTTTCAGTTAAGGTTGAACAGTTCGACTCTGACACGTCAAGGCGCTAGAAGTTTGGACAAGAAGAATTATGATCATTATAGTTTGGGGCAACCAATATCATTATTACGACAATGGCTAGGGTCCAAATGATTCTCATCTTCAATTTTCGTAATGATTTGGTTATAGAATTACAATTTTTTGTTGTCTTGATATTTTTTAACACTACCCTGAATGGTTGAATGGATGCTAGAATTATGTCAAGATTTTTCTGTGCCGTCGCAACACACGGGCACTGTACTAGTTCTATAATATATAGATATTTAGGACTGTAATTGTACTCGCTAAACTTCACCGTAAAGCAGTTGTACAGGAAATTATAGAATTTTATGGAACACTCTTTTAGGCGTGGAACAGAAACCGAACCTAACTAACTAAAAAGTATAGAATGAAACTGAAAAATATAGAGTGGATAAGTCATAAACGTCTCCTTAGTATAACGTGGCTCGATACAGTGTTTATTCATCAATCTTTTAGTTTTATAAAAAAGTCTATATATACCGCAACTATTTCTAACTATGGTTTACTAATCCTTGTTTGGATCGACCCCATAAAACTAGGCAACGTATCAAGTGCAAACCAAATTTTTGTGCAAATACCATACAAACTAACTAACAAAAGTCACAAAAAATATCAAAAATGTTATGAATGTATTTTATTGCCTACTCTATCATTGTATAAAATTTTAAATTCAAATCCATCATATATTAAAACATGCAAAAAAACAAAATTCTGAGATAATTTTCACTTTTTTGTATCTAAGAATTTTCTCTTTTTTTGTATCTCTTAACATATGATGAATTTAAACTTGAAATTTTATACAGTGGTAGAGTAGGTAATATAGTAGATCTATAATCTTTTGAGAATTTTTTGTAACTTTTGTTAGTTGGTTTGCATGGAGTTTGCACGGAAACTTTGTTTGCACCTGATACGTTGCCATACAACTAATAGGTGTTAGTTCATATTGTAACGAAAATGGACTCCTACCCATTTGTCTAAGTAATTTTGGTGTTTGATGAACAACGTAATCAGTGAACTAATGTTTTGTAGATGTTTATATTTTATAGTTCACAGGATGCGAAGTGTATTGGACTGTAATACCCAAGTTGTAAAGAGAAATAAAGGAGATAATTGTTCCTATGTGATTTGCCTCTAACATTTTGAACATATGAATAACCATATGTAAAAGTGAATAATTCTTTAATAGAACCTAAATAAGCCATACATCATGCTGGAGTCTCTTTGTATGTGCATTTGGTAATAATAATAATAATAATAATAATAATAATAATAATAATAATAATAATAATAATAATAATAATAATAAAGTTAATAGAAACATATTAGTAGCTCAATTAGAAATTAAAGATCTAATTGGAATTTTGGAATACAAAACAAATAGATAAAATAATATATGAATAAATATATTCCTGCCCTAGGTTTTGAATTTGTACATTTAGCCCAAGGAGTGAAACTCAACCAAATTTGAATTTAAAATTTGAAATTCGAAAATAGGAAGAAGGAAAAACAAAGAAAAAGGAAAAATACTTACCCTACCCGCGCTTGGGCCTATTCCTGAGTTCTCGGCCCACTTATGCCATCATAGCGGTCCACGCGCGCGCCGCGTGCTCTGCGACTGACCGGCGGGCCCACTGGCCAGTGAACCGCGGGCTCTCGGGCGTGACTTCAAACACTGGGAACCAGACCCCACTGTTAGACTCCGTGCCCTCTCCCTCGATCGCTCGCCGTGGAAATCGGGCGCCGCGACCACTTCGCCGCGAAATCCGCGGAACTGGGTAGACTAGACCACCCTTCTGGACCGGGTACAAAGGAAGCCCGGGCCCCTCTTTCCCCCTCCTAGCTTTTAACTTCTCTTACACAATTGAAGCACCAGACCAAGGCATAGGCACTACTGGAAACACCTAAATTTTCGTGGGCCAAAAGCCCACGAAAATAAGCCTAAACCGACGAAAATAGACTATTTTCGTCGGCAGACCGACGAAAATAGCCGCCGAAAATAAGTTCGACGAAAATAGGCACCTATTTCCATCGGTACCGACGAAAAATACCTATTTTCGTCGGCTTTCCCAAGGCCGACGAAAATAATTGGTCGACTGACTATTTTCGTCGGCCTTGGGAAAGCCGACGAAAATACGTGCCCAGGCTATTTTCGTCGGCCAGGTGGGGCCGACGAAAATACATGCCCGATATTTTCATCGGCCCGCTGATGGCCGACGAAAATATGTTCCCAGGATATTTTCGTCGGCCACCACCGAGGCCGACGAAAATTGATGGTTCCCCCCCAAAACAGATTTTTCTGCACCTATTAATAATTCACAGCAAAATACACAATATCACAATTCACATATATACAGATTCACAATCAAAATACATAATTCACAAAACACATTCACATATACATATCACAAAACACATTGACATATACATATCACAAAACACATTCACATATACATAAATAGTCCATAGTCCATAAGTCCATAGTCCATAAGTCCATAGTCCATACATAGTTTCAATACCATAAGTCCATAGTTTCAAACAAACTCACTACTCACTAATCACTCCTGCGGGCTGTGGGAGTTTTGGCCACTCCCTCCTCCACCACCAGGAAGGTGGCCACTCCCTCCAGAACCATGGACGAGGAAGTCGTGGACGTTGACAGCACCCTCCTGAGCATGTGACGCTGAACCCTGCAATTCATCAATCATTCAAATAAGGCTGTGTTTTGCTATCCCTATACCTATACTGGCTATGTTTGGTCACTATTTGCATAAAACTAAACATGGAACGTCACCTGTGATCCATGGTGATAAGGAGGCTGTGCATGCATCCACGGGTACTGTTGTGCTGGCCACCCCTGAGGTGGTGGCACCCACCCCGTCGGTGGCGGTGCCATCCACGCTTGAAATGGCTGCGATCCTTGGGGTGGTGGAGGCGTCCAAGTGCCTGGAGGTGCCTGCGTCCACCCAACACCGGTCCACTGTGGCTGCGACGCTGGAGCTTGTCCTGGCCATTGTCCCCATCCTTGTGCCTGCGATCCATTTTTGATAATAAAAAAAGAGTTGCTATGGAATTGAAGTGTTCAGATAGTGTTACCTGGGGAGGGCGAAAAGCGGGCAAGTTCATATCAGGGCCGAGTCGAGTAGTCATTTCCTGCAAATGGATGAAACGTTAGAATCGCAACACTATACTTTGAATTCAATGACACGTGATGAGATAGACGAATTACCTGAAAATAAGAAGTCATATACTGCGTCAGCTGTCCGACCTGCTCCTGCGCTGCTCGAGCCTGCTCCTGTGCGAGTCGAGCCTGCTCCTGTGCTGCCCGAGTCTCCTCCTCCAGCTGAGCCTCTCGAGCAGACTTGGAGCGAGAACTCCCTGCCGAAGACGATGCCTTCCCTTGACCTATGGTCCTGTTGTACTCCACAACGCCGGTGCCAAAGGCAAACCTGCATGATACACATAGTTGAGCCATTAAGTGGACACATTCTTGTTAATGAAATTGTCGAATCAAAGACAACCACCTCACCTGCCATGCTTTCTACCCCCACCACTGTGGTACAACGCCGAGACATCTAAGTCTGAATGCATCCAGTCGAAATCAGGCCCATGGCGTTGAGTCATTTCCTCCCCATATGCATTCTGCAAAGAAAGTTAGAGTTGGAGTTAGACACAAATCATGCAATTTAATTCGTAAATACAAACTTGTTTACCATTTTCTCCCTTGCCGCCTCGCTGCATAGCTCATCAGGGTTCGCTGGATCAGGGCCACGGTGACCACGGACGTAAACCTCCATAAAACTTGGAGCAACTCCACTTTCAGCTTCCTGCATGAAAAAGAAGAGTTAAACCATAGAATTGTAATAGATGTAACATACAAGTTTGATTTATACACTTACCATGCGGCGTGCGGTACCAAGGTGTCCATCGGCGTCGTACCTATGCCCCGGTCCTTCAGTGCCACGGTTGGCACGGTGCTTGTTGGACTCTGCAATCCACTCAGGCGACGCCCATCTCTTAGCCAACCACCTCCAGGCTTCCATGTCCTTCGCCAGCCAATCCACAACGCTCTCCAAGTACTGCTCCTCTGTGAGGTAGATCTCATTGGCCCCTAATGCTTTGCTCATTTTCTGCCCCTTTATCTTCTTGTAGTAGTAGTTGACGGCCGCGATGCGAGCATTGTACATGGCATCCTTGATGACCTTATCAGCGCACTTCCGAAAGTGTCTCTTCACACGTGCCCACTGAGCCTGATCCGCCTCGATGTCATCCGGCAATTGGAACCTCCCCTACATATCAATGGAGAAGTTAAGTTAAAGTAAGATTAGGAGAAGCAATAATGCAGTGAATTGCTTATATACGAAAGTAAACTCACCCAGAACTCGTCCCACACAGCCACCTGACAAGTCCTTGGTTTTTGTTCTGAACTTCCCCCTCCGCTACTGCTTTCCCCTGGCTGGACATAGTCCTTCAGACCCCAGTCGGCCCACAGCATAGCCGCGAACCTCTCGCCATTGAGCTCCACCATGCCAGGGTAGTAGAAGCGACAGAGGCTACTCAACACCGCGTTCACCTTGGGACGTCTGCCTGTACCGTCCCAAGTCAAGTCTTCCCATGACCTATAAACATTAATAAAACAAGTAAACCAGTGCAATCACGTTCATATTAAAAAATTAACACAACAGAAATAAGCCCCACCATTCTCCATGCGGCCGGATGAGCCTCCTCTCAGCAGGCCTCAGACCAAGCGCATTGCTCTTCTTATACCTAAGTATACAAGTAAATTAAATATGATGAAATGATTTAAAACTAATATCAATTAAACTAATATGCATAATAATACCTGAAGGATGTAGAACCATCTGACGTGTTGTTGGCTCGAGCGAAATACCTGGTTGAGAATTGAGATATCTCCTTAAGGGCAAAATACCTGGTTGAGAATTGAGATATCTCCTTAAGGGCAAAAGCCTCCGCAATACACCCTTCGATTCTAGCCTTGTTGCGAACAGACGCCCTGAGCTTTTTCAACGCCCTTTCTATAGGATACATCCACCTGAATTGCACTGGTCCGCCTACCAAAGCTTCCCAAGGCAAATGCACAATTAGATGTTGCATCACATTGAAGAATCCTGGCGGGAAAACCTTTTCAAATTTACAAATAAGAATTGGAATTTCTTTCTCAAATTTCTGCATCAACCTCTTCGATACCGTCTTTGCGCATACTTCCCTATAGAAGTAACTCAGCTCTGCAAATATGCTCCAAAGCTCATCCTTAAAATAGCCTCGAAACATCACGGGCATCAGCCTCTCCATAATAATATGGTAGTCATGGCTTTTCAAACCGATCAATTTACCGGTCTTCAGATTGACTGCCCGTTTCAGATTTGCCGCATATCGATCTAGAAATTTCAGATTCTTCAACCACTTAAATATTTCTTTCCTTTCATCTAGCTTGAGGCAGTAATCAGCTCGCGGCCTACTCTCATGCCCTTTATCGCTTACTTTCAACTCGAGCATCGGTCTCTTACAAATTTCAGCCATGTCTTTTCTTGCCTTCATATTATCTTTCGTTTTATCAGTCACATCGAAACATGTGCTTATGATGCTTTCAGCAACATTACGCTCTTGGTGCATCAAGTCTATGTTGTGCGGCATGATCAAGGCTTTTGCATACGGAAGCTCCCATATTGATGAAATATGGGTCCAGTTGTGGTCCTCCCCGTAGCCTTGAAACCTATCATTTTCTCCTTGCTTCAGACAAGCATGCCATGCCATTATCTGCGGTGCAGTTTGCCTCTTTGGTGGCCCATTTCTGATTTTGGCTCCACTTCTGAATGCAGTAAGCGAATTCCTGAAATCATGCTTGAATGGAGTCCAACGTCGATGAGCATCAAAGAATGACACTTTCCCACCATGCTTCAATCTGAATGCATCCGTATCATTCATACATATGGGATAGCACAACCGACCATGAACACACCATCCAGACCAATCTCCATACGCCAGCAGATCATGCACTGACCACAAATAAGCAGCGCGCATGGTAAACTCCTTTTCAGTATGGTTGTCATAAGCCTTCACACCTCTCCACAATTGTTTCAGCTCTTCAATTAAAGGGCGAACAAACATATTCAGCTTTGGCCCTGGATGCTCGGGGCCTGGGATGACTAGTGCAAGGAACATGAACTCTTCTTTATTGACCAACTCAGGAGGAAGATTATATGGCACAATGAAGACAGGCCAACACGAGTAAGGGCTTGCACTGGTATTGAAAGGTGTGAATCCGTCCGTCGATAGACCAAACCGTACACTCCTAGGGTCGTTTGCAAATTCGGGATCAAACTCGTCAATTGCCTTCCACGCATCACCGTCCGACGGATGGACCATTATGTCTAGATCAGTGACGAGACGTACACCATTCTTTGGCCATGTCATATGCAGAGCTATTTCCTTGTTGAGGAACAACCTTGAAAGCCGAGGAATGATGGGCAACCGACGAAGTTGCTTAGCTGCAACCTTCGTAACTACCAATTCACCCTCATCATTTGTCACCTCGACATATCTAGAAGCTTCGCAATGCTTACAACGGTCAAGCTTGTCATCCTCCTCAAAGAATAGCATGCAACTGTTGGGACACACGTCGATCTTCTCATATGTCATCCCAAGACCAGCCAACATCTTCTTTGCGAAGTACATATTCTTTGGCAACTTATGATTCTCCGGGAGAACCTCGCCCATCAGTTGGACGATGTCGTTGTAAGCACTGTTTGAAATGTTGTGCTTCGACTTTATCGCCATTAGTCTTGTGAGAGTCCCAAGAACTGACATCTGAGTGTGCTCGTGCAGTCTCTCTTCTCCCGCGGCGAGTAGCCGGAAGAATTCCTGAGCATCGCGTGGAAGCTGCCCCGGCTCCTCGGCGTTCATTTCAACATCCCTACCAAGATCATGCAACATGTCGTCCATCCTATCATGATCGTCATCAAGTTCCACCACCACGTCAACGTGACTAATAGACTCTCCATGCCGGTACCATACAAGGTAGTTCGGCATAAACCCACTTTTGCAAAGGTGTTTCTCCATTTCTTCCTTCTTCTGAGGCCACTTGTTCTCGCAGCGATTGCAAGGACACTTCACTAGACGACCAGTTGCATCTTTGAAAGCGTGCTCAAGAAAAGCCTTTGTTACACCCATCCATTCATTCGAATGTGCCCCATCCTTTCTCCACCCGTCATACATCACCCTCCGATCATCGTCCATTTCAAAGGCTAAACAAAAGACAAAGAAAATCAACGATCGTCCGTGGCTTAGGTGAACTCCCTATTAGGTAAAGGCCCTAAACCCACCCAAGAGTGTAGGCCGATGCTTGTGATTTGTGACGTGTAGCCTACGATTGCCGCGAAATTTCGGCAGCATAACCCTGCTGCTCTCCAAGCACACGCCTGAACATGGTGTGTTGGAGAACAACTGAGTTACACAACCGAAATTCCGCGTAAATCGTAAGGCACATATCACAAATCACAAGCATCGGCCTACACTCTCAGGCTGTCCAAAATACGTGGACAATTCCGGAGCGACGAACCTCACAAGCCAATGTGACGTTCGCCGTTCCCGAACGGGTGACGCATACGGTTCGCTACGGTTAACGATTAAAACTAAACTCTAAACATTAAAACATAACTCGGAGACAAATATGAATTTGAATTAAAGCAATAAACAGTTAAACTAATCACAACACGACAAGATGACTAATATAAATTAATGACCTCGGAGCCTCGTCAATTATACTTGCCTGATGGCGAAAATGCGGGCGAGTCGAGGCGGGCGACGGCTCAGCTGGGAGACCTTCGCGACGGAGCAGGCGGGCGTGTGGGCGGTGGCACGGCGCAGGGAGGCCGTCGCGATGCGGTGCAGCGCGCCTCGGGCAGGACGACGGCGCGGCGAGGGACGGGCGGGGTGCCTCGGACGACGGGCGTGCGGTCAGCGGCGTGGGGCGGTGTGGGGCTCGGCGGGGCGGGCGAGGGGCTCGGCAGGCGTGCACGGGCGAGGGGCGCGGCGTGTAGGAGCTAGGGGCACGGCGTGCAGGGGCGGGCGTGGGGGCGTGGGCCTCGGCGGCGTGGCGACGTGCAGGGGCGGGCCGGCGTGGGCTCGGCGGCGGCGCGGCCCCGCGGCGGCGCTGCTGTGAGGGCGCGCGCGCGCAGGCTCCCTTAGCGCGCGAGGCGGCGGCGTGGCGCGTCAGCGCGGGCACCGGCGGGCGGCGAGCGGCGTGCGGTGGTGCGGCGAGGGGAGGGCGGGTGTGGGGCGGCGGCGCGGCGAGGCGACGACGGATTGAAACGAGTGACACGCGATGGAAACGAGCGAGGCCGAGGACGACGATGTTGGGCCTCTATTTTCGTCGGCCTCACTAGGCCGACGAAAATAGAGGACGGTTAATGACGTATGTTCGTCGGTTTGGCCTCGGCCCACGAAAATACGCGTTATTTTCGTCGGCCTAGTGACCGACGAAAATACGGTTCTGTATTTTCGTGGGCCTGCCGACGAACATATTGATGGGCCCACGAAAATACGCATTATTTTCGTCGGCCTGGGGACCGACGAAAATAACGTCAGTATTTTCGTGGGCCGGCAGACAAAAATATCGCGGCCCACGAAAATTTAGGCGTTTCCTGTAGTGAGGCGAGGGAGTCGGTGGGACTATCCGCGGTGGAATTCACCAGCCGTCACCTGCGCGCGGTCGACGTCGGTGTTTGGAGTTGGGGAACGGCGGGCGCATCACGACACATCGCTCGGTGGTCGATGATTGAGAGGAGGCGGCTCCGTACAGGCGGAATTTCTCACCGTCGCTGGGAAATCTCTGTGGACCGCACAACCACGTGGATAGAGCCGCAATCGTCCCGAATCCGGGGTAAGATCACCTCCATACTCTCTGCCCTACTCTCCTCTACGCGAGTACCCTTCGGATGAGGTCTTGGGGCATTAAATCGCAGTGTCCGCGCTCGGCGGCGAAGCGCCATCGTGAAGTACAATCCACCGTCGTGTTGGAGGGCAGAAGGTTGAAGATGACGCCGGGCCATCCGATCTGATCGTGCGGCTAGGATTAGATCAACATACCCCCTCGTCCCCAATTAAATGGTGGCTGTCGATCTCGGGATCGGTGGTTCGTGTGTGTGTTGGCGTGGACGGATCTGGGCCATGGATCCCAGATCCAATAGCAGCGGGCGCTTACCGATTCATAGCCGAGTCAATCTAATCTGGCGCGATGGAACCAAATCAGGTGGTGGATACCTTTCCATACCATTTCGGCCGTGACATTTTACAGTCGGGCCCCTAGGGTTAGTAGAAATCAACCCACGGTACACATGTCGTGTAAAGTATTTAGACTCGGAATTCTTATAGAATACCCCTGCACTCTCTTGATTTAATGTGCGCAGTCCAGGGCAAAAGAAAATCAAAGAAAATGAAATAGAAATTGATTTTTAATGTAAAAGTAATTGTTAGAACTTATTTAATCCCTAGAAAATCCATATTTAGTCCAAATTGATCCATTCCAGTTCCTATAATTTTGTATTAATATTGTCTATAACTTAGTAACATTGTTTTAACATGAAAACTGTATTAAAATTGATCTCTTAATTAATCTTATACCAAACACATAAAACCTTTGGAAATTCATAACTCAAAATCTGTAACTCTGAATTTAGCGATTCTTTTTCCTATGATCTCGTTATGATGTGTAGATTATTATTATGTATTTTGTATACATATTTAGTGTGATGTTAATTTCTTCCTTGTACCATGCTTGTTTGTATTGTGGCGAGTAGAAGAACCAGTGACCGAGGATCCAGGTGTTCAGCAGGTAGAAGTTGCTGAGCAGGAGCTCATTGAAGGCAAGTTATGCCCTTAACCACTTTTATTACCCAATAATGTTCTTTATAATCATTTATTCATGCATAGGCTTAATTTTGATGGGACCCAATAGGTCACCCTAGTCTGGTTATCTTTTCACCTTGTTTACCCCTGAACTATTTGGGTAGTTTTTGCTATTGCTCTTTATGGTTTTGGGATTAATATTACATTATGATAATGTTCCAATTATACTGTTGTTTTATTTATTGTTCATGACAAGATCATTATATTAATTGGGACATGGAGCTTAACTTGAGAAACACATGCCACCACAAGGATAGAATGGGACGCCCTTGGCTGACTAACTAGGAAAGCTAGTGGAGGACTACCTTACCCAATAGGGGCAAGGGCAGTAGGGGAGTAGGCGTGTAGGGAGGCTCCCGGGTTGATTTTGCTGCGATGGCGGGCAGATGGGGGATTACTGCATTGCTCTTCCTAGACTGTAGCGGGTTTTCTGAAGCTAGTGGAACTTTGTAAAGGCCTCGTAGTGGATGCCCAGCCATTCACCTCGGTAGTGTCTAAGGGTCTAGCTAACCCTCGCGACATGGGATACATGACTTGTGGGTACAGGGTACAACCTCTGCAGAGTGTAAAACTGGTATACTAGTTGTGCTCGCGTTCATGAGCAGCTCAGGACTCTCGCATGATTAAACTATGGAACTAAATTCAATTTGTCATTTGCATTGCATGAGATTTATTATTAATTTTTTCTATTATTATTCTGGTTTGGTATTTACTTACATTTTGTAACTGCTAATAAAATTTGACCAACTTATTAAAAGCAATGCTCAGTTTTAACCCCTATTGTTGATCAGCCTTACACATCATATGAACTCCTACCTTTGGTGAATTCATGCACATTATTCCCCACAACTTGTTGAGCTATGATCTTTTGTGAGCTCACACTTGCGATATATAAATCCCCCACAGGAGAAGAACAGGTCGTCCAGGAGGAGCCGTACAACGAGCAGTACAATTTGATCTAGGTGGAGTCTCCCAGTCAATTTTATGGCGCCATGGATGGACATTAGTTCGCTTTATGATTATCATTTTTTTGTAAGACTTCCGCTGTGTAATAATTACTTTTATGATATTGTGACATTTATCTCTATACACTTTGTCATTATATGTGTTGTTCTTCTTTGGCTCACATATGAGACGCACCCGACTTTATCCCTTAAATCCGGGTGTGACAGTGTATTGGACTAAGGCTCTGATGATGCAGCACCTCAGAAAAAGACGCTTAAAAGCTCAATGAAGATCTACAAGTATCAAGCAAAGTTCTAGACACAAGTGGAAAAACAATCCCAAGTGAAGACAAATGAAGAAAACAGATTGGGCTACTAGTTGGTGTACCGGACCAAACCAATTGCACACCTGACCAAAGTTCAAGAGAACCTGTTTACGAGACACCTAGCGAGCTGGCACACTGGACCATGCGGGTGGCACATCGGACCAATTCCAACGGTCGAGAACGGCTAGTTGGCTGATGTGGCAAGCACCAGACCGTGAGGAGGCACACTAGACCGCTACTGTAGCGCCAGAAGCCAATGGCTAGCTGACATGGAGGCATCAGACAGGCAGCCCGTAGATTCCTCCAGCAGCTAAAATTGAGTGGGGGCTCTATATAAACCCCTAATTCGGCCATTTGAAGATATGAGAGCCCAAGCAACATACTAATGAATGTCATACCCAATTTCAATAGCCCCAACACTCAAGTGCTTAATAGAATAACTCGATGATTATAGTAGGTGCTTTGTGAAGTGCTTAGTTTAGTTAGATGGCATTAACGTTTGTGTTGGGGGCCTTCATCTTCCGAAGGTCCTCAAAAACACAACTAACATGTTTTCCAAGTATAATACATTCACAGGGACTTTCGGCCTCGGAATGAAGCTGTACACGATATGAAAAGTGTGGTTCGGGAGAAGGATGAACCAGTTCCGAAGCTACGCGTGGAGAAGCTTCAGCTTAGCGGTGGAAAATGAAACCGACTTAAAGAGGAAAAGGCTATCTAGTCCTCGATAGATTATCCTTAAGTCAATAGTAAATATCAAGGGCATGGATGTAATTTTACATAGGTTGCGTCATGCGCCTATAAATAGATGAACAGTAACATCGTACTGTTCATACTGACTTGTATTCACTTGCGCGTCACTCTTGGACTCATACCTTCTGTCAAGCCGAAGGTACAAATGTAATTCATTGTTATTAATGTTTGTACATGATGAGATAATGAGAATATAAATAATCTGACAATTCAATATAATTGCTCATATTATTTTTCCATGTTTGATATGCTTCTTTACTTTCATCATTACGTGCTGAGATGATGAAGGTATGTCCTTCATAACCTTCATCTGAAGATCATTATATCCTTAGGGAGATAATGCTTCGAAGGACGAAGGTCTTTAACCATTAACATTTTGTGTTTCCTTGTTCTCAACTCATAGCATTTGAGAACAAGTCCCCAACATTGGCGCCCACCTCCGGTGAACTCATTCGACCACCTTCGGCAAGCTGTGACCTTCGTCGTGCCGCCGAAGAAAGCTTCAGCGCTGGGGGCTGCATTGCAGCCACTGGACGTCAACCAAGAAACACTGCATGAAGCTAGAAGCCAAAAAAGGAAGGCTACAAGTCCAACACCTCAGGAGGAAGAGCTGGACCAAGAAATAAGGGACCTCGAAGCCATCCATCAACAGGTCCAAAGGAAGAAGGAGAAGATGCTTCGTCTCTCCGATCTACAGAAGAAGATCGATGAGGCTGCTGAGGAAATGACTAGGACCGGAGACCTCAACGCAGAGAGCTTCGTCGGGACAATTCCTACGATGATGATGAGTGATATGATGATTTCCATCATGAAAATTTTGCTTTTGATGATGCTTCTCCTCTGTCAGCAGAACTGTAGGCTACCCCATGGCCCCCATCATACAAGCCACCCTAGCTCCCCATGTATGATGGGCACTCAGATCTGAAGCAGTTTCTGATGAGCTACGAAGCAACCATATCTTCATATGGGGGCAACACCGCAGTCATGGTGAAATCCTTCATCATGGCAGTCAAGAATGTTGCGCAAACCTGGTACTCCTCTCTTCGGCCAGGAACAATCACATCATGGTAGAAGCTGAAGGACATGCTGATCACCAGTTTCCAAGGGTTTCAGACGAAGCTGGTTACTACTCAAGCTTTGTTCCAGTGCATGCAAGACCACGAAGAATACCTCCAGGCGTATGTTCGAAGGTTCTTGCGTCTGAGAGCACAAGCGCCCACAGTGCCGAATGAAATCGTCATTGAGTCCATGATCAAAGGGCTTCGGCCAGGACCTACGGCTCAATACTTCACCAGGAAACCCCCTCAGACTCTGGAGAAGCTGCTTCAGAAAATGGATGAGTACATCCGGGCCGATAATGATTTCCACCAGAGAAGGGACGAAGCTTATAGGTTTTCTAAGATGACTAGGGGCTTCAGAGGAACAATCCACCCTAGGCATGTCAGATCAATCCACAACTCCAGTCAGAGTGATGACAGAGGAAGCCAGTTTCAGAGGCCACAACATAGCTCACAGTCTTCAGGGCAGCAGCAGAGCTCTTTCAGGCCACCAGCTCCAAGGGGCAGAGGCGGTAGGGGCTTCAGAGGAAGATATGGGGATCAGCCCAGGAAACTCTATTGCTTATTCTGTGGTGAAGACAAGGGCCACACTACAAGAACATGCCAGGTCACCATTCAGAAGCAAAAAGAGATTGCCGAAGCAGAAGCGCAGCAGAATCATCCGAAGCAGGTTTTACATACTACTTCGTGCTACTCTCCTTATATACCAGAATACGTGGGTAATCAACCTGCAGCTTCTGTGGCTTCGGCAAGTCATTCACAAGCTTCCTGGCCCCAGCTCCCAATACCACCACCATTGCCACCTACTGAGAGCACCTAGAGGGGGGGTGAATAGGTGATCCCGTGAAATTCAAACACTAGTAGCCACAAAACTTAGTTATGAGTGTTAGTATGGCTAAATAACTTGAAACGAGGTCTTGTGAACACAAACAATCACACAGAGATCAACACAAGATACGCGATTTTTATCCTGTGGTTCGGCCAAGTAACACTTGCCTACTTCCACGTTGTGGCGTCCCAATGGACGAGAGTTGCACTCAACCCCTTTCAAGTGATCCGATGATCAACTTGAATATCACAGTTTTTCCTTTAGATGATTATTCCCGTTTGCGAGGAATCTCCACAAGATTGGAGTCTCTCGCCCTTACAACAAAGATCACAATGAAAGCACGGAGTAAGGTTGGGATGAGCAACACACACAAGACACAAATCGCAGCACACCGACTCACACAAGAGAAGACTTGAGCTCAAATGACAACACAGGGAGTCCTCGACTCGAATAGAGCTCAAATCTCTAACATAACGAACGAATGCGCGGGAACAGAGTCTGAATGCCTTAGGATGCTTAGTGAATGCTTGTGTGTCTCCTCCATGCGCCTAGGGGGCCCTTTTATAGCCCCAAGGCAGCTAGGAGCCGTTGGAGGCCAACTTGGAAGGCCAAACTACTGGTGCACCACCGGACAGTCCCTGTAGTTGTCCGATGCGCGATCTCCTTCCTTTTCTGGCGCATCCGACCGTTGGTCCTCGGGGGCAGTTGGCGCACCAGACACTGTCCGGTGCACATCGGACAGTCCGGTGCCCCCTACCGACCGTTGTTGCGGGCCACGCGTCGCCCGCGGATTGCGCGGCCAACCGTTGCGCTGGCGTCAGTTGGCTCACCGGACAGTCTGGTGAATTATAGTCGTACACCGCTGCTCTTTTCCCGAGAGCGGCCTTTTCACCGGAGACCAGCCTAGCGCACCGGACACTGTCCGGTGCACCACCGGACAGTCTGGTGTGCCAGACCGAGCTGAGTTTTAACTGCATCAAGCCAAGTCTTTTTTCCAATTCTTTTCTTCCTGTTTCTAGCACTTAGACAAAATATGTTAGTACTCAAAACAATGTACTAAGTCTAGAAACGTACCTTGTTACGTGATTTTCACTTCTTGCTTGTTTGGCACATTGCTACTCACTTACTATGTGTTGGACACTTAATCACCAAAACATTATAGAAATGGCCCAAGGGCACATTTCCCTTTCAATCTCCCCTTTTTTAGTGATTTATGCCAACACATCAAAAAGCAACCAAAATAAGTGCAATATCAATGCAAATGAGGACCAAATTGTTTTTTACTCTAATTTGGCATATTTGGATCATTCTTTGCCACCACTTGGTTTGTTTTTGCAAATCAAATTCTTTTTCCTACCTCTAAGTCAAACACACTTGTTTGGGCACATAGAGAGATATTCCAAGAGAAAAATTGATCAAAGTGCCAAAAACTCCCCCTTTTATCCATAATCAAAATTCTCCCCCATAAGAGACCAAATTTTGCAATTAGAGTATTTTGACAAATCAAAAGTTCTAACTCTATTGTTTTCAAAATTCACAAGTGGTAGCTGATTCGTTTGCTTTGGCCTTAATTTCTACCCCTTTGGCATTAAGCACCAAAACGGGATCATTCTTGGCCCTTTAACCTCATTGCCTCACCAAAAATGTCAATTAAGAGCAAAAAGGCAATAAGAGCATAAGAATGAACTTGGAATTAAGTACACTAATACCGGAGTGCAGTGGATGTCTTTGCATGGTCCAATTTCACCTTTCCCTTTCAATACGCCTTTGAGACTACATCAAGTATACTCAAACACAAGGGTTAGTCTCAAAGGGTCAAGTTGTGGCACATCTCCCCCTAAATATGTGCATCATTCGCACATGGACTTGTGAGGTCCGGTGATCCCTTGTACAACTTGAGCACCAGAATTAAGCAACAAATCACATAAATGCATAAAGTAACATGATCAAAGGCATAAAACACATGTATGCTATAGATCAATCCAAGCTACGCGAATCTAAGACATTTAGCTCACTACGCAACCTGCAAAAGGTTTTCTCATCTAATGGCTTGGTAAACATATCGGCTAGCTGGTTCTCGGTGCTAATGTGGTACACCTCGATATCTCCCTTTTGCTGGTGGTCTCTCAGAAAGTGATGCCGGATGTCTATGTGCTTAGTGCGGCTGTATTCAATAGGATTATCCACCATGCGGATACACTCTCATTGTCACATAGGAGTGGGACTTTCCTCAGATTGTAGCCAAAGTCCCTGAGGGTTTGCCTCATCCAAAGTAGTTGCGCGCAACACTATCCTACGACAACATACTCGGCCTCAGCGGTGGATAGGGCAACAGATGTTTGTTTCTTTGAACTCCAAGACACCAGGGACCTTCCTCAAAATTGGCACGTCCCTGATGTACTCTTCCTATCAACCTTGCATCCAGCGTAATCGGAGTCTGAATATCCAATCAAGTCAAAGGTAGACCCCTTTGGATACCAGATCCCGAAGCAAGGCATAGCAACTAAATACCTAAGAATTCGCTTAACGACCACAAGGTGACATTTCTTGGGGTCGGATTGAAATCTAGCACACATGCATACACTAAGCATAATGTCCGGTCTACTAGCACATAATTAAAGCAATGACCCTATCATAGACCGGTATGCCTTTTGATCAACAGACTTACCTCCTTTGTTGAGGTCGACATGCCCGTCGGTTCCCATAGGTGTCTTTGCGGGCTTGGCGTACTTCATCCCAAACCTCTTGAGAAGATCTTGAGTGTACTTTGTTTGGGAGAGGAAGGTGTCGTCCTTGAGTTGCTTCACTTGGAACCCAAGGAAGTAGTTCAACTCGCCCATCATCGACATCTCAAACTTTTGAGTCATCACCCTGCTAAACTCCTCACAAGACTTTTGGTTAGTAGAACCAAATATTATGTCATCGACATAAATTTGGCACACAAAAAGATCACCATCACAAGTCTTAGTGAAAAGAGTGGGATCGGCTTCCCAACCTTGAAAGCATTAGCAATTAAGAAATCTCTAAGGCATTCATACCATGTTCTTGAGGCTTGCTTAAGTCCATAGAGCGCCTTAGAGAGCTTAAACATATGGTTAGGGTACCTGTCATCCTCAAAGCCAGGGGGTTGTTCCACGTACACCTCCTCCTTGATTGGCCCGTTGAGGAAAGCGCTCTTCACATCCATTTTAAACAACCTGAAAGAGTGGTGAGCAGCATAGGCTAATAATATTTGAATAGACTCTAGCCTAGCCATAGGAGCAAAAGTCTCCTCGAAATCCAAACTTGTGACTTGGGCATATCCTTTTGCCACAAGTCGAGCCTTGTTTCTTGTCACCACTCCGTGCTCGTCTTGCTTGTTGAGGAACACCCACTTGGTTCCCACAACATTTTGCTTTGGACGTGGCACCAGGCTCCAAACTTCATTCCTCTTGAAGTTGTTGAGCTCTTCCTGCATGGCCAACATCCAGTCCGGATCCTACAAGGCCTCTTCTACCTTGAAAGGCTCAATAGAAGAGACAAACGAGTAATGCTCACAAAAATTAGCTAAACGTGAGCGAGTTGTTACTCCTTTGCTTATGTCACCTAGAATCTGATCGACGGGGTGATTTCTTTGGATTGTCGCTCGTACTTGAGTTGGAGGGGCCAGTGGTGCTTTTTCCTCCATAACTTGTTCTTCTTGTGCTCCCCCTTGATCACACGCCTCTTCTTGAGGAACCTGTCCATCATCTTGAGTTGGGGGATGCACCATTGTAGAGGAACATGGTTGATCTTGCTCATGTTGTTCCTGTGGTCGCACCTCTCCTATCGCCATTGTGCGCATTGCAGTCGTCGGAACATCATCTTCATCTATGTCATCAAGATCAACTTGCTCTCTTGGAGAGCCATTAGTATCATCAAATACAACGTCGCTAGAGACTTCAACCAAACCTGATGATTTATTGAAGACCCTATACGCCTTTGTATTTGAGTCATACCCTAGTAAAAAACCTTCTACAGCTTTGGGAGCAAATTTAGAATGTCTACCTTTCTTCACCAAAATGTAGCATTTGCTCCCAAATACACGAAAGTAAGAGACATTGGGTTTGTTACCGGTAAGAAGTTAGTAGAAGGTCTTCTTGAGGAGGCGATGCAGATATAGCCGGTTTATGGCGTGGCAAGCTGTGTTCACAGCTTCCGACCAAAACCGCTCGGGCGTCTTGAACTCTCCAAGCATCGTCCTCGCCATGTCGATAAGTGTCCTGTTCTTACTTTCTACCACACCGTTTTGTTGTGGTGTGTAGGGAGCGGAGAACTCGTGCTTGACGCCTTCCTCCTCAAGATACTCCTCCACTTGCAGATTCTTGAACGCGGACCCGTTGTCGCTTCTTATCTTTTTCACCTTGAGATCAAATTCATTTTGAGCCCTCTTTAGAAAGCGCTTTAGGGTCCCTTGGGTTTCTGATTTATCATACAAAAAGAACACCCAAGTGAAGCAGGAAAAATCATCAACAATAACAAGACCATACTTACTTCCCCCGATGCTAAGGTAGGCAACGGGTCCGAAGAGGTCCATGTGGAGAAGCTCCAGTGGTCTTGAAGTTGTCATCACATTCTTGCTGTGATGAGTGCTTCCCACCTGTTTCCCTACCTGACAAACTGCACAAGGTCTATCTTTTTCGAAACATACATTGGTTAGTCCTAACACATGTTCTCCCTTTAGAAGTTTATGAAGGTTCTTCATCCCAACATGTGCTAGACGGTGATGCCACAGCCAGCCCATACTAGTCTTAGCAATTAAGCATGCATCTAGATCGGCCTCCTCTTTCGAAAAATCAACTAAGTAGAGTTTGCCGCCTAATACACCCTTAAATGCTAATGAACTATCACTCCTTCTAAAGACAGAAACATCAGCATTTGTAAACAAGCAATTGTAGCCCATGTGGCACAATTGACTTACAGACAGGAGGTTGTATCCTAATGACTCTACTAAAAATACATTTGAAATAGAGTGCTCACTTGTGATGGCTATCTTTCCCAAACCTTTGACCTTGCCTTGATTCCCATCTCCAAATATGATTGTATCCTGGGAGTCCTTGTTCTTGACATAGGAGGTAAACATCTTCTTCTCCCCCGTCATGTGGTTTGTGCATCCGCTGTCGATAATCCAGCTTGAGCCTCCGGATGCATAAACCTGCAAGGCAATTTACACTTGGGTTTTAGGTACCCAACTCTTGTTGGGTCCTACAAGGTTAGTCACAATAGCCTTTGGAACCCAAATACAAGTCTTGTCTCCCTTGCATTTGGATCCCAATTTTCTAGCAACTACTTTTTCATTCTTACATAAAGCGCAAATGAAGTATTGCAAGCATGGTAAATGGTAGAAGGTTCATTACACGTTCTCCTAGCCACATGAGGCACAATATTACTTCTCCTAGGCCTACTTCTACCATGCACAAAAGTAGAGCTAGAGGCAAACATAACATGTGAATTAAAGGCATCATGATCATAACTTCTATTATAATGAGCATTCCTAGAAAATTTTCTATCATAAATGTAGGCATGACACTTTTGAGAACTACTAGCCATAGGAGTCTTCCCTTTCTCCTTGTTGAGAACGGGAGCCTTTTGGCTTGTTAAGTTCTTGGTTTCCTTTCGAAAACCAAGTCCATCCTTAATAGAGGGGTGTCTACCAATAGTGTAGGCATCCCTAGCAAATTTTAATTTATCAAAATCAATTTTGCAAGTCTTAAGTTGAGCATTAAGACTTACCACCTCATCATTTAGTTTAGCAATAGAAATAAGGTGTTCATCACAAGAATTAACATCAAAGTCCTTGCATCTATTGCAAATTACAACATGCTCTACACATGAACTAGATTTCTTAGCTTCCTCTAGCTTAGCATTTAAATCACCATTTAAATTCTTTAGACTAGAGACAGATTCCTGACAGGCAGACAGCTCAAAGGACAGCAGTTCATTTCTTTTAAGTTCTAAGGCAAGAGACTTTTGAACACTAACAAATTTGTCATGTTCCTCATACAAAATATCCTCTTGCCTTTCTAGCAATCTATCTTTTTCATTTAGAGAATCAATTAACTCATTGATTTTATCTACTTTAGCTCTATCTAAACCCTTAAATAAATTAGTATAATCTACTTCATCATCAGATGACTCTTCATCACTAGAAGAAGTATACTTGGGAGTGTCCCGAATACATACCTTTTTCTCCTTGGCCATAAGACATGTATGTCGTTCGTTGGGGAAGAGGGAAGATTTGTTGAAGGTTGAAGCAGCGAGTCCTTCGTCATCGGAGTCGGAAGAGGAGCAGTCCGAGTTCCATTCCTTTCCAAGGTGCGCCTCGCCCTTTGCCTTCCTGTAGTTCTTCTTCTTCTCCTTCTTCCCGTTCTTTTCTTGTCCCTGGTCACTATCATTATCGGGACAATTTGCAATAAAATGACCAGTCTTACCGCATTTGAAGAAGGAGCGATTTCCCTTTGTTTTGTTCCTGTTGGGGTACTCCTTGCGTCCTTTGAGTGTGGTCTTGAAGCGCTTGATGATAAGCGCCATCTCATCTTCATTGAGTCCGGCAGCCTCCACTTGAGCTACCTTGCTTGGTAGCGCCTCCTTGTTGCTTGTTGCTTTGAGAGCAACGGGCTGCGACTCGTATATAGGTAGTGGACCGTTTAAGGCGTCATCCACATACCTTGCCTCCTTAACCATCATGCGCCCGCTCACGAATTTTCCGAGTATCTCCTCGGGCGTCATCTTGGTGTACCCGGGGTTTTCACGAATATGATTGACAAGATGGGGTCAATTATAGTAAATGACCTTAGCATGAGTCGGACGACATCATGATCCGTCCATCTTGTGCTTCCGTAGCTTCGTATTTTGTTGACCAGGGTCTTGAGCCTGTTGTAGGTTTGCGTTGGCTCCTCTCCCTAGATCATCGCAAATCTCCCCAGCTCGCCTTCCACCAACTCCATTTTGGTGATCATGGTAGCGTCATTTCCCTCATGAGATATCTTGAGGGTGTCCCAGATTTGCTTGGCGTTGTCGAATCCGCTCACCTTGTTGTATTCATCCCTGCACAAAGATGCTAGCAAAATAGTGGTAGCTTGTGCATTCTTATAAATTTGTTCATTTATCATCACAGGGTTATACGTATTATCGAAATGCATTCCATTTTCCACTATTTCCCAAATGCTAGGATGGAGAGAAAATAGATGACTACGCATTTTATGACTCCAAAATGAGTAGTCCTCTCCATCCAAGTGTGGAGGTTTTCCTAGTGGAATAGAAAGTAAATGTGCATTCGAATTATACGACATGCGAGAATAGTCAAAAGAGTAATTTCGATTAACCGTCTTTTTCTTTGACGAAGAATCGTCATCGTCGTCGTCTCTTGGTGAAGAAGAAGATTCATCGCTGTCGTAGTAGACGATCTTCTTGATGCGCCTCTTCTTCTTCCTGTCCTTCTTCTTGTGACTCGAGCCAGAGTCAGTGGGCTTGTCATCTCTTGGCTCGTTGAAGATGGACTCCTCCTTGTCGTTGACCACCATCCCCTTTCCCTTAGGATCCATCTCTTCGGGCGATTAGTCCCTTACGTGAAGAGTACGACTTTGATACCAATTGAGAGCACCTAGAGGGGGGTGAATAGGTGATCCTGTGAAATTCAAACACTAGTAGCCACAAAACTTAGTTATGAGTGTTAGTATGGCTAAATAACTTGAAACGAGGTCTTGTGAACACAAACAATCACACAGAGATCAACACAAGACACGCGATTTTTATCCCGTGGTTCGGCCAAGTAACACTTGCCTACTTCCACGTTGTGGCGTCCCAATGGACGAGGGTTGCACTCAACCCCTTTCAAGTGATCCGATGATCAACTTGAATACCACGGTTTTTCCTTTAGATGATTATTCCCGTTTGCGAGGAATCTCCACAAGATTGGAGTCTCTCACCCTTACAACAAAGATCACAATGAAAGCACGGAGTAAGGTTGGGATGAGCAACACACACAAGACATAAATCGCAGCACACCCACGCACACAAGAGAAGACTTGAGCTCAAATGACAACACAGGGAGTCCTCGACTCGAATAGAGCTCAAATCTCTAACACAATGAAACGAATGCGCGGGAACAGAGTCTGAGTGCCTTAGGATGCTTAGTGAATGCTTGTGTGTCTCCTCCATACGCCTAGGGGGCCCTTTTATAGCCCCAAGGCAGCTAGGAGCCGTTGGACGCCAACTTGGAAGGCCAAACTTGCCTTCTGTCGGGTGGTGCACCACCGGATAGTCCCTGTAGCTGTCCGGTGCGCGATCTCCTTCCTTTTCTAGTGCATCCGATCGTTGGTCCTCGGGGGCAGTTGGCGCACCGGACAGTCCGGTGCCCCCTGCCGACCGTTGCTGCGGGCCACACGTCGCACGCGGATTGCGCGACCGACCATTGCGCTGGCGACCGTTGGCTCACCGGACAGTCCGGTGCACCACCGGACAGTCCGGTGAATTATAGTCGTACGCCGCTGCTCTTTTCCCGAGAGCAGCCTTTTCATCGGAGACCAGCCTAGCGCACCGGACACTGTCCGGTGCACCACCGGACAATCCGGTGTGCCAGACCGAGCTGAGTTTTGACTGCATCAAGCCAAGTCATTTTCCAATTCTTTTCTTCCTGTTTCTAGCACTTAGACAAAATATGTTAGTACTCAAAACAATGTACTAAGTCTAGAAACGTACCTTGTTACATGATTTTCACTTCTTGCTTGTTTGGCACATTGCTACTCACTTACTATGTGTTGGACACTTAATCACCAAAATATTATAGAAATGGCCCAAGGGCACATTTCCCTTTCACCTACTCATACCCGAAGCCAGCAGCCAGAAAAGCACCAGCACGCCCAACAGCAGCACGACTTCAGGGAGGAGTCCGAAGCTCGTACATTCAATAGCACTGTACCAGAATCGAAGCATATATACTGAGGAATATCCTACTTTTGATGTACTCTTATCTTTTATGCCATTTTATTTTTTGTGTGAGAAACAAGTAATGAAGAACTTAATTTCGATTTCTTATAATAATTGTGCCTGCACCAGAGTGAAATATATCTTCCTCACGGATTTACGAAGCTTGAAGGACGTGTCTAACAAAGCGGAGTAAAATTCTGAAGCTCAAAAATCGTTCCTAAAGGATTGCAGAGCCAAAAAATTATGATCCGAAGCTGCAAAAAAGTTGATCCTAAGGGAGCACAGTGTAAGTTTTTTGCTCAAAAGTCGTTCCTAAAGGAATGCAGAACCAAAAATTATGATCCGAAGCTACTCAAAAGTCGTTCCCAAGGAAGTGCGGCGTAAGTTTTCTACTCAAAAGTCGTTCCTAAGGGAATACAGAGTCAAATACCACCGAAATATAAGGTGAAGAAGCTCAAAAGTTGTTCCTAAGGGGATGCAGAGCTTAAATGCCACCGAAATAGAAGGTGGAGAAGCTCAAAAGTCGTTCCTAAGCGGATGCAGAGCTTAAAGACTCAAAAGACGTTCCTAAGGGGATGCAGAGTCTTGTGTATTCCAGTGTGGGCGCGTGGGTGTGTGTCTTCGGCATCATCATCATTTTGCATCATATCATCATATCATTTCGTATAACATTACATCATACATCACATCGCATTAACAGCACAAAAATTGAATACGAAGCAAAGCTTCGGCAATTGCTTTGTCAAAATGAAAATGTTCTTTGGGAAATACAGTTTTATCAGACTTGCCATAAAAGTGTAACACCCCGGGGTCCACAAACACCCTGGAATGCTACTGAACTACACGTCTGACATTCATATATAAAATTTCGGCAGCGTTTCCTTTGAAAAATTGCATAAACGAGGGGTAACAGTGTATAAACATATATCATGACAAAAAACATACTAAGCATTATTAATCTGCTAGCAAAGGGAAGTTAAACATAACGACATAAACTGAATTAACCAGTGCCCACGACTAGAAAAAAATACAAACATCATTTGACATCGAGTTTCTAATTAAATCATGGCTGCAACTGGGCAATGTTATTATAATAGTGAAGGTGGACGTGCTGCTACTTCTCTCATTCCCAACATGAATCAAGTACCTGCATTGAGTAATGCAAGAGTGAGATGAAACATCTCAGCAAGCAAATTGTTTTGACGAGATATTTAAACCACAAATTGAATTAATCAACATTTTAAAAGAATCACAAATAAGATCAGAAATACTTGTAGATATAGAACTCAGTAGTCCCAATATAACCAATACCATCTCATTTCCTCGAACAACCACGATAGGTTGTATAACGCTTCCCTGCGTCAACAATACCTGCAAATATCACTCAATGTATGCACAGGAATGCAATGTGTAGGTCCTCTGTCTTCATACCTCTGAGGGTATAAAACCACATCATCTACAAATATCACTTCAATGAATTCATATGAATGCAATGCATATGTCCTCTGCCTTCATACCTCTAAGGGTATGAAGCCGCATCGTACCCCTCCTCGGGCAACGTACGATGCTAAGTTGTACCGGTACGGTCGGACCATAGGTCACGACAAAACTTCAGATGCAAATGAGTCATGCAATGTATATGGCATGCTACATTTATCAATAAACTACACTTCCTTCAGTTACAATACAAACCTCAATTAATACTTCATCTGCCTTTAGACACAATACCAACCTCAAATAATGCTTCATCTGCCTTCAGGGGTGTGAATTAATCTCATGGGTCATACTCGAACCATAATCATCATCAATATATGATAGAGCATCAATATAATACAATCAAGTAAAACATCATCATATAGTTCAATTATGAAAGAATCCAATAATTCTGAATATTAGAGTGTAGGCGATAGAAGTAACAGGTCAAAACGGTAGCAACCACCGCTACATTCACTTGCCTTCATCGAAGAAGAAAAATGTACTGGGCATGATCTGGAGTGTAGCCACCTGCTAGCGTGCATAAAACTTAGTACAAATATTTCACAAACATTTGCCAACAATCAACAATTCGCTCCTACACTGGAAACCAAGACGTGGTGGAAAGACTCCCACCCTGAACCACATGCCATACAACAACAGCGCTGTTTGTTAATTTTGTATATTTAAAATTATAATAGTAGTGATATCAAACAAATACTCTAGAAGTATCTACACAAAATACTCTACAACTTCGGTATTCAATGGATAATTAAATTCAGCCATCTATAAGTTCTAAAACATCTGACAAGATAACTGACTGAATCTGTTTCAGACAGCAACATAGTTAACTTCAAAATTTGTTATCTCCCAAACTACTCAACAAAAAATTATGAAATTTTGCTGACCGTAATATCTTTTATCCCTCTACAAAAGTCTCCATAGTTGGAAGATCCAATTCGGCCATTTACTAGATGAAACCTACCAGTGAACAGACCCGCTCATTTTTGTCAGACAAACAGGAACAACCACAGTAAAACAAACATAACTGGAGTTTCAAAATTCATATGAACTCACTCTTTAAAAATCTGGAAAGCTTATGAAATTATCTACAACTTCTTTTACCAACCTAAAGTTTAATTCTGTTGATAAATTGCCCAAATCTTAAGAGAACAGATTCAACACAGAATTGTGAGACTGAAAAACTGCTATGATCAAACTGCAATAACTTTCTGATCTGATGTCTGATTGGAATGTTCTTCACGGCCACGTAAGGATCTACAAATTATCTACGACTCATAGATATACTTTTTATTTTTTTAGGACACTAAGAGCACGGAAAACTAGTATGAACAGAAACAGTCAAATCTGCCACCCTGCAGGGACTAATTTCGAGATCAAAATCTAATCCCCCAACTAATCCAACCAAGAAAGGATAATTGTCGGGCCTAAAACTCATCCAAAACAAGGGAAATCATTCATCAAGTGGAGAAAAGAAAGAGAGGAAAGGAATCCAACCAATTCTTGGAGAGGAACGACGACGATGCGCGACGGTATGCCCTCATCTCCCCTCTCTTCTCTCCCTTTTTCTTCATCTCTTCTCTTGGGACAAGGCACAAAAGGGTGATGGCTGCTAGGGGTGGGAGAACGTGGCTTATAGGGTTAGGGAGGTATAAATAGAAGAAAACTTCCACAATCCTAATATCCAATGGCTCAGATCAACCGGCACTCGAAAAGACTCATCTGGACTCCAAACAAGGCAAACTAGTGATTGATCGGAACCATCTTGATGAGATCTATACATCTACGGCCTCCGATCATCCATAGGACACACCATATTTGGATTATAAGTATGGTTTAATTTTTAGGGCGTTACAAAAAGGGCTCTTTCTTTACGAAGCATGAAAAGAAGGGAAGGTGTTTTTTTCGCCGAAGGCTCAAAAACGGTATGTGTGCAAATTTCACGCGTCATAAAGAAATATATTACAGTAATTAATATGTCCCATCAATTATTCCATACATCAAATATTACAAACTATTCTTACAATAAAGTTACAAAGTATTATTACAGCAAAGTCTACTCTTCTCTAAGGATCTTTTCTGCAGCTTCGTTTAATAACTTGTCGACAACTTCGTCGATAATAGTGTTTGCAATGCTTATAACATCCAGTGCTTCTTTCATATCCGGATTAGCTAGGGGATCGTACGGCTCAAGCAGTGGTGATAGCTCAGCTGTAGTAGGTAAACTATTAGTTCGAAGCTACAAAGTAGGTATCGAAGTTAAAATTCAAAAATAATACATATGCGTCTTTCGTGTTCAGCAGCCTCTTCAGTTCGCCTAGCTTCTTCTCGAGCGTCATGAGTGTCTTTTTCATTCTTTTTTATAATTTCGTTGGCTAGTTCTCGGCCACCGTTCATCCAGACATCAGAATAAAACTTTCCGCCCACTAAAGTTACTTCGCCTGAAGGGTCATTCGTGTCGTTTAAGGAGAAGGTGGCTTCGGCTTGAGCTGCAGCTTTCATGTGTTCGCATCCAGCCTTCTCCAGAATAGCTGCAACTCCCCGAGCGCCGGAGAAAGCATAAATATCTCCGTGATCATTTAAAATTTCCTCAAAAGCTTCGGCTTCTCCTCTTATCCATTCAATAACGCCTTCAGGGTCGCCTCGAACGAAGTTCTCCTCAGAGGAGTAGGCACTTACCTTTGCAAAGCTGTTTTTCAAATTTTTCACACAATCCAAGGATTTTTTTGAAACATCTTTCCTTGGATTCGCGAAGCTCCTCAATATTTTTCTCTAGTCTGGCCTTCCACCATTCACTTATTTCTTGGCTGGCCTTTGCAACTTCACTATTTTCTTTGGCTTCGGTCAGTTGTTTCCGAAGGTCTTCAACCTCGCTTTTTGGGCTTCGGCCTGAGCATTGTATTTAGCTTCATCCTCTTTCATTTTACTCACCAATGAAATTAAAATTTTTTCTTTCTCCAAACCTTCGTTTCTCAGCTCAATTACCTCTGAGCGAAGGTTGCTGAGAGCTATTGTGCAGCCTTCGTCTTCGGCGCTCTTTTGTGCCCTCAAGGCATTGCTAAGAATTAAGCCCTAAAAGAAAAAGAAAGAATTAAGCATGACAATGAAATACTTCATTTCCAACTTTAAAGTACATTTATATTGTTGTACGCAAGGCTATCAGCAAGATCATCCTTCGACATGGCCGAAAGGCCTTCCTCAAGCTTTGGAAATCCCATACTTTTGGCTATCTCCTGGCAAACGGATATTTCTTTGTTGTCCGGGAGACAGTACAGGAAATCATCTTCGTTAGTGCCATTGAACACTACAGCCCTCTTCGGATATTTTAGTTTCTGGGCGTAGTGTCTGGGCTTCTAAGATTTCTTCTTTGGATAATTCTTTCCCCGAAGCATGTCGAATAATGTAATCAACATCTTCGGCCGGAGCTTCGAGGGCAGGAGATTTTGCTTTTTCTATCATATCTTGCTCCGCAACCATGCCGGTATCTGAAGTTCGTTGCTCAGCTTTATCCTCAGGCGCGACAGCCTTCATCTCAATGGGCACTGAAGGCCCAGCTTCGGCTCCGGCCTGGACTTTGACAGCTTCGGCAACTTTCTTAGTAGGAGCAGGGCTCAAGGCCTTTGTGGTCTCCATGACAGCGTCTAGTACACTGGCCATCCTCCTTCTCTTAGGAGTTGCGACGGGAGCCTTTTGCACTTGTGGTCTCCATGCCTTTACAAATTAGGCCTGTAACATGCAGCGGCCACGCAGGGCCCGTTACAATGGGCCGGATCACACGTGGGCCTCTGTGCTGAACGAGGCCGCATGGTGGGATGACCTCGTCGCAGGTCTTCGTCTGATGTCGTATGGGGCGAAGGGTGCCTTCGCCCGTTGTCTTGTCTCTGTTGGACCGACGACCACGGCGAAGGCCTCGAGCGAAGGGTGACGTCTTCGCCTTCGCCCCAACATTTGCCCTCCGAGGGACCAGTTCAACTAAGTCATCTGGTGCCGAAGACGTCGCTAGATGGTGGAGACGCTGCCCTCGCTCGAAGTGGTTCCGCGGGGGTTTTTGACATGACCGTTGATTGACACCGTACTGTTGGACTGCGGGTTTCCCGAAGCGCCGCGCCCTGTGTATAAAAGGGGGCGGGGGGTGGCGCGTTTTGAATTTTATCCTTCCGCGCTCCGTAAAAACCCTAGCCGCCTTTTCCACTGTCTTGCTGCTCGTCTGCCCTCCTTGCTCCTGTTCGCCGGAGATCTGGCTCGAGTGAAGCAAACCGCCCGCCGCCGCCGACGGTACGTAGCGATGCCGACCTCTTCTTCTTCCGTTGTCGCTACGCCGCCGACCGACGCGTCGTCTGAGGAAGCTGAGTACTGTGGCGGCGGAGGAGTTGCGCGCCGGCGATACGGTTGATTTTGGTGTGTCGCGGATGTCGTCGGTCCGCGTGCAAGATATGCAACGGCTGGGTTACTTTGGCAACGGAGTCGCTCGTGTCCCGGGGACGGAGGAAGTCCCCGCGCCGGAAGGTGAGTTGGTTGTGTTCGAGGCGTTCTTCGCCGTCGGTCTCCGCCTGCCTGCGCACCGATTTGTTGGAGAAGTCCTGCGTAGATTTAGCGTTCAGATCCATCAGCTGACTCCGAATGCCGTGGTGGCACTGTCGAAGTATGTCTGGGCGACGACTTCGTACGGCGGTCAGCCATCAGTCGAAGTCTTCACGAAGTACTATTGCCTGCACTGGCAGAAGAGGATGATTGGGGATGAAGTTGCCCAGTTTGGGTCCTGTACATTTACGCCGAAGACCAGCAAGACCACGATGGAGGTAGTGGAGTTGGTTCCCTGTGCCCGCAACAAGTGGGGCAATTGGCAAGATTTCTGGTTCTACGTTGCAGAGGGTACCGTCGAAGACCATCTGGGGCTACTCGTGTCTAAGATGTGCTCGCATTTCTACTCAGCATACCCGCCTTTTGAAGTGGCGGAGGAGGATGCGGACGAAGGGGCCCTTCGGTGCGCCGCCGGCCTGAGCAGTTGGCGGGATTTGGTTGAGGAATTTATTGCGTACGGGGTATGGCCTTTGGCGCATGGCTGGGCGTTGGGCGAAGTGTGCCCTTGCCGGATGCCTTCCCATGGTGGGAAGCTGGTGCGAAGTCCTGTCTTCACGCTGGATCTGCATAGCCGCGATCCGGCCGCCTTTGTGCGTGAGGCGGAGGATGGGGCGGTGCGGATCGTTGGTCGGTACGTGCCGAGGACAGAGGGCCAGCGTAGCTGGGATATCCGCGGGTCGAATGACCGTTTGAACAGGGTTTTTGAATTGAATGGACTGCCGTATGGCGGTTATCCCGGCCAGTACGATGTGGATCGTTGCGGGAAGAAACCGGTGGTAGAGTCTGGAGACGACCCCGCGCCGGCGGCCGCCCCGTCCTCTAAGAAGAGGAAACTAGGTACTGCTATGGGAGGACTTGGGGTTTCCGATGGTTTTGCTAGAGAATTGATGAGGACATGCGCGGCCCCGGGGGGAAGGATGTCTTCGCCCGAGCTCCGGGAGTCTTCGGCGCGGATGCTGAGGGTTACCGGGGGTTGGTGGCCTAGGAATGTTCCTATCCCCCGTGCGGCTGGCGAAGACTTTTTTACATCTCGCATGGTTCGTGAGTGGAAAGTGTTTCCTTACGGGCGGAATATTGCTGCTGTTGTGTCGGCAGTGATGGACAAGGATCGCCAAGGAGCTGCACAGAAGCGCCAGGCGTTCGTCAGGCTTCATGAAGCCAGGCCGAAGAGGCAGCGGGGGCTGCGAAGGCTATGGCCCCCGGCGGAGGTCAGCCGTCGTTGGCGGCGAAGTCGGCCGTCCCTGCATCCGGCAAGGCGCCGGAGGCTGCGGCTGCCGTCGGTGGCTCCAAGACTACGAAGGCCGCACCGGCGTCCGGCAGGGTGCCGGAGGCTGTGAAGTCGGCCCGAGGGTTGCCGCCGCCAGGCAAGCGCGTCGCCGACTTCGCCACCGACATTAGTGTGGACGACTATCTTGTTGGTAAGGCGTTGGCTTGGTTTTTTTTTATTTGTTGATACGTCGCAGGGTCGGACGAAGGCCAACTTGTCGTTGTTCCGCCTGCCGCGACGACCATGGCGGCTGCCGTAATGCCAAAGGCGAAGGGTGGTGCTCTTAGTGCTGGCGGCGAGATGCCGGCACTTGCTGCTGTGAGGGACGAGGCGGGCGCTGTGTCCCGCCGGCTGGAGGAGATGAAGGAGGCACTAAGTCAGGTACATTGAGCTAGACTTCGGTTCGGTTTTTTTTCGACTTCGTTGGGGCTATGGTCTTACGTGTGTTTTGCAGGCGGCTGACTTCGTCGGTAGTGCGGCGTCGGGGGCCCTTACGGCCGTTGTGTCTGCCGAAGTCGAGAGACTTCGAACGCAACATGCTGACGCTGTCCGGGAAAAATTGGCCGCCGACAGCAAGTGCCGCAAGCTGGCGGACAAGGTGGCCGTGCTGGAGGGGGAGAAAACTGACCTCCGGCGCCAACTGGCGGAGGAGAGGAGGGAGGCCAATGAGGCCCTCGCCAAGGCGCAGGCTACGCAGGCGGAGGCCAATTTGGCGCGGGTGGAGGGCGGTCTTGCCAGGGAACACGCCGAGCAGTTAGAGGAGCGGCTCCGCGCCCTGCAGAGCCGTGTGGAGAGGGCCGAAGCCGCGACGCGCACGGAGGCTGAGCGGACTCGCAAACAGCTTATGGATTCATACCATGAGCTGGGCGCGCGGACCGCTGAGTTCGAAGTGCCGGATCGAGAGCCCGGACTTCGCTGCCTAGAGTGGGTGCAGGAGGAGTTGCAGGCGCTCCCCACCATCGTGGAGGGGTTTATGTCTTATGCCTCCCTGGTCACCTGCGAGGGGGCGATGAACGCGCTCTCTCGCGAAGGGTGCCGGCACTATGAAGTCTTCGACCAAGCTGATGAAGATTTCGAGCGTGATATCTATAAGGTCGAGGACTCTGTAGTGAAGGAGTCCGCCGGAGCCCTCTACGACCGGATGTGGGGCCCCCATGGTCGAGAGGTGGTCAGGGAACGGGCCGAGACGGCGAGGGGTCAGGTAATGTCTGGCCTTTGTTTGGTGTTTGTTGGATTTGGGCTATGTATGGGTTTGCTGAATTTGTGTGCTGTCTCAGGCGGCGCGTGGTGAGAGGGTGGATGACTTTGGGGCTTTGAACAGCACGCTGCCTGACCCGGATTCGAACCCGGTGGAGGTCGCCCTGGAGCCGCTCCCGGAGACCACCGAAGGCGCCCCTGAAGCCCCCGCGGCCGCTGCGGCCGGCGAAGGCCCACCCCCGGAGACCGCCGAAAGCGTTCCTGATGCCCCCGCAGCCGCTGCAGTCGACAAAGGCCCGCCGCCAACTGCTGTGCTGAGGGTTGAAGATCCTGCGACGGTGGCGGTGGAGGCGACGGCGGAGGCTCCCGCAACGGCTGGGTCCTCGCAGGTGGCGTAATGGGTGTGGGTAGTTAGGGAATTTTGGATATGTTGCTGAATCTTGGTTGCTGCGCAGGTTCAAGATTTTGGGCCTGCGCACGCAACTGCCACTACTAATTTTTTGGCGGCTTCGACCGTGGATGATGTTAATAAATCGGATGGGTCTACATCTAAGTTTTCTGATTTTGGTGACTCCGGGAGCTCGGTTGAGTGGACTGAGGAGTCGTCGGATGAGGACTTGGACTACTTTGCGGCCTTGGATGTGGCAGCGGCGGAGGCGTCACCGCGCGCTGCGGGTGCAGAAGATGTGCCTGGTCCGAGTACTGGGCGTAGGCGGCGAAGGGCGGTTGCGAAGCGTAGAGTGAGTGAGGCGGACGGCGGTCGACTTCGTGTGAGTAGGGCCGGCCGGCAGGAACTGTTGTCCTTGCCGGCCGCCGTGAGTACGGGTGAGGGGGAATTGCGGAGTCTTTTTGTGGGTGAGGAGCTTAGGATAATGTTATTCAACTATAGGGAGATGGGAATTATTCCGAAGGCTGAGCCGATGTAGAGTGTGATGCCCTCGCTTGTACATGTGTAATGGCTTGTATGATGAAGTTGTGTGCCCTCGCACATTTGGTTATGCTAGCGAAGGTGTTACGCACTTGGTCGGGTGTAATTGCTATGCTGGACTGGTGTGCGTGTAGTCGGTCTTTGTGCGGACTGTTGCACGGACAGGTGTAATTGTTATCGCGCTAGCCCGGCTGCGTCCGTAGGCGACTTTTGCACGGATAGTCTCCGCGGTAGACTTCGGTTTTTCGCACTTGTTGTGCTAGTCCGGCTGCACCCTTAGGCGACTTCTGCACGGTAAGTCTTCGTGGTAGACTTCGGTTTTTTGCACTTGTTGTGCTAGTCCGGCTGCACCCTTAGGCGACTTCTGCACGGTAAGTCTTCGCGGTAGACTTCGATTTTTCGCACTTATTGTGCTAATCCGGATGCACCCTTAGGCGACTTCTGCACGGTAAGTCTTTCGCACTTATTGTGCTAATCCGGCTGCACCCTTAGGCGACTTCTGCACGGTAAGTCTTCGCGTTAGACTTCAATGTTTCGCACTTATTGTGCTAATCCGGCTGCACCCTTAGGCGACTTCTGCACGGTAAGTCTTCGCGTTAGACTTCGATGTTTCGCACTTATTGTGCTAATCCGGCTGCACCCTTAGGCGACTTCTGCACGGAGTTGTCGCACGCGAGGGTGGCTAGCGCTGAGCCTCGCGGTGACTTCGTATTGGTCGAATGTCGAAGACCGTCGTCGCGGTCTTTTTTCGACGCATGTTTTTGCGGGGGATTTTTCACTTGTATATTACATGGCTCCGCCTCGTTAAAAACCTCACCCCCCGGGAGGAAAAGAGTGCGGGCCAGAATAAGATTGTTTTTGCGAATTACAAGGGCGAATCAGCCCTGATGAGTCAAACAAAAAATTTGCGGAGGTTGTCGATGTTCTAGGAGTGCTCCAGGTCTTCGTCGTTTGGCGTTGTGAGCCTGTAAGCGCTGGGGGAAGCTTTCGTCTTGACTATGAAGGGGCCCTCCCACCTGGCCTCCAGCTTTCCCCTAGACTCTGTCCGAGCTGTTCGGACGAGTACGAGGTCCCCTTCGCTGAATTCCCTCGGGATGACTGCGTGGTCGCGCAATGCCTTTGTCTGGGCTTGGTATTTGTTTAGAGCCTGTAGGACGAAGACTCGGTCTCCATCGATGAGATCCTTTGAAGTGGGCTCGTCCACGTCGGGGACGGCTGACGGAACTGTTCGCGGGGACCCATGTTTTATTTCTTGTGGGGTCATGGCCTCCGATCCGTATAGAAGGCGGAAAGGAGTGAACCCTGTCGCCCTGCACTCAGTCGTGTTTAGTGCCCAGACCGCCTCAGGTAACAAATCGGCCCACCTGCCCTTTTTTCATTGAGGAGCATCTTTTTGACAGCTGTGAAGATTTTTCCATTGGCGCGCTCCACAACTCCATTGGACTGCAGGTGGTAGACTGAGGCGAAGGCGAGCTTGGTGCCAATGGAGAAGCAAAAATCTTTGAAGTCTTGGCTGTCAAACTGCTTGCCGTTGTCGACTGTTAGTTCGGATGGTACTCCGAAGCGGCAAACGATGTTTTGCCAATAGAATTTTTGGGCAATCTTTGATGTTATTGTGGAGACAGCCCTTGCCTCGATCCATTTGGTGAAGTATTCGACAGCGACGAAGGTGGACTTAAGGTTCCCCTGAGCCGTGGGTAGGGGCCCGACGATGTCTAGGCCCCAGCGCTGGAGAGGCCATGTGTGAGCGATCAGCTTTGTGAATTGCGAAGGGCTGCCTGATCGGGGGGAAAACTTCTGGCAGGCTTCGCAGGACCTTGCGACCCGATTTGCGGCGCAGATCATTGTGGGCCAGTAGAAGCCTTGGCGGATCACCTTAGCAGCTAGGGCCCTTGGCCCTGCGTGAGAGCCGCAGGTGCCACTGTGGACTTCGTGTAGGATCTGGAGACCTTCGGTTTCGGTGACGCATTTGAGCATTGGCTAACTGACCCCCTTCTTGTAGAGTGGGCCCTCAATCAGTGCGAAGTCCCGGCTGCGATGTTTGAGGCGCTTGGCCTCATTGATGTCGGTTGGGTGATAATACCCCTGTAGGAACAGAGTTATTGGTGCCCGCCAGTCTTCGGTCATGATAAGGTTGACTATACGGTGGCCCTCGCTGTCATTGGTTATTTGGAGCTCTTCGGGGCTCCGGACGGCTGGTGTGCCGATGACATGGTAGAACACGTCGGAGGGCAGGGACTCGCCTCTAGCGGCAGCCTTGGCCAATGCATCGGCCTCTTCATTCTTGGCCCGGTCGACATGCTGCAAAGTGAATCCCTTGAATTGTCTCTCGAGACTTCAGATGGCCGTGAGGTATTGCATGAGTGCGGGGTCCTTTGCTGTATAGTCTTTCTCGACCTGGCCGACAACTACCTTGGAGTCTGTTCTGATGATGCAGGTGGTGACCCCAAGGGCCCTCAGCTTGCGGAGACTGAGGATGACTGCTTCGTATTCTGCTATGTTATTTGTGCATCTGTCGGATTCCAGAGCGAAGCTGAGGCGAGCCGCATATCTGTGCTTGACTCCGGTTGGTGAGGTGATGACTGCCGCGGCGCCTGCCCCCGCATGGCACCAAGCGCCGTCGCAATGGATCATCCAAACCTTCTCTGCGGACGGGTCCGGCTGTGTTGTTGGCCCAGTCCAGTCGACGACGAAGTCTGCCAGGACTTGTGACTTGATGGCTGTCCTGGGCTCGAAATTGATGTGGTAGCCAGAGAGTTCGGCCGCCCACTTGGCAATCCTCACCGATGCTTCCGGGTTTCTGAACAATTCGCCGAGTCCCCTGTCTGAGGTGACCCGGACCTTGAATGCTTCAAAATAATGGCGCAATTTGCGCAAAGACATAACGACTGCGTAGGCAATCTTCTCCAGTTCTGTCATGTTACATTTGGACGGTGTCAGCACTTCGGAGACGTAATAAATTGGGCACTGCCTGATCACGCCCTCAACTGCCTGCTCCTGCACCAGTGCCGCGCTGACTGCATGCGGTGAGTCTGTAACCCTGCTTTATGGGAATATTCTGGGGATAACCTAGGTGTCTGAGGGCACATGCGTCGTTGACACAGGACGTTGGGCACTCAGATACCTATAAATACCCCCGCACAGTGCCCGTGAGAGGCTAGGTTAACAGAGCTATTGCCATCTTGCGCGAGAACCCTGTTTACGTCATTACTCCCCCCGTTGGATCCCCTTGCGGCAGAGAGCAAGTTCCAACATTTGGCGCCCACCGTTCGTGCTACGAAAAAACCACCCGCGATGGCACCCAAGAAAGCTAACTCGAGGGCTGACGAGGCTGCGAAGGCAGCGCTACTTGCCGCAAGAAAGGGCAAGGCCCTCGCCCTCACCCAATCCACCCACCAAGAAGCCACTGAAGACGACACTCGCCGCACCTGCGAAGACGACACTCTCCGCACCTGCGGCCCTGAAGGACAATCGCAGCCACCCCCAGGCTTCGCCCCACTGGAGGGCGCGGACCTCACTGAGGACGGTGAAGTCCTCGGCGTCTCAGCGGAAGAACAGCTACAGCTGCGCGCCCTGCGCCTCAAGAACCGCAACCTCCAGAGGTAGAAAGAGATACTGGAGGCCAAGCGCCAGCGCGTGTCCGCACTAGCCAAGGTGCGGCAAATGATACGCGACGAAGAGCAGAAGGCCCAGGACCTCGAACGGGAGATCGCGCTGATGCAGCGCGAAGGCCATCTTGGCCTGCAGCACGGGCCACTCCTACAGCATCGCGCACAACTGGAAGACACGCACGAAGGCCACCTCGGCCTGCAGCATGGGCCACCCCTGCAACAGCGCGCACAACCGGAAGACCCGCGTTTCCCCCAGCGCGACCACACCTTCCCGCACGTCGCGCCATTCCAAGGGGTCAACTACCTCGACGAGCGAAGTCCCCTGGCGCCACACCTGCAAGTGATGCCTTGGCCCGCTAAATTCCGGGCAGGGACCTATCCCAAGTACAACGGCAGCACCGACCCAGCGCAATACATAATGAGTTATCAGGTCGCCGTTGCATCTTCCGGAGGGGACGACGCCAAAATGGCCAAGTCTTTCATCATCGCCCTCGAAGGCCCAGCTCTCACCTGGTTCACCAGGTTGCCTCCGTTGTCCATTGATTCCTGGAGAAGTCTCCGGGACAAGTTCCTGCTCAACTTCCAAGGGTACCGCCCAGACACCGACGCCTTGGCCGAACTCTCGGGCTGCAAGCAACTGGAAAAGGAGACTTTGCGGGAGTATTACCGCAAATTTTTAACACTCAAGTCATAGCTGCCATCAGTCGATGACCAGATCGCTATTCACTATGCTATCAGTGGCCTTCGCGTCGGCGTCCTCTATAGCCACTGCATCAGAGATCCGCCCAAGAACCTCTAGGAATTAGATCAGCTGTTTGAAAAATACGCCAAATCCGAAGAGCTCCACCAGCGCAAGGTTGAGTCCCAAAGGAAGCCTAAAGATGCTCCACAATCCAGCCGCACGTGGACGAGGACTCCGCAGCAAGACTCCGGTCGAGACGGCCGCAATCAACAGCAAGTGCACAACATCGCCAACCAGCACCCCGCTGCTGAGGCCCCTCGTCGCCAGGAATATCCCCCCCCCCAGGGCCGCGGAAATGGAACTCGCGGTAGGGGTCGGGGGCGTGCGCAGCCGCCGCGCCGATTCTACTGCCTCTTCCATGGCGAAGACTGCGCCCACCAAACCAAAGACTGCCCAGAAACGAAGGCCACCAAAGAGAGGATGGCACGGGCGCAGCCAGCCGACAACCCCAGAGTTGTCGCGCACACTTATCAGCAACCCCCTCCACCATATATCCACGCCCCCGCCCCGCATCCACCGCACCATGCTTACCAACATCATCAGGAAGTACAAATCGTACCTCCTCCACCCCCACCACCACACCAGCAACATCAAAACATCCCCCATGCCCCAAAGCAGGAAGACTTCGCCGATCAGCCGTATCACGGAGTCATTCACATGATAACTGGGGGGTCCAGCACTGACTTCGACACAAAGCGGCAGAAGCGGGACCACTACCGCAGCATCAACCACGTCGCCATCACTGGCCCAGTCGTGCAGACAAAGTGGTCCCACATACCGCTAACCTTCGACGCACGAGACGTCAACCTGCGCAGCGCCCCCCACAGCGACGCCATGGTTATCAATTGCAGCGTGGCAGGCTGGGACCTGCACAAAGTCCTAGTCAACAATGGCAGTCAGGTGGACATCATCTTCCTCCACGCCTTCGATCGCATGGGCATAAGCCACAGCCTGCTCAAGCCTTCGGACAATCCGTTGTATGGCTTCGGCGGCAAGGGCACCTTTCCTGTCGGCAAAATAGAGCTGCCTCTCTCCTTCGGTGTAGCACCCAATGCCCGAAGTGAGCAAGTGACCTTTGATATTGTGGATATGGTATATCCATACAACGCCATCATGGGTCAGGGCTCCATCAATAAGTTCGAAGCAGCCATTCACGGACTGTACCTATGCATGAAGATATTAGGTCCGTTGGGTGTTATTACGGTCTACGGCAATCAGCAGACTGTGCGCAACATAGAGCGGGACTTCATGCCCGGTCAAAGAAACGTGCACTGCCTCACAGCCCAGCGCGAGGTCCCCGTGCCCGCCAGCCCAACCGATAAACAGCATGACAAGGCACGGCTGCAGAGCAACGATGAGACCAAGACTGTCCCCCTCGACCAGGCCACGCCCAAGCAGACAGTCACTATCAGCGAAGACCTCACTTCGCAAGAAGAGGAGAAGCTCCTCTGCTACCTATCCAAGAACAAAGATGTCTTCGCCTGGTCAGCCCTCGACCTGGTTGGGGTCAGCCGATCCATAATTGAGCACAGCTTGGGAATCGACCCCTCGGTGAGGCCGAAAAAACAGCGGCTTCGCAAGATGTCCGACGAGAAGACAGAGGCCGCCAAGGCAGAAGTGCACCGCCTCCTGGAAGCCAAATTCATCGAGCCGGTGGCTTACCCCATGTGGCTCTCCAACGTCGTGATGGTGCAGAAAAAGAGCGGGAAGTGGCGAATGTGCATCGACTTCACCAATCTCAATAAAGCCTGCCCAAAGGACAACTTCCTGTTGCCGCGGATCGACAAAATAGTCGATAGCGCGGCCGGATGTGAAGTCATGTCACTCCTCGACTGCTTCTCCGGTTACCACCAGATATACATGAAGGAGGAAGACAAGGCCAGCACCAGTTTTATAACACCCTTCGGCACATATTGCTTCATCAGAATGCCGGAGGGACTCAAGAACGCCGGGTCCACCTTCTCCAGGCTTACCAAGACAGTGCTCGAAGGGCAAGTTGGCAGAAATATATTCACATATGTGGACGACATCGTCGTCGCCAGCAAGAGCAAGGCAGACCATCTCACTGACCTCGCCGAGACATTCGCGAACATGCGAGACGCACGACTCCGCCTAAACCCGGAAAAGTGCGTCTTCGGCGTTCGCCAAGGCAAAATATTGGGCTACCTGGTATCACACCGCGGCATCGAGGCCAACCCAACCAAAATTCAAGCCATAATAAACATGACGCCTCCGCAGTCCGCTAGAGATGTCCAGCGCTTGATGGGGAGATTGGCCGCCCTCAACAGATTCATCTCCAGGTTCGCTGAGCGAAGTCTCCCTTTCCTCAAAACTCTCCAGGGCGCAAAAGACTTCGCTTGGGGACCAGAGCAGGCAGCGGCCTTCGCCTCATTAAAACAGTACCTGTCAGAGTTGGCAGTCCTTACAAGCCCCGACTCTTCACTACCTCTGCTGCTCTATGTTGCGGCTTCGCCGCATGCAGTCAGCGTGGCACTGGTGCAGGAGCAGGCAGTTGAGGGCGTGATCAGGCAGTGCCCAATTTATTACGTCTCCGAAGTGCTGACACCGTCCAAATGTAACATGACAGAACTGGAGAAGATTGCCTACGCAGTCGTTATGTCTTCGCGCAAATTGCGCCATTATTTTGAAGCATTCAAGGTCCGGGTCACCTCAGACAGGGGACTCGACGAATTGTTCAGAAACCCGGAAGCATCGGTGAGGATTGCCAAGTGGGCGGCCGAACTCTCCGGCTACCACATCAATTTCGAGCCCAGGACAGCCATCAAGTCACAAGTCCTGGCAGACTTCGTCGTCGACTGGACTGGGCCAACAACACAGCCGGACCCGTCCGCAGAGAAGGTTTGGACGATCCATTGCGACGGCGCTTGGTGCCATGCGGGGGCAGGCGCCGCGGCAGTCATCACCTCACCAACCGGAGTCAAGCACAGATATGCGGCTCCCCTCAGCTTCGCTCTGAAATCCGACAGATGCACAAATAACATAGTAGAATATGAAGCAGTCATCCTCAGTCTCCGCAAGCTGAGGGCCCTTGGGGTCACCACCTGCATCATCAGAACAGACTCCAAGGTAGTTGCCGGCCAGGTCGAGAAAGACTATACAGCAAAGGACCCCGCACTCATGCAATACCTCGCGGCCATCCGAAGTCTCGAGAGACAATTCAAGGGATTCACATTGCAGCATGTCGACCGGGCCAAGAATGAAGAGGCCGATGCATTGGCCAAGGCTGCCGCTAGAGGCGAGTCTCTGCCCTCCGACGTGTTCTACCATGTCATCGGCACACCAGCCGTCCGGAGCCCCGAAGGGCTCCAAATAACCAATGACAGCGAGGGCCACCGCATAGTCAACCTTATCATGACCGAAGACTGGCGGGCACCAATAACTCTGTTCCTACAGGGGTATTATCACCCAACCGACATCAATGAGGCCAAGCGCCTCAAACATCGCAGCCGGGACTTCGCACTGATTGAGGGCCAACTCTACAAGAAGGGGGTCAGTCAGCCAATGCTCAAATGCGTCACCAAAACCAAAGGTCTCCAGATCCTACACGAAGTCCACAGTGGCACCTGCGGCTCTCACGCAGGGCCAAGGGCCCTAGCTGCTAAGGTGATCCGCCAAGGCTTCTACTGGCCCGCAATGATCTGCGCCGCAAATCGGGTCGCAAGGTCCTGCGAAGCCTGCCAGAAGTTTTCCCCCCGATCAGGCAGCCCTTCGCAATTCACAAAGTTGATCGCTCACACATGGCCTCTCCAGCGCTGGGGCCTAGACATCGTCGGGCCCCTACCCACGGCTCAGGGGAACCTTAAGTTCGCCTTCGTCGCTGTCGAATACTTCACCAAATGGATCGAGGCAATGGCTGTCTCCACAATAACATCAAAGACTGCCCAAAAATTCTATTGGCAAAACATCGTTTGCCGCTTCGGAGTACCGTCCGAACTAACAGTCGACAACGGCAAGCAGTTTGACAGCCAAGACTTCAAGGATTTTTGCTTCTCCATCGGCACCAAGCTCGCCTTCGCCTCAGTCTACCACCCGCAGTCCAACGGAATTGTGGAGCGCGCCAATGGAAAAATCTTCACAGCTGTCAAAAAGATGCTCCTCGACGAAAAAAGGGCAGGTGGGCCGATTTGTTACCCGAGGCGGTCTGGGCACTAAACACGACTGAGTGCAGGGCGATAGGGTTCACTCCTTTCCGCCTTCTATACGGATCGGAGGCCATGACCCCACAAGAAATAAAACATGGGTCCCCACGAACAGTTTCGTCAGCCGTCCCCGACGTGGACGAGCCCACTTCAAAGGATCTCATCGATGGAGACCGAGTCTTCGCCCTACAGGCTCTAAACAAATACCAAGCCCAGACAAAGGCATGGCGCGACCACGCAGTCATCCCAAGGGAATTCAGCGAAGGGGACCTCGTACTCGTCCGAACAGCTCGGACAGAGTCAAGGGGCAAGCTGGAGCCCAGGTGGGAGGGCCCCTTCATAGTCAAGACGAAAGCTTCCCCCAGCGCTTACAGGCTCACAACGCCAAACGGTGAAGACCTGGAGCACTCCTGGAACATCAATAACCTCTGCAAATTTTTTGTTTGACTCATCAGGGCTGATTCGCCCTTGTAATTCGCAAAAACAATCTTATTCTGGCCCGCACTCTTTTCCTCCCGGGGGTGAGGTTTTTAACGAGGCGGAGCCATGTAATATACAAGTGAAAAATCCCCCGCAAAAACATGCGTCGAAAAAAGACCGCGACGACGGTCTTCGACATTCGACCAATACGAAGTCACCGCGAGGCTCAGCGCTAGCCACCCTCGCGTGCGACAACTCTGTGCAGAAGTCGCCTAAGGGTGCAGCCGGATTAGCACAATAAGTGCGAAACATCAAAGTCTAACGCGAAGACTTACCGTGCAGAAGTCGCCTAAGGGTGCAGCCGGATTAGCACAATAAGTGCGAAACATCGAAGTCTAACGCGAAGACTTACCGTGCAGAAGTCGCCTAAGGGTGCAGCCGGATTAGCACAATAAGTGCGAAAAATCGAAGTCTACCGCGAAGACTTACCGTGCAGAAGTCGCCTAAGGGTGCAGCCAGATTAGCACAATAAGTGTGAAAAATCGAAGTCTACCGCGAAGACTTACCGTGCAGAAGTCGCCTAAGGGTGCAGCCGGACTAGCACAACAAGTGCGAAAAACCGAAGTCTACCGCGAAGACTTATCGTGCAGAAGTCGCCTAAGGGTGCAGCCGGACTAGCACAACAAGTGCGAAAAACCGAAGTCTACCGCGGAGACTATCCGTGCAAAAGTCGCCTACGGGCGCAGCCGGGCTAGCGCGATAACAATTACACCTGTCCGTGCAACAGTCCGCGCAAAGACTGACTACACGCACACCAGTCCAGCATAGCAATTACACCCGACCAAGTGCGTAACACCTTCGCTAGCATAACCAAATGTGCGAGGGCACACAACTTCATCATACAAGCCATTACACATGTACAAGCGAGGGCATCACACTCTACATCGGCTCAGCCTTCGGAATAATTCCCATCTCCCTATAGTTGAATAACATTATCCTAAGCTCCTCACCCGCAAAAAGACTCCGCAATTCCCCCTCACCCGTACTCACGGCGGCCGGCAAGGACAATAGTTCCTGCCGGCCGGCCCTACTCACACGAAGTCGACCGCCGTCCGCCCAACTCACTCTACGCTTCGCAACCGCCCTTCGCCGCCTACGCCCAGTACTCAGACCAAGCACATCTTCTCCACCCACAGCACGCGATGACACCTCCGCCGCTGCCACATCCAAGGCCGCAAAGTAGTCCAAGTCCTCATCCGACGACTCCTCAGTCCACTCAACCGAGCTCCCCGAGTCACCAAAATCAGAAAACTTAGATGTAGACCCATCCGATTTATTAACATCATCCACGGTCGAAGCCGCCAAAAAATTAGTAGTGGAGGTTGCGTGCGCAGGCCCAAAATCTTGAACCTGCGCAGCAACCAAGATTCAGCAACATATCCAAAAATCCCTAACTACCCACACCCATTACGCCACCTGCGAGGACCCAGCCGTTGCGGGAGCCTCCGCCATCGCCTCCACCGCCACCGTCGCAGGATCTTCAACCCTCGGCACAGCAGTTGGCGGCGGGCCTTCGCCAGCTGCAGCGGCTGCGAGGGCATCAGGATCGCTTTTGGCGGTCTCCGGGGGTGGGCCTTCGCCGGCCGCAGCGGCCGCGGGGGCTTCAGGGGCGCCTTCGGCGGTCTCCGGGAGCGGCTCCAGGGCGACCTCCGCCGGGTTCGACTCCGGGTTAGGCAGCGTGCTGTTCAAAGCCCGAAAGTCATCCACCCTCTCACCACGCGCCGCCTGAGACAGCACACAAATTCAGCAAACCCATACATAGCCCACATCCAACAAACACCAAACAAAGGCCAGACATTACCTGACCCCTCGCCGTCTCGGCCCGTTCCTGACCACCTCTCGACCATGGGGGCCCCACATCCGGTCGTAGAGGGCTCCGGCGGACTCCTTCACTACAGAGTCATCGACCTTATAGATATCACGCTCGAAATCTTCATCAGCTTGGTCGAAGACTTCATAGTGCCGGCACCCTTCGCGAGAGAGCGCGTTCATCGCCCCCTCGCAGGTGACCAGGGAGGCATAAGACATAAACCCCTCCACGATGGTGGGGAGCGCCTGCAACTCCTCCTGCACCCACTCCAGGCAGCGAAGTCCGGGCTCTCGGTCCGGCACTTCGAACTCAGCGGTCCGCGCGCCCAGCTCATGGTATGAATCCATAAGCTGTTTGTGAGTCCACTCAGCCTCCGTGCGCGTCGCGGCTTCGGCCCTCTCCACATGGCTCTGCAGGGCGCGGAGCCGCTCCTCCAACTGCTCGGCGCATTCCCTGGCAAGACCGCCCTCCACCCGCGCCAAATTGGCCTCCGCCTGCGCAGCCTGCGCCTTGGCGAGGGCCTCATTGGCCTCCCTCCTCTCCTCCGCCAGTTGGCGCCGGAGGTCAGTTTTCTCCCCCTCCACCACGGCCACCTTGTCCGCCAGCTTGCGGCACTTGCTGTCGGCGGCCGATTTTTCTCGGACAGCGTCAGCATGTTGCGTCCGAAGTCTCTCGACTTCGGCAGACACAACGGTCGTAAGGGCCCCCGACGCCGCACGGCCGGCGAAGTCAGCCGCCTGCAAAACACACGTAAGACCACAGCCCCAACGAAGCCGAAAAAAAACCAAACCGAAGTCTAGCTCAATGTACCTGACTTAGTGCCTCCTTCATCTCCTCCAGCCGGCGGGACACAGCGCCCGCCTCGTCCCTCACAGCAGCAAGTGCCGGCATCTCGCCGCCAGCACTAAGAGCACCACCCTTCGCCTTTGGCATTACGGCAGCCGCCGTGGTCGTCGCGGCAGGCGGAACAACGACAAGTTGGCCTTCGTCCGACCCTGCGACGTATCAACAAATTAAAAAAAAACAAGCCAGCGCCTTACCAACAAGATAGTCGTCCACACTAATGTCGGTGGCGAAGTCGGCGACGCGCTTGCCCGGCGGCGGCAACCCTCGGGCCGACTTCATAGCCTCCGGCACCCTGCCGGGCGCCGGTGCGGCCTTCGCAGTCTTGGAGCCACCGGCGGCAGCCGCAGCCTCCGGCGCCCTGCCGGATGCAGGGACGGCCGACTTCGCCGCCAACGGTGGCTGACCTCCGCCGGGGGCCGTAGCCTTCGCAGCCCCCCGCTGCCTCTTCGGCCTGGCTTCATGAAGCCTGACGACCGCCTGGCGCTTCTGTGCAGCTCCTTGGCGATCCTTGTCCATCACTACCGACACAACAGCAGCAATATTCCGCCCGTAAGGAAACACTTTCCACTCACGAACCATGTGAGATGTAAAAAAGTCTTCGCCGGCCGCGCGGGGGATAGGAACATTCCTAGGCCACCAACCCCCGGTAACCCTCAGCATCCGCGCCGAAGACTCCCGGAGCTCGGGCGAAGACATCCTTCCCCCCGGGGCCGCGCATGTCCTCATCAATTCTCTAGCAAAACCATCGGAAACCCCAAGTCCTCCCATAGCAGTACCTAGTTTCCTCTTCTTAGAGGACGGGGCGGCCGCCGGCGCGGGGTCGTCTCCAGACTCTACCACCGATTTCTTCCCGTGACGATCCACATCGTCCTGGCCGGGATAACCGCCATACGGCAGTCCATTCAATTCAAAAACCCTGTTCAAACGGTCATTCGACCCGCGGATATCCCAGCTACGCTGGCCCTCTGTCCTCGGCACGTACCGACCAACGATCCGCACTGCCCCATCCTCCGCCTCACGCACAAAGGCGGCCGGATCGCAGCTATGCAGATCCAGCGCGAAGATAGGACTTCGCACCAGCTTCCCACCATGGGAAGGCATCCGGCGAGGGCACACTTCGCCCAACGCCCAGCCATGCGCCAAAGGCCATACCCCGTACGTAATAAATTCCTCAACCAAATCCCGCCCACTGCTCAGGCCGGCGGCGCACCGAAGGGCCCCTTCGTCCGCATCCTCCTCCGCCACTTCAAAAGGCGGGTATGCTGAGTAGAAATGTGAGCACATCTCAGACACGGGTAGCCCCGGATGGTCTTTGACGGTACCCTCCGCAACGTAGAACCAGAAATCTTGCCAATTGCCCCACTTGTTGCGGGCACAGGGAACCAACTCCACTACCTCCATCGTGGTCTTGCCGGTCTTCGGCGTAAATGTACAGGACCCAAACTGGGCAACTTCATCCCCAATCATCCTCTTCTGCCAGTGCAGGCAATAGTACTTCGCGAAGACTTCGACTGATGGCTGACCGTCGTACGAAGTCGTCGCCCAGACATACTTCGACAGTGCCACCACGGCATTCGGAGTCAGCTGATGGATCTGAACGCTAAATCTGCGCAGGACTTCTCCAACAAATCAGTGCGCAGGCAGGCGGAGACCGGCGGCGAAGAACGCCTCGAACACAACCAAGTCACCTTCCAGCGTGGGGACTTCCTCCGTCCCCGGGACATGAGCGACTCTGTTGCCAAAGTAACCCAGACGCTGCATATCTTGCACGCGGACCGACGACATCCGCGACACACCAAAATCAACCGTATCGCCGGCGCGCAACTCCTCCGCCGCCATAGTACTCAGCGTTTCCTCAGACGACGCGTCGGCCGGCGGCGTAGCGGCAGCGGAAGAAGAAGAGGTCGGCATCGCTACGTACCGTCGGCGGGGGCGGGTGGTTTGCTTCACTCGAGCTAGATCTCCGGCGAACAGGAGCAAGGAGGGCAGACGAGCAGCAAGACGGTGGAAAAGGCGGCTAGGGTTTTTACGGAGCGCGGAAGGATAAAATTCAAAACGCGCCGCCCCCCACCCCCTTTTATACACAGGGCGCGGCGCTTCGGGAAACCCGCAGTCCAACAGTACGGTGTTAATCAACGGTCATGTCAAAAACCCCCGCGGAACCACTTCGAGCGAGGGCAGCGTCTCCACCATCTAGCGACGTCTTCGGCACCAGATGACTTAGTCGAACTGGTCCCTCGGAGGGCAAATGTTGGGGCGAAGGCGAAGACGTCACCCTCCGCTCGAGGCCTTCGCCGTGGTCGTCGGTCCAACAGAGACAAGACAACGGGCGAAGGCACCATTCGCCCCATACGACATCAGACGAAGACCTGCGACGAGGTCATCCCACCGTGCGGCCTCGTCCAGCACAGAGGCCCACGTGTGATCCGGCCCATTGTAACGGGCCCTGCGTGGCCGCTGCATGTTACAGGCCTAATTTGTAAAGGCATCCCTGTAATTACAGTCTGTAACCCCGCTTTATGGGAATATTCTGGGGATAACCTAGGTGTCTGAGGGCACATGCGTCCTTGACACAGGACGCTGGGCACTCAGATACCTATAAATACCCCCGCACGGTGCCCGTGAGAGGCTATGTTAACAGAGCTATTGCCATCTTGCGCGAGAACCCTGTTTACGTCATTACTCCCCCCGTTGGATCCCCTTGCGGCAGAGAGCAAGTTCCAATAGGTATGCCCTCATCTCCCCTCTCTTCTCTCCCTTTTTCTTCATCTCTTCTGTTGGGGCAAGGCACAAAAGGGTGATGGATGCTAGGGGTGGGAGGACGTGTCTTCTAGGGTTAGGGAGGTATAAATAGAAGAAAACTTCCACAATCCTAATATCCAATGGCTCAGATCAACCGGCACTCGAAAAGACTCATCCGGACTCCAAATAAGGCAAACTAGTGATTGATCGGAACCATCTTGATGAGATCTATACATCTACGGCCTCCGATCATCCATAGGACACACTGTATTTGGATTATAAGTATGGTTTAATTTTTAGGGCGTTACATTCTACCCCCCTTAAAAGAATTTGTCCTCAAATTCTGCCATTTCTACAAATCAAGACATTCACCAACGGTAAAACTCAGTCAAACTCCCTAAATAGACTCATACAATATACTAGTAGCATTGATGCCATCTTGAAAAAAAGCTTTTCCCGAAACAACCTCTAACTCGGACTAATTTATCAAAGAAAACAATACACCTTGACAACAATCATAAAATAATATAAAATGAAACCCAAGGCATTGTCAAAGATGCAATCAACAGTAGGATTTCCCATCATCAAATTTGGATGCAGCTCCCCAGTCTTTAAACAACACTTCACCAAGTACGTTAGAATACTAAGCACAACAATCATCGAATTCAACAACCTCATTTGTTAATGCCATTAAGGCCAAACATCCATATATCGTCAATGTATGAAACACCTCACATACCGCTCTCAAGCACTATAAAACATGGTTGTTATTACATTAGAATCCAACTACTAGAGACCTCCAAACTATTCTGTTGACATGAAGCAAATGGTGTTCATGTCATATAACGTCCTTTTCTCCTCTCAAAAGAGATAAAATTTGCAAGACTCATAAAGCAATGAAGGGATAACGACAAGAAAAACTAATGTACTTCTTGACACAGATTCATGCAAAAGCTTCTTAAATATTACTTTCAACACTAAAATAATAACACGATATTATGCTTAACATGAGTAATTGGACTTCAATAAAACAATCCACATAACCAAACTACCTTGATTAACCTCACATACAACAAAACCTCCTATTATTGCACTTGAAGAATTTGTACCTCGTGATATCACAGGATGCATTTAAAGTAGTAGACATACATGATCTATCAAACCATCATTCATATGAAAAAATCTCAATCTGATGCAACAACCACATCATTATAGAGATAGATGACTAACAAACATAAGCAACTCCCAGTTAAGCATTGACTTCGTTTAAGATAAAGCGGTCCAAATAATGATTCAACAAGCATGCATAGAGAAACTGATCATAAACAAAATCAAACTACCATATATCGTCGACAAATAAAAAAATATAAAACGGGTTGTCAATATTGTCCACATGACTAGCCTGCAACAACTAAAAATTATGCATAACCTTTATGGGTATTGAAACAAACCATAGAAGGAAAACATGCACGCCTCTTCAATTATAATATAGACATAAAATCCACTTGAAACCACCCTATTTATTGTTAAAAATAAGGTTGCACACAATAAGAAAACCTATCAGGTAAACATGGTTGGACTTCTATCCACGTCATCTTACAAATTCACTTGAGTTCTACCAGTCTCAAGATTTCATAGACAGTACAACATTGTCTTTGCTCTATAGAGACAAACCAATTGTATACTAAGATCAAGTTAGCAAGTAGCCACATTAGCCAAAAAGGGGTGAGGCACAAAGCATCGCATCCATGGAAATATTACATTGATAAGTTGGGTTGTAACCCAACAATCAATCAAACTCAACAACACCATAAAACTACATTATATAGTGTTTTCACACCACACCAAGTCGGATTAGACCCACTATACACAAGCTCAATAAACAATCGGTCCTACAAGTACTAGAACCCAAAAATCCTTTTGAAAAAAACATCCACAGTCAAGCATATAGAAATATATGATAGTAAGAGCTCAGAGAATTCAAAACAATGCATCCAAAAAACATCATGATGATATGTATATAAAACAAGTACATTAGTAGCTTCACTTGCATAATAACTTCAATACCAACCACATCAAGAAACCAATATCAAATAATAGTAACATATCATATCAAGCATTAATTCGTTAACCACATACCCCATCAAACCATAAAGGAATTTGGAGTAAGAAAATTCTAGTCATCTATACATTAAAATACTAATATGAAAGATATACGAACCCATACCCTTCCTATATGTGCAAGTGTGTCAAATTTATCTTCAAATTGCCCTAGAATCTAAAGCCTACGATTTGATACCAATTGTAACACCCCGGGGTCCACAAACACCCTGGAATGCTACTGAACTACACATCTGACATTCATATATAAAATTTCGGCAGCATCTCCTTTGAAAAATTGCATAAACGAGGGGCAACAGTGTATAAACATATATCATGACAAAAAACATACTAAGCATTATTAATCTGCTAGCAAAGGGAAGTTAAACATAACGACATAAACTGAATTAACCAGTGCCCACGACTAGAAAAAACAAACATCATTTGACATCGAGTTTCTAATTAAATCATGGCTGCAACTGGGCAACGTTATTATAATAGTGAAGGTGGACGTGCTGCTACTTCCCTCATTCCCAACATGAATCAAGTACCTGCATTGAGTAATGCAAGAGTGAGATGAAACATTTCAGCAAGCAAATTGTTTTGACGAGATATTTAAACCACAAATTGAATTAATCAACATTTTAAAAGAATCACAAATAAGATCAGAAATACTTGTAGATATAGAACTCAGTAGTCCCAATATAACCAATACCATCTCATTTCCTCGAACAACCACGATAGGTTGTATAACGCTTCCCTGCGTCAACAATACCTGCAAATATCACTCAATGTATGCACAGGAATGCAATGTGTAGGTCCTCTGTCTTCATACCTCTGAGGGTATAAAACCACATCAACTGCAAATATCACTTCAATGAATTCATATGAATGCAATGCATATGTCCTCTGCCTTCATACCTCTAAGGGTATGAAGCCGCATCGTACCCCTCCTCGGGCAACGTACGATGCTAAGTTGTACCGGTACGGTCGGACCATAGGTCACGACAAAACTTCAGATGCAAATGAGTCATGCAATGTATATGGCATGCTACATTTATCAATAAACTACACTTCCTTCAGTTACAATACAAACCTCAATTAATACTTCATCTGCCTTTAGACACAATACCAACCTCAAATAATGCTTCATCTGCCTTCAGGGGTGTGAATTAATCTCATGGGTCATACTCGAACCATAATCATCATCAATATATGATAGAGCATCAATATAATACAATCAAGTAAAACATCATCATATAGTTCAATTATGAAAGAATCCAATAATTCTGAATATTAGAGTGTAGGCGATAGAAGTAACAGGTCAAAACGGTAGCAACCACCGCTACATTCACTTGCCTTCATCGAAGAAGAAAAATGTACTGGGCATGATCTGGAGTGTAGCCACCTGCTAGCGTGCATAAAACTTAGTACAAATATTTCACAAACATTTGCCAACAATCAACAATTCGCTCCTACACTGGAAACCAAGACGTGGTGGAAAGACTCCCACCTTGAACCACATGCCATACAACAACAGCGCTGTTTGTTAATTTTGTATATTTAAAATTATAATAGTAGTGATATCAAACAAATACTCTAGAAGTATCTACACAAAATACTCTACAACTTCGGTATTCAATGGATAATTAAATTCAGCCATCTATAAGTTCTAAAACATCTGACAAGATAACTGACTGAATCTGTTTCAGACAGCAACATAGTTAACTTCAAAATTTGTTATCTCCCAAACTACTCAACAAAAAATTATGAAATTTTGCTGACCGTAAGATCTTTTATCCCTCTACAAAAGTCTCCATAGTTGGAAGATCCAATTCGGCCATTTACTAGATGAAACCTACCAGTGAACAGACCCGCTCATTTTTGTCAGACAAACAGGAACAACCACAGTAAAACAAACATAACTGGAGTTTCAAAATTCATATGAACGCACTCTTTAAAAATCTGGAAAGCTTATGAAATTATCTACAACTTCTTTTACCAACCTAAAGTTTAATTCTGTTGATAAATTGCCCAAATCTTAAGAGAACAGATTCAACACAGAATTGTGAGACTGAAAAACTGCTATGATCAAACTGCAATAACTTTCTGATCTGATGTCTGATTGGAATGTTCTTCACGGCCACGTAAGGATCTACAAATTATCTACGACTCATAGATATACTTTTTATTTTTTTAGGACACTAAGAGCACGGAAAACTAGTATGAACAGAAACAGTCGAATCTGCCACCCTGCAGGGACTAATTTCGAGATCAAAATCTAATCCCCCAACTAATCCAACCAAGAAAGGATAATTGCCGGGCCTAAAACTCATCCAAAACAAGAGAAATCATTCATCAAGTGGAGAAAAGAAAGAGAGGAAAGGAATCCAACCAATTCTTGGAGAGGAACGACGATGATGCGCGACGGTATGCCCTCATCTCCCCTCTCTTCTCTCCCTTTTTCTTCATCTCTTCTCTTGGGACAAGGCACAAAAGGGTGATGGCTGCTAGGGGTGGGAGAACGTGGCTTATAGGGTTAGGGAGGTATAAATAGAAGAAAACTTCCACAATCCTAATATCCAATGGCTCAGATCAACCGGCACTTGAAAAGACTCATCTGGACTCCAAACAAGGCAAACTAGTGATTGATCGGAACCATCTTGATGAGATCTATAAATCTACGGCCTCCAATCATCCATAGGACACACCATATTTGGATTATAAGTATGGTTTAATTTTTAGGGCGTTACAAAAAGGGCTCTTTCTTTACGAAGCATGAAAAGAAGGGAAGGTGTTTTTTTCGCCGAAGGCTCAAAAACGGTATGTGTGCAAATTTCACGCGTCATAAAGAAATATATTACAGTAATTAATATGTCCCATCAATTATTCCATACATCAAATATTACAAACTATTCTTACAATAAAGTTACAAAGTATTATTACAGCAAAGTCTACTCTTCTCTAAGGATCTTTTCTGCAGCTTCGTTTAATAACTTGTCGACAACTTCGTCGATAATAGTGTTTGCAATGCTTATAACATCCAGTGCTTCTTTCATATCCGGATTAGCTAGGGGATCGTACGGCTCAAGCAGTGGTGATAGCTCAGCTGTAGTAGGTAAACTATTAGTTCGAAGCTACAAAGTAGGTACCGAAGTTAAAATTCAAAAATAATACATATGCGTCTTTCGTGTTCAGCAGCCTCTTCAGTTCGCCTAGCTTCTTCTCGGGCGTCATGAGTGTCTTTTTCATTCTTTTTTATAATTTTGTTGGCTAGTTCTCGGCCACCGTTCATCCAGACATCAGAATAAAACTTTCCGCCCACTAAAGTTGCTTCGCCTGAAGGGTCATTCGTGTCGTTTAAGGAGAAGGTGGCTTCGGCTTGAGCTGCAGCTTTCATGTGTTCGCATCCAGCCTTCTCCAGAATAGCTGCAACTCCCCGAGCGCCGGAGAAAGCATAAATATCTCCGCGATCATTTAAAATTTCCTCAAAAGCTTCGGCTTCTCCTCTTATCCATTCAATAACGCCTTCAGGGTCGCCTCGAACGAAGTTCTCCTCAGAGGAGTAGGCACTTACCTTTGCAAAGCTGTTTTTCAAATTTTTCACGCAATCCAAAGATTTTTTGAAACATCTTTCCTTGGATTCGCGAAGCTCCTCAATATTTTTCTCTAGTCTGGCCTTCCACCATTCACTTATTTCTTGGCTGGCCTTTGCAACTTCACTATTTTCTTTGGCTTCGGTCAGTTGTTTCCGAAGGTCTTCAACCTCGCTTTTTGGGCTTCGGCCTGAGCATTGTATTTAGCTTCATCCTCTTTCATTTTACTCACCAATGAAATTAAAATTTTTTATTTCTCCAAACCTTCGTTTCTCAGCTCATTTACCTCTGAGCGAAGGTTGCTGAGAGCTATTGTGCAGCCTTCGTCTTCGGCGCTCTTTTGTGCCCTCAAGGCATTGCTAAGAATTAAGCCCTGAAAGAAAAAGAAAGAATTAAGCATGACAATGAAATACTTCATTTCCAACTTTAAAGTACATTTATATTGTTGTACGCAAGGCTATCAGCAAGATCATCCTTCGACATGGCCGAAAGGCCTTCCTCAAGCTTTGGAAATCCCATACTTTTGGCTATCTCCTGGAAAACGGATATTTCTTTGTTGTCCGGGAGACAGTACAGGAAATCATCTTCGTTAGTGCCATTGAACACTACGGCCCTCTTCGGATATTTTAGTTTCTGGGCGTAGTGTCTGGGCTTCTAAGATTTCTTCTTTGGATAATTCTTTCCCCGAAGCATGTCGAATAATGTAATCAACATCTTCGGCCGGAGCTTCGAGGGCAGGAGATTTTGCTTTTTCTATCATATCTTGCTCCGCAACCATGCCGGTATCTGAAGTTCGTTGCTCAGCTTTATCCTCAGGCGCGACAGCCTTCGTCTCAATGGGCACTGAAGGCCCAGCTTCGGCTCCGGCCTGGACTTTGACAGCTTCGACAACTTTCTTAGTAGGAGCAGGGCTCAAGGCCTTTGTGGTCTCCATGACAGCGTCTAGTACACTGGCCATCCTCCTTCTCTTAGGAGTTGCGACGGGAGCCTTTTGCACTTTTGGCAATTCTGCCTTTGCTGGTGGGCTCAGAATTTCTGGCATTATCACTGTTTCTCCCAATTTTGGCTCTTCGGCTGCATCATCTTTAGATTCGGCTGGCCCGATTGTAGGCACCCTCGGCACTACAATCGATTCTTCAGCGCTCTACACGGTGGGAGCAACTTGTTTTCCTTCGACAGTTGAAGAGGTCCCTTCACCAAATTTAGGCGCTACGACCGGTTCAATATATCGCGGCATGTGGGTCAGAACCTTCATTTTCTTGCCCTTCGGCACAGCAGTGGTGGCCAAAGCGGCGTCTTTTCTCTTCTTTCCTTTCCTTCGCAATGGGTAGTGATAATCAGGGTATACGAAGCCAATCGCATCAAACACCCTGTTCAATCTTTTCTTGCCCTGACCCCCGAAGGCTGCGGACAAGGCATCATCTTCGGCCTTCGAATATGTCCCTAGCAGCTCGTCGCTGGTAGCTTCAATACATTTCAACCAATCATCGTTTGGTTCGTCAAACTTCTCTCTGAATCTGAAGGTATATTTCAATCGAACTAGGCCACCTTCACTGGATTCAACAGTAGTCTCCTTCGGCATTTCCTAGCTATCCACAAGTGGCCACACCCTATAGGCTATGTGCTCTTGGATTATATCTCTTGTGCCAATGAAGGCACAAACATTGCTAAAGGCCCTCTGGCATGCTTCGATGTCACCTTCAATAGCCATCTTCGGCCTTCGGAGGCTGAAGCGAGACCAAATGGGGCGCTGGATGATTTCCTTGATATCCCTCCTTTCAATCAGATCATTTTTAACATAAAACCACTCCTCCATCCAGGCCCCAGGCCATCTTTTCCGATATGTTGGCACCGGGTAGCTTGCATTAGAGCGGATAATGAATCCATAACAACCGAAGTTGTTGTGATACTGTTCTTTGCCAGTGGCCTTCGTCTCGTATAATAGCTCGTGCATATTGCAGAAGTAGTTCGCGCTCGGCTCTAGCCCCTGGCTTCTTACAGCCCAAACAAACATCCCCATCCTAATTATAGCTTCGGGGGTAATCTGATGAAGAAAGATCTGGAATATCTTTAACACTTCAACCACAAATTTGCTCAATGGGAACCGAAGGCCTGCCTTTAAGAAGCTTCGATAAATAACAACTTCATTTTTCTCAGGAGCAGGGGCAGTGTTGTCTCCTCCAACCCTCACAATAGACATGTCGCAAAAATATCTCCCTTGAAAGTCGCCTAGAGGGGGGGGTGAATAGGGCGAAACTGAAATTCTTAAAAATAATCACAACTACAAGCCGGGTTAGCGTTAGAAATATAATCGAGTCCGCGAGAGAGGGTGCAAAACAAATCGCAAGCAAATAAAGAGTGTGACACACGAATTTGTTTTACCGAGGTTCGGTTCTCGCAAACCTACTCCCCGTTGAGGTGGTCACAAAGACCGGGTCTCTTTCAACCCTTTCCCTCTCTCAAACGGTCCCTCGGACCGAGTGAGCTTTCTCTTCTCAATCACTTGGAACACAAAGTTCCTACAAGGACCACCACAAGATTGGTGTCTCTTGCCTCAATTACAAGTGAGTTGATCGCAATGAAGAATTAAAGAAAGAAGAAAGTAATCCAAGCGCAAGAGCTCGAAAGAACACAAGCAAACCTCTCTCACTAATCACTAGGGCGTTGTGTGGAGTTTGGAGAGGATTTGATCACTTGGGTGTGTCTAGAATTGAATGCTAGAGCTCTTGTAAGTAGTTGCAGTGGGAAAACTTGGATGATTTGAATGTGGGGTGGTTGGGGGTATTTATAGCCCCAACCACCAAACTAGCTGTTTGGTGATGGCTGACTGTTGTATGGTGCACCGGACAGTCCGGTGCACACCGGACATGTCCGGTGCGCCAGCCACGTCACCAGGCCGTTGGGATTCGACCGTTGGAGCTTCTGACTTCTGGGCCCGCCTGGCTGTCCGGTGTACACCGGACAAGTACTGTAGATTGTCCGGTGCACCGACTCGCGCGTGCCTAACTTCTGCGCGCTTCTGGCGCGCATTAAATGCGCCTGCAGGTGACCGTTGGCGCGAAGTAGTCGTTGCTCTGCTGGTTCACCGGACAGTCCGGTGTACGCCGGACAGTCCGGTGAATTATAGCGGAGCAATTTCCCGAGGCTGGTGAGTTCCAGAGCCGCTCTTCCCTGGGGCACCGGACACTGTCCGGTGTACACCGCACAGTCCGGTGAATTATAGCGGAGCGCCTCTGGATTTTTCCGAAGGTGAGGAGTTCAGCGTGAAGTCCCCTGGTGCACCGGACACTGTCCGGTGCGCCAGACCAGGGCACACTTCGGTTATCCCTTTGCTCCTTTGTTGAACCCAATACTTGGTCTTTTTATTGGCTAAGTGTGAACCTTTAGCACCTGTATAACTTATACTAGAGCAAACTAGTTAGTCCAATTTATTTGTGTTGGGCAATTCAACCACCAAAATCATTTAGGAAATAGGTGTAAGCCTAATTCCCTTTCAATCTCCCCCTTTTTGATGATTGATGCCAACACAAACCAAAGCAAGTATAGAAGTACATAATTGAACTAGCTTGCATAATGTAAGTGCAAAGGTTGCTTGGAATTGAGCCAATATAACTACTCATAAGATATGCATGGATTGTTTTTTTGTTTTTAACATTTTGGACCACGCTTGCACCACATGTTTTGTCTTTGCAAATGTTTTTGGAAATCCTTTTCAAAGTTCTTTTGCAAATAGTCAAAGGCAAATGAATAAGATTTTGTGAAGCATTTTCAAGATTTGAAATTTTCTCCCCCTGTTTCAAATGCTTTTCCTTTGACTAAACAAAACTCCCCCTAAATAAAATTCTCCTCTTAGTGTTCAAGAGGGTTTTGATATCAATTTTGAAATGCTACTTTCTCCCCCTTTTGAACACAATAAGATACCAATTTTAAATTTATCAATTGAGAATCATATCAATTGAGAAACTCTTTTTAAACTTAGGTGGTGGTGCGGTCCTTTTGCTTTGGGCTAATACTTTCTCCCCCTTTGGCATGAATCGCCAAAAACGGAGTCATTAGAGCCCTTGGAATTAGGGATGGCAGCGGGTCGGGTTTTGTTCGGGTATAATAATACCCGACCCGAAATTGTACCCGAGACTTCTACAAATATCCATACCCACTAAGCCAATCGGGCGAGAAACTGTACCCATACCCATGCCCATCGGGTATCCACCGGGTATCGGGTATCCAGTGGATATGTTATTGTAGACTAAATAACATTCGGTCAGTGTTATAATAAGTGCATAAAATATTTTAGTTTACATCTAAGCACCAATGCAACACGAGAATGACTATATTTGGCTACACGTCGATACAATATCTCAACTCATAATTATCACATCCAATAAATTTAAATTTGAGTATAGAGAATAAAAGCTTAATGAGTTCATGACAGTTGACAGTTATAACATTGTCAATGTCTCATTGGTCTCGATTACATTACAGTTGACTGTTAACACAATACAAATTAATATTCATTAATCAACAACACATGCGAGTGAGTTTTTCTAGTGAATGTAGCACATTTTTAGTGGATGTAGCACATTTAAAGAGGTATATTGAATTTCGGGTATCCACTGGATACCCGTGGGTAAAGTATTTTACCCATACCCGACCCGATGTATTTCGGGTATCCGACCCGATAGGACCGACGGGTGAGTTTTTGTACCCGTATCCATATCCGGTGGGTACGAAACCCGCGGGTATCCATACCCACGGGTCCAACTGCCATCCCTACATGGAATTACTCTCTCCCCCTTTGGTCATAAATAAATGAGTGAAGATTATACCAAAGAATGGAGTCCTTTTCTCCCCAAAGATGATAAATTCTTTTTAAACTTAGGTGGTGGTGCGGTCCTTTTGCTTTGGGCTAATACTTTCTCCCCCTTTGGCATGAATCGCCAAAAACGGAGTCATTAGAGCCCTTGGAATTACTCTCTCCCCCTTTGGTCATAAATAAATGAGTGAAGATTATACCAAAGAATGGAGTCCTTTTCTCCCCAAAGATGGAGAGTTGCTCGGAGTGATGGCGAAGGATGAGTTACGGAGTGGAAGCCTTTGTCTTCGCCGAAGACTCCAATTGCCTTTCAATAGACCTATGACTTGGTTTGAAATAGACTTGAAAACACATTAGTCATAGCATATGAAAGAGATATGATCAAAGGTATATAAATGAGCTATGTGTGCAAATCAACAAAATAAGTTCCTAGAATCAAGAATATTTAGCTCATGCCTAAGTTTGTTAAAAGTTTGTTCATCAAGTGGCTTGGTAAAGATATCGGCTAATTGATCTTTAGTATTAATGTAAGAAATCTCGATATCTCCCTTTTGTTGGTAATCCCTTAAAAAGTGATACCGAATGGCTATGTGTTTAGTGCGGCTATGCTCAACGGGATTATCCACCATGCGGATTGCACTCTCATTATCACATAGAAGAGGAACTTTGGTTAATTTGTAACCATAGTCTCTAAGGGTTTGCCTCATCCAAAGTAGTTGCGCGCAACAATGACCTGCGGCAATATACTTGGCTTCGGCGGTAGAAAGAGCTACGGAATTTTGCTTCTTTGAAGCCCAAGACACCAAGGATCTTCCCAAGAACTGGCAAGTCCCTGATGTGCTCTTTCTATTGATTTTACACCCCGCCCAATCGGCATCCGAATAACCAATCAAATCAAAAGTGGATCCCCGAGGATACCAAAGCCCAAACTTAGGAGTATAAACTAAATATCTCAAGATTCGTTTTACGGTCGTAAGGTGAGCTTCCTTAGGGTCGGCTTGGAATCTTGCACACATGCATACGGAAAGCATAATATCCGGTCGAGATGCACATAAATATAGCAAAGAGCCTATCATCGACCGGTATACCTTTTGATCCACGGACTTACCTTCCGTGTCGAGGTCGAGATGCCCATTGGTTCCCATGGGTGTCTTGATGGGTTTGGCATCCTTCATTCCAAACTTGCTTAGAATATCTTGAGTATACTTCGTTTGGCTTAGGAAGGTGCCCTCTTGGAGTTGCTTCACTTGAAATCCTAAGAAATACTTCAACTCCCCCATCATTGACATCTCGAATTTCTGTGTCATGGTCCTACTAAATTCTTCACATGTAGACTCGTTAGTAGACCCAAATATAATATCATCAACATAAATTTGGCATACAAACAAGTCATTTTCAAGAGTTTTAGTGAAGAGTGTAGGATCGGCCTTTCCGACTTTGAATCCATTAGTGATAATGAAATCCCTAAGGCATTCATACCATGCTCGTGGGGCTTGCTTGAGCCCATAAAGCGCCTTCGAGAGTTTATATACATGGTTAGGGTACTCACTATCTTCAAAGCCGGGAGGTTGCTCAACATAGACCTCTTCCTTGATTGGTCCATTGAGGAAGGCACTTTTCACGTCCATTTGGTAAAGCTTAAAGCCATGGTAAGTAGCATAGGCTAATAATATTCGAATTGACTCAAGCCTAGCTACGGGTGCATAGGTTTCACCGAAATCCAAACCTTCGACTTGGGAGTATCCCTTGGCCACAAGTCGAGCTTTGTTCCTTGTCACCACACCATGCTCATCTTGCTTGTTGCGGAAGACCCATTTGGTTCCTACAACATTTTGATTAGGACGTGGAACTAAATGCCATACCTCATTCCTAGTGAAGTTGTTGAGCTCCTCTTGCATCGCCACTACCCAATCCGAATCTTGAAGTGCTTCCTCTATCCTGTGTGGCGCAATAGAGGAAACAAAAGAGTAATGCTCACAAAAATGTGCAACACGAGATCTAGTGGTTACCCCCTTATGAATGTCGCCGAGGATGGTGTCGACGGGGTGATCTCGTTGGATTGCTTGGTGGACTCTTGGGTGTGGCGGCCTTTGTTCTTCATCCTCCTTGTCTTGATCATTTACATCTCCCCCTTGATCATTGTCGTCATCTTGAGGTGGCTCATTTGCTTGATCTTCTACTTCATCAACTTGAGCTTCATCCTCATTTTGAGTTGGTGGAGATGTTTGAGTGGATGAGGATTGTTGATCTTGTGCATTTGGAGGCTCTCTGGATTCCTTAGGACACACATCCCCAATGGACATGTTCCTTAGCGCGATGCACGGAGCCTCTTCAATACCTATCTCATCAAGATCAACTTGCTCTACTTGAGAGCCGTTAATCTCATCAAACACAACGTCACAAGAAACTTCAACTTGTCCAGAGGACTTGTTAAAGACTCTATATGCCCTTGTGTTTAAATCATATCCTAGTAAAAAGCCTTCTACCGTCTTAGGAGCAAATTTAGATTTTCTACCTCTTTTAACAAGAATAAAGCATTTGCTACCAAAGACTCTAAAATATGAAATATTGGGCTTTTTACTGGTTAGGAGTTCATAAGATGTCTTCTTGAGGATTCGGTGTAGATATAGCCGGTTGATGGCGTGGCAGGCGGTGTTGACCGCCTCGGCCCAAAACCGATCCGAAGTCTTGTACTCATCAAGCATGGTTCTTGCCATGTCCAATAGAGTTCTATTCTTCCTCTCCACTACACCATTTTGTTGTGGGGTGTAGGGAGAAGAGAACTCATGCTTGATGCCCTCCTCCTCAAGGAAGCCTTCAATTTGTGAGTTCTTGAACTCCGTCCCGTTGTCGCTTCTAATTTTCTTGATCCTTAAGCCGAACTCGTTTTGAGCCTGTCTCAAGAATCCCTTTAAGGTCTCTTGGGTATGAGATTTTTCCTGCAAAAAGAACACCCAAGTGAAGCGAGAGTAATCATCCACAATAACTAGACAGTACTTACTCCCGCCGATGCTTATGTAAGCGATCGGGCCGAATAGGTCCATGTGTAGGAGCTCCAGTGGCCTGTCGGTCGTCATGATGTTCTTGTGTGGATGATGGGCACCAACTTGCTTTCCTGCTTGGCATGCGCTACATATCCTGTCTTTCTCAAAATGAACATTTGTTAATCCTAAAATGTGTTCTCCCTTTAGAAGCTTATGAAGATTCTTCATCCCAACATGGGCTAGTCGGCGGTGCTAGAGCCAACCCATGTTAGTCTTAGCAATTAAGCAAGTGTCGAGTTCAGCTCTATCAAAATCTACCAAGTATAGCTGACCCTCTAACACTCCCTTAAATGCTACTGAATCATCACTTCTTCTAAAGACAGTGACACCTATATCATTGAATAAACAGTTGTAGCCCATTTGACATAATTGAGATACGGAAAGCAAATTGTAATCTAATGAATCAACAAGAAAAACATTGGAAATGGAATGGTCAGGGGATATAGCTATTTTACCCAAACCTTTGACCAAACCTTGGTTTCCATCCCCGAATGTGATAGCTCGTTGGGGATCCTGGTTTTTCTCATAGGAGGAGAACATCTTCTTCTCCCCTGTCATGTGGTTTGTGTACCCGCTGTCGATAATCCAACTTGAGACCCCGGATGCATAAACCTACAAAACATGTTTAGTTCTTGACTTTAGGTACCCAAATGGTTTTGGGTCCTTTGGCATTAGATACAAGAACTTTGGGTACCCAAACACAAGTCTTTGACCCCTTGTGCTTGCCCCCAACATATTTGGCAACTACATTGCCGGATTTGTTAGTTAAAACATAAGATGCATCAAAGGTTTTTAATGAAATGTCATGTTCATTTGATGCATTAGGAGTTTTCTTCTTAGGCAACTTAGCACGGGTTGGTTGCCTAGAGCTAGATGTCTCACTCTTATACATGAAAGCATGGTTAGGGCCAGAGTGAGACTTTCTAGAATGAATTCTCCTAATTTTGCTCTCAGGGTAGCCGGCAGGGTATAAAATATAACCCTCGTTATCCTGAGGCATGGGAGCCTTGCCCTTAACAAAGTTGGACAATTTCTTAGGAGGGGCACTAAGTTTGACATTGCCTCCCTGTTGGAAGCCAATGCCATCCTTGATGCCAGGGCGTCTCCCACTATAGAACATACTTCTAGCAAATTTAAATTTCTCGTTTTCTAAGTTATGCTCGGCAATTTTAGCATCTAATTTTGCTATATGATCATTTTGTTGTTTAATTAAAGCCATGTGATCATGTATAGCATCAATGTTAACATTTCTACATCTAGTACAAATGGTAGTATGCTCAACGGTAGATGTAGAGGGTTTGCATGAATTAAGTTCAACAATCTTAGAACGCAATATATCATTTTTGTCTCTAAGATCGGAAATAGTTGCATTGCAAACATCAAAATTTTTAGCCCTAGCAATTAATTTCTCATTTTCAATCCTAAGGCTAGCAAGAGACATGTTTAATTCTTCAATCTTAGCAAGTAAATCATCATTATCATTTCTAAGATTGGGAATTGAAACATTACAAACATGAGAATCAACCTTAACATTTAAACTAGCATTTTCATTTCTAAGGTTGTCAATGGTCTCATGGCAAGTGCTTAGCTCACTAGATAATTTTTCACATTTTTCAACTTCTAGAGCATAAGCATTTTTAACCTTAACATGCTTTTTGTTTTCCTTGATTAGGAAGTTCTCTTGGGTGTCCAAGAGGTCATCCTTCTCATGGATGGCACAAATTAATTCATTTAACTTTTCTTTTTGTTGCATGTTTAGGTTGGCAAAGAGAGTGCGTAAGTTATCTTCCTCATCACTAGCATTGTCATCACTAGAGGACTCATATCTAGTGGAGGATTTAGATTTAACCTTCTTCTTTTTGCCGTCCTTTGCCATGAGGCACTTGTGGCCGACGTTGGGGAAGAGAAGGCCCTTGGTGACAGCGATGTTGGCGGCGTCCTCGTCGTCGGAGGAGTCGCTAGAGCTTTCGTCGGAGTCCCACTCCCGACAAACATGGGCATCGCCACCCTTCTTCTTGTAGTATCTCTTCTTCTCCTTTCTTCTCCCCTTCTTGTCGTCACCCCTGTCACTGTCACTAGATATAGGACATTTTGCAATAAAATGACTGGGCTTACCACATTTGTAACACACTTTCTTGGAGCGAGGTTTGTAGTCCTTCCCCCTCCTTTGTTTGAGGATTTGGCGGAAGCTCTTGATGACGAGCGCCATTTCCTCATTGTCGAGCTTGGAGGCGTCGATTGGTTGTCTACTTGGTGTAGACTCCTCCTCCTTCTCCTCCGTCGCCTTAAATGCGACCGGTTGTGCTTCGGATGTGGAGGGGCCGTCAAGCTCGTTGATCTTTCGTGAGCCCTTAATCATAAATCCAAAGCTCACAAAATTCCCGATTACTTCCTCGGGAGTCATTAGTGTATATCTAGGATTACCACGAATTAATTGTACTTGAGTGGGGTTAAGGAAAATAAGTGATCTTAAAATAACCTTAACCACCTCGTGGTCATCCCATTTCTTGCTCCCGAGGTTGCGCACTTGGTTCACCAAGGTTTTGAGCCGGTTGTACATGTCTTGTGGCTCCTCCCCTTGGCGAAGACGGAAGCGACCGAGCTCCCCCTCGATCGTTTCCCGCTTGGTGATCTTGGTGAGTTCATCACCCTCGTGCGCCGTCTTGAGCACGTCCCAAACTTCCTTGGCGCTTTTTAGTCCTTGTACCTTGTTGTACTCCTCCCTACTTAGAGAGGCGAGGAGTATGGTTGTGGCTTGGGAGTTGAAGTGCTCGATTTGGGCCACCTCGTCCTCATCATAATCCTCATCCCCTACGGATGGTACCTGTGCTCCAAACTCAACAACATTCCATATACTTTTGTGGAGTGAGGTTAGATGAAATTTCATTAAATCACTCCACCTAGCATAATATTCACCGTCAAAGGTTGGCGGTTTGCCTAATGGAACGGAAAGTAATGGAGTATGTCTAGAGGTACGAGGATAATGTAAGGGGATCTTACTAAACTTCTTGCGCTCATGGCGCTTAGAAGTTATGGAGGGCGCGTCGGAGCTGGAGGTAGAAGGCGATGAGGTGTCGGTCTCGTAGTAGACCACCTTCCTCATCTTCTTTATCTTGTCGCCACTCCGATGCGACTTGTGGGAGAAAGTCTTCTTCTCCTTCTTCTTTTCCTTCCTCTTCTCCTTGTTGCGGGACTCTCCCGATAGGGCTTTCTCGTTGCTTGTAGTGGGCTTTTCGCCGGTCTCCATCTCCTTCTTGGCGTGATCTCCCGACATCACTTCCAGCGGTTAGGCTCTAATGAAGCATCGGGCTCCGATACCAATTGAAAGTCGCCTAGAGGGGGGGGGTGAATAGGGCGAAACTGAAATTCTCAAAAATAATCACAACTACAAGCCGGGTTAGCGTTAGAAATATAATCGAGTCCGCGAGAGAGGGTGCAAAACAAATCGCAAGCAAATAAAGAGTGTGACACGCGAATTTGTTTTACCGAGGTTCGGTTCTCGCAAACCTACTCCCCGTTGAGGTGGTCACAAAGACTGGGTCTCTTTCAACCCTTTCCCTCTCTCAAACGGTCCCTCGGACCGAGTGAGCTTTCTCTTCTCAATCACTTGGAACACAAAGTTCCTACAAGGACCACCACAAGATTGGTGTCTCTTGCCTCAATTACAAGTGAGTTGATCGCAATGAAGAATTAAAGAAAGAAGAAAGTAATCCAAGCGCAAGAGCTCGAAAGAACACAAGCAAACCTCTCTCACTAATCACTAGGGCGTTGTGTGGAGTTTGGAGAGGATTTGATCACTTGGGTGTGTCTAGAATTGAATGCTAGAGCTCTTGTAAGTAGTTGAAGTGGGAAAACTTGGATGATTTGAATGTGGGGTGGTTGGGGGTATTTATAGCCCCAACCACCAAACTAGCCGTTTGGTGATGGCTGACTGTCGTATGGTGCACCGGACAGTCCGGTGCGCCAGCCACGTCACCAGGCCGTTGGGATTCGACCGTTGGAGCTTCTGACTTCTAGGCCCGCCTGGCTGTCCGGTGTACACCGGACAAGTACTGTAGATTGTCCGGTGCACCGACTCGCGCGTGCCTGACTTCTGCGCGCTTCTGGCGCGCATTAAAGGCGCCTGCAGGTGACCGTTGGCGCGAAGTAGCCGTTGCTCTGCTGGTTCACCGGACAGTCCGGTGTACACCGGACAGTCCGGTGAATTATAGCGGAGCAATTTCCTGAGGCTGGCGAGTTCCAGAGCCGCTCTTCCCTGGGGCACCGGACACTATCCGGTGTACACCGGACAGTCCGATGTACACCGGACAGTCCGATGTACACCGGACAGTCCGATGAATTATAGCGGAGCGCCTCTAGATTTTCCCGAAGGTGAGGAGTTCAGCGTGAAGTCCCCTGGTGCACCGGACAGTCCGGTGCGCCAGACCAGGACACACTTCGGTTATCCCTTTGCTCCTTTGTTGAACCCAATACTTGGTCTTTTTATTGGCTAAGTGTGAACCTTTAGCACCTGTATAACTTATACTAGAGCAAACTAGTTAGTCCAATTTATTTGTGTTGGGCAATTCAACCACCAAAATCATTTAGGAAATAGGTGTAAGCCTAATTCCCTTCATCCCTCTCATAGTGTCAATATGACTTTGTTTAATGGTTGATTTTCCGAAGATGTTATGGCTTGGCCGCCAGGGCCGATCCTCAGAATCTTCATCTCCACTTTCCACATCATAACTATCACTGTCATCAGAATCTTTAGACAAACCCTCCATTATCTCCTTAGTAATTTTTTCTATATTCGTTTTTGCCATAGACTCATAAAACCCAGCAATAAAGGGATCCACAACTTTCTTCTCTTCATACAACTTCTTCTCCTCAGTTATCTTCTTGTCCTCAGTCATCTCCTTAGATATGAAGCAAGCACGTCTTTAAATCGAAGCTCGAAAATCAAGCAAGAGCTGGTAAGCAAGAGTTAAAATTTGAGAAAATAACACAAACAACAGAAATGGCGTATCAAATGTTGCCGCTGTGGGTTCCTATTTATACGCCTAGCGCTTTGCAACTAGGCGGGCCCCGTTTGTCATTGACTTTCGCTATTCTAGCGAAGGGAAGGTGTTTTTTCGGACCTTCGGCTTAAGGCCTTCGTTCACGTCGCAGTCTGAATTCGTTGTTATAACAAATTAATACTGCGAGGGGCTACTATTGGGGGCCTTCATCTTTTGAAGGTCCTCAAAAACACAACTAACATGTTTTCCAAGTATAATACATTCACAGGGACCTTCGGCCTCGGAATGAAGGTGTACACGATATGAAAAGCGTGGTTTGGGAGAAGGATGAATCGGTTCCGAAGCTACGCGTGGAGAAGCTTCGACTTAGCGGTGAAAAATGAAACCGATTTAAAGAGGAAAAGGCTATCTAGTCCTCGATAGATTATCCTTAAGTCAATAGTAAATATCAAGGGCATGGATGTAATTTTACACAGACTGTGTCCTGTGCCTATAAATAGATGAACAGTAATACCGTACTGTTCACGCTGACTTGTATTCACTCGCGCGTCACTCTTGGACTCATACCTTCTGTCAAGCCAAAGGTACAAATGCAATTCATTGTTATTAATGTTTGTACATGATGAGATAATGAGAATATAAATAATCTGACAATTCAATATAATTTCTCATATTATTTTCCATGTTTCATATGCTTCTTTACTTTCATCATTATGTGTTATGATGATGAAGGTATGTCCTTCATAACCTTCATCTGAAGATCATTATATCCTTAGGGAGATAATGCTTCGAAGGACGAAGGTCTTTAACCATTAATATTTTGTGTTGCCTTGTTCTTAACTCATAGCATTTGAGAACAAGTCCCCAACAATTTGCTCTAAGTTTGTTCCTAGTTATGTAAGTGAGGTTAGAAGAGCCAACAAATCTCTCGGCTCTTGCGCGAGCCATTGTAATTATATCGAGTAGGGCGAGAGTCTTGCGAGACCACATCAATCGCGTTTGTGGTGTGGCCGCCACCGTGTACCGGAGGGAACGAGGTTTGTGGTGATTTGACGGGAAGCTCGATAGTGGAGACGGCGGGGAGAAACGAGAGGAGCCGGAAGCGGGGGCATCACTTGCATGTGGAGAAGGCTCACGACTCTCTACGAAGTTGCTCGATCGTGGTGTTTAGCCCTCGCGTGGGCTACCCTTTGTGTAGGGGCACCAACAAGAATTAGTCGGGACCTTGCATGGTTTCGGATATCTCGGTAAAAATATAGGCATCATCCACGAGAGTTTGCATCTCTATCTTTGTTCTTTAGATTTTGCATTTACTTTAAGTACTTAAGTTTCAATCTCTCTATTCTTAGTTTAGATTTCTTAGGACTGGAACATAGGTTGCATAACTCCTTTTGCGGTAGAGATAACAACACTTATATAAAACCTAGTTTGCACATTCTAGTTTACTTATTTGCATATATTTTGTTGTAGGGATTTATTTATGGCCTAAATTAGCGAGAATTTTAGAAGTCGTAATTCACCTCCTCTCTTAGGCGTCTGATGTTCCTTTCATATATCTTTCTAATCTTCTTACTAACATTGGTAAAAGTTAATTGCTAAAATTTAGTAGATACTCTGTTTGAATCCACAATTATGGCTCTATTTGAATGCACTAGAGCTAATAGTTAGTTGTTAATATTAATTAGAGACATCCAAACAACTCAATTAATAGTTTATCTCTTAGCTACTTTTAGTTGGATAAATCCAAACATCACAAGCTAATAGTCCAACTAAGAGTGAGTCCAAGAGACTATATATTCTCTCTAAATAATATGAATATAGTTTTTTGTCAAAAAAAAATTCAACAACTTATCTAAATAGTTATCTAGATATAACCAATTTTATCCTAGGTTTCTCGCTATCCATACATAGAAAACATAAATGGCTCTCTAGAGTGTAACCAAGATATAGAACAATTGTTGGAGATTGAAAAATATTACCCGCTCTCTAGAGTGTATTACCCGCTCTTGAGCAAAGTTGAGAAAAAGATTACCTTGACCTTTGTGGTCGGCTAAGGGAGGATTATGGTTGAAAAAGACCCGACCCTTTGTAGGCTACTCAACGAGGAGTAGGGCACAATTACGATGTGGTCGAACCCCAGGATAAATCAAGTATTCTTGTGTTCTTACTTGTTTGAGCACATAGTTCATCTTGTTGTAAGCAATGATTCAAACGTTGCTTTGCGTGTGTGGATTGTGTGGAGTTGCTCCACTCATATTCACTATTTCTATCCCTCTATTATCTCAGCAATTTGTTCGATCTAAGTCGCTCTCATCAATTTCGTTGTTAGATTCAAATTTAGTGTCAACTTTGCAGTTGAACCGGCTTGCAACGATCGAACTGGTTTTATTGCTTAATTTGAAGTTTTAGTTGAAAAATTTAAAGTGTAGCATATTCACCCCTTTAGGCTACATACAAGAAAAAACTAGTAGACAAAACGACCGCATACATCCTTCAATGGTATAAAGGATTTTTAAAAATAAAAAAATCATTTTAGTGAAGCTAAAACTGCTCTGTAAGCTAAATACTTTCGCAAACTCTACAACTTTAAAAAAGCTGTCCAACTCTAAAATTCATGAAGCTAAACTCGTTTTTGTAAAGTTGAGTTATAGTGAACATCCACTTAAACATAGTCTTTGTTCCTAAAATAGCTTATCATATACTTTCTTCGTTCCAAAATAAAATTTATTTTAAAATGGAGTGAGTATTGGATAAGTGGGACTGACCATTTGGATGGTGACCAGAACACAAGGAATGGTGGTAGAGTCCACCATTGACTTTGCTGCCATGCTAAGGATAAGTGGATAACATATGTCAACATCGAGGTTATGGCCCTTCGATCTTAAATCTTTGATGTCCTCTTTAACCGGATGGCTTGACATTTTTTTAACTGTAATCAAATATATAAAAATATGAGTATTTATAATATATAATTTATATCAATAGATAGATATGAGAAATATAAATATTGTTAATAGTACAAATTTGAGATCTTTAACTGATAAAAATATTATAAAAATATTTATTTTAGAAGATAGTGAATATGTCTTTCTAGCGTCAAATCAGACTAGTGGAGGGCTGCGCCGCATTGATGTGTTGTGAGTAAACCCGCTTTCACTCACGAATTATGGGACACGCACACTGCACACACAACCAGCCCTAGACGTGCCAAATCAGCAGAAAGGGGATCATCCCGGACTCCCAGTGGCCGGTGCTCCCCACGCGGCGCACCGAGCCAGACGCGATCATGCGACACGAAAAGATAGTCACTGTCTCACTGACGCGTCGGCCCCGGTTCAGGATTCGACTTTTGGTCCGCGCGTCCACAGCCAGACCGGTGACCGGACCGATCCAACGGAACCATCCACCCGGCCGCCCGGTCCCAAAGTTCTCTATAAAACCGCAGCCGAGGCCCCCTTCCTGCGCTGCAAGCCTGCAAGCCCCTTCTCCGCCTTCATTCCCCAAACACCAAAACCCGGCTCCGCGTCTCCGCCGAAGCGGGAGGCGGGCGGGGGCAGGCACCTGTCCGCGCTGCGTGAAATTACACTCCCCCTCCCTCTCTTTTCTCACTCCGATTCCCCACTCGCGATGGCCGCGCCTCGACCCCCGCCGCTGGGGGCCCTGGGAGGCGTTGTCGGTGGCAGCGGTGGCGCCGCCCCCGCCGCCGGGGCGCCCGCCGGAGTCAGCATGCGGATGTTCCACGGCGAGTCGTTCCTTGGCGAGATGGAGGTCTTCCCGATGAAGCGGGACGGCGAGGGGGGCCTCCCTTTCCCGACCAACGAGATCCGCGTCAGCCACTTCTCGCCGGCGAGCGAGAGGTGCCCGCCTCTCGCTATCCTGCAGACCATCGCGCCCTTCTCCGTACGGTGCAAGTTGCAGACCAAGCTTACGCCTCCCAACCCGGGCCTCCAGCGCTTGTATCTCACTTGTTTCAACGAGTTCAAGGTTTGTCCCCAATTTTTGTGAACAACCGCGAATATGTGGTTTCGTCTTCACATGCCTGTAGACTGTAGTTTCTATGCACATTTGAAATAGAAGGAACGCACGCATTTCAATTTGAGCTTCAACTCTTAGGAATTTCTATTCACTGTATTTGTAATTCGTCGAAGAAGTATCAGGAGTTGAAGCATTTGCACATTTCATTCTGGGTCCATCTTAGGTGTTTTGGCTTGATGCGAGTATGTCACTCCCATGTCCATTTCAAATTGAAGCGGAAAACGTAACTACTGAGGTGGACAGGTGGTACTTGTACATCGTGAAACAAGTTTCATAGACTGAAGCATCTTGCGTATTTCATTTTGGGCTTTCATGGGTTGTGACTTGTGAGTTCCATATAGTTAGATTCAGGGATTGTTTCTCTTAATACAACTTTACACAGAACATTAAGATTTGTATAACACTTCCTCTCATTTGGCTGTGTAGAGTGCTGTGGTAGTAGTTGGGGATGAGGAGCTGCACCTGGTGGCAATGCCGACCAAATCAGGGAAGGTGCCATGCTTTTGGTGCTGCTCAGCACGCTCGGGGCTCTATGCAGCGTCCGTTGGCATGCTCAACTTGCGCTGTCTTGCCATTGTGTTTGATCTTGATGAGACCCTTATTGTTGCTAACACAATGAAGTCCTTCGAGGATCGGATCGAGATGCTCTCCCGCAGAATGGATGTCGAAGATGATCCTATCAGAATAGCAGGGATGTCTGCAGAAATCAAACGATATATTGAGGACAAAGAGCTTCTCAAAGAATTCATTGACATGGATACAGTTACGGACAATGGCAAAATAGTTGGAACCCAGAAAGAGGAGGTTCAACCTATGTCTGGTGGTCAGGAGCGTGTTTTCCGTCCAGTTATCAGACTGCCTGACAGGAATGCAATTTTGACTCGCATCAATCCAGAGGTATGTTTCAAAACTAGTAGAGTGAATTCCATTTCATGGGCTGCAATAGAGGCTTGTCTACTTTGGGGATACAATTTATTGACTCTACTAAGCTTTTTGAGATTTAATACAATACTATTGGACTGAGGCACTCAGCATAAATTCTTCTATGTTTGGAAGGTGACAGAATTTTGGATATCTAGAGATTTAATTCTTTCATTCAACTTACTGTTCTCTGATTACTCTACCTTTTTCCTGTTTAGTATCATCTTACCATTTACATGATATATTATTTTCAGAATCGTGATACCAGTGTTTTTGTAAAGCTAAGACCTGCTTGGGAAGAATTGAGGAGTTACCTAACTGCAAAGGGACGAAAAAGATTTGAGGTTTATGTATGTACAATGGCTGAGAGAGATTATGCTCTTGAAATGTGGAGACTTCTTGATCCAGAAGGCAACTTAATAAGTCCACAACAGCTCTCAGAACGCGTAAATTGTGTAAAGTCAGGCAAGTGAACTTGTTTCAACTATTGTGCAATGATTCCTGTATCTGTTTTGTTTCATTTATCCTGACAAACTCTTCCAATTGTTCTTTTTTCCCCTTTCTTTCCTAATATTACAATGCCCTCCTTCTATTGGAACATATTGTCATTATGCATACACTTATGAGTAAGGCATTTAGCTCCAATTTATCTATGCAGTATCCTTTGTATTCCTAAATAACTTGTTCCTAGTGGAACTTCTAGAATCTATTTAGTAATATATAGGAGTTAATGAAATAGCGTACATTGTAGTTGGATGGAACAGTTCATTTTTAACCTTACTATCACGCTGATTTGATCTTCCTCCAGATTTTTTGTTTAACCATCTATTGCATGGCAGGTTCCAAAAAGTCCCTGCAGAATGTTTTCCGAGACAGAAGATGCCATCCAAAGATGGCCATGGTAATTGATGACCGACTTAATGTTTGGGATGATAAAGATCAACACAGAGTTCATGTCGTCCCTGCATATATTCCATACTATGCTCCACAAGCGGAGGTACTTATTATTTTATTACTCTGTATTTTGTGTTGAACATATACCCATTATGGAATGATATGTATTTCTATAAATTTTAGATGGCCAATGCTGTTCCAGTTCTATGTGTTGCAAGGAATGTTGCTTGCAATGTTCGTGGTGGGTTTTTCAGGTTGGTAAATGTGTGTTATGAAATTTTTGTATTTTAATTATATATTTCTTACTTCTTCAATACTGGGCCTGTTTTTCTTTTTCTTGCAGAGAGTTTGATGAGAATCTATTGAGGAAAGTGTTCGAACTATACTATGAAAATGGGTTATTGGATCTTCCATATGCTCCAGATGTTGGTGACTATTTAGTCTGCGAGGTATTAATATTCTAAATATGGTCTCCCTCAAGTAGTCAAGTTTATTTTTTCTGAAACTTAATGCTACCTTCCAATTTCTCTACAGGATACCAGTTTTGTACCAGGCAACAAAGATCAGGCTCCTATACCTGAGGGCATGAGGGGAACTGAAGTAGAGAAGAGATTAAATGGGCAGGTGAATTTTTATATCTTCGTGTTACTTGTATCTAACAAGAGTATGCAGACAAATAATGCCCTATTCCTTCGGAATATATTAGCCAGCACTGTTTAAATTACAACATATGGTTCATGCAGTCCGCTTTTAGCCATTTATAACTATATGCCTTTTTACTACATTGCTCTTTTTGAGAATGGATCTGCACCTGTATGAAGTTTAGAACCCCAAGCACTGTGTCTGTTCACTTGACTAATGGTTAACTTGTTATTAATCTCTTAATGTTTGAAATAAACTTCAAGAGAATGAGTGATCAATTATTTTCCTTGCCAGTCATATCGGTGGGAGCAAAGGGAAGGACAACAAATGCCATCTTCAACCCGTTCACCAGGTACCTCTCAATTTCATAAATTTGGTTAGCTCTTTTGGTTTCTCTTTCTGGTATTTCCTGTTACCTTTTATGTTTAGGCATCTCCAGATATATTTGTTTTGTCTATTAGCTCAAAAAGTTTCATTGATTGGATTCTCATGTTTACTTGCTAAGAGGATTTGACCTTTTTTTTTCTGTCATTTTCCTTTATCAAAGAAATGCTACTGTGTTATTCATGGCGAACTTTAATTTTGAACCATCTGCCACTAGAATATTTTTTTCTTGTCCTATGCTTGATAGAACATTGCACTTGGTTCGTATTTACTTAATATTATTAATGGTCTGTTTTCTTTTGTCACTTGACCATGCTTTGATCATATGAAGGAATTGTGCTGCTCTTTCATTTACCTCCATGACCCCATGATCTGTTATTCATTTTCTAAATCGGTACTAAGACTTTTATCCAAGGTTGTCTGGATCTCAGATTTTATTGTTATTATTTCACTAGCAAACATACCCATACTTTGCAACGGGACATTAAGCTTGTTGTGTGGTTACTTGGATGACTTGCGGCTTGGGGATTTATTTAGCTATATCACGTCATGCGTTTCAATTCGTCCGGGAATCGAACTCTGTACTATGCTTGGACCTGTGTTGCTCTAACTCATATAGGTACGATCCGTTTTGTCATAATGGCATTAGACTTTGCACCATGCCCAAACACTTAACTCAACTATGTTGCTCTAACTCATATAGGTACGATTCGTTTTGGCATAATGGCATTAGACTTTGCACCATGCCCAAACACTTAACTCATACGGGTATGGGAGAGAGTAGTTGATCATGGAAACATTTTGTATTACAATTCGTTTTAGAATTGGACCCCATATTGTGCGTGGACACACTACGCTAACTTGTACATGCATGGAGGAGACTGAGTCGATCTGATCCCCATCAGACAGTTGTGAGCAATGAACGATGAAGAAACATTTCACTCTTTAATATTAGGGATAGATATGTAATTATGAGATACCAGATTCTCCAATCTTGAATTGGTGGACCATATTGTCTTTCTCATTTGAGGTTAGTTATCATATGACCTTAATAATGCCATCCTGAATACATTCCTACCTAGGATTCTTATTCCTGACAACCTTGCATAGTTGCATATGCTGTATAAGAATCAGTACCTGCTTTTTTAAGTATCTAACTGGAATCTTCGGTCCAGATGACGAGGGAATGCCTATCCGAGGTACAGGAGGAGTTAGGAATATCCAGCCAAATGGGGGCTCGCTAGCAATAACCCCCTCGGTATATGTCACAGTGTTGCAAGAAATTGGGCGGCTGTGCGACTCCAAGGTATTCTGGCATGTTATTGTTTTAGCTTGTATTTGTTTTCCTATTTGGCCTTGAATTAATCCCAAACTCTCCTTAGTACAGGTGGAATTTAGATCTACTGTAAGCAGTGTCAGAAGTATGCTATTTTCTGTAGAGGTTAGTGTTTTGAAGACTTACCAATATTTATAATGTATATTCTTTTGTCAACAATTGTATCCATCTTGAATTGAAAGAGCTATGTTACCATACTGCCTGAGTGCACATTAACATCTTCATTCTAGAAGTTTTGTTTTGTGGTGATTAATAAAATATTTTACAGTTGACAAAAAACATGTAGCCTCAGTGTCTACAGCTGCTCTAAATGTAACAAGGCTTGATTCTTGAAAGCTGCTATGGGTTAAATTTATGTGGTGCTTAGTTATGCATTTTAGGTTTAGGGTAAAATGCACTCAATATCCTTTAACTTTTCCCAGATTTTCACCTAGGTACATAAACTCTCAAAGTGAGGATTACTGAGTGCATAATCCTTCTTGAGTGTGCTCGATATGTACCTGATTTTCTCTTGAGTGAATCGCCTAATAGGTTTAACGACCTATTGACCTAAATCCTCATTTTGAGAGCTTATGGCCTAGGTGAGAATCCATGATAAGTTTAAGGTCTTCAGGTGCATTTTACTCTTAGATTTATATAGTGATAGTACCAAATTTCCGCTTAATCATTTCACATTCACCTTATCTATTTTGTGTTCCAGGTTCTGTTTAATAATGAAAAAATTGGAATAGGCGTCGGAAAAACAAGAGATGAAGCTCAAGTTCAAGCTGCTGAGAAAGCTCTCCAAAATTTGGAGAGTGAGTATATATCCTCTACATCCTGTGTACACCAGGCTTTGCTATGTACTTTAAAAAGTTACTTGTAACAGATGTACCATAGTCACCAAGCATCCTGGAAGCCCTAAAATGCTTTCATGTAGTTTTATAGAAAATGTCCTTTTAAGTATCGGTAAATATATGAAAGTGGTCTGTAAATGCTTTACTGTCATTGTGTTTTATGGCTTTGACAGCCTACGATTTGTCATGCGATGAATCAGTTTTCATCTTGGCTTATCTATTGGGTTTTTGGATTTTATCAACTCATACTGTTTGTCAGACATAGGCACATAACATAAGCTGGTAATATCATGTCTGATTATGGGCATACAGATCACCTTGTCCACGGAAATGCAAAACCAAATATTACAACTGAGACCCATTGTACTGTGAAATTTCTGGTGGCAATTAGCATCAATGAGAATAGCAGCTGACTGAGAGTGCTTGATAACGCAGTATATTTGAAATTTCTGGGCGAGTAAGCTTGCTGGACTTTGGATGGAGCCAAGGAGCTGGGCAGCCTGGGTTTAGCTGGGTCTTTTAGGGTTGAGTTATTTTGACGCAATATAATATTCCTTTTATGCGAGTGTTTTGGCCCGACCTAGCTGGGTATTTCTCGTAACACTTTTTCTTTCTCTTTTCTTATTTAAATAGATGTGCAGTTCTCTCGCATGCTTGAGAAAAATATCCTTTTAGGGCTAGTTTGGAAACCCTATTTTTCCAAGGGTTTTTCGTTTTCCCAAGGGAAATTAGTTCATTTTCCCTTGGGAAATTGGAAATCCCATGGGAAAATAAGGGCTAGTTTGGGAACCTCAATTTCCCAAGGGATTTCTATTTTCCCATGGGAAAATGAACTAATTTCCCTTGGGAAAATATAAATCCCTTGGGAAATTGGGTTTCCCAAACTAGCCCTAAGAAATTTTATTTGAAAAGTTAAGTAACTTGAGAAAAATACGGCGGTCCACGTTTTCTGTTCAATTGGCCGTTATCCTGTTTAAACAGCGGTTTTGCTTGTTTAAATGATCGTTTAGCCTGAATAATGGCTTACCATTTACTGTTCAGGAAAACACTGCTTTTCTTAGATACAAAAGATAACTCTTTTACATCGAAACAACATTTGGTCATTCTTTACTGGGCATGTTTGGGAGTTTTCAGCCTTGCATTACTATCTGTGTACAAATTTGTAAATAATAATGAGCATACTGAACTTTGTGAACTCCTTTCCAGTTTTTTTGTTTTGTTTTGTTTGAGAACACTTGGCAGCTAGTTTTATGTGCTCTAATAGTTTAATGGATTGAATTGCAGACAGTTATTTGTCATCTGGTGCTCCAGTTGCTGGAGTTCCTAAGAAAGATTCAAGGAAGTCCCCTGGGAGGAGTGGTAATGGCTTTCTGGAGGATGCTACTTGTTCAGATAACGATATCTCTATGCGAGAACCTTCTGGAAGTGCATTGAAATTGGATCATTCAAATAATGTGGACACATTGTCGTCTATTATGAGTCTTATTAGAGAACATGTAGGAGACTATGTTGCTATTGCCATTATTTTTGTCCATAATAATCTTGATGCATTGTACCTTTTTTGAAATTTTGTTTCCTTCATTGAATGCTAATTTGCACCTAATATTGTAGTGCTTGGAGGACCAACATGTAGTATTTCGAGATGAAGTCCAGAATTCTAGCCCAGCCAGGAATGAAGAATATCATTTCCAGGTCAGTACTGTTCATGCTTACTTTTTTCTTAAACCTTATAGTTCTGGGCCTTGTGGCCACCTTATATGCATTAAGGTATAGTTCTAAACTTTGAAAACACGTATTTGAGCCTCACCTGTGACTGTTATTGGCTTTTGTCTCTATTGGTTATAAGCGTAAGAACAAATATAAGAGCAGCCAGGTTTTGCTAATTGAAAAACAGTTGTTTAGTTTTTCTTAAAAAAAAAACTGAAACAACCTTACCATTATTGGGAACAGGCTGGCTACCACCTGTTTTCTTGACTACTGACGGCTGTTCAGAATTTAATATTTGCAGTCAAATTTAACTTGCTGCCAGTTTTTAAGAAACTGATACAAGTTTGGATAGCTTGGCCCCAACACCTTTGGCTGGTTTGTTAATCAGCCCTATATTCTTTTTTTGAAGGTTGAACTAGCAGGATTGATTCTCGGGAGGGGCGTTGGTTCGGACAGAGAGGCCGCGAAGCTTCTGGTACTATATTTTCTAGTGTTTTCTTTTTTAAAATCTTGTATATCTGCATTCATCGCCACATCAAATAGTTTTTTTGCATAAATTTTATGCAGACGATATCACAGTTCAGAATTGCATTGGTAACCATTAGATACCTATGCATGTGTCTTCATTGCATTCGGTCTCATATATAGTCCTTGTTATATGTTTATGCAGGTGTCCATGTTGTATTCGGTCTTGTATATAGAGTTCTTGTTTTACACGATCTATAAAGTACTGTTTTGCACTGTTTGTAGAGTAGAGTTTGAAATAGGGAGTAAGATAAGGAGTACGATAGCGAGTCTGCTGGAGGTAGTCATATTGAATACAATGCAATTCATAACATGGTATATAGAGCCAATCTTTAGGGTTAGGGTTCTTCCCTTCCCTATATTATTTTCTCACGTGTCACATTTACACGTGTTACGGTCTCACGCAAAGACGCTCGACGCTTTCCTCTTGTGTGAGGTCGAGTTTTGCTCGTGCCCGTCGTCCTTGCGGTGCTCGAGTTACTGTTGCCGTAGACTGCTGCTATGGGTCCCATGTTTGACCGGTTTGCCTGGTGGTGTTTCAGTTCTACTGTGTCCGGTGTTTTTTAATTGCAGCAATTAACGTGGTTGGGTTCCACGCATGTGTATGCACATGCATGGTTTGCGCCTTTTGGGAGTTCCTGCTTGTCCTATTGCTCCTACATCACCTGTGATTTCAGAGAAGGCTACTGACGAGAAGGTGCTGCTTGCAGACTATGATGATCGAATGTCCCCTTATGAGTTATGACTCAGTTTAGTGCTTACAGGACTTGGTTGGATGAGGATGTCTGTGCCCGTGCTATTCTTGCCTCTAGCATGGAGGATCGTTTTGTTGCTAGAGAGATCCTACAATTGATGAGTTCTTCACTTAGATGTATACTATTTGACGTCAACTTGATACTCTTGGTCCCCAGTTGGCCAGTTGTCACCGCATACTTGTCAGGCTTGTTAGGGTCAAAAGGCCGGACTTGAGCTTCTACATACCTACAACTTCTTGACATGGCTGTGACAAATTTGAGCCCCTTCGTGCTCAGTTGGTCATCGTCATCCTTGTGTCTCTCTGATGGATGTTCTTGCTAGTGTCCGTAATGAGGAGACCCATTTGTGTGTTGTTGGCCTGTTGCAGTCTTTGTTGGTCTTGGCTACTCATTCTTCGTCTTCTTGATCGCCCGCTACTCCATTGACAATGTCATCTTCAGTTGCGCCTCCCTTTGCGCATGGGGAGCGTGGTGGCCTTCATTGTGCTTACTGTGATCATGACAGACATGTGGAAGCTTATTGTTTCACTAAGAAGGCTTTGGCTCGCCGTTCTTCACAGGGTAGTGGTGGTGCTGGTATTGTAGGATCTCAGGGGAGTTCGGCTACGACTACGGAGGCCCAATTGCTCATGCTGCTTCGTCGCCTTATGGCCTCTACCTATATGAGCCACTGCTCACTGGTTCTGTGACTCAGTCCTCTGCACCTACAGGTTCTGTTGTTGGTTCTCTGTCTTCCACTAAGGGACCATCTCCTTACACTTTAGGTACTTGTCTATGGATTCTAGACTCTGGTGCCTCCTTTCATATGTCTCCTCATTGCACCCGTCTTCTGTTTATGAATCCTTCATCTCGTTCTCTCAATGTTCATACCATTGATAGATCTCCCTTTTATGTTTTTGGTCATTATACCCTTGTGTCTGACTCTTTTCATGTTACTGATGTTCCTTTTGTTTCTAATCTGACCATGCAACTCTTGTCTGTTGGCTAAATTACTGATCATGATTGTCGTGTTATTCTTGATCTTGACTTTTGTTATGTATAGGATCGACACATGAGTTGTTTTGTTGGTACTGGCCCTTGTCGTGATTCTCAGCGCCTCTGGGAGCTTGATCGGCTTTGTCTTTCTTTCGCTACGTTTGTTGGTCTTGCTGGGTCTGTTTTGGCAGCGTTGACTTCTTTTGCTCAGTGGCATCATTGTATGGCCCATATTTGTGGTTACTGATTATCCAGTTTGATTAGTTGTTTTTAGGTTTGGTTTCAAGTTGTGAGTCTCTACATCAGTGTTAGGGTTGTCGGTTAGGAAAGCAGATACAACTTTCTTACCATTCTAGTGAGTCTGTTTCTCATTGTCCTTTTGATCTTGTTCACCCTGATATATGGGGTCCTGCTCCTTTTTTCTAAAGGGGCTATCAATACTATATTATTTTTACAGAAGATTTTTCTTGCCGCACATGGATATATTTCATGAAACATCGTAGTGAAACTTTATCCATTTATAAGACTTCCTCTGTTATGGTTCCCACTCATTTTTACACCTTTGTTTGTGTCTTTCGTGCTAACTTTGCAGGTGAGTATCATCTCTTCATCAGATATTTTCTGAGCAAGGGACTCTTGTGCAATTGTTATGTCCTAGCGCTCATGCTCAAATTGATGTGGCAGAGCGCAAGCGTCATCATCTTCTTGAGATTGCTTGTGCTCTTATGCTTGCCTTTTCTGTTCCTCCTCAATTTTGGGTTGAGGATGTTTTTATTGCCACTTACTTGACTAACATTCAACCTTCGTCAGCTCTTCTGGAAGGATTCCTTTTGAGCGTCTTTGTGGCAAGATGCTTGATTATCAAGACTTTCGTCTGTTTGGCCGTGTTTGCTATGTGTCGCTCCCACCTCGTGAGTGTACTTAGTTGATTGCTCAGTCGGTTGAGTGCGTTTTTCTTGGGTATAGTACTGAGCATAAGGGATAGATATTGTTGTTGGGATTCAGTTGCTTGTATGATGAGAATCTCTTGGGATGTTGTCTTTGATGAGATTCATCCTTTTTATCTTCGTCCTTCTTTTGATGCATCATCATCATCCTTGTTTGATCCTCTTTCTTTTCTGTTCTCTCTAGATTCTCCTGCTCCTACTGCCTCTGCCTCATGCTTAGAGCAACCCTTGACAGGGTCCTTCCCTATTTCAGTTGTGCCTTCTTCAGTGGTACCTCTATTGGTGTTTTCTTCAGAGTCTCCTTCCTTGGTTCTTAACTACATTAGGAAGCCTTCAATGACACATGTCTACACTCCTTAGGTTGTAGATTCTTTTGGTACGCTACCTTCCTGTGATGATTCATCTTCATCTGATGAGACTATCTCTTGTTGAGCTAGCTTCTTCTGCTAATTCTTCACTGTGGTCAATTCTTAGACGATGTCATCCCTTTCTTCTGCCACTTGGCTAGTACTCTCCTTCGGGTTTTACTGTAACCTTTCTTTCTTAGGCGACTTATTATCGTGATGCTATCCTTCGTTAGAAATGGTAGCGTGTGGACAATTGGGACTCCTATAAAACTCAATGTTCACCTTTGTGCCATGGGTGGTGAACCTTTTGAGGACCCTACTCGTTATTGTCACATTGTAGGGAGTCTTGTTTACCTTGGTGTCACTTGTCCCGTCATTTCGTATTTTGTACATATATTGTAAGTCAGTTTGTTTCCACTCCCACCCCACTATACTCACTTGCTTCATGTCCTACGATATCTTTGTGGTACTATATTTTGACGTCTATTCTTGTCATGCTCTAGCTCTTTACAACTTTAGGCTTATTGTGATGCTACTTGGGCTATTGATTCCTTTGATCGCCGATCTTTTCCTGCCTATTGTGTTTATGTTGGTGGTTCCCCATTACTTGGTTGTGTGCTATAACTCTTGTGACTATAGAGTTTCTCATTCGAGTGTAGCAGTTTCTCATTCGGGTGTAGAGATTGAGTTGCGTGCTATGGCTCTTGTGTTACTTGGTTACGATGTCTGCTTGATAATTTCTACGTCGACTCCTCTTTTGTCTGACTGTATAGGTGCTATTAGTATTGCTCCTTGCTCATGATCCGGTCAAGCATGATCTTACTAGGTGTTGATGCCTATTACACGCGTGCACAAGTTCAGGATGATATGATTGATATTTGGTATGTGTCTTTAGAGCTTCAGTTGGCTGATTTCTTCATGAAGGCGCAGACCTATAAACTTTGTGTTTGATCCACCTTGAGCTTGAGGGAGGTGTTCAATGCCTATGCATGTGTCATTGTATTCGATCTTATATAGAGTTCTTATTAGATGTCTATGCATGTGTCCTTGTTGTATTCGGTCTCATATACAAAGTTTTTGTTCTATACAGTATTTATCCTGTATTGGGTATATATTCAGGCCTAGTGTCCTCGTATTGAATATAATGCAATTCATAACAGTAGCCAACCAACAACTGTCTGGTTTAGAGGAGATTAGTACACATGTTTAGGTGAAAGTAGTCTTCTGTTACTGTATGTGAACCATTATCAAATGGAGAAACGAAGTTATATAGAAATGTGAACATATTGTGTAACTTTTTTTAGAATTGAAATTCATTTTCATTTAAATAGTTATGAATTTCAAATTGTTTCTATATTCTACATGCACTTCTGCAGGTAATTGATTACCCAAATCATTACTGACTGGAAAAGCAAAAATAAATCGAGTGGACTGTCTAACATGCTACATACATTATTCAAAAGAAGAATGTGCTATTTTGTTTTGGTAAAAACTCAGCATGGTACAGTTTTGTTGGAATTGAGACCTCAAATTTGATAGAGTCGTGACAAGTTCTCAGACTTACTTTCATGTTTCTATTGGGAGTTAGTTCTCTTTACATGTCGAAACAATTAGCCTTAAATTTTTCTCTGGACTAGGTCATTTCTTGGGTGCGCAAACCAAAACTAAAGATATGCAAAATGGGAACAAATTATGCATATGATTTACAATGAAAACTAACTATACCTGTAGAGCAGCAACGGGAAGATTACTTCCCACCGTGCTTGTATCTTTGGAAACAAATTACTGAAACATGGTTTGAACAGTAATCGTTTCAACTGAAAATTTAATCAAAATAAGAAACCTCATTTGAGTTGTTTGTTCTGGGTTTATGCCATGCCAGTCACTCCATCCGTCTCAAATTATAAGTCATTTGATTTTTTTTTTGCAGAGTCAAACCATCTCAAGTTTGACCAGATTTATATAATAAAATATTCATAAATTATATTTTTATAGAATACCTATTTGATGTCATAAATCTTTATAATTCTCTCTACAATTTTAGTCAAGCTTTATTTGACGTCATAAATCTTTGTAATTTTCTCTATAGTTTTGGTCAAACTTAAGATACTTACTTTCCAAGAAATTTGGAATGCCTTATAATTTGGAAAGGAAGGGAGTACCAGTCAATTTGGCTTCTTGACCTATAGTGGAATGTAGTCTTGCTGGATACCTGCCTTTAAAGGATGATGCATGCTATGTGTTTCTTTCCTTAAAAAAATATAATATTCATCTGTGTGTACCTAGGTGACAAATGTAATTTCTCTCAAATACATAAATAATTGTTAGCATAATTACATGGTGATTTGTCATTTTGCGAGTAATTGTTGCGGAAGGCTGATGTGTATCAAGCACTATATTTTACTTTCTTACTCATTCTTGTCCCAACTCTTTTGGTTTCAGGCTGCAGAAGAGGCACTGAAGACCTTGAAATCAACCACTGACCCACAAATTAAGAAGTATCTGAGACCTGTAAGGTAATAATTTGACTGTTCCCACTTATTTGCTTTTAGGATGTTTTCACTTTTCGGTTTATTTGTAACTTCTGTAGAGTACAGAATAGCTTGAATTTGTTTATTATTGTGGTGTATTTTGTATCCTTCCTAGAAAGTCATCTGTGGAATATTAAATGTTTGTCGTGTTGTCAGTCTTATGGTTTCCTTTTGTCCTGTCTTTTCCAGATGCAATGGCTGATTCCCTTCCACGTTCTGAGCTCCGCAACCAAATGAGCTTTAGCTCATTTCACCGTTACAGATGTCATTGATTTAGCAGAAGTGCATCACCCTTTCTGTGAGTATGGTTGGCATCTCACCTCGAGCACATGATGTGTGCCAAACACATGTCTTGTTCTGGAAATCCTGGCTTTGAAGGTGGTAACATAGTGAGCGGACATGGTGCTTTATGCATTCTTTTGACCATCATACAAGTATAGATGTTATGTCTTGTTTAGGATAGTGGCATAGTTGGCTGTAAACAAGCAGGAGAGTAGATGCGGATCTAAAATTCTTGTTTTGAAGGTTATGCTGACTCATTAACAGTTATGGATCGTTAAAAATTGAATGCCTGTACCAGTTGTCATGTTTACATGTCTGTTATAAAGTGCTAAATCCTTTACAAACTTATTTCAACTACAAATAAATTCAAGTGCTCGTATTTGTTGAGTTATACATTCACATCTATTCCTCTTTTGGAGTTACCTCCACGGATTTGACTTCACATGAAACTGAGGTTTGCCATATTGTACAGATGCAGTCTGCTTTCACAACAAGCGGATAATAAGTCGATGATTCTCACTTTATTAGTCACTGTTTCTAAATTGAACATACTTACAGTACTAGCTAGTTATCTCCTGAGTAAAATGCATCAGTAGTTATTGAATTTATCATGTTGTGTCACTTTGGTCATTAAACTCTTAAAATCAGAAAAATAGGTCCTTGAACTTAATCGGCTATTTAAAATTATTTTTATTTAAATTGGATGCCGACGTGACGTCCAATTAGACATTTGAGTCTCTGAAGTGACACTTAGATCTTTTGAACTTGCATTATGTGTCTCTTCAATCCTCTTCAATTTCCATGCAATTCCAAAGTTCGAGCGCGGTCAGATGCACGAGACGTGCCAAGTTTTTTTTTGGTCGTCCGTTTAAACCGCAGCACTGACTGCTAATAGAGCTCTTACTGTCAGCAGTAGCGGCGGAGTAGGGCGGGAGATTGAGCCGGCTCATCTGAGCTAGAGTTGGCTCGGTTCGGCTTGTTAAGCTAACGAGCCATAAAGTCAGTTTAGCTTGGCTCATTTAAGCAGAAAACATAATATATATGATAATTAATTTCTGCTTAATTTCAAACTAATTTAGCAATAGAAAATAGTAATTGTGCTCGTACTTTCATATACCACATCAATGTAACACCAAATTAATAATTCATACAATAGATGTTCATAAGTTTAACTCATGTTATATTCTTATATACCAATTTAACACATAGATATAGTCCATCAATCATAAGTGTTTATCAACTATTACGTAAATAATATGTAGAGTTTCGTTTTGCTGAAATGTGGTAGCTCGTTTAGCTTGCGAGCTGGTTCATTAACGAATCGAGCTAGGATATCAGCTCGTGAAAAAATTCAAACAAGTCGATGCAAGCTTAGCACGAACCAAACGAGCCAACTGGCCATCATCCTTTCGTCCAGCCCTACGGCGTAGATCATCCTCAACCACGGAACCACCTGCACCAAATTTTTTATGGAGTACTGAATTTTCATTGTGTTACTACCTGCCGATGCAGTACCCACCCGAAATATTATGGCATTGGTGAATAAGTGAAAGCAGATTTTTGCGAATAATTGAGCTATAACGGGATATGAAGTCGTATCCGATTCTACCGTTGGAAATACCGAACTCACCCATAGAAAATTTCATTGATATTCAAATATTGTGTATAAAATGTTTCTCGCAGTGTACGCTATATTTTTGGTGGATTGTAGAATTTTAGACTACTATATTTTAGAAGTTATTTTGGATGATGCTTGTCGACGTTTCGGACCCGCGAGGACCGTCAACTGACCAGTGAATTTGTTGCTGCGTGTCCCTGCCCAGATGGGTTGATGCAAGATGGAACACAAGAGGAAAATGAGACTTATGTTATCTCGCACCGGGGTGCTCGTAGTAGGGGTTACAAGCGTCGCGAGGGAGCGAGGGCGAGAGAGAGAGAGAGAGAGAGAGAGAGAGAGAGAGAGAGAGAGAGAGAGTCCCGGCGTGCGCCCGTCTCTGCCTGTCTCGTCTGCCCCGCCTAGACGTGTGCGTCCACGTATGTCCACCTGAACGTGTGTTAACGTGGACCTCCTCCTCTCTCGTCCCCTTTTTCCAGGAAGGCCCTGGACATCCCCTTTTATAGATACAAGGAGATGCCCAGCTGTACAATGGGGTGTAGCTATATGCTAACATGGCTGACGGAGAAGCGCCTTGAGCCCTGTACACGAGCTAACATGACCGTCGGAGAAGTGCCTTGAGCCCTGTAGAAGCACAACTGTCGGGCGGCATGGATTCTGCTGATGTTGTCTTGCTTCCGTAGGGAGCTGAGAGCCCTCTGTAAAGCCCAAAATTTGTATCAGGAAAAATAAATAAAAATAATTATTTTTAGTGTTTGAGAATTTATGGAACCTTGAGAGACTATCTAGCTTTCTTTTGGTTGTGCATATTCAGATAAGGAGAATATATATAATCCTTATATGAGTTAATTTATTGAATAAAATATTTATAAACATCTTCTAAAATATCTAAGCTAAGGTATCTATTAACAAAATAATAAATATTAAAGATTAGTTTCTTAATATACAATGTGTGGGCATAATTGGTGTATTTACAATCATTTGACATAGATATGGTAAAATAAATAAATAAAATTATGTATTTGCATTCGTACTGAGTTCTTTTGTTGTTCATTAAAATTTGAGCGCAAATCCAAAACCAAAATTTAACGAAGTTTGAAATTTAGGGAATAGAATGAAAGCATAAATAAATAAAAAGAGGAAGACACCATTATGCGCTTGGGCCGATTTCCTTACTCGCGGCCCATCTACTCCTTGCCCCATTCCACCACCGTGCGGCCCACATAACTCCCATGCTTCTCTCCCTCTGCGGCTGCCTGGTGGGCCCCACGGGATAGGTCCTCGCCGCACGGACTGTGTGCCCTGTGCCAGTGACTGATGGGACCCACGTCGTCAGCCAAGGTACCGCGCGCGCTCGAGATCTCCTTTCACTGTATCGTGGGCCCCACTCGTCAGACTTACCTCCCTTCTCTTAACAACCTCTGCTCAGCGCGCCGTGAACTCCGAGCTTCGTAACCATGGCATGATCCCCGCACGGACTCCGCTCTCGGGGGTGTATAATTAGCAGCTCTCGTGGCGTCCTGTATCGATCGACTCGGAGCTAGGCGAGCTCTAGCGAAGATTCCACATCGCGTACTCCATTGTCGTGCGGCTATATCACCGAAGACCCAGAGAGAAATCGTGGGAGGAGAGAAAACTCGGCGCCGTGATGGAGAGAGATAGTGATCCGCCGTGGTGGTCGTGCGTCCGGGCAAGCGCGTCGCCTAGCTCCAGTGGGGAGCGGAACCGTGGCCAGGCTCCCTCTCGGTGTTGTCCCGGTGGCCCTCGCAGCCTCGCTTGCGCGACCTGGGCGATAGGAAGAAGACGACGTGGGAGGAAGAAAAAAAAATCAGCCTGGGTCATGGTGCTGTGACCAACGGTGGGGATTTGCTGATGCCTGATGGGTGTCGCGCCCGTGTGGATGATCTGAGTCATTGGTCACGTGATGGGCGATCCAGATCGGTATGCACTTACCTCTCTGCGCCATCTAATCTAATCGGAATCGTATACTTCCAATCCAACGGTCCCTGTCGCGTACCCCTTCGCAGGTACATCTTACTAAAGATTCCCTGAACTTCCTAGGAACCAACCCGCCATCCTGTGCCATTATAAGACCCTTACCGTTTAGTCCTGGAATTTATGCAGAACCCCCCTGGGCTTTGTTAAAATTGTGTTCGCAGTCTAAAAGCCTGAGGAAATTCAGAATTTATTTTAGAAAATGATTTTTAATACAAAAACAATACTAGAAAATTGTAAAATTCATATTTAATTCATGTTAGCTCCAAATTGATTAATTTCAGTTGCAATAATTTTGTTTTAATATTATCTATCACCTAGTATCTCTGTTTAGCCATAAAACTTGAATTAAAATTGTTTATTTGGATTAATCTATTCTAAGCACTAAATAATTTCGGAAATTCATAACTTAATAACCGTAGCTCCGAATTTAGTGGTTCTTGTTTCTACGATCTTGTTACGCAGCGTAGAATATTATTATGCAGCTTGTTCTTATGTTTGGTGTGATGTTAATTTTGCCTATACCATGTTTGTTTGTATTGCTACGACTAGCGTGAGGTCACGAGTCAACTGAAGATCATCCTGGTACCTGGAATCTCAAGTCCTAGGCAAGTTGTGCCCTTGATCACTTCTTTTACCCACTCATGTTCTAATTAATCATAATGATCTGCATAGGTTAATTTTGATGGGACCTAATAGGTTACCCTAGTTTGACTATCTTTATACCTTGTTCACCACTGAACTTTTTGGGTAGTACTTGCTAGTGCTATATGTGGATTTGGATATAAGGATACACATTATTCATGATTATACTTTTGTTACCAGTTGTTATTTACTGTTCATGATAAGATCATTATGTTAATTGGAACATGGAGCGACCACCCGGGAAAACAGTGCTACCACAAGGGTTTATGAGCGCCCTTGGCTGATTAATTAGGAAAGCTAGTGGAAGACTACCTTACCCGAAAGGGCAAGGGCAGTAGGGGAGTGGTCAGTGTGGGGAGGTCCTTGGTTGATTTTGCTGCGATGGCGGTCAGGCGAGGGATCCCTGCATTGGAGCTTTCTATAAACTGTAGCGGGTTTTCTGAAGCTAGTGGAACTTTGTAAAGGCCTCGTAGTGTTACCCTGCCTCGCCTCCTCGGTAGAGGTGTATGGGAAGTCGTGATCCCTTGGTAGATGGGTAGCATGACTTGTGGGTAAAGATACGCAACCTCTGTAGAGTGTAAAACTGGTATACTAGCCGTGCTCACGGTCATGAGCAGCTCGGACCCTCACATGATTAATTTATGGAACTAAATTCAATTTGTCATATGCATTGCATCGCAGGTGATGTTATTACTTTTATTAATTGGGTTGGTATTTACTTATACTTAGTAACTGCTAATAAAATTTTGACCAACTTTAAAAGCAATGCTCAGCTCTAACCATCCTCTTTGGTAAGCCTTACACTTCACGTGATCTCCCACCTTTGGCGAGTTCATGCACATTATTCCCCACAACTTGTTGAGCGATGAACGTATGTGAGCTCACTCTTGCTGTCTCACACCCCCCCACAGGTCAAGAATAGGTACCGCAGGATGAGGCGCATGGAGGATGCTGCGATGTGTTCGTGAGAGGTCTAGGTCGTCGTCTCCCAGTCAACTTTGGGTTGCTGGACTGTTGTCTCCTTATAATGTAATTACTTATTTATTTTATATAGAACTCCTATTATATAGTAAAGATGTGACATTCGATCCTGTGCCATGATTGGTCATATGTGTGAGACTTGGTTCCAGCACACCTAGTGATTATGTTCGCGCCCGGGCTTTGGACCCCGAAAACACGGGTGTGACACCCTCGACGTCATGGATGCACGCGGGGAACCATCATTACCTGCTATCGGAGTAGTTTGATGTGACTCCGGTCTTATTCCTTCGTAGCAAAGGATGGCTAGCTAGAGGTAGGGTAATGATGTTTCCCCTGTAGCATAGTCGGTCCGAGGCTGAGGTCGGGCGAGGCAGAGACTTCTCCTGAGGCCGAGGCTGAGGTCGGGCGAGGATGTGACTCGTCCCGAGGCCGAAGCTGAGGCCGAGGCCTGGGGTCGGGCGATGTGGAGACCTTCTCCCGAGGCCAAGGCTGAGGCTGAGGCCCGGGGTCGGGCGAAGTGGAGACCTTCTCCCGAGGCATAGGCTGAGGCCTGAGGTCGGGTGAGGCGGAGCTCCCTGTTGCGCCCGAGGCCAAACTCGTGGGAGATCGTGACTCAGTTTTACCCTGGTGGTTGGCACAGTAGCCGGAGCGGGGCGAACAGTGCTGTTTTCCTGTCAAATCGGTCAGTAAAGGGGCGAAGTGACTACGGTCACTTCGACCTTGCCGACTGAGGCACGCGTGTCAGGATAAGGTGTCAGGCGATCCCCGCATTAAATGCGCATGCGATACGGTCGGTCAGTAGGGCGATCCGGCCGAGGTTGCTGCATGACAAAGTCTGCCCGAGCTGGGCTTCGGGTGAGCCGAGGGTGCGTCTGCTGACTGAGGGGACCCTCGGGCGAGGCGTGAATCCGTCCGGGACTACTATTCCCGTCCGAGGCTGGGCTCGGATGAGGTCGCGTCCCTTGGTAGACGTGGCCTTGACTTGAACCGTGCTTTATCAACCGTGTATGGTTTGTTCTGAAGATGTTTTTCGGCCGTGTTTAGGAGCATTGGGGGTACCCCTAATTACGGTGCCCGACAGTAGCCCCTGAGCCTCAAAGGGAGTGCGGGCACTCGCTTGGAGGTTCTGTCGGATTTTTGTGAAGGGACCGGCCCTTCTTGGTTATATTTTGTTCCGGTGGGTGAGCGCGAGCGCACCCGCCGGGTGTAGCCCCCGAGGCCTCGGAGGAGTGGTTTGACTCCTCTGAGGTCTTAATTCTTTTTGCGATGCCTCGGTCGGCCTGGTTGTTCCCTCATGCGGCCTGGCCGTGGCCCGGGTGCACGGTCAGGCTTCGAGTTTTCATGCTGGTTTGTTGACGTGGTCAACAGTTCGGCCGTAGCCTGGTGCGAGAGCAGCCCCCGAGCCTCTGCACGGAGCGAGAGGACGATTAAGGATCGTCTCGACTTTTATTGTACGCCCCTTCGTCGCCTTTCTGCAAGGAGGAGGGGGGAAAGCGCCATGTTACCCTCGGAGGGCACTGAACATGGTGTTTCCAGTGAGTTGCTAGCGGGTGATCCGAGTGGACGCCCGAGCCCCGTTCGATAAGGGTCGGCTAGTGGCCCAAGGCGCGCTCCAAAAGTACCTTCAGGTGATTTGCCGGACCCGGACCCATTCGATAGGGTCCGAGGGCTCGATGCCTCCCTCCGGTGGGATTCCGTTACAAATCGTTCCTGCTGGTCTCGGAAATGTCCTAGGGTACCTCGGGAGCGTAGCCCGAGCCTCGGCCATGTAACGGACGTACCCAGGGTCATCCCTTACTCTGCGTGCTCTGGGGCGGCTGTCGAACCCTTCCGAGGGGCCAGCCTTCGAACCCCTAATCAGTAATGGGCTCGGAGCCCGAGTGCTCTGGGGCGGTTGCCGAACCCCGGAGGGCGCAACCTTCGAACCCCTGATCAGTAGGAGGGCTCGGGGCCCGTTTCCTTCGCTGAGAAGGATCCTTTTTCAAAATACCTCCTTTCCCGGTCCCTGTGGCAAGAGAGAGAGAGAGAGAGGGAAAGAAAAAGGACATTAATTTAAATAAGGTGGCACACCTTTTTTGACGCGGTCATCATGACGGAGGCGAAACAGCGCCCGCTTCTCCTGCCGGAGGTGTCGCTTGCCCTGCCAAGGAGTTAATGCGACGGGACGGGCGATTCGTGGGGCGTCTGTTGCGCGTGCGTGAGCCGTTCGAGGAACAGAACATGGGTGCGTCGTCTTTACTCCGTGGGAGAGGGCTCCCCTGCTGTTTCAGGAGAGGGTGCGAGCCTGTAGGTGATTGGACCGTTGCTTCCGCACGTCTGTCACCGCAGTTACTGCCGGTCCGCTTTTGGCCATATCAACCGTCGCGCCTATCCCCTCAGCTGACTGACCCGTGATCGTTGCACTTAATTGGCACTGTTGGGTCACGCGCAGGGCTGCCTCGAGTCGCGGCACTGGTTCTGCAGTCGAGAAGACGCGACATTGGCGCGAGTGGCGGTGCAGTTTCCTTGCATGTAGTAACCGTTGCGCCGGTTACATGACATGCGGGCCCAGGCCTCCATGCTGGACCGCCGGATGCGACGAAGCCGAAAGGGTGCACAACCGTGGTGCGGTTGCATGCTTTCTGCGTGGCGGTCCGCCCTTTTGACCACTGGTTTCGACGAGGATGGGGGAATGCTTATAACCGCGGGGCGGTTACATGCTCCGTGTGTGGCGATTTGGCTTCTTCCGTTTCGGGTCAGCTCGCATGACGTGTGGGACCTAGCCCCCGCGTCGGAGGGTGAGAACCCTGGAGCGCGTCGGTGGAGATTTTGCCCGTGACGCTTGGGGGTGCGAGTGAGGAGATCAGCCTTTAAAAAGGGGTCGATCCCCCGTGCAGTAGCCATGCCTTCACACTCCTCGCATTCATCGTGCCCTTCCACCTTCCGAGCCCCTAGATGGGGTGCACCTGCGTTGCCTTCTTTTTGCTGCTATTTGAGGAGCGCGACCCCGTGGGGGTTGGCGCTCTTCAGTCACCGCTCGGCTTCAAGGATTTTCATCATGCAGCCCGGCTGCAGTCCCTCACCAATGGTCATCCGTAGGGATGATCACCAGCCTTGTGGTGGGGAAAAGCAAGTCGGGCTGCGGCCTCTGCCTCGCCCTCAGCTTCAAGGATGTTCATCATCCGGGCTGGGGAGAAGGGCGCACCGAGTTGGGGCCTGCCTCCGCGTGGGCCGGTGACCCGCTTCTTCCTCCAGTATTCGGGGGAGAAGGGCATCCTCCAGCTCTACGGAGGAGGCGTCCCCCAGCCATGCGGGGGAAGGCGAACTGCTGCTGCCTGGTCAGGGTGCAGCTGTCCGTCCTCCATTCGGGCGACGGTCGTGCCGTGCGCAGGTGGCTACTGTCGCCGGTGCTGAAGTGGTGGTCGCCATAGGTGAGGCTTCCTCTGCCGAAGCGGTTGTCTCTGCCGATGAGACCGTCAGTGCCACCTGCGCTCGGGACCTCCGGCTCTTTGGCTTTAATGGCTGGTTCTCGTCCCCCGTGTGGGGACGTGAACGAGGGCCTTTCAGCAGTAGCGTTTGACCTGAGGCCATCGCTGCTGCTGTCTAGCCACCCGAGGCGGAGGTCGTTGTCGCGCTGCTGGTGCAGTGGTCGTCGGCGAGCCACCTGGAGTTTGTTATCCCGCAGGCCTTCCGGTGTGGAGGTTGTTCATTCCTACGGGAATGGACCCGGAGTCCCGTTTGTAATGGTACCCTCTTGAGAGCGAGATGTAATAGCTTTAAGTACTAAGACATCTGCCGTAGGTCGGGACGACCACCGAGGCGCTGCCGACGTCTAAGTCTAGGTACCATTGTTACCCCAAGTACGTGTGTTTGTTCTTTGTCGCTGCTGAGGCCTGAACATTTGGGTATAAAGTCGTGCTTCTTTCCTCTTGTTTCGAGCATTAGGACTTGTTCGTCGGTAGCAGAATCACTTATCCGAGCGTAAGCTACCTTTTGCGGAAGGTGACGAGTGAGGTATCCGTATCCCGGAGGCGTAGGAGTCCCTTGGCTCGGTCGGCCTTGCCGCTCAAGGTCTCTCTCGCTCGTCATTAGGATTCCTCTATCGACACAGTCGAAAGGCACGAAAGTCGTTTTGGCGGAAAACTTTTTCGAGGAAAATTTTGATGCAGAGGGGGCTTCTCCCTCTCTAGACCCGGGGCGACCGCTCGGGCCGGGACCCTTGCGGAGGGTCTGGCCGTGGTCGTCGGGTCTGCCCGGTCTGCCCGAGCCATGGCCTCACAGCAGCGTGCCCGGGCCGAGGGTATGTTTTGCCCGCTCTGTGACTTTGTTTTTGTCTCCATTCTTCTCCTTGCGTCTGAAGAATGTTGTCCTGCTGTCTGCAGGGTTCGAGGCGGCTCTTAACGAGTTCGTCAAGAACTGCAAGGCGCTTGCCGAGGCGGTTGAGCAGAAGGAGGCCGAGCGCGTGGCCGTGTCCGACGCCATCTCGGCTTTCTGCCAGGCCTTCAGCCTCGACGGCGTCCCCTCGGGTAGCTCCCCAGAGTCATCTGTGGGCCTTGGGCAGCCATGTGCGCAACAGACTCCGCGGGGCGCTGCACCACGACGTTAGGCGGGCCTTCGCCGTACTCGCTTCCCACTACGACGTGGATCTGGAGCGGGTTAGCGAGGGTACTGCTTACCCGACGAAGAAGAGGCTGCCTTAGCCCAGGTGCAGAGGCTTGACGCGACTGTCGAGGGCCCAAGTGCGGCGCTGGCTTCCTCCTTTGAGGTGGAGATCCTTCCGCCCGTGTCGCCGTCCGAGCCGGGCCAGATTCTGTCGAGGGTGGAAACGACGCTGAGGGTGCCGCTCCTCCCCCTACAACTGTCTGAGCCTGTAAGAACAGTTTGCTTTGAAGTATGCGTGTTTTTTTTGCGGCCGCTGAGGCCTAAACATTTTAATCGTTGGATTATAAAGTTGCATTTTCTTTCCTCTCGTTTCGTGTGTTAGGACTTGTTCGGTAGCAGAATCGCTTATCCGAGCGTGTGTTACTTTTCGCGGAAGGTGATGAGTGAGGTATCCGTATCCCGGAGGCGTAGGAGTCCCTCGGCTCGGTCGGCCTTGCCGCTTACGTGTTCTCCCATCGTTTTTAGGATTCTATTATCGACGCAGTCGAAAAGGCACGAAATTCGTTTTGGCAGAAAAGTTTTCGAGCGTTAGGACTTGTTTGGTAGTAGAATCGCTTATCCGAGCGTGAGTTACTTTTCACGGAAGGTGATGAGTGAGGTATCCATATCCCGGAGGCGTAGGAGTCCCTCGGCTCGATCGGCCTTGCCGTTCAAGGTCTCTCTCGCTCGTCTTAGGATTCTGTTATCGACGCAGTCGAAAAGCGCGAAAGACGTTCTGGTAAAAGACTTTTCCGAGGAAAATTTTGACGCAGAGGGGGTTCCCCCCTTCTAGCCCCCGAGGGAGGGTCGGGCTTTGCCGAGGCAAGGCTGATCCTTCCTTGATGGTTAGACTTTATTTATGCATGTAAAGAAAGCGAGATACATGAACGACTTGCAACATTTTAAGGGTAAAAGCGACGTAGCTATTGGATGTTCCAAGCGTTGCTGTAGACCTCGCCTTGATCGTTGGCCAGCTTGTATGTCCCGGGCTTCAAAATCTTGGCGATGATGAAGGGCCCTTCCCAGGGAGGAGTAAGTTTGTGGCGCCCTCGGGCGTCTTGTCGCAGCCGAAGTACCAAGTCTCCCACTTGGAAGCCTCGGGGCCGAACCCTTCGGGCGTGGTAGCGTCGCAGAGACTGCTGATATCGCGCCGAGTGTAGTAAGGCCACGTCCCGAGCCTCTTCCAGCTGGTCCAATGAGTCTTCTCGGCTGGTCTGGTTGCTTTGGTCGTCGTAAGCCTTTGTCCTCGGGGAACCGTATTCTAAGTTCGTGGGTAGGATGGCCTCGACCCCATAGACTAGAAGGAACGGCGAGAAACAAACCCGTGGCCCGGCTCGGCGTCGTCCTCAGACTCCAAACCATCGAGGGTAGCTCCTTTATCCACCGCTTGCCGAACTTATTGAGGTCGTTGTAGATCCTCAGCTTTAGTCCCTACAAAATCATACCGTTGGCGCGCTCCACCTGCCCATTTGTCATTGGGTGAGCTACGGCGGCCCAGTCCACACAGATGTGGTGGTCTTCGCAGAAGTCCAGGAACTTTTTCCCAGTGAACTGTGTGCCATTGTCGGTGATGATGGAGTTTGGGACCCCAAAGCGATGGATGATATTTGTGAAGAACGCCACCGCCTGCTCGGACCCGATGCTGGTTAAGGGTCGGACCTCGATCCACTTGGAGAATTTGTCAATGGTGACCAGCAGGTGCTTGAAGCCCTCGGGTGCCTTCTGCAAGGGATCGACGAGGTCTAGACCCCATACGGCAAACGACCAAGTGATGGGTATTGTTTGCAGGGTCTGAGCGGGCAGGTGCGTCTGTCTCGCGTAGAATTGACACCCTCGACAGGAGCGTACAATCCTAGTGGCGTCGGCCACCATGGTCGGCCAGTAGAAACCTTGTCGGAAAGCGTTTCCCACGAGGGTCCGAGGTGCTGCATGGTGACCGCAAGCCACCGAGTGTATTTCTTGTAACAGCTCTTGTCCTTAGGCGACGGATATGCATCGTTGGAGAATGCCTGAGGGGCTGTGGTGGTACAACTCTTTTTCATCACCCAGTAAAACGAACGACTTGTCGCGCCGAGCCAGTCGCCGAGCTTCGGCCTTGTCGAGGGGCAGCTCTCCTCGGAGGAGATATTGCAGGTACGGGGTCTGCCAGTTTTGGGTTGGCGCAACCCCATTCCGCTCTCCCTTGATGCGCAAGGCCTCACCCTCGGCGGTCGAGGGTACCTCGGGCTGGGCCGAGGTCTCATCAGGTTCGGGCGCGTTGTCGAGTTACACGGATGGTTGATATATGTCCCTGGAGAAGACGTCCGGGGGAACCGTCGTTCGCCCCGACGCTATTTTAGCCAGCTCATCCGTGGTCTCGTTGTACCATCGAGCAACATGGTTGAGTTCCAGCCCGTGGAACTTATCTTCCAAGCGCCGAACTTCGTCGCAATAGGCCTCCATTTTTTGATCGTGGAAGTGGGAGTTCTTCATGACTTGGTCAATGACAAGCTGCGAGTCGCCCCAAGCGTCAAGGCGCCGAACCCCTAGCTCGACGGCGATGCGCAACCCATTAACCAAAGCCTCATACTCGGCCACGTTGTTTGACACCGGAAAATGGAGGCGCAGCACGTAGCACACATGTTTCCCGAGGGGTGAGATGAAGAGCAAGCCAGCACCTGCTCCTGTTTTCATTAGCGACCCGTCGAAGTACATGGTCCAAAGTTCGGCCTTGATTGGAGCTGTCGGCAACTGGGTGTCGACCCATTCAGCCAGGAAGTCCGCCAAGACTTGGGATTTTATGGCCTTCCGAGGGGCAAATGAAATTGTTTTGCCCATGAGTTCCACTGCCCATTTTGCTATCCTACCTGAGGCCTCTCGGCACTGGATGATCTCTCCCAGGGGGAAGGATGACACCACAGTCACCAGATGAGACTCGAAGTAGTGTCGTAACTTCCGCCGTGTCAGAATTACTGCGTATAGTAGCTTCTGGATTTGTGGGTCGCGGATCTTGGTCTCGGATAGCACCTCACTGTTGAAGTAGACCGGCCTCTGGACGAGCAGTGCATGCCCCTCTTCTCGTCTCTCGACTACGATCGCGGCGCTAACCACCTGAGTGGTTGCGGCTATGTAGATCAAGAGGGCTTCTCCCGCAGCGGGGGGCACCAAGATGGGCGCGTTAGTAAGGAGTGCCTTTAAGTTTCCGAGTGCTTCCTCGGCCTCGGGGGTCCAAGTGAAGTGCTTGGCCTTCCTTAAGAGGCAGTACAAGGGTAATCCTTTCTCGCCAAGGCGCGAGATGAAGCGGCTCAGAGCCGCAAGGCATCCCATGACCCTTTGTACTCCTTTTAAATCCTTGATGGGTCCCATGTTGGTGATGGCCGCGATTTTCTCCGGGTTGGCCTCGATGCCTCGCTCGGAGACGATGAACCCTAGGAGCATGCCTCGGGGGACTCTGAAGACACATTTTTCGGGATTGAGTTTTACGCCCTTTGTGCGCAGGCACCCAAAAGTCACTTCGAGGTTGGAGGCTTTCCTTGTCTTGACAACGATGTCATCGACGTAAGCCTCGACCGTTCTGCCGATGTGCTCTCCGAACACATGGTTCATGCACCTTTGGTAGGTTGCACCTGCATTCCTCAAGCCAAATGGCATAGTAATATAACAATACATGCCAAAGGGTGTGATGAAAGAAGTCGCGAGCTAGTCGGATTCTTTCATCTTGATTTGATGATAACCTGAACAGGCGTCAAGGAATGACAGGGTTTCGCACCCAGCAGTGGAATCCACAATTTGATCGATGCGAGGTAGAGGGTAGGGAACCTTTGGACATGCTTTGTTTAAACCAGTGTAGTCTACGCACATCCTCCATTTCCCACCTTTTTTCTTTACAAGCACAGGGTTAGCTAACCATTCGAGATTGAATACCTCTTTGATGAACCCTGCAGCCATCAGCTTGTGGACCTCCTCGCCTATGGCCCTGCGCTTCTCTTCATCAAATCGGCGCAGGTGCTGCTTCACGGGCCGGGCACCGGCTCGGATATCTAGCGAGTGCTTGGCGACATCCCTCGGTATGCCTGGCATGTCCGAGGGACTCCACGCAAAAATTTCGGCATTCGCGTGGAGAAAGTCGACGAGCACTGCTTCCTATTTGGGGTCGAGCTCGGAGCCGATCCTGACTTTCTTACCGGCGTCGTTGCTGGTGTCGAGAAAGACGGATTTAACCACCTCTGCTGGTTCGAAGTTGCCGGTGTGGCGCTTCGCATCAGGCGCCTCCTTGGAGAGGCAATCCAGGTCGGCGATGAGGGCCTCGGGCTCGGCGATGGCCTCAGCGTACTCCACGCATTCCCCGTCGCACTCATAAGCGTGGCGGTACATGGATCCGACAGTGATGGTTCCGTTGGGGCCTGATGAAAGGGAATTAGGCTTACACCTAGTCCCTAATTAATTTTGGTGGTTGAATTGCCCAACACAAATAATTGGACTAACTAGTTTGCCCAAGTGTATAGATTATACAGGTGTAAGAGGTTCACACTCAGCCAATAAAAAGATCAAGTTTTGGATTCAACAAAGGAGCAAAGAGGCAACCGAAGGCACCTCTGGTCTGGAGGCACCGGACTGTCCGGTGCACCAGAGGACTCCAACTTGAACTCGCCACCTTCGGGAATTTCTCAAGCCGCTCCGCTATAATTCACCGGACTGTCCGGTGTACACCGGACAGTGTCCGGTGCTCCAAGGAAGCGCGGCCTCCGCAACTCGCCAGCCTCGGGATCGCGCAGCAGCCGCTCCGCTATAATTCACCGGACATGTCCGGTGTGCACCGGACTGTCCGGTGTAACCACGGAGCAACGGCTATTTCGGCGCCAACGGCTACCTGCGGCGCATTTAATGCGCGCTCTGCGCGCGCAGAAGTCAGGCGCGCCCATACTGGCGCACCGGACAATGAACAGGAGATGTCCAGTGTGCACCGGACATCCAGGCGGGCCCAGAAGTCAGAAGCTCCAACGGTCAGAATCCAACGACATTGTTGACGTGGCGGGGGCACCGGACATGTCCGGTGTGCACCGGACTGTCCGGTGCGCCATCGAACAGACAGCCTCCCAACGGCCACTTTTGGTGGTTGGGGCTATAAATACCCCAACCACCCCCACATTCATTGTATCCAAGTTTCTCACTTCTCAACCACTTACAAGAGCTAGGCATTCAATTCTAAACACATACAAAGAGATCAAATCCTCTCCAATTCCACTCAAGGCTTTAGTGATTAGAGAGAGAGATTTGCCGTGTTCTTTTGAGCTCTTGCACTTGGATTGCTTCTTTTCTTTCTCACTTATTCTTGTGATCAAAACTCCATTGTAATCAAGGCAAGAGGCACCAATTTGTGTGGTGGCCCTTGCGGGGAAGTTTTGTTCCCGGCTTTGATTTGAGAAGAGAAGCTCACTCGGTCCGAGGGACCGTTTGAGAGAGGGAAGGGTTGAAAGAGACCCGGCCTTTGTGGCCTCCTCAACGGGGAGTAGGTTTGCGAGAACCGAACCTCGGTAAAACAAATCCGCGTGTCATACTCTTCATTTGCTTGCGATTTGTTTTGCGCCCTCTCTCGCGGACTCGTTTATATTTCTAACGCTAACCCGGCTTGTAGTTGTGTTTATATTTATAAATTTCAGTTTCGCCCTATTCACCCCCCTCTAGGCAACTATCAATTGGTATCGGAGCCTGGTGCTTCATTAGAGCCTAACCGCTCGAAGTGATGACGGGAGATCACACCAAGAGGGAGATGGAGACCGGCGACAAGCCCACTACAAGCCAAGGGAGCACTTCATCGGAAGAGTCCCACACCAAGAGGAAGGAGAAGAGGAAGGTCTCCTCCAAAGGGAAGGAGAAAAGATCTTCTTCACACCACGAAGAGAAGAAGAAGGACTCCTCCAAAGGGAAGGAGAAAATATCTTCTTCACATCACAAAGAGAAGAAGGAAAAGTCCTCTTCCCACAAGCCGCATCGGAGTGGGGACAAGAAGAAGAGGATGAGGAAGGTGGTCTACTACGAGACCGATTCTTCATCGACATCCACCTCCGGCTCCGACGCGGCGTCCGTAACGTCTAAGCGCCAAGAGCGCAAGAAGTTTAGTAATATCCCCTTACATTATCCCCGCACATCTAGACATACTCCATTACTTTCCGTTCCATTAGGCAAACCGCCAACTTTTGATGGCGAAGATTATGCTAGGTGGAGTGATTTAATGAAATTTCATCTAACCTCACTCCACAAAAGTATATGGAATGTTGTTGAGTTTGGAGCACAGGTACCCTCCGTAGGGGATGAGGATTATGATACGGACGAAGTGGCCCAAATTGAGCACTTCAACTCCCAAGCCACAACCATTCTCCTCGCCTCTCTAAGCAAGGAGGAGTACAACAAAGTGCAAGGGTTGAAGAATGCAAAGGAGATTTGGGACCTACTCAAGACCGCGCACGAGGGTGATGAACTCACTAAGATCACCAAGCAGGAAACGATCGAGGGGGAGCTCGGTCGCTTCCGTCTTCGCCAAGGAGAGGAGCCACAAGATATGTACAACCGGCTCAAAACCTTGGTGAACCAAGTGCGCAACCTTGGGAGCAAAAAGTGGGATGACCATGAGGTGGTTAAGGTTATTTTAAGAGCTCTTATTTTCCTTAACCCCACTCAAGTTCAATTAATTCGTGGTAATCCTAGATATCCACTAATGACCCCCGAGGAAGTTATCGGGAATTTTGTGAGCTTTGAATGTATGATCAAGGGCTCAAGGAAGATCAACGAGCTTGACGAACCCTCCACGTCCGAGGCGCAACCGGTGGCATTTAAGGCGACGGAGGAGAAGAAGGAGGAATCTACACCAAGTAGACAACCAATTGACGCCTCCAAGCTCGACAATGAGGAGATGGCTTTAATCATCAAAAGCTTTCGCCAAATCCTCAAGCAACGGAAGGGGAAAGACTACAAATCCCGTTCCAAGAAGGTTTGCTACAAGTGTGGTAAGCCCGGTCACTTTATCGCTAAATGTCCATTATCAAGTGACAGTGACAGGGACAACGACAAGAAGGGCAAGAGAAGAGAAAAGAAGAGGTACCACAAGAAGAGGGGCGGCGATGCCCACGTGTGCCACGAGTGGGACTCCGACGAGAGCTCCACCGAGTCCTCCTCCGACGAGGACGCCGCCAACATCGCCGTCACCAAGGGGCTTCTCTTCCCCAACGTCGGCCACAAGTGTCTTATGGCAAAGGACGGCAAAAAGAAGAAGGTTAAATCTAAATCCTCCACAAAATATGAATTCTCTAGTGATGATAATGCTAGTGATGAGGAGGATAACTTGCTTACCCTTTTTGCCAACCTTAACATGGAACAAAAAGAAAAATTAAATGAGCTAATTAGTGCCATCCATGAAAAGGATGATCTCTTGGACTCCCAAGAGGACTTCCTAATCAAGGAAAATAAGAAACATGTTAAGGTTAAAAATGCTTATGCTTTAGAAGTAGAAAAATGTAACAAATTATCTAGTGAGCTAAGCATATGCCATGACACTATTGACAACCTTAGAAATGAAAATGCTAGATTAATTGCTAAGGTTGATTCTCATGTTTGTGATGCCTCAATTCCCAATCTTAGAAATAATAATGATGATTTGCTTGCTAAGATTAAGGAATTGAATGATTATCTTGCTAGCCTTAGAGTAGAAAATGAAAATTTGATTGCTAAGGCTAAAGATTTTGATGTTTGCAATTCTATTATTTCCGACCTTAGAACTAAGAATGATATGTTACATGCTAAGGTTGTTGAATTAAAATCTTGCAAACCCTCTACATCTACTATTGAGCATGTGTCTATTTGTGATAGATGTAGAGATGTTGATATCAATGCTATTCATGATCACATGGTATTAATTAAGCAACAAAATGATCATATAGCAAAATTAGATGCTAAAATTGCCGAGCATAACTTAGAGAATGAAAAGTTTAAATTTGCTAGAAGTATGCTCTATAATGGGAGACGCCCTGGCATCAAGGATGGCATTGGCTTCCAAAGGGGAGACAATGTCAAACTTAATGCCCCTCCTAAGAACTTGTCTAACTTTGTTAAGGGCAAGGCTCCCATGCCTCAAGATAACGAGGGTTACATTTTATACCCTGCCGGTTATCCTGAGAGCAAAATTAGGAAAATTCATTCTAGGAAGTCTCACTCTGGCCCTAATCATGCTTTTATGTATAAGGGTGAGACATCTAGCTCTAGGCAACCAACCCGTGCCAAGTTGCCTAGTAAGAAGACTCCTAATGCATCAAATGATCATGCTATTTCATTTAAAACTTTTGATGCTTCTTATGTGCTTACTAGCAAATCCGGCAAGGTAGTTGCCAAATTTGTTGGGGGCAAACACAAGGGGTCAAAGACTTGTGTTTGGGTACCCAAAGTTCTTGTTTCTAATGCTAAAGGACCCAAAACCGTTTGGGTACCTAAAATCAAGAACTAAAATTGTTTTGTAGGTTTATGCATCCGGGGGCTCAAGTTGGATACTCGACAGCGGGTGCACAAACCACATGACGGGGGAGAAAAAGATGTTCTCCTCATATGAGAAAAACCAAGATCCCCAACGAGCTATCACATTCGGAGATGGAAATCAAGGTTTGGTCAAAGGATTGGGTAAAATTGCTATATCACCTGACCACACTATTTCCAATGTTTTTCTTGTGGATTCTTTAGATTACAATTTGCTTTCCGTATCCCAATTATGTCAAATGGGCTACAACTGTCTATTTACTGATATAGGTGTTACTGTCTTTAGAAGAAGTGATGATTCAATAGCATTTAAGGGAGTGTTAGAGGGTCAGCTATACTTGGTAGATTTTGATAGAGCTGAACTCGACACTTGCTTGGTTGCTAAGACTAACTTGGGTTGGCTCTGGCACCGCCGACTAGCCCATGTTGGAATGAAGAATCTTCACAAGCTTCTAAAGGGAGAACACATTTTATGACTAACCAATGTTCATTTTGAGAAAGACAGGATTTGTAGCGCATGCCAAGCCGGGAAGCAAGTTGGCACTCATCATCCACACAAGAACATCATGACTAGTGACAGGCCACTGGAGCTCCTACACATGGACCTATTCGGCCCGATCGCTTACATAAGCATCGGCGGGAGTAAGTACTGTCTAGTTATTGTGGATGATTATTCTCGCTTCACTTGGGTGTTCTTTTTGCAGGACAAATCTCATACCCAAGAGACCTTAAAGGGATTCTTGAGACGGGCTCAAAATGAGTTCGGCTTAAGGATCAAGAAAATTAGAAGCGACAATGGGACGGAGTTCAAGAACTCTCAAATTGAAGGCTTCCTTGAGGAGGAGGGCATCAAGCATGAGTTCTCTTCTCCCTACACTCCACAACAAAATGGTGTAGTGGAGAGGAAGAATCGAACTCTATTGGACATGGCAAGAACCATGCTTGATGAGTACAAGACACCGGATCGGTTTTGGGCCGAAGCGGTCAACACCGCTTGCTACGCCATCAACCGGTTATATCTTCACCGAATCCTCAAGAAGACATCCTATGAACTCCTAACCGGTAAAAAGCCAAATATTTCATATTTTAGAGTTTTTGGTAGCAAATGTTTTATACTTGTTAAAAGAGGTAGAAAATCTAAATTTGCTCCTAAAACTGTAGAAGGCTTTTTACTAGGATATGACTCAAACACAAGGGCATATAGAGTCTTTAACAAGTCCTCAGGACTTGTTGAAGTTTCTTGTGACGTTGTGTTTGATGAGACTAACGGCTCTCAAGTAGAGCAAGTTGATCTTGATGAGATAGGTGAAGAACAGGCTCCATGCATAGCGCTAAGGAACATGTCCATTGGGGATGTGTGTCCTAAGGAATCCGAAGAGCCTCCACATGCACAAGATCAACCATCCTCCTCCATACAAGCATCTCCACCAACTCAAATTGAGGATGAGGCTCAAGATGTTGAACAAGAAGATCAAGAAGTTGAGCCACCTCAAAATGACAGCAACAATCAAGGGGGAGATGCAAATGATGAAGACAAGGAGGATGAACAACCAAGGCTGCCACACCCAAGAGTCCACCAAGCAATACAACGAGATCACCCCGTCGACACCATCCTCGGCGACATTCATAAGGGGGTAACTACTCGATCTCGTGTTGCACATTTTTGTGAACATTACTCTTTTGTTTCCTCTATTGAGCCACACAAGGTAGAGGAAGCACTTCAAGATTCGGATTGGGTGATGGCGATGCAAGAGGAGCTCAACAATTTCACAAGGAATGAGGTATGGCATTTAGTTCCACGTCCTAATCAAAATGTTGTAGGAACCAAGTGGGTCTTCCGCAACAAGCAAGACGAGCATGGTGTGGTGACAAGGAACAAAGCTCGACTCGTGGCCAAGGGGTATTCACAAGTCGAAGGTTTGGATTTTGGTGAAACCTATGCACCCGTAGCTAGGCTTGAGTCAATTCGCATATTATTGGCCTATGCTACTTACCATGGATTCAAGCTTTATCAAATGGACGTGAAGAGTGCCTTCCTCAATGGACCAATCAAGGAGGAGGTCTATGTTGAGCAACCTCCCGGCTTTGAAGACAGTGAGTACCCTAACCATGTTTATAGGCTCTCTAAGGCACTTTATGGGCTCAAGCAAGCCCCAAGAGCATGGTATGAATGCCTTAGAGATTTCCTTATTGCAAATGGCTTCAAAGTCGGCAAAGCCGATCCTACTTTATTCACCAAAACACTTGATAATGATTTGTTTGTATGCCAAATTTATGTTGATGATATTATATTTGGGTCTACTAACAAATCTACATGTGAAGAATTTAGTAGGATCATGACACAGAAATTCGAGATGTCTATGATGGGGGAGTTGATGTATTTTCTAGGATTTCAAGTCAAACAACTCCAAGAGGGCACATTCATTTGCCAAACAAAGTATACTCAAGACATTCTAAGCAAGTTTGGAATGAAGGATGCCAAGCCCATCAAGACTCCCATGGGAACAAATGGGCATCTCGACCTCGACACGGGAGGTAAGTCCGTGGATCAAAAGGTATACCGGTCGATGATTGGTTCATTGCTTTATTTATGTGCATCTCGACCGGATATTATGTTTTCCGTATGCATGTGTGCAAGATTCCAAGCCGACCCTAAGGAAGCTCACCTTACGGCCGTGAAACGAATCTTGAGATATTTGGCTTATACTCCTAAGTTTGGGCTTTGGTATCCTAGGGGATCCACATTTGATTTGATTGGTTATTCGGATGCCGATTGGGCGGGGTGTAAAATCAATAGGAAGAGCACATCGGGGACTTGCCAGTTCTTGGGAAGATCCTTGGTGTCTTGGGCTTCAAAGAAGCAAAATTCGGTTGCTCTTTCCACCGCCGAAGCCGAGTACATTGCCGCAGGCCATTGTTGCGCGCAATTGCTTTGGATGAGGCAAACCCTGCGGGACTACGGTTACAAATTAACCAAAGTCCCTTTGCTATGTGATAATGAGAGTGCAATCAAGATGGCGGATAATCCCGTCGAGCATAGCCGCACTAAACACATAGCCATTCGGTATCATTTTCTTAGGGATCACCAACAAAAGGGAGATATCGAGATTTCTTACATTAATACTAAAGATCAATTAGCCGATATCTTTACCAAGCCTCTTGATGAACAATCTTTTAACAAACTTAGGCATGAGCTCAATATTCTTGATTCTAGGAACTTCTTTTGTTAAAATTGCACACATAGCTCATTTATATACCTTTAATCATACCCCTTCATATGCTATGACTAATGGGTCTTCAAGTCTATTTCAAACCAAGTCATAGGTGTATTGAAAGGGAATTGGAGTCTTCGGCGAAGACAAAGGCTTCCACTACGTAACTCATCCTTCGCCGTCACTTCAAGCAACTCTCCATTCTTGGGGGAGAAAGCATAAGCACCAAGCAAAAGGACTCCATCTTTGGTATAATCTTCACTCATTTGTTTTGACCAAAGAGGGAGAATGTAACTCGAGGGCTCTAATGATTCCGTTTTTGGCGATTCATGCCAAAGGGGGAGAAAGTATGAGCCCAAAGCAAAAGGGCCGCACCACCACCTAATTTTAAAATTGGAGATTTTCAATTGGTATCCTATTGTGTTCAAAAGGGGGGGGGAGAAAGTAGTATTTCAAAAATGATATATCAAAACCCTCTTGAACACTAAGAGGAGGATCTCATTTAGGGGGAGTTTTTGTTAAGTCAAAGGAAAAGCATTTGAAACAGGGGGAGAAAATTTCAAATCTTGAGAATGCTTTGCAAAATCGTATTCATTTACCTTTGACTATTTGCAAAAAGTCTTTGAAAAGGATTTACAAAAGAGTTTGCAAAAACAAAACATGTGGTGCAAGCGTGGTCCAAAATGCTAAATAAAAAAAAACGATCCATGCATATCTTGTAAGTATTTATATTGGCTCAATTCCAAGCAACCTTTGCACTTACATTATGCAAACTAGTTCAATTATGCACTTCTATTCTTGCTTTGGTTTGTGTTGGCATCAATCACCAAAAGGGGGAGATTGAAAGGGAATTAGGCTTACACCTAGTCCCTAATTAATTTTGGTGGTTGAATTGCCCAACACAAATAATTGGACTAACTAGTTTGCCCAAGTGTATAGATTATACAGGTGTAAGAGGTTCACACTCAGCCAATAAAAAGATCAAGTTTTGGATTCAACAAAGGAGCAAAGAGGCAACCGAAGGCACCTCTGGTCTGGAGGCACCGGACTGTCCGGTGTACACCGGACAGTGTCCGGTGCGCCACCGGACAGTGTCCGGTGCACCAGAGGACTCCAACTTGAACTCGCCACCTTCGGGAATTTCTCAAGCCGCTCCGCTATAATTCACCGGACTGTCCGGTGTACACCGGACAGTGTCCGGTGCTCCAAGGAAGCGCGGCCTCTGCAACTCGCCAGCCTCGGGATCACGCAGCAGCCGCTCCGCTATAATTCACCGGACATGTCCGGTGTGCACCGGACTGTCCGGTGTAACCACGGAGCAACGGCTATTTCGGCGCCAACGGCTACCTGCGGCGCATTTAATGCGCGCTCTGCGCGCGCAGAAGTCAGGCGCGCCCATACTGGCGCACTGGACAATGAACAGGAGATGTCCGGTGTGCACCGGACATCCAGGCGGGCCCAGAAGTCAGAAGCTCCAACGATCAGAATCCAACGGCATTGTTGACGTGGCAGGGGCACCGGACATGTCCGGTGTGCACCGGACTGTCCGGTGTGCCATCGAACAGACAGCCTCCCAACGGCCACTTTTGGTGGTTGGGGCTATAAATACCCCAACCACCCCCACATTCATTGTATCCAAGTTTCTCACTTCTCAACCACTTACAAGAGCTAGGCATTCAATTCTAAACACATACAAAGAGATCAAATCCTCTCCAATTCCACTCAAGGCTTTAGTGATTAGAGAGAGAGATTTGCCGTGTTCTTTTGAGCTCTTGCGCTTGGATTGCTTCTTTTCTTTCTCACTTATTCTTGTGATCAAAACTCCATTGTAATCAAGGCAAGAGGCACCAATTGTGTGGTGGCCCTTGCGGGGAAGTTTTGTTCCCGGCTTTGATTTGAGAAGAGAAGCTCACTCGGTCTGAGGGACCGTTTGAGAGAGGGAAGGGTTGAAAGAGACCCGGCCTTTGTGGCCTCCTCAACGGGGAGTAGGTTTGCGAGAACCGAACCTCGGTAAAACAAATCCGCGTGTCACACTCTTCATTTGCTTGCGATTTGTTTTGCGCCCTCTCTCGCGGACTCGTTTATATTTCTAACGCTAACCCGGCTTGTAGTTGTGTTTATATTTATAAATTTCAGTTTCGCCCTATTAACCCCCCCTCTAGGCGACTATCACCTGACATCTTGAGCTTGAGGTACGTGTAGTTGGGGACGACCATGAACTTGGCGTAGCACCGTCTTCCCAACACCGCGTGATAGGTTCCTCGGAACCCAACCACCTCGAATGTGAGGGTTTCCCTATGGAAGTTGGAGGGAGTTCCGAAGCAGACAGGCAAATCAAGTTGCCCAAGGGGCAGGACGCGCTTACCGGGGACGATCCCGTGAAAGGGTGCTGCACCGGCCCAGATCATGGACAGATCTATCCCCAAGAGCCCTAGGGTCTCGGCGTAGATGATGTTGAGGCTGCTGCCTCCGTCCACGAGGACCTTGGTGAGCCTAGCGTTGCCGATGACGGGGTCGACGACGAGCGGGTAGCTTCCTGGGCTCGGCACATAGTCGGGGTGGTCGCCTTGGTCGAAGATGATGGGCTTGTCAGACTAGTCTAGGTAGACCGGCGCTGCTACCTTCACCGAGCAAACCTCGCAGCGCTCCTGCTTGCGGTGCCGAGCCGAGGCGTTCGCCACTTGTCCGCCGTAGATCATGAAGCAGTTGCGGACCTCCGGGAACTCTTCATCCTTGTCGCCCCCCTTCTTGTTGTTGCCTTGGTCCTTGCCACCTTCTGCCGAGTGTTGGAGACTTGTTCTCAAATGCTATGAATTAAGAACAAGGCAGCATAAAATGTTAAATGTTAACGTCCTTCGTCCATGAAGCATTATTCCCTTGAGGATAATGAACCTTGGACGAAGGTTAATGAGAATATGATTACGAAGGTTAAGTCTTCGTAATCAAATTTTAATAGATTGTACAAGATAATATAAAATAAAGGGAATCAAAGGTAAATGAATCATAAACGAATCATATTATAATATATTAAATCATTGAATACAGCTTTACCTTTGCCTTGACAAAGATTGGTTCCCGAATGATGCGATTACAATTACCGGAATCCGTGAACAGTAAAGGAATACTGTTCACTATTTATAGACACAGGACACAGCCTGTGAAGAATTACAATTATGCCCCTCATAAAAGTTTACAACATTGACTCAAACCTTTATGGACTAAAAGGTCATTCTATCTTTAAGTCGGTTTGTAATACCGAAGCTTCATGAAGAGGAACCTTCGGCCAACTCATACAAACAGCTTCAGCTGAAAACCGCTTATTCCTACAAGACCTTCGGCGACGAAGCATAGTCCCAACAGTAGCCCCTTTCGCGGTGCTAGATCGTTTTTCATAACGAGCTTGATCCGTGAAAAAAGTCTCTTAAGCTTCGGGGAGCCGAAGGTCCGAAAAACACCTTCCCCGAGCTCGTTGTCGAGAAACGATTCAGTTTCCCAGCGCGTATCGGTCCCACCTTGCAGAGTTACTGTTTGTCTCTGCGGTCCACCACGCAGCGAGTGCAAGCGGGTGTCCGCCTGGTGTAAAAATCCTGGCGGTTCGCCTTCTTACCTGCAGTACTATATAAACAGACGAGTAGGTGTGAAGTTACCACAGCATTCATTGCTATTTGCACTGTTTTGCTGCCAAAATTTTTAACCATCGCTGAAGCTTGACTCTCGGAATCGAACGAAGCTCCAACTTGAAGCCTGCTTCGTCAGAAGGAAAAACTTCGGAAGAAAAAAGTATTTAATTTCCACAAACTCAGAATTAAATGGCCAGAGTGCGATCCACCACTAGGGTTGAGCGTGAGGGGGGCGAAGTTGAAGGTTCGGAGACTGTTCCCATCTCCGAAGCGATGCAAAGGTCTGGACTGGTAACTTCGGAAAAGATCCCCAGTGATGATGCAGAACAGGCAGAACAAGCAATTGCCGAAGCAGAAGAAGAAGATATTGAGGAAACTGATCCCGAAGACGATTATCGTATTGCCATGCCAAGCAAGCCCAGCCACTTGGACTTCGGAAAGTCTACTGTTTTGAAGGCTGATCTCTCCAAAATGGTAAAGTTGGGCTTTTTCAATGAGAATCAGAAGAAGCTATTACGCTTCGGGGGAGAAGAGACTACCCCAAAGCCGGAGAAGGATGAAATTGTCATTTTCAAGAGCTTTCTAAAGGCTAGATTAAGATTCCCCCTACATGAGATTATTGCAGAGGTGCTGAAGAGGTTTGGTATCTACTTTCATCAGTTAACTCCTAACGCTATCGTTAGGCTTAGCGTTTATATCTGGGCCCTCCGAAGCCAAGCGGTGGAGCCGTTTGCAGACAACTTTTGTCGAGTTCACGAACTGCACTATCAGACGAAGGCTAGAAAAGATGGATTGCATGACAATTTTGGTTGCTATAATTTTGCTTATCGGAAAACCACAAAGTTTCCTGTAATCAGCTACCGGAGCAAATGGGCAGCAGGCTGGAAGTTGGAGTGGTTCTATGTCAAGGTTGATGACGACAAGGAGAAGCTTGTGCAAAGTCCACTCGAACTAATCTTCGGAGAAACCCGACCTCGCTGCAACATGACACCAGAAGGTCCAACACAACAGGCATTGAATGAATTCAGAATTATTGCAGAGCATATCAGTACAAGAGACCTGGTTCAGGAGTTTTTGGCTTTCAAGGTTTTTCCTAGTTTAAAAGAATGGGAAATGCCGAAGCTAAAGGAGGAGAAGAAAGAAGGTGAACTTGTGCGTTTACCTTACTATTTCAAGTTTAAGAAATACTTTAAAACACCTTGCCAAGAGTGGCTGGATACAATTGAAGTAATGTGCAATGAAATACTTGGCAATTACTCCAAAAAAGAAGATCAATTGATGACTGCGGCCTTCGGCACCCGTCCGAAGCGAAGACTGAATCGAGTGCTGGACGCCCTGGGTTTTGAATACCCTGACTATGAAAATCTGAACAAAGGTGTCGAGGGCCAGAAAAGGAAAAGGACAACTGAAGCCTTAAATGAAGATGAGAAAGAACCATCAAAGAAGAGAATTCCGAAGAAGAGGAAAGCGTCTTCTCCGAAGCAAAAAATATCTGATGAAGAAGAAACCCCCGCATCACCCTCTGCCACTGACGTGGAGGAAATTTTGAAGGTAATGACTGAATCCCTGCCTGCGAAGCTAAGTCCATTGGGGCCTCAACTGACAAAGTTTTTTCAGAAGGAAAAGGAGCCCGAAAAAAACGAAGAAAACGACTAAAGCAAAGAGACAAAGAATTATCACTGTGACAGAGGTCATTGACAAGACACCACCAAGAGCTTCGGCTCAGAAGACACCAGCGGCTGAGGAAAGAACAGATATTGAAATCACACCTTCGGAGGTCGCGGCTGCCGAAGCTGCCTCAATTGAAGATGTGAACCTGGAAAGCACAATCGAACACATCGACAAAATACTGCTAGACATGGCCACAGAAGAAGCTACCACTGCCGCCGAAGAGGCCGCAGCGTCGGGGAAAGGAAAGGAAATTGCTGACGAAGCTTCAGAGAACGAAGCCTTCATGTTTCAAAATTTAGTTGGAGAAAAATTGTCAAAACCCGAAATAGAAGAGCTTAAAGAGTATGCCAAATCTTGCGGGTACAAACCAGGAGCACTCCTCTTCGGAGGTATTGATGATGAAAAATTAGATTGTATCCGAAACCAAACTGGAGCCAAAGTTATCAGTACTCTGTCAAAGAGTATCGGTTTTCCGAAGCTAGAAACGGACATTAGCCGCTACCGACGACAACATATCGTTGGTAGTTTATTTTATTCCAATTTCAAGGTGAACTACTTTTCCCTTAACTTATATTGTTTTTAATAATGAAAACATGTCTAACGAAGGTTGTTTTCGTGCAGAGTATGCTGTTGAGCAAAGCCTTGAAAATGCAGCAAGATTTTGAAGACAAGAAACACGAAGTTATAATTGAAAATTTAGAAAACAAAATAAAGGAGCAATCAGCTGCTATTGAGAAGAAAAACTTTGAGCTCCAGGCAACTGAAGGTTTATTGGCGGAAGCCGAAGCAAAAATAACAGAACTGAACACGAAGCTTCTCTGCCAATCTGAGCAGTTTGAACAAGAAAAGCAAGAAATTAATGCAAAACTTGAAGCCGAAGCTCAACAAAATTCAGATTTGAAAAAATTATTGGCGGACCTTCAAGAAAAATGTTTGGAATTTAGCAACAAATGCATTCAACGACTAAGAAAATTTTTTCACTCAGTTGGAGCCAGCAGTGAGAAATTCACCCCCTCAGCTGAAGATTTACCGAAGACCTTCGAACATATTGAGGGTGAAATTGACGAGCTCGACGAAGTTATAGCTAGGCACGGTGACTTCTGTGCCTGGGTAGCTTCTCGGGGCACTGCCGCAGCTTTCCTAAAAGCTGGCTGCGACCATGGAAAGATTGTCAATAGGCCCAATTTCACTTTATCACCATCAATCCTAGATAACATCCCTGATCTCGCCCGAAGTATTTCCAATAGATTTATAAAAATGATATGGACAAAAGGTGGGCGAGAAAAGGCTGGAGATGAAGCTCGGAGTCATCTTGAACCAGTAAGAAATCATACCTTGTGCTTACCTCTTCCTTCAAGCTCGATTTTGACTTACAACAACTTAATTCATGTAGGATGACGAAGCCGAAGTCGATGATTAAAAAGAGTGACGCCGAAGCTAAAATCCCTCGAAGATTAAGTAGTAGACTGTAGACAGACTCAGGAAACTTTTGAGATAACTTGTGCAAATGTAACTAAACTTGTCTTTAATGAGTTCTGTTCATACCTTGTATTATGCTCTTACCCTTCTATTAATGTATGTGAAGTGCTTTATTGTGGACGAAATTATCTTTTTTGAGCCGAAGGCGAAAAAACACCTTCCCTTCTTTTCGTACATAGCGAAGCATAGAAAACAACATTTCCCTTTCTTCCGAAGCTCTCCTTTTTGTACACGAAGAAGCTCTTCTCTTATGCCGAAGCAACCACTTATGCCATGATGATGATTATCCTACATATGCCTGGATGAATGTTTATGAATGCAAATGCTATGATGTAATGTGATGTGCGAATGAATGTCCAAACACATATCCGAAGCCATACCCTCAGCCATTATTTCCTTAGAAACAATCACACATCAGCTCTGCATTCCCTTAGGAACGACTTTGGAGCTTCTTCGCCTTTTACTTTCGGCGTAATCAGCGTTGACTTTTCGTTGTAAGCTCTGCATTCCCTTAGGAACGACTTTGGAGCTTCTTCGCCTTTTACTTTTGGCGGAATCAGCGTTGACTTTTCGCTGTAAGCTCTGCATTCCCTTAGGAACGACTTTGGAGCTTCTTCGCTTTTTACTTTTCGGCACTCAATGGTGCGTTCTCAGCTTTTACATTTACATTCCTTGGGGGATTTTGCTCTTATAGAACTAAAAAAGGAAATTACATATGATGGCCCCATTAAAAACCTTTCTCCCCCTTTAGAAAGGAAAAGGGTGCCATGAAAAAGAAAAGACATAAAAAGTTACATCAAGTTACACATAATATCGCCGAAGCTCATCCGCATTCCAAGATCTAGGAATGTCGTTGCCGTCCATATCCTTCAATCTATATGAACCGGGTCTTGACGAAGATGCTACTAAGAAAGGTCCCTCCCATTTCAACTGTAACTTGCCCATTGTGTCTGGGTTGGCCACTCTCCGAAGCACCAAATGTCCTGACTCAATATTCTTTAGCCGAACTTTTCTATCTCGCCATTTGACTGTTTCGGCTTGGTATTTATTGATATTCTCCACAGCTTGAAGCCTGATCCCTTCTAAAGCATCTTTTTCCACAGAATAAGCATCTTCAGAACCTGATTCTGCCGAAGCTACTACTCTTATTGATCCAGTTTTAGCTTCTTCCGGAGTTATTGCTTCGTCACCGAATAATAACTTGAATGGAGTAAAGCCTGTAGACCTTGATGTTGTTGTATTGTGGCTCCACACCACTTTGGTTAACTGATCTGGCCACTTTCCCCTGGGTTGATTGAAGATTAACTTCATTATTCCTGTCATTATAATGCCATTGGCTCTTTCAACGAGCCCATTTGACTCCGGATGCCTGACTGATGCAAAATGGATCTTCGTACCAATTTGATCACAGAAATCTCTGAAAGCTTCGGAGTCGAATTGTGTTCCATTATCTACAGTGATGGCCTTTGGTACCCCGAAACGACAAACAATATTCTGCCAGAAAAACTTTTGGACAGTGGCCGAAGTTATTGTGGCTAAAGGCTTTGCCTCAATCCATTTAGAAAAATATTCCACAGCCACTACAACATATCTTAAGTTCCCTTGGGCCGGTGGTAATGGACCTAACAAGTCAAGGCCCCACCTTTGCAATGGCCAGATGGGTTGTATGAGCTGTGTTAAGGACGAAGGTTGTTTTTGATCTCTTGCACATTTCTGACAGCCTTCGCACTTTTGGACTAATTCCGCTGCATCCGAAGCTGCCTTCGGCCAATAAAACCCTTGGCGGAAAACTTTTCCAAGTAACGGCCTAGATCCAATGTGAGATCCACACAGGCCTGCATGTATTTCTTTCATCAACTCTATACCTTCGGTTCTAGATAAACACTTGAGTAGCGGAGCGCAAAGTCCATGCTTGTACAACTCCCCTTCTATCATGACATATGGACGAGCTCTTGCCTCTATACTCCTGTTATAAGCTTCGTCATCTGAAAGGAATTTACCCTGAAGGTAAGAGATGATCTCAGTTCTCCAATCTTCGCTATAAACAGGAGATATATTGAGGACTGCTCTTTCAAGGAGTTCCACTGAAGGTGCCTTTATTGTTTCGAAGAACACATCCGAAGGTAAAGGCAGCCCCTGTGCTGCTGACTTAGCTAGCAAATCAGCATGCTCATTTTGTCCTCGAGGGATATTTTTGACAGAAAATCCTTCGAAAGAAGCTTCGACTCTTCGAACCATGTCTAGATATCTTTCAAGCTTCGGATCTTTAGCCTTGCAACTCTTGTCGATATGACCCGAAACAACTTGGGAATCAGTTTTAAGAATGGCCCTTCTGATTCCCATTGCTTTTAGCTTCCGAAGACCCAAAAGCAAGGCTTCGTACTCAGTAATATTGTTTGTACAACTGAAATCGAGTCTTGCCGCATAACAAGTTTTAACTTTGGATGGCGAGACCAACACAGCAGCTGCTCCTGCCCCGAAGGTTCCCCAAGACCCATCGCAAAACACTGTCCAAACTTCGGCATCTTTATTTGTTTCTTCATCCTGAGCCCCTGGCGTCCAGTCAGCAATGAAGTCTGCTAACGTCTGGGACTGGATCGAGGATCTATGCACATAATCAATGCAAAATTCATTGAGCTCTGCAGCCCATTTTCCAATTCGCCCAGTAGCTTCTCTATTTCTCATAATATCCTTCAACGGCTGCGAAGAAGGAACAACAATATTGTATGCTTGAAAGTAGTGCCGAAGCTTCCTGGATGCCATCAAAACAGCATATAACACCTTCTCTAATTCTGTATAGTTTTTCTTTGATATACTAAGAACTTCAGATACAAAATACACTGGGACCTGCTTCTTGACTTGGCCATCAAGCTTCTCTTGGACAAGTGCTGCACTTACCGCTGAGTGCGAAGCTGCCACATATAATAACAAAGGAGCCCCTGGCGTTGGTGGAGTTAATGTTGTTAAATCTATCAGATATTGCTTCAGTTCCTCGAAGGCTTTTTGTTGGCTTGGTCCCCATTGAAAGACTTCGGCTGATTTCAGCACTTCGAAGAATGGTAAATTTCTTTCTGCTGATCTGGATATAAATCTATTAAGAGATGCCAACCTCCCTGTTAATCTTTGGGCCCCCTTTTTTGTAGTTGGTGGCTCCATTCGAAGTATAGCTTCAATTTTACTTGGATTAGCTTCAATTCCCTTTGTTGAAACCAAGCATCCAAGAAATTTCCCCTTCTTTACTCCGAAGACACATTTTTCTGGATTCAACTTTAAGCCAGCTTGTCTGAAACTGGCGAAGGTCTCCTGCAAATCAGCAATATGATTTTCCTGTTTCGTGCTTTTTACAATGATGTCATCAACATAAGTTAGCACATTTCTGCCTATCTGAGACTGGAGAACCTTCGCAGTCATTCTGCTGAAACTTCCTCCAGCGTTTTTGAGCCCCTCAGGCATCCGAAGATAGCAATATGTGCCACTTGGGGTTATGAAGCTAGTATTTGGCTCATCTTCCTTCTTCATCCAGATTTGGTGATAGCCTGAGTAACAGTCTAGCAGACTCATGAGCTCTGAAGAAGCTACTGCATCAACTAAAGAGTCTATCCTTGGCAATGGGAATTCGTCCTTCGGACAAGCCTTGTTGAGATCTGTAAAATCGATACACATTCGCCACTTGCCATTGGCCTTTTTTACCATAACAGTGTTAGCTAGCCATTCTGGGTACTTTACTTCTCTGATAACTCCTGCACTGAGGAGTCTTTTGACTTCATTACGAGCACCTTCGGCCTTATCATCAGACATTTTCCGAAGCCTCTGCTTTCTGGGTCTGAAGGATGGGTCAACATTGAGCGAGTGTTCAATAACATCCCTATTTACTCCGCAGAGGTCATTGGCTGACCATGCAAAAACATCTTTGTTGTTGAACAAAAACCTTATCAAGGTTTTCTCCTGCTCTTCGGATAATTGAGAGCCCAACAGCACCTTCTGCTCTGCTATGTCCTCACATAAGAGCATGGGCTTCGGCTGATCTGCTGAAGCTGCTTTCTCCCTTCTGAATTTGTATTGTTCACAAGCTTCAGCTCCATCTATGTTATGGATTGCTTTTGAGTCAGTCCAGTTTCCTTCGGCCCTTCTGGCAGCTTCCTGACTTCCATGAATAGCGATGGGTCCTTGATCCGAAGGTATCTTCATGCAAAGATAGGCAGGATGAAGAATTGCTTCGAAAGCATTGAGGGTGCCACGACCAATAATTGCATTGTAAGGGTATTCCATGTCAACAATGTCAAACACAACTTGCTTAGTTCTAGTGTTGTTGATGAACCCGAAGGTCACTGACATGGTGATCTTGCCCAGTGCTACAATCTGTCTTCCTCCGAAGCCACAGAGAGGGTGTGTAGCATCATGAATCTTATCTTCTGGCTCTTGCATTTGCCTGAAGGCCTTAGCAAATATGATATCAGCTGCACTGCCTGTATCAACCAAGACATTGTGGACCAGAAAACCTTTGATAACACAAGAGATAACCATGGCATCGTTGTGTGGGTAATCCTTGAGTTGAAGGTCCTCTTGGGAGAAGGTAATAGGAATGTGAGACCATCTCGACTTGATGAAGGGTCCTTGCACCCCAACATGCTGTACCCTTCTCTGTGCTTCCTTCTTCTGCTTCTTGTTGGCTGACTCTGAACATGAACCGCCTGTTATCGGGAGTAGCAGCTTCGGAGCCGAAGCAGCTCCAGCTTGATCGTTGAACGAAGCCATCAGCTCAAAAAAAGTGGAAGTGAGTTCACCGGAGGTGGGCGCCAATGTTGGAGACTTGTTCTCAAATGCTATGAATTAAGAACAAGGCAGCATAAAATGTTAAATGTTAACGTCCTTCGTCCACGAAGCATTATTCCCTTGAGGATAATGAACCTTGGACGAAGGTTAATGAGAATATGATTATGAAGGTTAAGTCTTCGTAATCAAATTTTAATAGATTGTACAAGATAATATAAAATAAAGGGTATCAAAGGTAAATGAATCATAAACGAATCATATCATAATATATTAAATCATTGAATACAGCTTTACCTTTGCCTTGACAAAGATTGGTTCCCGAATGATGCGATTACAATTACCGGAATCCGTGAACAATAAAGGAATACTGTTCACTATTTATAGACACAGGACACAGCCTGTGAAGAATTACAATTATGCCCCTCATAAAAGTTTACAACATTGACTCAGACCTTTATGGACTAAAAGGTCATTCTATCTTTAAGTCGGTTTGTAATACCGAAGCTTCATGAAGAGGAACCTTCGGCCAACTCATACAAACAGCTTCAGCTGAAAACCGCTTATTCCTACAAGACCTTCGGCGACGAAGCATAGTCCCAACACCGAGGGTCCCGCCTTGATGAAGTAACGCTGGAGCATGTCGCACTCCTCAAGGGTGTGCTTGACGGGACCCCTGTGATAGGGGCATGACTCCTTGAGCATCTTGTCAAATGTGTTGACTCCTCCGGGAGGCTTCCGAGGATTCCTATGCTCAGCAGCAGCGACGAGATCCGTGTCAATGGCATTGTGTTTTGCTTGCGCCTTCTTCTTGGCCTTCTTTTTCGAGGCACGCTGGACGGACGCCTTGGGGGCGTCTTCCTTCTGTCTTCCTTGAGGCTGCTTGTCCTTCTGGAAGATGGCTTCGACCGCCTCCTGACCAGAGGCAAACTTGGTGGCGATGTCCATCAATTCGCTCTCCTTGGTGGGAGTCTTGCGCCCCAGTTTGCTCACCAGGTCCCGGCACGTGGTGCCGGCGAGGAACGCCCCGATGACATCTGAGTCGGTGATGTTGGGCAACTCGGTGCGCTGCTTCGAAAACCATCGGATGTACTCTCGCAGGGATTCCCTTGGCTGCTGGCGGTAGCTTTGGAGGTCCCATGAGTTCCCAGGGCGCACGTACATACCTTGGAAGTTTCCCACGAAGGCCTTGACCAGGTCGTCCCAGTCGGAGATCTGCGCAGGAGCCAGATGCTCCAGCCATGCCCGGGCAGCGTCGGAGAGGAAAAGGGGGAGGTTGCGGATGATGAGGTTGTCGTAATTCGTCCCTCACAACTGGCATGCCAGTCGGTAATCCGCAAGCCACAAGTTCGGCCTTGTCTCCCTTGAGTACTTGGTGATGGTAGTCGGGGCTCGGAACCGGGCCGGGAACGGCGCCCGTCGTATGGCCCGGCTGAAGACCCTCGGACCTGGCGGTTTGGGCGAGGGGCTCCGGTCCTCCTCACTGTCGTAGCATCCTCCATGCCTGGGGTGGTAGCCTTGGCGCACCCTCTCTTCGAGGCGCGCTCGACGGTCGCGGTGGTGCTGCTTGTTGCCGAGGCGATCCGAGGCTGCGGGCGTCCCGTCCTGTGTGCGCTCGGTGCGGACCGAGGCCTCCCGCATGCGTCGGGAGGGCGTTGCGCGATGCTCCGAGGGGCACCCTTGCCTTCGGGAAGCAGAGCTCTCGGCTCGTCGGACCACTGCGTCTTCTAGGAGACCCTTGAGTTCGCCCTAGATACGCCGCCCCTCGGTGGTGGATGGCTCTGGCATTGCTCGGAGTAGCATCGCCGCTGCAGCTAGGTTCTAGCCGACCCCGCTGAAGGCCGGGGGCAGCCCTGCCCTAGCATCATCAACGATACGATGCTGGACGTCTTGGGCTCGATGACGCGCTCCTCCGGCAAGTGCTCGGCCTGCCCACTCCTGCTCGATGTTTTGTCGGAGCTGCACAAGCCGCCCCGCTTCTTCGTCGAGCTTGGCCTGCATCTCGTGGAATTGCTTGAGCTGTGTGTCCTGACCCCCGCAAGGACTGGGACCACAGCTAGCTCTCGCGGGATGTCAACGCGAGACGCAAGCACAGGGGCGTTGTCATCTTGCGGCATGCCGAGGTGGTTGTCTTCGCCGTGATCCCCCTGATCGATGTGGAAACACTCGCAACTTGGGTCGCAACCCTCGTCGCTGAGGCTGTGGTCATCGTCAGAGCAACCGGAGAGGCAGCAGTCACATGCGGACATGAAGTCTCGCATGGCACTGGGATCACTGAGTCTGGAGAAATCCCAACTGAAGTCGGAGTCGTCGTCTTCCTCGGAACCCGCGGGTTCGGAGGTTGAGACGACCGTCGGTCGGTCCCAAGATGACCACATATGATACCCTGGAAGGTCAGGGTATGCCCTTGTGAAAGCGCTCACCGAAGCGGGGTCGCTTGGTGGATTGAAGCTGAATCTAAAAGGGACAGGGTGGTAAACGGACGGTACCTTTTGATCGATGGGCGGTGGCGGAGTCGCGTCGGGGATGGAATGCACCGTTATCTCAGGTACGAGGCTAACACCCAGCAAGTCCTTCGCGAGGGTGCTGGTGTCATCAGTCCGCTTGGGGTTGGCACGTAGCGGGGATGTTGGAACTCTCAAGTGCTCTCACACTCTGAAGAACGCTAAGAACACAAAGTTGGAAGACACAAACGAGATACGGCGCCGAACGCCACCAGTGCACACACACTGGACCTTCTATTCCTTGCCGTGTATCTGATCAAAGTTTATAGGCCGGACACATGGAGCCACGAACTCCATCCCACCCATCTCGCCATGATCCGCATGACTCGACCATGCGTGCAGCTCACGCCCGTACGCGACCACGCCCAACCAGTCACTTGCTAACGGATAACCACTCCCTGCTAACTAACTCAACGTGACGCACACGCCAAGCAAGACACACAACGCATGCACACACATGCAGTGACCAGACTCAACTCATGGCACGATCACGCACGAACGTGACCATGTAAGCGACGGGTTTATTTCTAATAATCTCCCCTTAAACCCGGCGCCGCTGCTCACAACAGCGTCGCCTCCTCGTCGGCGTTGGCGAATAGTGCCTCCTCCTTCTTCGGCTTGGGGCAGTCCCATGCGAATTGGCCGCGGTTGCCACAGTTGAAACACTTCCCGATCAATGACTTTTTCTTTTGTCGAGCCTTCCACTCGGCCTCCGTGAGAAGGAGCTAGTCGTCGCGCCGTTCGCCGCCAGCACGGGTGCGCCGCTGGGAACGCTCGTCGAACGCCTTCAGTCTGCCGAGCGCCTCCTCGAACGCCATCGTCTCGACATCGCAGAACTGCTCGATGCCCGCGACAGCGGGGAAGAGCCGATCCGGGACGGTGTCGAGGAGCTTTTTCACCATGGCAGCGTCGTCGAGTGTCGCGCCAAGCCCAGCGTAACGCGCCGCCATACCGCTGATTTTGCCTGCATAGTCGTCCAATGCCTCCCTGTCCTCCATGTACAGCTTGTCGAACTCCCCCTTGAGCGTGGCGAGGCGTGCCGTCTTGACCCGATCCGCCTCGACGAAACGAGTCTTGAGGCTCGCCCACACCTCCGCTGTCGTTTTCTTGGTGGAGACATACATCAAGATGTCATCAGGCAGAGCTTGGAGAAGCTGTGCCCGTGCCATCTTGTTCTTCACCGCGTTCACCTCTCCATTATCTGGTGGAGACACGGCCTCCCAGAGACCTTGCGCGTCGAGGATCGATTCCACCTTGATCGCCCACGCCGTGTAGCTCGCCGGCGACAGCATCGGGTATGACATGGAGACCAAACTCCCCCTGGCGCCGTGCGGAACCATTGCCATGGACTCGGACACGAGGTAGTAGCGCAAGATCTTGGGCATAAACTGGCTATGTTACCAATTGGGGAAGCGACACCCGTCGTTGTCTCAGGTGCGAGGACAACACCCGACATGTCCCCCGCAAGGGTGCCAGTGTCGTCGACTCGCTCTGGTCCGACAGCCGACGAGGTGCCGCCTCCTGCCTAGCCACGGTTGCCCCGTCTCCTCCTCCTTCGGCGAGGAGGGTGGTGGGGCAAACCCGGGTGTTCCTCTTCTGCCACGGTGGGGAGTCGTCGTCGAGTTTGCCGCCGCCGGGCGAGCCGACGACCGTCGTTGCTGTCTCGCTGCGGGGGGAGGAGTACCATGTCGTAGCTGCCATCAAGGGACATGAACTCGAGACTCCCGAAGCGGAGCACCGTCCCCGGCTGAAGAGGCTACTGGAGGCTACCCATCTGGAACTCAACGGGAAAGTGTTCGTTAACACGCAGCGAGCCCCTACCTGGCGCGCCAACTGTTGGCGTTTTGGACCCGCGAGGACCGTCAACCGACCATTGAATTTGTTGCTGCGTGTCCCTACCCAGATGGGTTGATGCAAGATGGAACACAAGAGGGAAATGAGGCTTATGTTATCTCGCACCGGGGTGCTCGTAGTAGGGGTTACAAGCGTCGTGAGGGAGTGAGGGCGAGAGCGAGAGAGAGAGAGAGAGAGAGTCCCGGCGTGCACCCGTCTCTGCCTGTCTCGTCTGCCCCGCCTAGACGTGTGTGTCCACGTATGTCCACCTGAACGTGTGTTAACGTGGACCTCCTCCTCTCTCGTCCCCTTTTTCCAGGAAGGCCCTGGACATCCCCTTTTATAGATACAAGGAGATGCCCAGCTGTACAATGGGGTGTAGCTATGTGCTAACGTGGCTGGCGGAGAAGCGCCTTGAGCCCTGTACACGAGCTAACGTGGCCGTCGGAGAAGTGCCTTGAGCCCTGTAGAAGCACAGCTGTCGGGCGGCATGGATCCTGCTGACGTTGTCTTGCTTCCGTAGGGAGCTGAGAACCCTCGACGTCATGGATGCACGCGGGGAACCATCATTACCTGCTATCGGAGTAGTTTGATGTGACTCCGGTCTTGTTCCTTCGTACCAAAGGATGGCTAGCTAGCGGTAGGGTAATGATGTTTCCCCTGTAGCATAGTCAGTCCGAGGCTGAGGTCGGGCGAGGCGGAGACTTCTCCTGAGGCCGAGGCCGAGGTCGGGCGAGGATGTGACTCCTCCCGAGGCCAAACTGAGGCCGAGGCCTGGGGTCGGGCGAGGTAGAGACCTTCTCCCGAGGCCGAGGCCGAGGCCCGGGGTCGGGCGAGGTGGAGACCTTCTCCCGAGGCCAAGGCTGAGGCCTGAGGTCGGGCGAGGCGGAGCTCCCTGTTGCGCCCGAGGCCAAACTCGTGGGAGATCGTGACTCAGTTTTACCCTGGTGGTTGGCACAGTAGCCGGAGCGGGGCGAACAGTGCTGTTTTCCTGTCAAATCGGTCAGTAAAGGGGCGAAGTGACTGCGGTCACTTCGACCTTGCCGACTGAGGCACGCGTGTCAGGATAAGGTGTCAGGCGATCCCCGCATTAAATGCGCATGCGATACGGTCGGTCGGTAGGGCGATCCGACTGAGGTCGCTGCACGACAAAGTCTGCCCGAGCTGGGCTTCGGGTGAGCCGAGGGTGCGTCTGCTGACTGAGGGGACCCTCGGACGAGGCGTGAATCCATCCGGGACTACTATTCCCATCCGAGGCTGGGCTCGGATGAGGCCGCGTCCCTTGGTAGACGTGGCCTTGACTTGAACCGTGCTTTATCAGCCGTGTATGGTTTGTTCTGAAGATGTTTTTCGGCCGTGTTTAGGAGCATTGGGGGTACCCCTAATTACGGTACCCGACAATGCTCTTGATGGTTATGGTTATTTGCCATTAATATCAATAAAATATAAACTCACATTCACATTCGCATGAGTTATAATTCGTTCTGAATTCCTCAGTACATAAATGGCGAAGTGATCGGGTGACTGAGTGACTAAGAGCAACTCTAATAGTTGTTTAAAAAATAGCTCTTTAAATAGATGTTTAGCAAGTTGGTATATTAATTTTAGGAGTCCAAAATTGATTGGTCTCCAACGGTTCGGCATACATAGGAAGGTAAATTTGATTTGACTTTATTTATGGGGCCCATCTATTTTAATTTAATCGGAGGACTCTGTACTTTGTGTTGGGCATATAAACTCCCGTACAAACACTGCGTCGTCGGAGGACTCCACAGCAATGAAGCCTCGCGCCATCGTTTCTTTGTTCGCTACTTGCTGTTGAACCACTGCTGCAGGATTATTGGATGCAACATCCTGAAACCTGTGGAAGGCGCCCTGGCGGCGAGAATCTACAGGGAGTGGCGAAGGGGACCGGCTGTGGAAGGGTACTCGCGGCGTCGCGACGAAGAGAAGCGGCGGCGCAAAGCGCCCACTGGCGGCACCGGGAGAAGATGTGGGGAACGAGAGGAAAAGGTGGTGGGTACTAGAAGGCTAGGATAGAGACGATTCGGTGGGAAATTGGCGCAGAAGAAAAATAAAATGGTGGGACCTTACTTTCGGGTGGGAAATTGGTGCAGAAGAAAAATAAAATGGTGCGACCGGAACTTGGGTGGCCATGATGCCGCGTGGAGATGATCCGCGAGAGAGGCGCAGCCCACGCCGGCCAAGGGGACACTCGCTTGGGACCGGATGCCCATTGGGGCCTGCGGTGCTACCGTAGCGAAGTCTTGATCGAGGTTGTGGCCCTCGATGTTTTGGTGGTGCTCGCGCGCCCTTTCCAAAGAGATCCGGGCGTCCTCTCCCGCGCGCCTGCGGTTGAGTTCGGCCCGGAGGTCGTTGGTCTGTGCGCCCCTTACTGAGGGTGAGCGCACAGACGCCGACGCCTCATGTTCGCGCTGGGATGACCGTGACCTCGACCTGGTCGAGGTAGAATGCGCCATGCCGAGCAGTCGGTTGACGTCGTCCCGCCACTGCTTCATGGCCCCTGGTGAGGCCGTGGAGCTTGGAGGGTGTCGCAGTAACTCCCTGGCTGCTGAAAACGCTCCCAGAGCCGCCCTCGACGGTGTCCGGGATGTCTGTGCAGTTGTATGCTGCCGTGCAGCGTGCACAGCAGCAGTGCCCGGCACTGGGCGATTGGGAACGTGTGGCGTGGAAGAAACAGCTTCTTCCTCCACCAGGAAATCCGTTGATGTCTCGGCGCGGTGCTCCACGATTTGCACCATCATGCTGAGCGAGGATGCAAGCAAAAATCTAATGCCTAGCCCCCTACCTGGCGCGCCAAATGTCGGAGAGGGAATTCTCCGGCCGGGTGGCGGAGTGCACCCGCCCTAAATCCTAAGATGAGGAAGGGGCTTAAGCATTTTGCCTATCTTGCTAAGCGAACATCAAGCACATGAACACGCGAGAGTTTAGAGTGGTTCGGGCCGCCGGAGCGTAACACCCTACTCCACTGTATGTTGGATTGCTGTGGAAGCTTGAGAATTGAGGGTCTAAGTTGGGTCTAAGTGTCCTCCCCTTGTAACGTTGCATGCCTCCCCTTTTATAGCTAAGGGGGGCATGTACAAGAGTGTTGAGCCCCGACATGTGGGCCCAGGAACATAACAGATGTAGTACTTGGAGCTACTAATGTTTGTTGCTGGAGCAATCTTCTTGTGCCCTGACATCCGAGATCTGCGTAGCATCGGCGTGCAGGGGAAGCTTCTCGTACAAGGGATGATGAGATCAGTGCGCCGCGCAGCACATGCGTACTATTTGACAACGGACTGGACAGGTGCGCCGTCTGCAGGATGGCCCTAGCGCCGCCTGCCAGTGGAGTGGATAGGACACAATAAATGCTGAGGGGGCACATCGCCTGTCAGCAGGGTGGACAGGTGGCGCGTCCTTTCCGTAATAAATGCAGAGTCCGCATGGTCTAGGGGCCTTACGTTAGGCTTCGCCCGCTGGCTTATGTTACGGGCAACGAGCCACGTGGCCGCATCGGGTCTCCGCCTGAGCGGGGAGCGCATGCGCAGAGTAAGGCCCGACCACGTGTCAGTACTGGACCCTTGCTCATGCCAGGGTTTCCCGTGTCCCAGGACCTTGTTGCAGCCCGGACCTTACTCGAAGGGATCTGGACCCCATCCAAGGGACCCGGCATGCTTACTCGGGAGTCCTGGGCCATAATTGGGGGTCTGGGTTGTGCGTACAGGGGTCCGGTGCTCCCTCGTGGAGGTCCGGCTCGACTGATACATCCTGGATGTATCATCTTTCCTTGCCGCATGGTGCCCCTTGAGCTGCCCATGTGGTGGGGTCGAGCGCTGTTCACCGTGTGGCTAGGGAACGACGTACGAGCATCGCGTCTTCATAGTGTAGTAAGGGGTACCCCTGATTCAGGGTACCGACAGGGACTAAATTTGAATCGGAGCAAAGAACTTGAGTGTGCTGTAGACTGGCGCACTGGATTCTCCGGTGTGCCACCGGACAGTGTCCGGTGCACCTGGGCCGTACAAGTTCCAACCAGCCACAGGCTTGGGAAAACACAGGTGCGCTCCGCTATAATTCACCGGACTGTCCGGTGTGCCAGTGGAGCAACGGCTAACTCGCGCAACGGTCGACTCTAACAGGAGCTACAGTGAGCAACAGTGCCGCACAGAAGTCAGAACAGCGAAGTCAGAGGGGCACCGGACTGTCCGGTGTCGCAAGAGGACAAAGCCCCAACGGTCGACTCGGCTCCGAACCCTAACGGTTGGGTGACGTGGCAGCACACTGGACACTGAACAGTGTCTGTACGGTGGCGCACCGGACTGTCCGGTGGCGCACCGGACTGTCCGGTGCACCCATTGCCAGCAGCCTCCCAACAGCTACCTTGGTGGTTAGGGGCTATAAATACCCCCAACCACCACAACCTTTAGCATCCAAGATTTATGAAGATCATATTCAATACAAGAGCTCTAGCATTCACTCCTAGACACAACTCAAAAGATCAAAGCCTCTCTAAGTCCCAAATTCATTCCAAACACTTAGTGACTTGTGAGAGAGATATTTTGTGTTCATTTGAGCTCTTGCTTTTTGGATTGCCTCTCTTCTTTTCCCATTCTTACTTTCAAGTGCTTTGTAAGCGAGGCACTTGCTTCTTGGATTGCCTCTCATCCTTTTCCATTCTTACTCTCAAGTGCTTTGTAAGCGAGGCAAGAGACACCAAGTGTGTGGTGGTCCTTGCGGGGTCTTAGTGACCCGTGAGATTAAGGAAGAAGACTCACTCGGTCTAAGTGACCGTTTGAGAGAGGGAAAGGGTTGAAATAGACCCGGTCTTTATGACCATCTCAACGGGGACTAGGTTCTTTGGAACTGAACCTCGGTAAAACAAATCACCATGTTCATCCGCTTGATTCTCATTTGATTTGTTTTCCCCTCTCTCCCGGACTTGATTTTAGTTCTAACGCTAACCCCGACTTGTAGTGTGTGTTTAAAGTTGTAAATTTCAGATTACGCCTATTCACCCCCTCTAGGCGACTTTCCAAAGAACTTTCTCCTAATATTTTGGATTCCCTTTAATAAACTTTGCCAAATATGAATATCGACATTAACCATAAAAACGTGTATGACTACTAGCTAGTACGTAGAAAACTACTTACAATTTGAAAAAAATGGAGTAGCAATTGAGAAAATTTATATCAAGCACAACCATCTTCCACCTCCCTAAGCTAGTTTCCGTTTTCCTCCTCAGGTTCCTCTATCCCGCTCGCCGACGCCGCTGCATACGTCACCTTCACACCGCTTGCTCTCTCTGTTATCTGGCCTATCGCCGCCATTGCCACCCTAGTCCTTCACACGTCTCTTCACCGGAGAAAAGCACCCACCTGGTATTACCATGCTCTTCTCTTTTCTGTTTGCTATGCAAAACCAAATTCTCAAACCTTTTTATAGACAATCGAGTTCTCAAACTCTGACCCTAAGTTATTTGGCTATTTGATGACTAGTGATTTTTAACTTTTTTAGAAATTATTGGGTGTACACCAATGTCCCTTTACTAGATCTGCCCCTAAGCATGATAGAAGGCAATTATGACTTCCCAACATGCAGGAACACAATTACTATGGTTTAAGATTGCACTATCTTTAATATTATTCCCACTGTTCATAAATATATGACATTGTTGATTTTTTTAAAAAAACTTTGACTACTCGTTTTATTCAAAAAATAATAATGAGTTGCCATTTGTTTTTTTTGTGATTTGTTTTATCACTTAAGATAGTTTGTGCTTGACTTAATATTTTACATTTTTGAATAAATATTTTGAATAAGACGAGTGGTCAAAGTTTTCGAAAAAGTTAACGGTGTCATATATTTGTGAACGGAGGTAGTATAAGCTGTAGATATTCTTGTTTTTCTTTCCTGACTAAGACAAAATGACGTCACTCAACAACTTCATGAAGACAGTCTTTGTTCCTAAAATAATTTTACAAATCAAAATAATTAGAAATCTTCGTTATCACAATCTAAACCAGAGGCGGAGCCCGGTGGGGGGGGGGGGGAAGTGGGTCATGCCCCTCCCTCAAATTTGTATAACCTCTTGTACCTAATGATTATTTACTATCAAGTGTAGAAAAAAAGTTTTGGATAGGCTAAGGTCCTATTCTAAACCTCTAAAACTAATAGCTAGCTACTAAAATTAGCTGAGAGGTTTAGAACAGATTAACTAATTATCATGCTAGTTATTAGCTATACCCATCAAATAACCATTAGTTAGTTGCCTCAACCTAGCTAAAACTAGCAAACAACATATTAGATGGCTAACAACTAGCTCTAGAGGTTTGGAACAAGGTTTAAAACAACCCTGTCATTAGCCTCCTCATCGGATCGGCCAAGTCCTCGAGACTCTAGTGCTCCTCTTAAGCCTAGTCCTCGCATCTATCCATCAGTGAAAGTTGCCTAGAGGGGGGGTGAATAGGTAAGCGGAAACTTTTTCAACCGGTTTGCACGAGCTCAACTAAAGAATGAGATATAAAACTGAATTGATCTCAAAATTCACCCAATTAACATTGTAAATGAGATGTCCTAAATAATCCACAAGGTTCAAAGTAGTAGATCTGATAAGGGAACTTCCCAAAATCTACACACCAAAAAGGATATGAACAATTCTTCCACGAAATGGTGAGAGAACGAAGAACACGAACAAACACAATGAACAAGAACACAAGAGACACAAGATTTACCCTGAGGTTTGGAGAAGCGTCCCGATCCTTTGGGACTCAAATGTGATACAATTACTAGTCCCAGGAGGCTAGTAACCACATTCCTTACTTCAAATAGTATAGAGTTTGAATAAATGTTATTACAATATCAGGGTACAAGCTCGAGAGAGCCAGAAATATAAAACACAATGGAAGATAAACTAGCCCAGGCCACAGGCAGAACTGGGTGAAGACACAGCCCCCTCAATCAAGCATAGCAGAAAAGAAGTCTTCAGCTACTGAAAAACATAAATAAATCTGGGTGAATACACTAGGTATTCCGCAAGCCCACCCGGCTCCCGTAAAGAGAAAGAGACCTATATCATACATGCTTCATATGGTGGAGTTGAAGTCACTCTTCTTATTCTTAGAGAAAGACAGTACTTGTTTTTAGGGTTTTCCTGAAGAAATAGAAATAACACGTTGCTTAACCACCACTGAGCTTCCCGCTCCCGTGGCACCATTTTCTTTTCCAGAGACACACTCACACACACGTATTTCCCTGTTCCCGGATGTTGTAGAAACACTAATTGTCATACCACACCAGACTCGTCCATACCAGTGGACACGAACTATTCGAATAGGTTTAAACTCTGCGCAGAGGGGTACACTTTACCCACTAGTCCGGCTCTGCGATCTCATGGCCAATGAGATTCGTATCCGAATCTCTTTCCTTCCTCGCACGTCCTAACCTTAACGGTTATACCGGAAGGAGTCAGGCCACCGCCATGTCCAAACCGGACAAAACATTCCCCCTCCTTATCCTCCCGCTGCTCTCCAGCCTTCAAAACCCTGGGGTTGGACCGTACGAGTTCAGATCGAGTGACTGCCCACACAGCCTCGAGTGGCTGTACTTTTCATGAGTACAGGTTGTGAAGGATGACAAACCGGTCCTTATATGAGAGGACAATCCTTCTGCTCATGCCTAAACCAGCTGAGCCATCACCTAGGCCCTCCCCTAAACCAAGGAGTCCCTGATCATCCCACTCACCAGGTGATGAGGGTGAATACCCTTCATCGCACACTTTTTGAAAACATCGTTGGTTACAACCATTGCCCATCCCATATCTTGTGATCAAAAAGTATTAGTTCATGCAGGCTATCTCATGCTCACCATGCCAAATAGATTCCATCCCTTAATCCCGGCTTAGGTAGTGGTAGAGAGAATAGGTAAATTATGCATCAAGGGAAGGATGGACTTGCCTTCGTCGAAGCTTTCCTGGCACAAAAGATTTATCTCGGAGGGGTCGGTTTCCTGCCCTTCTTCCGGAGCTACAAATTCCGGAGGATCGGATCCCTCTTCCGCTAACAAGCACAGATAAGAACAATACATCAATCATGGTGACTTTAGTGGGGTGTGCTAATTCTTATACCTTATTATTTTTGTGCCCTATAATTTATTTAAACTATTTTTGGTGCATAAAATATCAGCATATAATTATATATATGAAAATGGGAAAAGGAAATGGGAAAAGAAAAAGAAAAGGGATTTCCTGCTCGCTGGGCCGGGGGGGTTTCGGCCCAGCCGGCTCACGAAGGAGCGGCGCGGGCAGATGCCGTGGGCGAGGGCCCACGCGTCAGCGGGAGGAGGGGGGGGGTTAACGGTGCAGAGCGGGCGATGGAGGGGGGTGAACCGGTAGGCTCGACCGCCGGTGATGCCCGCGGCGGTTCTCCACCGGGATCCCGGTTTCGCCACGGGGAAGTGGTGGCGAGGCACGGGTGGGGGTAGGGGTTCACGGGGGTGGGGTCAATTTGACCGGCGGCGGAGGCCTAGGGTGGCCGGTCCATGGCGTGGTGGCGGGCGCTCGCAGCGGTGAGGTCGCCGGCGAGGCAGCCGAGCGCAATAGGAGGTGGGGATGGGTGCATTGCGTTCGTGAGGGAGTGGCGAAGCTCAAGAACCATATGAATTGGACTGGGACTTAGCAGAGGGAGGAGGTCGGAGCTCACCGGAGAGGGGAGAGACGACGACGCTGAGTCCGATTGATCTCGAGGGAGGGAGGTGGAGTGGCTGAGGTCTTGTGTGGTGGAACAAGGGGCTCGGGCGGTCCCTTTTATAGATGGGCGGGGGGAAATGAAGGGGGGATGGCAAGCGCCGACGAGCTCGCCATGATGGCTGTGATGGCGCAAACGCGACGGGATGGCTCAGGCAGGCGGGGGGTGAGGGGACGGCTCGGGTACAGTGGCAGGGAGGTAGCTGAGGCCGGTGCGCGCGTTAATGGCGAGGAGACGGGGCGGCGGTGGTCGGCGGCGAACGCGCCGGTGAAGGCATGGGCGGGATGAGGGACCTGACAAGCGGGCTCGAGCTGCCAGCGAGAGAGCAGCGCGAGAGGGAGAGGGGAGGAGCCACTGACCGGTGGGGCCGGGCTGTCATGCGTGGCGCGGGCGCGCACAACTGGGCCTCTTGGGCCGTGGGAGGAGAGGTGGGAAGCGGGCGCGGGCGCGACTTGGGCCAGAAACGGCCCAGCCGAGGGGGGGGGGGGAGAGAAAATGTTTTTCCTTTTCCTTTTTCTATTTCTCATTCCTATTTTCTATTTCTATTTTCTTTTTATCTCCTTTTTCTTTGACAAACAATTAGCTAAATAATCTTAGGTGTTGGAAAAAAAATCTATGTGAGGTGCTCTAACAATCAAAGTGTATGCATATGATGAGATGACCTAAAGGGTGGAGTTAAGGGGGGTAAGATAAGGGGGGGTAAGATAAGGGGGGAAGATTAGGGTTCCAAACCTTGGGTTGAAATTTTGGGATGTTACAAACCTACCCACTTAAAGGAATCTCGCCCTCGAGATTTAGACTGGATTTGAGTAAAGATAAGGGTATTCCCTCCTCAAAGAGTCCTCACTCACCCAGGTAGCTTCCTCTTCTCCTTCTCTGCTCCACTGAACTTTACAGAGTTTCACTTCTGAGTTGCGGGTCTTTCGGACTGCTGAGTCAAGAATCTTTACTGGCTTCTCACGGTACTGAAGATCTTTCTAAATCTGTATTGCCTCTTCTTCGATGTGACTTTCTGGTACTTGCAGGCATTTGCGGAGCTGGGACACGTGAAACACATTGTGGATATCAGACATGGATTCTGGTAATTCAAGACGGTATGCTGCGGGTCCCACTCTGCCAATGATGGGATAGGGGCCGACGAATCGCGGAGCTAGCTTCCCTTTCACTTGGAATCTTCTGACACCACGCATCGGGGAGACCTTGAGGTAGACGAAGTCTCCTTCCTCAAATCTGAGTTCTCTTCGCCTGTTGTCCGCATAATTCTTCTGCCGACTCTGAGCTTCAAGTAATCTTCTGCGGATCAGGGCAACTTTCTCCTCAGTCTCTTTAACAAAGGTAGGTCCTTCCAATGCCTTTTCCCCTACATTGGACCACATGAGAGGGGTCTGGCATTTTCGTCCATACAATGATTCGAACGGTGACATCTTGATGCTGGCCTGATGGCTGTTATTATACGAGAACTCCGCATAAGGCAAACTGGATTCCCAACTTCTATCGAATGTTAACACACAGGCTCTTAATAGATCTTCGAGGACCTTGTTGACCCTTTTTGTCTGCCCATTTGTCTGAGGGTGATAGGTGGTGCTGAAGTCTAGCTTGGTGCCCATAGCTTTCTGAAGGCTTGTCCAGAATTTTGAGGTGAACTGGGTTCCTATGCCTGACACTATCTTTCTTGGAATGCCATAGAGTCTGACTATCTCTTTGAGATAAATTCGGGCAAGGGTGGCTCCTCCAAAGGTAGTTTTCACTGGGATGAAATGGGCTACCTTGGTAAGACGATCTATTATTACCCAGATAGAGTCATTCCCTTTTTGCGTCCGGGGTAGTCCGGTTACAAAATCCATTCCTATTTCTTCCCACTTCCATTCAGGCACTGGGAGGGGTTACAATAGGCCTGCAGGCTTCTGGTGCTCGGCCTTCGTTCGTTGGCAGGTGTCACATCGGGCCACATACTATGCTATTGAAAGGGAAATGTGCCCTTGGGCCATTTCTAAGTATTTTGGTGATTTAGTGTCCAACATAAGTGCCTAAGTGTAAAAAGGTGGACAAAGCACAAATCAAAGATAAAGGTATGTTTCTCAGACTTAGTACATTGTTTTATGGACTAATGTATTGTGTCTAAGTGCTGGAAACAGGAAAAATCCAATTGAAAATGCCTTGGCTCGAACAGCCAAGACTTTGCTGAGTCTGGGAGCACCGGTGTTCGGTGGTGCACCGGACAGTGTCCGGTGCGCCAGGCTGGCTCGAGCAAAGTGGCTGCTCTCGGGAATTCACCGGCGACGTACAGCTATAATTCACCGGACTGTCCGGTGTGCACCGGACTGTCCGGTGAGCCAACGGTCGGCAGGGCCAACGGTCGGCCGCGCGATCTGCGCGGGACACGTGGCCAAGCCAACGGCTAGAAGGGGGCACCGGACTGTCCGGTGTGCACCAGACATGTCCGGTGCGCCAACGGCTCTCAGACTGCCAACGGTCGACTGCGCCATTTTTGGAAGGAAATCGGGCACCGGACAGTGTCCGGTGTGCACCGGACAGTGTCCGGTGTGCACCGGACTGTCCGGTGCGCCAGTCGACAGAAGGCAAGATCAGCCTTCCTAGATTGCTCTCAACGGCTCCTAGATGCCTTGGGGCTATAAAAGGGACCCCTAGGCGCATGGAGGAGTATACCAAGCATTCCTACAACATTCCTAAGCATCAAGACATCGATTCCGCGCCTTTGATTCTTTGCGATAGCAATTAGAGCTCTAGTTGAGTGGTGAACTCATTGAGTTGTGTTGTGAGCTCTCGTTGCGACTTGTGTGCGTGGTGTTGCTGTGATTTCTTGTCTTGAGTGCGTTGCTAATCCCTCCCTTGCTCTGTGTTTCTTTGTGAATTTCAAGTGAAAGGGCGAGAGGCTCCAAGTTGTGGAGATTCCTCGCAAACGGGATTGAGAAAAGCAAGCAAAACACCGTGGTATTCAAGTGGGTCTTTGGACCGCTTGAGAGGGGTTGATTGCAACCCTCGTCCGTTGGGACGCCACAACGTGGAGTAGGCAAGCGTTGGTCTAGGCCGAACCACGGGATAACCACCGTGCCATCTCTGTGATTGATCTTGTTGGTTATTGTGTTTTGTTGAAGATTCCTCTCTAGCCACTTGGCGGTTATTGTGCTAACACTTAACCAAGTTTTTGTGGCCTAAGTTTTAAGTGTTACAGGATCACCTATTCACCCCCCCTCTAGGTGCTCTCAGCTATCTCCTTCTTCATCCCTCTCCACTAGTATATGGCTTTGAGGTCTAGGTACATCTTGGTAGTTCCTGAGTGGATGGAGTAGGCTGAGTTGTGAGCTTCCTCGAGCAGGACTTCTCGTGCCTCCCCTTTTAGTACACACAGATGATTCTTGAACCAAAGGGCTCCTTGTTCATCTGTCCTGAGGTCCGGAAGTTGTTCTTTGTGAGCTTTTTCCACAAGTCTTGTTGTCTCTTAGTCTAGGCGTTGAGCTTTGCATATGGGGTCTTCCAGCATTGGTTTGACTTTGAGGCTGTCGTTGTCTCCCAAACATGCATTCAGTTGAGCTGATTCTTTCTTCCAATCTTCTAAAAAGTTGGTCCCCTTTATCCCGAAGGGTTTTCGGCTGAGGGCGTCTGCTACCACGTTGGCCTTACCGGGGTGATAATGAATCTCAAGGTCATAATCTTTGATCAGTTCCAGCCATCTTCTCTGACGGAGGTTGAGATCTGGCTGCGTGAAGATATACCTCAGACTCTTGTGATCGGTGAAGATGTGACATTTGTTCCCAATTAGGTAGTGCCTCCATATCTTCAGGGCATGCACTATGGCTGCCAACTCCAAATCATGGGTGGGATAATTCCACTCATGCGGCTTGAGTAGGCGTGATGCATAAGCAATGACTTTCTCATTTTGCATCAGCATGCACCCTAAGCCTTGCCTCGAGGCATCATAGAAGACGACGAAATCCTGATGTATATTCGGTAGTGTCAAAACGGGTGCGGTCGTGAGCTTCTCCTTTATGATCTGGAAACTTTCTTCACACTTCGGGGTCCACGCAAACTTATGGTCTTTCTTGAGGAGCTCGGTCATAGGTCTTGCTATGCTGGAGAATCCCTTGATAAAGCGGTGGTAATATCATCCCATTCCCAGAAAGCTTCGAACTTCACTGACGTTGGATGGTTGCCTCCATTTTGATACTGCTTCTACCTTGGAAGGATCTACTTCTATTCCTTCTGCAGTCAAGATATGCCCAAGGAAGGCTATCTTTTCCAACCAGAATTCGCATTTACTGAGCTTGGCATAAAGTTGGTGTGCCCTGAGTTTTCCGAGGACGGTCTGGAGGTGACGTTTATGGTCTTCGCGGTTCTTGGAGTAGATAAGGATGTCGTCAATGAAGACTACAACAAATTTATCCAACTCTTCCATAAACAACTTATTCATGAGGTTCATGAAAAAGGCGGGTGCGTTTGTCAGTTCGAAAGGCATCACTGTGAATTCATACTGTCCGTACCGGGTGACAAATGCAGTCTTCTGAATATCTGCTTCTTTGATTCTCAGCTGGTGATAACTAGACCTTACATCTATCTTGGAGAAGTATTTGGCCCCTTGAAGCTGATCGAAGAGGTCGTCGATCCGAGGGAGTGGATACTTGTTCTTGATGGTGACTTCATTTAACGATCGGTAATCAATACACATCCTCATACTTCCATCCTTCTTAGAAACGAAAAGGACTGGTGCTCCCCAAGGGGATGAGCTGGGACGAATGTACCCTTTTTGTTGAAGATCTGCGATTTGGAGCTTCAATTCTGCTAACTCGGTAGGGGCCATGCGGTATGGTCTCTTTGCGATGGGTGCCGTTCCAAGAATCAGATCTATGTAGAATTCCACTTCTCTTTCTGGTGGCATTCCTGGCAACTCTTCCGGGAAGACATCCATGAATTCTTCTACCACTGATATGCTTTCTGTTGCTAAATTAAACATCATTGGATCATTGGCGGGTGGCTGAGCTTGACAATAAACTGACTTTCACTGGTGGTCTGTGAGAAGGACTGTCTTGTTTGCGCAACTGATGATACCTTTGTGCTTGGTCAACCAATCCATTCCTAAGATCACATCAATCCCTTGGGATGGCAAGACAGTTAATGTTGGGGGCCTTCGTCCTCCGAAGGTCCTCAAAAACAAGATTTGACAATGTTTTCCAAGTGAATTATATGAACAGGTATTTTCGGACTCAGATTATGAACATGGAGTACGGTCAGGACGAAGCCTAAGCCAGACGAAGGGGGATTGAGATGAAGGACGGGCTGATCACCATGCTGTACGAAGAATGGTGCACAGCCGAAGCTATGCGCAGGAAAGCTTCGTCGCGATAGCAGAAAGGGGAACCGACCTAAAGATGAAAAGACTACTTAGGCCTTGATAGACTCCCATAAGTCATTAGCAAATGTAATGGGCATGTATGTAATTTTACATGGGCTGCGTCCCACGCCTATAAATAGATGAACAGTACTCCCGTGCTGTTCACGCTGACTTGGCATTTGCTTTTGCGTCATCTTTATACTTTTGCCTTCCTGCAATCCGAAGCATTTGAGAACAAGTCCCCAACATTGGCGCCCACCTCCGGTCAACTCACTTCCACTCTTTGAGTTTTTTGAACACCTTCGGAAGCCATAAACCTTCGCTATGGCGCCGAAGAAAGCTTCAGCAACTGGGGCCGCAGCTCTGCAACCGCTGGACCCCAATCAGGAGACTCTCTCTCTTCGGGAGGCCCGAAGCCAGAAGAGGAAGGCTGTCAGCCCGATGCCTCAAGAGGATGAGCTAGACCAAGAGATCAGAGATATGGAGATGCTTCATCAACAGGTGCAGAGGAAGAAGGAAAAGATGGCCAGGCTAGCTGAACTGCAAAGGCAGATAGACGAAGCTTCTGAAGAAGTTCGCCATCTTACTCACGATGAGCAGAACCGAAGGCCTCAACAAAAATACCTTCATCAGGAGGGTTTCTTCAACGAAGATGACTGGTATGACAATTTCCATCATGGAAATTTTGTTTTTGATGATGCTTCTCCTCTGTCCGCTGAGCTGCAGGCTACACCTTGGCCTCCGTCCTACAAGCCGCCCCAGCTTCCCATATTCGATGGCCATTCAGACCCGAAGCAGTTTTGATGAGCTACGAAGCAACAATATCTTCGTATGGTGGCAATGCTGCAGTCATGGCAAAGTCTTTTGTTATGGCTGTAAGGAGTGTCGCTCAAACCTGGTATTCCTCCCTTCGACCAGGAACGATCACTTCATGGCAAAAACTGAAGGACATGTTGTTAACCAGCTTCCAAGGGTTTCAAACGAAGCCGGTCACTGCTCAGGCCCTGTTTCAGTGCACTCAGGATCACGAAGAATACCTTCAAGCGTATGTCAGAAGGTTCTTGCGTTTGAGGGCGCAGGCACCAACGGTGCCCAACGAAATTGTCATTGAGGCCATGATCAAGGGACTTCGGCCTGGACCTTCAGCTCAGTACTTTGCTAGGAAGCCTCCTCAAACTTTGGAGAAGCTGCTCCAGAAGATGGACGAGTATATTCGTGCCGACAATGATTTTCGCCAAAGAAGGGAGGAGGCTTTCAGGTTTTCTGAAATGACCAGGGGCTTCGGAGGAAGATTCTATCCGAGGCATGTCAGGTCAATCCATAACTCTACTCAAAATGATGATAAGGGGAGTCAGCAGCTGTAACACTATAAAAATCATTAAACAAAAATAATATATTTAGTTATTAATGGTATTTATGGTAATAAATTTTCCTTTAAGTGTTTGTTATTTATGTTCATTTGGAATGATTTTTGATTGCTCATAATTGATTTTTTAATATTGAATAGCATTTCTTCTTAAATAGAAATCCAAATAAATAATATAATAATTATTAGTCCAAAAATAAATATTTTATTTATAAATAATTTTGGTTTAATTATTGTGAATTTTAGGGTTATTTAAATTTTTTTTGATTTAGAAAAGGAAATAGAAAAAAAGAAAGAAATTCGAAATTGAAAAAAAGAAAAAAAACAAAACGCTCGTTCTCAGCCCCAGCCAATCCTGATCACTCACCCAGCCCAGCCTGAGCGCTCCTTTTCCCTCTCTTGATTACATAGTGGTGGGTCCCATTTGGCACTATGTTTCTTCAATTTCCAGCGTCTCCTCTGCTCCTTCAACCGTGCAGCCGCCAGGAGCCCGCAGAAGCCGTCGCCAGCGCGCCGCGCCCCTGCATCGCGCCGAGCGCCCAGCCCGACGCCGCCCAGGCCGCGCGCACCCAAGGCCGCCAACCCTGCCCTGCTCACCCGCTCGCTCAGCCCGCGCCCAGGTCGCATCGCCCCGTCTCGACGCCCTGCCTGCACAGCCGACAGCGCCCTGTGCCGCGACCCCGCCCGCCGGCAGCTCAGGAATCCGAGCCTCCGCACCTGAAGCCACGACGCCTGTTCTTCTCCTCGCGTGTAATGAAGTTTAATGGAGCGTCAACCGAGCGTTTCTCTGAGTTATTGGCGCCATTACTCCTTTCTCCGTTGTTGCCGACGCCATTATTGGCCATGAAGCACCCCGGCCGAACCTGCATCTCTCTCCCATCCTCTATAAAAGGGCAGCCGAACTCCTCTCTTCTCCCTCCCACAACCGAGCTCTCTTCCTCCCCGAGCTCCCTCTCTCTCTCCCACTCGCCCACGCCGTCGCCGGAGTTCGTCCACGCCGCTTGCTGTTGTACCTTGTTGTACGAACGCTCACCGACGACCGCGCCCGGAACCCCTGCCTGCGCGCACAGCAGCACCTCCGTCCGTCCCAGAGTCCGTGAAGCTCGCCCCCGCACCACCCCAGCAACCGTGCCCATGCCGTTCGCCGTCGTCCGTTCACCCAAGGTTGATAACAACCGTTAATGTATTTTCTAAATCATGTTTGAATTATTTTATTGATCTTATGAATTATTGTTGTAATATTAATGTGATTTGGCGATTCACGCGTATAATTTTTAGAGATTCGATATACACGTGTAACCAAAAATCGAACCCGCGATAATATTTTGAATATGCGTATAATTTTATAATTCTAAAAATGAACACGGTCACTATTTACTACTTCCGTGGTTTTCATACTAGAAATGTTTATAATTAATTTTGCTTGATTGTGTGGAACAATAATTGTTAGTAGTATTTTAAGTGTAAACTTATTTGCATGAAGAATTAGAAGAAATCCTAGGCCACATATTCTTGGTCAAATAAAAATATAGATTTTTCTAGTCATGATAAATATAAGCATAACACTTAATTACGTAGAATAGTAAAATGCTCATTTATGTCATAATAACCATGAATATATTATTAAAAGTCTCATTTAGTAATTTACAATTAATTCTTAGTATATTAACGTCAAAAGAATTATAAATAAACAATTCTTAGTTACACGTATAAACTCTATTTAGAAAAGAAAGGAAGAAAACCGAAAGGATAGAATTTATAATAATTTAATTAGGCGCTCATATTTTTCTAATAAAGAAATTGATAGTATGTTGATATAAGGTTTCTTACTAATGAGATAGATAATTTGTTCTAAATTAAAAATGACCTTTTTAATAAATATCATATTTAACAAGGTTCGTTATAGATATTTAAGAATAAACGTATTAAATAGAAACTTAAAAGTAATATGTCATATGACTTTTCTAATTATTATATAATGGCTTAATTAAGTGCTCACGTCTTATAACTAAAACAATAGTTAATAACATATCAATGAATATAATATTCATTTTAAATATCTGGGTCATATGTTTCTAAACTAAATGTAAAGATAAATAATAGAGTAACTATGTCCTCTCATAACCTAGTTAATTAGATTTATATTTGTTTACAACTGGTTATATAGGCTTAATTAATCATTTAATCAAAATTAGTTCATATTATTTATATATGTGTCACTTAGTTTTTCCTAAAGAATAAACCAAGGAAATTAGTGTTCATGTTCTTTAATAATAATGTTAGTTTGTATATTGTATATAGCTTTCTTAATAAAATATAGGACATGTACTTTCTAATAAAAAAATAATAAAATATAATTGTTGTTCATTGTCTATTACATAAAAGTTAATTAAAGCATATATCATAACTTTCCATAAATAGGTGTTTAATAATAATGATCGTTTCACATAAAACCTATTTAGACTTATATCTTAATTTATTCTAAGTGATAGGTTTAGCAATGAATTATAATACGTTACATAATGCTTCTAAGTTTAATAACGTGTTTCGTAGCCCATTAACCTTAGATATAACTTATATGTGTTCTAAAAGGTTAAAAAGGCTTAATATCGTTATAACGTGTTTTATCGTCTTATAAACCCTTAATCTTAGACGTATCACATATGGCGTTTCATAAAAGATTAATTTGGTGAACTTAATATTTGAATATTTTAATTAAGATATTTTTATGCTCATGTCTTAAAGTATGGATCACATATTTTTTTGAAAAGAATACCCTCTTATTATAACCGTTACTTGCGACGTTTTTGAAAAGCTAATGCTCTTTTCGTTAAGCTTTCTTTTAGCTTTACGTATGGTGAATGTTGTATGTTATTGAATGGTGTTTGTTCTTCTTGTTTGTTTGTGTGATATTCAGTGGTTGATCTAGTAGTTAAGAATCAAGATCTATTCCTATCCGTGGAAGAACCTCAAGTTTTCAATAAGCAAGGCAAGTGGACTTCTCCCTCTGCATACTCTGTTTGATCCCAAACAATACATTTAATAAAGTTTATTCTTTTGGATATATATGCATAATTTGACGGGTTACCTATTTAGATAACCTTTCCAACCTTATTCCTTGTTAACCTGGGTTTATGATTTAATCTAGTAGCTATGCTATTGCTACAACTTTAACTTTATGATGTTACTCCAACTGATGATATCAATGTTCCAAATGGTAAGTTACATTATTGTTGTTAATCCGACAATTAAACAAGATTATTGCATCTTAATTGGAACATGGAGTGACCACCCGGGATAACAGTGCAACCACGAGTGCTATCATGACTCTGGCTTTGGTAATTAGCTTTATATGCTTAGTGCCTGGCAACCTTACCTGAAATATGGGCAAGAGGGGGAGCGGTAGGTGTTGGCAGCCCACGTTAACATGGGGACGTATTCTTGGCTAAGGTACCTCACCCAGGGGGCCACCACCATCGTCTTTAGAAACCTTAGCGGGTTGCTTCGTATTAAGTGTATTTTGTGAAAGCCTCATAGTGGATCCCTAGCCACTCACCTCGGAAGTGTTTACGGGTTTTGGCCGACCCAGGCTAGAGGGGATACACGGCTTGTGGGTAAAGTTGTACCACCTTTGCAGAGTGTAAAACTGATATATCAGCCGTGCTCACGGTTATGAGCAGCCTGGACTCCTCACATGATAATTGAACTTGAAGATGGAAATAAATCGAGATCCGATGATCTGCCAATGGTTTGCTTAAGTGGTTTCACTTAAGTGTTTTTGATATACTCATGTACCTTTGTTTAATGGGAATACTTGGGATTCACACTTATTAGTAAGACAGGTGTTGTTAATAAAATGTTGACCAACTAAAATGCTTACTGCTCAACCTTAGCCTCACCTTGTTACCTTGCATTAGTTTTTCCCCCACTTGCTGAGCCCCGACCATAAGTGAGCTCACCCTTGCTTAATTTTGATCAGAAGTTGCAGATGAAGATATGATGCTGAACTCCATGGATGCTAGTCTAGTGATACCCCCGGTCATCTTCCTGTGGATGGATGTCCATGTTCGCTGTACTTTGATGAATAAAGGTTAAGGCATTATGTCTGTTCGAAGTGTAATATGTTAATATAATCGTTATTTACGCTCTTATGCATTGTTCTTTTGATATATTACACTTGTGGCGTCAACATATGTGTGGAAATAGATCCTGGCACACATATGCGATGCACCCGGCTCTGCTCTTGGGAAACGGGTGTGACAGAAGTGGTATCAAAGCAATGTGACCATAGGTCGCTAGATTAGTTAGAAATGGAAAGCCCAGTCAGTCGTTCAAAACTTGACTTAATTGTCTCTATAAAAACTTACTTTATATCAAAACTCGTCTCTTTTATCTTCAACCTTTCTTGTCTGATTTTTGGTCTATCAGAAGGTTCTAATGAGAAGCATTGCAAGATGATCAAGCTAGGATTACGGAACTTGAAGCAAAAGTTGCCAGAAGAAACCCTTTTGAAGCTATTGAAGATGCCTCATTCTCTGTCTTACCCCCACCCCCGCAAGAAGTTTTCGTTATAGATCTCTTGAATCTATTACCATTCTTCTTGGTTAGGTTGATAGGATAGTTCTATAGTGCTAAGTTTTCGACTAGATCGGGCGATCTTATATTATAAGTGGTTTTCTAATCCCTAATATTGTTATATAACCCTTGACTTCTTATACTTTTGTTTTCTTGCCATTGTATTGTCATCCTTGGACAATATCTACCTTGATATATTAAACCTTTGCCTCTCTACTTTTCTCCTTGATAACACTTTCTCCCTAACTCACTTTATATCCTTGGTTGTATCATTTATCCTCACTTTAATAGTTCATGGTTATCTTATTTCACTATTGGTCACAGACAAATATGTCTTGTCCAACTCCTTGATAATTCTTACCTAACTCCTTGACTTTATAATATCTTTCTTATTCCAAACCTTGTCTCACCTTTTGTTTTGGTTGAATGAGTAGAATTAGATTATGTTGTGCTGGTATGCTTGAATTCATTGTCCTTTGTGTTCATGTTTGATTTGCTTCTTTGAAATGATTGTTGGTGTATTGTGTGACTTTTGTCCACAATGACATCAGTTAGCTAGGTAAAACCTTAGATAAATGGGTTTTCTCTGCTCTCTATAATCTGTCTTTGCTCAACCCTTTCGTCCCTTCCATTCTTTCATACCCATACAGATGTCAGACCTTGGAATGTCAACTACAAGTAATGTCACTAAATGCAAAGAATGTGGTGTGTTGGCAAGTCAAAACAACTATAAATAAAACAGCTGAGGCACAGACCTTCAAGACACAAAAGGATGCACAACCAAACCAACAGACAAGTGACCCTGGAACATGTTATTGTTGTGAGTACTATGGAATTCCTTGTCGCTAGATCAGTACAAACGAAAGTGAAACTACAAAACAGAAGAACCGGATTTTATTTTCTGGCATAAACAGACAAATGTCTCCCCCTGAACAACTAATAGCAGATTCTCTTATTCCTAATGCACTGTCAGTTGATGAATTGCAAAGTATTCCAGAAAGGAAACATCACAAGGATGCCCAGTCCCAAGAAGAAACACAGGAGTGTTACATTGATGGATGGACTATTACTTGCACACAGTTTCAGCCCCATCGTCGCATCAGTTCCAAGAAACAAAAATGGAAACATGGAAAAAGTCAAGAAATAACTTCAAGAAAGTCTTGCTATCAATGTGGACATGAAGGTCATTACTTCCGTAACTGTCCTGAGAAGAGTTCATTACCGGATACCTCCGAGATAAAAGCTATCTCAAGCTCCAGACATGGAATATGAACAAAAACGCATAGAAACTTCTACCAACATCGTGAAGAACAACAAAAGAAATAGAAAAATGTTTGGATACATGATTAGTTCACCTCAACCACAAGCAAAAGCCACGAAACACATGGATACCCAAACAGAAGAATCAAGTCAGGCTCAGCTACATGAGATACAGACACCCAATCAATCCTCATCCCCTGTTGGTCAAGCAAAGTTGACTCGCAAAGAATTCAAAGCAAGAGGTGCTTGCTACTACTGCAAAAATGAAGGACATATTATTCGCGAATGCCCCAAAAAGCGTCTAGACCGACTAGAGAAGAAAGCTGCCAAGCATGACCTAAGCAATAATTCAGAAGATCCACCATTTTATAAGTATGATGATGAAGGTCGCTTGATTAGTATACATTGCGGAGCAAAGAAGAAAGGAAGTTCCTTAATTTTAGAAGAGTTCAATGTGAACTAAGAACATACAAATAACCATGTGTCTCCTTTGCTTTCGTGCTAGCCTTCCTTAATCTCGAGGACGAGATTCTTTTTAAGAGGGGTAGATTTGTAACACTATAAAAATCATTAAATAAAAATAATATATTTAGTTATTAATGGTATTTATGGTAATAAATTTTCCTTTAAGTGTTTGTTATTTATGTTCATTTGGAATGATTTTTGATTGCTCATAATTGATTTTTTAATATTGAATAGCATTTCTTCTTAAATAGAAATCCAAATAAATAATATAATAATTATTAGTCCAAAAATAAATATTTTATTTATAAATAATTTTGGTTTAATTATTGTGAATTTTAGGGTTATTTAAATTTTTTTTTTGATTTAGAAAAGGAAATAGAAAAAAAGAAAGAAATTCGAAATTGAAAAAAAGAAAAAAAACAAAACGCTCGTTCTCAGCCCCAGCCAATCCTGATCACTCACCCAGCCCAGCCTGAGCGCTCCTTTTCCCTCTCTTGATTACATAGCGGTGGGTCCCATTTGGCAGTATGTTTCTTCAATTTCCAGCGTCTCCTCTGCTCGTTCAACCGTGCAGCCGCCAGGAGCCCGCAGAAGCCGTCGCCAGCGCGCCGCGCCCCTGCATCGCGCCGAGCGCCCAGCCCGACGCCGCCCAGGCCGCGCGCACCCAAGGCCGCCAACCCTGCCCTGCTCACCCGCTCGCTCAGCCCGCGCCCAGGTCGCATCGCCCCGTCTCGACGCCCTGCCTGCACAGCCGACAGCGCCCTGTGCCGCGACCCCGCCCGCCGGCAGCTCAGGAATCCGAGCCTCCGCACCTGAAGCCGCGACGCCTGTTCTTCTCCTCGCGTGTAATGAAGTTTAATGGAGCGTCAACCGAGCGTTTCTCTGAGTTATTGGCGCCATTACTCCTTTCTCCGTTGTTGCCGACGCCATTATTGGCCATGAAGCACCCCGGTCGACCCTGCATCTCTCTCCCATCCTCTATAAAAGGGCAGCCGAACTCCTCTCTTCTCCCTCCCACAACCGAGCTCTCTTCCTCCCCGAGCTCCCTCTCTCTCTCCCACTCGCCCACGCCGTCGCCGGAGTTCGTCCACGCCGCTTGCTGTTGTACCTTGTTGTCCGAACGCTCACCGACGACCGCGCCCGGAACCCCTGCCTGCGCGCACAGCAGCACCTCCGTCCGTCCCAGAGTCCGTGAAGCTCGCCCCCGCACCACCCCAGCAACCGTGCCCATGCCGTTCGCCGTCGTCCGTTCACCCAAGGTTGATAACAACCGTTAATGTATTTTCTAAATCATGTTTGAATTATTTTATTGATCTTATGAATTATTGTTGTAATATTAATGTGATTTGGCGATTCACGCGTATAATTTTTAGAGATTCGATATACACGTGTAACCAAAAATCGAACCCGCGATAATATTTTGAATATGCGTATAATTTTATAATTCTAAAAATGAACACGGTCACTATTTACTACTTCCGTGGTTTTCATACTAGAAATGTTTATAATTAATTTTGCTTGATTGTGTGGAACAATAATTGTTAGTAGTATTTTAAGTGTAAACTTATTTGCATGAAGAATTAGAAGAAATCCTAGGCCACATATTCTTGGTCAAATAAAAATATAGATTTTTCTAGTCATGATAAATATAAGCATAACACTTAATTACGTAGAATAGTAAAATGCTCATTTATGTCATAATAACCATGAATATATTATTAAAAGTCTCATTTAGTAATTTACAATTAATTCTTAGTATATTAACGTCAAAAGAATTATAAATAAACAATTCTTAGTTACACGTATAAACTCTATTTAGAAAAGAAAGGAAGAAAACCGAAAGGATAGAATTTATAATAATTTAATTAGGCGCTCATATTTTTCTAATAAAGAAATTGATAGTATGTTGATATAAGGTTTCTTACTAATGAGATAGATAATTTGTTCTAAATTAAAAATGACCTTTTTAATAAATATCATATTTAACAAGGTTCGTTATAGATATTTAAGAATAGACGTATTAAATAGAAACTTAAAAGTAATATGTCATATGACTTTTCTAATTATTATATAATGGCTTAATTAAGTGCTCACGTCTTATAACTAAAACAATAGTTAATAACATATCAATGAATATAATATTCATTTTAAATATCTAGGTCATATGTTTCTAAACTAAATGTAAAGATAAATAATAGAGTAACTATGTCCTCTCATAACCTAGTTAATTAGATTTATATTTGTTTACAACTGGTTATATAGGCTTAATTAATCATTTAATCAAAATTAGTTCATATTATTTATATATGTGTCACTTAGTTTTTCCTAAAGAATAAACCAAGGAAATTAGTGTTCATGTTCTTTAATAATAATGTTAGTTTGTATATTGTATATAGCTTTCTTAATAAAATATAGGACATGTACTTTCTAATAAAAAAATAATAAAATATAATTGTTGTTCATTGTCTATTACATAAAAGTTAATTAAAGCATATATCATAACTTTCCATAAATAGGTGTTTAATAATAATGATCGTTTCACATAAAACCTATTTAGACTTATATCTTAATTTATTCTAAGTGATAGGTTTAGCAATGAATTATAATACGTTACATAATGCTTCTAAGTTTAATAACGTGTTTCGTAGCCCATTAACCTTAGATATAACTTATATGTGTTCTAAAAGGTTAAAAAGGCTTAATATCGTTATAACGTGTTTTATCGTCTTATAAACCCTTAATCTTAGACGTATCACATATGGCGTTTCATAAAAGATTAATTTGGTGAACTTAATATTTGAATATTTTAATTAAGATATTTTTATGCTCATGTCTTAAAGTATGGATCACATATTTTTTTTGAAAAGAATACCCTCTTATTATAACCGTTACTTGCGACGTTTTTGAAAAGCTAATGCTCTTTTCGTTAAGCTTTCTTTTAGCTTTACGTATGGTGAATGTTGTATGTTATTGAATGGTGTTTGTTCTTCTTGTTTGTTTGTGTGATATTCAGTGGTTGATCTAGTAGTTAAGAATCAAGATCTATTCCTATCCGTGGAAGAACCTCAAGTTTTCAATAAGCAAGGCAAGTGGACTTCTCCCTCTGCATACTCTGTTTGATCCCAAACAATACATTTAATAAAGTTTATTCTTTTGGATATATATGCATAATTTGACGGGTTACCTATTTAGATAACCTTTCCAACCTTATTCCTTGTTAACCTGGGTTTATGATTTAATCTAGTAGCTATGCTATTGCTACAACTTTAACTTTATGATGTTACTCCAACTGATGATATCAATGTTCCAAATGGTAAGTTACATTATTGTTGTTAATCCGACAATTAAACAAGATTATTGCATCTTAATTGGAACATGGAGTGACCACCCGGGATAACAGTGCAACCACGAGTGCTATCATGACTCTGGCTTTGGTAATTAGCTTTATATGCTTAGTGCCTGGCAACCTTACCTGAAATATGGGCAAGAGGGGGAGCGGTAGGTGTTGGCAGCCCACGTTAACATGGGGACGTATTCTTGGCTAAGGTACCTCACCCAGGGGGCCACCACCATCGTCTTTAGAAACCTTAGCGGGTTGCTTCGTATTAAGTGTATTTTGTGAAAGCCTCATAGTGGATCCCTAGCCACTCACCTCGGAAGTGTTTACGGGTTTTGGCCGACCCAGGCTAGAGGGGATACACGGCTTGTGGGTAAAGTTGTACCACCTTTGCAGAGTGTAAAACTGATATATCAGCCGTGCTCACGGTTATGAGCAGCCTGGACTCCTCACATGATAATTGAACTTGAAGATGGAAATAAATCGAGATCCGATGATCTGCCAATGGTTTGCTTAAGTGGTTTCACTTAAGTGTTTTTGATATACTCATGTACCTTTGTTTAATGGGAATACTTGGGATTCACACTTATTAGTAAGACAGGTGTTGTTAATAAAATGTTGACCAACTAAAATGCTTACTGCTCAACCTTAGCCTCACCTTGTTACCTTGCATTAGTTTTTCCCCCACTTGCTGAGCCCCGACCATAAGTGAGCTCACCCTTGCTTAATTTTGATCAGAAGTTGCAGATGAAGATATGATGCTGAACTCCATGGATGCTAGTCTAGTGATACCCCCGGTCATCTTCCTGTGGATGGATGTCCATGTTCGCTGTACTTTGATGAATAAAGGTTAAGACATTATGTCTGTTCGAAGTGTAATATGTTAATATAATCGTTATTTACGCTCTTATGCATTGTTCTTTTGATATATTACACTTGTGGCGTCAACATATGTGTGGAAATAGATCCTGGCACACATATGCGATGCACCCGGCTCTGCTCTTGGGAAACGGGTGTGACAGAAGTGGTATCAAAGCAATGTGACCGTAGGTCGCTAGATTAGTTAGAAATGGAAAGCCCAGTCAGTCGTTCAAAACTTGACTTAATTGTCTCTATAAAAACTTACTTTATATCAAAACTCGTCTCTTTTATCTTCAACCTTTCTTGTCTGATTTTTGGTCTATCAGAAGGTTCTAATGAGAAGCATTGCAAGATGATCAAGCTAGGATTACGGAACTTGAAGCAAAAGTTGCCAGAAGAAACCCTTTTGAAGCTATTGAAGATGCCTCATTCTCTGTCTTACCCCCACCCCCGCAAGAAGTTTTCGTTATAGATCTCTTGGATCTATTACCATTCTTCTTGGTTAGGTTGATAGGATAGTTCTATAGTGCTAAGTTTTCGACTAGATCGGGCGATCTTATATTATAAGTGGTTTTCTAATCCCTAATATTGTTATATAACCCTTGACTTCTTATACTTTTGTTTTCTTGCCATTGTATTGTCATCCTTGGACAATATCTACCTTGATATATTAAACCTTTGCCTCTCTACTTTTCTCCTTGATAACACTTTCTCCCTAACTCACTTTATATCCTTGGTTGTATCATTTATCCTCACTTTAATAGTTCATGGTTATCTTATTTCACTATTGGTCACAGACAAATATGTCTTGTCCAACTCCTTGATAATTCTTACCTAACTCCTTGACTTTATAATATCTTTCTTATTCCAAACCTTGTCTCACCTTTTGTTTTGGTTGAATGAGTAGAATTAGATTATGTTGTGCTGGTATGCTTGAATTCATTGTCCTTTGTGTTCATGTTTGATTTGCTTCTTTGAAATGATTGTTGGTGTATTGTGTGACTTTTGTCCACAATGACATCAGTTAGCTAGGTAAAACCTTAGATAAATGGGTTTTCTCTGCTCTCTATAATCTGTCTTTGCTCAACCCTTTCGTCCCTTCCATTCTTTCATACCCATACAGATGTCAGACCTTGGAATGTCAACTACAAGTAATGTCACTAAATGCAAAGAATGTGGTGTGTTGGCAAGTCAAAACAACTATAAATAAAACAGCTGAGGCACAGACCTTCAAGACACAAAAGGATGCACAACCAAACCAACAGACAAGTGACCCTGGAACATGTTATTGTTGTGAGTACTATGGAATTCCTTGTCGCCAGATCAGTACAAACGAAAGTGAAACTACAAAACAGAAGAACCGGATTTTATTTTCTGGCATAAACAGACAAATGTCTCCCCCTGAACAACTAATAGCAGATTCTCTTATTCCTAATGCACTGTCAGTTGATGAATTGCAAAGTATTCCAGAAAGGAAACATCACAAGGATGCCCAGTCCCAAGAAGAAACACAGGAGTGTTACATTGATGGATGGACTATTACTTGCACACAGTTTCAGCCCCATCGTCGCATCAGTTCCAAGAAACAAAAATGGAAACATGGAAAAAGTCAAGAAATAACTTCAAGAAAGTCTTGCTATCAATGTGGACATGAAGGTCATTACTTCCGTAACTGTCCTGAGAAGAGTTCATTACCGGATACCTCCGAGATAAAAGCTATCTCAAGCTCCAGACATGGAATATGAACAAAAACGCATAGAAACTTCTACCAACATCGTGAAGAACAACAAAAGAAATAGAAAAATGTTTGGATACATGATTAGTTCACCTCAACCACAAGCAAAAGCCACGAAACACATGGATACCCAAACAGAAGAATCAAGTCAGGCTCAGCTACATGAGATACAGACACCCAATCAATCCTCATCCCCTGTTGGTCAAGCAAAGTTGACTCGCAAAGAACTCAAAGCAAGAGGTGCTTGCTACTACTGCAAAAATGAAGGACATATTATTCGCGAATGCCCCAAAAAGCGTCTAGACCGACTAGAGAAGAAAGCTGCCAAGCATGACCTAAGCAATAATTCAGAAGATCCACCATTTTATAAGTATGATGATGAAGGTCGCTTGATTAGTATACATTGCGGAGCAAAGAAGAAAGGAAGTTCCTTAATTTTAGAAGAGTTCAATGTGAACTAAGAACATACAAATAACCATGTGTCTCCTTTGCTTTCGTGCTAGCCTTCCTTAATCTCGAGGACGAGATTCTTTTTAAGAGGGGTAGATTTGTAACACTATAAAAATCATTAAATAAAAATAATATATTTAGTTATTAATGGTATTTATGGTAATAAATTTTCCTTTAAGTGTTTGTTATTTATGTTCATTTGGAATGATTTTTGATTGCTCATAATTGATTTTTTAATATTGAATAGCATTTCTTCTTAAATAGAAATCCAAATAAATAATATAATAATTATTAGTCCAAAAATAAATATTTTATTTATAAATAATTTTGGTTTAATTATTGTGAATTTTAGGGTTATTTAAATTTTTTTTTGATTTAGAAAAGGAAATAGAAAAAAAGAAAGAAATTCGAAATTGAAAAAAAGAAAAAAAAACAAAACGCTCGTTCTCAGCCCCAGCCAATCCTGATCACTCACCCAGCCCAGCCTGAGCGCTCCTTTTCCCTCTCTTGATTACATAGCGGTGGGTCCCATTTGGCAGTATGTTTCTTCAATTTCCAGCGTCTCCTCTGCTCGTTCAACCGTGCAGCCGCCAGGAGCCCGCAGAAGCCGTCGCCAGCGCGCCGCGCCCCTGCATCGCGCCGAGCGCCCAGCCCGACGCCGCCCAGGCCGCGCGCACCCAAGGCCGCCAACCCTGCCCTGCTCACCCGCTCGCTCAGCCCGCGCCCAGGTCGCATCGCCCCGTCTCGACGCCCTGCCTGCACAGCCGACAGCGCCCTGTGCCGCGACCCCGCCCGCCGGCAGCTCAGGAATCCGAGCCTCCGCACCTGAAGCCGCGACGCCTGTTCTTCTCCTCGCGTGTAATGAAGTTTAATGGAGCGTCAACCGAGCGTTTCTCTGAGTTATTGGCGCCATTACTCCTTTCTCCGTTGTTGCCGACGCCATTATTGGCCATGAAGCACCCCGGTCGACCCTGCATCTCTCTCCCATCCTCTATAAAAGGGCAGCCGAACTCCTCTCTTCTCCCTCCCACAACCGAGCTCTCTTCCTCCCCGAGCTCCCTCTCTCTCTCCCACTCGCCCACGCCGTCGCCGGAGTTCGTCCACGCCGCTTGCTGTTGTACCTTGTTGTCCGAACGCTCACCGACGACCGCGCCCGGAACCCCTGCCTGCGCGCACAGCAGCACCTCCGTCCGTCCCAGAGTCCGTGAAGCTCGCCCCCGCACCACCCCAGCAACCGTGCCCATGCCGTTCGCCGTCGTCCGTTCACCCAAGGTTGATAACAACCGTTAATGTATTTTCTAAATCATGTTTGAATTATTTTATTGATCTTATGAATTATTGTTGTAATATTAATGTGATTTGGCGATTCACGCGTATAATTTTTAGAGATTCGATATACACGTGTAACCAAAAATCGAACCCGCGATAATATTTTGAATATGCGTATAATTTTATAATTCTAAAAATGAACACGGTCACTATTTACTACTTCCGTGGTTTTCATACTAGAAATGTTTATAATTAATTTTGCTTGATTGTGTGGAACAATAATTGTTAGTAGTATTTTAAGTGTAAACTTATTTGCATGAAGAATTAGAAGAAATCCTAGGCCACATATTCTTGGTCAAATAAAAATATAGATTTTTCTAGTCATGATAAATATAAGCATAACACTTAATTACGTAGAATAGTAAAATGCTCATTTATGTCATAATAACCATGAATATATTATTAAAAGTCTCATTTAGTAATTTACAATTAATTCTTAGTATATTAACGTCAAAAGAATTATAAATAAACAATTCTTAGTTACACGTATAAACTCTATTTAGAAAAGAAAGGAAGAAAACCGAAAGGATAGAATTTATAATAATTTAATTAGGCGCTCATATTTTTCTAATAAAGAAATTGATAGTATGTTGATATAAGGTTTCTTACTAATGAGATAGATAATTTGTTCTAAATTAAAAATGACCTTTTTAATAAATATCATATTTAACAAGGTTCGTTATAGATATTTAAGAATAGACGTATTAAATAGAAACTTAAAAGTAATATGTCATATGACTTTTCTAATTATTATATAATGGCTTAATTAAGTGCTCACGTCTTATAACTAAAACAATAGTTAATAACATATCAATGAATATAATATTCATTTTAAATATCTAGGTCATATGTTTCTAAACTAAATGTAAAGATAAATAATAGAGTAACTATGTCCTCTCATAACCTAGTTAATTAGATTTATATTTGTTTACAACTGGTTATATAGGCTTAATTAATCATTTAATCAAAATTAGTTCATATTATTTATATATGTGTCACTTAGTTTTTCCTAAAGAATAAACCAAGGAAATTAGTGTTCATGTTCTTTAATAATAATGTTAGTTTGTATATTGTATATAGCTTTCTTAATAAAATATAGGACATGTACTTTCTAATAAAAAAATAATAAAATATAATTGTTGTTCATTGTCTATTACATAAAAGTTAATTAAAGCATATATCATAACTTTCCATAAATAGGTGTTTAATAATAATGATCGTTTCACATAAAATCTATTTAGACTTATATCTTAATTTATTCTAAGTGATAGGTTTAGCAATGAATTATAATACGTTACATAATGCTTCTAAGTTTAATAACGTGTTTCGTAGCCCATTAACCTTAGATATAACTTATATGTGTTCTAAAAGGTTAAAAAGGCTTAATATCGTTATAACGTGTTTTATCGTCTTATAAACCCTTAATCTTAGACGTATCACATATGGCGTTTCATAAAAGATTAATTTGGTGAACTTAATATTTGAATATTTTAATTAAGATATTTTTATGCTCATGTCTTAAAGTATGGATCACATATTTTTTTTGAAAAGAATACCCTCTTATTATAACCGTTACTTGCGACGTTTTTGAAAAGCTAATGCTCTTTTCGTTAAGCTTTCTTTTAGCTTTACGTATGGTGAATGTTGTATGTTATTGAATGGTGTTTGTTCTTCTTGTTTGTTTGTGTGATATTCAGTGGTTGATCTAGTAGTTAAGAATCAAGATCTATTCCTATCCGTGGAAGAACCTCAAGTTTTCAATAAGCAAGGCAAGTGGACTTCTCCCTCTGCATACTCTGTTTGATCCCAAACAATACATTTAATAAAGTTTATTCTTTTGGATATATATGCATAATTTGACGGGTTACCTATTTAGATAACCTTTCCAACCTTATTCCTTGTTAACCTGGGTTTATGATTTAATCTAGTAGCTATGCTATTGCTACAACTTTAACTTTATGATGTTACTCCAACTGATGATATCAATGTTCCAAATGGTAAGTTACATTATTGTTGTTAATCCGACGATTAAACAAGATTATTGCATCTTAATTGGAACATGGAGTGACCACCCGGGATAACAGTGCAACCACGAGTGCTATCATGACTCTGGCTTTGGTAATTAGCTTTATATGCTTAGTGCCTGGCAACCTTACCTGAAATATGGGCAAGAGGGGGAGCGGTAGGTGTTGGCAGCCCACGTTAACATGGGGACGTATTCTTGGCTAAGGTACCTCACCCAGGGGGCCACCACCATCGTCTTTAGAAACCTTAGCGGGTTGCTTCGTATTAAGTGTATTTTGTGAAAGCCTCATAGTGGATCCCTAGCCACTCACCTCGGAAGTGTTTACGGGTTTTGGCCGACCCAGGCTAGAGGGGATACACGGCTTGTGGGTAAAGTTGTACCACCTCTGCAGAGTGTAAAACTGATATATCAGTCGTGCTCACGGTTATGAGCAGCCTGGACTCCTCACATGATAATTGAACTTGAAGATGGAAATAAATCGAGATCCGATGATCTGCCAATGGTTTGCTTAAGTGGTTTCACTTAAGTGTTTTTGATATACTCATGTACCTTTGTTTAATGGGAATACTTGGGATTCACACTTATTAGTAAGACAGGTGTTGTTAATAAAATGTTGACCAACTAAAATGCTTACTGCTCAACCTTAGCCTCACCTTGTTACCTTGCATTAGTTTTTCCCCCACTTGCTGAGCCCCGACCATAAGTGAGCTCACCCTTGCTTAATTTTGATCAGAAGTTGCAGATGAAGATATGATGCTGAACTCCATGGATGCTAGTCTAGTGATACCCCCGGTCATCTTCCTGTGGATGGATGTCCATGTTCGCTGTACTTTGATGAATAAAGGTTAAGACATTATGTCTGTTCGAAGTGTAATATGTTAATATAATCGTTATTTACGCTCTTATGCATTGTTCTTTTGATATATTACACTTGTGACGTCAACATATGTGTGGAAATAGATCCTGGCACACATATGCGATGCACCCGGTTCTGCTCTTGGGAAACGGGTGTGACAGCAGCACAGGCCGCAGTGCTCCTCACAGGCTTCGGGGCAACAGCAAAGCTTCTTCCGGCCACCAGCTCCAAGAGGCAGAGGCGCCAGGGGCTTCGGCGGAAGATTTGGAGATCAACCAAGGAGAATATTTTGCTTATTCTGTGGTGAAAACAAGGGCCATACCACCAGGATGTGCCATGTTACCATCCAGAAGCAAAAGGAGATAGCCGAAGCTGCAGCACAACAGGCTCAGCCGAAGCAGGTCATGCATACTGCTTCGTACCATCCGCCTTACATCCCAGAATACGTAGGCAACCACCCTGCAGTTTCTGTTGCTTCGGCGAGTCAACCTCAAGCTTCCTGGCAACAGCCTCCGCCTCCACCACCGCTGCAACAAGGCCAACAGCCAGAAGGGAGCCAATATGCTCCACACCAAAGGGACTTCAGAGAACAATCCGAAGCTCGCACAGTCAATAGCACTGTGCCAGAGTCGAAGCACATCTATTGACAAATATCCTACCTTGATAGCAGTCTTTTCCATTCAGTTCTATTTTCTGTGTAATAAAGGACATTTTTTAGTTTTCATGTAATAGTTTCGTTGTTTGCCACAAGGAAAACGTATTTTCTCCACAGGCTTAAGTTGCTGAAGCTTAAAGATTTCCGATAACAAGGAGGACCTTCGAATTATTAAAAATCCTTCGAAGCAACAAAAAGTCGTTCTAAGGAACGCAGAGTAAGTTGCTGAAGTCACAAAAAGCCGTTCCAAAGGGAGCGCAGTGTAAGTTTTCTGCTCCAAAGTCGTTCCAAAGGGAATGCAGAGCATACAGCAAAAAGTCAACGCTGATTCCGCCGAAAGTAAAAGGCGAAGAAGCTCCAAAGTCGTTCCTAAGGGAATGCAGAGCTTACAGCGAAAAGTCAACGCTGATACCGCCTAAGTAAAAGGCGAAGAAGCTCCTAAGGGAGGCTTACAGCGAAAAGTCAGCGCTGATGCAAAAAGATTGTGTGTTTTACAGGGATATGTGTGTATCTTCGGAACAAATGTCATCTACATAACATAACATCATCACATCATTTTGCATAGCATAAGCATCATACATCATGTTGCATATGGCAAAAGAAGGGGACACAGTATCGACCTTCGGAAGAATGCTTTGAGAAAGTGAAAATCGTGCTAAGTCACAAGGGGATACAATATTGATCTTCGGAATATAGCTTCGGAGAATGTTTTCACGAAACTTGGATATTCTTCATCAGAGCACTATGGACATTGTTGTGATGCATAAAAGTTTTTCTATCTTCACGAAGCATGAAAAGAAGGGAAGGTGTTTTTTCGCCGAAGGCTCAAAAACGGTACGTATGTAAAGTTTCATGCATCGTAAAGAATCGAATCATTAAAAGCAAATATATTACATTCAGGGTTACAAAATGTTACACATATTTCATTTCAGAAGTTTTTTACAATGGTGCCTAATCTTCTCTCAAAACAACTTCTGCAGCTTCGTTCAGGAGTCGGTTAACAACTTCATCCATGATAGCTTCAGCCATCTTTTTAATTTCCTCGTCTCCTTTCGGGTGAGGGCCCGGAGACGCTTTAGTAGGATCTGAAGGAGGACAGGATACGGCCACATTGCTATTACAAATTGCGAACGAAGTTTAAAACCAAAAATTACAACACAATAACAACCATTAGCTAATACCTATTTGCCCTTCGGGCTCTGAGCTTTTGTCAGCGGCCTTAGCTACTTCTCTAGCGTCGTGAATGCCCTTCTCACTTTTCTGAATAATTTCTCGGGCCATTTCTCGGCCACCATTGTCCCAGACGTCGGTGAAAAATTTTCCACCAGCCTGGCTAGCTTCGGCCGAGGGGTCTTTAATATCTTCAGGGGATAAGCTGGCTTCAAATTGTGCAAGAACCTTAACATGATCGCAGCCTTTTTTCTCCAGCATAGTAGCAATCCCCCTGGCACCCGAGAAGGCGCAAATGTCTCCACGACTGTTTAGAATTTCTTCGAAGGCTTCAGCTTCGTGGCTGATCCATTCGATCGGTCCTTCTGGGTTACCTCTCACGAAATCTTCTTCACTCGAAAATGCGCCAACACTGGCGAAGCTGGTTTTTATCTTCTTTACACATTCCATGGATTTTTCGTAGCACCTTTTCTTAGAAGACCGAAGCTCTTCAACGGTTCCTTCCAAATGATTGGCCCATTGGTCGCTACATTCCCGCCTCGTTTCTTCAAGTATGCGCTCTTCTTTAGCTCGGGCTAATTGCTTCCGAAGGTCGGCAATCTCGTGTTTTTGAGCTGCAGCTTGTGCTTTAGAGGCAGCTTCGTCCTCCTTTATTTTATCCACCAATGTAACTAGAATTTTGTCTTTTTCCATGGCTTCGTTCCTTAGTTTGATAACCTCTGATCGAAGGTTGTTGAAGGCAATTTCATAGCTCTCGTCTTCGGCATTCTTTTGCGCTCTCAGCGCGTTGCTTAGTATTAAACCCTATATGTAAAAAGTTAGTATAAGAATAAAATAATAGATTTCAAATCATAAAGTTTCCAAATGTGCAGTTCTCGTACCTTCAGGCTATTATACGCAAGGCTGTCCGCAAGATCGTCCTTTGTCATCGCGCAGAGGCCAGCCTCCAGCTTCGGAAACCCCATGCTTCGGGCCATTTCCCGGCAGACAAGTAGTTCTTTGTTATCCGGGAGGCAGTATAGGAAATCTTCTTCATTTGTACCATTGAACACTAGTGCCCCCTTCGGATATTTCAATTCTTTAGCATAATGATTAGCTTCAAAAATTTCTTCTCCTGATAACTTTTTCCCCGAAGCATGTCGAACAATATAATCAAGGACTTTGGGGGATGCTTCGGGGGCAACAGCACTGATTTCTTCAACAAGAATTGGCTCTGTCATTTTTTCTTCTTCGGTTTCCAAGGATTTTACCTTCGTGGGTTCCGAAGGCCTAGCTTCAGCTTCAGTTTCTTGCTCTGGAGCTTTAGTATCAAAAATCTCAGTTTTCGCTTCGGAGGTTTCAACAGTTTTCCTCGGAGTTGTGCTTGAGGACTTAATTGTTTCCAGAACATCTAGCACATTAGCCATTCTCTTTCTTTTCGGAGTCACTGCTGACACCTTTTGATTTTTTACTGTCTCAACATTTGCTGCAGGACTCAAAACTTCTGATGTTTTTTCCTCAGTTGGTTTTTTCGCTTCTTCCATTTTTTCTGTGGATGGCGCTTCGGCCATCTCTTTGGTTTCTGATAACAAAATCTTCGGTTCTTCCAATTCCATCTTTGTTGGCGCTTCGGCCATTTCTGCCACTTCTGGCAGCAAGGTTGGTTTGGTTGGCTTTTCAGCTTCGGTGGCCGAAGAAGTTTCTCCGGTGAACTCAGGCACCGAAGCTGGTTCAATATAGCGTGGCCGATGGGTGAGGACCTTTATCCTCTTTCTTTTCGGTTCTGGTTTGCTAGGAGCAGTTGCAGCTTCTTCTTTCGCAGAGGTTGTGTTTTTTCTTTTCGGCCCTCGAATGGGATAACGATAGTCAGGGTAGAGGAACCCGATTGCGTCAAACACTCGGTTCAGTCTTTTCTTTTTTCGGCCTCCGAAGGCTGCTGACAATGCAGTATCTTCGGCCTTCGAGTAAGCCCCAAGTAGTTCATCACTTAAATTTTCAATGCTTTTCAGCCAGTCATCATCTGGCTCGACGAATTTATCTCCGAATTTGAAAGTATACTTCAATCTGATAAGTCCACCTTCGTCAGCCTCCTTTATGGTCTCTTGCGGCATTTCCCATTTTTCCGCGAGTGGCCATACTCTGAAGGCAATATGCTCTTGGACCAAATCTCTCGTTCCAATAAAAGAACAAATAACTCCGAAGGCTCTCTGGCATTCTTCGGCAGCTTCATTCATCTCAACCTTCGGCTTTCGCAGGCCGAAACTTTGCCAAATAGGGCGCATAATTATACCTTTAATATCTTCCCGTGCTTTCAGGTCATTTTTCACATAGAACCATTCTGTCATCCAGTCGTCGGGCCATCTCTTCCGAAAGGTTGGTACGGGACAGCTTGACCCAGACCGAGAAACGAAACTGTAGCAGCCAAAATTATTGTGATACTGTTCCTTACCCCAGGGTTTTGTCTCGTATGATAATTCGTGTATGTTGCAGAAACTTTTCGCATCAGGTTCCAGACCTTGGCTTCTCACGGCCCACGCGAAGATGTTCAGCCTTATAATTGCTTCGGGGGTAAGTTGATGAAGATAGATTTCAAACATTTTCAGCACTTCTACGACAAAGCTGCTCAGGGGAAATCGCAGTCCAACTTTCAAAAAGCTTCGGAACACTACAACTTCATTTTCTTTAGGGGTCGGGCAAGTTTTCTCTCCTTCGTCGACCCTCACAATGGATAAATCCCGGAAGTATCTTCCCCTCATGTTGGCAAGATGATTTTCTTTGATACCTGACTTGCCAAAGACTGAATGGCTTGGTCGCCAGGGGCGATCTTCGGAGTCTTCACCACCACTGTCCACATCATAACTGTCGCTGTCACCAGTATCTTCAGACAAACCTTCCAGAATCTCCTTGGTGATTTTTTCCGTATTGGTCTTCACCATCGCTATAAGAAACCCCAAGTTCTTCTCTTCGTCGAGACTCAGCTTCATCTCAGCAGCAGCCTTCTTATCTTCAGACATCTTCGAAAACACTAAAAAACTGTTTTCAAAGCCGAAGCTTCAAAACTAAAAGATCAGCAAATCTTAGTGCGCAAGAGCTAAAAATTCAGTGAGCGGGAGCAGATGGCAAGAGAGCGTACCAAATGAGTTTGCGGTATGATCCTATTTATATGCCCGGTGCGTTGAAAATTGAAAGACCCCGCTTGTCAGTGAATGTAGCTATTCTAGCAAAGGGAAGGTGTTTTTTCGGACCTTCGGCTTAAGGCCTTCGTCCATATCGCAATCTGAATTTATCACTAACAAATTAATATTGCGAGGGGCTACTGTTGGGGGCCTTCGTCCTCCGAAGGTCCTCAAAAACAAGATTTGACAATGTTTTCCAAGTGAATTATATGAACAGGTATTTTCGGACTCAGATTATGAACATGGAGTACGGTCAGGACGAAGCCTAAGCCAGACGAAGGGGGATTGAGATGAAGGACGGGCTGATCACCATGCTGTACGAAGAATGGTGCATAGCCGAAGCTATGCGCAGGAAAGCTTCGTCGCGATAGCAGAAAGGGGAACCGACCTAAAGATGAAAAGACTACTTAGGCCTTGATAGACTCCCATAAGTCATTAGCAAATGTAATGGGCATGTATGTAATTTTACATGGGCTGCGTCCCACGCCTATAAATAGATGAACAGTACTCCCGTGCTGTTCACGCTGACTTGGCATTTGCTTTTGCGTCATCTTTATACTTTTGCCTTCTTGCAATCTGAAGCATTTGAGAACAAGTCCCCAACAGTTAAGTCTGCCAAGAACACTACCCCACTTAAAAGGATTCTGACTTGGGAGCATTTGAGCTGACATAGAAGGTCTGACCCTGGGGTTCGGGTGACCAGGGTAATCTCTAGAGGGGTAGAGGGGATGCCATGCTTTTCCACAAAACTAGTGGCTATAAAAGAATGGGATGCTCCTGAATCAAAAATTCAACAAGGAACTCACCGAGCACTACTCCCGGAGCTTGCTGAGCCTCCTGAGCATCGACGTGATTTACTCGTGCCCTTCCTTGATACTGGTTCTTGTTCTGCTGGCTAATGGAGGAGGGTGCCTTGGGGGCGGATGCTGAGGTATTCTTGGGGCCATTCACCGAGTTGGAGTAAGCAGGTCCCGATGGCTTCAGCTGGGGACAGTTGTTCTTGAAGTGACTGGGATCTCCGTAGTGCCAACACGCATTCGCTGGTGGTTGGTTGCTTGCAACTGAGGGGGCATGAAAGGAGCTCTGACTCTGCTGACTGAACTGTGACGAGGTGGGTCCAACTGGTCTACTGAAGCTTGGTTCCTTGGGTGGAAATCCAAAGGATCGAGTTTTCTGGTGCCGGTCTTGCTGCTGAGCTCGGAGGACTTGGAATTTCCTCTTGAGATGGCCTTTTTCTTCTTCCTTTGTCCTTTTCACTTGCATGGCTTTGTTGGAGAGGTGCGAGAAACTGAGGAAGTCTTGGCTGGCTAGGATGGTCTTGAGTTCTGATCTGAGCCCCTTCAGGAAGCGGACCATCTTCTTGACTTCGATGCTGACGTCATCCGGCGCGTAGCGGCCAACTCCATGAATTTGTGCACGTACTCACTGACAGATCTTTCGTCTTGAGTCAGTTCCCGGAATTCATCTTCCTTGAGCTGGACGATCCCTTGGGGCACATGGTGTTCTCGGAAAGCAGTTTCAAACTCTGCCCAGGTAGCATCTCTGATGGCAGCATTGAAGGTATCCCACCAGGCTAAGGCCATTCTGGAAAGTTGATGAGCAGCCAGTTGAACACGCTGATTTTTCGGGCATCCAATGGCTTCCAGCTTCCTCTTAATCGTGCGCAGCCAATCGTCAGCATCGAGGGGGTTGCTAGATCCAGCAAACGTGGGAGGTTTGAGCCTCAGGAAATCTCCCATCCTGTCTTGCGGTCTTCCACCATTCGGGCGTTGATTTTCCAGACTTCGAGTGAGGACCTCGATGAGTCGGGTTTGGTTGGCTAGAACTTGGGCTAAATCTAGAGGTAGTTCTGGAGGTGCGGGGAGGTGGGTCTCACTTTCTTCTCTACCGGCTTCTCTTTCAGCTCTTAGGGGAAACCCTGCTCCAATCTCGGAGGCGGTAGGCGTGGTTTTATCCGAAGCCATCTGTCAGGGGGAGAGAGTCACTATTATGCACATGCAAATTGTTTTCAACCAAGTTATTTTATTCATTACACCAATACATTACAAGCATACAGCTACTACAAGTCGTACTACACGTGAGCGTTCCCTAAGGTACTTCCGAACTCTTTTTCTAAAGTGTCCCCAAATTCCTTGAGAAGGTCATCAAGGCTAGCCAGGGACATATCCTCGACGTCGGACAAATTCTCTATCCTGGCGGAAGTTGGTGCTGGAGGGGCCTTCTTCCTCCGCTCAGCTTGGCCTCCTTGGTTCTTGGTCTTCTTTTGGATTTTCTTTGTGGGGGCGAGCTTCTTCAGCTTCTTATCGTAATCCATCTTTAGGGTTCGGTAGGCTTCACGGGTGTTGGCCTCCTCGCCTTCTGCTATATCAAGACACTCTTGGAGGGATGCCTTCTCCTTCTTAAGTTCCTTGACCTGCTGCTCTAAGCCTTCCACCCAGGATTTAGGTGGGTGTAGTAGGAGAAAAGGTCATCGTAGTGGTTGTCAAGAGTGTGGAGGTATCCGGCCATGTAGACGATGGTGGGGTCATCCTCGGTAGGGTCTCTCCCTGACAGGGTCTGAAGTCTTTTCCTCCAGGTGGGTGTATTTTTGTTGCTAGGTGGGAAGTAACGAAGGGGGGTTTCAAAGATCTCTCTGCTGTAGTTTTGGCATAGCTGTTTAAGGGCTTTTCGGGACACACTTTGGCAAGTGTCTGGGAAGCGGTGCCCGATGAAGGTGACTTGGAAGGGAGGGTGGTTTGGGTAACTTCGGCTTTCTCCCAGGTAGACCGCCATAGAGCACTTCTCCATTCCATTTTCACGGTATTCCTTCCAGACATATTCGGGCTTCTTGTGGATCCCCATGCGTTGCGCGCAACTCCGTAGAAGGTGAGGAAATCCTTCCTCCTCTGAGCAGTAGGATGTCCTAATGACCCAAGAGCCTTCCATCTGGTAGGAGAAAAGAAGGGTCCGTTAATATCGGGGAAAGGAGAGAAGGTTTTTCTTAGGGGTAAGAAGTGTTTTCTTGTTAAGACAACTTTTAAGGTCAGGGCTGTCGTCTACGGCCAGTCCTATGGGCTCTGATACCACCTGAAGCGTCCCGATCCTTTGGGACTCAAATGTGATACAATTACTAGTCCCAGGAGGCTAATGTTGGGGACTTGTTCTCAAATGCTATGAATCAAGAACAAGGCACCATAAAATGTTAAATATTAATGCCCTTCGTCCGTTGAAGCATTATCTCCCCAAGGATCTAATGAACTTCGGACGAAGGCCATGAGCAAAATATCACGAAGGTCGCACCTTCGTGATCAGACTTATAAAACAACATAAAATGAAATATAAAACATAAAATATTATAGAGAGATATAGCGAAAAACAGATAATATTATTCACATATTTTATTGCACAAATTTGGATACTAAAACATAATATTTAGGTACATTTATACCTTCGTCTTGGCAGAAGACAATAATTCCAGCGTAACGTATCCGTGATAACAAGATTGCGTGAACAGTACAGGGGTACTGTTCACCTATTTATAGGCACAGGGCGCAGCCTGTGTAAAATTACATTTACGCCCTTTACAATCGACTATAATAATGACACAAAACGTCATGGGTCTTTAAGTCATTTCATCTTTAAGTCGGTTCACCCCTTCGTCTCTAGAGTTGTCACTGTGCCGAAGCTTTATAGGTGACAGCTTCGGCGCTGCTTCTAAGAGGACCTATCGAAGGTGTTCTCTTGCTTTAGGATCTTCAGCTACGAAGCATACCCCCAACAGTAGGCCCTTCGCGGTGCTAGATCGCTTTTCGTAACAAGCTTGATCCGTGAAAAAAGTCTTCTAGGCTTTGGGATGCCAAAGATCCGAAAAACACCTTCCCTGAGCTCGTTGGCGAGAAACGATTAAAATAATTCGCGCGCGGAGTGGCCCCATCTTGCAGCAATTACACGCGCCCTCGCGATTCACCTTCTCGGACTCTGTGGCCCACCGTTCAGTGAGTGCGGGTGACTGTTTGGCCGGTGCGGAAGACCTTGACGATTCACCTTCCCCATGCGGCACTATATAAACAGACGGGTAGGTGTGAAGTTACCACAGCATTCATTGCTATTGCACTGTTTTGCTGCCAAAATATTGACCAAAGCCGAAGCTATTTTCTTTGCTCAAGCTTCATAAAACAAAAGAGCTTCGGCAAAGTAAAGAAAAATTTTCAATTTCATTCAAAAAACAAGAAATTCAATCATCGGATGGCCAGAGTGCGTTCCACAGCTAGAGTTACACGCGACGGAGAGGAAGCCGAAGGTGCTGAAACTGCCCCAATATCCAAAGTGATGTAGTGCTCAGGGCTGGTAACGTCGGAGAATGTACCTGCCGCTGAAGCAGAGCAGGCTGATGTTGAGACTGAGTCTGAAGATGATTATAGCGCGGTGCCAAGTAAACCCAGCCACCTGGACTTCGGGAAATCCACCATCTCCGAAGATGATCTGCCTAAGATGTTGAATTTGGGCTATTTCAATGAAGCGAAGAAAGAGCTGGTTCGTTTCAGTGGGGAAGAGACTACTCCGAAGCCAGGAAAGGATGAAGTAGTGGTCTTTAAAAGCTTCTTTAAGGCTGGTTTGAGATTTCCTTTGAACAAGATGATTGCTGATGTATTGAATAAGTTTGGGATCTACCTTCATCAGCTAACTCCTAACGCTATCGTTAGGCTTAGTGTTTACATCTGGGCTCTCCGAAGCCAAGGGGTGGAGCCATTTGGTGAAGGCTTCTGCCGAGTGCACGAGCTCCATTACCAGACGAAAGCTAGAGGAGATGGGCTACATGAAAATTTTGGCTGCTACAACTTTGCCTATCGCAAGACTACAAAATTTTCAGTGATTAGCTACCGAAGCAAGTGGCCAGCTGGCTAGAAGTCTGAGTGGTTCTACGTCAAAGTTGATGAAGAGAAGGAGAAGCTAGTCCAGAGTCCGTTGGAATTGATCTTCGGAGAGACCAGACCCCGGTGCGACATGACACTAGGGAGTCCGAGCCAAATCGCCCTGGCTGAATTTCGAGTTATTGCAGATCATATCGACACTAGGGACTTAGTGCAAGAATTTTCGGCCTTTAGAGTGTTCCCAACTTTGAAGGAGTGGGAAATACCGAAGCTGAAGGGGGAAAAGAAGAAATGGGAATTTGTTTGATTGCCTTACCATTACAAATTCAAGAAACATTTCAAAGTGCCTTGCCAAGAGTGGCTGGACACAATTGAAGTAATGTGCAATGAATTACTTGGCAATTATTCTAAAAAAGAAGATCAATTGATGACTGCGGCCTTCGGCACCCGTCCGAAGCGGAGGTTAAATCGTGTAATGGATGCGCTGGATTTTGAGTACCCCGACTACGAGCGGCTAGACAAGGATGCCGAAGGTCAAAAGAGGAAAAGAGTAACTGGTGCTCTGAATAAAGACGATGAAGAACAACCGAAGAAGAAAAAGTTAGAGCCTGAGCCGAAGACAGGTATTTCGAAGAAGAGAAAAGCTACAGCCCCGCAGCAGAAAGCGATTGATGAGGAAGAAGAATCTGCTACAACACCCTCTGCTACCGAAGTAGAGGAAATCTTAAAGGTAATGACTGAATCTTTGCCTGTCAAGCTAAGTCCACTCGGGCCACAACCGACGAAGTTTTTTCAGAAGGAAAAGGAGCCTACGAAAACGAAGAAGGCAGCTAGGCCAAAAAAGCAAAGAATCATTACAGTGATAGAAGTTATCGAAGGGACACCATTAGGAGCTTCAGCTCCAAAGGCGCCAGCTGTTGAAAGCACGACAGCTACTGAAGCTGCACCTTCGGAAGCCACAAATGCCGAAGATACCAGAGCCGAAGATATTCATTTAGAAAGCACGATTGCTGATATAGATAAAATACTACTAGACATGGCCGCAGAAGAAGCTGCCACAGCCACCGAAGAGACTACGGCCCCAGAGCCCAAGAAGGAGAAAGAAATAGCCGAAGACACTTCGGAAGATGAAGGTTTTAACTTTCAAAACTTAGTTGGTCAAGAACTGACAAAGGCTAAAAAAGAAGAGCTAAAAGAATATGCTATATCTTGCGGATATCGACCGGGAGCACTTTTCTTCGGTGGCATTGATGACGAAAGGTTGGGCTGCGTCCGAGATCAGACTGGTGCGAAGGTTATCGGTACTCTATCAAAGAGTATCAGTTTCCCGAAGCTCGAAACAGATATCAGCCGCTACCGACGACAACACATCGTCGGTAGTTTATTTTATTCCAATTTCAAGGTAAACAACTTTTCTCTGACTTTTATTGTTTTTAATAACGAAGATGTTTTCTAACGAAGGTTGAGTATGCTGCTGAGCAAAGCTTTGAAAATGCAGCAGGATTTGGAAGATAAAAAACATGAGGCTATAATTGAGAAATTAGAGAGCAAAATAAAGGAGCAATCAGCTGCTATTGAAAAGAAAGACTTCGAGCTTCAGACAACCGAAGGCTTATTGGCAGAAGCTGAAGCTAAAATAGCAGAATTAAGTACGAAACTTCTCACCCAATCAGAACACTTTGAACAAGAAAAGCAAGAGCTTAATGCAAAATTTGAGGCCGAAGCCCAGAAAAATTCAGATTTGAAAAAAATCATTGACAAGCCTTCAAAACAAATGTTTGGAATTCAGTAATCGATGTGTTCAACGGCTGAAGCAGGTCTTCTATTCGATTGGAGCCAGCAGCGAAAAATTTAATCCTTCGTCTGAAGACCTGCCAGGGGCCTTCGAACATATCGAAGGCGAAATTGATGACCTTGACGAAGTTATAGCTGGACATGGTGACTTCTATGCCCTGGTAGCTTCTCGGGGCACAGCTGTTGCCTTCCTGAAGTCTGGCTGCGAACACGGAAAGGTTATCAATAGACCCAATTTTTGCTTATCACCAACAGATTTGGATAACATTCCCAACCTTGCCCGAAGCATAGCAAATAGGTTTATAAAATTGGTATGGACAAGGGGTGGACGAAGCAAAGCTGGTGATGAAGCTCGAAGTCATCTTAAGCCGGTAACAAAATCATACCTTGTGCCTACCTCTTCCTTCAAACTTAAACTTTGCTTACCATACTTTGATTCATACAGGATGACGAAGCCGAGGCCGAAGCTGAGGAGTAAGGAGACGAAGCCAAAGCTTAACGGATGATGAAGCCAAAACCGAAGCTCCTTGGATACTGATGAAGCTTGAATAGATGTCTATAGAAAAAACTCTAAAAACTCTTGTAATAACTTGTGTAAAGAATGATGTAATTAAATTTTACTTTGTGGACTTTGTCCATACCTTGTAATATATTCTTACCTTTTCCATCAATGTATAAAATGCTTTGGTGTGAACGAAATTAGAATTTTTGAGTCGAAGGCGAAAAACACCTTCCCTTCTTTTCGTACACGGCGAAGCATAAAACTGCTTCTTTTTCTTTTTTTCCGAAGCTTTGCCTTTAGAGCCGAAGCAACTGTCTGTGCTATGATGATGATGATCCTATGTATGTCTAAATGAATGTTTATGAATGCAAATGTATGATGTAATGTACCGTGCAAATGAATGTCCAAACACACATATACGAAGCCACAACCAAAGCCTTTATTCCCCTAGGAATAATCAAAGTCTCTTTGCCGTTTATTTTTCGGCTTCACCGCTTATTTTTCGGTGTATCAGCGCTGACTTTTTGCTGTAAGTTCTGCATTCCCTTAGGAACGTCTTTTGAACTTCTTCGCCTTCTATTTCGGCGGTATCACGTTGACTTTTCGCGCTTCGCCTTATATTTCGGCGGAATCAGCGTTGACTTTTTGCTGTAAGCTCTGCATCCCCTTAGGAATGACTTTTGAGCAGAAAACTTACACTGCGCTCCCTTAGGAACGGCTTTTGTAGCTTCGTCGTGCTCTGCATCCCCTTAGGGACGTCTTTCGAGCTTCTCCCTGTTTTTTTCTTTTTTCTTTGCACTCGATGGTGCATGCTCAGCTTTTACATTTACATCTTTGGGGGATATTGCTCTTGTTGAGCTGAAATAAGAAAAAGATAAATTACATGTTGTGGCCTCGTTAAAAACCTTTCTCCCCCTTTGGAAAGGAAAAGGGTGCCATAGAAAAAATAAAAAGATTACATGAAGCTACACATAATATCGCCGAAGCTCATCCGCATTCCAAGATCTAGGAATGTCGTTGCCGTCCATATCCTTCAATCTGTAAGAACCGGGTCTTGACGAAGATACTACCAGGAAAGGTCCTTCCCACTTCAACTGTAGCTTGCCTACTGTATCTGGGTTGGCAACTCTCCAAAGTACCAAGTGCCCTGGCCTGATATTTTTTAATCGAACTTTTCTGTCATGCCATTTTATTGTTTCGGCTTGATATTTATTGATGTTTTCCACAGCCTGAAGCCTGATTCCTTCTATAGCATCTTTTGCCACAGAATAATCAGCTTCGTCCTCTGCCGCAGCCACTATTCTTATCGATCCTGCTTTAGCTTCTTCCGGGGTTATCGCTTCGTCACCAAACAGTAATTTGAATGGTGTAAAGCCTGTTGACCTTGACATCGTTGTGTTGTGGCACCACACCACTTTGATCAATTCATCTGGCCACTTTCCCCTAGGCTGATTGAAAATTAACTTCATTATTCCTGTCATTATAATGCCATTAGCTCTTTTGACAAGTCCATTTGACTCCGGATGTCTAACAGATGCAAAATGGATCTTCGTGCCAATTTGCTCACAGAACTCTTTGAAAGCTTCGGCATCAAACTGTGTTCCGTTGTCCACATTAATAGCCTTCGGCACTCCGAAGCGACAAACAATATTTTGCCAGAAAAATTTCTGAACAGTGACCGAAGTTATTGTGGCTAAAGGTTTCGCCTCAATCCATTTGGAAAAATATTCTACCGCCACCACAACATATTTTAAATTTCCCTGTGCTGGTGGAAGTGGGCCTAGCAAATCAAGGCCCCACCTTTGCAACGGCCAAGTGGGCTGTATTAACTGAGTCAGAGACGAAGGCTGTTTTTGATCTCTTGCACATTTTTGACAGCCTTCGCATTTTTGGACTAATTTTGCTGCATCCGAAGCTGCCTTCAGCCAATAAAATCCTTGACGAAAAACTTTTCCCAGCAAGGGCCTAGATCCGATGTGAGATCCACACAGACCTGCGTGTATTTCCTTCATTAATTCTATACCTTCAGCTCTGGATAAACATTTGAGCAATGGAGAACAGACTCCATGTTTGTATAGCTCCCCTTCTATTATTACATATGGTTGGGCTCTTGCCTCTATTCTCTTGTTATAAGCTTCGTCATCTAAAAGGCAGTTGCCCTGGAGAAAAGATATAATCTCTGTTCTCCAATCTTCACTATGAACAGAAGATATATTGAGCACTGCTCTTTCATGAAGTTCCACTGAAGGTGCTTTTATTATTTCAAAGAATACTTCCGAAGGTAAAGGCAGCCCTTGTGCCGCTGACTTAGCTAGCAGATCAGCGTGCTCATTTTCTCCTCGTGGAATATTCTTGATAGAAAACCCTTCGAAAGAAGCTTCAAGCCTTCGAACTGTATCCAAATATTTCTCGAGCTTCGGATCTCTTGCTTTACAACTCTTGTCAACATGACCAGAAATAACTTGGGAATCGGTTTTGAGAACCGCCCTTCTTATCCCCATTGCCTTTAACTTCCGAAGCCCCAAAAGCAAAGCTTCGTATTCAGCAATATTGTTTGTGCAGCTGAAATCAAGTTTCACTGCATAGCATGTTCTAACTTTGGAAGGTGCAACTAAAACAGCGGCTGCACCTGCCCCGAAGGTTCCCTAGGAACCATCGCAGAACAATGTCCAAGCTTCGGCATCTTTACTTGCTTCTTCTTCCTGAGCCCCTAGCGTCTAGTCAGCGATGAAGTCTGCTAACGCCTGGGACTGAATCGAGGATCTATGCACATAATCAATGCTGAATTCGTTGAGTTCCGCAGCCCACTTTCCAATCCTTCCAGTAGCCTCTCTATTCCTCATAATATCCTTCAAAGGCTGTGATGAAGGATCAATTATATGGTATGCTTGAAAGTAGTGTCGAAGCTTCCTGGAGGCCATTAAGACAGCATATAGCACCTTCTCCAATTTTGTATAGTTTTTCTTTGATAAACTGAGAACTTCGGAGACAAAGTATACTGGGGCTTGCTTTTTAGTTTGTCCTTCAAGCTTCTCCTGGACAAGTGCTGCACTCACTGCAGAGTACGAAGCTGCTACGTACAACAGCAGAGGAGCCCCTGGCGCGGGTGGAGTTAGCGTCGTTAGATCTATCAGATACTGTTTCAGCTCTTTGAAGGCTTTCTGCTGAGCTGATCCCCATTGAAAGACTTCGGCCGACTTCAATACTTCAAAGAATGGTAAATTTCTCTCTGCTGATCTAGATATAAACTGATTCAGAGATGTCAGTCTTCCTGTCAGCCGTTGAGCCCCCTTCTTTGTGCTTGGCGGCTCCATTCGAAGAATAGCTTCGATTTTATTTGGATTAGCTTCGATCCCTTTTGTTGAAACTAGACAGCCAAGGAATTTCCCCTTCTTTACTCCGAAGACACACTTTTCTGAATTCAACTTCAGGCCAGCTTGCCTAAAATTAGCGAATGTCTCCTGCAGATCAGCAATGTGATGTTCTTGCTTCGTGCTTTTTACTATGATATCGTCAACATAAGTTAGCACATTTCTGCCTATCTGAGAATGAAGGACTTTCGCTGTCATTCTATTGAAGCTTCCTCCAGCATTCTTGAGCCCCTCAGGCATCCGAAGATAACAGGGTTATGAAGCTTGTTTTTGGCTCGTCTTCCTTTTTCATCCAAATTTGATGGTAGCCTGAATAACAATCTAGTAGACTCATGAGCTCTGACGAAGCTACTGCATCTACTAGAGAATCTATCCTTGGTAATGGAAACTCATCCTTCGGACAAGCCTTGTTGAGATTAGTAAAATCAATGCACATTCTCCATTTACCATTGGCCTTCTTCACCATAACAGTGTTAGCTAGCCATTCTGGGTATTTTACTTCTCTGATGACTCCAGCGCTAAGAAGTCTTTTCACTTCATTCCGAGCACCTTCGGCTTTGTCATCAGACATTTTCCAAAGCCTCTGCTTTCTGGGTCTGAAGGATGGATCGACATTGAGTGAGTGTTCAATGACATCCCTGTTGACACCATAGAGATTGTTGGTGGACCATGCGAAGACATCTTTGTTGTTGAACAGAAACCTTGTTAGGTTTTTCTCCTGTTCCTCAGACAATTGAGATCCCAGCAACACCTTCTGCTCTGCTATATCTTCACATAAGAGCATGGACTTCGGCTGATCGGCCGCAGTAGCCTTCTCCCTTCTGTACTTGTATTGCTCACAAGCTTCGGCTCCATCTATATTATGGATTGCTTTTGAATCTGTCCAGTTTCCTTCGGCCTTTCTGGCAGCTTCCTGACTACCATGAATAGCAATAGGCCCTTGATCCGAAGGTATCTTCATGCAGAGATATGCTGGATGAAGAATTGCTTCAAAAGCATTGAGTGTCCCATGACCAATGATTGCATTGTAGGGGTACTCCATGTCGACAATATCAAACACAACTTGCTCAGTCCTTGTATTGTTGACATATCCGAAGGTCACTGGCATCGTGATCTTGCCGAGCGCTACAATCTGCCTTCCTCCGAAGCCACAAAGAGGGTGTGTAGCATCATGAATCTTATCCTCTGGCTCTTGCATCTGTCTGAAGGCCTTAGCAAATATAATATCCGCTGCACTGCCTGTATCAACCAGAACATTGTGGACCAGAAACCTTTTGATAACAAAAGAAATAACCATAGCATCATTGTGAGGGTAATCCTTGAGCTGAAGGTCCTCTTGGGAGAAGGTAATTCGGATGTGGGACCATCTTGACTTGATGAAGGGTCCTTGCACCCCAACATCATGTACCCTTCTCTGTGCCTCCTTCTTCTGCTTCTTGTTGGCCGGCTATGAGCATGAACCGCCTGTTATCGGGAGTACGAGCTTCGGAGCCGAAGCAGCTCCAGCTTGGTTGTTGAACGAAGCCATCAGCTCAGAAAGTGGAAGTGAGTTCACCGGAGGTGGGCACCAATGTTGGGGACTTGTTCTCAAATGCTATGAATCAAGAACAAGGCAACCTAAAATGTTAAATATTAATTCCCTTCGTCCGTTGAAGCATTATCTCCCCAAGGATCTAATGAACTTCGGACGAAGGCCATGAGCAAAATATCACGAAGGTCGCACCTTCGTGATCAGACTTATAAAACAACATAAAATGAAATATAAAACATAAAATATTATAGAGAGATATAGCGAAAATAGATAATATTATTCACATATTTTATTACACAAATTTGGATACTAAAACATAATATTTAGGTACATTTATACCTTCGTCTTGGCAGAAGACAATAATTCCAGCGTAACGTATCCGTGATCACAAGATTGTGTGAATAGTACAGGGGTACTGTTCACCTATTTATAGGCACAGGGCGCAGCCTGTGTAAAATTACATTTACGCCCTTTACAATCGACTACAATAATGACACAAAACGTCATGGGTCTTTAAGTCATTTCATCTTTAAGTCGGTTCACCCCTTCGTCTTGAGATCTGTCACTGTGCCGAAGCTTTATAGGTGACAGCTTCGGCGCTGCTTCTAAGAGGACCTGTCGAAGGTGTTCTCTTGCTTTAGGATCTTCGGCTACGAAGTATACCCCCAACAGCTAGTAACCACATTCCTTACTTCAAATAGTATAGAGTTTGAATAAATGTTATTACAATATTAGGGTACAAGCTCGAGAGAGCCAGAAATATAAAATGCAGTGGAAGATAAACTAGCCCAGACCACAGGAGAACTGGGTGAAGACACAGCCCCCTCAATCAAGCATAGCAGAAAAGAAGTCTTCAGCTGCTGAAAAACATAAATAAATCTGGGTGAATACACTAGGTATTCCGCAAGCCCACCCGGCTCCTGTAAAGAGAAAGAGACCTATATCATACATGCTTCATATGGTGGAGTTGAAGTCACTCTTCTTATTCTTAGAGAAAGGCAGTACATGTTTTTAGGGTTTTCCCGAAGAAATAGAAATAACACGTTGCTTAACCACCACTGAGCTTCCCGCTCCCGTGGCACCATTTTCTTTTCCAGAGACACACTCACACACACGTATTTCCCTGTTCCCGGATGTTGTAGAAACACTAATTGTCATACCACACCAGACTCGTCCATACCAGTGGACACGGACTATTCGAATAGGTTTAAACTCTGCGCAGAGGGGTACACTTTACCCACTAGTTCGGCTCTGCGATCTCATGGCCAATGAGATCCGAATCTCTTTCCTTCCTCGCACGTCCCAACCTTAACGGTTATACCGGAAGGAGTCAGGCCACCGCCATGTCCAAACCGGACAAAACATTCCCCGTCTTTATCCTCCCGGTGCTCCCCAGCCTTCATAACCCTGGGGTTGGACCGTACGAGTTCAGATCGAGTGACTGCCCACACAGCGTCGAGTGGTTGTACTTTTCATGAGTACATGTTGTGAAGGATGACAAACCGATCCTTATATGAGAGGACAATCCTTCTGCTCACGCCTAAACTAGCTGAGCCATCACCTTAGGCCTTCCCCTAAACCAGGGAGTCCCTGATCATCCCACTCACCAGGTGATGAGGGTGAATACCCTTCATCGCACACTTTTTGAAAACATCGTTGGTTACAACCATTGCCCATCCCATATCTTGTGATAAAAAAGTATTAGTTAATGCGGGCTATCTCATGCTCACCATGCAAAATAGATTCCATCCCTTAATCCCGGCTTAGGTAGTGGTAGAGAGAATAGGTAAATTATGCATCAAGGGAAGGATGAACTTGCCTTCGTCGAAGCTTTCCTGGCACAAAAGATTTATCTCGGAGGGGTCGATTTCCTGCCCTTCTTCCGGAGCTACAAATTTCGGAGGATCGGATCCCTCTTCCGCTAACAAGCACAGATAAGAACAATACATCAATCATGGTGACTTTAGTGGGGTGTGCCAATTCTTATACCTTATTATTTTTGTGCCCTATAATTTATTTAAACTATTTTTGATACATAAAATATCAGCATATAAATATATATATATGAAAATGGGAAAAAGAAATGGGAAAAGAAAAAGAAAAGGGATTTCCTGCTCGCTGGGCCGGGGGGGTTCGGCCCAGCCGAGCGCGAGCGCGCGCGGGCGCGGCAGGCGGCCCACGAAGGAGCGGCGCGGCGCGGGCAGACGCCATGGGCGAGGGCCCACGTGTCAGCGAGAAGAGGGGGGTTAACGGCGCGGAGCGGGCGACGGAGGGGGGGTGAACCGGTAGGCTCGACCGCCGGTGATGTCCGCGGCGGTTCTCCGCCGGGATCCCAGTTTTGCGAAGGGGAAGTGGTGGCGAGGCACGGGTGGGGGTAGGGGGTCATGGGGGTGGGGTCAATTTCGCCGGCGGAGGCCTAGGGTGGCCGATCCATGGCGCGGTGGCGGGCGCTTGCGGCGGTGAGGTCGCCGGTGAGGCAGCCGAGCACAATAGGAGGTGGGGATGGGTGCGTTACGTTTGTGAGGGAGTGGCGAAGCTCACGAACCATATGAATTGGACTGGGACTTAGCCGAGGGAGGAGGTCAGAGATCACCGAAGAGGGTAGAGATGACGGCGCCGAGTCCGATTGAGCTCGAGGGAGGGAGGTGGAGTGGCTGAGGTCTGGTGTGGTGGAACAAGGGGCTAGGGCGGTCCCTTTTATAAACGGCCGGGGGGAAAGGAAGGGGGGACGGCGAGCGCCGACGAGCTCGCCATGATGGCGGTGATGGCGCAAACACGATGGGACGGCTCAGGCAGGCGGGGGGTGAGGGGACGGCTCGGGTACAGTGGCGGGGAGGTAGTTGAGGCCGGTGCGCGCGTTAATGGCGAGGAGACGGGGCGGCGGTGGTCGGCAGCGAACGCACCGGTGAAGGCATGGGCGGGACGAGGGACCTGACAAGCGGGCCCGGGCTGCCAGCGGGATAGCGGCGCGAGAGGGAGAGGGGAGGAGCCGCTGACCGGTGGGGCCGGGCTGTCAGGCGCGGCGCGGGTGCGCGCAGCTGGGCCGCTTAGGTCGTGGGAGGAGAGGGGGGAAGCGGGCGCGACTTGGGCCAGAAACGGCCCAGCCGAGGGGGGGAGAGAAAATGTTTTTCCTTTTTCTTTTTCTCTTTCTCATTTCTATTTTCTATTTCTATTTTCTTTTTATCTCCTTTTTCTTTGACAAACAATTAGCTAAATAATCTTAGGTGCTGAAAAAATAATCTATGTGAGGTGCTCTAACAATCAAAGTGTATGCATATGATGAGATGACCTAAAGGGTGGAGTTAAGGGGGGAGATTAGGGTTCCAAACCTTGGGTTGAAATTTTGGGATGTTACATTTGGTCACACCACAAAAGGTGCCCTATTTCCTCGTTGAGGCGCCCACAAAGAGCCGGGTCTCTTTCAACCCTAATCCTTCCTTCACTGACCACAAAGGTCAAGCCCACACACTAATCTTTGCTCAAACGAGCGGGTAATACAAACATTCTTGTGGTCTTCCACAAGATTTAGAGACTCACAAGAGACACCTAGTTGTCTAGTAGCTAGAAGCTCCAAGAGTAACAAATCCACAAAGAACTCGATTGTAACGCCTTGAATTTGAGGGGTATAATTTTTCTTCTCTGATACTCACCAAATTCAGGCGTTACTCTCTTTTCTCTTCCCGTTTCGCTCCTTCTTCCAAGTTTCAAAGTAGTATAGTGACTGGTGTCCGTATCACGTGTAAACAAAAACCTAAGTTGACATGGGTGTTGCATCATGCCGAAGCATATTTATTTGCCTGATGTTATGTCTGATCGCGCATCCGTCTCGTTTCGATTTTCTATTCGTGATTTGATTCCGATAAGTGGTCGTGCGTGCAGTGGGTTTTTGGCCCGGCCCGGCCCACGACCCGACCCGACCCAGCCCCTAGCGCGTGCCCCTGGTGCCCCCACCTCCCCCATGTGCGCCCCCTCTCTCTATCTCAGTTTCTTTTTCCGCACATCAACTTCCTCTCCCTCTCTTCCACTTCCTTTGCCCTAGGTGTGATCCGGTGGACGGTTGGCGCCGATCGTTGGATCCCAAGGTGAGCTTCCCCTCCCCCTCCTCTCTCCCTCCCTTCCCTTCCCTCTCCCCTGCACGCGGGCCTTCCCCACGGCTCCCTGCGCGGTTGCGCACCCCCCGACGGTGACCCTTGCACCCCCCGGCGGCGGCCCCTGCGCGCACCCCCCTAGGCGCGACCGTGCGCCCCCCCGGCGCGGCCTGCCCCCGGCGCGAGCAGCGCGTTCGCGTATGCGCGCGATGTTTAAAATTTAGTTTGATTAGTTTTAAATTTAGTTTAATTTACGTGCTACGTCGCGCGCTTCGTCGCGCGATGATTTATTTTAAATTCGGATTTATTAGTGTGCTGCGTCACGCGCTTCGTCGCGCGACGATTCATTTTAATTTTAGATTTATTTAAAATATTGCGTCATGTGTTTAGTCGCACGACGTTTTGTTTTAAATTCAATTCAAGTGGCGTATGCCGTCGTGCGCTTCGTCGTGCGACGTTTTACGTTATTTTTATATTTAATTCAAGTGTTTCGTTGCGCGCTTCGTCGTGCGACGATTCGTTTAATTTCAATTTAGTGTAAGTGTTGTGTCGCGCGTTTCACCGCGCGATGACTCATTTTATTTTTAGCTTAGTTCGTGCGTGCTGTTGCACGCTTCGTCGCGTGGCAACTCGTCCCAATTTTCGGTTTAGTTCGCGTGTGCCGTCGTACGTTTCGCCGCGCGACAACCCTTTTAAATTTACCTTGAATTGTTTATAATAATTAAAACGCGTAGAGTAACTCTATTTGATGCATAGAGTGATTGTCAAATTAATATAGTTATGTTTAGACAAGTACTTTAATCCATAACTGCTTAACATAATCGCCTTTCGACCGTAGCCTCGATCGTTGTTTTCTCTTTCTCGCTTAGTCGTAGGTGCAAGCCCTATGCCAAGTGTCTGCTTTTTTGTTATATTCTACTGCGTGGTGTATTGTTCTTTTTATATTAAAATTGTGGTATGTATATTTGAACTCGTATAGATAACGGTCAGTTGGCGGAGTCCAAAGGAGTTGCAGGTGAAGACCCTGAGCAGCAGCTGGTTGGTGAAGGCAAGTGTCCCTAGACCCATCTATGTCCTACTCATTTTATATTCACTCCCCACATTTACTCAATTTATATCTAAGGATTGACTAGCTTTGTTTATCATGTCCTTGTTTACCTATGTGGGTTGGATTATTTTGGTTTAGCTTTATGCTAGTGCTTCACCCTAATTAATGAACATGATGAGATTATGTATGATATGCTGATTTTCCCTTTTGATTATGATGATGATATTGTGACATTTAAGGAGACTCGAGCGGTTTCTCGAGTGCCTCTCCGTAAGGACTGGTTCGTTGGATGACCACCCAGGAAAACAGTGCAACCATGAGGGTGGTATGGGACGCCCTTAGCTGAATAATTAGAGGAACTAGGGTGTAGTTCGCTTCGCCGTCGTGCCGTCAATGGGGCTTGGTGTATGCGACTTGCTCTGCCGAGGGTGGTTTGCCCCTTGGGGAGGAGTGCGGTACATTTAGAAAACCTAATGGGCGGCTACAGCCTCAGGGAATCTTTGTAAAGGCTATGTAGTGAAACCCTGCCTATTCACCTTGGTAGTGTTTAAGGGTTTGATCGGCCAGAGGCAAAAGGGAATCACAGCTTGTGGGTAAAGTGTGCAACCTCTGCAGAGTGTTATGAAACTGATATATCAGTCGTGCTCACGGTTTTGAGCGGCCTTGGGAGCTTCATTGATTACAGACACGTTGATCAGAGATGCTTTATTCATAGATGATGATGAGGATAATGTTGTTTCTATTGTGATTATGATTATGGTTATGGTTTCTGGTATTCTTTCCGTTTGGAAAGGATACTTTTGGGTTAACAACTTGGGTTAATGATAAAACCTGGCTCTCTACTAGTAATAATAACCTGACCAATTAAAGCAATTGCTTGACTTCAACCCCACATAAAGCTAGTCCACTACAGCCAAACGGGACAATTGCTGAGTATGTTGATGTGTGCTCACCCTTGCTTTACACACCAAACCCCCCAGGTTGTCCACATTGTAACCACTGCTCAGGAGAAGATGAAGTCGTGGTGGAGAACTTTCAGGAGTTCCAAGAGTACGATGAGTTCTAGGCGTGAGTTAGCGGCGAACCCTCAGTCGGCTGCCTGTGAAGGCCATGTTTATCTATGTTTCGTTTTCGCACTTTGATAATTGTTAATGACTATGTGGATGTCTCGAACATCATGTTGTAATCAACTATTACCCTCTTTTATGTTATTATTTGAGCACTGTGTGATGATGTCAGGTTATGTAACTGTTGTGTACATGAATTGCTGACCCTGGCACGTACATGGTTTGCATTCGGTTTGCCTTCTAAAACCGGGTGTGACATCGATGTAGTACCAAAGCTCGAACAAAGAAGAGCAAGAGGGATTTGGAGATGAAGCACAAAAACCGTAGCTCCAATCTCACTCAAAGATTTCTCTCCAAAGATTTAAAATGGGAGAGGCAAGAGGTGTGTGAGAGAGAATGGGAGGTGTTTCTCAGGTTATAAAAGGAGTTCCAGTCGTGCTCTCTTGTGTGGAGAGAGGTAGGATTGAGTATATATAGGTGGGGCTCCAAAACTAGTTGTTGGGCTAGTTTTGTTGTGGAGGACCGGTTGAATTGCCCCTGGTCTGACCGTCAGCCTGTCTGCTAGTCTGATTGGCAGACTGCTGGACAGTCTGGTCAAACTGACCAAGACCGGTTGAACCGCCCTAGTGGGCGATTGAACTGCCCCTGGTCAGACCTGACAGCCTGTCTGCTAGTAGGACTGGCAGACTACTGGAGAGACTGAGCAGATGTCCCAGAGACTAGTTGAACTGCCCCTAGGGACTAGTTCAACTGGTCTTGACCAAAAAGTTTAGGAGAGAAAACCCCAGTTCAAATGTCCTAGAGGCAAGTTCAACTGTTGTATGGTCAGAGAGGTTAACAGTGGAAGTTGAAGTTCAACTGTAGTTGAAAAAGCTCAACTGCAGCTGAAAAAGCTCAACTACAGCTGAAGAAGTTCAACTCAGCTGAAGAAGTTCAACTCAGCTGAAAAAGCTCAATTGCAGCTGAAGAAGTTCAACTCAGCTGAAGAAGCTCAATTGCAGCTGAAGAAGCTCAACTTATTTTCAATAGGAACACTCTTAGTTTCTCAATCCTAACAATAGTCATACATAGAGCATTCAAGGGATTTTGGTTTTCAAAATAGATTTTGAATTTGGAGGCTTGAGCTTTGGCAAACACCAACCTTCTTTTTGGATCCCCCTTGATAGTACAATGATTCCTATACTCAAGTAAATAGAATATAATTAAGTAAACTCCTTAAGTAATTGATGTCTTATGTGTGATTTCTCCATGGTGTTGCTTTATAAGGATCACAAACATTTTTGTCTCACCTTTTGAAGTAAACACAAATCAATCTCTGTGACTTGAACCATTTCACCATATATGAGTTCAAATCATGGTTTCAAGTCACCTTACTGATGCACAACATAATGTAACTTTTCATAGCTGATTAGTTCATCGACTTAGTGCAAGTACTCTCTTCTTTGCCTTAGCCATGGTACCTCGGTCCACAAGCCGTCGCTTGGCCTTCACCTTCGCCTGGTCCCTCGAAGCCCTTTCCTTGCTATCTTCACCCTATCAAGCCATTCTTGAGTCACATTATATTGAGCATCCATTGAGAGAACCATTTCTTCAATATTTTAAACCTTGCTTGAATGTCTTCTAGATATAAATGCTAAGATCAATCAAGCTCTAGTATGATTCTCATAGAAGCATATATGGACTAATAGTAATATGGTCAAGACAATTAATGATTCCTCATATCTTATTCACTTTGGCATGACCAATCCTCTTAATCACTTCAACCTCTATATATTCTGATCATATTTATGCATAGTGATTTCTCAGGTTGTCCATATATTCAAAACAATATAGAGACCATATTAGATCCATTTGCGTTGTCTCATTGGTTATTTAACCTTGTGTTGAACCTTTGTTCACTAATCATTATACACTATTCAAGTATGTTCATCATACTGAATTTCCTGATTAACGCATAGCAAACTTGTTAGACCTTTAAATGTGTTGTTATCTGAAAGTCGCCTAGAGGAGGGGTGAATAGGCGAAACCTGTAAATTATAAACTTTGAACACGCACTTCACCAGGGGTTAGGATTAGAAATAAATAATAATGAATACGGAGTGCGGAAGAGAGTTCTTCTTGCTATGAGTTGCTCAATCAATGCGGATAACTTTGGGAGCTAACTCATAAGATTGTGAGCAAGAGAACTTTTTAGAGAGAGGGGAGAGGGAAGAAACAAATTGAATGGTGATGATCAACACAAATGGACACGACGATTTGTTTCCCAAGGTTCGGTTCCAATGAACCTACTCCTTCCAATGAACCTACTCCCCGTTGAGGAGACCACAAAGGATAGGTCTTTTTCAACTATTTCCCTCTCTCAATCGGTCACCTAAACCTGTTGAGTGCTTCTTCTTAATCTCAAGGGTCACAAAGACCCAGCAAGGATCACCACACACTTAGGTGTCACTTGCTAGCCTTACAAGTCACTAAAGAGTTTAGAAGGAGATGAAGAAAGCACACCAAGCAACAAGAGCAACAAATGAAACACAAATCACCCTCTCTCAAGTCACTAATCACTTTTGATCACTTGGCTTAATTGTGACACTTAGAGAGGATTGGAGGCTATTGATTCTTTGCTCTTGTATTGAATGTGGAGAGTGGAAGGCTTGGATACATTGAATGGAGGTGGTTGTGGGGTATTTATAGCCCCAACCACAATTCTAGTCATTGGCTATAGCTTTCTGTCGACTAGCGCACCAGACAGTCTGGTGCCCACCGGACACAACACTGTTCATTGTATGGTGCCTGCCATGTCAGTCACCTGTTGGAGTCGACTGTTGGATTCGCCTGCCCCTGTGGCGCACTGGGCAGGCCGGTGGCTCACCAGACAGTACTGTGCGACCTGATGTCGCTGACTGTTTCTGACTTCTGACTGTTTCTGATGGTGCCAGTCGCAGTGGCAGTCGACCGTTGGCGAAGATGGTCGTTGGTCGTGGGCACACCGGACAGTCCGGTGCACACCAGATAGTCCGGTTAATTTTAGTCGCGGAGCTCTACGTTTTCTCCCGAGCGGCCTGTTCGTTGGGCACTCCAGCCTAGGCACCAGACAGTGTCCGGTGCACCATAGGCTGGTGCAATCCTGAATTGCCCCATACTTATAGAATCGGCCCAAGGGTCATTTTTGTTATATGTGTATATGAACTTTATGCACCTAAGAAAAGATCAACTAGGCAAACTAGTTAGTCTATAAGGTTTGTGATGGTTGTCAAACACCAAAATCGATTATAAGAAAGGGTTGAGGCCATTTCCCTTTCAACCTCCCCCTTTTTGGTGATTGATGCCAACACAAACCAAAGCAAATACAAAGTATAGAAATGTAGCAAGTTTGCATTTTGACAGATGTGCATAAATTACTTTGAAATGAAAACTGTTCTAAGTATATATGAATGTTTTGATATAGTTAACATTTAGGACAACATTTGCACCACTTAGCTTGTTTTTGCAAATCTTTTGGAAAAGTCTTTTCAAATTCTTTTGCAATTAGCCAATGGTATAAGAATATGATTTCTAAAAGCATTTTTAAGTTTTGAAAGATTCTCGCCCTTTTTAAAATGCTTTTCCTTTGGTTAAATAAAAGCTCTCCCTGAAAAAGATCTCCCCTTAGCTGTCAAGAGGGTTTTTGCAAATGCAAATTTTTGAAAAAAGTTTTCAGAAAACAGGGTGGTGGTACGGTTCTTTTGCTTTGGCCTTTTAGTTTCTCCCACTTTGGCATTAAGCGCCAAAAATAGAGAAATCTTGAGGTCTTTAACAATAAAGATATGAAAGTAAATACATGAGTAGGGCAAAGGATATTGACAAATATGGAGCGGAAGCCTTGCCTTTGCCTACAACTCCATTTCCCTTTCAATTCAAGACTAAGTATAGAAATACTCTTAAAAGCATATTAGCCTCAGCTTTTGCACAAGAAGAATAAGAAATATGCATTTGTACCAAATGAAAGAGATATGCCATGATCAAAGGTATAAAAGTGAGCAATATGTGCAAGATTTCAATCAAAGTTCTGAGAATCTAAGACATTTAGTTCATTCCTAAGCTTGCTAAAGGTCTTTTCATCTAAAGGCTTGGTGAAGATATCGGCTAACTGGTTGTGGGTGCTAACATAAGCAATTTCGATATCTCCCCTTTGTTGGTGATCTCTTAGAAAGTGATACTGGATGTCTATGTGCTTAGTGTGGCTGTGTTCAACAAGATTATCCGCCATGCGGATTGCACTCTCATTATCACATAGGAGAGGTACTTCGCTCAACTTGTAGCCATAGTCCCTAAGGGTTTGCCTCATCCATAGTAATTGTGCACAAAAATGTCCTGCATCAACATACTCGGCTTCGGCAGTGGATAAAGCTACTGAATTTTGTTTCTTTGAAGCCCAAGACACCAGGGATCTCCCCAGAAACTGACAAGTCCATAATGTACTCTTTCTATCAATTTTACATCCAACATAATCAGTATCAGAATACCCTATTAGATCAAAGGTTGGGGTACCATAGCCAAACTTAGGAGTGTAAACTAAATATCTCATGATTCTTTTTATGGCCCTTAGGTGGATTTCCTTAGGGTTGGTCTGGAACCTTGCACACATGCATACTGAGAGCAGAATATCCGGTCGTGAAGCACATGAATAGAGTAGAGATCCTATCATCGACCGTTATACCTTTTGATCTACAGAATTACCTCCTGTGTCGAGGTCGAGATGCCCATTTATTCCCATGGGAGTCTTGATGGGTTTGGCATTCTTCATTCCAAACTTCTTGAGAATATCTTGAATGTATTTTGTTTGGCAAATGAAGGTGCCTTCTTGGAGTTGCTGGATTTGGAATCCAAGAAAATACTTCAACTCCCCCATCATGGACATTTCTACTAAACTCTTAACAAGATGACTTGTTAGTAGACCCAAAGATAATATCATAAACATAAATTTGGCATATAAACAAGTCTTTGTCAATTGTTTTAGTGAAGAGAGTAGGGTTAGCTTTTCCAACTTTAAAACCATTAGTGATAAGAAAGTCTCTTAGGCATTCATACCATGCTCTTGGGGCTTGTTTGAGCCCATAAAGCGCCTTTGAGAGCTTATAAACATGTGTAGGATACTCACTATATGCAAAGCCGGGAGGTTGCTCAACATACACCTCTTCCTTGATAGGGCCATTGAGGAAGGCACTTTTCACATCCATTTGATACAACTTAAAGCCATGGTAAGTAGCATAGGCAAGTAATATTCAAATTGACTCAAGCCTAGCTACGGGTGCATAGATTTCATCAAAATCCAAACCTTCAACTTGTGAATATCCTTTTGCAACAAGTCGAGATTTGTTTCTAGTCACCACACCATGCTCATCTTGTTTGTTGTGGAATACCCACTTCGTACCTACAACATTTTGGTTAGGACGTGGAACTAAATGCCATACCTCATTCCTCATGAAGTTGTTGAGTTCCTCTTGCATTGTCACCACCCAGTCTGGATCTCTAAGTGCATCCTCTATCCTGTATGGCTCAATAAAAGACACAAAAGAGTAATGTTCACAAAAATGAGCAACTCAAGATCGAGTGGTTACCACCTTTTGAATGTCACCAAGTATGGAGTTGACGGGGTGATCTTGTTGAATTGCTTGGTGGACTCTTGGTTGCGATACTCTTTGATCTTGAATTTCTTGTTCATCCTCCTTTTCTTGATCAACTTCATCTCCCCCTTGATCGATGTTTTCTTCTTGAGGTGGCTCATCGTCTTGATCTTGATCCTCTTCTTCTTGAGCTAGTTCCTAATCTTGAGTTGGTGGAGATGCTTGTATTGAGTATGATGGTTGATCTTGTGCTTGTGAAGGCTCTTCGGGTTCTTGTGGAGACACATATCCAATGGACATGTTCCTTAGCGCGATGCACAGAGCCTCTTCATCATCTAATTCATCAAGATCAACTTGATCTACTTGAGAGCCATTAGTCTCATCAAACACAATGTCACAAGAAACTTCAACTAATCTAGTGGACTTGTTGAAGACTCTATATGCCCTTGTGTTTGAGTCATAACCTAGTAAAAAGCCTTCTACTGCTTTAGGAGCAAAATTTGAATTTCTACCTCTTTTAATAAGAATAAATCACTTGCTCCCAAAAACTCTAAAATAAGAAACATTGGGCTTTTTACCAGTGAGGAGTTCATATGATGTTTTCTTGAGGATTCGGTGAAGGTAGAGTCGGTTGATGGAGTAGCAAGCGGTGTTAATCGCCTCCGCCCAAAACCGATATGATGTCTTGTATTCATCAAGCATGGTCCTTGCCATATCCAAAAGAGTTCTATTCTTCCTCTCCACAACACTGTTTCGTTGAGGTGTGTAGGGAGAAGAGAACTCATGCTTGATGCCCTCCTCCTCAAGAAATCCTTCACTTTGAGAGTTCATGAACTTTGTTCCATTGTCGCTTCTAATCTTCTTGATTCTCAATCCAAACTCATTTTAAGACTATCTCAAAAATTTCTTTAAGGTCTCTTGGGTTTGTGATTTTTCATGCAAAAAGAACATCCAAGTGAAGCGAGAATAGTCATCCACAATTACAAGACAATACTTACTCCCGACGATGCTTATGTAAGCAATCGGGATGAATAGATCCATGTGGAGTAGTTCAAGCGACCTCTCGGTCGTCATGATGTTCTTGTGTGGATGATGAACTCCAACCTGCTTCCCTGCTTGATATGCACTATAAATCATGTCTTTCTCAAAATAAACATTGGTTAGTCCTAAAATGTGTTCCCCTTTAGAAGCTTGCGAAGATTCTTCACTCCAACATGAACAACTTGGCGATGCCAAAGCCAGCCCATGTTAGTCTTAGCAATTAAGCCAGTGTCTAGTTCATCATTTTTATCATTGAAATCAACTAAGTATATCTGACCATCTAACACTCCCTTAAAAGCTAGTGAATCATCACTTCTTCTAAAGATGGTAACATCAACATCAGTAAATAAACAGTTGTAGCCCATTTTGCATAATTGAGAAACAGAAAGCAAGTTATAATCTAGAGAATCTATAAGAAAACATTGGAAATGGAATGGTCAGGAGATATAACAATTTTACCCAATCCTTTGACCAAACCTTGATTTCCATCCCCGAATGTAATTGCTCTTAGGGGATCATCATTTTTCTCATATGAGGAGAACATCCTTTTCTCCCCTGTCATATGGTTTGTGCACCCGCTGTCGATTATCCAACTTGTTCCGCCGGATGCATGAACCTACAACACAAATTTAGGCCTTGGCCTTGTCCTTAGGTACCCAAACGGTCTTGGGTCGTTTCACATTAGAAACAAGCACCTTGAGTACCCAAACACGTCTTTGGACTCTTGTGTTTGCCCCCAACATATTTGGCAACTACTTTGCTGGATTTGTTAGTAAGAACAAATGATGCATCAAAGGTCTTAAATGAAATGCTATGTTCATTTGATGCATCAATAATCTTTTTCTTAGGCATTTTGATATGAGTTGTATGCCTAGAGCTAGAAGCCTCATTACTGTAAATATAAGCATGATGAGTAGTAGGATGAGATTTCTCAGCATGAATTATTCTAATCATATGCTCAGGATAATTTTTAGGATATAAAATGTAACCTTCTCTATCTTGAACCACGGGAGTCTTGCCTTTAATAAAGTTAAATCTTGTTTCCATGGGCATTAAGTTTGATGTTGCTTTGGCTTCCAGGTTAGAAACCAACCCCATACTTAATGTCAGGGCATCTCCCATTATAAAGCATATTACGAGCAAATTTAAATTTTTTCATTTTCAAGTTCATGCTCGGCAATTTTAGCATCCAATTTAGCTATGTGATCAATTTGTTCTTTAATCATAGCAAGGTGATCATTCATAGCATCAACATTAATACCTCTACATCTAGTACAAATAGTAACATACTCAATGGTAGATGTAGAAACTTTGCAAGCATTCAATTCCTCAATCTTAGCAATTAAACTAACATTTCAGTTCTAAGACACAAAATTGAATCATTGCATGTATTTAGCTCTTTAGTCAAGTTTTTGCATTTTTCAACTTCAAGAGCAAAAGCATCTTTTAGCTTAACAAATTTTTTGTTTTCCTTAACGAGTAAGTCTTCTTGGCATTCCAAGTTTTCATCCTTCTCGTTAATGGTTTTTATCAATTCATTATTTTTTCTTTTTGCTCTATGGTAAGGTTTGCAAAAAGAGAAGACAAATCATCATCTTTTTCACTAGAGCTACCCTCATCATTGGAAGTAGTATATTTGGGGGGTGTCTCTAGAATGTACCTTCTTCTTTTTGCTATCCTTAGCCATGAGACATTTGTGGCCGACGTTGGGGAAGAGAAGACCTTTGTTGATGGCGATGTTGGCGGCGTCCTCGTCGGAGGAGGAGTCGGTGGAGCTCTCATCGGAGTTCCATTCCCATCCTATGTGCGCTTCGCCACCCTTCTTCTTGTTGTAGTATTTCTTCTTCTCTATCTTCTTCTTCCCTTTCTTGTCATTGTCCCTGTCACTGTCACTTGTATATGGACATTTAGCAATATAGTGATCGGACTTACCACACCGGTAGCAAACCCTCTTGGAGCGGGGTTTGTAGTCCTTCCCCTTCCTTTGCTTGAGGATTTGCCGGAAGCTCTTAATGATAAGAGTCATTTCGTCGTTGTCAAGCTTGGAGGCATCAATTGGGAGCCTATTTGTTGATGTAGGCTCTTCCTTCTTTTCTTCTATTGCCTTGAATGCAACGGGTTGCACCTCGGGTGTGGAGGTGGCACCTTGCTTCAAGTTGACAATGTGTTTGGAGTCTTTGATCATAAGTTCAAAGCTCACAAACTTGCCAATCACCTCCTCGGTAGACATTTGCTTATACCTAGGATCCCCACGGATTAATTGCACTTGAGTGGGGTTACGAAAAACAAGAGATCTTAGAATAACCTTGACCATTTCATGGTCATCCCACTTGGTGCTCCCGAGGTTGTGGACTTTGTTCACCATCATCTTGAGCCGATTGTACATTGCTTGTGGCTCTTCTCCTTTGTTGAGGATGAACTGATCGAGTTCTCCCTCGATCAATTCCCGCTTGGTGATCTTTTTCACTTTGTCCCTTTCGTGTGCCATCTTGAGGACGTCCCAAATTTCTTTGGCACTCTTCAACCCTTGCACCTTGTTGTACTCCTATCTACAGAAGGAAGCAAGGAGTATGGACGTGGCTTGGGAGTTGAAGTGCCTCACTTGGGCGGCCTCATCGGAGTCGTAGTCCTCGTCACCCACTTGTGGCGCCTGCGCTTCAAACTCAACAATATCCCATATGGTTTCATGGAGTGAGGTTAGATGGTGCCTCATTTTATCACTCCACATACAATAATCTTCACCATCAAAGTATGGTGGTTTGCCTAGGGGAACGGAAAGTAAAGGTGCGCGTTTAAAAATACAAGGGTAGCGAAGAGGGATCTTACTATACTTCTTATGCTCTTGGCGCTTTGACGATGTTGACTCGGCGCTGGAGGTTGAGGGCGTGGAAGAGTCGGTCTCGTAGTAGACCACCTTCTTCAGCTTCTTTTTCTTCTTGTCGCCCTTCTTATGTGAGTTGATGTAGCCGGCGGATTCATCCTTGTGTTCCTTGTGCTTGTCGCTGGTGTCCTTTGACGGAGTCTTGCCTTCATTTTCTTCCCCTAAGGTCCAGGCTTTTCCCCGGCATCAACTCCTTTTTGGTGTGTTCTCCCGACATCACTTTGAGTTGTTCGACTCTAATGAAGCACAGGGCTTTGATACCAATTGAAAGTCGCCTAGAGGGGGTGAATAGGTGAAACCTGTAAATAATAAACTTTGAACACAAACTTCACCCGGGGTTAGGATTAGAAACAAATAATAATGAATACAGAGTGCGGAAGAGAGTTCTTATTGCTATGAGTTGCTCAATCAATGCGGATAACTTTGGGAGCTAACTCAAAAGATTGTGAGCAAGAGAACTTTTTAGAGAGGGGGAGAGAGAAGAAACAAATCGAATGGTGATGATCAACACAAATGAACACGGCGATTTGTTTCCCGAGGTTCGGTTACAATGAACCTACTCTCCGTTAAGGAGGCCATAAAGGTTGGGTCTTTTTCAACCCTTTCCCTCTCTCAATCTGTCACCTTCATCGGTTGAATGCTTCTTCTTAATCTCAAGGTTCACAAAGTCCCCGCAAGGATCAACACACACTTAGGTGTCTCTTGCTAGCTTTACAAGTCACTAAAGAGTTTAGGAGGAGATGAAGAAAGCACACCATGCAACAAGAGCAACAAATGAAACACAAATCACCCTCTCTCAAGTCACTAATCACTTTTGATCACTTGACTTAATTGTGGCACTTTGAGAGGATTGGAGGCTTTGAATGTATCTTGAAATTGATTCTTTGCTCTTGTTTTGAATGTGGATAGTGGAAGGCTTGGATATATTGAATGGAGGTGGTTGGGGGTATTTGTAGCCCCAACCACAATTCTAGCCATTGGTTGTAGCTTTCTATCAACGGGCGCATCGGACACGACACTATTCAGTGTCCGGTGCCTGCCACATCAGTCGCCCGTTAGAGTCGACCGTTGGATTCGCCTGCCCATGTGGTGCACCAGACAGTCCGGTGGCACATCGGACAGTCCGGTGGCACACCGGACAGTCCGGCGCGACCTGACGTCGCTGACTGCTTCTAATGGTGGCAGTCGTGGTGGTAGTCGACTATTGACGAAGATGACCGTTGGTCATGGGCTCACCGGACAGTCCGGTGCACACCGGACAGTCTGGTGAATTTTAGCCACGGAGCTCTGCGTTTTCCCGAGAGCGGCTTGTTCGTTGGGTGCTCCAGCCTAGGCACGGACAGTCTTGTGCACCGCAGGCTAATGCAATCCTGACTTGCCCCATACTTATAGAATTGGCCCAAGGGTCATTTTCTTTATATGTGTATATGAACTTTATGCACCTAAGAAATGATCAACTAGGCAAACTAGTTAGTCCATAAGGTTTGTGATGGTTGTCAAACACCAAAATCGATTATAGGAAATGGTTGAGGCCATTTCCTTTCATTATCCAAATCACCAAAACTCACAAAAGGGATGAATGCACTTTCAGTCAGGCCCTATTTTTCTGACACCACCCAAACAAATCTGCCATGATGCCTGTTTTCGTCGTTGCCCCTTTTTCGACGTGTCGCCGCACGACCCCACCCCATCGTTGTCGTGACACCGACCCGTTCAACAAGCCGAATCTCGCTCGTCGCAACAATACGACCCATCTGAAAACTCTCTTGTGGGTTTTGGTGGTTTGGATAATAACCTAATTAAAGGACTGATAGGTGTGTTAAGTGTTGGACGTTTGGATAACAACCCAATTAAAGGACTGATAGGTGTGTTGAGTGTTGGACAGAAGCTTGTAAAGTTCAACACAAGTGTTCAAGAGTGATGATCTAAAGGCTGTTGATTATGCTTGTGGACATCACAAGTGAAAGTGAACATTGCTTATGTGAGACTTGGTGTGCATATATTGGAGTCAACTGATCAAGCTAAGGATGGAGGCAAGAAGATCTTTGAGGTACCGAGTGCTCGGGACAAGGTCATAGAGGTTGAGAAACCTGAAGCCAGGGGTGAAGAAGAAGACTTGCAAAGTCAAGGTTAATCGAGTTGAGAAGAGACATGGTGCATCGAGGATCACGACTTAAGAACATGACTTACAACTAGGGGTGGTAATGAATAGCGATCCAAATGCTTCTTCATAATTTGTTAGGGCCCTAAATTATTTCTAGTTCAAAATTGAATAGTAATAGAGCCAGATCCTAATCTGATCTGATCCTTAAATTTTATAGTGTAAATTTTAGAGCCCATTGTCACCCTTACTTACAACCAATGAAGTAACATATATGGTTATGTGGTGTAAGTCATAAGGCTCAAGATCAAGCACAAGACATAGAACAAATTTACTAGAAGGAGTAGTGTCAAAGCTAGAACCTGGAATCAACCCAAAAGAGCTAGGTTTACTTTGACCCTGAGTTTGGGTTGTTTCTATGTTTGGATATGTTCTGTGTGACCTATGAAGGATGTTGGTAGGGATGAAACCGGTTTCGGAATTTCAGAAACCGTTTTCGATTTTTCTCGGTCGGATTTATCGGTAACGATACTTTTTGGAAATGGAATCGGTATCGAAATTTTTCTATCGAAAACGGTATCGGATACGCTTTAGCGTTTTACCGACTGTTTCCTTCGGTTATCGGAATTTACCGGAACATCTTCTCAGAATTTATCAAAAATAAAAAAGGCCATAAGCCCGTAAATGCACAAATGCCATAACTGCCCAGTCCAGCAGTCGTCGTGCCAGCCCACTTGCCCTGTGCTCGCATGGCCGCAGGCCCGCATGGCGCATAGGCCTAGTTGTCGCATCCATGTGACCGTGTTTGTGTCTCAATGTCTCATGCCCGATGCCCATACCGATCTTAGGAGGAGCGTGTCCCAGCCACTGCCGGTCCTGTCATATGGATGTGTTTGCTGGTTTCATGGCTTTGTGTGAAGATGCTCATAGAAGGGTAGATTGTGTGTAAGTGTATTCATATAGTTAAATGTGCTTACATGTATGTAGACGTCAGCATCTATACTTAGATAAATTTGTATGGGCGTATGGTGATAACATAATAAAAGTTTCCTACGATAGATTTTACACCTGGTTGTATCTATTAGTGATGGTGTAACTAATTAATCAATGTCGCATTTTTATGTTGAACTAGTGATCTTTGTGAAATTGTCATATTGTCAGCTTGTGATAATTGTGAACTTTATATATTAGGACATTTTTATATTGGTATGTTTACCGATCGTGTTTTAAATTCCGATCGTTGCAGGTGTTTTTCGACGCCGAACTTTTGTTTTTGATGTTTCCGAAATACTGATATCGTTTATGTTTCTGGAGTTACTGTTTCCGATTTCGTTCCGATAAAAAATATGAAAACGAAAACGGTTTTAGCGTTTATCGATCGTTTTCGACCATTTTCATCCCAAGATGTTGGAGCTCATAGATGGCAATCTAGATCAAGCCATGAAGACTTGGAGTTTTGGAGTCCAACATGACCAAAAACAAGCCAAAAGGAGAAAAATGGTAAATAAGGTTAAGTATGCAGGTTTGAGTGTTTAAATATGTTGCATACACCTTCTACTATGCATATGGCACTTTGGTTTTGCTCTCTATCCATGTTTGTAGAGAAAGTGTCATCTGGAGCTCTGTTTGAGGTGAAACGGAAAAGCTGGGAGAAGAGGTAATCTTCTAGAACTCAGTCAATTGAATTATACTCTAAATGTGTTTGTCTAAGTCATAGGAACATCCTCCCAAGAATTGAAAATAAGTGGAGAAGAGTTGGAGAAGTTTGGCTCTGTCTGGGCCTCCTCGGATAGTCACCCGAGACGCCCTTGGTCGAGTCGGAGATGCGCTCAGGCGAGTCGTGACTACGCTCGGGTGAATCATGATTGCGCTCGTGCGAATCGGAACTGTGTCTCCCACCGAGGTTGGCCTCGGGTGAATCGGAACTGTGTCTCCCACCAAGGTTGCCCTCAGACGAATCAGAACTGTGTCTCCCAATGAGTCATGGCCTCGGGAAAGCTATGGTCTCTAGCGAGGTGTGGCCTCGGCCGAGTCGTGGTCTCGAGCGAGCTATAGCCTCGGTCGAGTCGTTGTCCGGTGTGCCAGGTGGCCGAAGGCTTCAACTGTCAATTAGGCCATAAAAGTAAATAGAACACGGACAGGAGGAAATTGAGATCTTCATAAGGAAAGGGGCAACGACTAGCGGCTCATTTGGGGCTATAAAAGGACCCTCTAGGCGCCCATTTCACGAGTGCAGAAGTGCAATCAACAAGTCGATACATCAAGTGATCATATTCTTTCTCTCCCTGTCTTGTGTATCTCTCTAGTTTGTGTAGAGCCTCGGTTATAAGTCTTTAGAGAGAGAGGAAGTGCTGTTGAGAGCAAGAGCAAGATCTTGAGCACTGTTACTCTACTGGAGTGTTGTCGAGAAGATTGTAAGCAGCCACAACATCGTTGTAGCCGACATCAACATAGTGGAAGGCTCTATCTATAGCATTGACAGATCTGAGTAACCAGAGGAAGGAGTTGAAATAGACTTCAAGCCAAGGTGTGGCTATCTAACGAGGACTAGGCAAGCATTTCAGGCTTGGTCGAACCTCAAGATAAATCCCTATGTCTATGTGCTATGCTTTGTGTTGTGTTCTGTCTCTTTGTATTTATTGCTTTTATGCTTGCACTTCAATACTTATATGTGGTATAAGTTGTCTTTGAAGTGCAGGGTATTTTGAGACAAGAACTTTATTTTAGTTGCGATCTACTCGAAGTGTTTTTCATTCCTACACGGTCCAGTCTTTGAGTAGAGTAAGAAACTCTAGTTTTAAAGTGATATTTTTTATTCACCTATTCGCCCCCATGTAGGAGACATCAAGATCTAGTTCTCGGACAAAGAGAACTTTCAATTGGTATCAGAGCTAGGCTCTCCATCGTGGGCTTAGTCGTCCGGAGAAGACGATGTCGTTGCAAGAGGTAACTCTAGAACTTTTTTTAGCTGATGGTTCTAATTATAAATCTTGGTCTATCTCAATTTATAATGCTTTCATGCATATTTATCCTGATTTGAGACATATTTTTAGTAGAAGTATTTTTCCTTCTAATAATAGTAAAAATCTTTATAATGTTGAACTAATATGTTTATCTCTCAATCAACATGCTTGCAACATCTTAGTTGACTCTCTTTCTAAAGCTGCTTACTTTGCCATCATGAGCAGTGATAGTGATTTATTTGTTGATGCTCATGATCTATGGACTAGAATTAAGTTGAAGCATTTTAAGTCCATGTGCACCGCTTCTGCTCCCTCTATTGCTTGTGCTACTAACTTGTCAAAGGGAGAAGAACAAGAACGATGGTAACCAAACAATGAATCCACCTCACCGATAGGTTTGTCTCCCACTGGTTATAAATGTCTTGTTGCTAACAATGATAGTGGAGACGAAAGCGATGAGGAGGAGGAATATGAGGATGACAGCACAGATGAAACCAAATCCACATCATCACAAGGGGCATCTTCCTATACTGTTTTGCATGCCTCCACTTATAATGATGATAGGGAATATGAGACTGACGACGTAAAACAAAAGGAGCTTCACCAACTCTATGGACGTTTCAACAAGGAAGACAAGGTGCTCTTGCTGAAGCTATTGAGAATGAACAAGGAACAAGGTGAGACGCTTCTCAAGATGGAGGAAACACTCATCAAGACAAACAATGCCTGGAGAAGACGACCAAAGAACATGAGCTAAGGTGCTCTCATGATGATTTGGTCCAATAGTCTGATTCGATTTTAATTGAGCAAAGAAATAATGATGATGCTTTATCTTGTGTTGCTCAACTTAAAATTAAAAATGTCATGCTTAAGAGTCAAGTAGATTTTCTAAATCTTGAGAAACTTGCACTTAGTGAAAAATATGATATGTTGTCTTACTCTCATGACAATCTTATGGATAGTCATAGCATGCTTAATGTTGCTCATAAGGTTGTAATTGCGAGTTTAAATTCATATGAACCTCATTCTTGCACATGTACACATTTAGACAATATATCACCATGTGCTAAACCCTGTTGCTCAAAAGAAAGCCAATCTTTGATTAAGCATCAAGTTGTAGGATCAAAAGAAAATTGCTCATAAGTAAAGACAGGAACAAGAAAGTAAAATAACTAAGTAGAAGACGTCATGCTCAACCTCATCAAGTTATCCACGGACGCGTGGTGAAGAAGCTTGAGAAGGGAGAAATTGTAGCACACGTCAAACTCCACAAGAAGTGAGTTCCTAAAACAAGAAATGAAGTAATAAACATGAACAAGGAAAAGGTAAAAATTCAATTAGTCATGTTGTTTGCGATGACAATTACTCTATGTCCTCCAAGCACAAAAAGGGAAGAGGCAAAAGGAGATGCTTCAAGTGCAAGGAGCTAGGCCACTTCATTATTTCTTGTCCACACAAATACGAGGAGGAAAGGATGAGAAGATGCTTTGGATGCAACAATGAGGACCATGTGATTGCTTCATGCTCGCTCATGAAGAATCAGGATGTGCATCCCCCATGATGACCCTCACCAAGACAAAGAATGAACAACAAGTGTCATGTCAGGTTGAGCGATGTTTCTGCTACAAGTGTGGTGGGCAAAGTCATATATGAAGGGTATGTAAAAAGGGCAAGGTTTCTAGGCAAATAACTTCATCTTATTCTTATTCGTTTAGAAGACCCAAATCATACACTTGTGCTAGACCCATATCGAGATCACCTAGAATTAGCACAAATGCTATTTGGGTAACCAAGGCTCTTTTAAATGATCTCTATAGACCCATCCTGAGATGGGTACCAAACTGTGCCACCTAAACCATGCATGTGCCTCAAGATGGACTGGAGGCCCTTGGGAGAGCTTAAGATGGTTAATTCAAACTCTATGTTTATTCCGACAATTTTATTGTCTATTTATTGACCCAAGGTTAAATTATTGTGCAATACTAATCTCATGTTCATCTCAAGTTAAATAAGTTGTAGAGGTCCTTAATCATTATTGATGAATCAAGCAAAGGACTTTGATGAGAATCTGAAACTTGCCCTCCAAAGGATGGTGTCACATCCGAGTTCAGAAGGCAAACCGAATGCGAACCATATGAATGGCAAGGCTACAGGGGCGTCGGTAGGACCAAGCTAGGTGACTCAGTCGCGTTAGGGCACAGTCACGCTGAGGGCATGCACAGATGGTAACATTGTATCCTAAGTGCATTATTTTCAATTGGTATTGCTCTTAAGTTGGCTTGTCTTGCTTGACCTGTTATTGGAGTAATTATGTCTCTAAGACTACTTGTTGTATAATGTCATTCATTTGGTGTTCTTGCAATCCACTTTGTTCAATATAATAATCATGACTGCCTGATCATGGTTGTGTGCTTTATAATTTATATCTCTTGAATTTTTAAATTGGTAGCTTTTCATTTGATATATCTATCTGCCATGATTAGCTCTCTTTGTGTATATGGCTAAACCTGTATATTTTTGTGTAAATCATGTTGTGTTGTTTTTTTATGATTATGTGTTAATTGATATTAACCTATGTGCAAGCATGATAGTTTTGTTTAGTCCATGTTCACATGATTTCTTGATCTTGGTACTCTGTGTATTCCAAAACAAGAAATCCATGTTGTGTCTCTAATGCACCCCCTTTGAGCTATGTCGAGGTAATTTTAAGGAAGGAGGTGCATGAGCAAAAGGAGCCCTCAATTGGTGACAACAGGTGCTCTCACTCCACACTACCTAAAAGAGTGGATCTCATGGTATTCAGGTAAAAGGCAAAGGTATGGAGTAGGGAACTATGTAATTCATGAAAATCTTGAAGTTTCATTGATTGTGATCATAGTTGTTTTCTTGCCTTTCAATTGGTAGTATCATGGATTAGGAGCTTGGTGCTTTAATGTGGTGTTTTATTTCTATTGGTGAACCTAAGAAATTTCTTTTTTTAATCAGAGTGTGTCTAGATCTCATGTTTAGATGTTGCTCTTTCAATATTTGATCCTACCTTCTTCAATTGGTATATGTGTTGCAATGATCACCGTGTGTAGCATGCCTAACTTCACCGTGTGTAGCATGCCTAACTTGTTAATGGTTTGTCTGTTAAAGCATGCTTTGTTTCCACTAGGCATAAGTTGTATTATGTCATTTTCTAAATTGGTATCTTTTTGTGATGCAATTGATATATTATGCCTAGACCGAGGTATGTTGTGATCCCCTCTAGTTCTGAGAATGCTAGAATGTGCAGGGTGCAAGTCATTCAAAGACTTAATGCACAACTTTAGGGGGGCACACATAACTTGTGTCTGTTGAGACTAACTGCTTCTTGAGTGATTCTATAGTCTCAAGGTGGAAAAGGGAAGATGAGCACGATATGGAGCAATCAGAACTTGGGTACCTCTGCAAGTCGAGTAATTGGTATCTAAAGTTGTGAATAGTTGTGTATTTAAATATTGCTTGTGCATTATGATAGTTGGTGATTCTATATGCTTTTCTTTAAATATCATGGAGCTATGCTAGTGATGATCTTTCAATTGGTAGCCTTGGTAGTATGCTCCAATTTGTATCTTTCGGTGATCACTAGATAGAAGTTTCCTCTTGTGCCAAAATGTTATAACTTGCTCTAAGTTTGGTGTCTTAGTAACAAGAAAAGATCAGGATAAAGGATCAGGCACAAGTGTGGAGGAGTTCCCTAGAGATAAAGCTTTCAAGATGGAAATCTTAAATTGATGACAAAGAGAACTCCGACAATCTAGATGGAAAGGACGCCATCACATGGTAAAGGTACAAAAGAAGGTATTGACTTTCTTATATTAAATAGTCATATTTGAAAGGGAATTAGGCTTACACCTATTTCCTAATTGAATTTGGTGGTTGAATTACCCAACACAAATAATTGGACTAACTAGTTTGCTCTAGTGTACAAGTTATACAGGTGCCAAAGGTTCACACTAAGCCAATAAAAAGACCAAGAAATGAGTTCAACCAAAAGAGCAAGGGACAACCGAAGGCTGCCCTGGTCTGGTGCACTGGACTGTCCGGTGCACCAGGGGACTTCAAGCCAAACTTCGCTCTTTCGGGAATTTTCAGAGGCGCTTCGCTATAATTCACCGGACATGTCCGGTGCACACCGGACAGTGTCCGGTGCTCCAGAGGAGAGCGACTCTGAACTCGCCAGCTTCGGATTTCCGCTCCGCTATAATTCACCGGACATGTCCGGTGTACACCGGACTATCCGGTGAGCCAGCGGAGCAACGACTACTTCGCGCCAACGGTCGACTGCAACGCATTAAATGCGCGCCAGCGCGCGCAGAGGAGCAGAGCACGCGCGGGTGGCACACCAGACAGTCTACAGGACTTGTCCGGTGCACCACCGGACAGCCAGGCGGGCCCACAAGTCAGAACTCCAACGGTCGGAACCCAACGGCCTGGTGACGTGGCTAGCGCACCGGACAGTGTTCGGTGGCGCACCGGACTGTCCGGTGCGCCATGCGACAGCAGCCTCCACTAAACGGCTAGTTTGGTGGTTGGGGTTATAAATACCCCCAACCACCCCACATTCAAGTCATCCAAGTTTTCCAACTTCCAACTACTTACAAGAGCTAGGCATTCAATACAAGACACACCCAAGTGATCAAATCCTCTCCCAATTCCACAAAAGCTTTAGTGTTAAGTGAGAGTGATTTGTTGTGTTCTTTTGAGCTCTTGCGCTTGGATTGCTTTCTTCTTTCTCATTCTTTCTTGAGATCAATACTCACTTGTAACCAAGGCAAGAGACACCAATTGTGTGGTGGTCCTTGCGGGGAAGTTTTGTTCCTGGTTGAGTTGAGAAGAGAAAGCTCACTCGGTCCGAGGGACCGTTTGAGAGAGGGAAGGGGTTGAAAAAGACCCGGCCTTTGTGGCCTCCTCAACGGGGAGTAGGTTTGCGAGAACCGAACCTCGGTAAAACAAATCCACGTGTCACACTCTTTATTCGCTTGCGATTTGTTTTGCACCCTCTCTCGTGGACTCGTTTATATTTCTAACGCTAACCCGGCTTGTAGTTGTGATTAACTTTGTAAATTTCAGTTTCGCCCTATTCACCCCCCCCCCTCTAGGCGACTTTCAATTGGTATCAGAGCCCGGTGCTTCATTAGAGCCTAACCGCTCGAAGTGATGTCGGGAGATCACGCCAAGAAGGAGATGGAGACCGGCGACAAGCCCGCTACAAGCCACGGGAAAGCTTCATCGGGAGAGTCCCGCAACAAAGGGAAGGGGAAGGAAAAGAAACCCTCTTCCCACAAGTCGCATCGGAGTGGGGACAAGAAAAAGAAGATGAGGAAGGTGGTCTACTACGAGACCGACACCTCATCGCCATCTACCTCCGGCTCCAACGCGCCGTCCATAACTTCTAAGCGCCATGAGCGCAAGAAGTTTAGTAAGATCCCCCTACGCTACCCTCGCATTCCTAAACATACTCCATTACTTTCCGTTCCATTAGGCAAACCGCCAACCTTTGACGGTGAAGATTATGCTAGGTGGAGTGATTTGATGAAATTTCACCTAACCTCACTCCACAAAAGTATATGGAATGTTGTTGAATTTGGAGCATAGGTACCATCCGTAGGGGATGAGGATTATGATGAGGACGAGGTGGCCCAAATCGAGCACTTCAACTCCCAAGCCACAACTATACTCCTCGCCTCTCTAAGTCGAGAGGAGTATAACAAGGTGCAAGGATTAAAGAGCACCAAGGAAGTTTGGGACGTGCTCAAGACCGCGCACGAGGGAGATGACCTAACCAAGATCACCAAGCGGGAAACGATCGAGGGGGAGCTCGGTCGCTTCTGGCTTTGCAAAGGGGAAGAGCCACAAGACATGTACAACCGGCTCAAAACCTTGGTGAACCAAGTGCGCAACCTCAGGAGCAAAAAGTGGGATGACCACGAGATGGTTAAGGTTATTCTTAGATCACTTATTTTCCTTAACCCTACTCAAGTTCAATTAATTCGTGGTAATCCTAGATATACACTAATGACTCCCGAGGAAGTAATCGGGAATTTTGTGAGCTTTGAGTACATGATCAAGGGCTCAAAGAAAATCAATGAGCTAGATGATCCCTCCACATCCGAAGCACAACCGGTCGCATTTAAGGCGACGGAGGAGAAGGAGGAGTCTACACCGAGTAGACAACCAATCGATGCCTCAAAGCTCGACAATGAGGAAATGGCGCTCGTCATCAAGAGCTTCCGCCAAATCCTCAAGCAAAGGAGGGGGAAAGATTACAAGCTCCGCTCCAAGAAGGTTTACTACAAGTGTGGTAAGCCCGGTCACTTTATTGCAAAATGTCCTATTTCTAGTGACAGTGACAGGGGCGACGACAAGAAGGGGAGACGAAAGGAGAAGAAGAAATACTACAAGAAGAAGGGTGGCGACGCCCACGTATGCCGCGAGTGGGACTCGGACGAGAGCTCCTCCGACTCCTCCTCCGACGAGGACGCCGCCAACATCGCCATCAACAAGGGCCTTCTCTTCCCCAACGTCGGCCACAAGTGCCTCATGGCAAAGGACGGCAAAAAGAAGAAGGTTAAATCCAAATCCTCCACTAGATATGAGTCCTCTAGCGATGATAATGCTAGTGATGAGGAAGATAATTTGCGTACTCTTTTTGCCAACTTAAACATGCAACAAAAAGAAAAATTAAATGAATTGATTAGTGCTATCCATGAGAAGGATGATCTCTTGGAATCCCAAGAGGACTTCCTTATTAAGGAAAACAAGAAGCATGTTAAAGTTAAAAATGCTTACGCTCTAGAAGTAGAAAATGTGAAAAACTATCTAGTGAGCTAAGCACTTGCCATGAGACTGTAGACAACCTTAGAAATAAAAATGCTAATTTGTTAGCTAAGGTTGATTTAAATGTTTGTGATGTTTCAATTCCCAATCTTAGAAATGATAATGATAATTTGCTTGCTAAGATTGAAGAATTAAACATTACTCTTGCTAGCCTTAGAGATGAAAATGAAAAATTGCTTGCTAAGGCTAAAGAACTTGATGTTTGCAATATTACAATTTCCGATCTTAGAGATAAAAATGATATATTGCGTGCTAAGATTGTTGAAATTAATTCTTGCAAACCCTCTACATCTACCACTGAGCATGTCACTATTTGCACTAGGTGTAGAGATGTTGATATTGATGCTATTCATGATCACATGGCTTTAATTAAACAACAAAATGATCATATAGCAAAATTAGATGCTAAAATTGCTGAGCATGAACTTGAAAATGAAAATTTTAAATTTGCTCGTAGTATGCTTTATAGTGGGAGACGCCCTGGCATTAAGGATGGCATTGGCTTCCAAAAGGGGGACAATGTCAAACCTAATGCCCCTCCTAAGAAATTGTCCAACTTTGTTAAGGGCAAGGCTCCCATGCCTCAAGACAACGAGGGTTACATTTTGTACCCTGCCAGTTATCTGAGAGCAAAATTAGGAGAATTCATTCTAGGAAGTCTCACTCTGGCCCTAACCATGCATTTATGTATAAGGGTGAGACATCTAGTTCTAGGCAACCAACCTGTGCTAAGTTGCCTAAGAAGAAAACTCCTAGTGCATCAAATGATCATGACATTTCATTTAAAACTTTTGATGCATCATATGTCTTAACTAACAAATCCGGCAAGGTAGTTGCCAATATGTTGGGGGCAAGCACAAGGGGTCAAAGATTTGTGTTTGGGTACCCAAAGTTCTTGTGTCTAATGCCAAAGGACCCAAAACCATTTGGGTACCTAAAGTCAAGAACTAAACTTGTTTTGTAGGTTTATGCATCCGGGGGATCAAGTTGGATCATCAATAGCGGGTGCACAAACCACATGACAGGGGAGAAGAAAATGTTCTCCTCCTATGAGAAAAACCAAGATCCCCAACGAGCTATCACATTCGGGGATGGAAACCAAGGTTTGGTCAAAGGATTGGGTAAAATTGCTATATCACCTGACCATTCAATTTCCAATGTTTTTCTTGTAGATTCCTTAGATTACAATTTGCTTTCCGTTTCGCAATTATGTCAAATGGGCTACAACTGTCATTTTACCGATGTAGGTGTCACTGTCTTTAGAAGAAGTGATGATTCAATAGCATTTAAGGGAGTTTTAGAGGGTCAGCTATACTTGGTAGATTTTGATAGAGCTGAACTCGACACTTGCTTAATTGCTAAGACTAACATGGGTTGGCTCTGGCACCGCCGACTTGCCCATGTTGGGATGAAGAATCTTCATAAGCTTCTAAAGGGAGAACACATTTTAGGATTAACAAATGTTCATTTTGAGAAAGACAGGATTTGTAGTGCATGCCAAGTAGGGAAGCAAGTTGGTGCTCACCATCCACATAAGAACATCATGACGACCGACAGGCCACTGGAGCTCCTACACATGGATCTATTCGGCCCGATCGCTTACATAAGCATCGGCGGGAGTAAGTACTGTCTAGTTATTGTGGATGATTATTCTCGCTTCACTTGGGTATTCTTTTTGCAAGAAAAATCCCATACCCAAGAGACATTAAAGGGATTCTTAAGACGGGCTCAAAACGAGTTCGGCTTAAGGATCAAGAAAATAAGAAGCAACAACGGGACGAAGTTCAAGAACTCTCAAATTGAAGGCTTCCTTGAGGAGGAGGGAATCAAGCATGAGTTCTCTTCACCCTACACGCCACAACAAAATGGTGTAGTGGAGAGGAAGAATAGAACTCTATTGGACATGGCAAGAACCATGCTTGATGAGTACAAGACTTCGGATCGGTTTTGGGCCGAGGCGGTCAACACCGCCTGCTACGCCATCAATCGGTTGTATCTACACCGAATCCTCAAGAAGACATCATACGAACTCCTAACCAGTAAAAAGCCCAATATTTCATATTTTAGAGTCTTTGGTAGCAAATGCTTTATACTTGTTAAAAGAGGTAGAAAATCTAAATTTGCTCCTAAGACTGTAGAAGGCTTTTTACTAGGATATGATTCAAACACAAGGGCATATAGAGTCTTTAACAAGTCCTCTGGACAAGTTGAAGTTTCTTGTGACGTTGTGTTTGATGAGACTAATGGCTCTCAAGTAGAGCAAGTTGATCTTGATGAGATAGGTAATGAAGAGGCTCCGTGCATCGTGCTAAGGAACATGTCCATTGGGGATGTGTGTCCTAAGGAATCCAAAGAGCCCCCAAATGCACAAGATCAACCATCCTCCTCCACGCAAGCATCTCCACCAACTCAAAATGAGGATGAGGCTCAAGTTGATGAAGGAGAAGATCAAGCAAATGAGCCACCTCAAGATGAAGACAATAATCAAGGGGGAGATGCAAATGATCAAGACAAGGAGGATGAAGAACCAAGACCGCCACACCCAAGAGTCCACCAAGCAATCCAACGAGATCACCCCGTTGACACCATCCTCGGCGACATTCATAAGGGGGTAACCACTAGATCTCATGTTGCACATTTTTGTGAGCATTACTCTTTTATTTCCTCTATTGAACCACACAGGGTAGAGGAAGCACTTCAAGATTCGGATTGGGTGGTGGCCATGCAAGAGGAGCTCAACAACTTCACTAGGAATGAGGTATGGCATTTAGTTCCACGTCCTAATCAAAATGTTGTAGGAACCAAATGGGTGTTCCGCAACAAGCAAGACGAGCATGGTGTGGTGACAAGGAACAAAGCCCGACTTGTGGCCAAGGGATACTCCCAAGTCGAAGGTTTGGATTTCGGTGAAACCTCTGCACCCGTAGCTAGGCTTGAGTCAATTCGTATATTATTGGCCTATGCTACTTACCATGGCTTCAAGCTTTACCAAATGGACGTGAAGAGTGCCTTTCTCAACGGACCAATCAAGGAAGAGGTCTATGTTGAGCAACCTCCCGGCTTTGAAGATAGTGAGTACCCTAACCATGTCTATAAACTCTCTAAGGCGCTTTATGGGCTCAAGCAAGCTCCAAGATCATGGTATGAATGCCTTAGATATTTCCTTCTCACTAATGGATTCAAAGTCGGAAAGGCCGATCCTACACTCTTCACTAAAACTCTTGAAAATGACTTATTTGTATGCCAAATTTATGTTGATGATATTATATTTGGGTCTACTAACGAGTCTACATGTGAAGAATTTAGTAGGATCATGACACAAAAATTCGAGATGTCAATGATGGGGGAGTTGAAGTATTTCTTAGGATTTCAAGTGAAGCAACTCCAAGAGGGCACCTTCATTAGCCAAACGAAGTATACTCAAGATATTCTAAGCAAGTTTGGGATGAAGGATGCCAAACCCATCAAGGCACCCATGGGAACCAATGGGCATCTCGACCTCGACACGGAAGGTAAGTCCGTGGATCAAAAGGTATACCGGTCGATGATAGGCTCTCTACTCTATTTATGTGCATCTCGACCGGACATTATGCTTTCCATATGCATGTGTGCAAGATTCCAAGCCGACCCTAAGGAAGCTCACCTTACGGTCGTAAAACGAATCTTGAGATATTTAGTTTATACTCCTAAGTTTGGGCTTTGGTATCCTCGGGGATCCACATTCGATTTAATTGGTTATTCGGATGCCGATTGGGCAGGGTGTAAGATTAATAGAAAGAGCACATCGGGGACTTGCAAGTTCTTGGGAAGATCCTTGGTGTCTTGGGCTTCAAAGAAGCAAAATTCCGTAGCTCTTTCTACCGCCGAAGCCGAGTATATTGCCGCAGGCCATAGTTGCGCGCAATTGCTTTGGATGAGGCAAACCCTTAGGGACTACGGTTACAAACTAACCAAAGTTCCTCTTCTATGTGATAATGAGAGTGCAATCCGCATGGCGGATAATCCCGTTGAGCATAGCCGCACTAAACACATAGCCATTCGGTATCATTTTCTAAGGGATCACCAACAAAAGGGAGATATCGAGATTGCATATATTAACACTAAAGATCAATTAGCCGATATCTTTACCAAGCCACTTGATGAACAAACTTTTAACAAACTTAGGCATGAGCTAAATATTCTTGATTCTAGGAACTTCTTTTGTTGATTTGCACACATAGCTCATTTGTATACCTTTGATCATGTCTCTTTCATGTACTATGACTAATATGTTCTCAAGAAAATTTCAAACCAAGTCATAGGTATATTGAAAGGGAATTGGAGTCTTCGGCGAAGACAAAGGCTTCCACTCCGTAACTCATCCTTCGCCGTCGCTCCGAGCATCTCTCCGGCTTTGGTATAATCTTCACTCATGTTTTATTTGCCAAAGGGGAGAAAGTAGTTAGGAAAGGGCTCTAATGATTCCGTTTTTGGCGATTTATGCCAAAGGGGGAGAGAGCATGAGCCCAAAGCAAAAGGACCGCACCACCACCTAATTTTAAAATGATTTTCAATTGGTAAATTTCAAAGTGGTATCTTATTATCTCATTGTGTTCAAAAGGGGGAGAAAGTAGTATTTTCAAATCGATATCTTAAAACCCTCTTGAACACTAAGAGGAGGATTTCATTAAGGGGGAGTTTTGTTTAGTCAAAGGAAAAGCATTTGAAACAGGGGGAGAAAATTTCAAATCTTGAAAATGCTTCGCAAAATCTTATTCATTTACCTTTGACTATTTGCAAAGAACTTTGAAAAGGATTTACAAAAGAATTTGCAAAAACAAAACATGTGGTGCAAGCGTGGTCCAAAAATGTCAAAAATTAAAGAAACAATCCATGCATGTCTTATAAGTATTTATATTGGCTCAATTCTAAGTAACCTTTGCACTTACATTATGCAAACTAGTTCAATTATGCACTTCCACATTTGCTTTGGTTTGTGTTGGCATCAGTCACCAAAAAGGGGGAGATTGAAAGGGAATTAGGCTTACACCTATTTCCTAATTAATTTTGGTGGTTGAATTACCCAACACAAATAATTGGACTAACTAGTTTGCTCTAGTGTACAAGTTATACAGGTGCCAAAGGTTCACACTAAGCCAATAAAAAGACCAAGAAATGAGTTCAACCAAAAGAGCAAGGGACAACCGAAGGCTGGCCTGGTCTGGCGCACCGGAATGTCCGGTGCACCACCGGACAGTGTTCGGTGCACCAGGGGACTTCAAGCCAAACTTCGCTCCTTCGGAATTTTCAGAGGCGCTTCGCTATAATTCACCGGACATGTCTGATGCACACCGGACAGTGTCCGGTGCTCCAGAGGAGAGCGACTCTGAACTCGCCAGCTTCGGATTTCCGCTCCGCTATAATTCACCGGACATGTCCGGTGTACACCGGACTGTCCGGTGAGCCAGCGGAGCAACGACTACTTCGCGCCAACGGTCGACTGCAACGCATTAAATGCGCGCCAGCGCGCGCAGAGGAGCAGAGCACGCGCGGGTGGCACACCAGACAGTCTACAGGACTTGTCCGGTGCACCACCGGACAGCCAGGCGGGCCCACAAGTCAGAACTCCAACGGTCGGAACCCAACGGCCTGGTGACGTGGCTAGCGCACCGGACAGTGTTCGGTGGCGCACTGGACTGTCCGGTGCGCCATGCGACAGCAGCCTCCACCAAACGGCTAGTTTGGTGGTTGGGGTTATAAATACCCCCAACCACCCCACATTCAAGTCATCCAAGTTTTCCAACTTCCAACTACTTACAAGAGCTAGGCATTCAATACAAGACACACCCAAGTGATCAAATCCTCTCCCAATTCCACAAAAGCTTTAGTTAAGTGAGAGTGATTTGTTGTGTTCTTTTGAGCTCTTGCGCTTGGATTGCTTTCTTCTTTCTCATTCTTTCTTGAGATCAATACTCACTTGTAACCAAGGCAAGAGACACCAATTGTGTGGTGGTCCTTGCGGGGAAGTTTTGTTCCCGGTTGAGTTGAGAAGAGAAAGCTCACTCGGTCCGAGGGACCGTTTGAGAGAGGGAAGGGGTTGAAAAAGACCCGGCCTTTGTGGCCTCCTCAACGAGGAGTAAGTTTGCGACAACCGAACCTCGGTAAAACAAATCCGTGTGTCACACTCTTTATTCGCTTGCGATTTGTTTTGCACCCTCTCTCGTGGACTCGTTTATATTTCTAACACTAACCCGGCTTGTAGTTGTGATTAACTTTGTAAATTTCAGTTTTGCCCTATTCACCCCCCCTCTAGGCGACTTTCAATATCTTGATTTCCCTTTGATACTGGTATGGCATATATTTAGTATGTAAGGGGAGTAATGTTAGTGTGTTGGATTTTCCCTGCTTCATACCTGATGTCCCTTGACATCATCCTATGTTTTTTAATACAGTTTTGGTGTTTGATGTCAAAGGGGGAGAATTTGTGCATTAAAGCTTACCTCACCTTGAAAGATAAGCTTATCGTTGGGCTGAAGGTGTTTTGTGTGCTAAAGGTTCAATGCTCAACCTTGTGATGAGGATGAGCTCACCTCGATTTAGGTGGGGTTTCCTTGAGTTTCTTTTGATCTTAAGGGGAGAATGCTTTAGTTTTGTTGATAATTCTTATTATATCCTTCTTGTATTATATGGTGATAATGCATAATTAATGATTCTATTGCTAATTAATGCTTTAGTATTGATATCATCTAGTGTTTGGTGTGTAGATCGATCAATTGGTATCTATCATGCTTGTTGTTTATTTTGTTATAAATATTCATGTGTTTCATGTATTTATGGTGCTTTAAATTGGTATCTTGATGGTGAATAGTGGTAGGTTGATATCCCTGTGGCATATATGTTTAATTTTTGTTTAACTCTAATTTTATGCATTTGTGTGTCATGCGCATCACGTTTGATTCTTGACACAATGCACCACACGGATGCTAATTTGTAGTAGTGCTTCGCACTTAGCCTAGGTATTTGTTATTTGGCATATAAGGCCAAAGTTTAGGTTTTTATGTAAGCACATATTTAGGGGGAGCATTCAATAGCTTAGAATTCAAAATTGTGCTTTAAATCTTAATCTTGTGTAAGCTTTAATTGTGTTGCCATCAAACACCAAAAAGGGGGAGATTGAAAGCCCTCTTGTGGGTTTTGGTGGTTTGAATGACAACCCAACTAAAGGACTAATAGGTGTGTTAAGTGTTGGACAGAAGCTTGTAAAGTTCAACACAAGTGTTTAAGAGTGATGGTCCAAAGGTTGAGTTGATTATGGTTGTGGACATCACAAGTGAAGGCGAACATTGCTTATGTGAGGCTTGGTGTGCATATCTTGTAGTCAACTGGTCAATCTAAGGATGGAGGCAAGAAGAGCTTTGAGGTACTGAGCGCTCGGGAGAAAGTCATGGAGGCCGAGAAACCCAAACCCAGGGGTGAAGAAGACTTGCAAAGTCAAGGTTGATCGAGTTGAGAAGATACATGGTGCATCAAGGATCATGACTTAAAAACATGACTTACCACTAAACATCTATGGTTATGTTATGTAAGTCATAAGGCTCAAGATCAACCTCGAGACATAGAGCAAGGTCACTAGGAGAAGTAGTGTCAAAGCCAGAACCTAGAATCAACCCAAAATAGCTAAGTTTACTTTGATCCTAAGTTTGGGTTGTTCATGTGTTTGGATATGTTCTGTGTGACCTAGGCAGGGTGTTGGAGCTCATAGATGGCAATCTAGATCAAGTCATGAAGACTTGGAGTTTTGGAGTTCAACATCAAACTCAAACAAGCCAAAAGGAGAAAATGGTGAAGAAGGTTAAGTATGCAGGTTTGAGTGTTCAAATATGTTGCATACACCTTCTATTACGCATATGGCACTTTGGTTTTGATCTCTAACCATGTTTGTAGAGAAAGTGTCATCTGGAGCTCTGTTTGAGGTGAAACAGAAAAGCTAGGAGAAGAGGTAATCTTCTGGAACTTAGTCAATTGAATTATACTCTGAATGTGTTTGTCTAAGTCACAGTAAAATCCTCCCCAGAGTTGAAATCAAGTGGAGAAGAGTTGGAGAAGTTTGGCTCTATTTGGGCCTCCCCGGACAGTCACCCGAGACACCCACGGGCAAGTCGGAGATGCGCTCGGGCGAATCATGACTGCGCTCGGGTGAATTGGAACTGCCTCTCCCGTTGAGGTTGGCCTCGGACGAATCGGAACTGCGTCTCCCACCGAGGTTGGCCTCGAGCAAATCAGAACTACATCTCCCATCGAGGTTGGCCTCGGCGAATCGGAAATGCGTCTCCCGACGAGTTGTGGCCTTGGGTGGGTCGTGGCTTCAGGCGAGTCGTGGCCTCGGGCGAGCCGTGGCCTCGGGCGAGTCATTGTCCGGCATGTCAGGTGGCCGAAAGCTTCAACGGTCGACTCGGCCATATAAGGAAACAGACCGCGAATGGAAGGAAATTGAGATCTTCAGAAGGAAAGGGACAATGGTTAGGAGCTCATTTGGGGCTATAAAAGGACCCCTAGGTGCCCATTTGACGAGTGCAGAAGTGCAGCCAACAAGTCGATACATCAAGTGATCATATTCTTTCTCTCCCTCTCTTGTGTATCTCTTTAGTTTGTGTAGAGGCTCGGTTATAAGTCTTTAGAGAGAGAGAGGAAGTGTTGTTGAGAGCAAGAGCAAGTAACTCTGGTTTTAAAGTAATATTTTTTATTCGCCTATTCAACCCTGCTCTAGGCGACATCTAGATCATTTTTCCAGACAAAGGGAACTTTCACTATCCCCGACAACCGGCGAGCTTGGCGGGCTCTCAACTGAAGACGTCGTCTAACCGCGCCTCTTTTCTAGCGCTTCTGCCCATAAAAGATCGACATTCGATAATGTACACACGGTTTCGATTCGGTCGTCAAAAATTTAGCGATATGTTTGCTTCTTTTGTTTTTATAGTTTTATTTTTTGAACCTATATCGTGTATTAATATAAAACTTTAATTCTATGAAGCACTAGTTTTTTACAATGTTTGCTTTTGTCATGTGTTTTTTCGTCTCTTCCATAAAATCTTGTCCTGCGTTCGCCACTGATATGAACAAAGGATGTGGACCTCTCTTCAGAAAACCACGTGCTTGCGGCACTTGCTCATGATAATTGTTTGTCCAGTTAACATGCAAAGAAATTTCATTCATAAAACCGGCGTCAGCTATTTTGTTCATCCAATCTAACTAAATAAAAGAACCATAATGAGTACTCTTGTACCCTACGGATTCCATCCCAAACAGGTAATAAGAGTGCTGGAGATTAAATTTATTATTTACTTTTGCAACACATCACTAATCCACTCATGACATGTTGCGCATGCTTACATTCAGAATGAGGTACATCCGTGGCTAAATGAACAACTGAGAATTTGAGATCATCAACACGCCATATCCACACAAAAACACTCTCTCCGTCCTATTTTTATTGTGTTTTAGTTCAAAAATAAACTAAACGATAAATATTCAAGAACGAAGATAGTATAATTATCTAGATGAAATTGAGCACAAGCAACAAAACATGGGTTTAGGAATTATGTAGTACAAGAGTAAGAAATAAACTCAGACAATGCTCTCAGTCAAATGCCGCAGGGTCCAATTACTTCATAATTAAGAAGCATATATGTAATACCCAATTTGCCAATTTGTAAAAGTATAAAAAGGGAGATGAATTTCCTTTTTATGTTTTGCCTCTATTCATTAGCACATGTGAACACCCACATCTAGAATGAGTAATTAGCCAATGACACTTTAATAACTTATGCATCATGTTGGAGTTTATTTGTATGCGCATTTGATAACAATAAAAATCATATTAACAGAAATACATGAGTGTCCAAATTTGAATTTAAGACCTAAATTGAATATTAGAATTGGAGTAAGAAAAGGAAAATACTATATAAAACAGAGAAATAAATGTATAAATAAATAAAATCCTCCCATATTGGTGTGCTCAATTTATATATATTTTTAAAATGAGTACAAGTTCATAGTCCGAATTTAAATTTAAACTCTAAAAACAAAAAAGGAAAAGAAAACAGAAACAAAGAAAAAAGAAAAAGGGGAAAGACCTACCTGGGCCTCGGATCTTCATTTTGGCCCACTAACTTCACTCTCCGCGCGACCGACGTCTCCTCACGACCACGCGCCGACACCCATGGCCCGCGGGTCAGTCTTACCGCACCTGCGCACGCGCTGTGTATCACTGGCAGTTGGGGCCCGCTTGACCATCCGCTCCACCGCTCGCTTTCTCTGGCGTGAGGGACCCAACTGGCAGCACGCCCTTCCCGGTCTGTATCATTGACGTGTGGACCCACGTCGTCAGTGCAATCTCTCTGCCGGTCTTCGCCGAACCTACCGCGCGCGTGGCGCGGAATTCGGAGTTGGTCATTGCGGTGGCCTACCTGGGGTATATACCCGACCTAGGGCGCGTTTTCCCTCGACTACTCGTACGGGAGACTTGCAACCATCATCACTGTGTGTGTTGCGCCGTAAAAAGCAAAAACCGAGAGTGGAGAGGGTCGCCGCCGGATATCTCCGCCCACATTGGCGAACTATCCTCGGCGCTTCGTCCTAGGGCTTCGTCGCGACTCGTTGGAGCATTCGTGAAGTCGTCAGACTAGGGGAGCTGATTGCGCGCAAGCAATTGCTCGTCGGACGTTCGGCTTCCGCCGTGGAGCCTGCACGGCGTGGTCAGGCCCCATTCGCGTACCCTTTCCCCTGTAAGTTTGTCCCTAGCGTTTGACTTGTCCTCGGCTATGCATAGAACGTTTCGGGGTTGAGTTTCATTGCGCAGGGGTGAGAATTGCGGGCGCCGGTGATGGCGTCGTCGTGCACCGTGGGCGGCGCCGCCGTCGGGGTAAACGGGAGTAGGCTGATTAACAGCGGTCCGTCGATCTAAAGCTCGATGGCCCAGATTGATGAGGGGATACTGATTCGGGTGGGCAGATCGTACGTCGTCTGATTTCGATCGGTCGGGTGTAGATCCATGTAGGTTACTTAGAATCTGGAATGTTGAGGTTTGATCCGATGGCAGAGATTTCGTACCGGTTCACCGGGTTACGGATCTAATCCTTACCGTTGGACCATAGATGTGGGGGCGAGATCAGATCGTGCAAGCATTAAACCGTGGCCCTTGATCGCTGATCCGAGGAACTAGAATGTGTACCGGTTTGCCGAGGGCTAGATTTAATTTTGACCGTCCGATCGGGATCCATCGGTTCTTGGGAACCCTAGCGCTCTGGATGTGTAGATTTTGCGAAAGCGTCCTTGTGTTTTTAGAGAATTAACCCGCAATCCACAGCAGGTGTGCCCTGAGTCATAGACTTTTTACGTAGTGAGGGCAGTCCAGTCAGTGAATAAATTATAGAAATTCATTTGGAAAATGATTTTTAGTGTACAAATAATTGCAGGAACTTGTTTAATTCATAGAAAATTCATTTTAACTCTTTTTTAAAACCATTCCAGTTGCAATAATTTTTTATTAATATTGTTTATCACTTGGTTACACTGTTTTAGCATGAAAACCATATTAAAATTGATCACTTAATTAATTTTGTACCAAACACATAAGGACTTCAGAAAATCATAACTTAAAATCTGTAACTCCGAATTTAGTGACTCTTGTTCCTACGATCTCGTTACGATGTGTAGATTATTATTATGTATTATGTATTATGTATTCATGTTTGGTGTGATGTTAATTTCTCCCTTGTACCATGTTTGTTTGTACTGTGGCGAGTAGACGAGCCAGTGGCCGAGGATTCAAGTGTTCAGTTGGTAGAAGTTGCTGAGCAGGAGCTCATTGAAGGCAAGTTGTGCCCTTGACCACTTTTATTTACCCAATAATGTTCTCTATAATAATTTTATCATGCATAGGCTTAATTTTGATGGGACCCAATAGGTCACCCTAGTTTGGTCATCTTTACACATCGTTAACCCCTGAACTCTTGGGTAGTCTTTGCTATTGCTATATATGGTTTTGGGTGTTGAGATAACTATTACACATGGTCATTCTTTATTATTGTTCTATTTTTGTTCATGATAAGACTATTATGTTAATTGGAACATGGAGCTTAATTTGAGAAACACGTGCTACCACAAGGGTGGAATGGGACGCGCTTGGCTGACTAACTAGGAAAGCTAGTGGAGGACTACCTTACCTTACCCCAAAGGGGCAAGGGCAGTAGGGGTGTAGGCGTGTAGGGAGGTTCTCGGGTTGATTTTGCTGCGATGGCGGTCAGACGGAGATTCCTGCATTGCTCTTCCTAAAAACTGTAGCGGGTTTTCTGAAGCTAGTGGAACTTTGTAAAGGTCTGTAGTGGATACCTAGCCATTAACCTCGGAAGTGACTAAGGGCCTTGCAAAATCTGGCTGGACGGGATACACGACTTGTGGGTACCTCTGCAGAGTGTAAAACTGGTATACTAGTCGTGCTCGCGGTCATGAGCAGCTCAGGACTCTCGCATGATTAATTTATAGGATTAAATTCAATTTGTCATTTGCATCGCATTGTGGTTTATTATTAATTCTGATTTATTATTACTCTGGTTTGGTATTTACTTACATTTAGTAAATGCTAATAAAACTTGACCAACTTATTAAAAACAATGCTCAGCTTTAACCCCTATTTGTTGATCAATCTTACACTTCACATGAACTCACATCTTTGGTGAGTTCATGCACATTATTCCCCACAATTTGTTGAGTTATGATCTTTTGTGAGCTCACCCTTGCGATATATAAACCCCCACAGGAGAAGAACGTGTGGTCCAGGAGGAGCTTTACAACGAATAGTATAAGCTTATCTAGATGGCGTCTTCCAGTCAGCTTGATGGCGCGAAAGAATAATATTTAGTTCGATTTATTGTTATCATCTATTTTTGTAAGACTTCTGCTATGTAATAATAATACCTGTGACATTTATCTTTATACATTTTGTCATTATATTTGATGTTCTTATTTAGCGCACATATGAGACGCATCCGGCTTTATCCCTCAAATCCGGGTCTGACAATATATGATATGCTTACAGAGAAGAGAAACATAGTGTAACAACTAAGCATAAGTTGCAATTTTCATTGTTCAGCGAGAATTCTCAATTGCTACCAACTCCATGCCATCATCCTCTTGAATTGCCTAATCTATTTGTCAAGATGAGTTAACGTCCACTGAATAAATTTGGATCGCAAATGCCATCATTGTACACCTGCATGCTGATTGTGGTTTTTGAAAAGGCAATCATTGATGATCACAAATGGTAAGGTCAAAATATTTTGGTCCTATTTGGAAGCAATTTTATTTTTTAGTTAGAAGTGGCCAGCTTCTTGGTTTTTAAGAAATGGGAATCCAATTTCTATAAACCACCTCAATTTACATAAACCAGTTTCTTAAAAACTGGATACTTCTAAACAGACGCTTAGAATCACGGCAATAGAACGTTATTTGCTACTTGATGAGTACTAATTTTTTTTGCAGAAATTATTGGGTGTATATGTGTCCACCCATGTCCCTTTAATAGATCCCACCACTGAGCATGAGAGAAGCCAACCATAACACCACAACATGCAGGAACAGGATGTGTGCACGATCTTTAATATTACAAGCTGCAGATATTCTCAAGCTCCAGCTTGACTAAGGTTCTCCTTTCCTGACCAACAAAGACAAAATGACGTCACTCAGCTTCATGAAGATCTAATAGCCATCCTCGTTCCTAGCGCGTGGAGCAGCGCGTTGGTCACCTCGAGTCTCACCAGGGTACGGACCACTGCCTGCTCTGTAAGCATGCCCACGCCCACGGCCGGCCTCCATACCATTGGGTCTCCCTCGGCTGCCATATGGATCAGCAGCATAGTCGTCAGGTCGACCTCTTCCGGTGAAGGAACTCTTCATAGGCCTGTTCCGTGCAGGAGAGCGGCTTCTGTCACGCAGATCATTTCCCCAGTTACCACGAGGAGATCCTGAGCGACGCCGACTCCTGTCAAGATAACCATCATATGGGCGCTCCCTCTGAACGTAGTCATCAGTGGCAGACCACTCATATTTCACACGGTCCCTTGGGTCACGCTCACCACGGAAGCCCATTCTTCCCTTAGTTGATGGATCTGTAAACCGTCCTGCACGTTCTGGAGGGGATCGACCTGCATATGCCCTGGGATCACTTGCTCCCCAACCATGAGGTGGGGATCTGTACCTGGCCATCTCTCTTGCAGGGGCTCGATCACCAGGTGGACCAACCATCCTTGGAGGCCCTCGTGGAGGGCTGGGGTAACTCCTGAAGGGAGGGCTGCGCCTAGGTTCATATGCTTCACGTGCTGAATAGCGGAACTTGTTGCAGTTGTTACAGTGAGTTCGCCGAGCAAAATTGAGATTTCCACAACTGACAAAATGCAAGACGAAAATCAGAAAACCAAGATTTAAGAGACTAATAAGCATACTTGACAGGCTAAAAAGCAACTTACTTAGGGTTCTGGCATATCCAATCACCTTCTCTTGGCGACAGATTTGGGTCATTTCGGTGAACATATTCTCCATCAATATTAATCAAATCCTTTCCATGTGGAGCACCATAACCTCTCCCATATGATCTACCTCTTCCATATGGTGGAGGACCCTCTCGGAACCTTGCACCTCCTCTACCACCCCCTTGATATCCATGAGTGTAACGTGGACTAACATCATCATCAAATTTGCTGGCTTCTGCTCTGCGTGGTGACGAAGGGCCTGCATGCATTCCATATCCTGAAAAACAAGTATAAAAATTCCAAATAAGCACTAAAAGATAAAGCCAACTAACATTCAGCAAGAAATGCTTACACCAGTCACATGGAACTGAAACAGGCAACCACTTCATGAGAACTACTTTCAGAAGAGCTACTCTTCATATGCTGAACGAAGTTATAATTGCAAGGTCCACATTTCTGAGAAGGAAATACCATTGCCACTGCAGCTCAACTGAATGAAACTAGCGGCCTTCTGGTAGTTCACGGTGTAATTAGTAGCTACGTGTCCAAAGAGTGGAGTTGATGTTGCTAAGAAAATCTTAATTCCTTTAGCCAATGTAGGATCCCACAATTCCATTTGCAAGTTAACTCAAACAAACATTTGACAGGTCAATGACATATAGACCACTGCAACAGCTTCTTGATGGCATCTCAAATATTAGAATCAAGGAGGTCACTTCAAGACCGAATACTTCTCCCTCCACATGACTGCACAAGATTAAGAAAGCACCAAGTGCCACGAAGCTAATCCCCACTGGGACCTACTCGAAGAGTTCCAACTTCCAACCTGAACTGGGAAAAGGTAAAACACCAGGAATGCTATGTTACTGTGAATGCTACAAAGTGGTGTTCCACACCAATCACCTTGGTTCTGTTTCTCGACTGTAAAAGCAACTTCAGCTTACAAGTATACCAAGTAGTAGTTGGAATGTCTCACATTGCACAGGAGACAGCTCCAATATCGATGCTATATGAACATCCTTGAGGCTTCAAATCATGAAGATGTGAATATGCCCAGCAATTCACTTGCAAATAAGCCTCTAGAACAGCTAGTTACATTCTTCTCCCAACGTCATTGTCCCAGCCTCTGAAGCATCTAACAAGTTGTTCAAAGACTGGCAAACAAAATGGCATAATCCTACGTCTAAAATATACCTGATGACTTGGCTTGTGCAGAAAACACAAATTACCAAAAAAAACTCGAAAGGGTGGGTTGGTCATTTTCGAATTCATATTATAAATGTCTAAACCCAGTTCCATACTAACAACATCAAGCATGCAACTTTAGTTTAGATAAGCACTGGAACCACAGCTTCCTGATTTCTGCCCTGATCTCCAAAAATCAACGGTTGAAATATTGATGACAGTACGGACCAACTGGCGAGTGATGATGTCCTCCTCAAGTTTCTACGTATCCATGGTCAAGCTAATTCCACTCATTATGTTGCTAGGCATTGCCTAAACACTAACACGCCCAAGTTGTGTTAATACTATGACCTCAAGTCCATCTCATTCCTTCACTCGATGTTATCTCAATTCTCAAAACTCCAAAACTTCAGAGCGCGACATACTGCACATGCAAATGTCTGCCTTTTCATAAAATTTGTGTCAGCGAGGCAGAATACTTCCACATCACTATGCTGGAAAATTTAATCAAACCATCAGGTAGCACAATACCAAAGCATCAGCAATAATGTCCTCCTTGAAAAGGAATGGCATCCAAGCAACTCAAGTTGGAAAGTGTTCCAGTACAACAGCAAACTCCATACTTCATTTGATATTTTACTGGAGATTGCAGTGCTTGGCAATTACACTGGACATCCAAGCCAGCAGAGTATTAGAAGATATTAACAACTTTTCAAGCATATCAGGTGGTTTCAGACATTCACACTGTGTGAAACATTTTCCTAGAATTATGGTTCTTTAACAATTAACAATAATATATCTAGTTATATAAAATAAACCATTTAGCAGTTATATAGCGGCAGGATACTGCTAGATGTCAAGAGACATACTGTGTAACATGATGAAATCATGGTACCACTTATATTTGGTAAATGAAGGAAGCTGAAATGCTGAGAATAAACTGAACTAGAAATTAGTAAAAATATATAATATAGTTATAAAGTATCCATAAAACTATCATGATGATAACACAATACTAATATACTATTAAATAAAGGTCTTAACTGTACTCCATGACAATTCCTCAAATGCTAGATCTTGTGTGCATACTATACTTCAAAGATGATGAGCATTTGCACACAAGATCAATATAACTATTTATGCATACTATACTTCAAATAAAGGTAACGGGCAGTCTATTTATGCATATTATACTTCAAAGATGATGAGCAGTCTGTTTAGCGAACAGTTCAAACAAAAAAAAGCACAGTTCTACATTTACAATAAAATAAAATCAACAGAAGAGAGAAGCAGGTAAAAGAATTTCACTAAATGGTTCATTGTTTGAGTGATGCAAATTGTACAGCACATTAGCACCTAAGATATGAGGAATCATGCATAATACAAGGATAACAACATATCATGCAAATCTTGTGGAAACAAACTTGACATTATTAATATGAAATATGACACAAACTATATGATTCATATCTTCTATGGCTTCTTGCAAATAAGGCATGAAATGACCCAAAAGAGGAAAACACATCTAAGAGTCATGGCAATTTCATATTAAATATATCAAGCAACATGAACCACAAATACCGTTCTGAGCTTTAGACCAATATAAGAGATTGCTCAGATAGCATTTGCTAGCTGCTTCAACCCATTAGAAGCAACAGAACCAATTGCAATAACAACTTGAAACATATAAAAATGATCATCAAAACTATGTCATATCTGTTCTGTTTTGCTCCTGGTCCATGCAGTTGATCTTTCAAACTTCAGCTACTAATGCACACAAAAGTAACCCATACAATATTAGTATATTCCAACAACAAGCTGGTCATTAGATTTCCAATATGTATTAGCAATTACAAGCAACAGCAACTGTTGTTTGTAAACTTTGCGATTGCAATCAAAAAGAGAGTTGAAGTTCTGGAGCCAAAATCATCTCTGGACAATATATATGTGAGCAACTACATAACTAAACCACCATTGCATAACTTTCACTTGATGAAATCTGAACATAGCACAGAAGCCCTAAAAGAATAAAAAGGTGCTGCTATTGGAACAGCCATGGAATAAGTTGATAGCAATTTAAATACATGTGTTGCATAGCTTAAAACAAGCATCATGTCCTCCACATATATCGCCAGTCGCCACATAACTATGTAAAATCACATGACTTCCAATCAATATCACCACAAGAAATACAACCGTGCATTTAGTTGTAATAAAGAAGATTAATCCTTCAAAACGAAAAAAGAGATGTATCCTTCAAGGTAAGGAATCATCAGCATCGCACAGAACGCGCATTAATCAGAATCAAATAAAAATAAAGTAAAGAAAATACGGGTGTGCGAAAACAGCAATATAGTACATAAGGAGATGTACAAATCGACTTAAACTGGATCGAGCTTCCAATAACTTATAATAAACATTTTGCAAGAAAAGAGAAAGATTGGAGGATTTGCAACAAACCTTCCTGCTCATCGTGGAAGCGCGGATGCCGCGGTAGGTGGGACCGGGGCGGTGGGCTGAAGCGTCGGCGCTGGGGCGGCGGGCTCCCAGGACGCCGCCTCTCCGGCGGTGGCGGCAGCGGCGACCGGCGCCTCACCCAACCACGGGGAGGCGGCGGTGAGAAGTCCCGCCGTCGCCGCGGGGGCGAGGCCCCGCGGCCTCGGTGTCCGCCGGTGCTGGGAGAAAGCGAGCGGGCGGAGGATGAGGGCGGGGAGGATCCGCCGCCGTTCTCCTGTTGCTGCGGCGGCGGCCTGACAACGAGACTGCTGAGAGGGGCACGCGCGGGATGTGGTGGGGCGGGGGCAGGAGCGGGCGAGGGCGAGGGCGAGCGGACGGGGTCGGCCTCAGGCTCTGGCGTTCTTCGAGGGGGCGTGATGTCCTCGTACTCATCCTCGTCGTCTTCGACGTCGTCGCCCCTGCCGCGCGGCCTCATCTTGCTGCGTGTGGGGATGCTACGGCGGCGGCGCTGCGTCCTAGGGTTTGGGGTACGGGGAGATGGGGAAGGGAGAGAGAGGATTGACCAAACAACGCTAGAGGGCCAAGTGAAATCAAGCCGCGGTTTCGGAGTGTATCCAACGCGTGGTTTTGAAGTCCAGCCGGAGTCCGCCCATTTTTTTTACCTGTTTCAGCTTTTTTTTTTTTGTCTGTCAGGCTATAAGAAGCTGTTACGAACTCTCAAACATCAAAGATGTAATAGGTACCTGAAACTCGAATATCTAATAGGTTTTACTTGATATAAAGGTGAGTCCGTGATGATTTTTTTACCCGCGAGTATGTTAATGGGCAACAACCTCTACCTGTTGGGTAGACGGGTACGGGTTAGTACTACCCATACCCGTTTACTCGTGGGTAAAATATATCTGTATCAATACTACTATAATCATCTAAGAGCACATATTAGCTAAAATAAAAATCCTTCTCTAGCCATCATTTGTCTAGCTACCAAGTTATGTAATCAAATATCTACTACTATTAAGACTGTAAGGTGGACGCTCGCGACACCATGCCCCCGTGCCTGTCTCTCCAAAGCCGCCTACGTCTCCACCCGAGATCCCGACCCACCCCCGCCTCCCCCGCCGCCGCGCCCGCCCTCCCCCGTGACAGTCGCCATGCACCCTATCTCCGTCGTGCCCGCACTTCCTCACCCGCGCGATTTGCACGCGCTCCCCCACACAACAGTCCTCGTGGGCCCTATCTTCACCGCGCTCGCACGATGCGCACGCGCTCCCTCCGCAATAGCTGTTGTGCGCCCTATCTCCATCGTGGGCGCTCCCCCGCCGCCGTGCTCCCGCACTCCATCTCTATAGCCGCTGTCAACCCCTCGCCCGCCGCGCCCGCGATCCCCCTCACGCGCCATGCGCCCGCCCCACCCACGCTTCCCCTGCACCGAGATAGCAGCGATCCTCCCCCACCCCACCCCACTCGCGACAGCCGCCCTGCATACGCCCGTCCCACTCGTGCTCCGCTATAAGAAGGTTGCCACTCCCTTGGCAATCATCCTGCTCCGTATTGCCACTTGCTGACGTCAAGCATTCCTCCATTGCGCAAGGTGAACGCAAGTCGGAGCGTGCATCCACTTCCTCATCGGCTTGCTCCACCGTGGTGCCTGAAACCATCTAGGCCCCTGGTTGATTTTAGTGATTAATGACAACGTAATGTTATATGTGACTAACGTGTGTTTTGCAGAGACAAATGGTAAATTAGGTCGCATTACAGGTAGATGTACTACAACGGTGAAAAACAATCCCAGAGATAAGAACTCGAAGCGATGGCTAAAGCGACGAAACACAAAGTGAAGGTCTTCATATTCCGAGTGTCAAGGAGTTGTGGACACTCGTGATATAGTTAGGTCTTTTATTTTATTTTAGTCGTACTATAAAGAGGGGTTGTCGATGAGTAGTTTGACCAAGAGAGTTCTAGTGTAGTGTTGGTGCATATTCACACTCACATATAGTGTTAGGTGACACTCTAGAACATACTCACAAGTTAGAACGAAAACCGATTTGAAAAACAGCAGAAAATAGAAGTTAGGGTTTCTAGCCTTGGGGCACCGGACTGTCCGGTGCGCCCTCTGTCAGGTGGGGCCAGGTTGGCCCGGGGAAGGGTTTCTCCCGCGCAGAAACCCTAGAGCGCAAGGTTCACTAGTTGAATTATAGTGGCGCACCGGACAGCGCATCGAACCATCCTGTGTGCCATCTGCCCAACAGCTAACTGTCAGAACTAGCCGTTGGAGTCGACCATTGGCGCAACGGTGGCGCACCGAACTGTCCGGTGCGCCCATGCGCAGAACGATGCTGGTAACGGCTAGTTGGTGGGTGAGGGCTATTTATACCCTCTCCACCCACCATATTCAATGTCTTGCTGCCCATATTTATTCCTGCACATTGATAGAGCATTGCAAGCATCAAAAGCCTAGTGAGGTGATTAGAGAATCTTAATCCCGCATTTGGACCTCATTAGCGCTAGCGAGAGCCACCTAGAGTACACACCACTTGCATTAGGCTTCTCTTGGTCAAGCGAAAGTCTACGGCTTGTTACTCTTGGTGATCGGCATCACCTAGACGGCTTAGTGGCGTTGGGAGCTCGGTGATCACCGTGGAGATCTTGCGAGGACCAAGGGGAGCGATACTCTTGCGCGGGTGCTCCAACGAGGACTACTGGAGAGTGCCGACTCTTCGATACCTCAGGAAAAATTGGAGGAGTCTTCTAAACCTTGCTTTACATTTCGCACTTAATTCAAGCATTTTACATTGTGTATTTGTTTAGCAAGTATTTGAAGTATTGTCTTAGCACTATTGTATTTCTAGTATTATTCTCTTAAGTGCTAGTTGTTGGGGTGAAGTTGGGCTCTTGCTTAGGTTTTAATTATTGTTGATTTTTAAAAAAGCCCAATTCACCCCCCCTCTTGGGCATCGTGATCCTTTTCATTGGTATCGGAGCCTTGTTGCCCTTAGATTAGCTTAACCGCTAGAGTATCGATGTCCGGTGGGGATGGACCTCCTCCCGTTTTTGATGTGACGATTTTCCATATTGGAAAATTCGTATGGAAGCATACTTAGAAGCTATAGACATTGGTGTCTACAAAGCCGCCACACAAGGATTCCCCGAACCTAGAGATCCCACGAATCTTGTAGGTGAAGAGTTTAATTATGAGAAATGGAATGCTAAGGCCAAAAACACCCTTTTAGAGACCTTTGCAAGGATGTGTTTAATAGGGTTAGAAATCATAAAAATGCTCATGATTTGTGGATGGACATATGTGCTCTACATGAAGGAACTAGGAGTGAGCGTGAGGAGAGATATCACATTGCTATTAGAAAGTTAAATTCTTTTGAAATGCTTGCTAATGAAAATGCCAATGCTATGTACTCACGTCTCAATATTCTTGTAGAGGAAGTAAATGGCTTGGGGCTTACACAAATTTCACAACCGGATGTTGTGAGGAAGATTCTCAATGTCCTCCCAATTGACAAATATGGACACATTGTCACTGTGCTGCATCAGATGGATCTTTCAGTTACCACACCTACACAGATATTGGGAAAGATCAATGCTCATGAGATGTACATGCACATCAATGACAAGGATGAGTCATCTTCCAAGAGAAAGGATTTATCTCTCAAAGCAAATCAAGAAAGAAAAGGAAAAGCTAAAGTACAAATTGAGGAAGAATCCTCAAGTGATGATGACCTTGATGCTAACATTGCCTTGATGGTGAGAAAGACCACCAAGATGTTAAAGAAGCTCAACAGAGAAGGCATCAAATTTGATTCAAGAAAGAAGAAATTCTTTTCCAGCAAAAGAAAGCCCATCTCTGAAATGGATTGCTACAACTGTGGAGAGCTTGGTCATCTTGCTCATCAATGTAACAAGTTCAAGGGCAAGAAAGAGGATGACAGCGATGATGAGAAAAAGGAAAAGAGATTCTTCAAGAGGAAGGATGGGAAGCACAAGAGGTTCCACAAAAAGAAAAATGGAAAGACATATATTGTTGGTGACTGGCTCATTGACATTGAGTCATCAAGTGGATCTTCTTCAAGTGAAGAAGAAAATGATGAAAAAGTTGCCGCCATCGCTGGGGACTTCTCTTCACCATCACCATCGCCATCATCGACTTCTCACCTATGCCTCATGGCTAGAGGTGAACGGAAGGTACAAAATGATAATGATATTACTGATGATAGTGATAGTGATAGTGATGATGAATTTGCTTCACCTTCCTATGATGAACTAGCTGACTTGCTAAAAGAATACACTCAAATCATTAGGAAGTCAAAAGCTAAATGTGATAAGTTAAAAAATGAGAATGAACCTTTGAATGCCAAATATGACATAGTTATGAAAGCTAGTGATGAAATGAAAGAAGAAAACAAAATTATGTCATCCACTGTAAATGAGCTCACATCCTCCCTAAAAGATGCTAAGGATAAATGTGACAAGTTAAATGAAGCTAATAGGGAGTTGAAAGATAGACTAGTGAAAATCAAGGAAGACATACTAAGATTAAATTTGATCATGATAATCTTCTTGTTGAAAATGAACTTTTATCTTGCAATACACATGAGGCTATTAACCCTGTTGTTAAGATTGATGTAGCAACCTCATGTGATGATTTGAGTCAAGGAGATCAAACTAGTCTACATGATGAATTGACCAAAAAAGTTGAAGTCCTGACTTTAGACAACCAAAAATTGAAGAGATACTTGACTGATGCAACTACTAGAGGAAAGGTTGCCATTGAGAACAATGATTTCAACAATGAGTTGGCAGTGGATAATGAAAGGCTTAAAAATGAGGTCAAGAAACTTAAGAGTGAAAATAACATCTTGCAACAAGTGTGCAAAAGTTCAACAAGGGCCAATACCTCCAAAATGAATTGCTCATGAACACTGTCATGAAAAACAACAAGAGTGGTATTGGATACAATGCTTTTGTGCAAAAGAAAGCTACTACTCAATACAAGCCAAAGCAGACTCATAAGCCTATCAAATGCTTTGAGTGTGGAAAAGAAGGTCACTTTGCCCACAACTGCAAAGCCAAACCACCAACTCCCTTGCCTAAGCACTCAAGACCATTTGCTTTCAATGCTCATTATGTTCTAAGAAAAGTAGCAAATGGAAAAGTCAAGGTTACATTCCTAGGTCCACCAAGCAAGAGTAGACCTAGACAAATTTGGGTTGCAAAGTCCTTGATTGAGAAAGTCACTGGTCCTATGCAATATAGGGCCCTCAAAACTCAAGCTTAATTTGTTTGTGGATGTAGGTGAACTACAAGACCGGTGGGAGCCATTGGGTTATTGACAGTGGATGTACACAACATATGACAGACAACCCACGGATGTTCACCACACTTGATGAGAATGTTGATGGACAAGACAAAATCACATTTTGGGACAATTCAAAAGGGAAAGTTCAAGGACTTGGCAAGGTGGCAATTTCAAATGATCTATCAATTTCAAATGTTCTCTTAGTTGCACCTTTGAGCTTCAACTTATTATCAGTGGGTCAACTCTGTGATCTTGGACTTCAATGCTTATTCACTCCAACAGAGGTTATTGTATCAAAAATGGATGATGAATCAATGGTGTTCAAAGGATTTAGATACAACAATCTCTACTTAGTGGATTTCAACTCTGAAGATGCAGACTTAAGAACTTGCCTCTTTACCAAAGCATCACTTGGATGGCTTTGGCATAGGAGGCTTGCACATGTTGGAATGAGCACACTCAAGAAAGTATTAAAGAAGGACATGGTTAGAGGATTAAAGGATGTTGTATTTGAAAAGGACGAGTCTTGTAGTGCATGTCAAGCTGGGAAACAAGTTGCTAACACACATCCTATAAAAGCTTTCATGTCAACATTAAGGCCACTGGAACTACTTCATATGGATTTATTTAGACCTACAAATTATGTAAGTGCTGGTGGCAACCTCTACTGTCTAGTGATAGTTGATGATTTCTCAAGATACACTTGGGTGTTCTTTCTCCATGATAAATCTGGAGTTGCATCTATATTCAAGAAGTTTGCCAAGAAATCTCAAAATGAATTTGATTGCAAGATCAAGAAGATTAGAAGTGATAATGGTAAAGAATTTGACAACACCAACATTCATGAATACTGTGATGAGATTGGGATCAAGCATGAAGTATCTGCAACATATACACCTCAACAAAATGGAGTTGTTGAAAGGAAAAATAGGACCTTGATCACACTTGCAAGAACAATGATTGATGAGTATAACACACCGGAGAGGTTTTGGACCGAAGCCGTCAACACTGCATGTTATGCATCAAACAGGCTATTCCCTCACCGGCTACTTGCGAAGACTCCCTATGAACTGCTAAATGGGAAAAAGCCAGACGTCTCCTTCTTCCGGGTGTTTGGATGCAAATGCTACATTTACAAGAAACGCCATCACCTAGGGAAGTTTCAAAGACGTTGTGATATTGGTTTTCTATTGGGTTATTCATTGAAGTCCAAAGCATATCGAGTATTCAATCATGCCACTAGCGTGGTAGAAGAAACATATGATGTGGAATTTGATGAGACTAATGGCTCCCAAGGAGCACTTGAAAATCTTGATGATGTAGGTGATGAGCCACTTAGGGAAGCCATGAATAACATGCCAATTGGAGCTATCAAACCAAAAGAAGATGAAGAAGAGGTGCAAAACATTGATAGGCCTTCTTCATCAAGTGTACCACAAGATGATGAAAAGGATGAGAGGCACACAAATGAAGATACATTTGTCTCTCATGAACAAGCAAGGGTACAAGCTGAAGATGTTGATGCTCCAGGATCTTCTTCCCAAGTGGTTGACAGGAGAAACTCATCACTACTTCAAGCTCACCCTCAAAACCAAATCATTGGGAGTCCTTCACAAGGGATTATTACTCGATCACATAAACATGCTTCTTTTATTGAACATCACTCCATTGTTTCTTGTGTTGAGCCTACATGTATAGATGAGGCGCTACAGGATCCGGGCTGGGTGAACGCCATGCATGAAGAACTTAACAACTTCACCCGTAACCAAGTTTGGACCCTAGAGAAGCCCCGACAAGATGCAAGAATCATTGGAACAAAGTGGGTGTTCAGAAACAAACAAGATGATCAAGGTGTGATTGTGAGGAACAAGGCAAGACTTGTGGCAAAGGGATTCTCTCAAGTCGAAGGCTTAGATTTTGGAGAGACCTTTGCACCAGTTGCTCGACTAGAAGCCATCCGTATCCTACCCGCATACGCATCATGCTATGATATAAAGCTTTATCAAATGGATGTAAAAAGTGCATTTTTAAATGGCTTCATAAATGAACTTGTATATGTTGAGCAACCACTCGGGTTTGAAGACCCTAGATATCACCATGCTTACAGGTTGTCCAAGGCGCTATATGGATTAAAGCAAGCACCAAGGGCTTGGTATGAGTGTCTTCGCGACTTCCTCATCGAAAAGGGCTTCAAGATCGGGACCGTCGACACAACTCTATTCACAAAAAACATAACAGTGATATTTTCATTTGTCAAGTATATGTTGATGACATAATCTTTGGCTCGACAAATGACTATCATTGCAAGGAATTTGGTGAGTTGATGTCGAAGGAGTTCGAGATGTCAATGATTGGTGAGCTGACATACTTCCTCGGCTTTCAAGTCAAGCAAATGAAAGATGATAACTTCCTCTCACAAGAGAAGTACACCAAAGACTTGTTGAAAAGGTTCAACATGGAGAAGTGCAAACCAATCAAGACACCTATGCCAACAAATGGACATCTCGACCTAGATGAGGGAGGTAACCCGGTTAATCAAACGCTCTACCGTTCTATGATTGGTAGTTTATTGTATCTTACCGCATCTAGGCCCGATATCATGTTTAGTGTCTGCATGTGTGCAAGATTTCAATCAAATCCTAAGAAAGCTCATCTTCGCGTTGTTAAAAGAATTCTTAGGTATCTCAGGCACACCCCAAGCGTTGGCCTTTGGTATCCCAAAGGAGCTACTTTTGACTTAATTGGCTATTCCGATTCGGATTATGCCGGTTGCAAAATTGATAGAAAAAGTACTTCTGGGGGATGCCATTTGCTTGGGAGATCACTAGTATCATGGACATCCAAAAAGCAAAATAGTGTTGCCTTGTCAACCGCCAAAGCGGAATACATTGCCGCGGGTGCTTGTTGCACACAAATTTTATATATGAAACAAACTCTTCTAGACTATGGCGTAGTTCTAGAAAAGGTACCTTTGTTGTGTGACAATGAGAGTGCTGTTAAAATTGCTAATAATCCTGTACAACACTCTCGCACCAAACACATTGATATCCGTCATCACTTCCTTAGAGATCATGTTGCTAAAGGAGACATCCTTTTAGAAGGAGTGAGGTCGGAAGATCAATTAGCGGATATTTTCACTAAGCCACTTGATAAAACCCGCTTTTGCATGTTGAGGAATGAATTAAATATACTGGGTCTCAGAAATTTTATTTAAGATCTCAAACGGTGTTGTCAAGCTTGCATTGCATATTTAAATTTCTTGTATTGCATCTAGGGCTCGTCTAACCTAGTTGAGATAACCGCCAACAAAGCGAGTGAAAAAGCTTAACTCGGGCTCAAACTTGACAAGTCTTAGTTTTAAGCTTTTAGTACTTAAATTCTTACTTACTATGTAATTGTTGGTTCTTGAGATATGCATGAGGCACTACACTTAGGGGGGGTATTCAAAACTCAAATCTTTCATGAAAACCCCTAGTGCAACGCCAAAATGCAAATCTCACCATTTGCCTATTTTCTCTAAAAATTATCTAGCCTATGGCAAAAATATTTTGAAAATTATGAGAAAATATATGAGGGTGCCAATACATGTCCCTACAATTGTTATTTTGTGTGATTATAAGTTGGGATTTGGTTTGGTTGAAAACTAGATAGAAAATTTGAAAAATTTCAAAATTCCCTCTGTCTGGGCTCACCGGACAGTCCGGTGTGCACCGGACACTGCACTGTGCACTGTCCGGTGCACTGGCCACGCGCGCAGAACTCCTTTTCCTGTGCGATGTCCGGTGGTTCACTGGACAGCTGCTGTGCACTGTCCGGTGTGCACCGGACAGACACTGTAGACTGTCTGGTGCGCCCATAAACAGTTTTTAAAAAACCTTCCCCCGCCCGAGCCCGAGGCAGGGTGTTTCTCACTGGCCACCCACCTCTGCTCTCTCTGTCTCTGGCGATTTCTTCCCACCGCCGGCGAGCTCCAGCCCATCTCCGGCGAGGTCTGCTCTTGCCAGGGCTCGGCCTCCCTCACCCTTCCCTGGTAAAGCTCATCCTCTATCTTCCCCCCTTCTGTTCTTGTGTTGAGAAGTGAGGGTTAACTCTTTCCACCCTTTGAATTCAAATCAAATCCATTCCAAATACTGTGAATCCAAGTGGTTGTGAATGTGTCTAGTGCTCTATTGAATACCCATGCAGGTTCCTAGCTCCCTTTGGGAGGGTTTCAATCCTTAAATCAACCATTTCACCGAAACCCTAAAACACCGCTTGCCACGTGCTCGGTGAAATGTCCAAACCAGTCAAAAATGCTCCAATTGAACCCAAACTTTTTAGGCACCTTCACCATACCTCCAGTAACATATTCGCCAAATTTCACGCCAATCTGATATCCTAGGCTTCAATTTCACACAATTCCCTGTTTCGAGCGATCCATTCCGAGCCGAGTGCCCAAATTCCATTTTCTTCGTCTAAAATCAAACCAAGCGCACACTTCACTCATATTTACCCATATAAACCTATTCGTGAAGTATCAGCTCAATTCCAAATCATTTCATGCCTCATTTTCAATTTCAAACCTCCTATGGCGCTATTTCTCGTTTAAACGCCGTTTTCGCGTAGTTTGACCTCTCGATCGCCATATCTCTCGATTTTTGTGCCATAATACTCTGTGTATGTATTTATTCACATTTCATATAATTATGACTATGTGACTAATACATGCTCACCTCTTCTGTCATTTCAGTGACCTTGCCTGCCCGTGAGCCGTCTCATGTCCTGCCTGGATTCTCTCCCTCTCGTGTGAGATTTCCAAGTAGCTATTCGTTCTTTTGTCATCCTATCGACCGTTATCTTATTGTGCTTAGCTTCTCTCCCTCATTTGCAGTCGTCAGTTCAGGATGCCACGCACGAAGAATGTGTCGGCGCCAGGGGAGGAGATGACGAGGACCCTCCTCGCCCCTTTAGGCAGGTCAAGGGGAAGACTGTTTATTTGGAGCAGCAGGAAGGCCGCAAGAAGCGGCATTTGGATAGAGCAGCCCGAGCGGCTCTAGCAGCAGCAGTAGCTGCTGATCAGGTTGAGAGAGGAGCTCAGCTACAGATTCCTTCCGATCAGATTGCTTACTGAGTTTGTTGCCTTGCCTCTCGGCCTCGCTCCTCCGCACCTACCACTCCCACCACTGCTACCACTCCACCTCCCACTTCACTACGCTCGTCACTCCTGCGTCATCCACCACCTCAGCCATACCTACCACCTCCACTACTCCAGCTTCCACTACTCCTTCCGCTCCCTTTCCGCTCCACCTATCCCACCTTCCCGCTTCCGGGAGCGAGATGAGACTGAGGTGCGACCACTAGCTGCGGATCCTAGGTTTTTTATCTTCAGCGTGCTACAGCGGCATGGGTATGTCGGTTCAGACACGTACCCGTGGAGACGTGGCTACCGACTCAGAGAGATCCTACTGCAGCCGATCTCTTTAGTACCCGGATACATGAGTCCTTTTTTCGAGCTCAGATGTCTGCACAGATTGCTCTACGAGTGCACTGGCTTCTAGACCTTCCTGCATTTCTCCTAGCCGTCGATGCTGACTCTGAGGTACACCTCTCATATCTGCCTAGGCTTCTCTCTCTTTTGACTACCAGCGGTAGATATGTTGAGGAATGGGTCCGAGTTTTCTATGCTTCTGTATGGATCGACCTTGATCACTAGTGGATGAGATTCCGCTTTGAGCGAGAGGCTGTTACAATTCATGCCAGCTAGATTCGCCAGTTGTTTGGATTCAACGAGTCATCGACTCGTCTTCACAGCTTGTGCTACGGCACCTCTGATCCTCCTCGTCGCCCTCACAACGGAGTTGCTCCTGGTACAACTCACGTCGCGGATTTGTTCCGACCGCCCTTCTCAGATGGGCCGCGACGTTCTCCGGCAGACTTCACCATAGTGGTCAAGTTTTTATATCAACTCATGAGACAGACGCTTCTACCATGGATGGGTTATAGGGAGGCTGCTACTCATATCCAGCTCTGGCTCCTTGGTGCCCTGGTCTCTCACTCAGAGTTTGATGTTGTGAACTTTCTTATTTGTGAGATCGAGGACACCATACTGGATAGTCTGCGTGCCCGGCGACAGCTGCCATATGCTCACTATCTCTGCCACGTCTTCGCTCAGCCGATTCGGCCACCATAGTTCCAGGGCACTCTTGAGGCCTCTCGCCTCCTCTTTGGATCCTACCGTCCAGCTCCTGAGGATCATGTGCCGGCACCTGCTCCAGTGTTTGACACTCAGGCCGAGGATACTGCTTTTCACTAGTTCGAGACTCAGGGCGCAACAGTCTCTAACGATGATGATGATGATGATAACTTTGGGGTTCTGCCTCTGCCTCCACCTCCGCACACTCATGATCACGAGGCTGGGAGTTCCAGTGGTGCTGCCCCTCCTGCCATTGACCCTGCTCTTGCTGCGATCCTCCAGACCCTTACACAACAGCAGGCTCACTTGGCAGTGGTCCAGCAACAGATGTCCGAGAGAATGCTCTCAATGTTTCAGACTATTCAGGACAGACATGATACTCTGCAGCAGCAACTTCTCCAAGACCGGGCTGAAAACATGGCTTTCATGTCTCATGCTTCAGCATACCGGTGTTCCGATTCCCCCAGTTCAGTCAGCATCGCCTCCACCTCTTAAGGCTGCTATTATGCCAGCCATTCAGGAAGGACCTCCTCTTCCTACAGTTGGTCCTTCTTCCTCTCCGCTCCGGCTGGTCACCCTGGTTTTCTTTTTGCCGGTCATCAGCTCCGTCAGCACTCAGCCGCCAGTGCCACCAGCTCCTGCTATTACCACTGCTGTTGTGACGGTGTATGTGACCTCTTCAACTCCGGCAGCTGCTGCAGCACAGCCTCCGTCTGAGTCAGTACCAGCTCCAACTTCTACGACAGATCCAGGATCCGAGACTGACTCTGACCCACAGCTAGCGTTCGCTCTTCTGCCTCGACCGCGGCCGGATGCGCCCCCGCCACCTCCTTCCTCTTCTGGTGTGTAGGTTCGGGTTCCCTTTTGGTGTTTGACGCCAAAGGGGGAGAGATATGAGAGTTGTGAGAGCTAGGGGGAGTTAGGGAGTTAGTAGAGAGTCATTTTGATGTAATATATGTGCTTGTTACTCTCTGTACTAGCTCCACTTCTGTATGATGATTTTGGCTCACAAACTCTATTATATACTCTCGATGCTTATGTTGACTGTGTGTGTATTATGTTTTCACCTTATATGTTATCACCAGTCTTCTAGTTCTTGTTCATCGATTTGATTTCATTTTTATATGAACAAGAAACTAACGATGTGTATGCGCTCAATCCTATTATTATGTTACACACTCTTTCTGACAAAGATTACTGACTACAACTAACCATCTTCTCTATTGATAGAAATTTCAAAACAAACTACTCTCACAAACCTTGTAGGGTTGTCATCAATCACCAAAAAGGGGGAGATTGAAAGCATCTAGGCCCCTGGTTGGTTTTAGTGATTAATGACAACGTAATGTTATGTGACTAATGTGTGTTTTGCAGAGACAAATGGTAAGTTAGGCCGCATTACAGGTAGATGTACTACAACAATGAAAAACTATCCCGGAGATAAGAACTCGAAGCGACGGCTAAAGCGATGAAACACAAAGTGAAGGTCTTCGTATTCCGAATGTCAAGGAGTTGCGGACACTCGTGACATAGTTAGGTCTTTTATTTTGTTTTAGCCGTACTATAAAGAGGGGTTGTCAATGAGTAGTTTGACCAAGAGAGTTCTAGTGTAGTGTTGGTGCATATTCACACTCACATATAGTGCTAGGTGACACTCTAGAACATACTCACAAGTTAGAACGAAAACCGATTTGAAAAACAGCAGAAAATAGAAGTTAGGGTTTCTGGCCTTGGGGCACCGGACTGTTCGGTGTGCACCGGACTGTCCGGTGCGCCCTCTGTCAGGTGGGGCCAGGCTGGCCCGAGGAAGGGTTTCCCCCGCGCAGAAACCCGAGAGCGCAAGGTTCACTAGTTGAATTATAGCGGCGCACCGGACATCGCACCGGACCATCCGGTGTGCACTGGACAGTGACTGTTCACTGTCCGGTGTGCCATTTGCCCAATAGCTAACTGTCAGAACTAGCCGTTGGAGTCGACCGTTGGCGCACTGGTGGCGCACCGGACTGTCTAGTGCGCCCATGCGCAGAACAATGCTTGTAACGGCTAGTTGGTGGGTGAGGGCTATTTATACCCCCTCCACCCACCATATTCAATGTCTTGCTGCCCACATTTATTCCTACACATTGGTAGAGCATTGCAAGCACCAAAAGCCTAGTGAGGTGATTAGAGAATCTTAATCCCGCATTTAGACCTCATTAGCGCTAGCGAGAGCCACCTAGAGCACACACCACTTGCATTAGGCTTCTCTTGGTCAAGCGAAAGTCTACGGCTTGTTACTCTTGGTGGTCGGCATCACCTAGACGGCTTGGTGGCGTTGGGAGCTCGGTGATCACTGTGGAGATCTTGTTGGTGACCCGACTCAAGTTTGTAAGCGGTCGTGAGGGATCCACCGCGTCGGAGTGGCGAAGGATCATCTCGTAGTGAGCACTTGGTTCTTGCGAGGACCAAGGGGGAGCGATACCCTTGCGCGGGTGCTCCAACGAGGACTAGTGGAGAGTGCCGACTCTTCGATACCTCGGGAAAAATTAGAGGAGTCTTCTAAACCTTGCTTTACATTCCACACTTAATTCAAGCATTTTACATTGTGTATTTGTTTAGCAAGTATTTGAAGTATTGTCTTAACACTATTGTATTTCTAGTGTTTTTCTCTTAAGTGCTAGTTGTTGGGGTGAAGTTGGGCTCTTGCTTAGGTTTTAATTATTGTTGATTTTTTTAGAAAAGCCCAATTCACCCCCCTCTTGGGCATCGTGATCCTTTCAGTGCCGACGCCAACGATGTCGTCCGTGTGCCAGGTCTTTGTTCAGGCCCATCGCTGGCGATGAATAACTCTCGGTTCATCCCCCTCCTCTCTTTTTTCCTTCTGTTTCTAGAAAAATATAGAAGCCATGATTTCAATGTTCCTCTGAATTTGTGCATTGTTGCAACAACCAATTATGTTTTGACAAATGTGGTTAGTAATGTTAATGAGGAAACAGGAAACTGAACAGATCCTTATTTTGCCAATCTCATATTCATTTTCCTATTTGATAATTGTCGTACTGGTACAAATATAGAGCCAACAAATTTTGTAGATTTATTGCATGGCTTTGTTAGTCTGTCTACCTCCATTGTATATTTGTACAAACAACATAGTTTGTCCTGAAGTGTAAGGTATAGTTTATAGTGTTTGTGTTCAATTATGTTTAGTCTCTAGCCATCAGGCAAGCCCTTCCACTAGAACTCATCTTGCTAGTCATTTTTTCATCATATTCGGTAACCTAACAAAGGAAGAGGAGTGCAATGGATTAAAAATATAGTATTAAGTATTACACAAATATTAAACCCACATATTTTTATAAGTAAAACCAAAAAACATTTTGATAAAACTATGTACAATAGAAATACACTTATTTTCACTCTTCAAAGTGAAAATAATGATCAACAACTGAGAGCACCTAGAGGGGGGGTGAATAGGTGATCCTGTAAAACTTGAACTTAATGCCACCAAAAACTTGGTTAAGCGTTAGCACAGTATTGCCAAGTGGCTAGAGAAGAGTCTTAGCGAAACACAATAACCACAAGAGATCAATCACAGAGATGGCACAGTGGGTTATCCCGTGGTTCGGCCAAGACCAACGCTTGCCTACTCCACGTTGTGGCGTCCCAACGGACGAGGGTTGCAATCAACCCCTCTCAAGTGGTCCAAAGACCTACTTGAATACCACGGTGTTTTGCTTTGCTTTTCTTAATCCCGTTCGCGAGGAATCTCCACAACTTGGAGTCTCTCGCCCTTACACTTGAAGTTCACAAAGAAGCACAGAGTAAGGGAGGGATTAGCAACTCACACAAGACACAAAGATCGCAGCAATTACGCACACACAAGACCCAGACTTAAGCTCAAAAGACTAGCACACTAGAACGGAGCTCAAATCACTAGAATGTCGAACAAGTGCACAAGAATGGAGTGTGAGTGATCAAGAGTGCCCAAGGGCACATTTCCCTTTCAATCTCCCCCTTTTTGGTGATTTATGCCAACACAACATAAAGCAAGTAGAACAAGTACAAAATCAATTCAAATAAGAACTCAAATTTGTTTTGAATTAAATTTGGCATATATGGATCATTCTTTGCCACCACTTGGTTTGTTTTTGCAAATCAAACTCAATTTCCTATCTCTAAGTCAAATTCACTTGTAGAGACATAAAGAGAGATATTCCAAAAGAAATTGATCAAGGATTTCAAAAACTCCCCCTTTTTCCCATAATCAACACTTCTCCCCCCAAGAGGCCAACTTTTGACAAAAGAGACAATAAAAGAGTTTTGACAAACCAAAAGCTCTAATTTTTTTTCAAGTGGTAGCTGATCCATTTATTGCTTTGGCCTTTATTTTCTCCCCCTTTGGCATCAAGCACCAAAACGGGATCAATCTTGGCCCTAGAACCCCATTGCCTCACCAAAATCTTCAATAAGAATACAAAGGCAATAAGAGTACGTGAGATGAACTTGGAATAAGTTACCCTCTCATCGGAGTGCAGTGGAAGTCTTTCATGGTCCAAGTCTACCTTTTCCCTTTCAAACTTCCTTTGAGACTAAAACAAGCAAACTCAAGCACATTGTTAGTCTCAAAGGGTCAAGTTGTAACACATCTCCCCCTAAATATGTGCATCACTTTGCAACGGACTTGTGAGGTCCGGGGAGTGCTTGTACAACTTGAGCACCATAAATAAGCAACAAAATGCATAAGGAACATGATCAAAGGCATAAACACAAGTATGCTATAAATCAATCCAAGTTCCACGAATCTAAGACATTTAGCTCACTACGCAACTTGCAAAAGGTCTGCTCATCTAAAGGCTTGGTAAAGATATCGGCTAGCTGGTTCTCGGAGCTAACATGAAACACTTCGATATCTCCCTTTTGCTGGTGGTCTCTCAAAAAGTGATGTCGGATGTCAATGTGCTTTGTGCGGCTGTGTTCAACAGGATTATCCGCCATGCGGATAGCACTCTCATTATCACATAGGAGTGGGACTTTGCTCAGATTGTAGCCAAAGTCCCTGAGGGTTTGCCTCATCCAAAGTAGTTGCGCGCAACACTGTCCTGCGACAACGTACTCGGCCTCAGCGGTGGATAGGGCAACGGAGGTTTGCTTCTTAGAACTCCATGACACCAGGGACCTTCCTAAGAATTGGCACGTCCCCGATGTACTCTTCCTATCGACCTTACATCCAGCATAGTCGGAGTCTGAATATCCAATCAAGTCAAAGGTAGACCCCTTTGGATACCAGATCTCGAAACAAGGCGTAGCGACTAAATATCTAAGAATTCGCTTCACAGCCACTAAGTGACACTCCTTAGGGTCGGATTGAAATCTAGCACACATGCATACGCTAAGCATAATATCCGGTCTACTAGCACATAAATAAAGTAATGACCCTATCATTGACCGGTATGCTTTTTGATCAACGGACTTACCTCCTTTGTTGAGGTCGGTGTGTCCGTCGGTTCCCATTGGAGTCTTTGCGGGCTTGGCGTCCTTCATCCCAAACCGCTTGATCAAGTCTTGCGTGTACTTGGTTTGAGAGATGAAGGTTCCATCCTTGAGTTGCTTCACTTGGAACCCAAGGAAGTAGCTTAACTCGCCCATCATCGACATCTCGAATTTCTGAGTCATCACCCTGCTAAACTCTTCACAAGACTTTTGGTTAGTAGAACCAAATATTATGTCATCGACATAAATTTGGCACACAAAAAGATCACCATCACAAGTCTTAGTAAAAAGAGTTGGATCGGCTTTCCCAACCTTGAAAGCATTAGCAATTAAAAAGTCTCTAAGGCATTCATACCATGCTCTTGGGGCTTGCTTAAGTCCATAGAGTGCCTTAGAGAGCTTACACACGTGGTCGGGGTACCGTTCATCCTCGAAGCCAGGGGGTTGCTCCACGTACACCTCCTCCTTGATTGGCCCATTGAGGAACGCGCTCTTCACATCCATTTGGAACAACCTAAAGGAATGGTGAGCGGCATATGCTAGCAAAATACGAATGGACTCTAGCCTAGCCACAGGAGCAAAAGTCTCCTCAAAGTCCAAACCTGCGACTTGGGCATAACCTTTTGCCACAAGTCGTGCCTTGTTCCTTGTCACCACCCCGTGCTCGTCTTGTTTGTTGCAGAACACCCACTTGGTTCCCACAACATTTTGCTTGGGACGAGGCACCAGTGTCCAAACTTCATTCCTCTTGAAGTTGTTGAGCTCCTCCTGCATGGCCAACACCCAGTCCGGATCTAGCAAGGCCTCCTCTACCCTGAAAGGCTCAATAGAAGAGACAAAGGAGTAATGCTCACAAAAATTAACTAATCGAGACCGAGTTGTTACTCCCTTGCTAATGTCACCTAAAATTTGGTCGACGGGATGATCCCTTTGAATCATTGCTCGAACTTGGGTTGGAGGTGCCGGTTGCGCTTCTTCCTCCATTACATGATCATCTTGTGCTCCCCCTTGATCACACGCCTCCTGTTCATCATCCTGAGTTGGGGGTTGCACCATTGTTGAGGAAGAAGGTTGATCTTGCTCATCTTGTTCCTGTGGCCGCACATCTCCAATCGCCATGGTGCGTATTGCGGTCGTTGGAACTTCTTCTTCATCTACATCATCGAAATCAACAACTTGCTCTCTTGGAGAGCCATTAGTCTCATCAAATACAACGTCGTTAGAGACTTCAACCAAACCCGATGATTTGTTGAAGACTCTATACGCCTTTGTATTTGAGTTATAACCTAACAAAAACCCTTCTACGGCTTTGGGAGCAAATTTGGAATTCCTACCCTTCTTCACTAGAATGTAGCATTTACTCCCAAAAACTCGAAAATACGAAACATTGGGTTTGTTACCGGTTAGTAGCTCATACGACGTCTTCTTGAGGAGGCGATGAGGGTAGACCCTGTTGATGGCGTGGCAAGCCGTGTTCACGGCTTCCGACCAAAAGCGCTCGGGGGTCTTGAACTCTCCAAGCATCGTCCTCGCCATATCTATAAGCGTCCTGTTCTTTCTCTCTACCACACCATTTTGATGTGGTGTGTAGGGAGCGGAGAACTCATGCTTGATCCCTTCCTCCTCAAGGTACTCCTCCACTTGAAGGTTCTTGAATTCGGACCCATTGTCGCTCCTTATCTTCTTCACCTTGAGCTCAAACTCATTTTGAGCTCTCCTGAGGAAGCGCTTGAGGGTCCCCTGGGTTTCAGATTTATCCTGCAAAAAGAATACCCAAGTGAAGCGGGAAAAATCATCAACTATAACAAGACCATACTTACTTTCTCCTATACTTAGATAGGCGACGGGTCCGAAGAGGTCCATATGAAGCATCTCCAAGGGTCTTGATGTGGTCATCACATTTTTGGTGTGATGAGAGATTCCCACCTGTTTGTCTGCTTGACAAGCTGCACAAGGTCTATCTTTTTCGAATTGCACATTAGTTAAACCTATCACGTGTTCTCCTTTTAGAAGCTTGTGAAGGTTCTTCATCCCCACATGTGCTAAGCGGCGATGCCACAGCCAGCCCATGCTAGTCTTAGCAATTAAGCATGCATCTAGACCGGCCTCCTCTTTTGCAAAATCAACTAAGTAAAGTTTGCCGTCTAATACACCCTTAAAAGCTAGTGAACCATCACTTCGTCTAAAGACAGACACATCTACATTTGTGAATAGACAATTATATCCCATATTGCATAATTGACTAACAGATAACAAATTATATCCAAGCGACTCAACTAAAAACACATTAGATATAGAGTGCTCGGATGAAATAGCAATTTTACCTAACCCTTTTACCTTGCCTTGGTTCCCATCACCGAATATTATTGAATCTTGGGGATCCTTGTTCTTGACGTAGGAAGAGAACATCATCTTTTCCCCCATCATGTGGTTTGTGCATCCGCTGTCGATAATCCAGCTTGAACCCCCGGATGCATAAACCTGCAAGGCAAATTTAGGCTTGGGTCTTAGGTACCCAACTCTTGTTGGGTCCTACAAGGTTAATCACAATTGTCTTAGGGACCCAAATGCAAGTTTTATCTCCCTTGCATCTTGCCCCTAACTTCCTAGCAATCACCTTCTTATCCTTTCTACAAATAGCAAATGAAGCATTGCAAGCATGATATATTGTACAAGGTTCATTAACTTTCCTAGGAACATTAACAACATTTCTAGGCATATTACGAACAACATTTCTCCTAGCAACATTTCTATCATGCATAACATGGGAACTAGAAGCAGTCATAGCATGAGAGTCACAAACATGTGATTCAAAAACATCATAACTTCTATTTGCATTTCTAGCATGTCTCCTATCATGATACATAAAAGCATGGTTCTTTTTAGCACTACCAGCCATAGGGGCCTTCCCTTTCTCCTTGGTGGGGATGGGAGCCTTATGGCTTGTTAAGTTCTTGGCTTCCCTCTTGAAACCAAGTCCATCCTTAATTGAGGGGTGTCTACCAATCGTGTAGGCATCCCTTGCAAATTTTAACTTATCAAATTCATTTTTGCTAGTCTTAAGTTGGGCACTAAGACTAGCCACTTCATCATTCAATTTAGAAATTGACACTAGGTGTTCACTACAAGCATCAATGTCAAAATCTTTACACCTCTTGCAAATCATAACATGTTCTACACAAGAGTTAGATTTACTAGCTATCTCTAACTTAGCATTCAAATCATCATTCATGCTCCTTAAGCTAGAAATTGTCTCATGGTAAGAAGATAGTTCACAAGAAAGCAATTCATTTCTTTTAACTTCTAAAGCATAAGATTTTTGTGCCTCTACAAATTTGCCATGCTCTTCATATAAAAGGTCCTCTTGTTTTTCTAAGAGTCTATCCTTTTCATTCAAGGCATCAATCAAATCATTAATCTTATCTACTTTAGTTCTATCCAATCCCTTGAACAAACTAGAGTAATCTATTTCTTCATCACTAGATTCATCATCACTAGAAGAATCATAAGTAGTACTGTCTCGAGTACATACCTTCTTCTCCTTTGCCATGAGGCATGTGTGACGCTCGTTTGGGAAGAGGGATGACTTGTTGAAGGCGGTGGCGGGGAGTCCTTCATTTTCGGAGTCGGATGACGAACAATCCGAGTCCCACTCCTTTCCAAGGTGTGCCTCGCCCTTAGCTTTCTTGTATGCCTTCTTCTTCTCCCTCTTGCTCCCTTGTTCCTGGTCACTTTCATTATCGGGACAGTTGGCAATAAAATGACCAATCTTACCGCATTTGAAGCATGAACGCTTTCCCTTTGTCTTGGTCTTGCTTGGCTGTCCCTTGCGACCCTTTAGCGCCGTCTTGAAGCGCTTGATGATGAGGGCCATCTCTTCATCATTGAGCCCAGCCGCCTCAACTTGCGCCACCTTGCTAGGTAGCGCCTCCTTGCTCCTTGTTGCCTTGAGAGCAATGGGTTGAGGCTCATGGATTGGACCGTTCAACGCGTCGTCGACATATCTTGCCTCCTTGATCATCATTCGCCCGCTTACAAATTTCCCAAGAACTTCTTCGGGCGACATCTTGGTGTACCTAGGATTTTCACGGATATTGTTCACCAAATGTGGATCAAGTACAGTAAAGGACCTTAGCATTAGACGAACGATGTCGTGGTCCGTCCATCGTGTGCTTCCGTAGCTCCTTATCTTGTTGATGAGGGTCTTGAGCCGGTTGTATGTTTGGGTTGGCTCCTCTCCCCTGATCATTGCGAATCTTCCAAGCTCACCCTCCACCAACTCCATTTTGGTGAGTAAGGTGACGTCGTTCCCCTCATGTGAGATCCTGAGAGTGTCCCAGATCTGCTTGGCATTGTCCAAGCCGCTCACCTTATGATACTCGTCCCTGCACAAAGAGGCTAATAATACAGTAGTAGCTTGTGCATTTCTATGAATCTGTTCATTGATAAACATAGGACTATCCGAGCTATCAAATTTCATTCCACTTTCCACAATCTCCCATATGCTCGGATGGAGAGAGAACAGGTGACTACGCATTTTGTGGCTCCAAAATCCGTAGTCCTCTCCATCAAAGTGAGGAGGTTTGCCAAGTGGAATGGAGAGCAAATGAGCATTTGTACTTTGCGGAATACGAGAGTAGTCAAAAGAAAAGTTCGAATTAACCGGTTTCCTTCTCTCGTAGTCGTTGTCGTCGTTGTCCTTTTGGGAAGAAGTGGACTCATCGCTGTCATCGTAGTAGACGATCTCCTTGATGCGTCTTGTCTTCTTCTTCTTCCCATCTTTGCGTTTGTGGCCCGAGCCCAAGTCGGTAGGCTTGTCATCCTTGGGCTCGTTGACGAATGACTCCTTCTCCTTGTCATTGATCACAATCCCCTTGCCCTTAGGATCCATCTCTTCGGGCGATTAGTCCCTTTCTTGAAGAGTACGGCTCCGATACCAATTGAGAGCACCTAGAGGGGGGGGGGTTGAATAGGTGATCCTATAAAACTTGAACTTAATGCCACCAAAAACTTGGTTAAGCGTTAGCACAGTATTGCCAAGTGGCTAGAGAAGAGTCTTAGCGAAACACAATAACCACAAGAGATCAATCACAGAGATGGCACAATGGGTTATCCCATGGTTCGGCCAAGACCAACGCTTGCCTACTCCACGTTGTGGTGTCCCAACGGACGAGGGTTGCAATCAACCCCTCTCAAGTGGTCCAAAGACCTACTTGAATACCATGGTGTTTTGCTTTGCTTTTCTTAATCCCGTTCGCGAGGAATCTCCACAACTTGGAGTCTCTCGCCCTTACACTTGAAGTTCACAAAGAAGCACGGAGTAAGGGAGGGATTAGCAACTCACACAAGACACAAAGATCGCAGCAATTACGCACACACAAGACCCAGACTTAAGCTCAAAAGACTAGCACACTAGAACGGAGCTCAAATCACTAGAATGTCGAACAAGTGCGCAAGAATGGAGTGTGAGTGATCAAGAGTGCTCAAGGAAATGCTTGGTGTTCTCCTCCATGCGCCTAGGGGTCCCTTTTATAGCCCCAAGGCAGCTAGGAGCCGTTGAGAGCAATCCGGGAAGGCAATTCTTGCCTTCTGTCGCCTGGCGCACCGGACAGTCCGGTGCACCACCGAACACTGCCCGGTGCGGATTTCCTTCCTTATTTGGCGAAGCCGACCGTTGGCAGCCTTGGAGCCGTTGGCGCATCGGACACTGTCCGGTGCACACCGGACAGTCCGGTGCCCCCTCCTGACCGTTGGCTTGGTCACGTGTCTCGCGCAGATCGCGCAGCCGACCGTTGGCCCGGCCGACCGTTGGCTCACCGGACAGTCCGGTGCATACCGGACAGTCCGGTGATTTATAGCCGTACGCCATTAAATTCTTCCCGAGAGCGGCCAGTTCGCTTGAGCCAGCCTGGCGCACCGGACACTGTCCGGTGCACCACCGGACAGTCCGGTGCTCCCAGATTGAACAGAGTCTTGGCTGCTCGAGCCAAGGCATTTCCAATTGTTCTTTTCCTGTTTCCAGCACTTAGACACAATACATTAATCTCTAAAACAATGTACTAAGTCTGAGAAACATACCTTTTTACTTGATTTGTACTTTGTCCACCATTTGACACTTAGGCACTTGTGTTGGACACTAAATCACCAAAACACTTAGAAATGGCCCAAGGGCACATTTCCCTTTCAACAACTACTTTTGTCCTTTGTATATAATGCCATCAAATTTTAGTGTGTCTGTGACACATCATGTTGAAATGGTGATTTCACACCCTTCTCATCCGAGACCTGCCTTGAAAGAGGGATACAGACAACAAAGACATCATCTATTTTTAATTTTTGAGCTATTGATAGTCAGCCATTCAACCTTCAGACTGAACCAATACAAACATTTTAGTTTTGATGGAAACAACTTTAATGTATCAAAGGACTAGAATAAATTATTTTGACATTTAGGAAGTGCTAAAAGAAGTACTGGTACCAAGTGCACTAAGGGGCTCATATATATTCGGTAGAAGCAAAATCTTGTTACCTATTGCAGGTTCTATATTCCAATGCCAACAAACAGTGCATGCTTCACTCCATGCTCAAATAGGTTAGCCCATCTTGGACCTTTAGTAACTGTCTCGGATGGATGCATCATCACACGACCAGCAGCACATTACTCCAACAGTTCCTTAGATACCGTGCAATAAATAAAGATGTATTAATGACACTAATGACATGTAAGTCTGCTTGGTTGCCCTGGTCAGGCAGCACCATCCCACTCTAGGCATAATAGAAAATAGACCACAACTGCAAATGAAATGAGACATCCCTTGAAAAAAGAAATATGGCTCCTTTTAGCATCACATTCATGCTTTCTCTTTTAGCATCAATCATTGCGAAATAAAAAAGTTTTGGCTAATATAAGTAATTGTTAAGGTGCAAGATCTATAGAAGATGAATCGTAGTTTGTTGTGGGGTAGGCTGAAGGCCTTTGGGACTGATTTTGTGTTCGCCTGATTATTCTGACTTAAAAACTTTTTATTTGTTTTTTAAATTTGCTACCGGTTGGATACTTATAGAGGATCCGTACAGTAAAACAACAAATACAACAATAGACTTTTGGGATTGTGCAAACTGTGCATATTTCAAACCCAAACACCTGTCTACCTGTTTTAAGAAAACTGCTATTACCTTTTTGTTTTGGTTAAATGGCAAATGATTGTGAATTCAGATTCTGTTGGGGGCCTTCGTGTTTCGAAGGTCCCCAAAAACACGACTAACATGTTTTCCAGTATAATATACTGTCACGAGAGGCTTCGACTTTGAGATGAAGGTGTACATGGTATGAAAGGCGCGGTCTGGAAGAAGGATGGACCAGTTCTGAAGCTATGGATGGAGAAGCTTCGGCTTAGCACAAAAACGGTGATGGAGAATGAAACCGACCTAAAGGGAAAAAGACTGCTTTGTCCTCGACAACTTACCTTTTGGCTAATAGTAAATATCAGGGACATGAATGTAATTTTGCCCTGGCTGCGTCCTGCGCCTATAAATAGATGAACAGTAACACTGTACTGTTCACGTTGACTTATAATTGCTTGCACGTCACTCTCGGACTTTTACCTTCTGTCAAGCCGAGGTACAAATGTAAGTTAATATCATTAATGTTTATTCATAATTGTATAATGTCAATATGAATAATCTGATGATTTAGTATAATTGTTCATGCTCTTTCTATGCTTCATACGTCCTTGTTTTTATTCTTACATATTGAGATGATGAAGGTATGTCCTTCATAACCTTCGTCTGAAGATTATTATATCCTAAGGGAGATAATGCTTCGAAAGACGAAGGTCTTTAACCTTTAACATTTGTGTTGCCTTGTTCTTAACTCATAGCATTTGAGAACAAGTGACCAACATTGGTGCCCACCTCCGGTGAACTCACTCTACCACCTTCGGCAAGCATCGACCTTCGCCATGCCACCGAAGAAGTCATCAGGGCCAGGGGCTGCACTGCAGCCACTGGATGTTAATCAAGAAACACTACGCGAAGCTAGGAGCTAGAAAAGGAAGGCTATCAGTCCAACACCCCAGGAGGAGGAGTTGGACCAAGAAATCAGGGACCTTGAAGCCATTCATCAACAGGTCTAGAAGAAGAAAGAAAAGATGCTCTGTCTCGTTGATCTTCAGAGGAAGATTGATGAGGCCGCTGAGGAAATGCGTCATCTCACCCAAGATGACCAAGACCGAAGGCCTCAACACAGAGAGCTTCGTCAAGACCATTCTGTCGGGGACCATAATTAGGGGTACCCTCAAGGCTCCTAATTCTCAGCTGGTAACCCCCATCAGCATAAAGCTGCTAAGGCCTGATGGGTACGATTAAGTCAGGGATCAGTCCGCTCGAGCGACTCGATCACGCCTCGCCCGAGCCTAGCCTCGGACAAGGGCAGCCGACCCCGGAGGATTTCCGTCTCGCCTGAGGCCCCCCTCCGACGGCGAACATATTTCCGGCTCGCCCAAGGCCCTACCTTCGCTAAGAAGCAACCCTGACTAAATCGCCGCACCGACCGACCAAATCGCAGGAGCGTTTAATGCAAAGGTGGCCTGACACCCTTATCCTGACATGCGCCCCCCGGTAGAGCCGAAGTGACCGCCGTCACTTCGCCGCTCCACTGACCGGCCTGACAGAAGGACAGCGCCGCCTGCGCCGCGCCGACTGCAGTGCCACTTGACAGAGTGAGACTGACAGGCAGTCAGGTCCTGCAGAAGGCACCACAGGAAACTCCGCTCCGCCCGACCTAGGGCTCGGACTCGGGCTAAGTCCCGGAAGACGGCGAACTCCGCTCCGCCCGACCCAGGGCTCGGACTCGGGCTAAGTCCCGGAAGACGGCGAACTCCGCTCCGCCCGACCTAGGGCTCGGACTCGGCTAAGTCCCGGAAGACGGCGAACTCCGCTCCGCCCGACCCAGGGCTCGGACTCGGGCTAAGTCCCGGAAGACGGTGAACTCCGCTTCGCCCGACCTAGGGCTCGGACTCAGGCTAAGTCCCGGAAGACGGCGAACTCCGCTCCGCCCGACCTAGGGCTCAGACTCGGGCTAAGTCCCGGAAGACGGCGAACTCCGCTCCGCCCGACCCAGGGCTCGGACTCGGGCTCAGCCCCAGAAGGTGACGAACTCTGCTTCGCCCGACCCCAGGGCTCGGACTCCGCCCTGGCCTCAGCCAACGATCTCCACCTCGCCCAACCTAGGGCGCGGACCAGCCACGTCAACGGGAGGCGCCATCATCACCCTACCCCGAGCTGACTCGGGCCGCAGGAAACAAGACCGGCGTCCCATCTGGCTAGCTCCGCCAGATAGGCAATGATGGCGTCCCGCATGCTCTGTGACGACGGCGGCTCTCAGCCCCCTTACGGAAGCAAGAGGACGTTAGCAAGGACCCAACCGCTCCGACAGTTGTCCCTCCGCTAGGCTCCATCGCTCCTCCGACGGCCATGACATCACACCAGCTGGGTGCCAAAATCTCTCCGGCTGCCACGACGGCATGTACTTAGGGCGCTAGCTCTTCCCCGCTAGACACGTAGCACTCTGCTACACCCCCGTTGTACGCCTGGATCCTCTCCTTATGCCTATAAAAGGAAGGACCAGGGCCCTCTTAGAGAGGGTTGGCCGCGCGGGGACGAGGACGAGACATGCGCTCTCTTGGGGCCGCTCGCTTCCCTCTCCCGCGTGGACGCTTGTAACCCCCTACTGCAAGCGCACCCGACCTGGGCGCGGGACGAACACGAAGGCCGTGGGATTCCCACCTCTCTCACGCCGGTCTCCGGCCGCCTCGCTTCTCCCCCCTTCGCGCTCGCCCTCGCGCTCGACCCATCTGGGCTGGGGCACGCGGCGACACTCACTCGTCGGCCCAAGGGACCCCCCGGTCTCAGAACACCGACAGTTGGCGTGCCAGGTAGGGGCCTGCTGCGTGTTGACGAACAACTTCCCGTCAAGCTCCAGATGGGCAGTCTCCAGCAACCTCTCCAGCCCGGGACGGTGCTCCGTTTCGGGAGTCTTGAGTTCGTGTCCTTCGACGGCAGCTACGACATGATACTCCTTCCACCGCCGTGCGACAACGACAATGGCGGCCGACAGCCCGCCCCCGGCGGCGGAATCGACGACGTCTTCCCCGCGTGGTGGGAGAACAACATTCGAGCTCACCCCGTCCTCTCCCTCGTTGACGGAGGAGGAGGCGGGGCAACCAAGGCCGAGCAGGAGGCAGTGCCTCGTCGGCTGTCGAGCGAGTCGACAGCGCCGGCACCCCAACGAGGGGCGCACCGGACATCGACCTCGCGTTTGAGACGAAGACGAGCGCCGTCTCCCAGCGACACGCCAATCCCGAGCAAGTGGACGACGCCAGCGCGCTCGCGGAGAGCTTGCTGGATGTCACCCTCGTACCTGAGACGACGACGCAGTCAGTCCCCGACGTGACTTCATCGCCGCTCGTCGACCAAAAGGTACCGACCGATTCCCATCCTACGTCATTTGGATTCAGCCTCAACCCGCCTAGCGACCTCACTTTGGCGGACGCTCTCGTAAGGGCGAGTCCAAACCTTCTGGAGTTTCGCATGCGGTCTCCTTGGGACCGGCTGACGGACGTCTCGACCTACGGGCCCTCTGGGTCCGAGGAAGACGACGAGCCCAACATCTGTTGGGATTTCTCTGGACTTGGCAACCCCAGTGCCATGCGGGACTTTATGACCGCGTGTGACTACTGCCTCTCCGGCTGTTCCGACAGTAGCCGCAGCCTCGACGACGAGGACTGCGGCCCAAGCCGCGAATGTTTCCACGTCGATCTAGGGGGTCCCTCCGAAGGCAATCTTCTCGGCATGCCGGAGGACGGTGATCTCCCTAGGCCGGTGCCCCGCGTTGACATCCCACGGGAGCTAGCTGTGGTCCTCGTTCCGGCGGGGGGTCACGACCCACAGCTCGAGCGAATCCGCGGGGTGCAGGCCAGGCTCGACGAGGGAGCAGGAGCGCTTGAGCCGATCCGCCGGGACGTCGGGCAGGCATGGGCGAACCAACCCCCGGCCGGAGAAATACGTCATCTGCCCCAGGGTTTCCAGCACCGCGTCGCCGACGACGTCAGGGTCAGGCCACCACCCGCGTCTAGTGGGGTCGGCCAGAACCTGGCTACAGCAGCGATGCTCCTCCGCGCGATGCCGGAGCCATCCACCACCGAGGGTCGGCGAATCCAGGGGGAGCTCAAGAATCTCCTGGAAGGCGCTGCGGTCCGACGGGCCGAGAGCTCTGCCTCCCGAAGGCAGGGATACCCCTCGGAACCTCATGTCGCGACTTCCCGATTCATGCGGGAAGCCTCGGTCTACACCGGGCGCACGCGCAACACCGCGCCTGCGGCCCCGGGCCGCCTCGGCAACGAGCACCTTCATCGCGACCGTCGGGCCCACCTCGACGAGAGGGTGCGCCGAGGCTACCACCCCAGGCGTGGGGGACGCTACGACAGCGGGGAGGATCGGAGTCCCTCGCCTGAGCCACCCGGTCCGCAAGCCTTCAGCCGGGCCATCCGATGGGCACCGTTCCCGACCCGGTTCCGACCCCCGACTACTATCGCAAAGTACTCGGGGGAGACGAGACCGGAACTGTGGCTCGCGGACTACCGTCTGGCCTGCCAACTGGGTGGAACGGACGACGACGACCTCATCATACGTAACCTCCCCCTGTTCCTCTCCGACACCGCTCGAGCCTGGCTGGAGCACCTGCCTCCGGGGCAGATCTCCAACTAGGACGACCTAGTCCAGGCTTTCGCCGGCAATTTCCAGGGCACGTACGTGCGCCCCGGGAATTCCTGGGACCTCCGAAGCTGCCGGCGGTAGCCGAGAGAGTCCCTCCGGGACTACATCTGGCGTTTCTCGAAGCAGCGCACCGAGCTGCCCAACATCACCGACTCGGATGTCATCGGCGCATTCCTCGCCGGCACCACCTGCCGTGACCTGGTGAGCAAGTTGGGTCGCAAGACCCCCACCAGGGCGAGCGAGCTGATGGACATCGCCACCAAGTTCGCCTCTGGCCAGGAGGCGGTCGAAGCTATCTTCTGAAAGGACAAGCAGCCCCAGGGCCGCCCATCGGAAGATGCTCCCGAGGCGTCTACTCAGCGCGGCGCCAAGAAGAAAGGCAGGAAGAAGTCGCAAGCGAAACGCGACGCCGCCGACGTGGACCTTGTCGCTGCCGCCGAGTACAAGAACCCTCGGAAGCCCCCCGGAGGTGCCAACCTCTTCGACAAGATGCTCAAGGAGCCATGCCCCTATCATCAGGGGCCCGTTAAGCACACCCTTGAGGAGTGCGTTATGCTTCGGCGCCACTTCCATAGGGCCGGGCCACCCGCGGAGGGTGGTAGGACCTGCGACGACGACAAGAAGGAAGATCACCAAGCAGGAGAGTTCCCCGAGGTCCGCGACTGCTTCATGATCTACGGTGGGCATGCGGCGAATCCCTCGGCTTGGCATCGCAAGCAAGAGCGCCGGGAGGTCTGCTCGGTGAAGGTGGCGGCGCCAGTCTACCTAGACTGGTCCGACAAGCCCATCACCTTCGACCAAGCCGACCACCCCGACCACGTGCCGAGCCCGGGGAAATACCCGCTCGTCGTCGACCCCGTCATCGGCGACGTCAGGCTCACCAAGGTCCTTATGGACGGAGGCAGCAGCCTCAACATCATCTATGTAGAGACCCTCGGGCTCCTGCGTGTTGATCTGTCCTCTGTCCGAGCAGGCGCTGCGCCCTTCCATGGGATTATTCCCGGGAAGCGCGTCCAGCCCCTCGGACGACTCGACCTTCCCGTCTGCTTCGGAATGCCCTCCAACTTCCGAAGGGAGACTCTGATGTTCGAGGTGGTCGGTTTCCGAGGAACCTACCACGCGGTACTGGGAAGGCCATGCTACACGAAGTTCATGGCCGTCCCCAACTACACCTACCTGAAGCTCAAGATGCCGGGCCCCAACGGGGTCATCACCGTCAGCCCCACGTACAAACACGCGTTCGAATGCGACGTGGAGTGCGTGGAGTACGCCGAGGCCCTCGCCGAATCCGAGGCCCTCATCGCCGACCTGGAAAGCCTCTCTAAGGAGGTGCCTGACGTGAAGCGTCACGCCGGCAACTTCGAGCCAATGGAGACGGTTAAGGCCGTCCCCCTCGACCCCAGCGGCGACACCTCCAAGCAGATCCGGATCGGCTCCGGGCTCGACCCCAAATAGGAAGCAGTGCTCGTCGACTTTCTCCGCGCAAACACCGACGTCTTCGCGTGGAGTCCCTCGGACATGCCCAGCATACCGAGGGATGTCGCCGAGCACTCGCTGGATATTCGGGCCGGAGCCCGACCCGTCAAGCAGCCTCTGCGCCGATTCGACGAGAAGAAGCGCAGAGCGATAGGCGAAGAGACCCACAGGCTGGCCGGCGGTCAAGGCGAGGTCTACGGCAACGCTTGGAACATCCGACAGCTATGTCGCTTCTACCCCCAAGATGTTTTCAAGCCGTTCGTATACCTCGTTCCCACACAAGTCCCAGTCGTCAAGGAAGGGTCAGCCTCGCCTCGGCAGAGCCCGACCCTCCCTCGGGGGCTAAAAAGGGGGGAACCCCTCTACGTCAAGATTGGGCGCACCTCTCCGCATCCAAAATTTTCGGTCAAAAAGGCTTTTGTGTTCTCCCGGCTGCGTCAGAAGCAGGGCCCTAAGGAGCGAACGTGGGTGCATGAAAGTGGCAAGGCCGACTGAGCCGAGGAATTCCTATGCCTCCGGGTTAGGAACACCTCACTCATCACCCGCCATGAAAAATGACACCTACTCGGGAAGCCACCCTGTTATTGACAGGCAAAGCCGGACACGCAAAATAAAAGAAAGAGGAGTACAACTTCATGCAATGGAAACAAAGTGTTCAGGCCTCAGCGGCCGCAGAAAGACACACGCGCATCCAACAGAAACTGTTCCAACGGAGTTAGGCGTCGCCTTGGGAAGGAGCCGTGCCTTCAGCTCCGTCCCCGCCTTCGGTAAAGTCCATCTCAGCTTCCGGCGACAGCGCAGGGGGGAGGATCTCCGCCTCAAAGGTGGTCGCCAACACTGCGCTCGGACCCGCGGCGACCGCGTCGAGCCGCTGGACTTCTGCCAGGGCAGCTTCGTCTTCGTCAGGAAGACAATACCCCTCACTAACCCGCTCTAGGTCCACAACGTAGTGGGAAGCGAGCACGGCGAAGGCCCGCCTGACGCCGTGGTGTAGCGCCTCGCGGAGTCTACTGCGCACGTGATCACCCAAGGCTTGAAGGCGACTTTGAGGGGAGCTCCCTGAGGGGACGTCGCCGGAGCCAAGGATCCGATAAACGTCCGAGACGGCTTCGGACATGACCGCGTGGTCGGCCTCCCTCTGCTCGGCCGCCCCGGCAAGCGCCTCGGTAAGCGCCTTGGCGGACTCATCAAGGGCGGACTCGAGCTCTGCGAACAGCCATAAGAAAGATCTCAAACACAAGCAGAGGAAACAAACAGGAACGAGAACCAAGGATGGCCAAGGCGTACCTCCGGCTCGGGCACGCTGCTCCGAGACCGTGACCTGGGCTACGGCTAGGTCGGCCGCAAGGGTTTCGGCCCGGCTTTCAGCCTCGGCAGCCCGGCCCCGAGATCGGTCCCGCTCCTCAACGACCCGGTCGAACTCCGACTGCTGCCGTTGTGCTTCTGCGCGCGCCGCGGCCGCCTCCGCGCGCGCCGCTGCCACCTCGGCTCTCAGGTCAGTGCAGAGCAACTGGAGGTCCGCTACCTCGGCACCCTGCTGAGAAAGGCGCGCAGTAGCCCCGGCGAGCGAGGTCCTCAGGGATCGCAGCGAGCCCTAGACGTCGACCTCGCGACGGATGAACGACGACTTGGCGGCGCTCCGATCCGTCAGATCCTGAGGGAAGGAAGCGGGGCGTCACGAAGAACGCCTCGGTCACAGAAGAGGAAAGGTACGCCTGAAACCGTTACCTAGAGGATTTTGGGGACGTCCCTGCAGAAAACCTCCAGCGACGACCGGAGCGACCCCACCGTTGCTTCAGCACACTCGCGGAGCTCATCCCAGGACTGGTCCTCCCGTTCATCGTCAAGAACGAAGATGGGGTCCGAGGCCTCATGGGTCCGGAACCGGAGCAACTGGCGCCGGCCCCCGGAGCTCTGCCGCACAGCGACGAGGCTGCCACCCGGCGGGACGGATCGCGCCTCCACGCCCCCCTCTTCCGAGGCACCAAGCGCCGACGCATCAGCCGTCTCGACGTCGGCAGCAACCGGTCGCTCTCCGACTGGAGCGGCGGCAACCTCGGTAGCGGCAGGTGCCGGCATGGCCGGCACGACCAGTGGGCTCGGGACCGCGCCAGCGTTAGCCGCCTTCCCCATCACAATGGTCGCCTCGGCAGAAGAGCCAGCCTCGGGAACCTGCTCCACGGTGACCGGTGCCGCCCGAGCCCCCTGAGGTGGAACGCCTTGCGAGAGGGACGGCTGAACGGCAAGGCCCGGAGCAGCGCTGGCCGCACAGGCCGGCGTCGTCTTAAGGGCCTTCCGGGGTGCCAGGTCAGTCAGGCCATGGCTTCGCTTGCTGAGGAAAAATGAAAAATCACAGCCGGGACATATGAATGGAAAGCCAGGACGAAGGCATTTCCGAGATACTTACCCGCTCCGGGCCATGATCCACTGTGCCTGGGGGGAAGTCTCTTGGATCTCGGCCCCCGGAACCGCCGCCGAGGTCCGCTTCGCCGGCAACTTCGGCACTACCCTTGCTTTGGACGCCCGGGGGGGGGGGCAGATTGCCCAGGCACTGTCACGATGACCTGAGGGTCGCCTCCCTGCGCTGCCGGCGCGAGCGGTGGCTCCCGGGGAGCAGACGCCCTGGCCTGGCCCCCCGGGGTCACCTCAGCTCCTCCAGCCAAGGGGTCAGGCGCCCTCTCGGGTTGCCCCCGCTCCTCGGGCCGGGACCCCGGCGCCCTGACTCCGGGGACTGACGGCGTCAGCCCGCTCGGGGGCTGGCTTGACGACCCCTGGCCAAACCCCAAGTCGGGGCTAAGGCCAAGGCGGGCGGCCATGTCGTCCTCCTCGTCATCACCTTCATCATCGTCGTCGTCGTCGGGCGTTTCCGGCGACGGCTCCCTCGGGAGCCCCTCCCTCTCCTGCCGGCGACGGAGCTTTTCCAAGGCGTCTCGAGCCCGCCTCCGCTCGCGGGCCCGGGCCTTCTCCGCGTCCTTCTTCTTCTTCTTCTCCGCGGCGACCCGCCGCGCTGCTCGGTCCACCGTGTCCTGCGGGACCCGTGACAGGGAAGGCTTGTGCCACCCCACCTCCTGAAGAAGGGGGGAAAAACCCCGGTCGTAAGAACCAGGAGCAACCCGATGTATGAAGAGGGAAGGAGCGGGCACTCACCTGAGTCACGCACCCTCGATCGGGGCGCATCAAAAGCTAGGAGAAGGCGTGGGGGTCCGGCTTCCCCAACGCAACGGACACCCGCCATTGGAGGGCGTCGAAGGGAAGAGGATCAGCGGACATCCGCGAGCCCTCCCAGTCAGCCTCCGGGGTCATCTCCCAAAGCGACAGCCATCGCTCCACCAAGGGAAGCACCCTCCGACGGTGGATGGCGGCAATCACTCCCGCAGCGGTGAGTCCCCCCTTCCGCAACGCCTCTAAGGCCTGGAGAAGGGGTTCGAGGTTCTTCTGCCTCTCGTGTGGGGTCCCGTGGCGCCAAGCGTCGGTGGCGGTGGTGACTACTCGCTGGGAGAACGGCGGGAGCAACTCGCCGTCATTCCGGAGGTAGAACCACCGGCGCTGCCACCCCTTGTTCGAGGACGCGAGAATAGCAGGAATATACAGCGACGCCCGCGACTGCCTCAGCAGGAGGGTGCAGCCACCGGCCCGCACCGCTGCGCGGACTTTCCTCTCCCCCGTCAGCGAGGCAAAAAGCTCCGCGAAAAAGAGATGGGTCCACAAATCCCAATGGGGGGGCGATCCCCATGTACCCCTCGCACACCGCTACGAAGATGGCGGCCTGCGAGATGGAGTTGGGGGTGAGGTTGTGCAACTCCACCCCATAGTGGTACAGGATCGCCCGCATAAAGCGGCTCGCCGGTACACCGAATCCCCGCTCGTGGAAGGAGACGAAGCTCACGATGTACCCCGGCGGTGGGGACGGAGCGGCTCCGCCCACGGGAGGAATCCATTCCGGTCGCTGCTCATCGGTGAGAGGGCGAAGCAAACCCTCGCCGACCAGATCCTCCAGATCACTCGCCGTCACCGTGGAAAAAGGCCATGGATCGAGCGGCGGGATGATGGTCACCCGGTCGGCCATCACCGAGCGGAAGGGATGGCGGCGCAAGGGGCAGGAAGGGCGGTTTCCTCTTCTCTGGCTAAGTCTCTCGGGTTGCGAAAACCTAAGAGGAAGGCAGGAAGCGGAGCAAAGAACCGTCAACAGGCCCTATCCCAGGTATATAAAGACCAAGGCAAGACCGGATCCAACGTTCCGCCCGGACCGGACGCGGGATTCAAAAACGCGAAGCGAAACGGCCATTCCTCGAACGGCTCGCGCACGCGCAACGGCTGCCCCGCCAACCACTCGCCCCGTTGCATTAACTCCGTGGTGGGACAGGCGGCGCCTCTGGCAGGAGAAGCGGGCGACGCTTCGCCTTCGCCGTAATAACCACGCCAAAAAAGGTACGCCGCGTCGTTCGATTTCGCATCCTTTTCCTTTTTTCCTCTTTCTCTCTCTCTTGCAACAGGGACCGGGAAAGGGGGATACCCCGAAAAGGATCCTTCCCCGTGAAGGAACCAGGCTCCGAGCCTCCCTACTGATCAGAGGTTCGAAGGCTGGCCCCCCGAGGGGTTCGACAGCCACCTCAGATCGCGTGGGCCCTACACCCACTACTGGTCAGAGGTTCGAAGGTCGGCCCCCCGAAGGGTTCCACGGCCGCCTCAGGCTACTCGGGCTCCGCGCCCATTACTGATTAGGGGTTCGAAGGCTGGCCCCCGAAGGGTTCACAGCCGCCTTAGACGCCGAGCGAGGGATGACCAGGGGTACGTTCGATACATAACCAAGGCTCGGGCTGCGCTCCCGAGGTACCCTAGGACATTTCCGAGACCAGCGGGAGCGATCTTGTAACGGAATCCCATCGGAGGGAGGCATCGAGCCCTCGGACCCCGTCGCCAGGGGACCGGGTCCGGCAGGTCACCCGCAGGTACTTTTGGGCGTGCCTCTGGGCCCCTAGCCGACCCCTAACGAACGGGGCACGGACGTCCACTCGGATTACCCGCTCGCAGCTCACCGGAGACACCATGTTCGGCGCCCATCGAGGGCAACATGGCGCTTTCCCCCCCTCCTCCTTGCGGAAAGGCGACGCAGGGGCGTATGTAAAAAAGCCGAGTCTGTCCCTGATCGCCCTCTCGCCCTGTGCAGAGGCTCGAGGGCTGCTCTCGCAAACCCGGCTCCGGCCGAACCGTTGACAGCGTCAACGTACCAGCCCGAGAACTTGGGACCCGACCGTACACCCGGGCTACGGCCAGCTCGCATGAGGGAACGACCAGACCAGCCGAAGCATTACGCGAGGCATTAAGACCTCGAAGGAGTGAAACCACTCCTCCGAGGCCTCGAGGGCTACACCCGGCGGGTGCACTCGCGCGCACCCACCGGAACAAAATGCAACCGAGAAAGGCTGGTCCCCTTGCAAAAAGTGCGACGAAAGCCTCCAAGCGAGTGCTAACACTCCCTTCGAGGCTCGGGGGCTACTATCGGGGACCATAATTAGGGGTACCCTCAAGGCTCCTAATTCTCAGCTGGTAACCCCCATCAGCATAAAGCTGCTAAGGCCTGATGGGTACGATTAAGTCAGGGATCAGTCCGCTCGAGCGACTCGATCACGCCTCGCCCGAGCCTAGCCTCAGACAAGGGCAGCCGACCCCAGAGGATTTCCGTCTCGCCTGAGGCCCCCCCTCCGACGGCGAACATATTTCCGGCTCGCCCAAGGCCCTGCCTTCACTAAGAAACAACCCTGAATAAATCGCCGCACCGACCACCAAATCGCAGGAGCGTTTAATGCAAAGGTGGCCTGACACCCTTATCCTGACATGCGCCCCCCCGGCAGAGCCGAAGTGACCGCCGTCACTTCGCCGCTCCACTGACCGGCCTGACAGAAGGACAGCGCCGCCTGCGCCGCGCCGACTGCAGTGCCACTTGACAGAGTGAGACTGACAGGCAGTCAGGTCCTGCAGAAGGCACCACAGGAAACTCCGCTCCGCCCGACCCAGGGCTCGGACTCGGGCTAAGTCCCGGAAGACGGCGAACTCCGCTCCGCCCGACCCAGGGCTCGGACTCGGGCTAAGTCCCGGAAGACGGCGAACTCCGCTCCGCCCGACCTAGGGCTCGGACTCGGCTAAGTCCCGGAAGACGGCGAACTCCGCTCCACCCGACCCAGGGCTCGGACTCGGGCTAAGTCCCGGAAGATGGCGAACTCCGCTCCGCCCGACCCAGGGCTCGGACTCGGGCTAAGTCCCGGAAGACGGCGAACTCCGCTCCGCCCGACCTAGGGCTCGGACTCGGGCTCAGCCCCAGAAGACGACGAACTCCGCTTCGCCCGACCCCAGGGCTCGGACTCCGCCCTGGCCTCAGCCAACGATCTCCACCTCGCCCAACCTAGGGCGCAGACCGGCCACGTCAACGGGAGGCGCCATCATCGCCCTACCCCGAGCTGACTCGGGCCGCAGGAAACAAGACCAGCGTCCCATCTGGCTAGCTCCGCCAGGTAGGCAATGATGGCGTCCCGCATGCTCTGTGACGACGGCGGCTCTCAGCCCCCTTACGGAAGCAAGAGGACGTCAGCAAGGACCTAACCGCTCCGACAGCTGTCCCTCCGTCAGGCTCCATCGCTCCTCCGACGGCCACGACATCACACCAGCTGGGTGCCAAAATCTCTCTGGCTGCCACGACGGCATGTACTTAGGGCGCTAGCTCTCCCCCGCTAGACACGTAGCACTCTGCTACACCCCCGTTGTACACCTGGATCCTTTCCTTACGCCTATAAAAGGAAGGACCAGGGCCCTCTTAGAGAGGGTTGGCCGCGCGGGGACGAGGACGAGACAGACGCTCTCTTGGGGCCGCTCGCTTCCCTCTCCCGCGTGGACGCTTGTAACCCCCTACTGCAAGCGCACCCAACCTGGGCGCGGGACGAACACGAAGGCCGCGGGATTCCCACCTCTCTCACGCCGGTCTCCGACCGCCTCGCTTCTCCCCCCTTCGCGCTCGCCCTCGCGCTCGACCCATCTGGGCTGGGGCACGCGGCGACACTCACTTGTCGGCCCAAGGGACCCCCCGGTCTCGGAACGCCGACACATTCGTACAATGATGATGGATGGTATGATGATTTTCATCATGGTAATTTTGCTTTTGATGATGCTTCTCCTCTAGCAGTAGAGTAGCAAGCTACCCCATGGCCCACATCATACAAACCACCTCAGCTTCCTATGTATGATGGCCACTCAGACCCGAAGCAGTTTCTAATGAGTTACGAGGCAACCATATCTTCGTATAGGGGCAATACTGTAGTCATGGCGAAATCCTTCGTCATGGCAGTCAAAAGTGTAGCTCAAACTTGGTATTCATCTCTCAGGCCAGGGATAATCACATCATGGCAGAAGCTTAAGGATATGCTAATCACTAGCTTCCAAGGCTTTCAGACGAAGCTAGTCACTGCTCAAGCTTTGTTTTAGTGTACGCAGGACCATGAGGAGTATCTTCAGATGTATGTCCGAAGGTTCCTGCGTCTAAGAGCACAAGCGCCTACAGTGCCCAATGAAATTTTCATTGAGGCCATGATCAAAGGGCTTCGGCCAAGACCTACGGCTTAGTATTTTGCCAGGAAGCCCCCACAAACCCTGGAGAAGCTCCTTCAGAAGATGGATGAGTACATCCGGGCTGTTAATGATTTCCGCCAAAGAAGGGAAGAAGCATACGAGTTTTCTGAGATGACCAGGGGCTTCGGAGGAAGAATTCACCCCAGGCACGTTAGATCGATTCATAAATCCAACCCAAGTGATGACAGAGGAACCCAATCTCAAAGGCAGCAACACAGCTCTCAATCTTCAGGGCAACAACAAAGCTCTTTCAGGCCACCAGTCCCAAGGGGTAGAGGCGGCAGGGGCTTCGGAGGAAGATACGAGGATCAGCCTAGAAGGCTACATTGTTTATTCTGTGGTGAAGACAAGGGTCACACCACAAGAACATGCCAAGTCACAATTTAGAAGCTAAAGGAGATTGCTGAAGCTGAGATGCGGCAGAATCAGCCGAAGTAGGTCTTACATACTGCTTCATGCTATTCTCCCTATGTACCAGAGTACATAGGCAATCAACAGCCTATGACTTCTGTCGCTTCGGCAAGTCACTCTCAAGCTTCCTGGGCCCAGCTCCCATTACCACCACCATTGCCACCTACTCAAACCTAAAGCCAGCAGCCAGAAGGGCACCAACACGCACAGCAACAACGTGATTTTCGGAAGGAATCTAAAGCTCGCACAGTCAACAACACTGTGCCTGAATGCAAGCACATCTACTAAAAGAATATCCTACCCTTGATGTATCTTTTTCTTTTCTGTTATCTTATTTTTATTGTACAAAAAATAAGTCACGAAGGACTAAATTTTTGTCTCATGTAATAATTGTGCCTGTATCATTAAGTAAAATGCCTCTTCCTAATAGACTTCCAAAGCTACAAAAAGTCGTTCCTAAGGGAGCGGATTAAGTTCCGAAGCTACAAAAAGTCGTTCCTAAGGGAGCGCAGAGTAAGTTTTGAAGCTACAAAAGTCGTTCCTAAGGGAGCGCAGAGTAAGTTCCGAAGCTCAAAAGTCGTTTCTAAGGGAATGCAGAGCCCAAATACCACCGAAATAGAAGGTGAAGAAGCTCCAAAGTCGTTCCTAAGGGGATGCAGAGCTTAAATACCACCGAAATAGAAGATGAAGAAGCTCCAAAGTCGTTCCTAAGGGGATGTAGAGCTTAAATACCACCGAAATATAAGGTGAAGAAGCTCTAAAGTCATTCCTAAGGGGATGCAAAGCTTAAAGACTCCAAAGATGTCCCTAAGGGGATGCAGAGTCTTGTGTGTTCCAGTGTGGGCACGCGCGCGTGTGTGTGTGTGTGTGTGTTCGGTATCACCATCATATTGCATCATATTATCGCATCATTCTGCATACCATTACATCATACATCATATCGCATCAACATCAAAAAGATTGGGTACGAAGTAGATCTTCGATGAAAATTTGTTGAATGAAAATGTGCTGAAGCACGAAGCAAACCTTCGGCCAATACAATTTTATCACAACAGATTCGCCATTAAAATGGCTTCTTTCTTTACGAAGCATGAAAAGAAGGGAAGGTGTTTTTTTGCCGAAGGCTCAAAAACGGTATGTGCGTAAATTTCATGCATCACAAAGAAATATATTACAAGAATTTACATGTCTGATTAATTGTTCCATACACCAAATGTTACATCGTATCATTACAATAAAATTCTAATCTTCCTTAAGGATTTTCTTGGCAGCTTCGTTCAGCAGCCTGTCGACGACTTCGTCGACGATGGAGTTGGCAACGCTCATTACATCCAGCGCTTCTTTCATGACCGGATCGGCTAGGGGGTTGTATGGCTCAGGCAGCGGTGACAGTTCAGCTGTAATAAGCAAATTGTTAGTTCAAAGCCATAAAATAGACACCGAAGCTAAGATTCAAAAACAATACCTATACGCCTTGCGTGCTCGGCAGCTTCTTCGGCTCGCCTAGCTTCTTCTCGGGCATCATGGGTTTCTTTTTCATTTTTCTTTATAATTATGTTGGCCAATTCTCGGTCACCGTTTACCCAAACATTGGAGTAAAACTTTCCACTAACTAAAGTAGCTTCGGCCGAAGGGTCTCTCGTGTCGTTTGTGGAGAAGGCAGCTTCAGCCTGGACCGCAGCTTTAACGTGGTCACAACGAGCCTTCTCTAGGATTACCGCAACCCCTCGAGCGCCAGTGAAAGCACAGATGTCCCCGTGATCGCTCAGGATCTCTTCAAAAGTTTTGGCTTCTCCGCTTATCCAATCAATAACACCCTCGGGGTCACCTCGAATGAAATTCTCTTCGGAAGAATAATCACCCACTCTGGCAAAGCTAGTTTTAATTTTCTTACGCAATCCAAGGATTTATCGAAGCACCTCTCCTTGGATTCGCGAAGCTCCTCAACATTTTCTCCAGCCTAGTGTTTGACCATTCACTTATTTCTCAACTAGCTTTTGCAACTTCAAAATTTTCATTTGCTTCGGCAAGTTTCTTCCTATTGGGGACTTGTTCTCAAATGCTATGAATTAAGAACAAGGCAACACAGAATGTTAAACATTAATGCCCTTCGTCCTACGAAGCATTATTTCCCTTAGGATATAATGATCTTCAGACAAAGGTCATGAAGGACATACCTTCATCATCATGGTATAAGAAAATGAAAGGCGAAACGTATGAAACATATGAAACATGAAAGATAACATGAATAAGCATATAATATCATTCACACGTCTTCATTATATGAACTTGGATACTTAAATACAATATTTAATTACATTTATACCTTTGGCTTGACAAAAGGCAAAAATCCAAGTGTTGCGCACGAGCGAGTACAAGATAGCGTGAACAGTACGGGGGTACTGTTCATCTATTTATAGGCACAGGACGCAGCCTGTGAGAAATTACATTCATGCCCTTTACGTTTATTACTAGCTTATAGAAAAATCTATGAGGACTGGATAGCCTTTTCCTTTTTAAGTCAGTTCCTTTTCCCGTGATTGAGCCGAAGCTTCTTTGCGCATAGCTTCGGAGTATCGGCAACCTTCGTCACAACCGCGCCCTTCTCATCGTGTAATCCGAAGGTACCTATCCATAAGCCATACTTGGAAGACATTGTTAATTTACATTTTTGAGGACCTTCAGAGGACGAAGGCCCCCAACAGTAGCCCCTCGCAGTATTAATTTGTTAAAAATAACGAATTCAGACCGCATCATGGACAAAGGCCTTAAGCCGAAGGTCCGAAAAAACACCTTCCTTTTGCTAGAATAGCAACAATCAATGACAGACGGGACCCTCCAATTTGGAGCGTGCCGAGCGTATAAATAAGAACTCACCCTGACCAGATTTGGTACACTATTTGTGCCACTTGCTTTGTTTGCTCAATTTTATAGCTCTTGCTCACCAACGCTTGCTTAGTTTCTCAGGCTTTCTAAGCTTTGGTTTGATAGACTTATTTTCGTCATTTCCGAAGAAAAGATGTCTCAAGACAAGAAAGTTGCTGCTGAGACGAAGCTCACTGAAGAGGAGAAGCTCTTTGAGCAGAAGAAGGCTGCTAATCCTTATATAGTTGGGTTTATCGAGTCAATGGCGAAGTCAAATATAGAGAAGATTACCAAGGAAATCCTGGAAGGTCTGTCTGAAGACACTGGTGACAGTGACAGTTATGATGCAGAGAGTGGAGGCGAAGACTCCGAGGATCGACCCTGGAGACTGAGTCATGCAATTTTCGGAAAATCGACCATTAAGCAAAGTCACCTTGAAAATATGAGGGGAAGATACTTTCGGGACATGTCCATTGTGAGGACTGGCGAAGACAACAACGTTCCTGCGCCTGAGGAGAACGAAGTTGTGATTTTCTGAAGCTTCTTCAAAGCTGGGCTTCGGTTCCCACTGAGCAGGTTTGTGGTTGAAGTGTTAAAAATTTATCAGATCTTCCTCCATAAGATTACCCCCGAAGCTATATCAAGGATGGGGATTTTTGTCTAGGCAATAAGGAGTCAGGGGCTAGAACCGAGTGCAAAGTGCTTCTGCAGCATGCATGAACTCATGTATGAGATGAAGGCCACGGGGAAGGAACAGTATCACAACAACTTCGGTTGTTACGGGTTTATCGCCCATCCCAACACGAGTTACCCAGTGCCAACATTTAGGAAAAGATGGCCGGGAAATTGGATGGAGGAATGGTTTTATGTGAAGACCGACTTGGTAGCTAGGGAGGATGTTAAGGAGGTTATTATGCGCCCCATTTGGTCCCGCTTCGGTCTCCGAAGGCCGAAGGTTGAAATCGATGAAGCCGCCAAAGCATGCCAGAAGGCCTTTGGCACTGTATGCTTCTTCATTGGCACAAGAGACTTGATTCAAGAACATATAGCATTCAGAGTATGGTCGCTTGTAGAGAGCTAGGAGATGCCAAAGGAGACTGTCACCAAGTATGGCGAAGGTGAGTTGGTTCGACTGAAATATACCTTCAAATATGGAGATAAATTTGATGAACCGAATGATGACTGGCTAAAATGTATCGATGCTACAAGTGATGAACTGCTTTGGCCATATTCAAAAGCGGAAGATAATGCCTTATCCACATCCTTCGGGGCCTGTGGAAAAAAGAGATTAAACAGAGTTTTTGATGCCATTGGTTTTGTTTACCCCGACTACTGTTACCCGCTACGGGGACGGGGAAAGAAGAGGAAAACTGCTGCTTCGACCAAGACTGCTGCTTTGGCCACTCCAAATGAGCCTGCACCGAAGAGCAAGAAGTTGAAAGTCCTTACCCACAGGCCACGTTATATTGAGCCGGCCGTGGTGCCTGAATTTGGCGGGGAGACTTCTTCAGCTGCTGAACCAAAGGAACCCATTCCTCCTACGTAGAAATCTGAAGACCCGACTATAATGCCGAAGGTACTCTCAGCCGAGCTAGCTGAGTCAAAGATTGGTAGAGATAAGACCGAAGAGCCAAAAACTGAAGGAACAAAAGTGTTAGAACTTTTAAGCCCTTCGACAGAAGTAACAGTGCCGAAGGCACAAAAAATTCTTGCGGCAACTCCGAAAAGAAGAAGGATGGAAAATGTACTAGATGTGCTAGAGATAGTAAAGGCTTTAAGCTCTACTCCTTCAAGGAAAATTGCCGAGGCTTCAAAAATGCAAACCGAAGCTGAAACAAAGCCGATCGAAATTGAAGCTGCAGTAAGCCAAGATAGTGCCGAAGCTGGGCCTTCAGAGCTTGCCGAGAAAAAACCTTCAGAAATTGAAGAGAAAGCAACAGAAAAGAAAGCCTCAGAGCAAACTTCGCCTGAAAAGGTTGCTACCCCTGCTCCCGAAGCTTTGAAAGAGAGCATTGATTATATCATCTGCCATGCTTCGGGAAAGATGCTTTCTTCGGAAGAAAAACGAGAAGCTCACCATTATGCCCAAAAACTGAAATACCCGAAGGGGCACTAGTGTTTAATGGCAGCGGAGAAGAAGATTTTTTATACTGTCTCCCGGATAACAAAGAGATATTCATGAGCCGGGAGATAGGAAGAAGCTTCAGATTCCCGAAGTTAGAAGATGGCCTCTCAGTATTGTCGAAGGATGAATTAGCTGACAGTTTAGCATATAATAGCATAAAGGTATGAAAATCAATTTTTGTATTTGGAAATGAATTATTTGTTTATGCTTAATACTATACCTCCTCTTGCAGGGCTTGATCCTTAGCAATGCCCTCAAGGCACAGAAAAACATTGAAGATGAAGGATACACAATGGCTCTAAACAACCTTCGTTCGGAAGTAATTGAACTAAGGAACGAAGGCCTTGAAAAGGATAAAATATTAATTTCATTGGTGAGCAAAATAAAAGAAGACGAAGCTAGTTCCAAAGCTCAAGCTGAGGCCCAAAAGAGTGAAATTGAAGACCTTCGGAAACAATTAGCTGAGGCCAAATTAAAATGCATTGTTGCCGAAGCTGACCGGGATGCCAGCGAATACTGGAAAAATTATTTTGAAAAAACAATTGCAGAGCTTTGCGCATCCAAAGAAAGGTGTTTTGAAAAATCTGTGGAGTGTGTGAGAAAGATAAAGACTAGCTTCGCCAACGTTGGCGCTTACTCAAACGAAGACAACTTCATACGGGGGGACCCTGAGGACGTCATCGAGTGGATCAGTAGTGAAGCCGAAGCTTTTGAGGAGATTTTGAGTGACCGCGGGGACGTCTGTGCATTCTCTGGTGCGAGGGGGGTTGCAGCCGTTTTTGGAGAAGGCAGGTTGCGAACATGTTAAAACCTTGGCCCAGGCCGAAGCTGCCTTCTCTGTTGACGATACGAAGGACCCCTCGGCCGAAGCGAGTTTAATAGGCGGAAAACTTTTCACTGACATCTGGGAAAATGGCGGCCGAGGGATGGCTCATGAAATAATGAAGAAGAGCGAAAAAGATATTCATGACGCTCGAGAAGCAACGAAAGAAGCTGAGAAAGCTGCGGAACTCGAAAGACGGATAGATATTACTTAATGGCTTTTAGCTTTGTTGTTTATTTTCGTGACTTCGAACTAATTGATGTCTTCTACCGCAGCTCAACTATCTCCTCCCCTAAAGCCATTCGACCCACTGGCCGACCCAGAGACAAAGAAAGCGATAGAAATTATTAATATGGCCGAAGCTATTGTCGATGAAGTTGTTACCAAGCTGCTTAACGAAGTTGCAGAGAAAGTTTTGAAGGAAGAATAGCAATTATTGTAAAAACATTTCTAGGATATTAATGTAATATTCGCTGAACTAAGTCTGTAATGTTTGATGTTTATCTTTTTCAATGTAATATGTAAATTGTTTGTAATTCAGTTCTTTGCGATGCATGAAACTTTATGTACATACCGTTTTTGAGCCTTCGGCGAAAAAAACACCTTCCCTTCTTTTCATGCTTCGTAAAGAAGAGTTTTTATGCCTCGTAAGAATCATCCACACTTTGTAAAATCATCAATGCTTCATAAACAATAAATTCCTTTTTCCACATCAGAACTGATGAAGCTGTAATTCTCAGCTTACTTTGTGCATTGGCATCTTTTCATTTTTTGTAAAGCATTTTCCGAAGATTGGCTTCGTTTCCGATTGATGTCATTGATGTGATATGATGTATGATGTGATGCTATGCGATATGATGTGGTGATATGATGCAAAGAATGATGCTAATGCCGAAGACACATACCCACGCTGAAACACAATCTCTGCGTCCCCTTAGGAACCATCAAAATCTCTTTGCCGTTTATTTTTCGGCTTCACCGCTTATTTTTTTGTGTAAGTTCTGCATCCCTTTAGGAACGTCTTTTGAACTTCTTCGCCTTCTATTTCGACGGTATTCGCGTTGACTTTTCGCGCTTCGCCTTATATTTCGGCGGTATTTGGCTCTGCATTCCCTTTGGAACGACTTTTGAGCAGAAAACTTACACTGCACTCCCTTGGGAACAACTTTTTGTAGCTTCGGTAAACTTACGCTGCGCTCCTTAGGAACGACTTTTTGTAGCTTCGGTAAAACTTGCAATGCGATTTTTAACTCTGCATTCCCTTAGGAACGACTTTTGAGCTTCAACAGTTTTTGAGCTTCGTGAGTCTGTGGGAAAGATATTTTTCACTATGACAAGAATGAAGCTATTACAAGAAATTAAAAATGACAAGAAGACTAGATTTACATTGGTTGTTCCTTATTAAAAAGAAAATGACAATGAATGTAAAAATGCTTCAGAGGTAGGATATCTCTCAATAGATGTGTTTTGATTCTGGCACAATACTGTTGACTGTGCGAGCTTCGGATTCCTCCCTGAGATCTCGCTGCTGATGAGTCTGATGGCTCCCTTCTGGCTGCTGACCTTGTGAATAGACAGGTTGTAGTGGCGGCGGAGGTGGAAGCTGTGGCCAGGAAGCCTGTGGCTGACTAGTCGAAGCAATAGAAGCTGCAGGATGATTACCCACATATTCTGGTATGTAGGGTGAGTGACACGAAGCAGTGTGCAGGACCTGCTTTGGTTGACTTTGCCGGGCTTCGGCTTTTGCGATCTCCTTCTGCTTTTGGATGGCGATTTGGCACATTCTTGTTGTATGACCCTTGTCTTCACCACAAAATAGGTAGTAGATCTTCCTGGGCTGGTCCCCATATCTTCCTCTAAAGCCCCTGGCGCCTCTGCCTCTTGGAGCTGGCGGTCGAAAAGAGCTTTGTTGCTGCCCCGAAGATTGTGAAGTATACTGTGGCCTCTGCAGCTGACTCCCTCTGTCATCACTCTGAGTGGAGTTGTGAATTGACCTGACATGCCTCGGGTGGATTCTTCCTCTGAAGCCCCTGGTCATCTCAGAGAACCTGTAAGCCTCCTCCCTTCTTTAGCAGAAATCATTGTCAGCCCGGATGTACTCATCCATCTTTTGAAGCAACTTCTCCAGGGTCTGTGGAGGCTTTCTGGCGAAATACTAGGCAGTAGGTCCTGGACGAAGCCCCTTGATCATGGCCTCAATGACAATTTCATTGGGCACTGTAGGCGCTTGTGCTCTCAGACGCAAGAACCTTTGGACATATGCCTGAAGATACTCCTCATGGTCTTGCGTGCATTGAAACTGGGCCTGAGCTATGACTGGCTTCGTCTGAAAGCCTTGGAAACTTGTCAGTAGCATATCCTTGAGCTTCTGCCACGAAGTAATAGTCCCTAGCCGAAGAGAAGAATACCATGTTTGGGCCACATTCCGGACTGCCATGACGAAGGACTTGGCCATGACAGCTGCATTGCCTCCATATGAAGATATAGTTGCTTCATAACTCATCAAAAACTGCTTCGGATCTGAATGCCCATCATACATAGGGAGCTGAGGTGGCTTGTATGATGAAGGCCACGGGATAGCCTGCAATTCTGCTGCGAAGGGAGAAGCATCATCAAAGGTAAAGGTACCATGATTAAAATCATCATACCATCCATCCTCATTGAATAAGCCTTCTTGATGAAGCTCCCTGTGCTAGGGCCTTCGATCTTGTTCGTCTTGAGCAAGATGGCGTACTTCTTCAACGACTTCGTCGATCTGCCTTTGAAGATCAGCCAGTCGGGCCATCTTCTCCTTCTTCCTTTGTACTTGCTGATGGATTATCTCCATGTTTTTGATTTCTTGATCCAACTCTTCTTCCTGGAGTGTTGGACTAGTGGCCTTCCTCTTCTAGCTTCGGGCCTCTCGGAGAGAAAGGGTCTCCTGATTTGGGTCCAGTGGTTGTAGTGCGTTAGCCCCTGGCGCTGAAGCTTTCTTCGGCGGCATGATGAAGGTCAGTGCTTGCCGAAGGTGGTCGAAAAAGGGTTCACCGGAGGTGGGCGCCAATGTTGGGGACTTGTTCTCAAATGCTATGAATTAAGAACAAGGCAACACAGAATGTTAAACGTTAATGCCCTTTGTCCTACAAAGCATTATTTCCCTTAGGATATAATGATCTTCGGACGAAGGTCATGAAGGACATACCTTCATCATCATGGTATAAGAAAATGAAAGGCGAAACATATGAAACATATGAAACATGAAAGATAACATGAATAAGCATATAATATCATTCACACGTCTTCATTATATGAACTTGGATACTTAAATACAATATTTAATTACATTTATACCTTCGGCTTGACAGAAGGAAAAAATCCAAGTGTTGTGCACGAGCGAGTACAAGATAGCGTGAACAGTACGGGGGTACTGTTCATCTATTTATAGGCACAGGACGCAGCCTGTGAGAAATTACATTCATGCCCTTTACGTTTATTACTAGCTTATAGAAAAATCTATGAGGACTGGATAGCCTTTTCCTTTTTAAGTCGGTTCCTTTTCCCGTGATTGAGCCGAAGCTTCTTTGCGCATAGCTTTGGAGTATTGGCAACCTTCGTCACAACCGTGCCCTTCTCATCGTGTAATCCGAAGGTACCTGTCCATAAGCCATACTTGGAAGACATTATTAATTTACATTTTTTAGGTCCTTCGGAGGACGAAGACCCCCAACACTTCCGAAGGTCTTCAATTTCAGCTTTGTAAGCTTCAGATTGAATGTTAAATTTCGCTTCGTCTTCTTTCACTTTATCCACCAATGAGAGCAGGATTTTATATTTTTCTGTGGCTTCATTTCTCAGCTTGATGACCTATGACCGAAGGTTGCTGAGGGCTATCTAGCAACTTTCATCTTCAACATTCTTTTGCGCCCTCAGAGCATTGATAAGAATTAAGCCCTGCAAAAAGATAGAATCAGCATGACAAAACAAGATAAGATAATCTATTTTCAAGTTCATCACTTTTGTACCTTCAGAATGTTGTACGCAAGGCTGTCTGCGAGGTCATCTTTTGACATGGCGGAGAGGTCAGCTTCAAGCTTCGGAAATCCCAAATTTTTGGCCATCTCCCGACAGACGGATATTTCCTTGTTGTCTGGAAGACAATATAGGAAATCATCTTCGTCCGTGCCATTGTACACCAAGGCCCCCTTCGGGTATTTCAGTTACCGGGCATAGTGTTTCGCTTCCATGATTTCTTCTTCAGATAGCTTCTTTCTCGAAGCATGTCGAATAATAAAGTTAGAATCTTCGGACGGTGCTTTGGGGGTAGGAGATCTAGCTTTTTCAGGCGCATTTTCCTTCTCCAGAGCCATGCCGGTACCTGGATATTTTTTCTTAGCTCTCTCAGTTACAATAGGCCCTGCCTCCGTCGACGCTGAGGGCTCAGCTTCGGTTTCAGCACAAGCCACCGCAGCTTCGCAACCTTTCTTGTAGGAGCAGGAGTTAATGCCCTTGTTGTTTCCATGACAGCGTCTAGTACGCTAGCCATTCTTCTCCTCTTGGGAGTTATTGCGGGAGCCTTTGCAACCTTCGGCAATTCTGCTTCTGCCGGTGGGCTCAAGATTTCTGGCAACACTATTGTTTTTTCTAGCCCTGGCTTTTTGGCCGCCTCTTCTTTAGCTTCGGTTGGCTCGTCTATAGGCACCTTCGGCAGTTCAATCTGTCTTGCCTCGGCAGTGGAAGATGTCCCTTCACCAAGCTTCGGGACTGTGGCCGTCTCGATGTATCTCGGCCGATGTGTTAGGACCTTGATCTTCTTACCCTTCGGCACAACAGAGATGGTCGAGGCAGCAGTTTTCCTTTTCTTCCCTTGCTTTCGTGAGGGGTAAATGTAGTCTAGATATACGAAGTCGATAACTTCAAAAACTCTATTCAACCTTTTCTTGCCTCGCCCTCCGAAGGCTAAAGTCAAGGCATCATCTTCAGCTCTTGTGTACACTCCAAGTAACTCATCGCTAGTCGCCTCAACACATTTCAGCCAGTCATCATTTGGTTTGTCAAACTGGTCTTTGTATCTGTAGGTGTATTTCAAGTAAACCAATCCACCTTGACTGGACCCGATAGCAGTCTCCTTCGGCATCTCCTAGTTATCCACAAGTGGCCATACCCTGTAGGCTATGTGCTCTTGAACTAGGTCTCTCGTGCCAATGAAGGCACAAACATTGTTGAAAGTCTTCTGGCATGCTTCGGTATCATTTTCAAGCGCAATAGCCAGCCTTCGAAGGCCGAAGCGAGACCAGATGGGGCGTTGGATAATACCCTCTATGTCTTCCCTTTCAATCAAATCATCCTTGACATCAAACCATTCCTCCATCCAGGCCTCGGGCCACCTTTTTCGAAAGGTTGGAACGGGATAACTCACATCGGAGCAAGGAACGAAGCCATAACAACCAAAGTTGTTGTGATATTGCTCTTTACCAGTGGCCTTCGTCCCGTACAGTAGTTCGTGCATGTTGCAGAAGCACTTCGCGCTTGGCTCCAGCCCTTGGCTCCTTATGGCCCAAACAAAAATACCCATTTTGATTATAGCTTCGGGACTGATTTGATGAAGGAAGATTTCAAATGTCTTCAAAACTTCAACCAAAAATCTGCTCAAGGGGAATCGAAGACCTGCCTTCAAAACGCTTCTGTAAACAACAACTTAATTATAATTTACTCAAGGAGAAATCACACATGAGACACCAATTACTCAAGGAGTTTACTTAATTATATTTTATTTAACTTGAGTATAGGAATCGTCGTACTATCAAGGAGGTCCAAAAAGAAGGTTGGTGTTTGCCAAAGCTCAAGCCTCCATATTCAAAAGCTATTTTTGAAAACCAAAAATCTCTTGAACGTTCTACAGTTGACCGTGGTTAGGTTTGAGAAACTGAGAGTGTTCTTGTTGAAAAGCAGTTGAACTTCTTCAGCTGCTGTTGAGCTTTTCAGCTGAACTAAACTTTAGCTGAATTGAGCTTCTTTAGCTGCAATTTAGCTTTTCAGTTGAACTAAACTTCAGCTGAGTTGAGCTTCTTCAGCTGCAGTTGAGCTTTTTCAGCTGCGCTGAACTTCAACTGAGTTGAACTTCTTCAACTGCAGTTGAGCTTTTTCAACTATAGTTCAGCTTTCTCAACTCCAGCTGAACTTCAACTTCAACTGTGAACCTCTCTGACCATACACCAGTTGAACTTGCCTCCAGGCAGTTGAACTGGGGTTTTCTCTCCTAAACTCTCTGGTCAAGACCAGTTGAACTGGTGTTTCGGCGTAGTTCAACTAGTCTCTGACCCCTCTGACCTCAGACCAACAGTCTGCCAGTCAGACTGGCGAACAGGTCGACAGAGTCGTCAAGGGCGATTCAACCGCCCTACAGGGCGGTTCAACCGGTTTTGTCAACTTGGCCAGACTGCGCAGCAGTCTACCAATCAGACTGGCAGACAGGGTGACAGGTCTACCAAAGAGGTTCAACCGCCCCTCAGAGAGGTTCAACCGCCCTCCCTAGAGAGGTTCAACCGGTTTTGGTCAACTTGACCAGTCTGCGCAGCAGTCTACCAGGTGAAAGTGCATTCATCCCCTTTGTGAGTTTTGGTGATTTAGATGACAACACATTTAAAATACTAACAAGTTTGCTAAGTGTTGAACAGGAAATTCAGTATGATGAACATACTTGAATAGTGTATAATAACAGTGAACAAAGGTTCAACACAAGGTTAAATAACCAGTGAGACAATGCAAATGGATATAATATGATCTCTACATTGGTTTGAATATATAGACAAGACCTGAGAAATCACTACATACATATGATCAGAATAGAGGATGAAGTGATTAAGAGGATTGGTCAAGCCAAAGTGAATAAGATATGAGGAATCGTGAATTGGCTTGACCATATTACTATCAGTCATATATGCTTCTATGAGAATCAAACTAGAGCTTGATTAATCTTAACAGTTATATCTAGAAGACATTCAAGCAAGGTTCACAATATTGAAGAAATGATTCTCTCAATGGATGCTCAAAATGATGTGACTGAAGAATGGCTTGATAGGGTGAAGATAGCAAGGAAAGGGCTTCGAGGAACTAAGCGAAGGTGAAGGTCAAGCGACGGCTTGTAGACCGAGGTACCATGGCTAAGGTGAAGAAGAGAGTACTTGCACTAAGTCGATGAACTAATCAGCTATTGTCGGGGACCATAAATAGGGGTACCCTCAAGACGCCTAATTCTCAGCTGGTAACCCCCATCAGCATAAAGCTGCAGAGGCCTGATGGGTGCGATTAAGTCAGGGATCAGTCCATACGAGCGACTCGATCACGCCTCGCTCGAGCCTAGCCTCGGGCAAGGGCAGCCGACCCTGAGGTGTTTCCGTCTCGCCCGAGGCCCCCTTTTTACGGCAGACGCATCTCCGGCTCGCCCGAGGCCTTGCCTTCGCTAAGAAGCAACCCTGACTAAATCGCCGCACCAACCGACCGAGTCGCAGGGGCATTTAACGCAAAGGTAGCCTGACACCTTTATCCCGACGCGCGCCCCCTGGCAGAGCCGAAGTGACCGCCGTCACTTCGCCGCCCCACTGACCGGTCTAACAAAAGGACAGCGCCGCCTGCGCCATCCCGACTGCAGTGCCACTTGACAGAGTAAGACTGACAGGCAGCCAGGCCTTGCCAAAGGCGCCATAGGAAGCTCCGCCCGACCCAGGGCTCGGACTCGGGCCAAGGCCCCGGAAGACGGCGAACTCCGCTCCGCCTGACCCAGGGCTCAGACTCGGGCTAAGGCCCCGGAAGACGGCGAACTCCGCTCCGCCCGACCCAGGGCTCGGACTCGGGCTAAGGCCCCGGAAGACGGCGAACTCCGCTCCGCCCGACCCAGGGCTCGGACTCGAGCTAAGGCCCCGGAAGACGGCGAACTCCGCTCCGCCCGACCCAGGGCTCGGACTCGGGCTAAGGCCCCGGAAGACGGCGAACTCCGCTCCGCCCGACCCAGGGCTCGGACTCGGGCTAAGGCCCCGGAAGACGGCGAACTCCGCTCCGCCCGACCCAGGGCTCGGACTCGGGCTAAGGCCCTGGAAGACGGCGAACTCCGCTCCGCCCGACCCAGGGCTCGGACTCGGGCTAAGGCCCCGGAAGACGACGAACTCCGCTTCGCCCGACCCCAGGGGTCGGACTCCGCCCTGGCCTCTGCCGAACGACCTCCGCCTCGCCCGACCCAGGAGCTCGGGCTCGGCCTCGGCCATGGAAGACAGACTCGACCTCGGCCTCGGAGAAGCCTCCACGTCGCCCGACCTAGGGCACAAGTCCGCCACGTCAACAGGAAGCGCCATCATCACCCTACCCCGAGCCGACTCGGGCCGCAGAGAACAAGACCGACGTCCCATCTGGCTAGCTCCGCCAGATAGGCAATGATGGCGCCCCGCTAGACCCATGACGATGACGGCTCTCAGCTCCCTTATGGAAGCAGGGGGACGTCAGCAAGGGCCCAACCGCTCCGACAGCTGTCCCTCTGCCAGGCTCTGTTTCTCCTCCGACAGCCACGACACCACACCAGCTAGGTGCCAAGATCTCTCCGGCTGCCACATTGGCATGTACCTAGGGCGCTAGCTCACCCCCGCTAGACACGTAGCACCTTGCTACACCCCCATTGTACACCTGGATCCTCTCCTTACGCCTATAAAAGGAAGGACCAGGGCCTTCTTAGAGAAGGTTGGCCGCGCGGGAACGAGGACGGGGCAGGCGCTCTCTTGGGGCCGCTCGCTTCCCTCACCCGCGTGGACGCTTGTAACTCCCTACTGCAAGCGCACCCGACCTGGGCGCGGGATGAACACGAAGGCCACGGGATCTCCGCCTCCCTCACGACTCGGCTCCGGCCACCTCGCTTTCCCCCCTTCGCGCTCGCCCACGCGCTCGACCCATCTGGGCTGGGGCACGCGGCACACTCACTCGTCGGCTTAGGGACCCCCCGGTCTCGAAACGCCGACAGCTATGAAGAGTTATAACATGTTGATGCATCAGTAAGGTGACCTAAAGCCATGATTTGAACTCATATATGGTGATATGGTACAAGTCACAGGGTTTGAGTTGTGTTTGCTTCAAAAGGTGAGACAAAGATGTTTGTGATCCTTATGAAGCAACACCATGGAGAAATCACACATGAGACACCAATGACTCAAGGAGTTTACTTAATTATATTTTACTAGGTAGGTGCCCGTGCGACGACACATAAGTTGTTGAGGGAAATCTATGGCTGCTCGTCTAAGTCGATGGCAGGCTATCATTATTGTTAGGCACCATCATCCGAATAAGGATATAAATATCCGAATAGGAAGGAGCGTGAAGTTCTACACAAAACCGAACAGGTGCTTGGCGGCTTCTATCTTGCGAAACACGATAGAGATCCTCTTGCATGGATGATAAAGATAACATTAATTAATTAAAAAACTATAAGATTGATTAAGCTAAAGTAAACGCTCAACATCCACAAACAAGTATTGTAGTGCGGTGCGCTTTAAAACGCAAACACTCCCACTGCTCACCTCCACCTGCCGTTCATAACACCTCATGCAAATTAATCCCCTATCAAAGAATGTACTGAAGTAAAAAAAGGCGTGTATGATACATCATCATTGACTGATCAGTTTTCATAACTACAGTGAAATTGTAGGCTCATGCCACACCATATGCGATAGCATCATCGCTTGGTCATTCACACAAGTGGACATGGCTTGCTCGTATGGGTTTGGAGTGTTTCCCATTGCTGAGGCAAGGTCATTCATGATGGATGTTTTGCTGACATGATAATCCTTGAATATCTTGAGGATATGAAGGCCTTGTTCAAGGCATATCTACATTGTTGTCAAAGGGTGTAAGAAGGCAAGACAACATTTTTTTGCAAATCAGAGAAGCTGAAAACAAAAATCATGGACTATGTTTACCTCCCGAGTGTCACGGCTGTTTGTGACAGACTTGTTCTCATTGTTCTCTAGGATGATGTGGTTGAGAATGTTGTTAGACACACCATTGACAATGTGCCACTAACAGAGAAGAAAATGTTCCATCAGTACTATTCTACATACCCTGCTTGAAGACAATACAATGAGCAAAACCAAGTATGAACTGAATCTTATAACTGTTAAAGTGAAAGCAGACAACACGCTCGCAACAATGAACTATGCCAAATATTTCTCTTTCATCTTATCACACAGGTCAACCACGATGAGCAGCGCAACAACGATGAACTTACGAAAGCCGATGAACTTACGAAAGCGATGGCTGATGACCTTGAGCGGCTTGTGAATTTCAAGCTAAAACATGTAAACCAGTTTGTCAGTTTGACTTCTTACGAAGTCAAGTTTTATAAAATTAAATAAAAAGTCAAATACCTTGCTCAAAAGATTACAGCACGTGGTAACTTTTAATGTTGATCTCAAAAGAGTAATAATGAAAATTAGAAAATAATTACAATTACGGTTCTTTTAAGAGTTCCCAAGTCCCAATGGTGGAGTTTCCAATAGTCCAGTCCCAGCTATACAATGCTCTCAGGCTATCAAAGTCCCAGTTGTACAAGTTTTATAAAATTAAATAAAAACAAACAACACATGTTATCATCGACTACAAACTCGCTTATTGACAGAAACCCAAAGCATGGCATTAATCTCAAACAAATATGCCTGTGACTTAAGAATTGGTGTGGTTGGATGGGATGGTGCAAGCATCGAGGCTAATGAAACACCGAGAAGCTAGTTTAGAATTTAGAGCCTTATACAACATGTTCAGACTTTGATAGCCTGAGAGCATTGTTTAGAATTTAGAAGCCTAAGGTATAAAGGAAATGGAAGATTGTATTAGTATAAATCTAGATCAAACGCACCACATGTTCAATCTGGGAATGAATAAATCAAACTTACATGCACAAGAATCAGCATCCATCCTCCATCCACAACTTTTGTACCTTGGCATCACGCTAGTACTAATCCTCGTCTACCATAGGAAAGACCCTGCTTGTAATCATGTGCTGCATAATATTCATGTTTTTAAAAAATACTTAATACCAGTAGAAGGAACCAAGTAATGGATAAAACAAGTATAGATTAGTATCGGCCAAACGAACTCATAAACCATGCATATGCCACAAATTCATAGAGCATGAGAAGTAAACAAACTTGTAAATATGAAGGACATTGTCATCATAGAAGTTGCATACTGGATTTGTCATTAATAGAACTATATTAAAAAGGATTATCACCTTTGTGTTGGTCCAGCGCCGATGTCTGACCAACACTCTAGCCATATATATTTTCATCAGTTAGCCCATTAACAAATAGAACAATTGCTAGATATAATTACCTTAGATGAAATAAATTGTGTTTTGCTGAGGTCAAAGCATTCTAGAGGAAGATACCTAAAAAAGAATAGAAAAAGAAGTGTAATGAGACATGCATGTCGTTCCAAAGGAACAATGGCCATAAAAAGAAATTTTTTCTCTAATTGAATTCACAATCATTAAGTTCTTTGTTCATTCTTGTTCCTGCTAGTTTGCTCATCTCTATCGTCTCCCAGCTCTCACTTGCTTATTCACCATGCACCACCGTCGCTCCCTTCCTCGCTCTCGCACCCCAAGCTGTGTCCCCGGACCCAAACACTGCTATTACCCATCGCCCTAGTCTCTGGAGTCCACAGCCTCGTTCCTGTCAGTCCTCCACCGATCTCGAGACTGGCATTTTTGTCCCTAGCCACCCATACATGATGTAGAATGCAGAGTGTGTTTGACTATATCTCATGTATGTGTGACTGCTGAATTATGCTTGTTTCAGTAAGCATCTATGTGTGTGTGATTGTTTAAGCCTTCTTTTTGTGGTTGTATGTGTGAAAGAAGTGACATCATGTATGGGTGTGATACATATTCATTTGTGAGCAATTTAGTGAACCGTTAATTGTTTGTTGAATTCAGTTAGTACAAGCTGGCATTTTAAACTGTCAGCAAGTTAATTGTTACAGTTACCTGTTAACTATGAACTATTAACTGAATTTGTGACTGTGTAGGTGTGAAAGAAGTGACATCATGTATGGGTGTGATACATATTCATTTGTGAGCAATTTAGTGAACCGTTAATTGTTTGTTGAATTCAGTTAGTACAAGCTGGCATTTTAATCTGTCAGCAAGTTAATTGTTATAGTTACCTGTTAACTATGAACTATTAACTGAATTTGTGACTGTGTAGGTGTGAAAGAAGTGACAACATGTATGTGTGTGATACATATTCATTCAATTAGCCCTGGGTTTCGAAATTTGGTAACCAGATAGGAGTGCTCAACATGGGATAATTATGGGATGATAAGAGCTAGTGGAGGCTAATTGGTAGTTAGGCCCATTAGCTCTTATTAGCCCCTGTTTAGCCCATTGTCTCAAGATGGGCTAATTTTTAGCCCAAGATCCAAACATCCCCTAAGTGCTAACCCTATCACTGTTATGGCATATGATAAGAGACATGGCCGATCAATTTACGACACATAAAAGTGGAAATAAGCACCAAGAGTATCTGACACAATGGGCATACCTTACGATGTCCAGTCGTGAGGTTAGAGCATACCTTACGATAAGAGACAAGGCATGTCCAGCCGTGAGGTTAGAGCATACCTTACGATGTGCGGCGTAGCCGAACACTGGAGAAGGTAGAAGTAAATATGAGTTCCACACAACAACACTTCATAGATGTGCATAGTCCAGATTAAATATATGGTCTTAACATAGGAATTAGCCAAGCGCACAGACTAAAAACACGAGTTACAAGTGGGCAAGCAAGCCAACTCACTGGCTTGCTGAAAGGGACAAGTGACGAGTGTGCTCTTGTAGAGTCCTCCAACAGTCACCTGTGAAGGAAGGTACCGACAATTAAAAGAAGCAATTAGTAAGACAACATATAAAACGAACAAGATGAAAATGCCCCAAAATATTAATAGCATATCTAGTCAATACATCTCATACTGCTATTTTACACCTTTCTTGCTTCCCACTCCTTAGAGGAACTAAGCAAATGAGAGGAGTAATATACCAGATGGAGAGCAGCATAGATTGAAAACTACTTGTCCCTACAAGGTATTTGTCTGGTCAATACATCTCTGACCGCTATTTTACACATTTATTACCTGTCGCAGTGTGATTTAAGTAAGATGTTTCTTACATGTTTTCAGTTTTCTGAGACATCAAAACATTGTTTACTTCTATAGATACTTATTTTTATCTGGTAAACTAAAAAATAAAATGCTGCGAAATAGAGCGTGCCTTCTATAGAAACAAAACACTAGCTTTAAAATTAGAGAGATAACATCAGAAAAGGGAGAAAAACAAATGCCATCACGGTAGCCCCTAGTTGTCCAGCACTCCAAGATCTAATAGTATTTGACTGAGTACTTATATGACAAATCAATGCTAGTGGCACAATTATATGAAGGAAAAACTACCTAGTATTCACCAAAAAAGGAAGAAAAACAAATGTCATCACGGTAACCCCCTAGCTTTCATTTTCTTTAGTCAGGCAAATAATCAAGCACGGGGCGTGCAACCTGGGGATCCCGCAACCCAGAGTCACAGTCAGCAGTCAACAACAAGACACATTACAAATAATCAACCATGCTAACCGGCAATCGGGAGCAGGCAATTCAAATAAATTGGTTAGTGACTACCGTGCAGAGGATAGACTTGATGACACCAGTGCTGGCCGCTTCAGAGATGTTCATGCCTGCAGAGGACACCACCTTAGCAGCTGAGAGAAGGAAACCCAATGCAACATTTTTTTCAGATCAAGCTTGTGCTATAACTAAATTAGGTCGCTTCAGAGATGTTCATGCCTGTCGAGGACACCACCTTAGCAGCTCAGAGAAGGAAACCCAATGCAACATTTTTTTCATATCAAGCTTGTGCTATAAATAAATCATACTGCATTGACCACACAAAGTTTTGGTGAAACATCAACTTCTGTAGAATACCATACACAGTGCAAAAGACGACGATGAAGCGAGGTACTCCCTCACTTTTAAATTGCAAGTCATTCCGATTTTGTGAGAGAATGAAAACATCTCAAATTAGATTAAATTTATATAATAAAAGTGTAAAATTTATAGTACCAATTAAGTATCATTAGGTCCTTTACTAATTTTATTTCCATACTACACCTGCTATTTTGATGTTGTAAATCCCTGCAATTCGATCTCTCAGCAACTTCGATCAAACCTAAGATATGCTTTGGCTCTTTAAGAAAATTAGAATGCCTTGTAATTTAAAACCGAGAGAATAGTTGCTGAGGGTGATGCGATTTTGAAAATAAAAACGGCCTTTCGAAAAAGAAAGAAAGAAAACAAATTGAACCAATCTTTGAAAAGCTGACCAAATTAAATACGATTATTAGCGGATCTGGTAAAAAAGAATTCCAGAACTTGAGACCATAATAATTAAAAACATGACATATGTATTATTAATATAATGGACATCAGAAGCATCCTCACCGCACCAGTCTGCACCGTCCAACGAGCAACACCACGGAAGACATGACCACCCGCATGCAGATCGGGAACAAAGTGCGCAGGCAGCCGCCAGAGATTGCTAGATCCGGCAATGCCACCGCCATCAGACGCCGGGGCCAGGGGCCGCACCCGCCGCCGCTGTGGCCAGGGGCCGCGTCCGCCCCGCCGGGAGGGCCGCATGCCTCGCACTCACCGCGACGGAGAGGAGAGCGCGCCCGCCGCTCTCACCGCGACGGAGAGGAGAGCGTGCCCGCCAAAGCCGGGGCCAGAGGTCGCGCCCGCCACCGCTGTGGCCAGGGGCCGCGTCCTCGCCCGCGTCGTCGAGTGGGGGCCGCGCCCGCTCGCGCCGGGGGGCCGGTGGGGCAGCGCGCCGCCATCGGGGCTGAGGCCGGGGGCCGAGTCCGTGCAGGGGCCGCCCTCTCCGGTGCCATGCAAGGCCGACATCCTCCCCTTGCTCCAGGTGTTGTGGTCTTGGTTAGCAGGCATGGCGCGCAGAGCCCGTCGGGGGAGGGGGCGCTGTGACCGCAGGCATCGCAGGGACGGGGGCGGGGGCAGGGGCAGCACGGGCGCGGGCCGATGATGGCGGGGCGGCGATGGATAGTGCGATGATGGTGGGGCGACGATGGAGGTTTCCTGGGATTGCGCGACCAAGAACGGGGCATGGAGAGGATGTCGGAGACTTGGAGGCAGAACCGTGCACCGCACCACTGTGGACGCCTACGGTATCTTCTTAATAGTAGTAGAGATTTAACTTGAGTATAGGAATCGTCGTACTATAAAGAGGGATCCAAAAAGAAGGTTGGTGTTTGCCAAAGCTGAAGCCTCTATATTCAAAAGCTATTTTTGAAAACCAAAAATCTCTTGAACGTTCTTTGGTTGATCGTGGTTAGGTTTGAGAAACCTAGAGTGTTCTTGTTGAAAAGCAGCTGAACTTCTTCAACTGCAGTTGAGCTTTTCAGCTGAGCTGAACTTCAGCTGAGTTGAGCTTCTTCAGCTGCAGCTGAGCTGAACTTCAGCTGAGTTGAGCTTTCTCAACTACAGCTGAACTTCAAGTTCAACCGGTGTCCAGAGAGGTTCAACCGGGGTCCAAGGAAAGTTCAGCCGGGTTTTTTTTTCTGGACCTCACTGGTCAAAATCGGTTGAACCGGTCCTAGGGGAGGTTCAACCGGTGTCAGGGTCACCTAACCGGTCTGACCTCTTGACTGGCAGACTGACTCCCAGGCGGTTGAACCGGCCCTAGGGGCGGTTCAACCGGTGTCAGGACCTGTTTTTGCAGTCTGACCTGCAGTCTGCCAGTCTGACTGGCAGACTGACCGTCAGCCTGCCCCAGGCGGTTCAACTGGTCCTCCACAGCCAAAATCAGTCCAACGGCTAGTTTTGAAGCCCCACCTATATATACTCACTCCTATCTCTCTCCCCACAGAAGAGCACGACCCAAACTCCATTTCTAACTTGAAGAACACCTCCCACTCTCTCTCACACATCTCTTGCCTCTCCCATTTCAAATCTTTGGAGAGAAATCTTTGAGTGAGTTTGAGAGCTACGGTTTTTGTGCTTCATCTCCACATCTCTCTTGCTCTTCTTCATTCGAGCTTTGGTACTACATCGAGTTCTTTGTGGATTCATTACTCTTGGAGCTTCTAGCTCCTAGACGACTAGGTGTCTCTTGTGAGTCTCCAAATCTTGTGGAAGACCACAAGAAAGTTTGTATTACCCGCTCGTTTGAGCAAAGATTAGTGTGTGGGCTTGACCTTTGTGGTCGGCTGTCACACCCGGCTTTAAGCGAACAAAGCCAGATGCATCTCATACATGCGCCAAGAAGACAACATATATAATAACAGAGTGTATAGAGATAAATGCCACAATAATTAGAGTAATTAATACATAGCGAAAGTCTTACAAAATAAAAGATAAATATAACACGAACTAAGGATCGTCCTTGGCGCAGAAGTCAACTGGGAAACGCCACCTGGATCGGATCAAACTCCTCGATACTTGACTCCACTTAAAACCACCTGTTCTTCTCCTGTGGGGGGGTGTGAGACAGCAAGGGTGAGCTCACACATGTTCATCGCTCAACAAGTTGTGGGGAATAATGTGGCATGAACTCACAAAGGTGGGAGTTCATGAAGTGTAAGGCTGATCAATGAAATAGAGGCTGAAGCTGAGCATTGCTTTTATAAGTTGGTCAAAATTTTATTAGCAATTACTAAGTGTAAGTGAATACCAAACCATAATAAAATAATATAACAAAATTAATAACAAATCCCATGCAAATGCAAATGACAAATTGAATTTAAGTTCCATAATTTAATCATCGGAGAGTCATGAGCCGCTCATGACCGTGAGCTCGGCTAGTATACCAGTTTTACACTCTGCAGAGGTTGTACCCTTTACCCACAAGTCGTGTTTCCCATGTCGCCAGGGTTAGCTAGGCCCTTAGACACTACCAAGGTGAATGGCTAGGGATCCACTACGAGGCCTTTACAAAGTTCCACTAGCTTCCGAAAACCCGCTATAGTTTATAGGAAGTTCCAATGCAGGGTTCTTGTCTGACCGCCATCGCAGCAAAATCAACCAAGGACCTCCCTACACTGACCACTCCCCTACTGCCCTTGCCCCTTTCGGGTAAGGTAGTCTTCCACTAGCTTTCCTAATTAGTCAGCCAAGGGGTCCCATTCCTCCCTTGTGGTGGCACGTGTTTCTCAAGTTAAGCTCCATGTTCCAATTAACAATAATATAATGATCTTGACATGAACATAAATAGAATAACAAAATAACTGGAACATGGATGTAATAAATGATTATCCCAAAACCATATAAAGCAATAGCAAAAACTACCCATGTGATTCAGGGGCAAACAAGGTAATGAGATAAACAATCTAGGGTGACCTATTGGGTCCCATCAAAATTAAACCTATGCATGGTAAATGATTATAAAGAACATTATTAGGTAATAAAAGTGAATCAAGGGCACAACTTGCCTGGCACTTGAGATCCAGTTACCAGGGTGAACTTCAGGTGACTTGAAACCTCGCACTAGACGTAGCAATACAAACAAATATGGTATAGATAAAATTAACATCACACCAAACATAATAACAAACTGAATAATAATAATCTACGCGAAGCTACGAGATCGTGGAAACGAGAACTACTAAGATCGGAGTTATGATTAAGGAGTTATGATTTTATAGAGGATCTATGTGATTAAAATATTAAACTATATTATAAACTAGTTGATATAAATCATATGAGAGGTTATTCTATGAATTATTACCTCAACTTTAATCTAAGTTATGAATTGACCATAGATTATATTCTAGTAGATTATAATGATAAGTGGTTTAACGAGACTAACCAACGTAAGTTAAATAAAGATCTAATTATAAAAGAACAAGACATGGTATAATAAATGTTGTTATTGCATAGTAAATATTTATACGAGACTAACGCAACTGGAACGAGTTAATTCGGAATTAAAACGGAGAAGTTATGAATTTCCTAAGGTTTTATGTATTTGATATAGGATTAATTAGGAAATAAAATTTAAAGTGGCTTTCATGTGAAAACAGTGGTGCTAATTGATAAACAATAATATTATGAAACTATAGAAATTAGAATGGACATCATATGAATTTTCTATGAAGTAAACAAGTTCTAGGATTATTTTTACATATAAAAATTCATTTCTTAAATAGATTTTCTGCTTAACTCTCTGTTTGGACCACACGCATAAAAACAAAGGAATGCAGGGTCTATTTCATAAACAATCCTGAGACTCAGGACTATCCCGCGGAGGACGGCGGGTTAGTTCTGCATTTCACGGGGACTCTTTAGCATATTGCAATCCGCGAAGGGGTATCGCGACCACAGGGCCGTTGGATCTACATCCTATGGTTTACATCAAATCCCAATGCATAGGAATCGGTAAGCTACGACTGCCGTCAGATCTAAAACCTGTGGCTTAGATTTCTTTTGCGAAGGGGTGTCGCGACCTTCGAATCCTGACCGCACACCCAGAATCAACGGTTACAATTTGTTCAAGCGGAGGGTTATTCGATGATCTAATCTACACCGTTCGAATTGAATCAGACGGCGCGGGAGCTGTCTTCTTCCCCTCAACACCCTCTCTCCTCCACTCCAATCGGTCTACACCAGGGCGGCGCCATTTGCAGCACACAGCCCAATGGTGCAATGGTTTCTACCCACTAAGCCTCTCTAGATCCGCGCAGCTCGGTGGAGTCCTTAGGCCCGATTCTAAGGACGAACTGGCAGCCTAGTTGAGGTCCATCGGTGATGGCCTCCGGCAACATACCGCACATCGACTATTGGCCTCCTACCCTACTCATGTCGCTAGTTTTCCCCCGGATAGCCTACGGTGTTGCAGATAGACGGCGAGTATGGGTAGGGGGGTTTAGCATACCGCAGTTTGGAGCCGAGCTGATCATAATTCGTCGGACCGCGCCATGGATAGCCCTGTGGTGATGTGATGGTTCTACTCGACTCCGGATGCAGCAGCGTCGTGACTTCCCTCCCCCAATCCGATGGCTCATCCCATAGGGATTGGAGCACAGCAATATGTCTTCCCGAGCTTTTCCTTGATCACAGAACATCGGCAAGGCCCAGATTCACCGGCAGTGGCAGCTTCTTTCTCTCTGGTCCTTCAACTCGCCTAGGCGGTGGTCTACAGCGTGGTCCTAGGGGCAGTTGCAAGCGAAGGAAGGAGAGGGGAGGTACCATCCCTTTATCCAGCCACTACGTGGCGCGAAGAACGGTGAAAGGTGCGGTCAGGTTGTTACGTGCGTCTGGGCGAGACGGGGTTCACGGCACGCGACTCTGGCGAAGAAGAGTAACAGTGAATAGGTCCACTCTCCCGAGGAGGTAGCAGCTGCGTCGAGGACCCCACATGCAAGTGGCCAGCGCAGCGGATGCGTTCATCTGCTGAGTTTGTTACGGTCTATTGAGATTGCTACGGTGGGATAAGGATAGAGATGACAAGGTGGGACCCACGACCAGTGCGTGTGCGGCTTTTGGGTCTGGCCGGCGGTCAGTGAAGGGAGTGCAAAGAGAAATGGCTGTGCGATGGTTTCAGCCCAGTGGCAATAACAGGCCGGTTCTTGCCTTCTTTATGTATTTTTTGTTTTCCTTTTGTCTCCTGTTTTGAATTTTAATACTCAATTCTGTTCTAATTTCCACCCTTGATTTTAAATAGACAGATTAAAATCCAGCATGATGCAAAATTTTTGGTGGCATGTACTTTATTAATTATTTATTTTTTTACATGAGGCGTTCACATGTGATGATCACTAGAGATATCACATATATATAAAGGAAAATAATTTCTCCTTTTGTATTTTCTTACAATTTGGGTATTACAAATCCTACCCCCCTTAGAAAGAATCTCGTCCTCGAGATTTAGGAAGGACTAGGGAAAAGATGGGGAGAATCTATGCGAAGCTCTTCTTCTTTCTCCCAAGTAGCTTCATCTTCTCTTTGATGGCTCCATTGAACTTTGCACATCTTTACCACTTTATTCCTTGTAACTTGAGTCAATGTATCCAAAATCTTGATAGGATACTCCGTGTAAGTCAAATTTCCCTAAACATTGAGCTCTTCCATTGGTAACTGTTCCTCAAGGACACAGAGGCACTTCTTAAGTTGAGACACATGGAACACATAAGATAGATTATCAGGTAGCTCGAGTTGATAGGCCATCTCTCCAACTTGCCTAAAAACTCAGAATGGTCCAATAAAGTGAGGGGACAATTTGCCCTTAACTTTAAATCTCCTCATTCCACGAAGTGGTGACACCTTGAGGTACACATGATCACCTTCCTCAAACTCTAGTGGTCTTCTTCTATTATTAGCGTAGCTCTTTTGCCTGGTTTGAGCTACCCTCAAATTCTCTCGAATTATACGGACTTGTTCTTCTGCTTCTTGAATCAGTTCAGGCCCAAAGAACTGTCTTTCTCCAGTCTGATCCCAATATAGAGGAGTCCTGCACTTCCTCCCATATAAAGCCTCAAAAGGTGACATCTTCAGACTGGCCTGATAACTATTATGATAACTCAGCATAAGGTAGACTCTTGTCCCAACTACTACCATGCTGAAGGGTACAAGCTCTCAACATGTATTCCAATACTTGATTAGTCCTTTCAGTCTGTCCATCAGTATGAGGTAGGCCAAACTAAAATTCAACTTTGTATCCATATTCTCATGAAAACTTTTCTAAAATCTGGAGGTAAACTGTGATCTTTATTCAAAACTGTGACGGAACCTCCCAAGTAATTAGGCCCACCTACAGTTGTCCTTGTCTAACAGACATCAGACACCCTGTAGATGTTCCTAAGTCACTTGACAAGCTCGGTATCTTTCCCTACCTCACCAGGAACGTTTTACCCGTCTTGCAGACATTACAGAACATCGGAGATAAAGAAATGCGGAAGCGAATTACATAAACTTACATTTATTTCAAAAGCAAGCTCGAGTTATTTTATTACAGACCAGACTAAAAGTGAGTGCAGAGAAGTAATATTATACAAACCAAGGGAGGCACAAACATCTCCCAAAAAGCTATAAGCGAAAGATCCTATGTGGAGGACCGAGTCCTCCCGCACTTCAGTCTTGTTTTTCTTCATTGGGTACCACCTTGGTACAGAAGCAGCAAAAGTCTGCTACTTCCTCACCTAAAAACAACGAAGGGATAAACCCTGAGTATGGAATTACTCAGCAAGTCTTACCCGACTAAGGAAAAGACTCTCAAGGGTATGCTGGATAAATAGGAGTCAAGGAGAGGCTTTACCAAAAATCAACTTATACTTTTGCGGAAGTAGCTTACTAAAGTGAGTCCTTACTTTCAATCTTTTAATGCTATATTAGGTATTAATAGACTCTATTTGCATCTAGTCTAATTTCACATCACATCAAGACAACATCATTTTTATCCATAGTGTTCACGTCCTGACTTTAGGTTGCAGGGAAGTGACCAAGTCTTCATAACCGCGAAGGTACGGCGATCCGAATCGATTATACTCAGCTGAGGATCTCCAATCACACGACATATGTAGCACTTAACCCTTACATATGTCAACCCGCCACCGGGGTTCTTAAGACCGGATCAGGTTCACGCAAACCGAGAGCACAGATACACCACCGTCCAGCCTCTTGCCACGGAGGGTACACGCTACTCTCGCCACCGCTCCACGCCCATTTCGTGTTATCTTATTCCAGCCTTAGTCTGCCCGAGGCAAGGCTTACCCATGACGAGGCATGTGACCAGTTAAAGGGTCCTCGGTCAGCACGCCTACATACGCGTAAATCCTTAACCAACCTGGGTAGAACATCACCTGTTCCTACCCCCAAGTCTCAATTTACGTATTTCCATCCTTAGGATTGTGTCTGTTCCTTAGGATGAAAGAGCATCACAGGGAACTTTGCAGTAAGATCCCACCATTGCTCTAAATGAAAATATTCTTGCAGGTAGGAGCCGTCCTTTCTCGAGTTAAATTAAGGACAACCTCTATCCACAAGATCTAAGCAAGGCTAAGCATTTTTGTAAATCATAATTTTGATACTTCACAGAAGTATCTATAAAGGTATGGATATCAAGGAAAGCAATGCATCAAAGGGTTTCAAGTAACTCCTATAAACCTAATGCACATTTCACTAGACTTAAGTGTGCGAAAAGTATTTAAAAACACAAGGAAAAGGGTTGCATGCACCGGGGCTTGCCTTTGTTATCAGGTGAGTCCTCCTCGGTTCCACAAATATCGAAATAAAAGCAATTGCCTGTTTGAGGATCTGAGGATGGTGGTATCCCTTCTTCAGAGACTTCTTCTTCTTCTTCGTGCTCTAATATAACCATATACATGCATAAGAATGGATGTCATGGTATGCTCATGAGGATGCAGAGATAATATAAACTTATTATCTAAGTCTTGAGTACAACTTTCCTTCACGGTACTCCGAGAACCTAGGGTTTCTGGAGTCGGTAAAGGAGTTCATAGGGCAGGGGGGGGTGGTTTTGGGTTTAGTGATCAAACAAGGTCCATATCAACCCAAATTCTACCCAAGGCTTCTAAATATTGGTTTAAGTGCCCATAAAAAGTTTGGACATTTTTGGACTTACCCTTTATTTTCTAAAAATCCATAACTAATACTTTTAATTACTTTAAATACCCTAAAATTTCTTATTTTCTTTAAAAATCACAAAACTATTTTTACTAAATACTAGAGAAAATAACAAGCCTAGGAAAATTAGTTTCACAATTTTAGCATTTTTCTACATTTTTCTATAATTATTTTGGCTCTGCTGGAAAAAGAAAAAGAAAAAGGATTAAATAGGACTGGGCCAATTCTGGCCCAAACGGCCCAAGTCCACGGTAAAACGCGCCCGCGCGCGCCCGCGTCCTGGCGGTTTTGCAGAACGACCCTTGCGCTTCTGGCTAACTGAGAACAGGTAATTACACTGTGTAACCGAGTCAGTGACCATTACAAAAAGGCCCCTGCGTTTCTATCAATTCGCAACTGGAGGTCCACGACGCCGTTCATGCTTGGCCGCGCTCCGGCGAGTACCTACACCGGCCGAACGGAGCAACGGCTGAGCTCTCCGAGCAACAAACACCGAATTGGATCGACCCTAAGCCTTTTCCCCAAACTAATTTGGCTATTAATCGACTAGGGAACTCTGGCCACGGTGGCCGTGAGCATCACGGCGAAACAGCCGTGTTCCCGGCGATGGGTGTCGGTCTAGTTCAATTAAAGGGGTCAGGGAGCATCGCAGATGTACGAGAATGCTCAAACAAAGGAGCAGAGGGCGGGAACTGACCGGAGTTGAGCTGGCGACGGTGAGCTCGGTCTCACGGTGGCGGAAATCGGATTTGGGGGAAACTTGAAATTAGAGCTCACGGTGGCAGGACTGGGGCTGATACTGGACGATGAGGTACGTGATGAAGTTATGCAGCTAGAGGAGGGCTCAATTTATAGGCGGAGCGAGCGGTGGCCGCGAATTCGGACGAGACACGCGGTGGTCGGAGGTGAAGAAGAAGCACTGGCCGCGGTGAATACATGTCCACCGCCGTGGCAACCTCCCCGGCGATGATGGGACAGTCACAGGGCGTCACGGTGGTGCTGTGAAACGGCTAGGCCACGCGGCGCATGGTCGGGAAACAGCGGTCGACGGTGAACTTATCGTGCGAGCCGCAAAGCAGAAAGGAAGACAGGGGGGTCGTCGGAGTGGTGGCCAGCTCACCGGCGGTAAGGATCTTTACCGAGCTACGCTTAACCGATGACCACGACGCACGAATCACGGCGAGCGGTGATCAACGGTGATAGACCACCGACGGTGAGCAGGGAACGGGATCTTCTTTAGTTATCCGTTACTGTACCATGGTGAACATCAATTCAGAGCGACTGACAGAGCACATTGGAGCTTCATTTTCTCAAATTTTCGTGTGGAACCTAAGCCAACTTTCTGTAGTAAAGTTGTAGAACTATAATCCCTCTACAACTTTGCTACAATGTGCATTCACAAAAAGTCATTGGATCAAGGTTTAATTCCCCCACAAAGTCGACCCTGTCACACTGAAAGGCTGAATTTCAGAATGAACAAGCCTGACAGTCAAACTTTGATTGGGTTTTTCTCCAAATTTCTCATAACAACTAAGCTCACACTCTTTAGCAAAGTTGTTCTCCTATAATGGGTCTTCAACTTTGATGTGGTGACCTAGGGCAAAAACCCTACACTTTGTAAGCTACAAAGCCCCAAAGTTGAGCCCATTCTCTGATTTTCAGACTTAGAATAAAACTCACATGAGGTCCATTTTGCATTTAAGTCCAAAACCTTGGGTTTGGCTTTCAAGTCCACATATTTGTGAACCAAAGGACTTAAGAAACCTATTTGGCTTGGTTTTTGCACTTTAGCCCAGAAGTGGGCTAATTTTGCACATAGGCCCCTAGGGTTTAGTTTTAGGGTTTCCCAGGGTTCCAATTAGGGTTTCTGGTATTCCAGGGGTATAAGTGTGATTCAACTTTATTCTTGGAGGCATTTTATGACTTTTACCCTAAAGCTTTTAGGTTTTCTCAACTTAGGTTAAGTTTTACCCCTTTAATCACTATTTAGGGTTAAGTCCTTTAACCAGGGTCCTATTTGTAAAACATTAAAACAATACAACTTGTTTGAAATTTTTGCCTAGTGAATGCACTCTAGGTGTGTCAAACATATGCAATGCCAATGCTTATGATGTCATGCTCAAGTTTTAGTTATAGTAACACCAGGGGTGTTACATCCTTTCCCCCATAAAAGAATCTCGTCCCGAGATTTAAAGTCCTAGGGTGAGTAATGGAAAAGGAAATGTGTCACATTTTTATTTCCTTATTTCTGGTACAAGGCAGGGTGGTGTGGGGTTCAGTCCTTTATTGCCATAACTATACAGACTTTACAACTTACAAGAGGCTAGAAAGCCTGGGAAATTTTTATCTAAGAAGTCTTGGGTTTCCCATGTAGCCTCATCTTCCGAATGCTGGTTCCACTGTATCTTATAAAACTTGAGAGTGTTTCTCCGGGTAACCCTGTCCTTTTGATCCAGAACTCGAATGGGATGTTCCGAGTATGTTAAATCTGGTTCCAGGACAACATCAGTCACTTCAACGGTTCGATCGGGAACCCGAAGACACTTCTTCAATTGCGATACATGGAACACATTATGTACAGTAGACAATGTTTCGGGGAGCTGAAGTCGGTATGCCACTGGTCCACATTGCTCAAGTACCAGGAATGGACCAATGTACCTGGGTGCAAGTTTCCCTTTAACCCCGAAACGCGATACACCCTTCATTGGTGAAACTTTCAAATAGACATAATCGTCTACCAGAAAACATAAGGGTTGTCGTCGTCGGTCTGCATAACTCTTTTGTCGAGTCTGAGCTTCCTTCATATTATGAATAATTTTCTGAACCTTTTCTTCGACCTCTTTCACCATATCGGGCCTAAAAAAGTATCTTTCTCCAGGTTCAGACCAATTTAGCGGAGTTCGACACCGACGTCCGTATAAAGCTTCAAAAGGTGCCATCTTGATACTTTCTTGATAACTGTTATTATATGAAAACTCCGCTAGGAGCAAACATTCATCCCATTTTTGCGAGAAGTCCAGAACACATGCCCGCAGCATATCCTCGAGTATTTGATTCACTCTCTCAGTTTGTCCACTGGTTTGAGGATGATAGGCCGAACTGTGGAGCAATTTGGTACCCAATGATTTATGAAGTTCTTCCCAAAACTTGGATACGAATTGAGGTCCACGATCTGACACTATGGTCTTTGGAATACCATGCAAACTGAGAATACGGCTGATATATAATGCTGCATAAGTGGCTACCGTATATTTGGCCCTGACGGGTAAGAAGTGGGCAATTTTTGTGAGTCGATCGACGATAACCCAAATAGAATCATACCCTTTGGCCGTCCTGGGCAGTCCCACAATAAAGTCCATGCTGATGTCTTCCCATTTCCATGTTGGGATTGGTAAAGATTGTAATGGACCAGCAGTTTTCATGTGTATGGCCTTGACACGTCTGCAAGTGTCACATCTAGCCACATAGCGTGCAATTTCAATTTTCATCTTCGTCCACCAGTAGTGCTGTTTTAGATCATGATACATCTTAGTGCTTCCCGGATGAATAGAATAGCGACTAAGATGCGCTTCATCTAAGATTTGCTGGCGGAGTTCTTCATTCTTTGGCACTACTATGCGGTTGTTAAACCATAACACACCTTGATCATCTTCCTTGAAACATTTGGCTGTTCCAGCCCTTATCTTCTCTCGTATGTGCTTCATACCCAGATTACCCTTTTGAGCATCAATTATCCTTTGCAAAATGATTGACTCAAGCTTTAGCTGATTCAGAGTCCCTTGTTGGATTATCCCCAGGTTTAGCTTCTCCATTTCTTGACATAAAGTGTTCTCGGAGGCCTTCGCCATAAGACAGTTGCAGGAAGTCTTACGACTCAGTGCATCTGCCACCACATTGGCCTTGCCTGGGTGATAATGGATCTCTAGTTCATAGTCTTTAATGAGCTCAAGCCATCGTCTTTGCCTCATATTTAACTCTGACTGGGTAAAGATGTACTTCAAACTTTTATGATCTGTATATATATGACAGATATTTCCCAGCAGATAGTGACGCCATATTTTCAGGGCATGAATCACAGCAGCTAACTCCAGATCATGAGTTGGATAATGTTCCTCATGTCGGCGTAACTGCCTTGAAGCATACGCAATTACTCGGCCTTCTTGCATCAGTACACAGCCGAGCCCACTGCCAGATGCATCACAATATACATCAAAAGGCTTAGTGATGTCCGGTTGAGCCAGTACCGGAGCAGTGGTTAATAATGTCTTCAATTGCTCAAAGGCTTCATTACACTTGGAAGACCAATTGAACTTAATGTCATTCTTCAACAAACTTGTGATTGGCTTCACAAGCTTAGAAAAATCGGGTATGAATCTGCGATAATACCCAGCTAGTCCAAGAAAACTCCAGACTTGGTGAACAGTTGTTGGGGGTTTCCACTCCAGAATATCTTTGACCTTGCTAGGATCTACCGCAATTCCTTTAGCTGATAACACGTGCCCCAAAAATTGAATTTTCTCTAGCCAGAACGCGCACTTGCTGAACTTGGCATACAACTGATGTTCCCTTAGGCGCGTCAATACAATCCGTAGATGCTGAGCATGCTCCTCTTCATTTTTAGAGTATATCAAAATATCGTCGATGAAGACCACCACGAACTTGTCTAACTCAGGCATGAACACCGAGTTCATCAAATAGGTGAAGTGGGCAGGAGCATTTGTGAGCCCGAAAGACATTACTAAGTATTCAAACAATCCATACCGCGTAGTAAATGCGGTCTTCGGTATATCCTCGGGCCGAATACGGATTTGATGATAGCCCGACCTGAGATCAATTTTAGAAAATACCCTCGCCCCAGTCAGTTGATCAAATAAGATGTCGATCCTTGGAAGAGGGTACTTATTCTTAATGGTGACCTCATTCAGGGGCAGATAGTCCACGCACATACGCAAGGTTTGATCCTTCTTGTTAACAAAAATGGCGGGACAACCCCATGGGGACGAGCTTGGCCGGATGAATCCCTTATTCAGCAGATCTTGTAATTGAATCTTCAATTCCGCCAACTCATTAGGGGGCATACGGTACGATCTTCGAGAGATGGGAGCCGTACCGGGCTTTAGCTCAATTACGAATTCTACATCTCTTTCAGGGGGTAGTCCAGGCAAATCTTCCGGAAATACATCTGGAAACTCACATACTACCGGAATGTTCTTGATCTCTGGTACAATGGCTTCAAATAGTCTACCAGAAGCTTTGGCTGGATTGGTTTTAGGGAGAGACAAAAGAATTTCTTCTTGATTATAGCTCAACCTGACGGTTCTGAGTTCAGTGTTGAGAATTGCCTTGTGTTGGGTTAACCAATTCATACCCAAAATTACATCTATATCCTGGCCTCTTAGAACAATCATGTTAGCAGGAAAGTTCCGTTCGGCCATTGTTACTGGCACTTCATAGGCCACTTCTCTAGTAAAAATGTGTCCCCCAGGTGAATGAATTTTAAATCCCTCTTTTGATTCGTGACATGCAATGTGATGTTGCTCCACAAATTTCTTGCTAATGAAGGTATGCGAAGCACCAGAATCAAAAAGAATAATTGCAGGGTGACTGGCCACGGGAAACGTACCCATCATCACCGGCTCTCCCTCCGGTGTAGTGGCCACTTGGGTGTAATATACACGCCCCGTCTTCTTGGTATTCCTTCCCACAGCATTTCCCTTGGGCTGAGTGGACTTCCCAGTTCCTTGCTGAGCATTGGATTGATTTTGCTTGGAGTACGGGCAGTCTTTGATAAAATGTCCCGACTTGCCGCAGTTGAAACACCCAGTTGAAGAGCTGGGCAAGGCAGGGAATCGAGTGCCTGGGGCACCCGGCTGATTGGGGAAGTGGAGGTATTGTTGGGGCGGATAATAATGGGTTGTTTGAAAGGGAATGCTGGTGGACGAGAAAAAGCATGGTTTTGGCTAGAAGGCCGGATGACGAACCGTTGCCTCTTCGCCTGGCCCTGATTAGGCCTCTCACCACTGAATCCCTTATTTTTCCCAGAACTTGCGTATTTTGCTTTCACAGATAAGGCTGTACTGACAGCCTTTCCATATGTGAGATCAATACATGTGGCCATTTTTCGCTGCAACCGGTCATTTAGACCTCTCATAAAACAGTTCTTTTTCTTCAAATCAGTATTCACCTGATCGATGGCATACTGCGACAGGTGATTAAACTTGTTAAGATACTGATTGATGGTGTCTCCTCCTTGTTTTAGCTTCATAAATTCCTCTTGTTTCATATGCAGCACCCCTTCCGGTATGTAGTGCTCACGGAAGGCTGCTTTAAATTCTTCCCAAGTGATTTGATGGTTGTCGGGTTGGATAGCCACAAAGTTTCCCCACCAAGTACTGGCAGGGCCACGGAGTTGCTGTGCCGCGAACAATGGCTTCTGTGTTTCCGAACAACGAAGAAGGCCAAACTTTTGTTCAATAACTCGTATCCACTCGTCGGCTTCTAACGGGTCTTCTGCTTTGATGAATAGAGGTGGACGAGTTTCGGAGAAGTCCAGATAGGTGGTTTCACGAGGACCTTGCTGGAAACCTCTTCCTGCCTGTTGCTGGAACTGCTGCTGACCCGCCATTTCCCTAAGGAAGCGGGTATTGTCGGCGGTGGCATTCACCAAGGCGGCAATCGCCTCGGCTAACGTGGGTGGAACCGGAGGTGGATTTGGGGTGACATCCCGACCCCCAGAAGTTCCGGCTGCGTCCTGTCCGCGAGTCCTGGTCGGCATCTGAGGCAAGAACATTTGAATAAACATAATGTGCCAAAGAAAACCTTCCATTTTACATTACTATAAAGAGTAATGATACAGACTCGATACTACATAACAGGATACATTACCCATTTTACAAAAGTTCAACCTAACAGTACACCCTACAATACACTACTCTACTTTTATTACACCATTAGTCCTGCTTTTCGTTACTTTTGGCGGCCTCATCGTCAGGTGTGGGAGTCCAGACGTCAACCAACCTCAAAGAAGGAGGGGGTTCAAAAAGGTCTAACTCCCCACCCAGCGCACGTCCCGCAACGTGAGAGGGTCCGGCTTCCGTCTCAGCAGAGTGTGCAGGTTCACTAGGGTGTAATTGTGAGTATAGTACATGGACTTCCTCATGCAACGTATTGCAGTAGACCTGCAGGTTGTCGACAGCTGAGCTAAGTTCTTTAATTCGGGCCTGAGCCCTTGCTTCCTTAGCACATGCCAGCATATGAGACTGTACTGCCCAGTCAAGTGCTAAGTCTCGATCAGCAAGCTGATCCTGCAGGTGACGGATGTCCCTTCTTAGTTCATTGATTCTATCTCCGTCTGCGATCCAAGTATTGGTCCTGTGTTGTAGCGTTGCTTGAAGTCGACTCACTTGGGCTTCAAGGTTTCCTATGGGGTCATTACTTCCGCTGCTGCTACTTTCGTGTCGAGGCGCTAGTTGATGCCGTGGTACTCCAATTGGTCCCGTTGACTTACGTGCTGTTAGCCTTGTGCGTGGCGGCATCTTTCTAAGGGGGAAAATTTATTAGCATAATTCTTAGCACGATGCATGAATAAGTACAGAATCAACCTTAGTTGATTCAACCTTCTATACATTGCACTCTTCCTATCTGGTCTTTAAGATAAACTCTTCAGAGTACTTAGGTAAGAAGAGAAAAGAATTTTTGGGTAAGACTTTCAGAAATCCTTTTGAAGATGCCTCATAATATCTGCAAAGAAGGGCTACGCTCCGATACCAGCTTTGACGGAACCTCCCAAGTAATTAGGCCCACCTACAGTTGTCCTTGTCTAACAGACATCAGACACCCTGTAGATGTTCCTAAGTCACTTGACAAGCTCGGTATCTTTTCCTACCTCACCAGGAACGTTTTACCCGTCTTGCAGACATTACAGAACATCGGAGATAAAGAAATGCGGAAGCGAATTACATAAACTTACATTTATTTCAAAAGCAAGCTCGAGTTATTTTATTACAGACCAGACTAAAAGTGAGTGCAGAGAAGTAATATTATACAAACCAAGGGAGGCACAAACATCTCCCGAAAAGCTATAAGCGAAAGATCCTATGTGGAGGACCGAGTCCTCCCGCACTTCAGTCTTGTTTTTCTTCATTGGGTACCACCTTGGTACAGAAGCAGCAAAAGTCTGCTACTTCCTCACCTAAAAACAACGAAGGGATAAACCCTGAGTATGGAATTACTCAGCAAGTCTTACCCGACTAAGGAAAAGACTCTCAAGGGTATGCTGGATAAATAGGAGTCAAGGAGAGGCTTTACCAAAAATCAACTTATACTTTTGCGGAAGTAGCTTACTAAAGTGAGTCCTTACTTTCAATCTTTTAACGCTATATTAGGTATTAATAGACTCTATTTGCATCTAGTCTAATTTCACATCACATCAAGACAACATCATTTTTATCCATAGTGTTCACGTCCTGACTTTAGGTTGCAGGGAAGTGACCAAGTCTTCATAACCGCGAAGGTACGGCGATCCGAATCGATTATACTCAGCTGAGGATCTCCAATCACACGACATATGTAGCACTTAACCCTTGCATATGTCAACCCGCCACCGGGGTTCTTAAGACCGGATCAGGTTCACGCAAACCGAGAGCACAGATACACCACCGTCCAGCCTCTTGCCACGGAGGGTACACGCTACTCTCGCCACCGCTCCACGCCCATTTCGTGTTATCTTATTCCGGCCTTAGTCTGCCCGAGGCAAGGCTTACCCATGACGAGGCATGTGACCAGTTAAAGGGTCCTCGGTCAGCACGCCTACATACGCGTAAATCCTTAACCAACCTGGGTAGAACATCACCTGTTCCTACCCCCAAGTCTCAATTTACGTATTTCCATCCTTAGGATTGTGTCTGTTCCTTAGGATGAAAGAGCATCACAGGGAACTTTGCAGTAAGATCCCACCATTGCTCCAAATGAAAATATTCTTGCAGGTAGGAGCCGTCCTTTCTCGAGTTAAATTAAGGACAACCTCTATCCACAAGATCTAAGCAAGGCTAAGCATTTTTGTAAATCATAATTTTGATACTTCACAGAAGTATCTATAAAGGTATGGATATCAAGAAAAGCAATGCATCAAACGGTTTCAAGTAACTCCTATAAACCTAATGCACATTTCACTAGACTTAAGTGTGCGAAAAGTATTTAAAAACACAAGGAAAAGGGTTGCATGCACCGGGGCTTGCCTTTGTTATCAGGTGAGTCCTCCTCGGTTCCACAAATATCGAAATAAAAGCAATTGCCTGTTTGAGGATCTGAGGATGGTGGTATCCCTTCTTCAGAGACTTATTCTTCTTCTTCGTGCTCTAATATAACCATATACATGCATAAGAATGGATGTCATGATATGCTCATGAGGATGCAGAGATAATATAAACTTATTATCTAAGTCTTGAGTACAACTTTCCTTCACGGTACTCCGAGAACCTAGGGTTTCCGGAGTCGGTAAAGGAGTTCATAGGGCAGGGGGGTGGTTTTGGGTTTAGTGATCAAACAAGGTCCAAATCAACCCAAATTCTACCCAAGGCTTCTAAATATTGGTTTAAGTGCCCATAAAAAGTTTGGACATTTTTGGACTTACCCTTTATTTTCTAAAAATCCATAACTAATACTTTTAATTACTTTAAATACCCTAAAATTTCTTATTTTCTTTAAAAATCACAAAACTATTTTTACTAAATACTAGAGAAAATAACAAGCCTAGGAAAATTAGTTTCACAATTTTAGCATTTTTCTACATTTTTCTATAATTATTTTGGCTCTGCTGGAAAAAGAAAAAGAAAAAGGATTAAATAGGACTGGGCCGATTCTGGCCCAAACGGCCCAAGTCCACGGTAAAACGCGCCCGCGCGCGCCCGCGTCCTGGCGGTTTTGCAGAACGACCCTTGCGCTTCTGGCTAACTGAGAACAGGTAATTACACTGTGTAACCGAGTCACTGACCATTACAAAAAGGCCCCTGCGTTTCTATCAATTCGCAACTGGAGGTCCACGACGCCGTTCATGCTTGGCCGCGCTCCGGCGAGTACCTACACCGGCCGAACGGAGCAACGACTGAGCTCTCCGAGCAACAAACACCGAATTGGATCGACCCTAAGCCTTTTCCCCAAACTAATTTGGCTATTAATCGACTAGGGAACTCTGGCCACGGTGGCCGTGAGCATCATGGCGAAACAGCCGTGTTCCCGGCGATGGGTGTCGGTCTAGTTCAATTAAAGGGGTCAGGGAGCATCGCAGATGTACGAGAATGCTCAAACAAAGGAGCAGAGGGCGGGAACTGACCGGAGTTGAGCTGGCGACGGTGAGCTCGGTCTCACGGTGGCGGAAATCGGATTTGGGGGAAACTTGAAATTAGAGCTCACGGTGGCAGGACTGGGGCTGATACTGGACGATGAGGTATGTGATGAAGTTATGTAGCTAGAGGAGGGCTCAATTTATAGGCGGAGCGAGCGGTGGCCGCGAATTCGGACGAGACACGCGGTGGTCGGAGGTGAAGAAGAAGCACTGGCCGCGGTGAATACGTGTCCACCGCCGTGGCAACCTCCCCGGCGATGATGGGACAGTCACAGTGCGTCACGATGGTGCTGTGAAACGGCTAGGCCACGCGGCGCATGGTCGGGAAACGGCGGTCGACAGTGAACTTATCGTGCCAGCCGCAAAGCAGAAAGGAAGACAGGGGGGTCGTCGGAGTGGTGGCCAGCTCACCGGCGGTAAGGATCTTTACCGAGCTACGCTTAACCGATGACCACGACGCACGAATCACGGCGAGCGGTGATCAACGGTGATAGACCACCGGCGGTGAGCAGGGAACGGGATCTTCTTCAGTTATCCGTTACTGTACCATGGTGAACATCAATTCAGAGCGACTGACAGAGCACATTGGAGCTTCATTTTCTCAAATTTTCGTGTGGAACCTAAGCCAACTTTCTGTAGTAAAGTTGTAGAACTATAATCCCTCTACAACTTTGCTACAATGTGCATTCACAAAAAGTCATTGGATCAAGGTTTAATTCCCCCACAAAGTCGACCCTGTCACACTGAAAGGCTGAATTTCAGAATGAACAAGCCTGACAGTCAAACTTTGATTGGGTTTTTCTCCAAATTTCTCATAACAACTAAGCTCACACTCTTTAGCAAAGTTGTTCTCCTATAATGGGTCTTCAACTTTGATGTGGTGACCTAGGGCAAAAACCCTACACTTTGTAAGTTACAAAGCCCCAAAGTTGAGCCCATTCTCTGATTTTCAGACTTAGAATAAAACTCACATGAGGTCCATTTTGCATTTAAGTCCAAAACCTTGGGTTTGGCTTTCAAGTCCACATATTTGTGAACCAAAGGACTTAAGAAACCTATTTGGCTTGGTTTTTGCACTTTAGCCCAGAAGTGGGCTAATTTTGCACATAGGCCCCTAGGGTTTAGTTTTAGGGTTTCCCAGGGTTCCAATTAGGGTTTCTGGTATTCCAGGGGTATAAGTGTGATTCAACTTTATTCTTGGAGGCATTTTATGACTTTTACCCTAAAGCTTTTAGGTTTTCTCAACTTAGATTAAGTTTTACCCCTTTAATCACTATTTAGGGTTAAGTCCTTTAACCAGGGTCCTATTTGTAAAACATTAAAACAATACAACTTGTTTGAAATTTTTGCCTAGTGAATGCACTCTAGGTGTGTCAAACATATGCAATGCCAATGCTTATGATGTCATGCTCAAGTTTTAGTTATAGTAACACCAGGGGTGTTACAAAAACGATCTTCTTCGATGCACCATGTAGAGACACAATCCGAGCCATATATCACTCTACCAATTCAGATCCCTTATAAGTAGTCTTGACCGGAATGAAATGAGCCACTTTGGCCAGTCTATCCACAATAACCCATATAGAATCGTATCCTTTCGAGGTGCGAGGCAATCCAGTAATAAAATCCATACCAATCTCTTCCCACTTCCACTCGGGTATCTTTAATGGGTATAATAGTCCAATTGGTCTTTGGTGTTTTGCCTTAACTCTTTGACACACATCGCACATAGCCACATGTGCAGCCACATCTCTCTTCAGTCCACACCACCAGTATTTCTGCTTCAAATCCTGATACATCTCGGTACTACCAGGATGAATAGAATAATCTGAGTCATGGGCTTCCTTTAAAATAGACTCATGAAGGCTTTCAATCTCAGGGACACATATCCTGTCCTTGAACCATACAGTGCCTTGTTCATCTTCCGTGAATTTCCGGACCTCGACCTTCAGTAATCAGATACTTAATCTCTTGTATTTTAGCATCACCAATCTGTCGTTCTGTGAATTTCTTGCTCCTAGGTAGATCCCACATCAATAATAACTCCTTCAGTGTGAGAAACTATCCCCAGGTTAAGTCTCATGAAATCCTCAACAATCTCATCGGGTAGCTGGGCAACAACAGCTGAATGAACATGCTCCTTTCAACTCAAGGCATCTGCAACCAAATTTGCCTTGCCTGGGTGATAGTGAATCTCCAAAGCATAATCCTTAATAAGCTCCAACCAACGGCGTTGCCTAAGGTTGAGATCCTTCTGAGTGAATATATACTTCAAATTCTTATGATCCGTGTACACTTGGCACTTGGTTTCCATGAGATAATGTCTCCAAATCTTAAGCGCATGCACAACGGCTGCCAGTTATAAGTCATGAGTGGGGTAGTTCAATTCATGTTTCCGCAACTGACGAGACGTGTAGGCAATCACATGTCCTTCCTGCATGAGCACACATCCCAAGCCTTGGCCGCAGGCATCACAATAAATGTCAAATCCTTTATGTAGATCTAGCATAACCAACACTGGTGGTGACATCAACCTTTTCTTTAATTGATCCAAGCTTTCTTGGCATTTCTCGTCCCACTTGAACTCTCTTCCCTTCTCTAGAAGCGAGGTCATGGGCTTAGCAATCTTAGAAAATCCTTCAATAAATCTCCGATAATATCCTGCTAGTCCTAAGAAACTCCGAATCTTCGTAACGGTAGTGGGTATGCTCCACACCACTATATCCTTAACTAGCAGGATCCACTGATATCCCTCCATTAGAAATGATATGTCCAAGAAATGGCACCTCGCCAATCCAAAACTCGCATTTGCTAAACTTGGCATAGCGTTGATTATCTCGTAGCTTCTGTAGCACCAATCTCAAATGTTCCTCACGACCACTATCACTCTTGGAATAAATGAAAATATCGTCGATGAAAACCACGATGAATCTGTCCTGATCATGAACACCTTATTCTTCAGATCCATAAAGTAGCTGGTGCATTAGTTAGTCCAAATGACATAACGGTGAACTCATATAATCCATATCGAGTCGAGAAATCCGTCTTGGGAATATCTGATGGCCTAATCTTCATTTGATGGTAACCCGATCAGAGATCAATCTTCAAGAATACACTTGCACCTCTCATCTGATCAAACAAATCCTCAATACGGGGTAATGGATACTTGTTCTTCACAGTGACATCATTAAGTGATCTATAGTCCACGCACATTCGCTGCGATCCATCCTTCTTCTGTACAAATAACACCGGTGCTCCCCAAGGTGAGGAACTCGGATGAATATACCCAGCCTCCTGTAACTCAGTTAATTGCTTCTTTAGTTCCTTCAACTCCTCTACGGACATCCTATATGGCCGTTTAGAAATAGGAGCGGTTCCAGGTAAGAGATCAATAACAAACTCAACTTCTCTATCAGGTGGCATCCCTGGTAATTCCTCTGGAAAGACATCCGGAAAGTCCCCAACCACACGGATGTTGTCACCAACAAACTTCTCATCTTCTAAGAATGCCGCTAGTCTGGTGGTGGTAGTTACTGCAACTTCAACTTCAAATCTTTGTCCTTTGGAACTGGTGAGTTCTACGATTCCCTTAGCATAGTGTATATACTGCTTTTGCCTTTCTTAACCATGACATACCAAGGGTCACGTCTATAGTGCTCTCTTCTAACACTATAGGGATAGCCCATCTGGGTTAGAAACACAGGGTAAGAAAGGAAGAATTGTAGACAAGGCGAGTAATTATGAGGAATGTTACTACGGGGGATTTATTAGCTAAGTAGATTAGTGTGTCACCCACTAAAGCTAATACATTACCTTATAGTGGTACATGCTAAGATGCCCGACTATAATGTTTCAATCAATCAAAGAAGCAAATCAAGCATTTATCATCAGAACAATCAATCAACATTTTTAAATAGAGAAAATAATTTTAATTTCGTCTTAGGTTCCCTATTTCTTAGGAATGTCATACGGGTAGGGATTCCAAGATGTGAAATCCAACTTGTCTTAGAATAGAGGAGGCAAGAATGATCAGAGTAGAACAATAGAAGGTGAGACAGGATCAAGATAAGTATAGAAAGAATTAGAATAAGATAAGTAGGTAAGGGTTTTGTCCATTTCTATCTAGGTTTCGTCCTACAGTCAACATTTCCTCTGATACCACTTCTGTCACACCCGGCTTTAAGCGAACAAAGCCAGATGCATCTCATACATGCGCCAAGAAGACAACATATATAATAACAGAGTGTATAGAGATAAATGTCACAATAATCAGAGTAATTAATACATAGCGGAAGTCTTACAAAATAAAAGATAAATATAACACGAACTAAGGATCGTCCTTGGCGCAGAAGTCAACTGGGAAACGCCACCTAGATCGGATCAAACTCCTCGATACTTGACTCCACTTGAAACCACCTATTCTTCTCCTGTGGGGGGGGTGTGAGACAGCAAGGGTGAGCTCACACATGTTCATCGCTCAACAAGTTGTGGGGAATAATGTGGCATGAACTCACAAAGGTGGGAGTTCATGAAGTGTAAGGCTGATCAATGAAATAGAGGCTGAAGTTGAGCATTGCTTTTATAAGTTGGTCAAAATTTTATTAGCAATTACTAAGTGTAAGTGAATACCAAACCATAATAAAATAATATAACAAAATTAATAACAAATCCCATGCAAATGCAAATGACAAATTGAATTTAAGTTCCATAATTTAATCATCAGAGAGTCCTGAGCCGCTCATGACCGTGAGCTCGGCTAGTATACCAGTTTTACACTCTGCAGAGGTTGTACCCTTTACCCACAAGTCGTGTTTCCCATGTCGCCAGGGTTAGCTAGGCCCTTAGACACTACCAAGGTGAATGGCTAGGGATCCACTACGAGGCCTTTACAAAGTTCCACTAGCTTCCGAAAACCCGCTATAGTTTATAGGAAGTTCCAATGCAGGGTTCTTGTCTGACCGCCATCGCAGCAAAATCAACCAAGGACCTCCCTACACTGACCACTCCCCTACTGCCCTTGCCCCTTTCGGGTAAGGTAGTCTTCCACTAGCTTTCCTAATTAGTCAGCCAAGGGGTCCCATTCCTCCCTTGTGGTGGCACGTGTTTCTCAAGTTAAGCTCCATGTTCCAATTAACAATAATATAATGATCTTGACATGAACATAAATAGAATAACAAAATAACTGGAACATGGATGTAATAAATGATTATCCCAAAACCATATAAAGCAATAGCAAAAACTACCCATGTGATTCAGGGGCAAACAAGGTAATGAGATAAACAATCTAGGGTGACCTATTGGGTCCCATCAAAACTAAACCTATGCATGGTAAATGATTATAAATAACATTATTAGGTAATAAAAGTGAATCAAGGGCACAACTTGCCTGGCACTTGAGATCCAGTTACCAGGGTGAACTTCAGGTGACTTGAAACCTCGCACTAGACGTAGCAATACAAACAAACATGGTATAGATAAAATTAACATCACACCAAACATAATAACAAACTGAATAATAATAATCTACGCGAAGCTACGAGATCGTGGAAACGAGAACTACTAAGATCGGAGTTACGATTAAGGAGTTATGATTTTATAGAGGATCTATGTGATTAAAATATTAAACTATATTATAAACTAGTTGATATAAATCATATGAGAGGTTATTCTATGAATTATTACCTCAACTTTAATCTAAGTTATGAATTGACCATAGATTATATTCTAGTAGATTATAATGATAAGTGGTTTAACGAGACTAACCAACATAAGTTAAATAAAGATCTAATTATAAAAGAACAAGACATGGAATAATAAATGTTGTTATTGCATAGTAAATATTTATACGAGACTAACGCAACTGGAACGAGTTAATTCGGAATTAAAACGGAGAAGTTATGAATTTCCTAAGGTTTTATGTATTTGATATAGGATTAATTAGGAAATAAAATTTAAAGTGGCTTTCATGTGAAAACAGTGGTGCTAATTGATAAACAATAATATTATGAAACTATAGAAATTAGAATGGACATCATATGAATTTTCTATGAAGTAAACAAGTTCTAGGATTATTTTTACATATAAAAATTCATTTCTTAAATAGATTTTCTGCTTAACTCTCTGTTTGGACCACACGCATAAAAACAAAGGAATGCAGGGTCTATTTCATAAACAATCCTGAGACTCAGGACTATCCCGCGGAGGATGGCGGGTTAGTTTCTGCATTTCACGGGGACTCTTTAGCATATTGCAATCCGCGAAGGGGTATCGCGATCACAGGGCCGTTGGATCTACATCCTATGGTTTACATCAAATCCCAATGCATAGGAATCAGTAAGCTACGACTGCCGTCAGATCTAAAACTTGTGGCTTAGATTTCTTTTGCGAAGGGGTGTCGCGACCTTCTAATCCTGACCGCACACCCAGAATCAACGGTTACAATTTGTTCAAGCGGAGGGTTATTCGGTGATCTAATCTACACCGTTCGAATTGAATCAGACGGCACGGGAGCTGTCTTCTTCCCCTCAACACCCTCTCTCCTCCACTCCAATCGGTCTACACTAGGGCGGCGCCATTTGTAGCACACAACCCAATGGTGCAATGGTTTCTACCCACTAAGCCTCTCTAGATCCGCGCAGCTCGGTGGAGTCCTTAGGCCTGATTCTAAGGACGAACTGGCAGCCTAGTTGGGGTCCATCGGTGATGGCCTCCGGCAACATACCGCACATCGACTATTGGCCTCCTACCCTACTCATGTCGCTAGTTTTCCCCCGGATAGCCTACGGTGTTGCAGATAGACGGTGAGTATGGGTAGGGGGGTTTAGCATATCGCAGTTTGGAGCCGAGCTGATCATAATTCGTCGGACCGCGCCATGGATAGCCCTGTGGTGATGTGATGGTTCTACTCGACTCCGGATGCAGCAGCGTCGTGACTTCCCTCCCCCAATCCGATGGCTCATCCCATAGGGATTGGAGCACAGCAATATGTCTTCCCGAGCTTTTCCTCGATCACAGAACATCGGCAAGGCCCAGATTCACCGGCAGTGGCGGCTTCTTTCTCTCTGGTCCTTCAACTCGCCCAGGCGGTGGTCTACAGCGTGGTCCTAGGGGCAGTTGCAAGCGAAGGAAGGAGAGGGGAGGTACCATCCCTTTATCCAGCCACTATGTGGCGCGAAGAACGGCGAAAGGTGTGGTCAGGTTGTTACGTGCGTCTGGGCGAGACGGGGTTCACGGCACGCGACTCTGGCGAAGAAGAGTAACAGTGAATAGGTCCACTCTCCCGAGGAGGTAGCAGCTGCGTCGAGGACCCCACATGCAAGTGGCTAGCGCAGCGGATGCGTTCATCTGTTGAGTTTGTTACGGTCTATTGAGATTGCTACGGTGGGATAAGGATAGAGATGACAAGGTGGGACCCACGGCCAGTGCGTGTGCGGCTTTTGGGTCTGGCCGGCGGTCAGTGAAGGGAGTGCAAAGAGAAATGGTTGTGCGATGGTTTCAGCCCAGTGGCAATAGCAGGCCGGTTCTTGCCTTCTTTATGTATTTTTTTGTTTTCCTTTTGTCTCCTGTTTTGAATTTTAATACTCAATTCTGTTCTAATTTCCACCCTTGATTTTAAATAGACAGATTAAAATCCAGCATGATGCAAAATTTTTGGTGGCATGTACTTTATTAATTATTTATTTTTTTACATGAGGCGTTCACATGTGATGATCACTAGAGATATCACATATATATAAAGGAAAATAATTTCTCCTTTTGTATTTTCTTACAATTTAGGTATTACATCGGCCAAGGGAGGATTAGGGTTGAAAGAGACCCGACTCTTTGTGGGCGCCTCAACGAGGAAGTAGGGCACCTTTTTGTGGTGTGACCGAACCTCGGGATAAATCTTGTGTCTCTTGTGTTCTTGTTCATTGTGCTTATACATGTTGTTCGTTCTCTCACCATTTCGTGAAAGATTTGTTTATATCTTTTTTGGTGTGTGGATTTTGAGAAGTGTCCTTCTCAGATCTACTACTTTGAATTTTCGAGATCAATTCAGTTTTACCCAGTTTGCTTCTAGTTTTTGTTGAAAATGTTTTAACTTGCCTATTCACCCCCCTCTAGGCAACTTTCAATTAGTATCAGAGCCTAATCCTCGTTATAACGCTTAACCACGTGAGGAAAAGATCATGTCGGGGGGACTAAGAAACGAAGGTGCTTCTATGCTTGAAAAAGTTGAGGTTGCCTCGACTTTATCTTTTGGTGCAGATGTTGATCCTAGGGCAATAGATCTTGCCATGAGAATCGCTGAAAGGATGTTCCTAAAAATGAAGGAAGATGAGGCGAAGAACAAGATTGAAGAAGAAGAAAATGATCGATGGAGACCAAACGACGAATCCACCTCTTCACAAGGTTCGTCTTTCAAATCCACTTCTCATATGTGCTTTGTCGCTAATGGGAGTGACAGTGAAAGCGAAAGTGAGGATGAGGATGAACAAGAAAGTGATAGTGAAGATGAGGATGATCTTCAACAATTCTTCGCTCAGCTAAGCAAGAAAAATCGGATGAGCTTGCTCAAACTCATGAAAAGAGCGGAAGAACAAAAAGAAATGCTTCATAAGCAAGAAGACTTCCTCATTAGAAAAATTGAAGACTTAGAGAAGTTGACCAAAGAGCATGAGAAGCTAAAGTGCTCTCATGATGATTTGGTCCAATGGTATGAAGACATTTCAATTGAGCAAATTAGAGTTGTTAATCATTCATCATATATTGCTCAATTAGAAAATAAAAATGTTATGCTCAAGAACACGATAGAAAAGCTAAATATTGAAAATCTAGCTTTACAAGAAAAATATGATATGCTTGTGTGCTCTCATAATAAATTTATGGATTCACATATCATGTTAGAAATCGCTCATGAGGTTGTGTTAACTAATTTGAAATCATACCAACCTCACATATGCACATGTACTCAAGTAGAAACTATATTATCATGTGCTAACAAATGTTGCTCTCAAGAAAGCCAATCTTCCATTGAGCTAGAAATTTTAGGAATTAGTGATATTTCTATCACATAAGAAAATGAAGAGTTTAAGGAAGAAGTTGGAAGGCTAAGAAGGAGCTTAACTCTTTTGAAGGGAAAGTGTCATGCTCAACCTTCTCAAGATAACCATGATAATATGGTGAAAAAGCTTGAGAAGGGGACAACCGTAGCATGCACAAAACCCCTTCAAAAGAATACCAAGCTTTCCAAGAAGGGCATGGGCAAAATTCATGGTAAGAAAATTAATGCTAATACTATTTGCTCTAACAATGTACCTATGTGCTTCAACAAAGAAAGATCAAAGAGAAGCGATAGAAGGTGCTATGGATGCAAGGAGAAGGGTCAAGAAATTGATTCATGCCCCACATGAAGAACCAAGACCTTGCACTATCAAGAAAGATGACTATCAAGAAAGATGAAAGCAAAAGGCAAATGCATTGCAAGGATAAGCACCACATTTGCTATAATTGCCATAAAAAAGGTCATCTATTCAAGGTTTGTCCAAAGGGTAAAACTCATAAGCCTAAATTGTCAATACATTCAGATTTGCTTAGGAGACCCAAATTTGACTCTTGTGCTAGAAAGGTGATGAGTTTACCACATTCTAGGACCAAGGCTATTTGGGTGCCTAAGTCCTTATTGGCTAACCTTGATGGACCCATCAAGAGATGGGTACCAAAATATACTTAATAAGTTTTTGCAGGTACCTAGAGATAATATGAAGCTTTGGGGTGCTTGAGCAGTTCAACTCAATCCTTATCTCAAGCTATCAATCTTACATTGACTATTCTTTTAAGATTGGCCCAAAGATGAATTGAGTTGTTATAACACTAACTTCATATTCATCTCTAGCAAGAACTTGTGCTGTAGGGAATAAGGATTAACCTTTGTCGGAATCAAGCAAAAGGCCTACAACTAAGTGATATCCAAAGGATGGTAATAATTAATTCTTAAGTGCACATTGCTTTTAATTAGTATATTCCTTTGTGTCTTTTGTAGCCACATAGGAAAAATGAAGCACTTGAGAATGAACTTAAAAGATTTTACCTTGCCTTGGAAAAGATCCAATCATATGGTAGATTGCAAGTTTATATTTTTATATTGTGACAATCTACATGCTTTAAATTGGTTGTATGTATCTTGTGGCATATTTCAAATGAATTATCGTATTATTGCCATGACCTAGACATAAAGAGGATTATCCCATGTTCTTAAATGAATAGAGTGCTAAGTAAGAAATACAAATTCTTAAACCACTTACCAAAAGGGAAATTCTCTATATGACTAGAGTTGTGAGACTAATATTTCTAAGTGTTTATGTAGTCTCAGAACATGAGAATGTGTTTCTCAAATGGAGTGTGACATTCAACATTCAAAGAAGATCGAACCAATACTATGTGATGTATTCATTCTCATTTAAATTGGTTTTGAGTCTTCTACATTAATCACTCACCGTACTATGAATTAAACTTGCCATGTAAACTTAATTAAATAATCATGTTTTTTTCACCTTGTTTAATTTTGGTGTTATGCATGATGCTTGTAAGGGCAATTTAGTTCATATCATGAGGTTTCCTTATTTTAGTAACCTTCTTGTCATTCATATACTAGAGGTTTCTAAATAGGAAACTATTGTTTGTGTTTCTAATGCAATCTCTTTTAAGCCATTTCATGGAAATTCATAAGTAGAGATTGTGCTCTTTCATTTGGTAAAATCACAAGCATTAAAGGTTAATCTTCACCTAAAAGAAAGATTAGAAATGCTCAAGGCAAAGGTATGGAACTAGTTGTTTCATTTGATATGTGACCAATAATAGTTCCTTTCAAGTGACATTCTTTCAATTGGTAATAATCTATTCTATGGAAAGTAATGTCAATATGAAGGTTAAATTCCTTTGGCTTAAATTTGTAAATTGGTGCATATTGTTAATTCACTCCTCCATGTGCATTAACTTAAAAGGAATTTAATTTATGCCTTTATGCCTCATAAATAATGATTTGTCTGTCATTCATATATAAATATCATCATTCATTAAATACTTCCTTGTACCACTAATATCTCTTTTCAAAGTGCTTTTTTGACTAGTTTTAAAAGGAAAAGAGATAACAAGCTAAAGAAGGAAGTCTCCACAATTGAAGAAAAGAAGAATACTTAGATGACACCATCTCATATAGTAAGATCTTTCAATTGATATAACAAATGGTACATTCTATATGGTGGTAAGTATTCTTAGGCATAAGTTAATTCATTGCAAATTTGTCATGCCTTGACCAATATATGTAATGTACTCCTCATGAGACTCTTAACTGAATTGAAAGTGCATTTGGCAAGTCATTCAAATACTTGATGCACATATCTAGTGGGAGCATGTAACGCCCCGAATTTCGAGTTGAATTTTTTCTTCTTTTCTTTGTCGCTCGCTAAATTCGGGTGTTACCCCTCTTTCCATTTCTTTTCGCTAAAACCTCACCCATCTTCAAAACTTTAGGTCATGTGACAATAGTAAATCCTAAAGTTATTTTCTTTGGATTGCTGCACCATGTCGAACCATGCATTTCTTTGATTGTTTGAAAGTGTGAAAGCATTCATATAGAAAATAGATATCAAAAAGGAAAATCTTTTCTTTTCTCTCCCCTCCCTCTTCCCCCCTCGCGCCGTGGGCCGGCATGGCCACGGCCCGCCTCGCCCCCCTCGCGCCCCCCGCTTTGGGCCCAAGAGCGGCCCAGCCGCGCTCCCCTCCCCTCCCCCCCAAATCTCTCTCCCCTCCCCTGCGGGCCCCGCCTGTCATCCCCCTCCCCTCCCCCCAAATCTCTCTCCCCTGCCCAACCCACCCCGACCCCCTGCTCGCCCGAAACCGCCGCCGCCGCCCTCCCCGCCCGCCGGTGCTCTCCCCACGGCGTGGCCGCGCTCATCGGCCCCGCCCGTCCCGGCCGCGCCCGCCCTTGGCTCGCGCCGCCTCGGTCGTGCCCGCCCCCGGCTCGCCGTCCCCGACCGCGCCCGGCCCCGCCCGTCCGGCCGTCCCGAGCTCGCGCCGCCTCGGCCGCGTCCGCCCCGACCTCGCCCCGAGCTCGCCCACCCTCGGCCGCGCCCGTCCCGGCTCGCCGGCCCCCGGCCGCGCCCGCCCCGGCCGCGCTCGCCGACCCCGCCCGCCCCGGCCATGGCGGCCCCTGCCCCGGCGTGGTGGCCGGCCGTGGCCTCGCCGGCCATGGCGCCCGCGCGACGTGCCCCGCCCACGCGCGCTCCCCTGCTCGCAGCGTCGCCCGTCCCGCCCGTGCTTGCCCGCCCGTGTTCGCCCGCCCGCCCCGGCGTGTCCTGCTCGCGTCGTGACGGCCCCGGGGCGGCCTCGAGCTCGGCCCAGCGTGCCTATGGCGCGCGGCCCCGACGTGTGCACGGCTAGTTCGCGGCGCGTATGTGCGGCCTTGCGCGCGCGCTGCTCGTGTGGTGCGCGCGGTGCCTTGGCACGGCTCGTCGTGCCCTCGTCTACCCCTAGACGTGCCCGTCTACCCCCCGTATATTTTATGCGCGCTAATCACGTCGTTCATGTTGATGAAATAGGAAACTCAATTTGGAAATTGGTTACGTTAGTTAATTCATATAGTTAATCGTCTATCTCATTTAATGTTGATCAACTGAAAGTGGTCATGTTTCTATTAGTGCATGTAGCTAATCCTTATTATTGGAGCTAAGTAGAACTAGAGCACGTAACGTCTAGTTATTCGTCTACCCATAATGCGCCTCGAGCATAAGCTTTAACCCCTGCGAGACCTTCCCCTGTCTCTTTCTAACCATGATAAATGCAATATCGTATGTCATATTCTATGGATGTTTAATCTACTTGTTCTCTTGTATGGTGTACCGTTGGTTTCCTAATTTGGATGGATGGATGTATGTATGTTTGCACTCGCATAGAGAACGATTTGGTCGAGGAACCCGAAGAACTCGCAGGAGAAGCCCCTGAGCAGCAGTCGGTTGGTGGAGGCAAGTGTCCCTTGACCTATCTCTGTCCTATTCATTCTTTAATTCACCTCCCGCATTACACATTTATACCTAAGGATTGACTAGCTTTGTTATCTATGTCCTTGTTTACCTATCTGGGTTGGATTATTATTGCTTAGTCTTATGCTATTGCTCAACTCTAATCAATGAACATGATGAGAATTATCAATGATACGCTGTTTTCCCTTCTTTTATTATGATGTTATACTTGTGGTCTTTAAGGGGGCTCGAGCGGTTTCTCGAGTGCCTCTCCGTAAGGACCTGTTCGTTGGATGACCGTCCGGGAAAACAGTGCAACCATGTGGGGTGGAATGGGGTGCCCTTAGCTGAATAATTAGAGGATCTGGGGTGTAGTTCGCTTCGCCGTCGTGCCGTCAATGGGGCTCGGTGTATGCGGCTCGCTCTGCCAAGGTTGATTTGTCCCTTGGGGAGGAGTGCGGTACATTTAGGAAACCTAACGGGCGGCTACAGCCCCGGGGAATCTTTGTAAAGGCTACGTAGCGAGACCCTGCCTACTCACCTTGGGAGTGTTCAAGGGTCCATACAACCCGAGGCAAAAAGGGAATCACGGCTCATGGGTAAAGTGCGCAACCTCTGCAGAGTGTTATGAAACTGATATATCAACCGTGCTCGCGGTTATGAGCGGCCAAGGGAGCTCCAGTGATTAGTGATATTTGATCAGGGATGTTCGGATTGCAGGTGACAATGAGACTGATGGTTCTTGGTTTTGACTCTAGTAATGGTAAGTGGTACTCTTTCCGTTTGGAAAGGAGTACGTTTGGGTTAATAACGTGGGTTAACTCTAAAACTTGGCTTTCTCTACTAGTAATAATAATCTGACCAACTAAAAGCAACTGCTTGACTTCCCCCCACATAAAGCTAGTCCACTACAACCAGACAGGACACTTGCTGAGTATGTTGATGTGTACTCACCCTTGCTCTACACACCAACCCCCCCAGGTTGTCCGCATTGCAGCCACTGCTCAGGAGAGGACGAAGCCGTGGAAGGAGACTTCCAGGAGTTCCAGGACTACGACGAGTTCTAGGCGTGGGTTAGCGGCAACCCCCAGTCGGCTGCCTGTGAAGGGCGCATTTATCTACGCTTCGTTTTCGCACTTTGATTTATTGTAAAGACTATGTGGATGTCTCAGACATATGATGTAATCGACTATTTCCCTTTTAATACCATTTGAGCACTGTGTGATGATGTCCATGTTATGTAACTACTGTGTACGTGAATTGCTGATCCTGGCACGTACATGGTTCACATTCGGTTTGCCTTCTAAAACCGGGTGTGACAGAGCACATTATATATATCTTGTGTCATAGAGAATAAGTTTCCCTTGAGTAAGCTATACTAAGATAATCCATAATGGTAAATTTGTATCTCATTCATATGGATTGTAATCTTTGTTTTCTAAATAGCTACTCTTGATGCAGTTTAAAATTCCCTTATTGTTAAATCTAAAAGTGCATAAGAATCTTTTTGTTGATATTCATCACATACATATGCACTTACATGGATATGATTTTTAAACTGTAAAAGGTACAATTAGTGATCCATACTCTCTAAATTTTGGAAATCCATATTTTGATATCTTAGAAATCTACTTCAATCGATATTCATATGCTTCACATTGAATTGGATCACTAAGGTGTAAATTCCATGTATAACTTGTCTTTATGATATGAACGCTTGTGCGACTAACCTTGATAAGCTAGGTGCACCCAATGTCAAGCTAGGTTCATCATCAAGAAGGCAACACAATGATGTATCAAGGAAAGGAGAAAAGGCTCCTATTCTTAACTCTAACTCTTATCTATGAGTTTACATATTAACTTGGAACCATAGTAAGATGGTTGTCAAGTATATGTGGATGCCTACACAAAGAGAAAGGCCACAATAAGGATGTGTGGGTACCCAAGGCTCTTACTACTAATCTCAAAGGACCCAATTCAAATTGGGTACCAAAATACGAAGCTTAAACTTGTTTTGCAGGATCACTCCTTAAATGGATCAAGCTGGGTGTTCGATAATGGATGTATAAATCATATTTGGAGATAGTAGCAAGGGTGGTGTTGGGGCGAAGGCGAAGACGCTACCCTTCGCTCCAGCCTTCGTCTATCTCGCTGCGCCAACGGAAGCAGAAGAACCGGCGAGGTCCACCCTTCGCCTTGTACACAACGAGACGAAGGCCTACGACGACGTCGCCCCGTCCCACGTCCTCACTCGGCCTGGAGGCCCACGTGGGATTCGGCCCATCGTAACAAGCCTCGCACGGAGAAAGCGTGTTACGGGCCTGATTTGTAATAGCTTTTCTGTAATGACAGTCTGTAACCCTCCTTTATAGGAATATTCTGGGGATAGTCCAGGTGCCTGAGGGTACATGCTTCCTTACATTGAGACATTGGGCACTCAGGCACCTATAAATACCCCCGTACAGTGCCCTTGAGAGGCCGGATTAACAGAGCTATTGCCATCACGAGTTGAAACCTTGTTTACGTTGCTTTCATTCCCCCGTTGGATCAGCTTGCCCAGGAGAGCAAGTTCCAACAGGTGGTAACAATTGAATCTCAAGTGCATATTATTTTCAATTCTTACCTCCTTTATGACTTGTGTAGCCACTAAGGAAGAGGGAGCACTTGAGGGTATACATCAATTGTTGATTATGAAGTAAAAGTCCAATTGGAAGAAAAATGAATCTTATCATATGGTCAACAATCCAAAACTATGTGATGTACTCTTTCTAGTTAATTTGGATTTGATTCTTTTATATTAGACCCTCACCATAATATGGCTTAAATTAGACCTTGGACTTCATTTAATAACCATGCATATCTAAATCTATGTCATTCAATAATGTATAGTGCATAAGGGATTAAGGGAAATTTAGTCCATATTATGAGGTTTCTTTATTTTTAGCAACTCACCTGTCTTCCAAAAAAGGGTTGCTAAATAAAAAAACTAGTGCTTGTGCTACTAATGCCATCTCTTGTGTTGAGTTTATCCATAGAAAATCTATGTTAAGAGATGGTGCTTGTTTTAAATTGGATAAATCACAAGCTTAAAGGATACAATTCAACTAAAGTAAGATGAAGTTGATAAGAGGCCAAGGTATGAAAACTTCCTCTCCTTCAGTTGTTTTAGTATTTTATCCTTAGTGGAATGTACCATAGTATATGTTAATTTCCTTGCAATATAAAATATTCAATAGTGCATATAACTTTGACATCAACCATATGTGTGCACTAATTTAAAGGAATTTAGTCTATCCTTTTGGGTTTCAATAATGATGATTCATTTGTCATCCACATATAAGGATCATCATTTGTGAAACCCTCCCTTGTGTTTTTAATGCTATCTTTTCTAAGTGTTTCAACAAGGTCCTTCCAAGTGCTTTCAAGATGGATTCAAAATCTACAAATATAAGAGTCTTGGTTCTTTCAATCATTGAGTTTCAATTGACCTCATATCAAGTATGATCGAATCAAGAAAAGATGAAAGAAGTTCATGATCACTTGGTTGGATGAAATTGTAAAGAGAAAAGAGATCACAGTGATTCAAGAAGGGAGTTATATTTTTGTCAACCAAATAATGAAGATGTAGTGACATATTTATATGATATCCTTCATTATGAGGTTTGAGGTTCATATTAGCATGATTTACCCTTCAAGATTTCAATTGATATACTTTTAGTTCTTAAACTTTTAATTGGTATAATTTTCATCATCTATTTAAAGCATGTTATGTTAAACCAAGATATAGTGCAAACTTCTCCTTTAACCTCGTATTGTTGATGTGCATAAGTGTACTTTGTGTACTCTTACATGCACAAATTGAGGGAGAGTTTAGACTATATCCTGTGAAACTAATGATTTCTTTCAAGTTCGTGTTGTGTAGTCTCACACCTTGGAGAACATTAAATGAGGATGAATGGTTCCATAGAAATGAAAATGAGTTTCTCTTGAACCTATCAAGAAAATGAGTTTCTCCTGATCATTTGAAGAGGATAAGTTTCTCTTTGAAATGTCAAGCCTATCAAAAGCTAAGATGGAAATTCATGATTATAATGGAGATCATGTGGCATAGAATAAAGGTGTGTCACTCCATGAATTATTGTATTGCATTTGTGTATCTAGGCTCTTACATGCTAGTGTATGCATATGCAATATCTTAAGTCACATCATAAGGTTGCACTTGTGGTGACGATTAAAGAATCTCTAGACATTTGATTAATACCTCTTGTGGTGATGTCATAAGTTAGTCTTAAGTCATCTTAGTGAGGTATGAGTCAAACATGCTAACTGCTCAAGAATCTTGGCTTAAAATATTGCATATCATGTCTATTAGCATACTTTTTGAGTATGAATAATTCCTTCAATTGGTACAATTTCACGTTTTCATACTTTGTTTGAACCAAGGTTCAAATTATAGAACTTATTCCCCTGGCCTCATAAGTCCAAGTGCATAAGCTAAACAAGTATTCATCACTTGTATGCACACATTTAGGGGGAGAATGGTCTATAATTTGAATCTTTGAGACTAACTTCATTTCCAAGTCTATTATGTGTGTAGTCTCAAATTAGAAAGGAATTCTCGGGCAAAGACAATCGCTTCCACTGCAAATTTGATGGGTATCAAAGATTCTTTGCTCCAATAAATGTATATTTTATACATTTCATAAGGGAATGAGTTTCTCTTTTATATGCTACTCCAACATCATCTAAAATTGGTAAACATGTATCACATCCTTTTGGATTGCAAATGTATAAAGTAGCATAGCTTATAAATTCTCCTGTCTAGAACTTAATTGATTAAATAGTGCACATGTTTCTTATGTTGCATGATTATGTTCAATTGATACTCCTTTAATGCCAATGGTATTTTAAGTTGCAAATAAGTACTCTCAACAGATATCAATTGAATTCATATATATGTGTGCACTAAAACTTGAGGAGAACTTAGTGTAATATGCTATTAGTGATCTGCTTATCTATCAAATTGTATCAATTGATATTTTTCATACATGATCACTAGTTGCATAATCCATACTTGTGCAATTTTCATGTTGCCTCTTGTTGTGATAAGAAAATGCTAGGTGACATCTAGACTCTAGGTATCAAGTTTCACCTTCGATTTAGTATGACAATCTTCATTTAATATCTTGGACCTATGTCACAACTATACCAACAAGAGCTTGCAAATGAATTGTAAATCCAACACAAGTTTGGAACTCCCCTTGAAAAGGTAAAATGCAAAGGTACATCACTTCATGTCACTTCTCCATTACCTTTGTGCCATCTAAGGACCCTTTTATAATAGTGTGTTCTCATATTGCATAATCATAATTTCTACCCTTTATATTCTTTGTATCATTTTTGGAGATTTATGACAAAGGGGGAGAATTTTGCATTAAAGCTTACCTTTAGTCTTATGTAACTATGTGTTAAAAGACTTTAAAAAGGGGAGAAATAATTAATAAAAGGGGAAGTCATAAGAAAAACATAAGATGTACAAAGTTGATGAGTGCATACTATGTCATGAGCATCACGTTTATTTTATGACACACTGCACCCCATGAATAGTATGATATAAGTTGTCTCCATACTTTGACCCAAATATGTGCTTTTGGCATTTGAGTACAAAAGTGTTATTTTCTGAAATGCACATATTTAGGGGGAGGAAACTATATCATAGGATCAAAATCTTATTTATCAAATCTTATGTAAGCTTTAAATGTGTTGTCATCAATCACCAAAAGGGGGAGATTGAAAGTTCATTCATCCCCTTTGTGAGTTTTGGTGATTTAGATGACAACACATTTAAAATACTAACAAGTTTGCTAAGTGTTGAACAGGAAATTCAGTATGATGAACATACTTGAATAGTGTATAATAACAGTGAACAAAGGTTCAACACAAGGTTAAATAACCAGTGAGACAATGCAAATGGATATAATATGATCTCTATATTGGTTTGAATATATGGACAAGACTTGAGAAATCACTACATACATATGATCAGAATAGAGGATGAAGTGATTAAGAGGATTGGTCAAGCCAAAGTGAATAAGATATGAGGAATCGTGAATTGGCTTGACCATATTACTATCAGTCCATATATGCTTCTATGAGAATCAAACTAGAGCTTGATTAATCTTAACAGTTATATCTAGAAGACATTCAAGCAAGGTTCACAATATTGAAGAAACGATTATCTCAATGGATGCTCAAAATGATGTGACTCAAGAATGGCTTGATAGGGTGAAGATAGCAAGGAAAGGGCTTCGAGGAACTAAGCGAAGGTGAAGGTCAAGCGACGGCTTGTAGACCAAAGTACCATGGCTAAGGTGAAGAAGAGAGTACTTGCACTAAGTCGATGAACTAATCAGCTATGAAGAGTTATAACATGTTGATGCATCAGTAAGGTGACCTGAAGCCACGATTTGAACTCATATATGGTGATATGGTACAAGTCACAAGGTTTGAGTTGTGTTTGCTTCAAAAGGTGAGACAAATATGTTTGTGATCCTTATGAAGCAACACCATGGAGAAATCACACATGAGACACCAATGACTCAAGGAGTTTACTTCATTATATTTTATTTAACTTGAGTATAGGAATCATCGTACTATAAAGAGGGATCCAAAAAGAAGGTTGGTGTTTGCCAAAGCTCAAGCCTCTATATTCAAAAGCTATTTTTGAAAACCAAAAATCTCTTGAATGTTCTTTGGTTGATCATGGTTAGGTTTGAAAAACCTAGAGTGTTCTTGTTGAAAAATAGCTAAACTTCTTCAACTGCAGCTGAGCTGAACTTCAGCTGAGTTGAGCTTCTTCAGCTGCAGCTGAGCTGAACTTCAGCTGAGTTGAGCTTTCTCTCCAGCTGAACTTCAAGTTCAACCGGTGTCCAGAGAGGTTCAACCGGGGTCTAAGGAAAGTTCAGCCGGGGTTTTTTTCTGGACCTCACTGGTCAAAACCGGTTGAACCGGTCCTAGGGGAGGTTCAACCGGTGTCAGGGTCACCTGACCGGTCTGACCTCCTGACTGGCAGACTGACTCCCAGGCGGTTGAACCGGCCCTAGGGGCGGTTCAACCGGTGTCAGGACCTGTTTTTGCAGTCTGACCTGCAGTCTGCCAGTCTAACTGGCAGACTGACCGTCAGCCTGCCCCAGGCGGTTCAACCGATCCTCCACAGCCAAAATTAGTCCAACGGCTAGTTTTGAAGCCCCACCTATATATACTCACTCCTATCTCTCTCCCCACAAAAGAGCACGACCCAAAGTACATTTCTTACTTGAAGAACACCTCCCACTCTCTCTCACACATCTCTTGCCTCTCCCATTTCAAATCTTTGGAGAGAAATCTTTGAGTGAGTTTGAGAGCTGCGGTTTTTGTGCTTCATCTCCACATCTCTCTTGCTCTTCTTCATTCGAGCTTTAGTACTACATCGAGTTCTTTGTGGATTCAATACTCTTGGAGCTTCTAGCTCCTAGACGACTAGGTGTCTCTTGTGAGTCTCCAAATCTTGTGGAAGACCACAAGAAAGTTTGTATTACCCGCTCGTTTGAGTAAAGATTAGTGTGTGGGCTTGACCTTTGTGGTCGGCCAAGGGAGGATTAGGGTTGAAAGATACTCGGCTCTTTGTGGGCGCCTCAACGAGGAAGTAGGGCACCTTTTTGTGGTGTGACCGAACCTCGGGATAAATCTTGTGTCTCTTGTGTTCTTGTTCATTGTGCTTATACATGTTCTTCGTTCTCTCACCGTTTCGTGAAAGTTTTGTTTATATCTTTTTTGGTGTGTGGATTTTGAGAAGTGTCCTTCTCAGATCTACTACTTTGAACCCTGTGGATCATTTAGAACATCTCATTTTCAAAGTTAACTGGGTGAATTTCGAGATCAATTTAGTTTTACCCGGTTTGCTTCTAGTTTTTGTTGAAAAAGTTTTAACTTGCCTATTCACCCCCCTCTAGGCAACTTTCACTAGGCCTGCCAGGGGCGGTTCAATCGCCCTAGGGGGCAGTTCAACCGGTTTTAGACCGGGTTTTGGCTCAAACGGCTAGTTTTGAAGCACCACCTATATATACTCACTCCTATCTCTCTCCCCGGACAAGGGAGCACGATTTGAACTCCATTTCTAACCTAAGAAACACCTCCCACTCTCTCACAGACATCTCTTGCCTCTCCCATTACAAATCTTTGGAGAGAAATCTTTGAGTGAGCTTGAGAGCTGCAGTTTTTGTGCTTCATCTCTAAATCCCTCTTGCTCTTCTTCATTCGAGCTTTGGTACTACATCGAGTTCTTTGTGGATTCATTAATCTTGGAGCTTCTAGCTCCTAGACGACTAGGTGTCTCTTGTGAGTCTCCAAATCTTGTGGAAGACCACAAGAAAGTTTGTATTACCCGCTCGTTGAGAAAACATTAGTTGTGGGCTTGACCTTTGTGGTCGACAAAGGGAGGATTTCGGTTAAAAGAGACCCATCTCTTTGTGGGCGCCTCAACGAGGAAGTAGGACACCTTTTGTGGTGTGGCCGAACCTGTAACACCCTGAATTTGGGGGTATAAAATTTCTTTTCTAATATTCACCAAATTCAGGTGTTACTATCTCTCTTCCTTGCTTTTCTTTTCTTTTTCCTAAATAGTGAAGAGTTATTTTGCTTTATATCTATGCATAAGCCCAGTAAAATAAAATCTTAGAGGAACTTTGATTGTTGCATTCATGCTGATGCATAGTGTTTATGAGTGCAAAATATTATCGTAATAGATTAAAATATCTCGAGGATGTTCCCAAGAGTTTTTGGAATCTTCGAAACGTTTCTTCGAGTATGAAATATGAATTTAAGTTTTTCTAATATTAAATAAATACTTAAAATTTAGTATTTGCGAAAACTATAAAATTTTGGAAACTATATATATATATATATATATATATATATATATATATATATATATATATATATATATATATATATATATATATTTCCTCTCGTCGAGCCTGTTCCGGACCGCGTGTTCTTTTTCACGAGATCACCAAACCACTCCTCCTCGCGACAGCAAGTCGCTTGCATCTGCTATACCCGACTACCTCGTCGACCTTTCGTCTATTCCCACTGTCTACCCTCCGTCTAAGTCTACCCCTCCATCAATCTCACCTCGCGTCGTCTCGTCACGCAATGCTCGTGCGTACAACCTCCTCCCCGCCCTCGCCATATCGCGCAGACGCAACCGCCTCACATGCTCCTCTCGCTGACACCTGAGGCCCCTGAGTCAAATCCGTCTTTCCTAGATTGTTATTTGTTTTACACGCACACATCTATTCAGAATCAATTGCGGCCACCTCGTTTTGCCTCGCCTCGTCGTGCAGCGCCCAGCGTGTTGCGCGCGCAGCTGCCTCGCCACACCCCACCTCTAATTATATACGCAAACGTTCCTTCTTCTATTCCCCTATCGCCAAAACTCCTTCCCTCTACACAGATATGAACTTCTCCTCTGGATCCGGATCCCATGAGCAGCTGTACTAGGTACGCAGCTCCCTCATCCTCCCTTTGTCTGTTATACCGGCGCCCAGATCGATAGAGCCGTCGTGGCGGTCGCCATCCTCGATGTCGTCCATCCCTTGTGCTCCGGTGGATGCTCGCCCGCCCAGCGCAGTGCCGCGGCAGCGTAGCGCGTGTGCGCGTTTCTCCTTTGCCCGCCCCTACAGCTCCGCGCGGCACCCAGCCCCGGCCACCCGCGCAGCGTGCCTAGCTCGTCCTCGTCCCTGCAGCCCCATCCCCGCGCTCCTCCCCTGGTGCACTGCGACAGTTGGTCAGCGCTGCGGCCCGCCAGCCACGACCGCGCGTCCGACCCTCTGCCCTCCCGTGGCGAGCCCCTGCAGATCTCGCTCGCCGATGAGCTTCCCCAGCGTGCGTAGCCCCACCTTCGCATGACTCCCTTAGCTCGGTTGAGCAGGCCATGGCCATAGCGTGCGATGTCCTCATGCGCGGTTTCCCCTCCCCCTATGCTCGACCGGCAACAAGGGCCCCTGCGCGCGGCGGCGTGGCTTGCCTGCGCGTCAGCGCGACCAGCTAGTGCAGGGAGCCCTGCGTGCGGTAGTGCCGAGCCCTTGCCCTCCCAGGGCGGTGCCCAGGCCGAGCTAGCCCCCCTGCAGTCCCCATGGCAGATGGTGTTCCTGCGTACGTGGGTTGTTGCAGAGAGGAGGAAGAAATGCCACGCTCGATCCCACCTCTTTCCAATACTCTGTGGCTAAGTTTGGTGTGGCCTAGTGTGTGACTTGTTCGTAACCAATACAAATCCGCCATATCACTTTAAATCCGTGAATGACTAATTACATGTTAGCTCTTGCGTTATAAATATGTTTTGTTTTGTTTCGGTTGAGTTAGATTTGTAACGTCGTTGCCCACATGTTTTAGTTGAATAATTAATTGTTGGTTTGTTTGAGGGTTATTAAAATAACAATTTGATTAGAACGAGTCTATAATTTTGACTTGTGCTTTTATAAATATAAATATTAATAAGCTTGATTAATACTAGCTTAAATACTTTTAATTAATTGTTTGTTTGTTGTTCGCGTGGTTTGCATGTCATCGTTCTGTTCGCGCACGTCATCACGCGTCAGTCGCACATGGTCACATGTTGTCGGGTGCGCTGTCCGTGTGCTCCTTTGCCTGTGCCGCGCGCGTTGTTCACGTGTGTTGTGCGCGGCGTCGCACTGTTCGCGCGTCGTTCACGTATGTCGCACGTGCTGTTTCGCGTGTCACGCGTCGCACGCTGTCCGCGCGCGATATTAAACCGTTTGATTATAATCACTCGTGTCAATTAATTAACTATTTGTTTAATCGTCCATTATTAAAATAGTAAGTTAGTCAAAGCTAAGTAGTATATATTATTTATATTTGAGAAATGTCGGATTAAATATTCTAATTAATGCTTGATTAGTGTAAACACGCTAACCCCTCGACTGTAGCTTCAACTATCGCGGTTCTTTTCCTCGCATAACCGTAGAAGCGCTCTCTATTTTATATTTCTCGCTTTTATAATATTTTATCATGTATGGTGTAATGTTCTTATGCAAGTATGTGTTTGCTTGTGCTTGCTTGTATTCGTTGCGTGTCGCGAATAATCTGCGATCCATTTCCGAGCTTCGAGGAATCGACAGTCAAGCTTCGGCGACCATGTGATCAAGTTCTTCGAGTTCTACGAGGTTGAAGACCCTGAGCAACAGCTGGTTGGTGAAGGCAAGAGTCCCTTGACCCATCTATGTCCTACTCATTTCATAATTCACTCCCCGCATTTACACAATTTATACCTAAGGATTGACTAGCTTTTGTTCATCTTGTCCTTGTTTACCTATATGGGTTGGGTTATTTTGGTTTAGCTTTATGCTAGTGCTTCACATTAATCAATGAACATGATGAAATTATTTATGATATGTTGTTTTCCCTTTTGATTATGATGATCATATTGTGAAATTTAAGGGGACTCGAGCGGTTTCCTGAGCGTCTCTCCATAAGGACTGGTTCGTTGGATGATCGTCCAGGAAAACAGTGCAACCATGAGGGTGGTATGGGACACCCTTGGCTAAGTAATTAGGGAAGTCTTATATTGGGTGCTGGTTTTGGTCATTGGGGAACGAAGGTGAAAGGGAAATAGGGTTTAACCTTTTCCTATTAATGATTTTGGTGGTTGAATTCCCAACACAAATATTGGACTAACTAGTTTGCTTTAGATTATATATTCTACAGGTGCTAAAGGTTCAACACAAACCAATAAAAAGATCAAGTTAGGGTTCAAAAAGAAAGGAGCAAAAGAAACCGAAGAGAACCCTGGTCTGGCGCACCGGACTGTCCGGTGTCCCAGCGGAGCAACGGCTAGCCAGCGCAACGGTCGACTTCAACGGTCATTTGACAACGCACAGTGCGCGAACAGTTCACGCAGAGTCAGAGCAGCCGCCGGAAGGCGCACCAGACAGTGAACAGTGCCTGTCCGGTGCGGCACCGGACTGTTCGGTGCCCCAAGAAGTCAAAGCTCCAACGGCCAAAACCGTCAGAACCCTAACGGTTGGATGACGTGGCTGGCGCACCGGACAGTATCCGGTGGCGCATCGGACTGTCCGGTGTGCCCATCGTCAGCAGCCTTCCCCAACGGTTGAATTGGTGGTTAGGGCTATAAATACCCCCAATCACCTCCACTCCAACCATCCAAGCATTCACTCCTTCTCATTCAATACAAGAGCAATAGACACCACTCCAAAGACACAATTTAAGAGATCGATCCGCTCAGAGTCTCAAAATCAACTCTAGGGCATTTAGACTTGTGAAAGGATCATTTGTGTTTCCTTGTGCTCTTGTTTGCTTGGTTGGCTTTCTTCTTCCTCATTCTTGTTCTCTTAGACTTGTAATCAAAGCAAGAGACACTAAGTTTGTAGTGGTCCTTGCGGGGTCTAAGTGACCCGTTTGATTAAGGAGAAAGCTCACTCGGTCTAGGTGACCGTTTGAGAGAGGGAAATGGTTGAAAGAGACCCAGTCTTTGTGACCACCTCAACAGGTACTAGGTTCTTTAGAACCGAACTTCGGTAAAACAAATCACCGTGTCATCCGCTTTATTTTCTTGGTTGATCTGTTTTTCCCTCTCTCCCGAACTTAACTTTTATTCTAACGCTAACCCCGGCTTAAAGTGTGCTTAAAGTTTGTAAATTTCAGTTTCCGCCTATCCACCCCCCTCTAGGCGACTTTCAATTGGTATAAGAGCCCTGTACTTCATTAGAGTCTAACCACTCGAAGTGATGTCGGGAGATCATTGTCACACCCGGGTTTTAGGGGTCTAAAGCTCGGACGTGAACATAATCACCAGGTGTGCTGGGACCAAGTCTCACACATATGATGAATCATGGCACAGGATCGAATGTCACATCTTTACTATATAATAGAAGTTCTATACAAAATAAATAATTACATTATAAGGAGACAACGGTCCAGCAACCCAAAGTTGACTGGGAGACGACGACCTAGACCTCTCACGAACATATCGCAGCATCCTCCATGCGCCTCATCCTGTGGTACCTGTTCTTGACGTGTGGGGGGAGTGTGAGACAGCAAGAGTGAGCTCACATACGTTCATCGCTCAACAAGTTGTGGGGAATAATGTGCATGAAATCGCCAAAGGTGGGAGCTCACGTGAAGTGTAAGGCTTACCAAAGAGGATGGTTAGAGCTGAGCATTGCTTTTAAAGTTGGTTAAAATTTTATTAGCAGTTACTAAGTATAAGTAAATACCAACCCAATTAAGAAAAGTAATAACATCACCTGCGATGCAATGCATATGACAAATTGAATTTAGTTCCATAAATTAATCATGTGAGGGTCCGAGCTGCTCATGACCGTGAGCACGGCTAGTATACCAGTTTTACACTCTGCAGAGGTTGCACATCTTTACCCACAAGTCATGTTACCCATCTGCCAAGGGATCGCGACTTTCCATACACCTCTACCGAGGAGGCGAGGCAGGGTAACACTACGAGGCCTTTACAAAGTTCCACTAGCTTCAGAAAACCCGCTACAGTTTATAGGAAGCTCCAATGCAGGGACCCCTCGCATGACCGCCATCGCAGCAAAATCATCCCAAGGGCCTGCCTACACTGACCACTCCCCTACTGCCCTTGCCCCTTTCGGGTAAGGTAGTCTTCCACTAGCTTTCCTAATTAATCAGCCAAGGGCGTCCCATTAAACCCTTATGGTAGCACTGTTTTCCTGGGTGGTCGCTCCATGTTCCAATTAACATAATGATCTTATCATGAACAATAATAATAAATAGATAATAAAAGTGTGATCATGAATAATGTATCTTCATACCCAAAACCACATAAAGCACTAGCAAGTACTACCCAAAAAGTTCAGTGGTAAACAAGGTATAAAGATAGACAAACTAGGGTAACCTATTGGGTCCCATCAAAACTAACCTATGCAGATCATTATGATTAATCAGAACATGGCTGGGTAAAAAGAAGTGATCAAGGGCACAACTTGCCTGGCACTTGAGATTCCAGGTACCAACTTGCTCTTTAGATGACACGTGTCCTCACTGCTAAACGTAGCAATACAGACAAACATGGTATAGGCAAAAATTAACATTACACCAAACATAAGAATAAACTGTGTAATAATAATCTACGCGTCGCTACGAGATCGTAGGTTCGTGAACCATTCAAATCGGGGTTATCGTTAAAGGATTATGATTTATGGAAGATCTATGTGATTTGAATATTAAATCATATAATAAATTGGTTAGTATACATCATATGAGAGCATATTCTATAAATAGTTAACTCAACTTTAATCTAGATTATAACTTAACTAGAGATCATATTCTAATCAAACTATAATCATGGATAGGTTAACTTCGATTAGAGGAGTCAATCCATTAAATAGAGGCTAGACAAATTTCTTATAATAAAAGTATGGGACGTTATACAATAAATGTTGCTACAGCATAGTAAATATTTATACGAAGCTAACGCAACTGAAACGGATCAAATCGGAGTTAAATTCATCAAGTTATGAATTTTCCAAGATTAAGACATTTTTTATACTAAAAATGATTTCTGTATTTAATTAAATCAATTCACCAGTGAACTGGACCGTGGCTACTATTTATCAGAAACCCAGGGGTGACTTTGTATAAACCAGGGGCCAACTTGTGGTTAGTTTCAATAGAAAAGGATGGTGGGTTGAATAGCAAGTTTTTCGGTGTCTCTTTTGCATAATGGCATAGCTGAAAGGGTAAGATCTATTATGAGCCGTCCGATCCAACATAGACAGATCAGATTAGATCGCACAGCGTTTGAACCGGTATGCAACCTGACACGTCAGATCAGGGATACACGGTCCAGATCACATTAACCGAGGGGAACGCGCGTACACATCACAACCGCACAACTCAAGATCTACGACTCAACCACAGTCTTCTACCTCCGGCCAGCAGCGCGGCGACGCCAGCATCCATCCCCGGCGGATCCACGTCGGCGCACGGCCACCCACCATACCAGCGCTCTAACCATACCGATAAATAGTCCTACGCGAAGACGTGAACGCCGAATCACTAGAGGAGGTACTCACCGTGATTTGCGCGACCAAACATCCTGACCACAATCCACAAGGCTTCACGGTGGAGCAACTTACTCTGGCGAGAAGGTTCCGGGTTCCCCGGCACCGAGAACACTCGTCGAGGACCCGAGCGCCATTAGCGTATTCCGACGAGTTAGTGGGCGACGATGTAGGCACATCAGGCCCACGGTGGCATGAGTTCACCCTCCCTCCACCGTCAATGGCGTGCAGGGAGGAGTGGCACCCAGCAAGGTGACGACGGAGAGGGTACGACTCCCTAGTGTTTCTTCATGAAGGATGATGGGGTGCTCGGCCAAGGATTATATATCCGAGGATTGAGCACAAGTCCGAGCGGAGCCAGGAACGATCCAGCGAGATCTGCGGTGAATTTCAGGGAAGATGCTAGCAGGGATTTGTTGGGGTTCCTACCGATGCTCGTGAACACAGAGAAGAGGGAGTCCGACCAGCGGGATTCGGCCAGCAGCGAATTGTACGGCGCGGGAATCCGCGCGAAAATCGCGCGCTTGTTGCGCTGTTGCCGCGGGCGTCGCGCGGCCTATTGAAGGAAGAAGAACGAGCTGACAACGTGTCCCCACCCCTGCAGAGGCCGTGCGCGTGACAGGAAAAAAATGGGCTGCAGTGGCTGTAGGGGAAAGTGCAGTTTGGGCCGAGAAGGAGGTTTGGGCCCAAGAGTGTAGAGGTCTCCTTTTCTTCTTCTTTTTTTGTTTTTCTTTCTATTTAAATTTCCAAATTCCAAATTTGAATTCGATCCAGAGTTTCAAAATTCATACCTCAATTCAAATATGCACATACAAAAATCCAACATGGTGCAGGTATAATTTATATTAACAAATTTATTTAGTTACCTTATTTGCTATTATTATTTTTATGAAGGTAATTTCTCATATATAGCATATGTTAATTTAGACACTTCAAGGAAGCAATTATAAATACATTATTCCTATAAGGGTCTTTTTATATAGTTCCCTAAAAACATTTATTTAAAGGAAATATGCCTCTTTAATAGGATACATAATTGAAATGACTTCTTTATTATTTCTCAACTGACTAGGGTTTTAGGAGCTAGATTCTAGGGTTTACAATCATGCCAAGAGGGAGATCGTGACCGGCGGCGACAAGTCCGCAAGCTCGAGAAGAACCCATTCGAGGGAGTCCGGCCACAAGCATAAGGAGGAATTCGCTTCCTCCATCAAATCACAACGGAGAGGTGACAAAAAGAAGAAGATGAAGAAAGTGGTCTACTACGAGACTGACTCTTCATCACCCTCTACCTCTGGCTCCGAATCGACGTCCGTCACTTCTAAGCTCCATGAGCGCAAGAAGTATAGTAAGATGCCCCTCCGCTATCCTCGCATCTCTAAATGCGCTCCATTACTTTTCGTTCCCCTAGGCAAACCACCATTTTTTGATGGTGAGGATTATTGTATGTGGAGTGACAAAATGAGGCATCATGTAACCTCACTCCACAAAAGCATATGGGATATTGTTGAGTATGGAGCATAGGTACCGAAGGTAGGGGACAAGGACTACGATTCGGAAAAGGCCGACCAAATTCGGCACTTTAACTCCCAAGCCACAACTATACTCCTCACCTCCTTGTGTCGAGAGGAGTATAATAAGGTGCAAGGGTTAAAGACGGCCAAAGAAATTTGGGATGTCCTCAAAACGGCGCACGAGAGGGACGAGGTGACCAAAATCACCAAAAGAGAGACGATCGAGGGGGAGCTCGGTCGATTCGTCCTCAACCAAGGAGAGGAGCCACAAGCCATGTACAACCGGCTCAAGACCTTGGTGAATCAAGTGTGCAACCTCGGGAGCCCCAAGTGGGATGACCATGAAATGGTCAAGGTTATTCTAAGATCACTCATTTTTTGTAATCCTACACAAGTTCAATTAATATGTGGTGATCCTAGATATAAGCTAATGTCTCCCGAGGAAGTGATAGGAAAATTTGTAAGATTTGAGTTGATGATCAAAGGCTCCAAACAAATTGTCGAGCAAGGCGGCACCTCCACACCTAAGGTGCAACCCGTCGCATTGAAAGCGACGGAGGACAAGAAAGAAAAGTCTACATCAAGTAGGCTCCCCATCGACGCCTCCAAGCTCGACAACGAGGAAATGGCGCTCATCATCAAGAGCTTTCGCCAATTCCTCAAGCAAAGGAGGGGGAAGGATTACAAACCCCGCTCCAAAAGGGTGTGCTACAAGTGTGGTACACCCGGTCATTTTATCGCTAAATGCCCTATGTCTAGCGATAGTGACAGGGACAACGACAAGAATGGGAGGAAGAAGGAGAAGAAGAAGTACTACAAGAAGAAGGGCGGCGATGCCCACGTATGTCGGGAATGGGACTCCGATGAGTGCTCCACCGACTCCTCCTCGGACGAGGATGCCGCCAACATCGCCATCAACAAGGGACTTCTCTTCCCCAACGTCGGCCACAAATGCTTCATGGCAAAGGACGACAAGAAAAAGAAGGTACAAGCTAGAACCAACCCCAAGTATACTACATCTAGTGATGAGGGTAGTTCTAGTGATGATGAAGATGACTTGCTTAGTCTTTTTGCTAACCTTAACATGCAACAAAAAGAAAAATTAAATGAATTAATAGGTCCTATTCATGAGAAGGATGAACTCTTGGATAGCCAAGAGGAATTTCTAATTAAGAAAAACAAAAAGCATGTTAAAGTGAAAAATGCTTATGCTCAGGAGATAGAAAAATGTGAAAATCTGACTAAAGAGCTTAGCATTTGCCATGACACTATTTCCAACCTTAGAACTGAGAATGTTAGTTTAATTGCTAAGGTTGAGAAATCAAATGTTTGCAATGATTCAATTGTCAATCTTAAGAATAATAATGCTAGTTTAATTGCTAAGATCGATAAATTGAATGAATCAATTGCTAGCCTTAAAACTGAGAATGATAAGTTAATTTCTAAGGCTAAAGATTTGAATGTTTGCAATATTTCTATTTCCAATCTTAGAAATGAGAATGCCATGTTACATGCTAAGATTGATGGATTAAATGCTTGCAAACCCTCTACATCTAACGTTGATCATGTTACTATTTGTACTAGATGTAGAGACACTAATGTTGATGCTATTCATGATCACCTAGCTTTAATTAAAGAACAAAATGATCACATAGCTCAACTAACTGCTAAAATCAATGAGCATGAAATAGAAAATGAAAATTTTAAATTTGCTAGAAGCATGCTCTATAATGGGAGACGCCCTGGCATTAAGGATGTCATTGGTTTCCAACAGGGAAGCAATATCAAAATTAATGCCCCCAAAAGATTGTCTAACTTTGTAAAGGGCGAGGCTCCCATGGCTCAGGATAACGAGCGTTACATTTTATATCCTGCTGGTTATCCTGAGCACAAGATTAGGAGAATTCATGCAAAGAAGTCTCATTCTGTTTCTCACCATGCATTTATGTATAAGAATGAGGCATCTAGCTGTAGGCATTCTACACATGCTAAAATGCCTAAAAAGAAAACTCCTACTGCATCAAATGAACCTAATGTTTCATTCAAAACTTTTGATGCTTCATATGTGCTTACTAACAAATCAGGCAAAGTAGTTGCCAAATATGTTGGGGGCAAACACAAGGGCTCCAAGACTTGTGTTTTTTTACCCAAGGTGCTTGTTTCTAACGTGAATGGACCCAAGACTATTTGGGTACCTAAGAACAAGGCCTAAAATTGTTTTGTAGGTTTATGCATCCGAGGGCTCAAGTTGGATTATTGATAGCGGATGCACAAACCACATGACAGGGGAGAAAAGAATATTCTCCTCCTATGAGAAAAACGAAGATCCCCAAAGAGCTATCACATTCGGGGATGGAAATCAAGGTTTGGTCAAAGGACTTGGTAAAATTGCTATATCACCTGACCATTCCATTTCCAATGTTTATCTTGTAGATTCTTGTAACATCCCAAAATCCCAACCCAGGTTTGAAACCCTAATCCCCCCCTTTTCATTTTATTGTTCTCCCTTAACTCTACCCCTAGGTCACCCAATCATTTGCAAGCACTTAAAATGATTTGAAGCACCTCACTTAGACCATGTTTGTCACCCAAGTTCATTTAGAGAATTTTTGTTAGGGGAAAAAGAAACAAAAAGACACAAAAGTAGAAAAGAAAAAGAAAAGAATTAGAATAAGAAAAGAAAAAGGAAATCCCTCTCCCCTCCCTCGGCTGGGCCGAATTCCAGCCCAGCTCGCGCGCGCCCGCATCCCCCCCTCTCTTCTGGCCCAGGCGGCCCAATCCGCGCGCCGCTCCCGCCCACTGACCTCCGGGCCCTGCCCGTCAGCGCCTCACCGCCCTCTCTCTCGCGCAGACCCCTCTCACTAGCAGCCAGGGCCCACCCGTCAGCTCCTTCTCCCTCACCCATCCCTCACCGGCGATCGCCGCCGAGCGCCCCCTCGCCTCGTCGCCTCGCCATTAATGCTCGCCAGCCTCCGCGACAACCCCGCCACTGTGCTTGAGCCGACCTCTCACCCCCTCAGCCTGCCCGAGCCGTCCCAATCGGCGTTAGCGCCATTCCCACACTCATGGCGAGCTCGCCGGTGCTCGTCGTCTCCCCCATCCCCCTCCCTCCCTTGAGCGCCTATAAAAGGACCCACCCGAGCCCCGTCTTCGCCACACAACTCCAACCATCCCCACTGCCCTCCTCCCCGAGCCGTTCAAGCAAGCGCCGCCGTGCTCCCTGCTTTGCTCCGGTGAGCTCCACTCCCCCTCTCTAGCTTTTCTCTGTTCAATTAAGCTATGGCCGAAGCTCCGCCACACGCTCACAATCACAAGGCACCACTTTGCCCCCCCTATCGTGGCCAGAAACGTCACCGGCGGCTTCGCCGCCGCGGGCACCCGCCACTGCGCCGTGGACCGGCCGCCATAGGCCCCCGCAGGCCAAATTCGCCCCACCCTCGTGACCCACTTCACCCGCCCGTGCTTCGCCACCACTTCCCCGCTAGAGAACCGGACCGACGGCGGAGAACCGCCGCGTAGTTCGCCGCCGACCGACCCCGGTCGAGCCTCTCCCCCCCTCCGTTGCCGAGTAACGCCGTCAGCCCCCCCTCTCTCCCTGGCTGGTGGGCTCGCGCTACGGCGCCATCCCCGCCGCCGCTCCCTCGCTGCTGGGCCGACTGGGCCGCAAGCGCGCCCGCGCCCGCACGCCGAGTGGGCCGAAATTCCCCCCTGGCCCAGTTAGCTGGAGAATTCTTTATCTTTTTCTTTTCCTATTTCTTTTTCTCATTTTCCCATATATATTTAGATGCTAATATTTTATGCACCAAAAATTGTCTAAATAAATTATTACGGCACAAAGATAATAAAGTATAAAAAATTGCACACCCGCAAAGGTCACTATGTTTGATGTATTGTTATTATCTGTGTTTAATTAGCGGAAGAGGGATCCGATCCTCCGGAACCCTTAGCTCCGGAAGAAGGGCAAGAACCCGACCCCTCCGAGATTAACCTCTTGTGCCTGGAAAGCTTCGACGAAGGAAAGTCCATCTTTCCCTTGATGCATTATTTACCTATTTCTCTCTACCACTGCCTAAGCCTAGATTATGGGATGGGAATCGAAATGCATGGTGAGCATGAGAGAGCCCGCATTAACTATTACTTCGATTAAAAGACATGGGACAAGTGAAAAGGGGTATAAGTGAAATGTTTTCCAAAAGAGTGCGATGAAGGGTGCTCACCCTCATCACCTGGTGAAGTAGGATGATCAGGGACTCCCTGGTTTAGGGGAGGGCCTAAGGTGTTGGCTCAGCTGGTTTAGGCGTGAGCAGAAGGATCGTCCTCTCATATAAGGACCGGTTTGTCATCTTTCATTACTTGTACTCTCAAAAGTACAACCACTCGAGGCTGTGTGGGCAGCCACTCAATCTAAACTCGTACGGTCCAACCCCAGGGTTATGAAGGCTGGGGTAGCACCGAGAGGATAAGGAGGGGGAATGTTTTGTCCGGTTTGGACATGGCGGTGGCCTGACTCCTTCCGGTATAACTATTAAGGTTTGGACGTACAAGGAAGGAAAGAGTTTTGGATTCGAGTCTCATTGGCCATGAGATCGCAAAGCCGGACTAGTGGGTAAAGTGTACCCCTCTGCGCAGAGTCTAAACCTATTCGAATAGTCTGTGTCCACTGGTATGGACGAGTTTGGTATGGTATGACAATTAGTGTTTCTACTACAACTGGGAACAGGGAAATGTGTGTGTATGTTCTGGAAACAAAGTAGTACCACGGGAGCGGGAAGCTCAGTGGTGGTCAAGCAAGAGTTACTTCTATTGTTTTGGGAAAACCCTAAACTTTGAGTACTGCCTTTCTCTGAAAAAGTATGAGTGACTTCAACTCCACCATATAAAGCATGTACAATATAGGTCACTTTCTCTTTACGGGAGCCGGGTGGGCTTGCGGAATACCTAGTGTATTCACCCAGATTTATTTATGTTTTTCAGCAGCTGAAGACTTCTTTTCTGCTATGCTTGATTGATGGGGCTGTGTCTTCACCCAGTTCTGCCTGTGGCCTGGGCTATTTTATCTTCCACTGCGCTTTATGTTTTTTCGGCTCACTTTCGAGCTTGTATCCCCGGTATTGTAATAACATTATTCAGACTCTGTAACTATTTGAAGTAATGAATGTGGTTACTAGCCTCCTGGGACTAGTAATTGTATCACATTTGAGTCCCAAAGGATCGGGACGCTTCAGGTGGTATCAGAGCCTATAGGACTGGCCGTAGACCATAACCCTGACCTTAAAAGTTGCCTTAACAAGAAAACACCTCTTACCCCCAAGAAACACTCTTTCCCCTTTTCCCCGATATTAATAGACCTTTCTTTTCGTCTACCAGATGGAAAACCCCTGGGTGATTAGGACTTCCTATTGCTCAGAGGAGGAAGGCTTTCCTCACCTTCTTCGGAGCTGCGCGCTGCGCTTGGGGATCCGCAAGAAGCCCGAATATGTCTGGAAGGAGTACCGTGAAAATGGAATAGAAAAGTGCTCTATGGCGGTCTACTTGGGAGAAAGCCGAAACTACCCAAACCACCCTCCCTTCCAAATTACCTTCATCGGGCACCGCTTCCCAGACACTTGCCAGAGCGTTGCTCAAAAAGCCCTCAAACAACTGTGCCAAAACTATAGCCGAGAGATCTTTGAGACCCCCCTCCGATATTTCCCACCCAGCAACAAAAACACCCCCACCTAGAAGAAAAGACTCCAGGCTCTGTCAGGAGGAGATCCCATAGAAGATGATCCCACTATCGTCTACATGGCCAGATACCTCCACACCCTCGACAACCACTACGATGAGCTCTCCTCCCACTGTACCCACCTAAACTCCCGAGTGGAAAGCCTAGAGCAGCAAGTCAAAGAGCTTAAGCAAGAGAAGGCATCTCTCCAGGAGAGTCTCAACATAGCAGAAGGCGAGGAAGCCAACACCCGTGAGGCCTATCGGACCTTGAAGATGGACTTTGACAAGAAGCTAAAGAAACTCGCCCCCAAAAGGAAGATCCAGAAGAAGACCACTAACCAGGGATGCCAGACAGAGAAGAAGAAGAAGAAGGCCCCTCTAGCCCTACCTCCCCCCAGAATAGATGACTGGTCCGACGAAGAAGATGTATCCCTAGCAAGCCTCGATGACCTTCTCAAGGCATTTGGGGACACCTTAGACAAGGAACTCGCTAGTACCTCGAGGAACGCTCTCGTGTAGCTCCACCTGTAGTAGTCCTATGCTTGTAATGTGATGGTGTAATGAATAAAATAACTTGGTTGAAAACAATTTGCATGTGCATAATAGTGACTCTCTTCCCTGGCAGATGGCTTCGGATAAAACCACGCCTACCGCCTCTGGGATTGGAGCAGGTTTTCCCCGAAGAGCTGAAGGGGAAGTCGTTAGAGAAGGAAGTGAAACCCACCTCCCCGCACCTCCACCACTACCCTTAGACCTAGCCCAAGTTCTAGCCAATCAAACCCGACTCATCGAGGTCCTCACTCGAAATATGGAAAATCAACGGCCGAATGGTGGAAGACCACAAGACAGAATGGGGGACTCCCTGAGACTCAAACCTCCCACGTTCGCCGGATCAAGCAACCCCCTCGATGCAGACGATTGGATGCGCACGATCAAAAGGAAACTGGAAGCCATTGGTTGCCCAGAAAATCAGCGTGTTCAACTAGCTGCCCACCAACTTTCTGGGATGGCCTTAGCCTGGTGGGACACCTTCAGCGTCACCATCAGGGATGCTACCTGGGCGGAATTTGAAGCAGCCTTCCGGGAGCACCATGTGCCCCAAGGACTGGTACAACTTAAGGAGGACGAGTTCCAAGAATTGACTCAAGACGGAAGATCTGTCAGCAAATATGTGCACAAGTTCATGGAGTTAGCCCGCTACGCGCCAGATGATGTCAGTACCGAGAGCAAGAAGATGGCCCGTTTCCTGAAGGGACTCAGGCCAGAACTCAAGACAATTCTGGCTAGCCAAGACTTCCTCAACTTCTCTCACCTTTCCAACAAGGCCATGCAAGTTGAAAGGGCTAAGGACGAAGAAAAAGGACATCTCAAAAGGAAGTTCCAGGTTCTCCGGGCACAGCAGCAGGACCGGCACCAGAAGACTCGATCATTTGGGTTTCCACCCAAGGGGCCCAACTTCAGTAGACCAGCTGGACCCACTCCGTCGCGATTCAGCCAGCAGAGTCAGAGCTCTTTCCATTCCCCCTCAGTGGCAAGCAACCAACCCCCGACAAATGCATGTTGGCACTGCGGTGATCCAAGTCACTTCAAGAACAACTGTCCGCAGCTGAAGCCACCAGGACCCGCCTACTCCAACTCGGTGAATGGCCCCAAAAATACCTCGGCATCCGCCCCCAAGGCGCCCTCCGCCGTCAGCCAGCAGAACAAGACTCCGTACCAAGGAAGGGCACGTGTAAATCACGTCGATGCCCAGGAAGCTCAGCAGGCTCCGGGAGTAGTACTCAGTGAGTTCCTTGTTGAATTTACTCCCGCTACCATACTTTTCGATTCTGGAGCATCCCACTCCTTCATAGCCACTAGCTTTGTGGAAATATATGGCATTCCCTCTACTCCTCTAGAGATTCCCTTTGGTCACCCGAACCCCAGGGTCCGACCTTCTATGCCAGCTAAAATGCTCCTAAGTCAGAATCCTTTTAAGTGGGGTAGTATTCCTGGCAGACTTAACCGTCTTGCCATCCAAAGGAATTGATGTGATCCTAGGGATGGATTGGCTAACTAAACACAAGGGCATTATCAGTTGCGTAGACAAGACAGTCCTCCTCACCGACCAACAGGGAAAGTCAGTCTCTTGCCAGGCACAACCACCCGCCAGTGACCCAATGATGTTCAATCTAACAACGGAAAGTATATCAGTAGTAGAAGAATTCATGGACGTATTTCCAGAAGAATTGCCAGGAATGCCACCAGAAAGAGAAGTGGAGTTCTACATAGATCTGATTCCTGGAACAGCACCCATCACAAAGAGACCATACCGCATGGCTCCAACCGAGTTAGCAGAACTGAAGCTTCAAATCACAGATCTTCAGCAAAAAGGGTACATTCGCCCTAGCTCATCACCTTGGGGAGCACCAGTCCTATTCGTCTCTAAGAAGGATGGAAGCATGAGAATGTGTATTGATTACCGATCGTTAAATGAAGTTACCATCAAGAACAAGTATCCACTTCCTCGGATTGACGACCTCTTCGATCAGCTTCAAGGAGCCAAGTACTTCTCCAAGATAGACCTAAGATCTGGTTACCACCAATTGAGGATCAAGGAAGCAGACATCCAAAAGACTGCATTTGTCACCCGGTATGGGCAATACGAATTCATAGTAATGTCGTTCGGACTGACAAACGCACCCGCCTTTTTCATGAACCTCATGAATAAAGTGTTTATGGAAGAGCTAGATAAGTTTGTCGTAGTCTTCATTGACGACATCTTTATTTACTCCAAGAACCGCGAAGACCATAAGCGCCATCTTCGGATCGTCCTTGGAAAACTCAGAGCACACCAACTTTATGCTAAACTCAGTAAATGTGAATTCTGGTTGGAAAAGATAGCCTTCCTTGGGCATATCTTAACCGCAGAAGGGATAGAAGTGGACCCTTCCAAGGTGGAAGCAGTATCAAAATGGAGGCAACCAACCAACATCAGTGAAGTTCAAAGCTTCCTAGGAATGGCAGGGTATTTGAGAGCACCTAGAGGGGGGGGTGAATAGGTGATCCTGTGAAACTTAAACTTATAGCCACAAAAACTTGTTAAGTGTTAGTACAATAATCACCAAGTGGCTAGAGAGGAGTCTCAACAAAACACAATACCACAAGAGATCAAACACAGAGATGACACAGTGGTTTATCCCGTGGTTCGGCCAAGACCAACGCTTGCCTACTCCACGTTGTGGCGTCCCAACGGACGAGGGTTGCAATCAACCCCTCTCAAGCGGTCCAAAGACCAACTTGAATACCACGGTGTTTTGTTTTGCCTTTCAATATCCCGTTTGCGAGGAATCTCCACAACTTGGAGCCTCTCGCCCTTACACTTGAGATTTACAAGAAATACGGAGTAAGGGATGAAAGCAACACACACAAATCCATAGCAAAATGCGCACACACACGGCCAAGAATCGAGCTCAAAAGACTATCTCAAAGTTCTCACTAGAACGGAGCTCGAATCACTGAGAATGACAAACGAATGCGCAAAGACTGAGTGTGGATGATCAAGAATGCTCTAAGGTTGCTTGGTGTTCTCCTCCATGCGCCTAGGGGTCCCTTTTATAGCCCCAAGGCAGCTAGGAGCCGTTGAGAGCAAATCTGGAAGGCCAATCTTGCCTTCTGTCGTCGGGGGCACCGGACAGTCCGGTGCACACCGGACACTGTCCGGTGCCCGATTTCCTTCCTTAAATAGCGAAGCCGACCGTTGGCAGACTTGGAGCCGTTGGCGCACCGGACATGTCCGGTGCACAACGGACAGTCCGGTGCCGTCTTCTAGCCGTTGGCTCGGCCACGTGTCCCGCGCAGATTGCGCGGCCGACCGTTGGCCCGGCCGACCGTTGGCTCACCGGACAGTCCGGTGCACACCGGACAGTCCGGTGAATTTTAGCCGTACGCCGTCGGCGAATTCCCAAGAGCGGCCTCTTCGCGCCGAGTCAGCCTGGCGCACCGGACACTGTCCGGTGCACCACCGGACAGTCCGGTGTGCCAGACCGAGCTGAGTCTTGGCTGTACACAGCCAAGTCTTTTGCACCTTTCTTCTTTCTGTTTCTAACACTTAGACAAGTATATTAGTACACAAAACCAATGTACTAAGGCTTAGAAACATACCTTTACTTCATGATTTGCACTTTGTTCATCCATGGACATAAATTCACATTTAAGCACTTGTGTTGGCACTCAATCACCAAAATACTTAGAAATGGCCCAAGGGCACATTTCCCTTTCAGTATTACCGCCGCTTCATCAAAGGATTCTCCAGCATAGCAAGACCAATGACAGAACTTCTCAAGAAAGACCATAAATTTGTGTGGACCCCAAAATGTGAAGGAAGTTTCCAAATCATAAAGGAGAAACTTAAAACGGCACCCGTTCTATCTCTGCCAGATATTCATCAAGATTTTGTCGTCTTCTGTGATGCCTCGAGGCAAGGCTTAGGTTGTGTGCTAATGCAAAACGAGAGAGTCATTGCTTACGCATCACGCCTACTCAAGCCGCACGAACAGAATTACCCCACCCATGATTTGGAATTAGCAGCCATAGTGCATGCCTTGAAGATATGGAGGCATTACCTAATCGGAAACAAATGCCACATTTTCACCGATCACAAGAGTCTGAGGTATATATTCACTCAACCAGATCTCAACCTCCGTCAGCGAAGATGGTTAGAACTGATCAAGGATTATGACCTAGAAATTCACTATCACCCCGGGAAGGCCAACATGGTAGCCGACGCCCTCAGTCGAAAACCATTTGGAATAAAAGGAACCAACTTTCTAGAAGATTGGAAGAAAGAATCAACACAACTAAATGCATGTCTCGGAATCAACGACAGTCTCGAAGTCAAACCAATGCTAGAAGACCTCATCTGCAAAGCTCAACGTCTAGACTGGAGACAACAAGGCTTGTGGAGAAAGCCCGCAAGGAACAACTCCCGGACCTCAGGACAGATGACCAAGGAGTCCTTTGGTTCAAACACTGTCTGTGTGTACCAAAAGGGAAGGCCCGAGAAGTCCTACTCAAGGAAGCTCACGACTCGGCCTACTCCATCCACCCAGAAACTACCAAGATGTACCTGGACCTCAAAACCAGATACTGGTGGAAAGGGATGAAGAAAGAAATAGCTCAGTATGTGGCCCGATGTGACATCTGCCAACGGACGAAGGCCGAACACCAAAAACCTGCAGGCCTATTACAACCCCTCCCGGTACCTGAATGGAAGTGGGAAGAAATAGGCATGGACTTCGTAACCGGACTGCCCCGAACGCAAAAAGGGAATGATTCCATCTGGGTAATAATAGACCGCCTCACCAAGGTAGCCCATTTCATTCCAGTGAAAACTACCTTTGGAGGAGCCACCCTTGCCCGGATTTACCTCAAGGAGATAGTCAGACTCCATGGCATCCCAAGGAAGATAGTATCAGACAGAGGAACCCAGTTCACATCCAAATTCTGGGCAAGCCTTTAGAAAGCCATGGGCACCAAGCTAGATTTCAGTACCGCTTATCACCCTCAGGCAGATGGGCAGACAGAGAGAGTCAACAAAGTCCTTGAAGATCTGTTAAGAGCATGTGTGTTAGCTTTTGATAGAAGTTGGGAATCCAGTCTACCCTACGCAGAGTTCTCATACAACAATAGCTATCAGGCCAGCATCAAGATGTCGCCATTCGAAGCACTGTATGGACGGAAATGCCAGACCCCTCTCATGTGGTCCAACGTGGGGGAAAAGCACTAGAAGGACCTGCCTTTGTCAAAGAGGCAGAAGAGAAAGTTGCACTGATCCGCAGAAGGTTGCTTGAAGCTCAAAGTCGGCAGAAGAGTTACGCAGACAACAGACGGAGGGAACTCCGATTTGAGGAAGGAGACTTCGTCTACCTCAAGGTTTCTCCAATGCATGGTGTCAGGAGGTTCCAAGTCAAAGGGAAGCTAGCCCCACGTTTTGTAGGTCCCTATCCCATCATTGGCAAGGTAGGACCCGCAGCATACCGCCTGGAACTACCAGAATCCATGTCCGACATCCACAATGTGTTCCACGTATCCCAGCTCCGCAAATGCCTGCAAGCACCAGAAAGACACCTCGAAGAAGAGACAGTGCAGATTCAGAAAGACCTTCAGTATCGTGAAAAACCAGTGAAGATTCTTGATTCAGCAATCAGAAAGACCCGCACCTCAGAAGTAAAGCTCTGTAAAGTTCAGTGGAGCAGAGAAGGAGAAGAGGAAGCTACCTGGGAGAGTGAGGACTTCTTGAGGAGGGAATACCCTTATCTTTTCCCAAATCCAGTCTAAATCTCGAGGGCGAGATTCCTTTAAGTGGGGTAGGTTTGTAACATCCCAAAATCCCAACCCAGGTTTGAAACCCTAATCCCCCCCTTTTCATTTTATTATTCTCCCTTAACTCTACCCCTAGGTCACCCAATCATTTGCATGCACTTAAAATGATTTGAAGCACCTCACTTAGACCATGTTTGTCACCCAAGTTCATTTAGAGAATTTTTGTTAGGGGAAAAAGAAACAAAAAGACACAAAAGTAGAAAAGAAAAAGAAAAAAATTAGAATAAGAAAAGAAAAAGGAAATCCCTCTCCCCTCCCTCGGCTGGGCCGAATTCCAGCCTAGCTCGCGCGCGCTCGCATCCCCCCCTCTCTTCCGGCCCAGGCGGCCCAATCCGCGTGCCGCTCCCGCCCACTGACCTCCGGGCCCCGCCCGTCAACGCCTCACCGCCCTCTCTCTCGCGCAAACCCCTCTCACTGGCAGCCAGGGCCCACCCGTCAGCTCCATCTCCCTCGCCCATCCCTCACCGGCGCGATCGCCGCCGAGCGCCCCCTCGCCTCGTCGCCTCGCCATTAATGCTCGCTAGCCTCCGTGACAACCCCGCCACTGTGCTTGAGCCAACCTCTCACCCCCTCAGCCTGCTCGAGCCGTCCCAATCGGCGTTAGCGCCATTCCCGCACTCATGGCGAGCTCGCCGGTGCTCGCCGTCTCCCCCATCCCCCTCCCTCCCCCGAGCGCCTATAAAAGGACCCGCCCGAGCCCCGTCTTCGCCACACAACTCCAGCCATCCCCACTGCCCTCCTCCCCGAGCCGTTCAAGCAAGCGCCGCCGTGCTCCCTGCTTTGCTCCGGTGAGCTCCCCTCCCCCTCTCTAGCTTTTCTCTGTTCAATTAAGCTATGGCCGAAGCTCCGCCACACGCTCACAATCACAAGGCACCACTTTGCCCCCCCCTATCGTGGCCAGAAACCTCAGCGGCGGCTTCGCCGCCGCGGGCACCCGCCACTGCGCCGTGGACCGGCCGCCATAGGCCCCTGCAGGCCAAATTCGCCCCACCCTCGTGACCCACTTCACCCGCCCGTGCTTCGCCACCACTTCCTCGCCAGAGAACCGGACCGACGGCGGAGAACCGCCGCGGAGTTCGCCGCCGACCGGCCCCGGTCGAGCCTCTCCCCCCTCCGTTGCCGAGTAACGCCGTCAGCCCCCCCTCTCTCCCTGGCTGGTGGGCCCGCGCTACGGCGCCGTCCCCGCCGCCGCTCCCTCGCTGCTGGGCCGACTGGGCCGCAAGCGCGCCCGCGCTCGCGCGCTGAGTGGGCCGAAATTCCCCCCCTGGCCCAGTTAGCTGGAGAATTCTTTCTCTTTTTCTTTTCCTATTTCTTTTTCTCATTTTCCCATATATATTTAGATGCTAATATTTTATGCACCAAAAATTGTCTAAATAAATTATTAGGGCACAAAGATAATAAAGTATAAAAATTTGCACACCCCGCAAAGGTCACTATGTTTGATGTATTGTTATTATTTGTGTTTAATTAGCGGAAGAGGGATCCGATCCTCCGGAACCCTTAGCTTCGGAAGAAGGGCAAGAACCCGACCCCTCCGAGATTAACCTCTTGTGCCTGGAAAGCTTCGACGAAGGCAAGTCCATCTTTCCCTTGATGCATTATTTACCTATTTCTCTCTACCACTGCCTAAGCCTGGATTATGGGATGGGAATCGAATTGCACGGTGAGCATGAAAGAGCCCACATTAACTATTACTTCGATTAAAAGACATGGGACAAGTGAAAAGGGGTATAAGTGAAATGTTTTCCAAAAGAGTGCGATGAAGGGTGCTCACCCTCATCACCTGGTGAAGTAGGATGATCAGGGACTCCCTGGTTTAGGGGAGGGCCTAAGGTGTTGGCTCAGCTGGTTTAGGCGTGAGCAGAAGGATCATCCTCTCATATAAGGACCGGTTTGTCATCTTTCATTACCTGTACTCTCAAAAGTACAACCACTCGAGGATGTGTGGGCAGCCACTCAATCTAAACTCATACGGTCCAACCCCAGGGTTATGAAGGCTGGGGTAGCACCGGGAGGATAAGGAGGGGGAATGTTTTGTCTGGTTTGGACATGGCGGTGGCCTGACTCCTTCCGGTATAACCGTTAAGGTTTGGACGTACAAGGAAGGAAAGAGTTTCGGATTCGGGTCTCATTGGCCATGAGATCGAAGAGCCGGACTAGTGGGTAAAGTGTACCCCTCTACGCAGAGTCTAAACCTATTCGAATAGTTCGTGTCCACTGGTATGGACGAGTCTGGTATGGTATGACAATTAGTGTTTCTACTACAACTGGGAACAGGGAAATGTGTGTGTATGTTCTGGAAAGAAAGTAGTACCACGGGAGCGGGAAGCTCAGTGGTGGTCAAGCAAGAGTTACTTCTATTGTTTTGGGAAAACCCTAAACTTTGAGTACTGCCTTTCTCTGAAAAAGTATGAGTGACTTCAACTCCACCATATAAAGCATGTACAATATAGGTCACTTTCTCTTTACGGGAGCCGGGTGGGCTTGCAGAATACCTAGTGTATTCACCCAGATTTATTTATGTTTTTCAGCAGCTGAAGACTTCTTTTCTGCTACGCTTGATTGATGGGGCTGTGTCTTCACCCAGTTCTGCCTGTGGCCTGGGCTATTTTATCTTCCACTGCGCTTTATGTTTTTTCGGCTCACTTTCGAGCTTGTATCCCCGGTATTGTAATAACATTATTCAGACTCTGTAACTATTTGAAGTAATGAATGTGGTTACTAGCTTCCTAGGACTAGTAATTGTATCACATTTGAGTCCCAAAGGATCGGGACGCTTCAATTCTTTAGATTACAACTTGCTTTCTGTATCTCAATTATGCAAAATGGGTTACAACTGTCTTTTTACGGATATAGGTGTTACTGTCTTTAGAAGAAGTAATGATTCAGTAGCATTTAAGGGAGTATTGGAGGGTCAGCTATACTTAGTTGATTTTAATAGAGCTGAACTCGATACTTGCTTAATTGCTAAGACTAACATGGGTTGGCTCTGGCATCGCCGACTAGCCCATGTTGGAATGAAGAATCTTCACAAGCTTCTAAAGGGAGAACACATTTTGGGACTAACCAATGTTCATTTTGTGAAAGACAGGGTCTGTAGCACATGTCAAGCAGGAAAGCAAGTTGGTGTTCATCATCCACACAAAAACATCATGACAACAGATAGGCCACTGGAGTTACTCCACATGGATTTATTCGGCCCGATAGCTTACATAAGCATCGACAGGAGTAAGTACTGTCTTGTAATTATGGATGATTATTCTCGCTTCACTTGGGTATTCTTTTTACAGGAAAAATCACAAACCCAAGAGACCTTAAAGGGATTCTTGAGACGGGCTCAAAATGAGTTCGGATTAAGAATCAAGAAGATAAGAAGCGACAACGGGGCGGAGTTCAAGAACTCTCAAATTGAACGCTTTCTTGAGGAGGAGGGCATCAAGCATGAGTTCTCCTCTCCCTACACACCTCAACAAAATGGTGTAGTGGAGAGGAAGAATAGAACTCTACTGGACATGGTAAGGACCATGCTTGATGAGTACAAGACTCTGGACCAGTTTTGGGCGGAAGCAATCAACACTGCTTGCTACTCCATCAGCCGGCTCTACCTTCACTGAATCCTCAAGAAGACATCTTATAAACTCCTCACCGGTAAAAAGCCCAATGTGTCATATTTTAGAGTCTTTGGTAGCAAATGTTTTATTCTTGTTAAAAGAGGTAGAAAATCTAAATTTGCTCCTAAGGCTGTAGTAGGCTTTTTACTTGGTTATGACTCAAACACAAGGGCATATAGAGTCTTCAACAAATCCAATGGATTAGTTGAGGTTTCTTGTGGCATTGTGTTTGATGAGACTAATGGCTCCCAAGTGGAGCAAGTTGATCTTGATGAGCTAGATGATGAAGAGGCTTTGTGCGTCGTGCTAAGGAACATGTCCATTGGGGATGTGTGTCCTAAGGAATCCGAAGAGCCCAATCAAGCACAAGATCTACCGTCATCTTCCAGTCAAGCATCTCCACCAACCCAAGATGAGGATCAAGCTCAAGACAATGAAGAAGAAGATCAAGACAATGAGCCACCTCAAGAGGAGGACAATGATCAAGGGGGAGATGACAATGATCAAGACAAGGAAGATGATCAAGAAAAACAGGGTCAAAGACCGCCACACCCAAGAGTCCACCAAGCGATTCAAAGAGATCACCCCATCAACTCCATTCTTGGTGATATCCATAAGGGGGTAACAACTCGATCTTGAGTCGCTCATTTTTGTGAACAATACTCTTTTGTTTCCTCTATTGAGCCATACAGGGTAGAGGATGCACTAAGGGATTCGGATTGGGTGTTGGCAATGTAAGAGGAGCTTAACAAATTCATGAGGAATGATGTATGGCATTTAGTTCCACGTCCTAACCAAAATCTTGTAGGAACCAAGTGGGTGTTCCGCAACAAGCAAGACGAGCATGGTGTGGTGACAAGGAACAAATCCCGACTTGTAGCCAAAGGATATTCACAAGTCGAAGGTTTGGATTTTGGTGAAACCTATGCACCCGTAGCTAGGCTTGAGTCAATTCGTATATTACTTGCCTATGCTACTCACCATGGCTTTAAGCTTTATCAAATGGACGTGAAAAATGCCTTCCTCAATGGACCAATCAAGGAAGAGGTCTATGTTGAGCAACCTCCCGGCTTTGATAATAATGAGTACTCTAACCATGTTTACAAACTCTCAAAGGCGCTTTATGGGCTCAAGCAAGCCCCGAGAGCATGGTATGAATGCCTAAGAGATTTTCTTATCACTAATGGCTTCAAAGTCGGCAAAGCCAATCCTACACTCTTTACTAAAACCATTGCAAAAGATTTGTTCATATGCCAAATTTATGTTGATGATATCATATTTGGGTCTACTAACAAATCAACTTGTGAAGAGTTTAGTAGGACACGATTCAAAAATTCGAGATGTCTATGATGGGGGAGTTGAAGTATTTTCTAGGATTTCAAGTCAAGCAACTCCAAGAGGGCACCTTCATCAGCCAAACAAAGTACATTCTAGACGTACTCAATAAGTTTAAAATGAAGGATGCCAAGCCCATCAAGACACCCATGGGAACAAATGGGCATCTCGACCTCGACACGGGAGGTAAATCTGTAGATCAAAAGGTACACTGGTCGATGATAGGATCTTTACTCTATTTATGTGCATCTCGATCGGATATTATGCTTTCCGTATGCATGTGTGCAAGGTTCCAAGCCGATCCTAAGGAAGTTCACCTTAGGGCCGTGAAAAGAATCATGAGATATTTAGTTTATACACCTAAGTTTGGTCTTTGGTACCCCAAGGGATCTACTTTTGATTTAATAGGATATTCATATGATGATTGGGCAGGGTGTAAAATTGATAGGAAGAGCACATCATGGAATTGTCAGTTTCTAGGGAGATCCCTGGTGTCTTGGGCTTCAAAGAAACAAAATTCAGTAGCTCTTCCTACCGCCGAAGCCGAGTATATTGCCGCAGGTCATTGTTGTGCGCAATTACTTTGGATGAGGCAAACCCTCAGGGACTATGGATACAAATTGAGCAAAGTCCCTCTCATATGTGATAATGAGAGTGCAATCCGCATGGCGGATAATCCCGTTGAACACTGCCGCACTAAGCACATAGACATTCAATATCACTTTCTGATGGATCACCAACAAAGGGGGGATATCGAGATTGCCTATGTTAGTACCAAAGAACAATTAGCCGATATCTTCACCAAACCATTAGATGAGAAAACCTTTACCAAACTTAGGAATGAGCTAAACATTCTTGATTCTCGGAACTTTGATTAACACTTTGCACACATAGCTCATTTATATACCTTTGATCATATCTACTTTATGTCTACGACTAATGTGTTTTCAAGTGTAATTCTATTCTAAGTCGTAGATTGAAAGGGAAATGGAGTCTTCGGTATCATTTACCCTTCGCCATCACTCCACATTACTCTTCGATTGGTATATTCCTTCACTCATATTTACTTGTACCAATGGGGGAGAAAGTAAATAGGGATCTTAAAAGACTCTGTTTTTGGCGATTAATGCCAAAGGGGGAGAAATATTAAGCCCAAAGCAAAAGGACCGCACCACCACCTTTCGAAAATTTTAATTGACATATTTCAAAATTGGTATGTTTTCAAAATGGCGCTTGAGCATTGCTTGTTGCGAGATGTACGAATGAACACGAGAACACGCAAGAGTTTAGAGTGGTTCGGGCCACCGGAGCGTAATACCCTACTCCACTGTGTGTTGTATTGCTTGAGTTGTGTGTCTTGGATGACTTGGGTCTGACCTGCCGATTCAGCCCCCATGTAACGTTACATGCTCCCCCTTTATAGCACAAGGGGGCGTGTACAAGAGTGCTGAGCCTTGACATGTGGGCCCAGGAGCATAATGGATGTAAGACTTGGGGCAGCAATAGTTGGCTGCTGGAGCAAGCTTCCCGCGTTCTGACACCCGTGGTCCGCGTAGTGTTAGCGTGCTGGGGAAGCTTGTTTGGCAATGCTCAAGCGCTGGTGGACATAGCATTTTAGTTGGTCAACATTTTATTAACAACACCTATCTTACTAATAAGTGTGAATCTCAAGTATTCCCATTAAACAAAGGTATAAGAGTATATCAAAAACACTTAAGTGAAACCACTTAAGCCAACCATTGGCAGATCATCGAATCTCGATTTATTTCCATCTTCAAGTTCAATTATCATGTGAGGAGTCCAGGCTGCTCATAACCGTGAGCACAACTGATATATCTGTTTTACACTCTGCAGAGGTGGCGCATCTTTACCCATGAGTCGCGATTCCCTTCTAGCCCGGGTTAGCTAGACCCATATTCACTTCCGAGGTGAATGGCCAGGGTCTCACTACGAGGCTTCTCCCTAGAGTTCTCATTACGCAAATGCTGGAAATGGTCAAACTGCATAAGGCACACCTACCGTAACCAACTTATAGTGCAGACTATAGGGTAAAGCTTTGGGAACTATGCCCATATCCAATCTGCCTGAGCCGGTACTATAAGCGCTTGCCAGGTGCCCCCGTTCCTGGTCGACCACGACCAACACCCAACATAAGACTTCCCTAGTTATTTAGCCAAGACCAGAGCCATGATAGTTCTCATGGTAGCACTGTTTTCTCGGGTGGTCACTCCATGTTCCAATTAATATGCAATAATCTTGTTTAACCATCGGGTTAACAACAACAAAGTAAACTTACCATTTGGAACATTAATATCATAAACAGGAGTGACTGCATAAAGTTAAGTTGTAGCAATAGCATAGCTATTTGATTAAATCATAATCCCAGGTTTAAACAAGGAATAAGGTTGGAAAGGTTAGATGTATCTAAATAGGTAACCCATCAAATTATGCATATATATCCAAAAATAAACTTTATTAGATGTATTGTTTGGGATCAAACAGAGTATGCAGAGGGAGAAGTCCACTTGTCTTGCTTATGAAAACTTGAGGTTCTTCCACAGATAGGAATAGATCTTGATTCTTAACTACTAGATCAACCATTGAATATCACACAAACAAACAAGAAGAACAAACACCACTCAATAACATATAACATTCACCATACATAAAGCTAAAAGAAAGCCTAAAGAAAAGAGCGTTCGTTTTTCAAAAACGTCGCAAGTAATGGTTATAATAAGAAGGTATTCTTTTCAAAAATGTGTGATCTATACTTTATAAAATAGGACATAAGCTTAAAATATCTTAATTAAATTATATAAATATTTGGTTCACCAATTTAATCTTTTATAGAACGTCATGCGCGATATGTCTAAGATTAAGGGTTTATAAGACGATAAAACACGTTATAACGATATTAAACCTTTTTAACCTTTTTAGAAAAGATATATGTTATATATCTAAGGTTAATGCGCTACTAATCACGTTATTAATTTTAGAAGCATTATGGAACATATTATAAATATTGTTAACCAATCACTGATGACAAATTAAGATATAAGTCTAAATAGGTTTTATGTGAAAAGATCATTATTACTAAACACCTATTTATGGAAAGTTATGTATATGTATTAAATGAACTTTATGTAAAAGACAATGAACAACAATTATATTTTATTTTTATTAGAAAGTACATATCCTATATTTTATTAAGAAAGCTATATACAAAACAATATACAAACTAACATTATTATTAAAGAACATGAACACTAATTTCCTTAGTTTATTCTTTAGGAAAAACTAAGTGACCCATATATAAATAATATAAACTAATTTTTGATTAAATGCTTAATTAAGCCTATATAACCAGTTGTAAACAAACATAAATCTAATTAATTAGGTTATGAGAGGATATAATTACTCTATTATTTATCTTTACATTTAGTTTAGAAACATATGACCTAGATATTTAAAATGAATATTATATTCATTGGTATGTTATTAACCATTGTTTTAGTTATGACTATGTGAGTACTTAATTAAGCCATTATATCATTATTAGAAAAATTATATGACATATTACTATTTAGTACGGCTATACTTAAACATCTATAACGAATCTTATTAAATCAAAATCATGATGTCTATTAAAAGGTCGTTTTACAGTTAGAAACAAATTCTCTAATTCTTTAGTAAGAAACCTATATTTATCAACATATTATCATTTTCTTTATTAGGAAAGTATAAGTGTCTAGTTAAGTCATTTTAACATTATTATGAATTCTACTCTTTCGATTTCTCCTTTTCTTTTCTAAATAGAATTTATACGTATAACTAGAAATTATTTATTTATAATTCTTCTGACATTAATATACTAAGAATTAATTGTAAATTACTAAATAAGACTTTTAAGAACCTATTCATGGTTATTATGACATAAATGAGTATTTTACTATTCTACGTAATTAAGTGCTATACTTATGAATACATTTATTATGAATAGTAAAATCTATATATTTTCATTCGACTAGAAAATACATGGCTTAATATCTATTTCAATTTCTTATATCATTAAGATCACTAAGATTACACTTATCACAATACTAACCAATTATCGCTACACACGTTAAAGCAAAATCAAATCCGTAAACGTATTCTAGTATGAAAATCACTGAAGTAGTGAATAGTGACTGTATTCATTTTAGAATTACGCATATTAAAATATTATTGCGGGGTTCGATTTTGACCACACGTATAAAACGAAATCTCTAAAATCGCACACGTGAATCACATCGTCTCAATATTACAACAATAATTCACAAGATTCAAAATATAATTCAACACATGATGTAGACGATAAATTAACGGGTTGGAGTTTTCTTCGACCTTGGGTGAACGGATGACGGTGAACGGCTCGAGCGCGTGTCTAAGCGAAGAGTTGGACGGAGTTTGGGCACGTCTCCGGCGAGGCATGACGGTGAGCGGTGGTGCTACTGCGCGTGCAGGCAGGGGTTCTTGACGTCGAACGGGCTCTGGCGACGGGCACGGCTGCTCCGGCGATGAAGGACATGGTGGCCAGCTCTACGGGCGACACACAACAAGAGAACACAAGAGAAAGTGAGGAGAGAGAGGGCGGGCTTGGGGAGGGAGAGAGAGATCCGGCTCGGCCAGATTTATAGAGGGGAGAGGGCGAGCCGAGGGGGAAGAAACGGCGGCCTTAAGCACCATGAATGGCGTCCATCAATAGGAGAGAGGGAGTAATGGGGGAGGGAAAGAAAACAGACGCAGTAAACTCCATAACGGACGGCGCGGGCACGATTTGCGGCTTGGGCGTCGATCGGTCTTCGGGTGCAGCGTCGTCGCGGCTTGAGGCGCGTTCCTGCGGGCGGGGGATGGCGTCGGGTGCCTGGGTAGTGTGTGCATCGGCGTTGCTTCCTGGGTGCGCACGGCATGGTCCTGCACGGGGCCGGGGCGGCTGCAGGGCGCGGCTGCCGCTCGGTGTCGTGGCTCGGCTTCGGGGCCTCGGTCGGGGTAGCGAGCGGGCGTCGAGGCGGCTCCACGGTCGGTCCTCCTGGCGGCGCACGTGGTACAGGGCACGGGTGCGTCGGGTCCGTGTAGTCCTGGGCGCGACTCGGTCCTTGCACGGGGTACAGGGCGCCTGGAGCGCGAGCTGGCAGTGGTGCAGTCGGGCAGGGGCACTCGGCACGGTTGCTGGCGGATCGCGGCAGGGGAGAGGGAAGCGAGGGAGGGAGAAGCACAAGGAGCAGGGGGCGGCGCTCGACTTGGAGGAAGAAGACAGAGGCGGCGGCTGCTGTGCAAAGAAACAGGGGCGGCTAGGTCAGGGGCGGCGGCTCCTTCTAGTTGGGCCCTTAGTGGGCCGATTCGGCCAGGGTAGATTGGGTTAGGTTTTGTTTTTTTCTTTTTTTTCAAATTTCGAAATACCTATTCAAATAATCATAAAAATTCATAATAATCAAACCAAAATTATTTATAAATAAAATATTAATTCTTTGACTAATATTTATTGTATTATTTATGTGAATTTTAATTTATTCAATATTCAAAATCATTCACGAGCATTCAAAAATCATTCCAAAGGCAAGTAAATAACGAATACTTAAGATAAAATTAATTACCATAAATATCAGTATTAACTAAATGTATTATTTTTATTTAATGATTTTCATAGTGTCACAAATCTACCCCTCTTAAAAAGAATCTCGTCCTCGAGATTAAGAAAGGCCAGCACGAAAGCAAAGGAGATACATGGTTTATTTGTAGGTTCTTAGTTCTTATTGAACTCTGCCAATCTTAAGGAACTTCCTTACTTCTTTGCTTTGCAATGTATACTAATCAAGCGTCCTTCATCATCATACTTATAAAATGGTGGGTCTTCTGAACTATTGCTTAGGTCATGCTTGGCAGCTTTCTTCTTTATTCGGTCTAGACGCTTCTTGGGGGCATTCGCGAATAAGATGTCCTTCGTTTTTGCAGTAGTAGCAAGCACCTCTTGCTTTGAGTTCTTTGCGAGTCAACTTTGCTTGACCAACAGGTGCTGAGGGTTCATTGGGTGTCTGTATCTCATGTAGCTGAGCCTGACTTGATTCTTCTGTTTGGGTATCTATGTGTTTCGTGGCTTTTGCTTGTGGTGGACTAATCATGTATCCAAACATTTTTCTATTCCTTTTGTTGTTCTTCATTCCATTCATCGAATATCTCGGTGACTCATTTTTCTCGTTCATAGTTGTTAAGGTAGGAATATTGTCGTTGGCACCATTTACTTCATTTCCATTGGGGTTCATCATCTAGTCAGAGGATAAAAGAGTTAGTGAGACAGACTGCATAAGAGGCTTGTATGACATTAAGATAAAGAGCTAACACCACGTTTTGATCTCCAATATAAGATTAGTTAAGGAACAAGGATGGTTTCAGATTTCTACTGGCTTCATCATACTTTGAGAGTTTACAGGTGTTATATTCCTTAACAAAGATCTTTTGGACCTTATAGATTTCAGAGCATGATATCCAAATTATCTTTCTAATCCAAGAGCATTTCTTTGAGCACAATTTGAGAGAAAGACTTGAGCGGGACTTTAGGGCAACTAGAATATAGCATCATATTGTTTGCATATAGCAGATGATACCACACTTTATTCTCTTTATAAAGAGGCAAAACACAATAGGTGCAAAAGATTCTCCAAATTTATTCATATATCACTTAGCACAATTACAATTTCTCAAAGGGGCAACAACTTGACATTTTTTCCGTGAGACATACTCCTTCTCCTAGCTAAACGATATATTATTCTTCCTTGATAGATGTACCAATCTGAGCTGGAGGTCGGTTGTCTTCAACTACTATTGTTTCTCCAGATGGAGTTTCCAAGCACATGGTTTTCTCAGTATGTTGGATTACTGCCTTAGTTCTTTGTAACCAATTCTTTCCAAGAATCACATCCTTTCACATTGATTCTATCACTAGGTGATCAGCTGGAAAATCTATCCCGTTGATTTTAACACTTACTTTCGGACATATGTAGTTTACTAACATTTTTCCTTCAGGTGTACTGATGGTCTTTCTTGATCTTAAGGGACACTTAAAGATACCATACTTTGTTGCAAACTGGGCACTGATAAGAGAATGTGTTATACGAGGATCATACAACACGGTGGCGATGGTTTTGTGAATGACTAGTGTTCCAAAAATCACCGCATTATCATATGGAATAGTTTCTGTCACTGCATAACTTATCCTTCCTGTGGTCTCTTTCCGTTGTTTATTCTTTGTTGATGCATGGGTTTGAGGGTGTTGTCTTTTCTTTTGGACCTTATTGATCTCCACATCTTTCTTAGGACAACCATTAACAAGATGGCCGGTATCACCACAGCCAAAGCAAGCACGACCTGATAAGTTACATGGTGGAGTTGTCTTTATGGTGTTGGTAGAAGTTTCTGTGCATTTTTGTTCATATTCCATGTCTGAAGACTGAGATAGCTTAATCTCGGAGGTGATCTGTAGTGAACTCTTCTCAGGACAGTTACGGAAGTAATGACCTTCACGTCCACATTGATAGCAAGCTTTTCTTGAAGTTATTTATTGCTTTTTCCATATTTCCCTTTTTTGTTCCTTGGATCTGATGCGACGACGAGGCTGAAACTATGTACAAGTAATAGTCCATCCATCAATGTAACACTCCTGTGTTTCTTCTTGGGGCTGGGCATCCTTGTGATGTTTCCTTTTTGGAATACCTGACAATTCATCGTCTGACAGTGCATCAGCTATTAGTTGTTTTTGGGGAGACCATTGTCTTTTTTTACCAGAAAACAAAATCCGGTTCTTCTGTTTTGTAGTTTCACTTTCGTTTGTACTGATCTGGCGACAAGGAATTCTATAGTACTCACAACAACAACATGTTCCAAGTTCACTTGTCTGTTGGTTTGGTTGTGCATCCTTTTGTGTCTTGAATGTCTGTTCATTAGTTGTTTTATTTATAATGCTGTTTTGACTTGCCAACACACCGCATTCTTTGCATTTAGTGACATCACTTGTAGTTGACATTCCAAGGTCTGACATCTGTATGGGTATGGGAGAATGGAAGGAACGAAAGGGTTGAGCAAAGATAGATTATAGAGAGCAGAGAAAACCCATCTATCTAAGGTTTTACCTAGCTAACTGATGTCATTGTGGACAAAAGTCACACAATACACCAACAATCATTTCAAAGAAGCAAATCAAACATGAACACAAAGGACAATGAACTCAAGCATACCAGCACAACACAATCCAATTGTACTCACTCAACCAAAACAAAAGGTGAGACAAGGTTTGGAATAAGAAAGATATTATAACATCAAGGAGTTGGGTAAGAATTATCAAGGAGTTAGACAAGACATATTTGTCGGTGGTCAATAGTGAAATAAGATAACCATGAACTATTAAAGTTAGGTTAAATGATACAACCAAGGGTATAAAGTGAGTTAGGGAGAAAGCATTATCAAGGGGAAAAGTAGAGAGGCAAAGGTTTAATATATAACAAGGTAGATATTGCACAAAGGGGGCAATACAATGGCACGAAAGCAAAAGTGTAAGAATTTAATAGGGAGAAATCATTATCAAGGAGAAAAGTAGAGAGGCAGAAGTTTAATATATATCAAGGTAGATATTGCGCAAGGATGGCAATACAATGGCAAGAAAACAAAAGTATAAGAAGTTAAGGGTTATATAGCAATATTAGGGATTAGAAATCCACTTATAATATAATATTGTCCTTACCGATCTAGTCGAAAATCTTAATACTAAAGAACAATCCTATCAACCTAGCCAAGAAGAATGGCAATAGATCCAAGAGATCTATAACAAAACTTCTTGCGGGGTGGGGATAAGACAGAGAATGAGGCATCTTCCATAGTTTCTAAAGGGTTTCTTCTGGCAAACTTCGCTTCAAGTTCCGCAATCCTAGCTTGATCATCTTGCAATGCTTTTCATTAGAACCTTCTGATAGACGAAGAATCAGACAAGAAGGGTTGAAAATAAAAGAGACGAGTTTTGATATAAAGTAAGTTTTTATGGAGACAATTAAGTCAAGTTTTGAACGACTGACTGGGCTTTCCATTTCTAACTAATCTAGCGACCTACGGTCACATTCCTCTGATACCACTTCTGTCACACCCGGTTCCAAGGGGCAGAGCCGGGTGCATAGCATATGTGTGCCAGGATCTATTTCCACACATATGTTGACGTCACAAGTGTAATATATCAAAAGGACAATGCATAAAAGCGTAAATAACGATTATATTAACATATTACACTTCGAACAGACAATATGTATTAACCTTTATTCATCAAAGTACAGCGAAACAAGGACATCCATCCACAGGAAGATGACCGGGGGTATCACTAGACTAGCATCCATGGAGTTCAGCATCATATCTTCATCTGCAACTTCTGATCAAAATTAAGCAAGGGTGAGCTCACTTATGGTCGGGGCTCAGCAAGTGGGGGAAAAACAAATGCAGGTTTAACAAGGTGAGGCTAAGGTTGAGCGGTAAGCATTTTAGTTGGTCAACACTTTATTAACAACACCTATCTTACTAATAAGTGTGAATCCCAAGTATTCGCATTAAATAAAGGTATAAGAGTATATCAAAAACACTTAAGTGAAACCACTTAAGCCAACCATTGGCAGATCATCGAATCTCAATTTATTTCCATCTTCAAGTTCAATTATCATGTGAGGAGTCCAGGCTGCTCATAACCGTGAGCACGGCTGATATATCAGTTTTACACTCTACAGAGGTGGCGCATCTTTACCCATGAGTCGTGATTCCCATCTAGCCCGGGTTAGCTAGACCCGTATTCACTTCCGAGGTGAATGGCCAGGGTCTCACTACGAGGCTTCTCCCTAGAGTTCTCATTACGCAAATGCTGGAAATGGTCAAACTGCATAAGACACACCTACCGTAACCAACTTATAGTCCAGACTACAGGGTAAAGCTTTGGGAACTATGCCCGTATCCAATCTGCCTGAGCCGGTACTATAAGCGCTTGCCAGGTGCCCCCGTTCCTGGTCGACCACGACCAACACCCAATATAAGACTTCCATAGTTATTTAGCCAAGACCAGAGCCATGATAGTTCTCATGGTAGCACTGTTTTCCCAGGTGGTCACTCCATGTTCCAATTAATATGCAATAATCTTGTTTGACCATCGGGTTAACAACAATAAAGTAAACTTACTGTCGGCATTTCGAGACCGGGGGGGTCCCTGGGCCGACGAGTGAATGTCGCCGCGTGCCCCAGCCCAGATGGGTCGGCGCGAGGCCGAGCGCGAAAGGGGGGAGAAAGGTGGCCGGAGACCGGCGTGAGAGAGGTGGAAATCCCGCGGCCTTCGTGTTCGTCCCACGCCTAGGTCGGGTGCGCTTGCAGTAGGGGGTTACAAGCGTCCACGCGGGTGAGGAAGCGAGCGGCCTTACGCGAGCGCCTGTCTCGTCCTCGTCCCCGCGCGACCAACCCTCTGTAAGAGGGCCCTGGTCCTTCCTTTTATAGGCGTAAGGAGAGGATCCAGGTGTACAATGGGGGGCGTAGCAGAGTGCTACGTGTCTAGCGGAGGAGAGCTAGCGCCCTAAGTACACGCCATCGTGGCGGCCGAAGAGGTTTTGGCACCCGGTTCGTGTGATGTCGTGGCCGTCGGAGGAGCGCTGGAGCCTGGCGGAAGGACAGCTGTCGGGGTTGTCGAGTCCTTGCTGACGTCCTCTTGCTTCCGTAAGGGGGCGGAGAGCTGTCGTCGTCAGGGAGCGTGCGGGGCACCATCATTGCCTATCTGGCGGAGCGAGCCAGATGGGACGTCGGTCTCGTTTCCCGTAGCCTGAGTCAGCTTGGGGTAGGGTAATGATGGCGCCTCCCGTCGATGTGGCCGGTCCGCGCCCTAGGTTGGGCGATGTGGAGGCTCCTCCGAAGTCGAGGTCGAGTCTGTCTTCCGTGGCTGAGGTCGAGTTCGAGCCCCTGGGTCGGGCGAGGCGGAGACCGTCGGCTGAGGCCAGGGCGGAGTCCGAGCCCTGGGGTCGGGCGAAGCGGAGTTCGTCGTCTTCCGGGGCTGAGCCCAAGTCCGAGCCCTGGGTCGGGCGGAGCGGAGTTCGCCGTCTTTCGGGGCTGAGCCCAAGTCCAAGCCCTGGGTCGGGCGGAGCGGAGTTCGCCGTCTTCCGGGGCTGAGCCCAAGTCCAAGCCCTGGGTCGGGCGGAGCGGAGTTCGCCGTCTTCCGGGGCTTAGCCCGAGTCCGAGCCCTGGGTCGGGCGGAGCGGTGTTCGCCGTCTTCCGGGGCTTAGCCTGAGTCCGAGCCCTGGGTCGGGCGAAGCGGAGCTCGCCGTCTTCCGGGGCTGAGCCCAAGTCCGAGCCCTGGGTCGGGCGGAGCGGAGCTCGCCGTCTTCCGGGGCTTAGCCCGAGTCCGAGCCCTGGGTCGGGCGGAGCGGAGTTCGCCGTCTTTCGGGGCTTAGCCCGAGTCCGAGCCCTGGGTCGGGCGGAGCGGAGTTCGCCGTCTTCCAGGGCTTAGCCCGAGTCCGAGCCCTGGGTCGGGCGAAGCGGAGTTCGCCGTCTTCCGGGGCTTAGCCCGACTCCGAGCCCTGGGTCAGGCAAAGCGGAGCTTCCTATGGTGCCTGCGGCCAGGCCTGACTGCCTGTCAGCCTCTCTCTGTCAAGTGGCACTGCAGTCGGAGCGGCGCAGGCGGCGCTGTCTTTCTGTCAGGCCGGTCAGCGGAGCGGCAAAGTGACGGCGGTCACTTCGGCTCTGTCGACTGAAGGGCGCGCATCAGGATAAAGGTGTCACGCCACCTTTGCATTAAATGCTCCTGCGATTTGGTCGGTCAGCGCGGCGATTTGGTCAGGGTTGCTTCTTGGCGAAGACAGGGCCTAGGGCGAGCCGGAAATATGTTCGTCGCTGGAGGGGGGCCTCGAGCGAGACGGAGATCCTCCGGGGTCGGCTGCCCTTGTCCGAGGCTAGGCTCGGGCGAGGCGTGATCGTGTCCCTCGAATGGACCGATCCCTGACTTAATCGCACCCATCAGGCCTTTGTAGCTTTATGCTGATGGGGGTTACCAGCTGAGAATTAGGAGCCTTGAGGGTACCCCTAATTATGGTCCCCGTAGCCCCCGAGCCTCGAAGGGAGTGTTAGCACTCGCTTGGAGGCTTTTGTCGCACTTTTTTGCAAGGGGACCAGCCTTTCTCAGTTGCGTTTTGTTTCGGTGGGTGCGCGCGAGCGCACCCGCCGGGTGTAGCCCGCGAGGCCTCGGAGGAGTGGTTTGACTCCTTTGAGGTCTTAATGCCTCACGTAATGCTTCGGCTAGTCTGGTCGTTCCCTCATGCGAGCTGGCCGTAGCCCGGGTGCACGGTCGGGTCCCAAGTTCTCGGGCTGGTATGTTGACGCTGTCAACGGTTTGGCCGGAGCCGGGTTTGCGAGAGCAGCCCCCGAGCCTCTGCACAGGGCGAGAGGACGGTCAGGGACAGACTCGACATTTTTACATACGCCCCTACGTCGCCTTCCACAAGGAGGAGGGGGGAAAGCGCCATGTTGCCCTCGGTGGGCGCCGAACATGGTGTCTCCGGTGAGCTGCTGGCGGGTAATCCGAGCGAACGTCCGTGCCCCATTCGCTAGGGGTCGGCTAGAGGCCCAGAGGCGCGCCCAAAAGTACCTGCGAGTGATCTGCCGGACCCGGTCCCTGTCGACGGGGTCCGAGGGCTCAATGCCTCCCTCTGATGGGATTCCGTTACAAGATCGTTCCCGCTGGTCTAAGAAATGTCCTAGGGTACCTCGGGAGCGCAGCCCGAGCCTTGGTTATGTATCGAACGTACCCATGGTCATCCCTCGCTCTGTGTCTGAGGCGGCTGTGAACCTTTCGAGGGCCAGCCTTTGAACCCCTGATCAGTAGTGGGCACGGAGCTCGAGTAGCCTGAGGCGGTCGTTGAACCCTTCCGAGGGGCTGGCCTTCGAACCTCTGACCAGTAGTGGGTGTGGAGCCCACACGCTCTGAGGCGGCTGTTGAACCCCTCCGAGGGGCCAGCCTTCGAACCTCTGATCAGTAGGGAGGCTCGGAGCCTGGTTCCTTCACGGGGAAGGATCCTTTTCGGGGTATCCCCCTTTCCCGGTCCCTGTTGTAAGAGAGAGAAAGAGGAAAAGTAAAAGGGTACGAAATTGAACGACGTGGCGTACCTTTTTTGACGCGGTCATTATGGCGAAGGCGAAGCGTCGCTTGCTTCTCCTGCCAGGGGCGCCGCCTGTCCCGCCGCAGAGTTAATGCGACGAGGCGTGCGGTTCGTGGGGCGGCCGTTGCGCGTGCGCGAGCCGTTCGAGGAACGGAACATGGGCGCGTCATCTTCACGCCGTGAGAGGGGGTTCTCTCGCTGCCCCCGGATGGGACGTAAGCTTGGCTGACGACGTGACTGCTGCTCCTGCGCGCCTGCCACCGCCATTACTGTCGGCCCATTTTTGGCCGCATTGACCGTCGCGTAGGGTTGCCTCGAGTCGCGGTACTGGTTCCGTAGTCGAGGAGGCGTGGCAGTGGCGCGAGTGGCGGTGCAGTTGCTCGCACGTAGCATCCGGCGCGCCGGTTGCATGACGTGTGGGCCTGGGCCTACATGCTGGGCGCGCTGGATGTCGGAGAGGTGCACCCACTTGGCGCGGTTGCATGCCGCCTGCATGGCTGCCCGCCCTCTCGCTTGTTGGAATGGGCAAAAGTGGAGGGCCGCTTGTAACCGCTGGGCGGTTGCATGCACCGCGCGCGGCGGTTTGGCTTCTTCTGCTCTGGGCCGGCTTGCATGACGTGTGGGACCCAGCCCCCGCGCCGTAGGGGGAGGACCTTGGGGCGTGTTGGAGAAGACTCAACCCATGACAGTTGGGGATGCGAGTAGGGAGAGTCGCCTTTAAAAGGAGGGTGACCCCCTTGAAAGGCGACCATGTCTTCGTGCTCCCTTATGCATCGTGTCTTTCCACCTTCCGAGCCCCCGGATGGGGGATGTCCGCGGTCCTTCCGCCTTGCCGTTGGAGGAACGCAACTCCGTAGGAGTTGGTACCATTCAGCCATCATTCGGCTTCAAGGATTTTCATCATGCAGCCCGGCTGCACCCCTCCGCTAGCGGTCACCCAAGACGGTGACCTCCAGTTTGATGGCGGGGGAAAGCAAGTCGGGCTGCGGCCTCTGCCCCTCCCTCAGCCTCAAGGATTTTCATCACCGGTGCTGGGGAGGGGAGAGTGTCGAGTTGGGGTCGGCCCCCGCGTGGGCGGTGGCCCGCTCCTTCCCTCAGTGATCGGGGGGAAGGGCGGTTGTTGTCCGTGGCGCTGGCAGCTGCCGCGTGCCTGGCTCTCAGACCCGAGTGGCTTCGGAGCCGCTCTCGGTGCCGGCTTCCGCCACAGCAGCTGGAAGAGGTTCTTCCGCCGACGAGATAGCCGGGGCCGCCTACGGACCGACCTCCAACTCCACGGCCTTCTGCCCGTCCTTGCCTCACGAGTTTGGGCACGGGCGGGGGCCTCCTGGCAGCAGCATCCGCCCTGAGGTCTTTGCTGCCGCTGTTCGGCCCCTCGGAGCAGAAGTTGTCGTCGTCGCCGCTGCTGGAGCAGGTGACGGTGTGTCGTTCGTCAGTCTTCTGTTTCTCCGCAGGCCCCCCCCATCGAGTGGGGTTGTTCGTACCCACGGAGGTGGAACCGGAGTTCCGTTCGTAATGGCACTTTGAATGCCAGTGTTTTTGTTCATTGTGGCTATCGGGGCCTGAACATGTATGTATTTTTCCTCATTTCCGAGCACTAAGACTCGCCTGTTGGTTGTCTGAACCGCTTCACCAAGCGTGAGTCGCCCCGTGTAAAGGTGACGAGTGAGGTATCCGTATCCCGGAGGCGTAGGAGTCCCTCGGCTTGGTCAGCCTTGTTGTCCGAGGCTTCTCTTGCTTAGTTAAAGGAACCCCTCGGCCGCTCTTCGATGAGCCGAGGCCAGGGGTAGCGGTGTTAGCATGGACAGAGGCAGAGTTGGCTCGAAAAAGAAGACTTGGTCGGCCGGAGCCTGGCCGGGTCGTCCGTTAGCAGGACCGACGCCGGAATTGATCTGCCGAGGCCTCGGGGCGGGCTGATGTCCTTGGAGGACAGCTGGCCGAGGCCTCGGGGTGACCAGCCGAGCCGCCTGCTCGAGCCGGATTCTTGGAGGAAACCCGGGCGGCGATGGCCCGGGCGTGATGATGAAGTCGTCCTTCAGAGTGGAGATCCTCGGACCGCGTCGCCGTCCGAGGCTAGGTCGGACCTCACCGAAGGTGTTGTTGACGCTGAGGGTGCTGCGGCTCCCTTCAACTGTCCAGATCCGAGCCTGCAGGATCGGATTATCTTGTAGCGTGTGTTTTCTGCGGCCGCCGAGGCCCAAACACACCCTCGCCGTGTTGTAAAGCTGCATCTCTTTTCCTCTTGTTTCGAGTATCTGGACTTTTTCGTCGGTAACAGAATTGTCTGTGCGAGCGAGAGTTGCTTCTCGCGGAAGGTGACGAGTGAGGTATCCGTATCCCGGAGGCGTAGGAGTCCCTCGGCTCGGTCGGCCTTGCCGCTTACGCGCACACTTACCCGTCCATAGGGTTCTGTCACCAACTTAGTCGAGAAGGCTCGAAGAATCACTTCGGCAGAGGAGCTTTCGAACGTGAAGACTTGTTCGGTCCGCGGAATCACTTATCCGAACGTGAGTTACTTATCGCAGAAGGTGATGAGTGAGGTATCCGTATCCCGGAGGCGTAGGAGTCCCTCAGCTCGGTCAGCCTTGGCTGCTTACGTGTACTCCGTCGTTTTCAGGATCCACTTCCGTAGTGGTCGAAAAGCACGAAAGACATTCTGGCAGAAAGGATCTTTTTTCGAGGAAAAAATTCAGCGCAGAGGGGGTTCCCCCCTTTTAGCCCCCGAGGGAGGGTCAGGCTTTGCCGAGGCAAGGCTGACCCTTCCTTGATGACTAAACTTTGCATGGGAGCGAGGTATATGAACAACTTGAAAACATCTTAAGGGTAGAAGCGACGTAGCTGTTGGATGTTCCAAGCGTTGCTGTAGACCTCACCTTGACTGTTGGCCTGCTTGTACGTTCCGGACTTCAGAACTTCGGCGATGACGAACGGCCCCTCCCAGGGGGCGTGAGCTTGTGCCGCCCTCGGGCGTCTTGTCATAGCCGAAGCACCAGGTCGCCCACCTGGAGGTCTCGGGACCGGACCCCTCGAGCGTGGTAGCGTCGCAGGGACTGCTGGTACCGCACCGAGTGTAGTAAGGCCTTGTCCCGAGCCTCTTCCAGCTGGTCCAGCGAGTCTTCACGATTAGCTTGGTTGCCTTGGTCAGCATAGGCCTTCGTCCTCGGTGAACCGTATTCTAAGTCTGTGGGCAAGATGGCCTCGGCCCCATAGACTAGAAAGAACGGCGTGAAGCCCGTGGCTCGGCTCGGCGTTGTCCTTAGGCTCCAGACCACCGAGGGGAGTTCCTTCATCCATCGCTTGCCGAACTTGTTGAGGTCGTTGTAGATCCGAGGCTTGAGTCCTTGTAGAATCATGCCGTTGGCACGCTCTACTTGCCCATTCATCATGGGGTGAGCCACGGCGGCCCAGTCCACCCGGATATGGTGATCCTCGCAGAAGTCTAGTAACTTCCTGCCGGTGAACTGGGTGCCGTTGTCGCTGATGATGGAGTTCGGGACCCCGAAGCGATGGATGATGTTGGTGAAGAACGCCACCGCCTGCTCGGACCTGATGCTGTTTAGGGGTCGGACCTCGATCCACTTGGAGAATTTGTCGATGGCGACCAACAGGTGCGTGTAGCCCCCGGGTGCCTTCTGCAAGGGGCCGACGAGGTCCAGACCCCACACGGCAAAAGGCCAGGTGATGGGTATCGTCTGCAGAGCCTGAGCGGGCAGGTGGGTCTGCCTTGCGTAGAACTGACACCCTTCGCAGGTGCGGACAATTCTAGTGGCGTCGGCCATCGCCGTCGGCCAGTAGAAACCTTGTCGGAAAGCATTCCCGACAAGGGCTCGAGGTGCTGCGTGATGACCGCAAGCCCCCGAGTGTATCTCTCGTAGGAGTTCCTGACCTTCGGTGATGGAGATGCATCGCTGGAGGATGCATGAGGGGCTACGGTGGTAGAGCTCCTTCCCATCTCCCAGCAAGACGAACGACTTGGCGCGCCGCGCCAACCGCCGAGCTTCAGCTCGGTCGAGGGGTAGCTCTCCTCGGTGGAGATATTGCAGGTACGGGGTCTGCAAGTTTTGATCAGGCGTGACCCCGCTTCGCTCCTCCTCGACGCGCAGTGCCTCACCCTCAGGGACCGAGGGTACCTCGGGCTGAACCGAGGATGCCTCGGGCCGAGCTGAGGGTGCCTCGGACTGAGCCGAGGGTACCTCGGGCTGAGCCGAGGATGCCTCAGGCTCAGGCGTGTCGTTGATCTTGACGGAGGGCTGATGCAGGTCTCGGGAGAAGACGTCCGGGGGAACTGTTGTTCGCCCCGAGGCTATTTTAGCCAGCTCGTCCGCAGTCTCATTGTAGCGCCGGGCGATGTGGTTGAGCTCGAGCCCGTAGAACTTGTCTTCCAGGCGCCGAACCTCATCGCAGTAAGCCTCCATCTTCGGGTCGCGGCAGTGGGAGTTCTTCATGACTTGGTCGATGACGAGCTGCGAGTCACCGCGAGCGTCGAGGCGTCAGACCCCTAGCTCGATGGCGATCCGCAACCCATTGGCCAGAGCCTCATACTCGGCCACATTGTTGGACGCCGGGAAATGGAGGCGTAGCACATAGCGTAGGTGCTTCCCGAGGGGCGATATGAAGAGTAGGCCTGCGCCGGCTCCTGTCTTCATCAGCGACCCGTCGAAGAACATGGTCCAGAGCTCCGGCTGGATCGGAGCTGTTGGGAGCTGGGTGTCGACCCATTCAGCCACGAAGTCCGCCAAGACCTGGGACTTGATGGCCTTCCGAGGGGCGAACGAGATTGTTTCACCCATGATTTCCACCACCCACTTTACGATTCTACCCGAGGCCTCTCGGCACTGGATGATCTCCCCCAGGGGGAAGGATGACACCACAGTTACTGGATGAGACTCGAAGTAGTGTCGCAGCTTCCGCCGCGTCAGGATCACCGCGTACAGCAGCTTCTGAACTTGTGGGTAGCGGATCTTGGTTTCGGACAGTACCTCGCTGATGAAGTAGACTGGCCTCTGGACGGGCAATGCATGCCCCTCTTCTTGCCTCTCGACCACAATCGCGGCGCTAACCACCTGAGTGGTCGTGGCGACGTAAATCAAGAGGGCTTCTCTGGCAGCTGGGGGCACCAAGATAGGCGCATTCGTGAGGAGCGCCTTCAGGTTCCCGAGGGCTTCCTCGGCCTCAGGGGTCCAAGTGAAGCACTCGGCCTTCCTTAAGAGGCGGTATAGAGGCAGACCTCTTTCGCCGAGGCATGAGATGAAGCGGCTCAGAGCCGCGAGACATCCCATGACCCTCTGTACGCCCTTCAAGTCCTTGATGGGTCCCATGCTGGTGATGGCTGCGATCTTCTCCGGGTTGACTTCGATGCCCCGCTCGGAGACGATGAACCCCAAGAGCACGCCTCGGGGTACCCCGAAGACACACTTTTCGGGATTGAGCTTCACGCCTTTCGCCTTGAGACATCGGAATGTAACTTCAAGGTCGGAAAGGAGGTCGGAGGCTTTCCTCGTCTTGACTACGATGTCATCGACGTAGGCCTCGACCGTCCGGCCAATGTGTTCGCCGAACACATGGTTCATGCACCGCTGGTACGTCGCACCCGCATTCCTCAAGCCGAACGACATGGTGACATAGCAGTACATGCCAAAGGGTGTGATGAAAGAAGTCGCGAGCTGGTCGGACTCTTTCATCCTAATTTGGTGATACCCTGAGTAGGCATCGAGGAAAGACAGGGTTTCGCACCCAGCAGTGGAATCCACGATTTGCTCGATGCGAGGCAGAGGGTAGGGAACCTTCGGACATGCTTTGTTTAGACCAGTGTAGTCTACACACATCCGCCATTTCCCTCCTTTCTTTCTCACAAGCACAGGATTGGCAAGCCATTCAGGATGGAATACCTCTTTGATGAACCCTGCCGCCATTAGCTTGTGGATCTCCTCGCCTATGGCTCTGCGCTTTTCTTCGTCGAATCGGCGCAGAGCCTGCTTGACGGGTCAGGCTCCGGCTCGGATATCCAGCGAGTGCTCGGCGACATCCCTCGGTATGCCGGGCATGTCCAAGGGACTCCACGCAAAAACGTCGGCGTTTGCACGGAGAAAGTCGATGAGCACTGCTTCCTATTTGGGATCGAGCTCGGAGCCGATCCGGATCTGCTTGGAGGCGTCGCCGCTGGGGTCGAGGGGGACGAACTTAACCGTCTCCGCTGGCTCGAAGTTGCCGGCATGACGCTTCACGTCTGGCACCTCCTTAGAGAGGCTCTCCAGGTCGGCGATGAGGGCCTCGGACTCGGCGAGGGCCTCGGCATACTCCACGCACTCCACGTCGCATTCGAACGCGTGTTTGTACGTGGGGCCGATGGTGATGACCCCGTTGGGGCCCGGCATCTTGAGCTTGAGGTAGGTGTAGTTGGGGACGGCCATGAACTTTGCGTAGCATGGCCTTCCCAGTACCGCGTGGTAGGTTCCTCGGAACCCGACCACCTCGAACGTCAGGGTCTCCCTTCGGAAGTTGGAGGGTGTTCCGAAGCAGATGGGAAGGTTGAGTTGTCCGAGGGGCTGGACGCGCTTCCTGGGGATGATCCCATGGAAAGGCGAAGCGCCTGCCCGGACCGAGGACAGATTGACACGCAGGAGCCAGAGGGTCTCAGCGTAGATGATGTTGAGGCTGCTGCCTCCGTCCATGAGGACCTTGGTGAGCCTGACGTCGCCGATGACGGGGTCGACAACGAGCGGGTATTTCCCCGGGCTCGGCACGCGGTCGGGGTGGTCGGCTTGGTCGAAGGTGATGGGCTTGTCGGACCAGTCTAGGTAGACTGGCGCCGCCACCTTCACCGAACAGACCTCCCGACGCTCTTGCTTGCGGTGCCGAGCCGAGGCATTCGCCGCTTGCCCACCGTAGATCATGAAGCAGTCGCGGACCTCGGGGAACTCTCCTGCCTGGTGATCTTCCTTCTTGTCGTCATCGCGGGCCCTGCCACCCTCTGCGGGTGGCCCGGCCCTATGGAAGTGGCGCCGAAGCATGACGCACTCCTCAAGGGTGTGCTTGACGGGCCCCTGGTGATAGGGGCACGGCTCCTTGAGCATCTTGTCGAAGAGGTTGGCACCTCTGGGGGGTTTCCGAGGGTTCTTGTACTCGGCGGCGGCGACAAGGTCCGCGTCGCCAGCGTCGTGTTTCGCTTGCGACTTCTTCTTGCCCTTCTTCTTGGCGCCGCGCTGAGTTGACGCCTCGGGGGCATCTTCCGGTGGGCGGCCCTGGGGCGGCTTGTCCTTCCGGAAGATAGCCTCAACCGCCTCCTGGCCAGAGGCGAACTTGGTGGCGATGTCCATCAGCTCGCTCGCCCTGGTGGGGGTCTTGCGACCCAGCTTGCTCACCAGGTCGCGGCAAGTGGTGCCGGCGAGGAACGCGCCGATGACATCTGAGTCGGTGATGTTGGGCAGCTCGGTGCGCTGCTTCGAGAATCGCGGATGTAGTCCTGAAGAGACTCTCCCGGCTGTTGCCGGCAGCTCCGGAGGTCCCAGGAGTTTCCAGGGCGCACGTACGTGCCCTGGAAATTGCCGGCGAAGGCTTGGACCAGGTCGTCCCAGTTGGAGATCTGCCCCGGAGGTAGGTGCTCCAACCAGGCGCGAGCGGTGTCGGAGAGGAACAGGGGGAGGTTGCGGATGATAAGGTTGTCATCGTCCATTCCACCCAGTTGGCAGGCCAGCCGGTAGTCCGCGAGCCACAGCTCCGGTCTCGTCTCCCCCGAGTACTTTGTGATAGTAGTCGGGGGGTCAGAACCGGGTCGGGAACGGCGCCCGTCGTATGGCCCGGCTGGAGGCCTGCGGACCAGGTGGTTCGGGCGAGGGACTCCGATCCTCCCCGCTGTCGTAGCGTCCTCCACGCCTAGGGTGGTAGCCTCGGCACACCCTCTCGTTGAGGTGGGCCCGATGGTCGCGGTGATGGTGCTCGTTGCCGAGGCGTCCCGGGGCCGCAGGCGCTGTGTTGCGCGTGCGCCCGGTGTAGACCAAGGCTTCCCGCATGAATCGGGAAGTCGCGGCATGATGTTCCGAGGGGTGCCCCTGCCTTCGGGAGGCGGAGCTCTTGGCCCGTCGAACCGCGGCGCCTTCCAGGAGATTCTTGAGCACTCCCTGGATTCGCCGCCCCTCGGTGGTTGATGGCTCTGGCATCGCACGGAGAAGCATTGCTGCTGCAGCCAGGTTCTGGCCGACTCCACTGGATGCGGGTGGCGGCCTGACCCTGACATCATCGGTGATGCGGTGCTGGAAGCCCTGGGGTAGATGACGCATTTCTCCGGCCGGAGGTTGGCCCGCCCATGCCTGCCCGACGTCCCGGCGGATTGGCTCAAGCGCTCCTGCTCCCTCGTCGAGCCTGGCCTGCACCCCGCGGATTTGCTCGAGCTGTGGGTCATGGCCCCCCGCCTGAACGGGGACCACAGCTAGCTCCCGTGGGATGTCAACGCGAGGCACCGGCCTAGGGAGATCATCGTCCTCCGGCATGCCGAGATGGTTGCCTTCGGAGGGACCCCCTAGATCGACGTGGAAACATTCGCGGCTTGGGCCGCAGTCCTCGTCGCCGAGGCTGCGGCTACCATCGGAACAGTCGGAAAGGCAGTAGTCGCACGCGGTCATGAAGTCCCGCATGGCACTAGGGTCGCCAAGTCCAGAGAAATCCCAACAGAAGTCGGGCACGTCGTCTTCCTCGGACCCAGAGGGCCCGTAGGTCATGACGTCCGTCAGCCGGTCCCAAGGTGACCGCATACGAAACCCCAGAGGGTTTGGACTCGCCTCTACGAAGGCGCCCGCCAAAGCGAAGTCGTTTGGCGGGTCGAGGCTGAATCCAGGGGGCGTGAGATGAGAATCGGTCGGTACCTCTTGGTCGACGGGCGGTGATGTCGGGGACTGACTGCACCGTCGTCTCAGGTACGAGGGTGATGTTCAGCAAGCCTTTCGCGAGCGTGCTGGCGTCGTCCGTTTGCTTGGGATTGGCGTGTCGCGGGGAGACGGCGCTCGTCTTCGTCTCAAACGCGAGGTCGATGCCTGACGCGCCCCCCGTTGGGGCGCTGGCGCCGTCGACTCGCTCGACAGTCGACGAGGCGCTGCCTCCTGCTTGGCCTTGGTTGCCCCGCCTCCTCCTCCGTCGGCGGGGGAGAGGACGGGGTGAGCTCGAATGTTGTTCTTCCACCACGCGGGGAAGACGTCGTTGATTTCGCCGCCGGCGGGCGGGCTGTCGGCCGCCATTGTCGCTGTCACACGGCGGTGGAAGGAGTATCATGTCGTAGCTATCGTCGAGGGACATGAACTCAAGACTCCCGAAACGGAGCACCGTCCCGGGCCGGAGAGGTTGTTGGAAACTGCCCATCTGGAGCTTGACGGGAAGATGTTCGTCAACACGCAGCAGGCCCCTACCTGGCGCGCCAACTGTCGGCGTTTCGAGACCGGGGGGTCCCTGGGCCGACGAGTGAATGTCGCCACGTGCCCCAGCCCAGATGGGTCGGCGCGAGGCCGAGCGCGAAAGGGGGGAGAAAGGTGGCCGGAGACCGGCGTGAGAGAGGTGGAAATCCCGTGGCCTTCATGTTCGTCCCGCGCCCAGGTCGGGTGCGCTTGCAGTAGGGGGTTACAAGCGTCCACGCGGGTGAGGAAGCGAGCGGCCTTACGCGAGTGCCTGTCTCGTCCTCGTCCCCGCGCGGCCAACCCTCTGTAAGAGGGCCCTGGTCCTTCCTTTTATAGGCGTAAGGAGAGGATCCAGGTGTACAATGGGGGGCGTAGCAGAGTGCTACGTGTCTAGCAGAGGAGAGCTAGCGCCCTAAGTACACGCCATCGTGGCGGCCGGAGAGGTTTTGGCACCCGGTTCGTGTGATGTCGTGGCCATCGGAGGAGCGCTGGAGCCTGGTGGAAGGACAGCTGTCGGGGCTGTCGAGTCCTTGCTGACGTCCTCTTGCTTCCGTAAGGGGGCGGAGAGCTGCCGTCGTCAGGGAGCGTGTGGGGCGCCATCATTGCCTATCTGGCGGAGCGAGCCAGATGGGACGTCGGTCTCGTTTCCCGTAGCCTGAGTCAGCTTGGGGTAGGGTAATGATGGCACCTCCCGTCGATGTGGCCGGTCCGCGCCCTAGGTTGGGCGATGTGGAGGCTCCTCCGAAGTCGAGGTCGAGTCTGTCTTCCGTGGCCGAGGTCGAGTCCGAGCCCCTGGGTCGGGCGAGGCGGAGACCGTCGGCTGAGGCCAGGGTGGAGTCCGAGCCCTGGGGTCGGGCGAAGCGGAGTTCGTTGTCTTCCGGGGTTGAACCCAAGTCCGAGCCCTGGGTCGGGAGGAGTGGAGTTCGCCGTCTTCCGGGGCTGAGCCCAAGTCCGAGCCCTGGGTAGGACGGAGCGGAGTTCACCGTCTTCTGGGGCTGAGCCCAAGTCTGAGCCCTGGGTCGGGCGGAGCGGAGTTCGCCGTCTTCCGGGGCTTAGCCCGAGTCCGAGCCCTGGGTCGGGCGGAGCGGAGTTCGCCGTCCTTCGGGGCTTAGCCCGAGTCCGAGCCCTGGGTCGGGTGGAGCGGAGTTCGCCGTCTTCCGGAGCTTAGCCCGAGTCCGAGCCCTGGGTCGGGCGAAGCGGAGCTCGCCGTCTTCCAGGGCTAAGCCCAAGTCCGAGCCCTGGGTCGGGCGGAGCGAAGTTCGCCGTCTTTCGGGGCTTAGCCCAAGTCCGAGCCCTGGGTCGGGCGGAGCGGAGTTCGCCGTCTTCCGAGGCTTAGCCCAAGTCCGAGCCCTGGGTCGGGCGGAGCGGAGTTCGCCATCTTCCGGGGCTTAGCCCGAGTCCGAGCCCTGGGTCGGGCGGAGCGGAGTTCACCGTCTTCCGGGGCTTAGCCCAAGTCCGAGCCCTGGGTCGGGCGGAGCGGAGTTCGCCGTCTTCTGGGGCTTAGCCTGAGTCCGAGCCCTGGGTCGGGCGAAGCGGAGCTTCCTATGGTGCCTGCGGCCAGGCCTGACTGCCTGTCAGCCTCTCTCTGTCAAGTGGCACTGCAGTCGGAGCGGCGCAGGCGGCACTGTCTTTCTGTCAGGTCGGTCAGCGGAGCGGCGAAGTGACGGCGGTCACTTCGGCTCTGTCGACTGAAGGGCGCGCGTCAGGATAAAGGTGTCAGGCCACCTTTGCATTAAATGCTCCTGCGATTTGGTCGGTCAGCGCGGCGATTTGGTCAGGGTTGCTTCTTGGCGAAGACAGGGCCTGGGGCGAGCCGGAAATATGTTCGTCGCTGGAGGGGGGCCTCGGGCGAGACGGAGATCCTCCGGGGTCGGCTGCCCTTGTCCGAGGCTAGGCTCGGGCGAGGCGTGATCGTGTCCCTCGAATGGACCGATCCCTGACTTAATCGCACCCATCAGGCCTTTGCAGCTTTATGCTGATAGGGGTTACCAGCTGAGAATTAGGAGTCTTGAGGGTACCCCTAATTATGGTCCCCGACACTTACCATTTGGAACATTAATATCATAAACAGGAGTGACTGCATAAAGTTAAGTTGTAGCAATAGCATAGCTATTTGATTAAATCATAATCCTAGGTTTAAACAAGGAATAAGGTTGGAAAGGTTAGATGTATCTAAATAGGTAACCCATCAAATTATGCATATATATCCAAAAATAAACTTTATTAGATGTATTGTTTGGGATCAAACAGAGTATGCAGAGGGAGAAGTCCACTTGTCTTGCTTATGAAAACTTGAGGTTCTTCCACGGATAGGAATAGATCTTGATTCTTAACTACTAGATCAACCACTGAATATCACACAAACAAACAAGAAGAACAAACACCACTCAATAACATATAACATTCACCATACATAAAGCTAAAAGAAAGCCTAAAGAAAAGAGCGTTCGTTTTTCAAAAACGTCGCAAGTAATGGTTATAATAAGAAGGTATTCTTTTCAAAAATGTGTGATCTATACTTTATAAAACAGGACATGAGCTTAAAATATCTTAATTAAATTATACAAATATTTGGTTCACCAATTTAATCTTTTATAAAACGTCATGCGCGATATGTCTAAAATTAAGGGTTTATAAGACGATAAAACACGTTATAACGATATTAAACCTTTTTAACCTTTTTAGAAAAGATATATGTTATATATCTAAGGTTAATGCGCTACTAATCACGTTATTAATTTTAAAAGCATTATGGAACATATTATAAATATTGTTAACCAATCACTGATGACAAATTAAGATATAAGTCTAAATAGGTTTTATGTGAAAAGATCATTATTATTAAACACCTATTTATGGAAAGTTATGTATATGTCTTAAATGAACTTTATGTAAAAGACAATGAACAACAATTATATTTTATTTTTATTAGAAAGTACATATCCTATATTTTATTAAGAAAGCTATATACAAAACAATATACAAACTAACATTATTATTAAAGAACATGAACACTAATTTCCTTAGTTTATTCTTTAGAAAAAACTAAGTGACCCATATATAAATAATATGAACTAATTTTTGATTAAATGCTTAATTAAGCCTATATAACCAGTTGTAAACAAACATAAATCTAATTAATTAGGTTATGAGAGGATATAATTACTCTATTATTTATCTTTACATTTAGTTTAGAAACATATGACCTAGATATTTAAAATGAATATTATATTCATTGGTATGTTATTAACTATTGTTTTAGTTATGACTATGTGAGTACTTAATTAAGTCATTATATCATTATTAGAAAAGTTATATGACATATTACTATTTAGTACGGCTATACTTAAACATCTATAACGAATCTTATTAAATCAAAATCATGATGTCTATTAAAATGTCGTTTTACAGTTAGAAACAAATTCTCTAATTCTTTAGTAAGAAACCTATATTTATCAACATATTATCATTTTCTTTATTAGGAAAGTATAAGTGCCTAGTTAAGTCATTTTAACATTATTATAAATTCTACTCTTTCGATTTCTCCTTTTCTTTTCTAAATAGAATTTATACATATAACTAGAAATTATTTATTTATAATTCTTCTGACATTAATATACTAAGAATTAATTGTAAATTATTAAATAAGACTTTTAATAACCTATTCATGGTTATTATGACATAAATGAGCATTTTACTATTCTAGTAATTAAGTGCTATACTTATGAATACATTTATTATGAATAGTAAAATCTATATATTTTCATTCGACTAGAAAATGCATGGCTTAATATCTATTTCAATTTCTTATATCACTAAGATCACTAAGATTACACTTATCACAATACTAACCAATTATCGCTCCACACGTTAAAGCAAAATCAAATCCGTAAACGTATTCTAGTATGAAAATCACTGAAGTAGTGAATAGTGACCGTATTCATTTTAGAATTACGCATATTAAAATATTATCGCGGGGTTCGATTTTGACCACACGTATAAAACGAAATCTCTAAAATCGCACACGTGAATCACATCGTCTCAATATTACAACAATAATTCACAAGATTCAAAATATAATTCAACACATGATATAGACGATAAATTAACGGGTTGGAGTTTTCTTCGACCTTGGGTGAACGGATGACGGTGAACGGCTCGAGCGTGTCTAAGCGAAGAGTTGGACGGGGTTCGGGCACGTCTCCGGCGAGGCACGACGGTGAGCGGTGGTGCTACTGCACGTGCAGGCAAGGGTTCTTGACGTCGAACGGGCTCCGGCGACGGGCACGACTGCTCCGGCGATGAAGGACACGGTGGCCAGCTCTGCGGGAGCTGGCGACGCACGGCAAGAGAACACAAGAGAAAGTGAGGAGAGAGAGGGCGAGCTTGGGGAGGGAGAGAGAGATCCGGCTCGGCCAGATTTATAGAGGGGAGAGGGCGAGACGAGGGGGAAGAAACGGCGGCCTTAAGCACCATGAATGGCGTCCATCAATGGGAAGAGGGAGTAATGGGGGAGGGAAAGAAAACAGACGCAGTAAACTCCATAACAGATGGCGCGGGCACGATTTGCGGCTTGGGCGTCGATCGGTCTTCGGGTGCAGCGTCGTCGCGGCTTGAGGCGCGTTCCTGCGGGCGGGGGATGGCGTCGGGTGCCTGGGCAGTGTGCGCATCGGCGTTGCTTCCTGGGTGCGCGCGGCGCGGTCCTGCACGGGGCCGGGGCGGCTGTAGGGCACGGCTGCCGCTCGGTGTCGTGGCTCGGCTTCGGGGCTTCGGTCGGGGTAGCGAGCGGGCGTCGAGGCGGCTCCACGGTCGGTCCTCCTGGCGGCGCGCGTGGTACAGGGCACAGGTGCGTTGGGTCCGTGCAGTCCTGGGCGCGACTCGGTCCTTGCACGGGGTACAGGGCGCCTGGAGCGCGGGCTGGCAGTGGTGCAGTCGGGCAGGGGCAGGGGCGCTCGGCGCGGTTGCTGGCGGATCGCGGCAGGGGAGAGGGAAGCGAGGGAGGGAGAAGCACAGGGAGCAGGGGGCGGCGCTCGGCTTGGAGGAAGAAGACAGAGGCGGCAGCTGCTATGCAAAGAAACAGGGGCGGGTAGGTCAGGGGCGGCGGCTCCTTCTAGTTGGGCCCTTAGTGGGCCGATTCGGCCAGGGTAGATTGGGTTAGGTTTTGTTTTTTTTCAAATTTCGAAATACCTATTCAAATAATCATAAAAATTCATAATAACCAAACCAAAATTATTTATAAATAAAATATTAATTCTTTGACTAATATTTATTGTATTATTTATGTGAATTTTAATTTATTCAATATTCAAAATCAATCACGCGCATTCAAAAATCATTCCAAAGGCAAGTAAATAACGAATACTTAAGAGAAAATTAATTACCATAAATATCAATATTAACTAAATGTATTATTTTTATTTAATGATTTTCATAGTGTCACATATAGGTTTTGGTATGCCAGATGGTCTCTATGGTAATGGTGGCATCTGTTATGGCTCCTATAATCTCGCTCAGGGATTTTGGTACGGGCATCATCCCACGGCTTTCCTGAGGGCGGAGGTATAGGTTTGGTACGCCAGATGGTCGCTATGGAATGGCCATTTCCAACATTCGTATAGTGAGTACCCTAGGGAAAGGCCACGTAGTGAAACCTTGCCTACTCACCTTGGAAGTGTTTAAGGGCCCGTACAACCCGAGGCAAAAAGGGATCACGGCTCATGTGTAAAGTGTGCAACCTCTGCAGAGTGTTATGAAACTAATATATCAGTCGTACTCGCGGTTATGAGCGGCCAAGGGAGCTCCATTGATTAGAGACACATTGATCAGAGATGTTTGGTTTACAGGTGACAATGAGGATCATATTGGTTTCTACGGTGTTTATGATTATGGTAATGATTACAGGTATTCTTTCCGTTTGGAAAGGGTACTTTTGGGTTAACAACTTGGGTTAATGTTAAAACCTGGCTCTCTACTAGTAATAATTACCTGATCAACTTAAAGGAACTGCTTGACCTTAACCCCACAAAAAGCTAGTCTAGTACAGCCAAACAGGACATTTGTTGAGTACGTTGATGTGTACTCACCCTTGTGAACAAACAGGACATTTGTTGAGTACGTTGATGTGTACTCACCCTTGCTTTCACAAAACACCAGGTTGCCTTTGGTGTAATCTATGCTCAAGTAAAGAAGAAGGTGTCGAGGCGGATCTCCAAGAGTTCCAGGACTTCGACGAGTTTGAGGATTAGGCTAGCGACCTCCCCCAGTCAACTGCCTGTGGTGGGTTTCTTTAGGTTGGCTACGTTTCTGTTCTGTGTACTTTGATTTATATTATGTAAATGGCTCTAGTCTATAATATTATTACTTACTCTTTATTGTAATTCGAAGAATTGTGCTATGATGAGCCATTTATGTAATCGCTATGTACGTGAATTACTGATCCTGGCACGTACATGGTTCGCATTCGGTTTACCTTCTAAAACTGGGTGTGACATAAGTGGTATCAAAGCAGTGCTGACTGTAGAACCGCTAACCTAGAGTAGCATTGGTCGTTTTAAGGACTTATTGATTTTTACTTCACCTCATCCTTGATGTTGTTTCAAAATATTAGTCACCTCGACTAATTCTATGTTGTGCTCCTATATGCCCCCTTGCCAAAAGTATTTTATTCTATTATAGTCTATACTTTTCTCAATCTACTAGATCTGATCTCACTCTTGTGCTTGCGACATCCTTGTAGATGCCCCTGACCATAACCTTCTTGCCTTTTGGATTTATTCCTCTTCCATAATTAAATTTCTACCATTTGGCAATCCTTATTCCTTTGTTATTGACATACTCGTATTCCTGAATTCTTTAATACTCTTGTTTCAAATACTTACATCTGAATTTCTACTGCCTACCTAGACATTTCAGTTTATATGTCCGTGAACTTCTTGTCTTCTGAGATCCCTTCCTATTCCGTTGTTAAGTCGTTATATTTTGGCTTTGTTCTATTCCCTTGTCTTGGTATGCTCGTGTCCTTGAAATCTTGCATACTAATATTTTTATATATGCTTACCCTCATATCCCAATGACTGTTCAAAACCTTTTAGTTAATATGCCCTTGATCACCCTTGCTTCTTGATGGTCCATGAGCGACCATTCTATTTCACACATCCTTGATGATCTCACCGTTTTCTCATAACTTCCCTATGTAATAATTTCTGTTACTTCAACCATTCTGTTGGGACCTCACCTATCTCACCCTTGATTGTCTCATCCACTTTGCCACTTCGAGAGTCTTTCCTTAACTGCATCCTTGGTTATGCTTTCACGATCATCATCTTTACCCTTGTCGCCTCTATATCTTACCCTGAAGCTTATATTATACTTGTCCTCTAAAACCTTCTCTCTTCCATCTCAATTTTAGAGTTGTATTTTACCTATTTTCCCTTGGTTGTATCCGCTTCCTCGTCGCTTGCGAGTTTTCAACTCCATCCTTTATTGTGCATCTATTTAGTGTTGCGTTGACCTTTCCCATCTCTCGACCATACCTTGGTGACGACATTATGTCTGTTATCTAAAATTTCCAGTCTCCTATCCCAATTTGAGAGTGGTGTTTTACTTATCTTACCCTTGTGAAAGGGAAATGTGCCCTTGGGCAATTTCTATTATGTTTTGGTGATTAAGTGCCCAACACATTTAAATAAGTTCTTATGTGCTAAATGAAGAGAGAAGTGCAAATCAAAGAGAAGGTATGTTTCTAGACTTAGTACATAGTTTTTAAGTACTAATATGTTTTATCTAAGTGCTAGAAACAGTGAGAAGAAAAGAAGAAAAAAATTGCAAATGACTTGGCTTGGTTCAGCCGAAGTTTAGCTCGATCTGGCACACCGGACTGTCCGGTGGTGCACCGGACAGTGTCCGGTGCGCCAGGCTGGCTTCCGGTGAACTGGCCACTCTCAGGAAAAATTATCGGCGTACGACTATAATTCACCGGACTGTCCGGTGAGCCAACGGTTACCAGCGCAACGGTCGGTCGCGCAATCCGCGAGCGACGCGTGGCCCGCACCAACGGTCGGCAGGGGGCACCGGACAGTGTCCGGTGCGCCAACTGGCCCGAAGGTGCAACGGTCGTCTGCGCCAGAAAAGGAAGGAGATCCGCACCGGACCGTCTACAGTGACTGTTCGGTGGCGCACCTGACTGTCTAGTGGCCCACTCGACAGAAGGCAAGGATGGCCTTCCTTGTTGGTCTCCAACGGCTCCTAGCTGCCTTGGGGCTATAAAAGGGACCCCTAGTCACATGGAGGAGTAACCCAAGCTTTCACTAATCATTCTAAGGCATCCAGACTCTGCTCCCGCGCATTCGCTTTGTTGTGTTAGAGATTTGAGCTCCATTCGAGTCGAGAACTCCCTGTGTGTCATTTGAGCTCAAGTCTTCACTTGTATGCGTTGGTGTGCTGTGTTTTTGAGTCTTGTGTGCGTTGTTCTTCCCAACCTTACTCTAGTGCGTTCTTTGTGATCATTCTTGCAAGGGTGAGAGGCTCCAACTTGTGGAGATTCCTCGCAAACGGGAATAGATATAAGGAAGAAAAGCCGTGGTATTCAAGTTGATCATTGGATCACTTGAAAGGGGTTGAGTGCAACCCTCGTCCATTAGGACGCCACAACATGGAAGTAGGCAAGTGTTACTTGGCCGAACCACGGGATAAAATCGTGTGTCCCTTGTGATTGTTCCTTCTTTGATTGTCTGTGTTCACAAGAGCTCATCTCATTGACTTGATTAACATGCACTAATATTTTTATAATCAAGGTTGTTGGAATTTAGTGTTGAATTCTACAGGATCACCTATTCACCCCCCCCCCTCTAGGTGCTCTCACCTTGGCAATACCCTCTTCTTTACCGCATGTAAGCCTTGACAGACCTGACCTCCATTCTTTATTGTACTTATACAACTGACTCTTTTATGCCTTCATCTTTTCTCTCATACCCTTGTCTGCTATCGCCTTTGACCCTTGCCATATTGAGGTCTTCTACCTAAATGCACACCTTGAACTTATCCTTTAAAAGCCTCCCCTCTCCTTTACCCCAGTTTGAGAGTTGTGAGTTACCTACCTCTCCCTTGATTTCTTTTCACTTCTTGTCACCTTACAAGTTTTGTGTTAATTCCATCCCTGGTTGTATTTCTATTTGTTGTTGCCCTCACCTTGTCGTCCATCGATCTTGCCTCGATACTCATCCTTATTCGTACTCTTGAAAATCCCCTATTTTCCACCTCAATTTGAGAGTGGCAATTTACCTATCTGGCTCTTGGACGCACCCTATCCTTTTCCATTTGTAGGTCCTGTCTTAACTCCATCCTGTATGGTACTTGTATCCTTTGTTCTTATGCCCATTTACCTCCTCTCCTGCATCCTTGTCTGTTACCACCTTTAAACCCTTATAACATCTATACCCATATCTTCACGCTTACTTCGAACCTACCCTTTGAAGTCCCCTCTTTTCCATCCCTGTTCGGGGATAATGCCTCATCTATTTCATCATTGGCTGCTCCCCCCCTTCTTTGACACCTTGCAAGTTCTGTCTAAAATACATCCTTTATTGTGTGTTTGTTCATTATCACCTTAACCCTTGTCATCCCTCGATCTTTACCTTGATGCTTATCATGTGCCTGCATTTTAAAGCCGCCTCTCCCATTTCATTCCAAGAGTGATGTCTTACCCATCTTGCTCTTGTCTGTTCCCTTTTCCTCTGTCGCATTGCAAGTCTTAGCTTTTGCTCGATATCACCCTTACCTTCCTAATATCTAGATCTTTCCATGATGCTTATCCTATGCCTACCGTTTGAAATATCATCTTTCCCATCTCGATTTGTGAATGGTGTTTTACCTATCTTGGCCTTGGTTGCATTCTCTCCCTTGTCAGTTGCAATCCTTGTTTTGGCTCCATCGTTTATTATGCTCATGCCCGTATCATGCATATCTTATTATTCCCCTTGCCTTTCGATGGCCTTAGAGTAGTTTCCCCTTTGTAAGGAAAGACCACCATCTAGTTAACATTAGCGTGTAGCAACGAGATGTTTGTTGTTGTGTGCTCGTGATGTTTGTCTTTGTGTTATGACTGATTTGCTTCTTTGAAATGAGTGTTGATGTGTTGTGGCCCTTAGTCCGCAGTGACATCAGTTGACTAGCTGAGTGTCATAGAGTTAGGTAGCTGGGTGCTCTCCCTTTTCTCTCTTTAATCCATCTATGCTTACCTTTTCTATCTATACCCTTTCCTCTTGCACCTGTCTGGCTGGCAACCTCCAACCTCTCTCAATCAGTCAAGATCAGAGTTGGCGGCATCTTCATCAAGTGCGTATCAATGCTCCTGTTAAGGGGGTTAGCTGCTAACCCCAATGAAGACAATGTGATCGACATCAACCCACAAGGTTGAAGTGGCGCAGCAAAAGCGTGTGTGGGTCCTAACCCACAGGTCCAAGAGATCCTCAAGAATTGCATCAGTGGGTCGTGAACATCTGAAGGTCAAAGCAACCAGTCCACAAAGTAACCTTGCACAGTCAAAGTCAACTCAAGAAAACCATGAACAACCGATGAACCAGCCTTGTTTTTCTTGCTACCTTCTTCTTGAATCTCAGGGGCGAGATTCCTGTTAAGGGGGTTAGATTTGTAACACCCTGAATTTGGGGGTATAAAATTTCTTTTCTAATATTCACCAAATTCAGGTGTTACTATCTCTCTTCCTTGCTTTTCTTTTCTTTTTCCTAAATAGTGAAGAGTTATTTTGCTTTATATCTATGCATAAGCCCAGTAAAATAAAATCTTAGAGGAACTTTGATTGTTGCATTCATGCTGATGCATAGTGTTTATGAGTGCAAAATATTATCGTAACAGATTAAAATATCTCGAGGATGTTCCCAAGAGTTTTTGGAATCTTCGGAACGTTTCTTCGTGTATGAAATATGAATTCCAGTTTTTCTAATATTAATTAAATACTTATTTAGTATTTGTGAAAACTATAAAATTTTGGAAACTCAATTATATATGTATATATATTTCCTCTCATCGAGCCTGTTCCGGATCACGTGTTCTTTTTCACGAGATCACCGAACCACTCCTCGCGAACAGCAAGTCCATGTGTTCTTTTTCACGAGATCACCGAACCACTCCTCCTCGCGAACAGCAAGTCACTTGCATCTGCTACCCCAACTACCTCGTCGACCTTTCGTCTATTCCCTCTGTCTACCCTCCGTCTAAGTCTACCCCTCCATCAATCTCACCTCGCGTCATCTCGTCACGCAACACTCGTGCGTACAACCTCCTCCCGGCCCTCGCCATATCGCGCAGACGCAACCGTCTCACATGCTCCTCTCACTGACACCTAAGGCCCCTAAGTCAAATCTGTTTTTTCTAGATTTTTATTTGTTTTACACGCACACATCTATTTAGAATCAATCGCGGCCACCTCGTTTTGCCTCGCCTCATCGCGCAGCGCCCCGCGCATTGCTAGTGCAGCTGCCTCGCCACACCTCACCTCTATTTATATACGCAAATGTTCCTTCTTCTATTCCCCTATCGCCAAAACTCCTTCCCTCTACATAGATACGAACTTCTCCTCTAGATCCGGATCCCATGAGCAGCTCCCTCATCCTCCCTTTGTCCGTTATACCGGCGCCCAGATCAATAGAGCCGCCGTGGCGGTCGCGCTTCGGTGGATGCTCGCTCGCCCAGCGCAGTGTCGCGGCAGTGAAAGGGAAATAGGGTCAACCGTTTCCCACAATTAATTTTGGTGGTTGAATGCCCAACACAAATATATGGACTAACTAGTTTGCTCTAGAATACATGTTCTACAGGTGCAAAAAGGTCCAATACAAACCAATAAATATTCAAGTTAGGGATCCAATTCAAAGGAGCAAAAGAAACCAAGTGTGTTGTGGTCTGGCGCACCGGACAATGTCTAGTGCACCATATCTGCACAAAGATGAACCAGTCACTCTCGTGTTTCACCAAGCGCACTCCGCTATAATTCACCGGATTGTCCGGTGTGCCACCGGACTGTCCGATGCAACAGCAGAGCAACGGCTAACTTGCGCAACGGTCGACTGGAAAGTCGCTGACTTAGATGAACAGTGAAGAACAGTGCGCGTAGAGAGCAGAAGTCAGAGGCGCACCGGACAGTGAACAGGACATGTCCGGTGCCACAAGAAGACAACGACGCCAACGGTCGACTGCTCTCGAACCCTAACGGTTGCGTGATGTGGCGGCGCACCGGACAGCCTACAGTGCCTGTCCGGTGGCGCACCGGACTGTCCGGTGCGCCCATCGACAGCAGCCTTCCCCAACGGCCATTTGGTGGTTGAGGGCTATAAATACCCACCACCACCACCACACCAAGCATCCAAGCATTCTGAACATTGCATTCAATACAAGAGCAATAGACTTCACTCCAAGACACAATCAAAGCGATCGATCCACTCAAAGTCCCCAAATCAACTCTAGTGCATTAGGACTTGTGAGAGGATCTCTTGTGTTCCTTTGTTGCTCTTGTTTGCTTGGCTTAGCCTTCTTTTTCTTTTCAATTCTTACTCTCAAGTGCTTTGTAAGCAAGGCAAGAGACACCAACTGTGTGGTGGTCCTTGCGGAGTCTAAGTGACCCGTGAGATTAAGAAAGAAGGCTCACTCGGTCTAAGTGACCGTTTGAGAGGGGGGAAGGGCTAAAAGAGACCCGGTCATTGTGACCACCTCAACGGGGACTAGGTTCTTTAGAACCGAACCTCGGTAAAACAAATCACCATGTTCATCCGCTTTATTTCTTGGTTGATTTGTTTTCCCTCTCTCTACCGGACTCAGATTTAATTCTAACGCTAACCCCGGCTCGTAGCTTGTGTTTTAAGTTGTAAATTTCAAATTATGCCTATCCACCCCCCTCTAGGTGACTTTCAATTGGTATCAGAGCTTGGTGCTTCATTAAGAGTCTAACAACTCGAAGTGGTGTCGGGAGAACACGCCAAGAGGGAGATCGTGACCGGCTACAAGCCCGCAAGCTCGGGGAGAACCCTCTCAGGGCTTGTTCGGTTCTAGACCAATCCATATGGATTGAGGGAGTTTCAATCCCTAGCAAGTCAAAATCCCTCCTAATCCATATCAATCCCCTCCAATCCATATGGATTGAAAGTAACCGAACAAGCCCTCAAGGGAGTCCGACCACAAGCATAAGGAGGAATCCTCTTCCTCCAACAAGACACATCGAAAGGTGACAAGAAGAAGAAGATGAAGAAAGTGGTCTACTACGAGACCAACTCTTCGTCGCCCTCCACGTCATCAAGCTTCGACTGGTCCATCGCTTCTAAGCGCCATGAGCGCAAGAATTATAGTAAGATGCCACTTCGTTATCCCCGTATTTCAAAGTGTGCTCCTTTACTTTCCGTTCCCTTAGGCAAACCACCATACTTTGATGGTGAGGATTATTGTATGTGGAGTGACAAAATGAGGCATCACCTAACCTCACTCCTCGCAAGCATTTGGGACATTGTTGAGTTTGGAGCACAGGTACCTAATGTGGGGGACGAAGGCTACGACTCGGACGAGGTCACCCAAATTAGGCACTTTAACTCCCAAGCCACAACTATACTCCTCGCCTCCTTGTGCCGAGAGATGTATAACAAGGTGCAAGGGTTAAAGAGCGCTAAAAAAAATTGGGACGTCCTCAAAACAGCGCACGAAGGGGACGAGGTGACCAAGATCACCAAGCACGAAACGATCGAGGGAGAACTCAGTCGATTCGTCCTCAACAAGGGAGAGGAGCCACAAGCAATGTACAACCGGCTCAGGACCTTGGTGAACCAAGTGCGCAACCTCGGGAGCACTAAGTGGGATGACCATGAAATGGTCAAGGTTATTCTAAGATCCCTTTTCTTTCACAATCCTACTCAAGTGCAATTAATTCGTGGGGATCCTAGATACAAATTAATGTCTCCCGAGGAAGTAATAGGAAAGTTTGTGAGCTTTGAGATAATGATCAAAGACTCCAAACACATCGTCAACTTGGAGCAAGGTGCCACCTCCACACCCGAGGTGCAACCTATCGCATTAAAAGCGACGGAAGAGAAGAAAGAGGAGTCTACATCAAGTAGGCTTCCCATCGACGCCTCCAAGCTCGACAACGAGGAAATGGCGCTCATCATCAAGAGCTTCCGTCAAATCCTCAAGCAAAAGAGGGGGAAAGATTACAAACCCTGCTCCAAGAGGGTGTGCTATAAATGTGGTAAGCCCGGTCATTTTATTGCTAAATGTCCAATGTCTAGTGATAGTGACAGGGGCGAAGACAAGAAGGGGAAGAAGAAGGAAAAGAAGAGGTACTACAAAAAGAAGGGCGGTGATGCCCACGTATGTCGGGAATGGGACTCCAACAAGAGCTCCACCGACGAGGATGCCACCAACATCGCCGTCAACAAGGGCCTCCTCTTCCCCAACGTCGGCCACAAATGTTTAATGGCTAAGGACGGCAAGAAAAAGAAGGTACACTCTAGAGCCACCCCCAAATATACAACATCTAGTGATGAGGGTAGCTCTAGTGAAGACGAAGATGATTTACTTACTCTTTTTGCCAACCTCAACATGAAACAAAAGGAAACATTAAATGAATTGATAGAAGCTATTCATGAGAAGGATGTTCTCTTGGAAAGCCAAGAGGACTTCCTTATTAAAGAAAACAAGAAACATGTTCAAGTGAAAAAATGCTTATGCTCAGGAAGTAGAAAAATATGAAAACCTAACCAAAGAGCTTAGCATTTGTCGTGACACTATTTCAAACCTTAGAACTGAAAATGCTAATTTAATTTCTAAGGTTGAAAAGTTAAATGTTTGTAATGATTCAATTTCTAGTCTTAGAAATGAAAATGCTAGTCTAAATGATAAGATTAATGAATTGAATGTTTGCAATGATTCTATTTCCTGTCTTAGAGATGAGAATGCCATATTACATGCTAAGATAGAAGAATTAAATGTTTGCAAACCCTCTACATCTAATGTTGATCATGTTTCCATTTGCACTAGATATAGAAATATTAATGTTGAAGCTATTAATGATCACCTTGCTCTAATTAAACAACAAAATGATCATATAGCTCAATTAACTGCTAAAATTAATGAGCATGAGATTGAAAATGAAAATTTTAAATTTGCTAGAAGCATGCTCTATAATGGGAGACGCCCTGGCATTAAGGATGGCATTGGTTTCCAACAGGGAAGCAATGTCAAGCTTAATGCCCCTAAAAGATTGTCTAATTTTGTAAAGGGCAAGGCACCCATGGTTCAGGATAACGAGGGTTACATTTTATATCCTGCTAATTATCCTGAGCACAAAATTAGGAAAATTCATGCTAGGAAATCTCATTCTATTTCTCACCATGCTTTTATGTATAAGAATGAGGCATCTAACTCTAGACATACCACTCATATTAAATTGCCTAGAAGGAAAATTTCTGCTGCATCAAATGAGCATAACATTTCATTTAAGACTTTTGATGCATCATATGTTTTAACTAACAAATCAGGCAAAGTAGTTGTCAAATATGTTGGGGGCAAGCACAAGAGTTCAAAGACTTGTGTTTGGGTACCCAAGGTGCTTGTTTCTAACGTGAAAGGACCCAAGAATGTTTGGGTACCTAAGAACAAGGCCTAAATTGTTTTGCAGGTTTATGCATCCAGAGGTTCAAGTTGGATAATTGATAGTGGATGCACAAACCACATGACAGGGGAGAAAAGAATGTTCTCCTCCTATGAGAGAAACGAAGATCCCCAACGAGCTATCACATTCGGGGATGGAAATCAAGGTTTGGTCAAAGGTCTTGGTAAAATTGCTATATCACCTGACCATTCTATTTCCAATGTTTTTCTTATAGATTCTTTAGATTACAATTTTCTTTCTGTTTCTCAACTATGTAAAACGGGCTACAACTATTTTTTACTGATATAGGTGTTACTGTCTTTAGAAGAAGTGATGATTCAATAGCATTTAAGGGAGTGTTAGAGGGTCAGCTATATTTAGTTGATTTTAATGAGAACACAGCTAAACTCAACACTTGTTTAATTGCTAAGACTAATATGGGTTGGCTCTGGCATCGCCGACTAGCCCATGTTGGGATGAAGAATCTTCACAAACTTCTAAAGGGAGAACACATTTTAGGATTAACTAATGTTCATTTTGAGAAAGACAGGGTTTGTAGCGCATGTAAAGCAGGAAAGCAAGTTGGTGCCCACCATCCACATAAGAACATAATGACGACTGACAGACCGCTCGAGCTACTCCACATGGATCTATTCGGCCTGATAGCTTACATAAGCATCGACGGGAGTAAGTACTGTCTAGTTATTGTGGATGATTATTCTCGCTTCACTTGGGTATTCTTTTTGCAGGAAAAATCTCAAACCCAAGAGACCTTAAAAGGATTCTTAAGACAGGCTCAAAATGAGTTTGGATTAAGTTTCAAAAAGATAAGAAGCGATAATGGGACGGAGTTCAAGAACTCACAAACTGAAGGCTTTCTTGAGGAAGAGGGCATCAAGCATGAGTTCTCTTCTCCCTACACACCTCAACAAATTGGTGTAGTGGAGAGGAAGAATAGAACTCTACTGGACATGGCAAGAACCATGCTTGACGAGTACAAGACACCAGACTAGTTTTGGGCTGAGGCGATTAACACCGCCTGCTACTCCATCAACCGGTTATATCTTCACTGAATCCTCAAGAAGACATCATACGAACTCCTCATCGGTAAAAAGCCCAATGTTCCATATTTTAGAGTCTTTGGTAGCAATTGTTTTATTCTTGTTAAAAGAGGTAGAAAATCTAAATTTGCTCCTAAGGTTGTAGAAGGCTTTTTACTAGGTTATGACTCAAACACAAGGGCATATAGAGTCTTCAACAAATCCACTGGATTAGTTGAGGTTTCTTGTGACATTGTGTTTGATGAGACTAATGGCTCTCAACTGGAGAAAGTTGATCTTGATGAACTAGATGATGAAGAGGCTCCGTGCGTCGCACTAAGAAACATGTCTATTGGGGATGTGTGTCCTAAGGAATCCGAAGAGCCTACACAAGCACAAGATCAACCGTCATTTTCCAATCAAGCATCTCCACCAACTCAAGATGAGGAACAGGTTCAAAATGATGAAGATGAAGATCAAGAGGATGAGCCACCTCAAGAGAAGGACAATGATCAAGGGGAGATGATAATGATAAAGACAAGGAAGATGATCAAGAAATTCAGGGTTAAAGACCGCCACACCCAAGAATCCACCAAGCAATTCAATGAGATCACCCCGTCAACTCCATCCTTGGTGACATCCATAAGGGGGGAACCACTAGATCTCGAGCTGCACATTTCTGTGAGCATTACTCGTTTGTTTCCTCTATTGAGCCTTACAGGATAGAGGATGCACTAAGAGATCCGGATTGGGTGTTGGCAATGCAAGAGGAACTCAACAACTTCAGGAGGAATGAGGTATGGCATTTAGTTCCACATTCTAATCAAAATGTTGTCGGTACCAAGTGATTATTCCGCAACAAGCAAGATGAGCATGGTGTGGTGACAAGGAACAAAGCCTGACTTGTGGCCAAAGGTTATTCACAAGTCAAAGGTTTAGACTTTGATGAAACTTATGCACCCATAGCTAGGCTTGAGTCAATTCGTTTATTACTTGCTTATGCAACTTACCATGGCTTTAAGCTTTATCAAATGGACGTGAAAAGTGCCTTCCTCCATGGACCTATCAAGGAAGAGGTCTATGTTGAGCAACTTCCCGGCTTTGAAGATAGTGAGTATCCTAACCATGTTTATAGACTCTCAAAGGCGCTTTATGGGCTCAAGCAAGCCCTAAGAGCATGGTATGAATGCCTAAGAGACTTTCTTACCACTAATGGCTTCAAAGTCGGAAAAGCTGATCCTACTATCTTTACTTATAATGTTGCAAAAGATTTGTTTGTATGCCAAATTTATGTTGATGATATCATATTTGGGTCTACTAACAAATCAACTTGTGAAGAGTCTAGTAGGATCATGATACAAAAATTCGAGATGTCTATGATGGGGGAGTTGAAGTATTTTCTTGGATTTCAAATCAAGCAACTCCAAGATGGCACCTTCATCTGTCAAACAAAATACATTCAAGACATACTTAAGAAGTTTGGGATGAAGGATGGCAAACCCATCAAGACACCCATGGGAACAAATGGGCATCTCGACCTCGACACAGGAGATAAGTCCGTAGATCAAAAGGTATATCGTTCAATGATAGGATCTTTACTCTATTTATGTGCATCTCGACCGGATATTATGCTTTCCGTATGCATGTGTGCAAGGTTCCAAGCCGATCCTAAGGAAGTTCACCTTAGGGCCGTGAAAAGAATCATGAGATATTTAGTTTATACTCCTAAGTTTGGACTTTGGTACCCCAAGGGATCTACTTTTGATCTAATAGGATATTCCGATGCCGATTGGGCAGGGTGTAAAATTGATAGGAAGAGCCCATCAGGGACTTGTCAGTTTTTGGGGAGATCCCTGGTGTCTTGGGCTTCAAAGAAACAAAATTCAGTAGCTCTTTCTACTGCCGAAGCCGAGTACATTGTCGCAGGCCATTGTTGTGCGCAATTACTTTGGATGAGGCAAACCCTTAGGGACTATGGCTACAAATTGAGCAAAGTCTCTCTCCTATGTGACAATGAGAGTGCAATCCGCATGGCGGATAATCCCGTTGAACACAGCCGCACTAAGCACATAGACATTCAGTGTCACTTTTTGAGGGATCACCAACAAAGGGGGATATCAAAATAGCTTATGTCAACACCAAAGATCAATTAGCCGATATCTTTACCAAGCCACTAGATGAGAAAATCTTTAGCAAACTTAGGAATGAGCTAAATATTCTTGATTCTCGAAACTTTGATTGAAACATTGCACACATAGCTCATTTATATACCTTTGATCACATCTCTTTCATTTGGTACAAATGCATATTTCTTATTACTTATGCACCAAGGCTACGACTAATATGTTTTCAAGTATATTTCTATACTAATTCATAGATTGAAAGGGAAATGAAGTATTCGACGAAGGCAAGGCTTCCACTCCACTCTAACGGTATCAATTATCCTTCGTCGTCACTCCACAACACTCCAAATTGGTATAATCCTTCACTCTTATTTACTTGTACCATTGGGGGAGAAAGTAACAAAGGGCTCTCAAAAGTCTCCATTTTTGGCGATTAATACCAAAGGGGGAGAAAATATTAAGCCCAAAGCAAAAGGACCGCACCACCAATTTCAAAACTTTTCGAAATGAATATTCATTTGGTTTTCACAAATATTTGTTTTTCTATTAGTATCACAAATGAAGCTTTAATTGATATTTTCCATTGGTATCTATGTCATGACAATTTATCAATTGGTATCCTTATCTTGAAAGAGCAAAATCTCAATTGGCATTATTTTAAACTTTGATTGGTATCTTGTTATGACAATCTTTTCAATTAGTACATGTAAAGATAAATTTTCAAAATTAGTATCTATTAAAACCTTCTTGAAAACTAAGAGGAGAATTTCATTCAGGGGGAGTTTTGATTAGTCAAAGGAAAAACATTTGAAACAGGGGGAGAAATTTTAAATCTTGAAAATGCTTCTTGCAATCTTATTAATATACCCTTGACTATTTGCAAAAGACTTTGAAAATATTTTCCAAAAAGAATTTGCAAAAACAAAACAAGTGGTGCAAATGTGGTCCAAAATATTAAATAAAAGAAAGCAATCCATTCATATCTAGTGAAATCATAAATTGGTTTAATTCCAAGTAACCGATGCACTTACCTTATGCAAACTAGTTCATTTCTGCACTTTATATATTTGCATTGGTTTGTATTGGCATTAATCACCAAAAATGGGGAGATTGAAAGGGAAATAGGGTTAACTGTTTCCCACAATTAATTTTGGTGGTTGAATGCCCAACACAAATATATGGACTAACTAGTTTGCTCTAGAATACATGTTCTATAGGTGCAAAAAGGTTCAATACAAACCAATAAATATTCAAGTTAGGGATCCAAATCAAAGGAGCAAAAGAAACCATGTGTGTTGTGGTCTGGCTAGCGCACCGGACTGTCCGGTGCACCATGTCCGTACAAAGATGAACCAACCGCTCTCGGGTTTCACCAGGCGCACTCCGCTATAATTCACCGGACTGTCCGGTGCACCAGCGGAGCAACGACTAACTTGCGTAACGGTCGACTGCAAAAGCCGCTGACTCATATGAACAGTGAAGAACAGTGCATGCAAAGTCAGAGCAGAAGTCAGAGGCGCACCGGACAGTGAACAGGACCTGTCCGGTGTGGCACCGGACTGTCCGGTGCCACAAGAAGACAACGGCGCCAACGGTCGACTGCTCCCGAACCCTAACTCTTGGGTGACGTGGCGGCGCACCGGACAGCCTACAGTGCCTATCCGGTGCGCCCATCGACAACATCCTTCCCCAACGACCATTTGGTGGTTGAGGGCTATAAATACCCCCCAACCACCACCACACCAAGCATCCAAGTATTATGAACATTGCATTCAATACAAGAGCAATATACTTCACTCCAAGACACGATCAAAGCGATCGATCCACTCAAAGTCCCCAAATCAACTCTAGTGCATTAGGACTTGTGAGAGGATCTCTTGTGTTCCTTTGTTGCTCTTGTTTGCTTGGCTTGGCCTTCTTTTTCTTTTAAATTCTTACTCTCAAGTGCTTTGTAAGCAAGGCAAGCGACACCAACTATGTGGTGGTCCTTGCGGGGTCTAAGTGACCCGTGAGATTAAGGAAGAAGGCTCACTCGGTCTAAGTGACCGTTTGAGAGAGGAAAAGGGTTGAAAGAGACCCGGTCTTTGTGATCACCTCAACAGGGACTAGGTTCTTTAGAACCTAACCTCGGTAAAACAAATCACTGTGTTCATCCCCTTTATTCCCCCTCTCTACCGGACTCAGATTTAATTCTAACACTAACCCCAGCTCGTAGCTTGTGTTTTAAGTTGTAAATTTCAGATTACGCCTATTCACCCCCCCCCCCTCTAGGCGACTTTCAGGCAGCGTAGCGCGTGTGCGCGTTTCTCCTTTGCGCGCCCTTGCAGCTCCGCGCAGCACCCAGCCCCGGCCACCCGTGCAGCGCACCCAACTCGTCCTCATCCCTGCAGCCCCATCCCCGCGCTCCTCCCCTGGCGCAGCGCGACAGTTGGTCGGCGCGGTGGCCCGCCAGCCACGGTCGTGCGTCCGACCCTCTGCCCTCCCCCGGCGAGCCCCTGCAGATCTCGCCCACCGGTGAGCTTCCCTAGCGCGCGTTGCCCCACCTTCGCATGACTCCCTTGGCTCGGTTGAGTAGGCCATGGCCATGGCGTGCGACGTCCTCAAGCGTGGTTTCCCCTCCCCCTGTGCTCGGCCGACAACAATGGACCCTGCGCGCGGCGGCACGGCCTGCCAGCACAGTGGCACAACCAGTCAGTGCAGGCAGCCCTTGCTCTCCCAGGGCGGCGCCCAGGCCGAGCTAGCCCCCCTGCAGTCCCCATGGCAGCTGGTGTTCATGCATGCGTGGGCTGTTGCAGAGAGGGAGAAGAAATGCCACGCTCAATCCCACCTCTTTCCAATACTCTGTGGCTAAGTTTGGTGTGGCCTAGTGTGTGACTTGTTCGTAACCAATACAATTCCGCCACATCACTTTAAATCCGCGAATGGCTAATTACATGTTAGCTCTTGTGTTATAAATATATTTTGTTTTGTTCCGGTTGAGTTAGATTTGTAACGTCGTTGCCCACATGTTTTAGTTGAATAATTAATTGTTGGTTTGTTCGAGGGTTATTAAAATAACAATTTGATTAGAATGAGTCTATAGTTTTAACTTGTGCTTTTATAAATATAAATGTTAATTAGCTTGATTAATACTAGCTTAAATACTTTTAATTAATTATTTGTTTGTTGTTCGTGCGGTTTGCGTGTCATCGTTCTGTTCGCGCACGTCATCATGCGTCAGTCGCACATGGTCACGCGTTGTCGTGTGCGCTGCCCGTGTGCTCCTTTGCGTGTGCCGCGCACGTTGTTCACGCGTGTTGTTCGCACATCGCGTTGTTCGTGTGTCGTTCACGTATGTCGCACGTGCTCTTTCGCGTGTCGCGCGCTACGCGCGATATTAAACTGTTTGATTATAATCACTCATGTTAATAAATTAACTATTTGTTTAATCGTCCATTATTAAAATATTAAGTTAGTCAAAACTAAGTAGTAGATATTATTTATATTTGAGAAATGTCGGATTAAATATTCTAATTAATGCTTGCTTAGTGTAAACACGCTAACCCCTCGACTGTAGCTTCAACTATCGCGGTTCTTTTCCTCGCATAATCGTAGAAGCGCTCTCTATTTTATATTTCTTGCTTTTATAATATTTTATCTTGTATGGTGTAATGTTCTTATGTAAGTATGTGTTTGCTTGTGCTTGCTTGTATTCGTTGCGCGTCGCGAATAGACTGCGATCCATTTCCGAGCTTTGAGGAATCGAAGTCAAGCTTCGGCGACCATGTGATCAAGTTCTTCGAGTTCTACGAGGTTGAAGACCCTAAGCAACAGCTGGTTGGTGAAGTCAAGTGTCCCTTGACCCATTTATGTCCTACTCATTTCATAATTCACTCCCCGCATTTACACAATTTATACCTAAGGATTGACTAGCTTTTGTTTATCTTATCCTTGTTTACCTATATGGGTTGGGTTATTTTGGTTTAGCTTTATGCTACTGCTTCACATTAATCAATGAACATGATGAGATTATTTATGATACGTTGTTTTCCTTTTGATTATGATGATGATGATATTGTGACATTTAAGGGGACATTTAAGGTGGTTGAGTCGCCGCTGACCTACTGCTGCCAGATAGCCTCATAAGTCACGTCCCTCGTCTCAACGAGAGTAAGTATAATAAGATGTTATATGCTAGCTAAATGTTGAGGTAGAGGAGAGAGTAAAAGCATGTTGTTAATTTATAATCAGTTTTGACATAAGAAACAAGAAACTTTATGATAGAGATATATAAGATCCTATATTAATACCGAAGAGCTAACCACTGTACGGATGGACTAAATGATAGGTTGCAAGGATCTTTACATCTAGTAGTTGGTTATATTATTAAACTTGCTCTACGGGGCTAGCAATTTTGGGTCTCGGCGCCATAAGGTCATGGCACAAGTGTATACAATGGTGCATAATTAGGGACTGTTTGGGAACTATGTTTCTCAAAACCACAGTTTAATGTATGCTATGATATAACTATGATATATTTTACATCAGTTCAATTTAACACCTGTTTGAAGACATGATATTTTAGTTGTAATGTTGGAGAAGAGAAAATTGTAGCTGCGTGCGAATAAAAAACTTCGGTCTAGACCATAAAAATAATGTTGTATTGGCAAAACCATGATTTAAAATACAGAGTTTTTGTATGTGTCGGTGTTTCGACCCTGGGGGTCCCTGGGCCGACGAGTAAAATTGTCGCTGCGTGTCCCAGCCCAGATGGGTTGGCGCGAGATGGAACACAAGGGGGGAAGAACGCGGCTCGTGTTATCCTGCGCAAGGGGGATGCGCTTACAGTAGGGGTTACAAGCGTTCGCGAGGGAGAGAGAGTGAGCCTGTTCGTCCTCCTGTCCTCCCGCGCGACCACCCTCTCGTATGAGGGTCCTGGACCTTCCTTTTATAGATGCAAGGAGAGGGTCCATGTGTACAATGGGGGTGTAGCTATACGCTAACGTGTCCGGCAGAGAGGAGCCAGAGCCCTATGTACATGCCAACGTGGCTGTCGGAGAGGTGCTAGAGCCCTATGTACGCGGTGTCGTGGCCGTCGGAGGAGCACTTGAGCCCTGTAGAAGCACAGCTGTCGGGGCTGCTGGGACCTTGCTGACGTCTCCTTGCTTCCGTAGGGGGCTGAGAACCGCCGTCGTCATGGACGCACGCGGGGAGCCATCATTACTTGTTACCGGGGCGAGCCTGGATGGGACGCCGGTCCTGTTCCCCCGTAGCCTGAGCTAGCTAGGGGTAGGGTAATGATGTACCCCCTCGTGGCGTGGTCGGTCCGAGCCCAAGGTCGGGCAAGGCGGAGACTCCTCCTGAGGCCGAGGTCGGGCGAGGACGCGATTCTTCCCGAGGTCGAGGTCGAGGCCGAGCCCTGGGGTCGGGCGAGGCAGAGACCACCTTCCGAGGTCGAGGCCGAGGCCGAGCCCTGGGGTCGGGCGAGGCGGAGCTTCCTGTTGCGCCTGAGGCTGGACTTAGCTGTTGTCAGCCTCACCCTGGTGGGTGGCACAGTAGTCGAAGAGGGGCGAGCAGCGCTGTTTTCCTGTCAGGTCGGTTAGTGGAAGGGCGAAGTGACTGCGGTCACTTCGACCTTGCCGACTGAGGCACGTGTGTCAGGATAAGGTGTCAGGCGATCCTCGCATTGAATGCGCCTGCGATGTGGTCGGTTGGTGAAGGCGAGTTGGCCAAGGTTGCTTCACAACGAAGCCTGCCCGAGCTGGGCTTTGAACGAGTCGAGGGTGCGCCCGCTGCTTGAGAAGGCCCTCGGGCGAGGCGTGAATTTGCCTGGGACTACTATTCTCGCCCGAGGCTGGGCTCGGGCGAGGCGAGATCGCGTCCCTTGAGTAGACGAAGCCTTGACTTGAATTGTGCCCATCAGTCTCTGCAGTTTGTGCTGATGGTGATTACCAGCCATGTTTAGGAGTGTTGGGGTACCCCTAATTATGGTACCCGACAGTAGCCCATGAGCCTCAAAGGGAGTGTTGGTGCTCGCTTGGAGGCTTTGTCGCACTTTTTTGCAAGGGGGTCGGCCTTTCTCGGTTACACTTTGTTCCGGTGGGTGTGCGTGAGCGCACCCGCCGGGTGTAGCCCTCGAGGCCTCGGAGGAGTGGTTTGACTCCTCTGAGATCTTAATGCCTTTCGTGATGCCTCGGTCGGTCTGGTTGTTCCCTCATGCGATCTGATTGCAGCCCGGGTGCATGGTCAGGTTCTGAGTTCTCAGGCTGGTTTGTTGACGCTGTCAACGGTTTGGCCATAGCCGAGTTTGCGAGAGCATCCACCGAGCCTCTGCACGGAGCGAGAGGACGATCAAGGACTGTCTCGACTTTTATCATACGCCCCTTCGTTGCCTTTCCGCAAGGAGGAAGGGGGGAAAGCGCCATGTTTCCCTCGGAGGGCGTCGAACATGGTGTCACCAGTGAGTTGCTAACGGGTGATCCGAGTGGACGACCGTACCCCGTTCGATAAGGGTCAGCTAGTGGCCCAGAGGCACGCTCCAAAAGTACTTGCAGGTGATTTGCCGGACCAGGTCCCGTTCGATAGGGTCCGAGGGCTCGATGCCTCCCTCTGATGGGATTCCGTTACAAAATCACTCCTGCTGGTCTCGGAAATGTCCTAGGGTACCTCGGGAGCGTAGCCCGAGCCTCAGCCATGTAACGGACGTACCCAGAGTCATCCCTCGCTTTGCATGCTCTGAGGCGGCTGTCGAACCCTTCCGAGGGGCCAGCCTTTGAACCCCTGATCAGTAGTGGGCGCGGAGCCCGAGTGCTCTGGGGCGGCTGTCGAACCCTTTCGAGGGGCCAACCATCGAACCCCTGATCAGTAATGAGCTTGAAGCCCGAGTGCTCTAGGGCAGCCGTCGAACCCTTCCGAGGGGCCAGCCTTCGAACCCCTGATCAGTAGGAGGGCTCAGGGCCCGCTTCCTTCGTGGAGAAGGATCCCTTTCGAAATATCCCCTTTCCCGGTCCCTGTAGCAAGAGAGAGAAAGGGGAAGAGGAAAAGGATATGAATTTAAACGGTGTGGCGCACCTTTTTTGACGCGGTCATCATGGCGGAGGTGAAACGTCGCCTGCTTCGCCTGCCAAAGGTGTTGCTCGCCTTGCCGCGGAGTTAATGCGACGGGACGAGTGGTTCGTGGGGCGGTCGTTGCGTGAGCCGTTCGAGGAACTGAACACGGGCGCGTCGTCTTCACGCTGTGGGAGAGGGCTCCCCTGCTGCTCTAGGAGGGGACGTGAGCCTGCAGACGATTTGACTGCTGCTTCCACTCGCCTGCTGACGCCATTACTGCCGGCCCACTTTTGGCCATATCGACCGTCGCGCCTCCTCCCGTGGCTGACTGACCCGTGATCGATGTGCTCGATTGGCACTGTTGGGCCACGCGCAGGGTTGCCTCGAGTCGCGGCACCGGTTCCGCAGTCGAGGAGGCGCGGCATTGGCGCAAGTGGTGGTGCAGTTTCTTGCACGTAGTAACCGGCGCGCCGGTTACATGACGTGTGGGCCTGGGCCTCCATGCTGGATGCGACGAAGTCGAAGGGGTGCGCCCCTGTGGTGCGGTTTGCACGCCACCTGCATGGCGGTCCGCCCTTTCAACCGCTGGTTTCGGCGAGGATGGAGGAGTGCTCATAACCGCGGGGCGGTTACACGCTCCGCGAGCAGCGGTTTGGCTTCTTCTGTTTCGGACCAGCTTGCATGACGCATGGGACCCAGCCCCCGTGTCATAGGGGGAGGACCCTGGAGCACGTCGGTGAAGACTTAGTCCGCGACGCCTGAGGACGCGAGTGGGGAGAGCCGCCTTTAAAAAGGGATCGACCCCCCGGGCGGTAGCCATGCCTTCGCACTCCCCTCATGCATCGCGTCCTTCCACCTTCCGAGCCCCCGGACGGGGAGCGCCCGCGTTGCCTTCGTCTTGTTGTTGGAGGAGCGTGACCTCACGGAGGTTGGCACCCTTCAGCCATCGCTCGGCTTCAAGGATTTTCATCAGGCAGCCCGGCTGCATTCCCTCACCGATGGTCACCCAGGATGGTGACCACCAGTTCGATGGTGGGGAGAAGCAAGCCGGGCTGCGGCCTCTGCCCCGCCCTCAGCTTCAAGGATCTTCATCATCCTTGCTGTGGCGGGGGGCGAGCCGAGCCGGAGTTCTACCTCCCGCATGGGCCGGCGGGCCACCTCCTCCTTCAGTGTTGGGGGCCTTCGGCTTCCGAAGGTCCTCAAAAACATGATTTGACAATGTTTTCCAAGAGAAATATGTAAACAGGTACCTTCGAAGTTAGATTGCGGGTATACAAAAGCACGGTTAAAGACGAAGCTTGACTGGGATGAAAGGCGATCACGACGAAGGATAAGACGATCACGAAGCTATGTGCAGAAAAGCTTCGGCATAACGGCAGAAAAGGGGAACCAACTTAAAGATGAAAAGCCAAATTAGACCTCGAAGAATTACTATAGAGTTATTGTTAAGTATAATGGGTATTAATGTAATTTTGCATGGGCTGCGACCCGTGCCTATAAATATGTGAACAGTATTCCTGTACTGTTCACGCTGATTTGGCATTTGCTTTTGCATCACACCTGTATTCACATTCCTTCAAGCCGAAGGTACATTTGTAATTTATCGTTGTTTACATAAGTAATATAAGTAAAAATAAATCAATAACAATGTTTACAGAGATTATGTTATTTTCTGTATTCTGTGTTCGAATGTTCTTTATCTTTTATCATGATCATGAAGGTTTGTCCTTCATGACCTTCGTCCGAAGTCCATTATATCCGAAGGGAAATAATGATTCAAAAGGACGAAGGGTTTTGATATTTAACATTTTGTGTTGCCTTGTTCTTGATTCATAGCATTTGAGAACAAGTCCTCAACATTGGCGCCCACCTCCGGTGAACTCACTTCCATTTCTTGAGCTTTTGAACACCTTCGTCATGCCGCCGAAGAAAGCTTCAGCGACAGGGTTGCCACTCTGCAGCCACTGGACCCCAATCAGGATGTCCTTTCTCTTAGGGAGGCCCGAAGCCAGAAGAGGAAGGCCACCAGTCCAACGCCTCCGGAGGACGACTTGGACCAGGAAATCCAAAACCTGGAGATGCTCCAACAACAGGTGCAACGAAAGAAGGAGAAGATGGCTCGTCTAGCTGATCTTCAGAGGTAGATAGATGAAGCTTCGGAAGAGGTTCGTCATCTTGTTCAGGATGACCAGAACCGAAGGCCTCCGCGCAGAGAGCTCCATCAGGAGGGTTTCTACAATGAGGATGACTGGTATGAAGATTTCCATCATGGAAATTTTGCTTTTGATGATGCTTCTCCTCTATCAACAGAATTGCAGGCTACACCATGGCCCCAGTCTTACAAGCCACCTCAGCTCCCCATGTATGACGGTCATTCAGACCCGAAGCAATTTTTGATGAGCTATGAGGCAACCATATCTTCGTATGGTGGCAATACGGCAGTCATGGCAAAGTCTTTTGTCATGGTCGTCAAGAGTGTTGCTCAGACTTGGTACTCCTCTCTTCTACCAGGGACAATTACTTCATGGCAAAAGCTGAAGGATATGTTGATAACTAGCTTCCAAGGATTTCAGACAAAGTCAGTCACCGCTCAAGCTCTATTCCAGTGTACCCAGGACCATGAAGAATACCTTCAGGCGTATGTCCGAAGGTTTCTGCGTCTGAGGGTGAAAGGGAATTAGGCTTTCACCTAGTCCCTAATTAATTTTGGTGGTTGAATTGCCCAACACAAATAATTGGACTAACTAGTTTGCTCTAGTGTACAAGTTATACAGGTGCCAAAGGTTCACACTTAGCCAATAAAAAGACAAAGTATTGGGTTCAACCAAAAAGCAAAGGGACAACCGAAGGCACCTCTGGTCTGGCGCACCGGACTGTCCGGTGTGCCACCGGACATGTCCGGTGCACCAGAGGACTCCGACTTCAAACTCGTCACCTTCGGGAAATTCCAGAGGCGACTCCGCTATAATTCACCGGACTGTCCGGTGTACACCGGACATGTCCGGTGCTCCAAGGAAGAGTGGCCTCCGGAACTCGCCAGCCTCGGGATTTCACTTCAGATGCTCCGCTATAATTCACCGGACTGTCCGGTGTAACAGCGGGGCAACGGCTATTTCGGCGCCAACGGCTACCTACGACGCATTAAATGCACGCGCTGCGCGCGCAGAGGTCAGGCACGCCCATACTGGCGCACCAGACAATCTACAGTGCATGTCCGGTACGCCACCGGACATCCAGGCGGGCCCAGAAGTCAGAGCTCCAACGGTCGGAACCCAATGGCTTTGGTGACGTGGCTGTCGCACCGGACATGTCCGGTGTGCACCGGACTGTCCAGTGCGCCATCGAACAGACAGCCTCACCAAACGGCTAGTTTGGTGGTTGGGGCTATAAATACCCCAACCACCCCACATTCAAGTCATCCAAGTTTTCCACTTCTCAACTACTTACAAGAGCTCTAGCATTCAATTCTAGACACACCAAAGAGATCAAATCCTCTCCAAATTCCACACAACACCCTAGTGATTAGAGAGAGAGAGATTTGCTTGTGTTCTTTCGAGCTCTTGCGCTTGGATTGCTTTCTTCTTTCTTGATTCTTTCAATTGGTATCAAAGCCCGGTGCTTCATTAGAGCCTAACCGCTCGAAGTGATGTCGGGAGATCACACCAAGAGGGAGATGGAGACCGGCGACAAGCCCACTACGAGCCAAGGGAGCACTTCATCGGAAGAGTCCCGCACCAAGAGGAAGGAGAAGAAGAAGGACTCCTCCAAACGAAAGGAGAAAAGATCTTCTTCTTCTCACCACAAAGAGAAGAAGGAAAAATCTTCTTCCCACAAGTCGCATCGGAAAGGCGACAAGCACAAGAGGATGAGAAAAGTGGTCTACTACGAGACCGACACTTCATCAACATCGACGTCCGACTCCGATGCGCCGTCCGTAACTTCTAAGCGCCAAGAGCGCAAGAAGTTTAGTAAGATCCCCTTACACTATCCTCGTACATCTAGACCTACTCCATTACTTTCCGTTCCATTAGGCAAACCGCCAACCTTTGATGGCGAAGATTATGCTAGGTGGAGTGATTTAATGAAATTTCATCTAACCTCACTCCACAAAAGTATATGGAATGTTGTTGAGTTTGGAGCACAGGTACCATCCGTAGGGGATGAAGACTATGATACGGACAAAGTGGCCCAAATCGAGCACTTCAACTCTCAAGCTACAACCATACTCCTCGCCTCTCTAAGCAAGGAGGAATACAACAAGGTGCAAGGGTTGAAGAATGCAAAGGAGATTTGGGACCTACTCAAGACCGCGCACGAGGGTGATGAACTCACCAAGATCACCAAGCGGGAAACGATCGAGGGGGAGCTCGGTCGCTTCCGTCTTTGCCAAGGGGAGGAGCCACAAGATATGTACAACCGGCTCAAAACTTTGGTGAACCAAGTGCGCAACCTCGGGAGCAAGAAATGGGATGACCACGAGGTGGTTAAGGTTATTTTGAGATCACTTATTTTCCTTAACCCTACTCAAGTACAATTAATTCGTGGTAATCCAAGGTATACACTAATGACTCCCGAGGAAGTAATCGGGAATTTTGTGAGCTTTGAATGCATGATTAAAGGATCAAAGAAGATCAACGAGCTTGATGAACCCTCCACGTCCGAAGCACAACCGGTGGCATTTAAGGCGACGGAGGAGAAGAAGGAGGAGTCTACACCGAGTAGACAATCAATTGATGCCTCCAAGCTCGACAATGAGGAGATGGCTTTAATCATCAAAAGCTTTCGCCAAATCCTCAAGCAACGGAAGGGGAAGGATTACAAATCCCGTTCCAAGAAGGTTTGCTACAAGTGTGGTAAGCCCGGTCACTTTATTGCAAAATGTCCATTATCAAGTGACAGTGACAGGGATAACGACAAGAAGGGCAAGAGGAGAGAGAAGAAGAGGTACCACAAGAAGAAGGGCGGCGATGCCCACGTGTGCCGCGAGTGGAACTCCGACGAGAGCTCCACCGACTCCTCCGACGACGACGAGGACGCCGCCAACATCGTCGTCACCAAGGGACTCCTCTTCCCAAACGTCGGCCACAAGTGCCTCATGGCAAAAGACAGCAAAAGAAAGAAGGTTAAATCTAAATCCTCCACTAAATATGAATCCTCTAGTGATGATAATGCTAGTGATGAGGAGAATAATTTGCGTACCCTTTTTGCCAACCTTAACATGGAACAAAAGGAAAAATTAAATGAGCTAATTAGTGCCATCCATGAGAAGGATGATCTCTTGGACTCCCAAGAGGACTTCCTAATCAAGGAAAATAAAAAGCATGTTAAGTTTAAAAATGCTTATGCTCTACAATTTGAAAAATGTGAAAAATTGTCTAGTGAGCTAAGCACTTGCCATGAGACCATTGATAACCTTAGAAATGAAAATGCTAGTTTAATTGCTAAGGTTGATTCTCATGTTTGTGATGTTTCAATTCCCAATCTTAGAAATGATAATGATGATTTGCTTGCTAAGATTGAAGAATTAGACATCTCTCTTGCTAGCCTTAGAGTAGAAAATGAAAATTTGATTGCTAAGGCTAAAGATTTTGATGTTTGCAATGTTACTATTTCCGATCTTAGAGATAAAAATGATATATTACGTGCTAAGATTGTTGAACTTAATTCTTGCAAACCCTCTACATCTACCGTTGAGCATATGTATATTTGTAATAGATGTAGAGATGTTGATATCAATGCTATTCATGATCACACGATATTAATTAAACAACAAAATGATCATATAGCATTATTAGATGCTAAAATTGCCGAGCATAACTCAGAAAATGAAAAGTTTAAATTTGCTAGAAGTATGCTCTATAATGGGAGACACCCTGGCATCAAGGATGGCATTGGCTTCCAAAGAGGAGACAATGTCACAATTAATGCCCCTCCTAAGAACTTGTCTAACTTTGTTAAGGGCAAGGCTCCCATGCCTCAGGATAACGAGGGTTACATTTTGTACCCTATCGGCTATCCTGAGAACAAAATTAGGAGAACTCATTCTAGGAAGTCTCACTCTAGCCCTAATCATGCTTTTATGTATAAGGGTGAGACATCTAGCTCTAGGCAACCAACCCGTGCTAAATTGCCTAGAAAGAAAACTCCTAGTGCATCAAATGATCATAGCATTTCATTTAAGACTTTTGATGCATCTTATGTTTTGACTAACAAATCCGGCAAGGTAGTTGCCAAGTTTGTTGGGGGCAAACACAAGGGCTCAAAGACTTGTGTTTGGGTACCCAAAGTTCTTGTTTCTAATGCCAAAGGACCCAAAACCGTTTGGGTACCTAAAGTCAAGAACTAAAATTGTTTTGTAGGTTTATGCATCCGGGGGCTCAAGTTGGATACTCGACAGCGGGTGCACAAACCACATGACAGGGGAGAAGAAGATGTTCTCCTCATATGAGAAAAACCAAGATCCCCAACGAGCTATCACATTCGGGGATGGAAATCAAGGTTTGGTCAAAGGATTGGGTAAAATTGCTATATCACCTGACCATACTATTTCAAATGTTTTTCTTGTAGATTCTTTAGATTACAATTTGCTTTCTGTATCTCAATTATGTCAAATGGGCTACAACTGTCTCTTTACTGATATAGGTGTCACTGTCTTTAGAAGAAGTGACGATTCAATAGCATTTAAGGGTGTGTTAGAGGGTCAGCTATACTTGGTAGATTTTGATAGAGCTGAACTCGACACATGCTTAATTGCTAAGACTAACATGGGTTGGCTCTGGCATCGCCGACTAGCCCACGTTGGGATGAAGAATCTTCATAAGCTTCTAAAGGGAGAGCACATTTTAGGACTAACAAATGTTCATTTTGAGAAAGACAGGATTTGTAGCGCATGTCAAGCAGGAAAGCAAGTTGGGTCTCATCATCCACACAAAAACATCATGACAAGTGACAGTCCACTGGAGCTCCTACACATGGATTTATTCGGCCCGATCGCTTACATAAGCATCGGCGGGAGTAAGTACTGTCTAGTTATTGTGGATGATTATTCTCGCTTCACTTGGGTGTTCTTTTTGCAGGAAAAAACTCATACCCAAGAGACCTTAAAAGGATTCTTGAGACGAGCTCAAAATGAGTTTGGCTTAAGGATCAAGAAAATTAGAAGCGACAATGGGACGGAGTTCAAGAACTCTCAAATTGAAGGCTTCCTTGAGGAGGAGGGCATCAAGCATGAGTTCTCTTCTCCCTACACTCCACAACAAAATGGTGTAGTGGAGAGGAAGAATCGAACTCTATTGGACATGGCAAGAACCATGCTTGATGAGTACAAGACATCGGATCGGTTTTGGGCCGAGGCGGTCAACACCGCTTGCTACGCCATCAACCGGTTATATCTACACCGAATCCTCAAGAAGACATCCTATGAACTCCTAACCGATAAAAAGCCAAATATTTCATATTTTAGAGTTTTTGGTAGCAAATGTTTTATTCTTGTCAAAAGAGGTAGAAAATCTAAATTTGCTCCTAAAACTGTAGAAGGCTTTTTACTAGGATATGACTCAAACACAAGGGCATATAGAGTCTTTAACAAGTCCTCAGGACTTGTTGAAGTTTCTTGTGACGTTGTGTTTGATGAGACTAACGGCTCTCAAGTAGAGCAAGTTGATCTTGATGAGATAGGTGAAGAACAGGCTCCGTGCATCGCGCTAAGGAACATGTCCATTGGGGATGTGTGTCCTAAGGAATCCGAAGAGCCTCCAAGTGCACAAGATCAACATTCCTCCTCCACGCAAGCATCTCCACCAACTCAAAATGAGGACGAGGCTCAAGTTGATGAAGGAGAAGATCAAAGAGATGAGCCACCTCAAGATGACGGCAATGATCAAGGGGGAGATGCAAATGATCAAGACAAGGAGGATGAACAACCAAGGCCGCTGTAGCATCCCAAAAATCCTAATCTAGGTTTGAAACCCTAATCCACCTTTCACCCCTCCTATCATCCTCTAATTCTAAAATCCTCCCCAAAACTTTCCTTCATCATATGCATACATTCTGTTTGATCACAAAAGCACCTCACTTAGATTCTATTTTCTAAACACTTAGAGTATCTACAAAATATTTTGTTCCAAAGAAAAAGATGCAAAAAGGGGAATAGGTTTTGGAAAAATAAAAAGAAAAAGAGAAAACCCTCTCCCCCCCTGCTGGGCCGACTCTCGGCACAGGCCGCGGCCCCTCTCCCTCTCCCTCGCGCCCGCATTCCTCCTCCCCCGGCCCATCTACGGCCCGCTTCCGCGCGCGCGGCAGTCGCCCCGCGCCTTCGCCCTCGCCCCGCGCCTTCGCCCTCGCCCGCGCCTTCGCCCTCGCCCCGCGCCTTCGCCCTCGCCCGCGCCTTCGCCCTCGCCCGCGCCTTCGCCCTCGCCCCGCGCCTTCGCCCTCGCCCCGCGCCTTCGCCCTCGCTCTCGCTGACCAAGCGGCCCCACCCACCAGCCGCTCGCTCGCCCGCTCGCTCGCTCGCTCTCGCTGACAAGCCAGCCTCACCTGCCAGCCGCCCTCTCTCGCGCGCTCGCTTCCGCTGGCAGACCGGCCCCACCGGTCAGCCGCTTCGTCGTCCTCCCCACATACGACGCCCCGCCGTCCCTTCACCGCCGTCCTTCACCGCCCTCTCTTCACCGCCGTCTCCTCGCCGCACAGGGAAGTTTGGCACCGCTCCGTCCTCCTCCCCGTGACCGCGTCCTCGCCGGTACCGCCCCGCCGTAGCGTCCCCTCGGCGGCGCTGTGCGGCATTAATGCCGGCACTGTAAGGCTCGCCGGCGTCCGCCGAGCTCCACCGCCCCCCCCCCCCCTTGCCCTCGCGCGCCTATAAAAAGCTCGCCCCGAGCTCCTTCTTCCTCGCACCGGCCTCAGCCATCCCTCTCCTCCCCTCCCCCGAGCACAATTCGCGAAGCGCCGGCGTCGTTCTCTTCTCCGGTGAGTCTCTCCCTTCTCCTCCCTCTCCTTCTCTATTGGTCCGGCAAGGAATTGAGTGAGCAGAGCAGCTCCCTCGCGTCGCCCCGAACCCAAAGCGCCACCTCCCAGCCCCCGTTCTCCACCCAGAGCCCACCGGCGGCGATCCCCGCCGCGGAACTCCGCCCCCTCCCCGTGGGCAGCCCCCTCTCAGCCCCCTCTGGTCAAATTGAGCCTACCGTGGGAATCGCCAGCCTTCGCCAGTGCTAAACCACCCCCCCCTTGGTCGGAGAACCGGGCCACCGGCGGCAAGCCGCCGTCAAGCTTCCCCCGGCGGCCGGTTTTCCCTCCCCCGCTCGGCCCGTTCGCTCGCCGTCTGGCCGAAACGCCGTCCCTCCCCCCCCCCCCCTCTCTCGCTGGCAAGTGGGCCCCATGTGACGCCGTCGCCCTCGCGGCCGCGCCGTTCTCCCCCCCCCCCCCCCCTCGCTCGTGGGCCGCGCTGGGCCGAAAGCGCCTCAGCGCGCGCGCTCGCGCCCGGGGTGGGCCGAAAGCCGCGTCCCCGGCCCAGGAGAGAGGAATTCTCCTTTCTTTTTCTTTTTCCACCCTTTTTCCCATTTAAATAGTTTTCTCAATATCTTATGCACCAAAAATTATCAAAAAGGATTTCCAAGGTTACATAAAATAATGTTGTTAGAAAATGGCACACTATGATTAACCACTATTGATGTATTGTTTTATTGCATGTTCCCTAGAAGAAGCAGGGATCGTTGATCCGGAACCCGTAGCCCCAGAAGAAGGGCCAGAACCCGAACTTCCGGAAGTAGATCTTCTGTGCCAGGAAAGCTTCGACGAAGGCAAGTCCATCCTTCCCTTGATGCATAAATTACCTATTCTCTCTACCACTGCCTAGGCCGGGAATTATGGGGAATATTGCATTGTGAGTGAGAGATGGCCCGCATTATCATACACATTCTGGATACGTAAAGGGGATTGGGAGGAAAGGCTATGTGTATCTCCAAATAAAATCTCTTTTGAAAAATTATGCGATGAAGGGTACTCACCCTCATCACCTGAGAGTGGGATGATCAGGGACTCCCTGGTTTAGGGGAAGGCCTAAGGTGTTGGCTCAGCTAGTTTAGGCGTGAGCAGAAGGATTGTCCCCTCATATAAGGACCGGTTTGTCATCTTCACTACCTGTACTCCTTTGTCGTACAACCACTCGAGACTGTGTGGGCAGTCACTCGATCCAAACTCGTGTGGTCCGACCCCAGGGTTAAGAAGGCTGGGGAGCACCGGAGGATAAGGAAGGGGAAAGTTTTGTCCGGTTTGGGCATGGTGGTGGCCTGACTCCTTCCGGATAACCGTTAAGGTTAGGATGCACGAGTAAGGAAAGAGATCCGGCATTCGGGTCTCGCGACGGTGAGATCGCAGAAACCGGGCTAGTGGGTAAAGTGTACCCCTCTGCGCAGAGTTGAAACCTATTCGAATAGTCCGTGTCCACTGGTATGGATGAGTCTGGTATGGTATGGCAATTAGAACTTTTTCTCTAAGTTTCTTATCAGGGGAAAGGTGTGTTTAAATGGGTTTCGAAAAAGAGATAAAGCCTCTGGAGCGGGAAGCTCAGTGGCAGTTGAGTTTTTGGTTACTTATAATAGCATGGGAAAACCTTCAAGCAACTGTCTTTCTCTAAGAAAATAATGAGTGACTACAACTCCACCAAATTGAGCATGTACATCATAGGTCTCTTTCTCTCTACGGGAGCGGGGTGGGCTTGCGGAATACCTAGTGTATTCACCCAGATTTATTTATGTTTTTCAGCAGCCGAGGACTTCTTTTCTGCTTTGCTTGATTAAGAGGGCTGTGTCTGCACCCAGTTCTGCCTGTGGCTTGGGCTAGTGTATTTTTCCTGCTGCGCTTCTCTATTTGGCTCTCTCGAGCTTGTACCCCGGTATTGTAATAAATTTACCTGGAACTCTGTACTATTTGAAGTAAGAAATGTGTTTACTAGCCTCCTGGGACTAGTAATTGTTTCACATTTGAGTCCCAAAGGATCGGGACGCTTCAGGTGGTATCGGAGCCATAGGACTGGCCGTAGGTCGCAGCCCTGACCCTAAAACCTACCTTAAAAAGAAAATACCTCTTACCTCAAGAAAAGTTTTCTCTTCCTTTCCCCGGTGTTAACAAGACCCTTCTTTTCCTATTCCAGATGGAAGACTCTCTGGCCATTAAGACATCCTACTGCTCAGAAGTGGAAGGGTTCCCACGCCTCTTGCGAAGCTGTGCGCTCTGCTTGGGAATCCGCAAGAAGCCGGAATACGTCTGGACGGAACATTTCGAGGGCGGGATGATAAAATGCTCTATGGCAGTCTACCTGGAGGAAAGCCACAGCTATCCAAACCACCGTTCCTTCCAAGTCACTTTTACCGGAGTTCATTTCCTAGATGCTTGCCAAAATGTCGCCCGAAAAGCCCTCCGTCAGCTATGTCAAAACTACAACAAAGTAATCATTGAAACCCCCCTTCGCTACTTTCCACCCAGCAACAAGAATACCCCCACCTGGAGGAAAAGACTTCAGGCCCTATCAGGAGGAGATCCTGCCGAGAATGATCCCACCATTGTCTACATGGCTGGATACCTTCATACCCTTGATAACCAATATGATGACCTCACCCTCCACTGCACCTCTCTAACCTCCCGGGTGGAAAGCCTGGAGCAGAAAGTCAGGGAACTCTCAGAAGAAAAAGTGTCTCTTCAAGAGAGCCTCGCAATAGCTGAAGGTGAGGAAACCAATACCCGAGAAGCCTACCGCACACTGAAGATGGACTACGACAAGAAGATGAAGAAGCTTGCCCCCGCAAAGAAAATCCGCAAGAAGACCAAGAGCCAAGGATGCCAGACTGAGCAGAAGGAAGAAAACCCTCCAAGGAACCTATCCGACACCGATGAAATGTCCCTGGCTAGCCTTGATGACCTTCTCAAGGAGTTTGGGGACACATTAGAGAAGGAATGCGGGAGTACCCTAGATAGCGCTCGCGTGTAACGAACTTGTGATAGCAGGGTGTCGTGTCATGTAATGGCTTGATGTAATGAATAAAATAACCAGTTAAAAAAAATGGCATGTGCATAATAGTAACTCTCTTCCCATGGCAGATGGCTTCGGATAAAACCACGCCTACCGCCTCCGGGATTGGAGCAGGTTTTCCCTTAGGAGCTGAAGGAGGAGCCGGTGGAGAAGGGGATGGGACCCACCTCCCCGCACCTCCGGAACTACCACTAGATCTGGCCCAAGTTCTAGCCCATCAAACCAGACTCATTGAAGTCCTCACTCGAAGTCTGGAGAACCAGCGCCCAGGTGGTGGAAGGCCCCAGGACAGGATGGGAGAATTCCTGAGACTTAAGCCTCCCACATTCGCGGGGTCCAGCAATCCCCTCGATGCAGATGACTGGCTTCGCACGATCAAGAGGAAGTTAGAAGCCATCGCTTGCCCTGAGAATCAACGTGTTCAGCTGGCAGCTCATCAGCTTTCAGGAATGGCGTTAGCATGGTGGGACACTTTCAGTGAAGTCGTCAGAGATGCTACCTGGGCAGAATTCGAGACAGCTTTCCGTGAGCACCATGTACCCCAAGGGATAGTTCAACTCAAGGAGGATGAATTCCTGGAGCTAACCCAAGGTGGGCGATCAGTCAGTGAGTATGTGCACAAGTTCACAGAGCTGGCCCGCTACGCGCCTGAGGATGTCAGCACCGAGGCCAGGAAAATGGCCCGTTTCCTGAGAGGGTTAAGACCCGAGCTTAAGACCATCCTCGCCAGCCAGGACTTCCACAGCTTCTCTCACCTTTCCAACAAAGCTATTCAAGTGGAAAGAGCTAAAGAGGAAGAAAAAGGGCACATCAAGAGAAAGTTCCAGGTCCTGCGAGCTCAACAGCAAGAGCGTCACCAGAGAGCTCGACCCTTTGGGCTCCCACCCAGGGGTCCAGGCTTCGATAAACAATCTGGACCCTCTCCTTCGCGCTACAGTCAGCAGAGTCAGAGCTCCCATCAGGCACCCTCCGTTGCAAGCAACCAGCCGCCAGCAAACGCCTGTTGGCACTGCGGAGACCCCCGGCACTTCAAGAACAACTGCCCTCAGCTGAAGGCACCCGGACCAACCCACTCCAACTCGGTGAATGGCCCCAAGTTCCCATCAGCACCTACCTCCAAGGTGTTTCCTTCCAGCAGCCAGCAGAGCAGGGCTCAGTACCAGGGCAGGGCCCGAGTCAACCACGTCGACGCTCAGGAAGCCCAGCAGGCCCCGGGAGTAGTGCTCGGTGAGTTCCTCGTCGAATTTACTCCCGCTTCTGTGCTTTTTGATTCAGGAGCATCCCATTCGTATATAGCCGCTAAGTTTGTGGAGAAGCATGGCATACCCTCTACACCTTTAGCTATCCCCTTGGTCACCCGAACCCCGGGATCAGACCTCCTATGCAAACTCAGATGTTCCCAAGTCAGGATTCTTTTAAGTGGGGTAGTATTCCTGGCAGACTTAACCATCTTGCCATCCCAAGGCATTGATGTAATCCTAGGAATGGATTGGCTAGCTAAGCACAGGGGTGTTATCAGCTGCGCAAGCAGAACTGTCCTTCTCATAGATCACCAAGGAAAGGCAGTTTCCTGCCAAGCCCAACCGCCTGCAAAAGATCCAATGGTGTTTAGTCTGGCAGTAGAAAGCATGTCTGTAATCAAGGAATTTGAAGATGTATTTCCAGAAGAGTTGCCCGGGATGCCACCAGAAAGAGAAGTAGAGTTCTATATAGACCTCATTCCCGGCACTGCGCCCATCGCAAAAAGACCATACCGCATGGCCCCCACTGAATTGGCAGAACTGAAACTTCAGCTTTCAGAACTACAGCAAAAAGGGTACATCCGTCCCAGTTCGTCTCCCTGGGGAGCACCCGTTCTTTTCGTGACCAAAAAGGATGGGAGTATGAGAATGTGTATTGATTATCGATCCTTGAACGAAGTTACAATCAAGAATAAGTACCCCCTTCCCCGGATTGATGACCTCTTCGACCAGCTGCAAGGAGCCAAATACTTCTCCAAGATAGACCTCAGGTCAGGATATCACCAACTCAGGATTAAAGAAGCAGACATTCAGAAAACTGCATTCCTCACCAGATACGGGCAATATGAATTCACTGTGATGCCATTTGGACTAACCAACGCACCCGCCTTTTTCATGAATCTCATGAATAAGGTATTTATGGAAGAATTGGATAAGTTTGTCGTGGTTTTTATCGACGACATCCTCATCTATTCCAAGAGTCGCAAGGACCATGAGCAGCACCTTCGAACCGTCCTCGGAAGACTCAGAGCTCACCAACTTTATGCTAAGTTCAGCAAGTGTGAGTTCTGGTTAGAGAAGATAGCCTTCCTAGGGCATATCTTGACTGCTGAAGGGGTAGAAGTGGACCCATCTAAGGTAGAAGCTGTTTCAAATTGGAAGCAACCATCCAACGTCAGTGAAATTCGAAGCTTTCTGGGAATGGCAGGGTATTATCGCCGTTTTATCAAGGGATTCTCCAGCATAGCAAAGCCCTTGACGGAACTTCTCAAAAAGGACAATAAGTTCGTGTGGACTCCCGATTGTGAAGGAAGTTTCCAAATCATCAAGGAGAAGCTTACAACCGCGCCAGTTTTGACTCTACCAGACATACACCAGGAGTTTGTCATCTTTTGTGATGCTTCCAAGCAAGGCTTAGGGTGTGTCTTAATGCAAAATGAGAAAGTCATTGCTTATGCATCCCGATTACTCAAGCCGCACGAACAGAACTATCCTACCCACGATCTGGAATTGGCAGCCATAGTGCACGCTCTAAAAATATGGAGGCATTATCTGATTGGAAACAAATGCCACATCTTCACTGATCACAAGAGTCTAAAGTACATCTTCACGCAACCGGACCTCAACCTCCGTCAACGAAGGTGGCTCGAATTGATCAAAGATTATGACCTCGAAATCCACTACCACCCCGGAAAGGCCAACGTGGTAGCAGACGCCCTCAGCCGGAAACCTTTCGGGATTAGAGGAACAAACTTCCTAGAAGATTGGAAGAAAGAATCAGCTCAGCTAAATGCATGTCTGGAAGACGACGGTGGCCTGGAAGTCAAGCCAAACCTAGAAGACCTCATATACAAGGCCCAATGCCTCGACGCAGAAACAACCAAGCTTAAGGAAAGAGCACGCAAAGAGCAACTTCCGGACCTAAGAACAGACGAGCAAGGAGTCCTCTGGTTCAAGAACCGTCTGTGCGTGCCTATTGGAAAGGCACGGGAGACCCTGCTTGATGAAGCCCACAACTCAGCTTACTCTATCCACCCAGGAACCACCAAGATGTACCTGGACCTCAAAACCAGGTATTGGTGGAGGGGGATGAAGAAGGAAATAGCACAGTATGTGGCCCGATGTGACACCTGTCAGCGAACAAAGGCCGAACATCAGAAGCCTGCAGGCCTGCTTCAACCCCTCCCAATACCCGAATGGAAGTGGGAAGAAATAGGCATGGATTTCGTAACCGGATTGCCCAGATCACAAAGAGGAAATGATTCCATATGGGTAATAATCGATCGTCTCACCAAAGTGGCCCATTTCATTCCAGTGAAGACCACTTTTGGAGGAGCAGCCCTCGCCCGATTATACCTTAAAGAGATAGTCAGGCTACATGGCATTCCACGGAAGATAGTATCAGATAGAGGAACGCAGTTCACTTCGAAGTTTTGGAAGGGCCTTCAGCAAGCAATGGGCACCAAGCTAGATTTCAGTACCGCCTATCACCCCCAGTCAGATGGTCAAACAGAGAGAGTTAACAAAGTCCTTGAAGATTTACTCAGAGCCTGCGTACTAGCCTTCAACAGGGATTGGGAGTCTAGTTTGCCGTACGCAGAATTCTCATACAACAATAGCCATTAGGCTAGCATCAAAATGTCACCATTCGAAGCACTGTATGGAAGAAAATGCCAGACTCCCCTAATGTGGTCCAATGTAGGGGAAAGGACACTAGAGGGGCCCGACTTCGTTAAAGAAGCCGAAGAAAAAGTTGCCTTGATCCGCAGAAGGTTACTTGAAGCTCAGAGTCGACAAAAGAGTTACGCAGACAATAGGCGAAGGGAACTCAGATTTGAGGAAGGAGATTTTGTTTATCTCAAGGTTTCTCCAATGCGTGGTGTCAGAAGGTTCCAGATGAAGGGAAAGCTAGCACCCCGTTTCGTCGGTCCTTACCCTATCATTTCCCGAATAGGACCTGTGGCATACCGCCTTGAGCTACCAGAATCCATGTCAGATATTCACAATGTGTTCCATGTGTCTCAACTCCGCAAATGTCTAAAAGTACCAGAAACCCGTATCGAGGCAGAAGCAATTCAAATTCAAGAGGATCTCCAGTACCGGGAAAAGCCAGTGAAGATTCTCGACTCAGCAGTCAGAAGAACCCGCAATTCAGAAGTGAGACTCTGTAAGGTTCAGTGGAGCAGAGATGGTGAAGAGGAAGCCACCTGGGAGAGTGAGGACTCTCTGAGGAAGGAATACCCTTACCTTTTCTCGAGCCCCCTCTAATCTCGAGGGCGAGATTCCTTTAAGTGGGGTAGGTTTGTAGCATCCCAAAAATCCTAATCTAGGTTTGAAACCCTAATCCACCTTTCACCCCTCCTATCATCCTCTAATTCTAAAATCCTCCCCAAAACTTTCCTTCATCATATGCATACATTCTGTTTGATCACAAAAGCACCTCACTTAGATTCTATTTTCTAAACACTTAGAGTATCTACAAAATATTTTGTTCCAAAGAAAAAGATGCAAAAAGGGGAATAGGTTTTGGAAAAATAAAAAGAAAAAGAGAAAACCCTCTCCCCCCCTGCTGGGCCGACTCTCGGCCCAGGCCGCGGCCCCTCCCCCTCTCCCTCGCGCCCGCATTCCTCCTCCCCCGGCCCATCTACGGCCCGCTTCCGCGCGCGCGGCAGTCGCCCCGCGCCTTCGCCCTCGCCCCGCGCCTTCGCCCTCGCCCGCGCCTTCGCCCTCGCCCCGCGCCTTCGCCCTCGCCCGCGCCTTCGCCCTCGCCCGCGCCTTCGCCCTCGCCCCGCGCCTTCGCCCTCGCCCGCGCCTTCGCCCTCGCTCTCGCTGACCAAGCGGCCCCACCCACCAGCCGCTCGCTCGCCCGCTCGCTCGCTCGCTCTCGCTGACAAGCCAGCCTCACCTGCCAGCTGCCCTCTCTCGCGCGCTCGCTTCCGCTGGCAGACCGGCCCCACCGGTCAGCCGCTTCATCGTCCTCCCCACATATGACGCCCCGCCGTCCCTTCACCGCCGTCCTTCACCGCCGTCTCTTCACCGCCGTCTCCTCGCCGCACAGGGAAGTTTGGCACCGCTCCGTCCTCCTCCCCGTGACCGCGTCCTCGCCGGTACCGCCCCGCCGTAGCGTCCCCTCGGCGGCGCTGTGCGGCATTAATGCCGGCACTGTGAGGCTCGCCGGCGTCCGCCGAGCTCCACCGCCCCCCCCTTGCCCCCGCGCGCCTATAAAAAGCTCGCCCCGAGCTCCTTCTTCCTCGCACCGGCCTCAGCCATCCCTCTCCTCCCCTCCCCCGAGCACAATTCGCGAAGCGCCGGCGTCGTTCTCTTCTCCGGTGAGTCTCTCCCTTCTCCTCCCTCTCCTTCTCTGTTGGTCCGGCAAGGAATTGAGTGAGCAGAGCAGCTCCCTCGCGTCGCCCCGAACCCAAAGCGCCACCTCCCAGCCCCCGTTCTCCACCCAGAGCCCACCGGCGGCGATCCCCGCCGCGGAACTCTGCCCCCTCCCCGTGGGCAGCCCCCTCTCAGCCCCCTCTGGTCAAATTGAGCCTACCGTGGGAATCGCCAGCCTTCGCCCGTGCTAAACCACCCCCCCCCCTTGGTCGGAGAACCGGGCCACCGGCGGCAAGCCGCCGTCAAGCTTCCCCCGGCGGCCGGTTTTCCCTCCCCCGCTCGGCCCGTTCGCTCGCCGTCTGGCCGAAACGCCGTCCCTCCCCCCCTCTCTCGCTAGCAAGTGGGCCCCATGTGACGCCGTCGCCCTCGCGGCCGCGCCGTTCTCCCCCCCCCCCCCCCTCGCTCGTGGGCCGCGCTGGGCCGAAAGCGCCTCAGCGCGCGCGCTCGCGCCCGGGGTGGGCCGAAAGCCGCGTCCCCGGCCCAGGAGAGAGGAATTCTCCTTTCTTTTTCTTTTTCCACCCTTTTTCCCATTTAAATAGTTTTCTCAATATCTTATGCACCAAAAATTATCAAAAAGGATTTCCAAGGTTACATAAAATAATGTTGTTAGAAAATGGCACACTATGATTAACCACTATTGATGTATTGTTTTATTGCATGTTCCCTAGAAGAAGCAGGGATCGTTGATCCGGAACCCGTAGCCCCGGAAGAAGGGCCAGAACCCGAACTTCCGGAAGTAGATCTTCTGTGCCAGGAAAGCTTCGACGAAGGCAAGTCCATCCTTCCCTTGATGCATAAATTACCTATTCTCTCTACCACTGCCTAGGCCGGGAATTATGGGGAATATTGCATTGTGAGTGAGAGATGGCCCGCATTATCATACACATTCTGGATACGTAAAGGGGATTGGGAGGAAAGGCTATGTGTATCTCCAAATAAAATCTCTTTTGAAAAATTATGCGATGAAGGGTACTCACCCTCATCACCTGAGAGTGGGATGATCAGGGACTCCCTGGTTTAGGGGAAGGCCTAAGGTGTTGGCTCAGCTGGTTTAGGCGTGAGCAGAAGGATTGTCCCCTCATATAAGGACCGGTTTGTCATCTTCACTACCTGTACTCCTTTGTCGTACAACCACTCGAGACTGTGTGGGCAGTCACTCGATCCAAACTCGTGTGGTCCGACCCCAGGGTTAAGAAGGCTGGGGAGCACCGGAGGATAAGGAAGGGGAAAGTTTTGTCCGGTTTGGGCATGGTGGTGGCCTGACTCCTTCCGGATAACCGTTAAGGTTAGGATGCACGAGTAAGGAAAGAGATCCGGCATTCGGGTCTCGCGACGGTGAGATCGCAGAAACCGGGCTAGTGGGTAAAGTGTACCCCTCTGCGCAGAGTTGAAACCTATTCAAATAGTCCATGTCCACTAGTATGGATGAGTCTGGTATGGTATGGCAATTAGAACTTTTTCTCTAAGTTTCTTATCAGGGGAAAGGTGTGTTTAAATGGGTTTCAAAAAAGAGATAAAGCCTCTGGAGCGGGAAGCTCAGTGGCAGTTGAGTTTTTGGTTACTTATAATAGCATGGGAAAACCTTCAAGCAACTGTCTTTCTCTAAGAAAATAATGAGTGACTACAACTCCACCAAATTGAGCATGTACATCATAGGTCTCTTTCTCTCTACGGGAGCGGGGTGGGCTTGCGGAATACCTAGTGTATTCACCCAGATTTATTTATGTTTTTCAGCAGCCGAGGACTTCTTTTCTGCTTTGCTTGATTAAGAGGGCTGTGTCTGCACCCAGTTCTGCCTGTGGCTTGGGCTAGTGTATTTTTCCTGCTGCGCTTCTCTATTTGGCTCTCTCGAGCTTGTACCCCGGTATTGTAATAAATTTACCTGGAACTCTGTACTATTTGAAGTAAGAAATGTGTTTACTAGCCTCCTGGGACTAGTAATTGTTTCACATTTGAGTCCCAAAGGATCGGGACGCTTCACACAGTCAATAGCACTGTGCCAGAGTCGAAGCACATTTACTGACAAATATCCTACCTCGATAGCAGTTTTTTGCATTTTCACATTCAGTATTGCTTTCTTTTTAATAAGGAACAATTAAGGGTAGTTTTAACGTCTTTTATCGCCTTTCAATTTCTTGTAATAGTTTCGCTCTTTACCGTAATGAAAATATATCTTCTCCATAGGCCTAAGATGCTGAAGCATGAGAATTTATGATTGGCAAGGAGGATTTTCGAGTTATCAAAAATTTGTTCTAAGGAACGCAGTGCAATTTATTCGAAGCAGCAAAAAGCCGTTCCTAAGGGAGCGCAGTGTAAGTTTTCTGAGCCTACAGCGAAAAATAAGCGCTGATTCCGCCGAAAGTAAAAGGCGAAGAAGCTCCTAAGGGAGGCTTACAGCGAAAAATAAACGCTGATTCCGCTGAAGTAAAAGGCGAAGAATCTCCTAAGGGAGGCTTACAGCGAAAAATAAACGCTGATTCCGCTGAAGTAAAAGGCGAAGAAGCTCCTAAGGGAGGCTTACAGCGAAAAGTCAGCGCTGATATAAAAAGATTGTGTGTTTTATTGCAGGGATGTGTGTACTTTTGGCACAAATATCATTTTGCATAACATAACATCATCACATCATTCTGCATAACATAAGCATCATACAGCATATTGCATGTGGAACAAGAAGGGGATACAGCATTGATCTTCGGAGAATGATTTGAAAAAGATAAAATCGTGCTAAGGCACAAGATAAATCGAGAAGAAGTGTAGCTTCATTAGAGAGGCAACATAAAACTTTTTTACAGCTTCGGAGAATATTTCACGAAGCTTGGATATTCTCCATCAGAGAAGTATGCAAATTCTTGTGATATATAAAAGATTTTCTTCACGAAGCATGAAAAGAAGGGAAGGTGTTTTTTCGCCGAAGGCTCAAAAAATGGTATGTATACAAAATTTCATGCATCGTAAAGAATTGAACTATAAATAGATTATATATTACATTCAAAGTCACAATGTATTACACATGTTACGTTCCAAATATTTCTACAATAGCATTTAATCCTCCTTAAGAACTATTTCTGCAGCTTCGTTCAGTAGCTGGTCGACAACCTTGTCCATGATGGCTTCGGCCATTTTTCTAATTTCATCGTCCCCCTTCGGGTGGGGGCCTGGAGATGCCTCAACAGGTTCTGAGGGAGGAGAAGATACAGCTATATTACTATTACAAACCGCGAACAAAGTCTGGAATCAAAAATTACAACAGAATAAAAACCACTAATTAATACCTATTTTCCCTTCGGGCTCTGTACTTTTCTCAGCAGCCTCTGCTACTTTTCTAGCATCGTGGATGCCTTTTTCGCTCTTTTGAATAATTTCTTGGGCCATTTCTCGGCCGCCGTTGTCCCAAATATCGGTGAAAAATTTTCCGCCGATCATGCTTGCTTCGGCTGAGGGGTCTTTAATGTCTTCGGAAGACAAAGTAGCTTCGGATTGCGCTAAAGATTTTACATGCTCGCAACCTTTCCTCTCCAAAACAGTAGCAATTCCTCTAGCACCCGAAAAAGCACATATGTCTCCGCGGCTATTCAGGATTTCCTCGAAGGCCTTAGCTTCGTGACTGATCCATTCCATCGGACCTTCGGGATTGCCCCTTGAGAAATTCGCTTCGCTAGAGAATGCGCCAACGTTGGCGAAGCTGGATTTTATCTTCTTAACACACACTATGGATTTATCATAGCATCTTCTCTGGGATGCATGAAGCTCTTTAACATTTATTTCTAAATGATTGGCCCATTGATCACTAAGCTCTCGTTTTGTCTCTTCAAGTATACGTTCTTCTTTAGCTCTGGCTAGCTGTTTCTGAAGATCTTTAATTTCGCGTTTCTGGGCTTCAGCTTGAGCCTTAGAAGTAGCCTCGTCTTCCTTTATCTTGTCCACTAATGTAAGCAGAATTTTATCTTTTTCCAGAGCTTCGTTCCTCAGCTTAATAACCTCTGATCGTAGATTGTTGAAAGCAATATCATAGCTCTCGTCTTCGGCATTCTTTTGCGCTCTCAGCGCATTGCTCAATATTAAACCCTATATATACAAGAATTAGAATAAGAATAAAAGAATGATTTGAAAATTATAAATTTCTAAATATACAGTTCTCATACCTTCAGACTATTATATGCAAGACTATCTGCAAGATCGTCCTTCGTCATAGCGCAGAGTCCAGCTTCAAGCTTCGGAAACCCTATACTTCTAGCCATCTCCCGGCAGACAGATAATTCTTTGTTGTCCGGGAGGCAGTATAAAAAGTCATCTTCGTCCGTGCCATTGAATACTAAGGCTCCCTTCGGATACTTCAATTCCAGGGCATAGTGATTAGCCTCAAAAATCTCTTCTTCAGATAATCTTTTTCTAGAAGCATGTCGTATAATATAATTGAGGGTCTCGGAGGATGCTTCGGGGGCAGCAGTGTCAGTTTCTTCAACCAAAATTGGCTCTGTCCTTTTTGGTTCTTCGGCTTCCAGGGGATTTATCTTCGTAGGTTCTGAAGGTCCAGCTTCAGTTTCAGGTTGTTGCTTTGAATTTTCAACAGCAAGGGTTTCACCAGGCACTTCAGGAGTTTCAATTGTTTTCTTTGGAGTTATGCTTGAAGATTTAATTGTCTCCAAAACATCTAGCACATTAACCATTCTTTTTCTTTTCGGAGTCACAGTTGGCCCCTTTTGACTTTTTGCTACCTCGATTTCCCCTGAAGGACTCAAAATTTCTGATATTTTTACTTCCTCAGCTGATATTTTTACTTCTTCAGCCCTTGGTTCTTCTTTCTTTCCTGTCGCTGGCACTTCGGCCAGTTCTACGATTCTAGCTTCGGTGGCCGTAGAGGTCTCACCGGCGAACTCAGGCACCGTGGCTGGTTCAATATAACGTGGCCGGTATGTGAGAACCTTTACCCTTTTTCTCTTCGGCGCTGGCTCGCTAGGAGCGGCTGAAGCAGTTTCTTTTGCAGAAGTTGTGCTTTTTCTTTTTTGACCCCGTGCTGGATAGCGATAGTCGGGGTAGACAAACCCAATTGCGTCAAATACTCGGTTGAGTCTTTTCTTCTTTCGGCCCCCGAAGGCCGCTGATAATGCAGTGTCTTCGGCCTTTGAATATACCCCAAGCAATTCATCACTTACAGTCTCAATGCTCTTTAACCAATCATCATCTGGCTCAACGAACTTGTCTCCGTACTTGAATGTGTACTTCAGCCTGACTAGTCCACCTTCGTCAGTTTCTTTAACAGTTTCTTTCGGCATTTCCCAGTTATCTGCAAGTGGCCATACTCTGAAGGCAATGTGTTCCTGTATTAAATCCCTTGTCCCAATAAAAGAGCAGACTACGCCGAAGGCCCTTTGGCACTCTTCGGCTACTTCATCCATTTCTACCTTCGGTTTCCGGAGTCCGAAGCGCTGCCAGATAGGGCACATGATGATATCTTTAATATCTTCTCGAACCTTCAAATCATTTTTTACATAGAACCATTCTTTCATCCATTCCCCGGGGCATCTCTTCCGAAAGGTTGGCACGGGACAGCTTGATCCAAAGCGAGCACCGAAGCTGTAACAACCAAAGTTGTTATGATATTGCTCCTTACCCCAGGGCTTCGTCTCATATATTAACTCATGTATATTGCAAAAGCTTTTCACACTTGGTTCCAGGCTCTGGCTCTTCACGGCCCAGACGAAGACTCCCATTCTTATTATTGCTTCAGGGGTAAGTTGATGAAGATAAACCTAATATATTTTCAGAACTTCTACCACAAACCTGCTTAAAGGGAATCGTAGCCCAGCTTTAAAAAAGCTTCGGAAGATCACGACTTCATTATCTTCGGGAGTCGGCACAGTCTTCTCTCCGTCATCTGCCCTCACGATGGATATATCTCGAAAATATCTTCCCCTCATGTTTTCAAGGTGACTTTGTCCAATAGTTGATTTTCCGAAGACTGAATGGCTTGGTCGCCATGGTCGATCTTCGGAATCCTCACCTCCGCTGTCTGCGTCATAGCTATCACTTTCACCAGTATCTTCAGATAAGCCTTCCAAAATTTCTCTAGTAATTTTCTCTGTATTTGTTTTTGCTATTGATTCAATGAAGCCCAGATTTTTCTCCTCGGAGAGGCTCAGCTTCACTCCGGCAACAACTTTCTTTTCCTGAGACATCCCTTCGGAAGTCCTTTTAAAAAGGGCTTTTTGGTCCGAAGCTTCAAATCTAGAGAGGCAGTCAAATATTTGTGGACAGAGAGCTATTTGAGCAGGTAGAGCAAATGGCAAGATAGTGTGCCAAATAAACTTGTGGTGAGCCCATATTTATACACCCAGTATGTCGAAAACTGGAGGGTCCCGCTTGTCAATGACTGTTGCTATTCTAGCAAAAGAAAGGTGTTTTTTCGGACCTTCGGCTCATAGCCTTCGTCCGTATCGCAATACAAATTTATCTTTACCGTAAATTAATATTGCGAGGGGCTACTGTTGGGGGCCTTCGGCTTCCGAAGGTCCTCAAAAACATGATTTGACAATGTTTTCCAAGAGAAATATGTAAACAGGTACCTTCGAAGTTAGATTGCGGGTATACAAAAGCACGGTTAAAGACGAAGCTTGACTGGGACGAAAGGCGATCACGACGAAGGATAAGACGATCACGAAGCTATGTGCAGAAAAGCTTCGGCATAACGGCAGAAAAGGGGAACCGACTTAAAGATGAAAAGCCAAATTAGACCTCGAAGAATTACTATAGAGTTATTGTTAAGTATAATGGGTATTAATGTAATTTTACATGGGCTGCGACCCGTGCCTATAAATATGTGAACGGTATTCCTATACTGTTCACGCTGATTTGGCATTTGCTTTTGCATCACACCTGTATTCACATTCCTTCAAGCCGAAGGTACATTTGTAATTTACCGTTGTTTACATAAGTAATATAAGTAAAAATAAATCAATAACAATGTTTACAGAGATTATGTTATTTTCTGTATTCTGTGTTAGAATGTTCTTTATCTTTTATCATGATAAACCTTCATGACCTTCGTCCGAAGTCCATTATATCCGAAGGGAAATAATGATTCAAAAGGACGAAGGGTTTTGATATTTAACATTTTGTGTTGCCTTGTTCTTGATTCATAGCATTTGAGAACAAGTCCTCAACATTCAGCATTCAGGGGAGAGGGCGCTCACTGGCCTAGCGGAGGGGGCGGACTTCGACAACGCGGGGCCGGTCGGCTGCAAGCGTCGTCAGCTCCAGCATGCCTGGCTCGCTGGCTCTGGTGCTACTTCCGGTGCCACCTCCCACCGCTAGGGCAGAGCGTGGATGTCCGCCCACCGTGCGGGCGGCTGTTGCGCCATGCGCACCGGGGGACCGTCCAAGACGTCGCACGCCGCTAGGGCGGCATTCGTGTTCTTGGATTGTCTTGTCCTCACTTCAGCACGACGCCTCCGCACGGAGGTCGGTGCCTGCCTGTCCGTGAGGACTTGAGTGGGGATCTGCCGGTGCTGGCTGGGGCGGCCGCCATTTCGTTGGTGTAGCGCCGGCGCGCAGGTGGCCGCTGTCGTCGGTGCTGAGGTGGTGGTCGCCAGAGGAGGTTTTTCCGCCGACGACACCATCAATGCCACATGCGCTCCGGGCCTCCGGCTCTTTGGCTTTAATGGTTGGTTCTCGTCCCCCATGAGGGGACGTGAACGAGGGCCTTCCAGCAGTAGCATTCGCCCTAGGGCCATCGCTGCTGCTGTCTTGCCATCCGAGATGGAGGTCGTTGTCGCTGCTGCAGTGGTCGGCGGCGAGCCACCCGGAGTTTGTCGTCCCGCAGGCCCTCCGATGTGGAGGTTGTTCATACCCGCGGGAGTGAAACCGGAGTTCCGTTTGTAATGGCACCTTGAGCGCCGGTGTTTGTTCATTGTGGCTGTCGAGGCCTGAACATCTGGGTATTTGAGTGTAATACCGTGTTTCTTCCTCATTTCGAGCACTAGGACTCGCCTGTCGGCTAGCTGAACCGCTTAACCGAGCGTGAGTTGCCCTGTGCGGAAGGTGATGAGTGAGGTATCCGTATCCCGGAGGCGTAGGAGTCCCTCGGCTCGGTCGGCCTTGCCACTTAAGGCTTCCCTTGCTCAGTTCTAGAACCCTCGGCTACTCTGCGATGAGCCGGAGCCGGAGGCAGCGGTGTCAGCATGGACAGAGGCGGAGTCGGCTTGAGAAGAAGCTTCGTCGGCCCGGGAGCATGTGGCCTCCCTGGCCGAGGAGGTGCAGCAGTGGAGGCTGGAGCTTGGCCAGGACGTCCGCTAGCGGGACCAACCCCAGAGTCATGCTGCCGAGGCCGTGAGCCGGGCTGATGTCCTCGGGGGACAGCTGGCTGAGGCTACGGAGCGGCCGATCGAGGTGTCTACTCGGGCCGGGACCCTTGTGGAGACCTTGGCTATGATGGCCCGAGCGTGGTGCTGGCGTCCTCCTTCGAGGTGGAGATCCTTCCGCCCGAGTCGCCATCCGAGGCCGAGCCAGATCCCGCCGAAGGCGGAAACGACGCCGAGGGTGCTGCTGCTCCCTCTGTTGATGTCTGAACCTGCAGGAACAGTTTGTCTGTAGTATGCGTATGTTTTTTGCGGCCGCCGAGGCCCAAACATATTATTGTCGTGTTATAAAGCTGTGTTTCCTTTCCTCTTGTTTCGAGTATCAGGACTTGTTCGTTGGTAGCAGAATCGTTTATCCGAGCGAGAGTTACTTTTTGCGGAAGGTGATGAGTGAGGTATTCGTATCCTGGAGGCGTAGGAGTCCCTCGGCTCGGTCAGCCTCGCCGCTTACATGCACTCTTACTCATTTGTAGGATTCTGTTATCGATATAGTCGAGAAGTCACAAAACTCGTTCTGGCAGAAAAGTTTTCGAGCGTTAAGACTTGTTCGACAGCAGAATCGCTTATCCGAGCGTGAGTTACTTATCGCGGAAGGTGATGAGTGAGGTATCCGTATCCCGGAGGCGTAGGAGTCCCTTGGCTCGGTCGGCCTTGTCGCTTACGTGTACTCCATCATTTTCAGGACCCCGCTATCGAAGCAGTCGAAAAGCGCGAAAGACGTTCTGGCAGAAAGACTTTTTCCGAGAAAAATTTTGACGTAGAGGGGGTTCCCCCCTTCTAGCCCCCGAGGAAGGGTTGGGCTTTGCCGAGGCAAGGCTAATCCTTCCTTGATGGTTAGACTTTATTTGTGTATGTATAGAAAACGAGGTATATGAACGACTTGAAAACATCTTAAGGGTAGAAGCGACGTAGCTGTCGGATGTTCCAAGCGTTGCTGTAGACCTCGCCTTGATTGTTGGCCAGCTTGTATGTTCCGGGCTTCAAAATCTTGGCGATGATGAATGGCCCTTCCTAGGGAGGAGTAAGCTTGTTGCGCCCTTGGGCGTCCTGCTGCAGCCGAAGTACCAAGTCTCCCACTTGGAAGTCTCAGGGCCGAACCCCTCGGGCGTGGTAGCGTCGTAGAGACTGCTGATACCGCACCGAGTGTAGTAAGGCCATGTCCCGAGCCTCTTCCAGCTAGTCCAGTGAGTCTTCTCGGCCGGTCTGGTTGTTTCGGTCGTCGTACGCCCTTATCCTCGGGGAACCGTATTCTAAGTCTGTGGGCAAGATAGCCTCGGCCCCATAGACTAGAAAGAACGGTGAGAAACCCGTGGCTCGGCTTGGCGTCGTCCTCAGACTCCAGACCACCGAGGGTAGTTCCTTCATCCTTCGCTTGCCGAACTTGTTGAGGTCGTTGTAGATCCTCGGTTTAAGTCCCTGCAGAATCATGTTGTTGGCACGCTCCACCTGCCCATTCGTCATGGGGTGAGCTTCGGCGGCCCAGTCCACACGGATGTGGTGGTCCTCGCAGAAGTACAGGAACTTCTTCCCAGTGGACTGGGTGCCATTGTCGGTGATGATGGAATTTGGTACCCCAAAGCGATGGATGATGTTGGTGAAGAACGCCACCGCCTGCTCGGACCTGATGCTTGTTAGGGGTCGGACCTCGATCCACTTGGAGAATTTGTCGATGGCGACCAGCAGGTGCGAGAAGCTCCCGGGTGCCTTTTGCAAGGGACCGACGAGGTCCAGACCCCATACAGCAAACGACCAGGTGATGGGTATTGTCTGTAGGGCCTGAGCGGGCAGGTGCGTCTGTCTCGCGTAGAATTGACACCCTTGGCAAGAGCGTACAATCCTAGTGGCGTCGGCCACCACGGTCGGCCAGTAGAAACCTTGTCGGAAGGCGCTCCCGACGAGGGCTCGAGGTGTTGCGTGGTGACCGCAAGCCCCCAAGTGTATCTCTTGCAATAGCTCTTGTCCTTCGGCGACGGATATGCATCGTTGTAGAATGCCTGAGGGGCTGCGGTGGTAGAGCTCCTTTTCATCACCCAGTAAGACGAATGACTTGGCGCGCCGCGCCAGTCACCGAGCCTCGGCCTTGTTGAGGGGTAGCTCTCCTCGGTGGAGATATTGCAGGTACGGGGTCTGCCAGTTTTGATTAGGCGTGACCCCATTCCGCTCTCCCTCGACGCGCAGTGCCTCACCCTCGGCGACCGAGGATACCTCGGGCTAGGCCGAGGCCTCCTTGGGGTGGGCCGAGGCCTCCTCGGGCTGGGCCGAGGCTTCCTCGGGCTCGGGCATGTCGTCGGTCTTGACGGAGGGTTGATGTATGTCTCTGGAGAAGACGTCCGGGGGAACCATTGTCCGCCCCGAGGCTATTTTAGCCAGCTCATCCGCAGTCTCGTTGTACCGTCGAGCGACGTGGTTGAGTTCGAGCCCGTAGAACTTGTCTTCCAGGCACAGAACCTCGTCGCAGTAGGCCTCCATCTTCCGATCGCGGCAGTGAGAGTTCTTCATGACTTGGTCAATGACAAGCTGCGAGTCGCCACGAGCGTCGAGGCGCCGAACCCCTAGCTCGATGGCGATGCGCAACCTGTTAACTAGAGCCTCGTACTCGGCCATGTTGTTTGACGTCGGGAAATGGAGGCGCAGCACGTAGCGGAGGTGCTTCCCGAGGGGTGAGATGAAGAGCAGGCCCGCACCTGCTCCTGTTTTCATCAGCGACCCATCAAAGTACATGGTCCAGAGTTCCGGTTGGATCGAAGCTGTTGGTAGCTAGGTGTCGACCCATTCAGCCACGAAGTCCGCCAAGACTTGGGACTTGATGGCCTTCCGAGGAGCGAACGAGATTGTCTCACCCATGATCTCCACCGCCCACTTTGCTATCCTACCCGAGGCCTATCGGCACTGGATGATCTCCCCCAGGGGGAAGGATGACACCACAATCACCGGATGAGACTCGAAGTAGTGTCGCAACTTTCACCGCGTCAGAATTACTGCGTACAGTAGCTTCTGAATTTGCGGGTAGCGGATCTTGTTCTCGGATAGCACTTCACTGATGAAGTAGACCGGCCTCTGGACGAGCAGTGCATGCCCTTCTTCTCGTCTCTCGACTACGATCGTGGCGCTGACCACCTGAGTGGTTGCGGCTATGTAGATCAAGAGGGCTTCTCCCGCAGCGGGGGGCACCAAGATGGGCGCGTTTGAAAGGAGCGCCTTTAAGTTTCCGAGGGCTTCCTCGGCCTCGGGGATCCAAGTGAAGCACTCGGTCTTCCTTAAGAGGTGGTACAAGGGTAGGCCTTTTTCGCCGAGGCGCGAGATGAAGCGGCTCAGAGCCGCAAGGCATCCCATGACCCTCTGTACTCCTTTCAAGTCTTTGATAGGCCCCATGTTGGTGATGGCCACGATTTTCTCTGGGTTGGCCTCGATGCCCCGCTCGGAGATGATGAACCCCAGGAGCATGCCTCGGGGGACTCCGAAGACACACTTCTCGGGATTGAGTTTCACGCCCTTCGCCCTCAGACACTTGAATGTCGTTTCAAGGTCAGAGAGGAGGTCGGAGGCTTTCCTTGTCTTGACTACGATGTCATCGACGTAAGCCTCGACCGTTCGGCCGATGTGCTCTCCGAACACGTGGTTCATGCACCTTTGGTATGTCGCACCTACATTCCTCAAACCAAATGACATAGTAGTATAGCAATACATGCCAAAAGGTGTGATGAAAGAAGTCGTGAGCTGGTCGGACTCTTTCATCTTGATTTGGTGATAACCTGAGTAGGCGTCGAGGAATGACAGGGTTTCGCACCCAGCAGTGGAATCCATAATTTGATCGATCCGAGGCAGAGGGTAGGGAACCTTCGGACATGCTTTGTTTAGACCAGTGTAGTCTACACATATCCTCCATTTCCCACCTTTATTTTTCACAAGCACAGGGTTGGCTAACCATTCGAGATGGAAAACCTCTTTGATGAACCCTGCAGCCATCAGCTGTGGATCTCCTCGCCTATGGCTCTGCGCTTTTCTTCGTCAAAACGGCGCAAAGGCTGCTTCACGGGTCGGGCTCCAGCTCGGATATCCAGCGAGTGCTCGGCGACATCCCTCGGTATGCCAGGCATGTCCGAGGGACTCCATGCAAAAACCTCGGCGTTCACGCGGAGAAAGTCGACGAGCACTGCTTCCTATTTTGGGTCGAGCTCGGAGCCGATCCGGACTTGCTTGCAGGCGTCGTTGCTGGGGTCGAGAGGGACGGACTTAACCGCCTCAGCTGGTTCGAAGTTGCCGGCGTGGCGCTTCGCATCAGGCACCTCCTTGGAGAGGCACTCCAGGTCGGCGATGAGGGCCTCGGACTCGGCGAGGGCCTCAGCGTACTCCACGCACTCCACGTCGCATTCGTACGTATGTCGGTATGTGGATCCGACGGTGATGACCCCGTTGGGGCCCGATATCTTGAGCTTGAGGTAGGTGTAGTTGGGGACGGCCATGAACTTGGCATAGCATGGTCTCCCCAGCACCGCGTGGTAGGTTCCTCGGAACCCGACCACCTCGAACGTGAGGGTTTCCTTTCGGAAGTTGGAGGGAGTTCCGAAGCAGACGGGCAGATCGAGTTGTCCAAGGGGCTGGACACGCTTCCCGGGGATGATCCCGTGAAAGGGCGCCGCACCGGCCTGGATCGTGGACAGATCGATTTCCAAGAGCCGGAGGGTCTCATCGTAGATGATGTTGAGGTTGCTGCCACCATCCATGAGGACCTTGGTGAGCCTGACGTTGTCGATGACGGGGTCGACGACGAGCGGGTACTTTCCTGGGCTCGGCACGCAGTCGGGGTGGTCGCCTTGGTCGAAGGTGATGGGATTGTCGAACCAGTCTAGGTAGACTGTCGCCGCCACCTTTACCGAGCAGACCTCCATGCGCTCCTGCTTGCGGTGCCGAGCCGAGGCATTCGCCACATGCCCACCGTAGATCATGAAACAGTCGTGGACCCCGGGGAACTCCTCTTCCTTGTCGCCCTCCTTCTTGTCGTTGTCCTGGCCTTTGCCACCTTCCGCCGGGGGCCCGGCCTTATGGAAGTAGCGCCGAAGCATGACGCATTCCTTAAGGGTGTGCTTGACGGGGCCCTGGTGATAGGGGCACGACTCCTTGAGCATCTTGTCGAACAGGTTGGCCCCTCCGGGAGGCTTCCGAGGGTTCTTGTGCTCGACAGTGGTGACAAGATCTGCGTCGGCGGCGTCGCGTTTCGCTTGTGACTTCTTCTTGGCCTTCTTCTTCATGCCGCGCTGGGCGGACGCCTCGGGGACATCTTCCAGCTGGCGTCCCTGAGGCTGCTTGTCCTTTTGGAAGATGGCCTCGACCGCCTCCTGACCAGAGGCGAACTTGGTGGCGATGTCCATCAACCCGCTCGCCTTGGTGGGAGTCTTGCGGCCCAGTTTGCTCACCAGGTCGCGGCAAGTGGTGCCGGTGAGGAACGCCCCGATGACATCCGAGTCGGTGATGTTGGGCAGCTCGGTGCGCTGCTTCGAAAACCGCTAGATGTAGTCTCGCAGGGATTCCCCTAGCTGCTGGCGGCAGCTTCGGAGATCACAAGAGTTCCCAGGGCGCACGTACGTGCCCTGGAAGTTTCCAGCAAAGGCTTTGACCAGGTCGTCCCAGTTGGAGATCTGCGCAGGGGGCAGATGCTCCAGCCAGGCACGGGCGGCGTCAGAGAGGAACAAGGGGAGGTTGCGGATGATAAGGTTGTCATCGTCCGTCCCACCTAGCTGGCAGGCCAGCCGGTAGTCCGCAAGCCACAGTTCCGGCCTCGCTTCCCCCGAGTACTTGGTGATAGTAGTCGAGGCTCGGAACCGGGTCGGGAACGGCGTCCGTCATATGGCCCGGCTGAAGGCTTGCGGACCTAGTGGTTCGGGCGAGGGGCTCCGATCTTCCTCGCTGTCGTAGCGTCCCCCACGCCTGGGGTGGTAGCCTCGGCGTACCTTCTCGTCGAGGCGGGCTCGACGGTCGTGACGATGGTGCTCGTTGCCGAGGCAACCTGGGGCTGCAGGCGTCGCGTCCCGCGTGCGCCCGGTGTGGACCGAGGCTTCCCGCGTGAATTGGGAAGTCGATGCGCGATGCTCTGGGGGGCACCCTTGCCTTCGAGAGGCAGAGCTCTCGGCCCGTTGGACTGCGGCATCCTCCAGGAGATTCTTGAGTTCTCCCTGTATACGCCGCCCCTTGGTGGTGGATGGCTCCGGCATTGCTCAGAGCAGCATTGCCGCTGCAGCCAGGTTCTGGCCGACCCCGCTGGAGGCCGGGGGCAGCCTTGCCCTGGCTTCGTTAGTGATATGGCGCTGGACGTCCCGGGCCCGATGACACGCCTCTCCGGCGAGTGCTCGGCCTGCCCACTCCTGCTCGATGTTTTGCCGGAGCTGCACAAGTTGTCCTGCTTCCTCGTCGAGCTTGGCCTGGATCTCGCGGATTTCTCGAGCTGTGTGTCCTGACCCCCCGCAGGGACTGGGACCACAGCTAGCTCCCGCAGGATGTCAACGCGAGGTGCAGGCCTAGGGGGATTGTCATCCTCCGGCATACCAAGGTGGTTGCCTTCGTCGAGACCCCCTAGATCGACGTGGAAACATTTGCGACTTGGGCCACAACCCTCGTTGTCAAGGTCGTGGCCATCATCGGAGCAATCGGAGAGGCAGTAGTCACATGCGGTCATGAAGTCTCGCATGGTACTGGGATTACCGAGCTCGGAGAAATCCCAACCAGAGTCGGGCTCGTCTTCTTCCTCAGAACCCGTGGGCCCGTAGGTCGAGACGGCCGTCAGTCGGTCCCAGGTTGACCACATATGGTACCCTGGAAGGTTAGGATATGCCTTTATGAAAGCGCTCACCAAAGCGGGGTCGCTTGGTGGATCGAAGTTGAATCTAAAAGGCACAGGGTGGAAAACGGACGGTACCTCTCGATCGATGGACGGTGACGAAGTCGCGTCGGGGACGGACTGCACCGTTATCTCAGGTACAAGGCTAACGCCCAGCAAGTCCTCCGCGAGAGTGCTGGCGTCATTTGTCCGCTTGGGGTTGGCACGTTGCGGGGAAACAACACTCGCCGTCGTCTCAGGCGCGAGGTCAACGCCCGACATGTCCCCCGCTGGGGTGCCGGCGTCGTCGACTCGCTCGACAGCCGACGAGGTGCCGCCTCCTGCCTGGCCACGGTTGCCCCGCCTCCTCCTCCTGTGGCGAGGAAGGTGGCGGGACAAACCCGGATGCTGCTCTTCCACCACGGGGGGAAGACGTCGTCGAGTCCGCCGCCGCCGGGCGAGCTGACGGACGTCGTTGTCGCTGTCGCGCTGCGGGGGAAGGAGTACCATGTCGTAGCTGCAGTCGAGGGACATGAACTCGAGACTCCCGAAACGGAGCAGCGTCCCGGGCTGAAGAGGTTGCTGGAGACTACCCATCTGGAGCTCAACGGGAAGTTGTTCGTCAACACGCAGCAGGCCCCTACCTGGCGCGCCAACTGTCGACGTTTCGACCCCGGGGGGTCCCTAGGCCGACGAGTAAAATTGTCGCTGCGTGTCCCAGCCCAGATGGGTTGGCGCGAGATGGAACACAAGGGGGGAAGAACGCGGCTCGTGTTATCCTGCGCCAGGGGGATGCGCTTGCAGTAGGGGTTACAAGCGTTCGCGAGGGAGAGAGAGCGAGCCTGTTCGTCAGCCCGTCCTCCCGCGCGACCACCCTCTCGTATGAGGGCCCTGGACCTTCCTTTTATAGATGCAAGGAGAGGGTCCAGGTGTACAATGGGGGTGTAGCTATACGCTAACGTGTCCGGCAGAGAGGAGCCAGAGCCCTATGTACATGCCAACGTGGCTGTCGGAGAGGTGCTAGAGCCCTGTGTACGCGGTGTCGTGGCCGTCGGAGGAGCACTTGAGCCCTGTAGAAGCACAGCTGTCGGGGCTGCTGGGACTTTGCTGACGTCTCCTTGCTTTCGTAGGGGGCTGACAACCGTCGTCGTCATGGACGCACGCGAAGAGCCATCATTACTTGTTACAGGGGCGAGCCTGGATGGGACGCCGGTCCTGTTCCCCCGTAACCTGAGCTAGCTAGGGGTAGGGTAATGATGTACCCCCTCGTGGTGTGGTCGGTCTGAGCCCAAGGTCGGGCGAGGCGAAGACTCCTCCTGAGGCCGAGGTTGGGCGAGGACGCGATTCTTCCCGAGGTCGAGGTCGAGGCCGAGCCCTGGGGTCGGACGAGGCAGAGACCACCTTCCGAGGCCGAGGGCGAGGCCGAGCCCTGGGGTCGGGCGAGGCGGAGACCTCCTCCTGAGGCCGAGGCCCAAGGTCGGGCGAGGCGGAGCTTCCTGTTGCGCCTGAGGCTGGACTTAGCTGTTGTCAGTCTCACCCTGGCGAGTGGCACAGCAGTCGGAGAGGGGCGAGCGACGTTGTTTTCCTGTCAGGTTGGTCAGTGGAAGGGCGAAGTGACTGCGGTCACTTCGACCTTGCCGACTGAGGCACGTGTGTCAGGATAAGGTGTCAGACGATCCTCGCATTGAATGCGCCTGCGATGAGGTCGGTTGGTGAAGGCGAGTTGGCCAAGGTTGCTTCACAACGAAGCCTGCCCGAGCTAGGCTTCGGGCGAGTCGAGGGTGCGCCCGTTGCTTGAGGAGACCCTCGGGCGAGGCGTGAATTCGCCTGGGACTACTGTTCCCGCCCGAGGTTGGGCTCGGGCGAGGCGAGATCGCGTCCCTTGAGTAGACGAAGCCTTGACTTGAATTGCGCCCATCAGTCTCTGCAGTTTGTGCTGATGGTGATTACCAGCCGTGTTTAGGAGTGTTAGGTACCCCTAATTATGGTACCCGACAGTATGTGCTCCTAAACCCCTTTTGGTTTAAAATACCATGGTACCGCGATATTGTCTTGAAAATAAGAAAATATTATGTTTCCAAACAAATCCTTATTTTGTAATATAAACAGGTTTAAAACAGGGTGTGATATGTGTCTCGATAGAAAACGGTATCATAATAATCCTATGGAATAATTAGATATATACCATTAAAAAATTATAACTTTAGATATACATCATTGGCATTTGGACCCCACGTATAAGCGAGATAACAATGGTATATATATAAAGTTATAATAGATCCAAATTTCACTAATCCTAAACCAACCCCTTCGCGAAAAGAAGAAAAGAACGGTGGTCGCCTACCCGATCGGATCCCAAAATTCTCCACAACCCCATGGCGGCGAGTTTGTGGCGGGCGGTGATGGGCACCGGCGCGGCGTCCACGAACACCACCGACTCCTCGGGCGGCGGCGTTGAGTTCTGGCGCGCCCCGGAGCGCGTGGGTTGGCTGACCAAGCAAGGCGAGTATATCAAGACATGGCGGCGGCGGTGGTTCGTGCTCAAGCAGGGGCGGCTCTTCTGGTTCAAGGAATCGACCGTCACGCGCGCTTCCGTGCCCCGCGGTGTCATCCCTGTCGCCTCCTGCCTCACCGTCAAGGGCGCCGAGGACGTCCTCAACCGACCCTACGCCTTCGAGCTCTCCACGCCGCGCGAGACCATGTACTTCATTGCTGACACCGAGAAGGAGAAGGAGGAGTGGATCAACTCCATCGGGCGCTCCATCGTCCAGCACTCCCGCTCCGTCACCGACGCCGAGGTCGTCGACTACGACAGCCGCCCTGGCGACAAATGATTGATTTGTGAGCCGGTCACACCTGTTACTCTGCAGCGTCTCTATGCTACTTTATCTCTGCAGCGTCTCTATGATAATTAGTGCCTGTTTGGTTTGTGCTAATTATGTCACGCTTTGCCTAATGTTAGTTGTTTCAATTGAATAACTAACCTTAGACAGAAAAGTTAGTCAAAGTGTGGTAAGCTAGGACATGTTTGGTTTGATGACTAAATTATCACATTTTGTCTAACTTTTATGTTTAAGATTAGTTTTTCAATTTGAACGACTAAACTTAGACAAAGTGTGGCGCAGTTAGCCACGAACCAAACAGGTCTTTAGTCACCGAACCAAACAAGCCCTTAGTTAAACAGGTTTTTAGTCACCGAACCAAACAAGCCCTTAGTTTCACACTTGTTATTGTTGTTTTGTGGATGTATGATCTGTGTATTTGTATAATATTTTGGTCATTGGGGAATAAGTTCGGCATCTTATGTATAGCGTGCTATCTGATACAGTACTGCATATCAGTTGTCTACTTTCAAATTTGTGCACTGCCCGTTTGATTTGTTTGGTCAATCGTTTATAGTATTTGGTTACACCTCCGGACGTGTGAACTTACAGCAATCCAACAAGAAAATTTTATTGCTGCTTTTAAATTGCTCCTTTTGAGTGTCATATTAACATAAACCCATGAAATTACTTGCTCCTGTTGGCTTTGAACCATACTTGAATTTTATCTCATTTAGTTGATGAAATCTTGGTTTGCCTATTCTAGCAACTATGTTTCCTTGACCACGATGATCTCAGAGCAGTTATCTGCTTATTCAGGAAAAACCTCTAGGATACTGTTTTCTGCGCGAGCATATGAAATGCACCAAGCGCTTCCTATACTGAAGGTCTAGACTTCAGTGTTACTTGTGAGCTCATATCCTCAATTTTAGTTTTGGAAGTCATTCTGATGAAATAAGGTTAAACTGTTGTGGTTATCTGTTCATCAGAACAGGTAGAAACACCGATCTTATAGTTTATTTGCAGATGATCTGGTAAGTAAGCGGATTGTCTGTCTCATCTTTAGGGTGTATAATGCTAATTACCTCATCATTACTGTGTCAAAGTTGGATGCTATCATGCTATAACCCAGTGACCAACAACCCACTCTAATTTACGTGGTTTTGCTTAATTGACATTTAACTTATGGATAAAATATGTCCACAATGAATCTTTCAACTCTTGTTCTTAGTCAGCATATCAGATTATTATCTCTGTTTATTTTGTTCTGAAATGTTGTTATATTCTTATGTATGACTCAAGGATACCTTTTGCATTGCATCTCTGTAAGACTGTTGTCTTACATGTGACTGTAATATTCAATTCAATATGTCAAATATTAACACACATCCATCCTCATATTTGCAACAGTTTAGAATGGGGACCAAGGATGATATAGATACTCTCTCCAGGCCTCTAGTCTAAGTAAAAATACTTGTCATTTTGGACATGGCATATAACATTTGAAGTTTGAACATTGTTTTCTACTAAAACATATTTACAATCTAATTAACATATGAAAGTGTAAAAGGAAATATCAAGGAAAACCTGTATGTAGGACTTATGTTTCCAAGCTAAATATTTTTAAAAGAATATTGATAGCCAAAGTTTCGCATATTTGACTGGATCTTGTCCAAAAGGCCAATTGTTTGACTGAAAAGGACTTATTTGATATTGAATCATGTAAAGAAAGTTCTCAGCAAACCCAAGTGAACATATGCCAGGAAGCACAAGGCCAGCATCATACCTTATCTTCCCTGGACTTAATCAGATATTCTACCCCTTTTTCATTGTTCGGTCATGCATCGTCCTAATATAAACGGGTTGTTCGCTTCAGATTAAAATCGATTGTTTGGACTGATGTAGTTGTAAAAGATAAAAATATTGCAGAAACAGTAGAAGCTGATACAGTTTAAAGTTAAACGAACAGGCTGGCCACTTTTAGGCGTTTGATTGCGAGCGCGTGTGGCTGGATACACCTGCTTGGGCGAGAGCCCCCAGGCCACTCAAACAGACCCCACATTTCGGATGGCTAAAACCACAGACACCAATCGTTAAGTTGTAATGTGTAGGTAACAGACACATACAGACACCAATCGTTAAGTTGTAATGTGTAGGTAACAGACACATACCGTCTGTTTGTTGCTGCACGGTGATATTCCGGTCTGTACGTGAGGAGCCATGTTCTTTATATATAGGCTAGATATATGCACATGCTTGTGTTTGGTTCTTTATATTAGCGTATTTAGATTAAATATAGCTCGTGTTTGGTTGTTTGTATCAGAACGTGTACTAGATAAGATTATACAATAAATATTCAAATATTATACAATATGTGTTTTAGTTTTGTTTAAAAAATAAAAGGAACATAAATATAAAAATTGGTACAGTGATTAAATATTCTAATTAAGAGATATACCAAAAAAACAAGATAAAATTCTTCTCGTTTTACGTGCCTTTGCATGAGCTCGGCCTGCACGAGCGACGCGCTTGACGGCTGTCTCGGACGGGCCTAGCTGCGGGTGATATTTTGCACAAGACGAGTCTGCATATTTTGCGAGTCTACATCAGTGTGCGAAACAACTAAACAATATGCGAGTCTACATCAGTGTGCGAAACAACTAAACAGACGTTGCTTTAAATCTCCACGGGTGCAACTGCACCAGTGGAGTAGCAATCCAATCACGCGGATAGAGGATTGGATAAAGCCATAATCCGTAGGTAACGTACAAGTACCATACAGGATTCAGAACGCTCCGCTCTTTGCTCTTTCCCCAAGACTTCAAGGACTATGATGCTCGTGTAAAAGTCATTACAAGTTATTTCTCATATCCGTGGGTTCTAAGTGACTACTGACTATCATGTTGCTTTGAGCGGTCGAATAGTGAAATAGTTATGACAAGCACTCTCTTTATAAAATCATATTAGGTATGAAGTTAAAAATTAGTATAAAACATAGATATAGAATTACAAATATCAATATGATATACAAAATCCGTGTGGCAAAATAATAAATGTAACACTAATATTATATTGACGATATAAATATGTAATATTATTATAAATACATCAACTCACATAAAAATAAAGGTATTCATGGTAGAAATTGAATATAAGTTTGGGTCATTGTAACATTATATACAGGACAAATAGACAACCTTGAGATTCAGCCAAGATGGCCTATCTGGCGTGAAATGTTCAAACCTTAGTGATGAGATAAGAAATTTGATTAGCTGCTCTATCCATTTTCTGATTACAATCTCCTCTATTATACATCTAATTTAGACCTTGTTCGGTTAATCCCATTACCCATAGATTGGATGAGATTGGAAAAAAATTAAGAAGTTTGATTTGCTTGGGATTTGAACCCACTCAATCTCACTCAATCCACATGGATTGAGAGCTAACCGAACAAGCCCTTAGGCCTTGTTCGGTTAATCCCGTTACCTATGGATCGGACGGGATTGGAAAAAATTGTGAAGAAGTTTGACTTGCTTGGGATTTAAACCCATCCAATCCCACTCAATCCATATGGATTGAGAGCTAACCGAACAAGCCCTTAAGTGGAAGGAAAACCATGATTTCAGATTTTAGCAACATGTGGTGGTGTCCCTTCAGAAGAAACCAGATCAACATTGGCTCCTCTAGAGAGCAACAAACGTGCTATTCCATTGTACCCTGGGAAAAAAATCAGAAACATGCAGTAGTGATCCTAGATTTTAGAAGCCCACACACCTATACATGCTATATTGTGAAACACATAATATCTATTTGATGATAAACAAAAAAAAGATGGGAGTTAACAACTAGCCAACATAACTACTTTGAATAATATAAGTTATACATTGTAAGCTTGAACGTAGCAGGCTTGAACGTAGCTGGATCTTCTCTTTGTAATCATAACTACTTTGAATAATATAAGTTATACATTGTAAGCTTTGTTCTCATGGTTAACTTCAAATTTCAAATATGATGTCACTACAATGGAGTTATTATAATTGCAGAGGTTGTTTTACCGTGTCTACATATTCTTTATCATGAATTATTTGATTATTCTGAAAATGCAATTTGCATGAGACTTAAGTGCTAGTATGTTGTTATTTTACTTGGTTACATTTTAAATGAGTTGATTACTGATGGTTTGATGCTGTGTGACTTAGCGCCAGACCATCTGTAATATGATTAACAGGTTACTCGTGTCCAAGAGACCATAAGTTGAGACTCCATAACTTGATGTGACAAGACTTAGTGTCACATTTATATGGCTTGTTTCATGATGTTACTTAAGTTGGGAACACTGAACAAACAACCCTTTTGTACTTGCATTTGGTCAATATAAAAGTTTAAAAAATGGAAAGCACATGATGAGGCAAGATAATCCTAGATTTTAGAAGCCCACACACTTATCCATGTTATATTGTGAAACACATAATATCTATGTGATGATAAACAAAAAAAAGATGGGAGTTAACAAGTAGCCAACATTTAAAGCCGCAAAAGTAAATTATCAAGGCACTGGAAAATATGATGTTCATGGCAATCTGGTCATTACTGTTTGGTATGTTCTTTTACCATTTTAAGAAAATTTCCTCCAGACGTTTGCCATGGCCTGATATGGTCACATAGATCTCGCATGAAAAGGAACACACATTGATAACATGGTCCAGCCGGTTAACATCAGATCATCAATTAATCAACTCATTTTTTTGGCTAGGTCAGGCCCTGCTGATCTGGTTCCTAGCAAACAGAGTAAACAAAAATAATACCACACCGCCCCGGAGAGTCGAGCCTCATGGCATACCTTGATCGAGGCCTGCACGGTTGAGCAATATCAGATATCCTTCCTCTCCGGTGGCGGGGCAAGCTCCTTCTCCTTCGTCCTTCCTCTCCAGCGGCACACTGGCGTGGGAATGAAGGGGCGGGGAAATGAAGGGGGCGAAGGATTGAGCAGTGGTTTGGAGCACTAGAATCGTGTGGTAGGCGGGTGCAGTTGCGGTTGCGATGGTGAATTGATCGGGGCATGCGTGGCCGCCGTTGCTGACGGCGAATTGATCGGGGCGGGCGTGGGGTATGCGGGGCGGGCGCGGGGCATGTGGCCGCCATTGCCGGCTTGAGGTCGGGGTTTGCGGGGGAAGGGGCACGCGCAGAGAGGAGGCGGGGCGGGCGCGAGGCATGCGGCCGCCATTGCCGGCTTGAGGTCGAGGTCGGGCATGCGCAGAGAGCGCAAAGAGGAGGCGGGGGTAGTCTACACTAATGCCTTAATAGTTAGTAGATATTTCTCTTCTTTAAGATAAAAAATGTATACTATGTTAATTGAGTTCAATAGTGTATGACTGGATTTCGTAACGTTTTGGGGTGTACTAATCTATTGAGGAGTGAAGAATTATATGTCGAGGAACGAAATAGTTAAGAAATTAAGTTGTGAGTATAGTCAAGTAAGTATGAGATCGATGAGGAGAATGTTGAGTTTATCACATCCGACTCAATCAAGGAACTAAGTCAGCTCACATGCCCTAATCTAGAGCGCAACAAAACTTATAGTAGCAACTTCCTTTCACACCGCATATATACAATAAGGAACAGGCCGATATGTGAATCAACGTATATAATATACATGGCAAGTATGTGAATCAACGTTCGTGGTGCCGTCTAAACACATACGCTAGAGATCCGATCAGTCTCTATCTAGTTGCCCCTGGTACCGAGCGTTACCGTCCTAGTGGTGTATCCTAACAACACTGAAGGTATAACCTTCATGTTCTTGCGCATCTAATAGCCAGGATTTACAACCAAGGTCTCCATAATTTAATGTCTACCACACCTCTTTTACATGTTGATTGATGAAGGGGACATATCTGGTGCTAAAATGGGTATGGTGCGCACATACATATTTTAAATCTAGGACATCCATCTCGCATCTAACAACAACACCAAATTTATAAAGAACACATTGACCTCCCTCCCATCTAGGCTAGTTATTAGGTCTTCCGACTAGCACCAAAAAGTCCTGGATTCAATTCTCCTTGGTGGAAAAATTTTTCGGCTTGGTTAAAAAATCATCTTGTTGTGTCTCGTTCGCTCTTGGGTTACGATGTCCTGTGCACCACCCTTCTGTTGGGCCATTGTAGAGTGGACGGTTGATACCGATCCGTTAGTGATGGGGGATAGGGTTCGAGGATTTCTCGGGTGAGACCAATGTTTTGGTCTCTTCTTAGTATTATACCGGGAGGGCTGTCTTTCTCTCCTGGTCGAATTTTTGTTGTTAGATGCAAGATGGATGTTCTAAATTTAATACATACACGTGAGCATCATACCTCTCTGAGGGCTGGATGCGTTGCCATTGATGAAGCCCGTTAATCTCCATGCTCTTTTGTATTAATGCAAATATATACATGCCCGGGAAGCACTCTAACCAGCCTTGTGTAAAGATGCTACTGCTATAATTTGCTTGTGTTCCATTCTAAGCTTATGAAGCCTGGATTCGATGCGCTCGATACAATTAGGATAGGCGCCTTGATAGAAAGCTATCATCGTCTCCCTCCCACCCGAAATGGGAAGCTAGCTTCATGGCCGGCAAATTAGGCAAACCAGTACTGCGTTTCTGGCACGCTACACGCACTCGCTGCTGGTCATTAACTCGTCACGGGATTCCTTTCAACGGCGAGCGTGAGCTACATGCGAACGGTGAGGCACGAGTGGAGGAGCGTCATTAAGCCAAACCATGTGCGGAAACCCTCCGAGCTCGGAACGAAATCAAAACAAAAACCGTAAGCAAAAATCGTGAAGCAGTCGACGGCACATGGGCACCGCCAGTGGCCCGATGATAGGGGCTGAGGACTCTCGGAACGTACGCAAAAGGAAATCTGGAGAGAAACCGGTCGTGGAGGAGGCACATGCCGGCGCCTCGCCATGTGAGGCTGGCTGGTGCCCGAGGGGAAGGCCAGGCAGGGAATCCATCCCATCCCATCTCCTTGCGAGAGAGCTCGCCGATGGTCGCGTCAGTCACTCACGTGGGCGAGTTTAAAGCGCGATCTTGGTAACCAAGGTCCGGTCCGTATAGATGCTGTGACCCAATAATGAAGTAGTACGATGTATTGTACGCAGCACGCTAGTGGTGGCAGTGGCAGTGGAGTCCAGCCCTTGGCACGAAAGTGAGGCTTACCCACCACCGGCTTGTACGATGATTAGACCTGCTTGTTGCTGCTGCTGCTGCTATTTAGAGACGTCTGAGTGACCATTGACACGGTGTCACTATGCGCAAAGCCAATGGCTTTTACGACCCCCATTCCGTTGCAATCCAGCCTCAGAAAGGCCCTGATAGTAGTGCGTGTAATTATGGTCCGCGCCGACCCACGCCGCGGCCGCAGCATCCATCCATCAGCCAGCCAGCCAGCGCCTCTTCCTTTGCTGCTCGCTTTTTCCTTCTCTCCCTTGGAACTTGGATGATCGCTTTGTGGTCCTTTCAAAGAAGCCCATAATAAAAATTCCAGCGAGAAACTTTAGCCGCTCGTCAAAAGCACCACGACCCAAGCAACATTTTACAGCCCCAACCCAAGAGGAGGTCCAAAGCGAGCAGAGGCCAATAACAAACAAAAGACCACTGTGTTTTTTTTTTTTGTTGCTGCCTTTAGCTAGCATACCAGCGCAGTCCATTACAGTCACCCACACGCTACACAACATGGACCGACCTCCACGAACCAACAAGAAAAATAACTAGCGAACCTATATAGGATACGTATGTCATATCATATGGATTAAGAAGCCATGACCATCACTCTAACTTTTTTAATACCGGTGGCAAGCCAAACGAAAACAAAACGACACCAATGCCGACGGACCGATCAGGCAGAGGGCGGGCGGGAGCAACGCGGCGGCGGCACGGCACGAGCCGCCTTTGCGTGACTCTGCTGTGATCGAGTTCTACGACCCTAGAGGGGATATGGGGGGAGACGAGAGGAGGCTTGTATATTACAAGGCGACCAAAACCTAGTAGCAATTAACACCGGCTGCAATGCAAGCAGCGACGCTAGCTCCATGCCGTCACGGGGCCTGCGCGCCCTAGTGGTGCGGCAGCGGCGCCGGTGACTGCGCGGCCGCCGGGACCGGCGGCTTCGGGCACTGGTAGCACTTGGCGAACAGCCCGAACGTGTCGATCTGCCTCACGAAGTTGACCATGCTGGCCCAGCCGCCCAGCCCGAAGCCGACCACCAGCACCCACACCACGATGAACATGTTGAGGACGAACATGCCCGTCCAGCTCGGCAGGAAGAAGGGCGGCTTCTCCGCGGCGTTCTGTTGCACCAAAAAAAATACAGGGAAACACAGAGCAGCAGTCGTCAGAATGAAATCGATCACCAGAAGCACTGACATGAATAAAGATAAGCATCGCGGCGTGCCCCGCCTAGCTTGTTCCTAGCCCTATCCTTTTCGAGGCATTTTCACAGGGCCACTGCTCGAATTCCTTTCGGAAATAAAAAGCTAGGCTAGCTGGGGAAAACGGAGGGCCAGGAAAGGAACCCTCCAGCGCACACAGAGATCTCATCTCCATCGCCATCCCGTTGTCTACGGAGGACAGAGGAGCCATCATCTCTCGCGTTCCAGCCACACCCCCACACGATGCCGGGCCCTGGGACCTGGGAGCGCGATTGGCCGGCCGAGTGCGTCCACACGCGCGCCAGTGCCGCGACGTCGCGAGCACCGTCGCGTCGCGCCTCGCCAGCGCGACACCCAACGTCAGCACCGCATCGGCGCTACGTCAGATCTCCCGTCACATGCAAGCGGTTCCTTGACCCATGCCGGCGTTGCCATCGCCGCCGTGCCGTACTCGCAAAAAAGTCACTCCGAAACCGCCCCCGCCAGCTGTCGGAACCGGCACAGGGAAGCCTCCATCTGCCATGGGCACCGGCATTCGCCGAGGCGACGGGCAGAGACGCGGATGATGACGTGGGGGTGATGCGGTGTTCCGATCCCCGATCCGTCGTCCCATATCGTTGTCGGGCGCCGCGGGGGCGGGGCCGGCTTCGAATTGAATGTGGCTGTTGTCTCCATTCAATGATTGGGGGATTTGCCCAAGTGGGGGACCGGTGCTTTGCATCTAACGTGAACTGGCTGCTGCGTGTGCACGGATCTCCACTGTCTATTTCGTGTTGCAGTCCTGCCACTGTTCGTGACAGCTGCTGCGACTGGTGGCGGTACTACTGCACTCCTCTAGCTAGGCAACGGGGATGAACGGATCGGGTCACTTACTCGTACCCGACCCAGTAGGCATTAAGCAAGGCAACGCGACGCGACGGACGGCCGGCCAGGCCACAGGACGCCGTTGTTATTGTTTGCTAAACCTAAACGAAGGGGGTGCAATGCAAATGCACGCATGCATATGTATACGTACCATGCGCGCGGACGCCGTGCGGTAGGTGAGGACGTGCGCCAGGGCCGGGATGATGTAGACGGTGAAGCTGACGAGCAGCGCGCCGACGGCGGAGTTGATGGGCCCGAAGAAGGGGAAGATGATGGCGAGGAACCAGATGGGCACGACGATGGGCAGCCTTGCCAGGGCGCGCTTGAAGATGCTCTTGGCGTCGTGCATCCCGATCACCTTCTCCCACACGAAGTAGAGCGGCGTGCACGCGAAGCCGAAGGTGATGAACTGGTGGATCAGCATCAGGATCACCGCCGCGTCGCGCCACCGGGTCTTGGGCAGCAGCGAGAAGGCGTTCGAGTGGGTCAGAAGCTCGTCGCCGAACGCCCAGTACATGGCCGCCGACGACGGCAGCGTCAGCGTGAACACGTACAGCGTCGCCAGCAGGTAGATGTACTTGAACTTGGCGGGCTTCCACATCGCGTGCATGATCTCGCTGCCAAACAAACAAACAAACCAACCAAACAAACGTGGTATTATTGTTAGCTTGTTCTCTAGCTTTCGGCTACCTGCATTCAGAGTAAAGCTGTTCATCATCAGTGTATATATATGTTCTAGTACAAATTAACGGACAAAACGGCCCTGCACATGCGAGGCAACACTATATGCCCAGGCCCGAGGCTTTAGTAGTTGACGAGAAATGATACGTGAAGACGTACGGCAAAAAGGAAAATCCGGCGCGGCCAGTGGTTCTCCCAGTCAGACTCACGCACCGGCACAGCAGGGCAAAGATCTCGTCGTCGGCAGGAGGAATCTCGCCAACACATGCATGAGCCTCGAGTCAAATGATGGAGCACCTCCGCCAAACGCGGCCAAACAAGGCCGTTACCAGTAAACTAATCGCCTGCTGCTGCTGCTGCCAACACAACTCAGCTCCAGCATGCACAGGAAGACCTCGTGATGCATGTTAATAAGAGCTAGCTGCTAGTACTCTAAAAATTGTCGTCGTCACATCACTCGCATAGTCTCCAGAGCAGTAACAGCCTAACTGGCATAATAAGCTCTGGATCACTGTGAGTCAAGATGGACAGAGACACTCACCACCACCTCTCTCTCTCTCTCTCTCTCTCTCTCTCTCTCTCTCTCTCTCTCTCTCTCTTTCTTTCAGAGGATGCATTTGCTCTCAAAGTGGGCATGTGTCGCCACTGCTAGCTCCACCAAGCAAGGTTTTTCCCTTGCTACAGCCTACAGCTCCAAACACCAAATGTGTGTCCCAATCCATGGATGGTCGCAAAGCTTATCATCATCATCATCATTTCGCCCCTTGCATTGAGGGCAACAAGGGAATGAATTGCGCCTGCAGGCAGGCCATGACGTGAGAGCTCCGCGCTGGCCGCTGGCTGAATTCAATGAAGCGCGCGCGCCCTCTTTTCCCGTTCCCTTCCCACCCCCCTCCTGCACTAGAACCAACAAGCGCGCTGGCTTGTGGGATAGAAAATCCCCAGATCTCCGAGCCCGCTTAAAGACCCGGCCGGGCGCACTCGAGCTGAGCAGCGCTGTTGCTAATTATTCCTCGCTCGCGTGGCCTCTAATCATGCCGCCGCAGCCATGTATCGTCCGTCGATGGCAATAATCCAGGCAATAGAATAGATGAAAGCTCGGGCAAGCGATGAACACGACTAGTAGGAATAAAGGGGTCATCCAGGAGGTAGTAGCCGCCTATTTTCTAATGCGAAGTGGCTAGCCAACACTGCATCCCTTTTCTCTCTGCCCCTCGTAGGCTATATCTTCTACTGGTAGGGGAGGGGCCTTTTGGAAGATGCATCACTCAAATGCACATGAGCGCACCGGGCTTTAGCGGCTGCATTTTTTTTTTATCGCCGGATGCCTGCAGAGGCCGCAGCTGGTTCCCACCCCGCACAACTGCACAAGCGCAGCCTGCCTACAGTTACCTTTTTTATGTGTGTGTGTATATATATATAGGTGGCCCTGACTGTTCATGGGGATCTGCTCGTCGTGGAGCAAGCTAAGCTAATAAACTAGCTAGCTGCAAAGCCACAATCATGAATGTAGTTAGGATTAACTACACTACACTGTTGCAGCAGTGTGGTCCTGCTACTTGTGTGGTACACTGGTACCCGAACACCATTAATGGAGACGGGGAGAGGGGGGGCCATTGCTTCTGCAGCTCTGCTCCAGGGTGAAATTAACAGCAGCGCTAAATGCAGAGTATTTATTTAACAACAAAACAAGGTAGGATTAGTACTAGTTAACTAACATCCTGCTAAAGCTGCAGTAGAAGTGGTAGCACGTGCGTACTACTTACTAGTCAGTAATTTGTTGAGTTGGTTGTGGGAAAGAGAAGGCTTTGCTTACACTGTGACGGCGTGGCCGCCGAAGGTGTAGAGGATGTTGGTGGCGCCGGTGAAGTAGAGCACGAGCTTGGTGGGGCCGGAGTGCGCCACGCCTTCGGCCTGCATGTGCGTCGTCGGCGAGGACGACGGGGACGGTGAATCAGTGGTAGACAATAGCGCTCTCCTCATGGAGATCGGATCCGGTGGCGGTGGCTGGGGGGGTCTCACCTGGCCGTTGAGGAGCGCGGCGATGGCGAGGTACCACGCGGTGTAGGTGGTCATGCCGAGGCCCAGGAAGGACCAGATCCGGTAGTTGTGGAAGGACGGGATGAACACCGTGGTGGCGCAGCAGGCGCCGAAGATGTACGTCCATGTCCGCTTGTCCAGCCGGTCGTTGATGTAGTAGATGTTGCTGCACGAGCGAGGACACGGAGAGAGAGAGAGAGAGAGAGAGAGAGAGAGAGAGAGAGAGAGATGTCACCACGGTTCAGCTCCCCTGTCACAGCAGCTACCTATGTGCAGAGTAGCAGGAGAGCACGATGGAAGCGAAGACCCACCTCGCGCAGGCGATCAGCTGGATGACGGAGCCGAACAGCAGGAACGTGCAGTTGAAGGCCAGACCCGCCGCCTTCCAGTAGGGGCCCAGCAGCCCGTCCAGCACCTCGAACCACTGGTCAACATCACATTCACAAGATTATTACTCCTCCGTATCACCACCAACTTCCTATCTTCTTTCTACTACTAGTAATCTTTTGCTTTTTATTTTATTATTATTAAGTATATATACACGACTGCTTAATCAAAACCCATCACGCTTAAATCCCGGTGCGCAAACTGGGTTCCTTCCGATCTCGCGGGAGATAAGTAAGGATCATCACGGGTCGATGCCCCCTTCGCTCGCTTTTCGTTTGGCCAAATGGCAAGCACGAAGCACAACAGAAAAGCATGCATATCAGTGGCCGAGGCCGGGGGATCGATACCCCTCTCGCGTTTACACAAAAGGCCGCAATTTTCGCAGACACGGCGGATCGATAACGACCGAACGGAAGTACGGAACCCCCCCCCCCCCCCCCCCCCCCAAAAAAAAGGATCGGTTTTCGTGGCAAAAGCCGGAGCCCGGATGGAAAGGGACGAAACTGTAGTCAGTTGGAGTATTACACATGGTATGGCGGGGAGGAGAAAGTGGAGCGGGGACGGACGACGACGGAGCGAGGAGGCGAGGAGCCATACCTGGATGACGTGGTTCTTGAAGCTGACGCCCTCCTTCTCCTTGCGGGAGCGGTACTCGACGTAGAGGACGCTGATGAGGTAGGCGGTCCAGCTGCCCAGGAAGCCGTAGAAGATCTGCAGCAGCACGCCGGACAGCATCCCCAGCTGGGAGAAGGAGTACGGCAGCGTCAGGAGCACCTGCGCCACCTGCGGGGCCAGGACCAAGACGCAAATTCAGTGGCAGTCAGTCGGGGCGCTCCGCTGTCCATCTGCATGAACGAACTCAAGGCGGAGCGGCTCCGCCATGAGTGAGGTGAGGACGTGAGGTGCGTGAGGCCAACCTGGTTGGAGGCGCAGCTGAACCACGCGTCCCAGACGGAGCCGCCGTGCCACAGCAGGCTCTTCATGCTGAGCTTTCCGCCGCCGTGCTGGTCGTCGGCGCCGTCCGCGGCGCCGATGCCCATGACCCCGACCTCTTCCTCCTTGCCGTTGCCGTCGGCCACGATGGACTCCTCCAGCTGCTCGCGCGCCATCCTTGAGCGCACGGCCTTCCCGTCTCCGCCCGCTGCGTCGTTCGTCGGAAAGAGAAGCATGTATTCATCAGCCGGCCAGATCAAGATCCAAACAACGATATAAAACAAAAATATATACACCGCCCGTACAGAAACAGAACGGAACACAGCGGAAGGAAGGAAGGAACCAGTCGAGAACGCGAACGCACGAAAAAAAGTAAAAAAAAAAAACAACAGCACGAACCTTTTTACAGTGGAAGATTTGAAGATCGCGGGTGGCCGGAGGGCGAGCGACGTGCAGTAAATGCAGGGTGCGTTTCGAGAGGGGAAAGGGAATGGAATGCCGCGAAATTTACTGTTGTATCGACTGCAGGTTCTGTTCACCTACGAGGAGGGCGAGGGGCCTAGCGTGGTGGCCGCGCCGCGCGGTTGGCAGGCGGCGAGCCGGAGTTGCAGAGCAGACCTACGGGTGGGGACCTCTCTCCTCTTGCCCCGCGGCCCAGCTTCTTCCTCGCTACCCGCTCGCTCTGTTCTTCCTTTATGAGCGAGTAATGGCGAGGGGCTTGAGAGAGGCGAGCCGCGCCTTCGTGCCCCTGCCTCACTGGCCTGCTTGTATGTGTGATTCGGTGAGAGAGAGCGAGGGAGCGGAGAGAGGGCGAGTGAGGAATGGTACCACTTGTGGCTTTATAACAAGCGCCTTGCAGACTGCCGAGGCGAGCCTTCTCTCTCGGCCTTTTCACACTTCGTTCTTCCGCTTTTTTTTGTTTTGTTTTCTATTAGTTTCTATCTCCTCTCTGGTACTTCTTTCGTATAGATAGATAGATATATTATCAGACAAATGCTCGTTTTTATTTGTGGACTAGTCTTATATATAAAATGTCTGTTTTTAAAACTAAAGTATTATAAAAAAAATAGTTGTTTTAAGATATTTTAAACTTATTTCTAGACCTTAATTTTCAAAACGGTAGTATTTTAACTGTGATATTGTCTTGACTAAAGTATGTTGTAGTATTTTAAATACTATAGTTTTCAAAAACTTTGTTACTAAAGAGAACCTTATATTGTCAAAGTACTCTACGTGTCCTGCAGTTGTTTGAACTGTTACAGCTACGATCTATATAGACAAAATAATGTAGAAGCCGCAACCACAGCTGAATTAAAGCCGCAGCAAGCCGCAGCGAACACGGATTAAAAAAAAATGGTATCAATAGTCAGTTTAAATAGGCATATAAAAATATATACTCTTTCCGTCTTAAATTAAAATTTATTTTATCTTTTTACTGGATCCATACAATAATGCATGTGTTTTATATATATATCTAGTTTCATAACTATCTATATGAATATGGACATAGAATTTTATAGCTAAAATGACTAATATTTTGAGACTGGTCGAGTATTTCATAAGAAATCTAATGAAACACATTTAGTATTCTGAATTAATAATATTTTTAATACAAAAATTGATCAAACAAAAGATGGTTTCCCTTAGCCGCTAGCGCCGCAATTGAAATTGCATTCTTCACCGGATGGAGCAAGAAAAAGGAAAATAGCTCCATACTGATTTACGGTAGAAACGTAGGACATTGAGATAATCCTCTATGTACCACTAAAAAACGATGGTCGACCCATATATAAATATGCCATCAAAAACTTCATAGATACTTATGTATACAACAACATAGTTTTTAATCCTAAACAAGTTAAAATAAGATACAGTTAAAATCTAAAAAGGTCACAAATTAAGATTTTACACATGTGAGTAATTGTTTTTCATGCACTATTATGTCTCTTTCTATTACTATTGTGTCCTATGATCCCACTACACACTAATGTCTTTGTAGGTTTCTATTAGATATCAAAATCAATATTGAACAAGATTTCCTTTAATTAGTGTAATCTCTAGCCTATCATGGATATCATCGTTTCAGACTTTATCATTTCTTTTATGGCCATAAATTCAATGTTACACATTTCCGCAACACTTATATCTTGAACATGTCATTTTAGGCCAAAACTTTGCATCATATAATATGGTAAGGCTGGTCATCGTCGTATAACACTTGTCTTTTAGCATTGGTGGGTACCCTTTGTGACATAGAATGGTAGATGTTTGGCACCACTTTTTTATGGGTAACATCTTCATCGATATCCCTGTTTCTCTGTAGCATTGGTCCTAAATATCAAAAGGTATCCTTATGTGACACTATTCTCCTTTCTCATGTGTAGTAGTGCCAAAGTCACATCTTATATATTTGGTTTTGGTTCTACTCAGTCTAAAAAAATTAGCCTCAAGAGTCTCTTGTCGTAACTCTAGTTTCCTATTTATCGCTACCCAATTTTCATCAACTAGCTCTACATCATTCAAATAAGTATACACCAAGGGATATTCCCATACATGTCCTTTGTGACCTCATCCATCATCAAGGAAAAGGTATGGGTTCAAAGTTGTCCCTTGATATAGTCATGTTCTAACCAAAAGGGCATACTTGTCTCCATCACTTGTTCAAACATTTGTCACAATATTGTTGTATATGTCCTTAATGATCCCAACGTGTTTTGTTGGAACTTTATTTTTATCCAAACCCCGCCACATAACATTCTTTGATATTTTGTTATAAGCCTTCTCTAAGTTAATAAAAATCATGTGTAGATCTTTTTCTGCTCCAAGAACTCCTCCATCAACTGTCTTATTAAGAAAATGGCTTCCATAGTTGACCTTCTAGACATGGAACAAATTTGTTTCATAGCAATCCTTATTATTCCTCTCGTATGATGCTCGATAAATCTCTCCCATAGCTCCATAGTATGGTTCATTAGCTTGATTCCCCAGTAATTAGTACAATTTTGAATATCTCACTTATTTTTGTAGATCGATATTGTCATCGTAGTATGACACAAGGGTACCATGGGTACCTAAAGGAGAAGAATAAAGTTTATGGACAAAGCACAGGGCACAGGCTAGAGGTACTTTGAACCTTTAGTAGCCTAGTTGCCAGCATGCGAGCAATTTATAGAGGTTCATACCCAAGATATGTAATACCCTACATTCTTTAGTGTATGGCAGATTGATGAACACAGAGGTGAAGGATAGTAAAATCTCAGATATCAACTAAACATCATGGCATCCTAGCTCTCCCTCCCCCATTTGATTTTAGTGAGAGTTCTAGACTATTACTCCTTAATTTGCATGTCTGCCCTTGAAAGGGAAATGCGATCTAATTCATTTTTAGATTTGTTTAGTGTTTGATGACCATCACAAACATGTGAGCTAACTAGTTTGCTAAGTTTATGTTCACATGTTCATAAGAGTGGCAATTGTGTTTCTAAGTCAGAAAACAATTCAACTCTAGCCAACAAGGGGTAAAACTTGGAAAAGATGAACTTGCAAAAGTTTCATATGTGGGATAAGTTCTAAATACCCATAGGAATTTGGTCTATGTAGAGAGGATGGAAATCTTAGGTTTGAAGTTTTACTCTTTTTGGTGCTAAGTTAAGCCAAAATCAGAATATAAGTTAGAGAAATCAAATCAGTCAAAATTAGTGACTTAGACTAGTTAGCTAGTCTCTAAATATGTTTGTATAAATCATAGAAATACCATCAAGTACAACCAAATCTCTACTACTTATTAAGGCGTTAAGGGGTAGGCTGTCATTCCGTGTTCTGCCATTCCCATTCCTCCCTCCCCGCAAGCCCATTCTCATTCCCGGCTGTCATTCCTTGTTCTGCCAGTGTTCTGCCATTCCCATTCCCCCTCCTCGCACTGTCTTTCTCATTCCTCCCTCCCCGCAAATCTCATTCTCATTCCCATGTGCATCTCACGCCTAGCTAAAATTAAATTAAAAAACACAAATATGGCCCCAATGGGATTCGAACTTGTGACCTCTCAAGCAAATGTGCTCGTAGCTACCACTACACCACATGTGTGTTTATATCAATATCTGTTACAGTAAAAATATCTACTACGTCTCTCCCAAAGCCTACCTGCTACCTTAGCACAATGTGTAGTAGTAGATAATTATCAACGAGATTTCTGAATTATATTTTTGGATGGAGGGAGTGGTATTTAAAGAAGAGCCTTGCATGCAATTTCTTTTGTTTGAATAATGTTTTCAACTTAAATTCTTTTTTATATGTGTGACATTTATTCTCTGTAATATTTTTTCCATAGATCTGACTTGTGAGTCGTTTTCATAAACCAATGCTAAAGATAAATCCATGTTTCTTACTTGGAAACCCCGAACAAACACCACTGGTAGGAGGCGCTCGCGTTGGCGTCGCTCATCAACGACGAGAAGAAACTTGGCGAATGGCGACTACCAGTTCGACATCTGGAAGAAGTACTACGTGGCCGCATGCGTCGCTGTGTTCGGCAAGCTCCGCCGCAGCCACCGCTTGGACGCGGTCCAGAGCGGCTGCACCGCACTGTCCATCTCAAACAGGGGGACCTCATGGTCATCACCAACGCCGGCGACTCTTGGGTTGTTCTGGGCACCGCATCCGACAACGGCGCCGTCACACCGTCCAGCTCATCATCACCTAAAGCTCAACCTGCCACGTAAGTCACTACTGACCGGCCATAAATTCTTGTGCGCTGGGACGACGGTCGTTGCTGACGTTGTGTGAATGTCCTCGAGCAAGATGTATGTAGAGGAGTAGCACATCCGGTGGTGCAACAGCTAGGTGTACTACCTCGCTGATGAGATCGGGGTGCACTTCGTTTGGCAGCCCAACCAAGAGTCATCGGTACTCGCCATATCGTGCACGTTCGACGACTACTATATCAAGGACTATGGCGTCATCTTGGCGCCAGAGGTGACACAGAGGAGGACCGACAACAATGACCACTCGCCATCCTCGGGGTAGCTTTTGTGCCAGGCGCCTTTAATTCTCTTCGCAAACACATACACTTGCTTTTTTTGTTTAAGCAAGCATGTATGGTGGTGCGTATCTGATGACTGACAATGTATGAGGGAACTTCTACCGGCAGGTGTTAGGGGTGAAACGGGTCGGGTATACCCATCGGGTACCAGATACAGGTAGTGCTAATACCCGTTTTTCAGATACGGATTCAGGTAGTTTTATATTCGGGACGGATACGAGTAATACCCGAATACTGTAGCTTCGGATTTGGGTCGGATACGAAGCAAGAACTACCCGGAAAATACCCGGATATTCGGGTCGGATACGGGTACCCGGAATTCGGGTGCCCATTTTTTCTTTTTCTGCATAATATAGTTATAAAATCATAACTTTTACATATGAAATCGGATGAAGATAAAGTTTATATGAAAATTGTAGAGCTTGAAGAGATCTATAAGTTTGTAATACATCAATTTTTTGTTTAAACATATCATTAGACCAAAATCATTGAAATAATGTCAAAATTTATATCAAATTAATAGACTTTACCATTTTTATGTGTGGGCTTAAAGTTATCTCCACGTGGGAACTTAAGGTTATCTTTTTATTGACTATTTATTAGTATTGATAACTTATTTGTATTTTTCGGTCGATACTACAATATTTTAAGGATTTAATTGTATTTTGATGATTTTCTATGACAAGAAATTAATAATACATAAATAGGCTCAAAAAATCGTGAAATTTTACGGAGACACAACTATGTCCATATATGACAATAAAAAATGTTTGGATCATAAGATCTATAAGATGCCCGCATTTATTCTATTTCAATTTCACTTATTTGTATGAGTTACATGTGAAATCAGTGTAAATATCAAAGTTTCAACATAATCAGTACTTTACTTTATCATTTTCATGCGGACTTGAGTTATCTTTATATAAAATGTTTATTAGTTTTTGTAACTTATTTGCAAATTTTGAGTGAAACTAGAATATTTTATGAATTTTAAATATTGCGGTGTTGGTTCTACAATGTCCTTGTGATAAGTAACTTTGAACTGCATGATGTCAATTTTATCGGTTTCCTTTCTTACATTTGATCCATCATATACATGATTATGTATTGCTTAACTTATGTGTTTGTTGGATGGTTGGACAATTAATATCATCGGACGAATTACCCGACAATTATCCGATACCTACCCGAGTAGTATCCGTTATCCGTTTCTTACCCGTCCGGATTATTACCAGGTCCCGTCCTGTATCCGTCCCGAGTCTTAACTACCCGTATCCGGTCCTGTATCTGAGAGAAATACATTAGGGTAGGATACGGGATGACCCTGTGTCTGGCTATATCCGTCCCGTTTTCATCCCTAGGCAGGTGTGGCACGTGCTCTTCAATGATGAGACCATGCAAATCGTGGCATATATCAAAGTCTACATGATACTGATGATTGCAATGTAGTAGTGAAATAGCTAAATTAAAATAACAAAAATTATGTATGGCTAGGATTACAAATGGATTATGAAACATTTTCTTATAACAATATAAGACATATTTTGTATATAAGTTATTATATTATTATATGATCCCATTGCAACGCAAGGGCACTCACCTAGTCAACTTTTAAAAAGATATACCAAAGTTTGTAAAGAAATAGTTGTATTGAGGATCACCGGACTATGGTTCGGTGAGCACCGGATCGATTGCGCAGAGGCGATGTAACTTGGTGACCTCAGTCTAGATCCCTGGACCGATTATGCAGAGAAGACTGCAATCAACCCTCTGCCGCTTAGTTCACATGACCATGGGTCCATGTGCATCGGACTAGCAAGATCCAACGATTACTTTCAAGATCCAACGATCGAGCAGACGTGGTAAGGGTTTAGTGGCACACTAACCCGGTCCAGTGTGCCCTAGCAAGACTGCTCCCCACTAGAACGGTAACCTACAATGGTAGTCTGACAGGGGTCTGGTCTGCATTGAACCATATTGTGCAAGGTCCGATGCAACAAAAAATTGTGCGGATTTTCCCACTTTATTTAAATGGCTATGTGGGGTGGTTGGGGCTATAAATATACTCTCAACCAGCATATTGAAGACACAAAAGCTACACCAAACATCCAAACATTCATTGCAACAACTCCAATCCATCCAACTCCTCCCAAGTGCCATGTTGAAGAGAATTGAGCTAGCGGAGTGTTAGTGCATTATGGAGTGTTTCATGTTGAGTTTGTTGCTATAGTTTTTGTGCTCTTAATTTTCTTTCTCTCACTCTCATTCTTGTAAAAGCTAGCAAGAGACTCTTTGGTGTGTAGAAATCCTTACGAAGACTTCGGTCTCTTGATTTGAGAAAGGAAAGTTAAAGCTCGATCATGGTGATTGCTTGAGAGAGGGAAAGGGTTGAACGAGACCCATCCTAAGTAGACTCCTCAATGGAGATGCAGGTTTTCTTTGGAAACCGAACTCCGGTAAATAAATTGCATGTGTTATTTGTGTTATGTACCTTGCAATTTATTTCTCCCTTCCCTCTCCTAAGTTCTCTTGCTTGTGCTTGATACTAAAACATCTGTGTTGCTCCCAAGTAATTTCATAGTCATAAGAGCAACACTTGCAAGAAGAACATCTCTCCCTTACTCTGATTATTTTGTGTCTCGTTCTAACACCTAACAGGGGTTCAAGTTTTTGTATTTAGTGATAACTTTTAGGTTTCGCATATTCACCCTCTCTATGCAACATTCAGTCCTCTTTGTATATATGAATGAGTCCTCTGAGTTAGATCTAGTGGAATCGAATTGGGTTGGATCGACCCAAATTGACCTACTTCTATGATACTCTACTCCTCCCTTCCATACACCAACGAAAGATAGAGAGTTACATGCATGTTAGGTGATGGGCTCTGCCCAACAGAGGTTCAACAACTCCTACCATGTCATCGTCATAGAGTCATACACGGCTGCATACCTTGGTCGTGCCACATTGTTGAGGATGTCTTATTGCAGTGGCAGATGTGACTAGTCGTATAAATGGATAACGAAGTCCATGTCATAGGTTTGGTATTGGTAATAGGTATAATAGTTCGTAGATTATAAAACTTTCTAGTACTCTAGCATGTTCAAGCGTGGTTATAGGAATGATGGCATGTACTAAAGAGTTGTATTGAGTATTTCTGCTACCTATGTCGTGGCAATAGTGTGCCTACTTTACCATAACATCACCCATCACATTTAATGTGATTGATGGGGGCTTTTTACAAGACCACAAATTCTACATAGCTATCTAGGGTGGAGTTGAACGTAAGGTTGTCTCCAGCAACAACCCCTAAATTTCATCCTCTAAAGAAATTGAAAGGGAAATAAGATTAAAACATTTTTCTATAGTCGATTTTGGTGTTTGACGTCCATCACAAACCACGTGGACTAACTAGTTTGCCTAGTCGTCATTTATCTCAGGTGCATAAGGATCAACATAAACTAAGAAAGAAATTAAGTTGGGGACTCAACCATGTTTGGAGCAAAGGCTAGAAACGGTGCTGCGAGTGACGCACCGGACACTGTCCGGTGTGCACGGGACAGTGTCCGGTGCCTAGGTCGAGCACCTCGCGAACTGGCCACTCTCGGGTTTCTCAGGGAAGCGCTCCACTATAATTCACCGGACTGTCCGGTGTGCACCGGACAGTGTCCGGTGAGCCAACGGAGCAACGGTTAAATACGCCAATGGTCGACTGCAAAAGTGAACAGTGCGCAGTCAGAAGTCAGAACAGCAAAGTCATAACGCACTGGACATGTTCGGTGTGCCACCAGACTGTCCGGTGCAGCTGGAGGACAAAAGACTTCAACAGTCAATAGCTCCAAACCCCAATAGTCTGCTAACATGGCAGGCACCAAACAGTGAACAGTACCCTGTCCAGTGAACCACCGAACTGTCCAGTGTGCCATCGACAGCAACGGCTAGAATAGTGGTTGGGGCTATAAATACCCCCAACAACCTCCATTCAAGCCATCCAAGTTTTCTAAACTCAACATTCAATGCAAGAGCAAAAGACTACACACCAAGACACATTCAATAGATCAAATCCTCTCCAAGCCTACAAATCAACTCAATTTCTTATTGACTTGAGAGAGGGTGTTTTGTGTTCTTTTGTTGCTCTTGTTGCTTGGATTCCTTTCTCATTTCTATTCTTACTCTTCTAAGTCCTTTGTAAAGCTAGCAAGAGACACCTAAGTGTGTGGTGATCCTTGCGGGGTCTTAGTGACCCAAGTGATTAAGGAGAAGCCTCGACCGGTCTAAGTGACCGATTGAGAGAGGGAAAGGGTTGGAATAGACCCGGCCTTTGTGGCCTCCTCAACGGGGACTAGGTTCTTTAGAACCGAACCTCGATAAGCAAATCATCGTGTTCACTTATTGATCTTCACTTGATTTGTTTCCCCTCTTTCCTCTCTCTAGAAGTTCCCTTGCTCAATTTGAGTTGGCTCCCAAAGTAATCCGCATTTGTTGAGCAACTCCTAGCAAGGAGAACTATCTTCCGCACTCCAAATTATTTCTAACGCTAACCCCAGGCATAGTGTGTGTTTAAAGTTCATAAATTTCAGGTTTCGCCTATTCACCCCCTAGGTGACTTTCAATTTGTATCAGAGCCGGTGCTTCATTAAGAGTCTAACAACTCAAAGTGATGTCGAGAGATTACGCCAAGAGAGAGATAGTCACCAGTGACAACGCCGAAGGCTCGGGAAGGAAGAACAATGAACGGACTCCGTCAATAGAGTCCGGCGACAAGTACAAGGAGGAATCATCTTCCTTTATCAAGTCACATAGGAAAGGTGACAAGAAGAATAAGAAAATAAAGAAGGTGGTCTACTATTAGACCGACTCTTCATCGAGTTCCACATCTGGCGCTGAGTCTACCACTTCGAAACGCCAAGAGCGTAAGAAGTATAGTAAGATGCCTCTTCGCTATCCCCGTATTCCTAAACGCGCTCCTCTACTATCCATACCCCTAGGCAAACCACCATATTTTGATGGTGAAGATTATTATATGTGGAGTGATAAAATGAGGCATCACCTAACCTCACTCCACGAAAGCATATGGGATATTATTGAGTTTGGAGCGCAGGCACCACAGGTGGGTGATGAGGACTACAACTTGGATGAGGCCGCCCAAATTAGGCATTTTAATTCCCAAGCAACTTCCATACTACTCGCTTCCTTGTGTCAAGAGGAGCATAATAAGGTGCAAGGGTTGAAAAATGTCAAAGAAATTTGGGACGTCCTCAAAACAACGCATGAAGGGGACGAGGTGACTAAGATCACCAAGCACGAGACGATCGAGGGAGAGCTCGATCGATTTGTCCTCAACAAAGGAGAGGAGCCACAAGCAATGTATAATCGGCTTAAAACAATGGTCAACCAAGTGCGCAACCTCGGGAGCACCAAGTGGGATGACCATGAAATGGTCAAGGTTATTCTTAGATCTCTTGTATTTCGTAATCCCACTCAAGTGCAACTAGTCCATGGAAATCCAAGATATAAACAGATGTCTCACGAGGAGGTTATTGGCAAGTTTGTGAGCTTTGAACTTATGATCGAAGACTCCAAACACATTATCAACTTGGAGCAAGGCGCCACCTCCACACCCGAGGTGCAACCCGTTGCATTCAAAGCAATAGAAGAAAAGAAGGACGAGTCTACACTTCCAATTGACGCCTCCAAGCTTGACAATGAGGAGATGGCTCTTATCATTAAGAGCTTTCAACAAATCCTCAAACAAAAAAGGGAAAAGACTACAAACCCCGCTCCAAGAGGGTGTGCTATAGATGTGGTAAGTCTGGTCACTTTATAGCTAAATGTCCATATACAAGTGACAGTGACAGGGACGAAGACAAGAAAGGGAAGAAGAAGATGGAAAAGAAAAATACTACAAGAAGAAGGGTGGTGAAGCACACATGGGGCGGGGATGGGACTCCGACAAGAGCTCCACCGACTCCTCCGACGAGGACGCCGCCAACATCGCCGTCAACAAGGACTTCTCTTCCTCAACGTCGGCTACAAGTGCCTCATGGTTAAGGACGGCAAAAAAAAGAAGGTACACTCTAGAGATACCCCCAAATATACTACATCCGATGATGAGGGTAGCTCTAGTGATAATAAAGATGATTTAACCTCACTTTTTGCTAACCTTACCAAGGACCAAAAGAAAAAGATAAATGAATTGCTAAAATCCATTAACGAGAAGGATGATCTCTTGGAATGCCAAGAGGACTTGCTCGTTAAGGAAAATAAGAATTTTGTTAAGTTGAAAAATGCTTGTGCTCTAGAAGTAGAAAAATGTGAAAATTTATTTAAAGAGCTTAATATGTGTAATGATTCAATTTCTTGTCTTAGAGATGAAAATGCTAGTTTAAATGCTAAGATAGAAGAATTGAATGCTTGCAATGTTTCTACATCTACTGTTGAGCATGTTACTATTTGCATTAGATGTTGTCGGGGACCATAATTAGGGGTACCCTCAAGGCTCCTAATTCTCAGCTGGTAACCCCCGTCAGCATAAAGCTGCAAAGGCCTGATGGGTGCGATCAAGTCAGGGATCAGTCCATTCAAGGGACTCGATCGCGCCTCGCCCGAGCCTAGCCTCGGACAAGGGCAGCCGACCCCGGAGGATCTTCGCCTCGCCCGAGGCCCCCCTCCAACGGCGAACACGTTTCCGGCTCGACCGAGGCCCTGTCTTCGCCAAGAAGCAACCCCGACCAAATCGCAGGAGCATTTAATGCAAAGGTGGCCTAACACCTTTATCCTGACGCGCCCCCCTCAGCTGACAGAGCCGAAGTGACCGCCGTCACTTTGCCGCTCCACTGGCTGGTCTGACAGAAAGACAGCGTCGCCTGCGCCGCTCCGACTGCGGTGCCACTTGACAGAGTGAGGCTGACAGGCAGTCAAACCCGGCCGCACGCACCATAGGAAACTCCGCTCCGCCCGACCTAGGGCTCGGACTCAGGCTAAGCCCCGGAAGACGGCGAACTCCGCTCCGCCCGACCGAGGGCTCGGACTCGGGCTAAGCCCCGAAAGACGGCGAACTCCGCTCCGCCCGACCCTGGGCTCGAACTCGGGCTAAGCCTCAGAAGACGGCGAACTCCGCTCCGCCCGACCCAGGGCTCGGACTCGGGCTAAGCCCCGGAAGACGGCGAACTCCGCTCCGCCCGACCCAGGGCTCGGACCTGGGCTAAAGCCCCGGAAGACGGCGAACTCCGCTCCGCCCGACCCAGGGCTCGGACTCGGGCTAAGCCCCAGAAGACGGCGAACTCCGCTCCGCCCGACCCAGGGCTCGAACTTGGGCTCAGCCCCAGAAGACGACGAACTCCGCTTTGCCCGACCCCAGGACTCAAATTCCGCCCTGGCCTCAGCCAACGGCCTCCGCCTCGCCCGACCTAGGGGCTCGGACTCAGCCTCGGCCATGGAAGACGGACTCGACCTCGACCTCGGAGGAGCCTCCACATCGCCCAACCTAGGGCGCGGACCAGCCACGTCAACATGAGGCACCATCATTACCCTACTCCAGGCTGACTCAGGCTACGGGGAACAAGACCGACGTCCCATCTGGCTCGCTCCGCCAGATAGGTGATGATGGCGCCCCGCACGCTCCCTGACGATGGCAGCTCTCGGCCCCCTTACGGAAGCAAGAGGATGTCAGCAAGGACTCGACGGCCCCGACAGCTGTCCCTCCGCCAGGCTCCAGCACTCCTCCGACGGCCACGACATCACACAAACCGGGCGCCAAAATCTCTCCGACCGCCACGATGGCGTGTACTTAGGGCACTAGCTCTCCTCCGCTAGACACGTAGCACTCTGCTATACCCCCCATTGTACACCTGGATCCTCTCCTTACGCCTATAAAAGGAAGGACCAGGGCCCTCTTAGAGAGGGTTGGCCGCGCGGGGACGAGGACGAGACGGGCGCTCGCGTGAGGCCACTCGCTCCTTCCCCCGTGTGGACGCTTGTAACCCCCTACTGCAAGCGCACCTGACCTGGGCGCGGGACGAACACGAAGGCCGCGGGATTTCCACCTCTCTCACGCCCATCTCTGGCCTCCTCGCTTTCCCCCCTTCGCGTTCGGTCTCGCGTCGACCCATCTGGGCTGGGGCACGCGGCGACACTTCACTCGTCGGCTCGGGGACCCCCCGGTCTCGGAACGCCGCCAGTTGGCGCGCCAGTTAGGGGCCTGCTGCGTGTTGACGAACAGCTTCCCGTCAAGCTCCAGATGGGTAGTCTCCAGCAACCTCTCCGGCCCGGGACGGTGCTCTGTTTCGGGAGCCTTGAGTTCATGTCCCTCGACGGCAGCTACGATATGATACTCTTTCCACCGCCAGGCGACAGCGACAGTGGCGGCCGACAGTCCGCCCGCCGGCGGCGGGATCGACGACGTCTTCCCCGCGTGGTGGAAGAACAACCTCCGAGCTCGCCCCGTCTTCTTCCCCGTCGACGGAGGAGGAGGAGGAGGGGCAACCAAGGCCAAGCAGGAGGCGGCGCCTCATCGACCGTCGAGCGAGTCGACAACGCCAGCACTCCAACGGGGGGCGCGCCAGGCATCGGCCTCGCGCTTGAGACGAAGACGAGCGCTGTCTCCCCGCGACACGTCAATCCCGAGCAAACGGACGACGTCGGCACGCTCGCGAAAGGCTTGCTGGGTGTCACCCTCGTACCTGAGACGACGGTGCAGTCAGTCCCCGACGTGACCTCATCACCGTCCGTCGACCAAGAGGTACCGACCGATTCCCATCCCACGCCTCTCGGATTAGCCTCGACCCGCCTAGCGGCTCCGCTTTGGCGGACGCTCTCATAGAGGCGAATCCGAACCCTCTGGGGTTTCGTATGCGGTCACCTTGGGACCGGCTAACGGACGCCTCGACCTACGGGCCCTCCGGGTCCGAGGAAGACGACGAGCCCAGCTTCTGTTGGGATTTCTCCGGAGTTGGCAACCCCAGTGCCATGCGGGACCTCATGACCGCATGCGACTACTACCTTTCCGACTGTTCCGATGGTAGTCGTAGCCTCGGCAACGAGGACTACGGCCCGAGCCACGAATGTTTCCACGTCGATCTAGGGGGTCCCTCCGAAGGCAACCATCTCGGCATGCCAGAGGACGGTGATCTCCCTAGGCCGGTGCCTCGCGTTGACATCCCGCGGGAGCTAGCTGTGGTCCCCGTTCCGGCGGGGGGTCACGACCCACAACTCGAGCAAATCCGCGGGGTGCAGGCCAGGCTCGACGAGGGAGCAGGAGCGCTCGAGCCAATCCGTCGGGACGTCGGGCAGGCATGGGCGGGCCAACCTCCGGCCGGAGAAATGCGTCATCTACCCCAGGGTTTCCAGCACCGCATCGCCAACGATGTCAGGGTCAGGCCACCACCCACATCCAGTGGGGTCGGCCAGAACCTGGCTGCAGCAGCAATGCTCCTCCGCGCGATGCCGGAGCCATCAACCACCGAGGGGCGGCGAATCCAGGAAGAGCTCAAGGATCTCCTGGAAGGCGCCGCGGTCCGGCGGGCCGAGAGCTCCACCTCTCGAAGGCAGGGGTACCCCTCGGAACATCATGTCGCGACTTCCCGATTCATGCGGGAAGCCTCGGTCTACACCGGGCGCACGCGCAACACAGCGCCTGCGGCCCCGGGTCGCCTCGGCAACGAGCACCATCATCGCGATCGTCGGGCCCACCTCGACGAGAGGGTGCGCCGAGGCTACCACCCCAGGCGTGGGGGACGCTACGACAGCGGGGAGGATCGGAGTCCCTCGCCCGAACCACCCGGTCCGCAGGCCTTCAGCCGGGCCATACGACAGGCGCCGTTCCCGACCCGGTTCCGACCCCCGACTACTATCACAAAGTACTCGGGGGAGACGAGACCGGAACTGTGGCTCGCGGACTACCGTCTGGCCTGCCAACTGGGTGGAACGGACGATGACAACCTCATCATCCGCAACCTCCCCCTGTTCCTCTCCGACACCGCTCGCGCCTGGTTGGAGCACCTGCCTCCGGGGCAGATCTCCAACTGGGATGACCTAGTCCAAGCTTTTGCCGGCAATTTCCAGGGCACGTACGTGCGCCCCGGGAATTCCTGGGACCTCCGAAGCTGCCGACAGCAGCCGTGAGAGTCTCTCCGGGACTACATCCGGTGATTCTCGAAGCAGCGCACCGAGCTGTCCAACATCACCGACTCGGATGTCATCGGCGCGTTCCTCGCTGGCACCACCTGCCGCGACCTGGTGAGCAAGCTGGGTCGCAAGACCCCCACCAGGGCGAGCGAGCTGATGGACATCACCACCAAGTTCGCCTCCGGCCAGGAGGCGGTCGAGGCTATCTTCCGGAAGGACAAGCAACCCCAGGGCCGCCCATCGGAAGACGCCCCCGAGGCGTCAGCTCAGCGCGGCGCCAGGAAGAAAGGCAAGAAGAAGTCGCAAGCGAAACGCGACGCCGCCGACGCGGACCTTGTCGCCGCCGCCGAGCACAAGAACCCTCGGAAGCCCCCCGGAGGTCCCAACCTCTTCGACAAGATGCTCAAGGAGCCGTGCCCCTATCACCAGGGGCCCGTCAAGCACACCCTCGAGGAGTGCGTCATGCTTCGGCGCCACTTCCACAGGGCCGGGCCACCCGCGGAGGGTGGCAGGGCCCGCGACGACGACAAGAAGGAAGATCACCAGGCAGAAGAGTTCCCCGAGGTCTGCGACTGCTTCATGATCTACTGCGGGCAAGCGGCGAACGCCTCGGCTCGGCACCGCAAGCAAGAGCGCCGGGAGGTCTGTTCGGTGAAGGTGGCAGCGCCAGTGTACCTAGACTGGTCCGACAAGCCCATCACCTTCGACCAAGCCGACCACCCCGACCATGTGCCGAGCCCGGGGAAATACCCGCTTGTCGTCGATCCCGTCATCGGCGACGTCAGGCTCACCAAGGTCCTCATGGACGGAGGCAGCAGCCTCAACATCATCTACGCCGAGACCCTCGGGCTTCTGCGTATCGATCTGTCCAAGGTCCGGGCGGGCGCTGCGCCTTTCCATGGGATCATCCCTGGGAAGCGCGTCTAGCCCCTCGGACAACTCGATCTTCCCGTCTGCTTCGGAACGCCCTCCAACTTCCGAAGGGAGACCCTGACGTTCGAGGTGGTCGGGTTCCGAGGAACCTACCACGCGGTATTGGGGAGGCCCTGCTACACGAAGTTCATGGTCGTCCCCAACTACACCTACCTCAAGCTCAAGATGCCGGGCCCCAACGGGGTCATCACCGTCGGCCCCACGTACAAACACGCGTTCGAATGCGACGTGGAGTGCGTGGAGTACGCCGAGGCCCTCGCCGAGTCCGAGGCCCTCATCGCCGACCTGGAGAGCCTCTCTAAGGAGGTGCCAGACGTGAAGCGTCAAGCTGGCAACTTCGAGCCAGCGGAGACGGTTAAGTCCGTCCCCCTCGACCTCAGCAGCGATGCCTCCAAGCAAGTCCGGGTCGGCTCCGGGCTCGATCCCAAATAGGAAACAGTGCTCGTCGACTTTCTCCACGCGAACGCCGATGTCTTCACGTGGAGTCCCTCGGACATGCCCGGCATACCGAGGGATGTCGCCGAGCACTCGTTGGACATCCAAGCTGGAGCCCGACCCGTCAAGCAGCCTCTGCGCCGATTCGACGAGGAGAAGCGCAGAGCCATAGACGAGGAGATCCACAAGCTAATGGCGGCAGGGTTCATCAAAGAGGTATTCCATCCCGAATGGCTTGCCAACCCTGTGCTTGTGAGAAAGAAAGGGGGGAAATGGCGGATGTGCGTAGACTACACTGGTCTGAACAAAGCATGTCCGAAGGTTCCCTACCCTCTGCCTCGCATCGATCAGATCGTGGATTCCATTGCTGGGTGTGAAACCCTGTCTTTCCTTGATGCCTACTCAGGGTATCACCAAATTAGGATGAAAGAGTCTGACCAGCTCGCGACTTCTTTCATCACACCCTTCGGCATGTACTGCTATGTCACCATGCCGTTCGGCTTGAGGAATGCGGGCGCAACGTACCAGCGGTGCATGAACCATGTGTTCGGCGAACACATTGGCCGCATGGTCGAGGCCTACGTCGATGACATCGTAGTCAAGACGAGGAAAGCCTCCGACCTCCTTTCCGACCTTGAAGTGACATTCCGATGTCTCAAGGCGAAAGGCGTCAAGCTCAATCCCGAAAAGTGTGTCTTTGGGGTGCCCCGAGGCATGCCCTTGGGGTTCATCGTCTCCGAGCGGGGCATCGAAGCCAACTCGGAGAAGATGGCAGCCATCACCAGCATGGGGCCCATCAAGGAGTTGAAAGGCATACAGAGGGTCATGGGATGTCTCGCGGCTCTGGGCCGCTTCATCTCACGCCTCGGCGAAAGAGGTCTACCCCTGTACCGCCTCTTAAGGAAGGCCGAGCGCTTCACTTGGACCCCTGAGGCCGAGGAAGCCCTCGGGAACCTGAAGGCGCTCCTCATGAAGGCGCCTATCTTGGTGCCCCCAGCTGCCAGAGAAGCCCTCTTGGTCTACGTCGCCGCGACCACTCAGGTGGTTAGCGCCGCGATTGTGGTCGAGAGGCAAGAAGAGGGGCATGCATTGCCCGTTCAGAGGCCAGTCTACTTCATTAGTGAGGTACTGTCCGAGACCAAGATCCGCTACCCACAAATCCAGAAGCCGCTGTACGCGGTGATCCTGACGCGGCGGAAGTTGCGACACTACTTCAAGTCTCATCCGGTGACGGTGGTGTCATCCTTCCCCCTGGGAGAGATCATCCACTCCCGAGAGGCTTCGGGTAGGATCGCGAAGTGGGCGGTGGAGATCATGGGCGAGACGATCTCGTTCGCCCCCCGGAAGGCCATCAAGTCCCAGGTCCTGGCGGACTTCGTGGCTGAATGGGCCGACACCCAGCTCCCGACGGCTCCGATCCAACCGGAGCTTTGGACCATGTTTTTCGATGGGTCGCTGATGAAGACAGGGGCCGGCGCAGGCCTCCTCTTCGTCTCGCCCCTCGGGAAGCACCTACGCTACGTGCTACGCCTCCACTTCCCGGCGTCCAACAATGTGGTGGAGTACGAGGCTTTGGTAAACGGATTGCGAATCGCCATCGAGCTAGGGGTCCGACGCCTCGACGCTCGTGGTGACTCGCAGTTCGTCATCGACCAAGTCATGAAGAACTCCCACTACCGCGACCCGAAGATGGAAGCCTACTGCGATGAGGTTCGGCGCCTGGAAGACAAGTTCTACGGGCTCGAGCTCAACCACATCGCCCGATGCTACAACGAGACTGCGGACGAGCTGGCTAAAATAGCCTCGGGGCGAACAACGGTTCCCCCGGATGTCTTCTCCCGAGATCTGCATCAACCCTCTATCAAGATCGACGACACGCCCGAGCCTGAGGCACCCTCGACCCAGCCCGAGGTACCCTCGGCACAGTCCGAGGCACCCTCGGCTCGGCCCGAGGCACCCTCGGTTCAGCCCGAGGTACCCTCGGCCCCCGAGGGCGAGACGCTGCACGTCGAGGGGGAGCAAAGCGGGGTCGCGCCTGATCAAAACCGGCAGACCCCGTACCTGCAATATCTCCACCGAGGAGAGCAACCCCTCGACCGAGCCGAAGCTCGGCGGTTGGCGCGGCGCGCCAAGTCGTTCGTCTTGCTGGGAGAAAGGAAGGAGCTCTACCACCGCAGCCCTTCAGGCATCCTCCAGCGATGCATCTCCACCACCGAAGGTCAGGAACTCCTCCAAGAAATACACTCGGGGGCTTGCGGCCACCACGCAGCACCTCGAGCCCTTGTCGGAAATGCTTTCCGATAAGGTTTCTACTGGCCAACGGCGGTGGCCGACGCCACTAGAATTGTCCGCGCCTGCGAAGGGTGTCAGTTCTACGCAAGGCAGACCCACCTGCCCGCTCAGGCTCTGCAGACAATACCCATCACATGGCCTTTTGCTGTGTGGGGTCTGGACCTCGTCGGCCCCTTGCAGAAGGCACCTGGGGGCTACACGCACCTGTTGGTCGCCATCGACAAATTTTCCAAGTGGATCGAGGTCCGACCCCTGAACAGCATCAGGTCCGAGCAGGCGGTGGCGTTCTTCACCAACATCATCCATCGTTTCAGGGTCCCGAACTCCATCATCACCGACAACGGCACCCAGTTCACTGGCAGAAAGTTCCTTGACTTCTGCGAGGATCACCACATCCGGGTGGACTGGGCCGCCGTGGCTCATCCCATGACGAATGGGCAAGTAGAGCGTGCCAACGGCATGATTCTACAAGGACTCAAGCCTCGGATTTACAACGACCTCAACAAGTTCGGCAAGCGGTGGATGAAGGAACTCCCCTCGGTGGTCTGGAGTCTGAGGACAACGCCGAGCCGAGCCACGGGCTTCACGCTGTTCTTTCTAGTCTATGGGGCCGAGGCCATCTTGCCTACAGACCTGGAATACGGTTCCCCGAGGACGAGGGCCTATGACGACCAAAGCAACCAAGCTAGTCGAGAAGACTCGCTGGACCAGCTGGAGGAGGCTCGGGACATGGCCTTACTACACTCGGCGCGGTACCAGCAATCCCTGCGACGCTACCACGCCTGAGGGGTTAGGTCCCGAGACCTCCAGGTGGGCGACCTGGTGCTTCGGCTGTGACAAGACGCCCGAGGTCGACACAAGCTCACGCCCCCCTGGGAGGGGTCGTTCGTCATCGCCAAAGTTCTAAAACCCGGAACATACAAGCTGGCCAACAGTCAAGGCGAGGTCTACAGCAACGCTTGGAACATCCAACAGCTACGTCGCTTCTACCCTTAAGATGTTTTCAAGTTGTTCATATACCTCGCTCTCACGCAAAGTTTAGTCATCAAGGAAGGGTCAGCCTTGCCTCGGCAAAGCTCGACCCTCCCTCGGGGGATAAAAGGGGGGAACCCCCTCTGCGTCGAAATTTTCCTCGAAAAAATCTTTTCTGCCAGAATGCTTTTCGTGCTTTTCGACTACTTCGAAAGTGGATCCTGAAAACGACGGAGTACACGTAAGCAGCCAAGGCCGACCGAGCCGAGGGACTCCTACGCCTCCGGGATACGGATACCTCACTCATCACCTTCTGCCATAAGTAACTCACGTTCGGATAAGTGATTCTGCGGACCGAACAAGTCTTCATGTTCGGAAGCTCTTCTGCCGGAGCGATTCTTCGAGCTTTCTCGACTGCGTCGGTGACGGAACCCCATGGACGGGTAAGAGTGCGCGTAAGCGGCAAGGCCGACCGAGCCGAGGGACTCCTACGCCTCCGGGATACGGATACCTCACTCATCACCTTCCGTGAGAAGCAACTCTCGCTCGCACAAACAGTTCTGTTACCGACAAAAAAAGTCCAGATACTCAAAACAAGAGGAAATGAGACGCGGCTTTACAATACGGAGAGGGTGTGTTTCGGCCTCGGCGGCCGCAGAAAACACACGCTACAAGATAATCCGACCCTGCAGGCTCGGATCTTGACAGCTAAAGGGAGCAGCAGCACCCTCGGCATCGACCACACCTCTGGCGAGGTCCGACCTAGCCTCGAACGGCGACGCGGTCCAAGGGCCTCCACTCTGAAGGACGACGTCATCGCCAAGCCTGGGCCATCGCCGCCAGGGTCTTCTCCAAGAATCCGGCCCGAGCAGGCGGCTCGGCCAGTCACCCCGGGGCCTCGGCTAGCTGTCCCCCAAGGACATCAGCCCGGCCCGAGGCCTCGGCGGGTCAATTCCGGCGTCGGTCCCGCTAACGGACGACCCAGCCAGGCTCCGGCCGACCTGGTCTTCTTATCGAGCCAACTCTGCCTCTGTTCGCGCTAGCACCGCTACCCCTGGCCTCGGCTCATCGAAGAGCGGCCAAGGGTGTGACGGAACCTCCCAAGTAATTAGGCCCACCTATAGTTGTCCTTGTCCAACGGACTTCAAACAACCCTGTAGGTGCCCCTGAATTACTTGACAAGTTCGGTATCTTTCCTTACCTTACCAGGAACGATTCACCCGTCTTGCAGACATTACAGAACATCGGAGATAAAGAAATGCGGAAGCGATTACATAATTCACATTTATTTAAAAGCAAGCTCAAGTTGTTTTATTACAGACCAGAACTAAGAGCGAGTGCTGAGTAGTAATATTATACAAACCAAGGGAGGCAAAAACTCCTCCCAAGAAGATTTAAGAAAAAGATCTATATGGAGGACCAAGTCTGTGGGGGATAGATGTCCCCCGGGTCCACTAAAAGAGTAAAGGACCTCACAAAAGGCCCAAGGGCCCAATAAATCGTAAGGTCAATCTTTCGTGGGCCTGGGGAGAAACAGCCAGCGGAGCAGAACGACATGGGGCCGGATTGGTACACGCCCGGACGGCCCACAACATCGAGTGAATAACCGCGATAGAGATCCGGCTTTCCCGCGCTGGAGCCTCCATGCAACGAAGCCACGCGAGGATAAGTCGGCGAAGGTTACGTAGAGATAATCTCAAGAGGTTCACTATCTTTTAGCTACTCGTTGCTATCTTATCCGCGTGTACTGCCCCACGGTCGAGTATATAAGGCCTAGGGGCACCCCTTCAGAACGATGGACCCTTTACTTAGCCACCCATATCAGCTCTCTGTATTCTCGACCCAGAGAACTCTCTTGTAAGCCACATCCACCAAGCATACTCATCAGGACGTAGGGTGTTACGCATCTCTAAGCGGCCCGAACCTGAAAAACTCGTCCACTATCCCTCGTGCGATCGGCACGAACCATTTTGCTACAGTTGTCGACACCGTCCTACTCCTAAAACACCTTGAGGGGCAACCCCGGGTGTGCGGTCGGACCCGAAACACCGACAGCTGGCGCGCCAGGTGTGGGGTGTGTCGACAATCCAAGCTAGCTCAATGGCCATCTCCTTCAACAGCAAGATCATCCTGCATCCCGGATCCGTGCTCAACTTCGGAACAATCTCATTTGTAGCGGATGAAGAAGGAATTCTGCATCGCATCGCAGATCCGCCAGAAAAAAGATCTTCCCCAACAAACTCCGAGAATGTCGGAGAAGCACAACCTCCAGCTCTCCAGACGAGGATTGTCTCCGGAAAGTCGGGAGTCGAGAGCTCGCTGACCCGGAGAACTCCGCTGCCTACTTCTCCGACAAAAGGGTGGACACAGATCGCAAGAAGAAAAGTAACCAGGGGGAAGCAAGTTGCTCTTTCCGTCCCTCATGCCTCGAAGGGGGACGGGAAGAGAATCACCACCACCGCAGCGCCGTTCTACCCCGACGTCCTCTTCATCGGGGGAGTGGAGTCGCCCATTATCTCCGACGACGAGCCGACTGTACCCGGGGAGGAACCGCCTCAATGAGAATCCCGTCGACGGAGGAACCGGCGCAGGAACGTTCGACGACATCACGCAGCTGGAGAGCGGAATCCGGAACAGCCTGTCTCGCGAGACGAGGTCTCGGAGGTAGGAGAAACTCCGGAAGAGCGCGTCTTCAGAGAACGAAGGAACTCCCGACGACGTGATCGCCGACGAGCTCAGGAGCAGGCTGAGCAGGATGCAAGGCAGCGTCGAGAGAACCCATTCTTCGGGCGCAACCTGAATCCCGACTTCGCCCGAGCTATGAACACGCCGAGCGAAGTCGGAGGAGTGCTGGCTCGGATAGCTGAGGGACTTCCGCGGACTCCTGACGCCGATGGCTACCGACGACTGCTCACCCAGGCGGCCAACCACCTTCTACCGCTTGCTCACCCGCCGAACGACCTACGACACGCCATCAACAGTCGCCAAGACGCGCGAAGCTCCATCAATGCTTCACGCGAGCGGCGGCATGAGAACGAGATTCGCCGTCGGGAGGAATATGACCGGGATCACGGCATCCCGACCCAGAGCCAAGCTACCAGAACTGAATCGGCAACGGCCTCAACTAGCGGAATCACCCGGGGGCGGTCGAGGAACCACAATCACAACTCCCCTCCCCGGGACAGACATCGTCCCCGACGACAGGAGGACACATGCGGAGTGTCCGCTCTTACTCCGCGCCTTAGGGCCATCCAATGGCCTCCCAACTTCAAGGTATCCAACATTGACAAATATGAACCTAAGCAGGATCCATGGGGTTGGTTAGCCGTCTACACCACCGCTGCTCGAGCTGCCGGGGCGTCCGAGGACGTGATGACCGCGTACTTACCCATTGTCCTTGGGCAAGACGCGCTGCAATGGCTGCGACATCTACCCCGACACTGCATCGACGTCTGGGGCGACTTCAGTCGACGCTTCACCGCCAACTTTCAGTCCCTCTCCGACAAGCCGGCACAACCGTGGGACCTCAAATCCATCAAGCGCCGGGGGGACGAGACCCTCCGGTCATACCTTAAAAGGTTTCAGACCATGAGAAATCGTATCCCCGAGGTCACGGAGGCGGCCGTGATCGAAGACTTCTACAGAGGATCCAATGACTCGGCTTTCGTCCGAGCCATACTACAGAAGGCACCGACTACCTCCGAGGAACTGTTCCGGGAAGCCGACCTCTACATCACCGCCGACGAGCGAGCCCAGGACCTCATTGGAGGAGCAAAGCCCGCGCCAACAGCACCGCGACGCGACACAAACCAACAACCCGACAAGCGATGGGAGAAGAGGCCTCGCGAAGAAGTGCACGCTGCCGGACCACCTGCCTCTCGCGCTCGAGGAGGACCTCGTGGAGGTGAACGCACGTTGGAAGACATCCTCGACGCCCAGTGCCCGTACCACAAGGACATGCGCCACACTCTTCGTAACTGCCGAGACTTCAAGCACTCCGTCGGACACGGCCGGCCCTTCCAACCCCTACCTCCTCCTCCGCCGAGGGGAGGACCAGATGAACCACGACAACCCCATCGGCACGAGGAGGGAGGAGGAGGAGGAACTTTTCCACGTGTTGACAGGAAGGTCAACGTCATCTTCGGCGGACACGGATCGCAGGAGAACAGAAGACAGCAAAAGCTCAACGATCGCCAAATACTGGTGGCGACCACCGGCCCTCCCGCCCCATACCAGTGGTCGGAGCACCCGATCACCTTCACTCGGGCAGATCAATGGCTCAACTTCGACCATCCGGGCAAATACCCGCTTCTCGTCGATTCGGTGATCCGAGAAAGCCGGGTGAAGAAGGTGTTAGTGGACGGGGGGAGCAGCATCAACGTCACCTTCCCCCGGACGCTCCAAGGCTTGGGAGTTCACCTCAAAGAGCTCCACGAGTCGGACACTCCTTTCTTCGGCATCGTGCCGACGGAAGGGGAATACCCGCTGGGCCACATCTACATGTCAGTCACCTTCGGAACCCCGAAGAACTACAGAACCGAGTTCCTGAGGTTTGAAGTGGCGAACTTCGACTGCGGATACAACGCCATCATCGGGAGGCCTGGACTGGCCAAGTTCATGGCCGTTCCGCATTACACCTACATGATACTGAAGATGCCAGGACCACAAGGGATCATAACTGTGCGCGCCGACTTCCAAGGCGCCGCAGAGTGTTTCCGAGTGGCTATTCAAGCAGCCCTCACCGCCAGGCCATCGACAGCTCCCTCCACAATGGCGAACTCTAAGCCTGAGGAGGACCTCACAGTACCGGCAAGCGAAGCTCAGACCGCGACCTCTATGCGGCCGACTGAAGAAACCAAGAGAATCAACCTAGGGTTCGCCGACGAGCGCAAAACGGCTATCATCAGCTCCAGCCTAGATGACAAATAGGAAAGCGCGCTCGTCCGGTTTCTGCAAGATAACCGAGATGTATTCGCATGGCAACCCGCGGATATGCCGGGAGTCCCAAGAGAACTGGCCGAGCACAAACTGAAGGTTTACCCCCAGGCAAGGCCGATTCGACAAAAATTACGTCGTTTCACGCCTGACAAGAGAGAGGCCATTCGCGCCGAGTTAGCTCGCTTGGTCACAGCTGGATTCATTAGAGAAGTATTACATCCCGAGTGGTTAGCCAACCCTGTTCTTGTACTCAAAAAGAATAAAGTGGATTGGCGCATGTGTGTTGATTATACTGATCTCAACAAACACTGTCCGAAGGATCCTTTTGGGCTCCCGAGGATAGATCAGGTGGTGGACTCCACCGCTGGATGTTCTATGCTGTCTTTCCTGGATTGCTATTCCGGGTACCATCAGATCAGTCTGGCCAAGGAAGATGAAGAAAAAACGGCATTCATTACTCCGTTTGGTGCTTTCTGTTATACCTCCATGCCGTTTGGCCTCAAAAACGCTGGAGCAACTTACCAGAGAGCCATTCAAACATGTTTAGCTGATCACTGGGGCAAGCGTGTGGAAGCCTATGTGGATGATGTGGTAATCAAAACACAGGACTCAGAAGACTTCATCGAAGACTTGCAACTGGTTTTCAACAGTCTGAGGCGGTATAGATGGAAGCTTAATCCCGAGAAATGTGTTTTCGGAGTACCAGCCGGAAAGTTGCTCGGGTTTATTGTCAGCACCGGGGAATTGAAGCTAATCCAGAGAAGATTGAAGCTATCATGAAGATGGAAGCACCTCGATCGCAGAAGAAGGTTCAGCGACTTACTGGATGCATGGCGGGTTTAAGCAGATTTATATCCAGACTGGGAGAAAAAGGTCTGCCATTTTACAAGTTACTCAAGAAGGTGGACAAATTCGAGTGGACTTCAGAAGCGCAAGAAGCTCTAGATGCTCTGAAAAAATTCTTGACAACACCACCAGTACTGAAACCACCTCGGCGAGCTACGTCAACTCAACCAGCTGAAGATTTGCTGCTGTATATCTCTTGCACGACTCACGTGGTAAGCACCGTGTTAGTAGTCGAGCGAGTAGAAGAAGGGCATGCTTATCCAATGCAACATCCTGTCTACTTCATTAGTGAAGTCCTCGGCCCCTCGAAGAAAAAGTACCCTCAAGTTCAGAAGCTATTGTATGCAGTACTCCTAACTGCCCGCAAGCTGCGTCACTACTTTGACGACCACAAAGTCATAGTGGTTACAAGTTTTCCAATAGGGGATATTCTTCACAACAAGGAAGCCATCGGTCGAATAGCCAAGTGGGCTTGTGAGCTGGGATCTCATGACATCGAGTTCCGACCTCGCACTGCCATCAAAACTCAAGCACTGGTTGATTTCGTATCAGAATGGACTGAACAACAAGTGCCAGACAACCCGGAGATTGCAGAAGTATGGCGAATGTATTTTGATGGCTCACTAAAGCTGCAGGGAGCAGGAGCAGGGATTCTCTTCACTGCGCCTGGAGGTGAACACCTCAAGTACGCCCTCAAGTTGCTATTCCCAGCCTCCAACAATGCAGCCGAGTATGAAGCTCTGATCCATGGATTGAACATTTCCATATCGTTGGGTGTCAAAAGATTAATGGTATACGGAGACTCTCTGGTAGTCATCAGTCAGATAAACAAGGAGTGGGATTGCTCAAGCGATTCAATGGGAAAATACTGCACTGCCGTCCGAAAGCTGGAAGATAAATTCGAGGGTCTGGAATTTCATCATGTAGAAAGAGATCGGAACACAGCAGCCGATGTACTATCCAAACTGGGGTCCGGACGAACTCAGGTCCCACCCGGGGTTTTCGTACAAGAAATTCTGCAGCCAAGTATCTCAATGGATCAAATAGAAGAGTGTAACGTCATAGATCAACCCGAGTCAGACCCTGATGACTGGAGAAGGCCGATCATTAAGTATATAAAGAATGAAGAAGAACCAGACGACAAGAATTCGGCAGAGCGCATTGCAAGACAGTCAGCTCACTATACACTTATTGGGGAGACATTATACAGAAGGGGTGCATCAGGCGTCTTCATGAAGTGCATTCCCCCATCCACTGGAAAGCGACTTCTGGAGGAAGTCCATGCTGGGCAATGTGGAATACATGCAGCCTCCAGAACACTAGTCGGGAAGGTCTTCAGGTCAGGATTCTATTGGCCAACAGCGAAGAACGACGCAGCCGAGTTAGTTCAGAGGTGCGAAGCCTGCCAATACTTGTCAAAGCAACAACACCTGCCAGCACAGCAACTGCAAACCATACCAGTAACTTGGCCTTTCGCATGCTGGGGACTGGATATGATTGGACCTTTCAAGAAAGCTCAAGGGGGATACACTCATGTATTGGTAGCAATCGACAAATTCTCTAAATGGATAGAGTTCAAGCCCATTGCCTCCCTAACCTCTGCTAAGGCCGTGGAATTCATACAAGACATAATATTCAGATTCGGGATACCAAACAGCATCATAACTGATTTAGGATCCAACTTCACAAGTTCAGAATTCTTTGACTTCTGCGAGCAAAAGAGCATTCAGATTAAGTATGCATCCGTAGCCCATCCAAGGGCCAACGGGCAAGTTGAGCGAGCCAATGGGATGATATTGGATGCACTCAGGAAAAAGGTCTTCGATAAGAATGAAAAATTCGCAGGAAAGTGGATAAGGGAATTACCTTATGTTGTTTGGAGCCTAAGAACCCAACCTAGCCGAGCTTTGCATGGAAATACTCCTTTCTTCATGGTCTATGGGTCGGAGGCAGTGCTACCTGCCGATCTCAAGTTTGGGGCGCCAAGGCTGATCTTTGAAAGCATAGCAGAAGCGGAGACCACCAGGCTGGAGGACATAGATATACTCGAGGAAGAACGGTTAAACGCAGTAATCCAATCGGCAAGGTACCAGCAGACTCTAAGGCGCTATCATGACAAGGCTGTGCGACAACGATTCTTCTCAGCAGGAGATCTCGTCCTCCGCCGAATTCTAACGGGGGAAGGACGACACAAGTTATCACCCTTATGGGAAGGACCTTTCGTGGTAGCAGAAGTCACTCGGCCCGGATCGTATCGCCTCACTCAGATGGATGGCACGGAAGTTGGGAACACCTGGAACATAGAACACCTCAGAAAGTTTTATCCCTAGCTGTACCTCAAAACTGCTGGGACGATGATGATGTACTCTGTAAAGTGGAAATATGTCATCAATAAAAAAGAGGTCTCAAGGATACTCAATTCATTTATGATTGACCTGCATTCTTACTTAACTCAGGGTGACCACTATGCCCTGCTAACGGAGCAATCGACTTAAGTTGGCAACGACTTAAGGCGGTGCAACATGCTCACGCTTACTTAACTCGGGGTGACCACTATGCCCTGCTAACGGAGCAATCGACTTAAGTCGGCAACGACTTAAGGCGGTGCAACATGCTCACGCGTACTTAACTTAGGGTGACCACTATGCCCTGCTAACGGAGCAATCGACTTAAGTCGGCAACGACTTAAGGCGGTGCAACATGCTCACGCTTACTTAACTCGGGGTGACCACTATGCCCTGTTAACGGAGCAATCGACTTAAGTCGGCAACGACTTAAGGCGGTGCAACATGCTCACGCTTACTTAACTCGGGGTGATCACTATGCCCTGTTAACGGAGCAATCGACTTAAGTCGGCAACGACTTAAGGCGGTGCAACATGCTCACGCTTACTTAACTCGGGGTGACCACTATGCCCTGCTAACGGAGCAATCGACTTAAGTCGGCAACGACTTAAGGAGGTGCAACATGCTCACGCGTACTTAACTTAGGGTGACCACTATGCCCTACAAACGCAGCAATCGACTTAAGTTGGCAGCAACTTAAGACCGGTACGACATGCTCGCGCCTGTATAATACGGGGGATGACTTCCATATCCCGCAAACAAAACTCATAATCATCATGCGTCATTACTGCTGAACTCATTAACTAACAAATTCTGATACAATGAGAGAGTAATTATGTCATTCGAATGGTAAACTGATGTCCTCTAACAAATACTCAATCATGCAAACCGCGCGCTTGGAGCGCGGAAAATGTTTTTCTATTTTGCAACGTCTTTCTCAGGAGCGACCGACGAAGAAGGGCGACTCAAGGAATCAGGGGCGACGTTCACGTCAGCTCTTATGTCTTCAGGAATAACTACGCCGGGTCTCCTCATCAAGATTCGTCCAGCCCGAATAGCCTTGTCCAGGGCTTTGTCACGTTGGGCCTTGAGAGTAGCAGAAGTTTCTTCAGCAGTTTTAGCAGCCAGTCGAGCGCTCTCTAACTCCTGAGCAATAGAGTTTTTGGAAGCTCGGAGCCCTTTGATAGTAGCATCTTTCACTGATATCAACTGCTTAAGCCGGGTTACCTCCTCCATGGACTCCTGCAGCTTACGACGTTGGAGGTCTAATTCTTCCATGGTGAAGCGATGGCTTCTTTCCAAGATGGTCAGCGAATTGCTAGAATCCCGATACAACCTGTCAAGATTGTCACGAGAAGCAGCAAGGATGCGTTTTTCTTCCTGCAAGCACAAGTCAGTTCCTTCAAAAAACCAAGCAAGTAATAGGAGCACAGCAAGGCAAAGCACAGTTTCGCGTATCACCTTTTCAGAGTCGAGCTGAGCATGAAGAGAAGAACTCAGTGCATTGGCATCATCTAAGGCAGCGGAGACCTGACTCAGCTCAATTTGACTTTGAGAGTACTTTTCCTCAAAATCAGTGCATCGTTGGGCCAATTCAGCCTGATCTCGAGAATGTTTTTCTTCAAGAATTGCAATCTGCCGAGTCATTCCTAGCAAGAGGTAATTAAACAAAACAAGGTCAGAAGGTAAAACAGTCCACAATAAAGGCGAAGAAAAGAAAAAGGGCACTAACCAGTGTTAGTCGCCTCCAACTCGGATACACGACGATGAAGTGACACTGGATTCCAACACGTAAGAGACGAAGCCACTTCTGGAACGGAAGCACCCTGCGATCTCAGCTGGCTGGCCATCCCATCCACCAAAACCTGATGAGAAGAACAGATGAGCATAATGACAAAAGCTCATGCAACGTAAAGATAAAGCTAAAAACAGCACAGTACCTGGAGGTTGGAAAAGAACGAAGGGATCCCCAAATCAGGAGAAATCAGCCGATAATCAGGCGCAAGGCCACCACCCGAAGCAGCTTGCAACGGACCAGTAGGAATCAGCTCAGCACCTTCAACAGAGCCAAATGCCCGATCAATGGGGACGCTGCCCTCTAAAGCGACCCCCTGGTCCAAAGTTTGGGCTACCACCATGCAGCCAGAGTGTGGAGGTGATCCCGCGTGAACGTCCATGGAAGTGCATGAAGGAGACCCTGCTTGGGCACCCTCGGGGGCTGGGTCATAGTTAGCACTGCCCACTTGAGCCGGATCATCCCCGGCAGCACCCTCGGGGGCTGGGCAGTGGCTTACACTCTTCATCTGAGCTAAGTCATCCCCGGCGACATCCTCGGGGGCTGGGCATGTGGCAGCACCATTCTTGAGGTCCAGACTCCCCGCAATGACCACCTCTAAGGTTGCCGGGCCCTCAGCCACTTCCATGGAACCAGGACAATCCAAGTTAGCATCCCGACCCTCGAGATCGCGCTCTAAGGTCGACGAGGCCCGGGATGACCTCAACCCAGCATCAGGCATGGCAGCGCAAACCTCCATCGTATCATCATCCACTGGCTCTGATAACAAGTCCTCTGGGACCATATCCTCAAGAGTCTGATCAAAGTTGGCCAGGGACAGCTCTTGCAGACCAATGAGGGCGGACAAAGCAGGAGAGGGAACTCCACTACTTTCACCACTGGCAAGAAATTGTCGACTGTTCTTCCGAGTCAGAGGGACTTCATTCTCTTCCTCCTTGCCGTCTTCATCAGCAACACAGGCAACACACCCATTGGGGTCAGCATCAGAAAATTCAGGCACGGGAACCTCCTTAGCAGCAGGAACCGACGGACCAGCGCCCCGATCCAAACTAGATACTTGCCGAAGGCGTCTCTTTTTCTTTTTCTGCTCATCAGCAGAAAGATCAGTTTGATTGGCTCGGCAAGGACGTCTCGGGCGAGCACGGACAGGTCTCTGAACATCCAAGGATGTACCAGCTTCGGGGAGAGGTGCCACCGCTAATGTCCCAGCAGGAGCAGCATCAGAAGAATCCTCAGCCAGCATATCAAGCATGGCACCTATTTCTGCACCATTAGGATCCAAAGGCACTTCAAAATGTACTTGTCGCTCGTCATCAGGAATCTTCCCAAGCGAGGCAACCAAAGCACTGACTTCTTCATCAGAGGGTCGCGTCCTAATGCCCAAATTGCCGTCAGTCGCAGGTGGGTTTGACACGAAAAGAGTGAAAGCTTTAGCAGGAGGCAAATTCCAGGCCGAGTACGCCACCGGAGCACCAACATTGGACACCTTGCCCCTGAGAATCATTTCCAGTCGGCTCACCAAGTCTGCAGAAGGGATTCTCCTGTTGGTAACCCGAGTTGAGTCGGCTAGCCCTCGATACAGATAAGCTGGGTGGACCCTATCTTTCAGTGGCTGAATGTTCTTAAAAACGAAGTCAGCAACCACAGCTTCAGCGGTTAGACCTCTCTCTTTCAGCAGTCCAACCTCAGCTAGCAACACACCGGCCTCAGCAACCTCCTCATCTGTGGGAGACTCGGTCCAGCTTGGGGTGCGAACGTCTGGCTGTTTTCCTGACCGGGGGGGGAGAGAATTTCCATAATTATCAACTATAAACCACTCTAGACGCCATCCCTTAATGCTGTCTTTAAGGGGAATCTCAAGATACTCAGTCTTCCGTCCCCGGCGCATCTCCAAACTGGCACCTCCGACCAACTGATGTTGTCCCCCGGCCATCCCAGGGCGACAATGATACAGATATTTCCATAAACCAAAATGTGGTAGCACGCCAAGAAAGGCTTCACATAAGTGAACGAAGATGGAGATTTGCTGTAAGACCCAAAATTAGTAAAAATAAATAAATAACATGATTATGAAATAAATAAACAAATATAGTTATTTTAATGCTTCGGGAATTAGGGAATGAGAAAAGAAACTTGTAATAAAGTCAATATTGTTAGAGTCAAACATGAGAAGGAGAATAAAATAGTAATCTTTAAAATAATATGGTTGATATTCACATTTGGATTTCAAATGTGACATTTGGAAAATTTGAAATTTAAAATAGGAGTGCAAATTTGAGTTTGAATAATTGAAATTTGGAATTAAGAATAAAAAAAAAGTGAGGAAGGAAATGTTCATGGAACCCTATTCCCCCATAAATGAATAAATAACAAGAAAAAAAATACAGTAAACAACAAGGATTATATTGTTTTGGCACTCACAAATCTGAAATTCAAAGATGAGAATTTGAATTTGATTGAGTACTTGAAATCTAAAACCAAGCAGAAAATTAATAAAAGAAAACAGAAAAGAGAAAATCGCCTCTTGGGCCAAAATTCCCCTTACTCGGCCCATCCCCTGCTTTTCTCTCAAACGCGTCCCTGACAATTCTGGCCCACCTGTCATCCGGTCGCTTGTGCCAGACGCATCCCACGCCGCTGGTTGAGTCTTCTCTGTCGGTCCGGTCCCACTCGTCAGCCACTGACTTTGCGCGCGCTGGCCGACCCCCTCTGTCATGTGGCCCCGGATTGTCATCTCCTCCCTCTCCCCGTGTAACAGAATGACCGAATCGCGCGCAACAAACTCAATCGAAAATCACGGAGTTGTTCACCGGATGATCTCCCCATGTACTATAAAACCTGACCCTCGTGCTCCCCTCTGCCTCACCACAACCGAGCCAAGAAGCAAGAGAGAGAGAGACAGAGCAAAGGAAGAAATCGACGCCGCCTGGAAGGATTAGTCGCGCCGCTGGTGAACTCCTTCTGTGCGGGTGATTTTGCCTCGGCTTGTGGCCATATGGGGCCGTAATTGTCCAAGGTATCCGCACGTTCCTGCGACTAGAGTCGTGCGTCGGTGTGGTGGGTGAATTACGCGCCGTCGTGCCCACTGCTGGCGGGTTCCGCCCCGTGTCGTGGTCGGGTGGAATCACTCCGAGGTTTCCGGTGAGAATCATCTAGACCGCTAAAACATATTCCCAATTTGGTGTTGCGCCGTTTAATTTGAATTTGGGGTGGTGGAGCGCCGGATTGAGTTCCCTCCGGCGGGGTCGCCGCCGTGCGCGTGTTCCTGGGGATCGGGTGTTTGCGAGGGGGAGAAGAAGAACTATGGCCGTTGATCTTGACGTGGACGACTGAGATTAGGAGAGAGGGAATCGTTTAGCTAAATAGAACCGCGACCGTTGATCCTAGATCGTGCGGGCGTTGGTCGTTCGGAGCTACATTAAATCTGGGCCGCTCGTCGTTGATCCGATGGCCGGGAACGCATACCGCTTCGCGGTGGGCTCAGTCTAATCTAATCCGTTGGGATCGGATCGGACGGCTGAGAATAATTGATACCCGTTCGGTTTGAGACAATTGCAAAAGAGACCCTAGGTTTTCACATAATCAACCCGCCGTCCTGTGCGGGGGAATCCTGAGTCTTGGGAAATTTTGCGTGTTAGCCCCTGCAGTTTCTGATAATAGTGCGCCCAGTCCAGTAATTAAAGAAAATAGGAAAAAGAGATTTAGAAATTGATTTTGAGTATAGAAATAATTGTAAAACTTGTATAATCCATAGAAAATTCATATTAAGTCCAAATTAGCCCATTCCAGTTCCTATAATTTTGTAATATTATTATTTATCATTTAGTGCCACTGGTTTTACATAAAAGTCACATTAAAATTGTTATCTTAATTAATCTTGTAATAAGCACACTGAATCTTTGGAAATTCATAACTTAAAATCTATAACTCCAAAATTAATGATTCCTGTTCCTAGAATCTTATTTTAATGTGTAGATTATTATTGTGTATTTTGTTTACATGTTTGGTGTAATGTTAATTTTGCCTATACACTGTTTGTTTGTATTGCTACGACTAGCGTGAGGTCACGAGTCACCTGAAGATCATCCTGGTACCTGGAATCTCAAGTCCCAGGCAAGTTGTGCCCTTGATCACTTCTTTTTACCCACTCATGTTCTAATTAATCATAATGATCTGCATAGGTTAATTTTGATGGGACCCAATAGGTTACCTTAGTTTGTCTATCTTTATACCTTGTTTACCACTGAACTTTCTGGGTAGTACTTGCTAGTGCTATATGTGGTTTTGGGTATGGAGATACACTATTCATGATTACACTTTTGTTATCAGTTGTTATTTATTGTTCATGATAAGATCATTATGTTAATTGGAACATGGAGCGACCACCCAGGAAAACAGTGCTACCACAAGGGAGGAATGGGACCCCTTGGCTGATTAATTAGGAAAGCTAGTGGAAGACTACCTTACCCGAAAGGGGCAAGGGCAGTAGGGGAGTGGTCAGTGTAGGGAGGCCCTCGGGAGGATTTTGCTGCGATGGCGGTCCTGCAAGGGATTCCTGCATTGGAACTTCCTATAAACTGTAGCGGGTTTTCGGAAGCTAGTGGAACTTTGTAAAGGCCTCGTAGTGGATCCCTAGCCATTCACCTCGGTAGTGTCTAAGGGCCTTGCAAACCCTGGCGACATGGGATACACGACTTGTGGGTAAAGATGCGCAACCTCTGCAGAGTGTAAAACTAGTATACTAGCCGTGCTCACGGTCATGAGCGGCTCGGACCCTCACATGATTACATTATGGAACTAAATTCAATTTGTCATATGCATTGCATCGCAGGTGATGTTGTTACTTTTGTTCTACTATTTAATTGGGTTGGTATTTACTTATACTTAGTAACTGCTAATAAAATTTTGACCAACTTTAAAAGCAATGCTCAGCTCTAACCATCTTCTTTGGTAAGCCTTACACTTCACGTGAGCTCCCACCTTTGGCGAGTTCATGCACATTATTCCCCACAACTTGTTGAGCGATGAACGTATGTGAGCTCACTCTTGCTGTCTCACACACCCCACAGGTCAAGAACAGGTACCACAGGATGAGGCGCTTGGAGGATGCTGTGATGTGTTCGTGAGAGATCTAGGCCGTCGTCTCCCAGTCAACTTTGGGTTGCTGGACCATTATCTCCTTATAATGTAATTATTTATTTTGTATAGAACTCCTGTTATATATAAAGTTGTGACATTCGATCCTGTGCCACTATACATCATATGTGTGAGACTTGGTCCCAGCATACCTGGTGTTTGTGTTCGCGCCCGGGTCTTGGTGCCCCGAAACCCGGGTGTGACAGAAGTGGTATCAGAGGAATGTTGACTGTAGGACGAAACCTAGATAGAACTGGACAACCAATACTTACTTACCTTTGCTACTCTGATTCTTTCTAAACTTTTCTTAATCTTTTCTCATCTAATTCCGCTTTACTCTGATTATTCTTATCTTTTCTTTCTAAAGACGAATGTGGATTTCACACTTTGAAATCCTGTACCTAAAGTAACCTTTAGGAATAGGAGACCTAATCTTAGGAACAAAAGCAAAACTATTTTTGTAGGTATTGGTATGCTTGAGTATTTGTTCTTATGATACTTGTCTGATTTGGATCTTTGATTGAATGTGATGCGTTGTGGAGTAATGTCCACAATTGCATTTTCATATACGTATAGGCATAAATAGAATTCATAAGATAACTAAATAACTCAGATCATCCTCCATTAAAATGTATCTATCTCATAGAGATCCCTCTAATCTTAAAAGACTCTCCCATATCTACTAGATTCATCGTATCTTATAAGATTCTCTCTTATCTTACTAGATCCACCTCATTTTAAAAGATTCTTCTTACCTTAATAAATTCATCTTATCTTGGAGAGATTCTATCTTATCATAACATATCTAACTAATCTCAAAAGATTCTAATATATCTTAATAATACATATTGACCTATCTAACCTAAACTAGTCTAATCTAGTCATATCCAATCTAATCTAGATCTTATCTTACCTAATGTGACCTGATCTAGTGTGGTCTAATGTTATCTAACCTAATGTGGTCCACTTAAATAGATTAATGACACTAGTAGAAGAGATTAGACCCTACTATCCATGTATTAACTTAACTTAGCACATTGAATCAACTCAACCATGAGCTAACCCAACCCATAGAGCCATGATGAATGGTATAACCTTTCTATTCCCACCTAACAACAAACAAAACTTTTAACCTACATCTTGTAGCCTATCTCACCCATATATATCTCTCATCTTGACAGATTCTATTTTACCCTTAGATATTCACCTTATACAACTGGTTACCTCAATCTGAACATAAAACAAAGAATAAGCCCTACTAAAGAATCTTCATATTATAACCAGCTACTAGCTTATTTATTCCGCTTATTGAATAATTTCCTTTGCAAAACTATTACCATATGCTTCTAACTTTCATGGTCAATACCAGGAAAGGAAAGATTATCACGTAACAGCAAACAGAAATGAATCCTCCAAATCCTCCACCTGTTGAGATCGATCAAGTGGTTGCTGCCCAAAGACTGGTAATACAACAATTAACAGACCTGGTAACCGAGATGCAAAATCAGATAAGACAAGAACGCGAGGAAATACGTCAGGTCCGTCAAGAAATAAGGCAAGCGCGGTTGGAGAGACAACAACAACAACAACCTCCACCACCACCACCAGCTCCACCAAGCTACATAAATATAAATTATGATGATTTGTAAGATCTAGATGTTACTTTAGTTAGTAGATGATATGATATTATTTTAGAAGGAATAATAAGGTCTAATCGACCCCATGTCTTGCTAACAAAGTATGCATCATGAGGAGATTTTGTTTGTACATATGTGTTGAGATAACATAGTTATACCTTCTTCTTACAAATCTCGAGGACGAGATTATTTTTAAGGGGGGTAGGATTTGTAAGACCCAAAATTAGTAAAAATAAATAAATAATATGATTATGAAATAAATAAACAAATATAGTTATTTTAATGCTTCGGGAATTAGGGAATGAGAAAAGAAACTTGTAATAAAGTCAATATTGTTAGAGTCAAACATGAGAAGGAGAATAAAATAGTAATCTTTAAAATAATATGGTTGATATTCACATTTGGATTTCAAATGTGACATTTGGAAAATTTGAAATTTAAAATAGGAGTGCAAATTTGAGTTTGAATAATTGAAATTTGGAATTAAGAATAAAAAAAAAGTGAGGAAGGAAATGTTCATGGAACCCTATTCCCCCATAAATGAATAAATAACAAGAAAAAAAAATACAGTAAACAACAAGAATTATATTGTTTTGGCACTCACAAATCTGAAATTCAAAGATGAGAATTTGAATTTGATTGAGTACTTGAAATCTAAAACCAAGCAGAAAATTAATAAAAGAAAACAGAAAAGAGAAAATCGCCTCTTGGGCCAAAATTCCCCTTACTCGGCCCATCCCCTGCTTTTCTCTCAAACGCGTCCCTGACAATTCTGGCCCACCTGTCATCCGGTCGCTTGTGCCAGACGCATCCCACGCCGCTGGTTGAGTCTTCTCTGTCGGTCCGGTCCCACTCGTTAGCCACTGACTTTGCGCGCGCTGGCCGACCCCCTCTGTCATGTGGCCCCGGATTGTCATCTCCTCCCTCTCCCCGTGTAACAGAACGACCGAATCGCGCGCAACAAACTCAATCGGAAATCACGGAGTTGTTCACCGGATGATCTCCCCATGTACTATAAAACCTGACCCTCGTGCTCCCCTCTGCCTCACCACAACCGAGCCAAGAAGCAAGAGAGAGAGAGACAGAGCAAAGGAAGAAATCGACGCCGCCTGGAAGGATTAGTCGCGCCGCTGGTGAACTCCTTCTGTGCGGGTGATTTTGCCTCGGCTTGTGGCCATATGGGGCCATAATTGTCCAAGGTATCCGCACGTTCCTGCGACTAGAGTCGTGCGTCGGTGTGGTGGGTGAATTACGCGCCGTCGTGCCCACTGCTGGCGGGTTCCGCCCCGTGTCGTGGTCGGGTGGAATCACTCCGAGGTTTCCGGTGAGAATCATCTAGACCGCTAAAACATATTCCCAATTTGGTGTTGCGCCGTTTAATTTGAATTTGGGGTGGTGGAGCGCCGGATTGAGTTCCCTCCGGCGGGGTCGCCGCCGTGCGCGTGTTCCTGGGGATCGGGTGTTTGCGAGGGGGAGAAGAAGAACTATGGCCGTTGATCTTGACGTGGACGACTGAGATTAGGAGAGAGGGAATCGTTTAGCTAAATAGAACCGCGACCGTTGATCCTAGATCGTGCGGGCGTTGGTCGTTCGGAGCTACATTAAATCCGGGCCGCTCGTCGTTGATCCGATGGCCGGGAACGCATACCGCTTCGCGGTGGGCTCAGTCTAATCTGATCCGTTGGGATCGGATCGGACGGCTGAGAATAATTGATACCCGTTCGGTTTGAGACAATTGCAAAAGAGACCCTAGGTTTTCACATAATCAACCCGCCGTCCTGTGCGGGGGAATCCTGAGTCTTGGGAAATTTTGCGTGTTAGCCCCTGCAGTTTCTGATAATAGTGCGCCCAGTCCAGTAATTAAAGAAAATAGGAAAAAGAGATTTAGAAATTGATTTTGAGTATAGAAATAATTGTAAAACTTGTATAATCCATAGAAAATTCATATTAAGTCCAAATTAGCCCATTCCAGTTCCTATAATTTTGTAATATTATTATTTATCATTTAGTGCCACTGGTTTTACATAAAAGTCACATTAAAATTGTTATCTTAATTAATCTTGTAATAAGCACACTGAATCTTTGGAAATTCATAACTTAAAATCTATAACTCCAAAATTAATGATTCATGTTCCTAGAATCTTATTTTAATGTGTAGATTATTATTGTGTATTTTGTTTACATGTTTGGTGTAATGTTAATTTTGCCTATACACTGTTTGTTTGTATTGCTACGACTAGCGTGAGGTCACGAGTCACCTGAAGATCATCCTGGTACCTGGAATCTCAAGTCCCAGGCAAGTTGTGCCCTTGATCACTTCTTTTTACCCACTCATGTTCTAATTAATCATAATGATCTGCATAGGTTAATTTTGATGGGACCCAATAGGTTACCTTAGTTTGTCTATCTTTATACCTTGTTTACCACTGAACTTTCTGGGTAGTACTTGCTAGTGCTATATGTGGTTTTGGGTATGGAGATACACTATTCATGATTACACTTTTGTTATCAGTTGTTATTTATTGTTCATGATAAGATCATTATGTTAATTGGAACATGGAGCGACCACCCGGGAAAACAGTGCTACCACAAGGGAGGAATGGGACCCCTTGGCTGATTAATTAGGAAAGCTAGTGGAAGACTACCTTACCCGAAAGGGGCAAGGGCAGTAGGGGAGTGGTCAGTGTAGGGAGGCCCTCGGGAGGATTTTGCTGCGATGGCGGTCCTGCAAGGGATTCCTGCATTGGAACTTCCTATAAACTGTAGCGGGTTTTTGGAAGCTAGTGGAACTTTGTAAAGGCCTCGTAGTGGATCCCTAGCCATTCACCTCGGTAGTGTCTAAGGGCCTTGCAAACCCTGGCGACATGGGATACACGACTTGTGGGTAAAGATGCGCAACCTCTGCAGAGTGTAAAACTAGTATACTAGCCGTGCTCACGGTCATGAGCGGCTCGGACCCTCACATGATTAAATTATGGAACTAAATTCAATTTGTCATATGCATTGCATCACAGGTGATGTTGTTACTTTTGTTCTACTATTTAATTGGGTTGGTATTTACTTATACTTAGTAACTGCTAATAAAATTTTGACCAACTTTAAAAGCAATGCTCAGCTCTAACCATCTTCTTTGGTAAGCCTTACACTTCATGTGAGCTCCCACCTTTGGCGAGTTCATGCACATTATTCCCCACAACTTGTTGAGCGATGAACGTATGTGAGCTCACTCTTGCTGTCTCACACACCCCACAGGTCAAGAACAGGTACCACAGGATGAGGCGCTTGGAGGATGCTGTGATGTGTTCGTGAGAGATCTAGGTCGTCGTCTCCCAGTCAACTTTGGGTTGCTGGACCGTTATCTCCTTATAATGTAATTATTTATTTTGTATAGAACTCCTGTTATATATAAAGTTGTGACATTCGATCCTGTGCCACTATACATCATATGTGTGAGACTTGGTCCCAGCATACCTGGTGTTTGTGTTCGCGCCCGGGTCTTGGTGCCCCGAAACCCGGGTGTGACATTTGCAGAATTGAGTTAGGGTTTAGATGGGTCAGGTTAATGTGGTAGAAATCAAGGAGACCACGGAAGAAGGGAGAGATGGGAAGGCCAAGGCCGCGGAGAAGAAAAGGAGCGTAAACTACAGATTCGTGGGTATCCTCCGTCGGGACAGTAGTCCCGTGGCAAATCCGCCAAGAACAGAGTTCCCGCGGAGGGAGAACCCCGATGGACACGAGGTGGAGGAGTTCGGCTTCGGAGATGATAGACATGTGGTTACCTGCAAAAGGCAATTGGCTGTTGGGATCGATTGGAGGAATCACCACAGCGGATGAGCTCGCGATTTTCCTCTTGGGAGCCATCTCGATTCTACCAGTGAGCAGACTGGAGGCAAGCGCAGAGAGGATTCGGAAGCGGGAATGCAAGAACTAGGGCGCGGAAAGCAAAGGCGGCTAAAAGCGCAGCTCTTATGGGATATTCTCGAGCCAGATACCGTTTCAAAAAGTGCCCAGTCATCACCCAGCAGTTATTTCAAAAACCCCAGCATGCCACGTGGTCATTCGGCAGTCATTTCCAAAAAGACGATGGGCCACCTCATCACTCGGCTATCATCCTCAAAATAGCTCATGCGGCCTGTTGTCACTCGGCGTTGCCTCTAAAACGCTGATCTCGTGTCCAATCGTTAGGCATTACTTCCAAAATGCCGATGGTGACCTTCAATCACTCGGCGTTGCCTCTAAAACGCTGATCTCGTGTTCAATCGCTCGGCATTACTTCCAAAATGCCGATGGCGACCTTCAATCACTCGGCGTTGCCTCTAAAACGCTGATCTTGTGTTCAATCGCTCGGCATTACTTCTAAAATGCCGACGTCGACCCGCTCTCACTCGGCGTTGCCTCTAAAACGCTGATCTAGTGTTTAATCGCTCGACATTACTTCCAAAGTGTCGATGGCGACCTTCAATCACTCGGGCGTCGCTTCTAAAACGCTAATCTCGCGTTTAATCGCTCGGCATTACTTCTAAAATGCCGACGTCGACCTTCAATCACTCGACATTGCCACTAAGACGCGGGTATAGCGTTCGGTCGCTCGGCATTACCTCTAAAACATCGATGCAGACTACAAGACTACTCGGCAACAACCTCTAGGAGCGTCAGTATGATGTCCAAATTGTTCATCTACTGTCTCAAAAGAATCAGTCTCATAATTAAGCAAAGCAAGTCAGCAAGAAGAAGCAAACGACATTCTTTCATTAAGGGAAGACAATAAGCTTACAAATCAACTCTTAGCAAGTTGATGCTTCCCTACATTACACTACTACTACACTAAACTACACTACTCTACATTACTACTACTTTATTCTAACTATACTAAACTATACTAATATCTAAAAGACCAGTGGCGTCTAGCCACTGGCCCTGCCCCTGCCGCCGCCGCCGCCCTTGGTGCTGCCCTTGCTGCTGCCGCCCTTGGAGCTGCCTTTGCTGCTGCCGCCTTTGGTGCTGCCCCTGCTGCCGCCGCCGTCGCCGCTGCTCCTGCCGCTGCCACTGCCGTCGCCGTCGCCACCGTCGTCGCCGTCATCGTCGTCGTCGTCGTCCTCGTCCTCGCCGCCGCCGTCCGAGTCCTCCTCATCCGAGGAGCACTCCGACTCATCTGAGCCCTCGAGCCTAGAGCGCTCGACGGCCCGGATGTACGTCCAGACTTCCGCGGCTATCCCCTGGGAGTCGTCCGAGTCATCGGACGATGCCGGGGGAGAGACGGGAGCCGGAGATCCCTCGGACTCGGAGGAGAACTCCTCCTCCGAGTATTCCGAGTCACCGAAATCCTCCGATGGAGGAGTCGGTTCGCGCTTGCGCTTGTTGCTTTTGCCCATGGTGGAAGCAAGCGGGAAAGAAGAGAAGGAAGCAGTAAAAGAACAGCGAAGAGATGTGAAGAAACCAGAGGGGCAACAGCGTTTTTTATAGAAGGGAAAGGCAACCGCTCACCTCCAACCGCGGTCACTGAACAGTCGCAAAGCATTCAATAAGCACTTCCACCCGTCTGGAGACACGTCAGGCGGCTGACGCCGTTTCATGCAACACTACACCCATTGGGACTCCAGTCAACAGCGCAAAGGATATGATTACACTCGCCGTCCCATCACATTACAACTCAGAAGCAGCCGGCTAAAACACTCAGCATACCAAGCCGTCCCTTGCCCACACCCATTGGGGGGGGGGACGCCCAGGAATTATCAGTATATTTTTCAAAATGGTCACATCTATGCAGAGCATGCAGTGAATGCTTCAAGACAAAAATAAGATATCAACAAGAGTTAGAGGAAAGCCAAATATAGCCAGCAGAGTGCAAAATATGGTCGACAGACACGACTTGAAGACTAGACAGAGAACGTCCATCAAATGTCCAATCAGTCACAGAGCAAATAAATTACACTACCCAGCAAGATACGGAAGGATTGCAAACTCGGCTGCAAAAGACAAAATACATGCTGACCTCTGAAGCATAATATTGATGACATAGCACGGATGACATCACGCCAACTTTTTCACAAGCAGAAAGGGTAATCTTCAGCAAAAGGACATAAAAAGAAGACCTTCAAGTGAATTATCCTCAAAAATCCACTTGAAGGTCGGGGGCTACACCCATTGGGTGCACCTCCGGTGCACCCTATGGATTATCATTCCAAGCCGACATTGAGCCGATTTCTAAAGCATGGGACAAGATTAAAAAAGCCAACCCTCAACCAAAATGAGCAAGCGCAAATGGAAATGATCTCTACTGAGGACCTTCGAGTGAATTATCCTCAAAAATCCACTTGAAGGTCGGGGGCTACACCCGGTGCACCCAATGAAGTTTAGAATCTCACTAATTGGAATGCCGACCTCTAAGGCACAGGCACAATGCCAGGTTTTGGTCAACGAGTGATCGGAGCAGGAGAAGACAACAGGAAGCCATCTTTCTTCAGATTACCTACAAGCTGGACCTGAGATCTTCGGGTTGATTATCTCTAAATTAACCCAAAGATCGGGGGCTTGTGGGGGATAGATGTCCCCCGGGTCCACTAAAAGAGTAAAGGACCTCACGAAAGGCCCAAGGGCCCAATAAATCGTAAGGTCAATCTTTCGTGGGCCTGGGGAGAAACAGCCAGCGGAGCAGAACGACATGGGGCCAGATTGGTACACGCCCGGACGGCCCACAACATCGAGTGAATAACCGCGATAGAGATCCGGCTTTCCCGCGCTGGAGCCTCCATGCAACGAAGCCACGCGAGGATAAGTCGGCGAAGGTTACGTAGAGATAATCTCAAGAGGTTCACTATCTTTTAGCTACTCGTTGCTATCTTATCCGCGTGTACTGCCCCACGGTCGAGTATATAAGGCCTAGGGGGCACCCCTTCAGAACGATGGACCCTTTACTTAGCCACCCATATCAGCTCTCTGTATTCTCGACCCAGAGAACTCTCTTGTAAGCCACATCCACCAAGCATACTCATCAGGACGTAGGGTGTTACGCATCTCTAAGCGGCCCGAACCTGAAAAACTCGTCCACTGTCCCTCGTGCGATCGGCACGAACCATTTTGCTACAGTTGTCGACACCGTCCTACTCCTAAAACACCTTGAGGGGCAACCCCGGGTGTGCGGTCGGACCCGAAACACCGACAAAGTCCTCCCGCACTTCAGTCTTGTGTTTCTTCTTTGGGAACCACCTTGGCACAGAAGCAGCAGAAATCTGCTACTTCCTCACCTAAAAACAACGAAGGGATAAACCCTGAGTATGGAATTACTCAGCAAGACTTACCCGACTAAAGAAAAGACTCTCAAGGGTATGCTGGCTTTTAGGGAGTCAAGGTAAGGCTTCTCAATACTCAAAGACTCTGTTTTGCATAAATGCTTACTAAAGTGGATCCTTAAAAATCCAATTTTATTTGTCCGGTTAAGTTCAATTACCTGCAACTAGAGTTCTTTCTACCCTAGTTCAATCGCTGGTCCTGCACTAGCCAATTTCTTAACAAATACCCATTAGCTTTAGTGGAATGCTACGTGTAGGGTAGTGACCAAGTCTTCATAACCGCGAAGGTACGGCGATCCGAATCGATTATACTCAGCTGAGGATCTCCAATCACACGACATATGTAGCACTTAACCCTTGCATATGTCAACCCGCCACCGGGGTTCTTAAGACCGGATCAGGTTCACGCAAACCGAGAGCACAGATACACCACCGTCCAGCCTCTTGCTACGGAGGGTACACGCTACTCTCGCCACCGCTCCACGCCCATTTCGTGTTATCTTATTCCGGCCTTAGTCTGCCCGAGGCAAGGCTTACCCATGACGAGGCATGTGACCAGCTAAAGGGTCCTCGATCATCAAGCCTACATCGAGACAGTCCTTAATCGACTCAGACGGAGACACTACACCAAGACTCTCTTCTCGTGCAAGTCAACCGCCCGGTCTCAGCTTAATCTTTTCAACCCAAAAACTTGGTACCTGGCAGAGGTACATCTTTTCCGATGTTGAACCCATCATGGCCATGATGGATTCACCATCAAGTTTTATTTTTGAAAACATCCCACCCACTTTTGCCACATCAACTTTTGTAAAAAAAATAAAACATTTTGTTTTTCTAAAGCAAGACTGAGCATCAAAATCTTTTGTAAAAAGGGTGATCAAGGAAGGTAATCAAATTCAAGGAAGGTAATGCAGGAATTGTTTTATCAATCAACTCCTATCACCTAATGCATCAAGCAAGTGAGAAAGATTTAAAACAACAAGGAGGGTGGCAAATGCACCGGGGCTTGCCTTTGTTAACAGGTGAGTCCTGCTCGGATCCACAAATATCGAAATAAAAGCAGTTGCCTGCTTGAGGATCTGAGGTTGGTGGAGTTCCCTCTTCAGTGACTTCTTCTTCTTCTTCTTCGTGTTCTAACATAACCATATATATGCATAAGAATGGATGCCATGGGATGCTCATGAGGATGCAAAGATAATATAAACTTATTATCTAAGTCTTGAGTACAACTTTCCTTCACGGTACTCCGAGAACCTAGGGTTTCCGGAGTCAGTAAAGGAGTTCATAGGGCAGGGGGGTGTTTTGGGGTTTAGTGATCAAACAAGGTCCAAATCAACCTAAATTCTACCCAAGGCTTCTAAATAATGTTTTAAGTGCCCATAAAAAGTTTGGGCATTTTTGGACTTACCAATTATTTTCTAAAAATCCATAACTATTACCTTTAACCACTTTAAATACCCTAAAATTTCTTATTTCCACTAAAAATCACAAAACTATTTTTACTAAATACTAGGGAAAATAACAAGCCTAGGAAAATTAGTTTCACAATTTTAGCATTTTTCTACATTTTTCCATGAATTTCTAAAGTTCTGCCGAAAAAGAAAAGGAAAAAGCTTCAACAGCAATGGGCTGGTTTCAGCCCATACGGCCCAATCCAGAGAGAAAGGCGCCCGCGCCCGCGGTGGGATTCTTGCAGAAGGGCCCTCGGGTTATAGACTAACTGGATACAAGTTCGTTTACTGTTTCTTGTGTCGCTGACCGTTTGCAGTGAAGTCCCTCGGTTTCTATTTATTCGCAGGGTGAAGTCCTCGTCGTCGAGCGGCGCTGCAGAGCTCCGGCGAGCTCACGCACCGGCCGATTTACGCAAGGACCGGCGCTAATCTTTGGTAGAGATCAAATCTGAGACCTAACGAGGGTTTCCCCTCAAACAATTTCATGAATAGCTACCCGGTTTGCTCTGGCTACGGCGACCGTGGATGTTGCGGGTGGATGAACGCGTTCCCGTGGATTCATGGCGGTCCAGTACAATTAAGGGGTTTAGGAAGCTTTAGAAGAGCCTAGGGATGCTAGAACGAGCAACAAAGCAACATGAACTGACCTGAAATGGGCTGGCCGCGACGAGCTTGGTTCACGGCGGCGGAGAATGGATTTGGGAAGAAACCCGAATTGCGGGGCTATGGTGAACGAGTGGAGATGAGAGTGGGTGCTATAGCTGCGTGAATACTTGACGGAGTTGAAGACGCGCTCAATTTATAGACGGCTGGCCGGCGACGGATGAGGCTTGGGGAGCTCGGGATCGCGCTGGCGAGCGTACCACGCGGCGGATTCCGGGGACAGCGCGGCGGTCGCCGTTTAACCGGAGCCTGCCACCTCGGTAACTCATGGACACGTCGCCGGTAACTTTTTCCGTGACCGCCGACGACCATACTGGGCCACCGCGGCATCCCTATCGCCGGCGACGAGCGATCCAGCTGGCGGTCTGATCTCCTTCAGTCGTGACACTGTACCATGGTGAGCGCTTCAAAGAGCAACTGACAGAGCAACATCAGAGCTCTTTTTCTCCAGATTTTCTATGGTACCAAGTCCAAATCTCTGCAGCAATAGTGGAGTGCTATAAACCAGCTACAACTTTGCTACATGGTGTTGTCACAAAAAGTCACTGAATCATGTCTGAAATTGGGTTTGAAGTTGGTGATAATTCACTGCTAGTCTGAAAATTCAGACCAAATCAGTCTGACAGCCTGACTTCAGGCTTAAATATCTCTGGATTTTTCTCAACAAGTGAGCTTGCAACCTTAAGCAAAGTTGTTCTCCTTTGATAGATCTTCAAATTTGGTGTGGTGACCTAGGGCAAAATCTCCTTTGTTTAGAAGTTACAAGGTCACAAAGATGAGTACAATACACTGAAATTAGACTTAGACAAAAGAGTTCAAATGTGACTTTTTGCAAATAAGTCCAAAATCAAATATTTGGCTTTCAAGTCCACACATTTGGGAACCAAGGGACTTAAGAACCTTATTTGACTTGATTTTTGCACTTTAGTCCAAAAGTGGACCAATTTTGCACATAGACCCCTAGGGTTTAGTTTTAGGGTTTTCCAGGGTTCCATTTAGGGTTTCTTGTATCCCAGGGGTATAAATGTGACTCCACTTTGTTTTTGGGGATATTTTATGACTCTTTCCCTAAAGTCTTTAGGTTTTCTCATCTTGGGTTAAGTTTTACCCCCTTTAATCCCTATTTATGGTTAAGTTTCCTATCCAGGGTGCTATTTGCAAAAACACTTAAAACAATACAACTTGTTTGAAATTTTTGCCTAGTGAATGCACTCTAGGTGTGTCAAACATATGCAATGCCAATGTTTATGATGCCATGCTCAAATTTTTGTTACAGTAACACCAGGGGTGTTACATCCTTCCCCCCATAAAAGAATCTCGTCCCGAGATTTAAAGTCCTAGGGTGAGTAATGGAAAAGGAAATGTGTCACATTTTTATTTCCTTATTTCTGGTACAAGGCAGGGTGGTGTGGGGGTTCACTCCTTTATTGCAATACTATATACACTTTACAAATTACATGAGGCTAGAAAGCCTGGGAAATTTTTATTCAAGAAGTCTTGAGTTTCCCACGTAGCCTCTTCCTCAGAATGCTGGTTCCATTGTACCTTGTAGAACTTGAGAGTCTTTCTCCGGGTGACCCTGTCCTTTTGATCCAGAACTCGAATAGGATGTTCCGAGTACGTTAAGTCTGGTTCCAGGACAACATCTGTCACTTCAATGGTTGGATCGGGAACCCGAAGACACTTCTTCAATTGCGAAACATGGAACACATTATGTACAGCAGACAATGTTTCAGGAAGTTGAAGTCGATACGCCACTGGCCCATATCTTTGAAGAATAGGAAATGGACCAATGTACCTGGGTGCAAGTTTTCCCTTTACCCCGAAACGCGATATTCCCTTCATTGGTGAAACCTTTAAGTAGACGTAGTCTCCTTCCAAGAAGTATAAGGGCATTCGTCGTTTGTCTGCATAACTCTTCTGACGAGCTTGTGCTTTCTTCAGATTATGAATAACTTTCTGAATCTTTTCCTCGGCTTCTTTCACCATATCAGGTCTAAAGAAGCACCTTTCACCAGGTTCAGACCAATTTAGCGGAGTCTGACACCGTCGTCCATATAAAGCTTCAAAGGGTGCCATCTTGATACTTTCTTGATAGCTATTATTATATGAAAACTCCGCCAAAGGTAAACATTCATCCCATTTTGGTGAGAAATCCAGGACACATGCCCGCAGCATATCTTCAAGTATTTGGTTCACTCGCTCAGTTTGTCCACTGGTTTGAGGATGATAGGCCGAACTGTGGAGTAACTTAGTACCCAGGGATTTATGAAGTTCTTCCCAAAATTTGGATACAAATTGTGGTCCACGATCCCACACTATAGTTTTTGGAACCCCATGCAAACTGAGAATACGGGCGAGGTACAACTCCGCATAGGTAATGACGTGATATTTTACCTTGACAGGGAGGAAGTGGGCGATCTTGGTAAATCGATCAATGATAACCCAAATAGAGTCATACCCTTTTGTGGTCCTGGGCAATCCCACAATGAAGTCCATGCTTATGTCTTCCCATTTCCCTGTTGTTGACGCCTTTTCGGAGCGCCAAACACTCAACAAGAACCGTGGCGGTGCCCTCTGCACAGGGGCTGACGGTCCGCGCGCAGGGGCCGGACGGTCCGCGGCCTGGCGCGAGGCGGCGGTGCTCTCTGGTCAGGCGCGGACGGTCCGCGGCACAGGGCCGGACGGTCCGCGGCCTGGCGCGAGGCGGCGGTGCTCTCTGGTCAGGCGCGGACGGTCCGCGGCCAGGGGCCGGACGGTCCGCGGCCTGGCGCAGGGGCTGGTGTTCCCTGCCTGACGGCCGGACGGTCCGCGCCCTAGGGCCGGACGGTCCGCGCGTGCGCAGGGGGCGGCGAAGGTCGCCGGCGGCGCCTGGATCTCGCTCCCGGGAGGGACCCCGTCGGGGAGTAGAGATCCTAGGTGGTGTCTAGGCTCGGGCAGGCCGACCTAGACTCCTCTAATCGACATAGAGTCGAGGAGAGGCGGAGAATTTGGGGATTGGAAGACTAAACTAGAATTAGACTAGAACTACTCCTAATGCATAAGGTAAAAACGAGTAATAGACTTGATTTGATCGATTGTTGGGGGTTCAATCGGCCGTAGCCCTTCATCTATATAAAGGGGGAGGTCTGGATCCGTTTCCAACTGTTTCCCGAGTTAATCCCGCGGTTTTAGGTAACAAATCCCGCGAGAAACTAGGAACCCTAACTGACTCTGCGCGCGCGCGGACCGTCCGCGCCGCCACTGCGGACCGTCCGGACCGCGGACCGTCCGGCCTCAGGGCCGGACTGTCCGCGCTGCTCATTTTGGTGTCCAACATATGCCCCCCTGCCTTTTGGTGGAGCTTGGCGAACCAAAAGCATCAGTGAAAACTTCGGAAACAATTGATCTTATAAGCTTTTGTTCCCGAAGTAAGGACTCAGCTCGATGCAAGTCATCGGCTCTTGCGATCAGATAATATAAATAATTGATGGAACTTTAATGCACAGAGGCCGTTTCGGATCGCATCCTCTTCGGCCATGTCTACCTGATCAACCTGTCAATAGGCAAAAACTTGTTGTGCCCCCCAGCCTAAATAAGCAAACGGATTGAGCCAGTAATACGAATTCATCGCCGTACCACCCCACACATGAGTAGGACAACACATCGGCGATGGATAGAACGGGACGCACCATGCTATCCCCGGAGGAGGATGACAAAGCGATCTTGGTTGTGCTACCTTTTGGGTCTGTTTAGTCGGCTTTTGCTTTCGCACAGATCGCCCTTTTGACTTTGTCTGCTTTATTGGCCGGTTGTGTGGAACGGCCTTCTTCATATATTTGGCAAGCAACTGACCAAAAGTAGGGCCGACTCTACTGAGTCGTCCAGACGTCTTAGTAGTGTTTTGTTTCCTAACACTTGTGTTGGAACGTTGTGGTCCGATGATCTGAGGTTGCTGCTTCTGACCATCTGCGGACCGTCCGGCCATCATAGCCGGACTGTCCGCGCATGTCTCGGACTGTTCGGCCTTAGTACCCGGATCGTCCGGCGTACGCAGGACAGGTGACCTTGATCGGGTGTTCGATCGTGCTTGCCCCCCGGTGCGTCCGGTCTTTCTTTTGTCCGGAGCCTTCAGAGTAACCATTCTGCGTGACATATTTGGTGTGCGAGGATCACCAATGACGATATTTTTATTTTTACTTTTTTCGGCCGCACAAGGCCGAATTATGGCTTTTTTGCTCGTTGGCTCTAATGTGGTGACAGGAACAGGTGTCTTGTCAATTTTCACCTCTTTTTGAAACCTCAACCGGCCTTCGTTTATAGCCGATTGTATTTGCCGACGGAAGACGACACAATCATTGGTGTTATGGAGAAAGGAGCCATGCCATTTGCAATAAACGCGCCCTTTTAATTGTTCAACCGGAGGAATTACATGTGATAATTTAATATTACCATGTTTAAGCAACTCATCAAATATTTTATCACATTTAGTAATATTAAATGTGAACTTAACTTTTTCCTTTTGTGTCGAGTGCGGGTGAGAGCGAACAGAAGGTTTGGCCTTAGTGGGCCAAACAAGCTCAGGGACATGTGACTTTTTTGGTTCTTGGGGCTGGGGTGGCTGGTTATATTTATGCCGGCCTTCCGCACTAGGCGGATCACAGGTGACTTCTGGTGCTCCGGACGGTCCGACTTGCACAGTCGGACGGTCTGAGGGTGGACCAGACGGTCCGGTACTATCCTCGGACTGTTCGGTCACGTCAAGCAACACCTGTGACCCTTGTGGTGGGCTCTGTGTAACTCCGGACTGTCCGGCGTAGGGTGTCGGACGGTCTGACGGAGGGCCGGACGGTCCGCGATTGTGTGCGGACGGTCCGACCGTGCTCAGAGTTGACTCACCATTTAGCGAAGATGGTGGTGACGGTCGTCCTGGATATGAGTCCATCGGCATACCAGAATATGGCTGGGGAAACCCATTTGTTGCCGATGTGTTTGGCGCAATTGTTTTGGCGCCTAATTTTTGTGATAAAAAACTAGGCATGTGAGTTTTTCCTAATGCATGCGCCATCCTTTCTATATCCTCTGTGATACTTTTAATCCGATTATCAAAAGAAATTTTAATAGATGGAATATCATCGACTGACCTGGCATCACCTATCGTGGGGAGCTGTTGCAGCACGGATGACATGTAATCGGCGTCTATTTCCCTCTCCTTTACGACCTTCTGGTGGCGATCTACCTTGAAGTGTGAGAGGTACCACTTTTTCGCCACCTTGAGCATCTGATCTTGTTGTCGTTGGATCTCCTCATCCATCTTCTTCATGTCATCTTTTAAGTTTTCATGCTCTGCGGCCGATAAATTAGTCAGCCTTGTGTCGCTGTTTGGAGAAGCACTGTTGAGATCCTTAGAATCGGCCATGTAAGCCTGATTTTGTAGATCTGCAACCTCGTTCCCCAGCGGAGTCGCCAAAAAGTATGTTGACGCCTTTTCGGAGCGCCAAACACTCAACAAGAACCGTGGCGGTGCCCTCTGCACAGGGGCGGACGGTCCGCGCGCAGGGGCCGGACGGTCCGCGGCCTGGCGCGAGGCGGCGGTGCTCTCTGGTCAGGCGCGGACGGTCCGCGGCACAGGGCCGGACGGTCCGCGGCCTGGCGCGAGGCGGCGGTGCTCTCTGGTCAGGCGCGGACGGTCCGCGGCCAGGGGCCGGACGGTCCGCGGCCTGGCGCAGGGGCTGGTGTTCCCTGCCTGACGGCCGGACGGTCCACGCCCTAGGGCCGGACGGTCCGCGCGTGCGCAGGGGGCGGCGAAGGTCGCCGGCGGCGCCTGGATCTCGCTCCCGGGAGGGACCCCGTCGGGGAGTAGAGATCCTAGGTGGTGTCTAGGCTCGGGCAGGCCGACCTAGACTCCTCTAATCGACATAGAGTCGAGGAGAGGCGGAGAATTTGGGGATTGGAAGACTAAACTAGAATTAGACTAGAACTACTCCTAATGCATAAGGTAAAAACGAGTAATAGACTTGATTTGATCGATTGTTGGGGGTTCAATCGGCCGTAGCCCTTCATCTATATAAAGGGGGAGGTCTGGATCCGTTTCCAACTGTTTCCCGAGTTAATCCCGCGGTTTTAGGTAACAAATCCCGCGAGAAACTAGGAACCCTAACTGACTCTGCACGCGCGCGGACCGTCCGCGCCGCCACTGCGGACCGTCCGGACCGCGGACCGTCCGGCCTCAGGGCCGGACTGTCCACGCTGCTCATTTTGGTGTCCAACACCTGTTGGTATTGGTAATGACTGCAATGGACCGGCAGTTTTCATGTGTATGGCCTTGACACGTTTGCAAGTGTCGCACTTAGCCACATAGCGTGCAATTTCAATTTTCATCTTCGTCCACCAGTAGTGTTGTTTTAGATCATGATACATCTTAGTGCTTCCCGGATGAATAGAATAGCGACTAAGATGCGCTTCATCTAAGATTTGCTGGCGGAGTTCTTCATTCTTTGGCACTACTATGCGGTTGTTAAACCATAACACACCTTGATCGTCTTCCTTGAAACATTTGGCTGTTCCAGCCCTTATCTTCTCTCGTATGTGCTTCATACCCAGATTATCCTTTTGAGCATCAATTATCCTTTGCAAAATGGTTGACTCAAGCTTTAGCTGATTCAGAGTCCCTTGTTGGATTATCCCCAGGTTTAGCTTCTCCATTTCTTGACATAAAGTGTTCTCGGAGGTCTTTGCCATAAGACAGTGGCAGGAAGTCTTACGACTCAATGCATCTGCCACCACATTGGCCTTGCCTGGGTGATAATGGATCTCTAGTTCATAGTCTTTAATGAGCTCAAGCCATCGTCTTTGCCTCATATTTAACTCTGACTGGGTAAAGATGTACTTCAAACTTTTATGATCTATATATATGTGATAGATATTTCCCAGCAGATAGTGACGCCATATTTTCAGGGCATGAACCACAGCAGCTAGCTCCAGATCATGAGTTGGATAATGCTCCTCATGTCGGCGCAACTGCCTTGAAGCATACGCAATTACTCGGCCTTCTTGCATCAGTACACAGCCGAGCCCACTGCCAGATGCATCACAATATACATCAAAAGGCTTAGTGATGTCCGGTTGAGCCAATACCGGAGCAGTGGTTAATAATGTCTTCAATTGCTCAAAGGCTTCATTACACTTAGAAGACCAATTGAACTTAATATCATTCTTCAATAAACTTGTGATTGGCTTCACAAGCTTAGAAAAATCGGGTATGAATCTACGATAATATCCAGCTAGTCCAAGAAAACTCCGGACTTGGTGAACAGTGGTTGGGGGTTTCCACTCCAGAATATCTTCGACCTTGCTAGGATCTACCGCAATTCCTTTAGCTGATAACACGTGCCCCAAAAATTGAATTTCCTCCAGCCAGAACGCGCACTTGCTGAACTTGGCATACAGCTGATGTTCCCTCAGGCGCGTCAATACAATCCGTAGATGCTGAGCATGCTCCTCTTCATTTTTAGAGTATATCAAAATATCGTCGATGAAGACCACCACGAACTTGTCCAACTCGGGCATGAACACCGAGTTCAACAAATAGGTGAAGTGGGCAAGAGCATTTGTGAGCCCGAAAGACATTACCAAGTATTCAAACAATCCATACCGCGTAGTAAATGCGGTCTTCGGTATATCCTCGGGCCGAATACGGATTTGATGATAGCCCGACCTGAGATCAATTTTGGAAAATACCCTCGCCCCAGTCAGTTGATCAAATAAGATGTCGATCCTTGGAAGAGGGTACTTATTCTTGATGGTGACCTCATTCAGGGGTCGATAATCCACGCACATCCGCAAGGTTTGATCCTTCTTCTTAACAAAAATGGCGGGGCAACCCCATGGGGACGAGCTTGGCCGGATGAATCCCTTATTCAGTAGATCTTGTAATTGAATCTTCAATTCCGCCAACTCATTAGGGGGCATACGGTACGATCTTCGGGAGATGGGAGCCGTACCGGGCTTTAGCTCAATTACGAATTCTACATCTCTTTCAGGGGGCAGTCCAGGCAAATCTTCCGGAAATACATCTGGAAACTCACATACTACCGGAATGTTCTTGATCTCCGGTACAATGGCTTCATATATTCTACCAGAAGCTTTGGCTGGATTGGTCACGGGGAGAGACAAAAGAATTTCTTCTTGATTATAGCTCAACCTGACGGTTCTGAGTTCAGTGTTGAGAATTGCCTTGTGTTGGGTTAACCAATTCATTCCCAAAATTACATCTATATCCTGGCCTCTTAGAACAATCATGTTAGCAGGAAAGTTCCGTCCGGCCATTGTTACTGGCACTTCATAGGCCACTTCTCTAGTAAAAATGTGTCCCCCAGGTGAATGAATTTTAAATCCCTCTGTTGATTCATGGCATGCAATGTGATGTTGCTCCACAAATTTCTTGCTAATGAAGGTATGCGAAGCACCAGAATCAAAAAGAATAATTGCAGGGTGACTGGCCACGGAAAACGTACCCATCATCACCGGCTCTCCTTCCGGTGTAGTGGCCACTTGAGTGTAATATACACGCCCCGTTTTCTTGGTATTTCTCCCCATAGCATTTCCCTTGGGCTGAGTGGATTTCCCAGTTCCTTGCTGAGCATTGGATTGATTTTGCTTGGGGTATGGGCAGTCTTTGATAAAATATCCTGACTTGCCGCACTTGAAACACCCAGTTGAAGAGCTGGGCAAGGCAGGGAATCGAGTGCCTGGGGCACCCGGCTGATTTGGGGAGGTGGAGGTATTGTTGGGGCGGATAATAATGGGCTGTTTGAAAGGGAATGCTGGTGGACGGGAAAAAGTACGGTTTTGGCTAGAAGGCCGGATGACGAACCGTTGCCTCTTCGCCTGGCCCTGATTTGGCCTCTCACCACTGAATCCCTTATTCTTCCCAGAACTTGCGTATTTTGCTTCCACAGATAAGGCTGTACTGACAGCCTTTCCATATGTGAGATCAATACATGTGGCCATCTTTCGCTGCAACCGGTCATTTAGACCTCTTATAAAACAGTTCTTTTTCTTCAAATCAGTATTCACCTGGTCGATGGCATACTGCGACAGGTGATTAAACTTGTTAAGATACTGATTGATGGTGTCTCCTCCTTGTTTCAGCTTCATGAATTCCTCTTGTTTCATATGCAGCACCCCTTCTGGTATGTAGTGCTCACGGAAGGCTGCTTTAAATTCTTCCCAGGTGATTTGATGGTTGTCAGGTTGGATAGCCACAAAATTTCCCCACCAAGTACTGGCAGGGCCACATAGTTGCTGTGTCGCGAACAATGGCTTCTGCGTTTCAGAACAACGAAGAAGACCAAACTTTTGTTCAATAACTCGTATCCACTCATCGGCTTCTAGCGGGTCTTCTGCCTTGGTGAATAGAGGTGGACGAGTTTCGGAGAAGTCCAGATAGGTGGTTTCACGGGGACCTTGCTGAAAACCTCTTCCTGCCTGCTGCTGGAACTGCTGTTGACCCGCCATTTCCCTAAGGAAGCGGGTATTGTCTGCGGTGGCATTTACCAAGGCGGCAATCGTCTCGGCTAGCGTGGGTGGAACCGGAGGTGGATTTGTGGTGACATCCCGACCCCCAGAAGTTCCGGCTGCGTCCTGTCCGCGAGTCCTGGTCGGCATCTGAGGCAAAAACATTTGAATAAACATAATATGCCAAAGAGACCTTCCATTTTACATTACTATAAAAAGTAATGATACAGACTCGATATTACATAACAGGATACATTACCCATTATACAAAAGTTCAACCTATTGTACAGCAGTGCATCCTACAATACCCTACTCTACTTCTATTACACCATTAGTCCTGCTTTCCGTTACTTTTGGCGGCCTCATCGTCAGGTGTGGGAGTCCAGACATCCACCAACCTCAAAGAAGGAGGGGGTTCAAAAAGGTCTAACTCCCCACCCAGCGCGCGTCCCGCAACGTGAGAGGGTCCGGCTTCCGCCTCAGCAGAGTGTGCAGGCACACTAGGGTGTAATTGTGAGTATAGTATATGGACTTCCTAATGCAACATATTGCAGTAGACCTGCAGGTCGTCGACAGTTGAGCTAAGTTCTTTAATTCGGGCCTGAGCCCTTGCTTCCTTAGCACATGCCAGCAAATGAGACTGTACTGCCCAGTCAAGTGCTAAGTCTCGATTAGCAAGCTGATCCTGCAGGTGACGGATGTCCCTTCTTAGTTCATTGATTCTATCTCCGTCTGCGACCCAAGCATTGGTCCTGTGTTGCAGCTCTGCTTGAAGTCGACTTACTCGGGCTTCAAGGTCTCCTATGGGGTCATTACTTCCGCTGCTGTTGCTTTCGTGTCGAGGGGCTAGTTGATGCCTATTGGGGACTTGTTCTCAAATGCTTCGAGTTAAGAACAAGGCAACATAGAAGATGTTAAACATTGAGGTCCTTCGTCCTTCGAAACATTACGCCCCTTCGGGAAATAATGCTTTAGGACGAAGGTCACAAGTGACATACCTTCGTAAATATAATAAATAATGCCGAAGGATTCATATAAAGCGTGAAATATAAATATCAACATAGGATCACTTCTATTTTATTAACATGGATAAATAGAAATGATTTCAAATTACAAATGTACCTCCGGTCCTGAGAGAAGGTAGAAGTACAAACGTAACGCAAAAGCCAATGCCAAGTCAGCGTGAACAGTACGGGAGTACTGTTCATCTATTTATAGACGCGGGACGCAGCCCACGTAAAATTACATCCATGTCCATTACATTTGTTAACGGTTTATGGAAATCTGTCGAGGCCCCCGAAGTCTTTTCATCTTTAAGTCGGTTCCCCTTTATGCCATCGCGCCGAAGCTTCCCTGCGCACAGCTTCGGCTGCCCTCGACCTTCGTCTGGTTCAGGCTTCGTCCTGGTCATGCTCCATATCCATAATTCTGAATCCGAAAATACCTGTTCATATAATCCACTTGGAAAACATTGTCAAATCATGTTTTTGAGGACCTTCGGAGGACGAAGGCCCCCAACAGTAGCCCCTCGCAATATTAATTTGTAAATAGTAAATTCAGATTGCGATATGGACGAAGGCCTTGAGCCGAAGGTCCGAAAAAACACCTTCCCTTTGCTAGAATAGCAACATTCACTGACAAGCGGGGCCTTTCAATTTTCAACGCCCTAGGCGTATAAATAAGATCACATCGCGAACTCATTTGGTACGCACACTTGCCTTTTGCTTCGGCCCACTAAAATTTTTAGCTCTTGTTCGTTAAGATTTGCTGGTCTTTTTGATTTCGAAGCTTCGACCTCGGGAACAATTTTTTAGCGCTCCCGAAGATGTCTGAAGGCAAGAAGATCCCTGCTGAGACGAAGCTGAAGATCCCTGCTGAGACGAAGCTGAGTCTCGAGGAGGAGAAAAATCTGGGGTTCCTGATAGCGATGGCAGAGACCAATACAGAGAAAATCACGAAGGAGATTCTCGAAGGTTTGTCCGAAGATACTGATGACAGCGACAGCTATGATGTGGAAAGTGGTGGGGAAGAGGCCGAAGATCGACCGTGGCGACCAAGCCACACAGTTTTTGGGAAAACGACCATCAAGCAGAGTCACATTGATAATATGAGGGGGCGATATTTCCGAGACATATCTATTGTGAGAGCTGATGCCGGGGAAAAAACTTCTCCCACCCCCGAAGAAGATGAAGTTGTGATTTTCCGAAGCTTCCTCAAGGCTGGGCTTCGATTCCCCCTGAGCAACTTTGTTGTTGAGGTACTAAAGACATTTCAAGTCCATCTGCATCAAATCACTCCCGAAGCCATTATAAGAATGGGAGTGTTTGTCTGGGCTGCGAGGAGCCAAGGTTTGGAACCGAACGCTAAAAGCTTCTGCAATATTCATGAGTTATTATACGAGACGAAGCCCTGGGGAAAGGAGCAATACCACAACAACTTTGGGTGCTACAGCTTCGGCGCCCGCTCCGGGTCAAGCTGCCCTGTGCCGACCTTTCGGAAGAGGTGGCCCGGAGCCTGGATGACTGAATGGTTTTATGTAAAGAATGATCTAAAAGCTCAAGAGAATGTGAAGAGTATCATTATGCACCCAATCTGGCAACGCTTCGGTCTTCGAAGGCCGAAGGTCGAAATGGACGAAGCCGCCGAAGAATGCCAAAGAGCCTTCGGGGTAGTCTGCTCGTTTATTGGGACAAGGGACTTGGTCCAAGAACACATTGCCTTCAGGGTATGGCCACTTGCAGAAAAGTGGGAAATGCCGAAGGAAACCATCAAAGAGTCCGACGAAGGCGGACTAGTCAGATTAAAGTACACATTCAAATATGCAGATAAATTTGTTGAACCTGATGATGATTGGCTGAAAAGCATTGAAACATTAAGTGATGAATTACTTGGGGCATATTCGAAGGCTGAAAATACTGCACTATCAGCAGCCTTCGGAGGCCGAAAAAAGAAGAGACTCAACCGAGTGTTTGATGCAGTCGGGTTCTTCTACCCTGATTATCGTTATCCCATCCGAAGGCAAAAAAGGAAAAACATAACCTCTGACAAAGAAGAAGCTGCAACTGCTCCTAGTGAGCCAGAACCGAAAGGAAAAAGGTTGAAGGTCCTCACACACCGACCACGCCATATTGAACCAGCTTCGGTGCCTGAGTTTACCGGAGAAACTTCTTCGGCCGCCGAAGCTGAACAGCCAACCTTGCTGCCAGAAATTGCAGAGATGGCCGAAGCGCCATCCACAGAAAAAATGGAAGAAACGAAAAATCCGACTAAGGAAAAAGCATCAGAAATTTTGAGTCCTGTAGCAAATGTCGAAGCAGCAAAAATCCAAAAGGGTACAATGGTGACCCCAAAAAGGAAGAGAATGGTAAATGTACTAGATGTCTTGGAGACAATTAAGTCTTCAAGCACAACTCCAAAAAAGAGTGTTGAAATTGCTGAAGCTTCTTCTGAAGCTCCGACGCAACAAGCTGAAGCTGAGGCTGGGCCTTCAGAGCCCTTCAAGGAGCAAACTTTGGAAGCCGAAGCAATAAAAATACCAGAACCAATTTTAGTTGAAGAAACTGACACTGCCATCCCCGAAGCGCCTGCCAGCATGTGTGATTACATCATACGACATGCTTCGGGGAAAAAACTACCTGAAGAAGAAAGTCATGAAGCTAACCATTATGCAAAGGAGCTAAAATATCCAAAGGGGGCAGTAATATTCAATGGGACAAATGAAGATGATTTCTTATACTGCCTGCCTGACAACAAAGAGCTATCTGTCTGCCGAGAGATGGCCAGGAGTATTGGTTTCCCGAAGCTTGAATCTGGATTAAGCGCCATGACGAAAGAAGATCTCGCAGACAGTCTTGCGTACAACAGCCTGAAGGTGCGGGAATTAAACGCTTGAAAAAACCCCCTTATTATTATTTTTTTACGCAACTCATTCCTTTTTTCTTATATGAATTCTTTTTCGTATAGGGCCTGATCCTAAGCAACGCGCTAAGAGCGCAAAAGAGCGCCGAAGATGAAAGTTATGAAATTGCGTTTAATAATTTACGCTCCGAAGTTATCAAACTGAGAAACGAAGCTTTGGAAAAAGATAAAATTCTGCTTACACTGGTAGATAAAGTGAAAAAAGACGAAGCTGCTTCAAAGGCCCAAACCGAAGCTCAAAAACGCGAGATTAAAGATCTTCAGAAACAGCTGGCTAGAGCTAAAGAGGAGCGCGCGCTTGAGGAAACGAAACGAGAACTTAGTGATTTTATGGTCAGCAAATTGGAATCAAGAGTTAAGGAGCTTCGCACATCTCAGGGGAAATGCTATGTTAAATCTATAGAATGCGTGAATAAAATTAAAACCAGCTTTGCTAGCGTCGGCGCCTTTTCCAGCGAAGAGAATTTTTCTCGAGGCAATCCCGAAGATCCGCTGGAATGGATCAGCCACGAAGCAGAGGCCTTCGAAGAGATTCTGAATAGTCGTGGCGACATATGCGCTTTTTCGGGCGCCAGAGGAATTGCTTCTGTCTTAGAGAAGAAAGGTTGCGGGCATATAAAATTTTTAGCTCAGTCCGAAGCTACCTTATCTTCCGAAGATATCAAGGACCCCTCGGCCGAAGCAAGCGTGGTTGGTGGCAAATTTTTTACTGATATCTGGAACGACGGCGGCCGAGGAATGGCGCAAGAGATCATCCAAAGAAGCGAGAAAGGCGTTCATGATGCTAGAAAAGTAGCAGAAGCTGCCGAAAGGAGTACGGAGCCCGAAAGACAATTAGGTACCAATTAGTCGTTCTTGTTGCGTTGTAATTTTCATTTTAAACTTTGCTCGCGATTTGTAAAAATAATGAAGAAGTGTTCTCTTCGCTCAGAAACTGTTGAACCAACTGCCGACCCCCACACAAAAGGGGATGAAGAAATTAAACAGATGGCCGAAACTATCATGGACAAGGTTGTTGACCAACTTCTGAATGAAGCCGCCGAAGCAGTATTAAGAGAAGATTAGATGCTATTTTGGAAAAAAACATTTAAAGTGTAATCTATGCAGCACTTTGTACATTTGAATGTAATATACAAGTCTCTTTTCATTATTGAATTCTTTACGATGCATGAAACTTTAAATACGTACCATTTTTGAGCCTTCGGCGAAAAAACACCTTCCCTTCTTTTCATGCTTCGTGAAGAAGACATTCTTCGTTAAAATTACTCTGATGAATGATATCCATGCTTCGTGAAAACATTCTCCGAAGCTATATTCCGAAGCTATACAACTTTGATATTGATCTGATAAAATTCGCCCACGTTTCGTAAAAATATTCTTCAAAAGTGTATTCCGAAGCTATACAATTTCGATGTCACTTTCTCAAAGCATCCTTTCGAAGGTTGAGAGTATCCCCTTCTCTTGCCAAATGCAATATGATGTATGATGCTTATGCTATGCAAAATGATGTGATGATGTTATGTTATGCATGTGTCATTTGTTCCGAAGATACACATAAAATATATTCGTAAGCTCTGCATTCCCTTAGGAACGTCTTTGGAGCTTCTTCGTCTTTTACTTAGATGGTTTCAGCGTTGACTTTTCGCTGTAAGCCTCCCTTAGGAGCTTCTTCGCCTTTTACTTAGGCGGTATCAGCGTTGACTTTTCGCTGTAGGCTCTGCATTCCTTTAGGAACGACTTCTGAGCAGAAAACTTACACTGCGCTCCCTTTGGAACGGCTTTTTGTGACTTCATAAACTTACTCTGCGTTCCTTAGAACGACTTTCTGCTACTCCGAAGGATTTTTGATCCGAAGGTCCTCCTTGGTAACGGAAAAAGTTTTAGGCTTCAGCAACTTAGGCTTGTGGAGCAAATAGATTTTCCTCGTAGGAAACAACGAAATTATTACATGAAAACTATCAATGTTTTTTGCCTCACAGAAAATAAAACTGAATAGAAAAGACTGCTGTCAAAGGTAGGATATGTCAATAAATGTGCTTCGACTCTGGCACAGTGCTATTGACTGTGCGAGCTTCGGACTGTTCTCTGAAGTCCCTCTGATGTGGGGCGTATTGACTCCCTTCTGGCTGTTGACCTTGCTGCAATGGAGGTGGAGGCGGAGGCTGCTGCCAGGAAGCTTGAGGTTGACTTGCCGAAGCTACAGAAGCTGCAGGGTGGTTGTCTATGTATTGTGGGATATAAGGCGGATGATACGAAGCAGTATGCATGACCTGCTTCGGCTGAGCTTGTTGAGATGCAGCTTCGGCTATTTCCTTTTGCTTCTGGATTGTAACGTGGCACGTCCTAGTGGTATGGCCCTTGCCTTCTCCACAGAACAAGCAAAACAGTCTCCTTGGCTGATCTCCGAATCTTCCGCCGAAGCCCCTGGCGCCTCTGCCTCTTGGAGCTGGTGGCCGGAAGGAGGTTTGTTGTTGCCCCGAAGCCTGTGAGGAGCACTGCGGCCTGTTTTGCTGACTCCCCTTATCATCATTCTGAGTGTTGTGGATGGAACGGACATGCCTCGGGTAGTATCTTCCTCCGAAGCCCCTGGTCATTTCAAAAAATCTGAAGGCCTCCTCCCTTCTTTGGCGAAAGTCATTGTCAGCACGAATGTACTCATCCATCTTTTGGAGCAATTTCTCCAGGGTCTGAGGAGGCTTCCGAGCAAAGTATTGAGCTGCAGGTCCAGGACGAAGCCCCTTGATCATGGCTTCGATAACGATTTCATTGGGCACCGTTGGTGCCTGCGCCCTCAATCGTAAGAACCTTCGGACATACGCCTGAAGGTATTCTTCGTGATCCTGAATACACTGGAAGAGGGCTTGAGCTGTGACCGGCTTCGTTTGAAATCCTTGAAAGCTGGTCAGTAACATATCCTTCAGCTTCTGCCATGAAGTGATTGTTCCTGGCCGAAGAGAGGAATACCAAGTCTGAGCAACATTCCTGACGGCCATAACGAAAGACTTCGCCATGACTGCAGCATTGCCCCCGTACGAAGACACTGTTGCCTCGTAGCTCATCAAGAATTGCTTCGGGTCGGAGTGGCCGTCAAACATGGGAAGCTGGGGTGGCTTATAGGATGGAGGCCAAGGTGTAGCCTGCAGCTCAGCAGACAGAGGAGAAGCATCATCGAAAACAAAATTTCCCTGATGGAAATTATCATACCAGTCATCTTCGTTGACGAAGCCCTCCTGATGAAGGTCTTTCTGATGAGGCCTTCTGTTCTGCTCATCGTGAGTGAGATGGCGAACTTCCTCAGAGGCTTCGTCTATTTGCCTTTGCAACTCAGCTAGACGGGCCATCTTCTCCTTCTTCCTCTGCACTTGTTGATGTAGCATCTCCATCTCTCTGACTTCTTGGTCTAGCTCTTCTTCCTCAAGCGTCGGGCTGACGGCTTTTCTCTTCTGGCTTCGGGCCTCCCGAAGAGAGACGGTCTCCTGGTTGTGGTCCAGCGGTTGTAGTGCTCCTGCCCCAGTCGCTGAAGCTTTCTTCGGCGCCATAGCGAAGGTCTATAGCTTCCGAAGGTGTTCACAAAAACTCGAAGTGGAAGTGAGTTCACCGGAGGTGGGCGCCAATGTTGGGGACTTGTTCTCAAATGCTTCGAGTTAAGAACAAGGCAACATAGAAGATGTTAAACATTGAGGTCCTTCGTCCTTCGAAACATTACGCCCCTTCGGGAAATAATGCTTTAGGACAAAGGTCACAAGTGACATACCTTCGTAAATATAATAAATAATGCCGAAGGATTCATATAAAGCGTGAAATATAAATATCAACATAGGATCACTTCTATTTTATTAACATGGATAAATAGAAATGATTTCAAATTACAAATGTACCTCCGGTCCTGAGAGAAGGTAGAAGTACAAACGTAACGCAAAAGCCAATGCCAAGTCAGCGTGAACAGTACGGGAGTACTGTTCATCTATTTATAGACGCGGGACGCAGCCCACGTAAAATTACATCCATGTCCATTACATTTGTTAACGGTTTATGGAAATCTGTCGAGGCCCCCGAAGTCTTTTCATCTTTAAGTCGGTTCCCCTTTATGCCATCGCGCCGAAGCTTCCCTGCGCACAGCTTCGGCTGCCCTCGACCTTCGTCTGGTTCAGGCTTCGTCCTGGTCATGCTCCATATCCATAATTCTGAATCCGAAAATACCTGTTCATATAATCCACTTGGAAAACATTGTCAAATCATGTTTTTGAGGACCTTCGGAGGACGAAGGCCCCCAACAATGCCGGGGTACTCCAATTGGTCCCGTTGACTTACGTGTCGTTAGCCTTGTGCGTGGCGGCATCTTTCTAAGGGGGAAAATTTATTAGCATAATTCTTAGCATGATGCATGAATAAGTACAGAATCAACCTTAGTCGATTCAACCTTCTATACATTGCACTCTTCCTATCTGATCTTTAAGATAGACTCTTCAGAATACTTAGGTAAGAAGAGAAAAGAATTTTTAGGTAAGACTTTCGAAAATCCTTTTGAAGATGCCTCATAATGTCTGCAAAGAAAGGCTACGCTCCGATACCAGCTGTGACGGAACCTCCCAAGTAATTAGGCTCACCTACAGTTGTCCTTGTCCAACGGACTTCAGACAACCCTGTAGGTGCCCCTGAATTACTTGACAAGTTCGGTATCTTTCCTTACCTTACCAGGAACGATTCACCCGTCTTGCAGACATTACAGAACATCGGAGATAAAGAAATGCGGAAGCGATTACATAATTCACATTTATTTAAAAGCAAGCTCAAGTTGTTTTATTACAGACCAGAACTAAGAGCGAGTGCTGAGTAGTAATATTATACAAACCAAGGGAGGCAAAAACTCCTCCCAAGAAGATTTAAGAAAAAGATCTATATGGAGGACCAAGTCCTCCCGCACTTCAGTCTTGTGTTTCTTCTTTGGGAACCACCTTGGCACAGAAGCAGCAGAAATCTGCTACTTCCTCACCTAAAAACAACGAAGGGATAAACCCTGAGTATGGAATTACTCAGCAAGACTTACCCGACTAAAGAAAAGACTCTCAAGGGTATGCTGGCTTTTAGGGAGTCAAGGTAAGGCTTCTCAATACTCAAAGGCTCTGTTTTGCATAAATGCTTACTAAAGTGGATCCTTAAAAATCCAATTTTATTTGTCCAGTTAAGTTCAATTACCTGCAACTAGAGTTCTTTCTACCCTAGTTCAATCGCTGGTCCAGCACTAGCCAATTTCTTAACAAATACCCATTAGCTTTAGTGGAATGCTACGTGTAGGGTAGTGACCAAGTCTTCATAACCGCGAAGGTACGGCGATCCGAATCGATTATACTCAGCTGAGGATCTCCAATCACACGACATATGTAGCACTTAACCCTTGCATATGTCAACCCACCACTGGGGTTCTTAAGACCGGATCAGGTTCACGCAAACCGAGAGCACAGATACACCACCGTCCAGCCTCTTGCTACGGAGGGTACACGCTACTCTCGCCACCGCTCCACGCCCATTTCGTGTTATCTTATTCCGGCCTTAGTCTGCCCGAGGCAAGGCTTACCCATGACGAGGCATGTGACCAGCTAAAGGGTCCTCGATCATCAAGCCTACATCGAGACAGTCCTTAATCGACTCAGACGGAGACACTACACCAAGACTCTCTTCTCGTGCAAGTCAACCGCCTGGTCTCAGCTTAATCTTTTCAACCCAAAAACTTGGTACCTGGCAGAGGTACATCTTTTCCGATGTTGAACCCATCATGGCCATGATGGATTCACCATCAAGTTTTATTTTTGAAAACATCCCACCCACTTTTGCCACATCAACTTTTGTAAAAAAAAGAAAACATTTTGTTTTTCTAAAGCAAGGCTGAGCATCAAAATCTTTTGTAAAAAGGGTGATCAAGGAAGGTAATCAAATTCAAGGAAGGTAATGCAGGAATTGTTTTATCAATCAACTCCTATCACCTAATGCATCAAGCAAGTGAGAAAGATTTAAAACAACAAGGAGGGTGGCAAATGCACCGGGGCTTGCCTTTGTTAACAGGTGAGTCCTGCTCGGATCCACAAATATCGAAATAAAAGCAGTTGCCTGCTTGAGGATCTGAGGTTGGTGGAGTTCCCTCTTCAGTGACTTCTTCTTCTTCTTCTTCGTGTTCTAACATAACCATATATATGCATAAGAATGGATGCCATGGGATGCTCATGAGGATGCGAAGATAATATAAACTTATTATCTAAGTCTTGAGTACAACTTTCCTTCACGGTACTCCGAGAACCTAGGGTTTCCGGAGTCAGTAAAGGAGTTCATAGGGCAGGGGGGGTGTTTTGGGGTTTAGTGATCAAACAAGGTCCAAATCAACCTAAATTCTACCCAAGGCTTCTAAATAATGTTTTAAGTGCCCATAAAAAGTTTGGGCATTTTTGGACTTACCAATTATTTTCTAAAAATCCATAACTATTACCTTTAACCACTTTAAATACCCTAAAATTTCTTATTTCCACTAAAAATCACAAAACTATTTTTACTAAATACTAGGGAAAATAACAAGCCTAGGAAAATTAGTTTCACAATTTTAGCATTTTTCTACATTTTTCCATGAATTTCTAAAGTTCTGCCGAAAAAGAAAAGGAAAAAGCTTCAATAGCAATGGGCTGGTTTCAGCCCATACGGCCCAATCCAGAGAGAAAGGCGCCCGCGCCCGCGGTGGGATTCTTGCAGAAGGGCCCTCGGGTTATAGACTAACTGGATACAAGTTCGTTTACTGTTTCTTGTGTCGCTGACCGTTTGCAGTGAAGTCCCTCGGTTTCTATTTATTCGTAGGGTGAAGTCCTCGTCGTCGAGCGGCGCTGCAGAGCTCCGGCGAGCTCACGCACCGGCCGATTTACGCAAGGACCGGCGCTAATCTTTGGTAGAGATCAAATCTGAGACCTAACGAGGGTTTCCCCTCAAACAATTTCATGAATAGCTACCCGGTTTGCTCTGGCTACGGCGACCGTGGATGTTGCGGGTGGATGAACGCGTTCCCGTGGATTCATGGCGGTCCAGTACAATTAAGGGGTTTAGGAAGCTTTAGAAGAACCTAGGGATGCTAGAACGAGCAACAAAGCAACATGAACCGACCTGAAATGGGCTGGCCGCGACGAGCTTGGTTCACGGCGGCGGAGAATGGATTTAGGAAGAAACCCGAATTGCGGGGCTACGGTGAACGAGTGGAGATGAGAGTGGGTGCTATAGCTGCGTGAATACTTGACGGAGTTGAAGACGCGCTCAATTTATAGACGGCTGGCCGGCGACGGATGAGGCTTGGGGAGCTCGGGATCGCGCTGGCGAGCGTACCACGCGGCGGATTCCGGGGACAGCGCGGCGGTCGCCGTTTAACCGGAGCCTGCCACCTCGGTAACTCATGGACACGTCGCCGGTAACTTTTTCCGTGACCGCCGACGACCATACTGGGCCACCGCGGCATCCCTATCGCCGGCGACGAGCGATCCAGCTGGCGGTCTGATCTCCTTCAGTCGTGACACTGTACCATGGTGAGCGCTTCAAAGAGCAACTGACAGAGCAACATCAGAGCTCTTTTTCTCCAGATTTTCTATGGTACCAAGTCCAAATCTCTGCAGCAATAGTGGAGTGCTATAAACCAGCTACAACTTTGCTACATGGTGTTGTCACAAAAAGTCACTGAATCATGTCTGAAATTGGGTTTGAAGTTGGTGATAATTCACTGCTAGTCTGAAAATTCAGACCAAATCAGTCTGACAGCCTGACTTCAGGCTTAAATATCTCTGGATTTTTCTCAACAAGTGAGCTTGCAACCTTAAGCAAAGTTGTTCTCCTTTGATAGATCTTCAAATTTGGTGTGGTGACCTAGGGCAAAATCTCCTTTGTTTAGAAGTTACAAGGTCACAAAGATGAGTACAATACACTGAAATTAGACTTAGTCAAAAGAGTTCAAATGTGACTTTTTTGCAAATAAGTCCAAAATCAAATATTTGGCTTTCAAGTCCACACATTTGGGAACCAAGGGACTTAAGAACCTTATTTTACTTGATTTTTGCACTTTAGTCCAAAAGTGGACCAATTTTGCACATAGACCCCTAGGGTTTAGTTTTAGGGTTTTCCAGGGTTCCATTTAGGGTTTCTTGTATCCCAGGGGTATAAATGTGACTCCACTTTGTTTTTGGGATATTTTATGACTCTTTCCCTAAAGTCTTTAGGTTTTCTCATCTTGGGTTAAGTTTTACCCCCTTTAATCCCTATTTAGGGTTAAGTTTCCTATCCAGGGTGCTATTTGCAAAAACACTTAAAACAATACAACTTGTTTGAAATTTTTGCCTAGTGAATGCACTCTAGGTGTGTCAAACATATGCAATGCCAATGTTTATGATGCCATGCTCAAATTTTAGTTACAGTAACACCAGGGGTGTTACAAAGGGTTTCCTCTGACTAAGCAAGGGAAACCTCGGACAACAAGGCTGACCGAGCCGAGGGACTCCTACGCCTCCGGGATACGGATACCTCACTCGTCACCTTTACACGGGGCAACTCACGCTTGGTGAAGCAGTTCAAACAACCAACAGGCGAGTCTTAGTGCTCGAAAATGGGGAAAAAACTCGGCTCCGTGCCGAATTTACATACATGTTCAGGCCTCGACAGCCATAGTGAGCAAAAACAATGGCATTCGAAGTGCCATTACAAACGGAACTCCGGTTCCACCTCCGCAGGTACGAGCAACCCCACGCGATTGGGGGGCCTGCGTAGCAACAGAAGGCCGACGGGTGGCTCGCCGTCGCCCGTTCCGGCAGCAGCGACGATGACCTCCGCCCCGGCGGCGAAGCAGCTTCAGCAGCGGCTTCCGGGCAGGCGTTACGGCACGGGGGCTCTCGTTCACCGAGGATGAGAACCAGCCATTCAGGCCGGAAGACGGAGGCCTAGGGGTGCGGGCGGAGTTGGCCATCTCATTAATAGAGAAGCCTTCTCCGGCCGCCACCACCTCAGCACCGCGCCAGCGGGCGCCAGACGCCTCAAAGCGCACCAGCAGGTCCTCGCCCTCGCCGAAGCCGCCCAGAACATGAGCGCCGCCCTCGCGGCACACGACGTGCTGGGCGAACCATTGATGCGGCTGTCGGCGCGAGGAAGGCCTCGACATGGCCGGCCCGCACGCGGCGCAACCATCGTCCGGGCGGAGGACGGAATGCTGCACCCTGGCTGAGCAGCGGCGGTCCGCCTACCCCGGCATGCCTGGGGGAAGCCTCCGTGGAGCTGGGAGATGCCTTTCTCCCTAGACGCCGGGGGAAGAAAAGGGTTACCGACCCACGCGGAGGCGGCCTCCCGACTCGCCTCACCCTCCGCCCCAGCAAGGATGATGAAGATCCTTGAAGCTGAGGGCGGGGCGAGAGCAGCAGCCCGGTCCGCTTCTCCCCACCGTCAGGCTGGTGGTCACCATCTTGGGTGACCGCCGGCAGAGGGGTGCGACCGGGCTGCCCGATGAAAATCCTTGAAGCCGAACGACGGCTGAAAGGTACCAACTCCCGTAGAGTTGCGTTCCTCGAACGACGAAGTGGAAAGACGGCGGATCTCCCCCATCCGGGGCCTTGGAAGGTGGAAAGAGACGATGCATAAGGGAGCGCGAAGACACGGTCGCCTTCCAAGAGGGCCACCCTCCTTTTAAAGGCGACTCTCCCCACTTGCGTCCCCAGCCGTCGTGGGCTGAGTCTTCTCCAACACGCTCCAAGATCCTCCCCCTACGGCGTGGGGGCTGGGTCCCACACGTCATGCAAGCCGGCCCAGAGCAGAAGGAGCCAAACCGCCGCGCGTGGTGCGTGCAACCGCCTAGCGGTTACAAGTGACTCTCCACTTTTGCCTAGACCAGTGGGCGAGAGGGCGGGCAGCCATGCAGGCGGCATGCAACCGTGCCAAGTGGGCACGCTTCTCCGACTCCCAACACGCCCAGCATGGAGGCCCAGATCCACGCGTCATGCAACCGGCGCGCCGAATGCTTCGCACCTGCAGCTGCACCGCCACCTGCGCCACCGCCGCGCCTCCTCGACTGTGGAACCAATACCGCGACTCGAGGCGACCCAGCGCACGACCCAGCGGCTCCAGCCTGGCGCGATGGTCAATGCGGCCGAAAACGGGCCGGCAGTAATGGCGGTGGCAGGCGGGCAGGAGCAGCGGTCACGTCGTCAGCCAAGCTCACGTCCCATCCGGGGGCAGCGAGAGAACCCTCTCTCACGGCGTGAAGACAACGCGCCCGTGTTCCGTTCCTCGAACGGCTCGCGCACGCGCAACGGCTACCCCGCGAACCACTCGCCCTGTCGCATTAACTTCGCGGTGGGACAGGCGGTGCCTCTGGCAGGAGAAGCGAGCGACGCTTCGCCTTCGCCATAATGACCGCGTCAAAAAAGGTACGTCGCGTCGTTCGATTTCGTATCCTTTTCCTTTTTCCCTCTTTCTCTCTCTTGCAACAGGGACCGGGAAAGGGGGATACCCCGAAAAGGATCCTTCCCTGTGAAGGAACCAGGCTCCGAGCCTCCCTACTGATCAGAGGTTCGAAGGCTGGCCCCTCGGAAGGGTTCAACAGCCGCCTCAGAGCATGTGGGCTCCACACCCATTACTGGTCAGAGGTTCGAAGGCCGGCCCCTCGGAAGGGTTCAACGGCTGCCTCAGGCTACTCGGGCTCCGCGCCCACTACTGATCAGGGGTTCGAAGGCTGGCCCCCGAAGGGTTCATAGCCGCCTCAGACACAGAGCGAGGGATGACCATGGGTACGTTCGATACATAACCAAGGCTCGGGTTGCGCTCCCGAGGTACCCTAGGACATTTCCGAGACCAGCGGGAACGATCTTGTAACGGAATCCCATCAGAGGGAGGCATCGAGCCCTCGGACCCCGTCGCTAGGGGACCGGGTCCGGCAGATCACCTGCAGGTACTTTTGGGCATGCCTCTGGGCCCCTAGTCGACCCCTAACGAATGGGGCACGGACGTCCGCTCGGATCACCCGCCTGCAGCTCACCGGAGACACCATGTTCGGCGCCCACCGAGGGCAACATGGCGCTCTCCCTCCCTCCTCCTTGCGGAAAGGCGACGCAGGGGCGTATGTAAAAAAGTCGAGTGTGTCCCTGATCGCCCTCTCACCCTGTGCAGATGCTCGGGAGCTGCTCTCGCAAACCCGGCTCCGGCCAAACCGTTGACAGCGTCAACATACCAGCCCGAGAACTTGGGACCCGATTGTACACCCGGGCTACGGCCAGCTCGCATGAGGGAACGACCAGACCAGCCGAAGCATTGCGCGAGGCGTTAAGACCTCGGAGGAGTCAAACCACTCCTCCGAGGCCTCGGGGGCTACACCCGGTGGGTGCGCTCGCGCGCACCCACCGGAACAAAACGCAACGGAGAAAGGCTGGTCCCCTTGCAAAAAAGTGCGACGAAAGCCTCCAAGCGAGTGCTAACACTCCCTTTGAGGCTCGGGGGCTACTGTCGGGGACCATAATTAGGGGTACCCTCAAGGCTCCTAATTCTCAGCTGGTAACCCCCGTCAGCATAAAGCTGCAAAGGCCTGATGGGTGCGATCAAGTCAGGGATCAGTCCATTCAAGGGACTCGATCGCGCCTCGCCCGAGCCTAGCCTCAGACAAGGGCAGCCGACCCCGGAGGATCTCCGCCTCGCCCGAGGCCCCCCTCCAACGGCGAACACGTTCCCGGCTCGCCCGAGGCCCTGTCTTCGCCAAGAAGCAACCCCGACCAAATCGCAGGAGCATTTAATGCAAAGGTGGCCTGACACCTTTATCTTGACGCGCGCCCCTCAGCTGACAGAGCCGAAGTGACCGCCGTCACTTCGCCGCTCCACTGGCCGGTCTGACAGAAAGACAGCGCCGCCTGCGCCGCTCCGACTGCGGTGCCACTTGACAGAGTGAGGCTGACAGGGCTCGGACTCGGGCTAAGCCCCGGAAGACGGCGAACTCCGCTCCGCCCGACCCAGGGCTCGGACTCGGGCTAAGCCCCTGAAGACGGCAAACTCTGCTCCGCCCGACCCAGGGCTCGGACTCGGGCTAAGCCCCGGAAGACGGCGAACTCCGCTCCGCCTGACCCAGGGCTCGGACTCGGGCTAAGCCCCGGAAGACGACGAACTCTGCTCCGCCCGACCCAGGGCTCGGACCTGGGCTAAAGCCCCGGAAGACGGCGAACTCCGCTTCGCCCGACCCAGGGCTCGGACTCGGGCTAAGCCCCGGAAGACGGCGAACTCCGCTCCGCCCGACCCAGGGCTCGGACTTGGGCTCAGCCCCAGAAGACGACGAACTCCGCTTCGCCCGACCCCAGGACTCAAATTCCGCCCTGGCCTCAGCCAACGGCCTCCGCCTCGCTCGGCCTAGGGGCTCGGACTCGGCCTCGGCCACGGAAGACGGACTCGACCTTGACCTCGGAGGAGCCTCCACATCGCCCAACCTAGGGCGCGGACCAGCCACGTCAACAGGAGGCGCCATCATTACCCTACTCCAGGCTGACTCAGGCTACGGGGAACAAGACCGGCGTCCCATCTGGCTCGCTTCGCCAGATAGGTGATGATGGCGCCCTGCACGCTCCCTAACGATGGCAGCTCTCGGCCCCCTTACGGAAGCAAGAGGACATCAGCAAGGACTCGACGGCCCCGACAGCTGTCCCTCCGCCAGGCTCCAGCACTCCTCCGACGGCCACGACATCACACAAACCGGGCGCCAAAATCTCTCCGGCCGCCACGATGGCGTGTACTTAGGGCACTAGCTCTCCTCCGCTAGACACGTAGCACTCTGCTACACCCCCCATTGTACACCTGGATCCTCTCCTTACGCCTATAAAAGGAAGGACCAGGGCCCTCTTAGAGAGGGTTGGCCGCGCGGGGACGAGGACGAGACGGGCGCTCGCGTGAGGCCACTCGCTCCTTCCCCCGTGTGGACGCTTGTAACCCCCTACTGCAAGCGCACCCGACCTGGGCACGGGACGAACACGAAGGCCGCAGGATTTCCACCTCTCTCACGCCCATCTCCGACCTCCTCACTTTCCCCCCTTCGCGTTCGGCCTCGCGTCGACCCATCTGGGCTGGGGCACGCGTCGACACTTCACTCGTCGGCTCGGGGACCCCCCGGTCTCAGAACGCCGACAGATGTAAAGATATTAATGTTGATGCTATGAAAGATCACCTTACTATGATTAAAGAACAAAATGATCACATAGCTAAATTAAATGCTAAAATTGCCGAGCATGAGCTTGAGAATGAAAAATTTAAATTTGCTCGTAGCATGCTTTATAATAGGAGACGCACTGGTGTTAAGGATGGCATTGGCTTCCAACAAGGGAGCCAAAGCAATATCAAGCTTAATGCCCCCAAGAACAGATTGTCTAATTTTGTTAAGGGTAAGGTTCCCATGGTTTAGGATAGAGAAGGTTATATTTTATATCCTGAAAACTATCATGAGCACAAAATTAGGAGGATTCATGCTAGAAAACCTTATTCTATTTCTCATCATGCTTTTATGTATAGTAATGAGGCTTCTAGCTCTAGGCATTCAACTCATATCAAAATGCTAAAAAGAAAATTACAAATGCATCAAATGAACATAGCATTTCATTTAAGACTTTTGATGCATCTTATGTGCTTACTAACAAATCAAGCAAAGTAGTTGCCAAATATGTTGGGGGCAAACACAAGAGTCCCAAGACTTGTGTTTGGGTTTCCAAGGTGCTTGTTTCTAATATGAAAGGACCCAAGACCGTTTGGGTACCTAAGAACAAGGCCTAAATTTGTTATGCAGGTTTATGCATCCGGTGGATCAAGTTAGATAATCGATAGCGGGTGCACAAACCACATGACAGGGGAGAAAAGAATGTTCTCCTCATATGAGAAAAATGATGATTCCCAAAGAGCGATTACATTCAGGGATGGAAATCAAGGTTTGGTCAAAGGTTTGGGTAAAATTGCTATATCTCCTAATCATTCCATTTCCAATGTTTTTCTTGTAAATTCTTTAGACTACAACTTGCTTTCTATTTCTCAATTATGCAAAATGGGCTACAATTGCCTATTTACTGATGTCGGTGTTACCGTCTTTAGAATAAGTGATGATTCAATAGCTTTTAAGGGAGTGTTAGATGGTCAGCTATATTTAGTTGATTTCAATGATAACAATGCTGAACTAGACACTTGCTTAATTGCTAAGACTGATATGGGCTGGCTCTGGCATCGCTGACTTGCTCATATTGGGATAAAGAATCTTCATAAGCTTCTAAAAGGGGAGCACATTTTAGGACTAACAAATGTTCATTTTGAGAAAGACATGATTTGTAGCTGAAAGGGAAATGTGCCCTTGGGCCATTTCTAGTATAGTTTTGGTGATTAAATGCCCAACACATATTGAGTGAGTAATTATGTGCCAAATGATGGATGAAGTGTAAATCAACAAGAAGGTATGATTCTAAACTTAGTACATTGGTTTTTGTGTACTAATATATTTGTCTAAGAGCTAGAATCAGAGAAAAGAGAAAAAGGAAAAGACTTGTCTGAAGCAACCAAGACTCAGCGCAGTCTGGCACACCGGACTGTCTGGTGGTGCACCGGACAGTGTCCGGTGGTGCACCGGACAGTGTCCAGTGCGCCAGGCTGGCTTCTCGCGAACTGGCCACTCTCGGGAACTCGGCGGCGGCGTATGGCTATAATTCATCGGACTGTCCGGTGGTGCACCGGACTGTCTGGTGAGCCAACGGCCGCCAGTGCAATGTTCGGTCGCCAAATCCACGGGCGACGCGTGGCCCGCTCCAACGGTCAGCAGGAGGCACCGGACTGTCCGGTGTGCACCGGACAGTGTCCGGTGCGCCAACGGCTACAATTCTGCAATGGTCGGCTGTGCCATTTTAGGAAGGCGATCTGCACCAGACCATGAACAGTGCCTGTCCGGTGCGCCACCCGACAGAAGGCAAGAATTGCCTTCCCAGATTGCTTCCAACGGCTCCTAGCTGCCTTGGGGCTATAAAAGGGACCCCTAGGCGCATGGAGGAGCAACCCAAGCATTCTTTGATCATCTCTAAGCACCAAGACTCCATTCTCGCGCATTTGATCCTTTGTGATAGTGACTTGAGCTCTATTTGAGTAGAGAATTCCTCGCATTGTGTTGTGAGCTCAAGTTGTGGCTTGTGTGCGTGTTTGTGCTCGTGCTTTGAGTCTTGTGTGTGTTGCTCTCCCCTCCCTTACTTTCGTGCTTCTTTGTGATCATCAATTGTAAGGGCGAGAGGCTCCAAGTTGTGGAGATTCCTCGCAAACGGGAGATAGTAAAAGAAAGAAGAACACCGTGGTATTCAAGTTAATCATTGGATCACTTGAAAGGGGTTGAGTGCGACCCTCGTCTAGTGGGACACCACAACGTGGAGTAGGCAAGTGTTATACTTGGCCGAACCACGGGATAAATCACCGTGTCTCTTGTGCCTGCTTTCTTCGTGACCTTTGTGTTTCACAAGAGCTTGGTCCTTAGCCACTTGATTCTATTGAGCTAACACTTAACCAAGTTTTGTGGCTACAAGTATTTGATTTTTACAGGATCACCTAATCACCCCCCCCTCTAGGTGCTCTCAATTGGTATCGGAGCCGTTCTCTTCACGCAAGGGAGTAATCGCCCGAAGAGATGGATCCTATGGGAAAGGGGATGGTGGTCAACGACAAGACAAAGGAGTCCATCGTCAACGAGCTAAGAGATGAAATGGCCCTCATTATCAAGCGCTTCAAGACGGCACTGAAAGGACGCAAGGAGCATCCCAACAAAAGCAAGACAAAGGGAAAGCGCTCCTGCTTCAAATGTGGTAAGATTGGTCACTTTATTGCTAACTGTCCCAATAATGATAGTGACCAGGGACAAGAAAAAAGAGGGAAGAGGGAGAAAAAGAAGTCCTACAAGAAGGCGAAGGGCGAGGCACACCTTGGCAAAGAGTGGGATTCAGATTGCTCTTCATCTGACTCCGACGACGAAGGACTCGCTGCCTCTGCCTTCAACAAGTCGTCTCTCTTCCCCAACGAGCGCCATACTTGCCTAATGGCAAAGGAGAAAAAGGTAAGCGTTCGAGAAACTCCTAAATATACTACTTCTAGCGATGAAGATTCTAGTGATGATGAAGTAGACTATTCTAGCTTATTTAAAGGTTTAGATAGAGCCAAGGTAGAAAAAATCAATGAATTAATTGATGCATTAAATGAAAAGAATAGACTCTTAGAAAAGCAAGAGGATTTATTGTATGAAGAACATGATAAGTTTATTAGTGTGCAAAAATCTCTTGCTTTAGAAACTAAGAGGAATGAGATTTTATCTTTTAAAATTTCTGCTTGCCATGAGTCTATTTCTAGTTTGAAGAGTGTTAATGATGAGTTAAATGCTAAGTTAGAAGTATCTAATAAATCTAGTTCAAGTGTGGAACATGTCATAATTTGTAATAGGTGCAAGGATTTTGATGTTAATGCTTGTAATGAACATCTTGCATCCATTACTAAACTAAATGATGAAGTTGCAAGTCTTAATGCTCAACTTAAGACTTGCAAGGTAGATTTTGACAAACTAAAATTTGCAAGGGATGCCTACACTATTGGTAGACACCCCTCTATTAAGGATGGGCTTGGCTTTCGAAGGGAAGCCAAGAACTTAACAAGTCAAAGGGCTTCCATTTCCGCCAAGGAAAAAGGGAAGGCCCCTATGGCAAATAGTGCTCAACGGAATCATGCTTTCATCTATAGTGATAGAAAATTTTCTAGAAATGCTCATAGGAGTTATGTTTATGATTCACATGCTATGATAGCTTCAAGTTCTTCTTTTGTGCATGGTAGAAATATGCCTAGGAAAAATGTTGTTCATATGCCTAGGAAAGTACGTAATGAACCTTCTACAATTTACCATGCTTGCAATACTTCTTTTGCAATTTGATGTAAAAATAAGAAAGTGATTGCTAGGAAGTTGGGGGCCAAATGCAAGGGAGACAAGACTTGCATTTGGGTCCCAAAGACTATTATAACTAACCTTGTAGGACCCAACAAGAGTTTGGTACCTAAAACCCAAGCCTAATTTGCCTTGCAGGTTTATACATCCGGGGCTCAAGCTGGATTATCGACAGCGGATGCACAAACCACATGACGGGGGAGAAGAAGATGTTCACCTCGTACGTCAAGAACAAGGATTCCCAAGATACAATCATATTTGGAGATGGGAATCAAGGCAAGGTCAAAGGCTTAGGCAAGATAGCCATCACAAATGAACACTCTATTTCTAATGTATTTCTAGTAGAGTCACTAGACTATAATCTGCTATCTGTTAGTCAATTGTGCCACATGGGCTACAATTATTTATTTACAAATGTTGATGTGCCTGTCTTTAGAAGGAGTGATGGTTCATTAGCATTTAAGGGTGTACTAGATGGCAAACTCTACTTAGTTGATTTTTCGAAAGAGGAGGCCGATCTAGATACATGCTTAATAGCTAAGACTAGCATGGGTTGGCTGTGGCATCGCCGTCTAGCACATGTTGGGATGAAGAACCTCCATAACTTCAAATGGGAGAACATATGTTAGGACTGACAAATGTGGTTTTCGAAAAGATAGACCTTGTGCAGCTTGTCAAGCAGGTAAACAGGTGGGAAGCGCTCATCACAACAAGAATGTGATGACCACATCAAGACCTCTGGAGCTACTTCATATGGACCTTTTCGGACCCGTCGCCTACCTCAACATCGGGGGAAGTAAGTATGGTCTTGTTGTTGTTGATGATTTTCCCGCTTCACTTGGGTATTCTTTTTGCAGGATAAATCAGAAACCCAAGGGACCCTCAAGTGCTTTCTAAGGCGAGCTCAAAACGAATTTGAGCTCAAGGTGAAAAAGATTAGAAGCGGCAACGGGTTCGAGTTCAAGAATTTACAAGTGGAGGAGTACCTTGAGGAGGAAGGAATCAAGCACGAGTTCTCCGCTCCCTACACACCACAGCAAAATGGTGTGGTAGAGAGGAAGAACAGGACGCTCATAGACATGGCGAGGACGATGCTTGGAGAATTCAAGATGCCCGAGCGGTTTTGGTCGGAAGCTGTGAACACAGCTTGCCACGCCATAAACCGGGTCTACCTTCATCGCCTCCTCAAGAAGACGTTCATACTTCTAACCGGTAACAAACCTAATGTGTCTTATTTTCGTGTATTTGAGAGTAAATGTTACATTCTAGTGAAGAAAGGTAGGAATTCCAAATTTGCTCCCAAAGCTGTAGAAGGGGTTTTGCTAGGTTATGACTCAAATACAAAGGCGTATAGAGTCTTCAACAAATCATCGGGTGTGGTTGAAGTCTCTAGCGATGTTGTATTTGATGAAACTAATGGCTCTCCAAGAGAGCAAGTTGATCTTGATGATGTAGATGAAGATGATGTTCCAACGGACGCAATTCGCACCATAGCGATTGGAGATGTGCGACCACAGGAACACCAAGTGCAAGATCAACCTTCTTCCTCAACGATGGTGCATCCTTCGACTCAAGATGAAGAACAGGTTCCTCAAGAGGAGGCGTGTGATCAAGGGGGGCACAAGAAGAACAAGTTGTGGAGGAAGAAGCACCACGGGCCCCTCCAACTCAAGTTCAAGCGACGATTCAAAGGAATCATCCCGTCGACCAGATTTTGGGTGATATAAGCAAGGGAGTAACTACTCGCTCACGTCTAGCTAATTTTTGTGAGCATTACTCGTTTGTCTCTTCTATTGAGCCTTTCAGGGTAGAAGAGGCCTTGCTAGATCTGGACTGCGTGTTGGCCATCCAGGAAGAGCTCAACAACTTCAAGCGAAATGAAGTTTGGAACTTGGTGCCACGTCCCAAGCAAAATGTTGTGGGAACCAAGTGGGTGTTCCGCAACAAACAGGACGAGCACGGAGTGGTGACAAGGAACAAGGCTTGACTTGTGGCAAAAGGTTATGCCCAAGTCGCAGGTTTGGACTTTGAGGAGGCTTTTGCTCCTGTGGCCAGGCTAGAGTCGATTCGCGTTTTGTTAGCCTATGCCGCTCACCATTCTTTCAGGTTATTCCAAATGGATGTGAAGAGCGCTTTCCTCAATGGGCCAATCAAGGAGGAGGTGTACATGGAGCAACCCCTAGCTTTGAGGATGAACGGTACCCCGACCACGTGTGTAAGCTCTCTAAGGCGCTCTATGGACTTAAGCAAGCCCTAAGAGCATGGTATGAATGCCTTAGAGATTTTCTAATTGCTAATGCTTTCAAGGTTGGGAAAGCCGATCCAACTCTTTTCACTAAGACTTGTGATGGTGACCTATTTGTGTGCCAAATTTATGTCGATGACATAATATTTGGTTCTACTAACAAAAAGTCTTATGAAGAGTTTAGCAAGGTGATGACATAGAAATTCGAGATGTCGATGATGGGCGAGTTGAACTACTTCCTTGGGTTCCAAGTGAAGCAACTCAAGGAAAGCACCTTCATCTCTCAAACGAAGTACACGCAAGACTTGCTCAAGCGGTTCGGGATGAAGGACGCCAAGCCCGCAAAGACTCCAATGGGAACCGACGGACATGTCGACCTCAACAAAGGAGGTAAGTCTGTTGATCAAAAGGCATACCGGTCTATGATAGGGTCTTTACTTTATTTATGTGCTAGTAGACCGGATATTATGCTTAGCGTATGCATGTGTGCTAGATTTCAATCCGACCCAAGGGAGTGTCACCTTGTGGCCGTTAAGCGAATTCTTAGATATTTAGTTGCTATGCCTTGCTTCGGGATCTGGTATCCAAAGGGGTCTACCTTTGACTTGATTGGATACTCAGACTTCGACTATGCTGGATGCAAGGTTGATAGCAAGAGTACATCAGGGACGTGCTAATTCCTAGGAAGGTCCCTGGTGTCTTGGAGTTCTAAGAAACAAACTTCCGTTGCCCTATCCACCACTGAGGCCGAGTATGTTGCCGCAGGATAGTGTTGCGCGCAACTACTTTGGATGAGGCAAACCCTCCGGGACTTTGGCTACAATCTGAGCAAAGTCTCACTCCCATGTGATAATGAGAGTGCAATCCGCAGGGCGGACAATCCTGTTGAACACAGCCGCACAAAGCACATAGACATCCGGCATCACTTTTTGAGAGACCACCAGCAAAAGGGAGATATCGAAGTGTTTTATGTTAGCACCGAGAACTAGCTAGCCGATATTTTTACCAAGCCTTTAGATGAGAAGACCTTTTGCAGGCTGCGTAGTGAGCTAAATGTCTTAGATTCGCGTAACTTGGATTGATCTATAGCATACATGTGTTTTATGTCTTTGATCATGTTCCTTTATACATTTTATTGCTTATTTATGGTGCTCAAGTTGTGCAAGGGATCCCCGGACCTCACAAGTCCATGTGTGAATGATGCACATATGTAGGGGGAGAAATGCTACAACTTGACCCTTTGAGACTAACCGTGTGCTTGAGTTTACTTAATTTAATCTCAAAGGAGGATTGAAAGGGAAATGTGAACTTGGACCATGCAAGACTTCCACTGCACTCTAATGAGAGTGTAATTTACTCCAAGCTCATCTCCATGATCTAATTGCCTTTTTACTCTTAATTGACGATTTTTGGTGAGGCAATGGGGTTTAAGGGCCAATAATGATCCCGTTTTGGTGCTTAATGCCAAAGGGGGAGAAATTAAGGCCAAAACAAATGGATCAGCTATCACTTGAGAACTTTGAAAATAGTAGAGTTAGAACTCTTGATTTGTCAAAATACTCTTATTTGGTCTCTTATGGGGAGAATTTATGATTATGAAAAAAGGGGAGTTTTTGGATCTTGATCATTTTCTCTCTTGGGTTATCTCTCTTTATTCCCAAACAAGTGAGTTTGACTTAGAGATAGGAAAATAAATTTGATTTGCAAAAACAAACCAAGTGGTGGCAAAGAACGATCCAAATATGTCAAATCTTGTAAAAGACAATTTGTGTTCTCAATTGCATTAATGTTGCACTTCTATTTGTTGCTTTTTGATGTGTTGGCATAAATCACCAAAAAGGGGGAGATTGAAAGGGAAATGTGCCCTTGGACCATTTCTAGTATAGTTTTGGTGATTAAATGCCCAACATATATTGAGTGAGTAATTATGTGCCAAATGATGGATGAAGTGCAAATCAACAAGAAGGTATGATTCTAAACTTAATACATTGGTTTTTGTGTACTAATATATTTGTCTAAGTGCTAGAATCAGAGAAAAGAGAAAAAGGAAAAGACTTGGCTGAAGCAGCCAAGACTCAGCGCAGTCTGGCACACCGGACTGTCCGGTGGTGCACCGGACAGTGTCCAGTGCGCCAGGCTGGCTTCTGGCGAACTGGCCACTCTCGGGAATTCATCGGCAGCGTACGACTATAATTCACCGGACTGTCCGGTGAGCCAACGGCCGCCAGCGCAATGGTCGGCCGCCAAATCCTCGGGCGACGCGTGGCCCGCTCCAACGGTCGGCAGGAGGCACCAGACTGTCTGGTGTGTACCGGACAGTGTCCAGTGCGCCAACAGCTACAATTCTGCAACAATCGGCTGTGCCATTTTAGGAAGGCGATCTGCACCGGACCATGAACAGTGCATGTCCGGTGGTGCACCGGACTGTCCGGTGCGCCACTCGACAGAAGGCAAGAATTGCCTTCCCAGATTGCTTCCAACGGCTCCTAGCTGCCTTGGGGCTATAAAAGGGACCCCTAGGCGCATGGAGGAGCAACCCAAGCATTCTTTGATCATCTCTAAGCACCAAGACTCCATTCTCACGCATTTGATTCTTTGTGATAGTGACTTGAGCTCTATTTGAGTAGAGAACTCCTCGCATTGTGTTGTGAGCTCAAGTTGTGGCTTGTGTGCGTGTTTGTGCTCGTGCTTTGAGTCTTGTGTGTGTTGCTTTCCCCTCCCTTACTTCCGTGCTTCTGTGTGATCATCAATTGTAAGGGCGAGAGGCTCTAAGTTGTGGAGATTCCTCGCAAACGGGAGATAGTAAAAGAAAGAAGAACATCGTGGTATTCAAGTTGATCATTAGATCACTTGAAAGGGGTTGAGTGCGACCCTCGTCCAGTGGGACGCCACAACGTGGAGTAGGCAAGTGTTATACTTGGCCAAACCACGGGATAAATCACCGTGTCTCTTGTGCCTGCTTTCTTCGTGACCTTTGTGTTTCACAAGAGCTTGGTCCTTAGCCACTTGATTCTATTGAGCTAACACTTAACCAAGTTTTGTGGCTACAAGTATTTGATTTTTACAGGATCACCTATTCACCCCCCCCTCTAGGTGCTCTCAGTAGTGCATGCCAAGCAGCGAAGCAAGTTGGAGTTCATCATCCACACAAAAATATCATGACAACCGACAGGCCACTTGAGTTACTCCACATGGATCTATTCAGCCCGATCACTTATATAAGCATCGGCGGGAGTAAGTATTGTCCTGTAATCGTGGATGATTATTCTCACTTCACTTGGGTATTCTTTTTGCAGGAAAAATCTCAAACCCAAGAGACCCTAAAGAGATTCTTAAAGTAGGCTCAAAATGAGTTCGAATTAAGAATCAAAAAGATTAGAAACGACAATGGAACGGAGTTCAAGAACTCTCAAATTGAAGGATTTCTTGAGGAGGAGGGCATCAAGCATGAGTTCTCTTCTCCATACACACCTCAACAAAACGGTGTTGTGGAGAGGAAGAATAGAACTCTTTTAGATACGGTAAGAACCATGCTTGATGAGTACAAGACACCGGATCAGTTTTGGGCGGAGGCGATTAACACCGCCTACTACTCCATCAATCGTCTCTACCTTCACCGAATCCTCAAGAAAACATCATATGAACTCCTCACCGGTAAAAAGCCCAATATTTCTTATTTTAGAGTTTTTGGGAGCAAATGTTTTTTCTTATTAAGAAAGGTAGAAATTCTAAATTTGCTCCTAAGGCAGTAGAAGGCTTTTTACTTGGTTATGACTCAAACACAAGGGTATATAGAGTCTTCAACAAGTCCACTGGATTAGTTGAAGTTTCTTGTGACATTGTGTTTGATGAGACTAATGGCTCCCAAGTGGAGCAAGTTGATCTTGATGAACTAGATGATGAAGAGGCTCCATGCATCGCACTAAGGAACATGTCCAATGGGGATGTGTGTCCAAAGGAATCCGAAGAGTCTCCACAAGCACAAGATCAACCATCATCTTCCATTCAAACATCTCCACCAACTCAAGATGAGAAATTGGCTCAAGAGATAGAAGATGAAAATCAAGATGATGAGCCACCTCAAGAGGAGGACATTGATCAAGGGGGAGATGAAGATGATCAAGACAAGGAAGATGATCAAGGGATTCGGGATCAAAGACCGCCACACCCAAGAGTCCACCAAGCAATTCAAAGAGATCACCTCGTCAACTCCATTCTTGGTGACATTCACAAGGGGTAACCACTAGATCTCGAATTGCTCATTTTTGTGAACATTACTCTTTTGTGTCTTCTATTGAGCCATATAGGATAGAGGATGCACTAAGAGATCCGGATTGGGTGGTGGCAATGCAAGAGGAGCTCAACAACTTCACGAGGAATGAGGTATAGCATTTAGTTCCACGTCCTAATCAAAATGTTATAGGTACCAAGTGGGTATTCCGCAACAAGCAAGATGAGCATGGTGTGGTGACTAGGAACAAAGCCCGACTTGTTGCCAAAGGTTATTCACAAGTCGAAGGTTTGGATTTTGATGAAACCTATGCACTCGTAGCTTTGTCTTGAGTCAATTCGTGTATTACTTGCCTATGCTACTTACCATGGCTTTAAGTTATATCAAATGGACGTGAAGAGTGCCTTCCTCAATGGCCCTATCAAGGAAGAGGTATATGTTGAGCAACCTCCCGGCTTTGAAGATAGTGAGTACCCTTCTCATGTTTATAAGCTCTCAAAGGTGTTTCAAGCAAGCCCAAGAGCATGGTATGAATGCCTGAGAGACTTCCTTATCACTAATGGCTTCAAAGTTGGTAAAGCTGACCCACTCTCTTCACTAAAACTATTACTAAAGACTTGTTTATTTACCAAATTTATGTTGATGATATTATATTTGGGCCTACTAACAAGACATCTTGTGAAGAGTTTAGCAGGATCATGATACAGAAATTTGAGATGCCTATGATGTGGGAGTTAAAATATTTCCTTGGATTTTAAATTAAACAACTCCAAGGGGGCACCTTCATCTGCCAAACTAAGTACAATCAAGATATACTCAAGAAGTTTGGAATGAAGAATGCCAAACCCATTAAAACACCAATGGGAACAAATGGGCATCTCGACCTCGATATGGGAGGTAAATCCGTAGATCAAAAGGTATACTAGTCGATGATAGGTTCTTTACTCTATTTATATGCTTTACGACCGGATATTATGCTTTCTGTATACATGTGTGCAAGGTTTCAGGCAAAAAATCCTAAGGAAGTTCACCTTAGGGCCATGAAAAGAATCATGAGATATTTAGTTTACACTCCTAAGTTTGGGCTATGGTACCCCAAGGGATCTACCTTTGATTTAATTAGGTATTCTGATGCTGATTATGCTGGATGTAAAATTGATCGGAAGAGCACATCAGAGACTTGTCAGTTTCTAGGAAGATCCCTGGTGTCATGGGCTTCAAAGAAACAAAACACAGTAGCTCTATCCACCGCTGAAGCCGAGTATATTGTTGTAGGTCATTACTGTGCATGATTACTTTGGATGAGGCAAACCCTTAGGGACTATGGCTACAAGTTGAGCAAAGTCCCTCTCCTATGTGATAATGAGAATTCAAACCGCATGGCGGATAATCCCGTTGAATACAACCACACTAAACACATAGACATCCAGTATCACTTTTTGAGAGGTCACCAACAAAAGGGCGATATTGAAATTGCTTATGTTAGTACCCACAACCAATTAGCCGATATCTTTACCAAGCCACTAGATGAAAAGACTTTTAGCAAACTTAGGAATGAGCTAAATATACTTGATTCTCGGAACTTTGATTGAAACATTGCACACATTACTCATTTATATGTACCTTTGAACATGTCTCTTACATTTGGTACAAATGCATATTTCTTATTCTTCTTGTGCCAAGGCTAAACTAATGTGCTTTCATGAGTATCTCTATTATTAGTCTTAGATTGAAAGGGAAATGGAGTATTCAGCAAAGGCAAGGCTTCCACTCCAACTCTGACAGTATCATTTATCCTTTGACTTACTCACAAAATTCCCAATTTGCTATATCTTATTTTCCAAAGGGGGAGAAAATAGACCCCAATGGGAAAACTTAAATGGCCTCTCAAATTCCTTCGTTTTGGCGATTAATGCCATATGGGGAGAATTTATAGGCCCAAAGCAAAAGGACCACACCACCTGTTTTCAAAAAATTATTTCATAAATGGAAGAATTTATTTCAACTGATATCTATTTCACAAAAGGGAAAGAAATCATTTCAAATGCAAAAACCCTCTAGATAACTAAGGGGAGAACTTCTTCAGGGGAGCTTTTATTTAGCCAAAGGAAAAGCATTGAAACAGGGGGAGAATTTTCAAAATCTTGAAAAGTTGCTTTTTGAAATAATATTTTTATATCATTGGCTATTCACAAAAGAATTTGAAACAATATTTCTAAAATATTTGCAAAAACAAACTAAGTGGTGCAAATGTGGTCCAAAATGTTATAATAGAAGAAAGCAATCACTCTTACTTAGACATATGTAGAAATTCTTTCAAATGGTTTGAATATAAGTAACCTATGCACTTTTGTCATAATTGCAAACTAGTTACATTTCTACACTTTATATTTGCTTTGGTTTGTGTTGGCATCAATCACCAAAAAGGGGAAGATTGAAAGGGAAATAAGATTAAAACATTTCCTGTAATCGATTTTGGTGTTTGACGTCCATCTCAAACCACATAGACTAACTAGTTTGCCTAGTTGTCATTTATCTCAGGTGCATAAGGATCAACACAAACCAAGAAAGAAATTAAGTTTGGGACTCAACCATGTTTGGAGCAAAGGCTAGAAACAGTGCTGCGAGTGGCTAGGGATGGCAGTTGGACCCGTGGGTATGGATATTCGTGGGTTTCGTACCCTGTGGATATGGATACGGGTAGAAAAACTCACCCGCAGGTCCTATCGGGTCGGATACCCGAAATACATTGGGTCGGGTATGGATAAAATACTTTACCCACGGGTATCCAGTGGATACCCGAGATATCAATGTACCTCTTTAAATGTGGTACATCCACTAAAAATGTGCTACATCCACTTGAAAAACTCACCCGCATGTGTTGTTGATTAATGAATATTAATTTGTGTTGTGTCAACAATCAACTGTAATGTAATCGAGACCAATAAGACATTAACAATGTTATGACTGTCAACTGTCATGAACTCATTAAGCTTTTATTTCTTGTACTCGAATTTAAATCTATTGGATGTGATAATTATAAGTTGAGATATTATATCGACGTGTAGCCAAATATAGTCATTCTAGTGTTGTATTGGTGCTTAGATGGAAACTAAAATATTTTACGCATTTATTATAACATTGATCGAATGTTATTTAGTCTACAATAACATCCACTGGATACCCGATACCCGGTGGATACCCGATAGGCACGGGTACGGGTACAGTTTCTCGCTCGATTGGCTTGGTGGGTATGGATATTTGTAGAAGTCTCGGGTACAATTTTGGGTCGGGTATTATTATACCCGAACAAAATCCTACCCGCTGCCATCCCTATGAGTGGCGCACCGGACACTGTCCGGTGCCTAGGTCGAGTAACTCGCGAACTGGCCACTCTCGGGTTTCTCAGGAAAGCGCTCCACTATAATTCACCGGACTGTCCAGTGTGCACCGGATAGTGTTCGATGAGCCAACAGAGCAACGGTCAAATGCGCCAAAGTTCGACTGCAAAAGTGAACGGTGCGCAGTCACAAGTCAGAGGAGCGAAGTTAGAACGCACTGGACATGTCTGGTGTGCCACCGGGCTGTCCGGTACAGCTAGAGGACAAAAGACTTCAACGGTCAACAGTTCTAAACCCCAATGGTCTGCTGACGTGAGAGGCACCGGACAGTGAACAGTACCCTATCCGGTGCACCACCGGACTGTCCGGTGTGCCATCGACAACAACGGCTAGAATAGTGGTTGGGGCTATAAATACCCCCAGCCACCTCCATTCAAGCCATCCAAGTTTTCCGAACTCAACATTCAATACAAGACCAAAATACTACACTCCAAGACACATTCAATAGATTAAATCCTCTTCAAGCCTCCAAATCAACTCAATTGCTTAGTTACTTAAGAGAGGGTGTTTTGTGTTCTTTTGTTGCTCTTGTTGCTTGCATTGATTTCTCCTTTCTATTCTTACTCTTCTAAGTGCTCTGTAAAGCTAGCAAGAGAAACCTAAGTGTGTGGTGATTCTTGCGGGGTCTTAGTGACCTAAGTGATTAAGGAGAAGTCTCGATCGGTCTAAGTGACCGATTGAGAGAGAAAGGGTTGGAATAGACCTGACCTTTGTGGCCTTCTCAACAGGGACTAGGTTCTTTGGAACCGAACCTCGGTAAATAAATCATCGTGTTCACTTGTTGATCTTCACTTTATTTGTTTCCCCTCTTTCCTCCCTCTAAAAGTTCCCTTGCTCAATTTGAGTTGGCTCTCAAAGTTATCCGCATTGATTGAGCAACTCCTAGCAAGTAGAACTATCTTCTATACTCCGAATTATTTCTAACACTAACCCCGGGCATAGTGCGTGTTTAAAGTTCATAAATTTTAGGTTTTGCCTATTCATCCCCTTTAGGCGACTTTCAGAAATATTCTATGTCCTTTACAGCATACTTTAAAAGATTCCATCCTCTATATCTTCACCGTCTCCAGCAGCGTCCCCTAAAATTCATCCTCTATAACTCATCCTCTTCAATATACCAACTTAATTAATAGAATAAATTATTTTACTAAACAACTACTACTAATTAAACAAAGGTTTGGCTTCAACACGTCATTATCAAGTAACAGGCCCGAATTAGAAATTCCTTAAAAAATGAACAAATAAAACAAGAACGATCGTTTTAGTGGGCATTGGCTCGGCATTTTATCAAACATGTGTCCAGTGTCGTCCTCAAAGAGTGAAGCGGGCGACCTAGATCACCGCCGGTGAGCTGGCTGCTCATGCCCACGACCTAGATCAGCGCCAGTGAGCTGGCTGCCTATGCCCACGACGCGGCGCCACATCCAAGGTCGCTGTCGAGAGCATCGAATCCATGCGCGTGGTCTACGTCGGGGTCATCCACATCGCCGCATTCGCCAGCTACTCCACCTTGTCGTCGTTGTGGTCTTGCTGCCGTGCTCCGAGGAGATCGATGCAGCACGCGCATGGCCATCTTCACCTCTTTGTCATCGTAGTCACCTTCTGCCCCTGCTCCACTTCGTCGTAGGACACCGGGGGAGATGACACGAGGTCCACAAAGAGGTATAGCGGACGTACAGGCCTCCTCTAGTTTTAGCGGCTCCGGAAGCCGAACTCTATTTTAGCGAACGTCTTACAAGATATTGTTGGAGGGCTAGCGATCGACAAGAACCACGACATATAGTGTACCGGACCATTTACAGACTCTTGTTGGAGAGGAGAGAGTCTAACACCATACTTTGGGGTTGCCATGCGCTAGGGACACGGGACAGTCATATTCTTTGGTCTATAGGTGCTCCATACTTAGCCAAATTAGGAGCTTTATTATTCTCATAAAGGGTCCTAAGTCTCAAGAGGGTCATAGGACCCAACCATTGGTAATAGCTCTCAATGAGGGACTTCAGAGATTTAGGACCATAAGGGACCTAAGAGATGAGAGCTCTAAGCCTTGGAGCGCCCCAAAGACTGGAGTGACCCAATGCCTATTTTGATGGACATTGGTGGTAGGGATGGCCCTACAAGTCTAGCCCCAAGATCAAATCCCCAACATGGTGGGTTGCTAATTTAGCCAGAGCTAGGGTAGGTCCTCCGGTCACACGACCCTAAGAGCACAAATCCGGTAATAGTCGAGTTCTCAGTAATTTTTTCTATCGAGATTCCTAAAAAGAGTCTTGATATTATTTGGTATTGTTGTCATCCTCAGATGCTAACACGTACAAATATATTTCTACACTCATCAAACATCTTATTCAACCGAGTGACATTGTTGAATAACCTAGATAACTATATTATAGCTACATCTTCAAGCCATCTCCGTACCTACAACCACTCCTGAATAGAAGCTCTTTTTTTTGTAGGGGTGCCACTTATATCAAGTGGGTGTTAATTTTCTATCAAAGAAGTGGCGCTAGAGGCAAGAAAAAATAAAAGCTAGTAGAAATAGTGCCATCGTTAGAGAAATTAAAAATCGGTGGATAAGATAGTTGTGGAACAAATCGAGTAAAGACAATATTTATATTTAGATATTAGTGGGATCTTAAACTTCATAGTTGACAACTTTTTATTATGCATCACATCCCTAGATTTTGATTTATTTGAAAAAAAATTAAATGGTCTCTGATGTAGATACACCGTATATTAAAATGGTAGTGATTGGCAGATTTCCTATTTAGCATTGTTTAGAAGCAAATACATTAATATATCATTTATATAGTTTTTGAGGTTGTTCGCTGCGGCTGGATTAAAGCCGTTTGGACTGCTGCAGCTGCAATCCATAGAGAGAAAAATACTGTAGAAGCCGCAGCCGCAGCCGGATTAAAGCCGCAGCGAACAAGCCCTTTATTGTTTTTGTTGTAGTATATTTATTTTGTAGACATTTTTCTGTGTTTCGGACTACCGCTCGACAAAGAAAATTAACACTCACATGAAAGAAGTAGTATAAAGAAACACTAGTTAGATGTCCAGCACTAGTTAGATGCCCGTACATTAATACGAATTATATATATATATATTATAGATTTTATTTTAATAAAATACAAAAACATATTTGATACCCACAAAAAAATTAATATCAAAATAAATATATGGTCCACATATAAGATTTTAAACTGATAAAAACAAATATGATACTCTACCTTAGTCAAAAGGTTGAGAAATGTATGAGTTAAAAAGAAGTCCAACCCTTTTTATAGCTTGCTCGATTACTCGTCCTCCTTCAGCAAACAACTATGTGGGATTGTTATGTTGCTTCATGTTGTGTTGAGTTTAAGTGGTATCTCACGGTCCATCTGATGTAACAGCACATTGGTAGACAAGAAGCAGAAAAGAGAAACACAAAATTGATGCTTTAAAGGTGTAGAGATATGCGTCGACTATGAAAGTACTAGTATGACCTCGGAGCATATACATACTAAACACTATGTCGAACCATTTTTATTGTCATTATAGTATTTATTAGTTATTTTATAAAATAACTAAATTTATGAATAATACTTATAACATTTATATTTTACAACGTATTTATTATACAAATAGATTAAATAGTTTATCTAATAACAGTAAATATATATTGTAATTATTAATGTTTTTATATATTTAGTTAATATAAAATGAGAACTATGGTTAAAAAGATGGAAGAACTAGTCCTTATGCATAGTCCTTAGTATTTATGGACCCACACCATACTACAGATAAATATATTCTTCCTCCTTTTAAAATAACTATACTTATAGGTTTGAGGTGAAAAAATAATGTTAATAAAAACTATAATACATATTTCATAAAAATATAACCATAGTACACTGATAAAAGAGAAAGTAAAAAACAATTGCTAAATTTTGAACTACAAACGCACTTTTTAGAAACAATTGCTAATAAATTTTTAACTCTATTATTATACTTGTTAATTAGGTTTAATAAATTCACCTCATCTTTTTGTCTTTATCTATGTAATTAGTTTTATTATTAGACTCTGTTTGGTTCTAGAAAATAATCTTTAGTCCCGTTTAATCTCTTTTTTCCAAACGGAAGGACTAAAGTAAAAAGCAATTGGTTATAGTTTTAGTCCCTCAAAAAGGGTAGCTAAAAAGGACTAAAGTAGATTAATTCCTCTTCTTATCCTTCATTTATTGCTCTCTCTTTCTAAGTCTTATACATATAAGGGTATTTAAGTGTTTCTACGGTGCATTTAATATGTTCTAAATCTTTTTAGCCCCTGGAACTAGAGCTGGAAAAAAGCTTAAGCTCGATGAGCTTGCTCGGGCTCGCAGCAGCTCGGCTCGGACTAGCTCGACGCTTAAAACGAGCCCGAATCAAGTCTATTTTTGTGACTCGTTAAAAGAGTGAGTCAACTTAACTCGTCTCGTTGCGGCTCACGAGCTGATTCGTGGCTCGACCTAACAATAATCTATTATATAAATCATAATTATTATATACTGTTAGTACCAAACATATAATTATTTTATGTTATTTGAGAGTAATATACAAATTAATCTATTTTCTATTATATATTTGTAATGTATTTATTTTATTAATTTAAAATATACTATTTAAGTTATTCTTTATAATTTGTATTATAAATGGGAAGCCAAGTTCACGTTTATGCAAGCTCGTTGGCTCAAACGAGTCGACTTTTTCTTGCTCACGAGAGTATCGAGCCGAACTGAGAACTAAATTGTAGTCTTAGAACTAATAAAAAACTAAATAATATCTTAGACTATATTTAGTATCTATAATTATTATTGTGATATTTAATATGACATAGTATCTTTTATTTCATCCTTTATTTTATCTTATATTTTAAATTACAGTCTACAAACAATGCCCACGGTATCTATTACAGTTTGGTATACTAGATGGTCTTAATAGGTCGATTAGACAGCAAAAATGACTGACGGGAGTACCATAACATTATAATATTATCCTCGCTGAGAGCGGTAAACTCGGAGAAACCCTTTACGGCCACGGATTGATTGGACTGTAAAATCACTGACGGAAGCAACGCCAGGATGTCAGAGGGAGTAGTATATTACCGCTGGATTCTCAGAAGTCTCCGCTTGCCCTGCATGAGCATGACACGGATACTCAAACTCATACGGTCAGAGGCCCAGAGCCCGTGTCACTTTTTTATCGCTTCCAATACATCCAACGGAAGGAGGTTTCTTGGCACAGGGCTCTAAGATGTGACTGAAGAAAAGTGTGCGCGCAGTGCTGAACAAGAACAACTGCCGATTGCTTACTCTTACTGCTCCAAGCCTCCAATACATAAAGAGCAACATGTTATAAACTCAGTCTATAGTCACATTAACTTTTGTATTTCAGAATTAACTATTCATATTGATTTGTTTCGACACCTAAATATTACACAACATAATATTTTATTGAAATAAAAATCACGTATTACATAACACAAAATAAAATTACATAATAATTAGAAAAAAAAATCATGAGATAAAATAGTGTGTGAAATGAACTCCAACTAAGTGAGAATTTATAAATGGACGGAGAAAGAAATTTGTTATTTTTTAAAAAAATTGGACTCCAAATAATCACTAACGGCTAGTACGTGTGGCGCTGACATGGCTGACGCGGACCAATCAGAAGTCGCCAATTCACTCTCACTCCGCCTCTCTCACCAGCCCACACCCACTCCAATGCACCGCCCCACTATAGCCCACCTCTCTAGTGCGGGCTTCAGGCGATTAACCTGCTGTCGCCGGGCGCCATGGCCATCGCTAGCCCTCGCTCTCTGAGACTACCTGCGGCGGCAGTCGCCCGTCCACCCCCTCCCTATGCCTGGCGGCTACAGGGGCAGCAGCGCACCCCCTACGCTCCCCCCCCCCCCCACACACACACACATGCGGTCGTCCTCTTTCTCTCTTCGTCCGGCTGTGGCGCGCGTCTGGCTTCTCCCGTTGCACTGTTGACTACTATTGCCGTGGGCCCCCCTCTAATTATTAGTAGAAGAAAAATTGATAGTGGATGAAAAATAGGTATATGAAATTATATTTTATGATTGTAGCGGAGTATAAGGGAGAAAATAGGGAACAACTATGGGAGATGAAAAAGTAAAAAATGAAATATTGACGATGTGATGTAAAAAATGATATAGATAAAGAAATTTAGTGAAAACCCCTGCAGATAGCCTAAGGCCTTGTTCGATTGTGTCGGATTGGTGGGCCGGAACGATTCCAAGTCGGATTGTTTCTCTAATTTATATAAACTTTGATTAGCCGAAACGATTCCGTGTGCAATCCGAGGTAAACGAACAAGGCCTAATCCTTCTTCCATCCGCACACGCTCCCTCTCTCGCTCACTGCCACTGGCAAGCAGCCTCATGCAAGCACTGAACCATGCCCTTCTTTGGGTTGGTGGCCGTGAGGGAACTGAAACCGGGGCCCCAGTCACCGGCAGCCGTAGAGGGATGATCTGCCACTGCGATTCCGCACGCTACTTGTGGATCCCAGGCCGTTCGATCGGAGCTTGGAGGACTGCCGATCAGTAGACCCTTCGAAGCAACGAAACCACCAGCCATTGTGACCGCGAGCCAATTTTATGGTTCTCGCTTGCATTTTACAGTACTTATCTGGTTGACGTTGCGTAGTCCTGCGCACTGGCGGAGCTGTGGGCCATAGACCACTATGGCCCTGTTTGGTACAGCGGCTGCTTGTTGAAAAAGCAGCTTATCTGATAAGCTGGTAAAAAGCAGCTTCTACTTATTGGCTGCTTTTAGTTCATTTTGAAAAGCAGCTGAACTGATAAGCTGCTGCAGAAGCTGTCTGTTTGGCAGAACTTTGGCTTAAATTTGTGAAGAAGCTGAAAATAAGCTGTGCCAAACATGGCCTATAGCCCAAAACCTATAGATTTTAGCTATAAAAAATATTATGTATAAACATATTACTTTTAAGCATCAGCTTTATTTCTTTTATTTGACACATTATTGAAGATGAGACAATATATCATAACAAACATGTAAAAATGAGCTTCTAGATTTGCAATCGCATCAAATGGCTATCTGGTTCTAGACCAAACATGTACAATGACGCTTTCAAGTGGATCTAGCATGACTATACATATCACGTGTTCTAACTAGGCTTAATAAGACATATTGTACGTTTTTTCGCTCGCGTCAAGTCGCTTACGTACAAGAAGGTCGTGCTCACCGTGCCAGTATCATAAATCTAATCGACAACACCCGATCGATCAATTCTCATACAATTATACGTACGTGCGCAGTACATACAACCATTTTTTTTTACTTTTTTCTATTTTTAGATGTAAAATGACTTTTATACTTTTTATTTTTAAAATATAGATGATTGTACGTCATTTTTATTTGACCATATTATATTTAGTAATTTTTTTATTACATGCCTATTTGTCGATTGTTGTACTTGTATTGTGAAAAAAAATAAATTAGATCACCCATCACTAAAATTCTAAAACTCGGCCGGGGAGGGAAAAATCGCCCTTCCGGTATTATATTAAGAAGAGACCGAAACAATGGTCCCGGCCGAGAAAATCCCCGAACCCTGGCCCCCCATCACTAACGGGCCGGCGTCCCATCACTAGCTACGCCACTGGTTTAGTGAGTTATTGCTATATATCTATATTTATATTTATACTATTATATAATTCATCAGTTTAAATTTTTCAAAACTTATTCAACCAAATCACCGTAACACTCATAACCAAACAAATTACACACATATTTAAAATACCATCAAAACTAACGGTTCAATCGCTAGATAACCTACTCTCAATTGCAGGATAGGCGGTAGTATGAAGAGATGCATTTGTTATGTAATGTTTCTTGACATTTTATAGGCGCGAATCTGTGTCTGCCGCATCATACATGGAAGGTTTTTTATGGGGGTGAGGCCGGTGCGTCGATCTGGGGCGTCTGATTCGCCTTCATGGATAGCGCAGCAGAGACGCGGATGGAGAGGATTGCGCCAAGAGGTAGCGAACTTCGTGTACGGAGAGAATAGGGAATGGGCGGAGGAAGCAGACACAATTCCTCGCTGCTGGAGAGATCTGGAGGAAGCGGCGGACAGGAGAGAGCAGGGATTGCGTCTGTGGATCTAGGCGGATGGCGAGGATTGCGTGAGGAGAAACCGGACTTCGCGGAACCAGAGAGCAGGGAAGGTGAGTCGGATCCGGGCGGATGGAGGAAGCGAATGGAGTTCCTCGCGGCTGGGATTGCGGGACGCGAAGAGACGAGATCGTGCGTCTTCCATCTCACTAATTCTTAAGGATGGAGTGAGGGCGTCCACCATCTCACCGTGCCCCCGCCCGCGCATGCGAGCCCCGCGCGCGTCTTCCACCGCCCGCGATGCACGCCCCCAGACAATCTCGCTCTGCGCACGCCCTGCCTCTGTGACCCCGCCTCCCCCAGACAATCTCGCTCTGTGACCCCGCCCACACCTCCGGTAGTCCCCACTCCTCCAACGAAAACCCTAGCAGCTGTCTTCGACCACCTCAAGCCCCACACCGTGGCTCCGCCGCTGCCTCCGTGACCCTCGCGATCGCGCCTCCCTCCGCGCCATCCTCGCCCGTGCACGCCCCCCGATGCCCGATGCCAGCCACCGCCACGGTGCAGTGCCACCGCCGCCGCCCGAAGAAGTTTCCGTACAGGCCAAAGCCTCCGCCGGAGCCGCATCCTTTCCTCCACCTCAAGTCCCTTCCTTCACCCGTGGCTGCCGCGGCCTCGCTCCTCTCTGCGCTGCGCCACCTCCATGACCACCCTTTCGCGGCGTGTGTACTGTACCGCGTCGCACGCGCGCGCCTCTTCCCGCTCCTCCCCCCGCTCCTCGCCGCACTCTGTTCCCTCCGCGTCCCGCTCTCACTCTAGGTTCCGTCCCCCAGATTGAAAACAAAGCTGTAGCGATCGCGGTCATCCCGCCGTCCATGCTGCTCCCCATGCCGGCCAACTCCCAAGAGGACAACAGGCGGCACTGTGCCCCCAACTCTCCCTCCGTGCACGCGCCCGCCCCATCCACGAGCAAGCTCTTGCTGCTAGGCGGGGGAGGTTGTTGGTGGCTGCGTGGGAGGTTGTTGACTGCTGGTAAGTCACCCTAGCCTGTCTATCATTCATCCCGATCTCGTCTCTTCGTGTCCCGCAATCCCAGCCGCGAGGAACTCCATTCGCTTCCTCCATCCGCCCGGATCCGACTCACCTTCCCTGCTCTCTGGTTCCGCGAAGTCCGGTTTCTCCTCACGCAATCCTCGCCATCCGCCTAGATCCACAGACGCAATCCCTGCTCTCTCCTGTCCGCCGCTTCCTCCAGATCTCTCCAGCAGCGAGGAATTGTGTCTGCTTCCTCCGCCCATTCCCTATTCTCTCCGTACGCGAAGTTCGCTACCTCTTGGCGCAATCCTCTCCATCCGCGTCTCTGCTGCGCTATCCATGAAGGCGAATCAGACGCCCCAGATCGACGCACCGGCCTCACCCCCATAAAAAACCTTCCATGTATGATGCGGCAGACACAGATTCGCGCCTATAAAATGTCAAGAAACATTACATAACAAATGCATCTCTTCATAACCAAACAAATTACACACATATTTAAAATACCATCAAAACTAACGGTTCAATCGCTAGATAACCTACTCTCAAAACTGTGCATTCCTAAATCAATATATTTTCCAAAACTGATCGTGCAACAATCTGGTGAAAATGTGCGCTTTTAGAAAAACACTTCTGATCGTGCACGATTCAGTGTGGCCCACTTTCAAAATCTGCATATATGCCATTTAACACACAAACATTAGTCACTTTCAAAATCTTTTCTATTTGTCGTTGCAAACTATAATCATGTGAACTACACGCGAATAGATTTTTCGAAACCTTTTTCCCTTTTTCTGAGATTTAAATGGTGGTGGACACTGATTGAAGGTGACTAATGTTTGTTGTCAACCTTGGTCAAAATCAGATGGATGGCCAGGAGAGGCGAGGGACGCCTCACCGTAGAGGGAGCCCACGAGGGGCGCAAGGAGTGGCGCGCCTTCTCCAGCTCCTTGCTTTGCTCCAACGGCGTCGAGGTCCACGTGCCACGTCATGGAGCGGATGCAGCACAGTTGGCTAGGTACCATTTTCTTTCCAATCGTAGTATCTCTTTTGTTCTTGTCAAATCATTTTAGTTCACTTGGTGGTTCTTTTTGTTTAGAATATCTTGGAACAAAGTGCAACACTTGTGTGCAGCCTGGTTAGTGTATCTCCCTATTTTATGGGGCCTAATTTTAGACGCGATGTAGAGTTTACCAATGAGGTTTTCATTTTGCTCACTGGTTTCTAGCAGCCTCGTCTATCTAGATTGCATTTCAGTTGTGAATGTTCTTTTTGTGATTCTACTTGTTTCTTGATAGAAGGGTTAACGTAGCACTCAGATTAATTGTTCATGGCCGAGTTCCTATTTAGTAACTTATGCAAATTATTAGCTGTGTAGAATCCACACATGCTGCAAAACGTTGTCTCAACTGAAAAATGGAATGTGGGGTTGTATTGTTAGACAAAGCATAGCATAGGTGACAGTGCATCACATTTAGGATGTCTTAGTATACGTTCATGAAACTTCAAACCCAAAACTAATGTCTTCTATAGAACACTGAAGACAAGAGTTGTGTCCAGATTAATGTATGCTTTACTACCCATACCTTCCTAAGGTAATTGACTCTAATTTTTTGGAGATGGAGCTGAGAGATATACACAACGACAGAAAAGATGGAGGAGCATGCCATGTTGTTGGGCACACTCATTTCTGTTGGGATTTTGTGGTTGATGAGATAAGTACTGATGTGTCCATTTCTAATATCAAGATGCATTATGATTATTCTAACCCTAACTATATAAAATTCATCTGATGCGGGTATTTGCAAGCTCCTTGGCGTACCCTTGAGAAAGAAAACATCGGATGAACGGCAAAGGCTGGCTGCCATTTTGTGTATATCGTGATTCAACTAACAAAAAATAACAAGGCTACTCACTTTGCAAAAAAAAGAGATATAGAATAACAAGGCTACTCTACGAAGGACGTGTGAGTAACGAGTAAGGACAATGATGATAGTACTGCTTCCTTAGGATATAACTCATGCTCGCTCCTCATTATATCACTTTGCCAGTTTACTTTATTTTTTGGTGTATGCTTTTTTAGCATTAGACACGTAGTATGCTATGTTAGGCTTGTTTACTTTATTTTATTATTGCAGTTTGAGTACCTATGTCATGATTTTATTTGATGTTATGTTCTGGTAATTCATCTTCAGGGTTATGTTGTGTACCTTGTCCGTGTGAGACGTGGTGGTAGGAAGAGGCCTTTGCCCAAGTGTATTGTCTATGGCAAGCCAAAGCACCAGGGTATCACCTAACTCAAGTTGCAGAGGTACAAGAGGTATGTCGCTGAGGAGAGAGCTATACGCAAGCTTGGTGGACTGAGGGTTCTTATGTCATGAAATAAAGTATGTCATGAACTTTTTGCAATTTGACTGTATTATCAGACAATGAATAGTTAGTGATAAAATGTTGCCTGCTGTTGTGGACTACATGATTGGTTAGTGATCAAAAAAGGGAGTTTGCATATCAATGTATTTTATTATATTAATCACTATTCATATAATGTTGTTCTCTGCCTCTCGCATGCGTGGGTTGTTGGCTGACCCGCCTAACATCGTAGCTCACATCCGTTGTCTCCCGACCCTCGCGTCGCACTCTCCCTTGCACGTCGTCGCCGCTATCGCCGTCCCCAGATTTGTGCTCTTCTTCCCTGTCCAGTCGATACACCCTCCCCTCTGCTCTCTTCTTTCAACGGTATTACATGTTTCCGTTGCAACGCACGGGCACTTACCTAGTTGAATAAATAATACTATTTAGATTATTACTCGTACTTCACCTACGACCATGATCACCCCCACCCTCTCTCCCTCCATCCCCCATATCATGTGTCCTCTCCGCCTTCTTCCCCTCACTCACTAGCCGACGGCTGCAAACCCTCCCATTGTGTTGTTATCATCTACCCCTCTTCTGCCATCTGCACATATGCTAGTGTCTTTCAAGAAAGAAAGTAGTTTTACCATAGCGCCGCGTTTAATATTTTAACTTTACTATTTTCAATAAAAATATCATATGACGTTAAATCCATTTTAAACCTATGACGTTAAATCCATTTTTTTAGTAAAATAAGAGAGGGAGTATACAATTACGAGAACGCGGAAGAAGTACGGTACGGCGCGCACCTCGCTGCAACTGCAATCAACCAGCTGCGAGCTAGCCTGCTCCTTTCCCTTCCGTAAACCGCAGCAGAAAGCGTGTCCTGCCGAGAGCGTGGACTGTGGCGCTTTCTTTTCGTTCGTACTGCTGCGCTGCCTGTGATGTGATGATGCAAGCGTGGACTGTAGCTGCGGGGCGCAAAGCGAGAGCCGAGATCGAGCGAGGTTGGTGGCTCCGTGATACAGTAAGGCTAACCCAACGGTTTCCTCTCCTAATTCTTCCTATTGGTACTTCCCATTTATATTTAAATACCTTTTCAAAAGATTATTTTCTCCATTTCATCTTAACTTCAACCAATCCACCGTTCGTTCAGCTACCCTATATTATATTAACTGAACTATTTAACTTTTTTTACATCAGTTTTTTTTCACTCGAATTCCCAAAATATGGTTCAGATACATACGGGATACGGGCGGGCGGGCAGGCAGGCAGATTGTAATCATGATTTGATCGGTGGAGTGAAGGCTCCGTCCTTGTTTAGTGGCCAGCCAGGGAGACGGGAGGAGAGAAGCTTTTGGCGGGGATGGGCGGATTGATTACGCTCATCATGAAGAGGTGGTTCGAGGAGGGATAGTGCGGCCTCAAAGTTATTCCTCCCATCGACCTCCTTTGCGGGATCAATAAACAAAACGCTTGGTCCGTTTAGGCCGGCTAATCCTTCTTTTTCGAGAAAGTAGTAGGGCGGGTATGATCGCTCGGCAATTTTACTTTCGCTTATGCGGCTGGCTGGGCTCCACGCCATTTGAGTATGTACTCGGACAACTTTCGTTTCTGGAATCATACCACACTCGCAACTCTTCAAAAGTCCTAAATAGTTCAAGAAACGGCCTCTATGAGTTGATTAAGTAGTCTGAATAATTCTTTTTATAGAGTTCGATAAGTTGATCGTTTAATGTCTCAGCAGGTCCGGTTCTGATATTTTAGAGGTCATGTGTAAAAGCTAACTTAGAGGACCCTCTCGTCACTCTCTCTCTCTCTATATATGTTTGTAATATATATTTACATATAAAGTTTTTAAAAAATATGATTGTTGGTCGCAAACAAATTTTCAAAGATTAAAGTTTTAAAATGCTTTTTCAGCAAATGGAACAATCACTAAGATTTAATATAAAATAGAGATATTAGGATAACAATCAACCTCTACTATATGCTTACTAATTATGAAATAGAGATATTAGGATAACAATCCACCTCTACGATATGCTTACTAATTTATATAACAGACAATATTCCATTTGAAAATATCTTATCTTAGTCTTTTACTCACTTGTGCCAAAGTAAAATAAGAGTTTAGGATAAAAGTCCTGACTTTAAAATCCTATATAGAATATATCAATAATCAATTATTAGTTTGTGAGACTGAAAAATACACATATATAACATATAACTAGTCAGTTGCCCGTGCGTTGCGACGGCTTACAACAATATCCACGTAAACTATCCATCAAAAAATTTCAAAATTTTTTATTGATCGTCTCCGCTCTCTGTATAATAGTCAGTTGCCCGTGCGTTGCGACGGCTTACAACAATATCCACGTAAACTATCCATCAAAAAATTTCAAAATTTTTTATTGATCGTCTCCGCTCTCTGTATAATATATTTTTTGATTTGGCTAACTGATGTTATTGTTTACTCCATGCAAATATGTCTTGGTACAACACAACCAATGAAGTGAGCGATTAGAAGAGAATTCATAACGGTTGATTGAATGAACAGAGATTATAAAATGACATAATTCCATCATACAGAGACCAAATAAGAGAAAGTTTGTGAGATCAAGTTTCTAAAATAAGTCCCATGAAGTCAATCTTATAAAAAAGATAGATCAAAATATGGAGTGATTGCTAAAGTCAGGTATCAATAAAAATTGGATGCGCTCCATATAAATTATGCTACTTCGTAGCAATTACTAACGTTTAAAACCAACAAATAACCTTTCATTTTGCTGTTAGTGTGACAAATCATTGTTGTTCCATCCAATTCAGCAACCTCAAACACCATGTAGTCCATTGCGCCAATGTGGTCTCAGAAACGACCTAATGCTTGTAAGAGCCAAGAACGTCGTGCCGTGCTTAGGCTGTAGCCTCGGCCCGTAGTGCTGGCCCGGTCCAACACGATTATTTTTTTATTTTATAAAAAAACGTATATAGCTATATACAATTTATATTTAATATTAAAAACATCTTAGCGTGATGTTCTACTGGTTAGACAGTTTCACCCAGTGTCTCCTGCCCTTCTTCCATCAGGGCGTGCGTTCGAACTCCACCTCCTGCACCGTTTTTAACATTTTACACTGATTTAATTAAATGGATCGACGGGTTAACGGGCTGGCCCGACACAGTTAGCAGGCTGGCATGACGTGCCTGTGTCATAGTTATGGCCCGCGTGCATCTAGCTCGTGTCGGACGTCGTTACGCTAATTTAATTAAATAGATCGATGGACTAACGGGCTGGTCCGACACAGTTAGCAGGCCGGCATGATATGCCTGTGCCATAGTTGTGGCTCGCGTGCATCTAGCCCGTGTTGGACGTCGTTTGGCATCTATAGACGTGCAACGGATTAATTTGAAATAGCTGTGAGAGGTTATTTGTAAAAAAATGACGCATGACGACCATTGAAACTGGTGCTTTAAGTATAGTATAGATATAAGAACTAGTACACTATACATTGTACCTATAGTCAACGAACACGCCTTAACGTGTCGCCGCGTCACGTCAGAAGTTTGCGACAATTTGTTTTCTCTGTGACTACAGTAAGCTTATCAATTCGTTTATTAGATTTCCAACACGCTACAACTAGTGAAAGGATTAACGATGGAGTTTTTGAAAAAACTTGAGTTTGCGAAGTTTACTCACGGCTCTAACATCGAATTACACCTATTTGACTGAAAAATACGGAACAGAACAGTTCCAATTACCCAGTTCAACTGTCAATAGCATTTAACTCGTGCCAAGGGTCCACCAACTGATAGCCAGTTTGGGTGACGAGTCAGTGAACCACCAAGGGGAAGGTTACTTGTTAGCTTAGGGGACTTTTGGACAACAAAATACTCTTGTTTGTTTTGTATTGTTGAAATAAACTTAGCATAACAATAGTGGCCTAGATAGAATTTTAGTGATAGATGATCCAGCTTATTTTGTTTTAATAATATATGTGTGACACATCGATATGTAAATAAAAAAATTACTAAATATAATATGGTCAAATAAAAAGGCATTGCCACCCTCTAACATCTTAAAAAAAGTATAAAATCGTCTAACACCTTAAAAAGAAAAGGTATAAAAAAATTACCAAATACAATATAGTGGTATGTAGTGCGCATGTAGACCTGGGCATTCGGGTTATCCTATTTTTTAGGTCAGGTAATTCGGGTATTTGAAAATTTGGGTACTGAGAACTGGGATCCAAAATATAGTCGTTCACAATCTCTATCCAAAATTTCGGGTATCCAAAAATCTGGATTCTGATTTTCTTGAATTATCCGATTGTAGTATCGAGTAGTAAAGGCAATAAAAATATTGCATGTAACAAAATAATATGATTTTTTTTCAAACACATCACACTACTCGTAAGTCTCATATACATTGATTGAAGTTCATTGTTCATATATTAGTTCATCATAAATCTACAATCATATTTCAATAATATAAGGGTTTCGGTAATTCGTGTAAATTAGGTACCCGGACTCATAACCTAAATTACCCAAACTTAAATCGGGTTTCCAGACTTGCTATCCGATTTAGTGATCCAATAATTCAGGTTCGGGTAGATTGAGTCTATATTCAGGTAGATCGGGTTTGGATAAAGGGTAGTGGGTTTTTTCCCTGGTCCTACGTGTACGTATGATTGTAATAGAATTGAGCGGTCGAGTGTTGTTGATGAGATTTATGGTACTGCGCGGCCGTCTCCTAAGCAATTTTGACATGGGCGACAAGTATGCAGTGTGTCGTGTTAAGCTCAGAACATGTGCACGTCGTAGTCGTGCTTGATCTGCTTGGAGTGCCACAACGCGCGCTTGTTGCGAAACTAGATAGCCACCTTGTGCGGCTGTAGGCCTAGGTGCCCAACTCTGCCTGATGTTGTGATGCATTATGGCGTCGCAATAGACACGTCAAATAAATAAAACCAAGTTGCTGATTAGGAGTAATATTTTTTTATACCAAACATCTACAGTTTAATACGCACTATCCGAATCCATTTTTTTTGTCTTAAAGAAACATCACACGCAATACCTGGCCTATATGTGTAGAGAGACGGCAGAACTTGTAGACCCTAAATTGACCTTTCACATCCTATCAACCTTTGTATCAAATCAAAGATTTTCCAATGATATGAGCTGATCATCAAAGTAGAGCAATATTTTTCAACATTCCCTATTCCGAAGAATCCGCATGTGACTTCATATCATGTAGTGCTATTATTGACTCCACACCCGCTATATATATATATATATATATATATATATATATATATATATATATATATATATATATATATATATATATATATATATAAGGAAACCACAGCCAGGACGCGGATAGGCCACCACCCGCGTGATTGCATCAATATTTATGTTAGTATAACCGAATTATAGAATTTGCATATACCATGCAACGAATCTGGGAAGACAGTTCACCTATGCACGTCATCATTTATACCGGGATAAATAGATTGAATAATGTGCATAAACCATGCAAAAAAATCTGCTGACGCGCAAATCACGTGGGATGACTTTACAAATTTGTTATGTGTTTACGGCTGCATAAGAACAAGAAACGTAACAGCATAAACCATGCAATATCGCGATGTCAGACCATTTATGCTATTGTATATTGTCGGGGACCATAATTAGGGGTACCCTCAAGACTCCTAATTCTCAGCTGGTAACCCCCATCAGCATAAAGCTGCAAAGGCCTGATGGGTGCGATTAAGTCAGTGATCAGTCCATTCGAGCGACTCGATCGTGCCTCGCCCGAGCCTAGCCTCGGACAAGGGCAGCCGACCCCGGAGGATTTCCGTCTCGCCCGAGGCCCCCCTCCAACGGTGGACACATCTCCGGCTCGCCCGAGGCCCTACCTTCGCTAAGAAGCAACCCTGACCAAATCGCCGCACCGACCGACCAAGTCGCAGGAGCATTTAACGCAAAGGTGACCTGACACCTTTATCCTGACGCGCGCCCCCCGACAGAGCCGAAGTGACCGCCGTCACTTCACCGCTCCACTGACCGGCCTGACAGAAGGACAGCGCCGCCTGCGCCACTCCGACTGCAGTGCCACCTGACAGAGTGAGACTGACAGGCAGTCAGGCCCTGCCAAAGGCACCATAGGAAGCTCCGCCCGACCCAGGGCTCGAACTCGGGCTAAGCCCCGGAAGACGGCGAACTCCGCTCCGCCCGACCCAGGGCTCGGACTCGGGCTAAGTCCCGGAAGACGGCGAACTCCGCTCCACCCGACCCAGGGCTCGGACTCGGGCTAAGCCCCGGAAGACGGCGAACTCCGCTCCGCCCGACCCAGGGCTCGGACTCGGGCTAAGCCCCGGAAGACGGCGAACTCCGCTCCGCCCGACCTAGGGCTCGGACTCGGGCTAAGTCCCGGAAGACGGCGAACTCCGCTCCGCCCGACCCAGGGCTCGGACTCGGGCTAAGTCCCGGAAGACGGCGAACTCCGCTCCGCCCGACCCAGGGCTCGGACTCGGGCTAAGTCCCGGAAGACGACGAACTCCGCTTCGCCCGACCCCAGGGCTCGGACTCGGGCTCAGCCCCAGAAGACGACGAACTCCGCTTCGCCCGACCCCAGGGCTCGGACTCCACCCTGGCCTCTGCCGAACGACCTCCGCCTCGCCCGACCCAGGGGCTCGGACTCGGCCTCGGCCATGGAAGACAGACTCGACCTAGGCTTCGGAGGAGCCTCCACGTCGCCCAACCTAGGGCGCAGGCCAGCCACGTCAACAGGAAGCGCCATCATCACCCTACCCTGAGCTGACTCGGGCCGCAGAGAACAAGACCGGTGTCCCATCTGGCTAGCTCCGCCAGATAGGCAATGATGGCGCCCCGCATGCTCTGTGACGACGGCGGCTCTCAGCTCTCTTACGGAAGCAGGAGGACGTCAGCAAGGACTCAACCGCTCCGATAGCTGTCCCTCCGCCAGGCTCCGTCGCTCCTCCGACGGCCACGACTTCACACCAGCTGGGTGCCAAAATCTCTCCGGCTGCCACATCGGCATGTACTTAGGGCGCTAGCTCTCCCCCGCTAGACACGTAGCACTCTGCTACACCCCCATTGTACACCTGGATCCTCTCCTTACGCCTATAAAAGGAAGGACCAGGGCCCTCTTAGAGAAGGTTGGCCGCGCGGGGACGAGGACGGGACAGGCGCTCTCTTGGGGCCGCTCGCTTCCCTCTCCCGCGTGGACGCTTGTAACCCCCTACTGCAAGCGCACCCGACCTGGGCGCGGGACGAACACGAAGGCCGCGGGATTCCCACCTCTCTCACGCCGGTCTCCGGCCGCCTCGCTCCTTTCCCCACTTCGCGCTCGCCCACGCGCTCGACCCATCTGGGCTGGGGCACGCGGCGACACTCACTCGTCGGCCCGAGGGACCCCTCGGTCTCGAAACGCTGACAGTTGGCGCGCCAGGTAGGGGTCTGCTGCGTGTTGACGAACAGCTTCCCGTCAAGCTCCAGAGGGGCAGTCTCCAGCAACCTCTCCGACCCGGGACGGTGCTCCGTTTCGGGAGTCTTGGGTTCATGTCCTTCGACGGCAGCTACGACATGATACTCCTTCCACCGCCGCGCGACAACGACAATGGCGGCCGACAGCCCGCCCGCCGGCGGCGGAATCGACGACGTATTCCCCGCGTGGTGGAAGAACAACATTCGAGCTCGCCCCGTCCTCTCCCCTGCCAACGGAGGAGGAGGCGGGGCAACCAAGGCCAAGCAGGAGGCGGCGCCTCGTCGGCTGTCGAGCGAGTCGACGTCCCTAGCGCCCCAACGGGGGGCGCGTCGGGCGTCGACCTCGCGTTTGAGACGAAGTCGAGCGCCGTCTCCCCGCGACACGCCAATCCCGAGCAAGCGGACGACGCCAGCACGCTCGCGGAAGGCTTGCTGGGCGTCTCCCTCGTACCTGAGATAACGGTGCAGTCAGTCCCCGACGTGACTTCATCGTCGTTCGTCGACCAAAAGGTACCGACCGATTCCCATCCTACGTCATTTGGATTCAGCCTCAACCCGCCTAGCGACCTTGCTTTGGCGGGCACTCTCGTAGAGGCGAGTTCAAACCCTCCGGGGTTTCGCATGCGGTCGCCCTGGGACCGGCTGACGGATGTCTCGACCTATGGGCCCTCCGGGTCCGAGGAAGACGACGACCCCAGCATCTGTTGGGATTTCTTTGGACTTGGTAACCCTAGTGCCATGCGGGACTTCATGACCGCATGTGACTACTGCCTCTCCGACTGTTCCGACGGTAGCCGCAGCCTCGACGACGAGGACTGCGGCCCAAGCCGCGAATGTTTCCACGTCGATCTAGGGGGTCCCTCCGAAGGCAATCATCTCGGCATGCCGGAGGACGGTGATCTCCCTAGGTCGGTGCCTCGCGCTGACATCCCGCGGGAGCTAGCTGTGGTCCCTGTTCCGGCGGGGGGTCACGACCCACAGCTCGAGCAAGTCCGCGGGGCGCAGGCCAGGCTCGACGAGGGAGCAGGAGCGCTTGAGCCGATCCGCCGGGACGTCGGGCAGGCATGGGCGGGCCAACCCCCGGCCGGAGAAATATGTCACCTGCCCCAGGGTCTCCAGCTCCGCGTCGCCAACGACGTCAGGGTCAGGCCACCACCCGCATCCAGTGGGGTCGGTCAGAACCTGGCTGCAACAGCGATGCTTCTCCGCGTGATGCCGGAGCCATCAACCACCGAGGGTCGGCGAATCCAGGGAGAGCTCAAGAATCTCCTGGAAGGCGCTGCGGTCCGACGGGCCGAGAGCTCTGCCTCCCGAAGGCAGGGATACCCCTCGGAACCTCATGCCGCGACTTCCCGATTCATGCGGGAAGCCTCGGTCTACACCGGGCGCACGCGCAACACCGCGCCTGCGGCCCCGGGCCACCTCGGCAACGAGCACCATCATCGCGACCGTCGGGCCCACCTCGACGAGAGGGTGCGTCGAGGGTATCACCCTAGGCGTGGGGGACGCTACGACAGCGGGGAGGATCGGAGTCCCTCGCCCAAACCACCCAGTCCGCAGGCCTTCAGCCGGGCCATCCGGCGGGCACCGTTCCCGACCCGGTTCCGACCTCCGACTACTATCACAAAGTACTCGGGGGAAACGAGACCGGAACTGTGGCTCGCGGACTACCGCCTGGCCTGCCAGCTGGGTGGAACGGACGACGACAACCTCATCATCCGCAACCTCCCCCTGTTCCTCTCCGACACCGCTCGCGCCTGGTTGGAGCACCTGCCTCCGGGGCAGATCTCCAACTGGGATGACCTGGTCCAAGCCTTCGCCGGCAATTTCCAGGGCACGTATGTGCGCCCCGGGAATTCCTGGGACCTCCGAAGCTGCCGGCAGCAGCCGGGAGAGTCTCTCCGGGACTACATCCGGTGATTCTCGAAGCAGCGCACCGAGCTGCCCAACATCACTGACTCGGATGTCATCGGCGCGTTCCTTGCCGGCACCACCTGCCGCGACCTGGTGAGCAAGTTGGGTCGCAAGACCCCCACCAGGGTGAGCGAGCTGATGGACATCGCCACCAAGTTCGCCTCTGGCCAGGAGGCGGTCGAGGCTATCTTCCGAAAGGACAAGCAGCCCCAGGGCCGCCCATCGGAAGATGCTCCCGAGGCGTCTACTCCGCGCGGCGCCAAGAAGAAAGGCAAGAAGAAGTCGCAAGCGAAACACGACGCCACCGACGCGGACCTTGTCGCCGCCGCCGAGTACAAGAACCCTCAGAAGCCCCCCGGAGGTGCCAACCTATTCGACAAGATGCTCAAGGAGTCGTGCCCCTATCATCAGGGGGGCCGTCAAGCACACCCTTGAGGAGTGCGTCATGCTTCGGCGCCACTTCCACAGGGCCGGGCCACCCGCGGAGGGTGGCAGGGCCCGCGACGACGACAAGAAGGAAGATCACCAAGCAGGAGAGTTCCCCGAGGTCCGCGACTGCTTCATGATCTACGGTGGGCATGCGGAGAATGCCTCGGCACGGCACCGCAAGCAAGAGCGCCGGGAGGTCTGCTCAGTCAAGGTGGCGGCGCCGGTCTATCTGGACTGGTCCGACAAGCCCATCACCTTCGACCAAGACGACCACCTCGACCACGTGCCGAGCCCGGGGAAATACCCGCTCGTCGTCGACCCCGTCATCGGCGACGTCAGGCTCACCAAGGTCCATATGGACGGGGGCAGCAGCCTCAACATCATCTACGCCGAGACCCTCAGGCTCCTGCGCGTCGATCTGTCCTCCGTCCGAGCAGGCGCTGCGCCCTTCCACGGGATCATTCCCGGGAAGCGTGTCCAGCCCCTCGGACGACTCGACCTTCCCGTCTGCTTCGGAACGCCCTCCAACTTCCGAAGGGAGACTCTGACGTTCGAGGTGGTCGGGTTCCGAGGAACCTACCACGCGGTACTGGGGAGGCCATGCTACGCGAAGTTCATGGTCGTCCCCAACTACACCTACCTGAAGCTCAAGATGCCAAGCCCCAACGGGGTCATCACCGTCAGCCCCACGTACAAACACGCGTTCGAATGCGACGTGGAGTGCGTGGAGTACGCCGAGGCCCTCGCCGAGTCCGAGGCCCTCATCGCCGACTTGGAAAGCCTCTCCAAAGAGGTGCCAGACGTGAAGCGTCATGCCGGCAACTTCGAGCCAGTGGCGACGGCTAAGGCCGTCCCCCTCGACCCCAGTGGCGACGCCTCCAAGCAGATCCGGATCGGTTCTGGGCTCGACCCCAAACAGGAAACAGTGCTCGTCGACTTTCTCCGCGCGAACGCCGACGTCTTCGTGTGGAGTCCCTCGAACATGCCCGGCATACCGAGGGATGTCGCCGAGCACTCGCTGGATATTCGGGCCGGAGCCCGACCCGTCAAAATAGCCTCTGCGCTGATTCAACGAGGAGAAGCGCAGAGCGATAGGCGAGGAGATCCACAAGCTAAAAGAAGCGAAAAGCGTCAAGCTCAACCCTGAAAGGTGGGTCCTCGGGGCGCCCCAGGGCATGGTCTTGGGGTTCATCATCTCCAAGCGGGGCATCGAAGCCAACCAGGAGAAGACCCCCGACCATCGCACAGCACCCCGAGCCCTTTCTGGGGGCACCCGGGGGCTGCACGCACCCCCGGGAGAGGCCGCGTGTCATCGCCGACGTTCTGGAGCCCGGAACGTACAAGCTGGCCGGCGGTCAAGGCGAGGTCTACGGCAACGCTTGGAACATCCGACAGCTACGTCGCTTCTACCCTTAAGATGTTTTCAAGTTGTTCGTATACCTCGCTCCCACACAAGTCTTAGTCGTCAAGGAAGGGTCGGCCTCGCCTCGGCAGAGCCCGACCCTCCCTCGGGGGCTAAAAAGGGGGGAACCCCTCTGCGTCAAGATCGTCCAAAATTTTTGGTCAAAAAGGCTTTTGCGTTCTCCCGGCTATGTCAGAGACAGGGCCCCAAGGAGCGAACGTGGGTGCATGTAAGTGGCAAGGCCGACTGAGCTGAGGGATTCCTATGCCTCCGGGTTAGGGACACCTTCACTCGTCACCCACCACGAAAAATGACCCCTACTCGGGAAGCCACCCTGTTATTGACAGACAAAGCCGGACACGCAAAATAAAAGGAAGAGTACGACTTCATGCAATGGAAACAAAGTGTTCAGGCCACAGCGGCCGCAGGAAGACACACGCGCATCCAACAGAAACTGTTCCAACAAGAGTTAGGCGTCGCCTTGGGAAGGAGCCGCGCCTTCAGCTCCGTCCCCGCCTTCGGTAAGGTCCATCTCGGCTTCCGGCGACGACGCAGGAGGGAGGATTTCCGCCTCAAAGGTGGTCGCCAGCACTGCGCTCGGACCCGCGGCAACCGCGTCGAGCCGCTGGACTTCCGCCAGGGCAGCTTCGTCTTCGTCAGGAAGACAATACCCCTCACTAACCCGCTCCAGGTCCACAACGTAGTGGGAAGCGAGCACGGCAAAGGCCTGCCTGACGCCGTGGTGTAGCGCCTCCCGGAGTCTGCCGCGCGCGTGATCACCCAAGGCTTGAAGGCGGCTTTGAGGGGAGCTTCCTGAAGGAACGTCGCCGGAGCCAAGGATCCGATAAACGTCCGAGACGGCTTCGGACATGGCCGCGAGGTCGGCCTCCCTCTGCTCGGCCGCTCCGGCAAGCGCCTCGGCAAGCGCCTTGGCGGACTCATCGAGGGCGGACTCGAGCTCTGCGAACAGCCAGAAGAAAGATCTCAAACACAAGCAGAGGAAACAAACAAGAACAAGAACCAAGGATGGCCAAGGCGTACCTTCGGCCCGGGCACGCTGCTCCGAGGTCGCGACCTGGGCTGCGGCTAAGTCAGCTGCGAGGGTTTCGGCCCGGCTTTTGGCCTCGGTAGCCCGGCCCCGAGATTGGTCCCGCTCCTCGACGACCTAGACGAACTCCGACCGCTGCCGTTGCACCTCTGCGCGCGCCGCGGCCGCCTCTGCGCGCGCCGCAGCCGCCTCCGCGCGCGCCGCTGCCGCCTCGGCTCTCAGGTCAGTGCAGAGCAACAGGAGGTCCGCTACCTCGGCACCCTGCTGAGAAAGGCGCGCAGTAGCCCCGGCAAGCGAGGTCCTCAGGGACCGCAGCGAGCCCCAGACATCGACCTCGCGGCGGATGAACGACGACTTGGCGGCGCTCTGATCCGTCAGATCCTGAGGGAAGGAAACGGGGCGTCACGAAGAACGCCTCGGTCACAGAAGAGAAAAGGTATGCCAGAAACCGTTACCTGGAGGATTCTGGGGACGTCCCTGCAGAAAACCTCCAGCGACGACCGGAGCGACCCCACCGTTGCTTCAGCACACTCGCGGAGCTCATCCCAGGACTGGTCCTCCCGTTCATCGTCGAGAACGAAGACGGGGTCCGAGGCCTCACGGGTCCAGAACCGGAGCAACTGGCGCCGGACCTCGAGGCTCCACCACGCAGCGATGAGGCTGCCGCTCGGCGGGACGGATCGCGCCTCCCCGCCCACCTCTTCCGAGGCACCGGGCGCCGTCGCATCAGCCGTCTCGACGTCGGCAGCAACCGGTCGCTCTCCAACCGGGATGGCGGCGACTTCGGTAGCGGCAGGCGCCGGCATGGCCGGCACGACTGGTGGGCTCAGGACCACGTCGGCGTCAGCCGCCTCCCCTATCACAATGGCCGCCTCGGCAGAGGAGCCAGCCTCGGGAACCTGCTCCACGGCGACCGGCGCCGCCCGAGCCCCCTGAGGTGGAACGCCATGCGAAAGGGTCGGCTGAACGGCAAGGCCCGGAGCGGCGCTGGCCGCACAAGCCGGCGTCGTCTTAAGTGCCTTCCGGGGTGCCAGGTCGGTCAGGCCATGGCTTCGCTTGCTGAGGAGAAAAGAAAAATCACGGCCGGGACATATGAATGGAAAGCCAGGACGAAGACATTCCGAGATACTTACCCGCTCCGGGCCATGATCCACCGTGCCTGGGGGGAAGTCTCTTGGATCCCGGCCCCCGGAACCGCCGCCGAGGTCCGCTTCGCTGGCAACTTCGGCACCGCCCTCGCTTTGCCCGGGGGGCAGATCGCCCAGGCACTGTAACGGCGGCTTGAGGGTCGCCTCCCTGCGCTGTCGGCGCGAGCGGCAGCTCCCGGGGAGCAGACGCCCTGGCCTGGCCCCCCGGGGTCACCTCAGCTCCTCCAGCCGAGGGGTCAGGAGCCCTCTCGGGTTGCCCTCGCCCCTCAGGCCGGGACCCCGACGTCCCGACTTCGGGGACTGACGGCGTCAGCTCGCTCGGGGGCTGGCTTGACGGCTCCTGGCCAAACCCCAAGCCGAGGCTGAAGCCAAGACGGACGGCCATGTCATCCTCCTCGTCATCATCTTCATCATCGTCGTCGTCGTCGGGCGTTTCCGGCGATGGCTCCCTCGGGAGCCCCTCCCTCTCCTGCTGGCGACGGAGCTTTTCCAAGGTGTCTCGGGCCCGCCTCCGCTTGCGGGCCTGGGCCTTCTCCGCGTCCTTCTTCTTCCTCTCCTCCGCGGCGACCCGCCGCGCTGCTCGGTCCACCGCGTCCTGCGGGACCCGTGGCAGGGAAGGCTTGTGCCACCCCACCTCCTGAAGAGGAGGGGAAAAACCCCAATCGTAAGAACCAGGAGCAACCTGATGTATGAAGAAGGAAGAAGCAGACACTCACCAGAGTCACGCACCCTCGGTCGGGGCGCATCAAAAGCTGGGAGAAGGCGTGGGGGTTCGGCTTCCCCAACGCAACAGACACCCGCCATTGGAGGGCGTCGAAGGGAAGAGGATCAGGGGACATCCGCGAGCCCTCCCAGTCGGCCTCCGGGGTCATCTCCCAAAGCGACAGCCGCCGCTCCGCCAAGGGAAGCACCCTCCGACAGTGGATGGCGGCAATCACTCCCGCAGCGGTGAGTCCCCCATTCCGCAACGCCTCCAAGGCCTGGAGAAGTGGCTCGAGGTTTTTCTGTCTTTCGTGCGGGGTCCCGTGGCGCCAGGCGTCGGTGGCAGCGGTGACTACTCGCTGGGAGAACGGCGGGAGCAACTCGCCGTCGTTCCGGAGGTAGAACCATCGGCGCTGCCACCCCTTGTTCGAGGACGCGAGGATGGCAGGAATAGACAGCGACGCCCGCGACTGCCTCAGCAGGACGGTACAGCCGCTGGCCCGCACCGCTGCACGAACTTTCCTCTCCCCCGTTGGCGAGGCAAAAAGCTCCGCGCAAAAGAGATGGGTCCACAAATCCCAATGGGGGGCGATCCCCAAGTACCCCTCGCACACCGCTACGAAGATGGCGGCCTGCGAGATGGAGTTAGGGGTGAGGTTGTGCAACTCCACCCCATAGTGGTACAGGATCGCCCGCATGAAGCGGCCCGCCGGCACCCCGAATCCCCGCTCGTGGAAGGAGACAAAGCTCACGATGTACCCCGGCGGTGGGGACGGAGCGGCTCCGCCCACGGGAGGAATCCACTCCGGTCGCTGCTTATCGGTGAGAGGACGGAGCAAACCCTCGCCGACCAGATCCTCCAGGTCACTCGCCGTCACCGTCGAAAAGGGCCATGGATCGCGCGGCGAGATGATGGTCACCCGGTCAGCCATCACCGAGCGAAAGGGATGGCGGCGCGAGGGGCAGGAAGGGCGGTTTCCTCTTCTCTGGCTAAGTCTCTCAGGTTGCGAAAACCTAAGAGGGAGGCAGGAAGCGGAGCAAAGAACCGTCACCAGACCCTCTCCCGGGTATATAAAGACCAAGGCGAGGCCGGTTCCAACGTTCCGCCCGGACCGGACGTGGGATTCAAAAACGCGAAGCAAAACAGCCGTTCCCCGAACGGCTCGCGCACGCGCAGCGGCCGCCCCGCCAACCACTCGCCGCGTCGCATTAACTCCGCGGCAGGACAGGCGGCGCTTCTGGCAGGAAAGGCGGGCGACGCTTCGCCTTCGCCAAAATAACCGCGCCAAAAGAGGTACGCCGCGTCGTTCGATTTCGTATCCTTTTCCTTTTTTCCTTTTTCTCTATCTCTTGCAACAGGGACCGGGAAAGGGGGATACCCCGAAAAGGATCCTTCCCCGTGAAGGAACCAGGCTCCGAGCCTCCCTACTGATCAGAGGTTCGAAGGCTGGCCCCCTGAAGGGTTCGACAGCCGCCTCAGATCGCGTGGGCCCTACACCCACTACTGGTCAGAGGTTCGAAGGTCGGCCCCCCGAAGTGTTCCACGGCCGCCTCAGGCTACTCGGGCTCCGCGCCCATTACTGATCAGGGGTTCGAAGGCTGGCCCCCGAAGGGTTCACAGTCGCCTCAGACGCCGAGCGAGGGATGACCAGGGGTATGTTCGATACATAACCAAGGCTCGGGCTGCGCTCCCGAGGTACGCTAGGACATTTCCGAGACCAGCGGGAGCGATCTTGTAACGGAATCCCATCAGAGGGAGGCATCGAGCCCTCGGACCCCGTCGCCAGGGGACCGGGTCCGGCAGATCACCCGCAGGTACTTTTGGGCGTGCCTCTGGGCCCCTAGCCGACCCCTAACGAACGGGGCACGGACGTCCACTCGGATTACCCGCTTGCAGCTCACCGGAGACACCATGTTCGGCGCCCATCGAGGGTAACATGGCGCTTTCCCCCCCTCCTCCTTGCGGAAAGGCGACGCAGGGGCGTATGTAAAAAAGCTGAGTCTGTCCCTGATCGCCCTCTCGCCCTGTGCGGAGGCTCGGGGGCTGCTCTCGCAAACCCGGCTCCGGCCGAACCGTTGACAGCGTCAACATACCAGCCCGAGAACTTGGGCCCCGACCGTACACCTGGGCTACGGCCAGTTCGCATGAGGGAACAACCAGACCAGCCGAAGCATTACGCAAGGCATTAAGACCTCGAAGGAGTGAAACCACTCCTCCGAGGCCTCGAGGGCTACACCCGGCGGGTGCGCTCGCGCGCACCCACCGGAACAAAATGCAACCGAGAAAGGCTGGTCCCCATGCAAAAAAGTGCGACTAAAGCCTCCAAGCGAGTGCTAACACTCCCTTCGAGGCTCGGGGGCTACTGTCAGGGACCATAATTAGGGGTACCCTCAAGACTCCTAATTCTGAGCTGGTAACCCCCATCAGCATAAAGCTGCAAAGGCCTGTTGGGTGCGATTAAGTCAGGGATCAGTCCATTCGAGCGACTCGATCGTGCCTCGCCCGAGCCTAGCCTCGGACAAGGGCAGCCGACCCCGGAGGATTTCCGTCTCGCCCGAGGCCCCCCTCCAACGGCGGACACATCTCCGGCTCGCCCGAGGCCCTGCCTTCGCTAAGAAGCAACCCTGACCAAATCGCCGCACCGACCGACCAAGTCGCAGGAGCATTTAACGCAAAGGTGACCTGACACCTTTATCCTGACGCGCGCCCCCCGGCAGAGCCGAAGTGACTGCCGTCACTTCATCGCTCCACTGACCGGCCTGACAGAAGGACAGCGCCGCCTGCGCCACTCCGACTGCAGTGCCACCTGACAGAGTGAGACTGACAGGCAGTCAGGCCCTGCCAAAGGCACCATAGGAAGCTCCGCCCGACCCAGGGCTCGGACTCGGGCTAAGCCCCGGAAGACGGCGAACTCCGCTCCGCCCGACCCAGGGCTCAGACTCGGGCTAAGTCCCGGAAGACGGCGAACTCCGCTTCGCCCGACCCAGGGCTCGGACTCGGGCTAAGCCCCGGAAGACGGCGAACTCCGCTCTCGCCGACCCAGGGCTCGGACTCGGGCTAAGTCCCGGAAGACGACGAACTCCGCTCCACCCGACCCAGGGCTCGGACTCAGGCTAAGTCCCAAAAGACGGCGAACTCCGCTCCGCCCGACCCAGGGCTCGGACTCGGGCTAAGTCCCGGAAGACGGCGAACTCCGCTCTGCCCGACCCAGGGCTCGGACTCGGGCTAAGTCCCGGAAGACGACGAACTCCGCTTCGCCCGACCCCAGGGCTCAGACTCGGGCTCAGCCCCAGAAGACGACGAACTCCGCTTCGCCCGACCCCAGGGCTCGGACTCCGCCCTGGCCTCTGCCGAACGACCTCCGCCTCGCCCGACCCAGGGGCTCGGACTCGGCCTCGGCCATGGAAGACAGACTCGACCTCGGCTTCGGAGGAGCCTCCACGTCGCCCAACCTAGGGCGCAGGCCAGCCACGTCAACAGGAAGCGCCATCATCACCCTACCCCGAGCTGACTCGGGCCGCAGAGAACAAGACCGGTGTCCCATCTGGCTAGCTCCGCCAGATAGGCAATGATGGCGCCCCGCATGCTCTGTGACGACGGCGGCTCTCAGCTCTCTTACGGAAGCAGGAGGACGTCAGCAAGGACTCAACCGCTCCGACAGCTGTCCCTCCGCCAGGCTCCGTCGCTCCTCCGACGGCCACGACTTCACACCAGCTGGGTGCCAAAATCTCTCCGGCTGCCACATCGGCATGTACTTAGGGCGCTAGCTCTCCCCCGCTAGACACGTAGCACTCTGCTACACCCCCATTGTACACCTGGATCCTCTCCTTACGCCTATAAAAGGAAGGACCAGGGCCCTCTTAGAGAAGGTTGGCCGCGCGGGGACGAGGACGGGACAGGCGCTCTCTTGGGGCCGCTCGCTTCCCTCTCCCGCGTGGACGCTTGTAACCCCCTACTGCAAGCGCACCCGACCTGGGCGCGGGACGAACATGAAGGCCGCGGGATTCCCACCTCTCTCACGCCGGTCTCCGGCCGCCTCGCTCCTTTCCCCCCTTCGCGCTCGCCCACGCGCTCGACCCATCTGGGCTGGGGCACGCGGCGACACTCACTCGTCGGCCCGAGGGACCCCCCAGTCTCGAAACGCCGACATATATACGTGATCAGTGTGTGCGTATATCTGGGTTGGTTTGAGATTATGAAAGTAGTGATGTAAATTCGCGATAAATATGGGATGGTTAACACGTAAATCGTTGATCTGTTTCTTAACGACGAATGAGGCCCAAATTACGGCGCGGAAAACACATGCTCCGATCGTGCTAGGGTTCTGGCTCGGGTGGATTTAATCATAAAACGTGAACCGAAATAGCGTAAATGAATACAAAATTTACGTAAATTATAGACCTGTTTCGTGACAGCGAATGGGGCCAAAAAATTACGACGTGAAAATTGCGCACGTTCGATCGTGCACGGATTCTGGCTCGGTCAAATTTTAGCGTAAAACGTGAACCAAAATAACGTAAATGGGTACAAATTTTAGCGTACATCATCAATCTGTTTCGTAACGACGAATGGGGCCTAAATTACGACGTGAAAATCACGCTCCGATCGTGCTCGGGTTGTAGTTAAGGTGGATTTAAGCATAAAACGTGATCTGAAACAGCGTAAATGAATACGAATTTTAGTGTAAATCAACGATATGTTTTGTAACAACGAATGTGCCACTTGCTTTTTAGTGCAAGCGTAAAATGCAATAAGAGGCATCGTAAAATTTTGTTTCAAAACGTATAAATCACGATGGTCATAGACGACATGATGACGATGGGAATGCCCCTGAGCGCCGCCGACTCCTTGACGCGCTTGAGCAGCTCGTACCCGGTCATCCCAGGCATCCAGTAGTCGGTGATGATCATGCTGACGTCGGGGGGAGCAGGCCCATCACGAGCAACTCCAGCGCGCGCGCCGTCGACTCCACGGCGGTCACCCTGTACCTAGAGCCACGCATGATCCTGGCGATCACGGCGCGGTCCACGGAGCTATCGTCCACTGCCAGCACGTGCTTCTCCAGCTCCGACGTGTCCACGGGCACCATCGCCTTCCTGCTGTCGTTGGCCTTGGGCGCAGGGGACGGCGCCACAGACGCTGGAGCCACGGCGGCGGTGGCCATTGCAGAGACGGACGGGACAACCACTGTTGCCACCGGGCCTAGGGTGCGCTGCCACCGTCCGTCCGTTTCGAGAGCGCCATCACCGCTTGCCCGCCCGCCTCAGAGCGCCGCTGTCGCTCGTTCCTGGTGGAGCGCCACCGTCGGTCGCCTGCCTCAGGGCGACACTGCTGCTGGCCCTAGGATCAACGCCGCTCGCACGCCCGAGGGAACCGCCTCCGTCGCTAAAACCTAATCCCTGGCGGCGTGGGGGTGTTTCTATAGTGACGGCATGGGACTGGATAACTGCGAGCGCGTGGGTGGGATCGTGGGCCCGATGCACATAGTATGCGGGACAAAATCTACGCGATGGCCCATAGACCGACATGTGCATTACTGTTTCGAAAACTGAAACATATAACATCGTAATACCAATATTTGTGTGGGGACTAGTACGGATACCCAGATTGTGGGAGCACAATCTTCTCGTGGGCCCGGATACCCGGATCGTACGCAGACTATATTTGCATAAACTGATACACACATTAGCATAACTCGTATTATAATTTGGCGTAACGAGTTAGGTATAATAAGTCAAAAAGGGTCCGGTACGGTCTGCGCACCTGGTCGGTAGCACTAAAATATATATATACGGCAGCACTAAAATGCACCTAGGTGCATTCTCTATATTGAATGCACCGAGGTGCAATAACACCCCAAGCACGCCTCCCCATAAGAGCACGCCCTCGGCCCTCCTGTACGCACGCCTCCCTGCCCCCCGCCGTGGGTATCCTCTAATTGCAAACTTGAGTCTCTGTTTTTACTCCTTGATTACCATTGCATGGTGTGTTGTTGCTCCAGTTGCAACGTTTGTTGCTTGTTGATTGCAACTATGGGTATCCGCTAATTGCAAACTCATGATTGTGTGTTGTTCTGCAGGATGCAAACATACTTGATGTGTTTGTCCCCAGGGTGTGGCAAACATTTGATACAAGGGAAGAAGCTGTCGGGGACCATAATTAGGGGTACCCCCAAGACTCCTAATCTCAGCTGGTAACCCCCATCAGCACTAAGCTGCAAAGGCCTGATGGGTGCGATTAAGCCAAGGCTCGGTCCACTCAAGGGACACGACCTCGCCTCGCCCGAGCCCAGCCTCGGGCAAAGGCAGCCGACCCCAGAAGATTCACGTCTCGCCCGAGGCCCAGTCTTCGCCAAGAAGCAACCTTGGCCAGATCGCCACACCGACCGACCAAATCGCAGGAGCATTTAATGCAAGGATGGCCTGACATCCTATCTTGTCATACGCCCTTTAGTCGATAGAGCCGAAAGTGACCGTGGTCACTTCGCCGCTCCACTGACTGGCCTAACAAGAAGACAGCGCCGCCTGCGTCGCTCCGACTGCTGTGCCGCTCGACAGAGTGAGGCTGACAGCAGCCAAGTCCGGCCTCGGGCGCCATAGGAAACTCCGCCTCGCCCGACCCAGGGCTCGGACTCGGGCTCGGCCTCGGAAGACGACGAACTCCGCCTCGCCCGACCCAGGGCTCGGACTCGGGCTCGGCCCCGGAAGACGACGAACTCCACCTCGCCCGACCCAGGGCTCGGACTCGGGCTCGGCCCCGGAAGACGACGAACTCCGCCTCGCCCGACCCAGGGCTCGGACTCGGGCTCGGCCCCGGAAGATGACGAACTCCGCCTCGCCTGACCCAGGGCTCGGACACGACCTCGACCTCGGAAGACCGACTCGACCCCGACCTCGGAGGAGCCTCCGCCTCGTCCGACCCAGGGCTCGGACCGACCACGTCACAGGGGGGCCATCATTACCCTATCCCTAGCTAGCTCAGGCTATGAGTTACGGGACCGGCGTCCCATCTGGCTCGCTCCGAAAAACAGATAATGATGGCGCCCCGCGTGCTCCATGATGACGGCGAGTCTCAAGCCCTTACGGAAGCAAGGAGACGTCAGCAAGGACTCGATAGCCCCGACAGCTGTCCTTCCGCAGGGCTCCAACGCTCCTCCGACGGCCACGACATCATATGAACAGGGTGCCAAAACCTCTCCGGCTGCCACGAAGGCATGTACTTAGGGCACTAGCTCCTCTCTGCTAGACACGACAGCGCATTGCTACACCCCCCATTGTACACCTGGACCCTCTCCTTACGCCTATAAAAGGAAGGTCCAGGGCTCTCTTACGAGAAGGTTGGCCGCGCGGGAGGACGGGGCGACGTGTAGAGTCCCTCGCTCTCCCCCCCCCCCGCGCGGACGCTTGTAACCCCCTACTGCAAGCGCACCCGACCTGGGCGCAGGGAAAACACGGAGGCCACGGGCTTTCCCCTCTCTTCTGCCCCCCTTTCGTGCTCCGTCTCGCGCCGACCCATCTGGGCTGGGACACGCGGCGACAATTCTCTCGTCGGTCCAGGGACCCCCCGGGGTCGAAACGCCGACAGTTGGCGCGCCAGGTAGGGGCCTGCTGCGTGTTGACGAACAGCTCCCCGTCAAGCTCCAGATGGGTAGTCCCCAGCAACCTTTCCAACCCGGGACGGTGCTCCGTTTCGGGAGTCTTGAGTTCATGTCCCTCGACGGCAGCTACGACATGATACTCCTTCCTCCGCCGTGCGACGGCGATAGTGGCGGCCGACAACCCGCCCACCGGTGGCGGAATCGACGATGTCTTCCCCACGAGGCGGAAGAACGGCGTCCGAGTTTGTCCCGTCACCTCCCCCGCCGGATGAGGAGGAGGCGGGGCAACCATGGCCAATCAGGAGGCGACACCTCATCGGCTGTCGAGCGAGTCGACGGCGCCGGCGCCCCGACGGGGGACACGTAGGGCGTCGACCTCGCGTCTGAGACGAAGATGACCGCCATTTCCCTGCAACACGCCAACTCCAAGCGGACGGACGACGCCAGCACGCTCGCGAAGGACTTGCTGGGCGTCACCCTCGTACCTGAGACAATGGTGCAGTCCGCCCCTGACGTGACAACGTCACCACCTGTCGACCAAGAGGTACCGACCGACTCCCGTCTCATGCCTTTTGGATTCGGCCTCGACCCACCAAGCGACCTCGCTTTGGTGGAAGCCTTCATAGAGGCATTCACCAGCCCTCCGGGGTATCATATGCGGTCACCCTGGGACCGGCTGACGACCGTCTCGACCTACGGACCCTCGGGTCCCGAGGAAGATGACGAGCCCGACTTTGGTTGGGATTTCTCCGGGCTCGGTAACCCCAGCGCCATGCGGGACTTTATGACCGCATGCGACTACTGCCTTTCCGATTGTTCCGGCGGAAGCCACAGCTTCGGCGACGGAGACAGCGGCCCAAGTCGTGAATGTTTCCACGTCGATCTAGGGGGTCCCGACGAAGGCAACCATCTTGGTATACCGGAAAACGGTGATCCCCCTAGGCCTGCGCCTCGCGTTGACATCCTTCGGGAGCTAGCTGTGGTCCCAGTCCCTGTGGGGGGTCAGGACGCACAGCTCGAGCAAATCCGCGAGATGCAGGCCAGGCTCGACGAGGGGGCAGGAACACTTGAGCCGCTCTGCCGGAACATCGGGCAGGAATGGGTAGACCAAGCTCCGGCTGGAGAAGCGCGTCATCTACCCCAGGGCGTCCAGCTCCGCATCGCCGATGACGTTAGGACAAGGCCGCCACCGGATTCAAGTGGGGTCGGCCAGAACCTGGCTGCAGCAGCGATACTTCTCTGCGCAATGCCGGAACCATCAACCACCGAAGGGCGGCGGATCCGGGGAGAGCTCAAGAATCTCCTGGAGGATGTCGCGGTCCGACGAGCCGAGAGCTCTGCCTCCCGAAGGCAGGGATACCCCTCGGAGCACCGCGCCGTGACTTCCTGATTCGTGCGGGAAGCCTCGATCCACACCGAGCGCACGCGCAACACAGCGCCTGCAGCCCTGGGACACCTCGGCAACGAGCACCACCGCCGCAACCATCGAGCCCGCCTCGACGAGAGGGTGCGCCGAGGCTACCACCCCAGGCGTGGGGGACGCTACGATAGCGGGGAGGATCGAAGCCCCTCGCCCGAACCGCCCGGCCCGCAGGCTTTCAGCCGAGCCGTACGATGGGCGCCGTTCCCGACCCGGTTCTGAACCCCGACTACCATCACAAAGTACTCGGGGGAGACAAGACCGGAACTGTGGTTCGCAAACTACCGGCTGGCCTACCAATTGGGTGGAATGGACGATGACAACCTCGTCATCCGCAACCTCCCCCTGTTCCTCTCCGACTCCGCTCGGGCCTGGCTGGAGCATCTGCCTCCGGGGCAGATCTCCAACTGGGACGACCTGGTCCAAGCCTTCGCCGGTAATTTCCAGGGCACGTATGTGCGCCGTGGGAACTCCTGGGATCTCCGAAGCTGCCGCCAGCAGCCGGGAGAGTCTCTCCGGGACTACATCCGGCGATTCTCAAAGCAGCGCACCGAGCTGCCCAACGTCACCGACTCGGATGTCATCGGCGCGTTCCTCGCCGGCACCACCTGCCGCGACCTGGTGAGCAAGCTGGGTCGCAAGACCCCCACCAGGGCGAGCGAGCTGATGGACATCGCCACCAAGTTCGCCTCTGGCCAGGAGGCGGTTGAGGCCATCTTCCGGAAGGACAAGCAGCCCCAGAGCCGCCAGTCGGAAGATGTTCCCGAGGCGTCCGCTCAGCGCAGCACCAAGAAGAAAGGCAAGAAGAAGTCACAAGCGAAACGCGACGTGGCCGACGCAGACCTTGTCGCTGTCGTTGAGTACAAGAACCCTCAGAAACCTCCCGGAGGCGCCAATCTATTCGACAAGATGCTCAAGGAGCCGTGCCCCTATCATCAGGTACCCGTCAAGCACACCCTTGAGGAATGCGCCATGCTTCGGCGTCACTTTCACAGGGCCGGGCCACCTGCGGAGGGTGGCAGGGCCCCGCATGATGACAAGAAGGAGGATCACCAGGCAGAGGAGTTCCCCGAGGTCCGCAACTGCTTCATGATCCATGGTGGGCCAGTGGCGAATGCCTCGGCTCAGCACCGCACGCAAGAGCGTCGGGAGGTCTGCTCGGTAAAGGCGGCGACGCCGGCCTACCTAGACTGGTCCGACAAGCCCATCACCTTTGACCAGGGTGATCACCCCGATCGCGTGCCGAGCTCGGGGAAATACCCTCTCGTTGTCGACCCCGTCATCGGCAACGTCAGGCTCACCAAGGTCCTCATGGACGGAGGCAGCGGCCTCAACATCATCTACGCTGAGACCCTCAAGCTCCTGCAGATCGATTTGTCCTCGGTCCGGGCCGGTGCGGCGCCTTTTCACGGGATCATCCCCGGGAAACGCGTCCAACCCCTCGGACGACTCGATCTGCCCGTCTGCTTCGGGACTCCTGTGGGGGATAGATATCCCCCGGGTCCACTAAAAGAGTAAAGGACCTCACGAAAGGCCCAAGGGCCCAATGAATCGTAAGGTCATTCTTTCGTGGGCCTGGGGAAAAACAGCCAGCGAAGCAGAACGACATGAGGCCGGATTGGTGCAAGCCCAGATGGACCGCAGCATCGAGCGAATGACCGCAACAGAGATCCGACTTTCCCGCGCTGGAGCCTCCATGCAGCGAAGCCACGTGAGGATAAGTCGGCGAGGGTTACGTAGGGATAATCTCAAGAGGTTCACTATCTTTTAGCTACTCGCTGCTATCTTATCCACGTGTACTGCCCCACGGTCGAGTATATAAGGCCTAGGGGGCACCCCTTCAGAACGATCGACCCTTTACTTAGCCACCCACATAAACTCTCTGTATTCTCGATCCAGAGAGCTCTCTTGTAGCCACATCCATCAAGCATACTCCTCAGGACGTAGGGTGTTACGCATTTCTAAGCGGCCCGAACCTGTAAAACTTGTCCACTGTCCCTCGTGCGATCAGCGCGAACCATTTTGCTACAGTTGTCGACATCGTCCTACTCCTAAAAACACCTTGAGGGGCAACCCTGGGTGTGCGGTCGGACCCAAAACACCGACAGCTGGCGCGCCAGGTAGGGGGTGTGTCGACAATCCAAGCTAGCTCAATGGCCATCTCCTTCAACAGCAAGATCACCCTGCGTCCCGGATCCGTGCTCCACTTCGGAACAATCTCATTTGTAGCGGATGAAGAAGGAATTCTGCACCGCATCGCGGATCCGCCGGAAAAAAGGTCTCCCCCAACAAACTCCGAAAATACCGGAGAAGCACAACCTCCAGCTCTCCGGATGAGGATCGTCTCCGGAAAGCCGGGAGTCGAGAGCTCATTGACTCGGAGAACTCCGCTGCCTACTTCTCCGACAAAAGAGTGGACACAGATCGTAAGAAAAAAGGTAGCCGGGGGGAAGCAAGTCGCTTTCTCCGTCCCTCATGCCTCAAAGGGGGACGGGAAGAAGATCACCGCAACAGCAGCACCGTTCTACCCCGACGTCCTCTTCATCGGGAGAGCGGAGTTGCCCATTATCTCCGACGATGAGCCGACTGTACCCGAGGAGGAACCGCCTCAACGAGAGTCCCGTCGACGGAGGAACCGGCGCAGGAACGTTCGACAACATCACGCGGCCGGAGAGCGGAATCCGGAACAGCCTGTCTCGCGAGACGAGGTCTCGGAGGTAGGAGAAACTCCGGAAGAACGCGTCTTCAGAGAACGAAGGAACTCCCGACGACGTGATCGCCGGCGAGCTCAGGAACAGGCTGAGCAGGATGCAAGGCAGCGTCGAGAGAATCCATTCTTCGGGCGCAACCTGAATCTCGACTTCGCCCGAGCTATGAACACGCCGAGCGAAGTCGGAGGGGTACTGGCTCGGATAGCTGAGGGACTTCCACGGACTCCTGACGCCGATGGCTACCGACGACTGTTCACCCAGGCGGCCAACCATCTTCTACCGCTTGCTCACCCGCCGAACGACCTACGACACGCCATCAACAGTCGCCGAGACGCGCGAAGCTCCATCAATGCTTCACGCGAGCGGCGGCATGAGAACGAGATTCGTCGTCGGGAGGAGTATGACCGGGATCACGGCATCCCGACTCAGAACCAAGCTACCAGAACTGAGTCGGCAACGGCCTCAACTAGCGGAATCACCCGGGGGCGGTCGAGGAACCACAATCACAACTCCCCTCCCCGGGACAGACATCGTCCTCGACGACAAGAGGACACGTGCGGAGTGTCCGCTCTTACTCCGCGCCTTAGGGCCATCCAATGGCCACCCAACTTCAAGGTATCCAATGTTGACAAATATGAACCTAACCAGGATCCGTGGGGTTGGCTAGCCGTCTACACCACCGCTGCTAGAGCTGCCGGGGCGTCCGAAGACGTGATGACCGCGTATTTACCCATTGTCCTTGGGCAAGACGCGCTACAATGGCTACGACATCTACCCCGACACTGCATCGACGTCTGGGGCGACTTCAGTCGACGCTTCACCGCCAACATTCAGTCCCTCTCCGACAAGCCGGCGCAACCGTGGGACCTCAAATCCATCAAGCGTCGGGGGGACGAGACTCTCCGGTCATACCTCAAGAGGTTTCAAACCATGAGAAATCGTATCCCCGAGGTCACGGAGGCGGCCGTGATAGAGGACTTCTATAGAGGATCCAATGACTCGGCTTTCGTCCGAGCCATACTACAGAAGGCACCGACTTCCTCCGAGGAGCTGTTCCGGGAAGCTGACCTCTACATCACCGCCGACGAGCGAGCCCAGGACCTCATCGGAGGAGCAAAGCCCGCACCGGCAGCGCCACGACGCGACACGAACCAGCAACCCGACAAGCGATGGGAGAAGAGGCCTCGCGAAGAAGTGCACGCTACCGGACCACCTGCCTCTCGCGCCCGAGGAGGACCTCGTGGAGGCGAACGCACGTTGGATGACATCCTCGACGCCCAGTGCCCGTACCACAAGGACATGCGCCACACTCTTCGTAACTGCCGAGACTTCAAGCACTCCGTCGGACACGGCCGACCCTTCCAACCTCTACCTCCTCCTCCGCCGAGGGGAGGACCAGATGAACCACGACAACCCCATCGGCAGGAGGAGGGAGGAGGAGGAGGAGGAGCTTTTCCACGCGTTGACAGGGAGGTCAACGTCATCTTCGGCGGACACGGATCGCAGGAGAGCAGAAGACAGCAAAAGCTCAACGATCGCCAGATACTGGTGGCGACCACCGGACCTCCCGCCCCATACCGGTGGTCAGAGCACCCAATCACCTTCACTCGGGCAGATCAATGGCTCAACTTCGACCATCCGGGCAAATACCCGCTTCTCGTCGATCCGGTGATCCGAGAGAGCCGGGTAAAGAAGGTGTTAGTGGACGGGGGAAGCAGCATCAACGTCACCTTCCCCCGGACGCTCCAAGGCTTGGGAGTTCACCTCAAAGAGCTCCACGAGTCGGACACTCCTTTCTTCGGCATCGTGCCGACGGAAGGGGAATACCCGCTGGGCCACATCTACATGCCAGTCACCTTCGGAACTCCGGAGAACTACAGAACCGAGTTCCTAAGGTTTGAAGTAGCGAACTTCGACTGCGGGTACAACGCCATCATCGGGAGGCCCGGACTGGCCAAGTTCATGGCCATTCCGCATTACACATACATGATACTGAAGATGCCAGGACCGCAAGGGATCATCACTGTGCGCGCCGACTTCCAAGGCGCCGCAGAGTGTTTCCGAGTGGCCATTCAAGCAGCCCTCACCGCCAAGCCATCGACAGATCCCTCCACAATGGCGAACTCTAAGCCTGAGGAGGACCTCACGGTACCGGCAAGCGAAGCTCAGACCGCGACCTCTATGCGGCCGACTGAAGAAACCAAGAGGATCAACCTGGGGTTCGCTGATGAGTGCAAGACGGCTATCATCAGCTCCAGCTTGTGTCGGCGTTCCGAGACCGGGGGGTCCCCGAGCCGACGAGTGAGTGTGCCGCGTGCCCCAGCCCAGATGGGTCGAGCGCGTGGGCGAGCGCGAAAGGGGGAGAGAGAGAGAGAGCGAGGTGGCCGGAGCCGGGTCGTGAGGGAGTCGGAGAATTCCCGCGGCCTTCGTGTTCGCCCCGCGCCCAGGTCGGGTGCGCTTGCAGTAGGGGGTTACAAGCGTCCGCGCGAGGTGAGGGGAGCGGGCGGCCCCGAGAGAGCGCCTGCCCCTGCCCTTCGTCCCCGCGAGGCCAACCTTCTCTAAGAAGGCCCTGGTCCTTCCTTTTATAGTCGTAAGGAGAGGATCCAGGTGTACAGAATGGGGGTGTAGCAAGGTGCTACGTGTCTAGCGAGGGAGAGCTAGCGCCTAAGTACATGCCAAGGTGGCAGCCGGAGAGGTCTTGGCACCCTGTTGGTGTGGCGTCGTGGCTGTTGGAGGAGCAACGGAGCTGGACGGGGGGACAGCTGTCGGAGTGGCTGGGCCCTTGCTGACGTCCTCCTGTTTTCGTATGGGAGCTGAGAGCCGCCGTCGTCATGGTCTAGCGGGGCGCCATCATTTGCCTATCTGGCGTGGCTGGCCAGATGGGACGTCGGTCTTGTTCTCTGCGACCCAAGTCGGCTCGGGGCAGGGTGATGATGACGCTCTCTGTTGACGTGGCGGTCTCGTGTCCTAGGTCGGGCGTCGTGGAGGCTCCTCCGAAGCTGAGGTCGAGTCCGTCCTGCAAGACAGAGGCAGAGTCCGAGCCCTGGGTCGGGCGAGGCGGAGATCGTTCGGCAGAGGCCGAGGCGGAGTCCGAGCCCTGGGTCGGGCGAGGCGGAGTTCGTCGTCTTCCGGGGCCTTAGCCCGAGTCCGAGCCCTGGGGTCGGGCGGAGCGGAGTTCGCCGTCTTCCGGGGCCTTAGCCCGAGTCCGAGCCCTGGGGTCGGGCGGAGCGGAGTTCGCCGTCTTCCGGGGCCTTAGCCCGAGTCCGAGCCCTGGGGTCGGGCGGAGCGGAGTTCGCCGTCTTCCGGGGCCTTAGCCCGAGTCCGAGCCCTGGGGTCGGGCGGAGCGGAGTTCGCCGTCTTCCGGGGCCTTAGCCCGAGTCTGAGCCCTGGGTCGGGCGGAGCCTCCTATGGCACCTCTGGCGAAGTCTGGTCGCCCGTCGGTCTTACCTTTTGCGTTAAACGCCCCGGTGACTGGGTCGGTTGGCGCGGTGATTTAGTCAGGGTTTCTTCTTATCGAAGGCGGGGCCTAGGGCGAGCCGGAGATGCGTCTGCCGTGAAAGAGGAGGCCTCAGGCGAGACGGAGTCATCTTAGGGTCGGCTGCCCTCGCCCGAGGCTAGGCTCGGGCGTGGCGTGGTCAAGTCACTCGTATGGACTGATCCCTGACTTAATCAAACCCATCAGGCCTCTGCAGCTTTATGCTGATGGGGGTTACCAGCTGAGAATTAGGCGTCTTGAGGGTACCCCTAATTATGGTCCCCGACAGTAGCCCCCGAGCCTCGAAGAGAGTGTTAACACTCGCTTGGAGGCTTGCGTCACACTTTTTTGCTAGGGGACCAGCCTTTCTCGGTGGTACTTTGTTCCGGTGGGTGCGCGCGAGCGCACCCGCCGGGTGTAGCCCCCGAGGCCTCGGAGGAGTGGTTTCACTCCTTCGAGGTCTTAATGCCTTGCGTAATGCCTCGGCTGGTCTGGCGGTTCCCTCATGCGAGCAGGGCGTAACCCAGGTGCACTGTCGGGGCCCAAGTTCTCGGGCTGGTATGTTGACGCTGTCAACGGTTCGGCCGGAGCCGGGTTTGCGAGAGCAGCCCCCGAGCCTTCGCACGGAGCGAGAGGACGATCAGGGACAGACTCGACTTTTTATATACGCCCCTACGTCGCCTTTCCGCAAGGAGGAGGGGGGAGTGCGCCATGTTACCCTCGATGGGCACCGAACATGGTGTCTCCGGTGAGCTGCGATCGGTTAATCCGAGTGGACGTCCGTGCCCCGTTCGTTGGGGGTCGGCTAGGGGCCCGGAGGCACGCCCAAAAGTACCTGCGGGTGATCTGCTGGACCCGGTCCCCTAGCGACGGGGTTCGAGGGCTCGTTGCCTCCCTCCGATGGGATTCCGTTACAGAGTCGTTCCCGCTGGTCTCGGAAATGTCCTAGGGTACCTCGGGAGCGTAGCCCGAGCCTTGGTTATGTATCGAACGTACCCCTGGTCATCCCTCGCTCGGCGTCTGAGGCGACTGTGAACCCTTCGACAGGCCAGCCTTCGAACCCCTGATCAGTAGGGGGCACGGAGCCCGAGTAGCCTGAGGCGGTCGTGGGACCTTTCGGGGGCCGACCTTCGAACCCCTGACCAGTAGTGGGTGTCGGGCCCATGTGATCTGAGGCGGCTGTTGAACCCCTCGGGGGGCCAGCCTTCGAACCCCTGATCAGTAGGGAGGCTCGGAGCCTAGTTCCTTCACGGGGAAGGATCCCTTTGGGGTTATCCCCCTTCTCGGTCCCTGTTGCAAGAGATAGAGAAAGAAGGAAAAGGGAAAAAGGATTTGAAATTGAACGTCGTGGCGTACCTCTTTTGGCGTGGTCGTTTTGGCGAAGGCGAAACGTCACCAGCCGCTCCCGCCCGTAGCGCTGTCCGTCGAGCCGCGGAGTTAATGCGCCGGGGTGAGTAGTTGGCGAGGTTGCCGTTGCGCGTGCGCGAGCCGTTCGAGGTACGGGTCACGGGCGCGTCGTCTTCACGCCGTGAGAGGGGGCTCTCTCGCTGCCTCCGGATGGGACATGAGCCTGGCCGATGGCGTGACCGCTGCTCTCGCGCGCCTGCCACCGTCATTACCGCCGGCCCATTTTTGACCGCGTTCGACCGCTGCGCCAGGCTGGCGCCGCTGGATCGCAGGCTAGGCGGCCTCGAGTCGCGGTATCGGTTCCGCAATCGAGGAGGTGCGGTGGTGGAGCGAGAGGCACAGCGGTTCGCATGCAGCGCCCGGCGCGCCAGTTCCACGACGCGTGGGCTTGAGCCGTCGCGCTGGCCTGTCAGGAGTCGGAGAGGCGCGTCCACTTGGCGCGGTTGCAGGCCGCCTGCATGGCCGCTTGCCCCCTTTGCCCGCTGGTCTGGGCAAAAGTGGAGGGTTACTTGTAACCGCTGGGTGGTTGCGTGCGTCGTGCGCGACGGTTCGGCTTCTTCTTAGAGCCGATCTGCATGACAGGCGGGCCCCAGCCCCCGCGTCGCAGGGGAGGACTTTGGAGGCGCGTTGGAGAAGACTCAGCCCGTGACGGTCGAGGGTGTAAGCAGGGGGAGTTGCCTTTAAAAGGAGGGCGACCCCCTTCGTAAGGCGACCATGTCTCCTTCCTCCCCTATGCATTGTGTCTCTCCGTCTTCCAGGCCCCCGGATGGGGGAAACCGTCGCCTTTTCGCCCCGTCGTTGGAGGACGCAACTCCGTGGGAGTTGGTACCTTTCAGCCATCGTTCGGCTTCAAGGATTTTCATCATGCAGCCCGGCTGCACCCCTCCACCGGCGGTCACCCAGGGTGGCGACCTCCGGCTTGATGGTGGGGGAAAGCGAGCCGGGCTGCGGCATCCGCCACTTCCTCAGCCTCAAGGATTTTCATTACCAGGGCTGAGGAGGGGCGTGTGCCGGGTCGGGGTTGGCCCCCGCGCGGGTGGTGATCCGCTCCTTCCCTAAGTGATCGAGGGGAAGGGCGGGAGTCGTCCGTGGCGCCAACAGCTGCAGCGTGCCCGGCTCTCTGAGCCGAGCAATCTCGGAGCCGCCCCCGGTGTCGCCTCCCGCCACGGCAGCTGGAAGAGGTTCTTCCGCCGGCGTGACGGCCGAGGGTGGCCACGGACCGACCTCCGACTCTACGGCCTTCTGCCCGTCCTTGCCTCTCGAGTTTGGGCAAGGGTGGGGGCCTCCCAGCAGCAGCATCCACCCTGAGGCCATCACTGCTGCTGTCGGGCCCCCCAGGACAGACGTCTTCATCGTCGCCGCTGCCGGGGCGGGCGGCGACGTGCCGTTCGTCGGCCTTCTGCTGCCCCGCAGGCCCTCCCCCATCGAGTGGGGTTGTTCGTACCTGCGGGGGGGGGGGGGGAACCGGAGTTCCGTTTGTAAATGGCACTTCGAGTGCCGGGTTTTTTTGTTCATTTCGGCTTTCGGGGCCTGAACATGTATGAAATTACGGCGCGGAGCCGTGTTTTTTCCTCATTTCCGAGCACTAAGTCTCGTCTGCTGATTGTCTGAACCGCTTCACCAAGCATGAGTCGCCCCGTGTCAAGGTGACGAGTGAGGTATCCGTATCCCGGAGGCGTAGGAGTCCCTCGGCTCGGTCGGCCCTGTTGTCTGAGGCTCCTCTAGCTTAGTTAAAGAGATCCCTCGGCCGCTCTTCGACGAGCCGAGGCCAGGGGTAGCGATATCAGCACGAGTAGAGGCGGAGTTGGCTCGGAAATGAAACCTGGCCGGCCGGAGCCTAGCCGGGTTGTCCGTTGGCAGGATTGCCGTCGGAGTTGCTCAGCCGAGGCTTCGGATCGAGCTGGCGCCCTTGGAAGGCGGTCAGCCGAGGCCCCGGAGGTGGCCGGCCGAGCCGTCCGCTCGGGCCGGGTTCTCGGAGAAGTCCCTGGCAGAGATTGCTCGAGCGTGGTGATGACGTCGTCCTTCAGAGCGGAGACCCTCGGACCGCGTCGCCGTCCGAGGCTAGGTCGGACCTTGCCGAAGGTGTTATCGACGCCGAGGGTGTCATCGCCCTCTTCCAGCGTCAAGATCCGAGCCTGCAGGGTCAAATCGTCTTGTAGCGTGGGCCTTGCGCGGCCGTCGAGGCCAGAACACACACCCTTGCTGTGTTATAAAGCTGCGTCTCTTTTCCTCTTGTTTCGAGTATCTGGACTTTCCGTCGGTAGCAGGGATGTTAGTGCGAGCAAGAGTTGCTTCTCGCGGAAGGTGATGAGTGAGGTATCCGTATCCCGGAGGCGTAGGAGTCCCTCGGCTCGGTCGGCCTTGCCGCTTACGCGTACTTTTACCCGTCCATGAGGCCCTGTCACCGACTCGGTCTAGAAGGCTCAAAGAATCGCTTTGACAGAAGAGCTTCCGTACGTAAAGACTCGTTCGATCCGCGGATTCACCTTATCCGAGCGCGAGTTACTTATCGCAGAAGGTGATGAGTGAGGTATCCGTATCCCGGAGGCGTAGGAGTCCCTCGGCTCGGTCAGCCTTGGCTGCTTACGTGTACCCCGTCGTTTCCGGGACCCACTTTTCGAAGTAGTCAAAAAGCACGAAAGATGTTCTGGTAAAAGAGATTTTTTTGTTCGAGGAAAGTTTTGACGCAGAGGGGGTTTCCCCCCTTTTAGCCCCCGAGGGAGGGTCGGGCTTTGCCGAGGCGAGGCCGACCCTTCCTTGTTGACTAAACTTTGCGTGGGTGCGGGGTATATGAACAACTTGGAAACATCTTAAGGGTAGAAGCGATGTAGCTGTTGGATGTTCCAAGCGTTGCCGTAGACTTCGCCTTGACTGTTGGCCAGCTTGTACGTTCCGGGCTTCAGTACTTTGGCGATGATGAACGGCCCCTCCCAGGGGGGCGTGAGCTTGTGCCTCCCTCGGGCGTCTTGCCGCAGCCGAAGCACCAGGTCGCCCACCTGGAGGTCTCGGGGTCGGACCCCTCGGGCGTGGTAGCGTCGCAGGGACTGCTGGTACCGCGCCGAGTGTAGTAAGGCCCTGTCCCGAGCCTCATCCAGCTGGTCCAGCGAGTCTTCTCGGCTAGCTTGGTTGCTTTCTTCGTTGTAGGCCCTCGTCCTCGGGGAGCCGTATTCCAGGTCCGTGGGCAGGACGGCCTCGGCCCCGTAGACCAGGAAGAACGGCGTGAAACCCGTGGCTCGGCTTGGCGTCGTCCTCAGGCTCCAGACCACCGAGGGGAGTTCCTTCATCCATCGCTTGCCGAACTTGTTGAGATCATTGTAAATTCGAGGCTTGAGCCCTTGTAAGATCATACCGTTGGCATGCTCTACTTGCCCATTCGACATGGGATGCGCTACGGCGGCCCAGTCCACCCGGATGTTGTGATCTTCGCAAAAATCCAAGAATTTTTTGCCGGTGAACTGGGTGCCATTGTCGGTGATGATTGAGTTCGGGACTCCGAAGCGATGGATGATGTTGGTGAAGAACGCCACCGCCTGTTCGGACCTGATGCTGTTCAGGGGTCGGACCTCGATCCACTTGGAGAATTTGTCGACGGCGACCAGCAGGTGCGTGTAGCCCCCGGGCGCCTTCTGCAAGGGGCCGACGAGGTCCAGACCCCACACAGCGAAGGGCCAGGTGATGGGTATCGTCTGCAGAGCCTGAGCGGGCAGGTGGGTCTGCTTCGCATAGAATTGGCACCCTTCGCAGGCGTGGACAATTCTAGTGGCGTCAGCTACCGCCGTTGGCCAGTAGAAGCCTTGGCGGAAAGCGTTCCCGACGTGGGTTCGAGGTGCTGCATGATGACCGCAAGCCCCCGAGTGTACTTCCTGCAGGAGTTCCTGACCCTCGGCGATGGAGATGCATCGCTGGAGGATGCCCGAGGGGCTGCGGTGGTAGAGCTCCTTCTCATCGCCCAGCAAGACGAACGACTTTGCGCGTCGCGCTACCCGCCGAGCCTCGGCTCGGTCGAGGGGCAGTTCCCCTTGGCGGAGATATTGCAGGTACGGGGTCTGCCAATCTTGATCTGGCACGACCCCGTTCTGCTCCTCCTCGATGCGCAGTGCTTCGCCCTCGGGCTCCGAGGGTTCCTCGGGGTGAGCCGAGGATGGCTCGGGCTGGGCCGAGGTCACCTCGGACGAGGCCGAGGGTGCTTCGGGCTCGGGCGCGTCGTCTATCTTGACGGAGGGTTGGTGCAGATCTCGGGAGAAGACGTCCGGGGGAACCGTTGTTCGCCCCGAGGCTATCTTCGCCAACTCGTCTGCAGTCTCGTTGTAGCGCCGGGCGATGTGGTTAAGCTCGAGCCCGTAGAACTTGTCTTCCAGGCGTCGAACCTCCTCACAGTAGGCCTCCATTTTCGGGTCGCGGCAGAGGGAGTTCTTCATGACTTGGTCGATGACGAGCTGCGAGTCGCCACGCGCATCGAGGCGTCGGACCCCTAGCTCGATGGCGATTCGCAATCCGTTGATCAGAGCCTCGTTTTCAGCCACGTTGTTGGACGCCGGGAAATGGAGGCGGAGCACGTAGCGCAGGTGTTTTCCGAGGGGCGAGACGAAAAGCAGGCCCGCGCCAGCTCCCGTCTTCATCAGCGACCCGTCGAAAAACATGGTCCAGAGCTCTGGTTGGATCGGAGCCGTTGGCAACTGGGTATCGACCCATTCGGCTACGAAATCCGCCAGTACCTGGGACTTGATGGCCTTCCGAGGGGCAAACGAGATTGCCTCGCCCATGATTTCCACCGCCCACTTCGCGATCCGCCCCGAGGCTTCTCGGCACTGGATGATCTCCCCCAGGGGGAAGGATGACACCACAGTCACCGGATGCGATTCGAAGTAATGTCGCAGCTTTCGCCTCGTCAGGATCACTGCATATAGCAGCTTCTGGACTTGTGGGTAGCGGATCTTGGTCTCGGACAGCACTTCGCTGACGAAGTAGACTGGCCTCTGAATGGGCAAAGCATGCCCCTCTTCCTGCCTTTCGACCACGATCGCGGCGCTGACCACCTGAGTGGTTGCGGCGACGTAGACCAAGAGGGTTTCTCCATCAGCTGGGGGTACCAAGACGGGCGCCTGGGTGAGGAGCGCCTTCAGGTTCCCGAGGGCTTCCTCGGCCTCGGGAGTCCAAGTGAAGCACTCGGCCTTCCTTAAGAGGCGGTACAGGGGCAGGCCTCTTTCGCCGAGGCGCGGGATGAAACGGCTCAAGGCCGCGAGGCATCCCATGACCCTCTGTACGCCTTTTAAGTCCTTGATGGGCCCCATGTTTGTGATGGCCGTGATCTTCTCCGGGTTGGCTTCGATGCCCCGCTCGGAGACGATGAATCCCAAAAGCATGCCCCGGGGCACCCGAAGACGCACTTCTCGGGATTGAGCTTGACGCCCTTTGCCTTGAGACACCGGAATGTCAGTTCGAGGTCGGAGAGAAGGTCAGAGGCTTTCCTCGTCTTGACTACGATGTCATCGACGTAGGCCTCGACCGTGCGACCGATGTGTTCGCCAAACACATGGTTCATGCACCGCTGGTAGGTTGCACCCGCGTTCCTCAATCCGAACGGCATTGTGACATAACAGTACATGCCGAAGGGCGTGATGAAAGAAGTCGCGAGCTGGTCGGACTCTTTCATCTTGATTTGATGATACCCTGAGTAGGCATCGAGGAAAGACAGGGTTTCGCACCCTGCAGTGGAGTCCACGATTTGATCGATGCGAGGTAGAGGGTAGGGGACTTTCGGACATGCTTTGTTGAGACCAGTGTAGTCTACACACATCTGCCACTTCCCCCCTTTTTTCCTCACAAGTACAGGGTTGGCAAGCCATTCGGGATGGAATACCTCTTTAATGAACCCTGCTGCCATCAGCTTGTGGATCTCCTCGCCTATCACCCTGCGCCTTTCCTCGTCGAACCGGCGCAGAGGCTGTCTGACCGGTCGGGCTCCGGCCCGAATATCCAGCGAGTGCTCGGCGACATCCCTCGGTATGCCGGGCATGTCCGAGGGACTCCACGCAAAGACGTCGGCGTTTGCGCGGAGAAAGTCGACGAGCACTGCTTCCTATTTGGGGTCGAGCCCGGATCCGATCCGAATCTGCTTGGAGGTGTCGCCACTGGGGTCGAGAGGGACGGCCTTAACCGTCTCCGCTGGCTCGAAGTTGCCGGCATGTCGCTTCACGTCCGGCACCTCTCGGGAGAGGCTTTCCAGGTCGGCGATGAGGGCCTCGGACTCGGCGAGGGCCTCGGCGTACTCCACGCACTCCACATCGCACTCGAATGCGTGTTTGTACGTGGAGCCGACGGTGATGACCCCGTTGGGGCCCGGCATCTTGAGCTTCAGGTAGGTGTAGTTGGGGATGGCCATGAACTTCGCGTAGCATGGCCTTCCCAACACTGCGTGGTAGGTTCCTCGGAACCCGTCCACCTCGAACGTCAAAGTCTCCCTTCGGAAGTTGGAGGGTGTTACGAAGCAGACAGGGAGGTCGAGCTGTCCGAGGGGCTGGACGCGCTTCCCGGGGATGATCCCGTGGAAGGGCGCAGCGCCTGCTCGGACGGATGACAGATCGACGCGCAGGAGCCTGAGGGTCTCAGCGTAAATGATGTTGAGGCAGCTGCCCCCATCCATCAAGACCTTGGTGAGCCTGACGTCGCCGATGACGGGGTCGACGACGAGCGGGTACTTTCCCGGGCTCGGCACGTGGTCGGGGTGGTCGTCCTGGTCGAAGGTGATGGGCTTGTCGGACCAGTCTAGGTAGACCGGTGCCGCCACCTTCACCGAACAGACCTCCCGACGCTCTTGCTTACGGTGCCGAGCCGAGGCGTTCGCCGCATGCCCTCCGTAGATCATGAAGCAGTCGCGGACCTCTGGGAACTCTCCTGCTTGGCGATCCTCCCTTTTATCGTCGTCGCGGGCCTTGCCTCCCTCTGCAGGTGGCCCGGCCCTTTGGAAGTGGCGCCGAAGCATGACGCACTCCTCGAGGGTGTGCTTGAAGGGCCCCTGATGGTAGGGGCACGTCTCCTTGAGTGCTTTGTCGAAGAGGTTGGCGCCTCCGGGGGGCTTCCGAGGGTTCTTGTGCTCGGCGGCGGCGACAAGGTCTGCATCGGGAACGTCGCGTTTCGCTTGCGATTTCCTCCTGCCTTTCTTCTTGGCGCCACGCGGAGTAGACGCCTCGGGAGCATCTTCCGACGGGCGGCCCTGGGGCTGCTTGTCCTTTCGGAAGATGGCCTCTACCGCCTCCTGGCCGGAGGCGAACTTGGTGGCGATGTCCATCAGCTCGCTCGCCCTGGTGGGGGTCTTGCGACCCAACTTGCTCACCAGGTCACGACAAGTGGTGCCGGCGAGGAACGCGCCGATGACATCGGAGTCGGTGACGTTGGGCAGCTCGGTGCGCTGCTTCGAGAACCGCCGGATGTAGTCCTGGAGAGATTCTCCCGGCAGTTGCCGACAGCTTCGGAGGTCCCAGGAATTCCCGGGGCGCACGTACGTGCCCTGGAAGTTGCCGGCAAAAGCCTGGACCAGATCTTCCCAGTTGGAAATCTGCCCCGGAGGCAGGTGCTCCAACCAGGCACGAGCGGTGTCGGAGAGGAACAGGGGGAGGTTGCGGATGATGAGGTTGTCATCGTCCGTCCCACCCAGTTGACAGGCCAGGCGGTAGTCCGCAAGCCACAATTCCGGTCTCGTTTCCCCCGAGTACTTTGTGATAGTAGTCGGGGGTCGGAATCGGGGCGGAAACGGCGCCCGCCGAATAGCTCGGCTGAAGACCTGTGGACCGGGTGGTTCGGGCGAGGGACTCCGATCCTCCCCGCTGTCGTAGCGTCCCCCACGCCTGGGGTGATAGCCTCGGCGCACCCTTTCGTTGAGGCGTGCCCGACGGTCGCGATGAGGGTGTTCGTCGCCGAGGCGGCCCGGGGCCGCAGGCGCGGTGTTGCGCGTGCGCCCGGTGTAGACCGAGGCTTCCCGCGTGAGTCGGGAAGTCGCGGCACGAGGTTCCGAGGGGTACCCCTGCCTTCGGGAGGCAGAGCTTTCGGCCCGCCGGGCCGCAGCGCCTTCCAGGAGATGCTTGAGTTCTCCCTGGATTCGCCGACCCTCGGTGGTTGATGACTCCGGCATCGCGCGGAGGAGCATCGCTGCGGCGGCCAGGTCCTGACCGGTTCCGCCAGATGCGGGTGGCGGTCTGTCCCTGGCATCGTTGGTGATGCGGTGCTGGAGGCCTTGGGGCAGGTGACGTATTCCCCCGGCCGGGGGCTGGCCCGCCCATACCTGCCCGATGTTCTGGCGGATTGCCTCGAGCGCTCCCGCTCCCTCATCGAGCCCGGCCTGCGCCCCGCGGACTTGCTCGAGCTGTGGGTCGTGACCCCCCGCCGGAGCGGGGACCACAGCTAGCTCCCGCGGGATGTCGGCGCGAGGCGCTGGCCTAGGGGGATCGCCATCCTCCGGCATGCCGAGACAGCCGCCTCCGGAGGGATCCCCTAGCTCGATGTGGAAACATTCGCGGCTCGGGCCGCAGTCCTTGTCGCCAAGGCTGCGGCTGCCGTCGGAACAGTCGGAGAGGCAGTAGTCACATGCGGTCATTGAGTCCCGCATGGCACTAGGGTTGCCAGATCCGGAGAAATCCCAGCAGATGCTGGGGTTGTCATCTTCCTCGGACCCAGAGGGTCCGTAGGTCGAGACACCCGTCAATCGGTCCCAAGGCGACCGCACACGAAACCCCAGAGAGGTTGCACTCGCCTCAATGTGAGCGCCCGCCAAAGCGAGATCGCCAGGCGGGCTGAGGTCGAGTCGAAATGACGAAAGATGGGTAGCAGTCGGTACCTTTTTGTCGACGAGGAGCGATGAAGTCACATCGGGGGCTGATCGCGCCGTCGTCCTGGGTACGAGGGCGACGTCCTGCAGGCCCTCCGTGAGCGTGCTGGCGTCGTCCACCTGCTCGGAGTCGACGTGTTGCGGGGGGATGGCGCCCGCCTTTGCCTCGAACGCGAGGGCGACGCTTGGCGTGTCCTCCGTTGGGGCGCTGGGGGTGTCGATTTGCTCGACAGCCGTCGGAGCGCAGCCTCCCGCTCGGCTTTGGTTGCCCCGCCTCCTCCTCCGATGGCGAGGGAGAGGACGGAGCGAGCTCGAAAGTTGTCCTTCCCCTACGCGGGAAAGGCGTCGTCGATTCCGCCGCCGGCGGGCGGGCTGTCCGCCACTATTGTCGACGTCGCGCGGCGGTGGAAGGAGTATCATGTCGTAGCTGCTGTCGAGGGACATGAACTCGAGGCTCCCGAAACGGAGCACCGTCCCGGGTTGAAGAGGTCGTTGGAGACTGCCCATCTGGAGCTTGATGGGAAACTGCTCGTCAACACGCAGCAGCCCCCTACCTGGCGCGCCAACTGTCGGCGTTCCGAGACCGGGGGGTCCCCGAGCCGACGAGTGAGTGTGCCGCGTGCCCCAGCCCAGATGGGTCGAGCGCGTGGGCGAGCGCGAAAGGGGGAGAGAGAGAGAGAGCGAGGTGGCCGGAGCCGGGTCGTGAGGGAGTCGGAGAATTCCCGCGGCCTTCGTGTTCGCCCCGCGCCCAGGTCGGGTGCGCTTGCAGTAGGGGGTTACAAGCGTCCGCGCGAGGTGAGGGGAGCGGGCGGCCCCGAGAGAGCGCCTGCCCCTGCCCTTCGTCCCCGCGAGGCCAACCTTCTCTAAGAAGGCCCTGGTCCTTCCTTTTATAGTCGTAAGGAGAGGATCCAGGTGTACAGAATGGGGGTGTAGCAAGGTGCTACGTGTCTAGCGAGGGAGAGCTAGCGCCTAAGTACATGCCAAGGTGGCAGCCGGAGAGGTCTTGGCACCCTGTTGGTGTGGCGTCGTGGCTGTTGGAGGAGCAACGGAGCTGTACGGGGGGACAGCTGTCGGAGTGGCTGGGCCCTTGCTGACGTCCTCCTGTTTTCGTATGGGAGCTGAGAGCCGCCGTCGTCATGGTCTAGCGGGGCGCCATCATTTGCCTATCTGGCGTGGCTGGCCAGATGGGACGTCGGTCTTGTTCTCTGCGACCCAAGTCGGCTCGGGGCAGGGTGATGATGACGCTCTCTGTTGATGTGGCGGTCTCGTGTCCTAGGTCGGGCGTCGTGGAGGCTCCTCCGAAGCTGAGGTCGAGTCCGTCCTGCAAGACAGAGGCAGAGTCCGAGCCCTGGGTCGGGCGAGGCGGAGATCGTTCGGCAGAGGCCGAGGCGGAGTCCGAGCCCTGGGTCGGGCGAGGCGGAGTTCGTCGTCTTCCGGGGCCTTAGCCCGAGTCCGAGCCCTGGGGTCGGGCGGAGCGGAGTTCGCCGTCTTCCAGGGCCTTAGCCCGAGTCCGAGCCCTGGGGTCGGGCGGAGCGGAGTTCGCCGTCTTCCGGGGCCTTAGCCCGAGTCCGAGCCCTGGGGTCGGGCGGAGCGGAGTTCGCCGTCTTCCGGGGCCTTAGCCCGAGTCCGAGCCCTGGGGTCGGGCGGAGCGGAGTTCGCCGTCTTCCGGGGCCTTAGCCCGAGTCCGAGCCCTGGGGTCGGGCGGAGCGGAGTTCGCCGTCTTCCGGGGCCTTAGCCCGAGTCTGAGCCCTGGGTCGGGCGGAGCCTCCTATGGCACCTCTGGCGAAGTCTGGTCGCCCGTCGGTCTTACCTTTTGCGTTAAATGCCCCGGTGACTGGGTCGGTTGGCGCGGTGATTTAGTCAGGGTTTCTTCTTATCGAAGGCGGGGCCTAGGGCGAGCCGGAGATGCGTCTGCCGTGAAAGAGGAGGCCTCAGGCGAGACGGAGTCATCTTAGGGTCGGCTGCCCTCGCCCGAGGCTAGGCTCGGGCGTGGCGTGGTCAAGTCACTCGTATGGACTGATCCCTGACTTAATCAAACCCATCAGGCCTCTGCAGCTTTATGCTGATGGGGGTTACCAGCTGAGAATTAGGCGTCTTGAGGGTACCCCTAATTATGGTCCCCGACAGCTTGGATGACAAATAGGAAAGCGCGCTCGTCCGGTTTCTGCAAGATAACCGAGATGTATTCGCATGGCAACCTGCAGATATGCCGGGAGTCCCAAGAGAACTGGCCGAGCACAAACTGAAGGTTTACCCCCAGGCAAGGCCGATCCGGCAAAAACTACGTCGTTTCACGCCTGACAAGAGAGAAGCCATTCGCGCCGAGTTAGCTCGCTTGGTCGCAGCTGGATTCATTAGAGAAGTATTACATCCCGAGTGGTTAGCCAACCCTGTTCTTGTACTAAAAAAGAATAAAGTGGATTGGCGCATGTGTGTTGATTATACTGATCTCAACAAACACTGTCCGAAGGATCCTTTTGGGCTCCCGAGGATAGATCAGGTGGTGGACTCCACCGCTGGATGTTCTATGCTGTCTTTCCTGGATTGCTATTCTGGATACCATCAGATTAGTCTGGCAAAGGAAGATGAAGAAAAAACGGCATTCATTACTCCGTTTGGTGCTTTCTGTTATACCTCCATGCCGTTTGGCCTCAAAAACGCTGGAGCGACTTACCAGAGAGCCATTCAAACATGCTTAGCCGATCACTGGGGCAAGCGTGTGGAAGCCTATGTGGATGATGTGGTAATCAAAACACAGGACTCAGAAGACTTCATCGAAGACTTGCAACTGGTTTTCAACAGTCTGAGGCGATATAGATGGAAGCTTAATCCCGAGAAATGTGTTTTCGGAGTACCAGCTGGAAAGTTGCTCGGTTTTATTGTCAGCCATCGGGGAATTGAAGCTAATCCAGAAAAGATTGAAGCTATCATGAAGATGGAAGCACCTCGATCGCAGAAGAAGGTTCAGCGACTCACTGGATGCATGGCAGCTTTAAGCAGATTTATATCCAGGCTGGCAGAAAAAGGTTTGCCATTTTACAAGTTACTCAAGAAGGTGGATAAATTCCAGTGGACTTCAGAAGCGCAAGAAGCTCTAGATGCTCTGAAAAAATTCTTGACAACACCACCGGTACTGAAACCACCTCGGCGAGCCACGACAACTCAACCAGCTGAAGATTTGCTACTGTATATCTCTTGCATGACTCACGTGGTAAGCACCGTGTTAGTAGTCGAGCGAGTAGAAGAAGGACATGCCTATCCAATACAACATCCTGTCTACTTCATTAGCGAAGTCCTCGGCCCCTCAAAGAAAAAGTACCCTCAAGTTCAGAAGCTATTATACGCAGTACTTCTAACTGCCCGCAAGCTGCGTCACTACTTTGACGACCACAAAGTCATAGTAGTCACAAGTTTTCCGATAGGGGATATTCTTCACAACAAGGAAGCCGTCGGTCGAATAGCCAAGTGGGCTTGTGAGCTGGGATCTCATGACATCGAGTTCCGACCTCGCATTGCCATCAAAACTCAAGCACTGGTTGATTTCGTATCGGAGTGGACTGAACAACAAGTACCAGACAACCCGGAAACTGCAGAAGTATGGCGAATGTATTTTGATGGCTCACTAAAGCTGCAGGGAGCGGGAGCAGGGATTCTCTTCACTGCGCCTGGAGGCGAACACCTCAAGTACGCCCTCCAGTTGCTATTCCCAGCCTCCAACAATGCAGCCGAGTATGAAGCTTTAATCCATGGATTGAACATTGCCATATCATTGGGCGTCAAAAGATTGATGGTATACGGAGACTCCCTGGTAGTCATCAGCCAGATAAACAAGGAGTGGGATTGCTCAAGCGATTCAATGGGAAAATACTGCACTGCCGTCCGAAAGCTGGAAGATAAATTCGAGGGTCTGGAATTTCATCATGTAGAAAGAGATCGGAACACAGCAGCCGATATACTATCCAAACTGGGGTCCGGTCGAACTCAGGTCCCACCTGGGGTTTTCGTGCAAGAAATTCTGCGGCCAAGTATCTCAATGGATCAAACAGAAGAGTGCAACATCATAGATCAACCCGAGTCAGATCCTGATGACTGGAGAAGGCCGATCATTAAGTATATAAAGAATGAAGAAGAACCAGACGACAAGAATTCGGCAGAGCGTATTGCAAGACAATCGGCTCACTACACGCTTATTGGGGAGACATTATACAGAAGGGGTGCATCAGGCGTCTTCATGAAGTGCATTCTCCCATCCACTGGAAAGCAACTTCTGGAGGAAGTCCATGCTGGGCAATGTGGAATACATGCAGCCTCCAGAACACTAGTCGGGAAGGTCTTCAGGTCAGGATTCTATTGGCCAACAGCAAAGAATGATGCAGCCGAGTTAGTTCAGAGGTGCGAAGCCTGCCAATACTTGTCAAAGCAACAACACATGCCAGCACAGCAACTGCAGACCATACCAGTAACTTGGCCTTTCGCATGCTGGGGACTGGATATGATTGGACCTTTCAAGAAAGCTCAAGGGGGATATACTCATGTATTGGTAGCAATCGACAAATTCACTAAATGGATAGAGTTCAAGCCCATTGCCTCCCTAACCTCTGCTAAGGCCGTGGAATTCATACAAGACATAATATTCAGATTCGGGATACCAAACAGCATCATAACTTATTTAGGATCCAACTTCACAAGTTCAGAATTCTTCGACTTCTGCGAGCAAAAGAGCATTCAGATCAAATATGCATCTGTAGCCCATCCAAGAGCCAACGGGCAAGTTGAGCGAGCCAACGGGATGATATTGGATGCACTCAGGAAAAAGATCTTCGATAAGAATGAAAAATTCGCAGGAAAGTGGATAAGGGAATTACCCTATGTTGTTTGGAGCCTAAGAACCCAACCTAGTCGAGCTTTGCATGGAAACACTCCTTTCTTCATGGTCTATGGGTCGGAGGCAGTGCTACCTGCTGATCTCAAGTTTGGGGCGCCAAGGCTGATCTTTGAAAGCATAGCAGAAGCTGAGACCACCAGGCTGGAGGACATAGATATACTCGAGGAAGAACGGTTAAACGCAGTAATCCAATCAGCAAGGTACCAGCAGACTCTGAGGCGCTATCACGACAAGGCTGTGCGACAACGATTCTTCTCAGTAGGAGATCTCGTCCTCCGCCGAATTCTAACGGGGGAGGGACGACACAAGTTATCACCCTTATGGGAAGCACCCTTCGTAGTAGCAGAAGTCACTCGGCCCGGATCGTATCGCCTCACTCAGACGGATGGCACAGAAGTTGGGAACTCCTGGAACATAGAACACCTCAGAAAGTTTTATCCCTAGCTGTACCTCGAAACTGCTGAGACGATGATGATGTACTCTGTAAAGTGGAAATATGTCATCAATAAAAAAGAGGTCTCAAGGATACTCGATTCATTCACGATTGACTTGCATTCTTACTTAACTCGGGGTGACCACTATGCCCTGCTAGCGGAGCAATCGACTTAAGTCGGCAACGGCTTAAGGCGGTGCAACGTGCTCACGTTTACTTAACTCGGGGTGACCACTATGCCCTGCTAACGGAGCAATCGACTTAAGTCGGCAACGACTTAAGGCGGTGCAACATGCTCACGCTTACTTAACTCGGGGTGACCACTATGCCCTGCTAACGGAGCAATCGACTTAAGTCGGCAACGACTTAAGGCGGTGCAACATGCTCACGCTTACTTAACTCGGGGTGACCACTATGCCCTCCTAACGGAGCAATTGACTTAAGTCGGCAACGACTTAAGGCGGTGCAACATGCTCACGCGTACTTAACTTAGGGTGACCACTATGCCCTACAAACGCAGCGATCGACTTAAGTTGCCAGCAACTTAAGACCAGTGCAACATGCTCGCGCCTATATAATTCAGGGGATGATTTCCATATCCCGCAAACAAAATTCATAATCATCATGCGTCATTACTACCAAACTCATTAACTAATAAATTCTGATACAATGAGAGAGTAATTATGTCATTCGAATAAACTGGTGTCCTCTAACAAATATTCAGTCATGCAAGCCGCGCGCTTGGAGCATGCAGAATGTTTTTCTATTTTGCAATGTCTTTCTCAGGAGCGACCGACGAAGAAGGGCGACTCGAGGAATCAGGGGCGGCGATCACGTCAGCTCTTATGTCTTCAGGAATAACTGTGCAGGGTCTCCTCATCAAGATTCGTCCCGCCCGAATAGCCTTGTCCAGGGCTTTGTCGCGTTGGGCCTTGAGAGTAACAGAAGTTTCTTCAGCAGTTTTAGCAGCCAGTCGAGCGCTCTCTAACTCCTGGGCAATGGATTTCTTGGAAGCTCGGAGCCCTTTGATAGTAGCATCCTTCGCTGATATCAATTGCTTAAGCCGGGTTACCTCCTCCATGGATTCCTGCAGCTTACGACGTTGAAGGTCTAATTCTTCCATGGTGAAGCGATGACTTCTTTCCAAGATAGTCAGCGAATTGCTAGAATCTCGATACAACCTGTCAAGATTGTCACGAGAAGCAGCAAGGATACGTTTTTCTTCCTGCAAGCACAAGTCAGTTCCTTCAAAAAACCAGGCAAGTAATAGGAGCACAGCAAGGCAAAGCACAGTTTTGTATATCACCTTTTCAGAGTCGAGCTGAGCGTGTAGAGAAGAACTCAATGCATTGGCATCATCTAAGGCAGCGGAGACCTGACTCAGCTCAATCTGACTTTGAGAGTACTTCTCCTCAAAATCAGTGCACCGCTGGGCCAATTCAGCCTAATCTCGAGAATGTTTCTCTTCAAGAATTGCAATCTGCCGAGTCATTCCTAGCAAGAGGAAACCAAACAAAACGAGGTCAGAAAGTAAAACAGTACACAACGAAGGCAAAGAAAAGAAAAAGGGCACTAACCAGCGTTAGTTGCCTCCAACTCGGATACACGACGATGAAGTGACACTGGATTCCAACACGAAAGAGACGAAGCCACTTCTGGGACAGAAGCACCCTGCGATCTCAGCTGGCTGGCCATCCCATCCACCAAAACCTGATGAGAAGAACAGATGAGCATAATGACAAAAGTTCATGCAATGTAAAAATCAAGCTAAAAAACAGCACAGTACCTGGAGGTTGGAAAAGAACGAAGGGATCCCCAAATCAGGAGAAATCAGCTGATAACCAGGCGCAAGGTCACCACCCGAAGAAGTTTGCAATGGAACAGTGGGAATCAGTTCAGCGCCTTCAACAGAGTCGGACGCCCGATCAGCGGGGACGCTGCCCTCTAAAGCGACGCCCTGGCCCAAAGTTTGGGCCACCACCATGCAGCCAGAGTGTGGAGGTGACCCCGCGTGAACGTCCATGGAAGTGCCGGAAGGAGACCCCGTTTGGGCACCCTCGGGGGCTGGGTCATAGTTGGCACTGCCCACTTGAGCCGGATCATCCCCGGCAGCACCCTCGGGGGCTGGGCAGTGGCTTGCACTCTTCACCCGAGCTAAGTCATCCCCGACGACACCCTCGGGGGCTAGGCATGTGTCAGCACCATTCTTGAGGTCCAGACTCTCCGCAGTAACCACCTCTAAGGTTGACGGGCCCTCGGCTACTTCCATGGAATCAGGACAATCCAAGTTAGCATCCCGACCCTCGAGATCGCGCTCTAAGGTCGACGAGGCACGGGATGACCTCAACCCAGCATCAGGCACGGCACCGCAAGCTTCCGTCGCGTCATCATCCACTGGCTCTGATAACAAGTCCTCTGGGACCATATCCTCAAGAGTTTGATCAAAGTCGGCCAGGGACAGATCTTGCAGACCAACGAGGGCAGATAAAGCAGGAGAGGGAACTCCACTACTTTCACCACTGGCGAGGAATTGCCGACTGTTCTTCCGAGTCAGAGGAACCTCATTCTCTTCCTCTCTGTCGTCTTCATCAGCAACACAGGCAACACCCCCATTGGGATCAACGACAGATGGAGTACACCCATTGGGATCAGCAACAGACATACCACACCCATTGGGATCAGCATCAGTAAATTCAGGCAAAGGAACCTCCTCAGCAGCAGGAACTGAGGGACCAGCGCCCCGATCCAAACTAGATACTTGTCGAAGACGTCTCTTTTTCTTTTTCTGCTCATCAGCAGGAAAATCAGTTTGATTGGCTCGACAAGGACGCCTCGAGCGAACACGGACGGGTCTCTGAACATCCAAGGTTGTACCAACCTCTGGGAGAGGCGCCACCGCCAAAGTCTCAGCAGGAGTAGCATCAGAAGAATCTTTGGCCAGCATATCAAGCATGGCACTTATTTCTGCATCATTAGGATCCAAAGGCACCTCAAAATGGACTTGTCGTTCATCATCAGGAATTTCCCCAAGTGAGGCAACCAAAGCACTGACTTCTTCATCAGAGGGCCGTGTTCTAAGGCCCAAATTGCCATCAGTCGCAGGTGGATTTGACACGAAAAGAGTGAAGACTTTGGCAGGAGGCAGATTCCAGGCTGAGTACGCCACCGGAGCACCAACATTGGACACTTTGCCCCTGAGAATCATTTCCAGTCGGCTCACCAAATCTGCAGAAGGGATTCTCCTGTTGGTAACCCGAGTTGAGTCGGCTAGCCCCCGATACAAATAAGCTGGGTGGACCCTATCTTTCAGTGGCTGAATGTTCTTGAAAACGAAGTCAGCAACCACAGCTTCAGCAGTTAGACCTCTCTCTTTCAGCAGTCCAACTTCAGCTAGCAACACACCGGCTTCAGCTACCTCCTCGTCTGTGGGAGACTCGGTCCAGCTGGGGGTACGAACGTCTGGCTGTCTTCCCGACCGGGGGGGAGAGAATTTCCATAATTATCAACTATAAACCACTCCAGACGCCATCCCTTAATGCTGTCTTTAAGGGGAATCTCAAGATATTCAGTCTTCCGTCCCCGGCGCATTTCCAAACTGGCACCTCCGACCAACTGATGTTGTCCCCGGCCATCCCAGGGCGACAATGATACAGGTGTTTCCACAAGCCGAAATGCGGCAACACGCCAAGAAAGGCTTCGCATAAGTGAACGAAGATGGAGATTTGCAGAATCGAGTTAGGGTTCAAATGGGTCAGGTTAATGTGGTAGAAATCAAGGAGACCACGGAAAAAGGGAGATATGGGAAGGCCAAGGCCGCGGAGAAGAAAAGGAGCGTAAATTACAGACTCGTGGGTATCTTCTGTCGGGACAGTAGTCCCGTGGCAAATCCGCCAAGAACAGAGTTCCCGCGGAGGAAGAACCCCGATGGACACGAGGTGAAGGAGTTCAGCTTCGGAAATGATAGACATGTGGTTACCTGCAAAAGGCAACTGGCTGTTGGGATCGATTGGAGGAATCACCACAGCGGACGAGCTCGCGATTTTCCTCTTGGGAGCCATCTCGATTCTACCAGTGAGCGGATTGGAGGCGAGCGCAGAGAGGATTCGGAAGCGGGAATGCAAGAACTAGGGCGCGGAAAGCAAAGGCGGCTAAAAGCGCAGCTCTTATGGGATATTCTTGAACCAGATACCGTTTCAAAAAGTGCCCAGTCATCACCCGGCGGTTATTTCCAAAACCCCAGCGTGCCACGTGGCCATTTGGCAGTTATCTCCAAAAAACCGATGGGTCACCTCATCACTCGGCGTTGCCTCTAAAACACCGATCTTGTGTTCAATCGCTCGGCATTACTTCCAAAATGCCGGTGGCGACCTTTAATCACTCGGCGTTGCCTCTAAAACACCGATCTTGTGTTCAATCGCTCGGCATTACTTCCAAAATGCCGGTGGCGACCTTTAATCACTCGGCGTTGCCTCTAAAACACCGATCTTGTGTTCAATCGCTCGGCATTACTTCCAAAATGCCGGTGGCGACCTTTAATCACTCGGCGTTGCCTCTAAAACACCGATCTTGTGTTCAATCGCTCGGCATTACTTCCAAAATGCCGGTGGCGACCTTTAATCACTCGGCGTTGCCTCTAAAACACCGATCTTGTGTTCAATCGCTCGGCATTACTTCCAAAATGCCGGTGGCGACCTTTAATCACTCGGCGTTGCCTCTAAAACGCCGATCTTGTATTCAATCGCTCGGCATTACTTCCAAAATGCCGATAGCGACCTTTAATCACTCGGCGTTGCCTCTAAAACACCGATCTTGTGTTCAATCGCTCGGCATTACTTCCAAAATGCCGATGGCGACCTTTAATCACTCGGCGTTGCCTCTAAAACGCCGATCTCGTGTTCAATCGCTCGGCATTACTTCCAAAATGCCGATGGCGACCTTTAATCACTTGGCGTTGCCTCTAAAACGCTGATCTCGTGTTCAATCGCTCGGCATTACTTCCAAAATGCCGATGGCGACCTTCAATCACTCGGCGTTGCCTCTAAAACGCTGATCTCATACTCAGCCGCTCAGCACTACCTCTAAAGCACCGACGTCACCATCCATGCACTCGGCGTTGCCTCTAAAACGCTGATCTCGCGTTCAATCGCTCGGCATTACCTCTAGAACGTCGATGCAGACTACAAGATTACTCGGCAACTACTTCTGGAAGCGTCAGTATGATGTCCAAGTTATTCGTCTACTATCTCAAAAGAATCAGTCTTATAATCAATCAAAGCAAGTCAACAAGAAGAAGCCAACGACATTCTTTCATTAAGGGAAGACAATAAGCTTACAAATCAACTCTGTGCGAGTTGATGCTTCCCTACTATTTCTACATTACATTACTACTACTACTATACTACGCTACACTACTTTACATTACAACTACATTATTCTAACTATACTAAACTATACTAATATCTAAAAAGACCAGTGGCATCTAGCCACTGGCCCTGCCCCTGCCGCCGCCGCCGCCCTTGGTGCTGCCCCTGCTGCTGCCGCCCTTGGTGCTGCCCTTGCTGCTGCCGCCGTCACCGCCCCTGCCGCCGTCGCCGCCGCCCCTGCCACTGCCGCTGCCGTTGCCGTCGCCACCGTCGTCGCCGTCGTCGTCGTCGTCGTCCTCGTCCTCGCCGCCGCCGTCCGAGTCCTCCTCATCCGAGGAGTACTCCGACTCATCCGAGCCCTCGAGCCCGGAGCGCTCGACGGCCCGGATGTACGTCCAGACCTCCGCGGCTATCCCCTGGGAGTCGTCCGAGTCATCGGACGACGCCGGGGGAGAGACGGGAGCCGGAGATCCCTCGGACTCGGAGGAGAACTCCTCCTCCGAGTATTCCGAGTCACCGAAATCCTCCGATGGAGGAGTCGGCTCGCGCTTGCGCTTGTTGCTTTTGCCCATGGTGGAAGTAGGCGGGAGAGAAGAGAAGGAAGCAGTAAGGAACGGCGAAGAGATGTGAAGAAACCAGAGGGGCAACAGCGTTATTTATAGAAGGGAAAGGCAACCGCTCACCTCCAACCGCGGTCACTGAACAGTCGCAAAGCATTCAATAAGCACTACCACCCGTCTGGAGACACGTCAGGCGGCTGACGCCGTTTCATGCAACACTACACCCATTGGGACTTCAGTCAACAGTGCAAAGGATATGATTACACTCGCCGTCCCATCACATTACAACTCAGAAGCAGCCGGCTAAAACACTCAGCGTACCAAGCCGTCCCTTGCCCACACCCATTGGGGGGGGACGCCCAGGAATTATCAGTATATTTTTCAAAATGGTCACATCTGTGCAGAGCATGCAGTGAATGCCTCAAGACAAAAATGAGATATCAACAAGAGTTAGAGGGAAGCCAAATATAGCCAGCAGAGTGCAAAATATGGTCGACAGACACGACTTGAAGACTAGACAGAGAACGTCCATCAAATGTCCAATCAGTCACAGAGCAAATAAATTACACTACCTAGCAAGATACGGAAGGATTGCAAACTCGGCTGCAAAAGACAAAATACATGCTGACCTCTGAAGCATAATATTGATGACATAGCGCGGATGACATCATGCCAACTATTTTACAAGCAGAAAGGGTAATCCCTAGCAAAAGGACATAAAAAGAAGACCTTCAAGTGAATTATCCTCAAAAATCCACGTGAAGGTCGAGGGCTACACCCATTGGGTGCACCTCCGGTGCACCCTATGGATTATCATTCCAAGCCGAGATAGTGCTGATTTCTAAAGCATGGAACAAGATTAAAAAAGCCAACCCTCAACCAAAATGAGTGAACGCAAATGGAAATGATTTCAACTGAAGACCTTCGAGTAGATTATTTTCTAAAATCTACTCGAAGCTCGGGGGCTACACCCATTGGGTGCACCTCCGGTGCACCCAATGAAGTTCAGAATCCTACAAATTGAAATGCCGACTTCTAAGGCACAGGCACGATGCCAGGTTTTGGTCAACGAGTGATCGGAGCAGGAGAAGACGACAGGAAGCCATCTTTCTTCAAATTACCAACAAACTGGACCTGAGATCTTCGGGCTGATTATCTCTAAATTAACCCAAAGATTGGGGGCTTGTGGGGGATAGATATCCCCCGGGTCCACTAAAAGAGTAAAGGACCTCACGAAAGGCCCAAGGGCCCAATGAATCGTAAGGTCATTCTTTCGTGGGCCTGGGGAAAAACAGCCAGCGAAGCAGAACGACATGAGGCCGGATTGGTGCAAGCCCAGATGGACCGCAGCATCGAGCGAATGACCGCAACAGAGATCCGACTTTCCCGCGCTGGAGCCTCCATGCAGCGAAGCCACGTGAGGATAAGTCGGCGAGGGTTACGTAGGGATAATCTCAAGAGGTTCACTATCTTTTAGCTACTCGCTGCTATCTTATCCACGTGTACTGCCCCACGGTCGAGTATATAAGGCCTAGGGGGCACCCCTTCAGAACGACCGACCCTTTACTTAGCCACCCACATGAACTCTCTATATTCTCGATCAAGAGAGCTCTCTTGTAGCCACATCCATCAAGCATACTCCTCAGGACGTAGGGTGTTACGCATTTCTAAGCGGCCCGAACCTGTAAAACTTGTCCACTGTCCCTCGTGCGATCAGCGCGAACCATTTTGCTACAGTTGTCGACATCGTCCTACTCCTAAAAACACCTTGAGGGGCAACCCTGGGTGTGCGGTCGGACCCAAAACACCGACAACTCCCTCCAACTTCAGAAGGGAAACCCTCACGTTCGAGGTGGTCGGGTTCCGAGGAACCTACCACGCGGTACTAGGGAGGCCATGCTACGCCAAGTTCATGGCTGTCCCCAACTACACCTATCTCAAGCTCAAGATGTCAGGCCCCAACGGGGTCATCACCGTCGGCCCCACGTACCGACACGCGTACGAATGCGACGTAGAGTGCATGGAGTACGCCGAGGCCCTCGCCGAATTCGAGGCCCTCATCGCCGACCTGGAGAGCCTCTCCAAGGAGGCGCCAGACGTGAAGCGCCATGCCGGCAACTTTGAGCCAGCGGAGACGGTTAAGTCCGTCCCACTCGACCCCAGCAACGACGCCTCCAAGCAGATCCGGATCGGCTCCGAGCTCGACCCCAAATAGGAAGCAGTGCTCGTCGACTTTCTCCGCGCAAACGCCAAAGTTTTCGCGTGGAGTCCCTCGGACATGCCTGGCATACCGAGGGATGTCGCCGAGCACTCGCTGGATATCCGAGCTGGAGCCCGACCCGTGAAGCAACCTCTGCGCCGATTCGACGAAGAAAAGCGCAGAGCCATAGGCGAGGAGATCCACAAGCTGATGGTCGCAGGGTTCATCAAAGAGGTATTCCATCCCGAATGGCTTGCCAACCCCGTGCTTGTGAGAAAGAAAGGAGGGAAATGGCGGATGTGTGTAGACTACACTGGTCTAAACAAAGCATGCCCAAAAGTTCCCTATCCTCTACCTCGCATCGATCAAATCATGGATTCCACTGCGGGATGCGAAACCCTGTCTTTCCTCGATGCCTACTCAGGGTATCACCAAATCAGGATGAAAGAGTCCGACCAGCTCGCGACTCCCTTCATCACACCTTTTGGCATGTACTGCTATGTTACTATGCCATTTGGTTTGAGGAATGCGGGTGCGACATACCAAAGGTGCATGAACCACGTGTTCGGCGAACACATTGGTCGAACGGTCGAGGCTTATGTCGATGACATCGTAGTCAAGACGAGGAAAGCCTCGGACCTCCTTTTCGACCTTGAAACGGCATTCCGGTGTCTCAAGGCAAAGGGCGTAAAACTCAATCCCGAGAAGTGTGTCTTCGGAGTCCCCCGAGGCATGCTCTTGGGGTTCATCGTCTCCGAGCGGGGCATCGAGGCCAACCCGGAGAAAATCGCGGCCATCACCAACATGGGGCCCATCAAGGACTTGAAAGGCGTACAGAGGGTCATGGGATGCCTTGCGGCCCTGAGCCGTTTCATCTCGCGCCTCGGCGAAAGAGGCCTACCTCTGTACCGCCTCTTAAGAAAGACCGAGTGCTTCACTTGGACCTCCGAGGCCGAGGAAGCCCTCGGGAACCTGAAGGCACTCCTTACAAATGCGCCCATCTTGGTGCCCCTCGCCGCCGAAGAAGACCTCTTGATCTACGTCGCCGCTACCACTCAGGTGGTCAGCGCCGCGATCAAGGTTGAGAGACAAGAAGAAGGGCATGCATTGCCCGTCCAGAGGCCGGTTTACTTCATCAGTGAGGTACTATTCGAGACCAAGATCCGCTACCCGCAAATCAAGAAGCTGCTGTACGCGGTGATCCTGACGCGGCGGAAATTGCGACACTACTTCGAGTCTCATCCGGTGACTGTGGTGTCATCCTTCCCCCTGGGGGAGATCATCCAGTGCCGAGAGGCCTCGGGTAGGATTGCAAAGTGGGCGGTGGAAATCATGGGCGAGACGATCTCGTTCGCCCCTCGGAAGGCCATCAAGTCCCAAGTCTTGGCGGACTTTGTGGCTGAATGGGTCGACACCCAGCTCCCGGCGGCTCCGATCCAGCCGGAACTCTGGACCATGTTTTTCGATGGGTCGCTGATGAAAACAGGGGCAGGCGCGGGCCTGCTCTTCATCTCGCCCCTCGGGAAACACCTATGCTACGTGCTGCGCCTCCATTTCCCGGCGTCCAACAACGTGGCTGAGTACGAAGCTCTGATCAACAGGTTGCGCATCGCCATTGAGCTAGGGGTCCGACGCCTCGACGCTCGCGGCAACTCGCAGCTCGTCATTGACCAAGTTATGAAGAACTCCCACTGCCGCAACCCGAAGATGGAAGCCTACTGCGATGAGGTTCGGCGCCTGGAGGACAAGTTCTATGGGCTCGAGCTTAACCACATCGCGAGACGACACAACGAGACTGCTGACGAGCTGGCTAAGATAGCCTCGGGGTGGACAACGGTCCCCCCGGACGTCTTCTCCCGAGACCTACATCAACCCTCAGTCAAGACCGACAACACGCCCGAGCCAGAGAAGGCCTCGGCCCAGCCCGAGGCATCCTCGGCACGGCCCGAGGCGCCCTCAGCTCGGCCCGAGGCACCCTCGGCCCTCGAGGGTGAGGCACCGCGTGTCGAGGAAGAGCGGAGCGGGGTCCAGCCTAATCGAAACTGGCAGACCCCGTACCTGCAATATCTCCACCAAGGAGAGCTGCCCCTCGACCGAGCCGAGGCTCGGCGACTGGCGTGGCGCGCCAAGTCGTTCGTCTACTGGGTGACGGAAAGGAGCTCTACCACCGCAGCCCATCTGGCATCCTCCAGCGGTGCATATCCATCGCCGAAGGCCAGGAGCTCTTACGAGAAATACACTCGGGGGCTTGCGGTCATCACCCAGCGCCCTGAGCCCTTGTTGGAAATGCCTTCCGACAAGATTTCTACTGGCCGACCGCGGTGGCCGATGCCACTAGAATTGTCCGCACCTGCCAAGGATGTCAGTTCTACGCAAGGCAGACCCACCTGCCCGCTCAGGCTCTGCAGACAATACCCATCACCTGGCCGTTTGCTATGTGGGGACCGGACCTCGTCGGTCCCTTGCAGAAGGCACCCAGGGGCTACACGCACCTGCTGGTCGCCATCGACAAATTCTCTAAGTGGATCGAGGTCCGACCCCTAAACAGCATTAGGTCCGAACAGGCGGTGGCATTCTTCACCAACATCATCCATCGCTTTGGGGTCACGAACTCCATCATCACCAACAACGGCACCCAGTTCACCGGCCGAAAGTTCCTGGACTTCTGTGAGGATCACCATATTCGGGTGGACTGGGCTGCCGTGGCTCATCCCATGACGAATGGGCAAGTGGAACGTGCCAACGGCATGATTCTGCAAGGACTCAAGCCAAGGATCTACAGCGACCTCCACAAGTTCGGAAGACGGTGGATAAAGGAACTCCCCTCGGTGGTCTAGAGTCTGAGGACAATGCCGAGCCGAGCCACGGGCTTCACACCGTTCTTTCTAGTCTATGGGGCCGAGACCGTCTTGCCCACATACTTAGAATACGGTTCCCCGAGGACGAAGGCGTACGACGACCAAAGAAACCAGACCGACCGAGAAGACTCACTGGACCAGCTCGAAGAGGCTCGGGACATGGCCTTACTACACTCGGCGCGGTAGCAGCAGTCCCTGCGACGCTACCACGCCCGAGGGTTCGGTCCCGAGACCTCCAAGCAGGCGACCTGGTGCTTCGGCTGCGACAAGACGCTCGAGGGCGGCACAAGCTCACACCTCCCTGGGAAGGGTCGTTCGTCATCGCCAAGGTTTTGAAGCCCGGGACATACAAGCTGGCCAATAGCCAAGGCGAGGTCTACAGCAACGCTTGGAACATCCGACAGCTACGTCGCTTCTACCCTTAAGATGTTTTCAAGACGTTCGCACACCTCGTTCACGTTCAAAGTCTAACCATCAAGGAAGGGTCGGCCTTGCCTCGACAAAAAGCCTGACCCTCCCTCGGGGGCTAGAAGGGGGGAACCCCCTCTGCATCAAAATTTTCCTCGGAAAAAGTCTTTCTGCCAGAGCGCCTTTCGTGCTTTTTGACTACTTCGAAAGTGGGGTCCTGAAAACGACGAAGTACACGTAAGCAGCCAAGGTCGACCGAGCCGAGGGACTCCTACGCCTCCGGGATACGGATACCTCACTCATCACCTTCTGCGATAAGTAACTCATGCTCGGATAAGCGATTCCGCTGACCGAACAAGTCCTAATGCTCGGAGACCCTTCTGCGAAACGATTTTTCGGGCCTTCTCGACTACATCGTTAGCAGAATCCTACGGACGAGTAAGAGTACATGTAAGCGGCAAGGCCGATCGAGCCGAGGGACTCCTACGCCTCCGGGATACGGATACCTCACTCATCACCTTCCGTGAAAAGTAACTCTCGCTCGAACAAACAATTCTATTGCCGACAAATAAGTCTTGATACTCGAAACAAAGGGAAAAAGAAACGCAGCTTTACAACATAACGACACCATGTTTGGGCCTCGGCGGCCGCAGAAAACATACGCACACTACAAGGTAAACCGATCCTGCAGGTTCGGACCTCGATGGAGGGGGAGCAGCAGCACCCTCGACGTCAACACCACCTTCGGCGAAGTCCGACCGAGCCTCGAACGGCAACACAGTCGGAGGATCTCCGCTCCGAAGGACGACGTCAGCACCATGCCCGGGCCATCGCCGCCAGGGTCTCCTCCAGGAGTCCGGCTCGAGCAGACGGCTCGGCCGGTCACCCCGAAGCTTCAGCCGGCTGTCCTCCGAGGACATCTGCCTGGCCCATGGCCTCGGCAACTCGACTCTGACGCCGGTCCCGCCAGCGGACGGCCCAGTCAGGCTCCGGACGACGACGTCTTCTTTTCGAGCCAACTCTGCCTCTGTCCACGCTGATACCGCTACCTACGGCTCTGACTCATCGAAGAGCGGCCGAGGGTTTCCTTTAACTAAGCAAGAGAAGCCTCGGGCGGCAAGGCCAACTGAGCCGAGGGACTCCTACGCCTCCGGGATACGGATACCTCACTCATCACCTTCGCACGAGGCGACTCATACTTGGTGAAGCGATTCAGTTAGCCGACAGGCGAGTCCCAGTGCTCGGAATGAGGGAAAAACATGGCTTCACGCCGAAAGATACATACATGTTCAGGCCCCGACAGCCACAATGAACATACGCCAGCACTCAAGGTGCCATTACAAACGGAACTCCGGTTCCGCCCCCGCAGGTACGAACAACCCCCCCACGTTGGAGGGCCTGCGGGGCGACAAAACCCCTGGTGGCTCGCCGACGCCCGCTCCGAAGTGGCCAAACAGCAGCAGCGATGATCTCAGGGCGGACGCTGCTGCGACGAGCTCCTCGCCCACGCCCCCACTCGAGGGGCGAGGACAAGCTATCAAAGCCAAAGAGCCGGAGGCCTGGAGCACGCATGGCGGCGGTGACCCCGTCGGCGACGAGGACTTCTTCAGCCACCGCCACCTCAGCGCCGACGACGGAAGCCATCTGCCCACCGGCAGATTCCCACTCGGATCCTCCTGGATGGGCGAAGCACCGACCTCCGTGTAGAGGCGCCGTACCGGGGCAAAGGCAGGACAGCCCCAGAACACGAACGCCGTCCTAGCAGCGCGCGACGTCTCGGGCTGTCCCCCGGTGCGCGCGGCGCGACGTCTCTTGCGGCGGGAGGGGGCACCGGGAGCCGAGCCAGGCCCGTTGAGCCAGCGAACCCAACGCGCTGAAGCTAACGACGCTCGCTGCTGACCAGCCCCGCGTTGTCGAAGTCCGGCCCTCCCGCTAGGTTGGTGAGCGCCCTCTCCCTCGAATGCTGAGGGAGAAGGTGACCCACGAACCCACGCAGGAGATAGAGCTCCGGCTCAGCCCGGCCTCCGCCCCCAGCAAGGATGACGAAGATCCTTGAAGCTGAGGGCGGGACCAAGATCGCAGCCCGGCTCGCTTCTCCCCACCACCGAACTGGAGGTCACCGTCTTGGGTGACCACCGGCGAGGGGATGCAGCCGGGCTGCCTGACGAAAATCCTTGAAGCCGAACGATGGCTGAAAGGTACCAACTTCCGTGAAGTTGCGTTCCCCCAACGACGACAAGGCGGAAGAACCACAGGCGCCCCCCATCTGGGGGCTCGAAAGGTGGAAAGACACAATGCATGAGGAGAGCGCGAAGACATGGTTGCCCTTCAAGGGGGTCGCCCTCCTTTTAAAGGCAACTCTCCCCACTTGCGTCCTCAGCCGTCGCGGGCTGAGTCTTCTCCAACATGCTCCAAGGCCCTCCCCCTACGACACGGGGGCTAGGCCCCACGCGTCATGCAAGCTGGCGCAGGGGAGACAGGGCCAACCCGCCGCCCATGGTGCGCACGACTGCCCAGCGGTTACGAGCATTCCTCCACTCTCGCCCAGGCCAGCGGGTGAAACGGCGGGCCGCCATGCAGGCGGCATGCAACCGCACCCAGGGGGATGCACCCTTTCGACTTCGACACATCCAGCATGGAGGCCCAGGCCCACATGTCATGTAACCGGCGCGCCGGTTACTACGTACAAGAAACTGCACCGCCACTCGCGCCAGTACCGCGCCTTCTCGACTGCGGAACCTGCACCGTGACTCGAGGAGACCCTGCGCATGACCCGACAGTGCCAATCGAGCACATCGGTCATGGGCCGGTCAGCCGTGGGAGAGGGCGCGACGGTCGATATGGCCAGAAATGGGCCGGCAGTAATGGCGGTGGCAGGCGGGCGGAAGTGGTAGTCGAGTCGTCAGCAAGCTCACGTCCCCTCCTAGGATAGCGAAAGGACCTTCTCCCACGGCGGAAGACGACACGTCCGCGTTCCGTTTCTCGAACGGCTCGCGCACGCGCAACGGCCGCCCCGTGAACCACTCGTCCCGTCGCATTAACTCTGCGGCAGGACAGGCGACACCTTTGGCAGGCGAAGCAGGCGACGCTTCACCTCCGCCATAATGACCGCGTTAAAAAAGGTGCGCCACGTCATTCGATTTCGTATCATTTTCACTTCCTCTTTCTCTCTCTTGCCTCAGGGGTCAGAAAAGGGGATACTCCGAAAGGGATCCTTCTCCGCGAAGGATGCGTGCCCCGAGCCCCCCTACTGATTAGAGGTTCAAAGGCTGGCCCCTCAGAAGGGTTCAACAGCCGCCTCAGAGCGCTCGGGCTCCGCGCCCACTACTGGTTAGAGGTTCAAAGGGTGGCCCCTCGAAAGGGTTCAACGGCCGCCTCATGCCACTCGGGCTACGCGCCCACTACTGATCAGGGGTTCGAAGGCTGGCCCCCGAAGGGTTCGACAGCTGCCTCAGACGCAGAGCAAGGGATGACCCTGGGTACGTTCGATACATAACCGAGGCTCGGGTTGCGCTCCCGAGGTACCCTAGTACATTTTCGAGACCAACGGGAACGATTTTGTAACGGAATCCCACCAGAGGGAGGCATCGAGCCCTCGGACCCCGTCAAAAGGGGACTGGGTCCGGCAAGTCACCCGCAGGTACTTTTGGGGCGCGCCTCTGGGCCACTAGCCGACCCCTAACAAATGGGGCATGGGCGTCCACTCGGATTACCCGTTAGCAACTCACTAGAGACACCATGTTCGGCGTCCTCCGAGCACAACATGGCGCTTTCCCCCCTCCTCCTTGCGGAAAGGCGACGCAAGGGCGTATGTAAAAAGTCGAGTCTGTCCCTGACCGTCCTCTCGCTCTGTGCGGAGGCTCGGGGGCTGCTCTCGCAAACCCGGCTCCGGCCAAACCGTTGACAGCGTCAACATACCAGCCCGAGAACTTGGGACCCGACTGTTCACCCGGGCTACGGCCAGTTCGCATGAGGGAGCAGCTAGACCGGTCGAAACATTACGAAACGTACTAAGACCTCGAAGGAGTCAAACTACTCCTTCGAGGCCTTGGGGGCTACACCCGGCGGGTGCGCTCGCGCGCACCCACCGGAACAAAATACAACCGAGGAAGGCCGGTCCCCTTGCAAAAAAGTGCGACAAAAGCCTCCAAGCGAGTATCAACACTCCCTTCGAGGCTCGGGGGCTACTGTCGGGGACCATAATTAGGGGTACCCCTAAGACTCCTAATCTCAGCTGGTAACCCCCATCAGCACTAAGCTGCAAAGGCCTGATGGGTGCGATTAAGCCAAGGCTCGGTCCACTCAAGGGACACGACCTCGCCTCGCCCGAGCCCAGCCTCGAGCAAAGGCAGCTGACCCCGGAAGATTCACGTCTCGCCCGAGGCCCAGTCTTCGCCAAGAAGCAACCTTGGCCAGATCGCCACACCGACCCACCAAATCGCAGGAGCATTTAATGCAAGGATGGCCTGACATCCTATCCTGTCATACGCCCTTCAGTCGACAGAGCCGAAAGTGACCGCGGTCACTTCGCCGCTCCACTGACCGGCCTGACAAGAAGACAGCGTCGCCTGCGTCGCTCCGACTGCTGTGCCGCTCGACAGAGTGAGGCTGACAGCAGCCAAGTCCGGCCTCGGGCGCCATAGGAAACTCCGCCTCGCCCGACCCAGGGCTCGGACTCGGGCTCGGCCCCGGAAGACGACGAACTCCGCCTCGCCCGACCTAGGGCTCGGACTCGGGCTCGGCCCCAGTAGACGACGAACTCCGCCTCGCCCGACCCAGGGCTCGGACTCGGGATCGGCCCCGGAAGACGACAAACTCCGCCTCGCCCGACCCAGGGCTCGGACTCGGGCTCGGCCCCGGAAGACGACGAACTCCGCCTCGCCCGACCCAGGGCTCGGACTCGGGCTCGACCCCGGAAGACGACGAACTCCGCCTCGCCCGACCCAAGGCTCGGACTCGGGCTCGGCCCCGGAAGACGATGAACTCCGCCTCGCCCGACCCAGGGCTCGGACACGACCTCGACCTCGGAAGACCGACTCGACCCCGACCTCGGAGGAGCCTCCGCCTCGTCCGACCCAGGGCTCGGACCGACCACGTCACAGGGGGGGCCATCATTACCCTATCCCTAGCTAGCTCAGGCTACGAGTAACGGGACCGGCGTCCCATCTGGCTCGCTCCGGAAAACATATAATGATGGCGCCCCGCGTGCTCCATGACGACGGCGACTCTCAAGCCCTTACGGAAGCAAGGAGACATCAGCAAGGACTCGACAGCCCCGACAGCTGTCCTTCCGCAGGGCTCCAACGCTCCTCCGACGGCCACAACATCATATGAACAGGGTGCCAAAACCTCTCTGGCTGCCACGAAGGCATGTACTTAGGGCACTAGCTCCTCTCTGCTAGACACGATAGCGCATTGCTACACCCCCCATTGTACACCTGGACCCTCTCCTTACGCCTATAAAAGGAAGGTCCAGGGCTCTCTTACGAGAAGGTTGGCCGCGCGGGAGGACGGGACGACGCGTAGAGTCCCTCGCTCTCCCCCCCCCCCCCCCCCGCGCGGACGCTTGTAACCCCTTACTGCAAGCGCACCCGACCTGGGCGCAGGGCAAACACGGAGGCCGCGGGCTTTCCCCTCTCTTCTGCCCCCTTTCGTGCTCCGTCTCGCGCCGACCCATCTGGGCTGGGACACGCGGCGACAATTCACTCGTCGGTCTAGGGACCCCCCGGGGTCGAAACGCCGACAGAAGCCTACCTCTTTTACCTTGACTATGCAAAGTTGGCTGGTTTTCGTGTCAGGACAAAGAGGTGCAATTGCAATTGCTGGTGTGGTGTGATTGCAACCCCGCATTAGGTGTGATTGCCACTGTTGTATAATTCTACCCAAATATCTGTTAAAAAATGTAAACAAAATGATTGCAACTGCTGGTGTTTTGTAATTGCAACTACTGGTGTGGTGTGGATGCAACTGCTGAATTGCTCTGATGTGATTGCAAGTACTGAATAACTCTGGGAAATTTTGTTAAAAAATATGATTGCAACTACTGGTCTGGTGTGATTGCAACCCCGCATTAGGTGTGATTGCAACTGCTGTATAATTCTACCCAAATATCTGTTAAAAAATATAAACAAAATGATTGCAACTGCTGGTGTGTTGTAATTGCAACTACTAGTGTGGTGTGGATGCAACTGCTGAGTTGCTCTAATGTGATTGCAAGTACTGAATAACTCTGGAAAATTTTGTTAAAAAAATATGATTGCAACTGCTGGTCTGGTGTAATTGCAACTGCTGGTCTGGTGTGATTGCAACTTCTATATAACTAGATGCAACTGCTGGTCTGGTTCAAAAATTATAGCATTCTGTCAGGAGCGTGCGGGAGGGACGAAGACGAAGCGTCGGTTCGACCTGGGTGGGGCGGTTGGCTCGAACCAGGTGCTCCTGGCGCATAGGTTTGGCCTGGGTGCATTCTCTATATTGAATGCATCCAGGTGTAATATATAAATACAATATATATATATATATATATATATATATATATATGAAATTTAAACATAGACTTAAAATATAATAATAGCTAGAATATTTCTGCTGCTTCGCGGATTCGAGATATGGCTAGCTCGCAGGGATGATCAGATCCTTCCTATAGTTCGTTTGTTCCATGCTACCTCTCCCAGCCTTTCCATGGAACTGGTTCCCAGCTAGATCTATGGTACCTTTTGCATGGATGCAGTCCCCTCGTGTATTTTTGTGCAATATATATAAGTATGCCTACCTATAGAGTGTCAAATTCTATGGAGCATACAGCCTGTTTGGTTCGGCTTTTTTCTGACCAGCTTTTCTGAAAATCTGGCTGTGGCGAGAATCTGGCTGGGGGAAGAATTTGAGTATCATTACGATTACGTGTGGAGGAAGATAAAGTTATTCATAAGGCTCAGGATCTAGAAAGTGACGGATTTTTACTATTACAACGACTCAACCGATTATGTGTTTATGTTGATTTTAGATGGTTTTTGCCCCCAACGAATTTTATAGAAGCTGGCTGAAAAGTTAAGTGATTGGCAGTCCGCAACAGCTTTTGGTGACTAGAAGCTGCCAGAAATCAAAACAAACAGGGCCATAGGCTGCCCGCTGGCGTTGTGGAGAGACGGGAAAAGATAGCCGCTTTGGCTAGTGGACTAGCTAGATCTGCGGCGAGTATAAACTAGATACTACTGGCGTCGCGCGCGCCCTCCGCGGATGGATCGGACGATGCACCACCAGCTTCGTTCCTGCAGGCTAATCCGGCGTCGAATGATTACGCGGTGGACTTTTCCGCCTTAACTTGCATGATTAAGCAACTGATGCTAGCAGGGCCGTCCGGCTCCGCTCAATCATCATGTCATGTGCACACGGGTGGCCTCAGCTGTCCTTTTCTGTTTGGCAGACCGGCAGGCAGCCGGATCCATCGCGCAACAGCTGCCACCCAAATGTTTGATAGTAGACCTTTAAATACATTTTTTATAATAAAACTTACCTAAAATAAATACTACTGATATTTCTAAAAAACTAATTAGATTTAAAAAAAGATTGACTAATGTAATATCGTTAACTATTTTGCTACGGATGGACGCATGACCACACAAGTCGATCTGCAGGAAATTTATTATTGAGCGACGCTCTTCTGAGCCGCCGTGCAACTGTCTACTGTAGTCGTGGACATGCAACGCAGCGGTAACCTCGCAGATTCGGCGCCGGCCCCTAGCAGAAGACTTCACGGTGCGTACAGGACACTGTGCTTCCATTAAACAATGCGCGCAAGCGCGTCTCGGCCGGCCACCGGCTCCATCGGCGCGGGGGAACCGATAGCTTCCATGTGCCCATGCGGAGGCGGCGACGATCATGGATGCTTGGGCGGGACGGGGGCGGGCTGGCGATCCCCCGGGCACCGATTTCCTTGCGACCCCGGGAACCCCAGCGCGAGATCCGATAAAATGTGGTGCGGCCGAATCCGATTTCGAACCACGCATCCGGAAGATTGCTTCGTACGTGACTCCCCAAGCCAAGACTGCTCGGACTTGGAAGACGTGTGGTGTGGGGTACGGGGTGGTGGATGGTGTGGTGGCGGTGACTCCTCCCAAGGTCCAACCCGTAACTAACACCGTGATTAACAGGAACCTCTCGCGCTAATGACCGTGCCTAGCTCGTTTTGTATTAGGCCACCACACATTCTGAAGAAAAAGTCCTACTGCAACATACTGTACGCATCATTGCCTACCACCAGTTTTTAGCCTTTGACTCGTGTGTATTTTTTTACTAACTAGCTGAGTGTCCGTGCGTTGCTGTCGGGTACCGTAATTATGGGTACTTCCAATGCTCCTTAACCCGGCTCAAAACATCTTCAGAATAAACCATACACGGCTGGTGAAGCGCGGTTCAAGTCAAGGCCTCGTCTACAAGGGACGCGACCTCATCCAAGCCCAGCCTCGGGCGAAGACAGTAGTCCCGGACGAATTCACGCCTCACCCGAGGGTCCCCTCAGTCAGCAGACACACCTCGTCTCACCCAAGGCTAAGCTCGGGCGAACCTTGTCGTACAGCGACCTCGGCCGAATCGCCTTACCAACCGACCGTATCGCATGCACATTCAATGCGGGGATCGTCTGACACCTTATCCTGACACGCGCGCCTTAGTCGGCAAGGTCGAAGTGACCGCAGTCACTTCGCCCCTTTACTGACCGTTCTGACAGGAGAACAGCGCTATTCACCCCGTTCCGACTACTGTGCCAACCACCAAGGTTAGACTAGCAACAGTAAGTCGTGACCTCCCCGAGTTCAGCCTCGGGCGCAACAAGGAGCTCCGCCTCGCCCGACCTCAGGCCTCGGCCTCGGGAGAAGGTCTCCGCCTCGCCCGACCCTGGGCCTCGGCCTCGACCCCGGCCTCGGGAGAAAGTCTTCGCCTCGCCCGACCCTAGGCCTCGGCCCCAGCCTCGTCCTCGGCAGGAGTCACAACCTCGCCCGACCTCAGCCTCGGCCTCAGGAGAAGTCTCCGCCTCGCTCGACCTCGGCCTCGGACCGACTACGCTACAGGGGATACATCATTACCCTACGCCTAGCTAGCTGCCTCAGGCTACGAAGGAACAAGACCGGTGTCCCATCTAGTTTACTCCGGTAACAGGTAATGATGGTTCCCCACGTGCGCCCATGACGTCGGTTGCTCTCAACCCCCTACGGAAGCAAGGAAACGTCAGCAGGATTCAGGCCGCACCGTCAGCTATGCTTCTACAGGACTCAAGGCACTTCTCCGACGGCCACGTTAGTACATGTACAGGGCTCAAGGCAATTCTCCGCTAGCCACATTAGCTCATAGCTACACCCCCATTGTACAGCTGGGCATCTCCTTGTGTCTATAAAAGGGGATGTCCAGGGCCTTCCTAAGGGAGGGAGACGGAACGTACGAACGTGCGACGTACAAACGGGTGAAGGCAGACGAGCAGAGGCAGGTAGAGTAGGAGAGACGCGCTAGAGGCAGACTCAGACAGCCCACCTCAAGGCCGAACCCTCTCTTTCTCTCTCTCTCTCTCTCTCTCGCTATCGCTCTCTCGCAACGCTTGTAACCCCTACTACGAGCACCCCGGTGCAAGATAACATAAGCCTCATTTCCCTCTTGTGTTCCATCTTGCATCAACCCATCTGGGCAGGGACACGCAGCGACAAATTCACTGGTCGGTTGACGATCCTCGCGGGTCCGAAACGCCGACAGTTGCAACGAGAACACATAATACCATGATAACTTATATACAAAATGTGTCTTATATTGTTATAAGAAAAAGTTTCATAATTCATTTGTGATCCTGGCCATACATAAATTTTGTTATTTTAATTTAGTTGTTTCACTACTACATTGCAACTATCGGTATCATGCAGACTTTGATATATGCCACAATTTGCATGGTCTCATTATTGGAGAGCACGTGCCACATCTGTCGGTAGAAGTTCCCTCGTACATCGTCAGTCATCAAGCACGCACCACCATACACACTTGCTTAAACAAAAAGGCAAGTGTGTGTATTTGTGAAGAGAATTAAAGACAGGCCGGCACAAAAGATACCCCGACGATGTCAAGTGGTCATTGTTGTCGGTCCTCCTCTGCGTCACCTCTGGTGCCGAGATGACGCCATAGTCCTTGATATAGTAGTCGTCGAACGCGCGCGACATGGCGAGTACCGATGACTCTTGGCTGGGCTGCCAAACGAAGTGCACTCCGGGCTCATCAGCGAGGTAGTACACCTGGCCGTTACACCACCGGATGTGCTACTCCTTTATATACATCTTGTTCGAGGACACTCACACAACGTCAGCAACGACCGTCGTCCCAGCGCACAAGAATTCATGGCCGGTCAGTAGCGACTTATGTGACAGGTTAGGCTTCAGGTGGATGATAAGCTGGACGGTGTGATGGTGTCGTCGTCGGATGCGGTGCCCAGAACAACCCGAGAGTCGCCGGCATTGGCGACTGAAAGGATCACGATGCCCAAGAGGGGGGGGGGGGTGAATTGGGCTTTTCTAAAAATCAACACTAATTAAAACCTAAGCAAGAGATAAGCAAGAGCCCAACTTCACCCCAACAACTAGCACTAAGAAAATAAAACTAGAAATGCAACAAAGCTAAGATAATACTTCAAATACTTGCTAAACAAATACACAATATAAAGTGCTTGAATTAAGTGCGGAATGTAAAACAAAGTTTAGAAGACTCCTCAATTTTTCCCGAGGTATCGAAGAGTCGGCACTCTCCACTAGTCCTCGTTGGAGCACCCGCACAAGGGTATCGCTCCCCCTTGGTCCTCGCAAGAACCAAGTGCTCACTACGAGATGATCCTTTGCCACTCCGGCGCGGTGGATCCCTCGAGACCGCTTACAAACTTGAGTCGGGTCACCAACAAGATCTTCACGGTGATCACCGAGCTCCCAACGCCACCAAGTCGTCTAGGTGATGCCGATCACCAAGAGTAACAAACTTTCGCTTGACCAAGAGAAGCCTAATGCAAGTGGTGTGTGCTCTAGGTGGCTCTCACTAGCGCTAATGAGGAACAAACGCGGATTATGATTCTCTAATCTCCTCACTAGGCTTTTGGTGCTTGCAAAGCTCTAGCAATGTGCTGGAATAAATGTGGAGTGCAAGTCATTGAATATGGTGGGTGGAGGGGGTATAAATAGCCCTCACCCACCAACTAGCCGTTACAGGCATTTCACTGCGCGATGGCGCACCGGACAGTCCGGTGCGCCACCGGTGCGCCAACGGTGCGCCACCGGTGCGCCAACGGTCGTTTCCAACGGCTAGTTCTGACAGGTAGCCGTTGGACTCATGGCGCACCGGACAGTGAACAGTCCACTGTCCGGTGCACACCGGACAGTCCGGTGCGGTGTCCGGTGTGCCACTAAAATTCAACTCTGAAAGCTGCGCTCTCGGGTTACTGCGGAGGGGAAAGCCTTTGCCGCGGATCAGCCTGGTCCCACCTGGCAGAGGGTGCACCGGACAGTCCGGTGCACACCGGACAGTCCGGTGCCCCAACGCCAGAATCACTAACTCTTGTTTTTCAGCTGATTTTCAAATCGGTTTTTGTTCTAACTTGAGTGTGAGTTCTAGAGTGACACCTAGCACTGTGTATGAGTGTGATTGTGCACCAACACTACACTAGAACTCTCTTGGTCAAACTACTCATCGACAACCCCTCTTTATAGTACGGCTAAAAGAGAATAAAAGACCTAACTAAAATGCGAGTGTCCACATCTCCTTGACACTCGGACTCCGTAGACCTTCACCTTTTGTTTCGTCGTTTTAGCCGTCGCTTCGAGTTCTTATCTCCAGGATTGTTTTCACCGTTGTAGTACTTCTACCTGTCATGCGACCTAACTTACCATTTGTCTCTGCAAAACACACGTTAGTCACATATAATATTACGTTGTCATTAATCACTAAAACCAACCAGGGGCCTAGATGCTTTCAATCTCCCCCTTTTTGGTGATTGATGACAACCCTACAAGTTTTGTGAGAGTAGTTTGTTTTGAAGTTTCTGTCAATAGAAAGAATGGTTAGTTATACTCAGTAATCTTTGACAGAAAGAACGTGTCCCATAATAATAAGAGTGAGCGCATACACATCATAAGATTCTTGTTCATATAAAAGTGAAGTTAAATCAATGAAACAAGAACTAGAAGACTGGTGATAAAATATAAGGTGAAAACATAATACACACAGTCAATCAAGCAATGAGAGTATATGACGAGTTTGTGAGCCAAAAACATCAAGCTAGTACAGAGAGTAGCAAGCACATATATTACATCAACATGACTCTCTACTAACTCTCTAACTCCCCCTAACTCTCACAACTCATATCTCTCCCCCTTTGGCGTCAAACACCAAAAGGGTCCTGAACCTAAACATCTGAAGCAGGAGGAGGAGGCGGGGGCGCATCCGGTCGCGGTCGAGGCAGCAGAGCGAACGCTGGCGGAGGGTCAGAGTCAGTCTCGGATCCAGGATCTGTGGTAGAAGCTGGAGCTGGTACTGACTCGGACTGAGGCCGCGCTGCAGGAGCTACCGGAACAGAAGCGGAGACAGATACTGCCACAGCGGTAGTGGTAACAGCAGATGCTGGTGACACTGGCGGCTGCGGGCAGACAGAGCTGAGAGCCGGAGAGGTGAACGCCAAAGTGACCGGCCGGAGCGGAGAGGTACCAACAGGGGGTCCTGACAAAATCGATGGCACCACAGGAGCGTGAAGCGGAGGAGGTGGAGCAGACAGAACCGGAGGAACTGAGACACCAGACTGCTGTAGCATGAGAGCCATGAATGCCCTACTCTCAGCCCGATCCTGAAGAAGCTGCTGCTGAAGCGCATCCTGCCTGTCCTGCATGTTCTGAAACATCGAGAGCATCCTCTCGGATAACCGGGCCTGCTCGGCTGCCAGGTGAGCCTGCTCGGCTGCCAGGTGAGCCTGCTGCTGAGTGAGAGTCTGGAGAATCGAAGCAAGAGCAGGGTCCATAGCCTGAGGAGTAGCAGGGGCAGCACTAGAACTCCCAGCCTCATGATCATGTGAGCGTGGAGGCATAGGAGGCGGAGGCGGAGGAGGAACCCCAAAATCATCATCATCATCATCATCATCATCATCATCAGCTGCTGTACCCTGAGTGTCAAACTGTCGAAGAGCTGCATCCTCGGCCTGAGAGTCAAAAACATTAGCAGAAGCTGGCACAGGAATCTCAGGCGCAGGACGGTAGGATCCAAAAACGAGGCGTGAGGCCTCAAGGGTGCTCTGAAATCGAGGGGGCTGAATCAGCTGCGCAAAGATGTGGCACAAGTAGTGAGCATAGGGCAACTGCCGATGAGCACAAATCCCATCCAAAACGGTGTCCTCGATCTCACAAATCAGGAAGTCCACAACGTCAAACTCAGAGTGGGAGACCAGGGCACCAAGGAGCCAAAGCTGAATATGAGTGGTAGCCTCCCTGTATCCCATCCTCGGCAGAAGAGTCCGTCTGATAAGCTCATATAAGTACTTTGCTGCGGTAGTAAAATCTGCCGGTGAACGTCGCGACCCATCTGTGAAGGGCGGGCGGAACAGAGCCGCGATGTGAGCTGTACCCGGAGCCACACCGCCGTGAGGGCGACGAGGAGGGTCAGAAGTGCCGTAGCAAAGGCTGGAAGATCCAAAAGCCGGTGCACTCGCAGAGCTATCTGAGCAGACATCTGAGCTCTGAAAAACGACTCCTGAGTACGTGTGCTGAAAAGGTCACCTGCTGCAGGGTCTCTCTGAGCTGGTAGCCAAGACTCCACGGGTACGTATCTGAACCTACGTACCCGTGCCGCTGTAGCACGCTGAAGGTCAAACAGTCGAGGATCCGCAGCAAGTGGTTGTACCTCAGTCTCATCGCGCTCCCGGAATCGAGGTGGAGGGACAGGAGGAGCTGAAGCGGGAGCGGGAGGAGGAGGAGCAGTGGAAGCTGGCGTGGTGGAGGTAGTGGGTATGGATGTGGTGGTGGATGGCGCAACAGGAGTGACGGGAGCAGGCAGAGTGGGTGGCGGAGTGGAAGCAGAGGAGGAGCGCCGGGAGGCGAGACGACGAACACGATATGCGATCTGATCTGACGGAGTCTGCGGCTGATCTCCAAGCTCGGCCTGCGCAGCGGCTGCTGCAGCTGCTGCCGCTGCACGGGCTGCTCTGTCCGTACGCCGCTTCTTGCGGCCTTCCTGCTGCTCCAAATAAATAGACTTGCCCTTGACCTGCCTGAAGGGGCGACAAGGATCCTCATCATCGCCTCCCCCTGGCGCCGACACATTCTTCGTGCGCGGCATCCTGAACTAATGTCTGCAAATGAGATAGAGAGACTAAGCACAGAGCAAAAATCACCGATAGATTGAGCAAAGAATGAGATGACTACCTGGAAAGCTCACACGAGAGGTGACGATCCAGGCAGGACGGGAGACGGCACACGGTCAAACAAGGTCACTGAAATGACAGAAGAGGTGAGCACGTATTAGTCACATAGTCATAAGCATATGAAATGTGAATAAATACATACACAGAGAGATATGGCACGAGACGAGACGATCAAGAAGTCAAATGACGTGAAAACGACGTTTGACGGATAAATAGTGTCATAGGATGTTTGGAATTCGAATTGAGGCACGAAACGATATGGAATTGAGCCGATACTTCACGATTAGGTTTATATAGGTGAATATGAGTGAAGTGTGTGCTTGGTTTGAATTTAGGTGAAGAAAAAGGGATTTGGGCACATGGCTCGGAAACGATCGCTCGAAACGGGGAATTTAGTGAAATTGAAGCCTGGAAACTCGGATTGGCGTGAAATTTGGCAAGTAGGTTATTGGAAGTGTTGTGAAGGTGCCTGAAAAATTTGGGTTCAATTGGAGCATTTTTGGCTGGTTTGGGCATTTTACCGAACAAGTGGCGTGCGGGGAATTAGGGTTTCAGTGAAACGGCTATTTGAGGTGGGAAAACCCTCCCGAAGGAGCTAAAAACCTGCAGGGATACACAATAGGGATAATTGGATACATTCCACCAACTGGATTCACAAGATTTCACAAGGATTCGAGGAAATCGGAATTGATGCAAATGGGGAGGAAAGATGAGCCTCTGCTCACAGAACCGAGAGGGAGAGGAGAACTGAGGGGGAAGTGGGGAGCCTGCTCACCGAGAGGGAGAGGACGAAGGCCAGGTCGCCGGAGGGTCACCGGAGACAGGGCAGATCGCCGGCGGGTGAGAAGAGAGTCGCCGCTGGACAGAGAGGAGGTCTGGCGAGGGGAGAGCAGGGAGCCTCTGGCTCGGTTGTGGGCTGGAGGCCTTTTTTTAAAACGCGATATGGGCGCACCGGACAGTCTACAGCGCCTGTCCGGTGCACACCGGACAACGCACAGTAGCCGTCCGGTGAACCACCGGACAGCGCACAGAAAAAAATGAATTTTAGCGCACGACTGCCGGTGCACCGGACATTGCACAGTGCAGTGTCCGGTGCACACCGGACTGTCCGGTGAGCCCAGACAGAGGATAGTTTGGAAAGATTTGAATTTTTCTATCTAACTCCCAACCAAACCAAATCCCAACTTATAATCACACAAAATAACACTTGTTGGGATAGGTATTGGCACCCTCATATACTTTTCAAAATATTTCGCCATAGGCTAGATAATTTTTAGAGAAAATAGGCAAATGGTGAAATTTGCATTTTGGTTTACACTATGGGGTTTTTATAAGTGATTTGAGTTTTGAATACTCCCCCTAAGTGCAGTACCTCATGCATATTTCAAGAACCAATAATTGCATAAAAAGTAAGAATTCAAGTGCTAAAAGCTTAAAAACCAAGACTTGTCAAGTTTGACCCGAGTTAAGCTTTTTCACTCGCTTTGTTGGCGGTTATCTTAACTAGGTTAGACAAGCCCTAGATGCAATACAAGGAATTTAAACATGCAATGCAGGCTTGACAACACCATTTGATATTTTACATAAAATATCTGAGATCAAGAATATTTAGTTCATTCCTCAACATGCAAAAGCGGGTCTTATCAAGTGGCTTAGTGAAAATATCCGCTAATTGATCTTCCGACCTCACTCCTTCTAAAATGATATCTCCTTTAGCAACATGATCTCTAAGGAAGTGATGATGGATATCAATATGCTTGGTGCGAGAGTGTTGAACAGGATTATTAGAAATTTTAACAGCACTCTCATTGTCACACAACAAAGGTACCTTTTCTAGAACTACGCCATAGTCTAGAAGGGTTTGTTTCATATATAAAATCTGTGTGCAACAAGCACCCGTGGCAATGTATTCCGCTTCGGCAGTTGACAAGGCAACACTGTTTTGCTTTTTGGATGTCCATGAAACTAGTGATCTACCAAGCAGATGGCATCCCCCAGAAGTACTTTTCCTATCAATTTTGCAACCGGCATAATCCGAATCGGAATAGCCAGTTAAATCAAAAGTAGCTCCTTTGGGATACCACAGACCAACGCTTGTGGTGTGCCTAAGATACCTAAGAATTCTCTTAACAGCGCTAAGATGAGCTTTCTTAGGATTAGATTGAAATCTAGCACACATGCAGACACTGAACATAATATCGGGCCTAGATGCGGTAAGGTACAATAAACTACCAATCATAGAATGGTAGAGAGTTTGATTAACCGGGTTACCTCCCTCATCTAAGTCGAGATGTCCATTTGTAGGCATGGGGGTCTTGATTGGTTTGCACTTCTCCATGTTGAATCTTTTCAACAAGTCTTTAGTGTACTTCTCTTGTGAGAGAAAGTTACCATCTTTCATTTGCTTGACTTGAAAGCCGAGGAAGTACGTTAGCTCACCAATCATTGACATCTCAAACTCCTTCGACATCAACTCACCAAATTCCTTGCAATGATAGTCATTTGTCGAGCCAAAGATTATATCATCAACATATACTTGACAAATGAAAATATCACCGTTATGTTTCTTTGTGAAGAGAGTTGTGTCGACGGTCCCGATCTTGAAGCCCTTTTCGATGAGGAAGTCGCGAAGGCGCTCATACCAAGCCCTTGGAGCCTGCTTTAGCCCATATAGCGCCTTGGACAACCTGTAGGCATGGTTAGGATATCTAGGGTCTTCAAATCCAGGCGGTTGCTCAACATATACAAGTTCATTTATGAAGCCATTTAAAAATGCACTTTTTACATCCATTTGATAAAGTTTTATATCATAGCATGATGCATATGCAAGTAGGATACGGATGGCTTCCAGTCGAGCAACCGGTGCAAAGGTCTCTCCAAAATCTAAGCCTTCAACTTGAGAGAATCCCTTTGCGACAAGTCTTGCCTTGTTTCTTACAACCACACCTTGATCATCTTGTTTGTTTCTGAACACCCACTTTGTTCCAATGATTCTTGCATCTTGTGGGGGCTTTTCCAGGGTCCAAACTTCGTTACAGGTGAAGTTGTTAAGTTCTTCATGCATGGCATTCACCCAGTTCGGATCCTGTAGCGCCTCATCTATACAAGTAGGCTCAACACAAGAAACAAAAGAGTGATGTTCAATAAAAGAGGCATGTCTATGGGATCGAGTAATAACCCCTTGTGAAGGACTCCCAATGATTTGGTTTTGAGGATGATCTTGAAGTAGTGATGAATTTCTCCTGTTGACCACTTGGGAAGAAGATCCTGGAACATCAATATTTTCGGCTTGTACCCTTGCTTGTTCATGAGAGACAAATGTATCTTCATTTGCATGCCTCTCATCTTTATCATCATCTTGTGGTACATTTGATGAAGAAGGTCTGTCAATGATTTGCACCTCTTCTTCATCTTCTTTTGGTTTGATAGCTCCAATAGGCATGTTCTTCATTGCTTCCCTAAGTGGCTCATCACCTACATCATCAAGATTTTCAAGTGCTCCTTGGGAGCCATTAGTCTCATCAAATTCCACATCATATGTTTCTTCTACCATACCAGTGGCATGGTTGAATACTCGATATGCTTTGGACTTTAATGAATAACCCAAAAGAAAACCAATATCACAACGTCTTTGAAACTTCCCTAGGTGATGGCGTTTCTTGTAGATGTAGCATTTGCACCCAAACACCCGGAAGAAGGAGACGTCTGGCTTTTTCCCATTTAGCAGTTCATAAGGAGTCTTCTCAAGTAGCCGGTGAGGAAATAGCCTGTTTGATGCATAACAAGCAGTGTTGACAGCTTCGGCCCAAAACCTCTCCGGTGTGTTATACTCATCAATCATTGTTCTTGCAAGAGTGATCAAGGTCCTGTTTTTCCTTTCAACAACTCCATTTTGTTGAGGTGTGTATGTGGCAGATACTTCATGCTTGATCCCAATTTCATCACAGTACTCATGAATGTTGGTGTTGTCAAATTCTTTGCCATTGTCACTTCTAATCTTCTTAATCTTGCAATCAAATTCATTTTGTGCTTTCTTGGCAAACTTCTTGAATATAGATGCAACTTCAGATTTGTCATGGAGAAAGAACACCCAAGTGTATCTTGAGAAGTCATCAACAATCACTAGACAGTAGAGGTTGCCACCGGCACTGACATAATTTGTAGGTCCAAACAAATCCATATGAAGTAGTTCCAGTGGCCTTGATGTTGACATGAAAGCTTTAGTGGGATGTGTATTAGCAACTTGCTTTCCAGCTTGACATGCACTGCATGGCTTGTCTTTTTCAAACACCACATCCTTTAATCCTCTAACCATATCTTTCTTTAATACCTTCTTGAGTGTGCTCATCCCAACATGTGCAAGCCTCCTATGCCAAAGCCATCCAAGAGAAGCTTTAGTGAAGAGGCAAGTTCTTAAGTCTGCATCTTCTGAAGTGAAATCCACTAAGTAGAGGTTGTTGTATCTAAATCCCTTGAATACCATTGATTCATCATCCATCTTTGTTACAATAACCTCTGTTGGAGTGAATAAGCATTGAAGTCCAAGATCACAGAGTTGACCCACTGATAATAAATTGAAGCTCAAAGGTGCAACTAAGAGAACATTTGATATTGATAAATCATTTGAGATTGCCACCTTGCCAAGTCCTTGCACTTTTCCTTTTGAATTGTCTCCAAATGTGATTTTATCTTGTCCATCAACATTTTCATCTAGTGAGGTGAACATCCGTGGGTTGCCTGTCATATGTTGTGTGCATCCACTGTCAATAACCCAATGGCTCCCACCGGTCTTGTAGTTCACCTACATTCACAGACAATTCAAGCTTGAGTTTTGAGGGCCCTATATTGCATAGGACCAGTGACTCTCTCAATTAAGGACTTTGCCACCCAGATTTGTCTAGGTCTATTCTTGTTTGGTGGACCTAGGAATGTAACCTTAACCTTTCCATTTGCAACCTTTCTTAGAACATAGTGAGCATTGAAAGCAAATGGTCTTGAGTGCTTAGGCAAGGGAGTTGGTGGTTTAGCTTTGCAGTTGTGGGCAAAGTGACCTTCATTTCCACACTCAAAGCATTTGATAGGCTTGTGAGTCTGCTTTGGCTTGTATTGAGTGGTAGCTTTCTTTTGCACAAAAGCATTGTATCCAATACCACTCTTGTTATTTTTCATAACAGTGTTCATAAGCAGCTCATTTTGGAGGTATTGACCCTTGTTGAACTTTTGCACACTTGTTGCAAGATGTTCATTTTCACTTTTTAGTTTCTTGACCTCATTCTTAAGCCTTTGATTATCCACTGCCAACTCATTGTTGAAATCATTGTTCTCAATAGCAACTTTTCCTCTAGTAGTTGCATCAGTCAAGTAATTCTTCAATTTTTGGTTGTCTAAAGTCAGGACTTCAACTTTTTCAGTCAATTCAGCATGTAGACTAGTTTGCTCTTCTTGAATCAAATCATCACATGAGGTTGCTACATCAAGCTTAACAACAGGGTTAATAGCCTCATGTGTTTTGCAAGATAAAAGTTCATTTTCAACAAGAAGATTGTCATGATCAAATTTAATTTGAGTATAGTCTTCCTCGATCTTTACTAGTCTATTTTGCAACTCCCTATTAGCTTCATTTAATTTGTCATATTTTTCCTTAGCATCTTTTAGGGAGTTTGTGAGCTCATTTACAGTTGATGACATAGTTTTATTTTCTTCTTTTATTTCATCACTAGCCTTTATAACTATGTCATACTTGGCATTTAAAGATTCATTTTCATTTTTCAGCCTATCACATTTAGCTTTTGACTTTCTAATGATTTGAGTATATTCTTTAAGTAAGTCAGCTAACTCATCATATGAAGGTGAAGCAAATTCCTCATCACTACCACTATCACTATCATCAGCAATATCATTTTGTACCTTCCGTTCACCCCTAGCCATGAGGCATAGGTGAGAAGTGGATGATGGCGATGGTGGTGGTGAAGAGAAGTCCCCGGCGATGGCGGTAATTTTTTCATCATTCTCTTCTTCACTTGAAGAAGACCCACTTGATGATTCGATGTCGGTGAGCCAGTCGCCAACAATATATGCCTTTCCATTCTTCTTCTTGTGGAACCTCTTTTGCTTCCCATCCTTTCTCTTGAAAAATTTCTTTTCCTTCTTTTCATTATCGTTGTCATCTTCTTTCTTGCCCTTGAACTTGTTCTTCTTGGGCTTGTTGCATTGATGAGCAAGATGACCAAGCTCACCACAGTTGTACCAGTCCATCTCAGAAATGGGCTTTCTTTTGTTGGAAAAGAACTTCTTCTTCCTTGAATCAAATTTGATGCCTTCTCTATTTAGCTTTTTCAACATCTTGGTGGTCTTCCTTACCATCAAGGCAATGTTTGCATCAAGGTCATCATCACTTGAGGATTCTTCCTCAACTTGTATTTTTGCTTTTCCTTTTCTTTCATGATTTGCTTTGAGAGCCAAATCCTTTTTTTTGGAAGATGATTCTTCTTTGTTGTTGATGTGCATGTACATTTCATGGGCATTGATCTTTCCCAAAATTTGTGTAGATGTGGTAACTGAAAGATCCATTTGATGTAGCACAGTGACAATGTGTCCATATTTGTCTATTGGGAGGACACTGAGAATCTTCCTCACAACATCCGGTTGTGAGATTTGAGTAAGCCCCAATCCATTAACTTCCTCTACAAGAATATTAAGTCGTGAGTACATAGCATTTGCATTTTCATTAGTAAGCATTTCAAAAGAATTTAACTTTCGCATGGCTATGTGATATCTTTCCTCACGTTCACTTCTAGTTCCTTCGTGTAGAGCACAAATGTCCATCCACAAATCATGAGCATTTTTATGATTTCTTACTCTATTGAACACATCTTTGCAAAGGCCTCTAAAAAGGGTGTTTTTGGCCTTAGCATTCCATTTCTCATAATTGAACTCATCACCTACAAGATTTGTGGGATCTCTAGGTTCGGGGAACCCTTGTGTGGCGGCTTTATAGACACCAATGTCTATAGCCTCTAAGTATGCTTCCATACGAATTTTCCAATAAGGAAAATCGTCACCATCAAAAACGGGAGGAGGTCCATCCCCACCAGACATCGTAACTCTAGCGGTTAAGCTAATCTATGAGCAACAAGGCTTTGATACCAATTGAAAGGATCACGATGCCCAAGAGGGGGGGTGAATTGGGCTTTTCTAAAAATCAACACTAATTAAAACCTAAGCAAGAGATAAGCAAGAGCCCAACTTCACCCCAACAACTAGCACTAAGAAAATAAAACTAGAAATGCAACAAAGCTAAGATAATACTTCAAATACTTGCTAAACAAATACACAATATAAAGTGCTTGAATTAAGTGCGGAATGTAAAACAAAGTTTAGAAGACTCCTCAATTTTTCCCGAGGTATCGAAGAGTCGGCACTCTCCACTAGTCCTCGTTGGAGCACCCGCGCAAGGGTATCGCTCCCCCTTGGTCCTCGCAAGAACCAAGTGCTCACTACGAGATGATCCTTTGCCACTCCGGCGCGGTGGATCCCTCGAGACCGCTTACAAACTTGAGTCGGGTCACCAACAAGATCTTCACGGTGATCACCGAGCTCCCAACGCCACCAAGTCGTCTAGGTGATGCCGATCACCAAGAGTAACAAGCCGTAGACTTTCGCTTGACCAAGAGAAGCCTAATGCAAGTGGTGTGTGCTCTAGGTGGCTCTCACTAGCGCTAATGAGGAACAAACGCGGATTATGATTCTCTAATCTCCTCACTAGGCTTTTGGTGCTTGCAAAGCTCTAGCAATGTGCTGGAATAAATGTGGAGTGCAAGTCATTGAATATGGTGGGTGGAGGGGGTATAAATAGCCCTCACCCACCAACTAGCCGTTACAGGCATTTCACTGCGCGATGGCGCACCGGACAGTCCGGTGCGCCAACGGTGCGCCACCGGTGCGCCAACGGTCGTTTCCAACGGCTAGTTCTGACAGGTAGCCGTTGGACTCATGGCGCACCGGACAGTGAACAGTCCACTGTCCGGTGCACACCGGACAGTCCGGTGCGGTGTCCGGTATGCCACTAAAATTCAACTCTGAAAGCTGCGCTCTCGGGTTACTGCGGAGGGGAAATCCTTTGCCGCGGATCAGCCTGGTCCCACCTGGCAGAGGGTGCACCGGACAGTCCGGTGCACACCGGACAGTCCGGTGCCCCAACGCCAGAATCACTAACTCTTGTTTTTCAGCTGATTTTCAAATCGGTTTTCATTCTAACTTGAGTGTGAGTTCTAGAGTGACACCTAGCACTGTGTATGAGTGTGATTGTGCACCAACACTACACTAGAACTCTCTTGGTCAAACTACTCATCGACAACCCCTCTTTATAGTATGGCTAAAAGAGAATAAAAGACCTAACTAAAATGCGAGTGTCCACATCTCCTTGACACTCGGACTCCGTAGACCTTCACCTTTTGTTTCGTCGTTTTAGCCGTCGCTTCGAGTTCTTATCTCCGGGATTGTTTTCACCGTTGTAGTACTTCTACCTGTCATGTGACCTAACTTACCATTTGTCTCTGCAAAACACACGTTAGTCACATATAATATTACGTTGTCATTAATCACTAAAACCAACCAGGGGCCTAGATGCTTTCAGCGACGACTATGAGGTCCCCTTGTTTGACAATGGACAGCGCGGTGCAGCCGCTCTGGACCGCGTCCAAGCGGCGGCTGCGCCGGAGCTTGCCGTACACAGCGGCACATGCAACCACGTAGGACTGCTTCTAGAGGCTGAATTGGCAGTCGCCAAGCTTCTTCTCGTCGTCGATGAGCGACGCCAACGTGAGCGTCTCCTGCTAGTGGTGTTTGTTCGGGGTTTTCCAGTAAGAAACATGGATTCATCTTTGGCGTTGGTTTATGAAAATGACTTATAAGTTAGATCCATAAAAAATATTACGGCGGATAAATGTCACACACGCAAAAAAGGAATTTAAGCTGAAAAAATATTCAAACAAAAGAAATTGCATGCAAGGCTCTTTTTTAAAATACTACTCCCTCCATCCAAAAATATTATTCAAGAACCTTGATGATACTTATCTACTACTACACATTGTGCAAAGGTAGCAGGTGGGCTTCGGGAGAGATGTAGTAGATGTTTTTACTGTAATAGATGTAAAATAAACACACATGTGGTGTAGTGGTAGCTACGAGTACATTTGCTTGAGGGGTCGCAGGTTCGAATTCCCTTGGGGCCATTTGTTTTTTAAATTTAATTTTAGCTAGGCGTGGGATGTATGTGGGAATGAGAATGAGCTTTGAGGGGAGAGGAAAATGAGAAAGGCAGAACAAGGAATGGTAGCAGAACATGAGGGGGGAATGGGAAAGGAACGGTAGCAGAACATAAGAATGAGAATGGGAAAGGCAGAACAACTAATGGGAATAACAGAATACGGAATGATAGACTATGCCTTACTGCCTTAATAAGTAGTATATATTATTCTTGTGGTGAACAACATGTTCGTTATTCTATTCTATTCATACAATAGGATTGAAAAAAATGGCACACGATCACTGATCCAGTTTATAATCATGAGATTAATAAAAAATATGATGATCTAGTAACTAAACTGTTTAGAAAAAATATCGAAAATAAAATTTTAAATACTAAAATAAGCACATTTGATCGACGCTACTTGTATAGGCCAACTTGTTACTCTCTCTATTCTAGTATATAAGGTGTAAAATCTATATTCAAATATTAATAAATATATTTTTAATTCTCTCTATCAACACTACTACCTCAATGAGATACATATGCCTAGAAAGAGTACGGATTCTATTATAAGATAAGAATAAAAAAATGTTACGACTTATATTATGTTTATATTATGGAACACAGAGAATAGTTTACTATATTGTTAACCGGACGTAGTATATATCCATGCACGGTTTCTAGTGGTAAGGACTATTTGGGGTAAAAAAAAAACTGTTAGTCGTGACTTGCCGGCTTTCCCTGATTCAAATGACTCGTGTACAATCGGGTGGGTCTTCATTGGGCGTGTTTGGTTCGGCTTTTTTCTGGCCAGCTTATCTGAAAAGCTGGCTGTGGGGAAAAGCTGGCTGTTGGGAAAAGCTGGTGGTTAGAATTTAGGTGTTTGGTTCGCCAGCTGTGCAGAAAAGCTGTTCGTCAGAATCTACGTGTTTGGATACAGATTCTCAAATTGCAGATTCTGTTCGAAGAATCGATATAATGAAACCCATAATGCAGATAAAGTTCATTACAAACTAATTAGTGCAGTTCATTACATCATAAGTACCGTTACAATTGCACTAAGTTAACTACGACACTAATGCATTTGCAATTGCATCTCGAAAATCACTCATGTCTAACTCATCAGATGTGCTAGTACTACTCTCACCTGCAGGTACATCATGACTTAGGCTATTAGGTCCTACTTCATCAAAATCTCTATCGTGTAGAGCACTATCTCTAATGAAGTTATGCAGTGTCATACATGCAATAATTATCTTCGATTGCTTGTCAAGCGAAAATGAAGGGAGACTTAATAGAATTCTCCACTTCATTTTTAGCACCCCAAATGATCGCTCAATAACATTTCGTAGGGATGAGTGAGCATAGTTGAAAACTTCTTTGCTCCCAACAGGTTGCCTCGCATTTTGCCATTCCGTTATGTGGTACTTCTGACCCTTATAAGGTGCAAGGTACCCCTTTCTATTTGGATAACCCGAATCAACAAGATAGTATTTTCCTGCACAAACTCAAAATACAAATGTTACGTACATATGACACAAAATTATACTATATTATACTAATGAACAAAATATTTATATATACCTTCCGGTGGATGGGGGAACCTGTCCGCATAAGTTATTAAAGTATCTTGTAGTACTCTTGTGTCATGTACGGAACCTGGCCATCCTGTTACCACAAATGTGAACCTCATATCGAAGTCACATACGGCCATTACATTCTGCGACGTGTAACCGTGTCGGCCAATATATTTCGCTTGCTCCGAAGCCGGGACTGCCGCTGGGAAGTGACTACCATCTATTGCGCCTATGCAATCCTTGAAGTGTGGCCAAAACCTCGCCTCTCGCAAACGATGATGAATCTCGACAAAATGTGGGTCTTTTGGCTTGATTGTGTCAGATGACATCTTATAAAGTGCATTAAGGACATCAGTATACTTGCGACTAATTGTTTCCAATGAGTGACCAAATTTATTTCTAATCTGCCTAAACGATTGTGGACCCCCGCATGCCCACAAGAATATGCCAAGAGCTTCCATAGTACTGACACCCCTGCTTGGAAGCAGCCCATAATTTTGTACCAACGTGTCATGCAATCGTCGAAAAACAGTTCTTCGCATCCGAAACATGTCAAAACAGTCGTTACTAATCTCCAACGTTCTTTGAACCCATTGAATACCAGATTCGACCAAAGTTCTTCTAGGAGCCCGACTGAAATGCCTACCCCAAATGTCAACAGCATAAAGAGCAACAAGCATTTCTCCATCTGTTTGGTCATAAGATGTTTGTGCATCCATTTCATCATCAGATGTGTGTGCATCCATTTCATCATCAGATGTGTGTTCACAAGGGTCACACATCTGCATGCACACAAGCAAGAGCCACAATTTCATATGCAACCACAGTTTATAAAACACATATTGAAGAAGCCGAACAGTTTACAGGCATATGAAAAGTTCACAGACTCACATAGCTGACAAAGTTACAACTCTGATTATTCTGATACATGTTCAACTAGAATTTGCGGTAAATTGTTTGAAAGCGAAAATGATACCAACGAAAACTGACACGACATGACTCATTAAGCAGACACAAGTAACATACTGAACATTTGAGCCTCAGTTGTCCGACCAGCAGCATGTAGGTGGACTTTTTGAACATGTAATCAAACGACATGCCTCATGAAAAACACAACCAACGAGAATAGTAAACAAGTACGACTCTGTTGTCGGACGTCTTCCAGTTAAGTGCTCTTTTTAGTTTCTAACTCGTAAGCATTGCGAAGCCAAGCGACTCTTCCTTCTTTTGTCTCCAAGTTTGCAAAAATATCTCTATACTTCTTATGAATCAGAAGATGCGTGGCAAACAAATGTAGTTCGCTCCCTTCAGGTGATCCATCTTCCTTGACTTGTACCAACTGCTTTTTAATCTCTAATCGAACCGGGTCATTGTCAGAAGAGGTAATGGACTTGTTTGTGGTCATTGAGCGGGACTCAAAAGCCTCGACAAGTCTTTTCATGTACTCTTCCCTCGAATCTTTTTTCTTCTTTGGTTTTGGGGAATCATGGCGCATCTTACGCTTCCCAGTGGCATTTGTGCAGGGGTCAGGTGTGCTGTTTTCACCCCCACCTAAAGTGTAATCCAAATGATCATCAGAAGACGAATTAACATCCTCCACGCCAGGAACCAGGGTTCTTTCATTTGTGCAGACAATGGGTCCAAACATAACCTTTAGCTCGTCCTCATTCTCTAGAGGGGCTGTTTTGAACATAATACAACCTGGCATTGCCTGCACCAATTCGTAGTCCTACTTTTAGATGGGCAATACTAATGTTAGTCTACTAAACAAAATAGGAACTTACTTCATTTTGCTTGGCCCACCACTCATCTGGCGCACTTATTGAACCAGTATGAGGGTCTCGACCAAGACCTGTAGCCCTCTCATTAAGAGTTTTCCACTGGGTGAACATTCTCTTCAACGAATCCCACCTATTCTTCATTTGATCCCTGGTGTAAGTGCGACCAGTGCGTTCCTTAAACTTCCTTATCAGGTTAGCATACCCTTCTGCATTTAGAAATTGTTGTGGCCTGTTCCGAGCATTGACCTCTTCTACACAAATTTCTGTGTAAATTTTTGTTGCTCTACTATCCCACTTGGCAATCACTTTGCCGGACTTCTCCATCTAGTGCATAACAATTATATAGTTTTCAACATACGTAGTAGTGCTCTCGGATAAAAAACAACAAATCAGATGAAGAATATACTGACCATATATTGTTCACATAATAGCATAAGTACTAAGATTCCAATTTGCTTAATTACACAACGAGAACCTTAAATAAACTGGTACTGGACACAAAATGACAGGGAACATATTAACAGCAGCCCATTAACCAAAACACCAAACTGATTCCCTGTTTCCCTATGCCCTTAGTACACAAAAGCTAAGGGACTTCGTTCCTGATATTGAAACACCTAACTCCAAGGTTCACTCCCTTCTACCTTAAACATCATTGTCACTAAACGAAGGCATCTGATCGGAGTCATATTCAACACCCCAGAAGTTTTGGAAATGCTCCGCAAAGTCCCAATGTGGAGTAAGGTCGTCGTCAGAAGGGGGTGGTGACGACAAGGTAGAAGGTTCATAGCTGCTGTCAACCGGGATGTTTACGTTGTTCACAATGTCCAAATGCTCTTGGAACACCAGAGAGTCTTGCTCCAGCATGCAAGCTATCTCCTCCAAAGCTACACGAAGTTTGGTAGCATCAAATGAGGTCAACCCGCGTCCAGGACGGATTGTTTCCCTCGCTACGGAAAATATCTTGTCCGAAATCTCTTGCATCCTTCCAATTGCCTTGTCGGCTATGGAGTCTGCTGAATCCATCTGATGTGGATTTAGGTGGTCAGTTGACTACAGAAGGGGACAATCTAAGTTCCATGTACTGACAACATGGACAAACTATGGTTCAAGCTATGAACATACAGGTAGTAACAAACAGAGAATGAACTGAACCGTGAACATACAGGTTGTGACAAACAAACGTAGATGTAATCACTGCACATATAATACTTATACAAAAGATCAATGGTATCCCTAGGTAACAATAAACATATGACCATCCCAGCACTCGTGTCGCCAAGTAACATGCACAAATGACAGCACATATAAATAGGTTGTGGCCATGTGGACAGTAAAGTGCGCAAGAAATTGTGTATGAACTAACCTTTGGTTGCACTTGAGCTTGGAACCGAAGACGAACAACTCGAGTTGATACGGAAATCTGTAGGCGACAATGCACAAAAATCTCTCTATTACTACGATGTTCCATACGTATTGAAGATGAAGTGAAGTAACTGGAGAGGAGGGGGCGGCGTGGGTCGGGATCGATGCCGAACCCTAGCAACAGTCAAGAGGAGGGAGCGGGGTGGCTCGGGATGGAGGCGAGGTAGTCCATACCTGTGAAGATGGCAACGCGATGGTCGGGGACCGGAGGAACCTGCACGACGGACAAGGGTGCCGGTGTCACTGCAGCAACCATAGCGACACAGGAAACGGTGAAGGAAACACGATAGTGGGAGGAGAAGACGGTGGGGATGGACGAGTTCGCGGAGGAATAGTCCGTACCTGCGAAGACGACGGCGAGGAGAGGGTCCGGCGGCGGCGCGTTGGGCGCGGACCGGCGGTCCGGTGGTTAGGCGGCGGCGGCGGTGCGTTGGGGGGGTAGAACCCTAGCGAAGTGCGCGGGGGCTTCTATCCGAAGCCAAGTGAGCGCGGCTTCGCGAGGACCGTGGACTGTGGGATTTTTACGCAAGCGCTGCGCGAAGAAGCGGCTCCAAAATTTTGGCGTTTGGTTTCAGCTTCAGCTTCTGGCGGCCAGAAGCCGCCCAGAAGCTGAACCAAACGGCGCCATTGTACAGTTCCCCGCAGCTATCTTCAAGAACGAAGAATAAAACTAGGCCACTTGCCTGAGGCATTTGAACAGGCAATGCGAACGGTATTTTTTTTTTACTTTGAAAACTGTTCATCAGGGGTGTATGGATGCCTGGATTTCAATTTTTAACGGGTCATATTTGACGCTGATTGGGACTAAATAGAATCTAATTATAAAACTATTAAACATATATATGTTAGAATTAATAGATTCATATTACGAGTTTAATCATGATTTATATATTTAGGGACAACCTCTAATTAGGTTAGGATATGACTATGTTAGGTGAGGAATTCGTTTACGCAACAAGGGACGTTCATATGATGAGATTATGCGGCTTGTTGCATAAACATAAACTAGAGTATTTGGGGGCGGTCGGTTTCCCTGGATTCAGGGTGTTGCACCGCACGGCACTAGGTGGTGGGAGACAAATTTTAATCAGACGGACCTTCAGATAACGTAATGTATGCCTCCGCACGTGCAGTCGCTTCACGATTTTTGGTGGAACCCGTCTACTACGCTGTAGTACGTACGTACGTACGTACGTACATAAGTACGAGAGCAAATAATACGTCTGTGTAGTCTGCTTTAAAGCTGACTCCTATAGTATATCTCTCTCGTTTGACTTGTGATCTAGGTGGCTTGAAAATGTTCAGTTTCATATACAATTGACTAAAAAATCAATAAGTCTCTGAGAGAAAAAAATGAATCCATTTTCTTGTACTGTATTCCAGGATGCACTGGCCTTGTTCCTCGATCGTTCCATTTGACCTAGATATAAGTATTGATAACCCCTTGCTCTCTGTTTATTTATTTATTTTCTTAAATAAACACCGGGGTATGAATTTCTAAATTAAGTTTCCGGAACCATTGTCAAAAATAAAAGGGACTCTATTAGAGATGGCAATGGGTACCCGCGACCCGATACCCGATAGGTATTTACTCCATTAGGGTATGTATGTGGGCTAAATATTCTACCCGTGGGTCTGTTATTGGGCAAAAATCTTCACCCAACGGGTAAACGGGTATTAGAACGTTCCACCTTCACCCATACCCGTTAACCCGCGGGTATAAAATACCTAATATAAACTTAGCCCAAGCATGATCTTGGAATAATGTCATAGCTGTTTAACGACAATTTAATGACTATGTAATGGAACATTAATGTGCTATATAGTACTGTCATATTGTTACTACTTTATCCAATTATCTTTGGTGTGTTGAATGGATGGTTAAATGATGCTAGAAATTTTACAATGGTATTTAGATGGATATACTTGACATTTGTATAATATAATATTTTGATAGATGTTTAATTTTTGTGGGTACGGGTGACCCGACGGGTGACCCATACCCACGTGGGTATGGGTATGGGTATGGGGGTAAATCCATACCCACCAGTGTATATGGGTGACCCGATGAGATTATTTTTTTTGTCGTGGATATGGGTATGGGATAGTAATATCCGGTGGGTATTTAACCATTGCCATCTCTAGATTCTATAGAACTCAAGAGAAACAAAGACCAGCCGTTACCGTTGCAGCTTATATGAACGTTGCATGGAGTAGAAGCAATACGGAAGACTTGAACTTAATTTTAATAACCAGGGGTCAACGGAAGAATCACCAACGGACGTGACACGTGAGCCCTCCGATTTTTCATATTGCGTGACAGCGGTTATGTTTCTTCCGAAATATTAAAGGAGAGAAGACCCATCGATCGGTGGGTGCTTCGGTAGATCGACCATTATCCCGTTGCCTGCCTGACTGACTCATCCGTGGTTGCATCTCTTGCTGACCATCGAGCTAGGAGTTGACCCAGCCACGAGCTTCCGTGCATACTAGCCGTTGTAGAACAGCTGGCGTGCCCATTAATCAAATAATGTAGCTTTAACGTGCAAAGCAACTAGTAATCAGGACACCCGTACATGTGCTTAGTTTAAACCGTTAGGCAATTCCATATGTAATCTATCCTAGAAATTTCATAGCAAATATATGGCGATATACATGCGTGCATACATGCTGCACGCTAATGCTATCTCAACATCGTGGTCTAGAGTACTGAGCCGTGTAGCCTTAATGCTATATAGATCATGATATTAACTCAGGATCTAAAAATGGTTTAATTTTACAAAAAAGTTCTAAACATCAAATTTTAAAATAAAAAAAATAAAGCTAAAAAAACGGTTAGCTAATTGTACTCGGCTTTTTCTCTGGTACTACTAGTAGCTATACAAAAGGCCCACCACAGGTTGGGTAGGGCAGTAATATCTGAGAACTAGCTTTGCCTTCACTAGCAAGTAGTACTTAGCAACCAGACCAGGCTGCTGTTCCTTCCTACCAACCACCCACGAACCAGAGGAGAATTTGTTCTCAAGACGTGGACTCGCTTGGAAAAATTTTCTCGGCGGTTTCTACCTTTTTCGCCCCCCCCCCCCGTAGGGACGGTACACCAACCTTTGGAAAACCGATTGGACTTGAAGTCGATCCAACATCAGACCAAACCATTCGGGGGTTCCTTTCAAAACCGCGACGTGCGCAAACACGATCTGTCAAGGCAAGCAACGACGAGAGGGGGAAAAGAAAACCCCATATGCTAATTGACAAGACGAGAAGCATCGATGGATCGCGATGAATGAAACGGAGCATTATTGCGGTGTATCAACGGAGAGAGGTGGCTAACCATTTTATCGCATGATCAGGTTTCCCACTGCCCATACCCAATCAAACAAATATCGCTTTGCTCCCGGGGTCCTATGTCCGATCTCCCTATGGCAGCAAGTAATCCTGCCAGAGATTTGCTCTGTTTTTTTTCTCTCTCTCTCTCTTTCCCTTTCCGCTACGCGCTCCCAAAGACAAAAGAGACTTGTGGAGAGGAGAGGCGCCCAGATTTGCGCCACACCTGGGGCTGGGGCCGAATCCAGCGCACACACGGGACGGGAGCAGGGCCGCAATTCCTGCGCTGCACGCACGGTGCAACCAGTGGGTGGCGCGCACCACTGACAAGACACCAGCGCATTTAAACAAGAGCGATATATGGCCATGCATGCCTGCCCCCGTGCTCGATTATGATCTGCAGAGCACAAGCGCAGCACTACAGCAGCAGGAGCAGGGTGCGGCTAGCTAGCTACGACTACGAGTGACCGACCGAGACGCCACTCCACTTGCGAGCGAGCTCCCGGCGGCAATGCCAATGCCAATGCCAATGCCGACGGGCAGCAACACAACACAGCCCACAGGGGGAGGGGGAGGGGGACACAATACGCCACCCGCCGCGCTCCACTACCGTCGCCTGTCCCCCTCTTGTCTGCCCCTGGGGCGTCCCAATGCTTCCACGGTTTAGACCACGGATCATTGCCTGCACTAGCTTCACCGGACAGGAACATGTCACCTCCACTGCGCCTGCCCTGGCCGGCCGCCAGCCACCATCTACGCTGCACCATCCATCCATCCATCCATCCATCCATCCGGTTCCCTGTTCCGTAGTGCGCGGCCTGGACCTGGGTAGGGTTCACCGCTTCGCCAAAAAGTCCAAAGCGCGGTGCCGCTAGTGTAAATAAAGCGACGCGGGCCAAAGGAAAGGATCGGTACGTGCGCGGTTGTGCCATAACACTACACGAAGAACACCGGCTTCCTCCTTTCCATCTCGCGGCGGCTCCACAGGGCTGGGGGTTGGGGGTGTCGACGGGGCCAGCCAGGTTGCATCGGTTTCCGGTGGCTGTACGGGCACCAGGGCGCAGCGAAACGGGGGAGGCAAAGGCTGGCCAGTAATAATAAGTGCGCGCGATTCGATCGGTGTGTTTTTTGCTCGTTGCGCCGGCGAGTTATCCGGCGGCCATCATCAACGCCTGGGGCACGCATGCAGCCACCACCACCACCACCACCAAGTGGTGCACCGGAAAGCCTTAATTATATCTTTAGAAGAAGAAGAAAAAAATGCATATCTGGCGTAATATCGAGGCACGAGTAAATATATAAAAATATCGATATTTATACACCAAAAGAATATCGTAAGGTTTCTTCTTCATAGTAGATGTAGGTCTACGCTGTGTCACGAGTATTGGCATCATTTTCTAAAATGTTTGACTAGCTAGCAATAATAGAGTTGTAGTTACATTTTCATTTTTTTTTTGCACGCGACTGAGGCAGTAAGGAATTTGAGTTGGACTAATGATGTGCCGAATGTTTGTATGTCATCATCTTGAAAGAAAAAAAAACCCTCCATATATTCGGAAAAGGGAATTTCTCCGATCACGGTGACTCGCTCGCTCGATGTGGAAGAACATGGCTGTTAGCCTCGAGCCACGCCGCGCTACACAATAGTAGTGCTTATCATATACCGCCGTCCCGAATCCTCCAAGGTATCGGATGCAGGATCGCTCTAGCCAGATAATAGCTGCTGACGGCGAGCAAAAATTATGCCCCACCACTCACCAATAAAACAAATTAAACTGATGAAACGACCGCGCGCGGTTGCATCGCATCGCATGTGATCTGCGCGGATGTCAAAAGGGGCTGAGCGCACGCCATCGCCATCGCCACGGTAACAGGATTTGACTGAGGCGATGCGATGCGAGAATCCTGCCATGGAAACCATCCCCCGGGAAGCAAGCGCTAGGGGGTGAAGTGACAGTGACTGGGTGCCGTGTTTCTTTTCTTTATTAGAGGCTTGGCTTTGGGAGCTGGATTTGGATTTCGATTCGGTTGTCACAACAACCAAACGTGGGATGCGTGTGCTCCCGCCATCCCACGGAGAACAGTGTTACTACGTGCATAAGATCTGTAGCCCACATTAAATCTCAGTTAGAATAACTTGGATGTCCCTTGCAAAATACTAGTTGATCATGGTAAACAGACAGCCAATAATTTTATGATGTCTTTTTTAAGGACAAAGCAAGTAAGTCTTCTTGTCTAACAGCGTCTCCACCAGATTAAAGAACCTCCTTTCTAAAAAAATAATACAATAGTATATGTGATTTAAAAATAAAAGTGGAGAGGATAGGGGAGATGCTGCCCTTTCCATCGACGTTGTGCGTGCGCATGTCAATAGCTCTCCTCTTTCTGTGTCGCGGACGAGCGGCCATCCCATGCGGCTGGCACGGTGGCGACTGGCGTGGTGGCGCGGCCAGCCCGCACGCCTACCATGATCAGACACCATGTCAGACTTATATAATGGGCTAGAAGAAAAAGAAATAGAGTGAATAAATACGGAATTGCTCATTAGTAAACTAGCTGAAATTCATATACTCCAGAATAGTCTGTGAGAGAAAGAGATGGGTCGATTATTAAATATACATCTCATATCATTAGAGAATTATTATATAAATACGTTTTTAATTACCTATACATGACATGTCTACATCGTAAAGCTTATTATTAACTATATTATTTAAACTTGCTGTGAGCGTCCGGTGCCTCGGCCATCTCGACATTCGACCGCAACGATGTCTCCACCTTGGCACGCACACATAAGTGTTTGGACGACGGAAAGGGGATTAAGAAAAATAAATGCCAAATCGCCTCCATTTGAGGCATGGAGAAAGATAAAAGGGAAAGAGAATTGACAAATGAGATCTGTTTGAGCAGTTTTGTTTTTAATCTTATTATACTACATCACAACTTATAGCAAAATAAGGCGGATCTGGTAGAGATGCTCTAATCTGATTTTGAGTCACGTGAGGCTGAGGCACATTAAACTTAGTTGTACCTATGTTAGACTTAGAGAAACCATTTCCATATCTTGCGCCCTCTGTGTAGAAGAGAATGTAATTATAGAGGCTGAGGCACATTTCGAAAAATGTAATCGTTTAGAATATTTACCATCAGTTTCTAGCCATTGAATACGTTGTAACAATATATCTATTTTGTGGTATGAGTATTTATAGTTTATAGATTTAGTTATATATAAAATAGTCTGAGTAAGGAGAGAGAGAAAAAAAAAGAGTAAGGATTGTATCTTATTTCATGGAGGCAAGACGGTAGTGGTATGTAACAGCTCGTGTCACTGATGACGGATAATGTTTTTGGGGGGCTTTTGATGCAGAGAGAATTGGTATCTGTGCGGTCCCATTTCCGCTCTTTTGTGTGCTGGGAGCGCCCTACAGTACCTCTGAGCTGGCGACAAGTTGGACTGGGCCGTCGTATCCCACTCGCAATAGTGGCCCAGTTCTCGTGTTGGGAATGGGAAATAACAGCTCCGCCGACACGACACGTCTAACTGGGAGATTTGCTCATGCGGTGCAGTAACATGATTCACATGCGTGACCACATATGGCTGGTTCCGTTCGATTCGTTTCGTCTTAGATTAGACATGAGGTTTCTCAGTGCCCGTCGGTCTAATCGTCTACCGAGAAAGAGGGTCGCATCGCATCGCAGTGCTGTTTCGGTGTGGGGCGAAGATTCTGGCGCTGGGGAGATGTGTCCAACTTCCCTCCAGCTTCAAAGTGCACACTGCCTGCCAGTGTCTAGTCGTCTGGGGTCATGATGAACGTTCAAGAAATACTAGTACACACGATGTCGCCACCGGGCACCAGCTTCGCTTCTTTGCTTTGGATGCTACCGTCTGTTGCTAATAAGAAGAAGACGAGTGAGTGATGATGGAACAAAATTAGAACAGCCTCCTCCTGCAGTCAAAGTTTGGTGAGCATGTTCTGAACCCAAAGAATTGGGCTAGCTAGTGCGCCCTACGGCCCCCCTAACGCCAATTAATCTACGAGTTGTCTTTGTTTTAGCTAGAGCAACTAGTAATAGTTAATCGCACCCCCGGAATCTTCTGGCTAACTATATATATTTGTTCACGTAATACAGACAGTACTGGCTGGCACTAATCGGGTTTGAACGCTATCTCAGACGCATCTGTGGACCCCGACGCTGACTGCTGACTTGACCTGCCAAGTGCGCAGGCCACGAGTTAAGCACTAGGTGCAGAGGCTCGAGCACTAGTCGAGCAGCTCAGCAGAGACCACCAGGCACCAGGAGGAGCAGGCGCCAAGCAAGAATTTTTGCGCGGTTCCGGGTGTTTGGAGCTCCGGCTACAGGGCCACGGTTACAGCGTCCTTTTTTCCGGACGCCCAATAATTGTGCCGGTGGAGATATTGGAGACGCAGGGCAGATCTGCCCCTGCCCGGCCATGGCCATGAGTCCATCTGTCCGATGTGTGATGCCCACGACTCAAGCCAGGTGATGAATGAAAGGAGCTCGGGATTTGCAGGGCGACGGCGGCTCAGCGCCCGACTTGGACGAACCATGCCCATGCGCGCGTCGCGTCGCGTCCATATGAGGCGGCGTCTGGCGCGCGACCAACCGAGGTCCAGCTTCCATCTTTCTGGATGGCGTGCGATGCGATGCGATGCAAACTGCGCAAGGAAATCAAACGAGCGCCTCCTTGATAAAGAGTGAGCTGGTGGTACAGTGGTACTTGCTATTCGTCAGCGGCCAAGCGCGTGTGGACAAACATTCGTGTGGCGCCGACGCCGACCCCTCGCGCCGTTCACGTGCGGGCGCCGCCGCGCGAGCGCGTGCAGCAGCGACGCGACGGGGCCGGCGCGCCATGATGATTGATTCGGCAACATGGACGCGCGCCGATCCGCCCGGGCGAGCCCATCCGGTTCCCCGCCACGATACCGGAAGTGCTGCTATCGCGCGCGGATTCGGTGCCCGAGCCCGATGCGTGAGGTGGACGGATGGCCTCGCGTCGCGGCCCGCCCGCGCTGGTCTAGAGATGGCAATGAGGACCCGATCCCCGTTCCTCTATTAGGGGATGGGGATGGGGAAGTTTCTTCCCCCACGGGGATGTAAACGGGGGGAAATTCTCCCCCGACGGGTAAACGGGGATGGGGATGGGGAAGCATTCCCCATCCCCGTTCCCCGCGGGGACCCGTTAAACTTACATGTGACAATGTTTTCATGTAATAGTTAATGATAAAAATAAAGAAATACCTTGTCAAGAGGTCACCTGTTGTACAAATACATTGATTTTAATGCGCACATAATGTTTTTACATCTAACAATGTGTATAAGTGACAATGTTTTACATTAGTAACAAATAAAGTATAATTTAATTATAATTTAAGCGGGGATGGGGATACCCGACGGGGATTTATCCCCGCGGGGAACGGGGATGGGGAAGAAATGTCCCCCGCAAGCATTCGTGGGGATTCCCACGAGAAAATTTTTTCGTCGCGGGGACGGGTTTGGGGAGCTAAAACCCGATGGAGAATTCCCCGTTGCCATCCCTACGCTGGTCCGTCCCGATCGGGCGAAACAGAGACGCTCTGCCTGGCCACCGGCCCACCGCATCCCGCGCGCATGGCATGGGCTCCGTCTCCGTCCCGTCTCCGTGCGGTGATCCCGCCGTGTAGCCCCCCCGCCCGCTCCTGCGACGCGTGCGGTGCCAGCCACCCTGCCGACTACTATCGCAGGTCGCAGCCCACTGGTGGTACCAGTAGCATGGACACGGAACCTTGGACCCATACCACTGTTGCTCGCGAAAGCGAGCGTACGGGCGAGGTGAGCCAGCCAAGCGGCCCATAATCATGTCATGTGGCGCTGATAATTAGGGCAAGGGGGGATCGAGTTCGGCCATGCATGATGGCCATGGATTCTGCCGCTCAGCCATCCCATTCTCGATGGGTTGCTTGCTTGCTTGCCCGATCTTCTTCTTCTTCTAGCTGGGTGGGGTTGGGTCGAGAACAAAATTCAGGAAAAAATATATATATGCTTTTTGATTGAGTTTTCACCGTGCTTTTCGGTTGGAAAAGAGAGGGCGCGAGGGAGGAGGATATCATCATCTTTTGCCAAAAGCAGCGGCGTTAAGGTTTTTGCAAACATGGAATGGAAAAGTGGGGTGTGGGGGTTCAAAAGCACGCGCTTGTCCTTTTGGAGAAAGCAAGCGCCCATGAGTCCGCTTTGTTGAAGTTTTCGATTGCATGTAATTCCTTCCTTCGGTTTGCTTTCCTCAGTGAGTAGTACTCTACTCGCTCCATTCACGTCAGAATGTAGTTAGGGTTACGTGGGGTTGAAGTTTAGTGGCACAGTGGAAGGTGTCCTAGCTCTACCTGGACATGATCAGGGTAACAGTGCCCGGTCATTTCCAATTGGAGGCGCCGTACCACGTTGAGCCCGACTAGGCGGCATCGAATGAAGAGGGATCTGAGCTGTGAAGAGTGATCACGACGGCGATGCTGATCATGATGGTTGGCCTCGGCCAATCCGACTCCAACCCCGGGGAGGTGCGTGCGTGGTGGCTGGCGGTGGGGCCTCGTTGGAACTTGCGATGCTGCGTCCTGACGTGGACCAGCGCAGCATCGGTTCCCTCCCGTCCACGCCAAACACAGTGTTCCCGTCTCACGATGGATGGATGATGGTCTTCCTTCCTAGCTATAGCGACTACCGGATCCAGAAAACAACATCCCGTTCTCTACCTTGCACAAAGGAAATTTAGACAAGCTAAGACAAATCAATTCATCCCTCAATCCCATAAACAAATGGAAGAGCAACTCATCCCCGCTCGTGTAGCTAGCAGCGGAGCTAGCAAAGCAACCATACCATATCCATATGGTAGGTGCTGGGAGGGGTCCAATGATGTGAGCATAGGCACTGTATGTAATCTCAGTGTTGTCGAGCGCCGAGATACAGAGTGAAAGATAAAAGGCCATATGCTCGTTTAATCATTATTACATATCTTAAAAGATTGTAATATTATATTTATAATTTAATGATCATGTAATAAATTCTTGACATATAAGAACTCATAGGGATATTATCCATCCGTATTCGAATTTGATTCGTCAAAGAGGGGTAAGATATGATCTGTATCTAAGTAATGTTCAATTCATATCCGATCTTTATTCGTATCCGTATCCTCAAAGTTGGATATTTAAGATATCGATTTCTATTATATTCCAACTTTATCCAACGCAGCTTGATAATATCTATATCTAATCCAAATACAAAGAGAAAACATGAAAACAAATATGGAACAAATAATATTTAATTCGATTACACTCCTATTGACTCGTCAGACCAACACCCCACAAAAGATATGACGTCAATCTCATCTTTTACACCATCTCCAACCATTTTCTCTATATTTCTCTCCCTATCTATAATTTCTATTATATTTTACTACATCTTAAAAGATACTCATCCACATACAAAAATTCTCCAACCATTTTACCTATCTACTTCTTCCTATATACATTATAGCTCAATCATCTAACATTTTTTCACCTGTTTTTGAAAGTTATGGAACTTTAAAAAGTTAATATCACAAAGAAATAAATTAATTAAAGAATGAGGTGATTAAAGCTCCCAATGCATTAGGTGCCTCTCTCATCTAAAATAGGGAGCATCATGGAGAGAACCGTTAGGCTATCTTCGATAGACTCCCTTATCACACCTCTTATCTCATCTCCTATTTCAAACTCCACATCGTAAACAGTGTAGTCTACAATGCAAAAGCAATAGTTTGCATATCCATATACACAACCTACTAGAGATAGCCTAGAGCGGCTAGTTTTATAGTCTATTGAACATGGGATGAGGGGGAGGTGTGGGGCATCGTTGGAGATGGTTTTATAGAGGCCTATAAAACAGGACTTTAAGTTTGTTAATCTCTTACTTTTATATAGATATTAGAATTTATTTAATTTAAATTTAGGTTAGGCACAACTTAATTCTATAAAAAAATAGGTAGCTCATTGTTGTTGGCATAAATTATATACAAAGCAAAGGTTCTACCATTCAACTGACGGAAAGGAAAATTTCAGCTAACTGAATTGACAAAATAAGATGTCACCATTTTAGTTGGCAATGATTATATTTATAAAAAACATTCTTTTGTGATCATTATTTTGTAAAAGGCGGAACAAAAATAGGAAAACAATTCCGACATTTCATCTATCAGAATTCAGATGCGCTGCCCTACGCCCTAAAGTGGGCTTCGAATGTGATGGTCATAGGCCTAATTTCATAGCCCAGTCAAGCTAGTAGCTCGGGGGAGGGGAAGGCCCAATCTTTTTCAGCATGTGTAGCGTAAACAAAACCATTTACCAGCGCATAACAATAATTAATAATTAAAAAAGTAGATATATAAAACAAGCCTGACTCCTCATCAAAACCCAGAGTACTCCCTCCTTTCATAAATATATGACACTATTGATTTTTTTAAAAAACTTTGACTACACGTCTTATTTAAAAGATAATAAATTAGCATTTATTTTTTATGATTTGTTTTTATCAGGTAGGTTGTGTTTGATTTAAAATTTTACATTTTTGAATGAATATTTTGAATAAGACGAGATCAAAGTTTTCTAAAAAAATAAACGATGTCATATATTTGTGAACAGAGGTAGTATTACGTTTTGGTATAGAAATGAAAGGCAGAGAACAATTGTAAATTACAGTGTACAACGGAAAGCAGTCGTTTGCAAAAGATAACGATCACTTCATTCAGTTGTATTGTCTCTATAAGTTCATGTGTTTTTATCTTTAATCGAGAAGCCGCCCTATTCAAATTTCCAAGGGGGGGTGCTAAAGACATTTTACAACCTGAATAATGCTACTGTAAAATATCAGAATAATGCCACTTATTCGGAAAAGACAAATTAATTATTTGCGATTTCTCATTACTGGTGTCAACTTCCAGCAAGGAATGTGTCAATAAATGTTCTTGGTATGCTAAATGGTTAGCTACATGATCAATCAGTTCTGGATGAACCAAAAATTGAGAAAGCATAACTACACTCAGCTATATTTTGGAAAAATTATGTCACGTAATACTGTCATAACTCGTCACATGTACACTTATCTCTGCACTCCAAGAAAGAGTTTCGTGATGTAACCAAGGTTTGATCATGTTGGATGAAAGCACCTGCAATTTGGAAAACATTTTGTAAGAAATCCAGCATGAAGGTGTAAAGGGCAGTTTGCTGAATGCATGGTCAAACACAGACGATGCAGCCTGTTTTATTACCACTTGCATACTTGATCAAAAAATAACTGAGATAACATAAAAGGATTATTGTATTAGTGAGTCACCTGAGTATACATCCAGGGTTGAAACTGATGGTACTTGATAATGTCAATAAACTAATACTATAGTGTATAACAACAATTGGCTACATGTATTGATCTACTATTGAGTCTGGTTAGCATCGCTGCTCCAGGCATTTTTGAAAGAAACGATTTCCCTGCAACATGGATTCAATTGATAAATAAACATGGCAACAAAAGAATTCCTTGTTTACCAATAGTGTAGGTTTAAGGACGATAGTCCTCACCTTAAAGGCAAAAGTGATATCTGAACTGTCAATCTGAAGTGTTACTCTCCTAAGCTTATCTTCCTTGGATTGCCCCAACTTCATGAACCCCTACAATGCAAACACCATCGAACACTAAACACTTCGGTTGTCTCTGATTTCATTCTAGTGCACTAAAAATAGAACATATTTGCATACCTGATCACTCAAAACCATACACATGTTAGAAAATTCAAGCATTCCAAGTGCTGGAACTTGGGTTGATCTACAAATCTCGATGTATGATTTGTTCAGCTGAAAACAGGGCATGTATAAACGAATTTAGAATTAAACAAGGTGAGGTTATCTGAGCAAGTGCTTTGTTTTAACATGGCATGGAATAATCATTACCTCTCCTAGAGTAGTAGCCTTTTTCTTGCAATGCTGAAAGGTATTTGCCAGCGCACACAGCACCATCTGCCAACAATTTGTATATAAGAATGAGACTGGAAGAAGTGTAGCAGAGAGAACACTAGAATTAATTGAACAAGGAATCAGAAGAGAAAGAGTAACAAAGCACTGACGGCTCTATGTACTAAAGTGCTATGACATTATACCTGTTGGTGCTGGGGAAGACACAGTATGCTATCTACGACTGCTGACTTGAATGCTTTTGACAAAGCTATATCCATATGGTCAAATGTCACCTGTAAGTATAAATATTAGACTCCAATATTCAAGATGATTCAGTTGTTAACTGATCCCATCAGAGATCATTTGAAAGAATTTGGATATGATTAGTTAAAAAGGAAATTTCATTGTGGGAAGAATGTACACATTTATTTAGCAGAAGACAAAGAGGTCATTTGCAACAATCAAGCCTAATGGTGCCCAAAATTCAATTTGCTTTCAATCAGAATACACAAACAGATTTATCTATTCCTAATGATCAAATAGTTGGCTAATTACAAGTTATGAAAAAAGCTGATACCTCGAATTAGATTGATACATTTAAGAATTCAGTTTAGTTTTATACTTTTGTGTGTTTTCCCACCTAGAAACCATTAGCATTCCTTTATTTAAACTTGATAAAACAAGTCAGTGAGGACTAAACTTACTATTCCTAATTCTTTATCAGGGAAATCCTGTAGCCTTGCTTCAAGAACCTCCACAGCACTCCTGGAATTCAAATAAGGATGTGGTTGACATTGTTGAAGCATGCAAGTTCAAATCTCAATTCTTGAATAACCAACATCAATGCAACCTAAGATATACAACAAGATTTGTAGCTGTGTTTGCATGTGCATCAGAACAATTTATAGTCCCTTTGGTTTCAGAAAAAAAATGATGTTCGGTACATTTATCAGCTGTCAGTGGAGGCTAAGGCTAATCACAGAGAAACATGACTGTTTCACTAGAAACAAGGAGTGTCATACCTGCAAACGCCTAGGGCTTTTCTCATGTCACCAGAGGCAGCTGCAACTTTCTGAAAAAAAGAACATTCACCAAATCATTACGAAGTAAATAAACACAGTTGAGATATCGAGTACAATACTATGGTTTTTGTAAATGAAACTATTGAGTCCTTGCAGGATGAGTACACCTACTCTAGCACAAAACTCCAGAGCTAGTGGTTCAAAGACATCATACTCAAGAACCTATACGAGTGTCATAGCAAGAAACCATGAACAAGAAGATAAATACATAGTAACCGGAGACAAATGCATAGATAGAAACCTGAATTGACAACACATGCAATAGACCAATAGCTACCTTTAGCCTATGCTTAACTATGTCAGATATTTGATCCTTAGAATATGCTCGAAAAGTCACAACAAGAGGCTTGCCTGTCAATTAGTATAGCAACGTCAAAGGCATGCCAAGTTATTTGATCAGCAAATTTAGAATTAACACTACAAAGAGTGCTTACAATTTAAGGATTCCAGCTTAGGAAGAAAACGATCTGCTAAGTCTATGGCATTTGCAATTCCTGAAAAATAGTGCTTATCAGTCAACAAATTGTCAATTGGTTCAATGACATAAATAGCTAAGTGTAGATGTAAGTATTCTTCAAAACTTCACCTATGAGTATGCATCTAGAGAATGGACAAGTTGTGAGCATGAAAAGATCATGCAGCACAACACGGTCTCTTTTTATTAAGTAGTCCATCTCATCCACAATGACCAACCTACAACAGCACCATGCAAGTCAGATAACATGATCAAAACAGCAAGAAAATACCAATAATCATAGTGGATACAGGAGGTTATTACATCATTCTTCTTGGAGCTGAATCCTTCTTGGAAAACATGCTCTGAAGTTGCTGAAGTGGCGACAATTTGCTGCGTCCCTTCTTTCGGTTCTGAAATGTTTCTAATATCTGCATTATAAAATTGGTCAGTATATACGGTTTTTTATTGCATTAGATAATCATCGATAGATCGACCCTATAACTGAGTAGCAGTTATTACCTTGCCAAAAATATCAGAGGTGTTTGCTAGGTTTGTACAATTGATTGTTAAGGCATCGGGTGTCTGCATTCCCGTCTGCATCCACGCGTGATTAACACACAAAAAATCCACATAAAACGCTCCAGGAACAGAAAAGTAGGGGGGGGGCATGAGGAACTATCGTAGCAATAGCATACCTCATTCGCCCAGCACACCAAGCTATCCTTGATCTTGTTAATAGATAATGTCTTCCCTGTGCCAGGGCACCCGCAGACATAGAGACTACCAGCCTTCTCCTGCTCGACGCACGCCTCGCAGAACTCAAGGACACGCCTGAGCTCGTTGTCCCGGCAAACCAATTCAGACGACGGCACTGTCGCCACGTGCAGCGCCTCCTTCACAGCCCTCATCTGCGCGGCATCTGCGTGGAACGGCCAATTCTCATCAGGCCCCAAACAAGTCAACAGGGCAAACAAATTGGCCGGCTAAAATGGAAATTGAGGGAATTACCTCGGGGATTCCACTTGGGCTTCTCGGCTGCGACGAAGTCACCGTAGAGGCGCTTCCTGGAGGACTTGGGCGACGCCGAGAGCATCTTCGGCACGCATACCTGTGAGACCGAGCAGTTGGTGTGCATTGCAAAGGGGAAACAGACAAAACTGAAAGAATAGCCGAGAGGATCTGCATCGGGGGTCTAGTGAGCAGTGGATCTTACGGGTCCGGTGCAGGCGTGCGGGTGTCGGTGAGGAGAGGTGTGCCGCGACGCGTCAGGCGACTCGCCGGCGCGACCTGGCGTCAGCCGACGCTTGACGCTGCGCGGTGTGCTCGCCTCGGCAGGTAATGGGGTGCCCACGGGGGACGCGTTCGCCGTCGCGCTGCGGAGAGTCGGCATTGTGGGCTTGTGGCTCGCGGGGAGGGAAATCGGCGGTTACTTCGTGGATGGCAGAGAATTCGGCGGTAAGAGGGAGACGGGTGGAGAAGGAAAGGGCGGGGGCGGGGGCGGGGGGCCGGGCGCGAAAGGGTTTTCGGCTTCGCGCGTGAACGCGAGAGCAGTAGAGAACTTTATCGCCTCATGTATGTACGGGATGAGCAACACGAGCCGCTCTCGGTATGTCGCGGCGTCACTTCGCCTTGCGTGCTCACAGGCTGGGCCGCGTACAGTCCCCCTGGCGAGCCGGCCCGCGTGTCGCCCATCAGGCCGTCGGGCCCTCCGCGTTCCGTACAGCAGTCCATTTGGGTCGTGTGGGCTTCTTGTCCTTGGCATCCTCCCCAGTTGTGATCCGGTTTCGCGATCAACCGACCCCCGCGTCCCCGGCGCACGTGAAGGCGCGTCCGGTGGGGAAATTGAACGGAGGGAAGGGGCGGGACAGCGGTCAGCAGACGTCCAACTAACCCCAGCTGCCATCGGCCCGGCCACGCGTGCCGCCCATGCACCGGCTAGGGGATCGGATAACCCATCATAAAGTCGCTGCATCCGGCCACGGCGTTGCCGCCGTCTCCGCGAGTGCGCCGAGCGGAACGCGGATGCCTTTTTTTCCCGATAGAGACTGGGCACGACCGCACGAGTTCAAAACTTGGTCGGAGATCGAACCGGTCCGATCCCTTTCTTCTCCTCCTGCACCGACGACGACGCTACGGCGGCGTTTGCGTGCAGGCCTCGTTTCCTCTGGAAACAACTCCCCGGCGACGGTTGCTCGGATACGGTCGACGGTTTACCGGTCTCGGCACGCGACTGGGCGAGGTGGTCGGAGTCGAATGGTCAGCGGCTTGCCATGCCTAGCGTGCTGGCTCTTATCCGAAACTTCGGACGATGAGGTGAGATGGGGCCATGGCCATGGCCCATGGGGACGGGCGTGATGGCCGCCACAATCTTGCCTTCGTATCTATCGACGTCGACCCGTCCACACGCGCGCATCATGTCGGCGCGATGCGCGAACCATGGCCCTTTGCCCGCGACGAGGTGATTGCCGGATGCCGCAATTTTTCGTACCTGGTGGTGGGCACGCTGATGCACCTGCTTGATCGTGCTGAAATTCGACCCAAGTGTTTAGTCACAACTCACAAGCAACTGTCCTTCTGCATCCCGCCTTCGCTGGCTTCGCTATTCTGAAACGGGGATCTGTAGTACGTGAGATCGGGGAGTAATAATTCCATTCCACTTTCCACCTCGTCGTGTGGTTATAGATGAGCAACCGGACCGCCCGGCACGGCACGGCCCAATTAAATACGGCACGACCAGACCCATGAGTATATCGGGTCGGGCCTGTACAGTCCTGCGTGTCTTACAAGAGGCCCAGACATGGCCCTTCGGGCCGTTTTTTCGGGCCGGACCAGCCCGAAAAGCCCTGACCCAAAACAGTGTCGGGCCAGCCCGAAGCTCGATAATAGAAAAAATACAGAAAAATACATTTCCACAAAAAATATACACAAATATTGAACGGTTAGTGCAATGCCGCCTCATTAAAAATCTTTCTAGGTAAAACTCACACCTTGTGAGAAATCCTAGAAAGGAAAAAGAGTACGACCAGCTCAGTTTATAATTCAAATGTTCAAAGTTATTACAATTTACAAGCCAAAGTATCAGGACAGATCAGAAATCAGAAACACTTTACATCCAGCCAAAGTCTCAACTCTCAACCCACAAGATCAAGCCAAAGTGTTAGTAGCACAACACCTTCATCCAGCCAGAGGTCCTTGAAGGACTCCTCTAATTCATTGTCCACCACAACATGTTGTGACCGCTGTTGGCCTAACTCCCGATCTTTGATGCACACCAACATCTCCATTGTCTCTGAGTTCAAGCGCCGTCGTCGATCCTTAAGAATCCTGCCAGACAAACTGAAAGTAGACTCCGAAGAAGTAGTTGAGGCAGGAACAGACATAATATCTCTAGCCATAATTGAAAGAATTGGATAGGTTAGTTTATGCTCATGCCACCAATTTAAGATATCAAAATCATCCTCATAGGCAGCCACATTGTCACTTGTAGGAAACGGATGATGCCTAAGAGGGGGTGAAATAGGACTTCTAAAACTTTCACTAAACTAGGCCACAAATAAATCCCTAGAGCAAAACCTATGCAAGTAATCAAACTAGAATGTGCAAACTAGGTTTTGTCTAAGTGTTGTTATCTCTACCGCAATGGCTAAGTTTCAATCTACACTAAATAAGTATGAATACAAGATTGAAACTTAAATGCTTAATATAAATGCGGAAACTTAAAGAGCAAAGTAGAGATGCAAACTCTCGTGGATGACGCCGGTATTTTTACCGAGGTATCCGGAACCACGCAAGGTCCCGACTAATCCTCGTTGGTGCCCCTACGCAAAGGGAAGCTCATGCGAGGGCCAAGCACCACGGTCGAGTAACTCCGTAGAGAGTCGCGGGCCTTCTCCACGCGCAAGTGGTGCTCCGCTTCCGGCTCCTCTCGGACGCTCCCCACCGTCTCCACTATCGAGCTTCCGGCCAAAACGCCGCGGGCCTCGTTCCCTCCGGTACACGGTGGCGGCCGTGACACAAACACGGTTGTCACGGTCTCGCAAGACTCTCGCCCCACTCGGTACAATTACAACGACTCACGCAAGAGCTGAGGGGTTGTGTGGTTTGTCTAAACTCACTCAACTAACTAGGGTTTACCTAGAGCAAGCGCTAAAGCGGTCTAACTAACCTAAGCACTTCGCAAAGCACCTACGCTAATCATCGAGTGATTTTATTAAGCACTTGGGTGTTTGAGCTCTTGGAAATGTGCACTATATGCCTTGGTATGTTGTTTGGGCTCCCACACCTTCAAATGGCCGGTTGGGTGAAGTATATATAGGCCCCAACTCAATTCTAGCCGTTGGAGAAAAGCTGCAGTTCTCTGCAGCACACCGGACAGTCCGGTGGTGCACCGGAGAGCGCACTGTAGCCTGTTCGGTGCGCCTAGCCGTTGCTCTGTCAGAGCAGGTGACCGTTGGCGCCGCAGGCTTTTCCACACCGGACAGTCTGGTGCTCACATCGGACAGTCTGGTGGTCTTCTCTTCGAGTGCCACCTAGAACTAGCTGTTGGGCTGGAGTTCCCTGGTGCACCGGACAGTCCGGCATGTGGGCACTGGACAGTCCGGCGTGTGGGCACCGGACAGTCTGGTGCGCCTTCGCACAGACAGTCCACAGCAGCACACTTGGACTTTTCTTGGGTCTTCTTTATGTCTTCTTTTGAGATGTTGCTTTCCTCAATTCCTTAGTCCAAGTAAATCTTGCATCCTGTGAACTACAAACATAAACACTAGAAAACTTATTAGTTCATGGATTGTGTCGTTCATCAAACACCAAAACTCAATTAGCCAAATGGCCCGGGGTCCATTTTCCTTACATCACTGTCAAGGTAAATAGTTAGCTCTCAAAATACCCACATCATGTCCACTGCTACCTGAAGAACCTGATGCAGTTGAGGATCTAGAAGCACCCGTTCCTCCAAAAATTTTACCCCAAGCCTGTTTTCTCTTACCTGTCATACCTGATTGATGTGTGGTTCTAGATGGCCTAGCAACACCAAACTCAGTTTCATACTTGGCATAGCTTATACAACTCAGTCTTAACATCAGCAAAATAAGTACTGTAATTATAATTGTTAGATTGAGAAAGCAGTTCAAGAACATTATACAAACCCCTCATTTTAGCTCTAGGGTCTAGAACAAATGCAAAGGAATATAACATTGGTATAGACTTCCAGTACTTCATGAACTTAGCTTTCATTGGAACAACAACATCACTTAGATTAGTATCATGTTCATGTTCATGCAGGTGGCTAGCAAATTCAAGTATGTGATGGATTAGCAAAGGACTGGTGGGGTAATAAACACCAGACAAGACAACAGTTGATTCATAAAACAGCTCAAGGAACTCCAAAACCTTTTCAGCTACATACCAATGTTGTTCATAGTGTGTATTAATGAACACAGAAAACACAGACTTATATGGCAAGAGATGTTTTAGCATAAGATAAGTTGAGTTCCATCTAACATCCATGTCTAAACCAAATTTTCTAGGTCTACAACCTTTTGCTTTGTAGTAATTACTAAATGAACCAATTCTCTAGTTAGAAGAGTTTAAGAAATTAATAGCAGTCCTAAACACATCTAAATAATCCTTAAGCCTTTTTGATAGTCGCCTAGAGGGGGGGTGAATAGGGCGAATCTGAAATTTATAAACTTAAGCACAACTACAAGTCGGGTTAGCGTTAGAAGTATAAGCGAGTCCGATAGAGAGGGTGAAAAACAAATCGCAAGCAAATAAAGAGTGAGACACAAGGATTTGTTTTACCGAGGTTCGGTTCTTGCAAACCTACTCCCCATTGAGGTGGTCACAAAGACCGGGTCTCTTTCAACCCTTTCCCTCTCTCAAACGGTCACTTAGACCGAGTGAGCTTCTCTTCTCAATCAAACGGGACACTTAGTCCCCGCAAGGACCACCACACACTTGGTGTCTCTTGCCTCGGTTACAATTGAGTTGATCACAAGAAAGAATGAGAAAGAAAAGAAGAAATTTAAGCGCAAGAGCTCAAATGAACACAAGTCACTCTCTCACTAGTCACTATTGATTGGAATTGAACTAGAGGCTTGGGAGAGGATTTGATCTCTTTGGTGTGTCTTGTATTGAACGCTATAGCTCTTGTAATGTGTTGGAAGGTGGAAAACTTGGATGCAATGAATGGTGGGGTGGTTGGGGTATTTATAGCCCCAACCACCAAACTAGCTGTCTGGTGGAGGCTGCTGTCGACGGGCGCACCGGACAGTCCGGTGTGCCACCGGACACTGTCCGGTGCGCCAGCCACGTCACCCGACCGTTAGGGTTCGACCGTTGGAGCTTCTGTCTTCTGGGTCATCGGACAGTCCGGTGTTGCACCGGATAGGTCCTGTAGACTGTCCGGTGCGCCTTCTGGCGCTGCTCTGACTCTGTCGCGCACTGTAGCGCATTCAATGCGGTTGCAGACGACCGTTGGCGCTGAAGTAGCCGTTGCTCCGCTGTTACACCGGACAGTCCGGTGAATTATAGTGGAGCGGCCTCCAGAATTCCCGAGACTGGCAAGTTTGGAGTTGGAATCCCTGGTGCACCGGACACTATCCGGTGCACCAGACCAGGGCTGCCTTTGGTTGAACTTTGCTCTTTTATTTGAACCCTTTTTTTTTGACTTGTATTGGTTTGTTGTGAACCTTTGGCACCTATAGAACATATTTTCTAGAGCAAACTAGTTAGTCCAATAATTTGTGTTGAGCAATTTAACCACCAAAATCAATTAGGAAAAGGTGTAAGCCTATTTCCCTTTCAATCTCGCCCTTTTTGGTGATTGATGCCAACACAAACCAAAGCAAATATAGAAGTGCAGAATTGAACTAGTTTGCATAATGTAAGTGCAAAGGTTGCTTAGAATTGAACCAATAACTATTTCTATTAGAAATGCATGGATAGCTTTCTTTTCATATTTAACATTTTGGACCACGCTTGCACCACAAGTTTTGTTTTTGCAAATTCTTTTGTAAATTCTTTTCAAAGTCCTTTTGCAAATAGTCAAAGGTAAATGAATAAGATTTTGAGAAGCATTTTTAAGATTTGAAATTTTCTCCCCCTGTTTCAAATGCTTTTTCCTTTGACTAAACAAGACTGAAAGGGAATTAGGCTTACACCTATTTCCTAAACTAATTTTGGTGGTTGAATTGCCCAACACAAATAATTGGACTAACTAGTTTGCCCAAGTCTATAAGATCTACAGGTACCAAAGGTTCACAATAAGCCAATAAAAAGATCAAGAAAAAAGGGTTCAAACGAAGGAGCAAAGGGACAACCGAAGGCACCCTAGTCTGGCGTACCGGACTGTCCGGTGCACCACCGGACAGTGTCCGGTGCACCAGGGAAGATCGACTTCAAACTCTTCACCTTCGGGAATTCTCAGAGCTGGCGCGCTATAATTCACCAGACTGTCCGGTGTACACCAGACAGTGTCCGGTGCTCCAAGAGGACACGGCTCCGAACTCGCCAGTCTCGGGAATTCACATCGGCTGCTCCGCTATAATTCATCGGACATGTCTGGTGTACACCGGACTGTCCGGTGTAACTGCGGGACAATGGCTACTTCAGGCGCCAACGGCTACCTGCAGCGCATTAAATGCGCGCCAGTGCGCGTAGAGGTCAGGCACGCCCATGCTGGCGCACCGGACACTCCACAATGCATGTCCGGTGCGCCACAGGACATCCAGGAGGGCCCAGCAGTCAGAGCTCCAACGGTCGGAACCCTAACGGCCTGGTGACGTGGCTGTCGCACTGGACATGTCCGGTGTGCACCGGACTGTCCGGTGCACCATACGACAGACAGCCTCCACCAAACGGCTAGTTTGGTGGTTGGGGCTATAAATACCCCCAACCACCCCACATTCAAGTCATCCAAGTTTTCCACTTCTCAACCACTTACAAGAGCTAGGCATTCAATTCTAGACACACTCAAGTGATCAAATCCTCTCCAATTCCACACAAGGCTTTAGTGATTAGCGAGAGCGATTTGTCGTGTTCTTTTGAGCTCTTGCGCTTGGATTGCTTCTTTTCTTTCTCACTTGTTCTTGTGATCAAAACTCCATTGTAACCGAGGCAAGAGACACCAATTGTGTGGTGGTCCTTGCGGGAAAGTTTTGTTCCCGGTTTTGATTTGAGAAGAGAAGCTCACTCGGTCCGAGGGACCGTTTGAGAGAGGGTAAGGGTTGAAAGAGACCCGGCCTTTGTGGCCTCCTCAACGGGGAGTAGGTTTGCAAGAACCGAACCTCGGTAAAACAAATCCGCGTGTCACACTCTTCATTCGCTTGCGATTTGTTTTGCGCCCTCTCTCTCGGACTCATTATTATTTCTAACGCTAACCCGGCTTGTAGTTGTGATTAATTTTGTAAATTTCAGTTTCGCCCTATTCACCCCCCCCCCTCTAGGCGACTTTCAATTGGTATCAGAGCCCGGTGCTTCATTAGAGCCTAACCGCTCGAAGTGATGTCGGGAGATCACACCAAGAGGGAGATGGAGACCGGCGACAAGCCCACTACGAGTCACGGGAGCACTTCATCGGAAGAGTCCCGCACCAAGAGGTAGGAGAAGAAGAAGAGCTCCTCCAACAAAGGGAAGGGGAAGGAGAAGAAATCCTCTTCCCACAAGTCGCATCGGAGAGGCGACAAGCACAAGAGGATGAGGAAATTGGTCTACTACGAGACCGACACTTCATCAACATCGACCTCCGACTCCAACGCGCCGTCCGTAACTTCTAAGCGCCAAGAGCGCAAGAAGTATAGTAAGATTCCCCTACGCTACCCTCGCATTCCTAAACATACACCTTTACTTTCCGTCCCATTAGGCAAACCACCAACGTTTGATGGTGAAGATTATGCTAGGTGGAGTGATATGATGCGGTATCACCTAACCTCACTCCACAAAAGTATATGGGATGTTGTTGAGTTTGGTGTACAGGTACCATCTGTAGGGGATGAAGATTATGATGCGGACAAAGTGGCCCAAATTGAGCACTTCAACTCCCAAGCCACCACTATACTCCTCACCTCTCTAAGTCGAGAGGAGTATAACAAGGTGCAAGGGTTGAAGAGCGCCAAAGAAATTTGGGACGTGCTAAAGACCGCGCACGAAGGAGATGAGGTGACCAAGATCACCAAACGGGAAACGATCGAGGGGGAGCTCGGTCGCTTCCGCCTTCGCCAAGGGGAGGAGCCACAAGACATGTACAACCGGCTCAAAACCTTGGTGAACCAAGTGCGCAACCTCGGGAGCAAAAAGTGGGATGACCACGAAGTGGTTAAGGTTATTCTAAGATCACTTGTTTTCCTTAACCCTACTCAAGTTCAATTAATTCGTGGCAATCCTAGATATACACAAATGACCCCCAAGGAAGTTATAGGTAATTTTATGAGCTTTGAGTTGATGATCAAAGGCTCAAAGAAGATCAACGAGCTTGAAGGCCCCTCCACGTCCGAAGCACAACCGGTCGCATTCAAGGCGACGGAGGAGAAGAAGGAGGAATCTACTCCAAGTCGAACACCCATCGACGCCTCCAAGCTCGACAACGAGGAGATGGCGCTCATCATCAAGAGCTTCCGTCAAATCCTCAAGCAAAGGAGGGTGAAAGACTACAAGCCCCGCTTCAAGAGAGTTTGCTACAAGTGTGGTAAGCCCGGTCATTTTATAGCAAAATGTCCACTATCTAGTGACAGTGACAGGGGCGACGACAAGAAGGGCAAGAGAAGAGAAAAGAAGAGGTACCACAAGAAGAAGGGCGGCGATGCCCATGTTTGCCTGGAGTGGGACTCGGACGAGAGCTCCACCGACTCCTCCTCCGACGAGGACGCCGCCAACATCGCCGTCACCAAGGGCCTCCTCTTCCCCAACGTCGGCCACAAATGCCTCATGGCCAAGGATGGCAAAAGGAAGAAGGTAAAATCAAGATCCTCCACCAAATATGAAACATCTAGCGATGAGGATAATGCTAGCAATGAGGAGGATAACTTGCGCATTCTCTTTGCCAACCTAAACATGCAACAAAAAGAAAAATTAAATGAATTAATTAGCTCTATTCATGAGAAGGATGATCTCTTGGACTCTCAAGAGGACTTCCTTATTAAAGAAAATAAGAAGCATGTTAAGGTTAAAAATGCTTACGCTCTAGAAGTTGAAAAATGTGAAAAATTGTCTAGTGAGCTAAGCACTTGCCATGAGATCATTGACAACCTTAGAAATGAGAATGCTAATTTGTTGGCTAAGGTTGATTCACATGTTTGTAATGTTTCAATTTCCAATCCTAGAGATGATAGTGTTGATTTACTTGCTAGGATTGATGAGTTGAACATTTCCCTTGCTAGCCTTAGAAATGAGAATGAGAAATTGATTGCTGAGGCTAAAGATTTTGATGTTTGCAATGTTACAATTTCTGATCTTAGAGATAAAAATGATATATTACGTGCTAAGATTATTGAACTTAATTCTTGCAAACCCTCTACATCTACCGTTGAGCATGTGTCTATTTGTGATAGATGTAGAGATGTTGATATCAATGCTATTCATGATCACATGGTCTTAATTAAACAACAAAATGATCATATATCAAAATTAGATGCTAAAATTGTCGAGCATAACTTAGAAAATGAAAAGTTTAAATTTGCTAGAAGTATGCTCTATAATGGGAGACGCCCTGGCATCAAGGATGACATTGGCTTCCAAAGGGGAGACAATGTCAAACTTAGTGCCCCTCCTAAAAATTTGTCTAACTTTGTTAAGGGCAAGGCTCCCATGCCTCAGGATAACGAGGGTTACATTTTGTACCCTGCCGGTTATCCCGAGAGCAAAATTAGGAGAATTCATTCTAGGAAGTCTCACTCTGGCCCTAATTATGCTTTTATGTATAAGGGTGAGACATCTAGTTCTAGGCAACCAACCCATGCTAAGTTGCCTAAGAAGAAAACTCCTAGTGCATCAAATGATCATAGCATTTCATTTAAAACCTTTGATGCATCTTATGTTTTGACTAACAAATCCGGCAAGGTAGTTGCCAAGTTTGTTGGGGGCAAACACAAGGGCTCCAAGACTTGTGTTTGGGTACCCAAAGTTCTTGTTTCTAATGCCAAAGGACCCAAAACCGTTTGGGTACCTAAAATCAAGAACTAAACTTGTTTCGTAGGTTTATGCATCCGGAGGCTCAAGTTGGATCATCGATAGCGGGTGCACAAACCACATGACCGGGGAGAAGAAGATGTTCTCCTCCTACGAGAAAAACCAAGATCCCCAACGAGCTATCACATTCGGGGATGGAAACCAAGGTTTGGTCAAAGGTTTGGGTAAAATTGCTATATCTCCTGACCATTCCATTTCCAATGTTTTTCTTGTTGATTCTTTAGATTACAATTTGCTTTCCGTTTCGCAATTATGTCAAATGGGCTATAACTGTCTATTTACTGATGTAGGTGTCACTGTCTTTAGAAGAAGTGATGATTCAATAGCATTTAAGGGAGTGTTAGAGGGTCAACTATACTTGGTAGATTTTGGTAGAGCTGAACTCGACACTTGCTTAATTGCTAAGACTAACATGGGTTGGCTTTGGCACCGCCGACTAGCTCATGTTGGAATGAAGAATCTTCATAAGCTTCTAAAGGGAGAGCACATTTTGGGACTAACAAATGTTCATTTTGAGAAAGACAGGATTTGTAGCGCATGCCAAGCCGGGAAGCAAGTTGGCACTCATCATCCACACAAAAACATCATGACAAATGACATGCCACTGGAGCTCCTACACATGGACCTATTCGATCCGATCGCTTACATAAGCATCGACGGGAGTAAGTACTGTCTAGTTATTGTGGATGATTATTCTCGCTTCACTTGGGTGTTCTTTTTGCAGGAAAAATCTCATACCCAAGAGACCTTAAAGGGATTCTTGAGACGGGCTCAAAATGAGTTCGGCTTAAGGATCAAGAAAATTAGAAGCGACAATGGGACGGAGTTCAAGAACTCACAAATAGAAGGCTTCCTTGAGGAGGAGGGCATCAAGCATGAGTTCTCCTCTCCCTACACGCCACAACAAAATGGTGTAGTGGAAAGGAAGAATCGAACTCTATTGGACATGGCAAGAACCATGCTTGATGAGTACAAGACACCGGATCGGTTTTGGGCCGAGGCGGTCAACACCGCTTGCTATGCCATCAACCGGTTATATCTACACTGAATCCTCAAGAAGACATCATATGAACTCCTAACCGGTAAAAAGCCCAATATTTCATATTTTAGAGTCTTTGGTAGCAAATGCTTTATTCTTGTTAAAAGAGGTAGAAAATCTAAATTTGCTCGTAAGACTGTAGAAGGCTTTTTACTAGGATATGATTCAAACACAAGGGCATATAGAGTCTTTAACAAGTCCTCAGGACTTGTTGAAGTTTCTTGTGACGTTGTGTTTGATGAGACTAACGGCTCTCAAGTAGAGCATGTTGATCTTGATGAGATAGGTGAAGAACAGGCTCCGTGCATCGCGCTAAGGAACATGTCCATTGGGGATGTGTGCCCTAAGGAATCCGAAGAGCCTCCACATGCACAAGATCAACCATCCTCCTCCACACAAGCATCTCCACCAACTTAAAATAAGGACGAGGCTCAAGTTGATGAAAGAGAAGATCAAAAAGATGAGCCACCTCAAGATGACGACAATGATCAAGGGGGAGATGCACACGATCAAGACAAGGAGGATGAAGAACCTAGGCCGCCACACCCAAGAGTCCACCAAGCAATCCAACGAGATCACCCCGTCGACACCATCCTCGGCGACATTCATAAGGGGGTAACTACTCGATCTCGTGTTGCACATTTTTGTGAGCATTACTCTTTTGTTTCCTCTATTGAGCCACACAATGTAGAGGAAGCACTTCAAGATTCGGATTGGGTGATGGCGATGCAAGAGGAGCTCAACAATTTCACTAGGAATGACGTATGGCATTTAGTTCCACGTCCTAATCAAAATGTTGTAGGAACCAAGTGGGTCTTCCGCAACAAGCAAGATGAGCATGGTGTGGTGACAAGGAACAAAGCCCGACTTGTGGCCAAGGGATACTCCCAAGTCGAAGGTTTGGATTTCGGTGAAACCTATGCACCCGTAGCTAGGCTTGAGTCCATTCGCTTATTATTGGCCTATGCTACTTACCATGGCTTCAAGCTTTACCAAATGGACGTGAAGAGTGCCTTCCTCAACGGACCAATCAAGGAAGAGGTTTATGTTGAGCAACCTCCCGGCTTTGAAGATAGTGAGTACCCTAACCATGTCTATAGGCTCTCTAAGGCGCTTTATGGGCTCAAGCAAGCCCCAAGAGCATGGTATGAATGCCTAAGAGATTTCCTTATTGCTAATGACTTCAAAGTCGGAAAAGCCGATCCTACTTTATTCACTAAAACTCTTGACAATGATTTGTTTGTATGCCAAATTTATGTTGATGATATCATATTTGGGTCTACTAATGAATCTACATGTGAAGAATTTAGTAGGATCATGACACAAAAATTCGAGATGTCGATGATGGGGGAGTTGAAGTATTTTCTAGGATTCCAAGTCAAGCAACTCCAAGAGGGCACCTTCATTAGTCAAACAAAGTATACTCAAGACATTCTAACCAAGTTTGGAATGAAAGATGCTAAGCCCATCAAGACACCCATGGGAACCAATGGGCATCTCGACCTCGACACGGGAGGTAAATCCGTGGATCAAAAGGTATACCGGTCGATGATAGGTTCATTACTCTATTTATGTGCATCTCGACCGGACATTATGCTTTCCGTATGCATGTGTGCAAGATTCCTAACCGACCATAAGGAATCACACCTTACGGCCGTAAAACGAATTTTGAGATATTTGGCTTATACTCCTAAGTTTGGGCTTTGGTACCCTCGGGGATCCACATTTGATTTGATTGGTTATTCGGATGCCGATTGGGCGGGGTGTAAGATTAATAGAAAGAGCACATCGGGGACTTGCCAGTTCTTGGGAAGATCCTTGGTGTCTTGGGCTTCAAAGAAGCAAAATTCGGTCGCTCTTTCTACTGCCGAAGCCGAGTATATTGCCGCAGGCCATTGTTGCGCGCAATTGCTTTGGAAACAAGGGGACAAAATTTCAAATCTTAAAAATGCTTTGCAAAATCTTATTCACTTGCCTTTGACTATTTGCAAAAAGACTTTGAAAAGGATTTACAAAAAGAATTTGCAAAAACAAAACTTGTGGTGCAAGCGTGGTCCAAAATGTTAAAAATAAAGAAACAATCCATGCATATCTAGTAAGTAATATTTATTGGCTCAATTCTAAGTAACCTTTGTACTTGCATATGCAAACTAGTTCAAATTCTGCACTTCTATATTTGCTTTGGTTTGTGTTGGCATCAATCACCAAAAAGGGGGAGATTGAAAGGGAATTAGGCTTACACCTATTTTCTAAACTAATTTTGGTGGTTGAATTGCCCAACACAAATAATTGGACTAACTAGTTTGCCCAAGTCTATAAGATCTACAGGTACCAAAGGTTCACAATAAGCCAATAAAAAGATCAAGAGAAAGGGTTCAAACGAAGGAGCAAAGGGACAACCGAAGGCACCCGAGTCTGGCGCACCGGACTATCCGGTGCACCACCGGACAGTGTCCGGTGCACCAGGGAAGATCGACTTCAAACTCTTCACCTTCGGGAATTCTCAGAGCTGGCGCGCTATAATTCACCAGACTGTCCGGTGTACACCGGACAGTGTCCGGTGCTCCAAGAGGACACGGCTCTGAACTCGCCAGTCTCGGGAATTCGCATCGGCTGCTCCGCTATAATTCACCGGACATGTCCGGTGTACACCGGACTGTCCGGTGTAACTGCGGGACAACGGCTACTTCAGGCGCCAACGGCTACCTGCAGCGCATTAAATGCGCGCCAGCGCGCGCAGAGGTCAGGCACGCCCATGCTGGCGCACCGGACACTCCACAGTGCATGTCCGGTGCGCCACAGGACATCCAGGAGGGCCCAGCAGTCAGATCTCCAACGGTCGGAACCCTAACGGCCTGGTGACGTGGCTGTCGCACCGGACATGTCCGGTGTGCACCGGACTGTCCGGTGCACCATACGACAGACAGCCTCCACCAAACGGCTAGTTTGGTGGTTGGGGCTATAAATACCCCCAACCACCCCACATTCAAGTCATCCAAGTTTTCCACTTCTCAATCACTTACAAGAGCTAGGCATTCAATTCTAGACACACTCAAGTGATCAAATCCTCTCCAATTCCACACGAGGCTTTAGTGATTAGCGAGAGAGATTTGTCGTGTTCTTTTGAGCTCTTGCGCTTGGATTGCTTCTTTTCTTTCTCACTTGTTCTTGTGATCAAAACTCCATTGTAACCGAGGCAAGAGACACCAATTGTGTGGTGGTCCTTGCGGGAAAGTTTTGTTCCCGGTTTTGATTTGAGAAGAGAAGCTCACTCGGTCCGAGGGACCGTTTGAGAGAGGGTAAGGGTTGAAAGAGACCCGGCCTTTGTGGCCTCCTCAACGGGGAGTAGGTTTGCAAGAACCGAACCTCGGTAAAACAAATCCGCGTGTCACACTCTTCATTCGCTTGCGATTTGTTTTGCGCCCTCTCTCTCGGACTCATTATTATTTCTAAGTTCTAACGCTACCCCGGCTTGTAGTTGTGATTAATTTTGTAAATTTCAGTTTCGTCCTATTCACCCCCCCTCTAGGCGACTTTCAAAGACTCCCCCTTAATGAAATCCTCCTCTTAGTGTTCAAGAGGGTTTTAGATATTAATTTTGAAGAGGATATACCAATTTGAAATTATATCAAAAACAAGATACCAAATGAAAAATCTTTTCATAACTCAAATTTGAAAGACTACATTTTTGAAATTGGTGGTGGTGTTGGTGGTGGTGCGGTCCTTTTGCTTTGGGCTAATACTCTCTCCCCCTTTAGCATGAATCGCCAAAAACGGATATTTGAGTGAAATATAAGCCCTTCCAATCTTTCTCCCCCTTTGGCAAACACAAAAATATGAGTGAAGATTATACCAAAGTGGAGAACGAAGCGGAGTACCGGCAAACACAATTGGAGTTGAGTGGAAGCGCATTCTTTGCCGACTACTCCATTTCCCTTTCAATACCTATGACTAAGCATAAGATGATACTTGAAAACACATTAGTCATAAACATAAAAAGAGATATGATCAAAGGTACATAAATGAGCTATGTGTGCAAAGTATCATTCAAAATTTCTAGAATCAAGAATATTTAGCTCATTCCTAAGTTTGGTAAAAGTTTGTTCATCTAATGGCTTGGTAAAGATATCGGCTAATTGTTCTTTGGTGCTAACATATGCAATCTCGATGTCCCCCTTTTGTTGCTGATCCCTTAGAAAATGATACCGAATGGCTATGTGTTTAGTGCGGCTATGCTCAACGGGATTATCCGCCATGCGGATTGCACTCTCATTATCACATAGAAGAGGAACTTTGGTTAATTTGTAACCATAGTCCTTGAGGGTTTGCCTCATCTAAAGCAATTGCGCGCAACAATGGCCTGCGGCAATTGAAAGTCGCCTAGAGGGGGGGTGGATAGGCGAAACCTGAAAATTAAAACTTTATCCCCCAACTAGATCCCTTGATTAGTGGTTAGAACAAGATATACAATTGTAGGAGTAGAAAAACTAAGTCTTTGCTTGTAAAGAGTATTGCTTTCAAATAATGCTGAATTGATAAATCAATACTAATAAGTTATAGAATAACAAAGCAAGTAGCCTTAGATGAGAAGAGCACTAGGTCAAGTTCTTTCTTGCAACGTGTTGCTTCACTAAATGGGAATTTAACTTGAAGCAACACCAAATGATATTAGCAAATAATGGTGCAAGAAAACTTAGAGTAAGGGAAAACAAACAAATCACAAGTAATAAACACAATGGACACGAGTGATTTGTTTTACCGAGGTTCGGCCCTCGAAGGCCTAGTCCCCGTTGAGGAGTCCACTTAAGGACGGGTCTTTTTCAACCCTTTCCCTCTCTCCCCCGATCAGACAAGGATCGGCGAGCTCTTCTTCTTCTCAAGGATCACTCTCGATCCCACAAGGACCACCACGCTCTTTGGTGTCTCTTGCTAGCTTTTACAAGCCTCCAAAACTTTGGAGGAAGTTCGATGGGAGTCAATACTCCACGCACAAATGAACACAAAGCTGTAGCACACACTATCTCTCAATGAATCTCACAAGGCGCTAGGGCTAAACTCAATTGAGTAGCTCTCAATTGCTTGCTCTCTCTTTTGTGGCACTTGTGTTGGTTGTAGTGGACTAAATCTTGTGTATAGGATGGATCAATGAATATATGTGGTTGGGAGGGCTTGAGTATGTCAACTAGATGACTTGGAATGTTGCTTGGGCTCCCACACCTTGAAGTGGCCGGTTGGGGTGGTATTTATAGCTACCATCCAAAAACTAGCCGTTGATGAAGTCTGCTGGCGAAGGGCGCCACCGGACAGTGTCCGGTGCGCCGCCACGTCATCTTCCCGTTAGGGCTCGGAGCCGGTCGACCGTTGGAGGCTTTGTCCTTATGCGGCACCGGACAGTCCGGTGCGACACCGGACAGTCCGGTGCCCCTCTGACCGTCTGCTCTGACATCTGAATTCCACTGTTCACTTTGCAGAGTCGACCGTTGCACGCAGATAGCCATTGCTCCGCTGGTGCACCGGACAGTCCGGTGTGCACCGGACACTCTCCCCCTTTTGAACACAATGAGATACCAATTTGAAATTTACCAATTGAAAATCATTAGTTTTAAAATTAGGGGTGGTGGTCCTTTTGCTTTGGGCTAATACTTTCTCCCCCTTTGGCATGAATCGCCAAAAACGGATACTTTGAGTGAAATATAAGCCCTTACTTTCTCTCCCCCTTTGGCAAACAATTGAAATATCCAATTGAAATAGAGATATGAGTGAAGATTATACCAAAGTGGGGAACTATGCGAAATACCGACAAAGAGTGGATAATACCGATGGAGTTGAGTGGAAGCGTCGCCTTTGCCGAATATTCCATTTCCCTTTCAATTCTATGACTAAGCATGAGAATACACTTGAAAACACATTAGTCATAGACATAAAGGAGATATGATCAAAGAATATGTCAGATTAAGTATGATCATAGTTCTAAATAACATAGATTGCTCCCCCTAAATATGTGCATGGAGAGGAACATGTATTTTTGGCTTTAAATGCCAATTGCACATAATTAGTTTAATGAGAACATATCTATATTATACAGAATGTGAAGTGCATTGTGTCATAGTATAAGTGTGATGCTCATGACAGTTTATGCACTTATCAAAGCATGTTGCAAATATTTTGAGCATTTACCCTTAAAGATTTCAAAGAGACTTAAGGACCATCCACCTTTGGAACAAACTTAGCTTATCCTCGTTACAAGGTTAAGCTTTAAGCTCTTTGACAATAAAACCACTTCATCCAGTTTTAAAAAAGATGCATAAATGCAGGAATGAAATATTTAAGAGGTTAAACTAGATATGAAACAGGGAAAATGCATGGACATGCTTTCTCTTCCTTCTATACAAGATATGCAAGGAATGTATACAAAAGGAAGATTTAGGTACATATGTAAATGAATGGAAGTAGTTTTACCGTTTTGTACCTTACATAGAGACGCTCTCTTCATTGTGCTTTGTCCTTTGTCTTAGTTGCTTAAGACCTATTCTTAAGACAATATATGGAAATATTTTGCACAAAAGAGAGTCCTACAACAAGTGATCCTTTTCTAAGTTATTGTTAGCATATGGCAAATGGATCACAAATTGCATAAATGTATCATGAATTCTCCTTTTAACTTAGTGCATATCAAGAGATATTGATTGATAGTATATGCGGCACTAAGAAGCATGATTGTTAATAGAAGTCATTCAATGATCAAACAAATAACAGATGTGATCAAGAGAACAACATACACAATAAATTATCAATTAAGCTTAGAGTAGGAGAATCCAGCAAATATGCTACTTTAGAGTGAAAGACAAGAATTTTAAAAATAGTAGCATACTTCATGAGAAACTCATTCTCATGCAAGAGACTATATGAAATTACTAAGATAAAGTGACAGTCTCATCACAATCAAGATGTAGATAGAGGCTCCCCCTAGAGATATGCATCAAGTATTTGAATTGAATGGATGCATTTACTTTAAAGACAAATATGGAGAAGCATTATACATCTTGATTAAGGCTCATAAAATTTGTAATAAACAACTTAAGCCTAGCATTCTCATTATGAAAGGATTTAGAATACTCACAACCACACCATTGATTGTTTTGTAGATCTTACTATCCAAGTAGGTGGTGTTGTTCTTGATGTCCTCCTCTTTCATTTGAGAGTCCTCCCTTTGTAGTTGTTTCTTTTTCCTTTCAAACTTATTGAAAATACTCAAGAAAGATGTTAGTAACACAAGGGAGTATATAATGAAGGATGATTTCTTTTAGATAGGAAATAAGCACAATTCATCATCCATAAGTCACACAGACATGAAGTAAAATCCTTAACATTAGTGCATTTCATTTGAGAAATATGAGTGAGCACCTTTTAAGCATTTTAATAGTCATTGGAGATTTTACTTTATCATATTGAATTTAGTTAATCATTACTTGGAAGCAAATCAATATGATAACAAATATAGAAAAGGCATGAAATAGATTCTAATGGATAAGTGCATTGATGAGAATGAGATTGAATGCACATCTTAGCCAATTTAAATTCGATAAAGAATCTATTTCTTCACAGAGATATAATTAGAGTAAATAATCATTGATGGGAACTATATTTGATTAAGAAGATGAGTTCCCATACCTTTGCTTTTACCTTTCTTCCTCTTGGGTGAAGAGTACCCTTTGAGGCTTGTGGCTTTGACCTTGCACTTACTTCTCTTATAGATTTTCATAAGTAGGCTTAAGAGAAATGTTAATAGCAACACAAGCACTAGTTTCCCTTTTTGTAATCATTTTGACAAGGAATGAATAGTGGATTACTAAGGCATGGAAACTTTATAATATGAACTAGATTATTCCTTGAAGTATGCTTTAACTTATGGAACAAGCATAGTAAGTTCTTTTAAGATTACGGGAATAAATCTAATTCATAACATGGAGAGCGATAAACGTAGAAGAATCATATCCAATATAAGCAAGAAGCAAAACAACATAAATCATTGGATTGACTTTTCTATTTAAGTTAAATTACGCATCTCCAAAGAGAAACATATTCTCTACAAGTGAGACTACTTGGGTTATTTAAATAAAATCATTAGTCTCACTATTCTAGTTATAGAGAGAGTTTTCCTTTTATAAGTGTCCTAAGGATTTGAATTTCTTACATAACACCTTATTCTTTTAAGAACTTGAAATATCTCTCTATATCTAGAATCATGGCAATAATAGAATAACTTAGCGAAAAAATATGCCATGAGATACTTGCAACAAATTAAAGCATGTAGATTGCCATAGGATGGAATTGATGAATGTGCAATCTACCATATGAGAGGAAATTCTTCAAAGAATGGTAATATAAATTTAAAGGCATTTGAAGTGCTTCAATTTTTCTATGTGACTACACACGACACATGAGAAATGATATTCTAAAATACTTGCACTTAAAAGATAAGTGTTACCATCCTTTGGCTTTCCTCCATGTTGTAGGCCTTGATTTTTCGTACATGATATTTCTTCATTTCCTACAACATATAATATCTTCCCCGAGATGATATGAATTTTAGACATAACAATTTGAAAAATAACCTTGGGTCAATCATGTATATAGATCATTGAAGATTGATAGCTTGAGTTGATAAGAATTGAATGGACTCTCTCAAGCACCCCAAGGCTTCCTATCATCTCCTTTTCCTGCAAAGCTTGTTAAGCATATTTTGGTACTCATCGCTTGATGGGTCCATCAAGGTTAGTCAACAAAGATCTAGGAACCCAAATGTCCTTTGTGTTAGCACTAGGTAAACTCATTACCTTTCTAGCACAAGTTGCAATTTTGGGTTGCCTAGTTACATGAGAATTAATTGACAAGCTAGGAGTGGGGTAGTTACCAATGGGACAATCCTTGCATTGATGTCCCTTCTTTCGGCATGTGTAGCATAGGCGTTTTTCACGTTTTGAAGATTTCTTCTTTCCTTTCTTGTTGCTTGCTACATGGTTAGTAAAAACTTTCTTTTCTAGCCCTATGCCTTTTTGTTTCAAATGGGGACAAGATTTAATAAAGTGTCCCCTTTTAGAACATTTAAAACAAAGTTTATCATCCTTGTTAATAATCAAGCCACTTTTAATGTAGGGACATGATCTAATCAAGTGCCCCTTTTCAAAGCATTCACTACACTTCTTATTTTCATTTGTATGAAGTGTAACTTGATTATTACCTTGGATGTTACCTTTTATGGAGGCATGGTTGAGGCTTTTGGAGAAGGTATTGAATTTCATCTTTTGTTTCCTCCTCATGGCAATCCTCAAATCCTTGACATTTTCTTCAAGGGATGTAGTGCATGCCACGGTTGTTCCCGTCTCAAGCTTCTTCACCATGTGATCACGGTTATCTTGAGAAGGTTGGGCAATGCATTTCCCTTTTAGTTGTGTCAAGCTCATCTTTAGCCTCTCATTCTCTTCTTTGAGCTTTTGATATGTATCATCTTTTGTTCCTGTAAATTCTAGCTCAAAAGAAGATATGCTTGTCGACGGACAACAAGCATTAGCACATGATAATATAGTATCAATTTGAATACATGTGCATGAGTGAGGTTGTTGGGATTTTAAGTTTTCTAACACAACCTCATGAGCAATGTTTAATATGATATGATCATCTCTAAGATTTTCATGAGAGCATAGGAGCATATCATATTTTTCTTGAAAAGCTAGATTTTCAATTTTTAGCTTTTCTACTTGGTCCTTAAGCAAGGTATTATTATTTACTAATTGAGCGATACAATGTAAAGCGTTATCTTGCTCAATTGAAATAGTTTCATACCTTTGGACCAAATCAACATGAGAGCACTTTAGCTCCTCATGTTCTTTAGTCAACTCGTCAAAGCATTGCATCTTCATGGAGAGAATACTTTCTAGCCTTTGACGAGCTTCGCTTTGCTCTCTCGCTCTTTCTAGAAGTTTGAGCATGACCGCCTTATCTTCTTGGCTTAGGCGAGCGTAGAGATGCAAGAAGCTTCTTTCTTCCTCCTCATCCTCATTTGTCCTTCCGCTATCATTTTCATTAGCCACACAACATATGTGGGAATCGAAATGGGAAGACAAACCTTTTGGAGAGGTGGATTCATCGTTTGGTCTCCATCGTTCATTTTCTTCTTCTTCCTTGCAAGGGTTAGTATCACAAAGACCAAAGGAAGTAGAAGCACAAAATGAACTATCATGTTTGGACTCGTCGAATTTTCTTTTGATTCTAGTCCAAATATCATGCGCATCACGAATAGATTCATTATAATTCATTATGAAGGCATGATAATCTTCTTTGCTAAGAGAATTACTTAAGATGTCATAAGCTAGGTAGTTTAAGCGTATACATCTTTGATCTTCCTCGGAAGAATTTTTCTTATCATAACTAGGAGGAATAATACTCTTGTCCAAAATTTGTTCTAATTGTGGATCTACGGTTCTAAAAGCATTTATCACCCTAGTAGACCAAGAAACATAATTAGAACAATCGGAAAGTAATATCTCAAGAGTTACCTCCTTGTTCTCCTTCGGAGTTGTCTTCTTGTTCTTTTGGGATCTTCTACGAGCCATCACTTCGAGTTGTTAGACTCAAGATGAAGTGCCTAGCTCTGATACCAATTGAAAGTCGCCTAGAGGGGGGGGGGGTGGATAGGCGAAACCTGAAAATTAAAACTTTATCCCCCAACTGGATCCCTTGATTAGTGGTTAGAACAAGATATACAATTGTCGGAGTAGAAAAACTAAGTCTTTGCTTGTAAAGAGTATTGCTTTCAAATAATGCTGAATTGATAAATCAATACTAATAAGTTATAGAATAACAAAGCAAGTAGCCTTAGATGAGAAGAGCACTAGGTCAAGTTCTTTCTTGCAACGTGTTGCTTCACTAAATGGGAATTTAACTTGAAGCAACACCAAATGATATTAGCAAATAATGGTGCAAGAAAACTTAGAGTAAGGGAAAACAAACAAATCACAAGCAATAAACACAATGGACACGGGTGATTTGTTTTACCGAGGTTCGGCCCTCGAAGGCCTAGTCCCCGTTGAGGAGTCCACTTAAGGACGGGTCTTTTTCAACCCTTTCCCTCTCTCCCCCGATCACACAAGGATCGACGAGCTCTTCTTCTTCTCAAGGATCACTCTCGATCCCACAAGGACCACCACACTCTTTGGTGTCTCTCTCTAGCTTTTACAAGCCTCCAAAACTTTGGAGGAAGTTCGATGGGAGTCAATACTCCACGCACAAATGAACACAAAGATGTAGCACACACTATCTCTCAATGAATCTCACAAGGCGCTAGGGCTAAACTCAATTGAGTAGCTCTCAATTGCTTGCTCTCTCTTTTGTGGCACTTGTGTTGGTTGTAGTGGACTAAATCTTGTGTATAGGATGGATCAATGAATATATGTGGTTGGGAGGGCTTGAGTATGTCAACTAGATGACTTGGAATGTTGCTTGGGCTCCCACACCTTGAAGTGACCGGTTGGGGTGGTATTTATAGCCACCATCCAAAAACTAGCCGTTGATGAAGTTTGCTGGCGAAGGGCGCACCGGACAGTCCGGTGCGCCGCCACGTCATCTTCCCGTTAGGGCTCGGAGCCGGTTGACCGTTGGAGGCTTTGTCCTTATGCGGCACCGGACAGTCCGGTGCGACACTGGACAGTCCGGTGCCCCTTTGATCGTCTGCTCTGACATCTAAATTCTACTGTTCACTTTGCAGAGTCGACCGTTGCGCGCAGATAGTCGTTGCTCCGCTGGTGCACCGGACAGTCCGGTGTGCACCGGACACTGTCCGGTGAATTATAGCGGAGCTACGTCTGGAAAACTCGAAGGTGAGGAGTTCATGCTGAAGTACCCTGGTGCACCGGACACTGTCCGGTGGTGCACCAGACAGTCCGGTGCGCCATACCAGGGCAGCCTTCCGTTCCTTTTTGCTCCTTTCTTTTGAGACCTAACTTGTTCTTTTGATTGGTTTGTGTTGAACCTTTGGCACCTGTAGAATATATAATCTTGAACAAACTAGTTAGTCCAATTAGTTGTGTTGGGCAATTCAACCACCAAAATCAATTAGGAAAAGGTTTGACCCTATTTCCCTTTCAGCAATATACTCGGCTTCGGCGGTTGAAAGAGCCACAAAATTTTGCTTCTTTGAAGCCCAAGACACCAGAGATCTTCCCAAGAACTAGCAAGTCCCCAATGTGCTCTTTCTATTAATTTTGCACCCTGCCCAATCAGCATCGGAATAACCAATTAAATCAAATGTGGATCCCCTGGGGTACCAAAGGCCAAACTTAGGAGTATAAACTAAATATCTCAAGATTCGTTTTACGGCCCTAAGGTGAACTTCCTTAGGATCGGCTTGGAATCTTGCACACATGCATACGGAAAGCATAATATCTGGTCGTGAAGCACATAAATAGAGTAAAGAACCTATCATCGACCGGTATACCTTTTGATCGACGGATTTACCTCCTGTGTCGAGGTCGAGATGCCCATTGGTTCCCATGGGTGTCTTGATGGGCTTGGCGTCCTTCATCCCAAACTTGGTTAGAATGTCTTGAATGTACTTCGTTTGGCTAACGAAGGTGCCCTCTTGGAGTTGCTTGACTTGGAATCCTAGAAAATACTTCAACTCCCCCATCATCAACATCTCGAATTTTTGTGTCATGATCCTACTAAACTCTTCACATGTAGATTCGTTAGTAGACCCAAATATGATATCATCAACATAAATTTGGCATACAAACAAATCATTTGCAAGTGTTTTAGTAAAGAGTGTAGGATTGGCTTTTCCGACTTTCTTTGAGCCTTTGATCATTAGCTCAAAGCTCACAAACTTCCCTATAACCTCCTCGGGAGACATTAGCGTGTATCTAGGATCACCTCGAATTAATTGAACTTGTGTAGGGTTAAAAAAAACGAGGGATCTAAGAATAACCTTGACCATCTCATGGTCATCCCATTTGGTGCTCCCGAGGTTGCGCACTTGGTTCACCAAGGTCTTCAACCGATTGTACATGGCTTGTGGATCCTCCCCTTGGTGAAGCATGAAGCGACCGAGCTCCCCCTCGATCGTCTCCCGCTTGGTGATCTTGGTCACCTCGTCTCCTTCGTGCGCGGTTTTGAGCACGTCCCAAATTTCCTTTGCGCTCTTCAACCCTTGCACCTTATTATACTCCTCTCGACTTAGAGAGGCGAGGAGTATAGTAGTGGCTTGGGAGTTGAAGTGTTGGATTTGGGCTACTTCGTCCGAATCATAGTCCTCATCCCCTACGGATGGTACCTGCACACCAAACTCAACAGCGTTCCAAATACTTGTGTGGAGTGAGGTTAGGTGATGCCTCATTTTGTCACTCCACATGTTATAATCTTCACCGTCAAAAACCGGTGGTTTGCCTAATGGAACGGAGAGTAATGGAGTACGTTTAGAAATGCGAGGGTAGTGTAGGGGAATCTTACTAAACTTCTTGCGCTCATGGCGCTTAGAAGTTACGGACGGCGCGTCGGAGCCGGAGGTCGATGGCGATGAAGAGTCGGTCTCGTAGTAGACCACCTTCCTCATCTTATTCTTCTTTTCGCCACTCCGATGCGACTTGTGTGAAGAGGATTCCTTCTCCTTTCCCTTGTTGCGGGACTCTCCCGATGGAGCCTTCCCATGGCTTGTAACGGGCTTGTCGCCGGTCACCATCTCCTTCTTGGCGTGATCTCCCGACATCACTTCGAGCGGTTAGGCTCTAATGAAGCACCAGACTCTGATACTAATTGATAGTCACCTCGAGGGGGGGGGGGGTGAATAGGGCGAATCTGAAATTTATAAACTTAAGCACAACTACAAGCCGGGTTAGCGTTAGAAGTATAAGCGAGTCCGAGAGAGAGGGTGAAAAACAAATCGCAAGCAAATAAAGAGTGAGACACAAGAATTTTTTTTTACCGAGGTTCGGTTCTTGCAAACCTACTCCCCGTTGAGGTGGTCACAAAGACCGGGTCTCTTTCAACCCTTTCCCTCTCTCAAACGGTCACTTAGACCGAGTGAGCTTCTCTTCTCAATCAAACGGGACACTTAGTCCCCGCAAGGACCACCACACACTTGGTGTCTCTTGCCTCGGTTACAATTGAGTTGATCACAAGAAAGAATGAGAAAGAAAAGAAGCAATCCAAACGCAAGAGCTCAAATGAACACAAGTCACTCTCTCACTAGTCACTATTGATTGGAATTGAACTAGAGACTTGGGAAAGGATTTGATCTCTTTGGTGTGTCTTGTATTGAATGCTATAGCTCTTGTAATGTGTTGGAAGGTGGAAAACTTGGATGCAATGAATGGTGGAGTGGTTGGGGTATTTATAGCCCCAACCACCAAACTAGCCGTTTGGTGGAGGCTGCTGTCGACGGGCGCACCGGACACTGTCCGGTGCGCCAGCCACGTCACCCGACCGTTAGGGTTCGACCGTTGGAGCTTCTGTCTTCTGGGTCACCGGACAGTCCGGTGTTGCACCGGACAGGTCCTGTAGACTGTCCGGTGCGCCTTCTAGCGCTGCTCTGACTCTGTCGCGCACTGTAGCGCATTCAATGCTGTTGCAGACGACCGTTGACGCTGAAGTAGCCGTTGCTCCGCTGGCACACCGGACAGTCCGGTGTTATACCGGACAGTCCGGTGTTACACCGGACAGTCCGGTGAATTATAGCAGAGCGGCCTCCAGAATTTCCGAGACTGGCAAGTTTGGAGTTGGAATCCCTGGTGCACCGGACACTGTCCGGTGGCACACCGGACAGTCCGGTGCGCCAGACCAGGGCTGCCTTCGGTTGAACTTTGCTCTTTTATTTGAACCCTTTCTTTTGACTTGTATTGGTTTGTTGTGAACCTTTGGCACTTGTAGAACATATTTTCTAGAGCAAACTAGTTAGTCCAATAATTTGTGTTGAGCAATTTAACCACCAAAATCAATTAGGAAAAGGTGTAAGCCTATTTCCCTTTCACTTTTCAAGCCACATTTCACTATCAAGTTAATAATGTGACAGGCACAATGCTGATGAAGCACACTATAAGTTTTGTTACTAGTATCTGTTGGATGAACATCAGCACCCAAATAACCAGCAAGCATAGGTGACAATGTGAGCATGGCAGTTGAATTAGAAGAAGCATTATCTAAGGTAACAGAGAACACTTTATCAATCATGCCAAAGTATTGAATCACACAAGCAATGCGTTTAGCAATGTTAACACCATTATGAGGCACTTGGATCAATTTAAAGCCTATCACACACTTCTTTAACTCCCAATCAACATTGACAAAATGAGCAACAACAGTAATGTAGTCTTCCTTGGCATTACCAGACCATATATCAGAAGTCAAGCAAATAGAAGACACAATAGGAAAAACAACATCTTTTAAGTTCTTTAATTTGTCATTGTATAACTTAACCAAGTCTCTAGCAGTTGTAAACCTAGATACTCTAACATATCTAGGGTTGTGAGCATGCTGAATGTAATCATCCCAAGCATCTGTGTCAGCTATCCCTAAAGGAAGATCAAGCCTAGCAATCAAACGACAAAACTCAGTTCTAGCCACTTGAGGATCATATTCCCAGTTTCTAAATATAAACACCCCAAAATCCTAATTTTGGGTTAAGTAAATAAAAAAAACAAGGCATAAATTAAAAGATCATTTGATGAGGAGACCCTTCGAGAGATTTAAACCTTAAAGTGTTTTCTTTATAAATTAGAACTAGTTTCCAAAGTGAGATAAATAGTAATATTAATTTTTTAGGTATTCAAACTATTTTTTATTGCATGGTGAAATACGTTACATGATTTTATTCATTTATACATATTTAGGAGCATTGATTTAAATAGAATACCTAAAATGAACCTCGCATATCATGTTGATATTTCTGAGTACTGCATTCAAGTTACATTTCGAATTTGAAAACCCAATTTGGATTTGAAACAAAAAAAATCATATAATTAGTAAGAAACATAAAAGAAAAAAAAGAAGAAAATGCTGAATCACATCTGGACCGAATTCCCCTTTGCCCGGCCCACTCATCTACCTCCACAGCCCACACGTCTCTTTCTTATTTTTTTTATTCTCTTGCCGCAAATGACATCATCTTGATGTAACAATGACATCAAGCTAGCAAAGAAATCTAGCACGTCGTGATCCTCTTCCTAACAAAACGCACCAAACTAAACATCGTAGCAATCGTCAAGTTTGTTGGGATTTGATCCTAGGACCTCGGTAGGATCAGCCTACCCCGAGTATATATATATATATATATATATATATATATATATATATATATATATATATATATATATATTCCAGTACCCTGCGTCCTTGATCCATTGAAGCAGAGCTTGCTGACGGTGCCACTGCTCGCCGAGAAGAGAGAATCGTGTAGACACCACGGTGTTGCTGCCATTGCTTGGTCCTCGGCATGCGACGGTGGTGTGTCTGCGGCACTCGATGGGGTTGCGCAGCAGGGAGCTCGGAAGCTAGCTCACCTCGCCGGAGTCCATGGTTTGTCGCCATCCTGCATCAGGGCGAGAATGGTGCTCTGGTCGTTCAGCGCACTGGTAAACCACCCATATCGTTTTCGCTTTTGTATACTCTCCAAGATGTGTGTAGTACCCTTCAGCTCGGGACCCTAGATCGATGGTGTGGCGAGTTCCATTGTTGGCCACTGTGATTTTTGCGGCGTCTGTTGAGTCCAGGCGCAGGATGAAAAAGAAGCACAGTCGGTCGTTGATTAAGTAGTGGACGGCTCTGGTTAGAAGGTTGTGTACCCCTTCAAGTGATTCGATTGGGACCGTGGATCGTTGATCCGGTGGCCTCAGTTGCGTACCAGTTCAACCTTTAGCCGATCTAATCCTGACCCCATAAAAATGATCCTACGGCCAGAAAGTCTTGTACCCCTTTCAGTCGGGCATATATTCATAAGAGCCCTCGTAAAATTACCAAATGAACCCGCTGTCCCACAACATTTAAAAAAATAATTAGATCTAGGTCCTAAAATTGATGATTTAGCACTAAGCTTTCGTAGTATTCTGGTCGCAGTCCAGTCAGCTTAATAATTAGCAAAAATACAATGAAATTGAATTTCTTATATAAAAATAATTTCATAGACTTGTTTAATTCATATCTAATCTATTTTAATTTCTTTTTTATCCATTTCAGTTGCAATAAATCCATGATAATATTTGTCGGCGTTTCGAGACCGGGGGGTCCCTAAGCCGACGAGTGAGTGTGCCGCGTGCCCCAGCCCAGATGGGTCGAGCGCGTGGGCGAGCGCGAAGGGGGGAAGAGCGAGGTGGCCGGAGCCGAGTCGAGAGGGAGGTGGAGATCCCGCGGCCTTCGTGTTCGTCCCGCGCCCAGGTCGGGTGCGCTTGCAGTAGGGGGTTACAAGCGTCCACACGGGTGAGGGGAGCGAGCGGCCCCAAGAGAGCGCCTGCCCCTGCCCTCGTTCCCGCGGGGCCAACCTTCTCTAAGAAGGCCCTGGTCCTTCCTTTTATAGGCGTAAGGAGAGGATCCAGGTGTACAAATGGGGGTGTAGCAAGGTGCTACGTGTCTAGCGGGGGAGAGCTAGTGCCCTAAGTACATGCCAAGGTGGCAGCCGGAGAGATCTTGGCATCCAGCTGGTGTGGCGTCGTGGCTGTCGGAGAAGCAATGGAGCCTGGCGGAGGGACAGCTGTCGGAGTGGTTGGGCCCTTGCTGACGTTCCCCTGCTTCCGTAAGGGAGCCGAGAGCCGCCGTCGTCATGGGTCTAGCTGAAAGGGAAATGTGCCCTTGGGCCATTTCTAAGTATTTTGGTGATTGAGTGCCAACACATGTGCTTAATTGTGAATTTATGTACATGGATGAACAAGGTGCAAATCATGAAGTAAAGGTATGTTTCTAAGCCTTAGTACATTGGTTTTATGTACTAATATATTTGTCTAAGTGTTAGAAACAGAAAGAAGAAGAAAAGAAAAGAGGAGAAAAGACTTGGCTGTGTGCTGCCAAGACCCAGCTCGGTCTGGAGCACCGGACTGTCCGGTGTGCACCGGACAGTGTCCGGTGCGCCAGGCCGACTCGGCGCGAACTGGCCGCTCTCGGGAAATTGGCCGACGGCGTACGGCTAAAATTCACCGGACTGTCCGGTGTGCACCGGACTGTCCGGTGAGCCAACGGTCGGCCGGGCCAACGGTCGGCCGCGCAATCCGCGCGGGACACGTGGCGGAGCCAACGGTCGGAAGACGGCACCGCACTGTCCGGTGTGCACCGGACATGTCCGGTGCGCCAACGGCTCCAGATCTTCCAACGGTCGGCAACGGTCGGAAGCGCCTGTTATGGAAACAAATCGGGCACCGGACACTGTCCGGTGTGCACCGGACTGTCCGGTGCCCCCGACGACAGAAGGCAAGGATGGCCTTCCGGATTTGCTCTCAACGGCTCCTAGCTGCCTTGGGGCTATAAAAGGGGCCCCTAGGCGCATGGAGGAGACACACAAGCAACCTTTGAGCATTCTTGATCATCCACACTTAGTCTTTACGCTTTCATTTGTGATTCTAAGTGATTCGAGCTCCGTTCTAGTGAGAACTTTGTGATACTCTTGTGAGCTCGAGTCTTGGCCGTGTGTGTGCGCATTTCGCTGTGGATTTGTGTGTGTTGCTTCCCTCCCTTACTCTGTGTTTCATTTGTGATCATATACTTGTAAGGGCAAGAGACTCCAATTTGTGGAGATTCCTTGCAAACGGGATAGTGAAAGGAAAGACAAAACACCGTGGTATTCAAGTGGGTCTTTGGACCGCTTGAGAGGGGTTGATTGCAACCCTCGTCCGTTGGGACGCCACAACGTGGAGTAGGCAAGCGTTGGTCTTGGCCGAACCACGGGATAAAACCACTGTGTCACCTCTGTGCTTGATTTTCTTGTGGTACTGTGTTTTGTTGAGACTTCACCTTAGCCACTTGGCAATAATCGTGCTAACACTTAACAAGTTTTTGTGGCTTAAGTTTGAAGTTTTTACAGGATCACCTATTCACCCCCCCTCTAGGTGCTCTCAATTGGTATCAGAGCCGTTCTCTTCATAAAGGGACTAACCGCCCGAAGAGATGGATCCTAAGGGGAAGGGTATTGTGATCAATGACAAAGAGAAGGAATCCTTCGTCAACGAGCCGAAGGACGATAAGCCTACCGACTCCGGCTCGGGCCAAAGACGGAAGGAAGGGAAGAAGAAGAAGACAAGGCGCATCAAGGAGATCGTCTACTACGACAGCGACGAGTCTACTTCTTCCCAAAAGGACGAGGACCACAACGACTACGAGAGAAGAAAACCGGTTAATTCGAACTTTTCTTTTGATTACTCTCGTATTCCGCAAAGTTCACATTCACATTTGCTCTCCATTCCACTCGGCAAGCCCCCACACTTTGATGGAGAGGACTACGGATTTTGGAGCCACAAAATGCGTAGTCACCTATTCTCTCTCCATCCTAGTATATGGGAGATTGTAGAGAGTGGAATGCACTTTGATAGTTCGGATAGTCCCATGTTCATTAATGAACAAATTCATAAGAATGCACAAGCTACTACTGTTCTTCTAGCTTCCTTGTGCAGGGATGAATACCATAAAGTGAGCGGCTTGGATAACGCCAAGCAAATCTGGGACACCCTCAAGATTTCTCATGAGGGGAACGACGTCACCTTGCTCACCAAGATGGAATTGGTGGAGGGTGAGCTTGGACGGTTCGCAATGATAAGGGGCGAGGAGCCGACGCAAACATACAACCGGCTCAAGACCCTTATCAACAAGATAAGGAGCTACGGAAGCACACGATGGACGGACCACGACGTCGTCCGCCTAATGCTCAGGTCATTTACCGTTCTTGATCCTCATTTGGTGAACAATATACGTGAAAATCCCAGGTACACCAAGATGTCGCCCGAAGAAGTTCTTGGGAAATTCGTTAGCGGGCGAATGATGATCAAGGAGGCGAGGTATGTGGACGACGCCTTGAATGGTCCGATCAACGAGCCGCAACCCCTTGCTCTCAAGGCAACACGAAGCAAGGAGGCGCTACCCAGCAAGGTGGCACAGATTGAGGCGGCCGGACTCAATGATGAAGAGATGGCTCTCATCATCAAGAGATTCAAGACGGCGCTAAATGGTCGCAAGGGGCAGCCAAGCAAGACCAAGACAAAGGGGAAGCGCTCATGCTTCAAATGCGGTAAGCTTGGTCATTTTATCGCTAACTGTCCCGATAATGAAAGTGACCAGGAAAAGGGGAACAAAAGAGAGAAGAAGAAGCAATACAAGAAGGCAAAGGGCGAGGCGCATCTAGGAAAGGAGTGGGACTCGGATTGCTCCTCCTCCGACTCCGACAATGAAGGACTCGCTGCTACTGCCTTCAACAAGTCTTCCCTCTTCCCCAACGAGCGTCTCACATGCCTTATGGCAAGGGAGAAGAAGGTGAGTACTCAAGACTCCACTTATGCTTCTTCTAGTGATAATGAATCTAGTGATGATGATGACATAGATTATTCATGCTTGTTCAAGGGCTTAGATAGATCTAAGATAGATAAAATCAATGAATTGATTGATGCTTTGAATGATAAGAATAGATTATTAGAAAAACAAGAGGATCTTTTATATGAGGAGCATGATAAATTTGTTAGTGCACAAAATTCTCTTGCTCTAGAAATTAAAAGAAATGAAGTGCTTTCTAGTGAATTATCTTCTTGTCATGAAACCATTGCTACTTTACAAAGTGTTAACAATGATATAAATGCTAAATTGGAAGTAGCAAATAAATCAAATTCTTGTGTAGAACATGTTACAATTTGCACTAGGTGTAAGGATTTTGATGTTAATGCCTGTAGTGAACACTTAGTCTCAATTTCCAAACTAAGTGATGAATTGGCTAGTCTTAATGCACAACTTAAGACTAGCAAAAGTGAATTTGACAAGTTAAAATTTGCAAGGGATGCCTATACAATTGGAAGACATCCCTCAATTAAGGATGGGCTTGGCTTCAAGAGGGAAGCCAAGAACTTAACAAGCCATAAGGCTCCCATCTTCGTCAAGGGGAAGGGGAAGGCCCCTATGGCTAGTAGTGCGAAAAAGAACCATGCCTTTATGTATAATGATATGAGAAATGCTAGAAATGCTTATAATGATTTTGATTCACATGTTTATGATTCTCATGCCATGTTTGCTTCTAGTTCCTCTTATAAGCATGATAGAGATATGCGTAGGAGAAATGTTGTACATATGCCTAGGAGAAATATTGCTCATGTGCCTAGAAAGAATGTTATTCATGCTCCTAGGAAAGTAGTGAATGAACCTTCTATAATTTATTGTGCTTTAAACACTTCCTTTGCTATTTGTAGAAAGGATAGGAAAATAGTTGCTAGGAAGTTAGGGGCAAAATGCAAGGGAGATAGGACTTGCATTTGGGTCCCTAAGGACATTTGTGCTAACCTTGCAGGACCCAACATGAGTTGGGTACCTAAGACCCAAGCCTAAATTTGCCTTGCAGGTTTATGCATCCGGGGGTTCAAGCTGGATTATCGACAGCGGATGCACAAACCATATGACGGGGGAGAAGAAGATGTTCACCTCCTACGTCAAAAATAAGGATTCCCAAGATTCAATTATATTCGGTGATGGGAATCAAGGCAAGGTAAAAGGGTTAGGTAAAATTGCAATTTCTAATGAGCATTCTATATCAAATGTATTCCTAGTGGAGAGTCTTGGATATAATTTGCTATCTGTTAGTCAATTATGTCAAATGGGATATAATTGTTTATTTACAAATGTAGATGTGTCTGTCTTTAGAAGATGTGATGGTTCACTAGCTTTTAAGGGTGTACTAGACGGCAAGCTTTACTTAGTTGATTTTGCAAAAGAAGAGGCCGGTCTAGATGCATGCTTAATGGCTAAGACTTGCATGGGCTGGCTGTGGCATCGCCGCTTAGCACATGTGGGGATGAAGAACCTCCACAAGCTTCTAAAGGGAGAACACGTGATAGGTCTAACAAATGTTTACTTCGAAAAAGATAGACCTTGTGCAGCTTGTCAAGCAGGTAAACAAGTGGGAGGAGCGCATCACAGCAAGAATGTGATGACCACGTCAAGACCTCTGGAGCTGCTGCATATGGACCTCTTCGGACCCGTCGCCTATCTAAGCATAGGAGAGAGTAAGTATAGTTTAGTTATTGTTGATGACTTTTCCCGCTTCACTTGGGTGTTCTTTTTGCAGGATAAGTCTGAAACCCAAGGGACCCTCAAGCGCTTCCTCAGGAGAGCTCAAAATGAGTTTGAGCTCAAGGTGAAGAAGATTAGGAGCGACAACGGGTCCGAGTTCAAGAACCTTCAAGTGGAGGAGTTTCTTGAGGAGGAAGGGATCAAGCACGAGTTCTCCACTCCCTACACACCACAGCAAAATGGTGTGGTAGAGAGGAAGAACAGGACGCTAATCGATATGGCGAGGACGATGCTTGGAGAGTACAAGACCCCCGAGTGCTTTTGGTCGGAAGCTGTGAACACGGCTTGCCACGCCATCAATAGGGTCTATCTTCATCGACTCCTCAAGAAGACTTCGTATGAGCTACTAACCGGTAACAAACCCAATGTATCGTACTTTCGTGTATTTGGGAGCAAGTGCTACATTCTAGTGAAGAAGGGTAGAAATTCTAAGTTTGCTCCCAAAGCTGTAGAAGGGTTTTTATTAGGTTATGATTCAAATACAAAGGCTTATAGAGTCTTCAACAAATCATCGGGTTTGGTTGAAGTCTCTAGCGATGTTGTATTTGATGAGACTAATGGCTCTCCAAGAGAGCAAGTTGTTGATTGTGATGATGTAGATGAAGAAGATGTTCCAACGGCCGCTATACGAACCATGGCGATTGGAGACGTTCGGCCACAGGAACAAGATGAACGAGATCAACCTTCTTCCTCAACAACGGTGCATCCTCCAACTCAAGACGATGAACAGGTTCATCAAAAGGAGGCGTGTGATCAAGGGGGAGCACAAGATGATCATGTGATGGAGGAAGAAGCGCAACCGGCACCTCCAACCCAAGTTCGAGCGATGATTCAAAGGGATCATCCCGTCGACCAAATTCTGGGTGACATTAGCAAGGGAGTAACTACTCGGTCTCGACTAGTTAATTTTTGTGAACATTACTCTTTTGTCTCCTCTATTGAGCCTTTCAGGGTAGAGGAGGCCTTGCTAGATCCGGATTGGGTGTTGGCCATGCAGGAGGAACTTAACAACTTCAAGCGCAATGGAGTTTGGACACTGGTGCCTCGTCCCAAGCAAAATGTTGTGTGAACCAAGTGGGTGTTCCGCAACAAACAGGACGAGCATGGGGTGGTGACGAGGAACAAGGCTCGACTTGTGGCAAAAGGTTATGCCCAAGTCGCAGGTTTGGACTTTGAGGAGACTTTTGCTCCTGTGGCTAGGCTAGAATCAATTCGTATCTTGCTAGCATATGCCGCTCACCATTCTTTCAGGTTGTACCAAATGGATGTGAAGAGCGCTTTCCTCAACGGGCCAATAAAGGAGGAGGTGTACGTGGAGCAACCCCCTGGCTTCGAGGATGAGCGGTACCCCGACCACGTATGTAAGCTCTCTAAGGCGCTCTATGGACTTAAGCAAGCCCCAAGAGCATGGTATGAATGCCTTAGAGATTTCTTAATTGCTAATGCTTTCAAGGTTGGGAAAGCCGATCCAACTCTTTTCACTAAGACTTGTGATGGTGATTTGTTTGTGTGCCAAATTTATGTCGATGACATAATATTTGGCTCTACTAATCAAAAGTCTTGTGAAGAGTTTAGCAGGGTGATGACGCAGAAATTCGAGATGTCGATGATGGGCGAGTTGAACTACTTCCTTGGGTTCCAAGTGAAGCAACTCAAGGACGACACCTTCATCTCCCAAACGAAGTACACGCAAGATCTGCTAAAGCGGTTTGGGATGAAGGACGCCAAGCCCGCAAAGACTCCGATGGGAACCGACGGACACACCGACCTCAACAAAGGAGGTAAGTCCGTTGATCAAAAAGCATACCGGTCCATGATAGGGTCATTGCTTTACTTATGTGCTAGTAGACCGGATATTATGCTTAGCGTATGCATGTGTGCTAGATTTCAATCCGATCCTAAGGAGTGTCACTTGGTGGCGGTGAAGCGAATTCTTAGATATTTAGTCGCTACGCCTTGCTTCGGGATCTGGTATCCAAAGGGGTCTAACTTTGACTTGATTGGGTACTCAGATTCCGACTATGCTGGATGTAAGGTCGATAGGAAGAGTACATCGGGGACGTGCCAATTCTTAGGAAGGTCCCTGGTGTCATGGAACTCTAAGAAACAAACCTCCGTTGCCCTATCCACCGCTGAGGCCGAGTACGTTGCCGCAGGACAGTGTTGTGCGCAACTACTTTGGATGAGGCAAACCCTCAGGGACTTTGGCTACAATCTGAGCAAAGTCCCACTCCTATGTGATAATGAGAGTGCTATCCGAATAGCGGAAAATCCTGTTGAGCACAGCCGCACAAAGCACATTGACATCCGGCATCACTTTTTGAGAGACCACCAGCAAAAGGGAGATATCGAAGTGTTTTATGTTAGCACCGAGAACCAGCTAGCCGATATCTTCACCAAGCCTCTAGATGAGAAGACCTTTTGCAGGCTGCGTAGTGAGCTAAATGTCTTAGATTCGCGGAACTTGGATTGAATTGTAGCATACATGTATTTATGCCTTTGATCATGTTCATTCTGCATTTTGTTGCTTATTATGGTGCTCAAGTTGTACAAACACTCCCTGGACCTCACAAGTCCGTTGCAAAGTGATGCACATATTTAGGGGGAGATGTGTCACAACTTGATCCTTTTTGACTAACCATATGCTTGAGTTTGTTTGATTTAGTCTCAAAGTAGAATTGAAAGGGAAAAGGTGGACTTGGATCATGCAAGACTTCCACTGCACTCCGATGAGAGGGTAACTTATTCCAAGTCCATCTCATGAACTCTTGTTGCCATTTGCTCTTAATTGAAGATTTTTGGTGAGGCAATGAGGTTAAAGGGCCAAGATTGATCCCGTTTTGGTGCTTGATGCCAAAGGGGGAGAAAATAAAGGCCAAAGCAATAAATGGATCAGCTACCACTTGAGAAATTTAAAAATAGTAGAGTAGAGTTTTTGGTTTGTCAAAACCCTTTTTGTCTCTTTTGGCTTCTTGTGGGGAGAAGTAGCAATTATGGGAAAAAGGGGGAGTTTTTGGCATCTTTGATCAATCTCTTTTGGAATGACTTTCTTTATGCTTCAACATGTGTGTTTAACTTAGAGATAGAGATTTGAGTTTGATTTGCAAAAACAAACCAAGTGGTGGCAAAGGATGATCCATATATGCCAAAATTGATTCAAAATAAATTTAAGTTTCATTTGAAGTGAGTTTGCACTTGTTCTAGTTGCTTTATGTTGTGTTGGCATAAATCACCAAAAAGGGGGAGATTGAAAGGGAAATGTGCCCTTGGGCCATTTCTAAGTATTTTGGTGATTGAGTGCCAACACATGTGCTTAATTGTGAATTTATGTACATGGATGAACAAGGTGCAAATCATGAAGTAAAGGTATGTTTCTAAGCCTTAGTACATTGGTTTTATGTACTAATATATTTGTCTAAGTGTTAGAAACAGAAAGAAGAAGAAAAGAAAAGAGGAGAAAAGACTTGGCTGTGTGCTGCCAAGACCCAGCTCGGTCTGGAGCACCGGACTGTCCGGTGTGCACCGGACAGTGTCCGGTGCGCCAGGCCGACTCGGCGCGAACTGGCCGCTCTCGGGAAATTGGCCGACGGCGTACGGCTAAAATTCACCAGACTGTCCGGTGTGCACCGGACTGTCCGGTGAGCCAACGGTCGGCCGGGCCAACGGTCGGCCGCGCAATCCGCGCGGGACACGTGGCGGAGCCAACGGTCGAAAGACGGCACCGGACTGTCCGGTGTGCACCGGACATGTCCGGTGCGCCAACGGCTCCAGATCTTCCAACGGTCGGCAACGGTCGGAAGCGCCTGTTATGGAAACAAATCGGGCACCGGACACTGTCCGGTGTGCACCGGACTGTCCGGTGCCCCGATGGCCTTCCGGATTTGCTCTCAACGGCTCCTAGCTGCCTTGGGGCTATAAAAGGGGCCCCTAGGCGCATGGAGGAGACACACAAGCAACCTTTGAGCATTCTTGATCATCCACACTTAGTCTTTACGCTTTCATTTGTGATTCTAAGTGATTCGAGCTCCGTTCTAGTGAGAACTTTGTGATACTCTTGTGAGCTCGAGTCTTGGCCGTGTGTGTGCGCATTTCGCTGTGGATTTGTGTGTGTTGCTTCCCTCCCTTACTCTGTGTTTCATTTGTGATCATATACTTGTAAGGGCAAGAGACTCCAATTTGTGGAGATTCCTTGCAAACGGGATAGTGAAAGGAAAGACAAAACACCGTGGTATTCAAGTGGGTCTTTGGACCGCTTGAGAGGGGTTGATTGCAACCCTCGTCCGTTGGGACGCCACAACGTGGAGTAGGCAAGCGTTGGTCTTGGCCGAACCACGGGATAAAACCACTGTGTCACCTCTGTGCTTGATTTTCTTGTGGTACTGTGTTTTGTTGAGACTTCACCTTAGCCACTTGGCAATAATCGTGCTAACACTTAACAAGTTTTTGTGGCTTAAGTTTGAAGTTTTTACAGGATCACCTATTCACCCCCCCCCTCTAGGTGCTCTCACTAGCGGGGCGCCATCATTGCCTATCTGGCGGAGCTAGCCAGATGGGATGTCGGTCCTGTTCTCTGCGGCCCGAGTCGGCTCGGGGTAGGGTGATGATGGCGCTTCCTGTTGACGTGGTGGACTTGTGCCCTAGGTCGGGCGACGTGGAGGCTCCTCCGAAGCCGAGGTCGAGTCTGTCCTGCATGGCCGAGGCCGAGCCCGAGCTCCTGGGTCGGGCGAGGCGGAGGTTGTTTGGCAGAGGCCAGGGCGGAGTCCGATCCCTGGGGTCGGGCGAGGCGGAGTTCGTCGTCTTCCGGGGCCTTAGCCCGAGTCCGAGCCCTGGGTCGGGCGGAGCGGAGTTCGCCGTCTTCTGGGGCCTTAGCCCGAGTCCGAGCCCTGGGTCGGGCGGAGCGGAGTTCGCCGTCTTCCGGGGCCTTAGCCCGAGTCCGAGCCCTGGGTCGGGCGGAGCGGAGTTCGCCGTCTTCCGGGGCCTTAGCCCGAGTCCGAGCCCTGGGTCGGGCGGAGCAGAGTTCGCCGTCTTCCGGGGCCTTAGCCCGAGTCCGAGCCCTGGGTCGGGCGGAGCTTCCTATGGCGCCTTTGGCAAGGCCTGGCCGCCTGTCAGTCTCACTCTGTCAAGTGGCACCGCAGTCGGGACGGCGCAGATGGCTCTGTCCTTTTGTCAGACCGGTCAGTGGAGCGGCGAAGTGATGGCGGTCACTTCGGCTCTGCCAGGGGGCGCGCGTCAGGATAAAGGTGCCAGGCTACCTTTGCGTTAAATGCCCCTGTGACTTGGTCGGTCGGTGCGGCGATTTAGTCAAGGTTGCTTCTTAACGAAGGCAAGGCCTCGGGCGAGCCGGAGGTGCGTCTGCCATAAAAAGGGGGACTCGGGCGAGACGGAAACACCTCAGGGTCAGTTGCCCTTGCCCGAGGCTAGGCTCGGGCGAGGCGTGATCGGGTCGCTCGTATGGACCGATCCCTGACTTAATCGTACCCATCAGGCCTCTGCAGCTTTATGCTGATGGGGGTTACCAGCTGAGAATTAGGCGTCTTGAGGGTACCCCTAATTATGGTCCCCGACAGTAGCCCCCGAGCCTCGAAGGGAGTGTTAGCACTCGCTTGGAGGCTTTCGTCGCACTTTTTTGCAAGGGGACCAGCCTTTCTCGGTTGCGTTTTGTTCCGGTGGGTGCGCGCGAGCGCACCCGCCGGGTGTAGCCCCCGAGGCCTCGGAGGAGTGGTTTTACTCCTTCGAGGTCTTAATGCCTTGCGTAACGCTTCGGTTGGTCTGGTGGTTCCCTCATGCGAACTGGCCGTAGCCCGGGTGCACTGTCGGGGCCCAAGTTCTCGGGCTGGTATGTTGACGCTGTCAACGGTTTGGCCAGAGCCGGGTTTGCGAGAGCAGCCCCTGAGCCTCCGCACAGGGCGAGAGGGCGATCAGGGACAGACTCGGCTTTTTTACATATGCCCCTACGTCGCCTTTCCGCAAGGAGGAGGGGGGGGGGGAGAGCGCCATGTTACCCTCGATGGGCACCGAACATGGTGTCTCCGGTGAGCTGCAAGCGGGTAATCCGAGTGGACGTCCGTGCCCCGTTCGTTGGGGGTCGGCTAGGGGCCCGGAGGCACGCCCAAAAGTACCTGCGGGTGATCTGCCGGACCCGGTCCCCTGGCGACGGGGTCCGAGGGCTCGATGCCTCCCTCCGATGGGATTCCGTTATAGGATCGTTCCTGCTGGTCTCGGAAATGTCCTAGGGTACCTCGGGAGCGCAGCCCGAGCCTCGGTTATGTATCGAACGTACCCCTGGTCATCCCTCGCTCGGTGTCTGAGGCGACTGTGAACCCTTCGGGGGGCCAGCCTTTGAACCCCTGATCAGTAATGGGCGCGGAGCCCGAGTAGCCTGAGGCGGCCGTGGAACCTTTCGGGAGGCCGACCTTCGAACCTCTGACCAGTAGTGGGTGTCGGGCCCACGCGATCTGAGGCGGCTGTTGAACCCTTCGGGGGGCCAACCTTCGAACCCCTGATCAGTAAGGAGGCTCGGAGCCTAGTTCCTTCATGGGGAAGGATCCCTTTAGGGGTATCCCCTTTCCCGGTCCCTGTTGCAAGAGATAGAGAAAGAGAAAAAAAGGGGAAAAGGATACGAAATTGAACGACGCGGCGTACCTTTTTTGGCGCGGTTGTTTTGGCGAAGGCGAAGCGTCGCCAGCTGCTCCTGCCAGAAGCGCCGCCTGTCCAGCCGTGGAGTTAATGCGGCGGGGCGAGTAGTTGGCGAGGCTGCCGTTGCGCGTGCGCGAGCCGTTCGAGGAACGGGTCACGGGCGCGTCGTCTTCACGCCGTGAGAGGGGGTTTTCTCGCTGGCTTCGGATGGGACGTGAGCTTAGCTGACGGCGTGACCGCTGCTCCTGTGTGCCTGCCACCGTCATTACTGCCGGCCCACTTTTGACCGCGTTTGACCGCTGCGTCAGGCTGGCGCTGTTGGGTCACGCGCTGAGTCGCCTCGGGTCGCGGTATTGGTTCCGCAATCGAGGAGGCGCGGTGGTGGCGCAAGTGGTACAGTTGCTTGCATGCAGCACCCGGCGCGCCGGTCGCGCGACGCGTGGGCTTGAGCCTTTGTGCTGGCATGTCAGGAGTCGGGGAGGCGCGTCCACGTGGCGCGGTTGCATGCCGCCTGCATGGCTGCCTGCCCCTTTCGCCCGTTGGCTTGGGCAAAAGTGGAGGGTCGCTTGTAATCGCTGGGTGGTTGCGTGCGCCGTGCGCGGCGGTTTGGCTTTTTCCGCTCAGAGCCGGTATGCATGACATGCGGGACCCAGCCCCCGCGCCGCAAGGGAGGGCTTTGGAGGCGTGTTGGAGAAGACTCAGCCCATGACGGTTGGGGGCGCAAGCAGGGAGAGTCGCCTTTAAAAGGAGGGCGATCCCTTCCGTAAGGCGACCACGTCTTCTTTCTCCTTATGCACCGCATCTTTCCACCTTCCAAGCCCCCGGATGGGGGAAACCGCCGTCTTTTCGCCCCATCGTTGGGGGAACGCAACTCCGTGGGAGTTGGTACCTTTCAGCCATCGTTCGGCTTCGAGGATTTTCATCACGCAGCCCGGCCGCTTCCCTTCGCTGGTGGTCACCCAAGGTGGTGACCTCCAGCTCCTAGATGGGGAGAGGCGAACCGGGCTGCGGTCTCGGCCCCACCCTCAGTGTTGAGGGTGTTCGTCATCCTCGCCGGGGCGGGGAGTGAGGCGAGCCGGGGCTCTGCCTCCTGCGCAGGTTGGCGGGCCACCTCTTCTTCCAGCTTCTGGTGGTGGCAATCGCCCCTTAGCCCTACGGCGGAGACGTCCTCCAGCCATGTCGGGGAAGGCGAACTGTTGCTGCCCAGCTAGGATGCAACATTTCGTCCCCTTCCTCGCACTCGCGGCGAGGACGGCTGCGAGGATCTGCCGGGACGCTTGAGGCGACTCGCGTTTTGCTGGTGATTCGCCCAGAGCTTGTCGCCCCACGGGCTTCCCTGGCGGGGAGGTTGTCCATACCCGTGGAGAGGGAACCAGAGTTCCGTCCGTAATGGCACTTCGAATGCCAGGGTTTTTTGTTCATTTCGGCTTTCGGGGCCTGAACATGTATGTAATTACGGCACGGAGCCGCGTTTTTTCCTCATTTTTGAGCACTAAGACTCGCCTGTTGACTATCTGAACCGCTTCACCAAGCATGAGTCACCCCGTGTCAAGGTGACAAGTGAGGTATCCGTATCCCGGAGGCGTAGGAATCCCTCGGCTCGGTCGGCCTTGCTGTCCGAGGTTCCTCTAGCTTAGTTAAAAAGACCCCTCGGCCGCTCTTCGTCGAGCCGAGGCTAGGGGTAGCGATATCAGCATGAACAGAGGCGGAGTTGGCTCGGAAATGAAACCTGGTTGGCCGGAGCCTAGCCGGGTTGTCCGTTGGCCGGATCGATGTCGGAGCTGATCAGCCGAGGCTTCGAAACGGGCCGGCACCCTTGGAAGATGGTTGGCCGAGGCCCCAGGGGTAACCGGCTGAGCCGCCGGCTCGGGCCGGATTCCCGGAGAAGTCCCTGGCAGCGATAGCTCGGGCGTGGTGATGACGTCGTCCTCCGGAGCGGAGAGCCTCGGACCCCATCGCCGTCCGAGGCTAGGTCGGGCCTTGCCGAAGGTGCCGTCGATGCCGAGGGTGTTGCTGCCCCATTCCAGCGCCAAGACCCGAGCCTGCAGGATCAGGTTGTCTTGTAGCGTGTGCCTCGTGCGACCGTCGAGGCCAGGACGCACACCCTCGCTGCGTTGTAAAGCTGCGTCTCTTTTCCTCTTGTTTCGAGTATCTGGTCTCTTTTCCTCTTGTTTCGAGTATCTGGACTTTTTGTCGGTAACAGGGATGTTTGTGCGAGCGAGAGTTGCTTTTCGCGGAAGGTGATGAGTGAGGTATCCGTATCCCGGAGGCGTAGGAATCCCTCGGCTCGGTCGGCCTTGCCGCTTACGCGTACTTTCACCCGTCCATGAGGCCCTGTCGCCGACTCGGTCGAGAAGGCTCGAAGGATCGCTTCGGCAGAAGGGCTTCCGAACGTAAAGGCTTGTTCGATCCGCAGAGCCACTTTATCCGAACGCGAGTTACTTATCGCAGAAGGTGATGAGTGAGGTATCCTTATCCCTGAGGCGTAGGAGTCCCTCGGCTCGGTCAGCCTTGGCTGCTTACGTGTACTCCGTCGTTTCCAGGGCCCACTTTTCGAAGTAGCCAAAAGGCACGAAAGATATTCTGGTAGAAGAGATTTTTTTTCGAGGAAAATTTTGACGCAGAGGGGGTTTCCCCCCTTTTAGCCCCCGAGGGAGGGTCGGGCTTTGCCGAGGCGAGGCCGACCCTTCCTTGTTGACTAAACTTTGCGTGGGTGCGAGGTATATGAACAACTTGAAAACATCTTAAGGGTAGAAGCGACGTAGCTGTTGGATGTTCCAAGCGTTGCCGTAGACCTCGCCTTGACTGTTGGCCAGCTTGTACGTTCCGGGCTTCAGAACTTTGGCGATGACGAATGGCCCCTCCCAGGGGGGCGTGAGCTTGTGCCTCCCTCGGGCATCTTGCCGTAGCCGAAGCACCAGGTCGCCCTCCTGGAGATCTCGGGGTCGGACCCCTCGGGCGTGGTATCGTCGCAGGGACTGCTGATACCGCGCCGAGTGTAGTAAGGCCTTGTCCCGAGCCTCTTCCAGCTGGTCCAGCGAGTCTTCTCGGCTAGCTTGGTTGCTTTGATCGTCGTAGGCTCTCGTCCTCGGGGAGCCGTATTCCAGGTCCGTGGGCAAGACGGCCTCGGCCCCGTAGACCAGGAAGAACGACGTGAAACCCGTGGCTCGGCTCGGCGTCGTCCTCAGGCTCCAGACCACCGAGGGGAGTTCCTTCATCCATCGCTTGCCGAACTTGTTGAGGTCGTTGTAAATCCGAGGCTTGAGCCCTTGTAGAATCATGCCATTGGCACGCTCTACTTGCCCATTTGACATGGGATGAGCTACGGCAGCCCAGTCCACCCGGATGTTGTGATCCTCGCAAAAATCCAAGAATTTTTTTGCCGGTGAACTGGGTGCCGTTGTCGGTGATGATGGAGTTTGGGACCCCGAAGCGATGGATGATGTTGGTGAAGAACGCCACCGCCTGCTCGGACCTGATGCTGTTCAGGGGTCGGACCTCGATCCACTTGGAGAATTTGTCGACGGCGACCAGCAGGTGCATGTAGCCCCCGGGCGCCTTCTGCAGGGGGCCAACGAGGTCTAGACCCCACACAGTGAAGGGCCAGGTGATGGGTATCGTCTGCAGAGCCTGAGCGGGCAGGTGGGTCTGCTTCGCATAGAATTGACACCCTTCGCAGGTGCGGACAATTCTAGTGGCGTCAGCCACCACCGTCGGCCAGTAGAAGCCTTGCCGGAAAGCGTTCCCGACAAGGGCTCGAGGCGCTGCGTGATGACCGCAAGCCCCCGAGTGTATCTCTTGCAGGAGTTCCTGACCTTCGACGATGGAGATGCACCGCTGGAGGATGCCCGAGGGGCTGCGGTGGTAGAGCTCCTTCTCATCGCCCAGCAAGACGAACGACTTGGCACGTCGCGCTACCCGCCGAGCCTCGACCTGGTCGAGGGGTAGCTCTCCTTGGCGGAGATATTGCAGGTACGGGGCCTGCCAATCCTGATCAGGCGTGACCCCGCTCCGCTCCTTCTCGATGCGCAGCGCCTCGCCCTCGGGAGCCGAGGGTCCCTCGGGCTGAACCGAGGACGGCTCGGGCTGGGCCGAGGTTACCTCGGACGGGGCCGAGGGCGCCTCGGGCTCGGGCGTGTCGCTGATCTTGACGGAGGGTTGGTGCAGATCCCGGGAGAAGACGTCCGGGGGAACCTTCGTTCGCCCCGAGGCTATCTTTGCCAGCTCGTCCGCAGTCTCGTTGTAGCGCCGGGCGATGTGGTTAAGCTCGAGCCCGTAGAACTTGTCTTCCAGGCGTCGAACCTCATCACAGTAGGCCTCCATCTTCGGGTTGCGGCAGTGGGAGTTCTTCATGACCTGGTCGATGACGAGCTGCGAGTCGCCGTGTACGTCGAGGCGTCGGACCCCTAGTTCGATGGCGATTCGCAATCCGTTGATCAGAGCTTCGTACTCAGCCACATTGTTGGACGCCGGGAAATGGAGGCGTAGCACGTAGCGCAGGTGTTTCCCGAGGGGCGAGACGAAGAGCAGGCCCGCGCCGGCTCCCGTCTTCATTAGCGACCCGTCGAAAAACATGGTCCAGAGCTCCGGTTGGATCGTGGCCGTCGGCAACTGTGTGTCAACCCATTCGGCTACGAAGTCCGCCAGTACCTGGGACTTGATGGCCTTCCGAGGGGCGAACGAGATTGCCTCGCCCATGATTTCCACTGCCCACTTTGCGATCCGTCCCGAGGCCTCTCGGCACTGTATGATCTCCCCCAGGGGGAAGGATGACACCACAGTTACCGGATGAGACTCGAAGTAATGTCGCAACTTTCGCCTCGTCAGGATCACTGCATACAGCAGCTTCTAGACTTGTGGGTAGCGGATCTTGGTTTCGGACAGCACCTCGCTGACGAAGTAAACTGGCCTCTGAATGGGCAATGCATGCCCCTCTTCTTGCCTTTCGACCACGATCGCGGCGCTAACCACCTGAGTGGTAGCGGCGACGTAGACCAAGAGGGCTTCTCCATCAGCTGGGGGTACCAAGACGGGCGCCTGGGTGAGGAGCGCCTTCAGGTTCCCGAGAGCCCCCTCGGCCTCGGGAGTCCAAGTGAAGCACTCGGCCTTCCTTAAGAGACGGTACAGAGGCAGGCCTCTTTCGCCGAGGCGCGAGATGAAACGGCTCAAGGCCGCGAGACATCCCATGACCCTCTGTACGCCTTTTAAGTCCTTGATGGGCCCCGTGCTGGTGATGGCTGCGATCTCCTCCGGGTTGGCTTCGATGCCCCGCTCGGAGACGATGAATCCCAGGAGCATGCCTCGGGGCACCCCAAAGACACACTTCTCAGGATTGAGCTTGACGCCCTTTGCCTTGAGACACCGGAATGTCACTTCAAGGTCGGAGGCTTTCCTTGTCTTGACTACGATGTCATCGACGTAGGCCTCGACCGTGCGACCGATGTGTTCGCCGAACACATGGTTCATGCACCGCTGGTACGTTGCACCCGCGTTCCTCAAACCGAACGGCATGGTGACGTAGCAGTACATGCCGAAGGGCGTGATGAAAGAAGTCGCGAGCTGGTCGGACTCTTTCATCTTGATTTGATGATACCCTGAGTAGGCATCGAGGAAAGACAGGGTTTCGCACCCAGCAGTGGAATCCACGATTTGATCGATGCGAGGTAGAGGGTAGGGAACCTTCGGACATGCTTTGTTGAGACCAGTGTAGTCCACACACATCCGCCATTTCCCCCCTTTCTTCCTCACAAGCACAGGGTTGGCAAGCCATTCGGGATGGAACACCTCTTTGATGAACCCTGCTGCCATTAGCTTGTGGATCTCCTCGCCTATCACCCTGCGCCTTTCCTCGTTGAATCGGCGCAGAGGCTGCCTGACCGGTCGGGCTCCGGCCCGAATATCCAGCGAGTGCTCGGCGACATCCCTCGGTATGCCGGGCATGTCCGAGGGACTCCACGCAAAGACGTCGGCGTTTGCGCGGAGAAAGTCGACGAGCACTGCTTCCTATTTGGGGTCGAGCCCGGAACCAATCTGGATCTGCTTGGAGGTGTTGCCACTGGGGTCGAGAGGGACGACCTTAACCGTCTCCGCTGGCTCGAAGTTGCCGGCGTGTCGCTTCACGTCCGGCACCTCTCGGGAGAGGTTTTCCAGGTCGGCGATGAGGGCCTCGGACTCGGCGAGGGCCTCGGCGTACTCCACGCACTCCACATCGCATTCGAACGCGTGTTTGTATGTGGGGCCGACGGTGATGACCCCGTTGGGGCCCGGCATCTTGAGCTTCAGGTAGGTGTAGTTGGGGATGGCCATGAACTTCGCGTAGCATGGCCTCCCCAATACTGCGTGGTAGGTTCCTTGGAACCCGACCACCTCGAACGTCAAAGTCTCCCTTCGGAAGTTGGAGGGTGTTTCGAAGCAGACAGGAAGGTCGAGCCGTCCGAGGGGCTGGACGCGCTTCCCAGGAATGATCCCGTGGAAGGACGCAGCGCCTGCTCGGACGAAGGACAGATCGACGCGCAGGAGCCTGAGGGTCTCGGCGTAGATGATATTGAGGCAGCTGCCCCCATCCATCAGGACCTTGGTGAGCCTAACGTCGCCGATGATGGGGTCGACGACGAGCGGGTACTTCCCCGGGCTCGGCACGTGGTCGGGGTGGTCATCTTGGTCGAAGGTGATGGGCTTGTCGGACCAGTCTAGGTAGACTGGCGCCGCCACCTTCACCGAGGCGACCTCCCGACGCTCTCGCTTGCGATGCCGAGCCGAGGCATTCGCCGCATGCCCTCCGTAGATCATGAAGCAGTCGCGGACCTCGGGGAACTCTCCTGCTTGGTGATCTTCCTTTTTGTCGTCGTCGCGGGCCCTGCCACCCTCAGCGGGTGGCCCGGCCTTGTGGAAGTGGCGCCGAAGCATGACGCACTCCTCGAGGGTGTGTTTGACGGGCCCCTGATGGTAAGGGCACGTCTCCTTGAGCATCTTGTCGAAGAGGTTGGCACCTACGGGGGGCTTCCGAGGGTTCTTGTACTCGGTGGCGGCGACAAGGTCTGCGTCGGCCGCGTCGCGTTTCGCTTGCGACTTCTTCCTGCCTTTCTTCTTGGCGCCACGCGGAGTAGACGCCTCGGGAGCATCTTCCGAAGGGCGGCCCTGGGGCTGCTTGTCCTTTCGGAAGATGGCCTCGACCGCCTCCTGGCCAGAGGCGAACTTGGTGGCGATGTCCATCAGCTCGCTCGCCCTGGTGGGGGTCTTGCGACCCAACTTGCTCACCAGGTCACGGCAAGTGGTGCCGGCAAGGAACGCGCCGATGACATCGGAGTCGGTGATGTTGGGCAGCTCGGTGCGCTGCTTCGAGAACCGCCGGATGTAGTCCCGAAGAGACTCTCCCGGCTGTTGCCGGCAGCTTCGGAGGTCCCAGGAATTCCCGGGGCGCACGTACGTGCCCTGGAAGTTGCCGGCAAAAGCCTGGACCAGATCCTCCCAGTTGGAAATCTGCCCCGGAGGCAGGTGCTCCAACCAAGCGCGAGCGGTGTCGGAGAGGAACAGGGGGAGGTTGTGGATGATGAGGTTGTCGTCGTCCGTTCCACCCAGTTGACAGGCCAGGCGGTAGTCCGCGAGCCACAACTCCGGTCTTGTTTCCCCCGAGTACTTTGTGATAGTAGTCGGGGGTCGGAATCGGGCCGGAAACGGCGCCCGCCGAATGGCCCGGCTGAAGACCTGCGGACCGGGTGGTTCGGGCGAGGGACTTCGATCCTCCCCGCTGTCGTAGCGTCCCCCACGCCTGGGGTGATAGCCTCGGCGCACCCTTTCGTCGAGGCGGGCCCGACGGTCGCGATGAGGGTGCTCGTCGCCGAGGTGGCCCGGGGCCGCAGGCGCGGTGTTGCGCGTTCGCCCGGTGTAGACCGAGGCTTCCCGCATGAGTCGGGAAGTCGCGGCACGAGGTTCCGAGGGGTGCCCCTGCCTGCGGGAGGCAGAGCTCTCGGCCCGACGGGCCGCAGCGCCTTCCAGGAGATGCTTGTGCTCTCCCCGGATTCGCCGGCCCTCGGTGGTTGATGACTCCGGCATCGCGCGGAGGAGCATCGCTGCGGCTGCCAGGTCCTGACCGGTCCCGCTGGATGCGGGTGGCGGCCTGTCCCTGGCATCGTTGGCGATGCGGTGCTGGAGACCTTGGGGCAGGTGACGCATTTCTCCGGCCGGGGGCTGGCCCGCCCATACCTGCACGACGTCCCGGCGGATCGACTCGAGCGCTCCTGCTCCCTCGTCGAGCCCGGCCTGCGCCCCACGGACTTGCTCGAGCTGTGGGTCGTGACCCCCCGCCGGAACGGGGACCACAGCTAGCTCCCGCGGGATGTCGGCGCGAGGCACTGGCCTAGGGAGATCACCATCCTCCGGCATGCCGAGACGGTTGCCTCCGGAGGGATCCCCTAGCTCGACGTGGAAACATTCGCGGCTCGGGCCGCAGTCCTTGTCGTCAAGGCTGCGGCTGCCGTCGGAACAATCGGAGAGGCAGTAGTTGCATGCGGTCATGAAGTCCCGCATGGCACTGGGGTTGCCAGATCCAGAGAAATCCCAGCAGATGCTGGGGTCGTCATCTTCCTCGGACCCAGAGGGCCCGTAGGTCGAGACGCCCGTCAAACGGTCCCAAGGCGACCGCACACGAAACCCAAGAGAGGTTGTACTCGCCTCAACGTGAGCACCCGTGAGAGCGAGGTCGCTAGGCGGGTTGAGGTCGAGTCGAAATGATGAAGGATGGGAATCGGTCGGTACCTTTTGGTCGACGAGGAGCGACGAAGTCTCATCGGGGGCTGATCGCGTCGTCGTCTTGGGTACGAGGGTGACGTCCTGCAGGCCCTCCGTGAGCGTGCTGGCGTCGTCCACTTGCTCGGGGTCGGCGTGTTGCGGGGGGACGGCGCTTGCCTTCGCCTCAAACGCGATGGTGACGCCCGACGCGTCCTCCGTTGGGGCGCTGGTGATGTCGATTCGCTCGACAGCCGACGAAGCGCAGCCTCCCGCTCGGCCCTGGTTGCCCCGCCTCCTCCTCCGATGGCGAGGGAGAGGATGGGGCGAGCTCGAAGGTTGTTCTTCCCCCACGCGGGGAAGACGTCGTCGATTCCGCCGCCGGCGGGCGGGCTGTCGGCCACCATTGTCGTCGTCGCGCGGCGGTTGAAGGAGTATCATGTCGTAGCTGCCGTCGAAAGACATGAACTCGAGACTCCCGAAACGGAGCACCGTCCCGGGTTGGAGAGGTCGTTGGAGACTGCCCATCTGGAGCTTGACGGGAAACTGCTCGTCAACACGCAGCAGGCCCCTACCTGGCGCGCCAACTGTCGGTGTTTCGAGACCGGGGGGTCCCTAAGCCGACGAGTGAGTGTGCCGTGTGCCCCAGCCCAGATGGGTCGAGCGCGTGGGCGAGCGCGAAGGGGGGAAGAGCGAGGTGGCCGGAGCCGAGTCGAGAGGGAGGTGGAGATCCCGCGGCCTTCGTGTTCGTCCCGCGCCCAGGTCGGGTGCGCTTGCAGTAGGGGGTTACAAGCGTCCACACGGGTGAGGGGAGCGAGCGGCCCCAAGAGAGCGCCTGCCCCTGCCATCGTTCCCGCGGGGCCAACCTTCTCTAAGAAGGCCCTGGTCCTTCCTTTTATAGGCGTAAGGAGAGGATCCAGGTGTACAAATGGGGGTGTAGCAAGGTGCTACGTGTCTAGCGGGGGAGAGCTAGTGCCCTAAGTACATGCCAAGGTGGCAGCCGGAGAGATCTTGGCACCCAGCTGGTGTGGCGTCGTGGCTGTCGGAGAAGCAATGGAGCCTGGCGGAGGGACAGCTGTCGGAGTGGTTAGGCCCTTGCTGACGTTCCCCTGCTTCCGTAAGGGAGCTGAGAGCCGTCGTCGTCATGGGTCTAGCGGGGCGCCATCATTGCCTATCTGGCGGAGCTAGCCAGATGGGACGTCGGTCCTGTTCTCTGCGGCCCGAGTCGGCTCGGGGTAGGGTGATGATGGCGCTTCCTGTTGACGTGGCGGACTTGTGCCCTAGGTCGGGCGACATGGAGGCTCCTCCGAAGCCGAGGTCGAGTCTGTCCTGCATGGCCGAGGCCGAGCCCGAGCTCCTGGGTCGGGCGAGGCGGAGGTTGTTTGGCAGAGGCCAGGGCGGAGTCCGATCCCTGGGGTCGGGCGAGGCGGAGTTCGCCGTCTTCCGGGGCCTTAGCCCGAGTCCGAGCCCTGGGTCGGGCGGAGCGGAGTTCGCCGTCTTCCGGGGCCTTAGCCCGAGTCCGAGCCCTGGGTCGGGCGGAGCGGAGTTCGCCGTCTTCCGGGGCCTTAGCCCGAGTCCGAGCCCTGGGTCGGGCGGAGCGGAGTTCGCCGTCTTCCGGGGCCTTAGCCCGAGTCCGAGCCCTGGGTCGGGCGGAGCTTCCTATGGCGCCTTTGGCAAGGCCTGGCCGCCTGTCAGTCTCACTCTGTCAAGTGGCACCGCAGTCGGGACGGCGCAGACGGCGCTGTCCTTTTGTCAGACCGGTCAGTGGAGCGGCGAAGTGATGGCGGTCACTTCGGCTCTGCCAGGGGGCGCGCGTCAGGATAAAGGTGCCAGGCTACCTTTGCGTTAAATGCCCCTGTGACTTGGTCGGTCGGTGCGGCGATTTAGTCAAGGTTGCTTCTTAACGAAGGCAAGGCCTCGGGCAAGCCGGAGGTGCGTCTGCCTTAAAAAGGGGGCCTCGGGCGAGACGGAAACACCTCAGGGTCGGTTGCCCTTGCCCGAGGCTAGGCTCGGGCGAGGCGTGATCGGGTCGCTCGTATGGACCGATCCCTGACTTAATCGTACCCATCAGGCCTCTGCAGCTTTATGCTGATGGGGGTTACCAGCTGAGAATTAGGCGTCTTGAGGGTACCCCTAATTATGGTCCCCGACAATATTGTTTATCATCTTGTAACCTTACTTTAGTACGGAACGTGTGGTTAAATTTATGCGCTTGATTTGTTTTGTATCTACCACTTAAAACTTCGGAAAATCATAACTAATTCATTTTAACTCTGATTCGATCCATTCAAATTGCGTTAGCCTCATAGAAATATTTAATACATAGTAGCAACATTAATTATATGATATCACGTACTTCTATAATTAAGTAACTAACTGGATTAATCTATGTTTATTGGATTAGCTTTTCTAATATTAATATAGTATTATGATCTTATGGTTATAATTGGACTAAAAGATGATTTTTAATCAAGTAATGACTTAGATTAAAGTTGAGTTAATTATTCATAGAATATTCTCTCATATGGTGTATGCTAATCAATTTACAATATAGTTTAATATTTAAATTACGTAGATCTTCCATAAATTATAAATTATAACTATAACTTTGATTTTAGTGGTTCTCGAACCCTCGATCCCGTAGCAACGCGTAGATTATTATCACACAATTTATTCTTATGTTTGGTGTGATGTTAATTTTGCCTATACGCTGTTTGTTTGTATTACTACGACTAGCGTGAGGTCACGAGTCAGCTGAAGAGCAAGTTGGTACCTGGAATCTCAAGTCCCAGGCAAGTTGTGTCCTTGATCACTTCTTTTTACCCACTCATGTTCTAATTAATCATAATGATCTACATAGGTTAATTTTGATGGGACCCAATAGGATACCCTAGTTTGACTATCTTTATACCTTGTTCACCACTGAATTGTTGGGTAGTACCTGCTATTGCTTTATGTGGTTTTGGGTATAGAGATACACATTACTCATGATTACACTTTTTATTATCTGTTTATTATTTATTGTTCATGATAAGATCATTATGTTAATTAGAACATGGAGAACCACCCGGGAAAACAGTGCTACCACAAGGGTTTAATGGGATGCCCTTGGCTGATTAATTAGGAAAGCTAGTGGATGACTACCTTACCCGAAAGGGGCAAGGGCAGTAGGGGAGTGGTCAGTGTAGGGAGGCCCTTGGATGATTTTGCTGCGATGGCGGTCATGCGAGGGATTCCTGCATTGGAGCTTCCTATAAACTGTAGCGGGTTTTCTGAAGCTAGTGGAACTTTGTAAAGGCCTCGTAGTGTTACCCTGCCTCGCCTCCTCGGTAGAGGTGTATGAGATTGGTCGTCTCTTGGCAGATGGGTAACATGACTTGTGGGTAAAGATGCGCAACCTCTGCAGAGTGTAAAACTAGTATACTAGCCGTGCTCACGGTCATGAGCAGCTTGGACACTCACATGATTAATTTATGGAACTAAATTCAATATGTCATATGCATTGCATTGCAGGTGATGTTGTTACTACTTTTGTTCTACTACTTAATTGGGTTGGTATTTACTTATACTTAGTAACTGCTAATAAAATTTTGGCCAACTTTAAAAGCAATGCTCAGCTCTAACCATCCTCTTTGGTAAGCCTTACACTTCATGTGAACTCTCACCTTTGGCGAGTTCATGCACATTATTTCCCGCAACTTGTTGAGCTATGAACGTATGTGAGCTCACTCTTGCTGTCTCACACCCCACCACAGGTCAAGAACAGGTACCGCAGGATGAGGCACATGGAGGATGATGTGATGTGTTCATGAGAGGTCTAGGCCGTCGTCTCCCAGTCAACTTTGGGTTGCTGGACCGTTGTCTCCTTATAATGTAATTATTCAGAACTCCTATTATATAGTAAAGATGTGACATTCGATCATGTGCCATGATTCATCATATGTGTGAGACTTGGTCCCAGCACACCTGGTGATTATGTTCGCGCCCGGGCTTTAGACCCCTAAAACCCGGGTGTGACACTAAAAGACCCATTAGGGTTCAAAGCAAGTCTAGTTTGAACCATAGCAACATGATCAGACTTCTTTTTACATGATTTCTGGTGCCTAAGCAAATGTCCAGTGCCAGCATTAGAATTAGCACTCAACCTAGCTTTGCAAAATTTGCAAATACCTGCAATCCGCACCTTCTTACCATTACTGTTTTCTGTGTCTTCAGTGAAGTCATCCCAAACAGCAGATCGACGTTTACCAGTGCTAGAAGAAGTCAATGAATCAAGTTCATTAGAGCCAGCAGCATCACTTACCGGCCCGGGATTATGAGTGCTATCGACACCGAACAAGGCAGCAGCAGCATCTCCCATGTCGTCGACGTCATCGAAAAGCTACCCTAACTCAACAAGCTCCTCGTTGATGGTTCTAGGGTACCGACCGTTGTCGTCGTCGTTATCCATAACCCACTTCTATCTCGGCACCGTACCTCGACGGCAGTGGCAGCACTAGCACGACCACGTAGTCGGCCGGCGACCTACCAAAGTCCACAAGCAAGCAGCGAAGAGGAGATTAGGGTTAGAGAATGCCGACTGGGGAGTGGGGACTGGTGAGGAACTGAGGAAGAGCGACATACTTGCCAAGCTGGAGCCCGGAGCCGGAGACGAGGGTAAAGTGCACGACAACGGACGACGCAAGAGGGAGAGCCGGAGAAGAGAAGATTAGGGTTAGGGCTAGGGATTGGGATGACCGACTGGAGAGGGAGAGCCGGAGAGGGACTTATCTGCCAAGCCGCAGCCTGGAGCTGGAGATGATGACGCGGGACGGCGGGAGGGAGAGCCGGAGTCCGGAGAGCGAAGATTAGGGTTAGGGATTTGTGATTAGGGTTAGGGATTTCACCGATGGAAAGTCGGAGTCTGGAGAGGGGCGCCGCACGGAAGGGGGCCGGTGACGAAGATCCGACAGAGACTACAGCGACGACCGACAGTGAGCAGCAGGCGGAGCGACGGAGAGGCCGAGGGCGAGAGGCGAGACTGCGAGAGGGACTGAGAGAGCAGAGCGAACAACGGAGATGGAGAGTGGCCACTGGCCAGCGGGAGGCTTATGCCTCGCTCCCCGTACCGGACCGGTCCGTGCATGTTGTTTTTAGGCGGGTCAGGCCGTGCCGCCCGGCGGGCGCAGCCGGCAGCCCAGACATGGTCTGGTTGGTTGGTCCGGGCCGGTCCAGGCACGAATCCAGCCGGGCCAGGCCGTGCTTAGGGCAGGCAAAAAAAAGGGCCTCGTGCCTAGCTGCCGTGCCCTGGGCTGCATGCTCATCTATACGTGTGGTTGAGCACTCCGCTTGCCGTGCTGACCAAACTATTCGGTCGGTTCGTCGGTGCACGTATATAATCCTGTGGCGTCCGGTCCGGGGTAGCATAACCAGACAGGTTATCTGCCGACCTGCACCCGCTGACCTCACCTGGCCCTACCGCCTCAAGCCCTCTCGACCTCAAACGACGTCATTTTCTGCTGCGCCTCTTCATGGATATGCACGAAAACCGACGTGGTAGGAGCAGATTATGAAAAATGGATATTCATCCATGCCAGTTGCATGTCAGATTAACAGATCAAATTATACACGCCTCATGTCCGTTGCAATTGCAACGACCCGGGCACGAGTCTCCGGGAATATACTGGGTCAAAGAGGAGAACTGACGAACCAAGCGAATTACGTTCACAATTGACCGATGAGCGGATAAGCACATCGACAGCCTGCGCGGCTTACTCCTTAAGCATCGACAGCCTTCCGGGCTGCTTCCGCGGACCACGGCGAGGTCGGGGAGCAGACTCGCCTTCCGCGGCCAGCCGCCGCCGTCAACGTTCGGCAGCAGCGCAGACGGTTCTCGCGGGGGTGCGCGCAGTTTTGGAGCTTTCGCCGGTCCAAGATCTCGAGCAAATCCGTGTTGGGTACAAGAAGCGATTTCCAGGCGACCGCGCGCTGACTCGGCAACAACAAGCGAGAACATCCCGAGTCAAGTCGCAAGCAGAGCCGATCGGATAGGTGCAACTCGACCCAGCACCTGGAAATGTGGCCAAACGCGCGAATGGTTCAGCATATTGATATAGATGAAGCGCCCGATCTTTCGGTGAGTAGAGATAATTCCGATTTGGCGGAAAATGACTCTCGTGATCCAACTACGACGAGTAAACCCGAGGCGCCAATGCAATCGCTGAACAAACTCCCTATGATTACCGACCTTGCTGATGCGAGATCGACCTGATCACGAAGATCGTTTCCTGTGCGCAATCGAAGAACGAACAAGAAAAAGATGCGAGCAATCTAATTTATTACTCGAGGGTGGAGTTCTGAATACACGAAGACAGCGCTGATTTGCGCGTGTTCGAGAGTAGCTAAAGCTAACGTAAAACAAAACTCGAAGAACAAAGCAGACGCAACTCCTGGATAAATAGAAAGAAGGGGTGCAGCCTCTAGTGGCGGCCAAAGGGGAAAAACGCAACCCTAGGGGCGGCCAACCCTAGGTCGTCCACTGTGGGCCGCAGTTAGGCTGGTCGTCTATTCTTCTGGGTCTCATTCTTCAGTAGCATGACGAAGTTAAGATCTCTGGCACGGACTCGAGTGATTGGCCCATCTAATGAAGGAAGTGACGCTTGATGTGAAGGTGCTGCTGATATAGTCGTACTCATGTTGCAGGTGATGTCCTCGTCACATATATATTTGAACATTCCTCTGAACTTCGCCTACCTTGCATGGTACATGCCGCTCGGCTCAGCATTGCAGTGATCGAGAATATTAGCACATTCCCATCTCCCTTGCCGTAGTTATTACAGCCATCAATTGCCCCTTCTGTTTGTGAATAGCACCTAGTAGTAGTGCTAATCTTAGGCATTTATTTTCATGCTCAGCTAGCAACTCCAAAAATTTTGTTAAGAAGATTGACAACTTTCTTATATAAAATATGGGCAACCTATTTGACAACATGTTACTTGTGTTTTATACTCTATATTCAAGTATAATATATGTATTTGTATGAAAATTTTGAAAAATAAAATAAAATCAGGTTGTGGCGTGCCTCGATCGCCATGTTGCGCCTTAGACCTAGGCCTGACCCGGTGATCGGGCTAGGTCGGCACGGACCCGCTTCATTGTGTGTCGTGTCGGGTTTTTGTCAGGCCAAATCCGTACCGGTTTTTGGACATATATAAGCACAAGTTAGGCACAAAACTTACAACCAAACAGACGAAGAAATACTCTGAAGCGTGCACAATATAAGTCCACTTTCCAACCCCACCCTTTTCAGATTTTATAGTTTACACATATAGGTTTCGAGACCATATTTATAATTTTATTTGAAGTTGTGCCAGGATGGCACTATAAATATGGGTAAAGTGCCCATGCACTTTTTACTCTAGGAACGACTCGCACGTTTGTGCAGAGTCAAATTGCTCAGTATTCGAAGCTTTGAGGCATTAACGCCTTCAAGCAGCCTTCGTATATTTCAAAGGTACTATTGTAATTATATGTAATAAAGAAAAGGAAATAAAAGAAATAATACTAGATTATCAGTAGTATATTATACAGAGTGATACCGAATTATCAGTGCCACAAATAGCATGAATGCCACTATAGACCTGAAATAAAAGTATTTTGGCATTGTAATTCGTAGCGCTAATGTCGACGACATAGATCTTGGCAATGAGGTTTCAACCCTATAGCCGACGTCATATTTCTCTCGATGTTCTTTCTATTTGTGCTCACATGTGATGCTCTGGTTCCTCACATTCGAGCGAGGGCGTGTGTGGCAACCAATCTCTTTCTCTTAATTTCACATTAGATATATTTTAAATTCACTTTTTAAATTGGTTAAAATCAACCTTTTAACTCTTTAGTTATATAGTCCATGAAATATGAATTGTTTTAAATAAAATGGTCCATCAATTCCAACTGAATTGCCTACAATTGAAGCTGCGAAGGAAGTTTGTACTGGATTGTCGATACCGCAACAGAGAGAACGAGACGCTGTTCACCATGTACCAGATACTCGAATCGTGGCTGCGCGCCGCGTCGCAACTCCTCGCCCGCCTCAACGAACGGATCGAAGCCAAGAACTGGGAAGCGGCGGCTGCCGACTGCTGGATCCTGGAGCGCGTGTGGAAGCTGCTCGCCGACGTCGAGGACCTCCACCTGCTGATGGACCCGGACGACTTCCTGCGGCTCAAGGGCCAGCTCGCTGTACGAGCGGCTCCATGGTCTGACGCGTCGTTCTGTTTCCGGTCCAGGGCGCTCCTGCACGTCGCTAACACCACTAGGGACCTCAAGAAGCGTGTGCCCTGGGTGCTCGGTGTCGAGGTGGACCCCAACGGCGGCCCGCGGGTGCAGGAGGCAGCCATGATGCTGTACCACAGCCGTAGGCGCGGTGAGGGCGAGGAGGCGGGCAAGGTGGAGCTGCTCCAGGCCTTCCAAGCAGTGGAGGTGGCCGTAAGAGGATTCTTCTTCGCGTACCGGCAGCTCGTGGCGGCGGTGATGGGCACGGCGGAGGCGTCGTGCAACCGGGCGCTGTTCGTGCCGGCGGAAGGGATGGATCCATTGGCCCAAATGTTCCTCGAGCCGCCATACTACCCGAGCCTGGATGCCGCCAAAACGTTCCTAGCGGATTACTGGGTTCAGCATATGGCGGGGGCCTCTGCTCCGTCAATACAAAGCTGAAACGGCGAAATGGCGCGGCTGGATGGCGACCGAATCGCGCAGTTTTGCAGCCTAAAGATACTATGTATGCATGCATCGTAATTTCGTTGTGGCCTTGTGGTGATAGAGTGATTCATTTCTATAGCGATCCTGTACTAGTGTAGTACATGTAGCACTAGATTCTCTTATTATCGTTGTGCACTGCGTTGTGTTGTGTTCTACGTAGAGATTGATTCAGTTAGATGCCATTTGTCACTCTAGGCAAGTGTTTCAATTGGGCACCGTGCATATATAGAACTTTTGTAAACACTGGTAGATGGATTCATCAATTACTTAATGTTGATCTTGACACAGGATGATGCCTTGATTGTCGAGAGGAAGAACTGAGAATAGGAGGAATTGGACGACGGAGAATCGGTGTTTATTTTCTTAATAGTTCTCGGCGACAGACCATCAGCTGTATTTATAGCGCTAGAACATTACACGGCCCAAGTTGGCCCAGTAAACTTGGTATTCTACTTCTTTTCCTGCCTCGGCCTGTTAAGCGGACCGCCGTCTTCTGTATCCGTAGCTTCAGACTCCCCGCTCTTTTCGGATAGAACGAGCACGTGTTTGGTTGAGGAGCAACTATAACGGAGTCGTTCCATCCCTAATTCTAGGAACGGAGCCGCTCTAGCTATGTTTGGTAAGCTGGAAAAAAGCGACTCTATTTTTTGTTTGGTTGCAGAGTGAACTGGAACAAAGCGGCTCTATTTTTTGTTTGATTGTAGAGGGAGGCGCGCGAGTTGCTGCGCACTGATGGAAGGGCGAGCTGTGCGAGCGGGCTGAGAAAGGAGCGGCTCCGTCCCATTGATTTTTTTGGAGTGAGACGGTTTCGAATCTGGGGAGAATATTTCTTAATTGGAGACACTCCGTTCTAGTTACTTTGTAACCAAACAACAACCAACCTAGAACAGAACGGCTCCGTTCTACTTAGCTCTTCAACCAAACACTACCAAAGGTCCCTTGCCTGTGTCGCCTCCGTCGCTTTTCTGCGGTCTTGCCTCGTCGACACCTGCGTATCTCAAATCCAATGGCAGATAATATCCATATCGTTAGAGCAGAACAGATTTAGACTAATTCAATAAAATTAATTTTTAAAAAATCGACAACAGATCTAGCTATAAGACCGTTACTGAAAAATGAAAAATACAAATTTACATATAATTTTTTATACGAGTGATGATGAGGAACACGAGCGGATATGCGCAAGCACTTCCTAGAAACCTGATTCGGCAGCACCAGATTTACTTATAATGTTTTCTACGAGTATGATGAGGAACACGAGCGGACGTGCACGAGCACTTTTCAGAAACTTGATTCGCCTGCACCCGTGCATATCATCAAATCACCGACATTGGTTTGGAGACACTGCTCTCCCTTGATCTGTTGCACAACATACAGACGAAGGGACGTCGGAGCAGAGAAGTGGCAGTGCAGAGAGTTGAAAAGGCGAGGATGAGAGATGTACGCGTAACTCCCTCGTGCACTAGACGTCTCATATATAGAGAGGGTCGCATCAACCTTTTCATATTCGATCTGTTCGGTTATTCCCATTTTATATGGATTGGAGTAGATTAAGAGGAATTGAGATGGATTTTGATTTGCTATGGATTTAAACCGAGTCAACTCCATTCAATCTACATGAATTAACGTCAAAACAAAGAAGCCCTATAGTGTTTCAGCATTGTTACTTAGTTCTATTGTACTAAATTGCATACACTAATCGATCTAACCCAAAAACTTAAGCTAATTGCGAGAGTTGGTTCAATCCACTTATTCTAATACCCCTTTGTTAAGATAGATGTGTGGATATCTCTTACAGGAGTTGCACCTTCTCTAGAATCTTCTCATTAATCATATAGAGTATATTTATTGTTATTGTCCATGCATGCTTATGTCCTATACACATTTACTATATAAGTGAGTTGCGTCGTGATCCATAAGGCTCGGACTAAGCATTACGGCTAATATTATATAGAGCCAATTATCAATTCTTTTAGATCCCCACTAATTCCTTCTTTCTTCTTTCTCATTCCCTTCCACCATGTCCACCAATGCCTCAGCCTCATAATCTGTCTCCGCGCCATCCCCTTGCATCATGTGGTCACCATCCACCTTAACAAGAGTAATTATCTCCTATGGAGCGTCAAACTTGTTCAGTTTCACAGGAGCGTAAAACCACACTAATGACTGACAAAGAAGACCACCTCCTCTATATTGACGGGCACTGAACAAGTCTCTAATCCGACGTATGAATGTTGGCATGATCAGGATCAAGAGCTCTCAGTGAGCTTCTCTCGTCAATGACTGCAAATGTTCTCTAGGACGTGGTCAATGCCACCTCATCCAAGGAGGTCTAGGACTCCCTTGAGCAGAAGTTCTCCTCTACCAAGCTCCCATGATATAAGTATTGAACTCGCCATGGTCAAGAAGCATGACTCAACAATCGTCGACACCGCTGCAAGATCAATAATGAGGGTGGCCAATGAGTTGAATGATATCGACACTCCACTCTTCGACGATGAGGTTCTTTTTACCTTTTGGTCAGTCTTCTTGCTGGATATGATTTGTGAAAGTCGCCTAGAGGGGGGGTGAATAGGGCGAAACTGAAAATCTCAAAAATAATCACAACTACAAGCCGGGTTAGCGTTAGAAATATAAACGAGTCCGCGAAAGAGAGGGTGCAAAACAAATCGCAAGCAAAATGAAGAGTGTGACACGCGGATTTGTTTTACCGAGGTTCGGTACTCGCAAACCTACTCCCCGTTGAGGAGGCCACAAAGGCCGGGTCTCTTTCAACCCTTCCCTCTCTCAAACGGTCCCACGGACCGAGTGAGCTTTTCTTCTTCTCAATCAAACGGGAACAAAACTTCCCCGCAAGGGCCACCACACAATTGGTGCCTCTTGCCTTGGTTACAATTGAGTTTTGATCACAAGAACAAATGAGAAAGAAAGAAAGCGATCCAAGCGCAAGAGTTCAAAAGAACACGACAAATCTCTCTCGCTAGTCACTAAAGGCTTGAGTGGAATTGGAGAGGATTTGATCTCTTTGGTGTGTCTAGAATTGAATGCCTAGCTCTTGTAAGTGGTTGGAAGTTGGAAAACTTGGATGCAATGAATGGTGGGGTGGTTGGGGTATTTATAGCCCCAACCACCAAACTTGACCGTTGGCTGGAGGCTTCTGTTCGATGGCGCACCGGACAGTCCGGTGCACACCGGACAGTCCGGTGCCCCTGCCACGTCATCAATGCCGTTGGATTCAGACCGTTGGAGCTTCTGACTTCTGGGCCCGCCTGGGTGTCCGGTGCACACCGGACAACAACTGTTCATTGTCCGGTGCGCCGGTATGGGCGCGCCTGACGTCTGCGCGCGCTGCGCGCGCATTAAATGCACCACAGGTAGCCGTTGGCGCCGAAATAGCCGTTGCCCCGCTGGTACACCGGACAGTCCGGTGCACACCGGACAGTCCGGTGAATTTTAGCGGAGCAGCCGAAGTGAAAAACCCGAGGCTGGCGAGTTCCTTAGGCCGTTCTTCCTTGGAGCACCGGACATGTCCGGTGTACACCGGACAGTCCGGTGAATTTTAGCGGAGCAGCCTGAGAAATTCCCGAGAGTGAAGAGTTCGGAGTTGAAGTCCTCTGGTGCACCGGACACTGTCCGGTGTACACCGGACAGTCCGGTGCCTCCAGACCAGAGGTGTCTCGGTTGCCCTTTTGCTCCTTTGTTGAATCCAAAACTTGATCTTTTTATTGGCTGAGTGTAAACCTTTCGCACCTGTAAAACTTATACACTAGAGCAAACTAGTAAGTCCAATATTTGTGTTGGGCAATTCAACCACCAAAATTATTTAGGAACTAGGTATAAGCCTAATTCCCTTTCAATCTCCCCCTTTTTGGTGATTGATGCCAACACAAATCAAAGCAAATATAGAAGTGCATAATTGAACTAGTTTGCATAAGGTAAGTGCAAAGGTTGTTTGGAATTGAGCCAATATAAGTACTTACATGATGCGCATGAATTGTTTTCTTTGTTTTTGACATATTGGACCACATTTGCACCAAAAGCTTTGTTTTTGCAAACTCTTTTGTAAATTCTTTTCAAAGTCATTTTGCAAGATAGTCAAAAGGTAAATGAATAGGATTTTGCAAAGCATTTTCAAGTTTTGAAGTTATCTCCCTTTGTTTGAAATGCTTTTCCTTTGACTAAACAAAACTCCCCCTCAAATAAATTCTCCTCTTAGTGTTCAAGAGGGTTTTAGGACATCAATTTTGAAAATACCACTTGCTCCCCCTTTAGAACAAAGAGGTACCAATTTTGAAATTTACCAATTGAAAATCATCAAATTTAAAAATTAGGGTGGTGGTGCGGTGGTGGTGCGGTCCTTTTGCTTTGGGCCAATACTTTCTCCCCCTTTGGCATGAATCGCCAAAAACGGATACTTGGAATGATATATAGGCCCCTTAAAGTACTTTCTCCCCCTTTGGTCATAAAATGAATGAGTGAAGATTATACCAAAGATGGAGAGTGATGCGGAGCGACGGCGAAGGATGAGCAGTAGAGTGGAGTGGAAGCCTTGTCTTCGCCGAAGACTCCAATTCCCTTTCAATATACCTATGACTTGGTTTGGAATACACTTGAAAACACATTAGTCATAGCATATATAAAAGAGATATGATCAAAGGTATACTTATGAGCTATGAGTGCAAGACTAGCAAAAGAAATTCCTAGAATCAAGAATATTGAGCTCATGCCTAAGTCTGGTAAAAGATTGTTCATCAAGAGGCTTGGTAAAGATATCGGCTAATTGATCTTTAGTGTTAATGTAAGAAATCTCGATATCCCCCTTTTGTTGGTGATCCCGAAGAAAGTGATACCGAATGGCTATGTGCTTAGTGCGGCTATGCTCAACGGGATTGTCGGCCATTTTGATTGCACTCTCATTGTCACATAGCAAAGGGACTTTGGTTAATTTGTAACCGTAGTCCCGCAGGGTTTGCCTCATCCAAAGCAATTGCGCGCAACAATGGCCTGCGGCAATATACTCGGCTTCGGCGGTAGAAAGAGCGACCGAATTTTGCTTCTTTGAGGCCCATGACACCAAGGATCTTCCCAAGAACTGGCAAGTCCCCGATGTGCTCTTTCTATTAATCTTACACCCCGCCCAATCGGCATCCGAATAACCAATCAAATCAAATGTGGATCCCCGAGGGTACCAAAGCCCAAACTTAGGAGTATAAGCCAAATATCTCAAGATTCGTTTTACGGCCGTAAGGTGTGATTCCTTAGGGTCGGCTTGGAATCTTGCACACATGCAAACGGAAAGCATAATGTCCGGTCGAGATGCACATAAATAAAGCAATGAACCAATCATCGACCGATATACCTTTTGATCCACGGACTTACCTCCCGTGTCGAGGTCGAGATGCCCATTAGTTCCCATGGGTGTCTTGATGGGCTTGGCATCCTTCATTCCAAACTTGCTTAGAATGTCTTGAGTATACTTTGTTTGGCTAATGAAGGTGCCTTCTTGGAGTTGCTTGACTTGGAATCCTAGAAAATACTTCAACTCCCCCATCATTGACATCTCGAATTTTTGTGTCATGATCCTACTAAATTCTTCACATGTAGATTTGTTAGTAGACCCAAATATAATATCATCAACATAAATTTGGCATACAAACAAATCATTGTCAAGAGTCTTAGTGAATAAAGTAGGATCGACCTTGCCGACTTTGAAGCCATTTGCAATAAGGAAATCTCTAAGGCATTCATACCATGCTCTCGGGGCTTGCTTGAGCCCATAAAGCGCCTTAGAGAGCCTATAAACATGATTAGGATACTCACTGTCTTCAAAGCCGGGAGGTTGCTCAACATAGACCTCTTCCTTGATTGGTCCATTGAGGAAGGCACTCTTCACGTCCATTTGATAAAGCTTGAAGCCATGGTAAGTAGCATAGGCTAATAATATGCGAATTGATTCAAGCCTAGCTACGGGTGCATAGGTTTCACCAAAATCCAAACCTTCGACTTGTGAATACCCCTTGGCCACGAGTCGAGCTTTGTTCCTTGTCACCACACCATGCTCGTCTTGCTTATTGCGGAAGACCCACTTGGTTCCTACAATATTTTGATTAGGACGTGGAACTAAGTGCCATACCTCATTCCTTGTGAAATTGTTGAGCTCCTCTTGCATCGCCATCACCCAATCCGAATCTTGAAGTGCTTCCTCTACCCTGTGTGGCTCAATAGAGGAAACAAAAGAGTAATGTTCACAAAAATGTGCAACACGAGATCGAGTAGTTACCCCCTTATGAATGTCGCCGAGGATGGTGTCGACGGGGTGATCTCGTTGTATTGCTTGGTGGACTCTTGGGTGTGGCGGCCTTGGTTGTTCATCCTCCTCGTCTTCATCATTTGCATCTCCCCCTTGATCGTTGCCGTCATTTTGAGGTGGCTCATCTTCTTGATCTTCTCGTTCAACATCTTGAGCCTCGTCCTCAATTTGAGTTGGTGGAGATGCTTGCATGGAGGAGGATGGTTGATCTTGTGCATGTGGAGGCTCTTCGGATTCCTTAGGACACACATCCCCAATGGACATGTTCCTTAGCGCTATGCATGGAGCCTGTTCTTCACCTATCTCATCAAGATCAACTTGCTCTACTTGAGAGCCATTAGTTTCATCAAACACAACGTCACAAGAAACTTCAACAAGTCCTGAGGACTTGTTAAAGACTCTATATGCCCTTGTGTTTGAGTCATATCCTAGTAAAAAGCCTTCTACAGTTTTAGGAGCAAATTTAGATTTTCTACCTCTTTTGACAAGAATAAAACATTTGCTACCAAAAACTCTAAAATATGAAATATTGGGCTTTTTACCGGTTAGGAGTTCATAGGATGTCGTCTTGAGGATTCGGTGAAGATATAACCGGTTGATGGCGTAGCAAGCGGTGTTGACCGCTTCGGCCCAAAACCGATCCGGTGTCTTGTATTCATCAAGCATGGTTCTTGCCATGTCCAATAGAGTTCGATTCTTCCTCTCCACTACACCATTTTGTTGTGGAGTGTAGGGAGAAGAGAACTCATGCTTGATGCCCTCCTCCTCAAGGAAGCCTTCAATTTGAGAGTTCTTGAACTCCGTCCCATTGTCGCTTCTAATTTTCTTGATCCTTAAGCCGAACTCATTTTGAGCCCGTCTCAAGAATCCTTTTAAGGTCTCTTGGGTATGAGATTTGTCCTGCAAAAAGAACACCCAAGTGAAGCGAGAATAATCATCCACAATTACAAGACAATACTTACTACCGCCGATGCTTATGTAAGCGATCGGGCCGAATAAATCCATGTGTAGGAGCTCCAGTGGCCTGTCGGTAGTCATGATGTTTTTGTGTGGATGATGAGTGCCAACTTGCTTCCCGGCTTGGCATGCGCTACAAATCCTGTCTTTCTCAAAATGAACATTGGTTAGTCCTAAAATGTGTTCTCCCTTTAGAAGCTTGTGAAGATTCTTCATTCCAACATGGGCAAGTCGGCGGTGCCAGAGCCATCCCAAGTTAGTCTTAGCAATCAAGCAAGTGTCGAGTTCAGCTCTATCAAAATCTACCAAGTATAGCTGACCCTCTAACAATCCCTTAAATGCTATTGAATCATCACTTCTTCTAAAGACAGTAACACCTATATCAGTAAATAGACAGTTGTAGCCCATTTGACATAATTGGGATACGGAAAGCAAATTGTAATCTAAAGAATCTACAAGAAAAACATTGGAAATAGAATGGTCAGGTGATATAGCAATTTTACCCAAACCTTTGACCAAACCTTGATTTCCATCCCCGAATGTGATAGCTCGTTGGGGATCTCTGTTTTTCTCATAAGAGGAGAACATCTTTTTCTCCCCGGTCATGTGGTTTGTGCACCCGCTGTCGAGTATCCAACTTGAGCCCCCGGATGCATAAACCTACAAAACAATTTTAGTTCTTGATTTTAGGTACCCAAACGGTTTTGGGTCCTTTAGCATTAGAAACAAGAACTTTGGGTACCCAAACACAAGTCTTGGAGCCCTTGTGTTTGCCCCCAACAATTTTGGCAACTACCTTGCCAGATTTGTTAGTTAAAACATAAGATGCATCAAAAGTTTTAAATGAAATGGCATGATCATTTGATGCATTAGGAGTTTTCTTTCTAGGCAACTTGGCACGGGTTGGTTGCCTAGAACTAGATGTCTCACCCTTATACATGAAAGCATGATTGGGGCCAGAGTGAGACTTCCTAGAATGAGTTCTCCTAATTTTGCTCTCAGGATAGCCGGCAGGGTACAAAATGTAACCCTCGTTATCCTGAGGCATGGGAGCCTTGCCCTTAACAAAGTTAGATAAATTCTTTGGAGGGGCATTAAGTTTGACATTGTCTCCCCTTTGGAAGCCAATGCCATCCTTGATGCCAGGGCGTCTCCCATTATAGAGCATGCTTCTAGCAAATTTAAAATTTTCATTTTCTAAGTCATGCTCACTAATCTTAGCATTAAGTTGTGCTATGTGATCATTTTGTTTTTTAATTAAGGCTAGGTGATCATGGATAGCATCAACATTAATATCTCTACATCTAGTGCAAATAGAAGTGTGCTCAACCGTAGATGTAGATGGTTTGCAAGATTTTAATTCAATAACCTTAGCATGTAATAAATCATTCTTAGTTCTAAGGTCGGAAATTGTAACTTTGCAAACATCTAATTCTTTAGCCTTAGCAATTAATTTCTCATTCTCATTTCTAAGGCTAGCAAGAGAAAAGTTCAATTCTTCAATCCTAGCAAGCAACTCATCATTATTATTTCTAGGATTTGGAATTGAAACATTGCAAATATGAGAATCAACCTTAGCTAACAAATTAGCATTCTCATTTCTAAGGTTGTCTAAAGTCTCATGGCAAGAACTTAGCTCACTAGACAATTTTTCACCTTTTTCTATTTCTAGAGCATAAGCATTTTTAACCTTAACATGCTTCTTATTTTCTTTAATAAGGAAGTCCTCTTGAGAATCCAAGAGATCATCCTTCTCATGTATAGCACTAATCAATTCATTTAATTTTTCTTTTTGTTGCATGTTGAGGTTAGCAAAAAGAATGCGCAAGTTATCCTCCTCATTTTTATCTTCATCCTCATCACTAGATGTTTCATATTTAGTGGAGGACCTTGATTTTACCTTCTTTTTGCCGTCCTTGGCCATGAGACACTTGTGGCCGACGTTGGGGAAGAGGAGGCCTTTGGTGACGGCGATGTTGGCGGCGTCCTCGTCGTTGGAGGAGTCGCTTGAGCTTTCGTCGGAGTCCCACTCCCGACAAACATGGGCATCGCCGCCCTTCTTCTTGTAATACTTCTTCTTCTCCTTTCTTCTTCCCTTCTTGTCATCGCCCCTGTCACTGTCACTAGACATAGGACACTTTGCAATAAAGTGACCGGGCTTACCACACTTGTAGCAAACCTTCTTGGAACGGGATTTGTAATCCTTCCCCTTCCGTTGCTTGAGGATTTGCCGAAAGCTTTTGATGATTAGGGCCATCTCCTCATTGTCGAGCTTGGAGGCGTCAATCGGTTGTCTACTTGGTGTAGACTCCTCCTTCTTCTCCTCCGTTGCCTTGAAGGCCACCGGTTGTGCCTCGGATGTGGAAGGCTCGTCAAGCTCGTTGATCTTCTTCGAGCCCTTAATCATGCATTCAAAGCTTACAAAATTCCCGATAACTTCCTCGGGGGTCATTAGTGGATATCTAGGATTACCACGAATTAATTGAACTTGTGTGGGGTTAAGGAAAATAAGAGCTCTTAGAATAACCTTAACCACCTCGTGGTCATCCCACTTTTTGCTCCCGAGGTTGCGCACTTGGTTCACCAAGGTCTTGAGCCGATTGTACATGTCTTGTGGCTCCTCCCCTTGGCGAAGACGAAAGCGACCGAGCTCCCCCTCGATCGTTTCCCGCTTGGTGATCTTGGTGAGTTCATCACCTTCGTGCGCCGTCTTGAGTAGGTCCCAAATCTCTTTTGCGTTCTTCAACCCTTGCACTTTGTTGTATTCCTCCTTGCTAAGAGAGGCAAGGAGAATGGTTGCGGTTTGGGAGTTGAAGTGCTCGATTTGGGCCACTTCGTCCGTGTCATAGTCCTCATCCCCTACAGATGGTACCTGTACACCATACTCAACAACATCCCATATACTTTTGTGGAGAGAGGTTAGATGAAATCGCATTAAATTACTCCACATAGCATAATCTTCACCATTAAAAGTTGGTGGTTTGCCTAATGGGACGGAAAGTAAAGGTGTATGTTTAGGAATGCGAGGGTAGCGTAGGGGAATCTTACTATACTTCTTACGCTCTTGGCATTTAGAAGTGACAGATGCCGCGTCGGAGCCGGAGGTAGATGTCGATGAAGTGTCGGTCTCGTAGTAGACCACCTTCCTCATCCTTTTGTGCTTGTCCCCACTCCGATGCGGCTTGTGAGAAGAAGATTTTTCCTTCTTCTCCTTGTGGTGAGAAGAGGAAGATCTTTTCTCCTTCCGCTTGGAGGAGTTCTTCTTCTTCTCCCTTCTCTTGGTGCGGGACTCTTCCGATGAAGTGCTCCCTTGGCTTGTAGTGGGCTTGTTATCGCCGGTCTCCATCTCCCTCTTGGTGTGATCTCCCGACATCACTTCGAGCGGTTAGGCTCTAATGAAGCACCGGGCTTTGATACCAATTGAAAGTCGCCTAGAGGGGGGGTGAATAGGGCGAAACTGAAAATCTCAAAAATAATCACAACTACAAGCCGGGTTAGCGTTAGAAATATAAACGAGTCCGCGAAAGAGAGGGTGCAAAACAAATCGCAAGCAAAATGAAGAGTGTGACACGCGGATTTGTTTTACCGAGGTTTGGTTCTTGCAAACCTACTCCCCGTTGAGGAGGCCACAAAGGCTGGGTCTCTTTCAACCCTTCCCTCTCTCAAACGGTCCCACGGACCAAGTGAGCTTTTCTTCTTCTCAATCAAACGGGAACAAAACTTCCCCGCAAGGGCCACCACACAATTGGTGCCTCTTGCCTTGGTTACAATTGAGTTTTGATCACAAGAACAAATGAGAAAGAAAGAAAGCGATCCAAGCGCAAGAGCTCAAAAGAACACGGCAAATCTCTCTCGCTAGTCACTAAAGGCTTGAGTGGAATTGGAGAGGATTTGATCTCTTTGGTGTGTCTAGAATTGAATGCCTAGCTCTTGTAAGTGGTTGGAAGTTGGAAAACTTGGATGCAATGAATGGTGGGGTGGTTGGGGTATTTATAGCCCCAACCACCAAACTTGACCGTTGGCTGGAGGCTTCTGTTCGATGGCGCACCGGACAGTCCGGTGCACACCGGACAGTCCGGTGCCCCTGCCACGTCATCAATGCCGTTGGATTCAGACCGTTGGAGCTTCTGACTTCTGGGCCCGCCTGGGTGTCCGGTGCACACCGGACAACAACTGTTCATTGTCCGGTGCGCCGGTATGGGCGCGCCTGACGTCTGCGCGCGCTGCGCGCGCATTAAATGCACCGCAGGTAGCCGTTGGCGCCGAAATAGCCGTTGCCCCGCTGGTACACCGGACAGTCCGGTGCACACTGGACAGTCCGGTGAATTTTAGCGGAGCAGCCGAAGTGAAAAACCCGAGGCTGGCGAGTTCCTTAGGCCGTTCTTCCTTGGAGCACCGGACATGTCCGGTGTACACCGGACAGTCCGATGAATTTTAGCGGAGCAGCCTGAGAAATTCCCGAGAGTGAAGAGTTCGGAGTTGAAGTCCTCTGGTGCACCGGACACTGTCCGGTGTACACCGGACAGTCCGGTGCCTCCAGACCAGAGGTGTCTCGGTTGCCCTTTTGCTCCTTTGTTGAATCCAAAACTTGATCTTTTTATTGGCTGAGTGTAAACCTTTCGCACCTGTAAAACTTATACACTAGAGCAAACTAGTAAGTCCAATATTTGTGTTGGGCAATTCAACCACCAAAATTATTTAGGAACTAGGTATAAGCCTAATTCCCTTTCAATTTGTTTGTTACCTCTATGACAACCAAGAAAGAACCACTCACACTTGATAGTGTGTTCACACATATGATGGCATTTGAGGCCTGACAACCCTAGCATCAGACCAAGCTCCTAAGGGCTTGTTACTGGGTGTGGCGATCGTGATGCCAATGGGTGTGGCGCGGTGACTGTGGTTGTGGGCATTTTGCGCCTAGATGTGGTATGCCAGCTCGTTCATCTGGTGGTCATGGCTCCTTTTCTTGTCATGTTTGCTAGATTTGTGGCAATGTGGGACACACTGCCATCGAGTGTTGACATCAAATGAATGACTCCTACTATGAGGAACCCTCGTCCTCGACTGTGGTGGCTTCTACTGCCTACAAGTACTTGGATACCGACGACATCAATCATATAACTAGTGACCTCGATTGTCTAGCCATGCACAAACACTATCATTGTGATGAGCATGTCCACAACAACAATGGAGCAGGTTTGCATATTTTGCATCTCGACCATTCTTCCATTAATACTGCTACTCATCTACTTGCATTGCGTAATATTCTTCATGTCCCTTTGCGAAAAATATTTCTATTCACAAACTTTCTTGTGACAATGATGTATTTGAATATCATACTTGACATTTTTCTATTAAGGACCGGCACCCGAAGAAAGCCTCCTTAACGGGAAGTGTCAATCCGACCCCTATCCAAAGCCCTCTGGTATTGTTGCCCTTCATCAAGTTCTATTGAGTATAGCTCCAAGTCGCACCCAACGACATGGTTGTCTTGAACATCCCTCATCTCAAGTGGTACAGTCAGTCATGTGCCATAATGAAAATTCGTGTCCTAGTGAGTTTTCTCTACCCACATGTAATGCGTGTCAACTAGCAAAAAGTCATCAATCACCTTACACTAGTTTTATTCATCAATCACCCACTCTGGAAATGATTTTTTTCCAGGTGTTTGGAATCCTATGCCCCAATCTATTAGAGGTATTAAATACTACATCAATTTTATTGATGTTTAGTAAGTTTTGTTAGATACATTGATGTGTGATCATTCTAAATCTCCTCGTTTTTTCTTAAGTTTCAAACTCATACTGGATACCTTTTGCCACCAAAATTAAATGTATTCAATATGACTCAGAATTTTCAAAACACTTTTTTCGCTCGCTTGGCACCACATATCATGTTTCTTGTCCACATACGTATCAACAAAACGATTCTGCGATATTATACACAAGACTTGGAGTAAATATTAGTCCACTAGTTATCTCTATTACCAAAATCATATATGGAGCTTTCACTATTGATGTAGTTTTTTCAATATAAAAGGTAATAGATTAGATTTGTTACACGGACAAATCATCAAGATTTAATGCACCATATTACACAAATTAATATATAGCAAGAAACTAACGATAGAAATTAGTATACAACATGCATTCGACCGCGAGAGTTCAATCTAGATTGAACACATCTATTAAACCATGGGATTACAACATATCAAGGATGAAATACAGTGCTTCTTAATTCAACCGACATGAATAGAGCTTGTTGTGTAGGTTAGTTCAGCAATACAGACCTACGAGTCTGATGAAGTGCTGGTGCTCAGGTATGCAATAATGTTGGGTAGAGTAGTGATGATGACTTGTTGAGTACTATTATCGGCACAGATCCCATATTCATATCTTGAACTCTCGTGTCAAGAATGGAGGTGTGAGGGACATATAGAAGACTTTTTTTAAGTTAAGTTACTGTAGGGAGGAACTACAATATTTTTATTATTTCTTGGCCAAATATGAGCAGTTTACAGCATGGGAAAAGGTGATTACGATTCAGAGCACTGAATCCAATTACTAATTTTATCACCTATTTTTGGTTTAGCTCGGTGGCACATGAGACTCATTTCTCTTTTAAACATTTCCCTACACGCATCCACCGTGGGCGAGGTCTCGTTGAAAATCCAATTATTCCTGCTTTTCCAAATGCACCAGGTCATAATGATGATAGTTTTCATTCTCCATGGTACTTGCCATCTCATTCTAATCCTTAGCAAGGTATTGATTAGATCCGTTGTTCTTGGCGGTGTGATGCCTATTAGGAGCCAACATCTTCTAGCAAAGTTGCATCTGAAAAAAAGATGAAGAGCCGTCTCTTCGAGTTGGAGGATACAATTGTCGCAAGTGTAGGAGTCCAGTGCCATAGATCGATGCCTAAAGAATGAATGAGTATTTAATCTATCTTTAAGCAGTAACCAAAAAAAGACCTTGTGTTTAGGCTGATATTTTGTTTTCCATAACCAGGAGAAGATGGGGTGAGTCCACTGGTTGCCAGACATATGGATATAGGCCTTCTGTGAGGAAAACAGGCTGGAGGAACCATTGCAGAGCCATTTGTCTCTCTAGTCATGTTGCGGAAGATTTGCCAACAAGTCTTGTAAAGCATGAAACTGCTCAAAAGCTTCAGTAGACAAAGGAATGTGGAACATCTCATGTGAGGCTGTCGTTCTTGCTTGGTGAATAGTGATGTCTTTGATGGAAGCAAAAGACCAAAGTGCTGGGTATCTTGCAGACTTGTGCATGCCATCCTAGTTGTCATGCCACAGTAGTGTTGTTTTTCCATCTCCAATCTCCACCTGAGCTAACTCTTTATAAGATTCTTGAATTTAAGAACGTCTCTCCACCAGAATGAGCCTACTAGTTTATCTGAAGGTAGCGAATTACTGTAGTGGTTGGCCCAGATTATGTTGATCCACGGAGTGTCAGCTCTGTTGTAAAATTTGTGAAGGTTCTTCATAAGGAGGGCTTTGTTTTGTAATTCTAGATTTATGACTCACAGCCCCCTTGAGCTTTTGGTTTGCAGACTGCTTTCCATGCTACTTAAGGGGTTTCTCGCATTTATATCTGCTCCTCTCCAATGTCTTCTGAATTTATCAATATGCTTAATCATCGTTTTTGGGAGCTTGAGGGTGCACATGTAATATGTTGGTAGAGAGGAAAATACCGCGTTAACCATTTGCAGTCTGCCAGCCTGAGATAAAAAAACAGAAGTTGTCGCAAGTCTTCTCTCTATCTTCTGAATGAGTGGAAGGAAGGCTCCCAAGTTGGGTCTTTTTAGTCCCAAGGGGAGCCCTAAGTAGGTGAATGGCATTGATCCAATCTTGCAGTGGAACGCATTTTCTAGAGTTTCCATTTTCTGGTCTGAGACATTGATGGGATATATATTGGATTTGTGATAGTTGACATGGAGACCTATAGATTTAGCAAATGAATTAAGCATCGCCTTTAGAAAGAAAAGTTGTTTAGGGCAAGCCTCCATTATCAAAATAGTGTCATCTACATATTGAATAATAGGGAAGTCAATTCCACATGCGTTCGGAAGAGGAAGCCTGAGGATACCACAATCACTAGCTTTGTTAAAAATCGACTGCAGGAGATCTGCCGCAAGGACAAAGAGAAGGGGAGACAGGGGGTCCCCTTGTCTGACTCCACGTTTGCAGTGAAAACGTTTCCGAGGGACACCATTCAAAAGCACTTCTAAAGTACCAAAGTCAAGAATCATTGAGATCCAGTGAAGCCATTTGTCTCCAAACCCCTTGTGTCTCAATATGTCAATAATAGCTGCATGCTCTAATTTATCAAAAGCTTTTTCAAAATCCATCTTTAGAATGCCCATTTCTTTTCTTGACTTATGACAAAGAGATGTATTCAAAATCCTAGGCTAGACAATCCTGAATTGACCTTGCCTTTATAAAACCATATTTATTCTGGTGAACTAGCTTGGTAATCACATGCTGCAATCAGTTAGCGAGAAGTTTTGTCAACACTTTTACACTTGTGTTAAGGAGGGAGATCGGCTTGTAGTCGCCAACTGAAGCAGGTGAGCTGTTTTTGGGGATGAGAGTCACATAGGAACCATTGATGCTATGCATGCAAATTGAACCTTCAAAGAACTTGTCACATAGTTCATAGAATTCTGGAGCAATCACTGACCAATATTTCCTCACAAAGTCTATGTTAAATCCATCCGGACCTGGCGATTTATTTGTTGGCGGGTTTTTGATGACCTGATCAATCTCTTGATGTGAAAAGGGGATCTCAAGTTGTGACAGGTTATCAATCGGCTGAATCAAGGATGATAATTTAAAAACCATAGACGTTTGCTGAGAGGTACCCAATCTATACTTGAATGCTTGGAAAAGCACAGATGCTTTATCCTCATGAGAGATGGCGGCATTGCCGTTGACATCCTTGAGTGACGAAATAAGGTTATGACGATGTTTGACAGTAGCATTTGCATGAAAGAACTTTGTGCCAGCATCACCCAAGGTGGCCCATTTGATTTGGCCTCTTTGTTTCCAGTATGTTCGGTGTTTAGACAGCAGACCTTGCAAATGTTGAACAAGGATATCTTTAAAGTTCCATTCATGAATTGTTAAGTCTCTGCTCTCCTCAATGAAGTCCAGTAGCTGAATGACCATTTTGACTTTGTCGATCAACTTTGCTAAATTTGGGAGTGATTTTTGCCAACATTGAATCGATTTTCTTGCCCTTTTAAGCTTAGCCATGAGCCTTTTCACTGGATCTGGCTGAAACAATGGCTGAGCCCAAGAGTCATGGAAGATTGAATAAAAGTCTTCAAGTTGTAGCCAGTAATTTTCAAACCTAAAAATGGGTGGTTTTGGGACGTTAATTTGGACATTGGTCACCCAAGGGACGTGATCCGAGGCTCCCCGAGTAGTGAATGAGCAGAAGTAGCAGGGAATTTGGTAGACCATGCCTGCGAGACAAAGCACCAATCAAGTTTTTCTAGCAGAGGATGTTGTTGCATATTTGACCAAGTGTAGGCTTGCCCCTTGAGAGGAATTTCTTGAAGGCCCAGCTGACTGATTGCCAGATTAAAGTTCAACATTCTATGAGGGTCTCCTCCTGGTTTGTTGCAGTTTTTAGGTGATCTAGTCATATTGAAGTCACCAAGAAAGATCCAGAGCTTTTCATCATCAACCTCAAGGTTAGAGAACCAGGAGAGAAAGTCCTCTCGACCATGAGGGGAACATGGGGCGTAAATGTTGGTGAGCCACCAGACCTGATTTGTCAGCTTTGTGCGGAATAAAATCGTATGCCCAAACGAATTCTGCTCTATCACCTCAGCATCAAATTGAGATCCTTTCCAAATTGTTATAAAACCCTCAGATGCGCCAATAGAAGGTCCAAAAGCAAACTTATCTAAGGACCTGTTGCAGAAATAATGAATATAGGAGTCATCAAAGGAGTCTTTCTTTGTCTCCTGGATACACAGAATGTCATAATTAGTTTCCATAATGCCATTCCGCAAAGAGTTCCATTAGGTGTCAGAATTAATTCCTCTGAAGTTATGTGACAGAATTTTCAAGCTCCGATGTATATTTTGAAGAGAATTAGCCATAGTGAAACAATAATCTTTGCGCTAAAAACACGGGTATGCATAACATACACTAATAGTTTTCCATAAAGAAGAAAGCCCATAGACAGATATATCCAGAAAACCATAAAAGTTCTAGACATTGCATGAAGTAATTCCCCAATGAAGCCATACATGAAGATTTCCAGAGAGACCAAAAGAACAAGCGACATAAGTCCCAAGCATCACAAGCATCCATGCCATCAACCAAAGAGCCATAAGCTCTTTCAAAGTTTGTTGTGACAAACAAAAAACGTGCAACATGTGCATCACCATAGACAACTATCTTGTAATTATACATAAATAACCACCAAAAGATCCCAACACCAGGGGCACAGATAAAACTGCACAGCCCAAGGGAAAGGCATTAAGCCTTACTTCCTAGCAGGGGCGCAAGACCCCGCATCATCGTCATCATTGGAATCATCCAACTGATCTTCAGGCGCCCTGGGCTCTTCATTCCTGCTGCTGGAGGAAGCACTTGGCCTCTGAATGGCATTGCTGGTGGTCCTGGAGCTGTTCAGGGCATCAAGGTTAAGCTTTGATGGGTCCACTTTGCAGAATTCAGCTCCAAGCTTCTTAATAATTTTGTGGGAAATGGAGGGTAGAGAGACACGAGCACAACAAGAACATTTTTCCCAATCCTTGAACAGTTCTTGAAGCCCCTAGCCTTTTCCCGAAGTCTGGCACTCCTTCTAACTTCAGTTTCAACCATAATTGGTTGCTTCTGCCTGTTAACGGCTTCTGCAAGAATGGGTGACTGTGGCTCCACATATAGGTCCTGACTAGAAGGAGGCAGGCACTTGGGGGGAATCTTGATCGAGACGATTTCCATGCTGGGCTCAACAAGGGCAGAGATAGCACCTGACATTAAAAATTTCTTGGCCCAGTCGAAGGAGTCTGGCCTCAATAACAGGTCCATGAAAAATGCAGCCCACGCCTTTGGAACAGAGACAAAGTCTGAATTGCAAGGGAACAAATCAGCCCAAGAGCTAAGACGCTTTCTAGCCAGGTAGTCTTCATATGCAGGATCAGGGATGGATTGATGTTTTCTTCTATTTGCATGTTCTCCTCCCCCTGGTCGTTGTTTCCCTCCAAAAGCATGCCCTCTGGAGGGAAAGCTGGCAATGCTAGCACTGCATCGGCAGGCTCAGGGGCTTCCACCTGAGGGAATTGAATCCCCTGAGGGATTATGATGTTATTGAAGAAACTAAGAGCACCTAGAGGGGGGGTGAATAGGTGATCCTGTGAAATCAAATACTAAATATCCACAAACTTGATTATAAAAGTGTTAGTGCGAGTTAATCAAGTTGCTATGAAGCGAGCTCTTGCGAACAAAACAATCACAGAGAAAAGCAACACAAGAGACACAATGTTTTATCCCGTGGTTCGGCCAAGTATAACACTTGCCTACTTCCATGTTGTGGCGTCCAAATGGACGAAGGTTGCACTCAACCTCTTTCAAGTGATCCAATGATCAACTTGAATACCACGGTCTTTTTGTTTAGTGTTATTCTCCCGTTTGCGAGGAATCTCCACAAGTTGGAGCCTCTCGCCCTTACAATATAGATCACAAACAAGCACAAGAGTAAGGGAGGGAAAGCAACACACACAAGACTCGAATCGTAGCAAACACACGCACACAAGTGAATAAGTGAGCACATGAACACGGCGCAGGGAGTTTACAACTCAAACGATGCTCAAATCTCAAGAACGATGATCCGATTGCGTGATTGCAGAGTCTAGGCATCTTAGAATGTTTCTTGCAAGCTTGGTGTGCTGCTCCATGCGCCAAGGGGTCCCTTTTATAGCCCCAAGGCAGCTGGGAGCCGTTGGAGATTGAAAGTGCATTCATCCCTTTTGTGAGTTTTGGTGATTTGGATAACAACACATTTAAAGGTCTAACAAGTTTGCTAAGTGTTGAACAGGAAATTCAGTATGATGAACATACTTGAATAGTGTATAATGATCAGTGAACAAAGGTTCAACAAAAGGTTAAATAAATAGTGAGACAATGCAAATGGATATAATATGGTCTCTATATTGGTTTGAATATATGGACAAGACATGAGAAATCACTATGCATAAATATGATCAGAATAGAGGTTGAAGTGATTAAGAGGATTGGTCAAGCCAAAGTGAATAAGATATGAGGAATCATGAATTGGCTTGACCATATTACTATTAGTCCATATATGCTTCTATAAGAATCAAACTAGAGCTTGATTGATCTTAGCATTTATATCTAGATCACATTCAAGCAAGGTTCACAATATTGAAGAAATGATTCTCTCAATGGATGCTCAATAGGATGTGACTCAAGAATGGCTTGATAGGGTGAAGATAGCAAGGAAAGGGCTTCAAGGAACTAAGCGAAGGTGAAGGCCAAGCGACGGCTTGTAGACCGAGGTACCATGGCTAAGGTGAAGAAGAGAGTACTTGCACTAAGTCGATGAACTAATCAGCTATGAAGAGTTACAACATGTTGATGCATCAGTAAGGTGACTTGAAGCCATGATTTGAACTCATATATGGTGAAATGGCACAAGTCACAGGCTCGATTTGTGTTTGCTTCAAAAGGTGAGACAAAGATGTTTGTGATCCTTATGAAGCAACACCATGGAGAAATCACACTTGAGACACCAAGGACTCAAGGAGTTTACTTAATTATATTTTATCTAACTTGAGTATAGGAATTGTCGTACTATCAAGGGGGATCCATAAAGAAGGTTGGTGTTGGTACTAAAGCTCAAAATCCTCGATCTAAAACTTCCATTTTACCCTTGTTTCACTTCAGTTTTCTCAAAATCTGTGCAACAATTTCAAAAATCGGTTCAACCGGAATTAAAACCGGCTCAACCAGTTTCTGCACTGTTCCCCTCTGTCACTGTCTGACCTGCCAGTCTGCCAGTCAGTCCTGTTAGAAAAAGTCATGTGCAGATTTTTGAAAAAACGGTTCAACCGAATTTTGGCCCGGCTCAACCGGATTTGCAACCGGTTCAACTGAATTTTGGCCTGGCTCAACCGGGTTTGCAATCGGTTCAACCGAATTTTGGCCCGGCTCAACCGGATTTGCAGCCAGTCCAGTCTCTGGCTGAGTCCGCAAGTGAACCGAAAACCCCCTGGTGGAATCCGGTTTAACCGGTTTTAGAATCGGTTCAACCGTTTTTCATTCAGATTTCCCCAACGGCCACCAGCTTTTGGGGGCACCTTTATATACACCTCCCACACTCTTCCCCATAGTAGAGCACGCACAAAACTTCATTCCCAACCTGAGAAACACCTCCCACTCTCTCTCACACACCTCTTGCCTCTCCCATTTCAAATCTTTGTAGAGAAATCTTTGAGTGAGATTGAAGAGCTGCGATTTTGTGCTTCATCTCCAAATCCTTCTTGTTCTTCTTGATTCGAGCTTTGGTACTACATCGAGTTCTTTGTGAATTCATTACTCTTGGAGCTTCTAGCTCCTAGACGACTAGGTGTCTCTTGTGAGTCTCCAAATCTTATGGAGACCACAAGAAAGTTTGTATTACCCGCTTGTTTGAGCAAAGATTAGTGTGTGGGCTTGACCTTTATGGTCGGCAAAGGGAGGATTAGGGTTGAAAGAGACCCGACTCTTTGTGAGCGCCTCAACGAGGAAGTAGGGCACCTTGGTGGTGTGACCGAATCTCGGGATAAATGTCGTGTCTCTTGTGTTCTTGCTCATTGTGTTTGTTTGTGTTCTTCGTTCTCTCACAATTCCATGAAAGATTTGTTTATATATTTTTGTTGTGTGGATTTTGAGAAGTGCCCTTCTCAGATCTACTACTTTGAACCCTATGGATCATTTAGAACATCTCATTTCCAAAGTTAACTAGGTGAATTTTGAGATCAATTCAGTTTTACCCATTTTGCTTCTAGTTTTTGTTGAAAAATTTTAACTTGCCTATTCACCCCTCTAGGCAACTTTCAATTGGTATGAGAGCCTAATCCTCGTTCTAACGCTTAACCGCGTGAGGAAAAGATCATGTCGGGGGGACTAAGAAACAAAAGTGCTTCGAAGCTTGAAAAAGTTGAGGTTGCCTCGACTTTATCTTTTTGGTGCAGATGTTGATCCTAGGGCAATAGATCTTGCCATGAGAATCGCCGAAAGGATGTTCCTCAAAATGAAGGAAGATGAGGCGAAGAACAAGATTGAAGAAGAAGAAAATGGTCGATGGAGACCAAACGACGAATCCACCTCTTCACAAGGTTCGTCTTTCAAATCCACTTCTCATATGTGCTTTGTCGCTAATGGGACTGACCGTGAAAGCGAAAGTGAGGATGAGGAGGAGCATGAAAGTGATAGTGAAGATGAGGGTGATCTCCAACAATTCTTTGCTCAACTAAGCAAGAAAAATCGAATGAGCCTGCTCAAACTCATGAAAAGAGCAGAAGAACAAAAAGAAATGCTTCATAAACAAGAAGATTTCCTCATCAGAAAAATTGAAGATTTAGAGAAGTTGACCAAAGAGCATGAGAAGCTAAACTGCTCTCATGATGATTTGGTCCAAAGGTATGAAGACATTTCAATTGAGCAAATTAAAGCTGTTAATCATTCATCATATATTGCTCAATTAGAAAGTAAAAATGCTGAGAGCACCTAGAGGGGGGGGGTGAATAGGTGATCCTGTAAAAACTTAAACTTAAAGCCACAAACTTGATTAAGTGTTAGAGCAATGAAGCCAAGTGGCTAGAGATGAGTTCTTGCAAAACACAATAACCACAAAGAGATCAACACAGAGAGGCACAATGGTTTATCCCGTGGTTTGGCCAAGTCCAACACTTGCCTACTTCACGTTGTGGCGTCCCAACGGACGAGGGTTGCACTCAACCCCTTTCAAGCGGTCCAAAGACCCACTTGAATACCACGGTGTTTTGCTTTCGTTTCACTATATCCCGCTTGCGAGGAATCTCCACAACTTGGAGCCTCTCGCCCTTACAATTTGATTATCACAAAGAATCACGGAAGTAAGGATGGGATGAGCAACACACACAAGACACAAAATCAGAGCAACAATACGCACACAAGTCACAACTTGAGCTCTCAACACAACTCGAAGAGTTCTCTACTCAAATGGAGCTCTAGTTGCTATCACAAAGAATCGAATGCGCGGAAATGAAGTCTTGGTGCTTAGGAATGCTCAAGGGTTGCTTGGTGTGCTCCTCCATGCGCCTAGGGGTCCATTTTATAGCCCCAAGACAACTAGGAGCCGTTGAGAGCAATCCAGGAAGGCAATTCTTGCCTTCTGTCGACTGGCGCACCGGACAGTCCGGTGCACCACCGGATACTGTCCGGTGCAGATTTCTTTCCTATTCTAGCGCAGCTGACCGTTGAGGATTTGGAGCCGTTGGCGCACCGGACACTGTTCGGTGCACACCAGACAGTCCGGTGCTCCCATCCGACCGTTGGCTCGGCCACGCGTCACGCGCGGATTGCACGGCCGATCGTTGGCGCGCCCGACCGTTGACTCACCGGACAGTCCGGTGACTCACCAGACAGTTTGGTGAATTATAGCCGTACTCTGTTGACTTGGTTCCCGAGAGCAGCGACTTCGCCGCAGATGACTCACCGGACAGTCCGGTGCACCACCGGACAGTCCGGTGATTTATAGCCGTACGCCGCCGTCGAGACCCGAGAACAGCCAGTTGACCAGACGCCAGCCTGGCGCACCGGACACTGTCCGGTGCACCACCGGACAGTCCGGTGCACCCAGACTAAGAAGAGTCTAGGCTGCTCGAGCCAAGTCTTTTCCAATTGTATTTTCTCTGATTCTAACACTTAGACAAATATGTTAGTACACAAAAACCAATGTACTAAGTCTAGAATCATACCTTTGTGTTGACTTTGCACTTCATCCACCATTTGGCATAGTTTAACACTTAAACCATTTTTGTTGGCACTTGATCACCAAAATACTTAGAAATGTCCCAAGGGCACATTTCCCTTTCAATCTCCCCCTTTTTGGTGATTTATGCCAACACAACACAAAGCAACTAAAAGAAGTGCAACATCAATGCAAATGAGAACACAAATTTGTTTTGATTCAAATTTGGCATATTTGGATCATTCTTTGCCACCACTTGGTTTGTTTTTGCAAATCGAACTCAATTTCCTATCTCTAAGTCAAACACACTTGTTGAGGCATAGAGAGAGGTATTCCAAGAGAAATTGATCGAAGATTCAAAAACTCCCCCTTTTTCCCATAATCAACCATTATCCCAACAAGAGACCAACATTTGACAATAAGAGACAATAAGAGTATTTTGACAAACCAAAAGCTCTAATTCTATTATTTTCAAAATTCTCAAGTGGTAGCTGATCCATTTCTTGCTTTGGCCTTATTTTCTCCCCCTTTGGCATCAAACACCAAAACGGGATCAATCTTGACCCTAAAACCCCATTGCCTCACCAAAATCTTCAAATAAGAGTAAAAAGGCAATAAGGGTATTGAGATGAACTTGGAGTAAGTTACCCTCTCATCGGAGTGCAGTGGAAGTCTTGCATGGTCCAAGTTCACCTTTCCCTTTCAATCCACCTTTGAGACTAAATTAAGAAAACTCAAGCACACGGTTAGTCTCAAAGGGTCAAGTTGTAGCATTTCTCCCCCTAAGTATGTGCATCATTCGCACATGGACTTGTGAGGTCCGGGGATCCTTTGCACAACTTGAGCACCATAAGTAAGCAATAAAATGCATAAAGGAACATGATCAAAGCATAAGACACATGTATGCTACACATCAATCCAAGTTCCGCGAATCTAAGACATTTAGCTCACTACGCAGCCTGCAAAAGGTCTTCTCATCTAAAGGCTTGGTAAAGATATCGGCTAGCTGGTTCTCGGAGCTAATATAAAACACTTCGATATATCCCTTTTGCTGGTGGTCTCTCAAAAAGTGATGCTGGATGTCTATGTGCTTTGTGCGGCTGTGTTCAACAGGATTGTCCGCCATGCGGATAGCACTCTCATTGTCACATAGGAGTGGGACTTTGCTCAGATTGTAGCCAAAGTCCCGGAGGGTTTGCCTCATCCAAAGTAGTTGTGCGCAACACTATCCTGCGGCAACGTACTCGGCCTCAGCGGTGGATAGGGCAACAGAAGTTTGTTTCTTAGAACTCCAGGACACCAGGGACCTTCCTAGGAATTGGCACGTCCCTGATGTACTCTTCCTATCGACCTTACATCCAGCATAATCGGAGTCTGAATATCCAATTAAGTCAAAGGTAGACCCCTTTGGATACCAGATCCCGAAGCAAGGAGTAGCGACTAAATATCTAAGAATTCGCTTCACGGCCACTAAGTGACACTCCCTTGGATCGGATTGAAATCTAGCACACATGCATACACTAAGCATAATATCCGGTCTACTATCACATAAGTAGAGCAAGGAACCTATCATGGACCGGTATGCTTTTTGATCAACGGACTTACCTCCTTTGTTGAGGTCGATGTGTCCGTCAGTTCCCATTGGAGTCTTCGCGGGCTTGGCGTCCTTCATCCCAAACCGCTTGAGCAAGTCTTGCGTGTACTTTGTTTGAGAGATGAAGGTGCCGTCCTTGTGTTGCTTCACTTGGAACCCAATGAAGTAGTTCAACTCGCCCATCATCGACATCTCAAATTTTTGAGTCATCACCCTACTAAACTCTTCACAAGACTTTTGGTTAGTAGAACCAAATATTATGTCATCGACATATATTTGGCACACAAATAGATCACCGTCACAAGTCTTAGTGAAAAGAGTTGGATCGGCTTTCCCAACCTTGAAAGCATTTGCAATTAAAAAGTCTCTAAGGCATTCATACCATGCTCTTGGGGCTTGCTTAAGTCCATAGAGCGCCTTAGAGAGCTTACACACATGGTCGGGGTACCATTCATCCTCAAAGCCAGGGGGTTGCTCCACGTACACCTCCTCCTTGATTGGCCCATTGAGGAAAGCGCTCTTCACGTCCATTTAGAACAACCTGAAAGAATGGTGAGCGACATAGGCTAACAAAATACGAATCGACTCTAGCCTAGCCACAGGAGCGAAAGTCTCCTCAAAGTCCAAACCTGCGACTTGGGCATAACCTTTTGCCACAAGTCGAGCTTTGTTCCTTGTCACCACCCCGTGCTCATCCTGTTTGTTGCGGAACACCCACTTGGTTCCCACAACATTTTGCTTGGGACGCGGCACCAGTGTCCAAACTTCATTTTGCTTGAAGTTGTTGAGCTCTTCCTGCATGGCCAACACCCAGTCCGGATCTAGCAAGGCCTCTTCTACCCTGAAAGGCTCAATAGAAGAGATAAAAGAGTAATACCAACAGAAATTAGCTAATCTAGAGCGAGTGGTTACTCCCTTGCTAATGTCACCCAAAATTTGGTCGACGGGATGGTTCCTTTGAATCATTGCTCGAACTTGAGTTGGAGGGGCCTGTGGTGCTTCTTCCTCTTCAACTTGGACATCTTGTGCTCCCCTTGATCACACGCCTCTTCTTGAGGAACCTGTTCATCATCTTGAGTTGGGGGTTGCACCATTGTTGAGGAAGAAGGCTGATCTTGTTCCTTGTGTTCCTGCGGTCGCACGTCTCCAATCGCCATGGTACGAATCACGTTCGTTGGAACATCATCCTCATCTACATCATCAAGCTCAACTTGCTCTCTTGGAGAGCCATTAGTCTCATCAAATATAACGTCGCTAGAGACTTCAACCAAACCCGATGATTTGTTGAAGACTCTATATGCCTTTGTATTTGAGTCATAACCTAACAAAAACCCTTCTACAGCTTTGGGAGCAAATTTTCAATTTCTACCTTTCTTCACCAGAATGTAGCATTTACTCCCAAAAACTCGAAAATACGAAACGTTGGGTTTGTTAACGGTTAGTAGCTCGTATGACGTCTTCTTGAGGAGGCGATGAAGGTAGACCCGGTTTATGGCGTGGCAAGCCGTGTTCACAGCTTCCGACCAAAACCGCTCGGGTGTCTTGAATTCTCCAAGCATCGTCCTCGCCATGTCTATAAGCGTCCTATTCTTCCTCTCTACCACACCATTTTGCTGTGGTGTGTAGGGAGCGGAGAACTCGTGCTTGATTCCTTCCTCCTCAAGGTACTCCTCCACTTGAAGGTTCTTGAACTCGGATCCGTTGTCGCTCCTTATCTTCTTCACCTTGAGCTCAAACTCATTTTGAGCTCTCCTTAGGAAGCGCTTGAGGGTCCCTTGGGTTTCAGATTTATCCTGCAAAAAGAATACCCAAGTGAAGCGGGAAAAATCATCGACAATTACTAAACCATACTTCCCCCGATGCTAAGGTAGGCGACGGGTCCGAAGAGGTCCATATGCAGCAGCTCCAGGGGTCTTGATGTGGTCATCACATTCTTGCTGTGATGCGCACTTCCCACTTGTTTACCTGCTTGACAAGCTGCACAAGGTCTATCTTTTTCGAAATACACATTTGTTAGACCTAATACATGTTCTCCCTTTAGAAGTTTGTGAAGGTTCTTCATCCCCACATGTGCTAGACGGCGATTCCACAGCCAGCCCATGCTAGTCTTAGCAATTAAGCATGCATCTAGACCGACCTCCTCCTTTGCAAAATCAACTAAATAGAGTTTGCCGTCTAGTACACCCTTAAAAGCTAATGAACCATCACTCCTTCTAAAGACAGACACATCTACATTTGTGAATAAGCAATTGTATCCCATATTACATAATTGACTAACCGACAGAAGATTATAACCTAGCGACTCTACTAAAAATACATTGGAGATAGAGTGCTCATTTGAGATGGCAATCTTGCCTAAGCCTTTAACCTTGCCTTGATTCCCGTCACCGAATATGATTGAATCTTGGGAATCTTTATTCTTGACGTAGGAGGTGAACATCTTCTTTTCCCCCGTCATGTGGTTTGCGCAACCGCTGTCGATAATCCAGCTTGATCCCCCGGATGCATAAACCTGCAAGGCAAATTAGGCTTGGGTCTTAGGTACCCAACTCTTGTTGGGTCCTACAAGGTTAGTTACAATAGCCTTAGGGACCCAAATGCAAGTCTTATCTCCCTTGCATTTTGCCCCTAATTTCCTAGCAATCACTTTCTTATCCTTTCTACAAATTGCAAAGGAAGCATTGCAAGCATGGTAAATTGTAGAGTGTTCATTACTTACATTCCTAGGTACATGAACAACATTTCTTCTAGGAATATGATGAATAACATTTTTCCTAGCCAAATTTCTACCATGCATAATAGAAGAACTTGAAGCAATCATGGTATGTGAATTAAAAGTATTATAACTTCTATCATAATGAACATTCCTGGAATAACTCCTATCATGATACATGAAAGCATGGTTCTTTTTAGCACTATTAGTCATTGGAGCCTTCCCTTTCTCCTTGACGGAGATGGGAGCCTTATGACTTGTTAAGTTCTTGGCCTCCTTCTTAAAGCCAAGCCCATCCTTAATTGAGGGGTGTCTACCAATAGTGTAGGCATCCCTTGCAAATTTTAATTTATCAAATTCATTTTTGCTAGTCTTAAGTTGAGCATTAAGACTAGCCACTTCATCATTTAATTTAGAGATGGAAACTAGGTGTTCACTACAAGCATCAACATTAAAATCTTTACACCTATTGCAAATCACAACATGTTCTACACAAGAGGTTGATTTATTAGCTATTTCTAACTTTGCACTCAAGTCATCATTGATACTCCTTAAGCTAGAAATAGATTCATGGCACGTAGATAATTCACATGAAAGCATTTCATTTCTTTTAACTTCTAGAGCAAGAGAATTTTGCGCACTAACAAATTTATCATGCTCTTCATATAAAAGGTCCTCTTGCTTTTCTAACAATCTATTCTTCTCATTCAAAGCATCAATTAATTCATTGATTTTATCAATTTTGGTTCTATCTAAACCTTTGAATAGACTAGCATAGTCTACTTCATCATCACTAGATTCATCATCACTTGAAGAAGCGTAAGTACTAGTATTGCGAGTGCTTACCTTCTTCTCTTTTGCCATGAGACAGGTGTGATGCTCGTTGGGGAAGAGGATTTGTTGAAGGCGGTGGCAGCGAGTCCTTCGTCGTCGGAGTCGAACGAAGAACAATCCGAGTACCACTCTTTGCCAAGGTGTGCCTCGCCTTTAGCCTTCTTGTAAGTCTTCTTCTTTTCCCTCTTCTTTTCTTGATCCTGGTCACTATCATTATCGGGACAATTAGCAATAAAGTGACCAACCTTACCGCACTTGAAGCAGGAGTGCTTTCCCTTCGTCTTGTTCTTTTTGGGATGCTCCTTGCGACCCTTTAGCGCCGTCTTGAAGCGCTTGATGATGAGGGCCATTTCTTCCTCGTTGAGCTCCGCCGCCTCAACTTGCGCCACCTTGCTAGGTAGCGCCTCCCTGCTACTTGTTGCTTTGAGAGCAACGGTTTGAGGCTCATGGATTGGGCCATTAAGCGCCTCATCAACATATCTTGCCTCCTTGATCATCATCCGCCCGCTCACAAACTTCCCAAGTATTTCTTCGGGCGTCATCTTGGTGTACCTAGGATTCTCACGAATAGAGTTAACAAGATGAGGATCAAGGACGGTGAAGGACCTTAGCATAAGTCGGACGACGTTGTGGTCCGTCCATCGCGTGCTTCCATAGCTCCTTATTTTGTTGACGAGGGTCTTGAGCCTGTTATATGTTTGGGTTGGCTCCTCCCCCCTGATCATTGCGAACCTCCCAAGTTCGCCCTCCACCAACTCCATCTTGGTGAGCATGGTGACGTCATTTCCCTCATGAGAGATCCTGAGGGTGTCCCAAATCTGCTTGGCGTTATCCAAGCCGCTCACCTTATGGTATTCATCCCTGCATAATGACGCTAAAAGAACAGTAGTAGCTTGTGCATTTTTATGAATTTGTTCATTGATGAACATGGGACTATCCGTACTATCAAATTGCATTCCATTTTCTACTATCTCCCATATACTTGGATGGAGAGAGAACAAGTGGCTATGCATTTTGTGACTCCAAAATCCGTAGTCGTCTCCATCAAAGTGAGGAGGTTTACCGAGGGGAATGGAAAGCAAATGAGCATTGGAACTTTGCGGAATACGAGAGTAATCAAAAGAAAAGTTCGAGTTAACCGTCTTCTTTTTCTCGTAGTCGTTGTTGTCGTCGTCCTTTTGGGAAGAAGAAGACTCGTCGCTGTCGTCATAGTAGACGATCTTCTTGATACGCCTCTTCTTCTTCCCGTCCTTCTTCTTATGACTTGAGCCCGAGTCAGTGGGCTTGTCGTCTTTTGGCTAATTGATGAAGGATTCCTTCTCCTTGTCGTTGATCACCATCCCCTTTCCTTTAGGATCCATCCCTTCGGGTGATTAGTCCCTTTCTTGAAGAGAACGGCTCTGATACCAATTGTGAGCACCTAGAGGGGGGGGTGAATAGGTGATCCTGTAAAAACTTAAACTTAAAGCCACAAACTTGATTAAGTGTTAGAGCAATGAGGTCAAGTGGCTAGAGATGAGTTCTTGCAAAACACAATAACCACAAAGAGATCAACACAGAGAGGCACAGTGGTTTATCCCGTGGTTCGGCCAAGTCCAACACTTACCTACTCCACGTTGTGGCGTCCCAACGGACGAGGGTTGCACTCAACCCCTTTCAAGCGGTCCAAAGACCCACTTGAATACCATGGTGTTTTGCTTTCGTTTCACTATATTCCGCTTGCGAGGAATCTCCACAACTTGGAGCCTCTCGCCCTTACAATTTGATTATCACAAAGAATCACGGAAGTAAGGATGGGATGAGCAACACACACAAGACACAAAACCAGAGCAACAATACGCACACAAGTCATAACTTGAGCTCTCAACACAACTCGAAGAGTTCTCTACTCAAATGGAGCTCTAGTTGCTATCACAAAGAATCGAATGCGCGGAAATGAAGTCTTGGTGCTTAGGAATGCTCAAGGGATGCTTGGTGTGCTCCTCCATGCGCCTAGGGGTCCCTTTTATAGCCCCAAGGTAGCTAGGAGCCGTTGAGAGCAATCCAGGAAGGCAATTCTTGCCTTCTGTCGACTGGCGCACCGGACAGTCCGGTGCGGATTTCTTTCCTATTCTGGCGCAGCCGACCGTTGAGGATTTGGAGCCGTTGGCGCATCGGACACTGTCCGGTGCACACCGGACAGTCTGGTGCTCGCATCCGACCGTTGGCTCGGCCACGCATCACGCACGGATTGCACGGTCGACCGTTGGCGCGCCCGACAGTCCAGTGACTCACCGGACAGTCCGGTGAATTATAGCCGTACGCTGTTGACTTGGTTCCCGAGAGCAGCGACTTCGCCGCAGACGACTCACCGGACAGTCCGGTGCACCACCGGACAGTCCGGTGATTTATAGCAGTACACCGCCGTCGAGACCCGAGAGCAGCCAGTTGACCAGACGCCAGCCTGGCGCACCGGACAGTCCGGTGCACCCAGACTGAGCAGAGTCTTGGCTGCTCGAGCCAAGTCTTTTCCAATTGTATTTTCTCTGATTCTAACACTTAGACAAATATGTTAGTACATAAAAACCAATGTACTAAGTCTAGAATCATACCTTTGTGTTTACTTTGCACTTCATCCACCATTTGGCATAGTTTAACACTTAAACCATTTGTGTTGGCACTTGATCACCAAAATACTTAGAAATGGCCCAAGGGCACATTTCCCTTTCAAATGCTATGCTCAAGAACACAATAGAAAAGCTAAATATTGAAAATCTAGCTTTTCAAGAAAAACATGATATGCTTGTGTGCTCTCATAATAAATTGATGGATTCACATATCATGTTAGAAATGGCTCATGAGGTTGTGTTAACTAATTTGAAATCATACCAACCTCACATATGCACATGTACTCAAGTAGAAACTATATTATCATGTACTAACAAATGTTGCTCTCAAGAAAGCCAATCTTCCATTGAGCTAGAAATTTCAGGAATTAGTGATATTTCTATCACACAAGAAAATAAAGAGCTCAAGGAAGAAGTTGGAATGCTAAGAAGGAGCTTAACTCTTTTGAAGGGAAAGTGTCATGCTCAACCTTCTCAAGATAACCGTGATAATATGGTGAAAAAGCTTGAGAAGGGGACAACCGTAGCATGCACAAAACCCCTTCAAAAGAATACCAACCTTTCCAAGAAGGGCTTGAGCAAAATCCATGGTGAGAAAATTAATGCTCATATGATTTGCTCTAACAATGTACCTATGTGCTTCAACAAAGAAAGATCAAAGAGAAGCGATAGGAGGTGCTATGGATGCAAGAAGAAGGGCCATGAAATTGATTCATGCCCCCACATGAAGAATCAAGACCTTACACGATCAAGAAAGATGACCATCAAAAAGGAATTTAATTTATGCCTTTACGCCTCAAATGATGATTTGTTTGCCATTCATATATAGATATCATCATTCATTAAATACTTCCTTGTACTACTAATACCTCTTTTCAAAGTGTTTTATCGACTAGTTTTAAAAGAAAAAGAGATAACAAAGAAGGAAGTCTCCACAAATGATGAAAAGAAGAATACTAAGGTGACACCACCACAGATAGTAAGATCTGTCAAATTGGTATAACAAATGGTACATTCTATATGGTGGTAAGTATTCCTAGGCATAAGTTAATTCATTGCAAATTTGTCATGTCTTGACCATGATATGTAATATACTCCTCATGAGACTCTTAACTGAATTGAAAGTGCATGTGGCAAGTCATTCAAATACTTGATGCACATATCTAGTGGGAGAACATTATATATCTTGTGCCATAGAGAATAAGTTTCACTTGAGTAAGCTATACTAAGACAATCCAAAATGGTAAATTTGTATCTCATTCATATGGATTGTAATCTTTGTTTTCTAAATAGCTACTCTTGATGCAGTTTAAAATTCCCTTATCGTTAATTCTAAAAGTGCATAAGAATATTTTTGTTGATATTCATCACATACTTATGCACTAACATGGATATGATTTTTAAACTATAAAAGGTACAATTAGTGATCCATACTCTCTAAATTTTGGAAACCCATATTTTGATATCTTAGAAATCTACTTCAATTGATATCCATATGCTTCACATTGAATTGGATCACTAAGTTGTAAATGCCATGCATAACTTGTCTTTATGATATGAATGCTTGTGCAACTAACCTTGATAAGCTAGGTGCACCCAAAGTCAAGGTAGGTTCATCATCAAGAAGGCAACACAACGATGTATTAATAAAAGGAGAAAATGCTCCTATTCTTAACTCTAGTTTTTACCTATGTGATTAAATATTGACTTGAAACCATGTAAGATGGTTGTTAAGTATATGTGGGTGCCTACACAAAGAGAAAGGCCACAATAAGGATTGTGTGGGTACTCAAGGCTCTTACTACTAATCTCAAAGGACCCAATTCAAATTGGGTACCAAGATATGAAGCTTAAAATTGTTTTACAGGATCACTCCTTAAATGGATCAAGTTGGGTGCTCGATAATGAATGCATAAATCATCTTTGGAGATAGTAGCTAGGGTGGTAACAACTGAATCTCAAGTGCATATTATTTTCAAATCTTATCTTTTTGTGACTTGTGTAGCCACTAAGGAAAAAGAAGCACTTGAGGATATACATCAGTTGTTGATTATGAAATAAAGGTCTAATTGGAAGTTGAATGAATATTATCATATGGTGAACAATCCAAAATTATGTGACATATTCTCTATCTAGTTAATTTGGATTTGATTCTTCTATATTAGACACTCACCATAATATGGATTAAGTCATACCTTTAGACTTCATTGAATAACCATGCATATTATCCATGTCATTCAAAATATATTGTGCATGAGGGTTCAAGGAAATTTAGTCCATATTATGATGTTTCTCTATTTTAGCAACACACTTGTCTTCCACATATAAAGGGTTGCTAAATAAGAAACTAGTGCTTGTGCTACTAATGCCATCTCTTGTGTTGAGTTTATCCATAGAAAATCTATGTTAAGAGATGGTGCTTGTTTTAAATTGGATAAATCACAAGCTTAAAGGATACTATTCAACTAAAGTAAGATGAAGTTGATAAGAGGCCAAGGTATGAAAACTTCCTCACCTTCAGTTGTTTTAGTATTCTATCCTTAGTGGGATGTACCATAGTATAGGTTAATTTCCTTGCAATATAAAATGTTCAATAGTGCATATAACTTTGACATCAACTATATGTGTGCACTAATTTAAAGGAATTTAATCTATCCTTTTGGGTTTCAAGAATGATGATTCATTCTCCATCCACATATAAGGATTATCATTTGTGAAACGCTCCCTTGTGTTTCTAATGCTCTCTTTTCTAAGTGTTTCAATAAGGTCTTTCCAAGTGCTTTCAAGATGGATTCAGACTCTACGGATATAAGAGTCTTGGTTGTTTCAATCATTGAGTTTCAATGGGTCTCATATCAAGTATGATTGAACCAAGCCAAGATGAATGAAGTTCAAGATCGCCTGGTTGGATGAAATCATAAAAAGAAATCACAGTGATTCAAGAAGGGAGTTACACTTTTTGTCAACCAAATAATGAAGATGTAGTGACATATTTATATGATATCCTTCATTATGAGGTTTGAGGTTCATATTAGCATGCTTTACCCTTTAGAATTTCAATTGATATACTTTCAGTTCTTAAACTTTCAATTGGTTTAATTTTCATCATCTATGTAAAGCATGTTATGTTAAACCAAGATATAGTGCAAACATCTCATTTAACCTCGTATTGTTGATGTGCATAAGTGTACTTTGTGTACTCTTGCATGCACAAATTGAGGGAGAGTTTAGCCTATATCTTGTGAGACTTTGTGTAGTCTCACACCTTGGTGAAAGAAGTACATCAAATGAGGATGAGTGGTTCCAAGGAAATTATCAAATAATTACCACATGTCACCCCATGGATTAGTTCTTTTGGGGAACGATATGTGTTCTCTAGCATGATTTCAATTGTTGCAAATTTATTATGCCCTAGCCAAGATATATGATGAACCCCTCTAAGAATCTTAATTGAATCAAGTGCATGTTACAAGTAATTCTAGTACTTGATGCACACATTTAGGGGGAGCTCATTCTATATCATGTGTCCTTAAATACTAACATTTTCTTTTAGTGAACTTGTGTAGTTCTTTGAAAAGAATGGGTTTCTCTTGATTTTTTTGAAGAGGATATGTTTCTCTTTGGCATGCTAAATTTACTCAATACATGTCGTAATGAAGACTGATGGCAATGAATGAAAATCATCTTGCTTTGTGCAAAAATAATGTCAATCCTGTCAAAACACTAAGTTGAAAATTGATGATCATGATGGAGAACATGTGGCATAAAACAAAGGTGTGTCATTCCATGAACTATTGTATTACCTTTGTACATCTAGTCTCTTACATGCTAGTGTGTGAATGTATATGCAATATCTTAAGTCACACCATAAGGTTGCACTTGTGGTGACAATTAAAGAATCTCTAGATATTTGATTAATACCTCTTGTGCTGATGTCATAAGTTAGTCTTAAGTCATCTTAGTGAGGTATGAGTCAAACATGATAACTTCTCAAGAATCTTGGCTTAAAATATTGCATATCATGTCTATTAGTATACCTTTTGATTATGAGTAATTCCTTCAATTGGTGCAATTTCATATTTTCATACTTTATTTGTACCAAGGTTCAAATTGTAGAACTTAATCCCTTGTCCTCACAATTCCAAGTGCATAAGGTAAAACAAGTATTCATCACTTGTATGCACACGTTTAAGGGGAGAATGGTCTATAATTTGAATCTTTGAGACTAACTTCATTTCCAAGTCTATTATGTGTGTAGTATCAAATTAGAAAGGAATTTTCGGGCAAAGACAATCGCTTCCACTGCAAATTTGATGGGTATCAAAGATTATTTGCTCCTAAATGTATCTTTTATACATTTCATAAGAGAATAAGTTTCTCGTGTATATGCTACTCCAATGTCATCTAAAATTGGTAAATATGTATCACATCCTTTTGGATTGCAAATATCTGAAGTAGCATAGCTTATAAATTCTCTTTTCTAGAACTCAATTGATTAAATAGTGCACATGTTCCTTATGTTGCATGATTATGTTCAATTGATACTCCTTGTATGCCAATGGTATTTTAAGTTGCAAATAAGTACTTTCAACAGGTATCAATTGAATTCATATATATATATATATATGTGCACTAAAACTTGAGGAGAACTTAGTGTAATATGCAATTAGTGATTTGATTATCTATCAAATTGTATCAATTGGTGGTTTTCAATTGATATTTTTCGTACATGATCACTAGTTGTATAATCCATACTTGTGCAATTTTCATGTTGCCTCTTGTTATGATAAGAAAATGCTAGGTGACATCTAGGCTCCAAGTATCAAGATTTATCTTTCAATTAGTATGACAATATTTATTTGATATCTTGGACCTATGTCACAACTATGCCAACAAGAACTTGCAAATGAATTCTAAATCCAACACAAGTCTGGAAACCCCTTGAAAAGGTAAAACACAAAGGTACATCACTTATGACACTTATCCATTACCTTTGTGCCATCTAAGGACCCTCTTCATGATAGTGTGTTCACATCTTGCTTAATTATAATTTCTACCCTTTATATTCTTTGTATCCTTTTTGGAGATTTATGACAAAGGGGGAGAAATTTTGCATTAAAGCTTACCTTTAGTCTTATGTAACTAAGTGTTAGAAGACTTTAGAAAGGGGAGAAATAATTAACAAAAGGGGAAGTCATAAGAAAAACATAAGATGTAGAAAATTGATATGAGTGCATACTATGTCATGAGCATCACGTCTATTTTATGACACACTGCACCCCATGAATAATATGATATAAGTTGTCTATACTTTGACCCAAATATGTGCTTTTGGCATTTGAGTACAAAATTGGTATTTTCTGAATGCACATATTTAGGGGGAGGAAACTATATCATAGGATTCAAAATCTTATTTATCAAATCTTATGTAAGCTTTAAATGTGTTGTCATCAATGACCAAAAAGGGGGAGATTGAAAGTGCATTCATCCCTTTTGTGAGTTTTGGTGATTTGGATAACAACACATTTAAAGGTCTAACAAGTTTGCTAAGTGTTGAACAGGAAATTCAGTATGATGAACATAGTTGAATAGTGTATAATGATCAGTGAACAAAGGTTCAACAAAAGGTTAAATAAATAGTGAGACAATGCAAATGGATATAATATGGTCTCTATATTGGTTTGAATATATGGACAAGACCTGAGAAATCACTATGCATAAATATGATCAGAATAGAGGTTGAAGTGATTAAGAGGATTGGTCAAGCCAAAGTGAATAAGATATGAGGAATCGTGACTTGGCTTGACCATATTACTATTAGTCCATATATGCTTCTATAAGAATCAAACTAGAGCTTGATTGATCTTAGCATTTATATCTAGATCACATTCAAGCAAGGTTCACAATATTGAAGAAATGATTCTCTCAATGGATGCTCAATAGGATGTGACTCAAGAATGGCTTGATAGGGTGAAGATAGCAAGGAAAGGGCTTCAAGGAACTAAGCGAAGGTGAAGGCCAAGCGACGGCTTGTAGACCGAGGTACCATGGCTAAGGTGAAGAAGAGAGTACTTGCACTAAGTCGATGAACTAATCAGCTATGAAGAGTTACAACATGTTGATGCTTCAGTAAGGTGACTTGAAGCCATGATTTGAACTCATATATGGTGAAATGGCACAAGTCACAGGCTCGATTTGTGTTTGCTTCAAAAGGTGAGACAAAGATGTTTGTGATCCTTATGAAGCAACACCATGGAGAAATCACACTTGAGACACCAATGACTCAAGAAGTTTACTTAATTATATTTTATCTAACTTGAGTATAGGAATTGTTGTACTATCAAGGGGGATCCATAAAGAAGGTCGGTGTTGGTACTAAAGCTCAAAATCCTTGATCTAAAACTTCCATTTTACCCTTGTTTCACTTCAGTTTTCTCAAAATCTGTGCAACAGTTTCAAAAATCGGTTCAACCAGAATTAAAACCGGCTCAACCAGTTTCTACACTGTTCCCCTCTGTCACTGTCTGGCCTGCCAGTCTGCCAGTCAGTCCTGTCGAAAAAAGTCATGTACAGATTATTGAAAAAACGGTTCAACCGAATTTTGGCCTGGCTTAACCGGATTTGCAACCGGTTCAACCGAATTTTGGCCTGGCTCAACCGGGTTTGCAACCGGTTCAACCGAATTTTGGCCCGGCTCAACCGAATTTGTAGCCGGTCCAGTCTCTAGCTGAGTCCGCAAGTGAACCGAAAACCCCCTGGTGGAATCCGGTTCAACCGGTTTTAGAATCGGTTCAACCGTTTTTCAGTCAGATTTCCCCAACGACCACCAGCTTTTAGGGGCACCTTTATATACACCTCCCGCACTCTTCCCCATAGTAGAGCACGCACAAAACTTCATTCCCAACCTGAGAAACACCTCCCACTCTCTCACACACCTCTTGCCTCTCCCATTTCAAATCTTTGGAGAGAAATCTTTGAGTGAGATTGAAGAGCTGCGATTTTGTGCTTCATCTCCAACTCCTTCTTGTTCTTCTTGATTCGAGCTTTGGTACTACATCGAGTTCTTTGTGAATTCATTACTCTTGGAGCTTCTAGCTCCTAGACGACTAGGTGTATCTTGTGAGTCTCTAAATCTTGTGGAGACCACAAGAAAGTTTGTATTACCCGCTTGTTTGAGCAAAGATTAGTGTGTGGGCTTGACCTTTGTGGTCGGCAAAGGGAGGATTAGGGTTGAAAGAGACCCAGCTTTTTGTGGGCGCCTCAACGAGGAAGTAGGGCACCTTGGTGGTGTGACCGAACCTCGGGATAAATCTCGTGTCTCTTGTGTTCTTGCTCATTGTGTTTGTTTGTGTTCTTCGTTCTCTCACCATTCCATGAAAGATTTGTTTATATCTTTTTGGTGTGTGGATTTTGAGAAGTGCCCTTCTCAGATCTACTACTTTGAACCCTATGGATCATTTAGAACATCTCATTTCCAAAGTTAACTGGGTGAATTTCGAGATCAATTCAGTTTTACCCAGTTTGCTTCTAGTTTTTTTTGAAAAAGTTTTAACTTGCCTATTCACCCCCTCTCTAGGCAACTTGCAGAGATCAACTTGGAAGGCAAATCCTGCCTTCTGTCGAGTGGTGCACCGGACATTCCGGTGCAGCACCAGACAGGTCCTGTAGCAGTCTGGTGCTCGATCTCCTTCCTTATCTGGCGCATCCGACCGTTGGGCCGGCGGTCCCGTAGGCGCACCGGACAGTCTGGTGTGCCCAACCGACCGTTGGCGCAGGCCACGCATCGCCCGCTGATTGCGCTGGCTATCATTGGCTCGGGCGGCTCTGACTCACCGGACAGTCCGGTGCACCACCGGACAGTCCGGTGATTTTTAGCTGTGGCGCTTTCTCCTTTTCCCGAGAGCGACGAGTTCGTCGCCGATGTACTTGGGCGCGGGCACTGAAGACTCACCGGACAGTCCGGTGCACCATCGGACAGTCCGGTGATTTTTAGCCACATCACCCCGCCGATTCCCGAGAGCGGCCAGTTCGCCGCCGAGCCAGCTTGGGGCACCGGACACTGTCCGGTGCACCACAGACTGCGCTGGTTTGGCTGACTTAGCCAACTCTTCTCCAATTCAAATCATTTCTTCTCGGCAATGTTTCCTGGCACCTCAATGCATATGTTAGTACTCAAAACAATTTACTAAGGCCGGATACATACCTTTTTCTTCGATTTGCACTTCTCACTCATTTAGCACATAAGAACTGTTGGGGTCGTGCTTCGGTGCGCCGAAGGTCTCACACAAAGAAGCAGCTTCGGCTGGAGTCGTCTCCAAGAGATGGCCGAAGGTTCCCTTTCATGGAGCTTCGGCGTTTTAAACCGACATAGAGATAGAATGACCTTTTTATTCATATAGGTCTGAGTCAATGTTGTAAACATTTGTAAGGGGCATAATTGTAATTTGTCACAGGCTGCGACCTGCGCCTATAAATAGATGAACAGTACCACTGTACTGTTCACGCGAACCTGCCATTTGCCTTCGCATCACACTTGTATTCCTGCCTTCCTCAGGACCGAAGGTACATTTGTCATTTATATTCGTTCGTATTAATAGAAATGGAAATGATTCTATGTTAACACTGGAATGTCCATTTTATATATCATGGTTTATATGAATGCTTCACCCTATGTTATTATGCTTACGAAGGTGCGTCCTTCGTAACCTTCATCCGAAATTCCTTATGTCCCGAAGGGATATAATGAAGTGGAGGACGAAGAACCTTAATATTTAACATTTTCTGTGTTGCCTTGTTCTTAACTCTTAGCATTTGAGAACAAGCCCCCAACATTGGCGCCCACCTCCGGTGAACTCACTTCCACTTTTCTGAGCTGATGGCTTCGTTCAACAATCAAGCTGGAGCTGCTTCGGCGTCGAAGCTGGTGCTCCCGATAACAGGCGGTTCTTGCTCAGAGCCGGCTAACAAGAAGCAGAAGAAGGAGGCTCAGAGAAGGGTGCAGCATGTTGGAGTGCAGGGACCTTTCATCAAGTCAAAATGGTCTCATATTCCAATTACCTTCTCTCAGGAAGACCTTCAGCTTAAGGATTATCCTCACAATGATGCTATGGTTATTTCTTGCGTGATTAAAGGATTTCTGGTCCACAATGTCCTAGTTGATACAGGCAGTGCAGCTGACATTATATTTGCTAAAGCCTTCAGACAAATGCAAGAGCCTGAAGACAAGATCCATGATGCTACGCACCCTCTTTGTGGCTTCGGGGGGCGGCAGATTGTGGCCCTTGGGAAGATTACCATGCCGGTAACCTTCGGATTTGTCAACAACACAAGGACTGAGCAAATTGTGTTTGACATTGTTGACATGGAGTATCCTTATAATGCTATCATTGGTCGTGGAACTCTTAATGCTTTCGAAGCAATTCTTCACCCAGCTTATCTCTGCATGAAGATACCTTCGGACCAAGGACCTATTGCTATTCATGGAAGCCAGGAAGCTGCTAGAAGGGCCGAAGGAAGCTAGACTGATTCCAAGGCAATCCATAATATAGATGGAGCTGAAGCTTGTGAACAGTATAAATTCAGGAGGGAGAAGGCAGCTTCAGCAGATCAGCCGAAGCCCATGTTATTGTGTGAGGATGTAGCAGAGCAGAAGGTGTTGTTGGGCTCGCAATTATCTGAAGACCAGGAGAAAACCTTGATAAGGTTTTTATTCAACAACAAAGATGTCTTTGCATGGTCAGCTAATGATCTCTGCGGAGTAAATCGGGATGTTATTGAACATTCGCTTAATGTTGATCCATCCTTCAGACCCCGAAAGCAGAGGCTTCGGAAAATGTCTGATGATAAGGCCGAAGGGGCTCGCAATGAAGTGAAAAGACTCCTCAGTGCAGGAGTTATCAGAGAAGTGAAGTACCCAGAGTGGCTAGCTAACACTGTTATGGTAAAGAAGGCCAATGGCAAATGGAGAATGTGTATTGATTTCACAGATCTCAACAAGGCTTGTCCGAAGGATGAATTCCCGCTGCCAAGGATAGATTCTTTAGTTGATGCAGCAGCTTCTTCGGAGCTCATGAGTCTCCTGGACTGCTACTCAGGCTATCATCAAATCTGGATGAAGAAGGAAGATGAGCCGAAGACTAGCTTCATAACCCCAAGTGGTACATATTGCTATCTTCGGATGCCTGAGGGGCTCAAGAATGCTGGAGGGAGTTTCAGCAGAATGACTGCGAAGGTTCTCCAATCTCAGATAGGCAGAAACGTGTTGACCTATGTTGATGACATCATCGTAAAGAGCACGAAGCAAGAAAATCATATTGCTGATTTGCAGGAGACCTTCGCCAGCTTCAGACAAGCTGGGCTGAAGCTGAATCCAGAAAAATGTGTCTTCGGAGTGAAGAAGGGTAAATTTCTTGGATGTTTGGTCTCAACGAAGGGAATCGAAGCTAACCCAAATAAAATTGAAGCTATACTTCGAATGGAGCCACCAACCACAAGAAAGGGGGCCCAAAGATTGACAGGAAGGCTGGCATCCCTTAACAGATTTATATCCAGATCAGCGGAAAGAAACTTACCATTCTTCGAGGTGCTGAAGTCAGCCGAAGTCTTTCAATGGGGCCCAAGTCAACAAAAAGCCTTCGAAGAGCTGAAGCAATATTTAATAGATCTCACAACATTAACTCCACCAACACCAGGGGCTCCTCTGTTGTTGTATGTGGCAGCTTCGCACTCAGCGGTAAGTGCGGCACTTGTTCAGGAAAAGTTTGATGGACAAGCCAAGAAGCAAGTCCCAGTATATTTTGTGTCTGAGGTCCTTAGTGCCTCAAAGAAAAATTATACAGAGCTGGAGAAGGTGTTGTACGCCGTTTTAATGGCATCCAGGAAGCTTCGGCATTACTTTCAGGCATTCAACATTATTGTTCCTTCTTCGCAGCCGTTGAAGGACATCATGAGGAATAGAGAAGCTACTGGGCGTATTGGAAAATGGGCTGCGGAACTCAATGAATTTTACATTGATTATGTGCATAGATCCTCAATTCAGTCTCAAGCATTGGCAGATTTCATTGCCGACTGGACGCCAGGGGCTCAGGACGAAGAAGCAAATAAAGATGCCGAAGCATGGACAGTGTTTTGTGATGGCTCTTGGGGAACCTTCGGAGCAGGTGCAGCTGCTGTGTTGGTCTCTCCGTCCAAGGTTAAAACTTGCTATGCAGCAAGACTTGACTTCAGCTGCACAAATAATATCGCTGAGTACGAAGCTTTGCTCCTGGGTCTTCGGAAACTAAGGGCAATGGGGATCAGAAGGGCAATTCTTAAAACTGATTCCCAGGTTGTTTCGGGTCATGTTGATAAAAGTTGCAAGGCTAAGGACCCGAAGCTTGAAAAATACCTAGACACGGTCCGAAGGATCGAAGCTTCCTTCGAAGGATTTTCTGTTAAGAATATCCCTCGAGGACAAAATGAGCATGCTGATTTATTAGCCAAGTCTGCAGCACAGGGGCTGCCGCTACCTTCGGACGTGTTCTTCGAAACAATAAAGGCACCTTCAGTGGAGCTACTTGAAAGAGCAGTCCTTAACATTTCTCCTGTCTACAGTGAAGATTGGAGAACAGAAATAATCTCTTATCTTCAGGGAAACTTTCTATCAGATGACGAAGCTTATAATAAGAGGATAGAGGCAAGAGCTCGTCCCTATGTCATGATAGAAGGGGAGTTATACAAACATGGAGTTTGTGCCCCGCTGCTCAAGTGCTTGTCTAGGGCCGAAGGTATAGAGTTGATGAAGGAGATACATGCAGGCTTGTGCGGATCCCACATTGGATCCAGGCCGTTACTTGGAAAAGTGTTCCGCCAAGGATTTTATTGGCCGAAGGCAGCTTCGGATGCAGCGGAGTTAGTCCAAAAGTGTGAAGGTTGTCAAAAATGTGCAAGAGATCAAAAACAACCTTCGTCATTAACACAGCTGATACAACCCATCTGGCCATTGCAAAGGTGGGGCCTTGACTTGTTGGGTCCATTGCCACCGGCCCAAGGCAATCTAAAATATGTTATAGTAGCTGTGGAATATTTTTCCAAGTGGATTGAGGCGAAGCCATTAGCCACAATAACTTCGGCCACTGTCCAAAAATTTTTCTGGCAGAATATTGTCTGTCGCTTCGGAGTGCCGAAGGCTATCACTGTAGATAATGGAACACAGTTCGACTCCGAAGATTTCAAAAATTTTTGTGATCAAATTGGCACGAAGATCCATTTTGCATCAGTCAGGCATCCGGAGTCGAATGGGCTTGTTGAAAGGGCCAACGGCATCATAATGACAGGGATAATGAAGCTAATTTTTAATCAACCAAGGGGAAAATGGCCAGATCAGTTGACCAAAGTGGTGTGGAGCCACAATACCACAACATCAAGGTCTACAGGCTTTACCCCATTCAAGTTATTATTTGGAGACGAAGCAATAACTCCAGAAGAAGCTAAAGCTGGATCAATAAGAGTGGTAGCTTCGGCAGAATCAGGTGCCGAAGATTCTTGCCTTGTGGAAAAAGATGCCTTAGAAGGGATCAGGCTTCAGGCCGTGGAAAATATCAACAAATACCAGGCTGAAACAATCAAATGGCGAGATAGGAAAGTCCGGCTAAAAAATATTGAGCCAGGACATTTCGTGCTTCGAAGAGTGGCCAACCCGGATACAGTGGGCAAGTTGCAACTGAAATGGGAAGGGCCTTTCTTAGTAGCATCTTCGTCAAGGCCTGGTTCGTACAGACTAAAGGACATGGATGGCAATGAAATTCCAAGATCTTGGAATGCGGATGAGCTTCGGCGGTTTTATGTATAACTTGATGTAATTTTATTTTTTCTTTTCTTTTTTATGGCACCCTTTTCCTTTCTAAAGGGGGAGAAAGGTTTTTAATGGGGCCATCATATGTAATTTTCCTTTTTAGTTTTATAAGAGCAAAATCCCCCAAAAGATGTAAATGTAAAAGCTGAGAGCGCACCATCGAGTGCCGAAACTGAAAAAGAGAAAGAAAAAGCTCCGAAGACGTCCCTAAGGGGATGCAGAGCTTACAGCGAAAAGTCAACGCTGATTCCGCCGAAAGTAAAAGGCGAAGAAGCTCCAAAGACGTTCCCAAGGGAATGCAGAGCTTATACCGTCTAAAGTAAAAGACGAAGAAGCTCCAAAGTCGTCCCTAAGGGGATGCAGAGCTTACAGCGAAAAGTCAACGCTGATATTGCCTAAGTGAAAGGCGAAGAAGCTCCAAAGTCGTTCCTAAGGGAATGCAGAGCTAGTGTGTGGTTGTTTCTAAGTAATGGCTGACAATGTGGCTTCGGACATATGCTTCGGACATTCATTCGCGCATTGCATTACATCATAACATTTGCATGCATAAGCATTCATTCATAGCATCTGTGTACCAAAGTGGTTGCTTCGGCAGAAGGGAGAATTGGCTTTTTATGAATCGTTGTGTAAAAGAAAAGTTTTGGAGAAGAGGTTTTTATGATTCGTTATGCTATGTTATGTACGAAAGAGAAAAGCTTCGTTGCTCAGCTTCGTTGTATACAAAAGAGAATTGGTCTTTTATGCTTCGTTGTGTACGAAAAGAAGGGAAGGTGTTTTTTCGCCTTCGGCTCAAAATACTGATTTCGTCCACACCAAAGCGCCTCAAGCGAAGGGTAAGAATATATTACAAGGTATGTACAAGGTTCCTTGAAGACAGTCTAATTGTATTTACAAGAATTGTTACAAAAATATCCTGAGTTTTTCTATAGCATATTTCTACTGATCCTCATTAAGTTTCAGCTTCGGCAACAGCTTCGGCGACATAACTTAGGCGTCATCTTCACCTTCGTCATCCTACATAAATCAAGGAATTATAAGTAAAAATCAAGAGCAAAGGAAAAGGTAACTCCGAAGTATCATTTCTTACTGGTTCAAGATGACTTCGTGCTTCGTCTCCAGCTTTCTCCCGCCCGCCTTTTGTCCATATCATTTTTATAAATCTATTGGAGATACTTCGGGCGAGGTCAGGCATATCATCCAGGATTGATGGAGATAAGGTGAAGTTGGGCCTGTTAATAATTTTTCCGTGTTCGCAGCCGGCCTTCAGAAATGCAGCAGCGGTACCCCGAGAAGCCACCCAGGCACAGAAGTCACCATGCCCAGCTATGACTTCGTCGAGCTCGTCAATCTCCCCCTCAATATGTTCGAAGGTCTTCGGCAGATCTTCAGCTGAGGGGGTGAATTTTTCACTACTGGCTCCAACTGAGTAAAAAATCTTTCTTAGTCGTTCAATGCACTTGTTGCTAAATTTCAAGCAGTTTTCTTGAAGATTTGTCAGTAGTTTTCTCAAATCTGAATTTTGCTGAGCTTCGACTTCAAGTTTTGCAGTAAGATCTTGTTTTTCTCGTTCGAATTGCTCAGATTGGCGGAGAAGCTTCGTATTCAGTTCTGATATTTTTGCTTCAGCTTCCGCCAATAAACCTTCGGTTGCCTGGAGCTCAAAGTTCTTTTTCTCGAAAGCATCTGATTGCTCCTTTATTTTGTTTTCCAAATTTCCAATTATAACTTCATGCTTTTTATCTTCAAGATCTTGTTGCATTTGCAAGGCTTTGCTCAGCAGCATACTCTGTACGAACACAACCTTCGTCAGATATGTTTTTATTAGAAGCGACAAAAGTTAGGTGGCAAGTTGTTCACCTTGAAGTTGGAGTAAAATAAACTACCAACGACATGTTGTCGTCGGTAGCGGCTGATGTCTGACTCTAGCTTCGGAAAACCGATACTCTTTGATAGAGTACCGATTACCTTAGCACCAGTCTGGTCTCGAATGCAGCCTAGTTTTTCATCATCTACACCTCCAAATAGGAGGGCACCTGACTTGTAGCCGCAGGATTTGGCATATTCTTTAAGTTCTTCTATTTCGTCCTTTGTCAGCTTTTGCCCAATTAAATTCTGAAAGGAGTAGGCTTCGTCATCCGAAGTATCTTCGGCTATTTCTTTTCCTTTTTCAGGCACTGTGGCCATGGATTTTTCAGTAGCAGCACCGGCTTCTTCTGCATCTATGTCTTCCAAAATTTTGTTAATATCCTCAATGGTTGTTTCTAAATTAACATCTTCGGCTGTAGCGGCTTCGCTAGCCGCGACCTCCGAAGGGGCGGCTTCGATGTTCTTGGTGCCTTCGGCAGCTGCTGTTTTCTGAACTGACGCTCTTGGAGGTGTCTTATCGATAACTTCAGTTACCGCAATGATTCTTTGCCGTTTGGGTTTGCTCATCTTCGCCTGATCCGGCTCGTCCACCTTTTGAAAAAGCTTCGTCAGTTGGAGCCCTAATGGACTTAGCTTCGTGGGCATAGGTTCAGTCATTACCTTTAAAATTTCTTCCACGTCGCTGGTAGAAGGCGGTGTGGGGGTCCTCTCTTCTTCGGATATTTTCCGTTTCGGACTCGATATTTTCCTTTTCTTCGGGATTTTCTTCTCTGCTGCTGGTTGCTCTTCATCCTTTGGCAGAATTTCAGTTACTCTTTTTCTTTTGTGGCCCTCGGCACCCTTGTTCAACTGCTCATAGTCTGGGTACTCGAAGCCCAGGGCATCGAATACTCGGTTCAGCCTTCGCTTCGGTCGGGCGCCGAAGGCCGCTGTCATTAATTGATCCTCTTTTTTGGAGTAATTTCCCAAGATTTCATTGCACATTGTCTCAACTGTGTCTAACCACTCTTTGCAGGGCTTCTTAAAGTACTTCTTGAATTTAAAGTGATAGGGCAGACGGACCAGCTCCCCCTTCTTCTTTTCTCCCTTCAGCTTCGGCATTTCCCACTCTTTTAGAGTAGGGAAGACTCTGAATGCCAAAAATTCCTGAACTAGATCCCTGGTGCCAATATGTTTTGAAATGATTTCAAATTCACCCAGAGCAGCCCAGGTGGGACCTTTTAGATCGCCGATGCGGCATCGTGGCCTCGTCTCTCCGAAGATTAACTCCAAAGGGCTTTGTACCAATTTTTCTATATCTTCGTCAACTTTCACATAGAACCACTCGGATTTCCAGCCTGCTGGCCATTTGCTTCGGTAGCTGATGACAGGACATTTTGTTGTCTTTCGGTAGGCAAAATTATAGCAACCAAAATTATCATGTAGCCCATCTTTTCTGGCCTTTGTTTGGTAGTGTAATTCGTGAACTCGGCAGAAGCTGTCAGCAAACGGTTCCACGGCTTGGCTCCGAAGGGCCCAGATATAAACATTGAGCCTAACGATGGCGTTAGGAGTCAATTGATGAAAAAAGATACCAAACCTCCTCAATATCTCTGCAATAATATTGTGCAGAGGAAATCTCAGCCCAGCCTTTAAAAAGCTTTTGAAGATAACAATCTCATCCTTCCCTGGCTTCGGGGTGGTTTCTTCTCCCCCGAAGCGGAGTAGCTTCTTCTGATCTTCATTGAAATAACCTGCTTTCACCATCTTCGAAAGATCAGCTTTTGAAACAGTTGATTTCCCAAAATCCAGGTGACTGGGCTTGCTGGGCGTAGCAATGTGGTAGTCATCTTCGGAGTCAGTCCCATCAATGTTTTCTTCTTCTTCGGCTGTTGTCGGGTTTGCTTCGGCAGCAGGCCTTTTTTCCGCGGTCACTAGACCGGAGCGCTGCATCGCTTCGGAGATGGGCACAGTGTCCGAACCTTCGGCTTCGTCTCCCTCGCGTGCAACTTTAGCAGTAGACCGCACTCTCGCCATTTAATTCAGAGTTTGGTGAAGTCAGAAACTTTTTTCTTTTTTCCTTTAATCCGAAGCTCTTCTTTCTGACGAAGCAGACGTTGAGACTGACCTTCGTTCGATTCTGAGAGCCAAGCTTCGGTTATGGTGAAAAATTTTGGCAGCAAAACAGTGCAAATAGCAATGAATGCTGTGATAACTTCACACCTACCCGCTTGTTTATATAGTACTGCAGGTAAGAAGGCGAAGCGGCAAGATTTTTACACCAGACGGGCGGTCACTTGTACTCGCTGAGCAGTGGACCGCAAAGATCAAACAGTAACTCTGCAAGGTGGGCCTGGCACGTACTCGGAAGCCGGATCGTTTCTCCGCAACGAGCTCAGGAAAGGTGTTTTTTGGACCTTCGGCTTCCCGAAGCTGAAGAAGTTTTTTTTCACGGGTCAAGCTCGTTACGAAAAACGATCTAGCACCGCGAAAGGGGCTACTGTTGGGGTCGTGCTTCGGTGCGCCGAAGGTCTCACACAAAGAAGCAGCTTCGGCTGGAGTCGTCTCCAAGAGATGGCCGAAGGTTCCCTTTCATGGAGCTTCGGCGTTTTAAACCGACATAGAGATAGAATGACCTTTTTATTCATATAGGTCTGAGTCAATGTTGTAAACATTTGTAAGGGGCATAATTGTAATTTGTCACAGGCTGCGACCTGCGCCTATAAATAGATGAACAGTACCACTGTACTGTTCACGCGAACCTGCCATTTGCCTTCGCATCACACTTGTATTCCTGCCTTCCTCAGGACCGAAGGTACATTTGTCATTTATATTCGTTCGTATTAATAGAAATGGAAATGATTCTATGTTAACACTGGAATGTCCATTTTATATATCATGGTTTATATGAATGCTTCACCCTATGTTATTATGCTTACGAAGGTGCGTCCTTCGTAACCTTCATCCGAAATTCCTTATGTCCCGAAGGGATATAATGAAGTGGAGGACGAAGAACCTTAATATTTAACATTTTCTGTGTTGCCTTGTTCTTAACTCTTAGCATTTGAGAACAAGCCCCCAACAAGAACTAAATCAATATGTGTTGGGGACTTGTTCTCAAATGCTAAGAGTTAAGAACAAGGCAACATAAAAAGTGTTAAGTGTTAAAGTCCTTCGTCCTTCGAAACATTATGCCCCATCGGGAAATAATGAGTTTCGGACGAAGGTCACAAAAGACATACCTTCGTAAATATATCAAGTAATGACGAAGGATTTATATAAAGCATGAAATACAATATAGACATCATCATAGAATCATTTCTATTTTATTAACATGGAAAAATAGAAATGATTTCAAATTACAAATATACCTTCGGTCCTAAGAGAAGGTAAAAAGTACAAGCGTGACGCAAAAGTAAATGCCAAGTCAGCGTGAACAGTACGGGAGTACTGTTCATCTATTTATAGACGCGGGACGCAGCCCACGTAAAATTACATTCATGACCATTACATTTGCCAATGACTTATGGAAATCTGTCAAGGTCCAAGTAGTCTTTTCGTCTTTAAGTCGGTTCCCTTTCTCTGCCATCGCGCCGAAGCTTCCCTGCGCACAGCTTCGGCTATGCACCATCCTTCGTGGAACTTGGTAATCAGCCCGTCCTCCATTTTAATCCCCCTTCGTCTGGTTCAGGCTTCGTCCTGACCGTACTCCATGTTCATAATTCTGAGTCCGAAGATACCTGTTCACATAATCCACTTGGAAAACATTGTCAAATCATGTTTTTGAGGACCTTCGGAGGACGAAGGCCCCCAACAGTAGCCCCTCGCAATATTAATTTGTTAATGATAAATTCAGATTGCGATATGGACGAAGGCCTTGAGCCGAAGGTCCGAAAAAACACCTTCCCTTTGCTAGAATAGCAACATTCACTGACAAGCGGGGTCTTTCAATTTTCAACGCCCTGGGGGTATAAATAAGATCATACCGCAAACTTATTTGGTACGCACACTTGCCATTTGCTTCGGCCCACTAAATTTTTAGCTCTTGTGCACTAAGATTTGCTGATCTTTTTGATTTTGAAGCTTCGGCCTTGAAAACAGTTTTTTAGTGTTTCCGAAGATGTCTGAAGGTAAGAAGATCCCTGCTGAGACGAAGCTGAGTCTCGACGAAGAGAAGAACTTGGGGTTCCTTATAGCGATGGCGGATACCAATACGGAGAAAATCACCAAAGAGATTCTTGAAGGTTTGTCCGAAGATACTGGTGACAGCGACAGTTTCGATGTAGAAAGTGGCGGGGAAGAGTCCGAAGATCGACCATGGCGGCCAAGTCACACGGTTTTCGGGAAAACCACTATTAAGCAGAATCATATTGATAATATGAGGGGGAGGTATTTCCGAGATATATCTATTGTGAGGGTTGATGCTGGAGAAAAGACTTCTCCCACCCCTGAAGAAGATGAAGTCGTAATTTTCCGAAGCTTTCTCAAGGCTGGGCTTCGATTCCCCCTAAGCAACTTTGTTGTTGAAGTCCTGAAGACATTTCAAGTCTACCTTCATCAAATTACTCCCGAAGCTATCATAAGAATGGGGATGTTTGTCTGGGCTGCGAGAAGCCAAGGTTTAGAACCAGATGCTAAAAGCTTTTGCAACATTCATGAATTGTTATACGAGACGAAGCCCTGGGGGAAAGAACAATATCACAACAACTTTGGGTGTTATAGCTTCGGTGCCCGCTCCGGGTCAAGCCGCCCTGTGCCAACCTTTCGGAAGAGGTGGCCCGGAGCCTGGATGACTGAATGGTTCTATGTAAAGAATGACTTAACAGCGCAAGAAAATGTCAAGAGTATTATTATGCGCCCCATCTGGCAACGCTTCGGACTTCGAAGGCCGAAGGTTGAAATGGATGAAGCAGCCGAGGAATGCCAAAGAGCCTTCGGCGTAGTCTGCTCTTTCATTGGGACAAGGGACTTGGTCCAAGAGCATATTGCCTTCAGGGTGTGGCCGCTTGCAGGAAAGTGGGAAATGCCGAAGGAGACCATCAAAGAGTCCGACGAAGGCGGACTAGTCAGACTGAAATACACATTCAAATACGGGGATAAGTTTGTTGAACCTGATGACGACTGGTTGAAAAGCATTGAAACATTAAGTGACGAACTACTTGGGGCATATTCGAAGGCCGAGAACACTGCGTTATCAGCAGCCTTTGGAGGCCGAAAGAAGAAAAGGCTCAACCGGGTATTTGACGCAGTCGGGTTTATCTACCCTGACTATCACTATCCGGTATTGGGTCGCAAAAGAAAAAATACTTCTCCTGCGACAGAGGCTACCACGAGCGCCACTAGCGAGCCAGCGCCGCAAAGGAAAAAGATAAAGGTGCTCACCCACCGAGCGCGTTTTATTGAGCCGGCCACAGTGCCAGAATTTATTGGTGAAATCTCTTTGGCCTCTGAAGCTACAGAACCAGCTCCAGTGCCGAAGATGGAAGAAAAGACTGAAGGGCCTTCAGCAGAAAAAGCAGAGAAACCGAAGATTGAAGAGCCAAAAATATCGGAAATCTTAAGTCCTTCAGCAAATGTCGAAACAATAAAAAATCAAAAGGGCCCGTCAGTGACCCCGAAAAGAAAAAGAATGGTGAACGTGCTAGATGTTCTGGAGACAATTAAGTCTTCAAGCACAACTCCAAAGAAAACTTTTGAAGTTGCTGAAGTGTCTACCGAAGCTGCAGTTGCTGAAGCTTCGAAGCTACAACCTGAAGCTGAAGCTAAGCCTTCAGAGCCCACCAAAGAACAATCTTTGGAAACAAAAATATCAGAACCAAATTTAGTTGAAGAAATTGACACTGCCGCCCCCGAAGCTCCTTCCGACACATGTGATTACCTCGTGCGACATGCTTCGGGGAAGAAATTATCTGAAGAAGAGATTTATGAAGCCAATCACTATGCCAGAGAGTTAAAATATCCGAAGGGAGCAGTGGTGTTCAATGGGACAAACGAAGATGACTTCCTATACTGCCTCCCTGACAACAAAGAATTATCTGTCTGCCGGGAGATGGCTAGGAGTATGGGGTTTCCAAAGCTTGAAGCTGGACTGTGCGCTATGACGAAGGAAGATCTCGCGGATAGTCTTGCATATAATAGCCTGAAGGTATGGGAATTAGACTTTTTGAAAAAATTTTACAATACGTGATTCATTCCTTTATTCTTATATGGATTCTTTTTTTGTATAGGGTTTAATCCTGAGCAACGCATTAAGAGCACAAAAGAGTGCCGAAGATGAGAGCTATGAAATTGCGTTCAACAATTTACGATCAGAAGTTATTAAACTGAGAAACGAAGCTCTAGAAAAAGACAAAATTCTGGTTACATTAGTAGACAAGATAAAAAAGGACGAAGCTGCTGCAACAATTCAGGCCGAAGCTCAGAAACGCGAAATTAAAGATCTTCAGAAGCAATTGGACCAGGCGAAAGAAGAACGCATACTTGAAGAAACAAGACGGGAATGCAGCGACCAATGGGCTGATCATTTGGAAGCAACCGTGGAAGAGCTTCGGTCTTCTAAGAAAAAATGCTTTGAAAAATCCATGGAATGTGTAAAGAAAATTAAAACCAGCTTCGCCAACGTGGGCGCATTTTCCAGTGAAGAGAATTTCTCAAGAGGCAATCCCGAGGGTCCAATAGAATGGATTAGTCACGAAGCAGAGGCCTTCGAGGAAATCCTGAGTAGCCGCGGTGACATCTGCGCTTTCTCGGGCGCCAGGGGAATTGCTACTGTCTTGGAGAAGAAAGGTTGTGAACATGTAAAATCTTTAGCTCAATCCGAAGCTGCCTTATCCTCCGAAGACATCAAAGACCCCTCGGCCGAAGCAAGCATGGTTGGCGGCAAATTCTTTACTGATGTCTGGGACAACGGCGGCCGAGAAATGGCGCAAGAGATCATTCAAAGGAGTGAAAAAGGCATCCATGATGCTAGGAAAGTGACAGAAGTTGCCGAAGGGCAAATAGGTATTAATTAGTCGTTCTTATTGTGTTGTAATTTTTATTTCAAACTTTGCTCGCGGTTTGTAACAGTAATGCAAAAATATTCTCTTCCCTCAGAACCTGCTGGATCGTCTGGTGATATTCACACAAAAGGGGATGACGAAATTAAACAAATGGCCGAAGCTATCATGGATAAAGTTGTTGAACAACTTCTAAATGAGGCTGCCGAAGTAGTATTAAGAGAAGACTAGGTGTTATTTAGAAAAAACATTTGAAGTGTAATCTATGTAATATTTTGTACATTTGAATGTAATATACAAGTCTCTTTTCATTATTCAATTCTTTACGATGCATGAAATTCTACATACATACCACTTTTGAGCCTTCGGCGAAAAAACACCTTCCCTTCTTTTCATGCTTCGTGAAGAAGACATTCTCCGTTAAAACTATTCTGATGAATCACATCCATGCTTCGTGAAAACATTCCCCGAAGCTGTACAATTTCGATATTACTCTGATGAAGCTCATCCATGCTTCGTGAAAACATTTTCCGAAGCTGTATTCCGAAGATTATCATTGTGTTCCCTCGTGATTTTACACAATTTGCACTTTCTCAAAGCGTCCTTTCGAAGGTTGATACTGTGTCCCCTTCTTTTGCCATATGCAACATGATGTATGATGCTTATGCTATGCAAAATGATGTGATGATGTTATGTTATGCAAATGACGTTTGTTCCGAAGATACACACAAAATATCTTTGTAAGCTCTGCATTCCCTTAGGAACGTCTTTGGAGCTTCTTCGCCTTTTACTTAGACGGTATAAGCTCTGCATTCCCTTAGGAACGTCTTTGGAGCTTCTTCGCCTTTTACTTAGGCGGTATAAGCTCTGCATTCCCTTAGGAACGTCTTTGGAGCTTCTTCGCCTTTTACTTAGGCGGTATAAGCTCTGCATTCCCTTAGGAACGTCTTTGGAGCTTCTTCGCCTTTTACTTAGGCGGTATAAGCTCTGCATTCCCTTAGGAACGTCTTTGGAGCAAAAAACTTACACTGCGCTCCCTTTGGAACGGCTTTTTGTAACTTCGGCAACTTACTCTGCGTTCCTTAGAACGACTTTTTGTTGCGTTGAAGGATTTTTAATAATCCGAAGGTCCTCCTTGTTACCGCAAACTTTTAAGCTTCGGCAACTTAAGCCTGTAGAGAAGATAGGTTTTCCTGATAACCAACCACGAAACTATTATATGAAAACTGAAATGTTCTTTATTACACAGAAAATAGAACTTAAACGTAAAAGACTGCTATCAAAGTAGGATATTTGTCAATAAATGTGCTTCGACTCTGGCACAGTACTATTGACTGTGCGGGCTTCAGATTGCTCTCTGAGATCCCTTTGGTGCGGAACATATTGGCTCCCTTCTGGCTGTTGGCCTTGTTGCAGCGGAGGTGGAGGCGGGGGCTGTTGCCATGAAGCTTGAGGTTGACTCGCCGAAGCTACGGAAACTGCAGGGTGGTTGCCCACGTACTCCGGGATGTAAGGCTGATGGAACGAAGCAGTATGCATGACCTGCTTCGGCTGGCCCTGTTGCGCTGCAGCTTCTGCTAGCTCCTTTTGTTTCTGGATGGTGACATGGCACATCCTGGTGGTATGGCTCTTGTTTTCACCACAGAATAAGCAAAATATCCTCCTTGGTTGATCTCCAAATCTTCCGCCGAAGCCCCTGGCGCCTCTGCCTCTTGGAGCTGGTGGCCGGAAGAAAGTTTGCTGTTGCCCCGAAGCCTGTGAGGAGCACTGCGGCCTGTTCTGCTGACTCCCCTTATCATCATTTTGAGTGGAGTTGTGGATGGACCTGACATGCCTCGGATAGAATCTTCCTCCGAAGCCCCTGGTCATCTCAGAAAATCTGAAGGCCTCCTCCCTTCTTTGGCGAAAGTCATTATCGGCACGAATGTACTCGTCCATCTTTTGGAGCAGCTTCTCCAGAGTCTGAGGAGGCTTCCTAGCAAAGTATTGAGCTGCAGGTCCAGGACGAAGCCCCTTGATCATGGCTTCGATGACAATTTCATTGGGCACCGTTGGTGCCTGCGCCCTCAAACGCAAGAACCTTCTGACATACGCCTGAAGGTATTCTTCATGATCCTGAGTGCACTGGAACAAAGCTTGAGCAGTGACCGGCTTCGTTTGAAATCCTTGAAAGCTGGTTAACAACATATCCTTCAGCTTCTGCCATGAGGTGATCGTTCCTGGTCGAAGGGAGGAATACCAGGTCTGAGCAACACTCCTGATGGCCATAACGAAAGACTTTGCCATGACTGCAGCATTGCCCCCATACGAAGACACTGTTGCTTCGTAGCTCATCAAGAACTGCTTCGGATCTGAGTGGCCGTCAAACATGGGAAGCTGGGGTGGCTTGTAGGATGGAGGCCAGGGTGTAGCCTGCAGCTCAGCGGACAGAGGAGAGGCATCATCGAAAACAAAATTTCCATGATGGAAATTGTCATACCAGTCATCTTCGTTGAAGAAGCCCTCCTGACGAAGGTCTTTTTGTTGAGGCTTTCGGTTCTGCTCATCATGGGTAAGATGACGAACTTCTTCAGAAGCTTCGTCTATCTGCCTTTGCAGCTCAGCTAGCCTGGCCATCTTTTCCTTTTTCCTCTGCACCTGTTGATGAAGCATCTCCATGTCCCTGATCTCTTGGTCTAGTTCATCCTCCTGAAGCGTCGGGCTGACGGCCTTCCTCTTCTGGCTTCGAGCCTCCCGAAGAGAGACGGTCTCCTGGTTGGGGTCCAGCGGTTGCAGTGCTGCAGCCCCAGTCGCTGAAGCTTTCTTCGGCGCCATAGCGAAGGTCTATAGCTTCCGAAGGTGTTCAAAAAACTCGAAGTGGAAGTGAGTTCACCGGAGGTGGGCGCCAATGTTGGGGACTTGTTCTCAAATGCTAAGAGTTAAGAACAAGGCAACATAAAAAGTGTTAAGTGTTAAAGTCCTTCGTCCTTCGAAACATTATGCCCCATCGGGAAATAATGAGTTTCGGACGAAGGTCACAAAAGACATACCTTCGTAAGTATATCAAGTAATGACGAAGGATTTATATAAAGCATGAAATACAATATAGACATCATCATAGAATCATTTCTATTTTATTAACATGGAAAAATAGAAATGATTTCAAATTACAAATATACCTTCGGTCCTAAGAGAAGGTAAAAAGTACAAGCGTGACGCAAAAGTAAATGCCAAGTCAGCGTGAACAGTACGGGAGTACTGTTCATCTATTTATAGACGCGGGACGCAACCCACGTAAAATTACATTCATGACCATTACATTTGCCAATGACTTATGGAAATCTGTCAAGGTCCAAGTAGTCTTTTCGTCTTTAAGTCGGTTCCCTTTCTCTGCCATCGCGCCGAAGCTTCCCTGCGCACAGCTTCGGCTATGCACCATCCTTCGTGGAACTTGGTAATCAGCCCGTCCTCCATTTTAATCCCCCTTCGTCTGGTTCAGGCTTCGTCCTGACCGTACTCCATGTTCATAATTCTGAGTCCGAAGATACCTGTTCACATAATCCACTTGGAAAACATTGTCAAATCATGTTTTTGAGGACCTTCGGAGGACGAAGGCCCCCAACAGTAGCCCCTCGCAATATTAATTTGTTAATGATAAATTCAGATTGCGATATGGACGAAGGCCTTGAGCCGAAGGTCCGAAAAAACACCTTCCCTTTGCTAGAATAGCAACATTCACTGACAAGCGGGGTCTTTCAATTTTCAACGCCCTGGGGGTATAAATAAGATCATACCACAAACTTATTTGGTACGCACACTTGCCATTTGCTTCGGCCCACTAAATTTTTAGCTCTTGTGCACTAAGATTTGCTGATCTTTTTGATTTTGAAGCTTCGGCCTTGAAAACAGTTTTTTAGTGTTTCCGAAGATGTCTGAAGGTAAGAAGATCCCTGCTGAGACGAAGCTGAGTCTCGACGAAGAGAAGAACTTGGGGTTCCTTATAGCGATGGCGGATACCAATACGGAGAAAATCACCAAAGAGATTCTTGAAGGTTTGTCCGAAGATACTGGTGACAGCGACAGTTTCGATGTAGAAAGTGGCGGGGAAGAGTCCGAAGATCGACCATGGCGGCCAAGTCACACGGTTTTCGGGAAAACCACTATTAAGCAGAATCATATTGATAATATGAGGGGGAGGTATTTCCGAGATATATCTATTGTGAGGGTTGATGCTGGAGAAAAGACTTCTCCCACCCCTGAAGAAGATGAAGTCGTAATTTTCCGAAGCTTTCTCAAGGCTGGGCTTCGATTCCCCCTAAGCAACTTTGTTGTTGAAGTCCTGAAGACATTTCAAGTCTACCTTCATCAAATTACTCCCGAAGCTATCATAAGAATGGGGATGTTTGTCTGGGCTGCGAGAAGCCAAGGTTTAGAACCAGATGCTAAAAGCTTTTGCAACATTCATGAATTGTTATACGAGACGAAGCCCTGGGGGAAAGAACAATATCACAACAACTTTGGGTGTTACAGCTTCGGTGCCCGCTCCGGGTCAAGCCGCCCTGTGCCAACCTTTCGGAAGAGGTGGCCCGGAGCCTGGATGACTGAATGGTTCTATGTAAAGAATGACTTAACAGCGCAAGAAAATGTCAAGAGTATTATTATGCGCCCCATCTGGCAACGCTTCGGACTTCGAAGGCCGAAGGTTGAAATGGATGAAGCAGCCGAGGAATGCCAAAGAGCCTTCGGCGTAGTCTGCTCTTTCATTGGGACAAGGGACTTGGTCCAAGAGCATATTGCCTTCAGGGTGTGGCCGCTTGCAGGAAAGTGGGAAATGCCGAAGGAGACCATCAAAGAGTCCGACGAAGGCGGACTAGTCAGACTGAAATACACATTCAAATACGGGGATAAGTTTGTTGAACCTGATGACGACTGGTTGAAAAGCATTGAAACATTAAGTGACGAACTACTTGGGGCATATTCGAAGGCCGAGAACACTGCGTTATCAGCAGCCTTTGGAGGCCGAAAGAAGAAAAGGCTCAACCGGGTATTTGACGCAGTCGGGTTTATCTACCCTGACTATCACTATCCGGTATTGGGTCGCAAAAGAAAAAATACTTCTCCTGCGACAGAGGCTACCACGAGCGCCACTAGCGAGCCAGCGCCGCAAAGGAAAAAGATAAAGGTGCTCACCCACCGAGCGCGTTTTATTGAGCTGGCCACAGTGCCAGAATTTATTGGTGAAATCTCTTTGGCCTCTGAAGCTACAGAACCAGCTCCAGTGCCGAAGATGGAAGAAAAGACTGAAGGGCCTTCAGCAAAAAAAGCAGAGAAACCGAAGATTGAAGAGCCAAAAATATCGGAAATCTTAAGTCCTTCAGCAAATGTCGAAACAATAAAAAATCAAAAGGGCCCGTCAGTGACCCCGAAAAGAAAAAGAATGGTGAACGTGCTAGATGTTCTGGAGACAATTAAGTCTTCAAGCACAACTCCAAAGAAAACTTTTGAAGTTGCTGAAGTGTCTACCGAAGCTGCAGTTGCTGAAGCTTCGAAGCTACAACCTGAAGCTGAAGCTAAGCCTTCAGAGCCCACCAAAGAACAATCTTTGGAAACAAAAATATCAGAACCAAATTTAGTTGAAGAAATTGACACTGCCGCCCCCGAAGCTCCTTCCGACACATGTGATTACCTCGTGCGACATGCTTCGGGGAAGAAATTATCTGAAGAAGAGATTTATGAAGCCAATCACTATGCCAGAGAGTTAAAATATCCGAAGGGAGCAGTGGTGTTCAATGGGACAAACGAAGATGACTTCCTATACTGCCTCCCTGACAACAAAGAATTATCTGTCTGCCGGGAGATGGCTAGGAGTATGGGGTTTCCAAAGCTTGAAGCTGGACTGTGCGCTATGACGAAGGAAGATCTCGCGGATAGTCTTGCATATAATAGCCTGAAGGTATGGGAATTAGACTTTTTGAAAAAATTTTACAATACGTGATTCATTCCTTTATTCTTATATGGATTCTTTTTTTGTATAGGGTTTAATCCTGAGCAACGCATTAAGAGCACAAAAGAGTGCCGAAGATGAGAGCTATGAAATTGCGTTCAACAATTTACGATCAGAAGTTATTAAACTGAGAAACAAAGCTCTAGAAAAAGACAAAATTCTGGTTACATTAGTAGACAAGATAAAAAAGGACGAAGCTGCTGCAACAATTCAGGCCGAAGCTCAGAAACGCGAAATTAAAGATCTTCAGAAGCAATTGGACCAGGCGAAAGAAGAACGCATACTTGAAGAAACAAGACGGGAATGCAGCGACCAATGGGCTGATCATTTGGAAGCAACCATGGAAGAGCTTCGGTCTTCTAAGAAAAAATGCTTTGAAAAATCCATAGAATGTGTAAAGAAAATTAAAACCAGCTTCGCCAACGTGGGCGCATTTTCCAGTGAAGAGAATTTCTCAAGAGGCAATCCCGAGGGTCCAATAGAATGGATTAGTCACAAAGCAGAGGCCTTCGAGGAAATCCTGAGTAGCCGCGGTGACATCTGCGCTTTCTCGGGCGCCAGGGGAATTGCTACTGTCTTGGAGAAGAAAGGTTGTGAACATGTAAAATCTTTAGCTCAATCCGAAGCTGCCTTATCCTCCGAAGACATCAAAGACCCCTCGGCCGAAGCAAGCATGGTTGGCGGCAAATTCTTTACTGATGTCTGGGACAACGGCGGCCGAGAAATGGCGCAAGAGATCATTCAAAGGAGTGAAAAAGGCATCCATGATGCTAGGAAAGTGACAGAAGTTGCCGAAGGGCAAATAGGTATTAATTAGTCGTTCTTATTGTGTTGTAATTTTTATTTCAAACTTTGCTCGCGGTTTGTAACAGTAATGCAAAAATATTCTCTTCCCTCAGAACCTGCTGGATCGTCTGGTGATATTCACACAAAAGGGGATGACGAAATTAAACAAATGGCCGAAGCTATCATGGATAAAGTTGTTGAACAACTTCTAAATGAGGCTGCCGAAGTAGTATTAAGAGAAGACTAGGTGTTATTTAGAAAAAACATTTGAAGTGTAATCTATGTAATATTTTGTACATTTGAATGTAATATACAAGTCTCTTTTCATTATTCAATTCTTTACGATGCATGAAATTCTACATACATACCACTTTTGAGCCTTCGGCGAAAAAACACCTTCCCTTCTTTTCATGCTTCGTGAAGAAGACATTCTCCGTTAAAACTATTCTGATGAATCACATCCATGCTTCGTGAAAACATTCCCCGAAGCTGTACAATTTCGATATTACTCTGATGAAGCTCATCCATGCTTCGTGAAAACATTTTCCGAAGCTGTATTCCGAAGATTATCATTGTGTTCCCTCGTGATTTTACACAATTTGCACTTTCTCAAAGCGTCCTTTCGAAGGTTGATACTGTGTCCCCTTCTTTTGCCATATGCAACATGATGTATGATGCTTATGCTATGCAAAATGATGTGATGATGTTATGTTATGCAAATGACGTTTGTTCCGAAGATACACACAAAATATCTTTGTAAGCTCTGCATTCCCTTAGGAACGTCTTTGGAGCTTCTTCGCCTTTTACTTAGACGGTATAAGCTCTGCATTCCCTTAGGAACGTCTTTGGAGCTTCTTCGCCTTTTACTTAGGCGGTATAAGCTCTGCATTCCCTTAGGAACGTCTTTGGAGCTTCTTCGCCTTTTACTTAGGCGGTATAAGCTCTGCATTCCCTTAGGAACGTCTTTGGAGCTTCTTCGCCTTTTACTTAGGCGGTATAAGCTCTGCATTCCCTTAGGAACGTCTTTGGAGCAAAAAACTTACACTGCGCTCCCTTTGGAACGGCTTTTTGTAACTTCGGCAACTTACTCTGCGTTCCTTAGAACGACTTTTTGTTGCGTTGAAGGATTTTTAATAATCCGAAGGTCCTCCTTGTTACCGCAAACTTTTAAGCTTCAGCAACTTAAGCCTGTAGAGAAGATAGGTTTTCCTGATAACCAACCACGAAACTATTATATGAAAACTGAAATGTTCTTTATTACACAGAAAATAGAACTTAAACGTAAAAGACTGCTATCAAAGTAGGATATTTGTCAATAAATGTGCTTCGACTCTGGCACAGTACTATTGACTGTGCGGGCTTCAGATTGCTCTCTGAGATCCCTTTGGTGCGGAACATATTGGCTCCCTTCTGGCTGTTGGCCTTGTTGCAGCGGAGGTGGAGGCGGGGGCTGTTGCCATGAAGCTTGAGGTTGACTCGCCGAAGCTACGGAAACTGCAGGGTGGTTGCCCACGTACTCCGGGATGTAAGGCTGATGGAACGAAGCAGTATGCATGACCTGCTTCGGCTGGCCCTGTTGCGCTGCAGCTTCTGCTAGCTCCTTTTGTTTCTGGATGGTGACATGGCACATCCTGGTGGTATGGCCCTTGTTTTCACCACAGAATAAGCAAAATATCCTCCTTGGTTGATCTCCAAATCTTCCGCCGAAGCCCCTGGCGCCTCTGCCTCTTGGAGCTGGTGGCCGGAAGAAAGTTTGCTGTTGCCCCGAAGCCTGTGAGGAGCACTGCGGCCTGTTCTGCTAACTCCCCTTATCATCATTTTGAGTGGAGTTGTGGATGGACCTGACATGCCTCGGATAGAATCTTCCTCCGAAGCCCCTGGTCATCTCAGAAAATCTGAAGGCCTCCTCCCTTCTTTGGCGAAAGTCATTATCGGCACGAATGTACTCGTCCATCTTTTGGAGCAGCTTCTCCAGAGTCTGAGGAGGCTTCCTAGCAAAGTATTGAGCTACAGGTCCAGGACGAAGCCCCTTGATCATGGCTTCGATGACAATTTCATTGGGCACCGTTGGTGCCTGCGCCCTCAAACGCAAGAACCTTCTGACATACGCCTGAAGGTATTCTTCATGATCCTGAGTGCACTGGAACAAAGCTTGAGCAGTGACCGGCTTCGTTTGAAATCCTTGAAAGCTGGTTAACAACATATCCTTCAGCTTCTGCCATGAGGTGATCGTTCCTGGTCGAAGGGAGGAATACCAGGTCTGAGCAACACTCCTGACGGCCATAACGAAAGACTATGCCATGACTGCAGCATTGCCCCCATACGAAGACACTGTTGCTTCGTAGCTCATCAAGAACTGCTTCGGATCTGAGTGGCCGTCAAACATGGGAAGCTGGGGTGGCTTGTAGGATGGAGGCCAGGGTGTAGCCTGCAGCTCAGCGGACAGAGGAGAGGCATCATCGAAAACAAAATTTCCATGATGGAAATTGTCATACCAGTCATCTTCGTTGAAGAAGCCCTCCTGACGAAGGTCTTTTTGTTGAGGCTTTCGGTTCTGCTCATCATGGGTAAGATGACGAACTTCTTCAGAAGCTTCGTCTATCTGCCTTTGCAGCTCAGCTAGCCTGGCCATCTTTTCCTTTTTCCTCTGCACCTGTTGATGAAGCATCTCCATGTCCCTGATCTCTTGGTCTAGTTCATCCTCCTGAAGCGTCGGGCTGACGGCCTTCCTCTTCTGGCTTCGAGCCTCCCGAAGAGAGACGGTCTCCTGGTTGGGGTCCAGCGGTTGCAGTGCTGCAGCCCCAGTCGCTGAAGCTTTCTTCGGCGCCATAGCGAAGGTCTATAGCTTCCGAAGGTGTTCAAAAAACTCGAAGTGGAAGTGAGTTCACCGGAGGTGGGCGCCAATGTTGGGGACTTGTTCTCAAATGCTAAGAGTTAAGAACAAGGCAACATAAAAAGTGTTAAGTGTTAAAGTCCTTCGTCCTTCGAAACATTATGCCCCATCGGGAAATAATGAGTTTCGGACGAAGGTCACAAAAGACATACCTTCGTAAATATATCAAGTAATGACGAAGGATTTATATAAAGCATGAAATACAATATAGACATCATCATAGAATCATTTCTATTTTATTAACATGGAAAAATAGAAATGATTTCAAATTACAAATATACCTTCGGTCCTAAGAGAAGGTAAAAAGTACAAGCGTGACGCAAAAGTAAATGCCAAGTCAGCGTGAACAGTACGGGAGTACTGTTCATCTATTTATAGACGCGGGACGCAGCCCACGTAAAATTACATTCATGACCATTACATTTGCCAATGACTTATGGAAATCTGTCAAGGTCCAAGTAGTCTTTTCGTCTTTAAGTCGGTTCCCTTTCTCTGCCATCGCGCCGAAGCTTCCCTGCGCACAGCTTCGGCTATGCACCATCCTTCGTGGAACTTGGTAATCAGCCCGTCCTCCATTTTAATCCCCCTTCGTCTGGTTCAGGCTTCGTCCTGACCGTACTCCATGTTCATAATTCTGAGTCCGAAGATACCTGTTCACATAATCCACTTGGAAAACATTGTCAAATCATGTTTTTGAGGACCTTCGAAGGACGAAGGCCCCCAACAATATGTGTTGGACATCTAATCACTAAAACATTTATGAAAATGGCCCAAGGGCACATTTCCCTTTCAATCTCCCCCTTTTTGGTGATTTATGCCAACACATTAAAAGCAACAAAAGAAGTGCAACATTAGTGCAAATTGAAGACCAAATTCTCTTTACTTAGGATTTAGCATATTTGGATCACTCTTTGCCACCACTTGGTTTGTTTTTGCAAATCAAATTCTTTTCCCTATCTCTAAGTCAACCACACTTGTTTGGGCAAATAGAGAGATATTCCAAGAGTAAAATTGATCAAGTGCCAAAAACTCCCCCTTTTCCCATAATAAAAAATTCTCCCCCATAAGAGACCAAATTTTGCAATAAGAGTATTTTGGACAAAATACAAATTCTAACTCTATTATTTTTGAAATTCACAAGTGGTTGGTCGATCCATTTTCTTTGGCCTTTGTTTCTCCCCCTTTGGCATTAAGCACCAAAACAGGATAACTTTTGGCCCTTTAACCTCATTGCCTTACCAAAATGTCAAATAAGAACACAAAGGCAATGAGAGCATTAATATGAACTTGGAAGTAAATACACTTATACCAGAGTGCAGTGGAAGTCTTTTCGTTGTCCAAGTTCATTTTCCCTTTCAATGTTCCTTCAAGACTACTTCAAGTGTACTCAAACAAACAAGTTAGTCTCAAAGGAGTCAAGTTGTAGCTCATCTCCCCCTAAACATGTGCATCATTTGCACATGGACTTGTGAGGTCCGACGATGACTTGTACAACTTGAACACCACAAATAAACAATAAATGATGTATATGCTCAAGTAACATGATCAAAGGCATGAAACACATGTATGTTATAGATCAATCCAAGTTACGCGAATCTAAGACATTTAGCTCACTACGCAACCTACAAAACCTTTTCTCATATAAAGGCTTGGTGAAGATATTGGCTAGTTGGTTCTTGGTGCTAATGTGGTTGTAACACCCCGGGTTCCACAAACACCCCGGAATGATACTGAACTACACTTCTGACATCTATATAAAATTTCGGCAGCATCTCCTTTGCAAAATTGCATAATGGGGGGGGCAACAGTGTATAAACATATATCATGACAAAAACGTACTAAGTATTATTAATCGGCTAGCAAAGGGAAGTTAAACATACGACATAAACTGAATTAACCTGTGTGCACGACTAGCTAAAAAACAAACTTCCTTTGACAACAAGTTTCTAATTAAATCATGGCTGCGCCTAGGCAGCGTTATTATGAGAGTGAAAGTGGACGTGCTGCTACTCCCCTCATTCCCAACATGTATCAAGTACCTGCATTGAGTAATGCAAGAGTGAGATGACACATCTCAGCAAGTAAAATAATATCAAACTGTTTAACCACATAAGAACATTGTTTTACCACCACTTGATTTCACAACCTTCTTATTATGAAGGTGCAGCACGTATACAACGTACAACACTCCTAGTTACCACACCTCGCAGGTAGAAACCACAATAGTAACATAGTAATGTCACACTTCATATATACCTCATGAGTGCAAATGTCTACAAATGCAAGGATGACTTCTGCCTTCATACCTCTAAGGATATGAAGCCGCATCGTACCCCTCCTCGGGCGACGTACGATGCTAAAAATGTACCGGTACGGTCGGACCATAAGATCACGACATAACTTCAGAATGCAAGATGGATGATGCGATGTGCATGACATGCCTACAACACTTCATATAACGTGATTCAAAAAGATACTTCAACTTCATCCAAGATGGGAATCAACCACATATATCATTACTGAATCATGATCATCCACAATATTAGACAATTGAGAATTAATACTTTGGAACAAATAAACTTCATCATAAAATTCAATGATTAACATATTTAAAACTTATGCATACTCAATGATAGGGAATAGGATGCAAACCAAACGGTAGCAACCACCACTGTATTTACTTGCCTTCACCGGGAATTTGGAATGGTACTAAGTACGATCCGGAAGTCCACCACCTTGAATTCTCCCCCTTTCCTTCCTCCCTTGTTCCCTCCACCAAAACCAATTGGGGACTTGCACCACGCGACGTAGAACCAAGCAGCCCTTGGAGAGGAGATGGGGGCGGCTTGGGTTAGGTGGTGTGGCTGCAAACACTTGGGAGGAGAGGGAGAGAGGGGGGCGGCTGCAACCAAAAAGGGGATTAGGGGGGAGGGGCGGCTAGGGTTAAGGGAAGGGACTAGTGGGCCGGATCGAGATCCACGGCCCAACTTGCTCTCACGTCTGCTCCCAACCCCAGCGCATGTCTCACAAGAATTCTACTGTTTTACTGGTGAATGCTTCCTAAAACAAAGAAATCCAAAACCCCAGCTACACAGATCACGAAAGAAAAGGGAAAAAGAAATTTAACTTCTTCTCAGAAAATTGGGTATCACACTCTACCCCCCTTAAAAAGAATTCGACCTCGAATTCCGACGCTTCTATCGGAACGACAGGAAAAGATCAGCGACAAAAAAAACTCACCCCATAACGAAAAGTTTGGGGTACTTCTGCCACATCAGCTCCTCGAGCTCCAAGGGTTCTAGGATACGCAGCAGACGACACTCTAGAGTCAGGTCTTGCTACACGGGAATCGACTCTAGCTCGATTTATTGATCTGGATTCCGCAAATACTTTCTCAACATAGAGACATGGAATACATGGTGTACTCTGATCATAGACTCCGACAATTGCATGTGCTAAGCCAAGCTGCCAACTCGGGCTAAGATAGTAGACGGTCCTATATAACTCGGTCAAAGCTTTCCTGACACCAAATCAACATTGACACATGCAAGTACTTCAACGAATATATATATGAATGCAATACATACTATGCTCCAATAGCCTAAACCAAACCTATCCAAACAAGAGTAACTTCAAAAGGTTAATTTAATGCTTGCATATTTCTAGACAGCAGCACAACGGTTAATTGTTTTGCTCATAACTCACAAAATATGCATCCAAAAGTAGTAAACTAGGACTTTATGGAAAGCTTACAAAGTCCACTATACCCTTGGTATTATCATCACCACAAGATTTGACACTTAGAAAGGCCAAACAATGTGAAACATAAATTTTGTCCAGACTTGGACAGAATTCAACTACTCACTTCAAAAATCCATAATTGGAGTCTCAGTCATCCAATTCAAGCACTCCTAGACTTTTTAGAAAGCCAGTAAAGTTGTCTATATTTCATTTATAAACATATCAGGTTAATTCAATGCATATCAAGATCAAAAGACATAAGAAAGGCTTTGCTGTCCAAATTTAGACGGATTCAAAGATTCCACTTAAAACAATTGTAGCTTAACTTATAGGTCACCAAAAAGGGTGATCCAAAATTTGTTGGAAAGCTTAAGGAAAGTACTACCACTTCTTTATAATTTATAAGAACTGATTCGAAGTTTAACCTGGGCAAACAAGGTCAGTTTTGAAATTTGTACAGAATCTGGACAGATTCCAAGACTAGACTTGAGAAAATCATTGTTGGGGTATGCTTCATCGCCGAAGATCCTGTAAGAAGAAACAACTTCGACAGATCCTCTCAAAAGCAGCGCCGAAGCTACCATCCATGAAGCTTCGGCACAGTGACATGTCTCAAGACGAAGGATCGCACCGACTTAAAGATGAAATGACCGATTAGTCCATGAGAGCCTGTGTCATAATTGTAATTTTTTGTAAAGGACATGAATGTAATATCTCACAGGCTGCGCCCTGTGCCTATAAATAGATGAACAGTACCCCCGTACTGTTCACGCTGACTTGTATTTGCTCGCACGTCACGCTTGGACTTTTGCCTTCTGTCAAGCCAAAGTTATAAATGTAATTCAATATGGTTCACATTTGTTCATGATGATATAATTTAAAGATATCAATGACGCCATATGATTATTTATGTTATTTCTCATGTTTCATATGCTTCTTCCTTCATTAATATGTATTGAAATGTCGAAGGTATGTCCTTCATTCCCTTCGTCTGAAACATCATTATATCCTAAGGGATATAATGCTTCAAAGGACGAAGGTTACTAACCATTAACCCTTTTATGTTGCCTTGTTCTTAACTCATAGCATTTAAGAACAAGTCCCCAACATTGGCGCCCACCTCTGGTGAACTCACTTCCACTGATTGAGCTGATGGCTTCGTCCAACAAGCAAGCTGAAGTTGCTTCGGCTATGAAGCTAGTGCTCCCGATAACAGGCAGTTCATGCTCAGAGCCGGCCAACAAGAAGCGGAAAAAGGAAGCTCAGAGAAGGGTGTAGCATGTTGGGGTGCAGGGACCCTTCATTAAGTCAAAATGGTCCCACATCCCAATCACCTTCTCCCAGGAGGACCTTCAGCTTAAGGATTACCCCCACAATGATGCTATGGTCATATCTTGTGTCATCAAGGGATTTCTGGTCCACAATGTTCTAGTTGATACAGGCAGTGCAGCCGATATCATATTTGCTAAAGCCTTCAGACAGATGCAAGAGCCAGAGGACAAGATTCATGATGCTACACACCCTCTTTGTGGCTTCGGAGGAAGGCAGATTGTAGCACTTGGTAAGATCACAATGCCAGTGACCTTCGGATTTGTCCATAATACAAGGACTGAACATGTTGTGTTTGATATTGTTGACATGGAATACCCCTACAATGCAATCATTGGTCGTGGGACACTTAATGCTTTCGAAGCAATTCTTCATCCAGCATATCTATGCATGAAGATACCTTCGGAACAAGGGCCTATTGCTATTCATGGAAGTCAGGAAGCTGCTAGAAAGGCTGAGGGAAATTGGACAGACTCAAAAGCCATCCACAATATAGATGGAGTTGAAGCTTGTGAGCAGTACAAGTACAGAAGAGAGAAGGCTGCTTCGGCTGATCAGCCGAAGCCCATGCTTCTATGTGAAGACATAGCAGAGCAGAAGGTATTGCTAGGGTCCCAATTATCTGAAGAGCAGGAGAAAAATTTGATAAGGTTTTTATTTAACAACAAAGATGTTTTTGCATGGTCGGCCAATGATCTCTGTGGTGTTAACAGAGACGTCATCGAACATTCACTCAATGTCGATCCATCTTTTAGGCCTAGAAAGCAAAGGCTTCGGAAAATGTCTGATGATAAAGCCGAAGGTGCTCGGAATGAAGTGAAAAGACTTCTCAGTTCTGGTGTTATTAGAGAGGTAAAATATCTAGAGTGGTTAGCAAACACTGTTATGGTGAAGAAGGCCAATGGCAAATGGAGAATGTGTATCGATTTCACGGATCTTAACAAGGCCTGTCCGAAGGATGAATTTTCATTACCAAGGATAGACTCCCTAGTGGATGCGGCAGCTTCTTCAGAACTTATGAGTCTGCTGGATTGCTATTCAGGATATCATCAAATATGGATGAAGAAGGAGGATGAGCCAAAGACTAGCTTCATAACTCCCAGTGGCACCTATTGTTATCTTCGGATGCCTGAGGGGCTCAAGAATGCTGGAGGCAGTTTTAGCAGGATGATAGCCAAGGTCCTTCATTCCCAGATAGACAGAAATGTGCTAACATACGTTGATGATATTATAGTAAAAAGCACGAAGCAAGAAAATCATATAACTGATCTGCAAGAAACATTTGCTAATTTCAGGTAAGCTGGCCTGAAATTAAATCTTGAAAAATGTGTCTTTGGAGTGAAGAGGGTAAGTTCCTTGGCTGTCTGGTTTCAACGAAGGGGATCGAAGCTAACCCAAGCAAGATCGAAGCCATCCTTTGAATGGAACCACCAAGCACAAAAAAGGGGCCCAACGGCTGACAGGAAGATTGACTTCATTGAATAGATTTATATCTAGATCAGCAGAAAGAAACTTGCCATTTTTTGAAATACTAAAGTCAGCCGAAGTCTTTCAATGGGGCTCAGTTCAACAGAAAGCCTTTGAAGAGCTAAAACAATATTTAATTGATCTAACAACACTAACTCCACCAGTGCCAGGGGCTCCATTACTATTGTATGTGGCAGCTTCGCACTCTACATTAAGTGTGGCACTTGTGCAGGAGAAATTGGAAGGACAAATTAAAAAGCAAGCTTCAGTATACTTTGTTTCCGAAGTTCTAAGCTTATCAAAGAAAAACTATATGGAATTGGAGAAGGTGTTGTATGCTGTATTAATGGCCTCTAGGAAGCTTCGGCATTATTTCCAAGCATTCCATATAATTGTTCCTTCATCACAACCTCTGAAAGATATCATGAGGAACAGAGAAGGTACTGGAAGAATTGGAAAGTGGGCTGCCGAACTAAACGAATTCAGCATTGATTATGTGCATAGATCCTCAATTCAGTCCTAGGCGTTAGCAGACTTCATCGCTGACTGGACGCCAGGGGCTTAGGAAGAAGAAGCAAATAAAGATGACGAAGCCTGGACAGTGTTCTGCGACGGTTCCTGGGGAACCTTCGGGGCAGGTGTGGCTGCTGTCTTAGTTGCACCTTCCAAAGTCAGAACATGCTATGCAATAAGGCTTGATTTCAGTTCTATAGACAATATTGCTGAATACGAAGCTTTACTTTTGGGGCTTCGGAAGTTAAAGGCAATGGGGATAAGAAGGGCGGTCCTTAAAACCGACTCAAGTTATTTCTGGACATGTCGACAAGAGTTGCAAAGCAAGAGATCCGAAGCTTGAGAAATACCTGGACACAGTTCGAAGGCTTGAGGCTTCATTCAAAGGGTTTTCTGTTAAGAATATTCCACGAGGAGAAAATGAGCATGCTGATCTGCTAGCCAAGTCAGCGGCACAGGGGCTGCCTCTACCTTCGGAAGTATTTTTTGAAACGATAAGAGCACCTTCGGCAGAACTCCTCGAAAGAGCAGTGCTCACTATATCTCCTGTTCATAGTGAAGATTGGAGGACTGAGATTATATCTTTCCTCCAAGGTAATTGCCTTTCAGACGACGAAGCTTATAATAAGATAATGGAGGCAAGAACAAGACCATATGTAATAATAGAAGGGGAGTTATACAAGCATGGAGTCTGCTCTCCACTTCTTAAGTGTTTATCCAGAGCCGAAGGTATAGAGCTGATGAAGGAGATACATGCACGATTGTGTGGATCTCACATTGGGTCTAGGCCTTTGCTGGGAAAAGTTTTTCGACAAGGATTTTACTGGCCGAAGGCAGCTTCGGATGCAGCAGAGCTAGTCCAAAAGTGTGAAGGCTGTCAAAAATGTGCAAGAGACCAGAAGCAACCTTCATCTCTTACTCAATTAATACAGCCCACTTGGCCATTGCAAAGATGGGGTCTTGATTTGCTAAGCCCACTTCCACCAGCACAAGGCAATTTAAAATATGTTGTGGTGGCGGTAGAATATTTTTCCAAGTGGATTGAGGCGAAGCCGTTGGCCACAATAACTTCGGTCACAGTCCAGAAGTTTTTCTGGCAAAATATTATTTGTCGCTTTGGTGTGCCGAAGGCTATCACAGTAGACAATGGAACACAGTTTGATGTCGAAGTTTTCAAGGAATTCTATGATCAGATTGGCATGAAGATCCATTTTGCATCAGTCAGACATCCAGAGTCAAATGGACTTGTCGAAAGGGCAAATGGCATCATAATGACGGGAATAATGAAGTTAATCTTCAATCAGCCTAGAGGAAAATGGCCAGACAAGTTAATTAAAGTGGTGTGGAGCCACAACACAACAATATCAAGGTCAACAGGTTTTACACCATTCAAGTTATTATTTGGTGACGAAGCAATAACTCCAGAAGAAGCTAAGGCAGGGTCAATCAGAACAGTAGCTTCGGCAGAGGACGAAGCTAATTATTCTATGGCAAAAGATGCTATAGAAGGGACCAGACTTCAGGCTGTGGAGAATATCAATAAATACCAAGCTGAAATAATAAAATGGCGTGATAGAAAGGTTCGGCTAAAAAACATTAGGCTAGGGCATCTGGTGCTTCGAAGAGTGGCCAATCCAGACATAGTAGGCAAGTTACAGCTGAAATGGGAAGGACCCTTTCTTGTGATATCTTCGTCAAGACCCGGTTCTTATAGATTGAAGGATATGGACGACAACGATATTCCTAGATCTTGGAATGCAGACGAGCTTCGGCGATACTATGTGTAACTGGATGTAATCTTTTTTAATTTTTCCTATGGTACCCTTTTCCTTTCCGAAGGGGGATAAAGGTTTTTAATGGGGCCATAATTTGTAATCTTTATTTTCTTATTCAGCTCCACGAGAGCAAAATCCCCCAAAATATGTAAATGTAAAATCTGAGCATGCACTATCGAGTGCAGAGAAAAAGGAAAAATAGGGAGAAGCTCGAAAGTCGTCCCTAAGGGGATGCAGAGCACGACGAAGCTACAAAAAAGCCGTTCCTAAGGGAGCGCAACGTAAGTTTTCTGCTCAAAAGTCGTTCCTAAGGGAATGCAGAGCCGAATACCGCCGAAATATAAGGCGAAGCGCGAAAAGTCAACGCGAATACCGCCGAAATAAAAGGCGAAGAAGTTCAAAAGACGTTCCTAAGGGGATGCAAAACTTAAACCGAAAAATAAGCGGTGAAGCCGAAAAATAAGCGGCAAAGAGACTTCAGTCATTCCCAAGGGAATGAAGGCTATGGTTGTGGCTTCGTATGTGTGCGTTTGGACATTCATTTGCACGTCACATTACATCATTGTTGGGGACTTGTTCTCAAACGCTTCGGAATTAAGAACAAGGCAACATAAAAAGTGTTAAATGTTAAAGTCCTTCGTCCTTCGAGACATTATGCCCCTTCGGGAATAATGAGATTCGGACGAAGGTCATAAGAGACATACCTTCGTAAATATAACAAGTGATGACGAAGGATTTATATAAAGCATGAAATATAATTTAGACATCATCATAGAATCATTTCTATTTTATTAACATAGAAAAATAGAAATGATTTCAAATTACAAATGTACCTTCGGTCCTGAGAGAAGGTAGAAAGTACAAGCGTGACGCAAAAGCGAATGCCAAGTCAGCGTGGAGTACTGTTCATCTATTTATAGACGCGGGACGCAGCCCACGTAAAATTACATCCATGTCCATTACATTTGTTAATGACTTATGGAAATCTGTCAAGGCCCACGTGGTCTTTTCATCTTTAAGTCGGTTCCCCTTTTTGCTACCGTGACGAAGCTTCCTTGCACACAGCTTCGGCTGTGCACCTTCGTAGAGCTTGGTAATCAGCTCGCCCTTCGTCTGGTTCAGGCTTCGTCCTGACCGTGCTTTACAATTCTGAGACCGAAGATACCTGTTCACATAATCCACTTGGAAAACATTGTCAAATCATGTTTTTGAGGACCTTCGGAGGACGAAGGCCCCCAACAGTAGCCCCTCGCAATATTAATTTGTTAATAATAAATTCAGATTGCGATATGGACGAAGGCCTTGAGCCGAAGGTCCGAAAAAACACCTTCCCTTTGCTAGAATAGCAACATTCTCTGACAAGCGGGGCCTTTCAATTTTCAACGCCCTGGGCGTATAAATAAGATCGCACCGCAAACTCATTTGGTACGCACACTTGCCATCTGCTTCGGCCCACTAAAATTTTTAGCTCTTGTGCACTAAGATTTGCTGGTCTTTTTGATTTTGAAGCTTCGGCCTCGGGAACAATTTTTTAGCGTTTCCGAAGATGTCTGAAGGCAAGCAGATCCCTGCTGAGACGAAGCTGAGTCTCGAGGAGGAGAAGAATCTGGGGTTCCTGATAGCGATGGCAGAGACTAATACAGAAAAAATCACCAAGGAGATTCTCGAAGGTTTGTCCGAAGATACTGGTGACTGCGACAGCTATGATGTAGAGAGTGGTGGGGAAGAGGCCGAAGATCGTCCATGGCGGCCAAGTCACACGGTTTTCGGGAAAACCACTATCAAGCAGAATCATATTGATAATATGAGGGGGAGGTATTTTCGAGATGTATCTATTGTAAGAGCTGACGCTGGAGAAAAGACTTCTCCCACTCCCGAAGAAGATGAAGTTGTAATCTTCCGAAGCTTTCTCAAGGCTGGGCTTCGATTCCCCCTGAGAAATTTTGTTGTTGAGGTACTGAAAACATTTCAAGTCTACCTTCATCAACTCACTCCCGAAGCTATCATAAGAATGGGGATTTTTGTCTGGGCTGTGAGAAGCCAAGGTTTGGAACCAAACGCTAAAAGCTTCTGCAACATTCACGAATTGTTATATGAAATGAAACCCTGGGGAAAAGAACAATATCACAACAATTTTGGGTGCTATAGCTTCGGTGCCCGCTCCGGGTCAAGCTGCCCTGTGCCGACCTTTCGGAAGAGATGGCCCGAAGCCTGGATGACAGAGTGGTTTTATGTGAAGAATAACTTATCAGCGCAAGAAAATGTTAAGAGTATTATTATGTGCCCCATCTGGCAACGCTTCGGACTTCGAAGGCCGAAGGTTGAAATGGACGAAGCAGCCGAGGAGTGCCAAAGAGCCTTCGGCGTAGTCTGCTCCTTCATTGGAACAAGGGACTTGATCCAAGAGCACATTGCCTTCAGGGTATGGCCACTTGCAGAAAAGTGGGAAATGCCGAAGGAAACCATTAAAGAGTCCGACGAAGGCGGACTAGTTAGACTGAAATACACATTCAAATATGCAGATAAATTTGTTGAACCTGATGATGACTGGCTGAAGAGCATTGAAACTTTAAGTGATGAACTACTTGGGGCATATTCGAAGGCCGAAAATACTGCGCTATCAGCAGCCTTCGGAGGCCGAAAGAAGAAAAGGCTCAACCGTGTGTTTGACGCTGTTGGGGGCCTTCGTCCTCCGAAGGTCCTCAAAAACATAATTTGACAATGTTTTCCAAGTGGATTATGTGAACAGGTATTTTCGGACTCAGAACTATGAATATGATGCACGGCCAGGACGAAGCCTGAACCAGACGAAGGACGAGCGCAGCCGAAGCTGTGCGCAGGGAAGCTTCGGCGCGATGGCAAAGGGGGGAACCGACTTAGAGATGAAAAGACTACGTGGGCCTTGACAGATTTCCATAAGCCATTAACAAATGTAATGGACATGAATGTAATTTTATGTGGGCTGCGTCCCGCGTCTATAAATAGATGAACAGTACTCCCGTACTGTTCACGCTGACTGGGCACTGGCATTTGCGTCACGCTTGTACTTTTTACCTTCTCTCAAGACCGAAGGTACATTTGTAATTTGTAATCATTTCTATTTCTCTGTGTTAATAAAATAGAAATGATTCTATGATTTACATTTCATGTTCTATATGAATCCTTCGTTATTACTTGTTGAATTTACGAAGGTATGTCTCTTGTGACCTTCGTCCGGAACTCATTATTCCCGAAGGGGAATAATGTTTGGTAGGACGAAGGGCCTTAACATTTAACACTTTTTATGTTGCCTTGTTCTTAAGCCGAAGCATTTGAGAACAAGTCCCCAACATTGGCGCCCACCTCCGGTGAACTCACTTCCACTTCGAGATTTTTTGAACACCTTCGGAAGCTATAGACCTTCGCTATGGCGCCGAAGAAAGCTTCAGCGACTGGGGCTTCAGCACTCCAACCGTTGGACCACAACCAGGAGACCGTCTCTCTTCGGGAGGCCCGAAGCCAGAAGAGAAAGGCTGTCAGCCCGACGCTTCAGGAGGAAGAGCTAGACCAAGAAATCAGGGATATGGAGATCCTACATCAACAGGTGCAAAGGAAGAAGGAGAAGATAGCCCGGCTAGCTGAGTTGCAACGGCAGATAGACGAAGCCTCTGAGGAAGTCCGCCACCTCACCCATGATGAGCAAAACAGAAGGCCTCAGCAGAAAGACCTTCATCAGGAGGGCTTCGTCAACGAAGATGACTGGTATGACAATTTCCATCAGGGAAATTTTGTTTTCGATGATGCTTCTCCTTTGTCCGCTGAGCTGCAGGCTACACCTTGGCCTCCATCCTATAAGCCACCTCAGCTTCCCATGTTCGACGGCCACTCAGACCCGAAGCAGTTCCTGATGAGCTACGAAGCAACAGTGTCTTCGTATGGGGGCAATGCTGCAGTCATGGCGAAGTCTTTCGTCATGGCCGTCAGGAATGTTGCTCAGACCTGGTATTCCTCCCTTCGACCAGGGACAATCACCTCATGGCAGAAGCTGAAGGATATGTTGTTAACCAGCTTTCAAGGATTCCAGACAAAGCCGGTCACTGCACAAGCTTTGTTTCAGTGCACTCAGGATCATGAAGAATACCTTCAGGCATATGTCAGAAGGTTCTTGCGTTTGAGGGCACAGGCACCAACGGTGCCCAATGAAATTGTTATCGAAGCTATGATCAAGGGGCTTCGTCCTGGACCTGCAGCCCAATACTTTGCTAGGAAGCCTCCTCAGACTCTGGAGAAGCTACTCCAGAAGATGGATGAGTACATTCGTGCAGATAACGACTTTCGCCAAAGAAGGGAGGAGGCCTTCAGATTTTCTGAGATGACCAGGGGCTTCGGGGGACGGTTCTATCCGAGGCATGTCAGGTCCATCCACAACGCTCAAAATGATGATAAGGGGAGTCAACAGAACAGGCCGCAGTGCTCCTCACAGGCTTCGGGGCAGCAGCAGACTTTCTTTCGGCCACCAGCTCCAAGGGGCAGAGGCGCCAGGGGCAGAGGCGGGAGATTTGGGGATCAACCAAGGAGGACATTTTGCTTATTCTGCGGTGAGAACAAGGGCCACACCACCAGGATGTGCCATGTTACCATCCAGAAACAAAAGGAGCTAGCAGAAGCTGCAGCGCAACAGGGACAGCCGAAGCAGGTCATGCATACCGCTTCGTACCATCAGCCTTACATCCCGGAGTATGTGGGCAACCACCCTGCAGCTCCGTAGCTTCGGCAAGTCAACCTCAAGCTTCATGGCAACAGCCCCCGCCTCCACCTCCGCTGCAACAAGGCCAGCAGCCAGAAGGGAGCCAATATGTTCCGCACCAGAGGGATCTCAGAGAGCAATCCGAAGCTCGTACAGTCAACAGCACTGTGCCAGAGTCGAAGCACATTTATTGACACATATCCTACCTTTGATAGTAGTCTTTTCCATTCAGTTCTATTCTCTGAAGCAAAAAACATTGATAGTTTCCATGTAATAATTTCGCTGTTTCCCACGAGGAAAATCTATTTTCTCCACAGGCTTAAGTTGATGAAGTTTTTTTTTAACAAGGAGGACCTTCGAAGTTTTAAAAATCCTTCGGAGTAACAGAAAGTCGTTCTAAGGAACGCAGAGTAAGTTCATGAAGTCACAAAAAGCCGTTCCAAAGGGAGCGCAGTGTAAGTTTTCTGCTCAGAAGTCGTTCCTAAAGGAATGCAGAGCATACAGCGAAAAGTCAATGCTGATACCGCCTAAGTAAAAGGCGAAGAAGCTCCAAAGACGTTCCTAAGGGAATGCAGAGCTTATACCGTCTAAGTAAAAGGCGAAGAAGCTCCAAAGACGTTCCTAAGGGAATGCAGAGCTTACGAATGTATTTTGTGTATCTTCGGAACAGACGTCATTTGCATAACATAACATCATCACATCATTTCGCATAGCATGAGCATCATACATCATGTTGCATACGGCAAAAGAAGGGCACACAGTATTAACCTTCGAAAGAATGATTTGAGAAAGTGCAAATTGTGCAAAGTCACGAGGGAATATAATGATAATCTTCGGAAAATAGCTTCGGAGAATGCTTTCACGAAGCATGGATGAGCTTCATCAGAGCAATATCAAAATTGTTTAGCTTCGGAGAATGCTTTCACGAAGCATGGATGTATCTTATCAGAACAGTGTTAACGGAGAATATTTTCTTCACGAAGCATGAAAAGAAGGGAAGGTGTTTTTTCGCCGAAGGCTCAAAAATGGTATGTATGTAGAGTTTCATGCATCGTAAAGAATTGAGTAATGAAAAGAAACTTGTACATTACATTCAAATGTGCAAAATGTTACATAGATTACAATTTAAATGTTTTTTCTAATAGCATCTAGTCTTCTCTTAAAACTGCTTCTGCGGCTTCATTTAGAAGTTGATCAACAACTTTGTCCATGATAGCTTCGGCCATTTGTTTAATTTCATCCTCCCCTTTTGTGTGGGGATCGACAGTCGACCCAGCAGCTTCTGAGGCAAGAGAACATTTCTTCATTATTATTACAAATCGCGAGCAAAGTTTAAAATGAAAATTACAACACAACAAGAACGACTAATTGGTACCTAATTGCCTTTCGGGCTCAGTACTCCTTTCGGCAGCTTCTGCCACTTTCCTAGCATCATAAATGCCTTTTTCGCTCCTTTGGATGATTTCTTGCGCCATTCCTCGGCCGCCGTCGTTCCAGATATCAGTAAAAAATTTGCCACCAACCACGCTTGCTTCGGCCGAGGGGTCCTTGATGTCTTCGGAAGATAAGGTAGCTTCGGACTGAGCTAAAAATTTTACATGCCCGCAACCTTTTTTCTCTAAGACAGAAGCAATTCCTCTGGCGCCCGAAAAAGCGCAGATATCGCCGCGACTGCTCAGGATCTCCTCGAAGGCTTCTGCTTCGTGACTAATCCATTCCAGTGGACCTTCGGGATTGCCTCGAGAGAAATTCTCTTCGCTGGAAAAGGCGCCTACGCTGGCGAAGCTAGTTTTAATTTTATTCACGCATTCTATAGATTTAACATAACATTTCATCTGAGATGCACGAAGTTCTTTAACTCTTAACTCCAATTTGTTGACCATATGATCACTGAGTTCTCGTTTTGTTTCCTCAAGCACGCGCTCCTCTCTAGCTCTAGCCAGCTGTTTCTGAAGATCTTTAATTTCACGCTTTTGGGCTTCGGCCTGGGTTTTTGAAGCAGCTTCGTCCTTCTTCACTTTGTCTACCAGCGTAAGCAGAATTTTATCCTTTTCCAGAGCTTCGTTCCTCAGCTTGATAACTTCGGAGCGCAAATTGTTGAATGCAATCTCATAGCTTTCATCTTCGGCGCTTTTTTGGGCTCTTAATGCGTTGCTTAGAATTAAGCCCTGTACGAAAAAGAATCCATATAAGAATATAGGAATGAATTACGTATTAAAAAAGTTTTTTCAAACGCTTAATTCCCAAACCTTTAGGCTATTGTATGCAAGACTGTCTGCGAGATCCTCTTTCGTCATAGCGCTTAATCCAGCTTCGAGCTTTGGGAATCCTATACTCCTGGCCATCTCTCGGCAGACAGATAGTTCTTTATTATCAGGTAGGCAGTATAGGAAGTCATCTTCATTTGTCCCATTGAATATTACTGCCCCCTTCGGATATTTTAGCTCTTTTGCATAATGGTTGGCTTCATAAGTTTCTTCTGCAGACAGTTTCTTCCCCGAAGCGTGTCGTATAATGTAATCGCATATGCTGGCAGGAGCTTCGGGGATGGCAGTGTCAATTTCTTCAACTACAACTGGTTCTGATATTTTTATTGCTTCGGCTTCCAAAGGTTGCTCCTTGTAGGGCTCTGAAGGCCCAGCTTCAGCTTCAGTTTGTTGCGTCGAAGCTTCAGTAGAAGCTTCAGCAACTTCAACACTCTTTTTTGGAGTTGTGCTTGAAGACTTAATTGTCTCCAAGACATCTAGTACGTTTACCATTCTTTTCCTTTTTGGGGTCACCGATGGCCCCTTTTGGTTTTTTATTACTTCGACATTTACCGAAGGACTCAAGATTTCAGACATTTTTCGCTCGTCAATCTTCGGCTCTTCTACTGCTGAAGGCGCTTCAGTCTTCTCTTCAATCTTCGGCACTGAAGCTGGTTCTGTAGCTTCAGAGGCCAAAGAAGCTTCACCAATGAATTCTGGCACTGTGGCCGGCTCAATAAAGCGTGTCCTATGGGTGAGCACCTTCAACTTCTTTCTTTGAGGCGCTGGCTCACTAGGGGCACTTGTGGTAGCTTCTGTCGCAGGAGAAGTATTTTTCCTTTTGCGACCCAATACCGGATAGTGATAGTCAGGGTACATAAACCCGACTGCGTCAAACACACGGTTGAGTCTTTTCTTCTTTCGGCCTCCGAAGGCTGCTGATAGCGCAGTATTTTCGGCCTTCGAATATGCCCCAAGTAGTTCATCACTTAAAGTTTCAATGCTCTTCAGCCAGTCATCATCAGGTTCAACAAATTTATCTGCATATTTGAATGTGTATTTCAGTCTAACTAGTCCGCCTTCGTCGGACTCTTTAATAGTTTCCTTCGGCATTTCCCACTTTTCTACAAGTGGCCATACCCTGAAGGCAATGTGCTCTTGGACCAAGTCCCTTGTCCCAATGAAAGAGCAGACTATGCCGAAGGCTCTTTGGCATTCCTCGGATGCTTCGTCCATTTCAACCTTCGGCCTTCGAAGTCCGAAGCGTTGCCAGATAGGGTGCATAATGATACTCTTGACATTTTCTTGCGCTGTTAAGTCGTTTTTTACATAGAACCATTCAGCCATCCAGGCTCCGGGCCATCTCTTCCGAAAGGTTGGCACAGGGCGGCTTGACCCGGAGCGGGCACCGAAGCTATAACACCCAAAATTATTGTGATATTGTTCTTTTCCCCACGGCTTCGTCTCATATAACAGTTCATGAATGTTGCAAAAACTTTTAGCATTTGGTTCTAAACCTTGACTTCTTGCAGCCCAGACAAATATCCCCATTCTTATGATAGCTTCGGGAGTAAGTTGATGAAGGTAGACTTGAAATGTTTTCAGTACCTCGACAACAAAGTTGCTCAGGGGGAATCGAAGCCCAGCCTTGAGAAAGCTTCGGAAAATCACAACTTCATCTACTTCGGGGGTGGGAGAAGTCTTTTCTCCAGTGTCGGCCCTCACAATAGATATATCTCGAAAATACCGCCCCCTCATATTATCAATATGGCACTGCTTGATAGTGGTTTTCCCGAAAACCGTGTGACTTGGCCGCCATGGACGATCTTCGGCCTCTTCCCCACCACTCTCTACATCATAGCTGTCGCTGTCACCAGTATCTTCGGACAAACCTTCGAGAATCTCCTTGGTGATTTTCTCTGTATTGGTCTCTGCCATCGCTATCAGGAACCCCAGATTCTTCTCCTCCTCGAGACTCAGCTTCGTCTCAGCAGGGATCTTCTTGCCTTCAGACATCTTCGGAAACGCTAAAAAAAATGTTCCCGAGGCCGAAGCTCCAAAGTCAAAAAGGCCAGCAAATCTTAGTGCAAGAGCTAAAAATTTTTAGTGGGTCGAAGCAGATGGCAAGTGTGCGTACCAAATGAGTTGGCGGTATGATCTTATTTATACGCCCGGGGCGTTGAAAATTGAAAGACCCCGCTTGTCAGTGAATGTTGCTAATCTAGCAAAGGGAAGGTGTTTTTTCGGACCTTCGGCTCAAGGCCTTCGTCCATATCGCAATCTGAATTTATTATTAATTAATATTGCGAGGGGCTACTGTTGGGGGCCTTCGTCCTCCGAAGGTCCTCAAAAACATAATTTGACAATGTTTTCCAAGTGGATTATGTGAACAGGTATTTTCGGACTCAGAACTATGAATATGATGCACGGCCAGGACGAAGCCTGAACCAGACGAAGGACGAGCGCAGCCGAAGCTGTGCGCAGGGAAGCTTCGGCGCGATGGCAAAGGGGGGAACCGACTTAGAGATGAAAAGACTACGTGGGCCTTGACAGATTTCCATAAGCCATTAACAAATGTAATGGACATGAATGTAATTTTATGTGGGCTGCGTCCCGCGTCTATAAATAGATGAACAGTACTCCCGTACTGTTCACGCTGACTGGGCACTGGCATTTGCGTCACGCTTGTACTTTTTACCTTCTCTCAAGACTGAAGGTACATTTGTAATTTGTAATCATTTCTATTTCTCTGTGTTAATAAAATAGAAATGATTCTATGATTTACATTTCATGTTCTATATGAATCCTTCGTTATTACTTGTTGAATTTACGAAGGTATGTCTCTTGTGACCTTCGTCCGGAACTCATTATTCCCGAAGGGGAATAATGTTTGGTAGGACGAAGGGCCTTAACATTTAACACTTTTTATGTTGCCTTGTTCTTAAGCCGAAGCATTTGAGAACAAGTCCCCAACAGACGCAGTCGGGTTTATGTACCCCGACTATCACTATCCGGTATTGGGTCGCAAAAGGAAAAATACTTCTCCTGCGACAGAAGCTACCACAAGTGCCCCTAGTGAGCCAGCGCCTCAAAGAAAAAAGATGAAGGTGCTCACCCATCGGACACGCTTTATTGAGCCGGCCACAGTGCCAGAATTCATTGGTGAAGCTTCTTTGGCCTCTGAAGCTACAGAACCAGCTCCAGTGCCGAAGATGGAAGAGAAGACTGAAGCGCCTTCAGCAGTAGAAAAGCCGAAGATTGACGAGCCAAAAATGTCTGAAATCTTAAGTCCTTCGGTAAATGTCGAAGCAATAAAAAACCAAAAAGGGCCATCGGTGACCCCAAAAAGGAAAAGAATGGTAAACGTACTAGATGTCTTGGAGACAATTAAGTCTTCAAGCACAACTCCAAAAAAGAGTGTTGAAGTTGCTGAAGCTTCTACTGAAGCTTCAACGCAACAAGCTGAAGCTGAAGCTGAAGCTTTCAGAGCCCTACAAGGAGCAACCTTTAGAAGCCGAAGCAATAAAAATATCAGAACCAATTATAGTTGAAGAAATTGACACTGCCATCCCCGAAGCTCCTGCCAGCATATGCGATTACATTATACGACACGCTTCGGGGAAGAAACTATCTGCAGAAGAAACTTATGAAGCCAACCATTATGCGAAAGAGCTAAAATATCCGAAGGGGGCAGTAATATTCAATGGGACAAATGAAGATGACTTCCTATACTGCCTACCTGATAATAAAGAACTATCTGTCTGCCGAGAAATGGCCAGGAGTATAGGCTTCCCGAAGCTCGAAGCTGGACTAAGCGCCATGACGAAAGAGGATCTCGCAGACAGTCTTGCATACAATAGCCTAAAGGTTTGGGAATTAAGCGTTTGAAAAAACTTTTTTAATACGTAATTCATTCCTACATTCTTATATGGATTCTTTTTTCGTACAGGGCTTAATTCTAAGCAACGCATTAAGAGCCCAAAAAAGCGCCGAAGATGAAAGCTATGAGATTGCGTTCAACAATTTGCGCTCCGAAGTTATCAAACTGAGAAACGAAGCTCTGGAAAAGGATAAAATTCTGCTTACGCTGGTAGACAAAGTAAAGAAGGACGAAGCTGCTTCAAAAACCCAGGCCGAAGCCCAAAAGCGTGATATTAAAGATCTTCAGAAACAACTGGCTAGAGCTAAAGAGGAGCGCGTGCTTGAGGAAATAAAACGAGAACTCAGTGATCATATGGTCAACAAATTGGAGTTAAGAGTTAAAGAGCTTCGTGCATCTCAGAGGAAATGTTATGTTAAATCTATAGAATGCGTGAATAAAATTAAAACCAGCTTCGCCAGCGTGGGCGCCTTTTCCAGCGAAGAGAATTTCTCTCGAGGCAATCCCGAAGGTCCACTGGAATGGATTAGTCACGAAGCAGAGGCCTTCGAGGAGATCCTGAGCAGTCGCGGCGATATCTGCGCTTTTTCGGGCGCCAGAGGAATTGCTTCTGTCTTAGAGAAAAAAGGTTGCGGGCATGTAAAAGTTTTAGCTCAGTCCGAAGCTACCTTATCTTCCGAAGACATCAAGGACCCCTCGGCCGAAGCAAGCGTGGTTGGTGGCAAATTTTTTACTGATATCTGGAACGACGGCGGCCGAGGAATGGCGCAAGAGATCATCCAAAGGAGCGAAAAAGGCATTCATGATGCTAGGAAAGTGGCAGAAGCTTCCGAAAGGAGTACAGAGCCCGAAAGGCAATTAGGTACCAATTAGTCGTTCTTGTTGTGTTGTAATTTTTATTTCAAACTTTGCTCACGGTTTGTAATAGTAATGAAGAAATATTCTTTTCCCTCAGAAGCTGCTGAATCGACTGCCGACCCGCACACAAAAGGGGATAATGAAATTAAACAAATGGCCGAAGCTATCATGGACAAAGTTGTTGATCAACTTCTAAATGAAGCCGCCGAAGCAGTATTAAAAGAAGACTAGATGCTATTTAGAAAAAACATTTAAAGTGTGATCTATGTAACATTTTGTACATTTGAATGTAATATACAAGTTTCTTTTCATTATTCAATTCTTTACGATGCATGAAACTCTACATACATACCATTTTTGAGCCTTCGGCGAAAAAACACCTTCCCTTCTTTTCATGCTTCGTGAAGAAAATATTCTCCGTTAAAGCTGTTCTGATAAGTCACATCCATGCTTCGTGAAAGCATTCTCCGAAGCTAAACAATTTTGATATTGCTCTGATGAAGCTCTGATGAAACACGTTCATACTTCATAAAAACATTCTCCGAAGCTATACAATTTCGATACTGCTCTGATGAAGCTTGTCCATGCTTTGTAAAAACAGCCTCCGAAGCTATTTTCCGAGGATTATCATTGTATTCCCTCGTGACTTTGCAAAATTTGCACTTTCTCAAATCATTCTTTCGAAGGTTAATACTGTGTACCCTTCTTTTGCCGTATGCAACATGATGTATGATGCTTATGCTATGCGAAATGATGTGATGATGTTATGTTATGCAAATGACGTCTGTTCCGAAGATACACAAAATACATTCGTAAGCTCTGCATTCCCTTAGGAACGTCTTTGGAGCCTCTTCGCCTTTTACTTAGGCGGTATAAGCTCTGCATTCCCTTAGGAACGTCTTTGGAGCTTCTTCATCTTTTACTTAGACGGTATAAGCTCTGCATTCCCTTAGGAACGTCTTTGGAGCTTCTTCGTCTTTTACTTAGACGGTATCAGCGTTGACTTTTCGCTGTAAGCTCTGCATTCCTTTAGGAACGACTTTTGAGCAGAAAACTTACACTGCGCTCCCTTTGGAACGGCTTTTTGTGGCTTCATGAACTTACTCTGCGTTCCTTAGAACGACTTTCTGTTACTCCGAAGGATTTTTAATACTTCGAAGGTCCTCCTTGTTAATACAAAAACTTTATCAACTTAAGCCTGTGGAGAAAATAGATTTTCCTCGTGGGAAACAGCGAAATTATTACATGGAAACTATCAATGTTTTTTGCTACAGAGAATAGAACTGAATGGAAAAGACTGCTATCAAAAGTAGGATATGTGTCAATAAATGTGCTTCGACTCTGGCACAGTGCTGTTGACTGTGCGAGCTTCGGATTGTTCTCTGAAGTCCCTTTGATGTGGAGCATATTGACTCCCTTCTGGCTGCTGGCCTTGTTGCAGCGGAGGTGGAGGCGGGGGCTGTTGCCATGAAGCTTGAGGTTGACTTGCCGAAGCTACGGAAACTGCAGGATGGTTGCCCACATACTCCGGGATGTAAGGCTGATGGTACGAAGCAGTATGCATGACCTGCTTCGGCTGTCCCTGTTGCGCTGCAGCTTCTGCTAGCTCCTTTTGTTTCTGGATGGTAACATGGCACATCCTGGTGGTATGGCCCTTGTTCTCACCGCAGAATAAGCAAAATGTCCTCCTTGGTTGATCTCCAAATCTCCCGCCGAAGCCCCTGGCGCCTCTGCCTCTTGGAGCTGGTGGCCGAAAGAAAGTTTGCTGCTGCCCCGAAGCCTGTGAGGAGCACTGGGGCCTGTTCTGCTGACTCCCTTTATCATCATTTTGAGTGTTGTGGATGGACCTGACATGCCTCGGATAGAAACGTCCCCCGAAGCCCCTGGTCATCTCAGAAAATTTGAAGGCCTCCTCCCTTCTTTGGCGAAAGTCATTATCAGCCCGAATGTACTCGTCCATCTTTTGGAGTAGCTTTTCCAGCGTCTGAGGAGGCTTCCTAGCAAAGTATTGGGCTGCAGTCCAGGACGAAGCCCCTTGATCATGGCTTCGATAACAATTTCATTGGGCACCGTTGGTGCCTGTGCCCTCAAACGCAAGAACCTTCTGACATACGCCTGAAGGTATTCTTCATGATCCTGAGTGCACTGAAACAAAGCTTGTGCAGTGACCGGCTTCGTCTGAAATCCTTGAAAGCTGGTTAACAACATATCCTTCAGCTTCTGCCATGAGGTGATTGTCCCTGGTCGAAGGGAGGAGTACCAGGTCTGAGCAACATTCCTGACGGCCATAACGAAAGACTTCGCCATGACTGCAGCATTGCCCCCATACGAAGACACTGTTGCTTCGTAGCTCATCAAGAACTGCTTCGGGTCTGAGTGGTCGTCGAACATGGGAAGCTGGGGTGGCTTATAGGATGGAGGCCAAGGTGTAGCCTGCAGCTCAGCGGATAAAGGAGAAGCATCATCGAAAACAAAATTTCCCTGATGGAAATTGTCATACCAGTCATCTTCGTTGACGAAGCCCTCCTGATGAAGGTCTTTCTGCTGAGGCCTCCTGTTTTGCTCATCATGGGTAAGATGGCGGACCTCCTCAGAGGCTTCGTCTATCTGCCGTTGCAACTCAGCTAGCCGGGCCATCTTCTCCTTCTTCCTTTGCACCTGTTGATGTAGGATCTCCATATCCCTGATTTCTTGGTCTAGCTCTTCCTCCTGAAGCGTCGGGCTGACGGCCTTTCTCTTCTGGCTTCGGGCCTCCCGAAGAGAGACGGTCTCCTGGTTGTGGTCCAGCGGTTGCAGTGCTGAAGCCCCAGTCGCTGAAGCTTTCTTCGGCGCCATAGCGAAGGTCTATAGCTTCCGAAGGTGTTCAAAAAAACTCGAAGTGGAAGTGAGTTCACCGGAGGTGGGCGCCAATGTTGGGGACTTGTTCTCAAACGCTTCGGAATTAAGAACAAGGCAACATAAAAAGTGTTAAATGTTAAAGTCCTTCGTCCTTCGAGACATTATGCCCCTTCGGGAATAATGAGATTCGGACGAAGGTCATAAGAGACATACCTTCGTAAATATAACAAGTGATGACGAAGGATTTATATAAAGCATGAAATATAATTTAGACATCATCATAGAATCATTTCTATTTTATTAACATAGAAAAATAGAAATGATTTCAAATTACAAATGTACCTTCGGTCCTAAGAGAAGGTAGAAAGTACAAGCGTGACGCAAAAGCGAATGCCAAGTCAGCGTGAACAGTACGGGAGTACTGTTCATCTATTTATAGACGCGGGACGCAGCCCACGTAAAATTACATCCATGTCCATTACATTTGTTAATGACTTATGGAAATCTGTCAAGGCCCACGTGGTCTTTTCATCTTTAAGTCGGTTCCCCTTTTTGCTACCGTGACGAAGCTTCCTTGCACACAGCTTCGGCTGTGCACCTTCGTAGAGCTTGGTAATCAGCTCGCCCTTCGTCTGGTTCAGGCTTCGTCCTGACCGTGCTTTACAATTCTGAGACCGAAGATACCTGTTCACATAATCCACTTGGAAAACATTGTCAAATCATGTTTTTGAGGACCTTCGGAGGACGAAGGCCCCCAACAATCATATATTGCATTCATAAAACATTCATTTAGACATACATAGGATCATCATCATCATATCATACAAACACGGGCACATGCTTCGGTTATAAGGATAAGGCTTTGGCAAAAAGAAAAAGAAGCAGTTTCAGGCTTCGTTGTGTACGAAAAGAAGGGAAGGTGTTTTTTGCCTTCGGCTCAAAAAAATACAAGTTTCGTCCACATCAAAGTAGTTCATACATGGACGATGAGGTAAAAATATATTACAAGGTATGGACAGATTTACAGAATTAGTATTTGATTCTTAAAATTACAATATTTTTTACAACGATATTACAAGATTTTTTCTAGAGTTTTTTCGCAGTAAGGTCTTCAGCTTCGGCATCATTGAGCTTCGGATCATTTGTCAAGCTTCGGCTCACTGTTTCTCAGCTTCGTCATCCTGTACATATTAAAACGGTATGAGAAAAGTGCAAAGTTCAAGGAGAAGGTAAAGTAACAGGCACAATTTTTTTACCGGCTTAAGGTGGCTTCGAGCTTCGTCGCCAGCCATGTTTCGCCCGCCATTCGTCCAAATTTGCGTTATGAATCTATTTCCTATGCTCCGAGCTAGGCTGGGGATATCAGTTAAATATGCCGGTGATAAGCTGAAGTTTGGCCTATTAACAATTTTCCCATGCGTGCAGCCAGATTTCATGAAGGCAACAGCTGTGCCCCGAGAAGCTAGCAGGGCACAGAAATCGGCGTGTCCAGCTATAACTTCATCAAGAGCATCAACTTCGCCTTCAATGTGTTCGAAGGTCTCCAGCAGGTTTTCAACCGAAGGATTGAATTTCTCAGCACTGGCTCCAACCAAATTGAAAACCTGTTTTAGCCGCTGCAGGCATCGGTTGCCGAAGTCTACACATTTTTCTTGAAGCTCTTTCAGTGATTTCTGCAAATTTGAACTTTTCTCAGCTTCAGCTTCGAGTTTGGTTTCGAAAATTTTCTTTTCCATGGAAAATTCACTGTTCAATCTAGCAATTTCAGCCTGGGCTTCCGCCAGTGAACCTTCCATGGATTGAAGTATGAAGTCTTTTTTCTCTAGGGCAGCTTCATGGTCTTTAATCTTCTTCTCCAGGCCCTCAATTATAACTTCGTTTTTCTTGTCCTCGAGGTCTTGTTGCATCCTCAGGACTTTGCTTAGCAGTAAGCTCTAACAAAATAACCTTCATCAGAAGACATCTTCATATCAAAACAATAAAAAGTTTAGAATTTTACCTTAAAGTTAGCATAAAATAGGCTACCGGCGATATGCTGTCGCCGGTACCTGCTAAGGTCTGCCTCAATCTTCGGAAGGCCAACAGTCTTCGATAGAGTACTCACAACCTTTGCCTCAGTCTGGTCTCGAAGGCATCCTAAGTCTTATTTGGCAACTCCGCTGAAGAGTAACGCCCCTGGTCTGTACCCGCAAGATATGGCATATTCCTTCAGTTCTTCTTTTTCAGCCTTTGACAATTCTTGCCCAAGTATGTCTTAAAAATTGAAGTCTTCTTTTTCTGAAGTATCTTCGGTTCTCTCCTTTTCTTTTCCAGGCGCTGTGTCCTTAGTCTCTTCAACGGCTGTAGCAGCTTCTTCCGCCGCCATATTCACTAGCATTTTATCAATATTGGAAAGCGTGGTCTCTAGATTTGAATCTTTAGCAGCTTCAGCTTCGGCAGCAGCAGTGCCCTCGACGGCTGGTGTTTTGGATGCCGAGGCCGGCGGCGGTGTCTGCTCAATGACTTCAATCACATGAATAATTCTCCGTTTTTTTGGCTCGGCAGGCTTCTTCGCTGTCGAGGGCTCCTTTTCCTTCTGAAAAAGCTTCGTCAGATGTGGCCCTAGTGGACTTAGCTTGATAGGCAAATATTCAGTCATTACCTTTAAAATTTCTTCCACATCGGCAGTAGAAGGCGTTGAAGGAGCCTCATCCTCTATATCAGTCGTTTTTTGCTTCAGAGCCGCAGCTTTCCTTTTCTTCGGAACAACTATCTTTGGCTTAGGGCTTAATTTCCTTTTCTTTAGAATTTCTTCATCCTTTTTCACCAATTTAGCAGCTTCTCTACCCAGAACGCTAACAACTCTTTTTCTTTTTTGCCCTTCGACACCTCTGTTCAATCGCTCATAGTCAGGATATTCAAAATTCAGGGCATCCATCACCCGATTCAACCTTCGCTTCGGTCGTGTGCCGAAGGCTGCAGTCATTAATTGATCTTTTTAGAATAGTTGCCCAGGATTTCGTTGCACATAACTTCAATCGTGTCTAACCATTCTTGGCAAGGTTCTTTGAAGTGTTTCTTGAATTTAAAATGATAGGGCAGCCGAACAAGTTCCTTCTTTTTCTTTTCCCCTTTGAGCTTCGGCATGTCCCATTCTTTCAAAGTTGGGAATACTCTATAAGCTAAGAATTCTTGCACCAAATCCCTAGTACCAATATGTTCCGAAACAACTCGAAATTCGCCCAAAGCAATTTGGCATGGTCCCCCCAGTGTCATGTCACACTGGGGCCTAGTTTCTCCGAAGATTAAGTCCAATGGGCTCTGAACCAGCTTCTCCTTTTTCTCATCAACCTTAACATAAGACCACTCAGCCTTCCAGTCGGTTGGCCATTTGGTACGGTAGCTAATAACCGGAGACTTTGCATCTTTGCGATAAGCAAAATTGTAGCAGCCGAAGTTCTCGTGCAGCCCATCTTCTCTAGCTTTTGTCTGATAGTGAAGCTCATGTACCTGGCAGAAGCCTTCGGCAAGCGGTTCCGCCCCTGGCTTCGGAGAGCCCAAATATAGACGCTAAGCCTAACGATGGCGTTAGGAGTCAGCTGATGAAGATAAATCCCAAAGTTCTCCAAAACATCCGCAATCATTTCATGCAAAGGAAATCTCAATCCTGCTTTAAAGAAGCTTTTAAAAACTACCACCTCATCCTTTTCTGGCTTCGGGGTGATCTCCTCTCCGCCAAAACGAATTAGCTTCTTCTTGGCTTCACTAAAATAGCCTAGCTTTAACAACTTTGGCATATCGTCCTCGGTAACAGTAGACTTTCCAAACTCCAGGTGACTGGGTTTAGATGGCAGGGCACTGTAATCTTCTTCAGTTTCACCTTCTTCAACATCAACTTGCTCAGACGGCAGCAGGTGCACCTTCGTCAAAAACATCCTCCGACACTACCAGCCCTGACCGTCTCATTACTTCGAAAATCAGAGCAGTTTCAGCGGCTTCGACTTCTTCTCTGTCATGCGTAACCCTGGCAGTGGAGCGCACCCTTGCCATTTGATGATGAATTTCTTACAATTTTTTATGAAGTCGTTAACTTTTTTTGATTTTGCCAAAGCTCCCTTTTGTGACGAAGCAAAAGCAAAAGCGGTGCTTCGGTTGAGTGCAATGAACAAGCTTCGGCTATGGTCAAATTTTTGGTAGCAAAACAGTGCAATAGCAATGAATGCTGTGGTAACTTCACACCTACCCGTCTGTTTATATAGTGCCGCAGGCGGGAAGGTGAATTGTCAAGTCTTCCACACCGGATGAACAGTTGCCCGCACCCACTGAATGGTGGGCCGCAGAACTTGAGAAGGTGAATCGCCAGGACGCGCGTGCCCGCCGCATGGTGGGACCATTTCGCGCTCGGAATATTTTAATCGTTTCTCGGCAACGAGCTCAGGGAAGGTGTTTTTCGGACCTTCGGCTTTTCGAAGCCTAGGATACTTTTTCACGGATCAAGCTCGTTACAAAAAACGATCTAGCACCGCGAAGGGGCTACTGTTGGGGGTATGCTTCGTCGCCGAAGATCCTGTAAGAAGAAACACCTTCGGCAGATCATCTCAAAAGCAGCGCCGAAGCTACCATCCATGAAGCTTCAGCACAGTGACATGTCTCAAGACGAAGGATCGCACCGACTTAAAGATGAAATGACCGATTAGTCCATTAGAGCCTGTGTCATAATTGTAATCTTTTGTAAAGGACATGAATATAATATCTCACAGGCTGCGCCCTGTGCCTATAAATAGATGAACAGTACCCCCGTACTGTTCACGCTGACTTGTATTTGCTCGCGCGTCACGCTTGGACTTTTGCCTTCTGTCAAGCCGAAGGTATAAATGTAATTCAATATGGTTCACGTTTGTTCATGATGATATAATTTAAAGATATCAATGACGCCATATGATTATTTATGTTATTTCTCATGTTTCATATGCTTCTTGCTTCATTAATATGTATTGAAATGTCGAAGGTATGTCCTTCATGCCCTTCGTCTGAAAGATCATTATATCCTAAGGGATATAATGCTTCGAAGGACGAAGGGTACTAACCATTAACCCTTTTATGTTGCCTTGTTCTTAACTCATAGCATTTGAGAACAAGTCCCCAACAATCATAACTCCCAAACTACTAGACCTATGGTCATGAAATGTTTACACAAGTAAGATGAAGAAGTTGGCTACAACTTTTATATACAACACCTCTACAGAAAACATGGTTTAATTCATTGAACTAGCTGCATAACCAAAACTAGTCATGTAGACCCAAACAACATGCAATATATTTATTCAGGTTCTATACTCTTCTAAGATTAAGCGTTCATCGAAGGACTAATAACTTTAGGTTCTTCATTACGAGACACTTAGAGCCAACATAAGGATAGAAGCAATATGCTTACTTTTTAAATCATTTTAAGCCTGATCTCACATCATGCAAGCAAGAATCGATTTAAGCATACTATGCCTGCCCATATATCCATCCAAGCACATTCTATACATTATATCATTCCATCGAAGAACACTGTTTTTAATTATACTATGCATATATATTCATCCAATAACTCACACAATCTGCATCTAACAAAATTTTGCAAATATAAACTCATTGGAAAGATTATAACATTCCCTAAAACTTTTATTATAATGAGTGCCTCAGAATTGGTTTCCAAACCGATAAAACAATGCAACTGCTTTGTTGCAAAATTGATAGGATAGAAACAATGGACAACTAAAATTCAAAATCCTATAACTCCTGCTATACTCAACTTAAAACTACAACGAACACGCGTTGGAAAAGTTTGGAAATTGTCCACGACTTTTGCAATAAAGTTGCACCCAAATTTATCTTTATAGCCCTCAACTCTGACCTATAGCTAAACTCAGCCTGAGATACTGCACATCAGAGATTCGACTTATATCCGGACAACCACCTCTCCCAATCTATTTAACAGACAATTACAAGTAAATACCCATTAAGAGGTACTGAGAAAAACTAAAAGTTTTGCTTAAAGAGAATTCCCAAATTTGGGCTCTGAAACTATCAAAACGTGGTCGATTTATTGGTGGTTTTAACGACACCTAAAGTTCAAACACAACGGTGCAACAACTTTAGAGTAGCCTAACTCCAATTATATGCAATGAAAATTACAAACCAATACTCTTTGGAAAGATCATGAAATTCATAATCCAACAAAAACCAAAATTTACCGTCTTCAATGTCTATACTTCCGTACAAAATTAAGGCTGCTATAGGAAACCCATAACTCTCAAATGTTTAGACCAAACTGGGTGATTGAGCATCCTATGCAAAGATGAAGAAACCTACTACAAAACATTCTAGATAAGTGAAGCCTGATTCAGCCTCCAACTAATTTAAAATGACTCCCAAAACCAAACAACACCTTACCCATAATAAAAAAACAATATAAAATAAAACCCAAGGCATTGGCAGGTGCGATCGACACTAGGATTTTCCACTACCAAATGGGGATGCACCTCCCCAAAGCCTTTAAGCAACACTTTACCTAATAGGTTAGAACACTAAGCACAACAATCAACAAATTCAACAACCTCGTTTGTTAATGCCACTAAGGTCAAACATCCATGTATCAACAATGTATGAAACACCTGACATACCCGTCTCTAGCACTATAAAACATGGTTGTTATTACACTAGAATCCAACTATTAGAGCTCTCCACAACTATTCTGTTGACGTGAAGCAAATGGTGCTCATGTCATGTAACGTCTTTTCCTCCTCTCAAAACAGATAAAATTTGCAATACTCATAAAGCAATGGAGGGATAACAGCAAGAAAAACTAATGTACTTCTTGACAGACTCATGCAAAAGCTTCATAAATATTACTTTCAATACTAAAATAATAACACGATACTATGCTCAACAGGAGTAATTGGACGTCAATAAGACAATCCACATAACCAAACTACCTTGATTAACCTCACATACAACAAAACCTACTATTACTGCACTTGAACAATTTGTACCTCGTGATATCACATGATGCATTCAAAGTAGTAGACATACATGACCTATCAAACCATCATTCATATAAAAAAATCTCAATCCGATGCAACAACCCCATCATTAAAGAGATAGATGACTAACAAACATAAGCAACTCCTAGTTAAGCATTGACTTCGTTTAAGATAAAGCGGTCCAAATAATGATTCAACAAGCATGCATAGAGAAACTGATCATAAAAAAATCAAACTACCATACAATGTTGGCAAATAAAAAAATATAAAATGGGTTGTCAATATCGTCCACATGACTAGCCTGCAACAACTAAAAAATATGCATAGCCTTTATGGCTATTGAAACAAGCCATAGAAGGAAAACATGCACGACATAAAATCCACTTGAAACCACCCTATTTATTGTTAAAAATAAGGTTGCACATAATAAGAAAACCTATGAGGTAAACATGGTTGGACTTATCAATCTATGTCATCTTACAAATTCACTTGAGTTCTACCAGTCTCAAGATTTTATAGACATTACAACGTTGCCTTTGCTCTATAGAGACAAACCAATTTTATACTAAGATCAAGTTAGCAAGTAGCCACACTAGCCAAAAAAAAGTGAGGCGCAAAGCATTGCACCCATGGAAATATTACATTGATAAGTTGGGTTGTAACCCAACAGTCAATCAAACTCAACAACACCATAAAACTACATTATATAGTGTTTTCACACTACACCAATTCGGATTAGACCCACTATACACAAGCTCAATAAACAATCGGTCCTACAAGTACTAGAACCCAAGAATCCTTTTGGAAAAAACATCCACAATCAAGCATATAGAAATTTATGATAGTAATAGCTCAGAGATTTGAAAACATTGCATCCAAAAAACATCATGACGATATGTATATAAAACAAGTACATTAGTAGCTTCACTTGCATAATATCTTCAATAACAACCACATCAAGAAACCAATATTAAATAGAAGTAACATATCATATCAAGCATTACATCGTTAACGACATACCCCATCAAACCATAAAGGGATTTGGAGTAAGGAAGTTCTAGTCATCTATACAATAAAATACTAATATGAAAGATATACGAACCCATACCCTTCCTATATGTGCAAGTGTGTCAAATTTATCTTCAAATTGCGTAGAATCTAAAGCCTATCCTCTGATACCAACTGTAACACCCTAGGTTCGACAAACACCCCGGAATGCTACTGAACTACACTTCTGACATCTATATAAAATTTCGGCAGCATCTCCTTTGCAAAATTGCATAAATGGGGGGGCAATAGTGTATAAACATATATCATGACAAAAACGTACTAAGTATTATTAATCGGCTAGCAAAGGGAAGTTAAACATACGACATAAACTGAATTAACCTGTGTGCACGACTAGCTAAAAAACAAACTTCCTTTGACAACAAGTTTCTAATTAAATCATGGCTGCGCCTAGGCAGCGTTATTATGAGAGTGAAAGTGGACGTGCTGCTACTCCCCTCATTCCCAACATGTATCAAGTACCTGCATTGAGTAATGCAAGAGTGAGATGACACATCTCAGCAAGTAAAATAATATCAAACTGTTTAACCACATAAGAACATTGTTTTACCACCACTTGATTTCACAACCTTCTTATTATGAAGGTGCAGCACGTATACAACGTACAACACTCCTAGTTACCACACCTCGCAGGTAGAAACCACAATAGTAACATAGTAATGTCACACTTCATATATACCTCATGAGTGCAAATGTCTGCAAATGCAAGGATGACTTCTGCCTTCATACCTCTAAGGATATGAAGCCGCATCGTACCCCTCCTCGGGCAACGTCCGATGCTAAAAATGTACCGGTACGGTCAGACCATAAGATCACGACATAACTTCAGAATGCAAGATGGATGATGCGATGTGCATGACATGCCTACAACACTTCATATAACGTGATTCAAAAAGATACTTCAACTTCATCCAAGATGGGAATCAACCACATATATCATTACCAAATCATGATCATCCACAATATTAGACAATTGAGAATTAATACTTTGGAACAAATAAACTTCATCATAGAATTCAATGATTAACATATTTAAGACTTATGCATACTCAATGACAGGGAATAGGATGCAAACCAAACGGTAGCAACCACCACTGTATTTACTTGCCTTCACCGGGAATTTGGAATGGTACTAAGTACGATCTGGAAGTCCACCACCTTGAATTCTCCCCCTTTCCTTCCTCCCTTGTTCCCTCCACCAAAACCAATTGGGGACTTGCACCATGCGACGTAGATCCAAGCGGCCCTTGGAGAGGAGGAGATGGGGGCGGCTTGGGTTAGGTGGTGTGGCTGCAAACACTTGGGAGGAGAGGGAGAAAGGGGGGGCGGCTGCAACCAAAAAGGGGATTAGGGGGGAGGGGCGGCTAGGGTTAAGGGAAGGGACTAGTGGGCCGGATCGAGATCCACGACCCAACGCGCATGTCTCACAAGAATTCTACTGTTTTACTGGTGAATGCTTCCTAAAACAAAGAAATCCAAAACCCCAGCTACACAGATCACGAAAGAAAAGGGAAAAAGAAATTTAACTTCTTTTCAGAAAATTGGGTGTCACAGTGGTACACATCGATATCTCCCTTTTGCTGGTGGTCTCTCAGGAAGTGATGCTGGATGTCTATGTGCTTAGTGCGGCTGTGTTCAACATGATTATCCGCCAAGCAGATTGCACTCTCATTGTCACATAGGGGTGGGACTTTGCTCAGATTGTAGCCAAAGTCCCGGAGGGTTTGCCTCATCCAAAGCAGTTACACGCAACACTGTCCTGCGGCAACGTACTCGGGCTCAGCGATGGATAGGGCAACGAATGTTTGTTTCTCGGAACTCCAGGACACCAGGGACCTTCCTAAAAATTGGCACATCCCTGATGTGCTCTTCCTATCAACCTTGCACCCGGCATAGTCGGAGTCTGAGTATCCAATTAAGTCAAAGGTAGACCCCTTTGGATACCAGATCCCGAAGCAAGGCGTAGAAACTAAATACCTAAGAATTCGCTTAACGGCCACAAGGTGACATTCCTTGGGGTCGGATTGAAGTCTAGCACACATGCATACACTAAGCATAATGTCCGGTCTACTAGCACAAAGATAAAGTAATGAACCTATCATTGACCGGTATGCCTTTTGATCAACAGACTTACCTCCTATGTTGAGGTCGAGATGTCCATCAGTTCCCATCGGTGTCTTCGTGGGCTTAGCATCCTTCATCCAAACCTCTTGAGAAGATCTTGAGTGTACTTCGTTTGGGAGATAAAGGTGCCGTCCTTGAGTTGCTTCACTTGGAATCCAAGGAAGTAGGTCAACTCGACCATCATCAATATCTCGAACTTTTGCATCATCACCCTCCTAAACTCCTCACAAGACTTTTGGTTAGTAGAACCGAATATTATGTCATCAACATAAATTTGGCAAACAAAAAGATCACCATTACATGTCTTTGTGAAAAGGGTGGGATCAGCTTTCCCAACCTTGAAAGCATTAGAAATAAGAAAATCTCTAAGGCATTCATACCATGCTCTTGGGGCTTGCTTAAGTCCATAGAGCGCCTTAGAGAGCTTATAAACATGGTCGAGATACCTGTCATCTTCAAAGCCAGGGGGTTGTTCCACATATACCTTCTCCTTGATTGGCCCATTAAGAAAAGCGCTCTTTACGTCCATTTGGAATAGCCTAAAGGAATGGTGAGTGGCATAGGCTAATAAAATTTGAATTGACTCTAACCTAGCCACAGGAGCAAAAGTCTCCTCGAAATCTAAACCTGCGACTTGGGCATAACCTTTTGCCACAAGTCGAGCCTTGTTTCTTGTCATCACTCCGTGCTCGTCTTGTTTGTTGCAGAACACCCACTTGGTTCCCACAACGTTTTGTTTTGGACGAGGCACCAGGCTCTAGACTTCAATCCTTTTGAAGTTGTTGAGCTCTTCCTGCATGGCCAACACCCAGTCCGGATCCTGCAAGGCCTCTTCTACCCTGAAAGGCTCAATAGAAGAGACAAACGAGTAATGCTCACAAAAATTAGCTAATCATGAGCGAGTAGTTACTCCCTTGCTGATGTCACCCAGAATCCGATCGACGAGGTGATGTCTTTGGATAGTCGCTCAGACTTGGGTTGGAGGGGTTCGTGGTGCTTCTTCCTCCATAAGCTGCTCTTCTTGTGCTCCCCCTTGATCTTGCCCCTCTTCTTGAGGTACCTGTTCATCGTCTTGGGTTGGAGGATGTACCATTGTCGAGGAAGAAGGTTGATCTTGCTCTTGCAGTTCCTGTGGTCGCACATCACCTATCGCCATTGTGCGCATTGCGGCCGTCGGAACTTCATCTTCATCTATATCATCAAGATCAACTTGCTCTCTTGGAGAGCCATTAGTCTCATCAAATACAACATCGCTAAAGACTTCAACTAATCCTGATGATTTGTTGAAGACCCTATACGCCTTTGTATTTGAGTCATACCCTAGTAAAAACCCTTCTACTGCCTTGGGAGCAAATTTTGAATGTCTACCTTTCTTCACAAGAATGTAGCATTTGCTCCCAAATACAAGAAAATAGGAAACATTAGGTTTGTTACCAGTAAGGAGTTCGTAGGAGGTCTTCTTGAGGAGACGATGCAGATAGAGCCGGTTTATGGCATGGCAGGTTGTGTTCACAGCTTCCGACCAAAACCGCTCAGGCGTCTTGTACTCTCCAAGCATCGTTCTCGCCATGTCGATTAGCGTCCTGTTCTTCCTCTCTACCACACCATTTTGTTGTGGTGTGTAGGGAGCGGAGAACTCGTGCTTGATGCCTTCCTCCTCAAGAAACTCTTCAACTTGAAGATTCTTGAACTCGGACCCATTGTCGCTTCTTATCTTCTTCACCTTTAGCTCAAACTCATTTTGAGCTCTCCTTAAGAAGCGCTTTAGGGTCCCTTGGGTTTCTTATTTGTCCTGCAAAAAGAATACCCAAGTGAAGCGTAAAAAATCATCAACTATTACAAGACCATACTTACTTTCCCCGATGCTGAGATAGGCAACAGGACCGAAGAGATCCATATGAAAAAGTTCTAGTGGTCTTGACGTCGTCATCATATTTTTGCTATGATGAGTGCTTCCCACCTGTTTCCCTGCTTGGCATGCTGCACAAGGTCTGTCTTTCTCAAAACAGACATCGGTTAGTCCTAACACATGATCTCCCTTTAGAAGCTTATGAAGGTTCTTCATCCCAACATGTGCTAGACGGCGATGCCAAAGCCAACCCATATTAGTCTTAGCTATTAAGCATGCATCTAGATCGGCATTCTCTTTTGAAAAATCAACTAAATAGAGCTTGTCGTCTAGTACACCCTTAAAAGCTAGTGAACCATCACTTCTTCTAAAGACAGATACATCAATATTTGTGAATAAACAATTATAACCCATGTTACATAATTGACTCACAAACAACAAATTATACCCGAGCGATTCAACTAAAACACATTAGAGATAGAATGCTTGGATGTGATGGCTATTTTTCCCAACCCTTTGACCTTGCCTTGGTTTCCATCTCCAAAGATGATCATATCCTGGGAATCCTTGTTCTTGACGTAGGAGGTAAACATCTTCTTCTCCTCCGTCATGTGGTTTGTGCATCCGCTATTGATAATCCAGCTTGAGCCCCCGGATGCATAAACCTACAAGGAATTTAAGCTTGGGTCTTAGGTACCCAACTCTTGTTGGATCCTACAAGGTTAGTCACAACAGTTTTTGGAACCCATATGCAAGTTTTGTCTCCCTTGCAATTGGATCCCAACTTCCTAGCAACCACTTTTGCATTTTTACATAAAAGTACAAAGGAAGCATTGCAAGCATGATAGACAGTAGTTGGTCCATTGCAAGATTTTCTAGGTGCGTGAGACACAACATGATTACGCCTAGGCCTATTTCTATCATGTACATAAGTAGAGCTTGATGCAAACATAGTATGTGAATCATTATAAATAGGTAAAGAACCATGATCATAACTCCTATTGAAATGAGAAACTTTCTTAACATGATCATAAAGATAGGCATGTTTCTTTTTATCATGTGAGGAATGTGAGCTACTGGCCATAGAAGCCTTCCCTTTCCCCTTGAGATCGGAAGTCCTTTGGCTTGTTAAGTTCTTGGGTTCCTTTCAAAAACCAAGTCCATCCTTAATTGAGGGGTGTCTACCAACGGTGTAGGCATCCCTAGCAAATTTTAATTTCTCATAATCATTTTCGCAAGTCTTAAGTTGATCATTAAGACTTGCAACATCATTATTTAACTTAGCAATAGTAGCAACATGTTCATCAAAATTAACATCTTTACATCTATTGCAAATAACTACGTGTTCTACACATGAACTAGTTGCATTTGCTTTTTCTAACTTAGTATTCAAATCATTATTTAAATCCTTTAAGATAGCAATAGATTCATGACAGGAAGATAACTCAGATGACAATATTTCATTTTTCTTAATTTCTAAAGCAAGAGCTTTTTGAACACTAACAAACTTATCATGTTCCTCATATAAAATATCCTCTTGCTTTTCTAGCAGTTTATCTTTTTCATTAAGAGCATCAATTAATTCATTAATTTTGTCTACTTTAGCTCTATCTAATCCCTTAAACAAATTAGTGTAATCTACCTCATCATCGAAAGATTCCTCATCACTAGAAGAAGAGTACTTAGGAGTGTCTCGAATACGTACCTTCTTCTCCTTAGCCATAAGGCATGTATGGCGTTCGTTGGGGAAGAGTGAAGATTTGTTGAAGGTCGAGGCGGCTAGTCCTTCATCCTCAGAGTCAGAGGAGGAGCAGTCGGAGTCCCATTTCTTCCCAATGTGCGCCTCGCCCTTGGCCTTCCGGTAGTTCTTCTTCTTCTCTCTTTTCCCATGCTTCTCTTGTGCCTGGTCATTATCGTTATCGGGGCATTGAGCTATAAAATGATCAGACTTACCGCATCTGAAGCAAGAGCATTTTCCCGTTGACTTGTTCTTGTTGGGGTACTCCTTGCGTCCTTTTAGCGCGGTGTTGAAGCGCTTGATGATAAGCGCCATCTCATCCTCATTGAGCCCGGCAGCCTCCACTTGTGCCACCTTGCTTGGTAGCGCCTCCCTGCTGCTAGTTGATTTGAGAGCAACGGGCTGCGGCTCGTAGACGGGCAGTGGACCGTTCAAGGCATCATCAACATATCTTGCCTCCTTAACCATCATTCATCTGCTTACGAATTTTCCGAGGATCTCCTCGGGCGTCATTTTGGTGTACCTGGGATTTTCATGAATAAGATTCACAAGATGGGGGTCAATAACTGTAAATGACTTGAGCATGAGTCGGATGACGTCATGATTCGTCCATCTTGTGCTCCCGTAGCTTCGGATTTTGTTGACTAGGGTCTTGAGCCTGTTATAGGTCTGTGTTGGCTCCTCTCCCCTGATCATCACGAACCTCCCCAGTTCGCCTTCCACTAGTTCCATCTTGGTGATCATGGTGGCGTCATTACCCTCGTGAGATATTTTGAGGGTGTCCCAAATCTGTTTGGCATTGTCCAAGCCACGGACCTTGTTATATTCATCCCTGCATAGAGATGCTAGCAACATAGTAGTGGCTTGGGCATTTTTATGAATTTGCTCATTTATGAAAATGGGATTGTTAGTACTATCAAAATACATTCTGTTTTCAACAATCTCCCAAATACTAGGATGGAGGGAAAATAAATGACTATGCATTTTATGACTCCAGAAAGAATAGTCTTCACCATCAAAGTGTGGAGGTTTCCCAAGTGGAATTGATAGCAAATGAGCATTTGAATTATAGGGGATGCGAGAATAATCAAAGGAGTAGTTTTGATTAACCGCCTTTCTTTTGGACGAGTCGTCGTCGTCATCCCTTGGTGAAGAAGAGGAGGCATCACTGTCATAGTATATGATCTTCTTGATGCGCCTCTTTTTCTTCCCGTCCCTCTTCTTGTGACTTGAGCCTGAGTTAGTGGGCTTGTCGTCTCTTGGCTCGTTGAAGAGGGACACCTTCTCCTTGTCGTTGACCACCATCCCCTTACCCTTAGGATCCATCTCTTCGGGCGGTTAGTCCCTTAGATGAAGAGTACGGCTCTGATACCAATTGAGAGCACCTAGAGGGGGTGAATAGGTGATCCTATGAAATCAAACACTAAATATCCACAAACTTGATTATAAAAGTGTTAGTGCGAGTTAATCAAGTTGCTATGAAGCGAGCTCTTGCGAACAAAACAATCACAGAGAAAAGCAACACAAGAGACACGGTGTTTTATCCCGTGGTTCGGCCAAGTATAACACTTGCCTACTTCCACGTTGTGGCGTCCCGATGGATGAAGGTTGCACTCAAACTCTTTCAAGTGATCCAATGATCAACTTGAATACTACGGTCTTTTTGTTTAATGTTCTTCTCCCATTTGCGAGGAATCTCCACAAGTTGGAGCCTCTCACCCTTACAATATAGATCACAAAGAAGCACAAGAGTAAGGGAGGGAAAGCAATGCACACAAGACTTTAATCGCAGCAAACACACACAAACACAAGTGAAGAAGTGAGCACACGAACACGGCGTAGGGAGTTTACAACTCAAACGATGCTCAAATCTCAAGAACGATGATCCAATTGCGTGATTGCAGAGTCTAGGCGTCTTAGAATGTTTCTTGCAAGCTTGGTGTGCTGCTCCATGTGCCTAGGGGTCCCTTTTATAGCCCCAAGGCAGCTGGGAGCCGTTGGAGATCAACTTGGAAGGCAAATCATGCCTTCTGTCGAGTGGTGCACCGGACAGTCCGGTGCACCACCGGACAGGTCCTGTAGCAGTCCGGTGCTCAATCTCCTTCCTTATCTAGCGCATCCGACCGTTGGGCCGACTGTCCCATTGGCGCACCGGACACTATACGGTGTGCCCAACTGACCGTTGGCGCGAGCCACGCGTCACCTGCTGATTATGTTGGCGGCCGTTGGCTCAGGCGGCTCTGACTCACCGGATAGTCCGGTGCACCACCGGACAGTCCGGTGATTTTTAGCCGCGGCGCTTTCTCCTTTTCCCGAGAGTGACGAGTTCGTCGCCGATGTACTTGGGCGCGGGCGCTGAAGACTCACCGGACAGTCCTGTGATTTTTAGCCACATCGCCCCGCCGATTCCCGAGAGTGGCCAGTTCGCCGTCGAGCCAGCCTGGGGTACTGGACACTGTCCGGTGCACCACCGCACAGTCCGGTGCACCACAAACTGCGCTTGTTTGGCTGACTTAGCCAACTCTTCTCCAATTCAAATCATTTCTTCTCAGCAATGTTTCCTGGTACCTCAATGCATATGTTAGTACTCAAAACAATTTACTAAGGCCGAATACATACCTTTTTCTTCGATTTGCACTTCTCACTCATTTAGCACATTAGAACTAAATCAATATGTGTTGGGCATCTAATCACGAAAACATTTATGAAAATGGCCCAAGGGCACATTTCCCTTTTAGAAACCCACATACTCATCAGAAGGCAGATCTTCAAGCCCTGAGAGCTGAAAGCTAAATTGTTCCTCCACATTATTTACATTTACCACTGGCTCAGGAGGCTGAACTTGTTGGACTAGCCAGGCATCCCAGACATCATGATCATTATTGGCAATGTTCTCTTCCTCATTGATCCCTCCCATGGGAGGGGGAATATTCAGATCAAACTGCAAGTTGACCACTGGCTGTCCCATTCCAAAATACTCTGCTGGAAGCTGATGACCATCATGCGGGTAAGGTGGCACAAGGTCTTCATCTTGAGGAGGGGCTCCAAGCATAAACTGATGAACAATGTCACACTGAACCGTCCAAGAAACTCCCTGAAAACCTTCAGTAACCGAAAAGACAATGAATTGAGGAACTTCTTGGAGGGACGTCACTCTGGCCCGAACAAGCAACCTAGTCACATTAGACGGATCAGGGTCCCACATGAGAACCCTACCAAATGACCTGACCGCATTTTGAATATGCTCATGAGTCCAGAAATCCAATGGGAAACCAAGAAGGAGGAGCCAGCATTCGTGGTTAAAGTTCAGAGCACACTGATTCTAGGCCTCATTATGCCTAATAACAGTAAAAGAGAAACCAAGGGCTTGTTGCGGACCCATCGCCACTAAGTTATCTCTATCAAAAGCAAAGCAGAACCTCATAAGGGCCTGGCCCAAATGGGAGCGCTGAATGCTCCTGACCTGAACATGTCTGACCCCCACAAGGTATTCGCGGATAATGTCATCAAATATGTGAAAATTAACCTCATGCTCCAGCAGCGGCTGCATAAGTACGATGCCCCAATCTTCATGGGTGGTGGGCTGAGGTCGACTCACAGTACATACCATGATTTCTCGGTGATCAACCTGCTGCGCCACAAAGTTGTGGGGAAGAAACGATGCAGGATCAACTCTATGGAACACCATTTCGTCAGAAACTTCTTGGAGAGCAAATCGCAGAGGCGATGATCGCACCACGCGCAGCAGAGAGCGAGTTGGCGACGGGCTCTTCCATGACAGCGAAGTGGAAGAGGGTTTTTGAAAGGGAAAATAGGGATTAACCTTTTCCTAAATATAATTTTGGTGGTTGAATGCCCAACACAAATAATTGGACTAACTAGTTTGCTCTAGATTATATATTCTACAGGTGCTAAAGGTTCAACACAAACCAATAAAAAGAACAAGTTAGGGTTCAAAAGAAAGGAGCACAAAGAAACCGAAGAGTGCCCTGGTCTGGCGCACCGGACTGTCCGGTGTGCCACCGGACAGTGTCTGGTGCACCAGGGTCGATCGACTCCAACTCTTCAGCTTCGGGTTTCTCGGAGGCCGCTCCGCTATAATTCACCGGACTGTCTGGTGTGCCACCGGACTGTCCGGTGCACCAGCGGAGCAACGGCTCCAGCGCATCGGTCGACTGCAACGGACACCTGCAAAAGCGCTGTAGTGCGTGGACAGTTCGCGCAGAGTCAGAGCAGCCGCCAGAAGGGGCACCAGACAGTGAATAGTGCCTGTCTAGTGCGGCACCGGACTGTCTGGTGCCACATGAAGACAAAGCTCCAACGATCGAAACTGTCAGAACCCTAACGGTCGGGTGACGTGGCTGGCGCACCGGACTATTCGGTGCGCCCATCGACAGCAGCCTTCCCCAACGGTTGAATTAGTGGTTGAGGGCTATAAATACCCCCAACCACCTCCACTCCAACGATCCAAGCATTCACTACTCTTCATTCAATACAAGAGCAAAATACAACACTCCAAGACATAAATCAAAGCCTCTGATCCAATCAAAGTCCACAATTCAACTCTAGTATTTAGGACTTGTGAGAAGATCATCTTGTGTTCTTTGTTGCTCTTGTTGCTTGGTTGGCTTTCTTCTTTTTCTCATTCTTACTCTCAAAGCCTTGTAAGCAAAGCAAGAGACACCAATTGTGTGGTGGTCCTTGTGGGGTCTAAGTGACCCGGGAAATCAAGGAAGAAAGCTCACTCGGTCTAAGTGACCGTTTGAGAGAGGGAAAGAGTTGAAAGAGACCCGGTCTTTGTGACCACCTCAAAGGGGACTAGGTTCTTTGGAACCGAACCTCGGTAAAACAAATCACCGTGTCATCCGCTTTATTTTATTGGTTGACTTGTTTTCCCCTCTCTCCCAGACTTAACTTTTATTCCCCGGCTTGAAGTGTGCTTAAAGTTTGTAAATTTCAGTTTCCGCCTATCCACCCCCCTCTAGGCGACTTTCAATTGGTATCGGAGCCCGGTACTTCATTAGAGTATAACAACTCGAAGTGATGTCTGTTGGGACCACGCTTTGTCGCCGAAGGTCCTGCAGAAAGAAACAGCTTCGGCTGAAGCTGCTTGTACGTGACGCCGAAGGCATCATTCATGAAGCTTCGGTATTATAACATATCCGAAGATGAAGGGTCAAATCGACTTAAAGATGGAATGACCTTTTAGCTCATTGGGGTCTGAGTCATTGTTGTAAACTTTTATGAGGGGCATGATTGTAATTCTTCACAGGCTGTGTCCTGTGCCTATAAATAGTGAACAATATTCCTTTACTGTTCACGCATTCCGGTAATTGCAATCAGATCACTCGGAAATTGTCATTTGTCAAGGCAGAGGTATAAATGTATTTAAATATTATATTCAAACATCTAAGATTTACAAAATGTAAAAATGATGTCATTTATTTTCAATTTACTTATCTTTAATACTTTATATCCTGCGTTATCTCGTATTACTTTTAAGAGTTTAATTACGAAGGTAGTACCTTCGTAATTCCATCATTATAACCTTCGTCCGAAGTTCATTAAATCCTTGGGGAAATAATGCTTCAGCGGACGAAGGACATCGACATTTAACATTTTATGTTGCCTTGTTCTTAATTCATAGCATTTGAGAACAAGTCCCCAACATTGGTGCCCACCTCCGGTCAACACACTTCCACTTTTTTGAGCTGATGGCTTCGTTCAACGATCAAGTTGGAGCTGCTTCGGCCCCGAAGCTGGTACTCCCGATAACAGGCGGTTCATGCTCAGAGCCAGCCAACAAGAAGCAGAAGAAGGAAGCACAGAGAAGGGTACAACACGTCGAGGTGCAAGGACCCTTCATCAAGTCAAGATGGTCTCACATTCCAATTACCTTCTCCCAAGAGGATATTCAACTCAAGGATTACCCACACAATGATGCTATGGTTATCTCTTGTGTGATCAAAGGATTTTTGGTCCATAATGTTTTGGTTGATACAGGCAGCGCAGCTGATATCATATTTGCTAAAGCTTTCAGACAAATGCAAGAGCCCGAAGACAAGATCCATGATGCTACGCACCCTCTTTGTGGCTTCGGAGGACGGCAAATTGTAGCACTTGGGAAGATCACCATGCCAGTAACCTTCGGATTTGTTAACAATACAAGGACTGAGCAAATTGTGTTTGACATTGTTGACATGGAGTATCCTTACAATGCTATCATTGGTCGTGGTACTCTCAATGCCTTCGAAGCAATTCTTCATCCAGCTTACCTTTGCATGAAGATACCTTCGGACCAAGGGCCCATCGCTATTCATGGAAGTCAGGAAGCTGCCAGAAGGGACGAAGGAAATTGGACAGATTCAAAAGCGATCCATAACATAGATGGAGCTGAAGCTTGTGAGCAGTACAAGTTCAGAAGGGAAAAAGCTGCTTCGGTTGATCAGCCAAAATCCATGCTCTTATGTGAGGACATAGCAGAGCAGAAGGTGCTATTGGGATCTTAATTGTCCGAAGAACAGGAGAAAACCTTGATACGGTTTTTGTTCAACAATAAAGATGTTTTTGCTTGGTCAGCTAATGATCTTTGCGGAGTTAACAGGGATGTTATTGAGCACTCGCTCAATGTTGACCCATCTTTCAGATCCAGAAAGCAGAGACTTCGGAAGATGTCTGATGACAAGGCCGAAGGTGCTCGGAATGAAGTGAAAAGACTCCTCAGTGCTGGAGTTATTAGAGAGGTAAAATACCCAGAATGGTTCGCTAACACTGTTATGGTGAAGAAGGCCAATGGTAAATGGAGAATGTGTATCGATTTTACTGATCTCAATAAGGCCTGTCCGAAGGACGAGTTTCCATTGCCAAGGATAGATTCCTTGGTTGATGCAGCAGCTTCTTCAGAGCTTATGAGTCTGCTGGATTGTTATTCAGGCTATCATCAAATCTGGATGAAGAAGGAGGATGAACTGAAGACCAGCTTCATAACCCCTAGTGGAACATATTGTTACCTTCGGATGCCTGAGGGGCTTAAGAATGCTGGAGGAAGCTTCAGCAGAATGACAGCGAAGGTTCTCCATTCTCAGATAGGTAGGAATGTGCTAACTTATGTTGATGATATCATTGTAAAAAGCACGAAGCAAGATAATCACATTGCTGATCTGCAAGAGACCTTCGCTAAATTTAGACAGGCTGGTTTAAAGCTAAACCCAGAAAAATGTGTCTTCGGAGTGAAGAAGGGGAAATTTCTTGGTTGCCTAGTTTCAACAAAAGGAATTGAGGCTAATCCAAACAAAATTGAAGCTATCCTTCGAATGGAACCACCAAGTACAAAGAAAGGGGCTCAAAGATTGACAGGAAGACTGACATCTCTCAACAGATTCATATCCAGATCAGCAGAGAGAAATTTGCCATTTTTCGAAGTGCTGAAGTCAGCCGAAGTTTTTCAGTGGGGACCAGTCCAGCAGAAAGCCTTCGAAGAGCTGAAGCAATATTTAATAGATCTAACAACACTAACTCCACCAACGCCAGGGGCTCCTTTGCTATTATATGTGGCAGCTTCGCACTCAGCGGTAAGTGCAGCACTTGTTCAGGAGAAGCTTGAAGGCCAAGTCAAAAAGCAGGCCCCAATATACTTTGTGTCCGAAGTTCTTAGTTTATCAAAGAAAAATTATACAGAATTGGAGAAGGTACTGTATGCTGTTTTGATGGCCTCCAGGAAGCTTCGGCATTATTTTCAAGCTTACAACATAATTGTTCCTTCTTCACAACCTTTGAAGGATATTATAAGAAACTGAGAAGCTACTGTAAGGATTGGAAAATGGGCTGCAGAGCTCAATGAATTTTGTATTGATTATGTCCATAGATCTTCGATTCAGTCCCAAGCGTTGGCAGACTTCATTGCTGACTGGACGCCAGGGGCTCAGGAAGAAGAAATGAATAAAGATGCCGAAGCATGGACAGTGTTCTGCGATGGGTCTTGGGGAACCTTCGGAGCAGGAGCAGCTGTTGTGTTGGTTTCACCTTCCAAAGTTAGAACTTGTTATGCGGCAAGACTTGATTTCAGTTGCACAAATAATATTGCTGAGTACGAAGCTCTGCTCTTGGGTCTTCGGAAATTAAAGGCAATGGGGATCAGAAGGGCTATTCTTAAAACTGACTCCCAAGTTATTTCTGGTCATATTGACAAGAGCTATAAAGCAAGAGATCCGAAGCTTGAAAAATATCTAGATACAGTCCGAAGGATTGAGGCTTCCTTTGAAGGATTCTCTGTCAAAAATATTCCTCGCGGAGAAAATGAATATGCTGATCTATTAGCCAAGTCAGCGGCACAGGGGCTGCCTTTACCTTCGGATGTATTTTTTGAAACAATAAAAGCACCTTCGGTTGAGCTTCTTGAAAGAGCGGTAATCCCCTGACTATAGTGAAGATTGGAGAACTGAAATCATCTCTTTCCTTCAGGGTAATTTTCTTTCAGATGACGAAGCTTACAACAGAAGGATAGAAGCAAGAGCTCGACCATATGTTGTTATAGAAGGGGAATTATACAAGCGTGGGGTCTGTTCCCCGTTGCTCAAGTGTTTGTCCAGAGCCGAAGGTATAGAATTGATGAAGGAAATACATGCAGGCCTGTGTGGATCTCATATCGGATCTAGGCCTTTGTTGGGAAAAGTTTTTCGCCAAGGATTTTATTGGCCAAAAGCAGCTTCGGATGCAGCGGAACTAGTGCAAAAGTGCGAAGGTTGTCAGAAATGTGCAAGAGATCAAAAACAACCTTCGTCTCTAACTCAGTTAATACAACCCACTTGGCCGTTACAAAGGTGGGGCCTTGATTTGTTAGGTCCGCTACCACCAGCACAAGGAAATTTAAGATATATTGTAGTGGCAGTGGAATATTTTTCTAAGTGGATTGAGGCAAAGCCTTTAGCCACAATAACTTCGGTCACCGTTCAAAAGTTTTTCTGGCAAAACATTGTTTGTCGCTTCAGAGTGCCGAAGGCCATTACTGTGGACAATGGAACGCAGTTTGACTCCGAAGTTTTCAAAGAGTTTTGTGACCGAATTGGCACGAAGATCCATTTTGCGTCAGTTCGGCATCCAGAATCAAATGGACTAGTCGAAAGAGCCAGTGGGATCATAATGACAGGAATAATGAAGTCAATCTTCAATCAGCCCAGGGGAAAGTGGCCAGAAGAATTAATCAAAGTGGTGTGGAGCCATAACACAACAGCGTCAAGATCAACAGGCTTTACGCCATTTAAACAATTGTTCGGTGACGAAGCAATAACACCGGAAGAAGCCAAAGCAGGATCTATAAGAACAATAGCTTCGGCAGAAGGCGAAGATGAAGCTGATTGCGCTGTGGAAAAGGATGCTATAGAGGGGATCAGGCTTCAGGCTGTGGAAAACATCAATAAATACCAAGCTGAAACGATAAAATGGCGTGACAGAAAGGTTCGGTTGAAGAACATTAAGCCAGGACATTTGGTGCTTCGGAGAGTGGCCAACCCAGACACAGTAGGCAAACTACAGCTGAAGTGGGAAGGCCCTTTCTTGGTAGTATCTTCGTCAAGACCCGGTCCCTACAGATTAAAGGATAAGGACGGCAACGACATCCCTAGATCGTGGAACGCGGATGAGCTTCGGCGATATTACGTTTAGCTTGATGTAATTTTTTCTATTCCTTTTTTTTGGCACCCTTTTCCTTTCCAAAGGGGGAGAAAGGTTTTTAATGGGGCCACAACATGTAATTTTCCTTATTTCAATTCTATAAGAATGATATCCCCCAAAGATGTAAATGTAAATGCAAAGGAAAAAGAAAAGAAAACAGGGAAAAGCTCAAAAGTCGTTCCTAAGGGAATGCAGAGCTTACAACGAAAAGTCAACGCTGATTCCGTCGAAAGTAAAAGGCGAAGAAGCTCCTAAGGGAGGCTTACAGTGAAAAATAAATGCTGATTCCGCTGAAAGTAAAAGGCGAAGAAGCTCCCAAGGGAGGCTTACAGCGAAAAGTCAACGCTGATACACCGAAAAGTAAACGGTGAAGCCGAAAAGTAAACGGCAAAAAGATTCGAATCGTTCCTAACGGGATGAAAGGGCTATGATCATGATTTTTGAACATGTGTCTCAATATTCATTTGCACAATACATTCCATCATGTCATTTGCATTCATAAACATTCATTTAGACATATATAGAATCATCATCGTACCACATGAAAAAGACAGGTGCTTCGGCAATGAGAAAAGAATCCGAAGGAAAAATTTTTTATGCTTCATTGTGTACGAAAAGAAGGGAAGGTGTTTTTCGCCTTCGGCTCAAAAGAGGAGTTTCGTTCACAGCAAAGCAGATTGGATGAAGATAACGGAAACAAAATATATTACAAGGTATGTACAAATTTACATGAGTTGTTCCATAATTATATTACAAAAGTCTCTCCAGAATTTTTGCAGGAAAGTATGGTGAAGCAACTATCAAGCTTCAGGCTAGATTTCGTCAAAACTTCAGCTTCGTCATACTTCAGCTTCGTCATCCTGCGTATATCAAAGATCAGAATAAGAAAGGTGCAAATTTCAAGGAGAAGGTAAAAGTAACAAATATAAGTTTCTTACCGGCTTAAGATGACTTCGAGCTTCGTCACCTGCCATTTTTCGCCCCCCATTTACCCAGATCTGGGTCATGACTCTATTTCCAATGCTTCGGGCCAGGCTTGGGATATCTATCAGATCTGACGCTGATAAGCTGAAGTTTGGTCTATTCACAATATTTCCATGCGTACAGCCAGCCTTCAGAAAAGCGGCAGCTGTGCCCCGAGAAGCTACCATGGCGCAGAAGTCGGCGTGCCCACCAATAACTTCGTCAAGAGCATCAACCTCGCCTTCAATATATTCTAATGTGCTGGGCAGGTTTGCAGCCGAAGGTGTAAATTTTTCAGAGCTGGCTCCGATAGAATGAAACACATCCTTCAGCCGCTGCACGCATCGGCTGCCGAAGCTTAGGCATTTCTCTTGGAGTTCTTTCAAGGATGTTTGCAGATTTGAATTTTTATCCATCTCAGTTTTAAGACTTGTTTCAAGGTGTTTCTTTTCCTGCTCAAATTTTTCTGATTGTTTAAGCAATTCATTCTTTAAGCCATCATTCTCGGCTTGGACTTCAGCCAAGGAGCCTTCCATAGACTGAATAACAAAGTCCTGCTTTTCCAATGCACCTTCGTGCTCTTTAGCCATGATTTCAAAATCTTGGATGGCGAAGTCCTTCTTTTTCAGAATAGCTTTGTAATTTTCAACTTTTTCTTTCAAATCTTTGATGATAACCTTGTTCTTCTCCTCTTCGAGATCTTGTTGCATTTTTAGAACCTTACTTAATAGTATACTCTGTCAAAACAGTCTTCATTAGAAAACGACCTAAAAAATTAATAATAGTAATAAAATGGTAATAATGTTTTTTACCTTAAAATTAGCATAAAGCAAGCTTCCAGCGATATGGTGTCGCTGGTAGCGGCAGAGGTCCGCTTCTAGCTTCGGCAGGCCAATGCTTTTCGAGAGGGTTCTAATAATTTTAGCCTCGCTGCGGTTTCGAAGACATCTCAGTTTCCCTTCGTTAACTCCACCAAATAGCATAGCCCCAGGCTTATATCCACAGGATACGACATATTTTTTAAGCTCTTCTTTTCTAGCATTTGTTAATTCTTGTCCAAGTAAATCTTGAAATTTAAAATCTCCTTCTTCCAAAACGCCTTCAACTTGCTTTTTCTCCTTTTCAGTAGCTGCGCTTGCCACGACCGCAGCAGCTTATTCTTCAGCCATTTTCAGGAGTATATTATCAATAACTTCAAGTGTGTCTTCTAGGTTCGGATCTTCTGTGGCCCCGGCTTCGGCCCCGGCAGTTTTGGCTCCGCCGGTTTCAGCTTCGTGGGTTTCCACTCTGGTGGCTTCGGCTGCGGCACCTTTGGCGGTTTCGGCGGTCTTGGCAACAACAATTTTTGATACCGATGTCGGTGACGGTGTCCCATGGATCACATCTGTCACTTGAATGATTCTTCGTTTTTTCGGCTTCGCAGGACTTTCTACTGCCGAAGTCTCTTTGTCCTTCTGAAAAAACTTTGTCAGTTCCGGTGCCAGCGGACTTAGCTTGACAGGCAAAGATTCAGTCATTACCTTCAAAATTTCTTCCACTTCGGCAGCAGAAGGTGCCACAGACACTTCTTCATCTTGGGCCAATATCTCTGGTTCTGGAGATGCTGGCTTCAGAGATGCAGGCTTCGGAGACGCAGCTTTTCTCTTTCTTGGAGCAATTACTTTCGGCTCAAGTTTTTCTTTCTTCTTTTCTGGTTGATCTTCGTTGTCTTTAGTTAAAACGCTGGCCACTCGTTTTATTTTTTGCCCTTCGGCACCCTTGTCTAGCCGCTCGTAGTCAGGGTATTCAAAACCTATAGCATCAAGCACTCTATTTAGCCTTCGTTTCGGCCGGGTGCCGAAGGCTGCTGTCATCAATTGATCTTCTCTTTTAGAATAATTTCCAAGAATTTCAGTACTCATTACTTCAATTGTTTCGAGCCATTTTTGGCAGGGTTCTTTAAAATATTTCTTGAACTTGTAATGGTAGGGCAGGCGGACAAGTTCTCCTTCTTTATTCTCTTTTTTGAGCTTCGGCATAGCCCATTCCTTCATAGTTGGAAATATTTTGAACGGCAGAAATTCCTGCACAAGATCTCTAGTGCCAATGTGCTCAGCAATAATCCAGAATTCAGCCAACGCGATTTGAGTTGGACCTTCTGGTGTCATATTACAGTGGGGTCTGGTCTCTCCGAATATCAATTCAAGCGGGCTCTATACTAGCTTCTCCTTGTCATCGTCAACTTTGACGTAGAACCATTCTGACTTCCAGCCCACCGGCCACTTGCTTCGATAGCTGATTACAGGAAACTTCGTAGTCTTCCGATAGGCAAAATTGTAACAACCAAAATTTTCATGTAACCCATCTTTTCTGGCCTTAGTTTGATAATGTAGCTCGTGTACCCGGCAGAAACCTTCGGCAAATGGCTCCACCCCCTGGCTTCGGAGAGCCCAAATATAAACACTAAGCCTAACAATAGCATTAGGAGTTAATTGATGAAAATAGATACCAAACTTTTTTAGCACATCGGCAATCATCCTATTCAAAGGAAATCTCAAACCAGCTTTGAGGAAACTCTTGAAAATCACTATTTCATCCTTCTCTGGCTTCGGGGTAGTTTCCTCTCCTCCGAAGCGAATCGGCTTCTTCTCATCTTCGCTAAAGTAGCCCGATTTTACCATTTTCGGGAAATCAGCCTTGGAGATTGTTGACTTTCCGAAGTCCAGGTGGCTAGGCTTGCTTGGTATTGCGATAGTGTGATCATCTTCAGAATCAGTCTCTTCAATATCTGCTTGTTCTGCTTCGGCAGCAGGGGCGATCTCCGATGTCACCAATCCACTTCGCCTCATCGCTTCCGAGATAGGGACAGTTTCCACAGCTTCGGCTTTGTCTCCTTCGCGCTCAGCCCTAGCAGTAGAGCGCACTCTGGCCATTTGATTTTATCTTGAAAATTGCTCAGAAATTAATAACCTCTTTCCCGAAGCCCTTCTTCTGACGAAGCAGACGCCAAACTAGAGCTTCGTTCGAATGCGAAAGTTAAGCTTCGGCTATGGTTAAAAATTTTGGCAGCAAAACAGTGCAGTAGCAATGAATGCTGTGGTAACTTCACACCTACCCGTCTGTTTATATAGTGTTGCAGGAAGGAAGGTGAATCATCAGGATTTTTACACCAAGCAAACGATTGCTCGCACCCGCTGAACGGTGGACCGCAAAAGCCAGAATAGTGAACCCACATGGTGGAATCACTACGCGCTCGAAAATTGTATCATTTCTCGACAACGAGCTCAGGGAAGGTGTTTTTCGGACCTTCGGCTTCCTGAAGCCTAAGAGACTTTTTTCACGGATCAAGCTCGTTACGAAAAACGATCTAGCACCGTGAAGGGGCTACTGTTGGGACCACGCTTCATCGCCGAAGGTCTTGCAGAAAGAAACAGCTTCGGCTGAAGCTGCTTGTACGTGACACCGAAGGCATCATTCATGAAGCTTCGGTATTATAACATATCCGAAGATGAAGGGTCGAACCGACTTAAAGATGGAATGACCTTTTAACTCATAGGGGTCTGAGTCATTGTTGTAAACTTTTATGAGAGGCATGATTGTAATTCTTCACAGGCTGTGTCCTGTGACTATAAATAGTGAACAGTATTCCTTTACTGTTCACGCATTCCGGTAATTGCAATCAGATCACTCGGAAATTGTCATTTGTCAAGGCAGAGGTATAAATGTATTTAAATATTATATTCAAACATCTAAGATTTAAAAAATGTAAAAATGATGTCATTTATTTTCAATTTACTTATCTTTAATACTTTATATCCTGCGTTATCTCGTATTACTTTTAAGAGTTTAATTACGAAGGTAGTACCTTCGTAATTCCATCATTATAACCTTCGTCCGAAGTTCATTAAATCCTTGGGGAAATAATGCTTCAGCGGACGAAGGACATCGACATTTAACATTTTATGTTGCCTTGTTCTTAATTCATAGCATTTGAGAACAAGTCCCCAACAATGTCGGGAGATCACGCCAAGAGGGACATGGAAACCGGCGAGAAGGCCACAAACCACGGGAAGGCTCCATCAAGGGAGTCCGACGCCAAAGGCAAGGAGGAATCACCTCCTCGCGTCAAGTCACATCGGAGTGGCGACAAGAAAAAGAAGATGAATAAAGTGGTCTACTACGAGACCGATTCTTCGTCGCCCTCCACCTCCGGCTCCGACGCCGCGTCCGTCACTTCTAAGCGCCATGAGCGCAAGAAGTTTAGTAAGATCCCCCTACGCTATCCTCGCATTTCTAAACGCACTCCTTTACTTTCTGTCCCACTAGGCAAACCACCGGTTTTTTATGGTGAAGATTATTGTATGTGGAGTGATAAAATGAGGCATCACCTAACCTCACTCCACACTATCATATGGGACATTATTGAGTTTGGAGCGCAGGTACCATCCATGGGGGATGAAGGCTACGACTCGGATGAGGTCGCCCAAATCCAGCACTTCAACTCTCAAGCCACTACTATACTCCCCGCATCTCTATGTCGAGAGGAGTATAATAAGGTGCAAGGGTTGAAGAGCGCCAAGGAAATTTGGGACATGCTCAAGACCGCGCACGAGGGAGATGAGGTGACCAAGATCACCAAACGGGAGACGATCGAGGGAGAGCTCGGTCGATTCATCCTCAACCAAGGAGAGGAGCCACAAGCGATGTACAACCAGCTCAAGACCTTGGTCAACCAAGTGCGCAACCTCGGGAGCACCAAATGGGATGACCATGAAATGGTCAAGGTTATTCTAAGATCACTCATTTTTCTTAATCCTACACAAGTTCAATTAATTCATGGTGATCCTAGATATAAGCTAATGTCTCCCGAGGAGGTCATAGGAAAGTTTGTGAGCTTTGAATTGATGATCAAAGGCTCCAAACAAATTGTCAACTTGGAGCAAGGAGCCACCTCCACACCTGAGGTTCAACCCGTCGCATTCAAAGCGACGGAAGAAAAGAAAGAAGAGTCTACATCAAGTAGACTCCCCATCGACGCCTCCAAGCTTGACAACGAGGAGATGGCACTCATCATCAAGAGCTTTCGCCAAATCCTCAAACAAAGGAGGGGGAAGGACTACAAACCCCGCTCCAAAAGGGTGTGCTACAAATGTGGTAAGCCTGGTCATTTTATCGCTAAATGTCATATGTCTAGTGATAGTGACAGGGGCGACGATAAGAAGGGAAAGAAGAAGGAGAAGAAGAGATACTACAAGAAGAAGGGCGGTGATGCCCACATGTGTCGGGAATGGGATTCCGACATGAGCTCCACCGACTCCTCCTCCGACGAGGACGTCGCCAACATTGACATCAACAAGGGACTTCTCTTCCCCAACGTCGGCCACAAATGCTTCATGGAAAAGGATGGCAAGAAAAAGAAGGTACAAGCTAGAACCACCCCCAAGTATACTACATCTAGTGATGAGGGTAGTTCTAGCGATGATGAAGATAACTTGCTTAGTCTTTTTGCCAACCTTAACATGCAACAAAAAGAAAAATTAAATGAATTGATAGGTGCTATTCATGAGAAGGATGAACTCTTGGATAGCCAAGAGGAATTCCTTATTAAGGAAAATAAAAGGCATGTTAAGGTGAAGAATGCTTATGCTCAGGAAATAGAGAAAATTGAAAATTTGACTAAGGAGCTTAGCATTTGCCAAGACACCATTTCCAACCTTAGAACCGAGAATGTTAATTTGATTGCTAAGGTTGAAAAATCAAATGTTTGTCATGATTCAATTGTCAATCTTAAAAAATGATAATGCTAGTTTAATTGCTAAGATTGATAAATTGAATGAATCTATTGCTAGCCTTAAAACTGAAAATAAAAAGTAAATTTCTAAGGCTAAAGATCTAAATGTTTGCAATGTTTCTATTTCCAATCTTAGAAATGAGAATGCTATTTTACATGCTAAGATTGATGAATTAAATACTTGCAAACCCTCTACATCTACTATTGAACATGTTGCTATTTGTACTAGATGTAGAGATATTAATGTTGATGCTATTCATGATCACCTAGCTTTAATTAAACAACAAAATGATCATATAGCTCAATTAACTAGTAAATTCAATGAGCATGAGATAGAAAATGAAAATTTTAAATTTGCTAGAAGAATGCTTTATAATGGGAGACGCCCTGGCATCAAGGATGGCATTGGTTTCCAACAGGGAACAAATGTCAAACTTAATGCCCCTAAAAGATTATCTAATTTTGTTAAGGGCAAGGCTCCCATGGCTCAGGATAACGAAGGTTACATTTTATATCCTGCTGATTAACCTGAGCATGAGATTAGGAGAATTCATGGTAGGAAACCTCATAATGTTTCACACCATGCTTTTATGTATAAACATGAGGCTTCTAGCTCTAGGCAATCAACCCATGTAAAATTGCCTAAAAAGAAATCTCCTACTGCATCAAATGAGTCTATTATTTCATTTAAGACTTTTGATGCTTCTTACGTGCTTACTAACAAATTAGGCAAAGTAGTTGCCAAATATGTTGGGGCCAAACACAAGGGATCAAAGACTTGTGTTTGGGTGCCCAAGGTGCTTGTTTCTAACATCAAAGGACCCAAGACTGTTTGGGTACCTAAGAACAAGACCTAAATTGTTTTGCAGGTTTATGCATCCGGGGGCTCAAGTTGGATAATAGACAGTGGATGCACAAACCATATGACAGGGGAGAAAAAGATGTTCTCCTCCTACGAGAAAAACAAAGATCCCTAAAGAGTTATCACATTCGGGGATGGAAATCAAGGTTTGGTCAAAGGCTTGGGTAAAATTGCCATATCCCCTGACCATTCTATTTCCAATGTTTTTCTTGTAGATTCTTTAGATTACAATTTGCTTTCAGTTTCTCAATTATGCAAAATGGTTACAACTGTCTTTTTACGGATATAGGTGTTACTGTCTTTAGAAGAAGTGATGATTTAGTGGCATTTAAGGGAGTATTAGAGGGTCACCTATACTTAGTTGATTTCAATAGAGCTGAACTCGATACTTGCTTAATTGCTAAGACTAATATGGGTTGGCTCTGGCATCGCCGACTAGCCCATGTTGGGATGAAGAATCTTGACAAGCTTCTAAAGGGAGAGCACATTTTGGGACTAACAAATGTTCATTTTGAGAAAGACAGGGTTTGTAGCGCATGTCAAGCAGGGAAGCAAGTTGGAACCCACCATCCACACAAGAATATAGTGACAACGGACAGGCCACTGGAGTTACTCCACATGGATTTATTCGGCCTGATAGCTTACATAAGCATCGGCGAGAGTAAGTACTGTCTTGTAATTATGGATGATTATTCTCGCTTCACTTGGGTATTCTTTTTGCAGGAAAAATCACAGACCCAAGAAACCTTAAAGGGATTCTTGAGACGAGCTCAAAATGAGTTCGGCTTAAGGATCAAAAAGATAAGAAGCGACAATGGGACGGAGTTCAAGAACTCACAAATTGAAGGTTTTCTTGAGGAGGAGGGCATCAAGCATGAGTTCTCTTCTCCCTACACACCTCAACAAAATGGTGTAGTGGAGAGGAAGAATAGAACTCTATTAGATATGGCGAGGACCATGCTTGATGAGTACAAGACGCCGGATCGGTTTTGGGCTACGATTAACACCGCCAGCTACTCCATCAACCGGTTATATCTTCACCGAATCCTCAAGAAGACAGCATATGCACTCCTCACCGGTAAAAAGCCCAACGTTTCATATTTTAGAGTCTTTGGTAGCAAATGTTTTATTCTTGTTAAAAGAGGTAGAAAATCTAAATTTGCTCCTAAGGCTGTAGAAGGCTTTTTACTAGGATATGACTCAAACACAAGGGCATATAGAGTCTTCAACAAATCCACTAGATTAGTTGAGGTTTCTTGTGACATTGTGTTTGATGAAACTAACGGCTCCCAAGAGGAGCAAGTTGATCTTGATGAGCTAGATGATGAAGAGGCTTCGTGCGTCGCGCTAAGTAACATGTCCATTGGGGATGTGTGTCCTAAGGAACTTGAAGAGCCCACACAAGCACAAGATCAACCATCATCTTCCATGCAAGCATCTCCACCAACCCAAGATGAGGATCAAGCTCAAGACAATGAAGAAAAAGATCAAGAAGATGAACCACCTCAAGAGGAGGACATTGATCAAGGGGGAGATTACAATGATCAAGACAAGGAAGATGGTCAAGAAGTACAGGGTCAAAGGCCCCCACACCCAAGAGTCCACCAAGCGATTCAAAGAGATCACCCCGTGAACTCAATTCTCGGTGACATTCATAAGGGGGTAACCACTCGATCTCGAGTCGCTCATTTTTGTGAACATTACTCTTTTGTGTCCTCTATTGAGCCATACAGAGTGGAGGATGCACTGAGAGACTCGGATTGGGTGATAGCAATGCAAGAGGAGCTCAACAACTTCACTAGGAATGAGGTATGGAATTTGGTTCCACGTCCTAATCAAAATGTTGTAGGTACCAAATGGGTATTCCGCAACAAGCAAGATGAGCATGGTGTGGTGATAAGAAACAAAGCCCGACTTGTGGCCAAAGGGTATTCACAAGTCGAAGGTTTGTATTTCGGTGAAACTTATGCACCCGTAGCTAGGCTTGAGTCAATTCGCATATTACTTTCCTATGCTATTTACCATGGCTTTAAGCTTTACCAAATGGACGTGAAAAGTGCCTTCCTCAATGGACCAATCAAGGAAGAGGTCTATGTTGATCAACCTCCCGACTTTGAAGATAGTGAGTACCCTAACCATGTATATAAACTCTCAAAGGCGCTTTATGGGCTCAAGCAAGCCCCAAGAGCATGGTATGAATGCCTATAAGATTTTCTAATCACTAATGGCTTCAAAGTCGGTAAAGCCGATCCTACACTCTTTACTAAAACTATTGCAAAAGATTTGTTTGTATGCCAAATTTATGTTGATGATATCATATTTGGGTATACTAACAAATATACTTGTGAAGAGTTTAGTAGGATCATGATTCAAAAATTCGAGATGTCTATGATGTGGGAGTTGAAGTATTTTCTAGGATTTCAAGTTAAGCAACTCCAAGAAGGCACCTTCATCAGCCAAACAAAGTACACTCAAGACATACTTAACACGTTTGGAATGAAGGATGCCAAGCCCATCAAGACACCCAGGGGAACCAATGGGCATCTCGACCTCGACACGGGAGGTAAATCCATAGATCAAAAGGTATACCGGTCGATGATAGGATCTTTACTCTATTTATGTGCATCTCGACCGGATGTTATGCTTTTCGTATGCATGTGTGCAAGGTTCCAAGCCGATCCTAAGGAAGTTCACCTTAGGACCGTGAAAAGAATCATGAGATATTTAGTTTACACTCCTAAGTTTGGGCTTTGGTACCCCAGGGGATCCACCTTTGATTTAATAGGTTATTCAGATGCCGATTGGGCAGGGTGTAAAATTGATAGGAAGAGCACATCAAGGACTTGTTAGTTTCTGGGGAGATCCCTGGTGTCTTGGGCTTCAAAGAAACAAAACTCAGTAGCTCTTTCCACCACCAAAGTCGAGTATATTGCCACAGGCCATTGTTGTGCGCAATTACTTTGGATGAGGCAAACCCTCAGGGACTATGGCTACGAATTGAGCAAAGTCCCTCTCCTATGTGACAATGAGAGTGCTATCCGCATGGCGGAGAATCCCGTTGAACACAGCCACACTAAGCACATTGACATTCAGTATCACTTTTTGAGGGATCACCAACAAAGGGGGGATATCGAGATAGCCTATATTAACACCAAAGAACAATTAGCCGATATCTTCACCAAGCCTTAAGATGTGAAAACTTTTACCAAACTTAGGAATGAGCTAAATATACTTGATTCTCGGAATTTTGATTGAAACATTGCACACATAGCTCACTTATATATCTTTTGGTCACATCTCTTTCATTTGGTACATATTCATAATTCTTATCCTTCTTGTGCCAAGGCTAAGACTAATGTGCTTCCATGAGTATTTCTTGTATTAATCTTAGATTGAAAGGGAAATGGAGTACTCGGCAAAGACAACGCTTCCACTTAACTCCATGTGTATTCTTTACTCTTGCCGGTATTCCACAACACTCTCCAATTTTGGTATAATCCTTCACTCATATATTGTTTACCAAAGGGGGAGCACATAAGAAGGGCTCACAAAGTCTCCGTTTTCGGCGATTCATGCCAAAGGGGAGAGAGTATTAGCCAAAGCAAAAGGACCGCACCACCACCAATTTCAAAATTTTTGAAATAAAGTTTTCAATTGGTATATTTCAAATTGGTATTCCTCTAGAAATTATATCTCAATTGATATGTATATTTCAAATAGATATATATCTCAAAACCCTCTTGAAAGCTAAGAGGAGAATTTCATCCAGGGGGAGTTTTGTTAAGTCAAAGGAAAAGCATTTGAAACAGGGGGAGAAAATTTCAAATCTTGAAAATGCTTCTCTCAATCTTATTCATATACCTTTGACTATTTGCAAAAGGGTTTTTGAAAAGATTTTTACAAAAGAATTTGCAAAAACAAAACAAGTGGTGCAAGCGTGGTCCAAAATGAAAAATAAAAGAAAGCAACCATGCATATCTAATAGAAGTATAAATAATTGGTTTAATTCCAAGTAACCTATAAACTTACCTTATGCAAACTAGTTCAATTCTGCACTTACATATTTGCTTTGGTTTGTGTTGGCATCAATCACCAAAAGGGGGAGATTGAAAGGGAAATAGGGATTAACCTTTTCCTAAATATAATTTTAGTGGTTGAATGCCCAACACAAATAATTGGACTAACTAGTTTGCTCTAGATTATATATTCTACAGGTGCTAAAGGTTCAACACAAACCAATAAAAAGAACAAGTTAGGGTTAAAAAAAAAGGAGCAAAAAGAAACCGAAGAGTGCCCTGGTCTGGCGCACCGGACTATCCGGTGCACCACTGGACAGTGTCTGGTGCACCAGGGTCGATCGACTCCAACTCTTCAGCTTCGGGTTTCTTGGAGGCCGCTCCGCTATAATTCACCGGACTATCCGGTGTGCCAGCGGAGCAACGGCTCCAGCGCAACGGTCGACTGCAACGGACGCCTGCAAAAGTGCTACAGTGCGTTGATAGTTCGCGTAGAGTCAAAGCAGCCGCCAGAAGGGGCACCGGATAGTGAACAGTGTCTGTCCGGTGCGGCACCGGACTGTCCGGTGCCACATGAAGACAAAGCTCCAATGGTCAAAACCGTCAGAACCCTAACAGTTGGGTGACGTGGCTGGCGTACCGGACAGTGTCCCATGGCACACCGGACTGTCCGGTGCGCCCATCGACAGCAGCCTTCCCCAACGGTTGATTTGGTGGTTGAGGGCTATAAATACCCCCCAACCACCTCCACTCCAACAATCCAAGCTTTCACTACTCTTCATTCAATACAAGAGCAAAATACAACACTCCAAGACACAAATCAAAGCCTCCGATCCAATCAAAGTCCATAATTCAACTCTAGTATTTAGGACTTGTGAGAAGATCGTCTTGTGTTCTTTGTTGCCCTTGTTGCTTGGTTGGCTTTCTTCTTTCTCTCATTCTTACTCTCAAAGCCTTGTAAGAAAAGCAAGAGACACCAATTGTGTGGTGGTCCTTGTGGGGTCTAAGTGACCCGGAAAATCAAGGAATAAAGCTCACTCGGTCTAAGTGACCGTTTGAGAGAGGGAAAGGGTTGAAAGAGACCCAGTCTTTGTGACCACCTCAACGGGGACTAGGTTCTTTGGAATCGAACCTCGGTAAAACAAATCACCATGTCATCCGCTTTATTTTCTTGGTTGATTTGTTTTCCCCTCTCTCCCAGACTTAAATTTTATTCTAACGCTAACCCTGGCTTGAAGTGTGCTTAAAGTTTGTAAATTTCAGTTTCCGCCTATCCACCCCCCCCCCCCTCTAGGCGACTTTCAGTTTTGTGAATAGTGCAAGTTCCGTGGAAGGCGAAGAGCCACTTCTCGAGAGAACCGCCTGCGCGAACTCACCAAAACTATTATAATATGGCGGGGGAGACGGCCCACCAGTAAGTGCGAGCAGGGGGGACCTGAACCACAATCTTGGAGAAGACGCCCAAATTGCATTCTCAAACTTACTAGGGAAGGAATCAAAAGACCGCCTGCAATTATGACCAGAAATTCCAAAAATTTGCAGATTATTGCCTGAAATAGAATGTCCCTAGATATGACGAAAATCCTTCACCGCTGCTGGGCCGGAGGGAGCAGCAATGCTAGAGCCAATAGCCTGCCCAATATCCTCCGGATGTAAAGGGCGCTGATCCAAAATCTTCTTAGGCCGCCAAATTAACTTCCGTGGAGCCCAAGGACGAGCGCGGGAGTCACTTAATGATGGCCGAAAGTTAAGGCCCTCAAAGTGCCCGTTACTGGAATTTGAATAATTTTGAAACTGCAAACGCCCAGCAAACCCTCTGGCACCCCAGCGCGGATTCACCGTCAAGTTCTTCGAAGAAATTGAAGAAGAATTTGACTGAAATACCAACCGATCATTGGAGGGATGCAATGGATAAGAAATTTGATTGAAAACCGAAGACCTTTGCCACAAGCTTGAAGAAGAAGGTCCGAAACTAGCCGGGCGTCCCAAAGGCACAGAGTTTGCACCTGACAAAGCTGGCTTACGAACAATATCAGGAAACGAAACCGACATAATATGGCGACGGGAAACCAGTTTCCAAGACTTTGATTCTTCATCAGAATAAAGCTGCCATTCTTTGATCCAATTTGGGCCACCAGAATTCCATAAGTGCAAGTATGCTTTGAACGAAGGACAGACATAAGAACGAAGCCGATAAACTGCGAAACCAACATTCTTGCAAGAAAGCGAGAAGCGAAAAACCCGATCTGACAGAAGAGTAACCCTAAATAAGTCCGTTGTTCCACCAATAAAGGATTGAAGAAGAAACCCCACTGTCTCCACGCTCAGACGCAATGGGCACCTGCCGAAGAAGATGACTAAAAAGAACTCATGGCGATCAAATTTACCCGGGAGATGGTTGATCGGGCAATTGAACTTGTTGAAGATTCACTCCTGGAAACAAAGACCACCGGAGAAGTCCAGGGCAGAGCTGCCCGACCCAACCAGGCCCCCCCATAGCAAAGTGCTGGGGGGGCGCACCGAGCCAAGGCACGTCGGCGGAGGGCGAGGGCTACCTAGCTGGCCATCAGGTCGCCAATCGCGTCATGGGGATGAAATTTAGCGATGGAGTGGGACTTCGTGTCACACCCGGGCTTTAAGGAACAAAGTCGGGTGCATCTCATACATGCGCCAAGAAGACAACATATATAATAACAGAGTGTATAGAGATAAATGCCATAAAACATCAGAGTATTTATTACATAGCGGAAGACTTAATACAAAATAAAAGAATAAACATAAAACAAACTAAGGATCGTCGGCGCCAATGTCAACTGAGAAACACCACCTAGATCAAGTTGAAAGCCTCGGTGTTAGGCGGCTCCTCTTCGACCACCTGTTCTTCTCCTGTGGGGGTGTGAGACAGCAAGAGTGAGCTCACATACGATCATAGCTCAACAAGTCGTGGGGAATAATGTGGCATGAACTCACCAAAGGTGGGAGTTAATAAGAAGTGTAAGGCTGATCAATGAAATAAAGGCTGAAGCTGAGCATTGCTTTTATAAGTTGGTCAAAATTTTATTAGCAGTTACTAAGTGTAAGTAAATACCAAACCATAGTAAATATAAATAAAAGTAATAATAAAATAATCCCAATGCAATGAAATGACAAATTAAGTTTAAGTTCCATAAATTAATCATGTGAGTGTCCGAGCCGCTCATGACCGTGAGCACGGCTAGTATAGCAATTTTACACTCTGCAGAGGTTGCGCATCTTTACCCACAAGTCGTGTTACCCATTTGCCACGGAGTTGATCATACCCCATACACCTCTACCAAGGAAGCGAGGCAGGGTACCACTACGAGGCCTTTACAAAGTTCCACTAGCTTCAGACTACCCGCTACAGTTTATAGGAAGCTCCAGTGCAGGAATCCCTCGCCTGACCGCCATCGCAGCAAAATCAACCCAAGGACCTCCCTACACTGACCACTCCCCTACTGCCCTTGCCCCTTTCGGGTAAGGTAGCCCTCCACTAGCCTTCCTAGTTAATCAGCCAAGGACGTCCCATTAAACCCTTGTGGTAGCACTGTTTTCCCGGGTGGTTCTCTATGTTCCCATTAACATAATGATCTTAACATGAACATTAAAGAATAAAACAGATAATAAAAAGTATAACAATGAGTGATGAATATCTCTATACCCAAATCCACATAAAGCAATAGCATGAACTACCCAAAACTTTAGTAGTAAAACTAGGGGTGAAACAAGGTATAAAGATAGTCAAAATCTAGGGTATCCTATTGGGTCCCATCAAAATTAACCTATGCAGATCATTATGAATAATAAGAACATGAATGGGTAAAAAGAAGTGATCAAGGGCACAACTTGCCTTCCACGAGCTCCTGCTCAGCAGTCTCTACCAGCTGAACCTCAGAATCCTGTGTAGCTTGTTCGTCTACTCGCATCAACACAATACATACATAGTATAAATTAACATCACATCAAACATGCAAATAGAATATACAGTAATAAAATAGACATTAAAATAAGATCACAGGAACTGGAACCATTAATTTTGGAGTTATAGATTTTAAGTTATGGATTTTCTAATGTTTTATGTGCTTGATACAAGATTAAGTGCTAGATAAATTTTAAATCATCTTTCATGTTAAAACAGAGGCACTAATGGTTAGACAATAATATTATAAAAATTTAGGAACTGGAATGGACCAAATTGGAGTTCATATGAATTTTCTACAGATTAAACAAGTTATAACATTTATTTATGCACTAAAAATTAATTTCTGATATTAATTTCTGATTTTCAATGCTCTCTGGATTGGGCCTCAAATACCAGAAAGAGCAGGGGTGTTGGCGCAAAAGATCCTAAGACACATACCGCACTGCGCAGAGGACTGCGGGTTGAATCTCTAAACTTATAAGGGGTTTTCTGCAAAGTGGTTACGCGAAGGGGTATCGCGGCATGTGAGCCACACGATCTAAATCGGACGCGCGGGATTAGATAGAGTTCCATATGAACCGGTATGAAACTACGGCCGTCCGATTAAGGATCGATGGTCAGGGTTTTATGAAGTGAGATCTAATAGGGGTCGAACAGATCGCATCCAACGGTCCGAATTGGCTCGGATCAATGCCTCACGCTGGATCAAATCTGAACCATTCGTCCAGATCCGAGGGTCACGCACTCATCTTCTAGATCTAATCCTGGCCACACGTCTACAATCCAACGGCACTGATGCCATCCAGTCGAACCGGTATCTCTAGATCGAATTGAGGCCGTCCATGCAATGATCTACGGCGAGGGCTACTTTCCCCAATCCCGGTCACGGTACCCGGTGGCGCCCAGGTCCGACGGTGGAGACCATGCCGGAGTTACGGTCAACAGGGGCCTCGATCTCGAATCCCCCACATACACCCATGATTAACAAAGAGCAAGGAGAGACGAACACAATAAGCCACATACCAACGGTGGAGAGTGTCGGCGCGAGTGGCCCGACGGTGAATGGCGGTTCGGCCGGAGGAGCAAGTCTGCGGCGAGCTATTCGTTGGGTTAAGGCGATGCCCACGCCCGATTGCCAGCCCGCGCAGGATCCCCGGTCGCTGGTGAACGTCCTTGACCCCTCCCTAGACCCCGAGCCACACCAATCGAAGGAATGGGCTGGCAGCGGCGGGCCGAGCACTCACGCGACGGCGAGCGATCGATCGGCACCGAGCGGTCCCCCAAGCTTCCCCGGTACCCGCACGCCCACGGCGAGGTTCTCCCTTACTCTACGCAGGTCTAAATAGTGCGGCCGACGCGGTCTAAATAATCGGAGCTGACGAACGAACTCCCTACGGACACGGAGAGAAGCTGTTGGCGCCGCGCGCGGGGTTCAGTTTCAGGGGAGAAGAACCAGCTGACAAAACGGGTCCACCTGTCGGTGTCCACTGCCGTGACGCGCGCGTGAGGCATCAACTGGGCTGCGCGTGTGCTGTATGAAGTTGGGCCGAAAGTGTGAGAGTGAGCCCAGCTGGGGTTCTTTTCTTTTTCTTTTGATTTCCTTATTTTCTGTTTTCCTTATTCACAATTATTTTGAATTCAAATTTTGTGGCAATTTCATCTTCAAATTTATATGTTCTATTCCTCTGAACATAGTGTGGGTAAATTTTATTTATTTACAAATTTATTCTGTTTTGCATAGTATTTTCTCTCTTGCTTTGTGTACATTATTTCCAATTTCCTAAAGTGCACCTTTTTAGTTAACTCCAAATTCTCAACTCAAGTATTATATGTTATTATTATTATTATTATTATTATTATTATTATTATTTTAAATGCACAAACAAATAAGACTCAACATGATGCATAAGTTGTTTATGTGCCACTTGTTAATTATTCACTTTTAAATGTGGTTATTCACATGTACCAATGAGTAAAGGCAACACATATAGGGGGAATAACCTTAGTTCTTATGCTTTTTTTACAAATTTGGGTATTACAAATCCTACCCCCTTACAAAGAATCTCGTCCTCGAGATTTAGGAAGGGCTACGGAAAAGATGGGGAAAATCTATGCGAAGCTCTTCTTCTCTTTTCCAGGTAGCTTCGTCTTCACCATGGTGACTCCATTGTACCTTGCACATCTTTATCACCTTATTTCTTGTAACTCGAGTCAGAGTGTCCAGAATCTTGATAGGGTACTCAACATAAGTAAGGTCATCTTGAACACTAAGGTCCTCCATTGGTAGCTGCTCCTCAGGTACCCTGAGGCACTTCTTTAGCTGAGACGCATGAAATACATCATGTACATCTGACAGATGATCAGGTAATTCCAGTTGATATGCAACTTCACCCACTCGCTTTAAGATCAAGAAAGGTCCAATGAAGCGAGGGGACAACTTTCCTTTGACTTTAAATCTCCTCATACCCCGAAGTGGTGACACCTTCAGATACACGTGATCACCCTCCTTAAACTCCAGTAGTCTTCTCCTATTATCAGCATAGCTCTTTTGCCTTGATTGTGCAATTCTCAAATTTTCTCTTATCATTCGCACTTGTTCTTATGCCTCTTGAATAAACTCAGGCCCAAAGAACTGTCTTTCGCCAGTCTGATCCCAATATAGAGGAGTCCTGCATTTTCTGCCATATAGAGCCTCAAACGGTGACATCTTCAAACTGGCCTGGTAGCTATTATTATAGGAGAACTCTGCATATGGTAAGCTCTTATCCCAACTTCCACCATGCTTGAGAGCACAAGCTCTTAACATATCTTCCAGCACTTGGTTAGTCCTCTCTGTCTGTCTATTCCTCTGAACATAGTGTGGGTAAATTTTATTTATTTACAAATTTATTCTATTTTGCATAGTATTTTCTCTCTTGCTTTGTGTACATTATTTCCAATTTCCTAAAGTGCACCTTTTTAGTTAACTCCAAATTCTCAACTCAAGTATTATATGTTATTATTATTATTATTATTATTATTATTATTATTATTATTATTATTATTTTAAATGCACAAACAAATAAGACCCAACATGATGCATAAGTTGTTTATGTGCCACTTGTTAATTATTCACTTTTAAATGTGGTTATTCACATGTACCAATGAGTAAAGGCAACACATATAGGGGGAATAACCTTAGTTCTTATGTTTTTTTTACAAATTTGGGTATTACACTTCGTTATATAAAAGACTTATTCTCTCACCGTGACAACACAAGTACAAAGAGAAACATGACATAATAGTGAAGAAACTCTTCTCTTATTATTTATTATAAGAGATACACACTTATATCGGTGCAAGGTGGAATTTTAAATTTTAAAACGAAATTCGGTGTTTACTCTGCGAATTTCGATATAATTTTGGTGAAATCTGTTATTTCGGACTGAAAAACATTCCTCATGTTGGGAAAATTGTAAATTTTGATAGGATTCATCGAAAACAGGCGAAACACTGTTGAAAACACACTTTTCGCTTTTATGAGGTTTTTTAATAGTGAACCAAATTTCCCGAAAATTGTACCGAAAAGCAATTCACGTAAGGTCCAATTTTTTAAAAAATAAAACTTCAAAATTCGACAAATTTTGTTCAAAATTTCTAACCCTAGCTGGCGTCCCCAGCCTAGAGAAACATGACATAATAGTGAAGAAACTCTTCTCTTATTATTTATTATAAGATATACATACTTATAACGGTGCAAGGTGGAATTTTAAATTTTAAAACGAAATTCGGTGTTTACTCTGCGAATTTCAGTGTAATTTTGGTGAAATCCGTTGTTTCGAACCGAAAACATTTCTCATGTTGGGAAAATTGTAAATTTTGATAGGATTCATCGAAAAGCAGCGAAACACGGTTGAAAACACACTTTTCGCTTTTATGAGGTTTTTTAATAGTGAACCAAATTTCCCGAAAATTGTACCGAAAAGCAATTCACGTAAGGTCCAATTTTTTAAAAAATAAAACTTCAAAATTCGACAAATTTTGTTAAAAATTTCTAACCCTAGTTGGCGTCCCCAGCCTAGAGAAACATGACATAATAGTGAAGAAACTCTTCTCTTATTATTTATTATAAGATATACATACTTATATCGGTGCAAGGTGGAATTTTAAATTTTAAAACGAAATTTGGTGTTTACTCTGCGAATTTCGGTGTAATTTTGTTGAAATCCGTTGTTTTGGACCGAAAAAACATTTCTCATGTTGGGAAAATTGTAAATTTTGATAGGATTCATCGAAAAGCAGCGAAACACGGTTGAAAACACACTTTTCGCTTTTATGAGGTTTTTTAATAGTGAACCAAATTTCTCGAAAATTGTACCAAAAAACAATTCACGTAAGGTCCAATTTTAAAAAAATAAAACTTCAAAATTCGACAAATTTTGTTCAAAATTTCTAACCCTAGTTGGCGTCCCCAGCCGCCACACCGTATGTGCTTTACTTAAAGGCAGGTCAGGCTTAGGGCATGTTTGATTATGTTGTGGTTGTGAAAAAAAGCTGTTGTGAGCTGTGAAAAAAGCTGGTATGAGTGTGAGCTGTTAAAAATTCTAAAACCGTTGGTAGAACACACTAAAGCCACTAAAAATTCTTCTAAATATATTTTCATAGCTCATCCGAAAGTCGTTAAAAGCAGGTCTAGAGTTGTTTTCAGATTTGCACCGTAAAAAAGTCGGCTTTTAGAAAAAAAAACTGCTTTCTAGATCGAGTCATTTGGTTTGACTATTGAGTTTTAAGGGGCAAAAGATAAAACCAAAAGTCAAACCAAACACACTAACATCAGGTCGGCTAGGCTAGACTTTTATATTGGGCTGTATCTCCATAAACGGCCCAAACTAATACCATGGCCCATAAAAAACTATTGGGTTTGTTCTCTGAAAAGTGTTTGAACCTAATTGTGTGTTTTCCCTCTGAATATTACCTCGGTGTTTGATTGCAGTGTTTACTATTCATTCCAGTTTATTCGGCAGTAAGAGCTTTACCTATCTGAGCGTGTATCTTAATTATAATACGTTCAGTTCGTCATCTTCCTAAACCCTGCACCCAGTCTTGCAGACCCAGAGTGGCCTCAGCCCTCAACTGAAGGAAAAGATCAGATCCTTTGTGGTTGGTGGTGGCAGTGGCAGATACCGGACGCCGACAGCACACGCGGACATGCCTCTATATATCGACTTCAATAAACCGATAAGCTTTGATTCATTTGGCAAGGAGCCAAGGAACAAGAAGACGCCATTCCTCAGTACATGGTGCTAGCTGGTAGTACCTCACAGGGTTCGTTAGACGTAGAAATGGAAGTTGGGACTCTTTAGGGAGAATTGAAGCTAGAATCAGGCACATTTCAGTCCTTGCCCATGTCAGCTAAAACAGCCACTATTTAAGCGCAGCAAATTGTCGTTGCTAGTTTCTTAATTAAAAAAAAGATACCGTTCAGATTCTAAGATCACTCACCATAACCACAGTTCTGTTCAAGGACATGCAGGCAGTGCAAGAGATGATTATGTCTAAACAGATTATCGTCGATCACCATCAGAAAAAGGTACCATAACGCGAACTGACAGCTGACCATAGCTTGGTTGGTTTGAAAAAATCTACCCATTATGGATAACAGCTTTAGCTAGCATCAATATGAAAGTTGTGAACCAAACTTCATCGTGGATTTTTCCTCTTGGAAACGACCGCAAGCTCGGGGTCCTAGTTAGGTCAGGGGACACAGCAGAACAATCCACAGAGACGGGACCGCACCACCGCTTGATCTCCACGCGATCAAGAACAGTCGGCTCCGAATAAGTTCAGGCACAAGCTTACACACCACAGGTGGCGAAGCCGGCCGGGCATGTGGCACAATGCGAGCTCGATCATGTCCCGCAGCCTTCAACACAGTGCGCAACGACAGAAGACTGAGTGAGTGACTGGCCCCGTATGCCGCATCCATCACAGACACATCTTGATCGGAGCCGCATAGATTCTCAGCACTGTTCATGATGAGGTGACATGAGTTCGACCCCAAGGACTTGTAGTTCTCGTCCGCACTGGGCATGGCCCTTCCGGCTTTGGCTGCTCGTCTTTGGCGAGTTTAGTCGGTTGGTATTTGGTTCGTGTCCAGCGTGGCGCTTGACAGCAAGTGATGAAGACCATCACGCATCAGAAGGACGATCGACGAATAGTATGTGTCCGTAGAAAAGGACGTTACCACTGAAAATTCTGTTGTGTGCTCTGGCCTCTAAGAGGGAGGGACACTGGCAGACGGGATGGCTTACCGGATCGCCATGCAGATTGTTAGTTGTCACTTTAAAACTAAAAGAAGAAGAAGAAATTAAAAGGAAAGGAAAGGAATCCGGCTGTCCTCTTTCTTTCCCTCTTGTGCTTACAAAAAGGTTTATATACTCGAAATGATCCATATGGAAAAGGTGTGGTTTTTTCCTCTCTCCTTAATATATTTATGCAGACATATTCTTTGCTTTTCTTTTTTTAAACATTTGAAACCTGTTATTGGGTACAGCATTACTACGTAGACTTAGATGCTAAGGAACATGAATGTTTCCATTACCGGCCAAACGATCAATCACAGATGTGCTCTGCTCACCGGATATGCAAATTCTCAAGAGATGGTATCGCTTTCCATTCTGTTTTGCTCAAATGATATAAGGGTCCTTTTTTTATTACCCCTCGACTTTCGACTAGCATTTTCAAGAGATGATATCAGTATAATATCACTTTCCAGCTGAACAGAAGACTTGAGGGGTTTTCATTTGGCTTGTTGAATTTCTCTCCTTACTGAAGCCGCTCGTCGCGCATTCTAGAAAATCTATGTTCAGTTCCTTCAGACGTTTGGTCTCATGGTCGTCAGTTTCAGTACTGTAAATTTGTAATTTTTTTTATCTGTTTGACTTTGTCGAGTCCAGCCGAAAGACGCAAATTTAACTTGCTCTGTACAGTGTAATATACGCTCGGAATATGGTCAGGAGGATGGACTCGGTAACCGTGGTCTTATAAAAAAGCGTGAGCGCAGGGCAAATTGTACTTAACAATTCAGCGTTGCATGCGCGACACGCCCCACTAATGGGCAACTGCCGCAACCCGTGGTTCACATGAATTCCCTAAAGATCTTTCCGAGTCTACGCAGCACAAGTTCACGTTCAGATACGGCTACAATACAAATTCGAGAATGCAAAAGATTAAAGAAGCATGCAATGTACTCGCTTGTCATCGGTGCTCATCTTCTTCACGAAAGGAAGTGGACATTTGGTCCTACTAGCGCACTGCCACTTGAGTGAAAAAAAATGGAGGGCTTCTTATAGAGTTTATTGATCTGCACAGTTACAACTTACAAGAAGCAATTTGCTGCTAGTATATAAGTATATATATATACTTTCCTGCTCCACTGAACAAAGCGGCATACCGTGCAAAAGTGCCAGTAGAAAACATCCATGCGACGCCAAGTGGACGGACGGGCCCACCGACAACCGAGCGTTGCCGCCGTTCCCGGCCGGCCTCTCAACTCGCAGTCACCGGGTTTCCGGATCGGGAAGCAGCAGCGAGCTGCGGATTTCCGTCGGCCATTGCCCAGAACGAGCAACCACAGCGAAGAGAAAGAACATGCCTAGACTAGAGGCTAAAGCAAACCAACGGTTCCTGTAACGCGAAGTGTATAAGCTTCAGCTTCACTTGTAGTCTAGTACTGCTGCCCGGGTGGCCGCTCAAGCACATGCCGTGAGAAAGAGCGTGCACTTGCCGAGGGAGTGGAGCGGCGGAGTGTTCTTTTCTCTTTCTTTTCGTTTCAGTTTTTTTCTATGGGAGGCACCGATGAACTGTGCTGGACGGTAGCGGCGTCGCATGCATCAGTCGAGCGGGTAGCATGTGTCCTCGCCGCCCGTGTTCCACAGGAAGTGCGCGTAGGCTGCCGCGTGGTGCGCGTTGCCGGGGTCGGCGGCGATGGCCTCCTGGTACGTCTCCTCCGCGGCCGCGAGGTCGTTGCGCGCCTGCCACAGGAACGCCGCGTACCGCCCCAGCGCCTCCGCGTCCGCCGGCTCCGCGCGCACCGCCCTCCTGAAGAAGTGCTCCGCCCTGAACGCGCGCAGCGCAAAAACTCCGGTCCGTCAGCGAGTGCATGCATGCACCATAAGAGCCACTACTGACTACTGTATTGTAAACGCGCGCGCGCGCGGCGCGGCGGTCGGTGCCGAGCCGTCTCACCTGTCGAGGTCGCCCTGCACCTGGTACAGGAACTGCGCAAAGTTCGCCAGGAGCAGCGAGCTGTTGGGCTCCTCGGACACGGCCTGCTCGTATCTCTGCGCCGTGGCCACGTGCTCCTCCGACGGATAGGCCACGTCTGGCTTCGGTGCCTCCACAGGCGCGACGAGCTGCTCCAGGATCTCCGGGTCCATCAGCTCCTCTGCACGCTCGCTCGCCTGCATCCTGATGGCTTCGTCGGATATCCGTTTCCAGATGACCAGCTCGTCCTGTACAGTCTGCTGTGCCTCCTCCACGGCCATTGAGTCGGACACGGACGCCTCCGACCCCGCGCCCGCGCCCAGGGGCGTCCCCTGCGACACGTCCTGCGGCAGCACAGCTCCGCTTTGTCGGTACGACGACGACTCGTCCGACTGGCCGTCGCCCGTGGCGCCGGCAACCGGCCGCACCTTGCCGCCCCCGCCGCCGTTTCCGCCCACCGAGGCCGTGCGGCCAGTGGAGAACGTCTTGAGCGCGGGGGTGTCGAACCGCTGCTGCTGGGAATGGGAATGGGATTGCTCCGGATGCTGGGTGTCCACCATCTCCACAGCCGCCACGGCTGCGTGCGGTGGGAGGAGGGTGGCAGCGGCCGCGACGCTGTCGCCCATGGAGTAGACGGTGAAGTTGGCGAGGAGCAGCATGAGGGAGACCATAAGGGCCGGGGTGCCGGAGAAGATGTGCTGGAAGAGCCAGACGAAGGAGGCGTGCATCTCGGCGTGGACGCGCGCCAGGACGCCCTGCAGGTCCTCGTACAAGAGCGCCTCCCGCATCTGCAGCGTGAAGCTCTGGAGCTCCCGGATGATGAGCACCATCGAGGAGAAGGCGCGCCCCACCGCGGCGCGCGCGGACTCGCCGGCGCTGTCGACCAGCCGCTCGTCCCACCGCCCCTGCTCCAGCTGCTGCTGCTTCCTCCGTTTGAGCATCCGCAGGGACAGCGGCAGCCCGACGCTGCTCGCGCTCCGCTCCACGCTCGCCGGCCACCCGCAGCCGCCGGCGCACGGGTGCTGACCCACCGCGAGCTCCTGGATCCTCCTCGAGAACTCCTCGTCGTCCCCGCCGTCGCTCCCGACGCTGTCGATGCTCGCGCTGAGAGCGCGCCTGATCGTGTGCTCCCCGCCGCGCCGCCGGCCGAGACCGGCGGCGCTCCAGCAAGCCAGCGACGACTGGCTCCTCGCCAGCCTGGCGCCAAGAACGGCATGCTGCGGCGACGTGGCAATGGCCGAGGACGAAGGCGACGCCGGAGAGGAGGAGGAGGAGGAGGAGGAGGAGGAAGGAGAAGAGCAGGGCGGCGGGATCACGACCGCCGCGACCTGGATGCCCATGGGTCTCGGCCAATACCGGCCACCACCGCAACGATGGTTGGGAATGGCCCGCGGCTCCACAACAGCGGGAGGCTAAACGCAAGGGGAGGGAGTGAAGGGAGGGAGGTGGAGAGGAAACGAGCGGTGGCCTTATTTCAGGATCCGGAAGGAGTCCTGGTCAACCTCACCACGCAGCTCGTGAAGGTTGCTGGTACCAGTGCTAGTGCTGCAATGGCGACACTACCTTTAGACAAACTTTATAGATACCAAAAGCAGAAATGAATTGTATTTGTTGCGTCCGTAAAAAAATAAATTTACTTTAATTTGTACTTCAGGTCGCTACAAATGGAAACTGCACTAGATGAAAAATCAAAGGAAAATACTTAAATCGAAAGATAGTGGTTGGAGAAGACGCCGTAACGTGTTTCGTCTAGCACGAAGAGGACAAGCTCGCCACAGGGCAGAGGCCGAGCCTATTCATCTCCTCCCGGCATGGCGGGATGTGTGCTCGAAGAATCTGTAGACCGCCGCCTGCCTGCCTCTCTGTTCCGCACGAGCGGGCTCCCAGTCCTATCGTCAGGGTGTGCAGGGTGTGGCCATCATGAATGTCAGATAGTTTTCCTTGTTCACTTCTGAACGAACCTTATTATATTTCTGTAGGCATACATAGTCCTACGCAAAAAAAAGAAAGAAAATGCACAAGTATATGTAGATTTCCCTATTATATTTGTGTATCTACGCTAAAAAAACAAAATGCACAAGTATTGTTTTTATTTCCTTGTTGTGTGGACACACCACACTAACTTCCATATAGATGTATTTGAGCCATTAATATCAGCAGTTGCTACGGTAGAACAATTCTTCCAAGTTTGTCATTTTTTTAGCTTTCTTGCCGCAAGCTGTTCGCATGCCGTATCATATATAGATACCGTTTTAAAAACTTGAGATTTTTTCCCTCGAAACTTAGTGCGCACGCAGAAGCTGGGAGGCTTACAGCTACTTGGTCATGAGTCCTGATTAAGAGCCCATCATCTCATCTAGCCATAGCTAGATTTGATTACCGTGATGAAAACATAATTGTGTAAGGTTTGTCGAAATTTATTTGTAGATTTTACATTTTAGTGAAAAACATGTTGTAAAAATTAGAGAAATAAGTGACATGCTTCCTTCATATTTAAATAAATTAAATATTCTAATTCCGAATAAAACAAGTATATAACTCAGACAAATGTCATATATAATTATTGCAGCAATGAACAATAGCAATTCTAGAACATGTAAACATGTAAAATAGTATATCAGGTCCATTTTATAATTAAACATGGCTTGCAGATGAAGAAAGCAGATTAAACAAATAAACATGATTGTTTATCTTAAAGTATTGCTCTCAAAATAGCGGGTTGTTGTAATAAACAGCCCTCCAACACTAATAGGTGATCAGAGATCCTCGACTAACGCGACAGTCCTATCTCACCAAATCAGGGTTTTAGATCAGATGTAATAAGCCTAATAATCAAATCTAAATACTAATACTAAGGAGCTGTGTACTAAATAAAATAACAGAACTTAACACACGTAAATAGCTTTAACAAAGAGAGATTTAATTAGGCACAAATAATATCAATGCTGAAAATGATAATACACTAAAACCCAGACTGTCACGTTGTCTCACTACACCGCTATCATCATCGAGCACACAAATCCGCCCACAACAGTGCAATCACACCCAAGTATTTAATACTAGCAGATTGCACAAAATTAAACAGTAAATAAAGTGAGACAACGAATAACTCACAGCACGTAGATTGTCTACGTGGGAAGACCAGCTCAGCGAACACAAGGTTCTGTCCCAGAAAACCAATTCCGCCGCCCACGTCCGGGCCTGCACGGCGGGAGGTTGACGGAGATACTAGAGCCGCTGTCGGAGCCGAGGGAGACGTCCACGGCACCAGCCCGAGAAGACGAACACCGCGCAGCATGGAGCCCAAGCACCAGGCCACGGTGGACAATAATCAGAACAGACAGAGCACCACACAGGTGCACTGGTGAGTCAATGGGGCACAGGAGAACCTCGCTGTACAAGAACAGCACCACCTCCACCTTCTTCCTCCAGCAGGATTAACACCAGAACACCAAGAATCGAAGGAATCGATCCAAACCGTGACTGGAACCAAGAGGAGGAATAGAAACAGAGAGCTGGGATTTTTTGGCGAGCTCAAGAGCAGAGAGAAAGACTCCATATTTCAAGAGCCGAACTGGAGGAGGTTGAGCAGCGGGCGGCATGGAATTCGGCCAGAGCCAAACTGCTCAGCCCTCAGCGCTCAGCGCCGCCACCCGCACGACCTCCTCTCCTACTCGTGTGGCATGGAATTGGTCGTGCCCTGGGAAGTGCTAGCCGGTGGGCTAGCTCGGCCAAAAAGCCTGGTAGCGGCCCACCCGGCTGGCCTCCCTTTTCCTTTTTTTTAATAAAGTGAAAATCCCTTTAATGGACAGCAAAACATAATCGTGTATAGTTTGTCAAAATAGAGCGGGTTCAATGTTTATTGTAGATGCAACATGTCATTGTTACGAGATTATATTTTTTCCTCGAGTATGCAAAAGATTTTCGCATTGTTGACACCTTTTTCGGGCGCTAATCACTCAACACGAACCAGCGGTGGCGCCCTCTACGCAGGAGCGGACGGTCCGCGGCCTGGCGTGAGGCTAGGGTTTCCTGCCTGATGGTCGGACGGTCCGCGCCCTGGGGCCGGACGGTCCGTGCGTGCGCAGGGGCGGCGGAAGATCGCTAGCGGCGCCTAGATCTTGCTCCCGGGAGGGACTCCTTCGGGGAGTAGAGATCCTAGGTGGTGTCTAGGCTCGGGTAGACCGACATAGTCTCCTTTGATCGACGTAGAGTCGAAAAAAAGCGGAGAATTTGGAGATTGAGAAGCTAAACTAGAACTAAACTAGAACTACTCCTAATTGTACAGGAAATAAATGCGAGATTAAAGTGTTATTGATTCGATTGATAATTACAAATCAGTCATATTCCTCTGTATTTATAAAGGAGGGGGACTGGACTCGTTACAAACAAACTCACCTAGCTAATTCCGAGAATCTAGCCAACAAACACAGCAAGAAATTCGAAACCCTAATCTGTTCTACGCGTGCGGACCGTCCGGTCTCAGGGCCAGACCGTCCGCCGTTCAGTTTGGTGCTCAACACGCATCATTATAATAAAGGTAGAATAGTTTGATCATATAAACAATATTTGTTTCTAGCGAACGCATAGCCGAGAATTTGATTATCCTATCATACAGATTCTAATTACAAATAGAAGACAATGAAGATAAATGGCAACAACACAACCAAGGAATTACAATGCTTAAGGTGTCTAGTCCACTCTAGTGACAGTACAATCCGTCATGCATGTTGAAACTACTTGTTACAAAATTTCCAAGGCCAGACAGAAACAAGAATAATAGTAGATTAGCATGTATAAACTACAATGTTCCTAAATCAATAAATTTACTAACTGCTTGATCTAACAGACCTATAATCAACATGATCAATCTAGTAGTAGTAGGTAATATCAATGCAACTTCGTGCTGCCTGTAATCCAACGTTCTTTAGAGTTGATTTGATGACAAAGAGATTATCGAGATTTGATGAGGTCATGAACTAATTTCCTCTTTAATTCCTTTCAATTCTCTAGTGATCCTGATCATCAAATTAGCTCTTAAGCTTCGTTATGCATATTGCTGACCAACGCGAGGGGAGGAGCAAGCCGAGCTATTGTGGCCGTGGGTGCACGAGTAAACGGCGTGCAGGCCGGATTGTGTAACACGGTGACGGCGTACAGACCGCGGTGGACAAAGAAACAACGTTCATGCATGCCGCGACTGGAGAAGCCAGCCTTTCACTGCTTTGAAGTTTATGCCGTGGTGTGTAAGGCTATTCACAATGGAGGTTTTATGGAGTGTTTCATGTATTAATTAACCTGTCACATCAGGTATTTTGATGACATGTCACATCATTTAAGAAGGAAGAGTTTCATGGAGTTTCATAGTGTCGGAGACCATAATTAGGGGTACCCTCAAGGCCCATAAATCTCAGCGGGTAACCCCCATCAGCACAAAGCTGTAAAGACCTGATGGATGCGATTAAGTCAAGGATCGGTCCATTCAATGGACATGATCGTGCCTCGCCCGAGCCTAGCCTCGGGCAAGGGAAGCCGACCCCGGATAACCTACATCTCGCCCGGGGACCCCCCTCCAGCAACGGGCACACTATCGGCTCGCCCGAGGCCCAGTCTTCACCAAAAAGCAACCTTGGCCACATCGCCACGCCGACCGACCAAATCGCAGGGGCATTTAATGCAAAGGTGGCCTGACACCTTTATCCTGACGCACGCCTTCCAGTCGACAGAGCCGAAGTGACCGCAGTCACTTCGCCGCTCTACTGACCGGTCTGACAAGAGGACAGCGCCACCTGCGCCGCACCGACTGCTGAGGCACCCGACAGAGTGAAGCTGACAGCAGCCAAGACCGGCCTCGGGCGTCATAGGAAACTCCGCCTCGCCCGACCCCAGGGCTCGGACTCGGGCTCAGCCCCGGAAGACGGCGAACTCCGCTCCGCCCGACCCAGGGCTCGGACTCGGGCTCAGCCCCGGAAGACGGCGAACTCCGCTCCGCCCGACCCAGGGCTCGGACATGGGCTCAACCTCGGAAGACGACGAACTCCGCCTCGCCCGACCCTAGGGCTCAGACATGGGCTCAACCCTAGGAGACGACGGACTCCGCTTCGCCCGACCCCAGGGCTCGGACTCAGCCCTGGCCTCAGCCGACGGTCTCCACCTCGCCCGACCCAGGGGCTCGGACTCGACCACGGCCACGGAAGACAGACTCGACCTCGACCTCGGAGGAGCCTCCACATCGCCCAACCTAGGGCGCGGACCGACCACGTCGACAGGAGGCGCCATCATTACCCTACCCCGAGCTGACTCAGGCTACGGGGAACAAGACCGACGTCCCATCTGGCTCGCTCCGCCAGATAGGCAATGATGGCGCCCCGCACGCTCTGTGACGACGGCGGCTCTCGGCCCCCTTACGGAAGCAAGAGGACGTCAGCAAGGACTCGACAGCCCCGACAGCTGTCCTTCCGCTAGGCTCCAGCGCTCCTCCGACGGCCATGACACCACACGAACCGGGTGCCAAAACCTCTCCGGCTGCCACGACGGCATGTACTTAGGGCGCTAGCTCTCCTCCGCTAGACACGTAGCACTCTGCTACACCCCCCATTGTACACCTGGATCCTCTCCTTACGCATATAAAAGGGAGGACCAGGGCCCTCTTACAGAGGGTTGTCCCGTGCGGAGAAGGACGGGACGGCGCTCACGCAAGGCCGCTCGCTCCCACTCCCGCGTGGACGCTTGTATCCCCCTACTGCAAGCGCACCCGACTCAGGAGCGGGGCTAACACGAAGGCCGCGGGATCCGCTCTCTCACGCCTGCCTCCCTCCGGCTGCATCCTTTCCCCATTTCGCGTTCCGCCTCGCGTCGACCCATCTGGGCTAGGGCACGCGGCGACAATTCACTCGTCGGTCCAGGGACCCCCCGGGTTTCGAAACACCGACAGTTGGCGCGCCAGGTAGGGGTCTGCTGCGTGTTGACGAACAGCTTCCCGTCAAGCTCCAGATGGGCAGTCTCTAACAACCTTTCCAGCCCGGGACGGTGCTCCGTTTCGGGAATCTTAAGTTTATGTCCCTCGACGGCAGCTACGACATGATACTCCTTCTCCCGCCGTGCGACAGCGACAATGGCGGTCGACAACCCGCTCGTCGGTGAGGAAATCGACGACGCCTTCCCCACGTGGTGGAAGGACGACATTCGGGCTTGTCCCGTCCCCTCGCCCGCCGACGGAGGAGGAGGCGGGGCAACCAAGGCCAAGCGGGAAGCGGCACCTCGTTGGCTGTCGAGCGAGTCGACGGCGCCGGCGCCCCAACGGAGGGCGCGTCGGGCATCGATCTCGCGTCTGAGACGAAGACGAGCACCGCCTCCCCGTAACACGCCAATCTCAAGCAAACGCACGACGCCAGCACGCTCGCGAAGGACCTGCTGGGTGTCACCCTCGTACCTGAGACCACGGTGCAGTCAGTCCCAGACGTGACCTCATCACCGACCGTCGACCCGAAAGGTACCGACCGATTCCCATCTCGTGTCTTTTGGATTCGGCCTCGACCCACCAAGCGACTCCGCTTCGGTGAGCACTCTCTTAGAGGCGAGTCCAAACCCTCTGGGGTATCGTGTGCGGTCACCCTGGGACCGACTGACGGCCGACTCGACCTACGAGCCCTCGGGGTCCGAGGAAGATGGCGAGCCCGACCTCTGTTGGGATTTCTCCGGACTTGGTAACCCCAGTGTCGTGCGGGACTTCATGACCGCATGTGACTACTGCCTTTCCGACTGTTCCGACGGCAGCCGCGGCCTCGACAACGAGGACCGCGACCCAAGTCGTGAATGTTTCCACGTCGATCTAGGGGGTCCCGGCGAAGGCAACCATCTTGGTATGCCGGAAAACAGTGATCCCCCTAGGCCTGTGCCTCGCGTTGACATCCTTCGGGAGCTAGCTGTGGTCCCCGTCCCGGCGGGGGGTCCTGACCCACAGCTCGAGCAAATCCGCGAGAGGCAGGCCAGGCTCGACGAGGGAGCAGGAACGCTTGTGTCGATCCGCCGGGACATCGGGCAGGAATGGGCGGTCCAACCCCCGGCCGGAGAAGCGCGTCATCACCCCAGGACATCCAGCACCGCATCGCCGACGACGTCAGGGTGAGGCCGCTGCCGGATTCCAGCGGAGTCGGCCAGAACCTGGCTGCAGCGGCAATACTCCTCTGCGCGATGCCGGAGCCATCAACCACCGAGGGGCGGCGTATCCAGGGAGAGCTCAAGAAGCTCCTGGAGGACGCCGCGGTCCGACGGGCCGAAAGCTCTGCCTCCCGAAGGCAGGGGTTCCCCTCGGAACATCGCGCTGTGACTTCCCGATTCATGCGGGAAGCCTCGGTCCACTCCGGGCGCACGCGCAACACAGCGCCTGCGGCCCCGGGTCGCCTCAGCAACGAGCGTCATCATCACAATCGTTGGGCCCACCTCGACGACAGGGCGCGCCTAGGCTACCACCCCAGGCATGGGGGATGCTACGACAGCGGGGAGGATCAGAGTCCTTCGCCCGAACCACCCGGTCTGCAGGCTTTCAGCCGCGCCATACGACGGGCACCATTCCCGACCCGGTTCCGAACCCCGACTACTATCACAAAGTATTCGGGGGAAACGAGACCGGAACTGTGGCTCGCAGACTATCGGCTGGCCTGCCAACTGGGTGGAACGGACGACGACAACCTCATCATCCGCAACCTCCCCCTGTTCCTCTCCGACACCGCTCGAGCCTGGCTGGAGCACCTGCCCCCGGGGCAGATCTCCAACTGGGACGACCTGGTCCAAGCCTTCGCCGGCAATTTCCAGGGCACGTACGTGCACCCTGGGAACTCCTAGGATCTCCGAAGCTGCCGCCAGCAGCCGGAAGAGTCTCTCCGGGACTACATCCGATGATTCTCGAAGCAGCGCACAGAGCTGCCCAACGTCATCGATTCAGATGTCATCGGCGCGTTCCTCGCCGGCACCACCTGCCGCGACCTAGTGAGCAAGCTGGGTCGTAAGACCCCCACCAGGGCGAGCGAGCTGATGGACATCGCCACCAAGTTCGCCTCTGGCCAGGAGGCGGTTGAGGCCATTTTCCGAAAGGACAAGCAGCCCAGGGCCGCCCACCGGAAGATGCTCCCGAGGCGTCAACTCAGCGCGGCGCCAAGAAGAAGGGCAAGAAGAAGTTGCAAGCGAAACGCGATGCCGCCGACGCGGACCTTATCGCCGCCGCCGAGCACAAGAACCCTCGGAAACCTCTCGGAGGTGCCAACCTCTTCGACAAGATGCTCAAGGAGCCGTGTCCCTATCATCAGGGGCCCGTCAAGCACACCCTTGAGGAGTGTGCCATTCTTCGACGACACTTCCACAAGGCCGGGCCACCCGTGGAGGGTGGCAAGGCCCTCGACGACGCAAAGGAGGAAGATCACAGGGCAGGAGGGGTCCCCGAGGTCCGCGACTGCTTCATGATCTATGGCGGGCAAGTGGCGAACGCCTCGGCTCGGCACCGCAAGCAAGAGCGTCGGGAGGTCTGCTCGGTAAAGGTGGCGGCGCCAGTCTACCTAGACTGGTCCGACAAGCTCATCACCTTCGACCGGGCCGACCATCCAGACTACGTGCCGAGCCCGGGGAGATACCCACTCGTTGTCGACCCCATCATCGGCAACGTCAGGCTCACCAAGGTCCTCATGGACGGAGGCAGCGGCCTCAACATCATCTACGCCGAGACCCTCGGGCTCCTGCGGATCGATCCATCCTCGGTCCGGACGGGCGCTGCGCCTTTCCACGGGATCGTCCCCGGGAAGCGCGTTCAACCCCTCGGACAACTCGACCTACCCATCTGCTTCGGGACGCCCTCCAACTTTCGAAAGGAGACCCTCACGTTCGAAGTGGTCGGGTTTCGAGGAACCTACCACGCAGTGCTGGGGAGGCCATGCTACACCAAGTTCATGGTCGTCCCCAACTACACCTACCTCAAGCTCAAGATGCCGGGCCCCAACGGGGTCATCACCATCGGGCCCACGTACCAACACGCGTACGAATGCGATGTGGAGTGTGTAGAGTACGCCGAGGCCCTCGCCGAATCCGAGGCCCTCATCGCTGACCTGGAGAGCCTCTCTAGGGAGGCGCCCAACGTGAAGCGCCACGTCGGCAACTTCGAACCAGCGGAGACGGTCAAGTCCATCCCTCTCGACCCCTGCAACGACGCCTCCAAGCAGATCCGGATCGGTTCCGAGCTCGACCCCAAATAGGAAGCAGTGCTTGTCGACTTTCTCCGCGCAAACGCCGACGTTTTCGCGTGGAGTCCCTCGGACATGCCCGGCATACCGAGGGAAGTCGCCAAGCACTCTCTGGATATCCGAGCTGGGGCCCGACCCGTGAAGCAACCTCTGCGCCGATTCGACGAAGAAAAGCGCAGAGCCATAGGCGAGGAGATCCACAAGCTACTGGCGGCAGGGTTCATCAAAGAGGGTATCACCAGATCAGGATGAAAGAGTCCGACCAGCTCGCGACTTCATTCATCACACCCTTCGGCATGTACTGCTATGTTACAATGCCGTTTGGTTTGAGGAATGCGGGGGCAACGTACCAGCGATGCATGAACCATGTGTTTGGCGAACACATCGGCCGAACGGTCTAGGCCTACGTCGATGACATCGTAGTCAAGACGAGGAAGGCCTCCGACCTCCTTTCCGACCTTGAAGCGACGTTCCGATGTCTCAAGGTGAAAGGCGTGAAGCTTAATCCCGAAAAGTGTGTCTTCGGGGTCCCCCGAGGCATGCTCTTGGGGTTCATCGTCTCCGAGCGGGGCATCAAAGCCAACCCGGAGAAGATTGCAGCCATCACCAGCATGGGGCCAATCAAAGACTTGAAAGGCGTACAGAGGGTCATGGATGTCTCACGGCTCTGAGCCGCTTCATCTCCCGCCTCGGCGAAAGAGGTCTGGCTCTGTACCGCCTCTTAAAGAAAGCTGAGTGCTTCGCTTGGACTCCCGAGGCCGAGGAAGCCCTCAGGAACCTGAAGGCGCTCCTCATGAACGCGCCCATCTTGGTGCCCCCCGCTGCCGGAGAAGCCCTCTTGATCTACGTCGCCGCAACCACCCAGGTGGTTAGCGCCGCGATTGTGGTTGAGAGACGAGAAGAAGGGCATGCATTGCCCGTCCAGAGGCCAGTCTACTTCATCAGTGAGGTACTGTCCGAGACCAAGATCCGCTACCCGCAAATCCAGAAACTGTTGTACGCGGTGATCCTGACACGGCGGAAGTTGCGGCACTACTTCGAGTCTCATCCGGTGACTGTGGTGTCATCCTTCCCCCTGGGAGAGATCATCCAGTCCCGAGAGGCCTCGGGCAGAATTGCGAAGTGGGCGGTGGAGATCATGGGCGAGACGATCTCGTTCGCCCCTCGGAAGGCCATCAAGTCCCAGGTCTTGGCCGACTTCGTGGCTGAATGGGCCGACACCCAGCTCTCGATGGCTCCGATCCAACCAGAGCTCTGGACCATGTTTTTCGACAGGTCGCTAATGAAGACGGGGGCCGGCGCAGGCCACCTCTTCGTCTCGCCCCTCGGAAAGCACCTACGCTACGTGCTACGCCTCCACTTCTCGGCGTCCAACAATGTGGCAGAGTACGAGGCTCTGGTAAACGGGTTGCGAACCACCATCGAGCTAGGGGTCCGACGCCTCGACGCTCGCGGTGACTCGTAGCTCGTCATCGACCAAGTCATGAAGAACTCCCACTGCCGCGACCCGAAGATGGAAGCCTACTGCGATGAGGTTCGGCGCCTGGAAGACAAGTTCTACGGACTCGAGCTCAACCACATCGCCCGACGCTACAACGAGACTGCGGACGAGCTGGCTAAAATAGCCTCGGGACGAACAACAGTTCCCCCGGACGTATTCTCCCGAGACCTGCATCAACCCTCCGTCAAGACCGAGGACACGCCCGAGCCTGAGGCACCTTCGGCTCCACCCGAGGCACCTTCGGCTGAGTCCGAGGTATCCTCGGCTCAGTCCGAGGTACTCTCAGCCCAGTCCGAGGTACCCTCAGCACTGTCCGAGGTACCCTCGGCTCAGCCTGAGGTACCCTCGGCCCCCGAGGGTGAGGCACTGCGTGTCGAGGGGGAACCGAGCGAGGTCACGCCTAATCAAAGCTGGCAGACCCCGTACCTGCAATATCTCCACCGAGGAGAGCTGCCCCTCGACCAAGCCGAAGCTCGGCGGTTGGCGCGGCGTGCCAAGTCTTTCGTCTTGCTGGGATATGGGAAGGAGCTCTACCACCGCAGCCCCTCAGGCATCCTCCAGCGATGCATTTCCATCGCCGAAGGTCAGGAGCTCTTGCAAGAGATACACTCGGGGGCTTGCGGCCATCACGCAGCACCTCGAACCCTCGTTGGAAACACCTTCCGACAAGGATTCTACTGGCCGACGGCGGTGGCCGACGCTACTAGAATTGTCCGCACCTGCGAAGGGTGTCAGTTCTACGCGAGGCAGACCCACCTGCCCGCTCAGGCTCTCCAGACCATACCCATCACCTGACCGTTTGCTGTGTGGGGTCTGGACCTTGTTGGCCCCTTGCAGAAGGCACCCGGGGGCTACACGCACCTGTTGGTCGCCATCGACAAATTCTCCAAGTGGATCGAGGTCCGACCCCTAAACAGCATTAGGTCCGAACAGGCGGTGGCGTTCTTCACCAACATCATCCATCGCTTTGGGGTCCCAAACACCATCATCACCGACAACGGTACCCAGTTCACCGGCAGAAAGTTCCTGGACTTCTGCGAGGATCACCACATCCGGGTGGACTGGGCTGCCGTGGCACACCCCATGACGAATGGGCAAGTGGAGCGGGCCAACAGTATGATCCTGCAAGGACTCAAGCCTCGAATCTACAACGACCTCAACAAGTTCGGCAAGCGGTGGCTGAAGGAACTCCCCTCGGTGGTCTGGAGTCTGAGGACAACGCCGAGCCGAGCCACGGGCTTCACACCGTTCTTTCTAGTCTATGGGGCCGAGGCCATCCTGCCCACAGACCTAGAATACGGTTCCCCGAGGGCGAGGGCCTACACCGACCAAAGCAACCGAGCCAACCGAGAAGACTCACTGGACCAGCTGGAGGAGGCTCGGGACGTGGCCTTACTACACTCGGCGCGGTACCAGCAGTCCCTGCGACGCTACCACGCCCGAGGGGTTAGGTCCCGAGACCTCCAAGTGGGCGACCTGGTGCTTCGGCTGCGACAAGACACCCAAGGGCGGCACAAACTCACGCCTCCCTGGGAAGGGCCGTTCGTCATCGCCAAGGTCCTGAAGCCCGGAACGTACAAGCTGGCCAACAGCCAAGGCGAGGTCTACAGCAACGCTTGGAACATCCAACAGCTACGTCGCTTCTACCCTTAAGATGCTTTCAAGTTGCTCGTATACCTCGTTCACACACCAAGTCTGGCCGTCAAGGAAGGGTCAGCCTTACCTCGGCAAAGCCCGACCCTCCCTCGGGGGCTAGAAGGGGGCAACCCCCTCTGCGTCAAAATTTTCCTCGAAAAAAGAAAAAATATCTTTTCTGCCAGAATGCCTTTCGTGCTCTTCGACTACTTCAAAAGTGGATCCTGAAAACGACGGAGTACACGTAAGCAGCCAAGGCTGACCGAGCCGAGGGACTCCTACGCCTCTGGGATACGGATACCTCACTCATCACCTTCTGCGATAAGTAACTCGCGTTCGGATAAGTGACTCCACGGACCGAACAAGTCTTCATGCTCGAGAGCTCCTCTGCCGAAATGATTTTTCGGGCCTTCTCGACTGCGTCAGCAACAGAACCCTATGGACGAGCAAGAGCGCGCGTAAGCGGCAAGGCCGACCGAGCCGAGGGATTCCTACGCCTCCGGGATACGGATACCTCACTCATCGCCTTCCGTGAAAAGCAACTCTCGCCCGCACAAACAATTCTGTTACCGACAAATGAGTCCGGATACTCGAAACAAGAGGAAAAGAAACGCAGCTTTACAACACGACGACGGTGTGTTTAGGCCTCGGCGGCCGCAGAAGACATACACACACTACAAGACAACCTGATCCTGCAGGCTCGGACGTCGACAGCCGAAGGGGGCAGCAGCACCCTCGGCATCAACTACACATTCGGCGGGGTCTGACCTAGCCTCGGACGGCGACGCGGTCGGAGGGCCCCCACTCTGAAGGACGACATCAGCACCACGCACGGGCCATCGCCGCCAGGGTCTTCTTCGAGAATCCGGCCCGAGCAGGCGGCTCGGCCGGCCACCCCGAGGCCTCGGCCAGCTGTCCCCCAAAGACATCAGCTCGGCTTGTGGCCTCGTCAGCTCAACCCCAGCGTCGGTTTCGCCAGTGGACGACCCGGCCAGGCTCTGGCCAACCACACCTCCTTTTCGAAGCCAACTCTGCCTCCGTCCGTGCTGACACCGCTACCCCCGGCTTCGGCTCATCGAAGGGCGGCCGAGGGGTTCCTTTAACTAAGCAAGAGGGGCCTCGGACAGCAAGGCCGACCGAGCCGAGGTACTCCTACTCCTCCGGGATACGGATACCTCACTCGTCACCTTTGCACGAGGCAACTCACGCTCGGTGAAGCAGTTCAGATAATCGATAAGGCGAGTCTTAGTGCTCGAACTGAAGAAAAAACACGGCTCCGTACCAAAAATACATACACGTTCAGGCCTCGAGAGCCGCATTGAACGAAACACCAGCATTCAAGGTGCCAATACGAACGGAACTCCGGTTCCGTCCCCACGGCAGCAGCGATGGCCTCAGGGCGGAAGCCGCTGCAACCTTGCCCTCGCCCGCGCCGACGCTCGAGGGGCGAGGACAAGTACAAAGAGCCGGAGGCACGGAGCACGGATGGTGGCAGTGATCCCGTCGGCGACGGGGACTTCTCGGGCCGCATCCACCTCGGCACCTTCGAGTGGAGCATCAGCCCATCGACAGATCCCCACTCGGATCCTCCCAGACGAGCGGAGCACCGACCTCCGCGCGGAGGCCCCGTACCGTTGCAAAGGCAGGACAGCCCCAGAACACGAACGCCGCTCTAGCGGCGCGCAATGTCTTGGGTGGTCCACTCGTGCACACAGCGTGACAACCGCCCTCACGGCGGGAGGGGGCACCGGGAGTCAAGCCAGCGAGCCCAACATGCTGGGGCTGGCGACATCCGCCGTCGACCGGCCCCGCGTTGTCGAAGTCCGCCCCGCTCGCAGGGCCAGTGAGCGCCCTCTCCCTTGGATGCTGAAGGGGAGGCTGACCCACGAACCCGCGCGGGAGGTAGAGCTCCGGCTCAGCCCGGCCTCCGCCCCAGCAAGGATGATGAACATCCTTGAAGCTGAGGGCGGAGCCAAGATCGCAGCCCGGCTTGCTTCTCCCCATCCAGAAGCTGGAGGTCACCGTCTTGGGTGACCACCGGTGAGGGGATGCAGCCGGGCTGCCTGATGAAAATCCTTGAAGCCGAACGATGGCTGAGAGGTACCAACTTCCACGAAGTTGCGTTCCTCCGACGACAAGGCGGAAGGACTGCAGGCGTCCCCCATCCGGGGGGCTTGGAAGATGGAAAGGCACGATGCATGAGGGGAGCGCGAAGGACATGGTTGCCCTCCAAGGGGATCGCCCCCCTTTTAAAGGCGACTCTCCCCACTTGTGCCCTCAACCGTCGCGGGTTGAGTCTTCTCCGACACGCTCCAAGATTCTCCCCCCACGGCGCGGGGGCTGGGTCCCACACGTCATGCAAGCCGATCCTGGGGAGAAGAAGCCAAACCGCCACGCGCGCGCGGTGCATGCAACCACCCGGCGGTTACAAGCACTCCTTCACTTTCGCCCAGACCAGCGGGTGAAAGGGCGGACAGCCATGCAGGCGGCATGCAACTGTGCCAAGTGGGCGCGCCCTTTCGACTCCAACGCGCCCAGCATGGAGGTCCAGGCCCACGCGTCGTGCAACCGGCACGCCGGTTGCTACGTGTGAGCAACTGCACCACCACTCACGCCACTACCGCGCCTCCTCGACCGCGGAGTCAATACCGCGACTCGAGGCAACCCTGCAGTGCCAGCCAAGCGCGACGGTCAAATGCGGTCAAAATTGGGCCGACAGTAACGGCGGTGACAGGCGGGCAGAAGCAGCGGTCACCTCGTCAGCCAAGCTCACGTCCCATCCAGGGGCAGCGGGGGAGCCCTCTCTCACGGCGTGAAGACGGCGCGCCCGTGATCCGTTCCTCGAACAGCGCGCACACGCGCAACGACCGCCTCGCGAACCACTCACCCCGTCGCATTAACTCCGCGGCAGGACAGGCGGCACCTCAGGCGGGAGAAGCAAGCGACGCTTCGCCTTCGCCATAATGACCGCGTCGAAAAAGGTACGCCACGTCATTCGACTTCGTATCCTTTTCCTTTTCCTCTTTCTCTCTCTTACAACAGGGACCGAGAAAGGGGGATACCCCGAAAAGGACCCTTCTCCGTGAAGGAAACAGGCTCCGAGCCTCCCTACTGATCAGAGGTTCGAAGGCTGGCCCCTCGGGAGGGTTCAACGGCCGCCTCAGATCGATTGGGTTTTGCGCCCACTACTGGTCAGAGGTTCGATGGCCGGCCCCTCGAAGGGTTCAACGGCCGCCTCAGGCCACTCGGGCTCTGCGCCCATTACTGATCAGGGGTTCGTAGGCTGGCCCTCGAAGGGTTCACAGTCGCCTCAGACACAAAGCGAGGGATGACCCTGGGTACGTTCGATACATAACCAAGGCTCGGGCTACGCTCCCGAGGTACCCTAGGACATTTTCGAGACCAGCGGGAGCGATCTTGTAACGGAATCCCATCAGAGGGAGGCATCGAGCCCTCGGACCCCGTCAAAGGGGACCGGGTCCGGCAGATCACCCGCAGGTACTTTTGGAGCGCGCCTCCGGGCCTCTAGCCGACCCCTAGCAAATGGGGCACGGGCGTCCGCTCGGATTACCCGCCAGCAGCTTACCGGAAATACCATGTTCGGCGCCCTCCGAGGGCAACATGGCGCTTTCCCCCCTCCTCCTTGCGGAAAGGCGACGCAGGGGCGTATGTAAAAAAGACGAGTCTGTCCTTGACCGTCCTCTCGCCCTGTGCAGAGGCTCGGAGGCTGCTCTCGCAAACCCGGCTCCGGCCAAACCGTTGACAGCGTCAACATACCAGCCCGAGAACTTGGGACCTGACCGTGCACTCGGGCTACGGCCAGCTCGCATGAGGGAACAACTAGGCCAGCCGAAGTGTTGCAAAACGCACTAAGACCTCGAAGGAGTAAAACTACTCCTCCGAGGCCTCGGGGGCTACACCCGGCGGGTGCGCTCGCGCGCACCCACCGGAACAGAATGCAACCGAAAAAGGCTGGTCCCCTTGCAAAAAAGTGTGGCAAAAGCCTCCAAGCGACTATTAATACTCCCTTGGAGGCTCGGGGGCTACTGTCGGGGACCATAATTAGGGGTACCCTCAAGGCCCCTAAATCTCAGCTGGTAACCCCCATCAGCACAAAGCTGCAAAGGCCTGATGGGTGCGATTAAGTCAAGGATCGGTCCATTCAAGGGACATGATCGTGCCTCGCCCGAGCCTAGCCTCGGGCAAGGGAAGCCGACCCCAGATAACCTACGTCTCGCCCGGGGACCCCCCTCCAGCAACGGGCACACTATCGGCTCGCCCGAGGCCCAGTCTTCACCAAAAAGCAACCTTGGCCACATCGCCACGCCGACCGACCAAATCGCAGGGGCATTTAATGCAAAGGTGGCCTGACACCTTTATCCTGACGCACGCCCTCCAGTCGACAGAGCCGAAGTAATCGCAGTCACTTCGCCGCTCTACTGACCGGTCTAACAAGACGACAGCGCCGCCTGCGCGCGCACCGACTGCTGAGCCACCCGACAGAGTGAAGCTGACAGCAGCCAAGGCCGGCCTCGGGCGTCATAGGAAACTCCACCTCGCCCGACCCCAGGGCTCGAACTCGGGCTCAGCCCCGGAAGACGGCGAACTCCGCTCCGCCCGACCCAGGGCTCGGACTCGGGCTCAGCCCCGGAAGACGGCGAACTCCGCTCCGCCCGACCCAGGGCTCGGACTCGGGCTCAGCCCCGGAAGACGGCGAACTCTGCTCCGCCCGACCCAGGGCTCGGACATGGGCTCAACCCCGGAAGACGACGAACTCCGCCTCGCCCGACCCCAGGGCTCGGACATGGGCTCAACCCGAGGAGACGACGGACTCCGCTTCGCCCGACCCAGGGCTCGGACTCAGCCCTGGCCTCAGCCGACGGTCTCCGCCTCGCCCGACCCAGGGGCTCGGACTCGACCACGGCCACGGAAGACAGACTCGACCTCGACCTCGGAGGAGCCTCCACATCGCCCAACCTAGGGCGCGGACCGACCACGTCGACAGGAGGCGCCATCATTACCCTACCCCGAGCTGACTCAGGCTACGGGGAACAAGACCGACATCCCATCTGGCTCGCTCCGCCAGATAGGCAATGATGGCGCCCCGCACGCTCTGTGACGACGGCGGCTCTCGGCCCCCTTACGGAAGCAAGAGGACGTCAGCAAGGACTCGACAGCCCCGACAGCTGTCCTTCCGCTAGACTCCAGCGCTCCTCCGACGGCCACGACACCACACGAACAGGTGTCACAACGGGCCACATACTGTGCTATTTCCTTCTTCATCCCCCTCCACCAATACCTGGTTTTGAGGTCCAGGTACATCTTGGTGGTCCCTGGGTGGATGGAGTAAGCTGAGTTGTGGGCTTCATCAAGCAGGGTTTCCCGTGCCTTTCCAAATGGCACGCACAGACGGTTCTTGAACCAGAGGACTCCTTGCTCGTCTGTTCTTAGGTCCGGAAGTTGCTCTTTGCGTGCTCTTTCCTTAAGCTTGGTTGTTTCTGCGTCGAGGCATTGGGCCTTGTATATGAGATCTTCTAGGTTTGGCTTGACTTCCAGGCTACCGTCGTCTCCCAGACATGCATTCAGCTGAGCTGATTCTTTCTTCCAATCTTCTAGGAAGTTTGTTCCTCTAATCCCGAAAGGTTTTCGGCTGAGGGCGTCTGCTACCACGTTGGCCTTTCCGGGGTGGTAGTGGATTTCGAGGTCATAATCTTTGATCAATTCGAGCCACCTTCGTTGACGGAGGTTGAGGTCCGGTTGCGTGAAGATGTACTTTAGACTCTTGTGATCAGTGAAGATGTGGCATTTGTTTCCAATCAGATAATGCCTCCATATTTTTAGAGCGTGCACTATGGCTGCCAATTCCAGATCGTGGGTAGGATAGTTCTGTTCGTGCGGCTTGAGTAATCGGGATGCATAAGCAATGACTTTCTCATTTTGCATTAAGACACACCCTAAGCCTTGCTTGGAAGCATCACAAAAGATGACAAACTCCTGGTGTATGTCTGGTAGAGTCAAAACTGGCGCGGTTGTAAGCTTCTCTTTGATGATTTGGAAACTTTCCTCACAATCGGGAGTCCACACGAACTTATTGTCCTTTTTGAGAAGTTCCGTCAAGGGCTTTGCTATGCTGGAGAATCCCTTGATAAAGCGGCGATAATACCCTGCCATTCCTAGAAAGCTTCGAATTTCACTGACGTTGGAAGGTTGCTTCCAATTTGAAACAGCTTCCACCTTAGATGGGTCCACTTCTACCCCTTCAGAAGTCAAGATATGCCCTAGGAAGGCTATCTTTTCTAACCAGAACTCACACTTGCTGAACTTAGCATAAAGTTGATGTGCTCTGAGTCTTCCGAGGACGGTTCGAAGGTGCTGCTCATGGTCCTTGCGACTCTTGGAATAGATGAGGATGTCGTCGATAAAAACTACGACAAACTTATCTAATTCCTCCATAAATACCTTATTCATGAGGTTCATGAAAAAGGCAGGTGCGTTGGTTAGTCCAAATGGCATCACCGTGAATTCATATTGCCCGTATCTGGTGACGAATGCAGTTTTCTGAATGTCTGCTTCCTTAATCCTGAGTTGGTGATATCCTGACCTGAGGTCTATCTTGGAGAAGTATTTGGCTCCTTGCAGCTGGTCGAAGAGGTCATCAATCCGGGGGAGGGGGTACTTATTCTTGATTGTAACTTCGTTCAAGGATCGATAATCAATACACATCCTCATACTCCCATCCTTTTTGGTCACGAAAAGAACGGGTGCTCCCCAGGGAGACGAACTGGGACGGATGTACCCTTTTTGCTGTAGTTCTGAAAGCTGAAGTTTCAGTTCTGCCAATTCGGTGGGGGCCATGCGGTATGGTCTTTTTGCGATGGGCGCAGTGCCGGGAATGAGGTCTATATAGAACTCCACTTCTCTTTCTGGTGGCATCCCGGGCAACTCTTCTGGAAACACGTCTTCAAATTCCTTGATTACAGACATGCTTTCTACTGCCAGACTAAACACCATTGGATCTTTTGCAGGCGGTTGGGCTTGACAAGAAACTGACTTTCCTTGGTGATCTATGAGAAGGATAGTTTTGCTTGCGCAGCTGATAACACCCTTGTGCTTAGCTAGCCAATCCATCCCTAGGATTACATCAATGCCTTGGGATGGCAAGATGGTTAAGTCTGCCAGGAATACTACCCCACTTAAAAGAATTCTGACTTGTGAACACCTGAGTTTGCATAGGAGGTCTGTTCCCGGGGTTCGGGTGACCAAAGGGATAGCTAAAGGTGTAGAGGGTATGCCATGCTTCTCCACAAACTTAGCGGCTATAAATGAATGGGATGCTCCCGAATCAAAAAGCACAGAAGCGGGAGTAAATTCGACGAGGAACTCACCGAGCACTACTCCCGGGGCCTGCTGGGCTTCCTGAGCGTCGACGTGGTTGACTCGGGCCCTGCCCTGGTACTGAGCCCTGCTCTGCTGGCTGCTGGGAGGAAGCGCCTTGGAGGTAGGAGCTGATAGAATCTTGGGGCCATTCACCGAGTTGGAGTAGGTTGGCCCGGGTGCCTTCAGCTGAGGGCAGTTGTTTTTGAAGTGCCTGGGGTCTCCGCAGTGCCAACAGGCGTTTGCTGGCGGCTGGTTGCTTGCGACGGAGGGTGCCTGATGGGAGCTCTGACTTTGTTGACTGTAGCGCGATGGAGAGGGTCCAGATTGTTTATCGAAGCCTGGACCCCTGGGTGGGAGCCCAAAGGGTCGAGCTCTCTGGTGACGCTCTTGCTGTTGAGCTCGCAGGACCTGGAACTTTCTCTTGATGTGCCCTTTTTCCTCCTCTTTAGCTCTTTCCACTTGAATAGCCTTGTTGGAAAGGTGAGAGAAGCTGTGGAAGTCCTGGCTGGCGAGGATGGTCTTGAGCTCGGGTCTTAACCCTCTCAGGAAACGGGCCATTTTCCTGGCCTCGGTGCTGACATCCTCAGGCGCGTAGCGGGCCAGCTCTGTGAACTTGTGCACATACTCACTGACTGATCGCCCACCTTGGGTTAGCTCCCGGAATTCATCCTCCTTGAGTTGAACTATCCCTTGGGGTACATGGTGCTCACGGAAAGCTGTCTCGAATTCTGCCCAGGTAGCATCTCTGACGGCTTCACTGAAAGTGTCCCACCATGCTAACGCCATTCCTGAAAGCTGATGAGCTGCCAGCTGAACACGTTGATTCTCAGGGCAAGCGATGGCTTCTAACTTCCTCTTGATCGTGCGAAGCCAGTCATCTGCATCGAGGGGATTGCTGGACCCCGCGAATGTGGGAGGCTTGAGTCTCAGGAATTCTCCCATCCTGTCCTGGGGTCTTCCACCACCTGGGCGCTGGTTCTCCAGACTTCGAGTGAGGACTTCAATGAGTCTGGTTTGATGGGCTAGAACTTGGGCCAGATCTAGTGGTAGTTCCGGAGGTGCGGGGAGGTGGGTCCCATCCCCTTCTCCACCGGCTCCTCCTTCAGCTCCTAAGGGAAAACCTGCTCCAATCCCGGAGGCGGTAGGCGTGGTTTTATCCGAAGCCATCTGCCATGGGAAGAGAGTTACTATTATGCACATGCCATTTTTTTTAACTGGTTATTTTATTCATTACATCAAGCCATTACATGACACAACACCCTGCTACCATAAGTTCACACGCGAGTGCTATCTAGGGTACTCCCGCACTCCTTCTCTAACGTGTCCCCAAATTCCTTGAGAAGGTCATCAAGGCTAGCCAGGGACATCTCATCGGTGTCGGATAGGTTCCTTGGAGGGTTTTCTTCCTTCTGCTCAGTCTGGCATCCTTGGCTCTTGGTCTTCTTGCGGATTTTCTTTGCGGGGGCAAGCTTCTTCAGTTTCTTGTCGTAGTCCATCTTCAGTGTGCGGTAGGCTTCTCGGGTATTGGTTTCTTCACCTTCAGCTATTGCGAGGCTCTCTTGAAGGGACACTTTTTCTTCTGAGAGTTCCCTGACTTTCTGCTCCAGGCTTTCCACCCGGGAGGTTAGAGAGGTGCAGTGGAGGGTGAGGTCATCATATTGGTTATCAAGGGTATGAAGGTATCCAGCCATGTAGACAATGGTGGGATCGTTCTCAGTAGGATCTCCTCCTGATAGGGCCTGAAGTCTTTTCCTCCAGGTGGGGGTATTCTTGTTGCTGGGTGGAAAGTAGCGAAGGGGGGTTTCAATGATTACTTTGTTGTAGTTTTGACATAGCTGACGGAGGGCTTTCCGGGCGACATTTTGGCAGGCATCTAGGAAATGAACTCCGGTAAAAGTGACTTGGAAGGAACGTTGGTTTGGATAGCTGTGGCTTTCCCCCAGGTAGACTGCCATAGAGCATCTTATCATCCCGCCCTCGAAATGTTCCGTCCAGACGTATTCCGGCTTCTTGCGGATTCCCATGCGGAGCGCACAGCTTCGCAAGAGGCGTGGGAACCCTTCCACTTCTGAGCAGTAGGATGTCTTAATGGCCAGAGAGTCTTCCATCTGGAATAGGAAAAGAAGGGTCTTGTTAACACCGGGGAAGGGAAGAGAAAACTTTTCTTGAGGTAAGAGGTATTTTCTTTTTAAGGTAGGTTTTAGGGTCAGGGCTGCGACCTACGGCCAGTAACCTGGCTTTGATACCACCTGAAGCGTCCCGATCCTTTGGGACTCAAATGTGAAACAATTACTAGTCCCAGGAGGCTAGTAAACACATTTCTTACTTCAAATAGTACAGAGCTTTAGATAAATTTATTACAATACCGGGGTACAAGCTCGAGAGAGCCAAATAGAGAAGCGCAGCAGGAAAAATACACTAGCCCAAACCACAGGCAGAACTGGGTGCAGACACAGCCCTCTTAATCAAGCATAGCAGAAAAGAAGTCCTCGGCTGCTGAAAAACATAAATAAATCTGGGTGAATACACTAGGTATTCCGCAAGCCCACCCCGCTCCCGTAGAGAGAAAGAGACCTATGATGTACATGCTCAATTTGGTGGAGTTGTAGTCACTCATTATTTTCTCAGAGAGAGACAGTTGCTTGAAGGTTTTCCCATGCTATTATAAGTAACCAAAAACTCAACTGCCACTGAGCTTCCCGCTCCAGAGGCTTTATCTCTTTTTCAAAACCCATTTAAACGCACCTTTCCCTTGATAAGAAACTTAGAGAAAAAGTTTCTAATTGTCATACCATACCAGTCTCATCCATACCAGTGGACACGGACTATTCGAATAGGTTTCAACTCTGCGCAGAGGGGTACACTTTACCCACTAGCCCGGTTTCTGCGATCTCACCGTCGTGAGACCCGAATGCCGGATCTCTTTCCTTACTCGTGCATCCTATCCTTAACGGTTATCCGGAAGGAGTCAGGCCACCACCATGCCCAAACCGGACAAAACTTTCCCCCTCCTTATCCTCCGGTGCTCCCCAGCCTTCTTAACCCTGGGGTCGGACCACACGAGTTCGGATCAAGTGACTGCCCACACAGTCTCGAGTGGTTGTACGACAAAGGAGTACAGGTAGTGGAGATGACAAACCGGTCCTTATATGAGGGGACAATCCTTCTGCTCACGCCTAAACCAGCTGAGCCAACACCTTAGGCCCTCCCCTAAACCAGGGAGTCCCTGATCATCCCACTCTCAGGTGATGAGGGTGAGTACCCTTCATCGCATAATTTTGCAAAAGAGATTTTATTTGGAGATACACATAGCCTTTCCTCCCAATCCACTTTACGTATCCAGAAAGTGTATGATAATGCGGGCCATCTCTCACATACAATGCAATATTCCCCATAATTCCCGGCCTAGGCAGTGGTAGAGAGAATAGGTAATTTATGCATCAAGGGAAGGATGGACTTGCCTTCGTCGAAGCTTTCCTGGCACAGAAGATCTACTTCCGGAAGTTCGGGTTCTGGCCCTTCTTCTGGGGCTAAGGGTTCCGGATCAACGACCCCTGCTTCTTCTAGGAAAACAGGCAATAAAACAATACATCAACAGGGGTTTACAAATTACAGTGTGTCATTTTCTAACATTATTGTTGTAGGGGATCTTTAGAAATTATTTGGATAATTTTTGGTGTATAAAATATTGAAGAATACTAATTAAATGGGAAAAGGTGAAGAAAATAAAATAGAAAAGGATTTTTCTTCAAACGGGCCGGGGGGAGAAATTCGGCCCAGCTCGGCGCGGGGCAGGCGCGCGGGCGCGCTTTCGGCCCGGCAGCGGCCCACGGGGAGGGGGGCGACGGCGCGGGCGCGCGGGGCGACGGCGTCATCGCGGGGCCCACGCGACAGAGAGAGGCAGGGGGAAACGGCGCGGGCGCGATTGATGACGGGGTGAACCGGCCGAGGGGGGGGGAAACCGGTCGCCGGGGGGGGGGGGGGGGGGGGGGGGGTTCGACGGCGGCTTGCCGCCGGTGGCCCGGTTCTTGGGCAGTGCGCAGGCGCCTAAGCATGGGGAGGGGATGGCGGACCTAGAGATGGGCTCAATTTGGTCAGAGGAGGTCGGGAGGGAGCTGCCCGCGGGGAGGTGGCGGAGCTTCGCGGCGGGGGTTGCCGCCGGTGAGCTCCGGGCGAGCAATCGGGGTGGGGGAGTGGTGTATTGTGCTTGCGGCAAGGCGAGGAAGCTGCTAGGCTAATTCAATTGCTTGCTGGGCTAACAGAGAGGGAGAGAGGAGAGGAGGAGGGACTCACCGGAGAGGGGGAAGAAGACGGCGCTCCGCGAATTGGGCTCGGGCGAGGGGAGGAGGGTAGCGGTCGGGGCTGGTGCGAGAAAGAAGGGGCTCGGGGCGAGCTTTTTATAGGCGCGCGGGGGCGAGGGGGGCGGTGGAGCTCCCTGGCTCCGGCGAGCTTCCCAGTGCCGCCATAAATGGCGCACAGCGCCGCCGAGGGGACACTACGGCGGGGGCGGTACCGGCGAGGACGCGGTCAAGGGGAGGAGGACGGAGCGGTGCCAAACTTCCCTGTGTGGCCGGACGGCAGGGGGAAGGACGGAGGCGACGGCGGAGGTGACTTCGGCGAGGGGACGGCGGACGGATGACGAAGCGGCTGACAGGTGGGGCCGCTTGGTCAGAGGGAGGGAGCGAGCGAGCGAGCGAGCGAGCGAGCGGGCGAGCGAGCGAGCAGGCGAGTGGCTGACAGGCGGGGCCGCTTTGTCGGCGAGAGAGAGGGCGAGGTGCGGGCGCGGCTGCCGCGCGCGCGGAGGCGGGCCGCAGATGGGCCGGGGAAGGAGGAATGCGGCGCGAGGGAGAGGGGGGGGGGGTCGCGGCCTGGGCCGAACTCGGCCCAGCAGGGAGGGGGGAGGTTTTCTCTTTTTCTTTTTATTTTCTAATTCCTATTTCCCAATTTGCATCTTTTTCTTTGGAACAAATTATTTTGTAGATACTCTAAGTGTTTAGAAAAAATAGAATCTAAGTGAGGTGCTTTTGTGGTCAAACAAGATGTATGCATATGATGAAGGAAAATTTTGGGGAGGATTTTAGAATTAGAGGATGAAGGGAGGGGTAAAAGGTGGATTAGGGTTTCAAACCTAGATTAGGATTTTTGGGATGCTACAAACCTACCCCACTTAAAAGGAATCTCGCCCTCGAGATTAGACGGGGCTCGAGAAAAGGTAAGGGTATTCCTTCCTCAGAGAGTCCTCACTCTCCCAGGTGGCTTCTTCTTCTCCATCTCTGCTCCACTGAACCTTACAAAGCCTTACTTCTGAATTGCGGGTTCTTCTGACTGCTGAGTCGAGAATCTTCACTGGCTTTTCCCGGTACTGGAGATCTTTTTGAATCTGAATTGTCTCTGCCTCGATACGGGTTTCTGGTACTTTTAGGCATTTGCGGAGTTGAGATACATGGAACACATTGTGAATATCTGACATGGATTCTGGTAGCTCAAGACGGTATGCCACGGGTCCTATTCGGGAAATGACAGGGTAAGGACCGACGAAACGGGGTGCTAGCTTTCCCTTTAACTGGAACCTTCTGACACCACGCATTGGAGAAACTTTGAGATAAACAAAATCTCCCTCCTCAAATCTGAGTTCCCTTCGCCTATTGTCTGCGTAACTCTTTTGTCGACTCTGAGCTTCAAGTAACCTTCTGCGGATCAAGGCAACTTTTTCTTCGGCTTCTTTGACGAAGTCGGGCCCTTCTAGTGTCCTTTCCCCTACATTGGACCACATTAGGGGAGTTTGGCATTTTCTTCCATACAGTGCTTCGAATGGTGACATTTTGATGCTGGCCTGATGGCTATTGTTGTATGAGAATTCGGCGTACGGCAAACTAGACTCCCAATCCCTGTTGAAGGCTAGTACGCAGGCTCTGAGTAGATCTTCAAGGACTTTGTTAACTCTCTCTGTTTGACCATCTGACTGGGGGTGATAAGCAGTGCTGAAATCTAGCTTGGTGCCCATTGCTTGCTGAAGGCCCTTCCAAAACTTTGAAGTGAACTGCGTTCCTCTATCTGATACTATCTTCCGTGGAATGCCATGTAGCCTGACTATCTCTTTAAGGTATAATCGGGCGAGGGCTGCTCCTCCGAAAGTGGTCTTTACTGGAACGAAATGGGCCACTTTGGTGAGACGATCGATTATTACCCATATGGAATCATTTCCTCTTTGTGATCTGGGTAGTCCGGTTACGAAATCCATGCCTATTTCCTCCCACTTCCATTCGGGTATTGGGAGGGGTTGAAGCAGGCCTGCAGGCTTCTGATGTTCGGCCTTTGTTCTCTGACAGGTGTCACAACGGGCCACATACTGTGCTATTTCCTTCTTCATCCCCCTCCACCAATACCTGGTTTTGAGGTCCAGGTACATCTTGGTGGTCCCTGGGTGGATGGAGTAAGCTGAGTTGTGGGCTTCATCAAGCAGGGTTTCCCGTGCCTTTCCAAATGGCACGCACAGACGGTTCTTGAACCAGAGGACTCCTTGCTCGTCTGTTCTTAGGTCCGGAAGTTGCTCTTTGCGTGCTCTTTCCTTAAGCTTGGTTGTTTCTGCGTCGAGGCATTGGGCCTTGTATATGAGATCTTCTAGGTTTGGCTTGACTTCCAGGCTACCGTCGTCTCCCAGACATGCATTCAGCTGAGCTGATTCTTTCTTCCAATCTTCTAGGAAGTTTGTTCCTCTAATCCCGAAAGGTTTTCGGCTGAGGGCGTCTGCTACCACGTTGGCCTTTCCGGGGTGGTAGTGGATTTCGAGGTCATAATCTTTGATCAATTCGAGCCACCTTCGTTGACGGAGGTTGAGGTCCGGTTGCGTGAAGATGTACTTTAGACTCTTGTGATCAGTGAAGATGTGGCATTTGTTTCCAATCAGATAATGCCTCCATATTTTTAGAGCGTGCACTATGGCTGCCAATTCCAGATCGTGGGTAGGATAGTTCTGTTCGTGCGGCTTGAGTAATCGGGATGCATAAGCAATGACTTTCTCATTTTGCATTAAGACACACCCTAAGCCTTGCTTGGAAGCATCACAAAAGATGACAAACTCCTGGTGTATGTCTGGTAGAGTCAAAACTGGCGCGGTTGTAAGCTTCTCTTTGATGATTTGGAAACTTTCCTCACAATCGGGAGTCCACACGAACTTATTGTCCTTTTTGAGAAGTTCCGTCAAGGGCTTTGCTATGCTGGAGAATCCCTTGATAAAGCGGCGATAATACCCTGCCATTCCTAGAAAGCTTCGAATTTCACTGACGTTGGAAGGTTGCTTCCAATTTGAAACAGCTTCCACCTTAGATGGGTCCACTTCTACCCCTTCAGAAGTCAAGATATGCCCTAGGAAGGCTATCTTTTCTAACCAGAACTCACACTTGCTGAACTTAGCATAAAGTTGATGTGCTCTGAGTCTTCCGAGGACGGTTCGAAGGTGCTGCTCATGGTCCTTGCGACTCTTGGAATAGATGAGGATGTCGTCGATAAAAACTACGACAAACTTATCTAATTCCTCCATAAATACCTTATTCATGAGGTTCATGAAAAAGGCAGGTGCGTTGGTTAGTCCAAATGGCATCACCGTGAATTCATATTGCCCGTATCTGGTGACGAATGCAGTTTTCTGAATGTCTGCTTCCTTAATCCTGAGTTGGTGATATCCTGACCTGAGGTCTATCTTGGAGAAGTATTTGGCTCCTTGCAGCTGGTCGAAGAGGTCATCAATCCGGGGGAGGGGGTACTTATTCTTGATTGTAACTTCGTTCAAGGATCGATAATCAATACACATCCTCATACTCCCATCCTTTTTGGTCACGAAAAGAACGGGTGCTCCCCAGGGAGACGAACTGGGACGGATGTACCCTTTTTGCTGTAGTTCTGAAAGCTGAAGTTTCAGTTCTGCCAATTCGGTGGGGGCCATGCGGTATGGTCTTTTTGCGATGGGCGCAGTGCCGGGAATGAGGTCTATATAGAACTCCACTTCTCTTTCTGGTGGCATCCCGGGCAACTCTTCTGGAAACACATCTTCAAATTCCTTGATTACAGACATGCTTTCTACTGCCAGACTAAACACCATTGGATCTTTTGCAGGCGGTTGGGCTTGACAAGAAACTGACTTTCCTTGGTGATCTATGAGAAGGATAGTTTTGCTTGCGCAGCTGATAACACCCTTGTGCTTAGCTAGCCAATCCATTCCTAGGATTACATCAATGCCTTGGGATGGCAAGATGGTTAAGTCTGCCAGGAATACTACCCCACTTAAAAGAATTCTGACTTGTGAACACCTGAGTTTGCATAGGAGGTCTGTTCCCAGGGTTCGGGTGACCAAAGGGATAGCTAAAGGTGTAGAGGGTATGCCATGCTTCTCCACAAACTTAGCGGCTATAAATGAATGGGATGCTCCCGAATCAAAAAGCACAGAAGCGGGAGTAAATTCGACGAGGAACTCACCGAGCACTACTCCCGGGGCCTGCTGGGCTTCCTGAGCGTCGACGTGGTTGACTCGGGCCCTGCCCTGGTACTGAGCCCTGCTCTGCTGGCTGCTGGGAGGAAGCGCCTTGGAGGTAGGAGCTGATAGAATCTTGGGGCCATTCACCGAGTTGGAGTAGGTTGGCCCGGGTGCCTTCAGCTGAGGGCAGTTGTTTTTGAAGTGCCTGGGGTCTCCGCAGTGCCAACAGGCGTTTGCTGGCGGCTGGTTGCTTGCGACGGAGGGTGCCTGATGGGAGCTCTGACTTTGTTGACTGTAGCGCGATGGAGAGGGTCCAGATTGTTTATCGAAGCCTGGACCCCTGGGTGGGAGCCCAAAGGGTCGAGCTCTCTGGTGACGCTCTTGCTGTTGAGCTCGCAGGACCTGGAACTTTCTCTTGATGTGCCCTTTTTCCTCCTCTTTAGCTCTTTCCACTTGAATAGCCTTGTTGGAAAGGTGAGAGAAGCTGTGGAAGTCCTGGCTGGCGAGGATGGTCTTGAGCTCGGGTCTTAACCCTCTCAGGAAACGGGCCATTTTCCTGGCCTCGGTGCTGACATCCTCAGGCGCGTAGCGGGCCAGCTCTGTGAACTTGTGCACATACTCACTGACTGATCGCCCACCTTGGGTTAGCTCCCGGAATTCATCCTCCTTGAGTTGAACTATCCCTTGGGGTACATGGTGCTCACGGAAAGCTGTCTCGAATTCTGCCCAGGTAGCATCTCTGACGGCTTCACTGAAAGTGTCCCACCATGCTAACGCCATTCCTGAAAGCTGATGAGCTGCCAGCTGAACACGTTGATTCTCAGGGCAAGCGATGGCTTCTAACTTCCTCTTGATCGTGCGAAGCCAGTCATCTGCATCGAGGGGATTGCTGGACCCCGCGAATGTGGGAGGCTTGAGTCTCAGGAATTCTCCCATCCTGTCCTGGGGTCTTCCACCACCTGGGCGCTGGTTCTCCAGACTTCGAGTGAGGACTTCAATGAGTCTGGTTTGATGGGCTAGAACTTGGGCCAGATCTAGTGGTAGTTCCGGAGGTGCGGGGAGGTGGGTCCCATCCCCTTCTCCACCGGCTCCTCCTTCAGCTCCTAAGGGAAAACCTGCTCCAATCCCGGAGGCGGTAGGCGTGGTTTTATCCGAAGCCATCTGCCATGGGAAGAGAGTTACTATTATGCACATGCCATTTTTTTTAACTGGTTATTTTATTCATTACATCAAGCCATTACATGACACAACACCTTGCTACCATAAGTTCACACGCGAGTGCTATCTAGGGTACTCCCGCACTCCTTCTCTAACGTGTCCCCAAATTCCTTGAGAAGGTCATCAAGGCTAGCCAGGGACATCTCATCGGTGTCGGATAGGTTCCTTGGAGGGTTTTCTTCCTTCTGCTCAGTCTGGCATCCTTGGCTCTTGGTCTTCTTGCGGATTTTCTTTGCGGGGGCAAGCTTCTTCAGTTTCTTGTCGTAGTCCATCTTCAGTGTGCGGTAGGCTTCTCGGGTATTGGTTTCTTCACCTTCAGCTATTGCGAGGCTCTCTTGAAGGGACACTTTTTCTTCTGAGAGTTCCCTGACTTTCTGCTCCAGGCTTTCCACCCGGGAGGTTAGAGAGGTGCAGTGGAGGGTGAGGTCATCATATTGGTTATCAAGGGTATGAAGGTATCCAGCCATGTAGACAATGGTGGGATCGTTCTCAGTAGGATCTCCTCCTGATAGGGCCTGAAGTCTTTTCCTCCAGGTGGGGGTATTCTTGTTGCTGGGTGGAAAGTAGCGAAGGGGGGTTTCAATGATTACTTTGTTGTAGTTTTGACATAGCTGACGGAGGGCTTTCCGGGCGACATTTTGGCAGGCATCTAGGAAATGAACTCCGGTAAAAGTGACTTGGAAGGAACGTTGGTTTGGATAGCTGTGGCTTTCCCCCAGGTAGACTGCCATAGAGCATCTTATCATCCCGCCCTCGAAATGTTCCGTCCAGACGTATTCCGGCTTCTTGCGGATTCCCATGCGGAGCGCACAGCTTCGCAAGAGGCGTGGGAACCCTTCCACTTCTGAGCAGTAGGATGTCTTAATGGCCAGAGAGTCTTCCATCTGGAATAGGAAAAGAAGGGTCTTGTTAACACCGGGGAAGGGAAGAGAAAACTTTTCTTGAGGTAAGAGGTATTTTCTTTTTAAGGTAGGTTTTAGGGTCAGGGCTGCGACCTACGGCCAGTAACCTGGCTTTGATACCACCTGAAGCGTCCCGATCCTTTGGGACTCAAATGTGAAACAATTACTAGTCCCAGGAGGCTAGTAAACACATTTCTTACTTCAAATAGTACAGAGCTTTAGATAAATTTATTACAATACCGGGGTACAAGCTCGAGAGAGCCAAATAGAGAAGCGCAGCAGGAAAAATACACTAGCCCAAACCACAGGCAGAACTGGGTGCAGACACAGCCCTCTTAATCAAGCATAGCAGAAAAGAAGTCCTCGGCTGCTGAAAAACATAAATAAATCTGGGTGAATACACTAGGTATTCCGCAAGCCCACCCCGCTCCCGTAGAGAGAAAGAGACCTATGATGTACATGCTCAATTTGGTGGAGTTGTAGTCACTCATTATTTTCTCAGAGAGAGACAGTTGCTTGAAGGTTTTCCCATGCTATTATAAGTAACCAAAAACTCAACTGCCACTGAGCTTCCCGCTCCAGAGGCTTTATCTCTTTTTCAAAACCCATTTAAACGCACCTTTCCCTTGATAAGAAACTTAGAGAAAAAGTTTCTAATTGTCATACCATACCAGTCTCATCCATACCAGTGGACACGGACTATTCGAATAGGTTTCAACTCTGCGCAGAGGGGTACACTTTACCCACTAGCCCGGTTTCTGCGATCTCACCGTCGTGAGACCCGAATGCCGAATCTCTTTCCTTACTCGTGCATCCTATCCTTAACGGTTATCCGGAAGGAGTCAGGCCACCACCATGCCCAAACCGGACAAAACTTTCCCCCTCCTTATCCTCCGGTGCTCCCCAGCCTTCTTAACCCTGGGGTCGGACCACACGAGTTCGGATCAAGTGACTGCCCACACAGTCTCGAGTGGTTGTACGACAAAGGAGTACAGGTAGTGGAGATGACAAACCGGTCCTTATATGAGGGGACAATCCTTCTGCTCACGCCTAAACCAGCTGAGCCAACACCTTAGGCCCTCCCCTAAACCAGGGAGTCCCTGATCATCCCACTCTCAGGTGATGAGGGTGAGTACCCTTCATCGCATAATTTTGCAAAAGAGATTTTATTTGGAGATACACATAGCCTTTCCTCCCAATCCACTTTACGTATCCAGAAAGTGTATGATAATGCGGGCCATCTCTCACATACAATGCAATATTCCCCATAATTCCCGGCCTAGGCAGTGGTAGAGAGAATAGGTAATTTATGCATCAAGGGAAGGATGGACTTGCCTTCGTCGAAGCTTTCCTGGCACAGAAGATCTACTTCCGGAAGTTCGGGTTCTGGCCCTTCTTCCGGGGCTAAGGGTTCCGGATCAACGACCCCTGCTTCTTCTAGGAAAACAGGCAATAAAACAATACATCAACAGGGGTTTACAAATTACAGTGTGTCATTTTCTAACATTATTGTTGTAGGGGATCTTTAGAAATTATTTGGATAATTTTTGGTGTATAAAATATTGAAGAATACTAATTAAATGGGAAAAGGTGAAGAAAATAAAATAGAAAAGGATTTTTCTTCAAACGGACCGGGGGGAGAAATTCGGCCCAGCTCGGCGCGGGGCAGGCGCGCGGGCGCGCTTTCGGCCCGGCAGCGGCCCACGGGGAGGGGGGCGACGGCGCGGGCGCGCGGGGCGACGGCGTCATCGCGGGGCCCACGCGACAGAGAGAGGCAGGGGGAAACGGCGCGGGCGCGATTGATGACGGGGTGAACCGGCCGAGGGGGGGGGGGGGAAACCGGTCGCCGGGGGGGGGGGGGGGGTTCGACGGCGGCTTGCCGCCGGTGGCCCGGTTCTTGGGCAGTGCGCAGGCGCCTAAGCATGGGGAGGGGATGGCGGACCTAGAGATGGGCTCAATTTGGTCAGAGGAGGTCGGGAGGGAGCTGCCCGCGGGGAGGTGGCGGAGCTTCGCGGCGGGGGTTGCCGCCGGTGAGCTCCGGGCGAGCAATCGGGGTGGGGGAGTGGTGTATTGTGCTTGCGGCAAGGCGAGGAAGCTGCTAGGCTAATTCAATTGCTTGCTGGGCTAACAGAGAGGGAGAGAGGAGAGGAGGAGGGACTCACCGGAGAGGGGGAAGAAGACGGCGCTCCGCGAATTGGGCTCGGGCGAGGGGAGGAGGGTAGCGGTCGGGGCTGGTGCGAGAAAGAAGGGGCTCGGGGCGAGCTTTTTATAGGCGCGCGGGGGCGAGGGGGGCGGTGGAGCTCCCTGGCTCCGGCGAGCTTCCCAGTGCCGCCATAAATGGCGCACAGCGCCGCCGAGGGGACACTACGGCGGGGGCGGTACCGGCGAGGACGCGGTCAAGGGGAGGAGGACGGAGCGGTGCCAAACTTCCCTGTGTGGCCGGACTGCAGGGGGAAGGACGGAGGCGACGGCGGAGGTGACTTCGGCGAGGGGACGACGGACGGATGACGAAGCGGCTGACAGGTGGGGCCGCTTGGTCAGAGGGAGGGAGCGAGCGAGCGAGCGAGCGAGCGGGCGAGCGAGCGAGCAGGCGAGTGGCTGACAGGCGGGGCCGCTTTGTCGGCGAGAGAGAGGGCGAGGTGCGGGCGCGGCTGCCGCGCGCGCGGAGGCGGGCCGCAGATGGGCCGGGGAAGGAGGAATGCGGCGCGAGGGAGAGGGGGGGGGGGGGTCGCGGCCTGGGCCGAACTCGGCCCAGCAGGGAGGGGGGAGGTTTTCTCTTTTTCTTTTTATTTTCTAATTCCTATTTCCCAATTTGCATCTTTTTCTTTGGAACAAATTATTTTGTAGATACTCTAAGTGTTTAGAAAAAATAGAATCTAAGTGAGGTGCTTTTGTGGTCAAACAAGATGTATGCATATGATGAAGGAAAATTTTGGGGAGGATTTTAGAATTAGAGGATGAAGGGAGGGGTAAAAGGTGGATTAGGGTTTCAAACCTAGATTAGGATTTTTGGGATGCTACATCATCGTCCATGGTTGACGCGGGCGCCATTCTCGGCTGCCTTCGGGGCCGCTACCCTTTGGCGGCGTCGGCCTCTTCTGGTGCTTTGTGCGCCGACAGATCTGGGGGGCACGCCTTCAGATTTTGTGCCCTGACGTTGGACGCAACAGTTTAGGCCGTTCATTTTTGCCTTCGGTTGGCGGTCGTCTGCCATTGTCGTCTTGTGGAGGTCCGCTTTGTGCCATTTATCGGATTGGCAAGGTGGTTGTATCTCCTTCTCGCAATGACGTCTTCATTCCAATTTACAAGTGTTGCTCATACATATTTTGTGACTTGTATCATCTTAGTATCGATTGACGACTTCGCTTACTCAGACGATGCATCATCGTTAGATGGAACCTACAGATTGATTTTGTGTGCCAATTGGCGTGTTCGTGAACCAGTCATCGTAGATGTGCTCATCTATGGATTGTTGTGTCCGTCGTAGAGTTTGTGGTCGTTATTATGGGTTAACACTGAGTGGTATGCCAGCACTAGGTAGGTTTGGGGGTGGTGGCGGCATTTTGGATCTCCGGTTTTAGGGAGAAATCCCTAGGTCTGATCTTAGTTCGTTGTACCTGGCAACGGTCTCGTTGGAGCCATTGTTTGAAATTCGAGGATCCATTCTCTATGGTGAAAACCTTTGGTTTGGCCTTAACTGGTTGGATCATTACAACGACGGTGCGTGAGTGTATCGTATTTTCTTTGGAGACGTTGTCGTTGGAGAACCTTTCGCGGGATCGAAGTGCTTCTTTATTAGTGGTTGATTTTGAAGACTAAATTGTGTTGTGTCGTTTGCTGTGACATGATAGATGTTGTTATATCTTTTATTTTGTTTTTTTCGTGGCTGTGTACACCCTAGTCGTGTAGAGCCCGGAAGTTTTCTTACGCTCCGTTTGGATCATTGGAATTAAATTCGATTCTAATAATATTAATTTAGACATATATCAATTAAACCAATCCAATTTTATGCAAAATATATCAATATACTATTATTAGCAAAATGTTGAGATATTTATGTGCTACATTTTTATTATAGAGAAGTGAGTCGAAGATCGTCTTGTAAGTTACAGGGTAGAAATAAATTCTAGTAATACAAAAAATCATTTCTCATCCTCGACCCCATGAATTTGAGATAAGATTTTACCAGAACTTTGTAAAGTGGTGGAATGCCAAATTTTAAGTTACATAGGTTACTTTATTAAGTAAATTCTAATTTCTCTAAAAGGAAGGGATCCAAACGTACTGTCAGTGTAATTGTATCACTCGATGTAATAGGCTAAGATTAATATAGCTTCCTTTCCAAAAAAAAAATATATAAATTGCGTTGCGTGAATTGAGTACTCATCTTCAGGTAGCATTTTATTATCAGTGCCCAAAGCAACTGAAGCGACCACGAGACGCGAGAAATATCGTGTGCAACCCGTGCCCGTGAGACTGGCCGCTGATTTTCCTGATGCATAGCCCTGCAACGTCGACAGCGTATATCCCTCGACAATTTCATCCCGAGAAAGTTATCGCTGCAAGCAAAAAGTTGCCCGCGTCGGCGACACCATGGTCCCGTTCCGGGCCTCTCGCCCTCTCCGCGGCTCCGCCCCTCGCGCGCCACCGTGTCCGACAGGAAATATCCCGCGCAACGGACGGCCCCCGACGGGCTTCACGTTCCTATCCCGCCGGCGTCCTCCGGTCCGGCCCCTCCCGAAGATCTCCCGGACCGAATCAGCTGCTAGCTAGCTAGCTAGCATTCCGATCCGCCTGCGAATTCGACGGTCGAAACGGCCGGGCTCTAGGCTGGGGAAAGAGGAAGAGAGAGGACCAGTCCGTCCTTGTAACGCTCGACCGATAGTGCACCCGGGGGGGCGCCCGCCTGGGCCACGGCCACCCCAGGCCGCCGCCAGCGACAGGTGAAGCGTCTGCCGGGGGGCGCTGGCCATGCATGCCGGGGCAATGCAAGCTGCCAAAGCTAGGTGCGTGCAAAAGTTGGATCGCCATGCCATCACTGGCGCGCGCGCCACAGAGCGGCAGCGTGTGCGTGCCGCTTAGATTTTGTTCTCTCCACTTGTCGACGACGACGACACTGGTTTGGTTCCTCCCTCTTCCTATGATTCTATACGAAGTGTTTCTTGGTTTCGCCTTTTTTTTCTTTTTTGAGGCGTTGGTGCGCTGACAGTGCCATGTAGGATCGTGCCCCGGCTAGTGGCTGCCTATATTTTTTTTAGATGATGGAACAGAAATAAGGTCCCAGCCTCTACGCCATAGTGCCTGCTTATATAGTGTGGAGAATTCTGAGAATGACCTTAGATGGCAACCTCACAGCGCCAGGGTACGCATTAGAAAATGACGGAGATGAGAGAGCGTCAGTGGCGGAACCAGAGAAAATTAGAGGGCGGAGCGTTTGTCTTTTAGGCGTTGAAAATATAGGCAGCAACTATGGTGAAACTATGATTTTTTTTAGTGGTGGCCTTTCGATATTTTTGTGGGCGTGCATGCGTAGCTTCGACGCTGATGAGCGCTATGTCTTTTTAAGTTTTTACTTTCGGAATGGAGCGAAAAGGAGAGAAAGAAGCAGAATGGGAGCAGTATGCCTTGTGTAACAAGTCAGATTTCAGCCGGTTCTCTCGAAGCAACTCCCCTGCAACAAATTGATATGTCCGAATCAATTGTTTGGGCTAAGAAGATCTGAGTATACCGATTAATCGAGCATACTGCTAGTGCTACTGCTACTGCTATAATGTCTGAACTCTGAACCGTAACGCTGTGTGTATGTGACTTTGTATACTATGGAAGTACAGAGTTGCATTCAAGTCTACTAGATGCGTCGATGTTCACTTCTACACATACTTTTGGGCAGCCTGTTCAAGCCAGCAAGGCGTTCAACCGTGTTACAGCAGGCAAACGGTTGGTAGCAAAGATGACTGTTCCACCATTGTGTGGTCATCCTTCAGCTTAAAAAACCCTTTTTTTTTTCCAGTTCAGCGTGTAGATCTCAACATCTGTGGGTGTAAAGATTTTGATGTCCCTGCGCCTCCTGCTGTTTTTGGCAGCAAGTCCAGACAGTGAAGCAGCATCGACTCGGTAGATAGATACCATACCAATGAAATCTCCAACGATCACCACCACATGTCCAGACGAATCAAGTTGGTTCTGCTCAATGGTCCCGAACCACAAAGCAGATCTGAACGGTGTCCACCTCCCGATCTAGCCTAGCTACGCCGTCAAAATTCTGAAATTACCGAGACATACGGGCCGGCGCACTGGAAAATCGTCTCGACTCGGCACTGTACCTGCTGCTGCTAGTTTTCCACACTGGTTAGTTGAATTCTGCATGCGCTGTTCCTGTTCCCCTCCAAGAGCTCGTGTCGTGACCGTCTCTCCTACTAAAAGCACCCCCCCCCCCCCCCCCCCCCCCCCTCTCAAACTCAAAAAAAAGGGGGAGTGACAGTGTTTGCCTGAAAGAAGTGAGCACTAAGGAAGGTTGATGGAATCAGACGATCTTTTCTCCGGATGGAGGCAGCTCCGGTAAATGGATGCTGTTGTCTGGTTCGACGGCTGAAACTAAGCAACCAGAGCACAGATATTTGGTGGCCACGGTGGGCAGGGGAGAGATAAAACAAACATTGTTATGGCATGGGTTTGTGGTCAAGCTCGCATCGATCGAGCTTCTAACCTGTTCGCCCTGGCTTGCAGGAAGTAGATGGTTCAGTTCGTGAAGGTATGGGACCTGGTACATCAGCTTTGTTGGACGTGGAAAACGGATGTCATCTATTCTACAATGTCTGCGTACTTGGGCACAGTTCAGGAGACCTTCCTTACTCAGCTGCCTACAATGGCGAATTCAATTTGGAAGGCTCAAGTCATGCTGAAGGAAAACTAAAATTCTTCGCGTGGCTACTGGCGCAGGGGGAAAAAGAAAATTCTGACGGCCGATAAACTTGCACCGAGACATTGGCCTTGCCGTCCACCCTGCTCGCTTCGCGACCAGGAAACGGAAGCACTGTTCATCTTTGCCTTCACTGCACTATCCTTTTGCAAATGAAGTCTGGGTGCTCATTGAAAAATGGGTTGGAGAATGCATTGTGGACATCGATGGGGGTGTGCAGACCACGCAAATCTGGTGGGAGGAGTCATGTCATCGCAGGGAGGGAATATCGGGAGCTTGGCGTAAAACAAAAACAAAGACATCTTGATGTACTCGGCCTGGAATATCAGAAAATAGCCCAACTATAGATGTCCAAACCCGGTCCGAATCATATGTTATGCTGTGACGGGTTGACCCGTGGGCCACAGTAGCTGGTCCAGATCCGACACGGCTAAGCTTACACGGGCCAGGCCGGGCCGGGCCAGAGACACGATGGGCTATTAGTGCCGTGCTCGGGCCCGGGCCCATAAATAGGTTTGTACTCAAAAAACATACACAGATTTCTACACACATTTCAGCAATATACACAGAATTAATTAAAACTGGAGCCTTAGTGTAATGCTGCCTCGTTAAAATCCCTTGCAGTTGTTTGCCTAGATGACTTAATGAACCTAGGATTATGAGCACAAGTAATGTATTCCTGGAAAGCATCGGATTCACCAAATGAAATAGGCAAATCTAATCTAGCAATCAAACGACAAAGCTCAGATCGTGCAACACTAGCAGAGTACTCCCATGTAACAACAGAACCATCGATATTAAATCTAAGAACAAACTGGACAATGTCAGCTTTCTCCTTTTCTTTCTTAGCTAAGCAATGCATCAAGTGTCTGATCAAGTGCCCAAAACCAGAAGAAGACTTAGCAGATAAACTTCTTCAAAGTCTAGCCATGGCAGTCACTCCTTACCTCCTTACCTCCCTCTATGGTAGTCACTTCTTCAATGTCTAGCAAGACTTTGGACGTCGGTCCCCTCCTCCTCGAACGGGTGGCTGGGTTGGCGCGGTATCTAGAGCCACTGGTCGCCTCGACCATGGGGCTCGTCGGCGTGGATCCGGTCGTGGTTCCCGCCTCAATGACACCAGCACCACCAACGAGGAACTGGAGGGCATCATCGGCTTCGTTCTCGTCTTCTAGCCTCCTCTCCTCATCCTCGGCGATTGGGTCTAGCCCCTGGACGTTTCCAATGGATGACATCGCTAGCCCAACCCGTCACTTCGTCGATGTCTCCGGCTTCTCATGACGAGCGGCACCAACCAAATGATCGGCGTCCTTCACAAGTGGCAAGACAGGCAGAGAGGAGAGGGACAGGGACTTAGTGAGAAACGAATAATCGAAGAAAAGCAAACGAAATCGAGGATTAGGGTTTAAAGATTCATACCTACACGCCGGAGCACCAGATCCACCGACGAGGCAACGAGAGGAGACGAGACACGAAGACCAGAGCGACTAGATCGAGGATTAGGTTTACAGAGAGGGTCGCAGAGGGATAGGAGAGGAGGATTAGAGCACCAGTCACCAGATCGACAGATCCGTTAACGACCGGCACAGCGCATAGGCTCGCCGGTGTATGCCTCGGATTAGAGGCGGAGTCGTCGAGCAGAGGGGAGCGAACGAGGGAGAGGCGGAGGTTGAGACCCCAGAGCACCAGTCACCAGATCGTCGGATCCGTCGACGAGGGAGAGGCACAGGCTCGCCGGCGACCGGCGTATGCCTCGAATTGGGGGCAGACGACCAGAAGGGAGCAGACCGCGGACGAGGGAGAGGCGGCAGCGTGGGCGAGACGCGAGAGCGGAGATCGAGAGGAGAGGCCGAGAGGGGAATTGATTAGGTTTAGGTTTCAAGGGAGGGGTGGGGGATGGCGGCCGCGGCGCGCGACTATTTGTTATCGGGCTGTTACTGGGCCGACCCCTTTGTTGTGTTGGGCCCGTGCCTTCACTATGGGCCGGCATGCCTGCCCAAGCACGACATTGTACCCATGCAGGGCCAGCCCGGGCACGGCTCCAAGCGGGCCGGGCCATGCTCGTGCCGGGCCTTTACAGTGTCGGGCCACGTGCCGTCCAGCGGGCCGGCCTGTTTGGACAACACTAAGCGCAACTGGCCGAGAACCTTCAAAGGGTCAATGAGAGCGAACACCGGTCCAGATTTGGGGTTGATCAAGAAAGAACTGGGGTCTCTTTAGCAGAGCAACTGGGAAACTAGCATTACCTTCACGAGTCTCTTTTTATTTTCACGTTTTTTCTTTTGTGTTCGAGTGGTCACAGTAAATGTAAGACCTATTTGCAGCAAACTGGGTTTTGATTTCTTCTTATATACTACTTTCGTTCTTAAATATTTATCTTCCGCTAATTTATTGTTAAACTAAATCACAATAAATAAAAAAGAAAGGAGGGAGTAGTATACAGCATTGCCGCTGCAAACTATTTAAAAAAAAAGACGATTCAGGATGTTTAGCTGATCATGAGAGCTCTCAGCTCACAGCTCAGTGCCCCAGGCACGTACTGAACTACTACTGATCGAGAATCGAACGAAGCTAAACAAGTGACTACATCAGTGTATCCATCCGGTTGCATGTACCTCTCGTCGCCGCACGATCGCGTGCCCAAGCTGCTTCCGTCTCGCAGTTTCCTTTGTCCCGGCGTGCCGACGCGACGCGGTGACAGCGGCGTGACCGGCCAGCGTGAGCTCTGCGTCCGCTTCCCGACAGAACCCGCCGTACCACATGACTAACAATGGCTTAATTGAGACTGATCACGTGCGCGCCGGTTTATAGCAGCTGCCGTTCCTATTGCTTGTGCAAATCAGCGCCTTCAGTGGCTGTTTCACGCCCGCAATGGCTTTATAGTCGTATGCAGTACTGTTACTGTACTACCAGGCCGGTTTGCTGCCTCCGCTCAGCTCAGTGCTCAGATATTTTCGTTCTGGGCCTCTCGAGCAGGTATCGTACTCGTGCATTTGTCTTGACGGATGCAATTTTCCACGCAGCGGCCCCACGCCCGCACCGCCGCTACACAGTCGGAGTCGGGACACTGTCTCTGCTTCCAGATTTTGCAAGACCGACCAACGCACAAATTGTTTAGCTTTGGCTTTGGTGAGCAAAGGATCAAAGCGCTGCTGACATGAAATATGATTCCGAATCCGTAGTGTAACTAGTCAGAACACCGCTAGACATTGTCCATGCCTTGCCAAGATCCCTATTCAGCTGGATAACTCGATGCATGCATGGCCGACAGAGACGCCGTCGATGAGCAACCGCCGACGACCCGGCGCCACCCCTCGGTTATCTCCTCGCCTCAAACGATTTCCCTCCGTTCCATCTCACACGTCCTGCTCTGCTCTCTTATCCCCCCTCGCGCGGTTAACCCGTCGTCACCGGATCTCTGAAGCTCAAATGACCGTACATGTTACATCTGGCACCTATCCTCGTTTATCTATCTTATTAGGTCTTTTTCATATATAGAGCTCCACCAACTTTGACTTCTCTGACATAGCTACTGTTTATATATATTTTTGTCCTCTTCTCTCTCTCTTATAGAATTCATGAAGTCAGTTTTTTTATCTCTCACTGTTCTATCTACAGTATCGCTATAGTGCAAAAAGCCAAAACTAATAAAAGCTCTACAAAAGTCTCTATTATTCACACTGGAGTAATATCTGCAAAAACTTGGGCGTTTGCCTTTCATGATCAAAGCCGCGTGGATGACTAGTACTATGGAGAATTTTCATTTGGACGCTGTCGCCAAAGTACTTCCACGGTACGGTGTAAGGAAAAACACGTGCAATTTTTTTTTTTTGCATCATATTGAAGGAATATTATGCTATATTTGGTTAAGTTTATAGAAACATAATAACAACTACAATATTCAATGGGTTTTATGAGATACAATATAAAAAACATTTTATAATTTATCTCTTCGATGTGATAAATGATACTCTGTTTACAAACTTGATCAAATCTAGAATGGTTTTCTTTAAGACGGATGAAAATCCAATATATTAGGATTGAAGGTGAGGGAGTACATTGTTTAGCGTACAATATCTTGGCCTGTTGGGCTACAAGAAATGGAAGAGTACTGGCAACCTGAAGTGACGAATGCTGGGAGATAGGCAACAGCAAACAAGTTACACCAACTTGGTATGTACATGTTCCATAATCGTATATGTGGGTTCAGCCATCCATCCATCCTCATTCTCCAGAAGCAAAGAAGCTAAACCACTGCCGAAATTTTCTTTTATCCCACGCAGTTTCAGTAGCTTCATTTGCTGATCTGCTTCGTCATCGCAGGTCTGCCCAGTGGCGTGGATTTCAGGCAGGGCCAAACCGCCAAAGAAATCATCCAACCAATTTGACCATCTAGTTTCGTGTCCGTAAAAACTATCTGTCACATGAGGAAATCCAAACGAGAGGTGCATATTCATACCCCAAGAATATGCTGAAGAACATGCACATCTCTGTAATTGGAACCAGGTACCACGAGAAATTGAGTAAACGATCGATGCCACCCTAGTCGACCGCTACCCGGAAAAGCAGATTCCAGTATTCCACCCAAGAATGTGCATGGGAACGACGAAAACGGGACGAGTGTCGTTCCGCTTCGAATACCGTTTTTCCTGTTAGTTTTCGAATTATTCGAGAACCGATTAAAAATAGTATAAAATGATTTGGCTAGTTTTTCGATGGTTTCGTATTTTTCGTTTCCGAATCGTCGTGATGATACTGTTTTTTACAGTTTATATATAATATAAGATACATCTAACATATATTTATGCAAGTTACATATTTTTGTTGTGTTCAATTAAACGAAGAAGAGAAAAAACAAACGTTGTAATTACTATAAATAATATGAATGATGAACAAGAGTTATCTGTGTATTCTAATATCTCAAAATTTAGGTAATATGCCATTTTATCATGTATTTGTGGAAACTATAAAATATTTGTCTTTCCGACTAGAGTTTTCGCTCGTTATTAAATTTAATACCGACAATATCGATCATGTATTTCGACCGTTAATTTTTCGTTTTTGTTTTGTCCCATTAAAAAATATGAAAACAAAACCAAATTAGATGCTTTTTCGATCGTTTTTATCCATAGGCATTTGGAGATGGTCATGACATGGCGGCACACCAACGAGTGCACCTCCATTTCGTTCTGCGATTGATTGTTACTAGGGTTTACCGAGACATTTTTTTGCTAAAAACTGCTAGTCACCAAGAACAAAAAAAAAACATCCGAAACCACCGGTTTTTGCTAGAACTAACTTGTTTAGAAATCACTCAAGCAATTTGACCATCTAGCTTCGCGTCCGTAAAAACTATCTGTCACATGAGGAAATCCAAACGAGAGGTGCATATTCATGCCCCAATATGCTGAAGAACACGCACATCTACGGAACTGGAACTAGGTGCCACGAGGAATTGAGTAAACGATCGATGCCACCATAGTCGACCGCTACCCGGAAAAGCAGATTCCAGGATTCCACCCAAGAAGAATGTGCATGGGCACGACTAAAACGGGACCGCTTTGAATATCGTTTTTTCTTGTTCGTTTTCGAATGGTTCGAGAACCGATAAGAAACGGTACAAAAATGATTTGGCTAGTTTTTCGATCGTTTTCATATTTTTCATTTTCGAGTCATGATGATACTGTTTTTAATAGTTTTTATATAATATAAGATACATCTAGCGCATATTTATGCAAGTAACAGACTTTTGTCGTGTTCAAGTGAACGAAGAAGAGAAAAAACAAACGTTGTAATTACTATGAATAATATGAATGATGAACAGGAGTTATTTGTGTATTTTAATATCTTAAAATTTAGGTAATATGCCATTTTATTATGTATTTGTGGAAACTATAAAATATTTGTCTTTGCGACTAAAGTTTATCGTTTTCGCTTGTTTCTTAATAACCGACAATATCAATCCCGTATTTCGACCGTTGATTTTTCGTTTTTGTTTTTGTCTCAGTTAAAAAATATGAAAACAAAATTAATTTAAATGCTTTTTCGATTTTATCCCTAGGCAGGTGGTCATGACATGGCGGCACACCAACTAGTGCACCTCCATTTCGTTCTGTGGTTGGTTCCGGGAACAAAAACCATCAGAAACCACCGTTTTTTGCTAAAACCAACATGTTTAGTTTCAAATTCAAAATATACTGCTCAAACTTCCCAGAAAACTGGTACAATCGGTCGGGTTTTAGTGTTTCTAGGTAAATTTCATTTTTCTCAGAGAAATTAATTTTGGAATTGTAAACCCGTCCAAAATTTTTTAAAAAACTAGAAACCTTGAAAATAGTCAAGAAACCGTGTTTTTGGCGAAAAAAATCATTCTTTTTACAGAAAAATGTTGTTTATATGAGATGTATCATATTACTAAGAAAACATGTATTTATCATATTTGTCCTGAATTCTATAATTCTTTACATTTTTCAAATTTTAAACAATTTAAAAAAATGTCTCAAAAAACATTTCTCACCTAAGGTTGGTAATTAATCACGATCCAAATGTATTTTTCATAATTTGTTTGGATCCTTATTTAATTTTAGTTCAAAAAAATAGAAATAGAGCCTGATCCGAACCTTAAAATTAAGAGTGCATAATTTAGAGTCTATTACCACCCATATTCTCGCTTAGTAGCGGTAACGAGATTTTTTTTTTCTGGAAAACCTCGATTGACATTCTCAACTCTGTTGTTACTACGTTCCACCTCTGCCGCTTCGTCACCATCAGTCTGCGACCCTATAAATTTAGAGGACATATCTGGTGCATATAGAAGATTAGTGCACATGGTGCACATATTAAATCATCATCACTCATTTTAGATCAAACGTCTCTAATTGATCATTCAATTTAAAATAACACCTTCTACCACTACACACCAACACGTTGAAGGGTGTCCTTAGTAAAATGTACCAAACAACTAAAGACGTTAGATCTAAAATGAGTGGTGATAATTTAATATGTGCACTATATGCACCAATGTTCCATGTGCACCAGATATGTTATCATAAATTTATCCTCAGCCATGGCGCGCGGGCACGACTGTTAGAATAGCCTTTTCATTTTAGATTTTTTTTAAAAAAAATTGAAATTTCAACTCTATACCCAGAACTAAAAAACTATAGAAATAAGTGCCTACCGCCTTACCATTAGCCGAAAGGGACCTAATTATATATATATTCTTTTAACTTTTTTTTAGAAATGTCCCTACCTCCGGAGGGAGGGACGAGACGACAGGCCCCCTCCCATCTATACAACCTCAATTTTGAATTTTAACTTATTTTTATTTTTTTAATATATAATTTATTGTAACATCCGTTGATGATCGGCGTCAGACGATAGTTGCAAATGAAGCCATGGTCACATGCCCTATATTTGTGCAAGAGAAAGCAACTAACCGTATGCACATACGACACCTCCTCCATTAATTGAGGCCCTGACATCCCTCCTAAAACCAGCACTCTTTCTGGTGTTAACACATCAGACGACACCTTTTTTTTAATCGTCAAATTCTTATTCCGCTCACGTTCAGGACGCTTCATGGTTCCTACGTGTGGTTGGTGTTTCCGCTACATACACATATCTACCCCTACGTATACATCTAGACAAATGAACGATCAAGAGTCATTTCCTATGTGCCGAGAGCTTTACTATATAAAAACTATTTATTTAAAAAATAAAACTAAATTATAATTTAAACTAAGGTTATATAGAGCAGAGGGGGTCGTGTTGCCCCACCATTAGACGGCAAGTGCCTGCCGTGCCGACTGCCGAGTGCCACCCCTCTCTTTAGTGGCGATCGTTGCTGTTATCATTTATTTAGGAGTGACAATGACCTTTAAATTTTACACTAAATATAAGAATTAGATTAAATTAGGATCGATATTTATTTGTATTTATTTTTAACTAAAATATTAAAGTATTAAAAATTATGAAGAAATATTTGGATCGCGACTCTTAGGTCTATTATTAGTTAGTCCGGCGACATGTATCTATTTTTATATTTTTTTCAGTTACAGTGTATAGAGTTAAAATTTCAGATCTTTTAAAATCTCTACTACTATTAAGGCTGTAAAAGTAGTCTGTCATTCCCGTGTTCTGCCACCATTTCTGTTCTGCCACCATTCCCATTCCCATGTCATTCACATTCTTTCCATTCCCATGTCATTCACATTCTTTGTTCTGTCTTTCTCATTCCCCCTCCCGTAAAGCTCATTCCCATCCCCCGTACAGCCCACGTCTAGCTAAAATTAAAAAAACACACATGTCCTTAAAGGGATTTGAACCCATGACCTCTCAAGCAAAGGCCAAGAGTAGCTATCGCTACACCACATGTGTGTTTATGTCTACATCTATGACAGGAAAGACATCTACTACATCTCTCACCAAGCCACTTGCTACCCTTGCACAATGCGTAGTAGTAGATAAGTATCACCGAGATTTTTGAATTATATTTTTGGATGGAGGTAATATTATTTAAAGAAGAGCTTTGCATGCAATTTCTTTTGTTTGAATAATGTATTATGCTTAAATTCCCTTTTTTGCATGCATGACATTTTTCTTCGTAATATTTTTTCCATAGATCAGACTTGTGAGTCATTTTCATAAACCAACGCCAAGCATGAATCCATGTTTCTTACTTGAAACCCCGAGCAAACACCATAAGCAAAAGGCACTCGCGTTGGCGTCGCTCATCGATGACGAGAAGAAGCTTGACGACTGTCAGTTCGACCTCTAGAAGCAGTCCTACGTGGTCGCATGCGCCGCTGTGTATGACAAACTCCCGCGAAGCCACCACTTGGATGTGGTCCAGAGCAGCTGCACCGCGCTGTCCATCGTTAAGCAGGGGGGGCTCATGATTGTCGCCAATGTCGACGACTCTCGGGTTGTTCTTGACACCGCATCCGACGACGACGCCATCACGCTGTAAGGCCCAAAATGTGTATAAGAGAAAAAATATTATAAAATAAATCAACAAATATAGTATTATAATGCTTTGGGAATTAGGGAATAAAAATATATATAGATATATGAGAAAGGAATTGTTCTTTTAAAGGAGACCATTTATACCTCCCATGAAATAAATAACGAGAAGAATAAATAATGACATTATAAACAATGAAAGTTATATTCACATTAGTGTTAACCTTGACACTTGGGAATTTGAAGTTCAAAAAGAGAGTTTGAATTTGAATTGAATTCGAAGTGGGAACCTTGAATTAGAAAAGGAAATTTTAGAATTTAATGGAGAAGAGGAGGAGAAAGAAAATACTATGAGGATAAAAATAAGTATAAAAAAATATATAGTAAAATATATTATTTATATACTGATAAATTTTAAGTTGACTCAGTTTTGAATTTGAAATAGGAATCTGAAAAGGTGAAGGAAACTAAAACAAGAAATTTAAAATAAAAAAAAGAGAAGAGCAATTCTGCGCTTGAGCCAGATCACCTCCTACTCGGCCAAGGTATTCCGCAGCCCACTCCACACTCATCTCTCCGCGTGGCCCAACTTCGGCTGAAGTGCCGACGCATGGGGCCAAGGTGTCAGTCTTCCCCGCACACTCGCAGTCAATGGCTCTGGTCACTGGCCAGTGGGCCCGGTTGGTCGGAATCATCCCTATCCTCTCTAACTGACCCCGCGCGCGATGTTCGGCTGACCGACTCCATTCGCCTCAACCGGGCCGCATCTATCGAGGTTAGTTCACCGTCCCGCCTCGGCTACAAGAAGCCAAAGACCTGTCGCGCTTACCGAAGACCTGTCGCGCTTACCGAAGACCTAATTCCGCCGTGCCACGAGACCAAACCCTATTGTCGCCGTCCGTAAGTTGCAGTAGAGGCCCGCCACCAGTAGCCTACCTCCGTGCTAACGCCCCGCCTTCGGTGCACCACCAATTGGAATCGCCATGGCGCCGTGAAGCTGTTGGTGACCTCGTGATGGGTCGGGGATCGTCGGCGCGTGGTGAATTCTTCGTCGGGTGATGCCGCCGCGGACTTCGTCGCGGGCAGCGCTGTCCTCGCCAGACTATCAAGTAAGGCCCTGTCCACTGATTTTGCGCTCACCCCCGCTCTGCGTAGGTAGAACCTGTGTTCGGATTCAGGTAGCCGGATCGTCGATCCACGGGGAGAGGGTGCGCTGTGAAGGTCGGCGCCGCCGTGATCGGAGCTCAGCGGAGAAGATGATGCGCGGACCTTCGATCTGTGAGCGAACGGCTCCGATTTAATCAGGGTTCCCCTTCGCGAGATCAGCCCGGGATCGTTGGATTTCATTTGGACGAACAGGATTAGGTGTGGGGGGAAACAATCGGTCGGCTTGGGATCTGGACCGTCTGTTTGGAAACCGGCGGATGGATCCGACCTCGCGTTACAGTCGTGTAACGGTCGTGGACCGTGGGATTCAAATCCAAAGGCTGAAATAGAGTACCGGTCTGAGCGTGCAGCCAATTTAATCTGGATCGTCCATTTTAATCGGGCGGCTTATAATGAACGATACCCTTTCGCTAATACAATTTGCTAAAGAGTCCCCGGAATACTACTGAATAAACCCGCCGTCCAACTCTGGGATTCCTGAGTCTGTGTAAAAATTATGGTTTAGCCCCTGGGCTATCTAGTAATGATGCGCTCGGTCCAGATGATTAGAAAATCAAATAAATTCATTTGGAAAATACTTTTTAGAGTAAAAATAAATGCTAGAATTTGTTTAACTCATAGAAAATTCATACTTAGTCCAAATTAATCCGTTCCAGTTCCTATAATTTTGTAATAATGTTGTTTATCATATAGTATCTCTGTTTTGACATGAAAATCACATTAAAATTTGTATCCTATTTAATCTTGTACAAAACACAGAAAATCATTAGAAATTCATAAATTAAAATCTCTGACTTCGATTTGATTCGTTCCAGTTGCGTTAGCCTCGTATTGATATTTACTACACATTAGCATTATTTATTATATGATATCCCATACTTTTATAATTAAGTAACTAATTGGATCAATCTATGTTTATTGGATTAACTTTTCTAATATTAATATAATATTCTGATCTTATGATCATAAGATGATTAAAATATAATCGTTAGTAAAGTTATGATTAAGATTAGAGATGAATTGATTATTTCATTAGATTATCTTTATAGAATCAACTCAAGACCTAGTTTAATTGCTTCATCACATAGATCTCCCGTAGATCATAACTTCGTAACCCTGACTCCGATCTTAGTAGCTCTCTATCCCACGATCTCGTAGCGACACGTAGATTATTATTACGCAATCTATTCCTATGTTTGGTGTGATGTTAATTTTGTATACACCATGTTTGTTTGTATTGCTACGACTAGCGCGAGGTTTCGAGGATCTGAAGAATCACCCTGGTAACTGGAATCTCAAGTGCCAGGCAAGTTGTGCCCTTGATCACTTTCATTTACCCAATAATGTTCCTTATTATCACTTATCAATGCATAGGTTTAATTTTGATGGGACCCAACAGGTCACCCTAGTTTGTTTATCCTTTTACCTTGTTTACCCCTGAATCATTGGGTAGTTATGTTATTGCTCTATATGGTTTTGGGATTAATATTTCATTATATCCATGTTCCAATTACTTTGTTATGTTATTTACATTCATGATAAGATCATTATGTTAATTGGAACATGGAGCGACCACCCGGGAAAACAGTGCTACCACAAGGGTTTAATGGGACACCCTTGGCTGATTAACTAGGAAAGCTAGTGGAGGTCTTCCTTACCCGAAAGGGGCAAGGGCAGTAAGGGAGTGGTCAGTGTAGGGAGGTCCTTGGGTTGACTTTGCTGCGATGGCGGTCAGGCAAGAACCCTGCATTGGAGCTTCCTATAAACTGTAGCGGGATTTCTGAAGCTAGTGGAACTTTGTAAAGGCCTCGTAGTGTTACCCTGCCTCGCTTCCTTGGTAGAGGTGTATGGGACTCATGACCCCTTGGCAGATGGGTAACACGGCTTGTGGGTAAAGATGCGCAACCTCTGCAGAGTGTAAAACTAGTATACTAGCCGTGCTCACGGTCATGAGCAGCTCGGACCCTCACATGATTAATTTATGGAACCTAAACTCAATTTGTCATTTGCATTTGCATGGGATTTGTTATTAATTTTGTTCTATTATTTATTATGAACTGGTATTTACTTACATCTAGTAATTGCTAATAAAAGTTTGACCAACATTAAAAGCAATGCTCAGCTTAAACCATTTTCTTTGATAAGCCTTACACTTCATGAGCTCCCACCTTTGGTGAGTTCATGCCACATTATTCCCCACAACTTGTTGAGCGATGAACATGTGTGAGCTCACCCTTGCTGTCTCACACCCCCCACAGGAGAAGAACAGGTGATTCTAGTGGAGCCATATATCGAGGAGTTCGATTCGATCTAGGTGGCGTCTCCCAGTTGACTTTCTGGCGCCAAGGATGGATTTTAGATCCTGCTATATTTATCTTTTATTTTGTAAGTCTTCCGCTATGTAATAAGTACTCTGATTATTGTGACATTTATCTCTATACACTCTGTGATTATATATGTTGTCTTCTTTGGCGCATGTATGAGATGCACCCGGCTTTGTCCCTTAAAGCCCGGGGTGTTACAGAAGTGGTATCAGAGGAATGGTGACTGTAGGACGAAACCTAGATAGAACTGGACAACCCCTACATCCTTATCTTTGCTACTCTGATTCTTTTCTAAACTTTTCTTAATCTTTTCTCATCTATTTCCGCTTTACTCTGATTACTCTTACCTTTTCACTTCTAAAGACAAATGTGGATTTCACACTTTGAAATCCTTAACCTAAAGTGACTTTAGGAATAGGAGACCTAATCTTAGGGACAAAAGCAAAACTATTTTTGTAGATATTGGTATGCTTGCGTGTTTGTTCTTATGATACTTGTCTGATTTGGATCTTTGATTGAGTGTGATGGGTTGTGGAGTAATGTCCACAATTACATCTGCATATACGTATAGGCTTAAATAGAATTCATAAGAAAACTAAGCAATTTAGATTATCCTCCATTAAAATGTATCTATCTCATAGAGATCCCTCTAATCTTAAAAGACTCTCCCATATCTTAATAGATTCATCGTATCTTATAAGATTCTCTCTTATCTTACTAGATCCACCTCATCTTAAAAGATTCTTCTTACCTTAATAAATTCATCTTATCTTGAAGAGATTCTATCTTATCATAACATATCTAACTAATCTCAAAAGATTCTAACATATCTTAATAATACATACTCTACCCTGGTAGATCTATCCAACTTAAACTAGTCTAATCTAGTTATATCCAATCTAATCTAGACCCTACCTAATCTGATATGATCTAATCTAAAGAAAGTTACTTAAACAAGTTGGTTAATACTGGTAACACATATTAGATCATATTCATATGAATGAGTTTTTAAACCTAAATTGGTGTCTTATACCAATTTGTCCGAGAAACCACGACCTAGCCTATATTATAGGTTGCCCAACCCATTTATCTTACAAGCAAAGAAAAACTCTATTCAATCTACCTACCCCAAGTACCCACACCTATCTCAACTACGTCCCTAGTTATGATAACATCAACTTGACCGATATAACAGGTTACATAACTTATCCAACCAATCTAGAAGCAAAACAACAAGACATACTCTACTTAAACTTATTTAACTCATAACCACCTATTAACCTATTTTGTTTACCTAAGAATCTGCCTTCACTACATGTCCCAAATTCGGATAACAACTTCGAGAACGAAGATTGAAGATGATCGACCTCATCAAATCAAGGAAGGATAAGATTCAAGCTAGATCTTTAAAGAAATCAAGATCCACAATCTTGGATGGAGTACTTCCTTACCCTACCCTTTCTTGCCCAAATCTATCTATGCTTTAAAGGCATCATCTATCCTACATAATAAAGTGGACATACATATATACACCCATGCTTTCCTAACCACCAGCTCCACCGAGCTACATAAACATATATATAAATTACTACTATTTGTAAGATCTAAATGTTACTTTAAGTTAGAAAGTTGGTATGATATTGTTTTAGGAGGAATAATAAGGTCTAATTGACCCCATGTGTTGCTAATAAAGTATGCATCATGCTGAGATTTTTGTGTACGCATATGTTCTGAGACGATATAGTTATACACCCTTTTCTTACAAATCTCGAGGACGAGATTTCTGTTAAGGGGGTAGGATTTGTAAGGCCCAAAATGTGTATAAGAGAAAAAAATATTATAAAATAAATCAACAAATATAGTATTATAATGCTTTGGGAATTAGGGAATAAAAATATATATAGATATATGAGAAAGGAATTGTTCTTTTAAAGGAGACCATTTATACCTCCCATGAAATAAATAACGAGAAGAATAAATAATGACATTATAAACAATGAAAGTTATATTCACATTAGTGTTAACCTTGACACTTGGGAATTTGAAGTTCAAAAAGAGAGTTTGAATTTGAATTGAATTCGAAGTGGGAACCTTGAATTAGAAAAGGAAATTTTAGAATTTAATGGAGAAGAGGAGGAGAAAGAAAATACTATGAGGATAAAAATAAGTATAAAAAAATATATAGTAAAATATATTATTTATATACTGATAAATTTTAAGTTGACTCAGTTTTGAATTTGAAATAGGAATCTGAAAAGGTGAAGGAAACTAAAACAAGAAATTTAAAATAAAAAAAAGAGAAGAGCAATTCTGCGCTTGAGCCAGATCACCTCCTACTCGGCCAAGGTATTCCGCAGCCCACTCCACACTCATCTCTCCGCGTGGCCCAACTTCGGCTGAAGTGCCGACGCATGGGGCCAAGGTGTCAGTCTTCCCCGCACACTCGCAGTCAATGGCTCTGGTCACTGGCCAGTGGGCCCGGTTGGTTGGAATCATCCCTATCCTCTCTAACTGACCCCGCGCGCGATGTTCGGCTGACCGACTCCATTCGCCTCAACCGGGCCGCATCTATCGGGGTTAGTTCACCGTCCCGCCTCGGCTACAAGAAGCCGAAGACCTGTCGCGCTTACCGAAGACCTAATTCCGTCGTGCCACGAGACCAAACCCTATTGCCGTCGTCCGTAAGTTGCAGTAGAGGCCCGCCACCAGTAGCCTACCTCCGTGCTAACGCCCCGCCTTCGGTGCACCACCAATTGGAATCGCCATGGCGCCGTGAAGCTGTTGGTGACCTCGTGATGGGTCGGGGATCGTCGGCGCGTGGTGAATTCTTCGTCGGGTGATGCCGCCGCGGACTTCGTCGCGGGCAGCGCTGTCCTCGCCAGACTATCAAGTAAGGCCCTGTCCACTGATCTTGCGCTCACCCCCGCTCTACGTAGGTAGAACCTGTGTTCGGATTCAGGTAGCCGGATCATCGATCCACGGGGAGAGGGTGCGCAGTGAAGGTCGGTGCCGCCGTGATCGGAGCTCAGCGGAGAAGATGATGCGCGGACCTGAGAGCACCTAGAGGGGGGGTGAATAGGTGATCCTGTGAAACTTGAAAACTTAAGCCACAAAACTTGGTTAATCGTTAGCACAATAACTGCCAAGTGGCTAGAGAGGAATTCTCAACAAAACACAATAACCAATAAGGATCAATCACAGAGATGACACGGTGGTTATCCCGTGGTTCGGCCAAGACCAACGCTTGCCTACTCCACGTTGTGGCGTCCCGACGGACGAGGGTTGCAATCAACCCCTCTCAAGCGGTCCAAAGACCCACTTGAATACCACGGTGTTTTGCTTGCTTTTTCTCAATCCCGTTTGCGAGGAATCTCCACAACTTGGAGCCTCTCGCCCTTACACTTGAAATTCACAAAGAACACGGAGCAAGGGAGGGATTAGCAACGCACACAAGACACAAGAATCAGAGTGTCAACACGCACACAAATCGCAACAAGAGCTCGCAACACAACTCAATGAGTTCACAACTCCACTAGAGCTCTATATGCTATCACAATGAAAAGAATGCGCGAAATCGATGTCTTGGTGCTTAGAAATGTTGTGGGAATGCTTGGTGTGCTCCTCCATGCGCCTAGGGGTCCCTTTTATAGCCCCAAGGCAGCTAGGAGCCGTTGAGAGCAATCAAGGAAGGTTGATCTTGCCTTCTGTCGACTGGTGCACCGGACAGTCCGGTGCACACCGGACACTGTCCGGTGCCTGATTTCTTTCCATAAATAGCGCAGTCGACCGTTGGCAGCCTGAGAGCCGTTGGCGCACCGGACATGTCTGGTGCACACCGGACAGTCTGGTGCCTTCTTCTAGCCGTTGGCTCGGCCACGTGTCCCGCGTAGATCGCGCGGCCGACCGTTGGCCCTGCCGACCGTTGACTCACCGGACAGTCCGGTGAATTATAGCCGTATGTTGCCGGTGAAATCCCGAGAGCGGCCACTTCGCTCGAGCCAGCCTGGCGCACCGGACACTGTCCGGTGCACCACCGGACAGTCCGGTGCACCCAGACTGAGCAGAGTCTTGGCTGCTCGAGCCAAGACATTTCCAATCGGATTTTTCCTGTTTCCAGCACTTAGACACAATACATTAGTCTCTAAAACAATGTACTAAGTCTGAGAAACATACCTTTATCCTTGATTTGTACTTTGTCCACCTTTTTACACTAAGGCACTTGTGTTGGACACTAAATCACCAAAATACTTAGAAATGGCCCAAGGGCACATTTCCCTTTCAATCTCCCCCTTTTTGGTGATTTATGCCAACACAACATAAAGCAAGTAGAACAAATACAAAATCAATTCAAACAAGAACTCAAATTGTTTTGATTCAATTTTGACATATATGGATCACTCTATGCCACCACTTGGTTTGTTTTTGCAAATCAAACTCAAATTCCTATCTCTAAGTCAAATCCACTTGTAGAGACATAAAGAGAGGTTTTCCAAAGAAATTTGATCAAGAATTTCAAAAAACTCCCCCTCTTTCCCATAATCAACACTTCTCCCCACAAGAGGCCAACATTTAACATAAGAGACAATAAAAGAGTTTTGACAAACCAAAAGGCTCTAATCTACTATTTTCAAAATTTCTCAAGTGGTAGCTGATCCATCTATTGCTTTGGCCTTTATTTTCTCCCCCTTTGGCATCAAGCACCAAAACAGGATCAATCTTGGCCCTTTAACCCCATTGCCTCACCAAAATCTTCAAATAAGAGTGCAAAGGCAATAAGAGTATAAAGATGAACTTGGAAAAGTTAGTCTTATCATCGGAGAGCAGTGGAAGTCTTGTATGGTCCAAGTCCACCTTTTCCCTTTCAAATCTCCTTTGAGACTAAAACAAACAAACTCAAGCATATGGTTAGTCTCAAAGGGTCAAGTTGTAGCACAGCTCCCCCTAAAAATGTGCATCACTTGCAAAAAGGACTTGTGAGGTCCAGGGAGTGTTTGTACAACTTGAGCACCACAATAAGCAACAAAATGCAGAATGTACATGATCAAAGGCATAAACACACGTATGCTACAATTCAATCCAAGTTCCGCGAATCTAAGATATTGAGCTCACTACGCAGCCTACAAAAGGTCTTCTTATCTAGAGGCTTGGTAAAGATATCGGCTAGCTGGTTTTCGGTGTTAACATGAAACACTTCGATATCTCGCTTTTGCTGGTGGTCTCTCAAAAAGTGTTGCCGGATGTCAATGTGCTTTGTGCGGCTGTGCTCAACAGGATTTTCCGCTATTCGGATAGCACTCTCATTATCACATAGGAGTGGGACTTTGCTCAGATTGTAGCCAAAGTCCCGGAGGGTTTGCCTCATCCAAAGTAGTTGCGCACAACACTGTCCTGTGGCAACATACTCGACCTCAGCGGTGGATAGGGCAACAGAAGTTTGTTTCTTAGAGTTCCACGACACCAGGGACCTTCCTAAGAATTGGCACGTCCCCGATGTACTCTTCCTATCGACCTTACATCCAGCATAGTCGGAATCTGAATATCCAATCAAGTCAAAGTTAGACCCCTTTGGATACCAGATCCCGAAGCAAGGCGTAGCGACTAAATATCTAAGAATTCGCTTCACAGCCACTAAGTGACACTCCTTAGGATCAGATTGAAATCTAGCACACATGCATACGCTAAGCATAATATCCGGTCTACTAGCACACAAATAAAGTAAAGACCCTATCATAGACCGGTATGCTTTTTGATCAACGGACTTACCTCCTTTGTTGAGGTCGGTGTGTCCGTCGGTTCCCATCGGCGTCTTTGCGGGCTTGGCGTCCTTCATCCCAAACCGCTTTAGCAGGTCTTGCGTGTACTTCGTTTGGGAGATGAAGGTGCCGTCCTTGAGTTGCTTCACTTGGAATCCAAGGAAGTAGGTCAACTCGCCCATCATCGACATCTCGAATTTCTGCGTCATTACCCTGCTAAACTCTTCACAAGACTTTTGGTTAGTAGAACCAAATATTATGTCATCGACATAAATTTGGCACACAAAAAGATCACCATCGCAAGTCTTAGTAAAAAGAGTTGGATCGGCTTTCCCAACCTTGAAAGCATTAGCAATTAAAAAGTCTCTAAGGCATTCATACCATGCTCTTGGGGCTTGCTTAAGTCCATAGAGCGCCTTAGAGAGCTTACACACGTGGTCGGGGTACCATTCATCCTCGAAGCCAGGGGGTTGCTCTACGTACACCTCCTCCTTAATCGGCCCGTTGAGAAAAGCGCTCTTGACATCCACTTGGTACAACCTGAAAGAATGGTGAGCGGCATATGCTAGCAAGATACGAATTGATTCTAGCCTAGCCACAGGAGCAAAAGTCTCCTTAAAGTCCAAACCTGCGACTTGGGCATAACCTTTTGCCACAACTCGAGCCTTGTTCCTCGTCACCACCCCGTGCTCGTCCTGTTTGTTGCGGAACACCCACTTGGTTCCCACAACATTTTGCTTGGGACGAGGCACCAGTGTCCAAACTTCATTGCGCTTGAAGTTGTTGAGTTCCTCCTGCATGGCCAACACCCAGTCCGGATCTAGCAAGGCCTCTTCTACCCTGAAAGGCTCAATAGAAGAGACAAAAGAGTAATGCTCACAAAAATTAACTAATCTTGAACGAGTAGTTACTCCCTTGCTAATATCACCCAAAATTTGGTCGACGGGGTGATCCCTTTGGATCGTCGCTCGAACTTGGGTTGGAGGTGCCTGAGGTGCTTCTTCCTCTTCAACTTGAAAATCCTGTGCTCCCCCTTGATCATGTGCCTCCACTTGAGGTACCTGTTCGTCATCTTGGGTTGGGGGATGCACCATAGTTGAGGAAGATGGTTGATCCTGCTCCAATTGTTCCTGAGGCCGTACATCTCCAATCGCCATGGTGCGAATCGCGACCGTTGGAACGTCTTCTTCATCTACATCATCAAGATCAACAACATGCTCTCTTGGAGAGCCATTAGTCTCATCAAATACAACGTCGCTAGAGACTTCAACCAAACCCGATGATTTGTTGAAGACCCTATACGCCTTTGTATTTGAATCATAACCTAATAAAAACCCTTCTACAGCTTTGGGAGCAAATTTGGAATTCCTACCCTTCTTCACTAGAATGTAGCATTTACTCCCAAATACACGAAAGTACGATACATTGGGTTTGTTACCAGTTAGCAGTTCGTATGAGGTCTTCTTGAGGAGGCGGTGAAGATAGACCCTGTTGATGGCGTGGCAAGCCGTGTTCACGGCTTCCGACCAAAAACACTCGGGGGTCTTGAACTCTCCAAGCATAGTTCTCGCCATATCAATGAGCGTCCTGTTCTTCCTCTCTACCACACCATTTTGCTAAGGTGTGTAGGGAGCGAAGAACTCGTGCTTGATCCCTCCTCCTTAAGGAACTCCTCCACTTGAAGATTCTTGAATTCGGACCCGTTGTCGCTCCTTATCTTTTTCACCTTGAGCTCAAACTCATTTTGAGCTCTCCTGAGGAAGCGCTTGAGGGTCCCTTGGGTTTCAGACTTATCCTGCAAAAAGAACACCCAAGTGAAGCGGGAAAAGTCATCAACAATAACTAGACCATACTTACTTCCTCCTATGCTCAGATAGGCGACGGGTCCGAAGAGGTCCATATGCAGCATCTCCAGAGGTCTTGACGTGGTCATCACATTCTTGCTGTGATGTGCTCCTCCCACTTGTTTACCTGCTTGACAAGCTGCACAAGGTCTATCTTTTTCGAAATGAACATTGGTTAGACCTACCACATGTTCTCCCTTTAGAAGCTTGTGGAGGTTCTTCATTCCCACATGTGCTAAGCGGCGATGCCACAACCAGCCCATGCAAGTCTTAGCCATTAAGCATGCATCTAGACCGGCCTCTTCTTTTGCAAAATCAACTAAGTAAAGTTTGCCGTCTAGTACACCCTTAAAAGCTAGTGAATCATCACATCTTCTAAAGACAGACACATCTACATTTGTAAATAAACAATTATATCCCATATTACATAATTGACTGACAGATAGTAAATTATATCCAAGAGACTCAACTAAAAACACATTAGAGATAGAGTGCTCATTAGATATTGCAATCTTGCCTAAACCTTTCACCTTGCCTTGGTTCCCATCACCGAATATGATTGAATCTTGGGAATCCTTATTCTTGACGTAGGAAGAGAACATCCTCTTTTCCCCCGTCATGTGGTTCGTGCATCCGCTGTCGATAATCCAGCTTGAGCCCCCGGATGCATAAACCTGCAAGGCAAATTTAGGCTTGGGTCTTAGGTACCCAACTCTTGTTGGGTCCTACAAGGTTAGTCACAATTTTCTTAGGGACCCAAATGCAAGTTTTATCACCCTTGCATTTTGCCCCTAACTTCCTAGCCATTACCTTCTTACCCTTTCTACAAATGGCAAATGAAGCATTGCAAGCATGATATATTGTAGATGGTTCATTAACTTTTCTAGGAACATGAACAACATTTCTCCTAGGCATATTATGAATAACATTTCTCCTACCAATATTTCTATCATGCACATAGGAAGAACTAGAAGCGAACATGACATGAGAATCGAAAGCATTATATGCATTATATCTCCTATAAGCATTTCTATATTGTTTCTTGTCATGATACATAAAAGCATGGTTTTTAGCACTACTAGCCATAGGGGCCTTCCCTTTCTCCTTGGTGGAAATGGGAGCCTTATGGCTGGTTAAGTCCTTGGCTTCCCTCTTGAAGCCAAGTCCATCCTTAATTGAGGGGTGTCTACCAATCGTGTAGGCATCCCTTGCAAATTTTAGCTTTTCGAAATCACTCTTGCTAGTCTTAAGTTGGTCATTAAGACTAGCTACTTCATTATTTAATCTCGAAATTGAAACTAGGTGTCCATTACAGGCATCAATATCAAAATCCTTACAGCTAGTGCAAATCATAACATGTTCTACACAAGAATTAGATTTATTTGCTACTTCTAATTTAGCATTTAAATCATTGTTAACACCTTGTAAAGTAGAAATGGTTTCATGACAAGTAGATAGTTCATAAGAAAGCATTTCATTTCTTTTAACTTCTAAAGCATAGGATTTTTGTGCCTCTATAAATTTATCATGTTCATCATACAACAAATCCTCTTGCTTTTCTAAAAGCCTATCCTTTTCATTCAAGGCATCAATCAATTCATTGATTTTATCAATTTTATTCCTATCCAATCCCTTGAACAAGCTAGAGTAGTCTATTTCCTCATCACTAGATTTGTCTTCACTTGAAGAAGCATCAGTAGAGTCTCGAGTACATACCTTCTTCTCCCTTGCCATGAGGTATGAATGACGCTCGTTGGGGAAGAGGGATGACTTGTTGAAGGCGGTGGCGGCGAGTCCTTCATTGTCGGAGTCGGACGAGGAGCAATCCGAATCCCACTCCTTGCCAAGATGGGCCTCGCCTTTTGCCTTCTTATAGTTTTTCTTCTTCTCCCTCTTGTTCCCTTGACCCTGATCACTATCATTGTCGGGACAGTTAGCAATAAAATGACCAAGCTTACCGCATTTGAAGCATGAGCGCTTCCCCTTGGCTTTGGTCTTGCTTGGCTGTCCCTTGCGACCTTTAAGCGCCGTCTTGAATCTTTTGATGATGAGGGCCATCTCTTCATCATTAAGTCCGGCCGCCTCAATTTGTGCCACCTTGCTAGGTAGCGCCTCCTTGCTTCTTGTTGCCTTGAGAGCAAGGGGTTGCGGCTCGTTGATCGGACCATTCAAGGCGTCGTCCACGTACCTCGCCTCCTTGATCATCATTCGCCCGCTCACGAATTTTCCAAGGACTTCTTCGGGCGACATTTTGGTGTACCTGGGATTCTCACGAATATTATTCACCAAATGAGGATCAAGAACGGTAAAGGACCTTAGCATCAGTTGGACGACGTCGTGGTCCGTCCATCGCGTGCTTCCGTAGCTCCTTATTTTGTTGATAAGGGTCTTGAGCTGGTTGTATGTTTGAGTTGGCTCCTCGCCCCTTATCATTTCGAACCGTCCAAGCTCGCCCTCCACCAACTCCATTTTGGTGAGCAAGGTGACGTCGTTCCCCTCATGAGAAATCTTGAGGGTGTCCCAGATCTGCTTGGCGTTATCCAAGCCGCTCACTTTGTGATATTCATCCCTACACAATGAAGCTAGAAGAACAGTAGTAGCTTGTGCATTCTTATGGATTTGCTCATTAATGAACATGGGACTATCTGAACTATCAAAGTGCACTCCACTCTCTACAATCTCCCATATACTAGGATGGAGAGAGAATAAGTGACTACGCATTTTGTGGCTCCAAAATCTGTAGTCCTCCCCATCAAAGTGTGGAGGCTTGCCGAGTGGAATGGATAATAAATGAGCATTTGCACTTTGAGGAATACGAGAGTAGTCAAAAGAAAAGTTCGAATTAACCGGTTTCCTTCTCTCGTAGTCGTTGTGGTCGTCGTCCTTTTGGGAGGAAGTAGATTCATCGCTGTCATAGTAGACGATCTCCTTGATGCGTCTCATTTTCTTCTTCTTCCCTTCTTTCCGTCTATGGCCCGAGCCGGAGTCGGTGGGCTTGCCGTCCTTCGGCTCGTTGACGAAGGATTCCTTCTCTTTATCGTTGATCACGATACCCTTCCCCTTATGATCCATCTCTTTGGGCGGTTAGTCCCTTTGTGAAGAGAACGGCTCCGATACCAATTGAGAGCACCTAGGGGGGTGAATAGGTGATCCTGTGAAACTTGAAAACTTAAGCCACAAAACTTGGTTAATCGTTAGCACAATAACTGCCAAGTGGCTAGAGAGGAATTCTCAACAAAACACAATAACCAATAAGGATCAATCACAGAGATGACACGGTGGTTATCCCGTGGTTCGGCCAAGACCAACGCTTGCCTACTCCACGTTGTGGCGTCCCGACGGACGAGGGTTGCAATCAACCCCTCTCAAGTGGTCCAAAGACCCACTTGAATACCACGGTGTTTTGCTTGCTTTTTCTCAATCCCGTTTGCGAGGAATCTCCACAACTTGGAGCCTCTCGCCCTTACACTTGAAATTCACAAAGAACACGGAGCAAGGGAGGGATTAGCAACGCACACAAGACACAAGAATCAGAGTGTCAACACGCACACAAATCGCAACAAGAGCTCGCAACACAACTCAATGAGTTCACAACTCCACTAGAGCTCTATATGCTATCACAATGAAAAGAATGCGCGAAATCGATGTCTTGGTGCTTAGAAATGTTGTGGGAATGCTTGGTGTGCTCCTCCATGCGCCTAGGGGTCCCTTTTATAGCCCCAAGGCAGCTAGGAGCCGTTGAGAGCAATCAAGGAAGGCTGATCTTGCCTTCTGTCGACTGGTGCACCGGACAGTCCGGTGCCCGATTTCTTTCCATAAATAGCGCAGTCGACCGTTGGCAGCCTGAGAGCCGTTGGCGCACCGGACATGTCTGGTGCACACTGGACAGTCCGGTGCCTTCTTCTAGCCGTTGGCTCGACCACGTGTCCCGCGCAGATCGCGCGGCCGACCGTTGGCCCTGCCGACCGTTGACTCACCGGACAGTCCGGTGAATTATAGCCGTACGTCGCCGGTGAAATCCCGAGAGCGGCCACTTCGCTCGAGCCAGCCTGGCGCACCGGACACTGTCCGGTGAGCCACCGGACAGTCCGGTGCACCCAGACTGAGCAGAGTCTTGGCTGCTCGAGCCAAGACATTTCCAATCGGATTTTTCCTGTTTCCAGCACTTAGACACAATACATTAGTCTCTAAAACAATGTACTAAGTCTGAGAAACATACCTTTATCCTTGATTTGTACTTTGTCCACCTTTTTACACTAAGGCACTTGTGTTGGACACTAAATCACCAAAATACTTAGAAATGGCCCAAGGGCACATTTTCCTTTCAGGACCTTCGATCTGTGAGCGAACGGCTCCGATTTAATCAGGGTTCCCCTTCGCGAGATCAGCCCGGGATCATTGGATTTCATTTGGACGAACAGGATTAGGTGTGGGGGGAAACAATCGGTCGGCTTGGGATCTGGACCGTCTGTTTGGAAACCGGCGGATGGATCCGACCTCGCGTTACAGTCGTGTAACGGTCGTGGACCGTGGGATTCAAATCCAAAGGCTGAAATAGAGTACCGGTCTGAGCGCGTAGCCAATTTAATCTGGATCGTCCATTTTAATCGGGCGGCTTATAATGAACGATACCCTTTCGCTAATACAATTTGCTAAAGAGTCCCCGGAATACTACTGAATAAACCCGCCGTCCAACTCTGGGATTCCTGAGTCTGTGTAAAAATTATGGTTTAGCCCCTGGGCTATCTAGTAATGATGCGCTCGGTCCAGATGATCAGAAAATCAAATAAATTCATTTGGAAAATACTTTTTAGAGTAAAAATAAATGCTAGAATTTGTTTAACTCATAGAAAATTCATACTTAGTCCAAATTAATCCATTCCAGTTCCTATAATTTTGTAATAATGTTGTTTATCATATAGTATCTCTGTTTTGACATAAAAATCACATTAAAATTTGTATCCTATTTAATCTTGTACAAAACACAGAAAATCATTATAAATTCATAAATTAAAATCTCTGACTTCGATTTGATTCGTTCCAGTTGCGTTAGCCTCGTATAGATATTTACTACACATTAGCATTATTTATTATATGATATCCCATACTTTTATAATTAAGTAACTAATTGGATCAATCTATGTTTATTGGATTAACTTTTCTAATATTAATATAATATTCTGATCTTATGATTATAAGATGATTAAAATATAATCGTTAGTAAAGTTATGATTAAGATTAGAGATGAATTGATTATTTCATTAGATTATCTTTATAGAATCAACTCAAGACCTAGTTTAATTGCTTCATCACATAGATCTCCCGTAGATCATAACTTCGTAACCCTGACTCCGATCTTAGTAGCTCTCTATCCCACGATCTCGTAGCGACACATAGATTATTATTACGCAATCTATTCCTATGTTTGGTGTGATGTTAATTTTGTATACACCATGTTTGTTTGTATTGCTACGACTAGCGCGAGGTTTCGCGGATCTGAAGAATCACCCTGGTAACTGGAATCTCAAGTGCCAGGCAAGTTGTGCCCTTGATCACTTTCATTTACCCAATAATGTTCCTTATTATCACTTATCAATGCATAGGTTTAATTTTGATGGGACCCAACAGGTCACCCTAGTTTGTTTATCCTTTTACCTTGTTTACCCCTGAATCATTGGGTAGTTATGTTATTGCTCTATATGGTTTTGGGATTAATATTTCATTATATCCATGTTCCAATTACTTTGTTATGTTATTTACATTCATGATAAGATCATTATGTTAATTGGAACATGGAGCGACCACCCGGGAAAACAGTGCTACCACAAGGGTTTAATGGGACACCCTTGGCTGATTAACTAGGAAAGCTAGTGGAGGTCTTCCTTACCCGAAAGGGGCAAGGGCAGTAAGGGAGTGGTCAGTGTAGGGAGGTCCTTGGGTTGACTTTGCTGCGATGGCGGTCAGGCAAGAACCCTGCATTGGAGCTTCCTATAAACTGTAGCGGGATTTCTGAAGCTAGTGGAACTTTGTAAAGGCCTCGTAGTGTTACCCTGCCTCGCTTCCTTGGTAGAGGTGTATGGGACTCATGACCCCTTGGCAGATGGGTAACACGGCTTGTGGGTAAAGATGCGCAACCTCTGCAGAGTGTAAAACTAGTATACTAGCCGTGCTCACGGTCATGAGCAGCTCGGACCCTCACATGATTAATTTATGGAACCTAAACTCAATTTGTCATTTGCATTTGCATGGGATTTGTTATTAATTTTGTTCTATTATTTATTATGGACTGGTATTTACTTACATCTAGTAATTGCTAATAAAAGTTTGACCAACATTAAAAGCAATGCTCAGCTTAAACCATTTTCTTTGATAAGCCTTACACTTCATGAGCTCCCACCTTTGGTGAGTTCATGCCACATTATTCCCCACAACTTGTTGAGCGATGAACATGTGTGAGCTCACCCTTGCTGTCTCACCCCCCCCACAGGAGAAGAACAGGTGGTTCTAGTGGAGCCATATATCGAGGAGTTCGATTCGATCTAGGTGGCGTCTCCCAGTTGACTTTCTGGCGCCAAGGATGGATTTTAGATCCTGCTATATTTATCTTTTATTTTGTAAGTCTTCCGCTATGTAATAAGTACTCTGATTATTGTGACATTTATCTCTATACACTCTGTGATTATATATGTTGTCTTCTTATTTGGCGCATGTATGAGATGCACCCGGCTTTGTCCCTTAAAGCCCGGGGTGTTACACACGCCGTCTAGCTCATCGTCCACCTGAAGCCCAAACTACCACGTAAGTCGCTACTGACCGGACATGAATTCTTGTGCGCTGGGATGATAGACGTTGCTGACGTTGTGTGAGTGTCCTCGAACATGATGTATGTAGTGGAGTAGCGCATCTGGTGGTACAACGGCCAGGGGTACTACCTCGCTGATGAGCCTGGGGTGCACTTCGTTTGGCAGTCCAACCAAGAGTCATCGGTACTCGTCATGTCACGCGCGTTCGACGACTACTATATTGAGGATTGAGGCGTTATCTTGGCGTCGGAGGTGACGCAGAGGAGAATCAACAACAGTGACCAGTTTGTCATCCTTGCCACCGTCAGGGTAGCTTTTGCGTCGGTCTGTCTTTAATTCTCTTCGCAAACACACACACTTACCTTTTTGTTTAAGCAAGAGCGTATGGTGGTGCGTGTCTGATGACTAACGATGTACGAGAAAATTTCTTCCAGCATGTGTGGAACGTGCTCTCCAATGATGAGACCATACAAATCGTGGCGTGACATATATCGAAGTCTACATGATACTGATGGTTGCAATGTAGCGGTGAAACAACTAGATTAAAATAACAAAATTTATGTATGGCTAGAATCACAAATTGATTATGAAACATTTTCTCATAACAATATAACACATATTTTGTATATAAGTTATCGTAATATACTGGTATTATATATTACCGTTGCAACGCACTGCACTCAACTAGTCTAAAATGAAAAGGCTACGAGTCTACGACAGGTAGGCGCGTGCTGTTTCAGCGGCATGGCCCACAGCCCCACACGATGGACAGTTGGACACAAAAGCAACGTTTGGTTCGTGCCACCGTGCCAGACACCCCAAACCCAAAGCAACAATTTTTTTTTGACTGGCCGCTAGAAGAACTACAAATCTGTCCTTGCTAGGAATTTTCCCATCACGTTCTACTGATTTATTCAACACCGTTTTACGGATTTATTCAACACCGTTTTGCGAATCTGAAGACGTTGGCAAGTCCCTTGGAAACTTGAAATTATCATCCTTTTGACCTGGTGTATCTAGTATCTAGAAAAGCAGAAATAATTGGGTGTTCAATGAGATTCCGCCCACAGTGGAAGGTTGTCGAGACATATTCAAAATAGAAATGAACTTATTGTGTCACCGAGTTAAGCCAGTGATAGACGATAAAATTAAATCCTGGATTCAGTGTTCTGTTCTGTAATTTTTATTTTCCTCTTTGTAATTACCCTTCTGTATCTATTCTTCCTTTATTTCCTTAAGCAATAAAATACTGTAGGTCCTCCATACAGTAACTTTCACTTAAAAAAAATCTGGCCCAACAGGTATGCACAGTCCATGTAATAGCGTAGTCGGCCAGTCCTCTACTGCTATCATTGCCAGGCCCATGTAATGGCGCAGTCTCACGCGGCGCCGATGCGAATTTGGGCGTCGATTTTTCTTTCAGTCGTCTCGCCGCCTCTGGCAGTCACCGTCACCATTCATCGACACCAATCCCGTGGCGAGGTAACATGTAAACAAAACTCTTGTATCTTCTGCCCCATTTTCTTGTGATGTAATAATCCGATCGAGTCCGAACCGCGGCGCCCAAATTCCTGTTCATCAGGTTCCACCTCGAGAATTTTGCAGGTACCGCACTTTTTATTCGACGGCTGTTGCATGCTTCCATCCAGGTGATCGGGTAAGGAGATATCTTCGACCGAAAACCAAAGCCGCTAGTCTACTGTGTTTGCTCTGGCGGCGGAGGAGATGTCTTAAGCCTTGCGGAGTTTTCCTGATGTCGCCTTGTAATTTTTTCGCACTAGGAGCCTGTGTGCGCTTCTGCTTATACTCCTGTGTATACATGTACATTTAGACTGGGCCGTTTTGGGCCACTCGTGGCACGGCCCGACTTTGGCCCGTCACGGGCATGACACGCCCGAGGCCAAACGTGCCGTGCTTGGCCTATTGTAGCAGCCCGCGTGCTGGCACTGGCCCGACCCAATTATTGCCCAGACACGCAACGGCCCGGTAGCCAGGGAAAAATCCACAGGCCCCTAGCCCACGCCCGATGCCCCTCACTCCCTTAGCCCCCTCACATTTTCACCCTAGCCCCAGTCGAAGTGGAGTCGCAGTGGATCTGATCGATGATTTTGTAACCCTAGCCCCAATCCCGCCGTCGCCCGCCGCATCGCGCTCAGTCGTCGCCTCGTCGGTGTGGAGCCATCATCGGCGGCTCACAGGATCTCCCTCTTCTCTCCCTCTTGTCCTCCACGGCGGGTACGATATGGACTAGCTCTCTCCTTCCTCCCTTACTGACTTCCCATGCATTGCCGCCTCGCTGGTGGTCTGCTCGCCTCGGCTCCATCGTCGGCGTGCTCCCCGGTGCGTCTTGTGGTTGTGGATTTACCTCTTCTATCCCACCTCTACTGTCTACTCTCAAGTAGCTAACCCTAATCCCTAAGTCCCTAACCTAAATCGTACTCGGCTTCTCCTAATCCTCCGTCGTTTTGGTCAAGTCACAAGCTCTGCAGGTAATCTCCATCTTCCTCTCTTCTCCGGTGCTCCGACTGCAGGTAATCTCCATCTTCCTCTCTTCTGCTAAGGTCTAGTGGGATGCACAAGTAATACCTCTCTAATCCTCTCTTTTTCTGCTAAGGTCGCTGACTGATTAGGTTGGTGTCGTGCTCGCCGTTGAAGAACCGGAGCCGCATAGGCGTTGGGGGTCCAGCGGTCGGCAACCATTGAAATGGACTTAGATCAGGCCGCCGAGGCCACGGAGATGAGGCTGCAGGACCAATGACGCCGAGGATGCTCGTTGTTTCATCCTTGGCAGCAGTGCAGATGCTGCTGTCGATGTGGACGCCGAGCAAGAGCCTGTTGCTGGTGGTACTGGGACATGATCGACGAGCCCGACCAATGAGAGCACGGTTGATGGTGATAGAGCAGGGAAGAAGAGGTCTAAAGCTTGGAATGGAGAGGTAAAAGATTTGGTGAACTGTGATTTTGTCTCTAAGCTGTTTTATGAACCATGTGAAATGTGTTCCATATGTTAGTATGTGAATTGTGTGAATTTCCATTTATGTCTCAAATGTTTTTTTTGTGAACTGCGTGCTTCGAGCTAGTCCAGGCCTGTGGGTTGACCAGGCCAGAGGCACGACACGACCCAATTAAGTTGCTTTCGTGTCGTGCTTGGGTCAGCTACTCAGCCCTCGGGCTAGCACGACACGCCACGAAAGTAGTATCGTGTCGTGCCCGACACACACAATAACGTGTCGTGCCGGTCCGGCACGCACGAATGAACATGTATACTCCAGTGAATACTATGTACGAGTAATATATAAAGGTACGCAAGAACGCATTCGCTTCGCTACTTTAGAAACTCATCCCCAGGATTAGAGTGGATTGCAAGAGAAATAAACTAAAATTTCTGTCTCAATCTCCTCTAATCTTAGAGGGAATTTGAGTTTCCAAACTAACCCTCATCCACCGATGTTCTCGATAAACTAGCCGCTATGGGAAAACCGAAGTACTCCTGTACATTTAATCTATATCTATATCTCTATCTATACCTCTATATAATCCACCAGTTTAAACTTTGCAAAACTCACCTAAACAAATCACCCCATACACATAACCTACACTAAATTTACCAAACAAATTACACCTAGACTTACACACATCATAAAACTAAATATTAACCCCCTCTCTCTTACTCAATTAAATACAATGAACAATATTATTTGGATCATCTCATATACTTCATCCTTCCCGTCTCCCATGACTCCGCCACTTCCTCTCCCCCGGACGCTGTTGCCCCCTTCCCCTCCCATCACTCGTGTTGCCGCTGCCTTCAACCCTTTCCATTTCTTTTTCGGGATCGTAACGTTAACACGAGCTATATTTTAGTGTCAGTAATACTAGAGCGAGAAAAATTGGAGAACACTCTATGGGAACATATGATGATTGATTAAGGGAAAGAGATTACTTGTTCTGCATTTTAAGCTAAATATAGGAGTTTAAGTTACTCCTATCTGTAACTTACACTAATACAACTTCACTCCACGAGACTCGTCTGTCCAGTAGTGGCTGCATTGTTTAGTCATTGCGTCATTATGGCTTAGTTTCCTGTTAGTTACACCAGCCCTACTTGCTTTGCGAATTGCATATGCGCATAGAACTTGTGCGGAAATCTAGATGTGATTCCCCATGTCATTTTCTTCACTTCCCCTTAGATGGTAGACAACTGGTTGTCAGGATGTGTGCCTGTTTTTGGCTCATCATCATCTTTGCCAACGATGTTGCTGTCGACAATTAAAAGGGATCAGGTCTTCAGATATACGCATCTGAGGTTTCTCCGAAGTAGTTACCATGATTGCCACTTTGCAAAACGCTCACTCTTTAGACCTTGTTTGATGCCCATGTATCTATCTTAATAAATACGAACATAGTTTTAATTTCATGCCAACCCAATCTAATATATATGATTAGAACCTTATCTAAATACATATGGATTTATCTCAATGTACATGGCGTACGTGAAGTGGATCGAGTGAAAAATAAACTAGGGACATTAAGAGATGGTGGTGGAGTTTCGGGTTAATTAATGACACTATGTACATGGTGGAGTTTTGGGTTAATGCCGCTAGGGACATTAAAAGATGATGGTGGAGTTTTTGGGTTAATGCCGCTAGGGACATTAAAAGATGATGGTGGAGTTTTAGAATAGTTTAGAAAACTGATAACTTTTTATTAATTGTTTTATTCACAACCCAAAATAAAGATTTCGCGTGGTGTGACAATCTACATCCTCTTCTGATTCACCCTATCTTCACCCTCATGGTTAGAAGTGGCTACCGATGATCGGGGAATGGGGACGAGCAGATATATTTTTTGAATCATTGTTCAGTCTCTACTTTGTTTGGCGCTGCATGGAAGCATTGTACTCACACACCGAGAGCTGTATAGAACCTAATACTAGATGTATTTTGTAATAGTGCTTTTCTTAAATCTCATGGCCATGACTTGTGGACCACCTACTCATGCAAAACTTGCATACTCCTATAGTCCTATGGTACGATATTTTTCACTAGAGCGATAAATTTTGGTGCTTTGATATATATTAAACTTTGCACATGTGGAATTTTTTTTTTGAAAGAGAACTATAGAACAAACAGGCACTAGTTCTAAAAAATACCGTGGTTTAGATGAGGTAAAGCAAAAACGGGTATATTTCTGCTGCCGGCAATTGAATACAATGGTATTTGTAAACTGCAGTATCGAAAAATTGTGGTACCTGTAATACCGTGGTACCATTAGCTGCCTGTTGTGTTGACTGGCGAGCGAGGCTTATCCACGTCCGAGTCGGCGAGCGGCGACGCAAATCAATGGGCGGGCGGACGCTCAATAAACTTCCCAACCAACTATTCCGACGCGATTAAAGCCGCTGTGCCCTCCCATCCACAGTCGCGCACGCTGTCCATGCTTCCGGAGTACTACATCTCTTCCGTAGGAAAAAAAAAACATTAGCTTTCCGTCCCGGCCGGGCATCGTAAATGTGGATGGATCATGGATACACGCACGTAGGCCAGATATGACACGGCTGCCCGTTGGCGCCACTTTACCCGTCTGTCCGCCTCATAAATTCAACGTGTTGGTGAGAAAACACGAAACAGACGAGATAGCGCAACGGCTTTCATATTCACCTTACCTGGCGCGGCGTACAGCGACCTCATCAGCTCAGCTTGGGGCTAACCAAGCGACAAGTATCGCTGCTAGCTAGTAGGTGCTACTCGAACGGTGCTCTCCAGTGGTCACTGGAGCACCGCACAGACATCGCTCTCTCTAGAAGTAATGGCCACTCAAGTTAGCTGCGACTGCGAGGAGAGGATGATGACTTGCTGCACTAGTGCAATTATACACCGTCACCTCGCGCGTCGTGGCCCTGGCCTGCAAATGCAATGCAATGCAATGTCATGACCAACCTCGCGCGCGTATATTAACTCCACCTCGCCGCCCCACTCTCCACTGCCAACTCGCACGCAGCAGTACGACGTCTCTCCTCTGGGTCTGGGGCCGAGACCGAGCACGTACTACCAGCAACAGCAAGATGGTGGCGTCTCCCAGATTCAAGCCCATCGAGGAGTGCTGCTCGGAGGGGCGGTCGGAGCAGACGGTGGCCGCCGACCTGGACGGCACGCTGCTCATCTCCAGGAGCGCGTTCCCCTACTACCTCCTCGTGGCTCTCGAGGCCGGCAGCGTCCTCCGCGCCGCGCTGCTGCTCCTGTCCGTGCCGTTCGTCTACGTCACCTACGTCTTCTTCTCCGAGTCGCTGGCCATCAGCACGCTGGTGTACATCTCCGTGGCGGGGCTCAAGGTGCGCAGCATCGAGATGGTGGCGCGCTCCGTGCTCCCCAGGTTCTACGCGGGCGACGTGCACCCGGAGAGCTGGAGGGTGTTCAGCTCCTTCGGCAGGCGCTACGTCGTCACGGCCAGCCCCAGGGTCATGGTCGAGCCCTTCGCCAGGGCCTTCCTCGGCGCCGACAAGGTCGTCGGGACCGAGCTGGAGGTCGGCAGGGACGGCAAGGCCACGGGCTTCATGGCCAGGCCAGGCGTGCTCGTCGCCGACCACAAGAAGAAGGCCGTCGTCAAGGAGCTCGGCGACGCGCTGCCCGACGTCGGCATGGGGGATAGGGAGACCGACTTCGACTTCATGTCCATCTGCAAGGTTCCACGTACTCCGATCCCACGGCTCAGCTACCACTTCTTAATTAATTTCCTGCTAGTAATAATAATTTCATCTCGATCGCTGGATGCATTAGTACTCCCTCCAGTGAAGTAAAGGTAGTCGTTTAGGACATGATTGTGCATACCAAGGAGTGATTAATTATCATAGAGTTTCCCCTGTTTGCCCCTATTAAATAGGGATATGTGTGCATTAACGTCACTAAAACAATCAGGCTTGATTGGTTGCTGCAGCAGCTTCAAGGCATTCTAGACTGGAGGTCTCAAGTTCGATTCCTCTTAAATGCATCTTTTTTTGTGCAATTACTAGGGGCAACAACGTCCAAATCCCAGACCCACGCGCGCTATGACTTCTTTTTGTGCACGCTCGGTCACGCGCAGGATGACTTCTTTTACTGCACCGGAGGGAGTACGTACGTACTTCCTCCGGTTTCTTATTAGTTGTCGTTTTAGATAAGGTTCGAGTCAAACTTATAAAATTTTGACTACAAATAACTATTTTGTTATTTAGTTTTGGAACCTAATATTTATATGCACCAATTTGTTATAAAAAGTACTTTTATAAAAGTATAAATGTATTAAGAGTTCATTTGTATTTTAACAAAAAACATTGGTCAAAGTTATATTTTGTAGACCGTGTCGTTGTCCTAAACGACAACTAATAGGAAACCGGAGGGAGTAGTAGTATTTGGTAGCACCCAGAGACCCAGGTTCGAAATTACAGACTATAATTAACACGGAACATATCGGGTAGTTGAAGACTGGAATTAACTGTTCCACAATTTAGGTAACATCTGGCCGCTAATTAAATGACACTTGTTCAATTTTCCATCCGCCTGAAGGCCACCCAGATTGGAATTTAAGGCGCGCTTGTGAATTTGGTCTGACTGACTGAGGGTTTGTAGTAGCATATCGACATGGAAAGAAAGAAAGAAAGAAATTTGAATTGTCATCGTAGGCATCGTCGCGCCCTGCTGTGCTTTCACTAGTTCCCGACTTCCCGTCCATCTGTTCTCTCAAGAATTTATTATATAGTTTAGCAGCTTGTCAGGTCCTTATGACACATGCATGCAGACACTGTATACGTACGTCCATCTGTTTACGGGTGGCGTTGTCACAACTCACAACTCACAACCAGATAGGAAGGGGATAATCGGTTTCACTAGTGGCTGACCCCGGGCGGATTGAAGGCGCGTCTGTCCGGCTCCATTTACGCCACGGTTGTTTGGTGGAGAATTCATGGCGCCCTGTCCCCGCGCGCAATGAAGGAGACCGCCCCAGCTGGCTGGCGCGTGAGCCATGAAAGCTGGAGCTGAGCGTGCCAGATCTATTTGCAGTCTCTCGCACTCAACAAATGATAAAAAAAATGGGTATAGTGTAAACGGTTGTGCAAAATACTGTTTTGTATTTTAGATTGTGTTTTGCAGAGTTGATTTTAAAATAGGTAGTGAGATGTGTAAACGGCTGTGTAAAGTGTTGTTTTGTATCGTATATTGTATTTTGCATAGTAGAGTTTCAAATAGAACGTGCCATAGAGAGCGAAATAGGTACAATTTGAGTGACATGCATTTATAATGACGACGGCGTGCGTGGCTGTGCAGGAGGCCTACCTGGTGACGTCGAGGAAGTACAGCCCGGTGCCCAGGAACCAGCTGCTGAGCCCGCTGATCGTGCACGACGGCCGCCTCGTGCAGCGCCCGACGCCGCTCGTCGCGCTCGTCACCTTCCTCTGGATGCCGTTCGGCTTCGCGCTGGCGCTCATGCGCGTGTACATCAACCTGCCGCTGCCCGAGCGCATCGTCTACTACACCTACAAGCTCATGGGCATCAGGCTCGTCGTCAAGGGCACCCCGCCGCCGCCGCCCAAGAAGGGCCACCCGGGCGTCCTCTTTGTCTGCAACCACCGCACCGTGCTCGACCCCGTCGAGGTGGCCGTGGCGCTGCGCCGCAAGGTCAGCTGCGTCACCTACAGCATCTCCAAGTTCTCCGAGCTCATCTCGCCCATCAAGGCCGTCGCGCTGTCGCGGGAGCGCGACAAGGACGCCGAGAACATCCGCCGCCTGCTGGAGGAGGGCGACCTGGTCATCTGCCCCGAGGGCACCACCTGCCGCGAGCCCTTCCTGCTGCGCTTCAGCGCGCTCTTCGCCGAGCTCACCGACCGCATCGTGCCCGTGGCCATCAACACCAAGGAGACCATGTTCCACGGCTCCACCGTGCGCGGCTTCAAGCTCATGGATCCCTACTTTTTCTTCATGAACCCGCGGCCGACGTACGAGATCACGTTCCTCACCCAGCTCCCCAAAGACCTCACGTGCAGCGGCGGCAAGTCGCCCATCGAGGTGGCCAACTATATCCAGAAGACGCTCAGCGGACAGCTTGGCTTCGAGTGCACGTCCATCACGCGCAAGGAGAAGTACGGCATGCTCGCTGGCACCGACGGCCGTGTCCCGTCCAAGAACAAGGAGAAGGAGAAGGATAAGAACTAACGGCCAACGTCGCTCTTCCTGCTGCTCAGCAGACTGCCGTTTAATTACTGCTCAAATTTATTCCAATTTATTGTTCCTTGTCGAAAAGTTGGCCAGTGTGATGTGGGCCGTGTACTAGTACAAGCTTGATGATCATTAGTATATCTACAATTCTTCCTTTCCGGAAGAAGGGCGGAAGAGTTGATAGAGCCGTCTTAATACAAAGTTTCGTCACATCAGTCTATTCACTTTTTAATCTGTACCAACTTCTACTGTTTCTATATTATTTTTGTCTCTAAATTATAGCTAAAGCAATCTAAACAGCTGGCTTTGATACCACATCATTTTTACGCATTTCGGTTGATGAATGAAATAACCCCTCGATGCACAGGTTGCATCTCACTATTTTACATATCAGTAAAATATTTAATTGTTATAGGTTGAAAGGTTCTACAATTATATAATATATAATAGACATGCAATTGCATATAAGGTTTTTAAATATATAGTATGTACCCAATTGTATTTTTTGTGCTTTTGCACTGAAGTACATTTCACATAACATTTCACATAACGAAGGACATGTGAGACGATCAGAGTAGGGTGAATAAGAGCCAATCAAATTTTGCTGTTAAAATCTGAATTTGAGCACTTCACTTCAATGGAGATGATGAAAGGGCTTAAACCAAAATCATATCAGCAAACTGGTGATCCCATGATTTTGAAATGTTCCTAATACATACACGAGACCAGCAAAACAAATGGATCGCAAATCGAACACCGAAAAGTTCGAATCAGTCCAAAACCGTGTCGCGAACAAGTGCTGATTTCAGCGGCACGAAATTCTATTCTCGGATGCAAAACTGAACCAAATAAACTCCAGTTGAAATGAAATTTTGCACACATGTAGACAAATATGTTTCCCAGGTCTACAATTTTTTTAGCTCAATCGGACTTGTAAATCAACCGCAGATCTGAAAATACGAACAGAATTAGGGTTTTGTTGGGGTTTTCTAAAACGTACTCAAAACGAGATCAGCTAAGACCACAACCACAAACTACACCAACATGGCGTAAGAAGTGATCCTATGAGTATATCTCACCCACCAACAAATCTCAATAGCACCTAGAACACAAGAACTCGAAGGTTCTCCACAAACCCTCAAGAAAAGAGAAGGGAAGAACTCAAGAACACAAAACTTCAAAAATTTAATAAGGGAACAAACTGATATTGATGCCAACCAAAACGTGTGGTCCGAACCGACAACCTTTTCTCGGATTAATCGTTGCAGATTACAAGACACAGTCGACAGAATAAAATCGTTACGTATCTCCCGGCTAAACTAGAGAAAACATAGAGATGAAAACTAGGAATTCTAAAACAAGAGCCATATGAAATTAAGCCGAAGAGGTACTGAAGAACCAGCCTTATCCCTCTATTTATAGAGTGTTATTTCTATTTTCTAGTCTACCCCTATTTACATAGAGTCTATCCACTCCACCGGGGACGACCTACTCTTGAAGTTTTCATCTGACGGCAAGACACTTCACACGGAGTTGCTGAGCCCTTAACGCACCCTCCGTCATCATGCCACGTGCCACCTCCAGTTTCCACCAAAGCTGTCACCGCTAGGTTTTGAGGCCAAACCCAGTCGAAAACCTGTCGTTTGTAGTGTTGGGTAGTTTTGAGGCTCAACCACCAAAACCAATATGAGTATCGCACCTCGTGTGCGTCCCCACGTCCTGGACACGTGTCCTGCCAAAAAAATAAATTTATGTTTTCTCGCTCGAAAAATCGTGTTTTCTCATCGAAATTTGTTGTTTTTTTGCCGAAAATTATTAATTATTTTTTAAAAACAAATAAATATGGGATATACATGTTACTCAAGAAGCGTGTAGCCTTTATAATATATTTTTAGAAATTTTTATATTTGTAGAGCTAGTTTGAGAACTTCATTTACCCAAATAGAAATCCCTTGGGAAAATGAAGTTCCCAAACTATCTCTTATATTTTTAAAACTAGTCGGTTGCACGTGCGTTGCAACGACTCAAAACAATACTCACGTAAACTATCCACCAAAAAGATCTTGAGATTTTTTATTAATTGTCTCCGCTCTCTGCATAATATATTTTTTGATTTGTGTTTTTGTTTACTCCATCTAATATGTCTTGGTACAACACGGCCAGTGAAAGGAGCGATTAGAAGAGAGTTAACAACGACTGACTGAACGAACATAGATTGTAGAATGACATAATTTCACCATATTGTTGGGGGTCTTCTTCCCCGCCGAAGGTCCTCAAGACAGAAACACCTTCGGCAAAATAATACAGAGGCCCGTTGAAGCTATCATCAGCTTTGCTTCAGCTCAAGCAGAAAAAGAAAAGACCATATAGACCTTAATAATCTAGGTCGTTTGTAGATAAATGTTAAGGGTCATGAATGTAATTTTAATCGGGTTGCGTCTCGTGTCTATAAATAGATGAACAGTAACACTGTATTGTTCACACTGAATTGTAATCACTCTCTCGCCTCTTCACATTCGAGTAAGCCGAAGGTATCAATGTAATACTGATACTGCCAATATTCATACATGTTTTATGAAATGCAAATATGTATGAATTAATGAAATGCAGTTACTGTCTTCATCCTTTTACATTTTCATTCACATATTTAATGATGAAGGTGAGTCCTTCTTGACCTTCGTCTGATGAGCATTATTCCCATGTGGAGATAATGCTTCGGAGGACGAAGGTCCATAACAATTAACAATTGTGTTGCTTGTTCTTGATCTACAACATTTGAGAACAAGTGACCAACATTGGTGCCCACCTCCGGTGAACTCACTTCCACGACTGTGACAATGGCTTCGCAAGGCAACCGAGCTATGGTAACTTCGCCTATGTAGCTAGTGCTTCCAATCATAGGTGGCTCAAGTTCTGAACCAGCCAATAAGAAGCAGAAGAAGAAAGCACAGAGAAGGGTACAACATGTTGGAGTGCAAGGACCCTTCATCAAGTCCAAGTGGTCTCATATACCAATCACCTTCTCCTAGGAAGACCTTCAGCTCAAGGATTATCCTCACAATGATGCAATGGTTATATCTTGTGTCATCAAGGGGTTTTTGGTTCACAATGTCCTTGTAGACACAGGCAGTGCTGTAGATATTATCTTTGCAAAAGCTTTCAAGCAGATGTAGGAGCAGGATGACAAGATACACGATGCAACGCACCCCCTCAGTGGCTTCGGAGGAAGGCAGATAGTGGCACTCGGCAAGATAACTATGCCGATCATCTTCGGCTATGTTCACAACACAAGGACAGAGCAGGTTGTCTTTGACATTGTTGATATGGAGTATCCCTACAATGCAATAATTGGGCGAGGAACATTAAATTCCTTCAAAGCAATACTTCATCCAGCGTATCTGTGCATGAAGATACCATCAGACCAAGGCCCCATAGCTGTGCATGGGAGTCAAGAGGCTGCTAGAAGGGCTGAAGAGAATTGGACAAATTCAAAGGCTATTCATAACATAGATGAAGTCGAAGTTCATCAGCAGTACGAACACAAAAGAGATAAGGCTGACTTAGCAGACCAGCCGAAGCCCATGCTTCTGTGCGAGGACATAGCCGAGCAGAAGGTGTTGCTAGGATCACAACTGTCTGATGAACAAGAAAAAACCTTGTTGAAGTTTTTATTCAACAACAAGGATGTCTTTGCCTGGTCAGCCAATGATCTCTATGGTGTCAACAGAGACGTCATCAAACATTCACTTAATGTAGATCCGGCTATCAGGCTAAGAAGGCAGAAGCTTCGGAAGATGTCCAATGATAAAGCCGAAAGTGCACGAAACAAAGTCAAAAGGCTTCGGAGTGCCGGAGTAATCAGAGAGGTAACATATCCAGAGTGGTTGGCTAATACTGTAATGGTGAAGAAGGCTAATGAAAGTGGAGAATGTGCATTGATTTCATAGATCTTAATAAAACGTGTCCGAAGGATGAGTTTCCTTTACCTAGAATAGACTCTCTGGTGGATGCAGTAGCTACTTCGGAGCTAATGAGCCTATTGGACTGTTATTTAGGCTACCACCAAATTTGGATGAAGAAAGAAGACGAGCCCAAGACACGCTTCATAACCCTGCTACCTTCGGATGCTTGAGGGGCTCAAGAATGCTGGAGGAAGCTTCAGCAGGATGACTGCCAAAGTTCTCCACTCCCAAATTGGTAAAAATGTGCTGACATATGTTGATGATATCATAGTCAAAAGCACAAAGCAAGAAAATCACATTGCTAATTTGCAAGAAACATTTGCTAATTTCAGAAAAGCTGGCCTCAAGCTAAATCCAGAAAAATGTGTCTTCGGAGTGAAGAAGGGAAAATTTCTTGGTTGTCTGGTATCAACAAAGGGGACCAAAGCCAATCCAAGTAAGATAGTGTCACACCCAGTTTCAGAAGGCAAACCGAATGCGAACCATGTACGTGCCAGGATCAGAAACTCACGTATACAGCGATTACATAATTGGACATCATCACATATTGCTCAAAGTAAATAGCGAACAGATACTTTTATTACAATAAGATGTCCAAGACATCCACAGAGTCTATTACATAACATAGTCACTAATATCATCAAAGTGCGGAAATACGTAATGTAGTAGATAAGGCCTACACAGGCAGCTCACTGGGGGTTTGCCACTAAGAAAACCAGAACTCGTCGTAGTCCTGAAACTCCTCAAAGTCCTCCATGTTGCCAGCATCTCCTCCTGAGCACTGAGTACAGTGGGGACAACCTAGGGTGGGGGTGGTTTGTAAAGCAAGGGTGAGTACACATCAACATACTCAGCAAATGTCCCATTGGCTATAGTGGACTAGCTGTATGTGGAGTTAAGGTTAAGCAATTGCTTTTAGTTGGTTAAGTATTTATTACTATTAGTAGAGCCAAGTTTTAGTAATAAACCTAGTTATTACCCAAAAGTACTCCCTCCAAGAGGAAATACCAGAGATCGGAATTATAACTATCATTATTAACCATCATCATAAAAGTAACCAAAGTTCTTCTAATCAAAGAGGATACCAAGGCCGCTCTTAACTGCGAGCTCGGCTGATATACCATTTTCTAACACCCTGTAGAGATTGCAGACTTTACCCATGAGTCATGATTCCCATTCTGCCTGGAGATGATGACTCTCCATTGATCACTGCCAAGGTGACCTGTCAGGGTCTCACTATGTAGCCTTTACAAAGATTCCCCTGGTGCATAACTGCTCGTTAGGTTTCGCTAGTCGTACAAACGTAGTACACCTCCACAAGGTGGGTGACTAACAAAACAAAATCGAATGAACCTCTGCACCCCCGTTGGCAGAGCGAGCACTACGCCTCGGCCCCCATTGACGGTCCTTAGATAAAGCCAACTACACCCTAGGTTCATCTAATTATTTGGCTAAGGGCGTCCCATTCCACCCTCATGGTTGCACTGTTATCCCGGGTGGCCACTCCACGAACAGGTCCTTACGGAGAGGTACTCTGGAAAATGGCCTGAGTCCCCTAGAGTATCACAATATCATCATCGGGATAACATCATCGTATCATAAATATTCACATCATGTTCATTGATTAAGTTGAAGCAATAGCATAAGCTAATCATGATTAACCCAAAAGGTAAACAAGGGTAAGTAAATACAGACTAGTCAATCCTTAGGTTTCAATAATGTAATGCGGGACGGTAAATTATAAAGTATGTAGGACATAATAGGTCAGAGGACACTTGCCTTCACTAGGTTGTTGCTCAGGAAGATCTTCGGCAACACACTTAGAAACCACGGGCTGCTCGTTGTTTAAATAAAGCGATCATACATTCAATAAATTTGGTAAATGACAAATGAACAATACATCAATCATGTACAAACAATTGAATAGATCTCAAAAGGAAAAGTATAAACTCAAAAGGGAGTCTAAATTATAAGGTGAACTAATCTCATTTTGTAGTTGATTATTCTTTAAGTGTTGTCCATGATTACATAATCTGATTCTATTCATTTTAATGAGACATAAAAGTTAAACAAGAGATAAATTCATCTAATACACATTATTAATCTCACAAGATTAGATATTCTTTACCCACTAGGATTTTCTTTTTATTTATTTTATTAAGTGCATAATTCAACACATACACTAACCTATAGTTAGACACAAAATTAGAGTGTACAGACTGTGAATGAACATAATTTATTTGAACAGAGAATATTCCTATGAGCATTTTGCAATTTGAATCATTCAATTTGGAGTTCATATGCAAAAGATATGAAATAAACAAATTTTGAAGTTTAAAATACAAAATTAGGCCTAAATCTGTGATTAAACAAAAGTCCAAGGTTCAATCTGCAAGATTACAGGGGCCTGCACGCAAAAGCTAGGGACGACGGGTTGATTTCAAACAAACCGGGGGTTTCATTAACACTTTTATGACGCGAAGGGGTATGGGGAGTTCTTAGCCATCGGATCAGCGAGCAACAGCCAGGATTAGATCTAGCCGAGCGGACGCACGCGCGTGAATGCGGGCGCGGGCTTACCAGCAGGCCAGGGGTGTCAGTGGCCTAGGGTGTGACGGCCTGACCGGCTGGCCCTAGCTGCAGGGCACGGGTGAGAGAGATTGGAGAGCGGCCAGATCTGGATCGGGCGGTCGGGATTAGATCTGGCCTAATCGAAATCGGGTCGTCCGATTACGGTTGGGCAGACAGGATGCGCGCTAGGGAACTTTGTCTCCGCCGGGGAGCCAAGGACGACGCTCCCCGCGGGCATAGCGGCGTCGTCGCTGGAGGCGAGGCAGACTAGGTCTCCTAGGGCGCGAGAGGTCGGTACAGGTGGCTAGAGTGGTTGGGGAGGGTCTGGCGAACACTATGGCGGGGCGGGTTTGTGTGAACAGGACTGAGGCGGCCGGACGATGGAGGGGGAGTCCTCGGCGGACTGGGGAATACTACGACGAGCAATCGCGGGCAGGTAAATGCGAGACAGGGAAAATAAGGGCAGGGCCAGGATGGTTACCTTGAGGGAAGTCCTAGGAATGCACGAACGGTGGTCGGGGCACGGTGAGGGCACGGGTCGACGACTCGATGGCGGTGGAGCTGCGGCAGTGAACCGGTGAGCATGGACCAAGCGAACCAGAGGGGGAAAGGACAAACCGAAGGGTGTCCCGAGCTGCGGGTGATGTGGCGGAGCTTACCGAGGGAACAGGCGCGGCGAGGGCTCAACGACAGTCGCGGAACGGGCGGCGAACTTCGGTGAGCAGCGACGGACTGCCTGGTTGTGTGTGCATGGCGAGAGGGGGCGAGAGAGTTCGGCTGTGGGCACAAATGAATAGGTGGAAGTGGGCGAGCGGTGTGTGGGCTCTAAAGGGGTGAAGGCGTGCGGAGGTGGCTGAGAATCACGCGGTCGCGGGCGCGTCCACAGCGGGGGTGCGCGGGCGGGAGGTTAGGGATGGGGGGTTTGACTAGTGGGGTCCATGGGTAAGCAAGAGAGAATGTGCGCGCATGCGAGGGAAACGGCGCCGACAGGACTGGCCCACCGGGCAACGGGAGGGAGAGAGGGGAGAGAGCGTGCGGGCGGGTGCTCGGGCGCGGGCGCGCGCGCGCGGGTTGGGCCGGCTTGGGCTAACTGAGCCGAATTGGGTTTTTTTTCCATTTTCAGGAAATTTCTAATGCCTTTTCTATTTATTTTCTCTAGGGTTTTCAATTCAAATTCAAACCAAGTTTCAAATTCAAACTAATTCAAACATGTGCAACAATTCAAAGAATATTTAAGCTCAGCATGATGCAACATTTCATGACTCATAATGTTTTGGCAAAAATAAATAATTAATCCCTCACTAATTAAGCTAAATCTACTCAAAAGGAAAAGAGAGAGAAATATTAGAGAGAGAGAGAGAGAAAAGGGTAACACCTGAATTTGGTAGGTAATTAGAAAGAAATTTTATACCCCCCAAATTTAGGGTGTTACAGATATAAGATATACTTCGGATGGAGCCACCAAAGTCACGAAAAGGTGCCTAGAGATTGATAGAAAGGCTGGCATCATTGAATAGATTTATTTCAAGATCAGCAGAGAGGAACTTACCATTCTTCGAAGTGCTGAAGTTAGTCGAAGTCTTCCAATGGGGACCAACTCAGCAAAAAGCCTTCGAAGAACTAAAGCAGTATTTGATAGAATTAACAACCTTAACCCCACTTTCGTCAGGAACTCCATTGCTGTTGTATGTAGCTGCTTCCCATGCTGCGGTTAGTGCAGCGCTGGTGCTAGAAAAGCAGGATGGCCAGGCAAAAAAGCAAGTGACTGTGTACTTCGTCTCTGAAGTACTTAGCTGTACTGATGGCTTCCAGAAAGTACTATATGTTGTACTGATGGCTTCCAGAAAGCTTCGGCATTACTTCCAGACGCACCATTGAAAGGGAAATGTGCCCTTGGGCCATTTCTAAGTATTTTGGTGATTTAGTGTCCAACACAAGTGCCTAATTGTAAAAAGGTGGACAAAGTACAAATCAAGTATAAAGGTATGTTTCTCAGACTTAGTACATTGTTTTATGGACTAATGTATTGTGTCTAAGTGCTGGAAACAGAAAAAATCGAGTTGGAGAAGAGATGGCTCGAGCAGCCAAAGTCTGCTCAGTCTGGGTGCACCGGACTGCCCGGTGGTGCACCGGACAGTGTCCGGTGCGCCAGGCTGGCTCGAGGGAAAAGGCTGCTCTCGGGACTTCGACGGCGGTGTACGGCTATAATTCACCGGACTGTCCGGTGGGCCGTTCACAGGCGAACTCGTCGCTCTCGGGAATTCATCGTCGACGTACGGCTATAATTCACTGGACTGTCCGGTGAGCCAACGGTCGGCAGGGCCAACGTTCGGCCGCGCGATCTGCGCGGGACACGTGGCCGAGCCAACGGCTAGAAGGGGGCACCGGTCTGTCCGGTGAGCCAACGGCTCTCAGGCTGCCAACGGTCGACTGTGCCATTTATGGAAGGAAATCGGGCACCGGACAATGTCCGGTGTGCACCGGACTGTCCGGTGCGCCAGTCGACAGAAGGCAAGATCAGCCTTCCTAGATTGCTCTCAACGGCTCCTAGCTGCCTTGGGGCTATAAAAGGGACCCCTAGGTGCATGGAGGAGCACACCAAGCATCTCCTAAACATTCCTAAGCACCAAGACATCGATTCCGCGCCTTTGATTCTTTGCGATAGCAATTAGAGCTCTAGTTGAGTGGTGAACTCATTGAGTTGTGTTGTGAGCTCTCGTTGCGACTTGTGTGCGTGGTGTTGCTGTGATTTCTTGTCTTGAGTGCGTTGCTAATCCCTCCCTTGCTCCGTGTTCTTTGTGAATTTCAAGTGTAAGGGCGAGAGGCTCCAAGTTGTGGAGATTCCTCGCAAACGGGATTGAGAAAAAGCAAGCAAAACACCATGGTATTCAAGTGGGTCTTTGGACCGCTTGAGAGGGGTTGATTGCAACCCTCGTCCGTTGGGACACCACAACGTGGAGTAGGCAAGCGTTGGTCTTGGCCGAACCACGGGATAACCACCGTGCCATCTCTGTGATTGATCTTGTTGGTTATTGTGTTTTGTTGAAGATTCCTCTCTAGCCACTTGGCGGTTATTGTGCTAACACTTAACCAAGTTTTTGTGGCCTAAGTTTTAAGTGTTACAGGATCACCTATTCACCCCCCCTCTAGGTGCTCTCAATTGGTATCGGAGCCGTTCTCTTCACAAAGGGACTAATCGCCCGAAGAGATGGATCCTAAGGGGAAGGGAATCGTGATCAACGACAAAGAGAAGGAGTCTTTCGTCAACGAGCCGAAGGACGACAAGCCTACCGACTCCGGCTCGGGCCATAGACGGAAAGAAGGGAAGAAGAAGAAGACGAGGCGCATCAAGGAGATCGTCTACTACGACGACAGCGATGAGTCTACTTCTTCCCAAAAGGACGACGACCACAACGACTACGAGAGAAGGAAACCGGTCAATTTGAACTTTTCTTTTGACTACTCTCGTATTCCTCAAAGTACAAATGCTCATTTATTATCTATTCCACTTGGTAAACCTCCTCATTTTGATGGAGAGGACTACGGATTTTGGAGCCACAAAATGCGTAGTCACCTATTCTCTCTCCATCCTAGTATATGGGAGATTGTAGAGAGTGGAATGCACTTTGATAGTTCGGATAGTCCCATGTTCATTAATGAGCAAATTCATAAGAATGCACAAGCTACTACTGTTCTTCTGGATTCATTGTGCAGGGATGAATATCACAAAGTGAGCGGCTTAGACAACGCCAAGCAGATCTGGGACACCCTCAAGATTTCTCATGAGGGGAACGACGTCACCTTGCTCACCAAAATGGAGTTGGTGGAGGGCGAGCTTGGACGGTTCTCGATGATAAGGGGCGAGGAGCCAACTCAAACATACAACCGGCTCAAGACCCTTATCAACAAAATAAGGAGCTACGAAAGCACGCGATGGACGGACCACGACGTCGTCCGACTGATGCTAAGGTCCTTTACCGTTCTTGATCCTCATTTGGTGAATAATATTCGTGAGAATCCCAGGTACACCAAAATGTCGCCCGAAGAAGTCCTTGGAAAATTCGTTAGCGGGCGAATGATGATCAAGGAGGCGAGGTACGTGGACGACGCTTTGAATGGTCCGATCAACGAGCCGCAACCCCTTGCTCTCAAGGCAACAAGAAGCAAGGAGGCGCTACCTAGCAAGGTGGCACAAATTGAGGCGACCAGACTTAATGATGAAGAGATGGCCCTCATCATCAAAAGATTCAAGACGGCGCTTAAGGATCGCAAGGGACAGCCAAGCAAGACCAAAGCCAAGGGGAAGCGCTCATGCTTCAAATGCGGTAAGCTTGGTCATTTTATTGCTAACTGTCCCGACAATGATAGTGGTCAGGATCAAGGGAACAAGAGGGAGAAAAAGAAGAACTATAAGAAGGCAAAGGGCGAGGCACATCTTGGCAAGGAGTGGGATTCGGATTGCTCCTCGTCCGACTCCGACAATGAAGGACTCGCCGCCACCGCCTTCAACAAGTCATCCCTCTTCCCCAACGAGCGTCACACATGCCTTATGGCAAGGGAGAAGAAGGTATGTACTCGAGACTCTACTTATGCTTCTTCAAGTGAGGACGAATCTAGTGATGAGGATGAAATAGATTATTCATGTCTATTTAAAGGCCTAGATAGAACCAAGGTAGATAAAATTAATGAATTAATTGATGCCTTGAATGATAAGAATAGGCTTCTAGAAAAACAAGAAGATTTGTTGTATGAAGAACATGACAAATTTGTAGAAGCACAAAAATCTCATGCTTTAGAAGTTAAAAGAAATGAAATGCTTTCTTGTGAATTATCTTCTTGCCATGAGACAATTTCTAGCTTAAGGAGCATTAATGATGATTTGAATGCTAAGTTAGAAATAGCTAGGAAATCAACAACTTGTGTAGAAAATGTTGTTATTTGCAATAGATGTAAAGATTTTGATATTAATGCTTGTAGTGAACACATAGCTTCTATTGCAAAATTAAATGATGAAATGGCTAGTCTTAATGCCCAACTTAAGGCTAGCAAAAGTGATTTTGATAAACTAAAATTTGCTAGGGATGCCTATACGATTGGTAGACACCCCTCCATTAAGGATGGGCTTGGCTTCAAGAGGGAAGCCAAGAACTTAACAAGCCATAAGGCTCCCATCTCCGCCAAGGAGAAAGGGAAGGCCCCTATGGCAAGTAGTACTAAAAAGAACCATGCTTTTATGTACAATGATAGAAGACAGTCTCATAGGAGTTGTGATGCTTTTAATTCACATGCCTATGATTCTTATGCTATGTATGCTTCCAGTTCTTCCTATATGCATTGTAGAGATATGCCTAGGAAAAATATTCATCATGTGCCTAGAAAGAATTTTGTTCATGCTCCTAGGAAAGTTATGAATGGACCCTCTACAATTTATCATGCTTTAAATGCTTCCTTTGCTATTTGTAGAAAGGATAGGAAGATAGTTGCTAGGAAATTAGGGGCAAAATGCAAGGGAGATAAAACTTGCATTTGGGTCCCTAAGGAAATTGTGACTAACCTTGTAGGACCCAACAAGAGTTGGGTACCTAAGACCCAAGCCTAAATTTGCCTTGCAGGTTTATGCATCCGGGGGCTCAAGCTGGATTATCGACAGCGGATGCACAAACCATATGACGGGGGAGAAGAAGATGTTCACCTCCTACGTCAAGAATAAGGATTCCCAAGATTCAATCATATTCGGTGATGGGAACCAAGGCAAGGTGAAAGGTTTAGGCAAAATTGCAATATCTAATGAGCACTCTATCTCTAATGTGTTTTCAGTTGAGTCTCTTGGATATAATTTACTATCTGTCAGTCAATTATGTAATATGGGATATAATTGTTTATTTACAAATATAGATGTGTCTGTCTTTAGAAGATGTGATGGTTCACTAGCTTTTAAGGGTGTACTAGACGACAAACTTTACTTAGTTGATTTTGCAAAAGAAGAGGCCGGTCTAGATGCATGCTTAATGGCTAAGACTTGCATGGGCTGGTTGTGGCATCGCCGCTTAGCACATGTGGGGATGAAGAACCTCCACAAGCTTCTAAAGGGAGAACACATGATAGGTCTAACCAATGTACATTTCGAAAAAGATAGACCTTGTGCAGCTTGTCAAGCAGGTAAACAAGTGGGAGGAGCACATCACAGCAAGAATGTAATGACCACTTCAAGACCTTTGGAGCTGCTGCATATGGACCTCTTCGGACCCGTCGCCTATCTGAGCATAGGAGGAAGTAAGTATGGTCTAGTTATTGTTGATGACTTTTCCCGCTTCACTTGGGTGTTCTTTTTGCAGGATAAGTCTGAAACCCAAGGGACCCTCAAGCGCTTCCTAAGGAGAGCTCAAAATGAGTTTGAGCTCAAGGTGAAGAAGATAAGGAGCGACAATGGGTCCGAATTCAAGAATCTTCAAGTGGAGGAGTTCCTTGAGGAGGAGGGGATCAAGCACGAGTTCTCCGCTCCCTACACACCTCAGCAAAATGGTGTGGTAGAGAGGAAGAATAGGACGCTCATAGATATGGCGAGGACTATGCTTGGAGAGTTCAAGACCCCCGAGCGCTTTTGGTCGGAAGCCGTGAACACGGCTTGCCACGCCATCAACAGGGTCTATCTTCACCGCCTCCTCAAGAAGACTTCATACGAGCTGCTAACTGGTAACAAACCCAATGTATCTTATTTTCGTGTATTTGGGAGCAAGTGTTATATTCTCGTGAAGAAAGGTAGAACCTCTAAATTTGCTCCCAAAGCTATAGAAGGGTTTTTATTAGGTTATGATTCAAATACAAAGGCGTATAGGGTCTTCAACAAATCATCGGGTTTGGTTGAAGTCTCTAGCGACGTTGTATTTGATGAGACTAATGGCTCTCCAAGAGAGCAAGTTGTTGATCTTGATGATGTAGATGAAGAAGACGTTCCAACGGCCGCGATACGCACCATGGCGATTGGCGATGTACGGCCTCAGGAACATTTGGAGCAAGATCAACCGTCTTCCTCAACTATGGTGCATCCCCCAACCCAAGATGACGAACAGGTACCTCAAGTGGAGGCGCATGATCAAGGGGGAGCACAGGATGTTCAAGTTGAAGAGGAAGAAGCACCTCAGGCACCTCCAACCCAAGTTCGAACGACGATTCAAAGGGATCATCCCGTCGACCAGATATTGGGTGATATCAGCAAGGGAGTAACTACTCGTTCAAGATTAGTTAATTTTTGTGAGAATTACTCTTTTGTCTCTTCTATTGAGCCTTTCAGGGTAGAAGAGGCCTTGCTAGATCCGGACTGGGTATTGGCCATGCAAGAGGAACTCAACAACTTCAAAAGCGCAATGAAGTTTGGACACTGGTGCCTCGTCCCAAGCAAAATGTTGTGGGAACCAAGTGGGTGTTCCGCAACAAACAGGACGAGCACGGGGTGGTGACGAGGAACAAGGCTCGACTTGTGGCAAAAGGTTATGCCCAAGTCGCAGGTTTGGACTTTGAGGAGACTTTTGCTCCTGTGGCTAGGCTAGAATCAATTCGTATCTTGCTAGCATATGCCGCTCACCATTCTTTCAGGTTGTACCAAATGGATGTGAAGAGCGCTTTCCTCAACGGGCCGATCAAGGAGGAGGTGTACGTGGAGCAACCCCCTGGCTTCGAGGATGAACGGTACCCCGACCACGTGTGTAAGCTCTCTAAGGCACTCTATGGACTTAAGCAAGCCCCAAGAGCATGGTATGAATGCCTTAGAGACTTTTTAATTGCGAATGCTTTCAAGGTTGGGAAAGCCGATCCAACTCTTTTTACTAAGACTTGCGATGGTGATCTTTTTGTGTGCCAAATTTATGTCGATGACATAATATTTGGTTCTACTAACCAAAAGTCTTGTGAAGAGTTTAGCAGGGTTATGACGCAGAAATTCGAGATGTCGATGATGGGCGAGTTGAACTACTTCCTTGGGTTCCAAGTGAAGCAACTCAAGGACGACACCTTCATCTCCCAAACGAAGTACACGCAAGATTTGCTAAATAGGTTTGGGATGAAGGACGCCAAGCCCGCAAAGACGCCGATGGGAACCGACGGACACACCGACCTCAACAAAGGAGGTAAGTCCGTTGATCAAAAAGCATACCGGTCCATGATAGGGTCTTTGCTTTATTTATGTGCTAGTAGACCGGATATTATGCTTAGCGTATGCATGTGTGCTAGATTTCAATCCGATCCTAAGGAGTGTCACTTAGTGGCTGTGAAGCGAATTCTTCGATATTTAGTCGCTACGCCTTGCTTCGGGATCTGGTATCCAAAGGGGTCTAACTTTGACTTAATTGGGTACTCAGATTCCGACTATGCTGGATGTAAGGTCGATAGGAAGAGTACATCGGGGATGTGCCAATTCTTAGGAAGGTCCCTGGTGTCATGGAACTCTAAGAAACAAACCTCCGTTGCCCTATCCACCGCTGAGGCCGAGTACGTTGCCGCAGGACAGTGTTGCGCGCAACTACTTTGGATGAGGCAAACCCTCCGGGACTTTGGCTACAATCTGAGCAAAGTCCCACTCCTATGTGACAATGAAAGTGCTATCCGAATAGCGGAAAATCCTGTTGAGCACAACCGCACAAAGCACATTGACATCCGGCATCACTTTTTGAGAGACCACCAGCAAAAGGGGGATATCGAAGTGTTTCATGTTAGCACCGAGAACCAGCTAGCCGATATCTTTACCAAGCCTCTAGATGAGAAGACCTTTTGCAGGCTGCGTAGTGAGCTCAATATCTTAGATTCGCGGAACTTGGATTGAATTATAGCATACATCTGTTTATGCCTTTGATCATGTTCATTCTGCATTTTGTTGCTTATTGTGGTGCTCAAGTTGTACAAACACTCCCTGGACCTCACAAGTCCTTTTTGCAAGTGATGCACATATTTAGGGGGAGCTGTGCTACAACTTGACCCTTTGAGTCTAACCATGTACTTGAGTTTGGTTGTTTTAGTCTCAAAAGAGGATCGAAAGGGAAAAGGTGGACTTGGACCATGCAAGACTTCCATTGCACTCTGATGAAAAGAGTAACTTTTCCAAGTTCATCTTTATACTCTTATTGCCTATGTGTTCTTATTTGAAGATTTTGGTGAGCCAATGGGGTTAAGGGGCCAAGATTGATCCCGTTTTGGTGCTTGATGCCAAATGGGGAGAAAATAAAGGCCAAAGCGATAAATGGATAAGCTACCACTTGAGAGATTTTGAAAATAGTAGAATAGAGCTTTTGGTTTGTCAAAACTCTTTTATTGTCTCTCTTGTCAAAAGTTGGCTTCTTGTGGGGAGAAGTATTGATTATGGGAAAAAGGGGAGTTTTTGAAATCTTGAATCAATTTCTCTTGGAATGACTCTCTTTATGTCTTAACATGTGTGTTTGACTTAGAGATAGAAATTTGAGTTTGATTTGCAAAAACAAACCAAGTGGTGGCAAAGAGTGATCCATATATGTCAAATTTGAATCAAAACAATTTGAGCTCTTAGTTGAATTGATTTTGTACTTGTTCTACTTGCTTTATGCTGTGTTGGCATAAATCACCAAAAAGGGGGAGATTGAAAGGGAAATGTGCCCTTGGGCCATTTCTAAGTATTTTGGTGATTTAGTGTCCAACACAAGTGCCTAATTGTAAAAAGGTGGACAAAGTACAAATCAAGTATAAAGGTATGTTTCTCAGACTTAGTACATTGTTTTATGGACTAATGTATTGTGTCTAAGTGCTGGAAACAGAAAAAATCGAGTTGGAGAAGAGATGGATCGAGCAGCCAAAGTCTGCTCAGTCTGGGTGCACCGGACTGTCCGGTGGTGCACCAGACAGTGTCCGGTGCGCCAGGCCGGCTCGAGGGAAAAGGCTGCTCTCGGGACTTCGACGGCGGTGTACGACTATAATTCACCGGACTGTCCGGTGGTGCACCGGACTGTCCGGTGGGCCGTTCACAGGCGAACTCGTCGCTCTCGGGAATTCATCGTCGACGTACGGCTATAATTCACCGGACTGTCCGGTGTGCACCGGACTGTCCGATGAGCCAACGGTCGGCAGGGCCAACAGTCGGCCGCGCGATCTGCGCGGGACACGTGGCCGAGCCAACGGCTAGAAGGGGGCACCGGTCTGTCCGGTGTACACCGGACATGTCCGGTGAGCCAACGGCTCTCAGGCTGCCAACAGTCGACTGTGCCATTTATGGAAGGAAATCGGGCACCGGACAGTGTCCGGTGTGCACCGGACTGTCTGGTGCGCCAGTCGATAGAAGGCAAGATCAGCCTTCCTAGATTGCTCTCAACGGCTCCTAGCTGCCTTGGGGCTATAAAAGGGACCCCTAGGCGCATGGAGGAGCACACCAAGCATCTCCTAAACATTCCTAAGCACCAAGACATCGATTCCGCGCCTTTGATTCTTTGCGATAGCAATTAGAGCTCTAGTTGAGTGGTGAACTCATTGAGTTGTGTTGTGAGCTCTCGTTGCGACTTGTGTGCGTGGTGTTGCTGTGATTTCTTGTCTTGAGTGCATTGCTAATCCCTCCCTTGCTCCGTGTTCTTTGTGAATTTCAAGTGTAAGGGCGAGAGGCTCCAAGTTGTGGAGATTCCTCGCAAACGGGATTGAGAAAAAGCAAGCAAAACACCGTGGTATTCAAGTGGGTCTTTGGACCGCTTGAGAGGGGTTGATTGCAACCCTCGTCCGTTGGGACGCCACAACGTGGAGTAGGCAAGCGTTGGTCTTGGCTGAACCACGGGATAACCACCGTGCCATCTCTGTGATTGCTCTTGTTGGTTATTGTGTTTTGTTGAAGATTCCTCTCTAGCCACTTGGCGGTTATTATGCTAACACTTAACCAAGTTTTTGTGGCCTAAGTTTTAAGTGTTACAGGATCACCTATTCACCCCCCCTCTAGGTGCTCTCAACCATATCATAATACCTTCTTCACAACCTCTCAAGGATATAATGAGAAACAGAGAAGCCACATGAAGAGTTGAAAAGTGGGCTGCCGAGTTGAATGAATTCACTATTGATTACGTTCATAGATCTTCGATCCAATCCCAAGTGTTAGCAGACTTCATTGCTGATTGGATGCCAGGGGCTCAGGACGAAGAGAGAACAAACGATGCCAAAGCTTGGACAATATTTTGTGATCGGTCATAAGGAACCTTCGGCGCAGGAGCAGCTGTCGTTTTAATTTCACCGTCTAAAATCAAAACCTGCTATGCAGCCAGGTTAGACTTCAACTGCACAAATAACATTGCAGAGTACGAGGCCCTTCTCTTGGGGCTCCGAAAACTTAAGGCAATGGGAATAAGAAGGACAATCCTCAAATCTGACTCACAAGTCATTTTGGGTCACGTTGACAAAAGTAGTAAAGCAAGGGACCCGAAGCTCGAGAAATATCTAGACATAGTCCGAAGGATGGAAGCCTCCTTCAAAGGTTTCTCTGTAAAAAACATCCCAAGAGGAGAGAATGAACATGCAGATCTACTAGCTAAGTCAGCGGCATAGGGGCTTCCATTACCTTCAGAAGTATTTTTTGAAACAATAAAAGCACCTTCGGTCGAGCTCATGTAGAGAGCAGTGCTTGCAATCTCGCCAGTGCACAACAAAGATTGGAGGACCGAGAACGTATCATTCTTACAAGGCAACCGTCTTTCGGATGATGAAGCTTACAACAAAAGAATGGAAGCAAGAACAAAACCCTATGTGATCATAGGGGGAGAATTGTACATACAAGGAGTCTGCTCTCCATTACTAAAATGTTTGTCTAGAGCCAAAGGTCAAGAGCTGATGAAGGAGATACATACAGGACTGTGTGGAGCTCATATTGGGGCTAGACCTTTACTGGGAACGGTTTTTAGACAAGGATTTTATTGGCCAAAGGCAGCTTCAGATGTAGCGGATTTTGTTCAAAAATGTGAAAACTGCCAGAAGTGTGCTAGAGACCGGAAACAACCTTCGTCTCTAACCCAACTAATTCAGCCCACTTGGCCACTGCAGAGATGGGGCCTAGATTTGGTAGGCCCACTTCCACCAGCACAAGGAAACTTGAAATATGTTGTGATAGTAGTGGAGTACTTCTCGAAGTGAATCGAAGCTAAGCCCCTAGCTACAATAACTTCGGCCACAGTCTAAAAGTTCTTTTGGCAGAATATTGTTTGCCGCTTCGGTGTCCTGAAGGCTATCACGGTTGATAACAGAACTCAATTTGATGCCGAAACGTTCAAAGCTTTTTGTGACCAGATTGGTACAAAAATACACTTTGCATCAGTGAGACATCGGAATCAAATGGATTGGTAGAAAGAGCAAATGGAATTATAATAACAGGGATGATGAAGTCAATCTTCAACCAGCCCAGAGGAAAATGGCCAAACGAATTAATAAATGTGGTGTGGAACCACAACACCGCTGTCTCAAGGTCAACAGGTTTTACCCCGTTCAAGCTTCTGTTCGGTGACGAAGCAATAACACCGGAAGAAGCAAGAAGGGGCTCAATAAGGACATTGGCTTCGCCAGAAGATGAAGAGAATTGCAAAATAGCAAAAGATACCATAGAAGGGACCAGACTCCAAGCAGTAGACCACATCAATAAGTATCATGCTGAAACAATTAAATGGTGTGATCGGAAGGTAAAACTGAAGAACATCAGGCCAGGGCACCTAGTACTCTGGAGGCGGCCAACCCGGATACAGTGGGGAAGCTTCAGCTTAAGTGGGAAGGTCCCTTCTTGGTGATATCTTCGTCAAGACCTGGATCATATAGGTTGAAAGACTTGGACGACAATAACATTCCAAGGTCTTGGAATGTAGATGAGCTTCAGAGATATTATGTGTAAACTATGTAATTTTCTTATTCTTTCCCTATGGCACCCTTTTCCTTTCAGGAGGGGACAAAGGTTTTTAATGGGGCCATAGGTTGTAATTTTCATTTTTTTCTTGTGCAGCCCTGTACAATACATGGGCTAGATTCCCCCACATGTAAAATGTAAAATCTAGGATTACACCATCGAGTGTAAAAAAGTATGAAGAAGCTCCAAAGTCGTCCCTAAGGGGATGCAAAGCTAAGATGCCACCAAAGTAAAAGGTGAAGAAGCTCCAAAGTCATTCCTAAGGGGTTGTAGAGCTTAAATGCCACCTAAGTCAAAGGTGAGGAAGATCCAAAGTCGTTCCTAAGGGGATGCAGATCTTAGCTCCAAAGTCGTTCATAAGGGAATGCAGAGCTGAAATACCACCTAAGTAAAAGTTGAAGAGACTCCAAAGTCATTCCTAAGGGGATGCAGAGTCTGCGTGTCTTCGTTATATACGAAGGTGCTTCGTCTCAAAGGAAACTTTGTTGTATACGAAAGGTGCTTCAATGTGAACGAAAAGAAGGGGAGGTGTTTTTCGCCTTCGACTCAAAAGCTACAAGCGTTGGTTTCATCCACAACAAAGCAGATGATATATAAACGAAAGGTAAATAGCATTACAAAGCATTTACAAACATTTACAATAATTTGTTCACTTTCAATAACAACTCTTTATCAAATAATACACTCTCTTGTACAAAGAATTTCCAAGTGTTTCTATAGATGTTAGCAAAAGGAATTTCTAAGGCCTTCAGCGCTTCAAAGCTAGCTTTGGCTCATTGACCTTTGGCACCATCACCCTGAAAAAGGACAAAAGCAAGGGTAATGAGGAACATGGTTAGGGAAAATATAAAATAAAAGCCTAATGGTAAAGAGATTTTCTATACTTTGTTGAGTAGGTTTCGAGCTTCATCTCCAGCCAGCTCGTGGCCGCCCTTCGCGCAGATTTGAGTGATAAATTTGTTAACTATACTCCGGGCTTCGGCCAAAATATCAACTAGATTAGACGGTGACAGGCCGAAGTTTGGCGTATTGATGGTCCTCACGTGATTGCATCCGACCTTCATGAAACCTGCAGCTATGCCACGAGAAGCCACCAGTGCACAGAAATCTCCATGCCCAGTTATGACTTTGTCGAGGGCCTCAACTTCTTTTTCAATATGCTCGAGGGCTCCGGGAATATCTTCGGTAGAAGGGGTAACTTCTTAAGATGCGGCTCCGATAGAATTGAATATCCCCTTCAACCGGGCAATGCATTGAGTGGCAAAGCCGAAGCATCTATCACAAAGATTTGTGATAGTTTCGCTCAAATTAGCGTTCTTTTTAACTTCTGCTTCAACTCTTGCATTCAATGCCTTGGAATCGCGGTTGAAGCGCTTCGATCTCTTTTCCAAAGTTGTTCAAGCTTCGTCCAGCTCTCTGCTCAATTTTTCATTCTGAGACCGCGCTTTGGCGAGTGAGCCTTCGGCTGAATGCAGTAGGCTGTCTTTTCCTTCAAGGAATCTTTAAGTTTTTTTTATTCTATCTTCAAAGCCTTCAATAATGATTTCGTTTTTCTGTCCTCGACATCCCGCTTCATTTTCAAGGCCTTGCTAAGTAGCAGACTCTGTAAAACAAATCAAAGTTAGAACAACCAAATCACCACGAAGGTACTGAAAGGGAAATGTGCCCTTGGGCCATTTCTATAAGATTTTGGTGATTAAGTGCTAAACACAAATGCGTTGAGTAATATGTGTGCCAAAGACTCAAGAAGTGCAAATCAAGATTAAAGGTATGTTTCTAGACTTAGTATATTGTTTTGAAGACTAATGTATTGTGTCTAAGTGTTAGAAACAGAAGAAATCGCGTTGGAGTTAAGTTGGCTATGTTCAGCCAAAAGGCAGCTCGGTCTGGGTGCACCGGACTGTCCGGTGGCGCACCGGACAGTGTCCGGTGCGCCAGGACCAGTCCCGGTGAACAGCTTGCTCTCGAGTCTCGACGGCGGCGTACGACTATAAATCACCGGACTGTCCGGTGGTGCACCGGACTGTCCGGTGAGTCGTCTGCGGTGAAGTCGCTGCTCTCGGGAACCAAGTCAACAGTGTACGACTATAATTCACCGGACTGTTCGGTGAGCCAACAGTCGGGCATGCCAATGGTCGGTCGCGCAATCCGCACGTGACGCGTGGCCGAGCCAACAGTTGGATGGGGGCACCGGACTGTCCGGTGTGCACCGGACAGTGTCTGGTGCGCCAACGGCTCCAAATCTTCAATGGTCGGCTACGCCAGATTAGGAAAGCAATCCGCACCGGACTGTCCGGTGCACCACCCGACAGAAGGCAAGATTTGCCTTCCTGGATTGCTTCCAACGGCTCCTTGCTGCCTTGGGGCTATAAAAGGGAACCCTAGGCGCATGGAGGAGTAGACAAAGCACTCTTTGATCAACTCTAAGCACCAAGACTCCATTTCCGCGCTTTTGATTCTTTGTGATAGCAACTAGAGCTCCATTTGAGTAGAGAACTCTTCGAGTTGTGTTGCGAGCTCAAGTTGTGACTTGTGTGCGTGTTTGTGCTCTGATTTTGTGTCTTGTGTGTGTTGCTCATCCCATCCTTACTTCCGTGCTTATTTGTGATCATCAAATTGTAAGGGCGAGAGGCTCCAAGTTGTGGAGATTCCTCGCAAACGGGATATAGTGAAAGGAAGAGAAACACCGTGGTATTCAAGTGGGTCTTTGGACCGCTTGAAAGGGGTTGAGTGCAACCCTTGTCCATTGGGACGCCACAACGTGGAGTAGGCAAGTGTTGGACTTGGCCGAACCACGGGATAAACCACTGTGCCTCTCTGTGTTGATTTCTTTGTGGTTATCGTGTTTAGCAAGAACTCCTCTCTAGCCACTTGGCTTTATTGTTAAAACACTTAATCAAGTTTGTGGCCTTGAGTTTTAAGTTTTTACAGGATCACCTATTCACCCCCCCTCTAGGTGCTCTCAATTGGTATCAGAGCCGCTCTCTTCAAGAAAGGGACTAATCGCCCGAAGGGATGGTCCTAAAGGAAAGGGGATGGTGATCAACGACAAGGAGAAGGAGTCCTTCATCATGTAACACCCTAGATGTTACTCAGGGTGTCCACCCAGGGCTACCCCATTTAACCTATTATCACATGTCTTTGGTTTGGGCAAAGTACATAAAACTTGGGATTCAAGGTCCTAAACAAGTGCCAACCATCTTGGATATCATGCCCTAGCTTGTCATGCACATCTAAGAGGGGAATTTTCCAAAACCCTAAAGCAAACCCCTTTTGAGACATAGGAACCCTAATTGAAGCTAGGATCAAAAGGTCATGTAAACCTTATGATCATGGCTTGGGCCAAATATAAAAGTTGTAGTATGCTTCATAACCTACAAATAATAGTAAGGAAGTACCCCCAAAAAGATTTCAGAAAAGCCCCAAAAAGTTCACCAAGGGTTGAGCACAAGGGAAAATTCAGAATTTGCCTAAGTCTAAAAACTAACCCTTGAACAAAGATCTCACATGTTCACCTTAATCAAAAATTCAAAACACTTCGACCCAATTGACAAAGTGGCGCCAAATTAACCCTAGAATGCCCTGGAAAGAGGTGACACCTACGCTAGGGCGTTTGACACGACTTGGCACCATTTTTGGCTCGGTTTGGACATGTCTGACACAGCCAACTTCTCACCCCTCTATCTCCCTACCCTGACCATATCTTGACTTGGAACTCACAGCAAAAAGGTAGGATACGGTGCAGAGAAGAGATTGTGTATGGGACATTGGCCAAGATCTGCACGCTAAGGCGCCCAAACAGGCCGTTGAACACGGGCAGAAGCAACGAGCCACGTGTTCGACGCGCTCTGAGCTCGCCAGAGCACGTCCGCGCGCGCCCCCGCATGCCCCGCGTCGCGCCAAACGGCCAACCGACGCCATGCCCTGCGCTCGCGCCTATAAAGCCCACCCAGGCGTCGACTGCACTCTTCCGCGCACCCTCAAGCCTCACCGGAGCTCAGCTCACCGCCGTTTGCCCATGCGCGGCGTGTTCGCGGCCACCCGAGCCACTGCCGCCGTAGACCGGCCAGCCCAGCTTTTCCCAGCCCCGTCCAACCCTCGGAGACGAGTGTGCACAACTCAGTGAAGCTCCCCGAGCGAGGAATCGAAGCCTGCTTCGCCGGAGAGGCCAGTCCACGGTCGCCGGAGCTCACAACCCCGCCAGAGTATGTGGACCGGGTAATCCGCTCAACCACTTTCCGATTCCTGGTGCACACAGTCACTACGTTACCCCGTGAAGCTCACCGTGCCCTTGGATTGAACCAGATCGCCGTGGTTTGGCCGGTACACTCGCCGCCGACGAGAACACCCGCCTGCGCGCGTGGACCGGGCGATTCTGACCATTCCCGCCGTCGAGCCGCACCTCGCTGTGACCGCCAGAGCCTCCCCAAGCTAGCCCTGCCCTTCGCCGGACCTATCTCGCCGCCGGTAAGCCGCGCCATCCTTTTCTTTCCCGCGAGTACTGTTTACATTGGGGGAAGGACCTCAGGGAAGAAGAAGGAAAGGTCAGGGGGCTTTTTGAACTGTCAGCGACCCAGGGGAATAGTGGCGCAGGGGTAGATCTGTGCGGGTTGATTTAGTTTAAGCCCAGGGACCTCGGTGTAAACTATTTTTCTAGGAAACTCTTATTAAATCTGTTTTTAAATTGAGCAGAAACTTCGAAAATCCATAACTTCTGTTTAGTTCATCCAAATTTGGTTAAACAAATTTTGTCAGACTCTAAATAATGTAACCTACTTAAGAAAAATATAAACCCCCTATGTACTATGAAAAACTTTGAGGTTCTGATTTAATTATAGTTTTAGCCAAAAGCTCAATAATAGAAAGAAAAATAGTTGTACTATTTGACTAGGGTTAGAAAAATTTGGAGAAGTTTATATCTACCTACTGACCTATTAAAAAATATTAAACCTCTCTGTCCACCCCATTAAGTTAGTTTTTACCACTTATTTTACAATATGCTTAAGGTTAAGAAAAATAGAAAATATGATTTAAATAATGACCCAGGGGGCACCCCTAGTTTTGTTGGGATACTTACTTAAAATAGTTCACTAGAAAAACCTATGATACCCTGGTTTAGTATAAAATAATTGGGATACCTCTGATTTTAAGAAAACAAAACAACCTTAGAAAAACCCTAGAAAAATAACCCCAAGGCAAAAACACCCCAAACCTTGGGATAACAAATGCCTTGTTATTCTAAACATAGGAAAAATACAAAATCTGTTGTTTGATATTTTTCAAATAACAAGTTAGTTATAAGCACCTTTTTGGCATTAAACTTTAAAAAATCACAACTAAATAACCACCAATTAACCTTCTGTGATTTTTGGCACCAAAGCTTATTATTACTGTTAGATGCCAACAAAAATAACCCTTAGGGCAGAACCTACTCCTAATTAAGAGGTGTAGTGTAAAGTGGCCCATTTTACACCACCTTTGTTATTTTTGTCTAAAGCTTAGCCTTTTTATTTTGAACCTCAATTTCCTAGAATGGGCTAAAGTGACCAATGGCAATCCACTGTAATTTTTACAGAATTTTTAGAAAGTGTTAAACCACTGTCGTAGTTCAAACCTACACTAGAAACTATAAGTAGAAAATGAAGGAAAGGAAAAAATGAATAATAGAAATTAGTGTCATCCTAAAACCCTTGTAAATTGTTCACTGAAATATATATAGGCAATACAAATCCACTATGTTTATCCTCAATAAAAACCTAAGCCTAAAAAGTAATAAGCATAACCCACTAGAAGCCCCGCATGACTAAGAAACCCTAAGTTACTTCTTGACTTAGTTTCTTTTTAGCATAATGTTATTAAATCCTGCATAATCATGATATACATGTTCATTGCATTCGATAGACTGTAACCTTGCTGACGGAGAGTACGTCCTCGTGCCGGAGCAAGGAGCTGCTCAGGAGGTAGCCCCGGATCCAGCCCTAGAGTCTGCATCAGAGGATCTGCCTGCCACTGCTTTGGAAGGCAAGCCCCGGTTTATGCATAACCTGTTATTTATGCTATTTTACTTCACTTAATGATTGTAGGATTGATTGTGCACTTAGGTGTAGGAATTGTTTGAAACCTTAGTTGCATGATCTCAGGAATCCTTTTGAGATGAATACTAGTATGATAGGTCGAGTAGTTGCTTTATCTAATTAGGATCTCGGTAGAAGACGAGTGATTTTTCTAGCACTCGCGCGAGATCAGGATTTGGTTGTACCCACCTTCATACTATTATGATACTAGTGGTAGACAGCAATCCATGGGGATTGGTTGTCTACGAGATGGGAAAATGGAATAAGGATTAACGTGCGGATACCTGTGTCAAGCGTTTGAACGTACTAAACACATACCGAGAAATATGGTAAATCGGTAAGCCTAGTACCTGAGTGAACCTGCCCGCAGACTTTACCCCTCACGCGACCTGAGACGTGGTCTCCCATTCCGGTTATGGTGGGTACAAGTGCGATCACTGCACGACGGTAGTCGGGGTCAGTGAGGCATTGTACGCCAAGGCGGTGAGCCCTGTTCTGTTGCCAGGGAATCGATGGGGACGGTTGATGTGTGTGGGGATGGAGTGCCTCGCCACATCGTGTGTTTAGGTTTACCTTGCAAGGATAAAAACTCGATTCGAATCGTCTGCTTCTCGCAGCTAATGAGACTGCTTGATCCATTGTACTGCATTGAGTAACAAGTGGAAATATGATGAGTTGATATAAGATGTTGATTGCTAATAATGTTTGCTACTATGTATGAGTAGATAGTACACATTTAGCCTTAAGAGAGTCACACTTAAATTGACAAAGTTAAAACTTGACTTAGAAACTCAGCTAGCGCTTTTGGCAAACCAAACCCCACAGCCAAATAGCTGCATGTCTAGAGGTAGAGGAGTAGACTCCTCACACCGGGTAAGTCTAGCTGAGTATTAGTATACTCAGCCTTGCTTGTGGCATAATTTTTACAGGTTCTCTGGAGGACATGGTTGCTGGAGTGACTTGGCCGTCCACCTTACCACCAGGTTGGACTGTCGAGTGGGACCCCGCCTCGGCTGAGGAGGAGCATGAGGAGTGATGGGACAGGCTTCCCCATCTCTCTGTTTATTTACCGTTAGTTAATTTCCGCTGCACTTCGAACAATGATGGTCACTTTTGCAAAACTCCGATGATGATGATGTAATAAATTTAACACTCTTACTTGCATGGTTTTATGCTTTATTGTATTTGCTCTGTGACTCACCATCGAGTGAGATTGTGGTACTTGATCCTATCAGTGGCCTCGTCGGACTAGATCCGAGGGATTGACGGGTTATTCCCATTTAAGTGTAGTCTAGCCTCTAAGGCAGGGCTTAGGCACTTAAGTTGGAATAATTCGAGATGTTCCGCCACAGCTGGTATCGGAGCTTGTACCACCACAGAGGAATCAATAAAATATGAATACCATGCTTTTTCAAAATAAAACTTGATAGAAACAATGTTGGATAGATCGTAGGACGAGTAGGATAGACCTAGGACGTGAAGCCTTAGGATGATAGAAGGGTAGCTAGGTGGCTATGTAATTAGGCCCTACAGGCCACCTTAAGGGATGGGAGTCTTTCCCTATCCCCTTATGTTGGTGAGGTCGTTCAGGACGAGCATGCATGCATTGATAAATTAAACAAATGGATAATAGAGTAAAGACTTAAAAAAATAAGATGATAACCAACTAAGTCTCCAGTACCTTTTCATTTAACTAAAGAAAGGGTGAGTTTTAATTTTTCTTGTTCTTTTTATAATTCTTTTTTCTTTTACTTACGCTTAACCGTACATAGATGACTTCCCACGGATCCTCAGAGGACGGAAATGCACTAACCCACACTGACGGGCTTGCACGAGAGGGCTTTCCCCGCATTTTGTGGGAGGTGCTTCAGGGGGCCGGGTACCTAACACCCCCTCAGTACGCGGTGCAGTAGTTCGAGAAGCACCGGGTGCCCCGCTGTAGGGTAAGGATGACCTTGGAGCCTCATCCCCTGCAGCCAGGCTGGCGTTCACTGGACTCCGAGTCTTTCGGATACCGGGCGGAGGACACGATCGAGGCAATCGCTCTGCACGGGTTGACGACTTTTTGTGGATTCCATCCCTTGGAGCTCTCTACCCACCCCATTGGCTTGTTCCCCGCGGAAAAGGAGGACGATCCGATGTGGAAGGATCAGGTGGAGCATGCCAAGGACATCTGGGCTCTCTACCCAGGCCACACTGCTCACTTGTCGGTACGATGCATGAACGCCCTGTATCGTCTGCAAGTGATGCACGGAGAGGCAATGTCTCATCTGATGGCATTGTTGGAGGCAACCAAGATCACCCTGGACAACAGGGAGGAGCTCGTGGTTGACTTGTCCCAGGAGCTGGTAGAAAAAGATTTACAAGTGGAGCAGCTGTCTGATGAGATCCATGAGTTGGAGGAATTGGTGGGGACGAGGGAGAACACCATCGAGGTTCTCGAAGATCAGCTCCTCAACACCCAGCAGCAGCTCGCAGAGGCTAATGAGCACCTAGATATTCATCAACAGGAGATCCATGATGGGGAGGCTGACGAGGACGTCGACATTGAGGGAGGGGAGGAGCCTGCTTCCAGCGTAGACACTGCTGGCTCAGGGAGGCCACCTTCCCCCGAGTCGAGTGTCGCCTCATTCGCTCATTAAGGTGCTGGATTAGGAATAGAAATTGGTAATGTAGGACTCCTCGCAGCTAGCTTAGCTTTTGCACCCTTGGGGTACTAGGCTAGATAGAGTTGAGTCTTTTTGGGACAAATGATGTAATCGTAATAAACTCTCTTGGAAGCATGTTGGATGGATGCTGTTATCAGTTTTAAATTTGGAAGGAAAAAGTTATGCCTTTATAAATCCTTTTGTTGAAGTGGGAGTGTATCATTTTGCTGTTGACTCTTTTCGCCGCGATTAAATCTTGAACTTGGAGATATGGTGTTAAGTATTTATGTGGTTTTTCAGATGGCCGGGAGGCAGCGTCGTGGCCAGAATGAGCGCGTTCCTCCACCGACGCCACCACCCCCCACTCTGCAGGAGCTGATGGCTCAGCAGAACGAGATTTTGAGGCAGTTAGCTCAGCGTCAGCCACCACCTCAGCACTATGGTGGTGGAGACCATCAGCGTCACCCCGCGGCAGCTACCTACCAGGAGTTCCTCAGTACCCAGCCACCATTGTTCACGAGGGCAGAGGATCCACTTGATGCAGATGTGTGGTTGCGAGTAGTGGAATCCAAATTCCCGCTACTCCATGGAGCTTGCTCAGAAGTCACTAAAGTCAGGTTCGCCACCCAGCAGCTTCACGGACCCGCACGGACTTGGTGGGACCATTTTCTTGCCATGCAGCCAGAGGATCGAGAGGTGGAATGAAGGGAGTTTAAGGCAACTTTCAGGGGACATCACATACCCGCAGGCATCATGGACCGAAAGCTCAACGAGTTTTTGGCACTCACTCAGGGCAACAGGACAGTGTTGCAGTATGCCTAGGCTTTTAATGGCTTGTGCCAGTATGCTGGATATCACACAGACACGGATGAGAAGAAGAGAGACAGGTTCAGGAGGGGGCTCAGCACTAAGCTCCGTGATCGTCTCAACACCGTTAGGGCCAACAGCTACAATGAGTTGGTCAACATGGCTATCTCCCAGGAGGACTGCATTACAACTCGACAGGCAGAAAAGAAGAGGAAGACCCCTGTGGCTGGACCCTCAGCTCAGCCACAGCGCTTCAGGATTGTGTCCGACACACAGAACAGGGGACCCCAGCAGCAGCAAGGGAGATGGGTGATCCGACCACCGTAGCAGCAGCAGCAGGCACCCAACCGCACCTAGTTTCTAGCTCAGAGGAACAATCAGCAGCAGCAGTACCGCTAGGCGAATGACAACAGGTGTTTCACGTGTGGCAACACCAGACACTATGCCAAGAATTGCCCCCGGAACCAGCAGAGGCAGGGGCAGAATGTCAATCAGAACCAGGGCAAGAGGCAGAAGGTGCAAGTGAGGCAGGGCAGGCTAAACTTCACCACCATGGCTGATATTCCAGAGGGAGCACCCGTCATGACTGGTATCTTTACAGTTTTAAATTATCCTGCTATTATTCTTTTTGATTCTGGTGCTTCACATAGTTTTATCAGTGCCAAATTTAGTGCCAAGTGCCAGTTGCCTTTTCACCACACCAATAGGGGTATCACAATTTCAACACCAGGAGGCAGGATTGCCACTAATCAAATCAGCAGGCATGTGCCCATAAAGTTTGGTAGTCTAATAATTAAAACCACCCTCCTCATTTTGGGTTTGGGCAGCGTGGATATCATATTGGGAACTGACTGGTTAACAAGGCATCGGGCAGTTATTGACATTGCAGCTAGGGCCATTGAAGTGCACTCACCGACCTGTGGTGAAACCACATTATATTTGCCCGATCAGGGTTGCACCCGTTCTTGTGCCTTCATTATGATAGAATCCCCAGTGGAAAAGATCCCCGTGGTCTGTGACTACCCGGATGTGTTCCCAGATGAGTTGCCAGGGATGTCGCCGGACAGAGGCATTGAGTTCACAATCGAGCTACAATCCGGGACTGCTCCTATCTCCAAGAGACCCTATAGGATGCCTCCCACGGAATTGGTAGAACTGAAAACACAATTGCAAGAGTTGTTAGACAAGGGGTTTATTTGCCCAAGTACTTCACCATGGGGATGTCTAGCATTATTTGTGAAGAAAAAGGATGAGAGCTTGAGGATGTGTGTTGACTACCGCCCTCTCAATGCAGTGACTATCAAGAACAAATACCCACTGCCCCGTATTGATGTTCTGTTTGATCAGTTAGTAGGAGCCAAAGTGTTCTTGAAAGGGAAATGTGCCCTTGGGCCATTTCTAAGTATTTTGGTGATTTAGTGTCCAACACAAGTGCCTAATTGTAAAAAGGTGGACAAAGTACAAATCAAGGATAAAGGTATGTTTCTCAGACTTAGTACATTGTTTTATGGACTAATGTATTGTGTCTAAGTGTTGGAAAGAGAAAAAATCGAGTTGGAGAAGAGATGGCTCGAGCAGCCAAAGTCTGCTTAGTCTGGGTGCACCGGACTGTCCAGTGGTGCACCGGACAGTGTCCGGTGCGCCAGGCTGGCTCGAGGGAAAAGGCTGCTCTCGGGACTTCGACGGCGGTGTACGGCTATAATTCACCGGACTGTCTGGTGGTGCACCGGACTGTCCGGTGGGCCGTTCACAGGCGAACTCGTCGCTCTCGAGAATTCATCGTCGACGTACGGCTATAATTCACCGGACTGTCCGGTGTGCACCGGACTGTCCGGTGTGCACCGGACTGTCCGGTGAGCCAACGGTCGGCAGGGCCAACGGTCGGCCGCACGATCTGCGCGGGACACGTGGCCGAGCCAACGGCTAGAAGGGGGCACCGGTCTGTCCGGTGTGCACCGGACATGTCCGGTGCGCCAACGGCTCTCAGTCTGCCCACGGTCGACTGTGCCATTTATGGAAGGAAATCGGCCACCGGACTGTCCGGTGCGCCAGTCGACAGAAGGCAAGATCAGCCTTCCTAGATTGCTCTCAACGGCTCCTAGCTGCCTTGGGGCTATAAAAGGGACCCCTAGGCGCATGGAGGAGGATACCAAGCATCTCCTAAGCATTCCTAAGCACCAAGACATCGATTCCGCTCCTTTGATTCTTTGCGATAGCGATTAGAGCTCTAGTTGAGTGGTGAACTCATTGAGTTGTGTTGTGAGCTCTCGTTGCGACTTGTGTGCGTGGTGTTGCTGTGATTTCTTGTCTTGAGTGCGTTGCTAATCCCTCCCTTGCTCCGTGCTTCTTGTGAATTTCAAGTGTAAGGGGCGAGAGGCTCCAAGTTGTGGAGATTCCTCGCAAACGGGATTGAGAAAAAGTAAGCAAAACACCGTGGTATTCAAGTGGGTCTTTGGACCGCTTGAGAGGGGTTGATTGCAACCCTCGTCCGTTGGGACGCCACAACGTGGAGTAGGCAAGCGTTGGTCTTGGCCGAACCACGGGATAACCACCGTGCCATCTCTGTGATTGATTTCTTGTGGTTATTGTGTTTTGTTGAGATTCCTCTCTAGCCACTTGGCAATTATTGTGCTAACGATTAACCAAGTTTTGTGGCTTAAGTTTTAAGTTTCACAGGATCACCTATTCACCCCCCTCTCTAGGTGCTCTCAATTGGTATCAGAGCCGTTCTCTTCACAAAGGGACTAACTGCCCGAAGAGATGGATCGTAAGGGGAAGGGTATCATGATCAACGACAAAGAGAAGGAATCCTTCGTCAACGAGTCGAAGGACGACAAGCCTACCGACTCCGGCTCGAGCCATAGATGGAAAGAAGGGAAGAAGAAGAAGACGAGGCGCATCAAGGAGATCGTCTACTACGACGACAGCAAGGTCAATCAGGATGTATAAAGTTCAGTGGAGTCACCATTCAGCAGAAGAAGCTACATGGGAGACGGAGGATTTTCTACGCTCTCGCTTCCCCGACTTTCTGCCCACAGGAGTCGGTACGTAACCACAAAAACCCCACCCCACCTGCCCCTTGAAAATAATAATAAGAAAAACTTAGATAACAAGGATAGTCTAAGTTGTGGACTTAACTTAAAAAGGGCTTCCTTCTGAAGTTGCAAAGAGGATGACATTCGAAGAACAGTTAACAAGAGAAACTCGGATATAAGAAGGAATAGCACACCTTCAAGCACCCCTCCAAGGGACTCTACCTAAAATCTCGGGACGAGATTCCTTTAAGGGGGGAGGGCTGTAACACCCTAGGTGTTACTCAGGGTGTCCACCCAGGGCTACCCCATTTAACCTATTATCACATGTCTTTGGTTTGGGCAAAGTACATCAAACTTGGGATTCAAGGTCCTAAACAAGTGCCAACCATCTTGGATATCATGCCCTAGCTTGTCATGCACATCTAAGAGGGGAATTTTCCAAAACCCTAAAGCAAACCCCTTTTGAGACATAGGAACCCTAATTGAAGCTAGGATCAAAAGGTCATGTAAACCTTATGATCATGGCTTGGGCCAAATATAAAAGTTGTAGTATGCTTCATAACCTACAAATAATAGTAAGGAAGTACCCCCAAAAAGATTTCAGAAAAGCCCCAAAAAGTTCACCAAGGGTTGAGCACAAGGGAAAATTCAGAATTTGCCTAAGTCTAAAAACTAACCCTTGAACAAAGATCTCACATGTTCACCTTAATCCAAAATTCAAAACACTTCGACCCAATTGACAAAGTGGCGCCAAATTAACCCTAGAATGCCCTGGAAAGAGGTGACACCTACCCTAGGGCGTTTGACATGACTTGGCACCATTTTTGGCTCGGTTTGGACATGTCTGACACAGCCAACTTCTCACCCCTCTATCTCCCTACCCCGACCATATCTTGACTTGGAACTCACAGCAAAAAGGTAGGATACGGTGCAGATAAGAGATTGTGTACGGGACGTTGGCCAAGATCTGCACGCTAAGGCGCCCAAACATGTCGTTGAACACGGGCAGAAGCAACGAGCCACGTGTTCGACGCGCTCTGAGCTCGCCAGAGCACGCCCGCGCGCGCCCCCGCATGCCCCGCGTCGCGCCAAACGGCCAACCGACGCCATGGCCCGCGCCCGCGCCTATAAAGCCCACCCAGGCGTCGACTGCACTCTTCCGCGCACCCTCAAGCCTCACCGGAGCTCAGCTCACCGCCGTTTGCCCATGCGCGGCGTGTTCGCGGCCACCTGAGCCACTGCCGCCGTAGACCGGCCAGCCCAGCTTTTCCCAGCCCCGTCCAACCCTCGGAGACGAGTGTGCACAACTCAGTGAAGCTCCCCGAGCGAGGAATCGAAGCCTGCTTCACCGGAGAGGCCAGTCCACGGTCGCCGGAGCTCACAACCCCGCCGGAGTACGTGGACCGGGTAATCCGCTCAACCACTTTCTAATTCCTGGTGCACACAGTCACTACGTTACCCCATGAAGCTCACCGTGCCCTTGGATTGAACCAGATCGCCGTGGTTTGGCCGGTACACTCGCCGCCGACGAGAACACCCGCCTGCGCGCGTGGACCGGGCGATTCCGGCCATTCCCGCCGTCGAGCCACACCTCGCTGTGACCGCCAGAGCCTCCCCAAGCCAGCCCTGCCCTTCGCCGGACCTATCTCGCCGCCGGTAAGCCGCGCCATCCTTTTCTTTCCCGCGGGTACTGTTTACATTGGGGGAAGGACCTCGGGGAAGAAGAAGGAAAGGTCAGGGGGCTTTTTGAACTGTCAGCGACCCAGGGGAATAGTGGTGTAGGGGTAGATGTGTGCGGGTTGATTTAGTTTAAGCCCAGGGACCTCGGTGTAAACTGTTTTTCCAGGAAACTCTTATTAAATCTGTTTTTAAATTGAGCAGAAACTTTGAAAATCCATAACATCTGTTTAGTTCATCCAAATTTGGTCAAACAAATTTTGTCAGACTCTAAATAATGTAACCTACTTAAGAAACATATAAACTCCCTATGTACTATGAAAAACTTTGAGGTTCTGATTTAATTATAGTTTTAGCCAAAAGCTCAATAATAGAAAGAAAAATAGTTGTACTATTTGACTAGGGTTAGAAAAATTTGGAGAAGTTTATATCTACCTACTGACCTATTTAAAAATATTAAACCTCTCTGTCCACCCCATTAAGTTAGTTTTTACCACTTATTTTACAATATGCTTAAGGTTAAGAAAAATAGAAAATATGATTTAAATAATGACCCAGGGGGCACCCCTAGTTTTGTTGGGATACTTACTTAAAATAGTTCACTAGAAAAACCTATGATACCCTGGTTTAGTATAAAATAATTGGGATACCTCTGATTTTAAGAAAACAAAACAACCTTAGAAAAACCATAGAAAAATAACCCTAAGGCAAAAACACCCCAAACCTTGGGATAACAAATGCCGTGTTATTCTAAACATAGGAAAAATACAAAATCTGTTGTTTGATATTTTTCAAATAACAAGTCAGTTATAAGCACCTTTTTGGCATTAAACTTTAAAAAATCACAACTAAATAACCACCAATCAACCTTCTGTGATTTTTGGCACCAAAGCTTATTATTACTGTTAGATGCCAACAAAAATAACCCTTAGGGCAGAACCTACTCCTAATTAAGAGGTGTAGTGTAAAGTGGCCCATTTTAGACCACCTTTGTTATTTTTGTCTAAAGCTTAGACTTTCTATTTTGAACCTCAATTTCCTAGAATGGGCTAAAGTGACCAATGGCAATCCACTGTAATTTTTACAGAATTTTTGGAAAATGTTAAACCACTGTCGTAGTTCAAACCTACACTAGAAACTATAAGTAGAAAATGAAGGAAAGGAAAAAATGAATAATGGAAATTAGTGTCATCCTAAAACCCTTGTAAATTGTTCACTGAAATATATATAGGCAATACAAATCCACTATGTTTATCCTCAATAAAAACCTAAGCCTAAAAAGTAATAAGCATAACCCACTGGAAGCCCCGCATGACTAAGAAACCCTAAGTTACTTCTTGACTTAGTTTCTTTTTAGCATAATGTTATTAAATCCTGCATAATCATGATATACATGTTCATTGCATTCGATAGACTGTAACCTTGCTGACGGAGAGTACGTCCTCGTGCCGGAGCAAGGAGCTGCTCAGGAGGTAGCCCCGGATCCAGCCCCAGAGTCTGCATCAGAGGATCTGCCTGCCACTGCTTTGGAAGGCAAGCCCCGGTTTATGCATAACCTGTTATTTATGCTATTTTACTTCACTTAATGATTGTAGGATTGATTGTGCACTTAGGTGTAGGAATTGTTTGAAACCTTAGTTGCATGATCTCAGGAATCCTTTTGAGATGAATACTAGTATGATAGGTCAAGTAGTTGCTTTATCTAATTAGGATCTCGGTAGAAGACGAGTGATTTTTCTAGCACTCGCGCGAGATCAGGATTTGGTTGTACCCACCTTCATACTATTATGATACTAGTGGTAGACAGCAATCCATGGGGATTGGTTGTCTACGAGATGGGAAAATGGAATAAGGATTAACGTGCGGATACCTGTGTCAAGCGTTTGAACGTACTAAACACATACCGAGAAATATGGTAAATCGGTAAGCCTAGTACCTGAGTGAACCTGCCCGCAGACTTTACCCCTCACGCGACCTGAGACGTGGTCTCCCATTCCGGTTATGGTGGGTACAAGTGCGGTCACTGCACGACGGCAGTCGGGGTCAGTGAGGCATTGTACGCCAAGGCGGTGAGCCCTGTTCTGTTGCCAGGGAATCGATGAGGACGGTTGATGTGTGTGGGGACGGAGTGCCTCGCCACGTCGTGTGTTTAGGTTTACCTTGCAAGGATAAAAACTCGATTCGAATCGTCTGCTTCTCGCAGCTAATGAGACTGCTTGATTCGTTGTACTGCATTGAGTAACAAGTGAAAATATGATGAGTTGATATAAGATGTTGATTGCTAATAATGTTTGCTACTATGTATGAGTAGATAGTACACATTTAGCCTTAAGAGAGTCACACTTAAATTGACAAAGTTAAAACTTGACTTAGAAACTCAGCTAGCGCTTTTGGCAAACCAAACCCCACAACCAAATAGCTGCATGTCTAGAGGTAGAGGAGTAGACTCCTCACACCGGGTAAGTCTAGCTGAGTATTAGTATACTCAGCCTTGCTTGTGGCATAATTTTTACAGGTTCTCTGGAGGACATGGTTGCTGGAGTGACTTGGCCGTCCACCTTACCACCGGGTTGGATTGTCGAGTGGGACCCCGCCTCGGCTGAGGAGGAGCATGAGGAGTGATGGGACAGACTTCCCCATCTCTCTGTTTATTTACCGTTAGTTAATTTCCGCTGCACTTCGAACAATGATGGTCACTTTTGCAAAACTCCGATGATGATGATGTAATAAATTTAACACTCTCACCTGCATGGTTTTATGCTTTATTGTATTTGCTCTGTGACTCACCATCGAGTGAGATTGTGGTACATGATCTTGTCAGTGGCCTCGTCGGACTAGATCCGAGGGATTGACGGGTTATTCCCATTTAAGTGTAGTCTAGCCTCTAAGGCAGGGCTTAGGCACTTAAGTTGGAATGATTCGGGCAGTTCCGCCACACATCAATGAGCCAAAAGACGACAAGCCCACTGACTCGGGCTCGAGTCACAAGAAAAAGGACGGGAAGAAGAAGAGGCGCATCAAGAAGATAGTCTACTACGACAGCGACGAGTCTTCTTCTTTCTAAAAGGACGACGATGACTACAAAAAAAGAAAACGGTCAACTCAAACTTTTCTTTTGATTACTCTCGTATTCCGCATAATTCAAATGCACATTTGCTTTCCATTCCTCTTGGTAAACCTCCACACTTTGATGGAGAGGACTACGGATTTTGGAGTCACAAAATGCATAGTCACTTATTCTCTCTTCATCCAAGTATATGGGAGATAGTAGAGAATGGAATGCACTTTGATAGTTCAGACAATCCCATGTTTATAAATGAACAAATTCACAAAAATGCACAAGCTACCACTGTTCTTTTAGCATCCTTGTGCAGGGAAGAATACCATAAGGTGAGCGACTTGGATAACGCCAAGCAGATTTGGGACACCCTAATGATCTCGCATGAGGGGAATGATGTCACCATGCTCACCAAGATGGAGTTGGTGGAGGGCGAACTAGGGAGGTTCACAATGATCAGGGGAGAGGAGCCAACCCAAACATACAACAGGCTCAAGACCCTGGTCAACAAAATAAGGAGCTATGGAAGCACGAGATGGACGGACCACGACGTCGTCCGGCTTATGCTAAGGTCCTTCACTGTCCTTGATCCTCATCTTGTTAACTCTATTCGTGAAAATCCTAGGTATACCAAGATGACGCCCGAGGAAATACTTGGGAAGTTCGTAAGCGGGCGAATGATGATCAAGGAGGCGAGATACGTTGATGAGGCGTTGAATGGCCCAATCCACGAGCCTCAAACCGTTGCTCTCAAAGCAACAAGTAGCAGGGAGGTGCTACCTAGCAAGGTGGCGCAAGTTGAGGCAGCGGGGCTCAACGAGGAAGAAATGGCCCTCATCATCAAGCGCTTCAAGACGGCGCTAAAGGGTCGCAAGGAGCATCCCAAAAAGAACAAGACGAAGGTAAAGCGCTCCTGCTTCAAGTGTGGTAAGACTGGTCACTTTATTGCTAACTGTCCCAATAATGATAGTGACCAGGGACAAGAGAAAAGCGGGAAGAAAGAAAAGAAGAAGGCGTACAAGAAGGCTAAGGGCGAGGCACACCTTGGCAAAGAGTGGGACTCGGATTGTTCTTCGTCCGACTCCGACAACGAGGGACTCGCCGCCACCGCCTTCAACAAATCGTCGCTCTTCCCCAACGAGCACCACACTTGCCTAATGGCAAAGGAAAAGAAGGTAATCACTAGAGAAACTCCTAAGTACTCTACTTCTAGTGATGAGGACTCTAGTGATGATGAAATTGATTACACTAGCTTGTTTAAAGGATTAGATAGAGCAAAAGTTGAAAAGATCAATGAATTGATTGATGCTCTAAATGAAAAGGATAGACTTTTAGAAAAGCAAGAGGATCTTTTATATGAAGAACATGATAAATTTGTAAATGTGCAAAAATCTCTTGCTTTAGAAGTTAAAAGAAATGAAATGCTTTCATGTGAAATTTCTGCTTGTCATGAGACTATTTCTAGTTTAAAGAGCATTAATGATGATTTAAATGCTAAGCTAGAAGTTGCAAATAAATCTAGTTCTTGTATTGAGCATGTAGTAATTTGCAATAGGTGTAAGGATTTTAATGTTGATGCTTGCAATGAACATTTGATTTCCATTTCTAAATTAAATGATGAAGTAGCTAGTCTTAATGCCCAACTTAAGACTAGCAAAAATGATTTTGATAAACTAAGATTTGCAAGGGATGCCTACACTAGTGGTAGACACCCCTCTATTAAGGATGGGCTTGGCTTTCGAAGGGAAGCCAAGAACTTAACAAGTCATAAGGCTCCCATCTCCGCCAAGGAGAAAGGGAAGGCCCCTATGGCAAATAGTGTTCATAAAAATCATGCCTTCTTGTATCATGGTAGGAAATATTCTAGAAATCTTCATTATGATAGGAGTTATAATGCATTTGACTCTCATGCTATGATTGCTTCAAGGTCAAACTTTAATGGTAGATCTAGGAGGAATTCTATGTCTCATGCTCCTAGGAAAGTGTTGAATGGATCTACTACTGTCTTTCATGCTTGCAATGCTAAATTTATTCTTTCATGTAAAAATAAAAAGATGACTGCTAAAAAGGTGGGAGCCAAATGCAAGGGAGACAAGACTTGCATTTGGGTCCCTAAGGCTATTGTAACTAACCTTGTAGGACCCAACAAGAGTTGGGTACCTAAAACCCAAGCCTAATTTGCCTTGCAGGTTTATGCATCCGGGGGCTCAAGTTGGATTATCGACAGCGGATGCACAAACCACATGACGGGGGAGAAGAAGATGTTCACCTCCTACGTCAAGAACAAAGATTCCCAAGACTCAATCATATTCGAACAGGAATCAAGGCAAGGTTAAAGGACTAGGAAAAATAACTATTTCTTCCGAGCATTCCATTTCTAAAGTGTTTTTAATAGAATCGCTCGAATATAACTTGTTGTCCGTTAGTCAATTATGTAATATGGGTTACAACTGCTTATTTACAAACGTAGATGTGTCTGTCTTTAGAAGAAGTGATGGTTCATTAGCTTTTAAGGGTGTACTAGACGGCAAACTCTATTTAGTTGATTTTTCGAAGGAGGAAGCCGATCTAGATGCATGCTTAATCGCTAAGACTAGCATGGGCTGGCTATGGCATCGCCGTCTAGCACATGTGGGGATGAAGAACCTTCACAAGGTTCTAAAGGGAGAACATGTGTTAGGTCTAACAAATGTAACTTTCAAAAAAGATAGACCTTGTGTAGCTTGTCAAGCAGGTAAACAAGTGGGAAGTGCTCATCACATCAAGAATGTGATGACTACATCAAGACCTCTGGAGCTATTGCATATGGACCTCTTCGGATCCGTCGCCTACCTCAGCATCCAGGGAAGTAAGTATGGTCTTGTTATTGTTGATGATTTTTCCCGCTTCACTTGGGTATTCTTTTTGCAGGATAAATCTGAAACCCAAGGGACCCTCAAGCGCTTCCTAAGGAGAGCTCAAAATGAATTTGACCTCAAGGTGAAGAAGATAAGGAGCGACAACGGGTCCGAGTTCAAGAACCTGTAGGTGGAGGAGTTTCTTGAGGAGGAAGGAATCAAGCACGAGTTCTCCGCTCCCTACACACCATAGCAAAACGGTGTGGTAGAGAGGAAGAACAGGACACTTATAGACATGGCGAGGACGATGCTTGGAGAATTCAAGACGCCCGAGCGGTTTTGGTCGGAAGCTGTGAATACGGCTTGCCACGCCATAAATCGGGTCTACCTTCACCGCCTCCTCAAGAAGACGTCATATGAGCTACTAACCGGTAACAAACCCAATGTTTCGTATTTTCGAGTTTTTGGGAGTAAATGCTTCATTCTGGTGAAAAAGGTAGAAATTCAAAATTTGCTCCCAAAGCTGTAGAAGGGTTTTTGTTAGGTTATGACTCAAATACAAAGGCGTATAGAGTCTTCAACAAATCATCCGGTTTGGTTGAAGTCTCTAGCGACGTTGTATTTGATGAGACTAATGGCTCTCGAAGAGAGCAAGTTGATCTTGATGATGTAGATGAGGATGATGTTCCAACGGACGCAATTCGTACCATGGCGATTGGAGACGTGCGACCACAGGAACATAAGGAGCAAGATCAACCTTCTTCCTCAACAACGGTGCATCCCCCAACTCAAGTTGACGAACAGGTCCCTCAAGAAGAGGCGTGTGATCAAGGGAGAGCACAAGATGTCAAAGTTGAAGAGGAAGAAGCACCACAGGCCCCTCCAACTCAAGTTCGAGCGACGATTCAAAGGAATCATCCTGTCGACCAGATTTTGGTTGACATTAGCAAGGGAGTAACCACTCGCTCTAGATTAGCTAATTTCTGTGAGCATTACTCTTTTGTCTCTTCTATCGAGCCTTTCAGGGTAGAAGAGGCCTTGCTAGATCCGGACTGGGTGTTGGCCATGCAGGAAGAGCTCAACAACTTCAAGCGAAATGAAGTTTGGACACTGGTGCCGCATCCCAAGCAAAACGTTGTGGGAACCAAGTGGGTGTTCCGCAACAAACAGGATGAGCACGGGGTGGTGGCAAGGAACAAGGCTCGACTTGTGGCAAAAGGTTATGCCCAAGTCGCAGGTTTGGACTTTGAGGAGACTTTCGCTTCTGTGGCTAGGCTAGAGTCGATTCGTATTTTGTTAGCCTATGCCGCTCACCATTCTTTCAGGTTGTTCCAAATGGACGTGAAGAGCGCTTTCCTCAATGGGCCAATCAAGGAGGAGGTGTACGTGGAGCAACCCCCTGGCTTTGAGGATGAACGGTACCCCGACCACGTGTGTAAGCTCTCTAAGGTGCTCTATGGACTTAAGCAAGCCCCAAGAGCATGGTATGAATGCCTTAAAGACTTTTTAATTGCTAATGCTTTCAAGGTTGGGAAAGCTGATCCAACTCTTTTCACTAAGACTTGTGACGGTGATCTATTTGTGTGCCAAATTTATGTCGATGACATAATATTTGGTTCTACTAACCAAAAGTCTTGTGAAGAGTTTAGCAGGGTGATGACACAAAAATTCGAGATGTGGATGATGGGCGAGTTGAACTACTTCCTTAGATTCCAAGTGAAGCAACTCAAGGACGTCACCTTCATCTCTCAAACGAAGTACACGCAAGACTTGCTCAAGCGGTTTGGGATGAAGGATGCTAAGCCCGCAAAGACTCTAATGGGAACCGGCGGGCATGTCGACCTCAACAAAGGAGGTAAGTCCGTTGATCAAAAGGCATACCGGTCTATGATAGGGTCTTTACTTTATTTATGTGCTAGTAGACCGGATATTATGCTAAGCGTATGCATGTGTGCTAGATTTCAATCCGACCCAAGGAAGTGTCACCTTGTGGCCGTTAAGCAAATTCTTAGATATTTAGTTGCTACGCCTTGCTTCGGGATCTGGTATCCAAAGGGGTATACCTTTGACTTAATTGGATATTCAGACTCCGATTATGCTGGATGTAAGGTCGATAGGAAGAGTACATCAGGGACGTGCCAATTTCTAGGAAGGTCCCTGGTGTCCTGGAGTTCTAAGAAACAAACCTCCGTTGCCCTATCCACCGCTGAGGCCGAGTACGTTGCCGCAGGACAGTGTTGCGTGCAACTACTTTAGATGAGGCAAACCCTCCGGGACTTTGGCTACAATCTAAGCAAAGTCCCACTCCTATGGGACAATGAGAGTGCAATCTGCATGGCGGACAATCCTGTTGAACACAGCCACACAAAGCACATAGACATCCGACATCACTTTTTGAGAGACCACCAGCAAAAGGGAGATATCGAAGTGTTTTATGTTAGCACCGAGAACCAGCTAGCTGATATTTTTACCAAGCCTTTAGATGAGAAGACCTTTTGCAGGCTGCGTAGTGAGCTAAATGTCTTAGATTCGCGTAACCTGGATTGATATAGAGCATACATGTGTTATATGCCTTTGATCATGTTCCTTTATGCATTTTATTGCTTATTTATGGTGCTCAAGTTGTGCAAGGGATCCCCCGGACCTCACAAGTCCATGTGTGAATGATGCACATATTTAGGGGGAGAAATGCTACAACTTGACCCTTTGAGACTAACCGTGTGCTTGAGTTTTCTTAATTTAGTCTCAAATGAGGATTGAAAGGGAAAAGGTGAACTTGGACCATGAAAGACTTCCACTGCACTCCGATGAGAGGGTAACTCACTCCAAGTTCATCTCCGTGCTCTTATTGCCTTTCTACTCTTAATTGAAGATTTTGGTGAGGCAATGAGGTTTAAGGGCCAAAAATGATCCCGTTTTGGTGCTTGATGCCAAAGGGGGAGAAATCAAGGCCAAAGCAAGAAATGGATCAGCTACCAGCAAGAAATGGATCAGCTACCACTTGAGAATTTTGAAAATAGTAGAGTAGAGCTTTTGTTTTGTCAAAATACTCTTATTGTCTCTTATTGTCAAAAGTTTGTCTCTTGTGGGGAGAATGTTTGATTATGGGAAAAAGGGGGAGTTTTTGAATCTTTGATCAAGTTCTCTTAGAATACCTCTCTCTATGCCTCAACAAGTGTTTTTGACTTAGAGATAGGAAATTGAGTTTGATTTGCAAAAACAAACCAAGTGGTGGCAAAGAATGATCCATATATGCCAAGTTTGAATCAAAAACATTTTTGTTCTCATTTGCAGTAAAGTTGCACTTCTTTTAGTTGTTTTTTGTTGTGTTGGCATTAATCACCAAAAAGGGGGAGATTGAAAGGGAAATGTGCCCTTGGGCTATTTCTATAAGATTTTGGTGATTAAGTGCTAAACACAAATGCGTTGAGTAATATGTGTGCCAAAGACTCAAGAAGTGCAAATCAAGATTAAAGGTATGTTTCTAGACTCAGTACATTGTTTTGAAGACTAATGTATTGTGTCTAAGTGTTAGAAACAGGAGAAATCGCGTTGGAGTTAAGTTGGCTGTGTTAAGCCAAAAGGCAGCTCGGTCTGGGTGCACCGGACTGTACGGTGGTGCACCGGACAGTGTCCGGTGCGCCAGGACCAGTCCCGGTGAACAGCCTGCTCTCAGGTCTCGACGGTGGCGTACGACTATAAATCACCGGACTGTCCGGTGGTGCACCGGACTATCCGGTGAGTCGTCTCCGGTGAAGTTGCTGCTCTCGGGAACCAAGTCAACAGTGTACGGCTATAATTCATTGGACTATCCGATGAGGCACCGAACTATCCGGTGAGCCAACGATCGAGCACGCCAACAGTCGGCCGCGCAATCTGCGCGTGACGCATGGCCGAGCCAAAGGTTGGATGGGGGCACCGGACAGTGTCCGGTGCGCCAACGGCTCCAAATCTTCAACGGTCGGCTACGCCAGATTAGGAAAGCAATCCGCACCAGACAGTGTCCGGTGGTGCACTGGACTGTCCGGTGCGCCACCCGACAGAAGGCAAGATTTGTCTTCCTGGATTGCTTCCAATGGCTCTTTGCTGCCTTGCGGCTATAAAAGGGACCCTTAGGCGCATGGAGGAGTACACAAAGCACTCTTTGATCAACTCTAAGCACCAAGACTCCATTTCCACGCTTTTGATTCTTTGTGATAGCAACTAGAGCTCCATTTGAGTAGCGAACTCTTCGAGTTGTGTTGCGAGCTCAAGTTGTGACTTATGTGCGTGTTTGTGCTTTGATTTTGTGTCTTGTGTGTGTTGCTCATCCCATCCTTACTTCCGTGCTTATTTGTGATCATCAAATTGTAAGGGCGAGAGGCTCCAAGTTGTGGAGATTCCTCGCAAACGGGATATAGTGAAAGGAAGAGAAACACCGTGGTATTCAACTGGGTCTTTGGACCGCTTGAAAGGGGTTGAGTGCAACCCTCGTCCGTTGGGACGCCACAACGTGGAGTAGGCAAGTGTTGGACTTGGCCGAACCATGGGATAAACCACTATGCCTCTCTGTGTTGATTTCTTTGTGGTTATCGTGTTTAGCAAGAACTCCTCTCTAGCCACTTGACTTTATTGTTCTAACACTTAATCAAGTTTGTGGCCTTGAGTTTTAAGTTTTTACAGGATCACCTATTCACCCCTCCTCTAGGTGCTCTCAGGTACTAATAGGGAGCTATAGAGAAGCCTTACTTTAATGTGTTGCCGCCTACAACAACTGATGTCTGTTTCCAACTTCGAAAATCCAACACTCTTGGATAAGGTGCTTATGATTTTTGCCCCAGCGCGGTCACGAATGCATCCCAAAATCTCATCGTCGACCCCACCGAAGAGTATGGATCTGGGCTGGTAACCACAGGATATAGCAAACTCTTTCAATTCTGATTTGTCCTCTTCGGAAAGTTCTTGGCCACCCAAGTGCCGAAGGTCAAAATCTTTATCTTTCGAAGAGGCATCTTCAATTCTTTTTCCCTTGTCATGCGCTGCGGCTACGTTTTCCTCGGCAACCACATCCGATATGAGTCCGTCGATTTTCGACATTGTGGTTGCGAGTTCCTCAGTTTTGGCTCCGGCGGTATCTTCGGCATCGACAAGCATCGCTACTTTTGTCGTCGAAGCTGAGGGCGGCGTCTGCTCAATCGCTTGCATCACATTTTTCATCCGCCGTTTCTTCTGCTCCCCGACCTTCTCCTCTGCAGCCAGAGCAGTTTCCTTTGATTGTAAAAGGCTAGTCAAATCTAACCTTAGAGGGCTTAGCAGTGCAAATGATATGGATTCAGTCATTACCTTCAGAATTTCCGACACTTCAGCAACAGAGGGTGAAGGAGGACTCATAGTCTTCTCTGGCACATCCTGTACCTTCGTATCAGCAGAAGATATCCTGACGAGTTTTCGCTTCTTGGGAGTCGAATCCTTTGGCTCCGAAAGAGTATTCTGTTTCTTCGAAGCTTTCTGGTCCACCTTGATAGATCGGGTAGCTTGCCTACCCAGAATACTTACAACCCTTTTTCTTTTGCCCCCTCCGGCCCCTTCGTCAAGCCTTTCATAGTCAGGATACTCAAAGTTGAGAGCATCCATAACACGGTTCAACCTTCGTTTCGGCCGGGAACCAAAGGCAGCAGTCGTCAACTGGTCTTCTTAGTATAGTTCCCTAGAATCTCGTTGCACGTTGTCTCTATCAATTCTAGCCACTCTGTGCACGACTCATTAAATGTCTTCTGAAATTTGAAGCGGTAAGGGAGTCGGACAAGTTCATACTTTTTCCCCCTTCCTTCTTCTTTGGCATTCCCCATCCGCTGAAGGTTGGGAAGGTTCTGTTTGCCAAGTATTCTTGCACAAGATCCCTAGTGCTAATTGAAAGCTCTCTTGTGAGTTTTGGTGTTTGGATGACAACTCAATTAAAGGGCTAACAAGTGTACTAAGTGTTGAACAGGTGCTTAAGGTAAAGCCTATAGGGTTCAACACAAGTGAACAAATGTGATGGTCCAAGAACTGGATTATGGATACATAATGGACATCACAAGTAAGATGGACATTGCATAAAGTGAGACTCGGGTGCGTAGCTCAGAGACAACTGATCAAACCAAGGACGGAGGCAAGAAGAGCTTCGAGGTACCAAGTGCACGGGAGAAGGTCAAGAAGGATGAGGAACCCAAAGCCAAGGGTGAAGAAGAAGGCTTGCAAAGTCAAGGGTGATCGAGTTGAGAACAGCTACGGCACATCAAGGATCACTACATAAGGACGTGACTTACAACCAATGAGGCAACAACTACAGTTATGTGGTGTAAGTCATAAGGCTCAAGATCAAGCTCTAAGAAGGAGATCAAGGTCACTAGAAGGAGAACAAGTGTCAAAACCAGAACTGGAAGCTGCCCAAAAGAGCTAAGTTCACCTTGATCTTTAGCTTGGGTTGTTCCTATGGTTGGAGATGTTCTATGTGACCTTTGCAGGATGTTGGAGCCAAGAAATGTCAATCTAGATCAAGTCAAGCCGACTTGATGATTTATGAGTCCAACATCAAAGCTCAAGCATGTGAAATGCTATAGATGTAATAATTAAGAGAAGGTATGTTTCTAGACTTAGTACATTGGTTTTTGTGTACTAATATACTTGTCTAAGCGTTAGAAACAGAAGGAAGAAGAAAAGGAAAGAGGTGCAAATGGCTTGGCTGTGTACAGCCAAGACTTAGCTCAGTCTGGCACACCGGACTGTCCGGTGGTGCACCGGACCGTGACCGGTGCGCCAGGTTGAACTCCGGTGAACAGGCCGCTCTCGGGAGGAGTCTGGCGACGTACGGCTATAATTCACCGGACTGTCCGGTAGTGCACCGGACTGTCCGGTGAGCCAACGGTCGGCTTGGGCAATGGTCGGCCGCGCAATCCGTGCGTGACGCGTGGCCGAGCCAACGGTCAGATGGGGGCACCGGACTGTCCGGTGTGCACCGGACAGTGTCCGGTGCGCCAACGGCTCCAGGACTGCAACGGTCGACTGCTCCATTTCTGGAAGGAAATCGGGCACCGGACAGTGTCCGGTGGTGCACCGGACTTTCCGGTGCGCCACCCGACAGAAGGCAAGATTTGCCTTCCTAGATTGCTTCCAACGGCTCCTAGGCCCCTTGTGCCTATAAAAGGGACTCCTAGGCGCCTCAAGCAATGTATAAGAGCAGCCAACAAGTGTAGACATCACTCGAATCAATTCTCACTCTCCCTCTTGTGTGTAACTCTATAGTTTGTGTAGAAGGCACATCTATAAGCCTTTAGAGAGAGGAGAAGTGCTGCTAAGAGCTAGAGCAAGGTCTTGAGCATATCGTTACTCTACTGAGGTGCTGTCGAGAAGTTTGTAAGCAGCCACGGTGTTGTTGTAACCCAACTCAATAGTGAAAGGCTCTATCTGTCATACTGACAGATCTGAGCAAACGGAGGAAGGAGTTGAAATAGACTCCAAGCCCAGGTGTGGCTAACTCCAACGAGGACTAGGCAAGCATTTCAGGCTTGGCCGAACCTCGGGATAAATCCTTGCGTCTGTGTGCTCTGTTCTGTATTGTATCCTGACTCTCTATCTTACTCGCTTTTATATCTGCACTTCAACACTTATCTGTGGTATAAGCTTTATTTGGAGTGCAGGACATATTGAGACAGGATCTCTGATTCCGCTGCAACCTACTCGAAGGATCTTCTCATTCCACTGCGTATGAAGTCTTTGAGTAGAGTAAGAATTTAAGTTTTAAAGAAATAAGTTTTATTCGCCTATTCACCCCCCTCTAGGCGACATCCAGATCCTGTTCTCGGGTCAAAGAGAACTTTCAATTGGTATCAGAGCTAGGCCTCTCCAGTGTGGGCTTAGCCGTCCGGAGATAACGATGTCGTCACAAGAGGTAACTGTAGAACTTCTTTTAGGCGATGGTTCTAATTACAAATCTTGGTCTGTCTCTATTTACAAAGCTTTCATGAATATTGATCCTGATTTGAGACAGATCTTTAGTAGAAGTATTTTTCCCTCTGATTTTAGTAAAAATCCTTCTAATGAAGAACTAAGATGTTTATCTCTCAATCACCATGCTTGCAACATCTTAGTTGACTCTCTTTCTAGAAGTGCTTATTTTGCCATCATGAGCAGTGATAGTGATCTATTTGTTGATGCTCATGATTTATGGAATAGAATTAAAGAAAAATATTCTGTGGCAAACTGTGATGCTCCTACTCCCTATATTACTTGTATTACTAACCATTCAGAGGGAGAAGAACAAGAACGATGGCTCCCAAACGATGAATCCACCTCATCGACAGGTTTGTTCTCCACTAGTGATAAATGTTTTATTGCTAACAATGACGATGGAGACGAAAGCCATGATGAGGAGGAATATGAGGATGATAGCGAGGATGAATCTTCATCATCACAAGGTACATTTTCCTATATTGCTTCCACTGACATTAATGACAAGGAAAATGAGACCGATGATGTGGAAGAAGAGGAGATTCGCCGTTTCTACAACCATCTCAACAAAGCGGACAAAGCTCTCTTGGTTAAGTTGTTGAGAAGGAACAAGGAACAAGACGAGACGCTTCTCAGGCTAGAGGAGACTCTCATCAAAACAAACAATAGCCTGGAGAAGATGACCAAAGAACATGAGGAGCTAAGGTGCTCTCATGATGTCTTGGTCCAACGGTATGATTCAATGTTAATTGAGCAAAGTAATAATGATGACGCTCTATCTAATGTTGCTCAACTTAAAACTGAAAATTCTATGCTTAGAAGTCAAGTAGAAACAATGAATTTAGAAAAGCTTGCTCTTAGTGAAAAGTATGATACGTTGTCATACTCTCATAGTAAACTAGTTGATGATCATATCATGCTCGATATTGCTCATGAGGTAGTAATTACTAGTTTAAACTCATATGAACCTCATTCTTGCACTAGTAATCAATTGGTCAAAATATTATCATGTGCTGACCTCCACCGCCCCAAGAAAGGCCAATCTTTGTTTGAGAAACAAGTTACAGGATCAAAAAGGAAATTGCTTGGGAACAAGAAACAAAGACAATTAAGGAGAAGATGCCTTGCTCGACTTCCGCAAGATATCTACGAACACGTGGTGAAGAAGCTTGAGGAAGGAGAAACCGCAGCAAGGGTCAAACTCCATAAGAAGGATGTTCCCAAAGCAATAAATGAAGAAATCAACATGAACAAGAAAAAAGGTAAAAATTCAATTAATCATGTTGTTTGCACTGATCATCTCTCCATGTCATTCAAGTACACAAAGGGAAAAGGAAAAAGGAGGTGCTTCAAGTGCAAGAAGTTAGGCCACCTCATCGCGTCTTGTCCGTACAAAGACAAGAATGAAGGGACAAGGAGTTGTTTTGGATGCAACAATAAGGACCACACGATCACTTCATGTCCGGTCATGAAGAATCAAGGATGTGCATCCTCCAAGGTGACCCTCACCAAGGAAAATGACAAACAGCATTCGTCATGTCAGGTCGAGCGACGCTTCTGCTACAAGTGTGGTGAGCAGGGTCATCTATCCAAGGTATGTTATAAAGGTAAGATTCCTAAGCAAGTGAATTTGTCTCAATCTTATTCGCGTAGGAGACGCAAATCATACACTTGTGCTAGATCTATAACGAGATCACCTAGAACTAGCACAAAGGCAATTTGGGTACCAAAGGCACATTTAGATGATCATTATGGACCCATCCCGAGATGGGTACCAAACTGTGCTAACTAGACCATGCAGGTGCCTTGAGATGGACTGGAGACCATGGGAGAGCTTAAGACGGTTATCTAAAACTCTATGCTTAAGCTGTTAATTGTTTTGGTGTCTATTGACCCAAGGTTGAATTATTGTGAGACACTAATCCCATGTTCATCTCAAGTGAAATAAGGTGTATAGGTCCTTAATCATTATTGGTGAATCAAACAAAGGACCTTGATGAGATTCTTCAACTTGCTCTCCATAGGATGGTACCCTTGTATCGTAAGTACTTTGTTGATAATCAGTATTGCTCGGTGTGTTACCTGTCCTTGGAGTAGTTATGTCTCTTGATTGCCTGTGTTGAGTATCTTTCAATCAATGATTAGTGATTTCCAAGATCGTAACCATGCGTGCTTAATCATGATTAGGTGCTCTCAATTGGTATCTTATCATTGCTTAATCATTCTTTGGGTAACTTATCATTTGAGATATCCTCCATGATTAACTCTTGTTGTGTTCGTGAATAAACCTGCATATGGTTTTATGATTAGCCTGTGTGAAAATATGACATATTGCTTAGTTTATATGATGACCCTATTGTGGCACTATGTGTTATGCCTCTAATGCCTCTAATGCATTCTCTCGAGCTATGAAGTGCATAAATAATAGGGAACTTTCAGTTGGTTTGTGGTAATAACTGGTGCTCTCATGGCCATACTGGTAAAAGGCAAAGGTATGGAAAATGGAACTGTGCAATTTTATTGAATATCTTGAAGTTCCATTGATTGTGATCATAGATGTGTTCTTGCATTTCACTGGTAGTACCGTGGCTTAGGAGACTTATGCCTTAAAATGTTTTTTCTTCTGGTGTACCTAAAGAACCTTCTTAACTATGATGTGCTTAAGACATGATCGTGTTGTTTTCCAATTGGTATATGTGATGCAATGATAGTTAAGTATGAAGCATGTCTAAGTTGCGTGTAAATGTTAGACTTCCTGTGAGTATTCAATTGGCTTAGGTGCTCCTGAGGCATGCATTGTTGTATTTAGTCAACCTTTCATTTAGCCTTCAATTTGTATTAAGTGGCTTTCAATTTGGTATTTAATTGATATCTCTTTGGGATGAAAGTGATAGAGTATGCCTTGACCAAGGTATGTTGTGATCCCCTCTAGTTCTGAGGAAGCTAGAATGTGCAAAGTGCAAGTCATTCAAATACTTGATGCACAACTTGAGGGGGAGCACACATAACTTGTGTCTTTTGAGACTAACTGTTTCTTGAGCAATCTTGTATAGTCTCAAGGTGGAAAAGAGAAGATGAGCATGAAATGGAGCAATCAGGATTTGGGTACCTCTGTAAGTCAAGTAATTGGTACCTTAAGTCATGAGTAATTGTATATCCCTAGATTGCTCATGCTCTATAATATTTGGTGATACTCTATGCCTATCCTTAAATATCATGGAGCTATGATAATAAATGATCTTGCAATTGGTATCTTTCAATTGGTAGCCGTGATAGTTTGCTTCAATTGACATCTTTTGATAATCATTAGAATAGAAGTTTCTTCTTGTGCCCAATACTATAACTTGTTCTAAGTTTGGTGTCTTAGCAACAAGAAAAGGTTAGGATAAAGAATCAGGCACAAGTGTGGAGAAGCTCTCGAGAGATTAAATACTTTCAAGATGGGAAGTGCACTACAACATGGTAAAGGTTCAAAAGGAAGTATTAATCTTTTTGTGTATATGTATCTTACTTAAATGTTGGTGGTGCATATGTTCAATAAGTAAGGGGGAGTGTTGATAGTGTGTTTTTCCTCCTAAAACACCCTGCTGTCCCTTGACATCATCCTATGTTCTTGCTTGAGTATGGTTTTTGGTGTTTGATGTCAAAGGGGGAGAAGTTGTGCATTAAAGCTTATCTCAACCTGAGAGGAAAGCTTATCCTAAGGGGTAATGTGTTAGTTTGAGCTTTGCCAGTGTGATATTCATATGCTTCTTCTTGCAGTATTATATGTGTTGCATCATATGGACTAGTGCTTGCGCTGCTATGAATTAATTGGCATCTATTGTGTTCTTTCTAAAATAGATAGTCATGTGGATAATGGTGCATGTGGTTAATGGTGCTTTAAGATTGTTTTAAATTAGTATCTTAGTTTAAATTGGTTTTAGTTTGAATTGGTATCTTAATGGTGAATAGTGGTAGGTTGATATTCCTTGATATATCCACTAATTTGAATGGTGTTTAACTCTGATTATGTGCATTTGTGTGTTATAGCATCATGGTTTGATTCTTGACACAATGCATCCTAAAAAGTGCTAAGGTGTAGAAATGTTTCGAATTGCCTAAGTATGTGCAAATTGGCATCTGAGGCCAAAATTATGTTTTTGAAATAAGCACATATTTAGGGGGAGCATTCTATAAACTTAGAATTCAAAATTTGTGCTTCAAATCTTATTCTTATGTAAGCTTCAATTGTGTTGCCATCAATCACCAAAAAGGGGGAGATTGAAAGCTCTCTTGTGAGTTTTGGTGTTTGGATGACAACTCAATTAAAGGACTAACAAGTGTACTAAGTGTTGAACAGGTGCTTAAGGTAAAGCCTACAGGGTTCAACACAAGTGAACAAATGTGATGGTCCAAGAACTGGATTATGGATACATAATGGACATCACAAGTAAGATGGACATTGCATAAAGTGAGACTCGGGTGCGTAGCTCGGAGACAACTGATCAAACCAAGGACGGAGGCAAGAAGAGCTTCGAGGTACCAAGTGCACGGGAGAAGGTCAAGAAGGCTGAGGAACCCAAAGCCAAGGGTGAAGAAGAAGGCTTGCAAAGTCAAGGGTGATCGAGTTGAGAACAGCTATGGCACATCAAGGATCACTACATAAGGACGTGACTTACAACCAATGAGGCAACAACTACAGTTATGTGGTGTAAGTCATAAGGCTCAAGATCAAGCTCTAAGAAGGAGATCAAGGTCACTAGAAGGAGAACAAGTGTCAAAACCAGAACTGGAAGCAGCCCAAAAGAGCTAAGTTCACCTTAATCTTTAGTTTGGGTTGTTCCTATGGTTGGAGATGTTCTATGTGACCTTTGCAGGATGTTGGAGCCAAGAAATGTCAATCTAGATCAAGTCAAGCCGACTTGATGATTTATGAGTCCAACATCAAAGCTCAAGCATGTGAAATGCTATAGATGTAATAATTAAGAGAAGGTATGTTTCTAGACTTAGTACATTGGTTTTTGTGTACTAATATACTTGTCTAAGCGTTAGAAACAGAAGGAAGAAGAAAAGGAAAGAGGTGCAAATGGCTTGGCTGTGTACAGCCAAGACTCAGCTCAGTCTGGCACACCGGACTGTCCGGTGGTGCACCGGACAGTGTCCGGTGGTGCACCGGACAGTGACCGGTGCGCCAGGTTGAACTCCGGTGAACAGGCCGCTCTCGGGAGGAGTCTGGCGACGTACGGCTATAATTCACCGGACTGTCCAGTGGTGCACCGGACTGTCCGGTGGTGCACCGGACTGTCCGGTGAGCCAACGGTCGGCTTGGGCAACGGTCGGCCGCGCAATCCGCGCGTGACGCGTGGCCGAGCCAACGGTCAGATGGGGGCACCGGACAGTGTCCGGTGCACCAACGGCTCCAGGACTGCAACGGTCGACTGCTCCATTTCTGGAAGGAAATCGGGCACCGGACAGTGTCCGGTGGTGCACCGGACTGTCCGGTGCGCCACCCGACAGAAGGCAAGATTTTCCTTCCTGGATTGCTTCCAACGGCTCCTAGGCCCCTTGTGCCTATAAAAGGGACTCCTAGGCGCCTCAAGCAATGTATAAGAGCAGCCAACAAGTGTAGACATCACTCGAATCAATTCTCACTCTCCCTCTTGTGTGTAACTCTATAGTTTGTGTAGAAGGCACAGCTGTAAGCCTTTAGAGAGAGGAGAAGTGCTGCTAAGAGCTAGAGCAAGGTCTTGAGCATATCTTTACTCTACCGAGGTGCTGCCGAGAAGTTTGTAAGCAGCCACGGTGTTGTTGTAACCCAACTCAATAGTGAAAGGCTCTATCTGTCATACTGACAGATCTGAGCAAACGGAGGAAGGAGTTGAAATAGACTCCAAGCCCAGGTGTGGCTAACTCCAACGAGGACTAGGCAAGCATTTCAGGCTTGGCCGAACCTCGGGATAAATCCTTGCGTCTGTGTGCTCTGTTCTGTATTGTATCCTGACTCTCTGTCTTACTCGCTTTTATATCTGCACTTCAACACTTATCTATGGTATAAGCTTTATTTGGAGTGCAGGACATATTGAGACAGGATCTCCGATTTCGCTGCAACCTACTCGAAGGATCTTCTCATTCCACTGCGTACGAAGTCTTCGAGTAGAGTAAGAATTTAAGTTTTAAAGAAATAAGTTTTATTCGCCTATTCACCCCCCCTCTAGGCGACATCCAGATCCTGTTCTCGGGTCAAAGAGAACTTTCACTAATATGCCCAGCCACCACCCTAAATTCCACCTCGGTTAGTTGGCAGGGTGACCCTAGCTTCATATTGCACAGAGGTCGCGTCATGCCGAAGCTTAGTTTTAGGGGACTCATTACCATGGTCATGAGCTTCTCCCTTTTCTTCTCATCAGCCTTGATGTAGAACCATTCACTAGTCCACCCGGTTGGCCATTTAGTGCGGTAGCCAATCACCGGGGCCTTAGTATCATTCCGGTATGCAAAATTATAGCACCCGAAGTTCTTATGTAGACCATCGACTCTGGCCTTCGTCTGATAGTGCAGTTCGTGCATTCGGCAGAACCCTTCGACATTGGCACTTTTACCTTAGCTTTGGAGAGCCCATATGTAAATGTTGAGCCTAACAATGGCATTCGGTGTCAGCTGATGGAGATATATTTCAAATCTTTTCAAAACCTCCCCTATCATATTGTACAGGGGAGCCGTAGCCTTGCCCTAAAGAAGCTCTTAAACACAACAACTTTGTGGCTGAACCACCCGAATTATTCCAGCTTAAGTGCCCAAGACATGCCTCAAAGGCCGCAACACACTTATATCGGAATAACCCGTTAATCCCTCAGATCTAGTCTGATAAATACCATAAACTCACTCGAAGGTGAGTCATAGAGGAAATACAATAAAACAGGAAACCTCAAATTAAAGTACTGGAGTTATTACATAATTTGGAGTTTTTCAAGTAACTAAAATAGCTCATAAGATAGATTGCAGCGGATAATCGATATCGTCGAAAAATGAGGAATAGGGCAAGGCCTAGCCCACTACTCCTCCTGCTCCTCTCCTACTGGAGCAGCATCCCACTCGACCGTCCAAACCGGTGGCAGGATGGTAGGCCAAGTCACACCATCAACCATATCCTGAAGCGTACCTGTAAAAATTATGCCACAAGCAAAGCTAAGTATACTAATACTCAGCTAGACTTACCCGGTGTGAGGAATCTACTCCTCTACCTCTAGACCGTGCAGCTGTTTGGCTGAGGGGATTGGTTTGCCAAAAGCACTAGCTTAGTCTAAAATCAATTTTTAGCTTTTCCAATTCTAGCATAATTAATTTAGCTAAGTTTGCTCCTTCTAAGCATACATGGTAGCAACCATTTTGTACAATCAACATGTTATCTCAAGTAAAACCTCATTTCACTTCTTACTCAATGCAGTACAAGGGGTCAAGCAGTCTCATTAGCTGCGAGAAGCAGACGATTCGAGTCGAGTTTTAACCTTGCAAGGTAAACCTAAACACACGACATGTAGGGGCACTCTATCCCCACATATATCAACCGTCCCCATCGATTCCCCGTTCGCGGCCAGGACTCACCGCCTTGGCATACAATGCTCCACTGACACCGGCTGCCGCCGTACAGTGACCGCACTTGTACCCACCATAGCTAGCATGGGAGACCTAGTCTCAGGACGCGTGAGGGGTAAAGTCCGCTCGGCTTCACTCAGGTACTAGGTTTACCAGTTACCATATTTCTCGACATGTGTTTAGTACATTCAAATGCTTGACTCAAGTATCCACACATTAATCCTTAATTCCTTTTCCCGTCTCATGGACAAGGCATCCCCTCTGGATCCAAGTCCATAGACCATCATAGATCCTGTCATTAAGATGAATACAATCAATTCCTGACCTCACTCGAGTGCTAGAAAAATCACTCGACTTCTACCGAGATCCTAATTAGCAAAGCAGCTACTCGACCTAGCATACTAGTATCCATCTCAAAATGGAATCATGAATTCATGCAACTAAGGGTTTCAAGCAACTCCTACACTTAAGTGCACATTACAAGCCTATAAACATTAAGTGTAGTAAAGTAGCATATACATATAAATTGGTTATGCATAAAACCGGGGCTTGCATTCAATTGCTAGGGCTGCAGGGAGATCCTCGATGGCAGGCTCGGGAGTTGGCTCCTAATCTTCCTCGTGGATAGCTCCTTGCTCAGGGATGAGCATGTACTCTCCGTCAGCGAGGTTGCAATCTAATGAATGCAATGGATAAGATATATGTATGGTATGATATGCAATTTATCAACTAAAATTATATGGTGAAAGATTAATTAAAAGGAAATAGAATTAAGTCTTGCTATTAGAGATTTCTGGGGTATACTTAGAAAATTAGGGTCAAGTTTGATTACTGGATGGGTAGACTATTTTTTTGTTCCACTGATTTTCCTCTTCCTGTCTTAGTGATATTTTATCAAGATTCTTAGCTGCATTTATTTGGGTGAGACTTATTATTCTTCCCAATGTATCTTTTCTTTTCCTTTTCTTTTATGCATTTAAGGTGGGTTTAAACTACAAGCTAGTGTTATAAATTTCCAAAAATTCTGTAAAAATTACAGTGGCTTCTCACTGGTGTATAACTCTCTGTCTCAAAATTTGGGGCTTAAAAAAGTGAGGGGTTCTCTCTGTACAAAATTATCAAATGTTAGGGAAGAGGGGGTGCTTTGAACTACAACTCCCTTTTAACAGTGGGTTATTCTCTAAGGCTTATTTTTGCTGGCATTTAGGTGTAATATCATGGCTTTGCACAAATTTTCAGCCACTAATACTTATTAGTTATTTTACTATGATTTTCTAAAGTTTCTAGCCAATGGGTTGCTTTCTACTACCACTATACTTGAAAAATATCAAACAACAGATTTCTAAATTTTCCTATTTTCTTCTTTGCGCAAGAGCAATCATTCTAGAATTTGGCAACTTTTTACTTAAGGGAAAGGGGGTAGGAATTTCTTGAATTAAATGGCCTTTTTCATGAGGTAGGGGCAATGGGTGTGATTTTGTAGTTTTGAGTAGGTTTTGCATTTTTCTCTGGTGGTCTACTTCATCAACAAATTGGTAAAAATTTATTTGCCCATTGTTGCACACTTTTTGTCCTTCTTATGATTTAAATAAAAAATGGCTAAAAATCAAGTTTTAATTGTTCACCCCACTTAAGATGATGGGCTAGCGTGCTTATTATTTTTGTAGGGGTGTTCTAGTAGTTAGGAGTCCACTGAATTTTTCTTACCAATTTTGAAATGGTCCTTATATTTTTAATTATGGCTTTTCTGGATTTGTTTGTGCCTAATAAATTATTTCACCTTGGGTTTGTTCTGGACTAAGGTTCTTTTTATTTTTTCTAGGTTCTTCATTACTTAATTCGACTAGGAAAAATATGTTCATCCACTGTTCATTAATTTCTATTGTCTTTCTTATTTTCCTAAGTTTTGGACAGATATAGTTTTTAATAGATAACCCTATGTTAATCTTGTATACTGGGGTGCTTTATATTTTAAACAGTGCTAAGTTGGGTTTGGACTTCTAAAAAGTTTCTTAAGTCCAGCACAAAAGCATAACTATTTTTCCTTATTTTAATAAGGTTTGAGAAATTTTCTTATTTAATTCCAAACTCTAAAAATTATTACAGAAATCATAGGGTTCAATATTTTTATTTGATAGCTCATAATATTTTGAATCCAGTAAAATTGGTTTGACTAAATTTGGTTAAACATTTCTCAAGATATGAATTTCTTAAGTTCTCTGCCTATTTAAAAAGAATAAACAGAAATGGTTAAAGGAAAAAGGTTTTGCATTGGGGTCCCTGCGAAAGTTTCTAGGTTTCATTGCAGACAGGTCCTCGGGTCACTATTCATATGGGTCTCTGGCTACGCAGAAAACCCCCTAGGGTTTTGCTAAATCAAACGCGCAGTCCTTCCCCTAATGAAACAGTAATCGCGGCGGAGGAAAGGGCGGAGGGGCTTACCGACGGCGAGATTGCTCCGGCGAAGTGGTCGAGGGTGTAGGGGAGGTCTTGACGGTCACGTCGATGTGCGGATCGTCTCCGGTGATGGTCGGAGTAGGTCGGTCCACGTGCGCAGGCGGGGGAGATCGTTGGCAGCGAGGACTTTGGCCTATCCAGGGCGGTAGAGTTCAATTGAACTGGTCAGCGAGCTTCACTAAGTGCTAGGGAAGGTGTAGGCGTGAGGAATTTGACTATGGCTTACCGGTTAGTCATAGCCACGTGCACCGGCGGAGAGGACAACTCCGACGAGGGTGGAACGGCGTCTCCGGTGAAGCAGCGTTCGATTCCTACTTCGGGAGCTCTACGGGGGTCTGTGTCACACCCAGTTTTAGAAGGCAAATCGAATGCGAACCATGTACATACCAGGATCAGCAATTCACGTACACAGCAGTTACATAACATGGACATCATCACACAGTGCTCAAATAGTATTAAAAACGGAAATAATAGTCGATTACATCATATGTCTGGGACATCCACATAGTCTTTACAATAAATCAAAGTGCAAAAATGAAACGTAGATACACGCGGCCTTCACAGGCAGTCGACTGGGGGGTTTGCCGCTAACCCATGCCTAGAACTCGTCGTAGTCTTGGAACTCCTGGAAGTCTCCTTCCACGACTTCATCCTCGCTTGAGCAGTGGTTGCAATGCGGACAACCTAAGGAAGGGGGGGTGGTTTGGTGTGTAGAGCAAGGGTGAGTACACGTCAACATACTCAGCAAGTATCATGTTTGGCTGTAGTGGACTAGCTTTATGTGGGGGTAAGTCAAGCAGTCGCTTTTAGTTGGTCAGATTATTATTACTAGTAGAGAACGCCAAGTTTTAGATTTAGCCCACGTTATTAACCCAAACGTACTCCTTTCCAGACGGAAAGAGTACCACTTACCATTACCAGAGTCATTACTGAGAACCATCGGCCTCATTGCTACCTGTAATCCAAACATCTCTGAACGAGTACCACTAATCACTGGAGCTCCCTTAGCCGCTCATAACCGTGAGCACGGCTGATATATCAGTTTCATAACACTCTGCAGAGGTTGTGCACTATACCCACAAGCCGTGATTCCCTTTTTGCCTCGGGTTGTACGGACCCTTGAACACTCCCAAGGTGAGTAGGCAGGGTCTCACTACGTAGCCTTTACAAAGATTCCCCGGGGTTGTAGCCACCCGTTAGGTTTCCTAAATGTACCGCACTCCTCCCCAAGGGACAAATCAACCTTGGCAGAGCGAGCCACATACACCGAGCCCCATTGACGGCACGACGGCTAAGCGAACTACACCCCGGTTCCTCTAATTACTCAGCTAAGGGCGTCCCACTCCACCCTCATGGTTGCACTGTTTTCCCGGGCGGTCATCCAACGAACAGGTCCTTACGGAGAGGCACTCGAGAAACCGCTCGAGCCCCCTTGAAGGTCACAAGTATAACATCATAATAAAAGAGGGGAAAACAGCGTATCATTGATAATTCTCATCATGTTCATTGATTAGAGTTGAGCAATAGCGTAAGACTAAGCAATAATAATCCAACCCAAATAGGTAAACAAGGACATGGATAACAAAAACTAGTAAATCCTTAGGTATAAATGTGTAATGCGGGAGGTGAATTAAAGAATGTATAGGACAGAGATAGGTCAAGGGACACTTGCCTGCTCCAACCGACTGCTACTCAGGAGCTTCTCATGCGAGTTCTTCGGGCTCCTCAACCGGATCGTTCTCTATGCGAGCGCAAGCATACATACATCCATCCATTCGAATTAGGAAACAAACACTACATCATTACAAGAGAACAAATAGATTAAATATGCATAGAGTATAACATACGATATTGCATTTGCTATGGCTAGAAAGAGAAGAAGGAAGGTCTCGCAGTGGTTAAATCTATAGTCGAAGCGTATCAAGGGTAGATGCATAACTAGCCATTACGTGCTCTAGTTCCACTTAGTTCCAATAACAAGGATTAGTCACATGCACTAATAGAATCATCACTGCTTTTAGTTGATCAACATCAAATAAGGTAGATGATTAATTACATGAATTAATTAACATAACCACTATTACGATTGACAGTCATTATACTCGTGCTAAGTGGAAGAATGGACTTAACTGCTCTATATCATGTAGTTATATTAACCGATATTTAATATAGGTGTAAAGATAGTTATTATCTAAGCATAATTAATCCACGCCTAGTTATTGCCGCTTCTTGATACAGTCCCATTAGTACTAGCACTTTTAATTGGTGAAGAGCATCGTCACGCGACAATTCGCACCTAAAAGATAAATGACTAAGCGTGACGTCTAAACGTTGCACGGACGAGCGAACGAACTAGTGAGTCGCTAGCCGCGCACTATGCCGGGCAGGGACCGCAAACGCGCCGCGCCGCGGACGCGAGCAGCGAGCGCGCCACGCTAGGGGCCGCACCGCGCCGCGGACACGAGGAAGCCACGCGCTGGACCGAGCTAGCACGCCGCGCTGGGCGCTGCCGCGAGCAGCGACCACATCGTGGGCGAGTCGCGCGAGCAGGCCGCGCCGGGCAGGGCTGCGCACTGCGCCGGGGTCGACCGCGAGTGGGAGGGGGCTGCGCGGGACGCTGGGTCGCGCCGGACGCCATGGCCGAGCTCCGGCCGCCGTGGCCAAGCTCTGGCCACGCCGAGCCGCGCTGGGGCCGTGGGCGGGCACGCCGCACCGGGCGAGCCGAGGCCGCAGGCGGGCACGCCGCGCCGGGCGAGCCGAGGCCGCAGGCGGGCACGCCGCGCTGGGCCGCGCCAAGCCACGCTGGGGCCGCAGGTGGGTACGCCGCGCCAGGGCGGGCGCGCCCCGCTCCGAGGCCGAGATGCCGCGCCACGCGCCATGGCCGCGCGCCAGAGGCCGGACCGAGCCACGCCGCGGGCGAGTCGGGGACGGGATGGGACGGGACGCCGAGCCGGGGCGGGCGCGCGACGAGGGCGAGTCGGGGCCGCCGCGAACCGCGCGTGGCGGGCGCCATGGCCACACGCCGGCGTGCCGAGCCGCTCCGCGCTGGGCCGTGCCATGGCCGCGACACGGGCCCCCGAGGTCGCGCTAGCAGGGGAGAGGGGAGAAGGTGCATGGGAAGGAAGAAGGGAAGCCGGGGCTCACCACGGAAGGGCGGTGACGGCGCGGGCGGGCGGCGTCGGGGCGGGTCCAACCGGCGACGAGGCGGAGAGGAAGAAAGAATCGTGCGCTAGGGGGTAGAGAGGAGGAGAGAGAAAGGGGGGAGGTGGTTTTGGGGAGGGCACGGCTGACGGATGGGGCCCGCAGAGGGAGGCGGCGGCGGCTTCTCCAACCGCTGCGCGCTCCACGCGCGGAAGAGCGGGGGGGGCAGCGGGGGCGACTGGGCCGGCGCGGGGCCCATGGCGAAAAGGGGAGAGGGGGACAAGGCCGGCTTGGGCCAGCTGTCCAGCTGGGCCGCGCGCCAAGGGGGGGTGGCTGGGCCAAAAGGGGAGGAGAGGGAGGGGAGAGAAAAGAAAAAGATTTTTCTTTTTTTCTAATATCTATTTTCTAGATGAATGCTTTCATATTTTTGATCAATCAAAATAAATGCAAGGTCTGGCATGGTGCAGCAACCAAAAGAAAATATTTCTAGGGTTTTGCTTTACACGAGATCTCAAGCCGAGTCACGCTAAAACTTTGGAAAAGGTCAAGGCTTAGCGAGGGGAAAGGAAAAGGAAAGGGTAACGCCCGAATTTGGCGAACAAAGAAAAGAAAAAATTCAACTCCAAAATTCGGGGCGTTACAAACCTATCCCCCTTAAAAGAATCTCGCCCTCGAGATTGAGGGTTGGTTAGCAAAGAGCTCAGGGTATTTGGCCATCAGATCATCCTCACGCTCCCAGGTTGCTTCTTCCTCAGAGTGATGATTCCATCTGACTTTGCACATTCTGATGGTCTTCCTTCGGGTGACTCTGTCTGCGGTCTCAAGGATTTGCGTTGGCTTCTCAACATAGGTCAAGTCCTCCTGGACTTCAAGACCTTCAACTGGCAACTGCTCTTCTGGCACACGCAGACACTTCTTCAATTGAGACACATGAAAGACATTATGCACAGCAGGCAAATTTTCTGGCAAATTGAGCTGATAAGCCACTTCTCCACGCCTTGCGAGAATCTGATACGGACCAATGTAGCGGGGTGCTAGCTTGCCTTTGACTCCAAACCTTCTGACTCCTCTGATTGGTGACACTTTCAGATAAACAAAATCTCCAACCTCGAAACTCAGATCTCTTCTTCTTGTGTCTGCATAACTTCGCTGTCTTGACTGCGCTATTTTCAGATTCTCTCGAACCATCTTGATGTTCTCTTCAGCTTCAAGCAAAATGTCTGGCCTGAACACTTGCTTTTCTCTAGGCTGATCCCATTGCAATGGAGTTCTACAGCTCCTTCCGTAAAGCGCCTGAAATGGTGACATCTTCAAGCTGGCCTGGTAACTGTTGTTATAGGAGAACTCTGCATTAAGGCAATCTCTTGTCCCATCCGGACTGATCTTGCAACGCACAGGCTCTCAACATGTCTTCAAGAATTTGATTGGTTCTTTTGGTCTGACCATCTGTCTGCGGATGATAAGCTGAACTGAAATGCAGATGTGTGCCCAAGGCTTCATGCAACTGCTGCCAGAAATGAGAGGTGAACTACGTTCCCCGGTCTGACACTATCTTCTTTGGCACACCATGAAGACAAATGATCCGAGACATGTACAACTCTGCCAATACTGCACTGCTGTAGTTGGTATTGACAGGTATGAAGTGGGCTGACTTGGTTAAGCGGTCCACTACTACCCAAATGGAATCGTAGCCGGCTCGAGTGCGAGGCAATCCGACTATGAAGTCCATACCGATTTCATCCCATTTCCACTGAGGAATTTGCAACGGTTGCAACAATCCAGCGGGTCTCTGGTGCTCTGCCTTGATCCGCCGACAACTATCACATATAGCCACATGCTCTGCGATTTCCCTCTTCATTCTATACCACCAGAATTTCTTCTTTAGATCCTGATACATCTTCTCACTACCAGGGTGAATCGAATAAGCTGTCTCATGAGCTTCCTTGAGAATCAACTCCCGAATGGACTGGACATTGGGAACACACAAGCGGTCCTTGAACCTTATCACACCTTCTGCATCTTCCCGAAAATCTTTGCCTCTGTAGTCTAGAATCAGTCGCCGGATCTCACTGATCTTCTCATCATTCTTCTGTGCTTCTTTGATTTCCCGCTCCAGGGTAGGTTCCAACTCAATTGTGACTCCTCGCGTGTTGTTCAGAAATCCGAGACTCAACCTGTCTAACTCTTTGGCCAAATCATAAGGCATCGGACGAGCGACCATCAGATTAACTTGACTCTTCCTGCTCAAAGCATCTGCCACTACGTTCGCTTTGCCTGGATGGTAATGAATCTCCAATTCATAGTCTTTGATCAGCTCTAACCATCTTCGTTGCCTCATATTCAGCTCTGACTGAGTGAATATGTACTTCAGACTCTTGTGGTCTGTGTAAACATCACATTTCTGCCCATACAGATAGTGCCTCCATGTCTTCAGCGCGTGAACCACTGCTGCCAACTCTAGGTCATGGATTGGGTAATTCTTCTCATGAACCTTCAGCTGTCGAGACGAGTAAGCCACAACTCTTCCCTCTTGCATCAACACACATCCCAAACCAGTGTAACAAGCATCGCAATACACCGAGAAGGGCTTGTGCACATCAGGCAAGACTAAGACAGGCGCTGTAGTCAACTTCTCTTTCAGTGCTTCGAAGGCCTCTTGGCATTTCTGGGTCCACTTGAACTCAACCTTGTTGCCTAGCAAAGCTGTCATTGGTTTCGCAATCTTCGAAAACCCTTTGATGAATCACCGATAATATCCGGCCATTCCAATGAAGCTCTTGATTCCTCGAGCATCTATTGGCGCTTTCCAGTTCAGAATGTCTGTCACTTTCTTTGGATCCACAGCTAATCCTTCTTTGTTGATTATGTGACCCAAGAACAGAACTTCACTGATCCAGAACTCGCACTTGCTTAACTTTGCATACAACTGGTGCTCTCGCAATCTCTGCAATACCATCCTCAAATGACTTGCATGATCTTCTTCGCTTTGAGAATAAATCAGAATATCATCAATAAATACCACCACAAACTTATCAAGATAGTCCATGAATACACTGTTCATCAAGTTCATGAAGAAGGCCGTTGCATTGGTTAGACCAAAAGACATCACAGTGAACTCATACAACCCATACTTGGTAATGAATGCCGTCTTCGGAATGTTTGAAGGTTGAATTCTGAGTTGATGATAACCTGACCTCAGATCTATCTTGGAGAACACGCTGGCTCCTCTCAACTGGTCGAATAGATCTTCTATTCTGGGCAAAGGGTACTTGTTCTTGATGGTGACCTCATTCAGAGCCCGATAATCGATACACATCCTTTTGGTGCCATCTTTCTTTTCCACGAATAAGACAGGGGTGGCCCAAGGCGAGGTGCTTGGCCGGATGTAACCTTTCTCTGACAGCTCATCAATCTGCTTCTTAAGTTCAACCAACTCCGGTCCGGATATCCTGTAAGCTATCTTAAAGATGGGGGCAGTTCCAGGAAGAAGCTCTATAGCAAACTCAACTTTCCGCTCTGGTGGCATACCTGGTAAGTCCTTTGGAAACACATCTGGGAAATCAGACACAACCTTGATACTCTCAATTGGGTCTGCTTCACTGCTATCGACAGCCATCTGATAACAACTTCCTTTCTTAGGCTCAGGCGGGACTAATTCGGTCACCACTTCCTCTCCTAGTGGGGACACCAACTTGATCGTCCTCTTATCACAACTGATAACTGCCTGATACTTATCTAGCCAATTCATCCCTAGGATGACATCTATTCCCTGAGTACCGATTACTATAAGGTTAGCGGGAAACGCTATCCCCCTTATTTCCACACTTACATTCAAACAAATGCTATCGGTTCGAATTCTACCACCGGCTGAGTCAATTTGAATGGGGGTTGACATGGTAGTTATTGGAAGATTATGTGCTTTTACCCATGATGCAGTAATGAAAGAATGCGTTGCTCCAGTACAAATAACACTTCTGCAATATGGGAGTCGACTGGAAACATACCTACTATCATGCCGGGGGTCTCCTGAACTGCTTCAGCCTCCAAGTGGTTCAGTCTCCCATGATTATAGCGTGGCTGAGAGCGGTTGCCTGCTCTAGGCTGAGACGCATTCTGCTTTGCTGGGGCATTGGGGCCTGACTGCTGCTGAGCTGCCTTCTTCGGACATTGCATCACCCAATGGCCTTGCTCTCCAAAGTGGAAACATGCTCTGTTTCCAACCTGAGCTGGCGCTGCCTGACTGTTCTGCTGGTTTGTTGGGGCAGGAAGACGAGGTGCCTGCTGATTCTGCCTCTGGAACTGACCTCCTCCTGACTGATTGTTCTGGCATTTCTGATGCTGATGCTGAGGAAACTGCCTTTGAAACTGCTGCTGCTGAGGTGGACGCTGGTTCTGCCTGAACTGTTGAGGTTGATTGCTTGAGAAACGAGGACGATTGCTGCTTCTAGGCTGAGGTCCACTGATCTTGCGCTTGCGATCCTCCATCTCCTTGCGCTTCCTCTCTGTCATGATTGCTCTGTCAATTAGGTGCTGGAATGTCGGGAAGGTATGATTCATCAGCTGGTACTGCAGAGGGTCAACTAAGCCTCTTAAGAAGCGATACTGTCTCTTGGCATCTGTGTTGACATCCTCAGGAGCATAGCGAGACAACTGCAGAAACTTGTCCCGGTACTCACTGACAGACGATGACCCTTGCTTGAGGGCCAGAAACTCCTCCTTCTTCACTGTCATTGGACCTGAAGGAACATGGTACTGACGAAAGCTATCTCTGAACTCTTCCCAGGTGATGGTGTCGGGGTTAGCATGAGTGGCGAGATAGGATTCCCACCAATACTGGGTCGTTCCTCTCAACAGACGGGGACCATACAGAACTTTCTCACTGTCATCACATTGAGCGGTATGCAACTCCTGCTCCACAGTGCGCAGCCAGTCTTCAGCATCCATAGGGTCAGAAGAGTGAGCAAACGTTGGGGGATGACCTCTCATGAATTCAGCATGCTTGTCCCTAGGCATCTGAGGCTGAGGTGGTGGCTGTTGCTGCTGTTGCTGCTGAATGGCGGCCAGAGTCTGACCAATGGCTTGAACTGCCTGAGTCTGCATCAGGAACATCTGCTCGATCGACATCGGGGGCAGTGGCGGCAGTTGCTGTTGCTGGGGTACCTCATCCTACTGAGCTGCTTGCTCCTGCTGAGCACGCCTTCCTCCTCTGCGCCTGTTTTCTGACATCTGCAGAATGCAACCGCACATCAGAACTGACCTTGCAAATCTTGCAGCATAAGAAAAGAGTATAGAATTCTCCACAACACTGAACAGATGAACATCTTCACTGATCTCCAACACAGACCAACACAACTTCTCAGATAAAGAGGAAAGTGGAATAAAAGGCTTCCCAACTAGATATCCAACTTCATTAACATATAACAGATAAACCAAAACGCAGGGGATACCCACACTCTGGTGACAGTCATTACAAAGATCCAAATCAAACATAGTTCATCATGACAAACATGGATGCACAGGATATAGCAAACTACCCTATCTAACTAAGACTAACTAAGAGCGAGACTAACGCTAAGACTAAGACTAAGACTAAAACTTCTATATTAAGCATTTATTACAAGACTCAACATTGACGACCTATGATTCTAAGTCTATCTTGGTCTTGCAGTCAGGATTGCCATAAGGCTGGTGTCCACGCCGAGGTGAGCGGTACGGGTGCTGAGTCCCTACGGGAGCGGGGTAACCATCATCCAGGTGACGACGTTCCACGCGTTCAGCCCGTAGCTGGGCGATCTCAGCACGAGCCCTACTCAGCTCGTCTAGTGCATGGTCCAGCTCCGTGTTTAGCACGGCGGCTAGGTTGACTGTGCTGCTCAACCTAGGATTGTCCTCACCGACAGGTGAGACAATCATGCCTCCTATGCTGCCAGATGGACAGCGGGGGTAATACTTCAGGTTGAGACCATCAGCTACCCCACCGAGCACCAAGCAGTAGTGCGAAAGCGCACGCCATGTGGCATCTTGCATGGCCGCCTCAGCTGAGTCCCGCTCAGAGATGGAATAGTGCTCTGAGCAGACCTCTGCACCCTAGAGACTGTTCTCCAGACGGCGCACCAAGCAGGTCGCCTCCCAGCGGTCCGGGTAGACCCCACGACTGTGCTGGAAGACCACACTGCGATACTCGATAGACCAAGTACGCCGGTCAAGTGCCCGACGTAGCAGAGTGTCGAGCGCATCGTGGAAGTGACACCCGCGAGTGGCGTCGCGAGTGATGGGTCGAGCAACCCATCCTTCCGGCTCCTGGTCAGCAGAAAAGTCGGTGTCGTGGCTCGAGCTGTCGTCGCCACCTCCGTCGTCTGGGTCTCCTCCAGCTGCTACTCCAGGGGCTGGGGCGCCCAGTGGTGGTGCAGGGGTGCCTCCAGGGGAAGCACAGGGGTGCAGCTCCTCACAGACTCTATCTCCTGCTAGAGCGAGAAAGAAGAGCCATGCTGCTCCTGTCGTCGACGTTCCTGCTCCTCATGCAGGCGGTAGTGCAGCCTCTCCAAGTGACTGGACTGACCGGCCACGGGACGGCGAAGCGGACACTCCGCGAGACGGGAGGGTAAGAAGGGGATGACCGACTTCCGTGCGGTGTGTCTAAGATGAGCCATCTACAAAAGACACCGCAAGCAAAAGAGTGAGAACAGAACTAGTATGACCAGCAAGTAATGAACCATAAATAAATGAAGGATTAGAATAAAACACAATTTTCAGCAAGGTATAATATATAGTAGAACATAGTTTTGGTCGATATGACCAACTTTTGAAGGGATATCAAAGTCAAGGCAGGGTCAGGGGTCTATAATCCTTAGAACGACCATTCTACTCTAGGTTAGCGGTCCTACAGTCAGCATGGCTTTGATACCACCTATGTCACACCCGGTTTTAGAAGGCAAATTGAATGCGAACCATGTACGTGCCAGGATCAGCAATTCACGTACACAGCAGTTACATAACATGGACATCATCACACAGTGCTCAAATAGTATTAATAAGGGAATAGTAGTCGATTACATCATATGTCTGGGACATTCACATAGTCTTTACAATAAATCAAAGTGCGAAAACGAAACGTAGATACACGCGGCCTTCTTAGGCAGCCAACTAGGGGTTTGCCGCTAACCCACGCCTAGAACTCGTCGTAGTCTTGGAACTCCTAGAAGTCTCCTTCCACGACTTCATCCTCGCCTAAGCAGTGGTTGCAATGCGGACAACCTGGGGAAGGGGGGGTTTGGTGTGTAGAGCAAGGGTGAGTACACGTCAACATACTCAGCAAGTATCCTGTTTGGCTATAGTGGACTAGCTTTATGTGGGGGGTAAGTCAAGCAGTCGCTTTTAGTTGGTCAGATTATTATTACTAGTAGAGAACGCCAAGTTTTAGATTTAGCCCACGTTATTAACCCAAACGTACTCCTTTCCAGACGGAAAGAGTACCACTTACCATTACCAGAGTCATTACTGAGAACCATTGGCCTCGTTGCCACCTGTAATCCGAACATCTCTGAACGAGTACCACTAATCACTGGAGCTCCCTTGGCCGCTCATAACTGCGAGCACGGCTGATATATCAGTTTCATAACACTCTGCAGAGGTTGTGCACTTTAACCACAAGCCGTGATTCCCTTTTTACCTCGGGTTGTACGGACCCTTGAACACTCCCAAGGTGAGTAGGCAGGGTCTCACTATGTAGCCTTTACAAAGATTCCCCGGGGTTGTAGCCGCCCGTTAGGTTTCCTAAATGTACCGCACTCCTCCCCAAGGGACAAATCAACCTTGGCAGAGCGAGCCGCATACAACGAGCCCCATTCACGGCACGATGGCTAAGCGAACTACACCCCGGTTCCTCTAATTACTCAGCTAAGGGCGTCCCACTCCACCCTCATGGTTGCACTGTTTTCCCGGGCGGTCATCCAACGAACAGGTCCTTACGGAGAGGCACTCGAGAAACCGCTCGAGCCCCCTTGAAGGTCACAAGTATAACATCATAATAAAAGAGGGGAAAACAGCGTATCATTGATAATTCTCATCATGTTCATTGATTAGAGTTGAGCAATAGCGTAAGACTAAGCAATAATAATCCAACCCAAATAGGTAAACAAGGACATGGATAACAAAAACTAGTAAATCCTTAGGTATAAATGTGTAATGCGGGAGGTGAATTAAAGAATGTATAGGACAGAGATAGGTCAAGGGACACTTGCCTCCACCAACCGACTGCTGCTCAGGGGCTTCTCCTGCGAGTTCTTTGGGCTACTCAACCGGATCGTTCTCTATGCGAGCGCAAGCATACATACATCCATCCATTCGAATTAGGAAACAAACAGTACATCATTACAAGAGAACAAATAGATTAAATATGCATAGAGTATAACATACGATATTGCATTTGCCATGGCTAGAAAGAGAAGAAGGAAGGTATCACAGTGGTTAAATCTATAGTCGAAGCGTATTACAGGTAGATGCATAACTAGCCATTACGTGCTCTAGTTCCACTTAGTTCCAATAACAAGGATTAGTCACATGCACTAATAGAATCATCACTGCTTTCAGTTGATCAACATCAAATAAGGTAGATGATTAACTACATGAATTAATTAACATAACCGTTATTACGATTGACAGTCATTATACTCGTGCTAAGTGGAAGAATGGACTTAACTGCTCTATATCATGTAGTTATATTAACCGATATTTAATATAGGTGTAAAGATAGTTATTATCTAAGCATAATTAATCCACGCCTAGTTATTGCCGCTTCTTGATACAGTCCCATTAGTACTAGCACTTTTAATTGGCGAAGAGCATCGTCGCGCGACAATTCGCACCTAAAAGATAAATGACTAAGCGTGACGTCTAAACATTGCACGGACGAGCGAACGAACTAGTGAGTCGCTAGCCGCACGCTACGCCGGGCAGGGACCGCGAACGCGCCACACCAAGGGCCGCGCCGCGCCGCGGACGCGAGCAGCGAGCGCGCCACGCTAGGGGCTGCACCGTGCCGCGGACGCGAGGAAGCCACGTGCTGGACCGAGCCAGCACGCCGCGTCGGGCGCTGCCACGAGAAGCGAGCACGCCGCGGGCGAGTCACGCGGGCAGGCCGCGCCGGGCAGGGCTGCGCACTGCGCCGGGGTCGACCGTGAGTGGGAGAGGGCTGCGTGGGAAGCTGGGCCGCGCCGGACGCCATGGCCAAGCTACGGACGCCGTGGCCAAGCTCTGGCCGCACCGAGCCGCGTTGGGGCCGCGGGCGGGCACGCCGCGCTGGGCCACACCAAGCCGCGCTGGGGCCGCAGGCGGGCACGCCGCACCGGGGCGGGCGCGCCCCGCGCCGAGGCCGGGATGCTGCGCCGCGCGCCATGGCCGAGCGCTAGAGGCCGGACCGAGCCACGCCACGGGCGAGTCGGGGATGGGATGGGACGGGACGCCGAGCTGGGGCACGCGCGCGCCAAGGGCGAGTCGGGGCCGCCGCGAACCGCGCGTGGCGGGCGCCATGGCCACATGCCGGCGTGCCGAGCCGCTCCGCGCCGGGCTGTGCCATGGCCGCGACGCGGGCTGCCTAGGTCGCGCGAGCAGGGGAGAGGGGAGAAGGGGCGTGGGAAGGAAGAAGGGAAGACGGGGCTCACCACGGAAGGGCGGTGACGGCGTGGGCGGGCGGCGTCAGGGCGGGTCCAACCGGCGACGAGGCGGAGAGGAAGAAAGAATTGTGCGCTAGGGGGTAGAGAGGAGGAGAGAGAAAGGGGAGGCAGTTTTGGGGAGGGCGCGGCTGACGGATGGGGCCCGCAGAGGGAGGCGGCGGCGGATTCTCCAACCGCTGCGCGCTCCACGCGCGGAAGAGCGGGTGGCCAGCGGGGGCGGCTAGGCCGCGGCTGGGCCGCAAGCTGGCTGGGCTGGGAGGTCAGCTGGGCCGGCGCGGGGCCCATGGCGGGAAGGGGAGAGGGGGACAAGGCCGGCTTGGGCCGGCTGGCCAGCTGGGCCGCGCGCCAAGGGGGGGGGGGGGGGGGGGCTGGGCCAAAAGGGGAGGAGAGGGAGGGGAGAGAAAAGAAAAAGATTTTTCTTTTTTTCTAATATCTATTTTCTAGATGAATGCTTTCATATTTTTGATCAAACAAAATAAATGCAAGGTCCGGCATGGTGTAGCAACCAAAACAAAATATTTCTAGGGTTTTGCTTTACACGAGATCTCAAGCCGAGTCACGCTAAAACTTTGAAAAAGGTCATGGCTTAGCGAGGGGAAAGGAAAAGGAAAGGGTAACGCCCGAATTTGGCGAACAAAGAAAAGAAAAAAATTCAACTCCAAAATTCGGCATTACAGTCTGAGGAAGCTAACCGAGGCATGGGATTGAGTGGGGATGGCCAGTAGTGGCCTGGCCACGGTGGCCGAGCGCTCGGGTTAGTTGGCGGGCGGCGCAGAGCTCGCCGGAGCTAAGTGCTGGGCTTGAGAAGTCAAGTGAAGCGCGGAGGGAGCACGGTCGAGGCTTCCTTGCTCTTATAGGTGTGGCGCGGTGCACGGGTGGGCGTGGACCAGCGTGGGTGCTTGGGCGTGCCGGCTGGGCGCGGGTGCGTGAACTGGCGTGAACCGGGCGTGTCAGCCGCGATCGAACACGTGGCGCCATTGTTTCTGCCCGAGTTCTAACGCCGATAGGGCATAGATCTTTGCGAATTTGGGCAAGATCGCTGCGTAAGATTTGTTCTCCTGACTACACTTTGTCATTTGCGCGTGGAGCCGAGCGATTTCGAGTCAAGGGCAGAGAGTTGTCGCCTCGGCAATGTGGCAGTGTCACAGGGTTGAGTCCCAAGGCAAATCCCTACCAAGATCATGTCAAACGACCGAGTCTTGCCCCCAAATTTTTCTAGGGTGTGTTCAAGGTAGTTTGGTGCTATTTTGATATTTGGACTTAATTGATTCAACTTTTGGAAAACAGAGAATGCAGTAGATCTTTGAAAAGGGGCTGAAATTTAGATTTTAGAATTTCTGAATTTTCCCATGGGCCATTAGTTCATGGGATGGTTTGGGGATTTTGAATATTTCAAATGACCAAACTTCCTTACTACATTTTGTAGGTTATTTAGTGCACTTTAACTTTTTTATTTGGTTCTCATCATGATTTGGTGTTTTTCAAAATCTTTTTTTACAAGTTTTCCCTTTTTGCACTTAAATGGCCTACTTAGGGTTATTTAGGGTTTGTGAATTCTTCTCACCTTAAGGTGCATGACATGATTAAGGCACAATCCTTAAGATGAAAAAGACTTAATTAAACCTTTGTTCCTAATTTTTGATGTCCTTTACTCAATTTGGTTCATATGTGATAATGTTTTTGAGTTAGCTCTAAGAAGAAACCCTGAGTGACACCAGGGTGTCACAGCCTTCCCCCCTTAAAGGAATCTCGTCCCGAGATTCGGGTCAGAGTCCTCCGGGGTGAAGAGAATGTTTTAAGGCTTACTTGCATTGGGTTGTTTGTTCATTAAGGTTCTTCTTGGCAAACTGCTCTTCGAATGTCATCTTCTTTGCAACTTCAGAAGGAAGTCCCTCTTGGTTTAGTTTTACAACTAACTTATTTTATGTTAAGGTCATTCTTTTTATACTTAGATTCAAAGGGCAGGGGGAGGGGTTGGGCATGGTTACATACCGATTCCCTCAGGTAGATAATCGGGGAAGTTCGAACATAGAAATTCCTCAGTCTCCCAAGTAGCCTCTTCCTCTGAGTGATTACTCCATTGGATCTTATACATCTTGATCAATTTAGCCCGAGTTGATTGTTCCTTGCAATCCAGAACCCTGGAAGGGTACTTTTGGTACGATAGATCTGGCTCTATCTCCAATTCTGGTTCTGCTATGATCTCGGTCGGCAATCGAACACATTTCTTCAGTTGGGATACATGGAATACATTGTTTATGGCAGACATTTTTGGAGGTAGCTTCAATTTGTATGCCACGGGTCCACATGCTTCCACGATCACATAAGGTCCAATGTAATGAGGGGCTAGCTTGCCTTTGATCCCAAACCTCTGCACTCCTTTGGTAGGTGATACCTTCAAATATACGAAATCTCCCACTTCAAACTGGAGAGGTTTTCTTCTCTTATTGTGGTAACTCTTCTGCCTGGCTTGAGCAGCTTCTAGATTCTTCCTGATTAGCTTGACTTTCCTTTCGGCTTTAGTCACTAAGTCAGGTCCAAAAATTTCTCTTTCTCCAGGCTGAGACCAATTGAGGGGTGTTCGACACCTTCTCCCACATAGGGCTTCGAAAGGTGCCATCTTTAGGCTGGATTGGTAACTATTGTTATAAGCAAACTCTGCCAAAGAGAGGTACTTATCCTAGTTCCTGCCACAATCGATTGCACAAGCCCTTAACATGTCTTCAAGAATTTGATTTACCCTTTCGGTCTGACCATTAGTCTGTGGGTGGTAAGCTGAACTTCTTATTAGCTTGGTTCCCAAAGACTCTTGCAGTTGTTCCCAAAATCTGGCAACAAATTGGGCTCCTCGGTCAGAGACAATGGTCCGGGGTAATCCGTGCAAACACACGATTCGATCAATGTATAGCTCTGAATACTTCTGAGCCTTATCAGTGGTGTGCACAGTAAGAAAATGTGCCACTTTTGTCAGCCGGTCCACAATGACCCAAATTGAATCATGATGATGAGAGGTGTTGGGCAGACCCACAATAAAATCCATGTTGATGTCATCCCATTTCCATGAAGGTATTGATAGGGGTTGCAAGGCACCAGCTGATTTCAGGTGGCTTGCCTTTACCCTCTAACATGTGTCACATTCTGATACATATTAGGCTATCTCCCTCTTCATTCTGGTCCACCAATACAAGGGCTTCAGATCATGGTACATTTTAGTGCTTCCTGGATGCATGGAGAATTTGGAGAGATGAGCTTCATCCAAGATTTTCTTCTTGAGATCATTATTCTTAGGAATCACCAATCTGCTTTCAAACCACAATATACCCTTCCCATCTTGGTGGAAACACTTATACTTCTCTGTCTTCTGATGGAGGTTCTCCTTAATGATTTGCACTCCCTTGTCACTGAGTTGGGCCATGATTATCTGGTCTCGCAAATTTGGCTCAACGGAAATGTGAGACAAAGCACCAGAAGGAATCACTTCAATCTTCATTTTGTTCAACTCATCACACAGGGTGTTGATGCGAGAATCCATCATAATACAGTTGCTTTGCGATTTTTGACTCAAGGCATTAGCTGTCACATTGGCTTTCCCTGGGTGATAGTGTACCTCTAGGTCATAGTCCTTGATCAGCTCTAGCCATCTTCTCTACCTCATGTTGAGATCAGCCTGAGTAAAGATATACTTGAGGCTCCTATGATCTGTGAAGATGTTGCAATGGGTTCCCATCAAATAGTGTCTCCACATCTTTAATGCATGAACCACGGCTGCTAACTCTAAGTCATGAGTGGGATAATTTTGCTCATGAGGCCTGAGTGCTCTTGATGCGTAGGCAATGACTTGGCTGTCTTGCATCAAAACACAACCCAGTCTAGTGCCAGAGGCATCATAGTACACATCAAATGGCTTGCCGCTGTCAGGTTGCGCTAACATCGATGTTGTGGTCAGATGTTGCCTCAATGTGTGGAAGGCATCTTCGCACTTCTGACCCCAAACAAACTTAGCTCCTTTCTTCAATAATTCATTCATGGGCTTCGCAATTCGAGAGAAATCCGGGATGAATCTTCGATAATAACCAACCAATCCCAGAAAACTTCGAATATGACGGACAGTCGCTGGTGGCTTCCAGTTCATCACCTCTTGCACCTTATCAGGATCAACAGCTATGCCTGCCTGAGAGATAGTGTGACCCAAGAATTTGATTTCCTTCAACCAAAAATCACATTTTGATAATTTGGCATAAAGACGGTGCTCTCGCATACGTTGAAGCACTACATGCAAATGACTAGCATGCTCTTCTTCGTTCTTTGAGTACACCAAGATATCGTCGATGAAAACCACCATGAATTTGTCCAATTTAGGCATGAAGATCGAGTTCATTAGATACATGAAGTATGCTAGTGCATTAGTCAGCCGAAACGACATTACCAAATATTCATACAGCCCACATCTGGTTGAGAAGGCCATCTTCGGAATATCACTTGCTCGTATCTTGATTTAATGATAGCCGGAACGAAGGTCTATCTTGGAAAACACTTTGGCTCTGACCAATTGATCTAAAAGAACATCAATACGAGGCAAAGGATACTTGTTCTTGATAGTCACCACATTAAGGGGGCGGTAATCTATGCACAACCTCAAGCTTTCATCCTTCTTCTTCACAAACAAGGCTGGACATCCCCAAGGAGAAGTACTTGGGCGGATGAAACCCTTGTCTAACAATTCTTGCAGTTGCTTCTTCAATTCTGCCAATTCAGCGGGTGGCATTCGGTAAGGCTTCATGGAAATAGGTGTCGTTCCCGGTTGCAATTCGATGGTGAATGTGGCAGAACCACCCGAATTATTCCAGCTTAAGTGCCTAAGTCACGCCTCAGGGGCCGTAACACACTTGAATCGGAATAACCCGTCAGTCCCTCAGATCTAGTCTGATAGAGCCACTTAACCAGGATCAAATTCCACAATCTCACTCGAAGGTGAGTCACAGAAGAAATACAATAAAACAGGAAACCTCAAATTAAGTGCGGAATTATTACATAGATCGGAGTTTTTGAGTAGCAAATAAGAGTTCACAAAATAAAGTGCAGCGGATAATCGATGTTGTCGGTATCGAGGAATTGGGCAAGGCCTAGCCCACTACTCCTCGTGCTCCTCTCCTGCTGGGGCAACATCCCACTCGACCGTCCAACCCGGTGGCAGGGTGGTAGGCCAAGTCACACCATCAACCATTTCCTGAATGGTACCTGCAAAAATTATGCCACAAGCAAGGCTGAGTATACTAATACTCAGCTAGACTTAACCGGTGTGAGGAGTCTACTCCTCTACCTCTAGACTATGCAGCTGTTTGGATGAGGGGTTTAGTTTGCCAAAAGCCCTAGCTGTTTCTAAAATCAATTTTTAGCTTTTCAAATTCTATCGTCATCAGCTTAGCTAGATTTGCTCCTTCTAAGCATACATGGTAACAAGCATTTAGTTCAATCAACAAGTTATCTCATGTAACCTCATTTCACTTCTTACTCGATGCAGTACAAGGGGTCAAGCAGTCTCATTAGCTGCGAGAAGCAGACGATTCGAATCGAGTTTTTAAACCTTGCAAGGTAAACCTAAACACACGACATGTTAGGGCACTCCGTCCCCACTCATGTCAACCGTCCCCATCGATTCCCCGTTCGCGTCCAGGCCTCACCGCCTTGGCATACAATGCTCCACTGACCCCGGCTGCCGCCGTGCAGTGACCGCACTTGTACCCACCATAGCTAGCATGGGAGACCCAGTCTCAGGTCGCATGAGGGATAAAGTCCGCGCCCGGCTTCACTCAGGTACTAGGTTTACCGGTTACCATTTTTCCCGGCATGTGCTTAGTACGTTCAAAAGCTTGACTCAGGTATCCACACATTAATCCTTAATTCTTTTTCCCGTCTCATGGACAAGGCATCCTCCCTGGATCCAAGTCCATAGACTAACACATATCCCGTTATCAAGATGAATACAATCAATTCCTGACCTCGCGCGTGTGCTAGAAAAATCACTCGACTTCTACCGAGATCCTGATTAGCAAGCAGCTACTCGACCTAGCATACTAGTATTCATCTCAAAAAGGAATCCTAAGTTCATGCAACTAGAGGTTTCAAGCAACTCCTACACTTAAGTGCACATTACAATCCTACAAGCATTAAGTGCAGTAAAATAGCATATAATAATACGGTTATGCATATAAACCGGGGCTTGCCTTCAATAGCTGGGGCTGTAGGGAGATCCTCGACAGCAGCCTCGGAAGCTTGCTCCTGGTCCTCCTCTTGGACAGTTCCTTGCTCGGGGATGAGCACGTACTCTCCGTCGGCCAGATTACAATCTAATGAATGCAATGCGTAAGATATATGCATGATGTGATATGTGCCTTTAGAAATTACAACTTTGGAGGTGTATGATCTTCTTGAGTTACACAAAGTTAACTTTACTTATGTAAGACCCTTGGGTGGTATACTTGGTAAATTGGATCAAACTTCATCTAAGGTAAGTGGTAGGTTTATTTTTGGGGTTCCACTGAATTCTTTTTAAACCTTAGTGAGAATCGATAAGTACTTAAGTTAGACTTATTGGGGTGGAGTTTATTTCTTCTTTTCCTTTTCTTTTATTCTCTTAAATGTTTTGGAGTGGGTTTGAACTACAAGTGGTCTGAATAAATTTCCAAAAATTCTGTAAAAATTACAGTGGCTTATTACTGCTGTATAATTCTTGGTCTCAAAATTTGGAGTTCAAAAAGTGAATATTTTTCTCTGGACAAAATTACCAAATTTTAGGGCAGAAGGGGTGATTTGAACTACAACTACCATATAATACTAGGTAATTCTCCAAGACTTATTTTTGCTGGCATTTAGGTGCTATAACATGACTTGGCACAAAATTCTAGTTATTAATACCTTTTAGTTATTTTACTATGGTTTTCTCAAGTTTCTAGCCACATTGGTGCTTTCTACTACCACTATATTTGAGAAATATCAAACAACAGAGTTCTTATTTTTCTTAGTTTTTGTTTTGTGCAAGAGCAATCATTCTGAAGTTTGGCATCTTTTTGCTTAAGGGAAGGGGTGGTATGCATTATTTGGATTAAGTGGCCTTTCTCATAAATCATTAGAAAAAGGTATGAGTTTGCTCCTTTTTCATGGGTTTGCATTTTTCTCTGGTGGTTTATCTCATCATGGACTTAGCAAATTTTTGGTTGTCCATTATTACATCATTAGGGGTTGTTCATGATTTATTTGGAAAATGCCTCATTATCATTTTATATTTATTTTCTTTACTTAAAATGTTGGGCTGAGGTGTTCAATATTTTTGCAGTGGGGCTCTGGTGGTTGTAAGTCCACTGGATTTTTATTATCCATTTTGGGTATAGCTTTGTAATTCTAATAATTCATTTTCAGTTCAAATAAGGCTAAATAAAACATTTTAATTTAAACTGATCTGGACTAATGGTCTCTTTATTTTTCCTAGGTTCTTTGTTACTTAAGCAAACTAGGAAAAATAGGTCTAATCACTGTTCATTAATTTCTAATGCCTTTCTGATTTTTCCTAAGTTTGGGGCAAAATAGCTTTAAATGAAAATCTACACTATATTCTTCAATACTGGGGTTCCTACTATTTTTAAACAGTGCTTAAGTGAGGTTTGAACATCTACAAATTTTCTTAGGTTCAGCACAGAAGAAAAACAAATTTTCCTTAATTAAACAAGGTTTGGTCAGTTTCTATTTTTAATTTTAAACTCTAAAATTCAGAACAGAAAGCATAGGGTTTATCATTTTTAAATGATAGTTCATAACATTTAGGATCTAGAAAAATTAGTTTGGTAGCTTTTGATTAAGAATTCATCAAGTTATGGATTTTATAAGTTCTCTGGTTATTTAAAAAGATTAACATAATTGATTAAATGGAAAACTACTTTGCACTGGGGTCCCTGGCGGGTGTTTTAAGTTTTCTTCGTGGATCAGTCCCTGGGCTACTATTCAAATGAGTCACTGACGTTACAGAAAACCCCTCGGGTTCTTCTAATCCTAACCCGAGGTCCTTCTCCTAACTTAAACAGTAACCGCGGCGGAAGAAAGGGCGAAGGGGCTTACCGCGGCGAGATTGCTCTGGTGAAGTGGTCGAGGACATAGGGGAGGTTTCGGGGATCACAACGGTGTGCGGGTCGCCGTCGGGGATGGCCGGAGTTGGCCGGTCCACGTGCGCAGGCGGGGATGCTCGTCGGCGGCGAGGAGTCCGGCCTGCTCACGGCGAGATAGTTCAATTGGACGAGCCAGAGAGGTTCACGGGATGCCAGAGAAGATATGGGTGCAAGGAATTGGGCGGAGACTCACCGGTTAGCTCTGTCCACGCGCGGCGACGAAAGACCGAAGTCTGGTGAGGTCGATCTCGGGCCTCCGGTGAAGTCCGGCCTGGTCCGAGGGCTTGGGAAGCTTCACAGGCCACTGACGTAGCTAGCCGAAGCACTGGCTCGACTTGGGGATGGCTGGAGTGGGCTGGCCACGATGGCCGAAGCTCTGGCGGCAATGGCGGGCGAAATTGAGCTCGCCGGAGCTAAGGAGAGGGGGCTGGCCGGTGAAGGTGAACGCGGGGTGAAGTGAGGCGCGCCCGGGGAGGCTTTATAGGTGCGGGCGAGCACGACCGAGGGCGGGGCTCTGACATGCGCTCGGGGCGTGCGCGGCGAACGCCAGTGCGCGCTCTGGCACCTGGCACAGCGTCGAGCACGAGGCAGCGCAGAGAGAGGTCAAGTTCAAACGCGGATTGGGCCCAAATCTTGGAGATTTTGGCCATAATCCCGTTGAGAGATCTCTTCCTCTCAAGTCCCTTTGTTGTTTGTGTGTGGAGGCTAGCAAGTTTCGTTGACTGGATTAAGAGATAGAGAGGGGAGAAATCATGTTTGTCTCACTGCCACACACAGGGGGAAAATCTCTGGTTTGACGTGTCCGAGGCACGCGTCCCAATGCCATCTCCTGGCACATGACAGAGGGGTTAATTAGGCACATTTTTGTCAATGGGGCCATTAGGATTCGAGTTAGGGATCAAGGTGAACATCCTTGATCTTTGGCTCAAGGTCTGAATTTCAGAATTCTGAATTTCAGAATTCCCATTAAGTCCCCACATGAGAAGCTTGATTTGGGGTTTTAATTGAGTTATTTTGGCTAAGCTTTCTCAACCTTTCTTGTTGCTTATTAAATATACTTCCATTTTTATAATTGGCTCAAGTCATAATTTTAAATTTTGCATGCCCTTTTCCTTATTTTCTTGAATTTTTGCTCATGGGCTCACTTAGGGTTTTTATTAGGGTTACAACATTCTTACTTTTTGAAAGACCCCTTTGTTTTGATCATGATACTTTTAAGTATATTCTTGGTGAATTCTTCATTCTTAAGTTAGTTTGATGCTCAACCTTACTTTGGTTCACATAAAATGATGGTTCTTGGTTTGGCATTTTAAGAGAAACCCTAGGTGACACTGGGGTGTCACAGTGAATTCAATATCTCGATCTGGTGGCATTCCTGGCAATTCATCAGGAAAAACATCTGCATACTCACAGACCACTGGAATCTTCTTCAAGGGCAACTCTATCATAGCAAAAGCACATGATTGAGTAGAATCTTGGCTAGGCAAAAATAAGGTGAAACTCCCACAGATTGGGGGATTTAATTTCAACGATACGGCTGGCTACATCTAGCACTACTTGGTGCCGGGTCATCCAGTTAGCTCCCAAGATAATGTCCACATTTTCCAATCCTAGAATAAGGAGGGTGGTTTTGACAATGTGGCTCCTCAGCCGAATAGGCACACTTTGATTTAATTGATTTGATGCAACCTTGCCTCCTGGCGTTGCGATCATAAAAGACCCTCGGGTATGACAGAAAGGCAATTGACATTTAGCACTGAACTTTTGGCTAATGAAGCTATGCAATGCACCAGAATCAAACAGAATTAATGCAGGTTGATTAAAAACTGAAAAGATACCAGTCATGATGGGGGCTCCTTCAGGTAACTCCTCCAGAGTAGTGAAGTTGAGCTTCCCTTGCTTGACTTGCACCTTCTGCTTTCTTCCCTTGTCTTGATTCAATGCTGACATCTGCCTTTGCTGATTCCTTGGGCAATTCTTGGCATAATGGCCCACATTGCCACAAGTGAAGCACTTGTTCCCATTTCCCTGGTGGAACCGTTGCTGCTGCGGAGGTTGATTGTTCCTTGAAGCGGGAGCTAGAAAACGATTGGGTGCTGGCTGCTGCTGCTGAGGTGGCCTGATCACCCATCTGCCTGCCTGCTGCTGAAATCCTCTGCTCTGATTGTGGGAAACAATCCTGAACCTATGAGTTTGAGCGGAGGGTGCTGACATTGGCGCCTTCCTCTTCTTCTCTGCTCTGTGAGCTACAATACAATTCTCCTGGGAGATGGCCAGGTTGACCAACTCATTGAAGCTATCAGCCCGAACAGTGTTGAGACGCTCGCGCAGCTTGGTGTTGAGACCCCTGTGGAAATGGTCTCTCTTCTTCTCATCAGAATCAGCATGATACCCTGCGTACTGGCACATGTCGTTGAAGGCCTGGGCATACTACAATACCGTGCGGGTTCCTTGATTGAGTGCCAGGATTTCGTTCAGCTTGCGGTCAAGAATTCCAGCTGGGATATGGTGTCCTCTGAAGGCAGTCTTGAATTCCTCCCAAGAAACTTCATGGCTAGTAGGTAGCATGGCGCGGAACTGGTCCCACCAAGTCCGAGCAGGTCCTCGAAGCTGCTGCGCAGCGAAGCGAGCCTTGGTGTCATTAGGGAAGTCTCCCATGAGGAGGGGAAACTTGGACTCCACGACGCGTAACCATACGTCAGCGTCCAACGAATCCTCTGCCTTGGTGAACAAGGGCGGCTGCGTGCTCAGGAACTCCTGGTAGGTCGCCGCGGCCGGAGGTCGCTGTAGCTAGCCTCCACCATACTGTTGAGGGTGGGGCTGGCGCTGCAAGAGCTATCGCAGAATTTCGTTCTGCTGAGCCATCAGCTCCTGCACCGTGGGAGCTGGGGGAGGTGGCGTGGGAACTTGTTCGTTCTACCCGCGACGCTGCCTAGCTGCCATCTGAAAACAGAGATTGTCGCCATTGTTATCCCATTTCATAATTCCGAACAACATGCTTTATATCATACGGAAAGAAAATTTCATAACATAATATTAATTTGAACGAGGATAACATGGTTACAAACATTCCACTGATCCCAAAAGCTCTCATGGGTTACATCAATTGGGGGAGAGTACCCGTAAGCCTAGTCCAAAATCTATCGTCAACTAAGCTTGCGTGGGTTTCTATCCTCCTAAGGTGTCAAAATGACTCATCAACCCTGAGTAGTGGAAGCGACACTGGATACGGGTGAAGGGGGCATCTCGGAGGCAGTCGCATTGGTACCAGGGGCTGGTCCTAACTCCTCGGGAGCCTCTTCTCCCTCGCTTCCGGCCTCATTGGCCTCCATCCCTAGGTGGTGCATGTCCAGGTGGTCATTAGCTTCCTCAAGCTCCTGCTGCACATCATGAAGCTGGTTTTCTAGGACATCAATGGTGTTGTCTCGGATCTCCACCTGCTGCTCCAGGGTGGTGATGCGCTGGCTCAGCAGTTCCACCTGTAGGTCCTTCTTCACCAATTTTGAGGACAGGTCGACCACGAAGTCCTCTCGACTGTTGAGGGTGAGCTTGGTGGTCTGAGTGAGGTTAGCAAGATGTGCCATAGCGTCGCTCTGCAGGGCCTGGAGGCAGTACAGTGCGCTCATGCACTGAATAGTGATCCTCCCAACCAAGTCAGGGTACATAGCCCATACGTCCTTCACATGGCTCACACGGTTGCACCACATGGGGTCATCCCTCTTTTCAGCGGGGAAGAGTCCCAAGGGGTGCATCACCATCTCTAGGGGATGGTAGCCACAGAAAGTCGCCAGGGTCTTCAAAGCTGCCGCCTCGGTGGTGTCGTTCGTCCTGAATCCAATAGTCTTGGAGTCAAGGGAAGACCAACCCGGCTAAAGGGGATGAACCTCCAGAGTCAGCCAGACTCGGCAACGTGGCACCCGATGCTCCTCGTACAACTACACTGTGTACAAAGGGGGCGTAGGGTAACTGGCTGAGTTGAGCACTTCCCACAAGATGGAAGGGAAACCATCGTGAGAAAGGAAATTGGAACTGAAACGAGTGTCTCCTCCATTGGCGGGGGTGGGTGAAGTCATCTGTGGAAGAGTATCAGATGTAAAACTTATGGTGGAAGAAAGAAAAATAAAAGAGTTTGGGTGGTTTAAAAGAAACGGGTTAGATCAAATTTTTACTCCTTTAATTTCTAATCCTTTTAGTTTTTATAATGCATGCATGCTGAAAATAACGTGTCATCTCTGAATTAAAAGGTGCTTTTTAGGGCATCCTTTAAGAATCCTAAGACTGGCCCATAGGGCCTACTTAATTAGCCACCTATTTCTCCTACTATTCCTAAGGCCTTTTGTCCTAGGTCTAGCGTTCTAGTCCTGACGATTCAAATACTGGTTTCTAAGCAAGTTTTAGATTTTCGAAGGTTGGTATTCATGGTTTATTGCTTTCTCTGTGGTCGTATTTGCTCCGATACCAGCTGTGGCAGAACCGCCCGAATTATTCCAGCTTAAGTGCCCAAGTCACGCCTCAAAGGCCGCAACACACTTAAATCGGAATAACCCGTCAGTCCCTTAGATCTAGTCTGATAAAGCCATTTATCCAGGATCAAATACCACAAACTCACTCGAAGGTGAGTCACAGAGGAAATACAATAAAATAGGAAACCTCAAATTTAAGTAATGGAGTTATTACATAAATCAGAGTTTTTCAAGTAACTAAAATAGCTCATAAGATAGATTGCAGCGGATAATCGATATCGTCGAAAAATGAGGAATAGGGCAAGGCCTCGCCCACTACTCCTCCTGCTCCTCTCCTTCTGGAGCAGCATCCCACTCGATCGTCCAACCCGGTGGTAGGATGGTAGGCCAAGTCACACCATCAACCATATCCTGAAGCATACCTGCAAAAATTATGTCACATGCAAGGCTGAGTATACCCCTCAGCCAAACACCATCAACCATATACTAATACTCAGCTAGACTTACCCGGTGTGAGGAATCTACTCCTCTACCTCTAGACCATGCAGCTGTTTGGCTGAGGGGTTTGGTTTGCCAAAAGCACTAGCTTAGTCTAAAATCAATTTTTAGCTTTTCCAATTCTAGCATAATTAATTTAGCTAAGTTTGCTCCTTCTAAGCATACATGGTAGCAACCATTTAGTACAATCAACATGTTATCTTAAGTAAAACCTTATTTCACTTCTTACTCAATGCAGTACAAGGGGTCAAGCAGTCTCATTAGCTGTGAGAAGCAGACGATTCGAATCGAGTTTTAACCTTGCAAGGTAAACCTAAACACACGACATGTAGGGGCACTCCGTCCCCACACATATCAACCGTCCCCATCGATTCCCCGTTTGTGGCCAGCACTCACCGCCTTGGTATACAATCTTCACTAACCCCGGCTGCTGCCGTGCAGTGACCGCACTTGTACCCACCATAGCTAGCATGGGAGACCCAGTCTCAGGACGCGTAAGGGGTAAAGTCCGCGCCCGGCTTCACTCAGGTACTAGGTTTACCGGTTACCATATTTTCTGACATGTGTTTAGTACATTCAAACGCTTGAGTCAGGTATCCACACATTAATCCTTAATTCCTTTTCTCGTCTCATGGACAAGGCATCCCCCTGGCTCGAAGTCCATAGACCATCATAGATCCCGTTACCAAGATGAATACAATCAAATCCTGACCTCGCGCGAGTGCTAGAAAAATCACTCGACTTCTACCGAGATCCTAATTAGCAAAGCAGCTACTCGACCTAACATACTAGTATCCATCTCAAAAAGGAATCTTGAATTCATGCAACTAAGGGTTTCAAGCAACTCCTACACTTAAGTGCACATTACAAGCCTACAAATATTAAGTGTAGTAAAGTAGCATATATATATATAAATTGGTTATGCATAAAAACGGGGCTTGCCTTTAATTTCTGGGGCTGCGGGGAGATCCTCGATGGCAGGCTCGGGAGCTGGCTCCTGATCTTCCTCGTGGACAGCTCCTTGCTCAGGGATGAGCACGTACTCTCCGTCAGTGAGGTTGCAATCTAATTAATGCAATGGATAAGATATATGTATAGTATGATATGCAATTTAGCAACTAAAATTGTATGGTGAAAGATTAATTAAAAGGAAATAGAATTAAGTCTTGCTATTAGAGATTTCTGGGGTATACTTAGTAAATTAGGGTCAAGTTTGATTACTGGATGGTTAGACTATTTTTTCGTTCCAGTGATTTTCCTCTTCCTGTCTTAGTGATATTTTATCAAGATTCTTAGCTGCATTTATTTGGGTGAGACTTATTATTCTTCCCAATGTATCTTTTCTTTTCCTTTTCTTTTATGCATTTAAGGTGGGGTTGAACTACAAGCCAGTGTTATAAATTTCCAAAACTTCTGTAAAATTTACAGTGGCTTCTCACTGGTGTATAACTCTCTGTCTCAAAATTTGGGGCTTGAAAAAGTGAGGGGTTCTCTCTGTACAAAATTATCAAATGTTAGGGCAGAGGGGGTGCTTTGAACTACAACTCCCTTTTAACAGTGGGTTATTCTCTAAGGCTTATTTTTGCTGGCATTTAGGTGTAATATCATGGCTTTGCGCAAATTTTTAGTCACTAATACTTTTTAGTTATTTTACTATGATTTTCTAAAGTTTCTAGCCAATGGGGTGCTTTCTACTACCACTATACTTGAAAAATATCAAATAATAGATTTCTAAATTTTCCTATTTTCTTATTTGCGTAAGAGCAATCATTCTAGAATTTGGCAAATTTTTGCTTAAGGGAAAGGGGGTAGGAATTTCTTGAATTAAATGGCCTTTTTCATGAGGCAGGGGCAATGGGTGTGATTTTGTAGTTTTGTGTAGGTTTTGCATTTTTCTCTGGTGGTCTACTTCATCAACAAATTGGTAAAATTTTATTTGCCCATTGTTGCACACTTTTTGGCCTTCTTATGATTTAATTGGAACATGGCTAAAAATCAAGTTTTAATTGTTCACCCCACTTAAGATGATGGGCTAGGGTGTTTATTATTTTTGTAGGGGTGTTCTAATAGTTAGGAGTCCACTGAATTTTTCTTACCAATTTTGAAATGGTCCTTATATTTTTAATTATGGTTTTTCTGGATTTATTTGTGCCTAATAAATTATTTCACCTTGGGTTTGTTCTGGACTAAGGTTCTTTTTTTCCTAGGTTCTTCATTACTTAATTGGACTAGGAAAAATATGTTCATCCACTGTTCATTAATTTCTATTGTCTTTCTTTTTTCCTAAGTTTTGGGCAGATATAGTTTTTAATAGATAACCCTGTGTTAATCTTGTATACTGGAGTGCTTTATATTTTTAAACATTGCCTTAGTTGGGTTTGGACTTCTACAAAGTTTCTTAAGTCTAGCGCAGAAGCATAACTATTTTTCCTTATTTTAATAAGGTTTGGGCAATTTCCTTATTTAATTCCAAACTCTAAAATTTTTTACAGAAATCATAGGGTTTAGTATTTTTATTTGATAGCTCATAATATTCTGAATTCAGTAAAAATGGTTTAACTAAATTTGGTTAAACATTTCTCAAGATATGAATTTCTTAAGTTCTCTGCCTATTTAAAAAGAATAAACAGAAATGGTTAAAGGAAAAAGGTTTTGCATTGGGGTCCCTCGCAAAAGTTTCTAGGTTTCATTGCAGACAGGTCCTCGGGTCACTATTCATATGGGTCTCTGACTATGCAAAAACCCCCTAGGGTTTTGCTAAATCAAACCCGCGGTCCTTCCCCTAATGAAACAGTAACCGTGGCGGAGTAAAGAGCGGTGGGGCTTACCGCGGCGAGATTGCTCCGGCGAAGTGGTCGAGGGTGTAGGGGAGGTCTTGACGGTCATGATGATGTGCGGATCGTCTCAGGTGATGGTCGGAGTAGGTCCACGTGCGCAGGCGGGGGAGATCGTCGGCGCTGAGGACTCCGGCCTATCTAGGGCGGTAGAGTTCAATTGAACTGGTCAGCAAGCTTCACTAAGTGCTAGGGAAGGTGTAGGCGCAAGGAATTTGACTATGGCTTACCGGTTAGTCGTAGCCACACGCACCGGCGGAGAGGACAACTCCGACGAGGGTGGAACGGCGTCTCCGGTGAAGCAGCGTCCGATTCCTGCTTCGGGGAGCTCTACGGGGGTCTGAGGAAGCTAACCGAGGCACGGGATTGAGTGAGGATGGTCGGGAGCGGCCTGGCCACGGCGGCCGGGTGATTGGGTTGCTTGGTGGGCAGCGCAGAGCTCACCGGAGCTAAGTGCTAGGCTTGAGAAGTCAAGTGAAGCGCAGAGGGAGCACGACCGAGGCTTTCTTGCTCTTATAAGCGTGGCGCGGTGTACGGGCGGGCGTGGACTAGCACGGGCGCACGGGCGTGCATGGCTGGGCGCGGGTGCGCGAACTGGCGTGAACCGGGCGTGTCAGCCGCGATCGAACACGTGGCGCCATTGTTTCTGCCCGAGTTCTAACGCCGATAGGGCGCAGATCTTTGAGAATTTGGGCAAGATCGTTGTGTAAGATTTGTTCTCCCGACTACACTCTGTCGTTTTCGCATGGAGCCGAGCGATTTCAGGTCAAGGGCAGAGAGTTGTCGCCTCGGCAATGTGGCAGTGTCACAGGGTTGAGTCCCGAGGCAAATCCCTGCCAAGATCATGTCAAACGGTCGAGTCTTGCCCCCAAATTTTTCTAGGGTGTGCTCAAGGTAGTTTGGCGCTATTTTGATATTTGGGCTTAATTGATTCAAGTTTTGGAAAACAGAGAACGCAGTAGATCTTTTAAAAGGGGCTAAAATTCAGATTTCTGAATTTCTGAATTTTCCCATGGGCCATTAGTTCATGGGCTGGTTTGGGGATTTTGAAAATTTCAAATGACCAAACTTCCTTACTATATTTTGTAGGTTATTTAGTGCACTTTAACTTTGTTATTTGGTTCTCATCATGATTTGGTGTTTTTTAAAATCTTTTTTACAAGTTTTCCCTTTTTGCACTTAAATGGCCTACTTAGGGTTATTTAGGGTTTGTGAATTCTTCTCACCTTAAGGTGCATGACATGATTAAGGCACAATCCTTAAGATGAAAAAGACTTAATTAAACCGTTGTTCCTAATTTTTGATGTCCTTTACTCAATTTGGTTCACATGTGATAACGGTTTTGAGTTAGCTCTGAGAAGAAACCCTAAGTGACACTGGGGTGTCAGAAACTTCGTCTTCTTTCGGCTTTGAAATTACTTCTTCTCTAGCAAAGCGAATAAGTTCATCTTCAGCCTAGCTTTTTCATCAAAACCAAGTCCTCTGCTGTCATAGATGATTTTCCAAATTCAATGTGACTAGGTTTTGTTGGGTTCAGAATGTTGTGTTGTCCTCCTCACTTTCGTTGTCACTTCCGCCTTCGGCCACAACTTGCTCAGCTTCGGCAGTAGCTTCTTCCGGCACAACTAGACCTGATCGTCTCATCACTTCTGATATTGGTGCTATTTCAGTTACTTCGGCCTCGTCTCCCTCACGGGACACCCTAGCAGTGGATCTTACTCTGGCCATTTCAGTCTTCAGTTTCCTTAAGACGAAGCTGATCTCAAGTGATGAAGAGCTTGTTCGAAAGCGCAATGCAGAAAGCTTCGGTTTCGGTTAAAATTTTTAACAGCACAATAGTGCAATGACAATGAATGTTGTGGTAACTTCTCACCAACTTGTCTGTTTATATAGTATTGCAGGAGAAGAAGGCGAACCGCCAAACCATGTACACTGGCTGAACGGTGGACCGTCCAGCGCCCGAAATATTTTGATCGTTTTTCGATAACAAGCTCATGGAAGGTGTTTTTCAGACCTTCCACATTCGGAAGCCTTCATGTTTTTTGCGGACCAAGCTCGTTACGAAAAAACGATTTAGCACCATGAAGGGGCTACTGTTGGGGGTCTTCTTCCCTGCCGAAGGTCCTTAAGATAGAAACACCTTCGGCAAAATAATACAGAGGTCCGCCGAAGCTATCATCAGCTTCGGTTTAGCTCAAGCAGAAGAAGAAAAGACCAGATAGACCTTAATAATCCAGGTCGTCTGTAGATAAATGTTAAGGGTCATGAATGTAATTTTACCCGGGCTGCGTCCCGTGCCTATAAATAGATGAACAGTAACACCATACTATTCACACTGAATTGTAATCACTCTCTCGCCTCTTCACCTTCGAGCAAGCCGAAGGTATCAATGTAATACTGATACTATCAATATTCATACATGTTTTATGAAATGCAAATATGTATGAATTAATGAAATACAGTTACTGTCTTCATCCTTTTACATTTTCGTTCACATATTAAATGATGAAGGTGAGTCCTTTTTGACCTTCGTCTAATGAGCATTATTCCCATGTGGAGATAATGCTTCGGAGGACAAAGGATCCATAATAATTAACAATTGTGTTGCCTTGTTCTTGATCTACAACATTTGAGAACAAGTGACCAACACATATAGAGACCAAATAAGAGGAAGTTTGTGAGCTCAAGTTTTTAAAATAAGTCTCATGAACTCAAACTTACTTATAAAAGGATAGATCAAAATATGGAGCGGTTATTAAAGTCAGGCATCAATGAAAACTGGATGCACTCCATACAAAATATGGTACTTCGTAGCAATTACTAACGTTTAAAACCAACAAATAACCTTTCCTTTTACTGTTAGCGTGCAAATCATTGCTGCTCCATCCAATTCAGCAACCTTAAATACCATGGAGTCCATTGCGCCAATGTGGTCTCAGAAACGACCTAATACAAGCAAGAGCCAAGAACACAAGGAATGAGCATCATGTGGTAGTACCCGCATAGATCTCCAAGTCCTAACACATATTTTGTAGGATCCATGAGCCATCATCAGAAGAACACAAACCATGTGCAGACAATAAATAAAGTATTAAATCACACAAATTATGTTCAGTCATTAGCACAACAAAAAACTAACATCCAAAACAACAGAGGAAGAACACAATAATTTTTGCAATGACAGAAGGATGGGTGATAGGTACATAGAAGTGATAGAAGCATACCGAGTCGACACCGTGGTAGCGGAAAGACCATGTAGACCAGCGATGACGAGCCATCGATTGGGTACCATAGGCAGCAAATCAGGGACCCCATCCCTCGCCTTCCTCATTTCTAAGGTTTCGTTGAGCAGGAAGGCCGGGAAGGGAAGAGGCGGGCATACCTGTTCATTGCAAGAGAAGGACATGACGAAGACTTGGGCATCTAGAGGCGACATAGTTAGTATACCGCTAGATAGGGAGAGAGCATGCAAGCGGAGAAAGAAGTCCAGCCGGAGCAGCTCCAAACCGAGAGGCACCCGCACTAGGCGTCAGTCCGAAAAGGGCGAGAGAATGCAAGTGCCTTCCTAGCCTTGGACCCGCCGAGGCAACACAACACCACCACCAACTCCGTAGCATATGCTGACCACCACCAACTCCGTAGCATATGCCGACTGCTGCCGCGCTACGGGCCTTAGTTGTCCAATTTCTCAGACCTGGACTCCTCATCGCCAAGATAACCTAAGCGTGGCAGGCGCCACCATGTCCTCCTTGGTGGCACGCACGTAGAAAGTCTAGGAGCAAGACCAACTTGCCTCGTACCCGCGTCGACGAGCGTCGGTCGGCTCATGGCTATGACCATGGGCAGGGGCAGTAGGTTGGGGAGGAAGAACAGGGTGAAAGCTGGAAAGACGAATGGGACGTCCGACGACGACGCAAACAATGGTGGACACATGCTGTGAAACGTCCTCGTGGACGTGCAACAACCACTGCGCGAGTCGGTGTCATGGTTGGTGTCGGACGAATACTTGGAGGAGGCGCCTGCTCCTATGCCCTCTGCCGAAAATGGGGTGGCGTAGCGGCATGAAGGGAGAGAGAAAAGAAGTAGGATGGCGAACGAGGTGGCGACAACTGAGGCAAGGACCATCATTATCGTGTGGAGTTATAGATGGTCAAATGGACTGTGTCTGGCGAGTCGGCCTGAGGCACAACCCATTTAATAGTGCCTGGGCCAGTCCAGCACGAGCGTCGTGCCGCGCTGGACCGTAGCCTTGGCTCGTAGTGCTGGCCCGACCCAACACGATTATATATTTTTATTTTACAAAAAATCGTATGTACATATGTACAATTTGTATTCAATATTAAAAACACCTGAGCTTGATGTTCTACTAGTTAGATGGCTTCACCTAGTGTCTCCAGCTTTTTTTCCATCAGGGTGTGGGTTCAAACCCTACCTACTGCACCGCTTTTTTACGCTGATTTAACCAAATGGCCCGACGGGCTCACGGACCGGCCCAGCACGGCCAGCAAGCCGGCATGCCGTGCCTGGGCCGGAGCTGCGGTCCGCGGGCGTCGGGCCTAGCGGGCTCGTGCCGGACCGTCGTTTGGCCATCTATATGCGGAGATGTGGTTTGGGACGTGGAGGTTGATTACGCGGAGGGGATGATCATACAGCGGGTTAATTTGAAATAGATGTGAGAAGTTATTTATAAAACTCTGTGTCTTATTTTTTCCAACAATGATCCTAACAATTGGTACCTATAACTAGGGTTAGACACAACGTTTTATTTCACCGTTGTTGCCGCCGCCGTTTATTCCAACAAATTACTTCATCTGTGGAAGCCGCCACCGCCGCCATCGGTTCTTCAGATCCGTCCGTCTGTCTCGCGGGCACCCTCATCTGTTGTGGATCCTGCTGCTGCTGCCCTACTTCGTCAAATTCGTCTTCTCAGATCCAGTGTTCACAAGCGCCTACTGTGGTCATCTCACTGTTGCGTGAGGGAGCAATCACACCTGAATTGTGCAGGGACGACATGCTATCATTGTGCTTCTTAGATCAAAGATTAATTGATTTATTTTGTTCCTTCGCTACGTGTGTGTCATCATATTGCACACAAAATTTTGTTTCATCTGGAATTATTTATTTTGGATTATTGATGTCGACTAAAATTAATATTCTAAAGTTTGATAGTAAAATCAGTTTTGCTATTTGGCAGATTTAGATGAAGGTTGTTCTTACTCAGTTTTGTGTATGAAAGGCGTTGCATCTACGACCTGCTGATATAATTGATGATAAATGAGAAGATCTTGATGAAAAAGCTTTGTCCGCCTTACAGCTCAGTTTATCTCCTGGCATTCTGCATGAAGTAATAAATGCAAAATCTGCGACATATTTATGGAAGAAATTAGAGGAGCTATATATGACCAAGATTCTTGCTAATAAGCTCCGTCTGAAAGAACGCCTTTATACTATTCGTATGGCACAAGGTACATCTATTCAATCACATCTCAATGAATTTAATTCTATTTGTATCGACTTTGGTAGTCTAGATGTGAAGATAGATGATGAAGATAAGGCAATTTTGTTGGTAGTCTCGTTGCCCCCCTCTTTTAAGCATTTAAAGGAAATTATGCTCTATGAAAATCATACTTCACTGATATTTGAGAATGTTAAGTCAAATTTATTGTCTAAGAAAAAATTTGATGTTGATTCTCGTTCTGAGTCTAAAGGTGAAAGTTTTATTGTTCGAGATAGAACTCAACAAGCGGGCAGTTCTAATATACCAAAATCAAGGTCTAAGTCAAGAGATCGTAAACCCAACAATTTTTGTCGTTATTGCAATGCTAATAATAATGTGATTTTCCAGTGTCCTAAGTTAAAAAATAAGGAAGAAAGACAAAAGAAAAAGGAAGTTGATAAATCAGTTGCTGAAGCTAGTATTGTTGAAAATAGTGACGGTGGAGAAGCTCTTATGATCACTTCTAATGATGAAAAGCGTATGGCTTGGGTTTTTGATTTAGCTTGCTCTTTTCACATTTGCTCACATCGAGAGTGGTTTTCTGATTATTCTTATGTTCATGGTGGTGATGTTATTTTTTGTGATGAATCTCCACTTGAAATTTCTGGAATTGATTATGTTCAAATTAAAGTACATGATGACACATTTAAGACCCTTACTAATATTCACTATGTTCCTAAAATAAAGAGGAATCTTATTTCTTTGGGCACCTTAGAAGAAATGAGATTCAAATTTTCTGCTGATAATGGTGTTCTTAAGGTTTCTCAAGGCAACCGTGTTGTGTTAAAGGCTGAACGTATAAATAATGTCTATTATTTATAAGGTTCCACAGTTACATGTACTATAGTTGTTTCTATTGCACAGTTTCTTAAAGCACAGTTGATCCTATGGTCCTAGGAAATGAAATAAAGTTCTCACGGGCGCACCTGGCCATTGGCTAGTTGTTGGCTCACGAGGTTCATTTTGGGTCGGTCTTAGTGGCGAAAACATGTTGGTATACTTATCAGATTTCAGATACGAATAGTATAAATACTTGTTTCCTCACATATGGATTTAGATATGTGTATACTCGAAATGGATACATGTAGTATCTAGATACTGTAGCTTTGAATTTAGACCGGATTCGAAGCGAGTACTATCAGTAATGTCCGGATATTCAGGTATTTGTTTTCCTTTTTATGTGCAATATTATTATAAAAGCATAACTTCTACATATGAACCTGGGTGAATATAAAGTTTATATGAAAATGTAGAGCTTAAAGAGCTGTACAACTTTATAGTACATCATATTTTTGTTTGAACACATATTCATGTTGAAATCATGGAGACAATGACCATGTTTATATCAAACTAATAGGCTATGCATCACGGGTGTAACTCCAATCTTTATCTTTACTATTCTATAAGGCTTTAGTGTAGACTTCACAATCGTGCGCCATATTCTGCCGCACAATCCTCTCCCTACACTCCTCATCGCACGGATGTGCTCCCACCACGCCACAGCCGCTCTCAATTGCTCCCCCCACCGCGCTAGAGCCGCAATCCACGCCTCCCCACCGCACCCTTCCATCCATGGAGGTCGCGGCAATCCAAGCCTCCCCCACCGCGCCAGATCCCTCGGCCCGGTCCCGCTTGCTCCTCACCACACCGTCGTCGTCTTCCTTCCCATGCCACCACCTTTTTCCTTCCCATGATGTCGCCGCCGCTGCACACCTGTTAGGCGTGTTCTGCCTCTCCTCTCTATAGCTGGGCAGTTGAGCTTCTCTCCCCCTGGCTTCACATCCGCCAACGAGCCGCGCCTCCACCGCCGCCTGCTAGGACCGGCGGGATCCAGCTCCCCCACGCGGTCTCATCCCATCCATCAGCCCGGATCTCGTGTCCCGCTCCCTCTGAGGACCCTATCGTCCTCCTCCTTCGCCGCCGCTGGGACCTCCTTCGAGAAGAGGAGCATCGACCTCGTGGACCACGGTCGGTATGGGGCTGCGCATCCACGAGCGCCGGGCATGGCCACCCGATCGGCGGCAGCCAGCAAGCGGGAGGGGAGGAGGTCACAACAGCAGCTAGATCCGGTCGGCGACGAGGAGCGAGCGGGAGCGGACGACAGGCACGTATCGCCCAACCTCTCTCAACCTCATGCCTCCCCCTCTCTTCGTCTTTCCCTCAACAACACGCAAAACCCTAGCTCGATCCCCACTTTCCCAGGTGTTCGCGCTCCCACCACCCGCCTTCGTCCAGATCTGCCTTCGCGTGCTCCGGGGTGGGGGCGGCGATGGCGGTGCCACGGGCGCTGAGTCCCACGACTGCCGTGTTGCCACCTCGAGTCGAACCCACCTCCTGCCTTCAGCACCGCCGCTCTCACGCCCGCCGCGCCCTCCTGGTTCTCTTTGACAGGGTGTCGCAGCTCCACGCGTTGGCCTCCAGCTCTGCCCTCGACTAGGTGCCTTAGCGCAAGTTGTGTCATCCGCGGCTCCCTCTTCCCTAGCCAACACAGTCGGTGGCTCACACACCGCACCTCCCTCCTCTCGGTTGTGCAGTCGCCTCCCCTCGTCTCCTCCATCGCCACCTCTCCTTGCTCGCTCCCTAAGTCCCCACCACCGCTGACCCCTCCCCTCCCTTGTGCTCGCCGTGCGACGAACTGGTTGGGCTACCGCCGCCGCCCTACAGAAGGGGTTGAGGCCTTCATGGGTCTCTTCATTGGCCACGAGCATCCACCAGGTATTCCCAGTTCTTCGCTTTGCATTCTGCTGTGCAAAATTGAACATCCAAATCCACTAGGTCCACGCCTTGGTGGGTATGCAATGCGTCAATGAAAAAACCATTTCTTCAGTCCTGTAATGTTGTTCCGATTGCGTCAATGAAAAAACTATAATTTTTGACCGGGGAGATGGTAGCACTAGCATGTGGGGATTAAAGTTCCTAAATGTTCAGTACTGTCCTAAACACTCGTTCTATCTTTTTTGAGTGGATGTCCTTGAATCATTGATGGATACTTTTTGTTGTATTTCTGCAATCTGGTTGGAAGAACAACTGTGCTGTAGCTGAATTAGAATATTAATTTTGGTTAACTGACTATATCAATATGTCTGCAGAATGGGAGATGACTTTGCAATACATCGCTGTTTTAAGCGTTGGGCTGGTATGTAGTACTTTTGACAGATAGCTTATTTGTTTGTTCAATATGGATGCATCTGCTTCCTAGAAAAAAATGCATGCATCTGGATTTCTGGAAAACACCAATATAACTCAGGACTTCTAGATTACTGTTAACTGCAAATTATTATTAATTAGCAAAATGTGGCAGCAACACAGTTTGGCTGATATTCTGTTTGATTCTGGATAGACTATCTACTTGCGATTCTCTACATACGAGGACTCCGAGGATTTGGAGAAAGACCTAAAGTAAGTTACCCTGAATCTCCCACCCCATTGGTTTTGTTGTGCTTGTATCAGAATATTCATTTCGGCTGGTTTTTAAGTTTTGGAATCGCCGCTTGAACGACGAAAAGATTTTACAAGTTTTTCTCCTGCTCTCTTGGCTTAGGCTGTTGCTGTCTCCAGTAAGAGTAGGCACAGACGCCTTGTCATGGGCAGCTAAGAAGATAGAGCCAAACAAGGTGGGCATGCCAACGTCTCCTTCCACGACGGCGGTCAAGGTGAATTAAGTAAAAATGGTCCGTGGTCCAAGTCCAGCCCCACAACTTGGCTGTCAGGTGATGGATTTGGCTCAACACTAGAGATGAGTAAACAAAACCTGTTATGGGTGGTTAGCCAAATGTAGGTCATCATAGAGCGTTATCCATGCTGGTAAGGCTGGCTTCATCGTCGCCTTCACGTAGGGCTGGCTGCTGACCATGGTCATGATGGCGTCCATTCCACCGCTCGTCCTAGTGGGCCCGGTCATGTACAACGTCGTGACTAATATGGCGTCCTTGGGCTAGGTGGCATATGTGGATCGATGGTGGTGGAGCAGACCATTGGTTCCATCAGGATGGTGAGCACGCAACCCAATCCATCCCATCCTTACAATAGACACATGACCCCTCCCCCTGAAGCGCTCTCAACGGATCCATGTGGCCATGACTGACGAAACCTGTTGCTACTAGGTGAGAAATGGGCGATGGAGAAGTACAACAAGTCCTTGAAGAGCACGTACAAGTCCGACGTCCGAGAGGGGCTCGCCATTGGGCTTGGCATGGGCACAGTCATGCTGCTCCTCTTCTGCGGCTACTCGCTGGTGATTTGATATGGCTCTAAGCTGATCCTGGAGATGGTGTACACCGGAGCCAAGGTCACAACATGATCTTTGTAGTCCTCACTGGTTCTCTGTAAGTTCATTATTTATTTCTAAGCCGCATATAGTTCAGTCCTATACTTTTAGTTTAACACTAGGTTCCATAGTTTAGTCATTTTCTTATTTCGTGATATAGTAGACATGTTTACATATTTAGTGTGATTAAGCAATCTTGAGTTTCTATTTTCGACCCTCCGATGTTGTGGGGAATGAACTCTGCTTCAGCCTTGATTAGACTACATACTATCATGCAAATTTCCCTGCTATTGTTTTTTGAGCTTCCAACCAAATCTAAAACTAATATTTCTCTCTATTTCTTCCTATTAGCTGGAGACTGAGCTATCTACTAACATTCATATTGCTTTTGTTATGCTCTCCTGTCCCCTACTTTACTTACTGCAGATTTGTTTTCACCTGTCGCTTCCTCTAATTGTTTGCAACAAAAGTGGCTATTGTCTCACTATTTTCTTTCAATTCAGTTTCTCAAATTGACCATGGTGTTGTAAATTTGATCAATGAAGAAGATTCAAGAATTACCGTTTTACTGGATTGCCATGGGATTTCGCCATTCAGATTTCCAATGCAAATGATGAGGTCGTTTATCACTGTGGTTCAAGAAAACTACCCGAATCGTCTTGGGGTATTGTTTGTCATCCGCCTTCCTCCAGTTGTCAGAGTTATTGCACAGACATTTCTTCAAGTAAGATAATAATTACACCCTACTTGGCATCTAATGCCATTGGTTCTTGTGTGTCCACCTCGCCTGTTTTATTTAGGTGATGAATATTTTAATTGGCTTTTCATGGTCTTGTGATGTTGTATATATAAGATAATAATTAGCTTTTCATGATCTTGTTTGGTTAGTTATGGTTAGTGGGACTGGTACCTGATTCCTTCATGAGCATGTCTGTTGTAAATTTTGAACCTCACTATTTATCTACTTCAACTTCTATATGATGCCAAAATTTTCCTGCAACACTTTTTTTTACCAAAATTGGTAACCTAATCAGGATACAAACCAACCAAGGCTGACTACAAGTTAAAGATGCTCTGTAAAAAGGAAGGATCAGTTTGACTTTATCTTTTTGCTGGTAGATTGCAATATCACATGGTACTCATAGCTTAAATTCTACACAGGTCTTGAAACCAGCTACAAAGCAGAAGTTGCGTTTTGAGGGAGATTCGTACAAGAAGGAATTGGCGGAGTTCCTGCAGGCTGTGCCAGCGTTTCTGGGCGGTAAATGCAGCTGTCTGCGATGTGAGAGTCCTCGTGATGATTCAGTGATACAGGCAGGGGAAGGGAGTAAGAAGCAGCCCCGTTTGGTCAGCGTTGATGACAGGTCACCTGTCACAGACTTTGACTTCGACTTGGATGAAGAAGAGATCCCATCACCTTATAGCTGCGAGAACGCCATCTGGGCTGCGATAATCGGCCTGCTGATGGTGTGCATCTTCGTCGCGTTTCTGGCTGGGATGATCGACCCTGCATCCGTTCCAGCCAGTGCCTGAGAGCTTGTGGAATAGAGCATGCACGTACATGTGTTGCTAATTAGGATGCAGGGTGCTGTATTTCTTGGCAGGCTTCTTGTATGTTGTCGTCAGACCGCCATAGAGCGCTTTCTCCTAGAAAGGAAGGTATATGTGTATTTGCCATTTATCACTTTTGATCTGATGTAGTGACGTGGTTGACCAATTATATCTGCTTACTGTACATTGGTATGCGGTGAATTTCAGATCAGAAGGTAGATTTCTTCAAGGGGAACAATGTGGTGTAACTTGATCAGCACAACCACTTTACTGAAGGTGTCCGGATCATGATGCAGTCCAACCTAATATCCTTTTCTAGCCTACAAGAGATGCTTTACCCCATTAGTTTTTGGCTATCTTATTTTTCAAGTTTTTGAAGAAAAAAACTTACCTGGCAAACAGATCGTCGAGGTGACGAAGGCGCCATAACCGTAGCATGTTAAGAATATTGTTGGGTCGTATCAGATCTCTTGAGCAATAAAATGATCACTTTCTTCTCCTTATTCATTCATGATCTTAGTTTTTTCATTTGCTAATAGTAGTTTGCTGAGAGTCAAGATTATAGGAGCCATGGAGAAGACATAGAGCTGTTGGTGGTAGAGCTAATGGTGATGGATCCAAGAAGACAGAGAACATGTGATCGACCTAAGGCAGTTTCAGCTCCAGAGGCAAATATGGAACTTCAAGTAAATATTGATGTACGTTGAATGAACTTGTTACTTATGGTACACTTTGTTACTGTGACATGATATTTTTAGATGTTAATAAGATAAGCTTAGAATAGAGTTGGTCTTAGCACATTCAATATTTCACATAAGCTCTATGTTTTGTGAATTACATCCTACATCCACGCAGACTTCACGATAGGTCCTCTCATTCTTAGCATCCGTGGTAAAAAAGGAAGCCTATAATACCATAAAGCAAACTTGACAGTATCGCTAACTTGTGTGTATCCTTTTTTATTACAAAAAGGAAGGTCCATTACTCATGCAAATGCTAAGAGCAAGAGTGAAAAGTTCCCTCCATTCACATCAAGTTGGTGCGGTTGGTGTCTCTTTGGATGCTTTAGTACCGTTTTCCTCTGTACTCTTTTTATGCTCCTGGTGGTATATATGGAATCAAACATTTTCGAAGGTGAAGAATGGGTAAGTTCTGCAGTTCCATTGATACGGTAGTGTCATAAAAGCTCAAATGTTTGTAATATTTTTCTTTTGTGCTAAACATTTTCGAATCATGCATTCTGCAGTGGGTTCAATGTGACAAGTGTAAATGCTAGCAAAACCAAATTTGTGCTCTATTTAATGGAAGAAGGAATGATGGAGGACAAGCTGAATATACTTGTCCCAATTGCTACGAGGAGGTCAAATGTGGGCTGCGCAAACCTTTATCATAGTGTGTTGTTCTCTTGGGGGCAAAAGATTTGCCAAGAACTGTTCTTAGTGATCATATAGAAGATCGGCTATTTAAACGACTTAAGCAGGAGAAAAAGGACCATGCAGCTGGTGCTGGCAAAAGTATTGATGAGGTTAGTGATACCGTGCAGCTGCTGCAAGACAAAAACAAGATCATGCTTCAAATGTCTATCTATCTGTTCGTGTGTTAATTCGAGATAGATTTGAGATTGAGTGTATATTCATATGCTATTTTGTGAGGGATGCGCACTCTAAACACTGCTAACAGCTTGGAATTCGATATCACCACCATGCGTTGTTTTTCATACTTGGTATGATGGTATCTAGCCATAGACTTTGTTTGTATTGGTCGAACAAAGAAGGTAGCAATAGTTACGTCCGAAAGTTTGTTTCCGTGATTGTATGCCGTTGCAATGCACGGGCATCTAACAAGTTTGCATTATGTTTGTTTGGTCATTTGTAATTATTGGTAAGAGCAAATGTTCTTATGCATTTGTTCTTTGTACAGAGATTTTCCTCACAATATTATGTTTGTTTGGTCATTTGTAATTATTAGCAGTAAATAAACACCATTTGCTTCAACGGTTCTAGGTTGCACACAGGTAAAGGAACAATCGATTACCAATGAGTAAGGGTATTCATAAATTATGCTACGGTCCCATGGCTAAAATCCCTAATCATAGGCGACGGAGCTCCTATTCTCTCGAGCTGATGGAGTGAGCGCATAGGAATGTGTGTTTGTTTCTCTTGCTGCTATATCACGTTATATAAAAAGCAAATATTGTAGCATTTGCAGCTGCTATCGTCCTTAAACCAGCACCGAATAAGTGGACTAATTGTTAACTTACGTAGCGAAGCACGGGCACATACCTAGTACTCTGTAGATTATTAACGTTGTCATTTGCTTATTTTTAAGATAAGATATTGGCACCTCTAGTAATTTGCTTAGGCTATAATATATATGGTAATTATGATGGTAACACATATAAACAATTGTGTCGACATGTCTAACATATTTACAATTGATGATGATTCATATCTTATATATATGGTAATTGTCTAAGTCATGGGAACACTTTTGGAAAAAGATCAAATTATTTTGGAGAAGAAAAACTAGAAGCAAAATTAAGTACAACATTATGGGGTGCACCGGACCAGTCGGTGTGCACCAGACCACTTGTGCAGAGAGCCTTACAAAAGGCTTCGGTGGTCTGGCGCACCGAATTGGTCCGGTGGTGCGCGAGACCGCTTTTCTACAGAAGGTTGAAGACAAATGAGAAGACTCAAGCAGACCGCCCCAGTCCGGTGTGCACCAGACTACTAGGGTCCAACGGCTACCTCAGGCTCCAACAGGCGGTGCAACAACTAGCAGATGTGGCACAGAGTGCGGTGGTGCACCGGACTGGTCCAATGCCACCTCACAAGGAAGGCACCAATCAGGATCCTAGAGGTTGTGCTATAGGACTTGGTCCGGTGGTGCACCGGACCAATCCGGTGCATTAGTCGAGAGCAGATCTGGGCAGTTTTTCTTAATGGCTCTTTGGGGCATTTAGGCTATAAATAAACCCGGTAACAAGCCTCCTAGGGTCACCAAATCACCCAGGAGATAGTGTTTTCATTCCTAAGCATTAGAGATGTAAGAGATCCAAGCACCCCATATTTGTGAGAATAGTCTAGAGAGAGTTGTACTATAATTTTGCACTTGTGTTCTTAATTCTTTGTGTCGGTGTTTCGAACCAGCTCCAACAAGTAAATTTGTATGTGTGTGTTTCGTGGTCCGAATGCTGTGCTCGGTGGGTGCAAGATTTATACTGGTTGGGGCAGAATGTCCCTACATCCAGTCTTCGGCCGCTCGCGCTATCGACACCTTTGTTGTGCAATGCTCGTAGTAGGGGTTACAATCGGGCGAGAGGGGAAGGAGCTCCCAAGCCTCTTATGTGTGGCTGGACCTAAAGACTACGGGGATGGTGCCCTCTACTAAGCCGTGGATGTCGCTATGGCTCGCTCCTTGGCTCCGGCCTCCAGTTCTTCTAGTCTCGTCGTTCATGTGTTTGTATGTCCGTCCTCCTATTCTTGTATGACTCTCTGTCGTCCCATATCCCTCCTCTCATGGCTGACCTCCTCCTTTTATAGGCCAAGGTAGGGTCAGCTACTGGTAGCTTCTCAAGGAAGGAGCTACAACGTTGTGGTAAAATGGGGCGTTCTGCCTGTCCGTATGTGCCTTGGTCATCTAGACTTCCCTAGTTATGCTCTTTATGGAGAGCAACATGGACAACAAAGAGCTCCAACACCATGATGGTTGTCCCAGTGTCACGCTAACCCCTGGCTGTCGTAGCCTAGGTCTCGATGAAGCTCATCGTGTTGCGGGGTCTGTAGGCGACCAGTGCGCTCAGGCCTAGGATCGGTAGGTAATGAGTGTGTCACAGGCCTAGGGGCCTGTAGATCATGAGTGGAAGGTGGACTGACTCTCCCTCTGCAGCTTAGTTCTAGGCGCAGTTAATGCGGCACAGCGAGTCAGTCCTGGGACAGGCGTGGAATCCACTCAAGTGACTTCCTCTCGCTCCGCCCGACCCCCTTTCGGCTCCGCCTCGCCCGACCCCTGGTTCGGGGCCTCGAGGATAACAAGGGCGGGTCCTTCCATGGCGAACCTTTCTCCTTGCCTTCTACTGATCGGTGGGCCCTAGGGGGGCGGGTATCATTTCCCTGACATTAGCTCTCCAGCCCCCGAGGGAAGAGTGTCTCCCCTAGGTGGCTTCCCCCAGGTCGGGCGCCGTTTGCCTTGTCCTTCTCAGCGTCCAAGTCCAGAGGGTAGGTAGGATTAGCGGGACTTGTCATTGGCCTTCCGAGGGCCGGTCAATCGATACAAGTAGAGGGTTTCCCTGCTCTATCCTCAATCGTCTTTGTTCAGTGCCTTTTCGTCTCCAGAGACGACATCTTGTTGAAAAGTCGCTCTACCTAAACCTGCTCAGGGACCCCTCGGCTAACCATGGATAGTGGCAAGCATCCTGCCTCTGAGTGTGCTCACTAGGGCCCACTCAAAAGCCATCCAACACGAGAAGGGTTGGTGGTTCTGAAAGTTTCTTAATCTCTCCTTCCTCCGTCTTTCTTCGAGGATGCCTTCTTCTGTAGGACGGCGGGCCTAAGCGCCCCGGGAGAGGTTATCTCCCTTTCGTCTTCCCCCACAACTTCTCAAGTCAAGGTGTCAAGGGCTGGACCTCAAAGTGGTGAACTTGGGTCTTCCCCTTGGCAGGGTAACATGCATGGCACCCTAATTGTGATTGGTCATCCTATCCTCGCCATAAGGTTGGTAAGGCCTGGGCCCCACTTTGGTCGTGTTAAACTATGCAGGAGGGCTATCACCCCATCCCTTCCTGCTGGCCATGCACAGCTCGATGGATCCGGGCCCCAAACCATCCACTGATCGCGATGATCGAGCTGTAGGGTTTACTGGAGGTGTCGCGCGTGGTCCTGAGGACTTCCGACGCTCGTATTGCGAGTTTTCTAGTGCGCATGGCTGTCATGGAAGCTCGTGTGTCAAGTAAGCTGTGACCCCTACTCCCTATTGCCTTCTGCTCCTAGGGTTGTTCAGTCCTCATTTTTATTGCTCAACAGGACAGGAGGCAGAGTTGGCGGAGCTTCACCAACAAATCGACATGGTGACACGGAGCGTCCGTGCTTGCGGGGTGACCCGAATGCAGCGTCTGCTAGACATCTCGAGCCGTGTTCAGAATGTCGTGGATCTTAACATCCACCAGGGTGCTGCCATCGCCCTTGCCGTCGCCCAGCTTCGCACCGGGGCCGACCTTCATGTCCCGACGGGGCTTCCCCAAGGCACCTCATCCATGGCCTAATCTAGGGATATGACGAGGCCGCCAGCGAGATCACAGGCACTGTGTCCTCGGAGGACTTGATGCATTAGGCTCCTTAGGTCCCTTTTTACTGATCATCTTTTGAGTTTTCCAGCGTGGGCTTTTCGCTCTTGTAGTCATGCAAGGTGTTGTGATCGGAAGGGCGGGCGCCGTGTAACACTCAAAATCACATTTTGATGAATTAAAGAATTCTCCAAAAGAGTTTGAGGTAAAATGACCACCAATGATATCATCTGTAATAAAGTGTATTCCTTGAAAATAAATAAATAATGATAAGGAAGAATTGGGTATTCAAAACAGGAGATCCCAAACTTAAAACTAAAAGTCAAAGCAACAAATAAAGGAGAAACTTTCAATTTATTACTCCCTCTATAAACTATAAAAGGAAGGCACTCTTTAAAAATGTTGGAACTAAAATAATTATAAGTAGAGGTTAAATAATCACTTCTCCTAAGGGAACTAGGAAATAAGTATTTATTTTTGTATGTACATCAAACTCGAATATACCTTTAGGAAATATTCTCTAAAGAATTTAAATTAAATAAAAGGTTATATAAATATTGTTTTTCTAAGTAAATAATGAACATCATTTTATGTGACTCAAATTTATGGTATTAATTAAAATAAATAAATGTTATGAAGGGCTCTTTAATTATTGATTTGAATCATTTAACCATTTTTCACAAATGTGAACAGCTATTTAAATAAGTAGAGTACAAATAGATAAAATTATACTTGCATCCCATGCTAGAGTTTTGCTTGTGCACAAATGGGAATTTAGAGTTTGAACTTGGTATGATTTGGATTGGAAATAAGAAAGGAAAAATAGAAAAGAAAAGGAAAAGAAGAGAGAATTCGGTTTGGGCCTAGAAGAACCTTTTTGGCCCACTTCACATTATCCGCGTAGCTCTCCTCCGCGTGCTCGGCCCAACCCTGTTGCGCTGACAGCTGGGACCCTGGGTCCTCAGCTTCACCGCCATGTGGGCCCCACTGTCAGGTTGATGGCTCGCGCGTAGTGGTGTTCTTACTCTGCTCGTCCCTATGCAGTGTGGGACCCGCCGGTGAGTTACCTCCTGCGCGCAGCCCACTCCCTCTTCTCACCCATGTCTGGACCCCACCTGTCGGGTCTATCTTCTCCTTCGCCGCAACGGAACATGCCGTAGTTCGCGCAAGAAGAATCGGCCTCGCCCGCTCGACCAAAACAGACTTCATCCACAGCTGGGGCAACCCAATCGGTCCGTAGGCGCCGACCGATGGACCCCACATGGTGGTTGCGCAGTCGTGCTCGACCATGGCGGCTGCGCAGTCATGCCCGAAAGTGGCGGGCAGGTGAATCGCGCGATTTGTTAGGAGTCTCCGCGATTCTCGCATGCGCGCGATGCAGCCTGATCGTGACTAGTGGAAGACCCCCCTCTCTAGATATATAGGTTGCGGCGTCCCCTCGGTGCAGTAATCGCACCCCCTGGCCGCCATTAGCGCTGTGAGGAAAAAAATCATGTTTGCCACCGCCTGCCTATTCCATCAATTGGTGCGGCTCAGGGACCAAGGAGGGGCACCGGATCTGCGTGCGGGTGTGCCGTGTGCGTGCGTGGGTTAGCCAAGCCGTGTCATCGTCCCTGGCGGGGGCAATTGCTCATCGGCGCTGTGTCATCGCTGCGGAACCATTGAGCGCGTGGGCAGCTTCACCATTCGTCCTAGCATCGATAATAACCCTCCCATTGTGTTCATTGTCGTTCTCTCATGCATCTGCGCTAGTCTCGCCGTTGATGGACCTGAGAACACCATTGGGTGCGGCTCTGTTGTGCTCGCCGCCGTTGGGGTCGGGCGGTGCCACCGTCCGTGTTGCCGGAGTGAGGATGGATTGGGGGGAGCGAGCCTCAGCCGTTCGATACACACCGACCAGCGTGGATTCAATAGGACGTACCCCTTTGGTACGTATAATCTCGGTCGTCCGATCGAGTTTGGGCGATGACGATTAGTTGGGGTTTTCACACTATTACATAAACTATGGGGTCTAATATGAACCGTTGATCTGATGAGATGCGGCCTTGATCGAATTGGGTCGATGGGGTCATGTGGGCCACTGGTTGGTGATCCAACGGCCAATAATGTGTGCAGATTCATTAGTAATTCGATCTAATCTGGGTCACTCATGTTAGATCGTACGGCCCACAGTTGCCGATACCCCTTCGCCCTGGCAGTCTTTTAAAAGAGACCCTCTGTTTTTGTAAAATAAACCCACAGTCCGAGTAGTGGGATTCTGAGTCTTAGAACTTTTTGTGCAGTGAACCCTGAACTTCCTAATTATAGCAGCGCAGTTCGGCCAGAGAATAAACTATGGAAATTCAATTAGAAAATGCCTTTTTAGTGTTAAAATAATTCCAAAAACTTATATAATTCATAGAAAATTCATATGAACTCCAAATTGATCCATTCCAGTTCATATAATTTTGTAATATTATTGTTCATCATATAGTGCCACTATTTTGACATGAAAATTGTATTAAAATTAATCTCTTGGTTAATCTTGTGTTGAATACATAAAACCTTCGGAAATTCATAACTCCTCTGTTTTAACTCTGATTTGATCCATTCAAGTTGTGTTAGTCTCGTACAAATATTTGCTATGCAATAACAATATTTATCATACGATGTCTCATTATTTTATAATTAGATCTGTATTTAACTGATGTTGGTTAGTCTGGTTAAACTGCTTATCATTATAAACTACTAGAATAAGGTCTATGGTCAATTTATAACTTAGATTAAAGTTGAGATAATTATTTATAGAATAGCCTCTTATATAATTTATATTAACCAATTTATAATATAGTTTAATATTTTAATCACGCAGATCTTCTATAAAATCATAACTCCTTAACCGTAACTCCGATTTTAGTGGTTCTCGTTCCCACGATCTCGTAGCAACGCGTAGATCATTATTATGCAGTATGTTCTTATGTTTGGTGTGACGTTAATTTTGTCTATACCATGTCTGTTTGTATTGCTATGACTAGCAGTGCGATCACGAGGATCCGAAGAATCACCCTAGTAACTGGAATCTCAAGTGCCAGGCAAGTTGTGCCCTTGATTCACTTTTGTTACCCAATAATGTTCATTATTATCACTATTTAATCCATAGGTTTAATTTTGATGGGACCCAATAGGTCACCCTAGTCTGTTTATCCTGTTTACCTTGTTTACCCCTAAATCATATGGGTAGTTATGCTATTGCTTTATATGGCTTTGGGTTAATATTTCATTATATCCATGTTCTAGTTATTTTGTTATTCTATTTATGTTCATGTCAAGATTATTATATTATTGTTAATTGGAACATGGAGCTTAACTTGAGAAACACGTGCCACCGTAAGGGAGGAATGGGACCCTTTGGCTAACTAATTAGGAAAGCTAGTGGAAGACTACCTTACGTGAAAGGGGCAAGGGTAGTAGGGAAGTTGCATGCAAGGAGGTTCTCGGGTTGATTTTGCTGCGATGGCGGTCAGACGAGGGATTTTTGCAAGTGCTCTTCCCATAAACTGTAGCGGTTTTTCGAAAGTTAGTGGAACTTTGTAAAGGCCTCATAGTGGATCCCTAGCCATTCACCTCGGTAGTGTCTAAGGGTCTAGCTAACCCTTGCGACATGGGAAACACGACTTGTGGGTAAAAGGTATAACCTCTGCAGAGTGTAAAACTGGTAGACTAGCCAAGCTCACGGTCAAGAGCAGCTTAGGACTCTCACATGATTAAATTATGAAATCTAAACTCAATTGGTCATTTGCATTGCATGGGATTTGTTATTAATTTTGTTCTATTATTTTATTATGGTTTGGTATTTACTTACATTTAGTAACTGCTAATAAAATTTGACCAACTTATTAAAAGCAATGCTCAGCTTTAACCTTTACTGTTGATCAACCTTACACATCACATGAACTTCCACCTTTGTTGAGTTCATGCCACATTATTCTCCACAACTTGTTGAGCGATGAACATGTGTGAGCTCACCCTTGCTATCTCACCCCCACAGGTCAAGAACAGGTACCACTAGATGAGGCGCATGGTGGATGTTGCGCTGTGTTCGTGAGAGGTCTAGATCGTCGTCTCCCAGTTGACTTTCTGGCGCCAAGGATGGATTTTAGATCTTGTTATATTTATCTTTTATTTTGTAAGACTTCCGCTATCTAATAAGTACTGATTATAGTGTGACATTTATCTCTATACACTATATTATTATATATGTTGTCTTGTTTGACGCATGTATGAGATGCACTCGGCTTTGTCCCTTAAAACCGGGTGCGCCGTGACCTCCCTTTTCTTATTCGTAGTCGCGGATTCCCTCCTTTTGGTTGTAGTATTGGAAAGGTGAGGGGCCGTTTGTGTAAGGAACAGTGTAGCTTGGGGAATCTATACTATACTTAAAGCACCAGTTTCAACGGTCGTCATGCGTCATTTTTTTACAAATAACCCCTTACAGCTATTTCAAATTAATCAGCTACATGTCTATAGATGCCAAACAACGCCCGATATGGGCTAGATGCACGCGGGCCACAACTATGGCACAAACACGTCATGGCGGTCTGCTAACTGTGTCGGGCCAGCCGGTTAGCCTGTCGATCCATTTAATTAAATCAGCGCAACGACGCCCGACACGGGCTAGATGCACGCGAGCCACAACTATGGCACAAGCACATCATGCTGGCCTGCTAACTATGTCGGGTCAGCCCGTTAGCCCGTCGATCCATTTAATTAAATCAATATAAAATGTTAAAAACGGTGCAGAAGGTGTGGTTTGAACCCATGCCCTAATGGAAGAAGGGCGGGAGACACTGGGTGAACTGTCTAACCAGTAGAACATCACGCTAAGATGTTTTTAATATTGAATATAAATTGTATATAGGTATATACGTTTTTTTAAAAATAAAAAAATAATCGTGTCGGACCGGGCCAGCACTACGGGCCGAGGCTACAGCCAAGCACGACATGACGTTATTTGCTCTTGCAAGCATTAGGTCGTTTCTGAGACCACATTGACACAATGGACTACATGGTGTTTGAGGTTGCTGAATTTGATAGAGCAACAATAATTTGTCACACTAACAGCAAAATGAAAGATTATTTGTTGGTTTTAAACGTTAGTAATTGCTACGAAGTAGCATAATTTATATGGAGCGCATCCAGTTTTTATTGATGTCTGACTTTAGCAATCACTCCATATTTTGATTTATCTTTTTTATAAGTTTGACTTCATGGGACTTATTTTATAAATTGATCTCACAAACTTTCTCTTACTTGGTCTCTGTATGATTGAATTATGCCATTTTATAATCTCTGTTCATTCAACGGATCGTTGTGAACTCTCTTCTAATCGCTCACTTTATTGATCGTGTTGTACCAAGACATATTTGTATGAAGTAAACAATAACATCAGTTAGCCAAATCAAAAAATATATTATACAGAGAGCGGAGATAATCAATAAAAAATCTTGAATTATTTTGATGGATAGTTTACGTGTGTATTGTTATAAGCCGTCGCAACGCACGGACAACTGACTAGTATTTACTAATGCTCGTGTATTCTTTTTCTCGTCGCCCCTATTTTACTTGGGGCAACTTACCGCCTGCACCCTTGCTCGAGGGGCTATGGTGTGTGTGCTGGTTTGTTTCTGACCCATCGACGAGCTAGGCACGTTTCCTCGTCAAATCAGTCACCTCGCCTTGGCATCATGAGGCAGAGAGTTGCATGGCCACCTTTATCTAATCGTGTCATTCTCCCTGTTTTGCTCACTTTGATCTCGGCCCCTCTCATGCCTCATCTTTCTTGCTCGGTCTTCTTCCTCGCTCCCGGGTTATCCGCCCGACCTCCCTTTCGGCTCCGTCTCGTCCGACACCGGTCTCGCACGTCTTAGGGCTAACTAGGGGCGGATTCTTCTGGAGTGAACCTTTCTCCAGGTCTAGGGATCATTTCCCCAACAGCAGGTATGGAATAGATTCTTTACTCATGGGTACGTTAATGTACACAATATTATACCTGTAGACGGGTAGGTATAGGTATGTACTACACTACTACTCATACCACGTACCGATGAGTAATTTATACCCACCTCGGTCCTATATATAATCTACTCAATTAAGTACATATAAATAAATATATTCTTTAAGTACATATATGATGATCTTGCACGTATCTATATTATTCATTAAATTTTCTTCTTTTATTTACTTACATTTGATGATTTGTAATTTTAAATACGTCATATATTTATTAAATTTATGCTATTTAATATAGATTTAGTGGCTACCTAATCAGATGTGTATTATTCGATGGATTTTTTTACGCATGCGGGTGCAAGTATGAGTATAATTTTATGCCCACGAGTGAGAATGGTTTTCTTAGCAGTATAATTTTATCTCGTAGTTACGAGTATAGGTGAGCACGCACCCATTGCCATCCCCGTGAAGACGAGAGAGACATAATCCTCCGCCATTGATTTTAAACATGTTTTATACTTGTATACAAAGTAAAATACACCATTGCTCTGTCGACCCATCAGACCTGAACAAAAGTACACAAACCGATCCATCCACACAAAAACTACACAGGTACAACCAATATGACGCCAAGTGCCCACAAACCTAACAGTCTAATGAAGAGGGAGAAACGAAGAAAACGATGACTTTGACAAGCAGAGGCATATAGAAGAACTTCAGCACGAAGAAACCAGTGCCAATGTGCGCGGGCACATGCAGGCTTATGCAGCTGCTGCAGTTGTGGTCGAGATCACAAAGGCTCCCAGCTGCGGGGCTTCCTCCGGTGCCACGACGTAGCCGGCGAGGTCCCGCGGCTTGACGTGCACTCGGAGGCCGTTCTTCATGAACAGAGTGAGCGACATCTTCTGCTCCACCTTGTGTCCAGGGACGAGCTCCACCGAGTGGCGCAGTAGCACAGCGGAAGCGATGGACTTCATCTGCAAGTACGCCAGGTCCTTGCCCAGGCACGTCCGCGGCCCGCCGTTGAACGCCACGAAGCGGTACGCGTCCTTGGCCGGCTCGAACCGGGTCCCGTCAGCCGAGAGCCACCGCTCAGGCCGGAACTCAGAGCAGTCTTTTCCCCAGATGCTCTCCATTCGTCCAACCGAGTAGATGGAGTAGGTGACCGCTGAGCCGGCCGGCACCACGGTGCCATCGGGCAACACGTCGTCCTCCACCACGTACTTGGAGTCCTGCGGCACCGACGGGTACAGCCGCAGCGTCTCCGCCAATGCCGCCTTCAGGTACACGAGGCGGTCCAGCTCGTCGAAGTCCAGCGGCTCCTCGGTCCACCTCCCGCTGTCGTCGCCACGCGTCTCCCTGAGGACGGAGGCGATCTCCAGGACCACCTTGCGCTCGACGTCGCGCCGCAGCATGAGCATCCAGAAGAACCAGCTGAGCGCGACGGACGACGTGTCGCGTCCCGCGAGCACGAAGTTGAGCGCGACCCACTGGAGCACGTCCTCGGGGAACGCCCTGCCGCTGCCGTCGCGCTTCTTCATGAACCTGGAGAGCAGGTCGTCCGACGGATTCGCCTTGCGCGCCGCGATGGCCTCCGTCATGTACTGGTCCACGATCGCGAGGCTCTCGCGGAGGCTCCGCTCGCTGCCGACGCCGAGCGCCTTCTTGACGCGCCACAGGAAGCTGGGGAACAGGAACCTCTGCAGCGTCGCCTCGGTGGCGGAGTCGAAGGCGTTGGCGAAGGGGTTCTCCTGCAACCCCGGCGACAGTGTCTCGGGGTCCTTGCCGAAGGTGAGGCCACAGATGTTGTCGAAGGTGAGGCGCAAGAGCAGGTCCTGGAGGTCGACGCTCGCCGCGGCCTCGCAGTGTTCTGCGAGGATACTCCACAGGCGGTACTTGATGATGCGGTTGGCCCAGCGCGCCATCGCCTGGCGCAAGGTCCTCGTGGTGAACTCGAGCGCCGCCGTCTTGCGCTGGAGCAGCCACGTCTCGCCGTCGGAGTTGAAGATGCCCTGGCCTAGGAGATCGTGGAACGCCGCCTGCCACATGGGGCCCTTGGGGTAGTTGTCGAAACGCGCGCGCAGGATGTGCTCCAGGTTCCGCGGGTTGCACGTGACGGTCACCAGCCCCTGGCGCCGCGCCAAGAACGGCAGCGGCAAGATGCACGTCTGGTACGTGGCCGCTTCCCCCTTGGAGCGCAGGTTGTCGACGATCCAGTCGTGAACCCGCGCCCGGTTCAGGACGACGCTGGGCAGGCTGCCGACGAGGGGCCACATCCGCGGCCCGGACAACCGTCGCGTCAGCGCCCAGAACCACACCATGTACGCCGAGATCAATGCCGCTACCGCCGCGGCGACGGCATAAGGGTGCAAGTGCAGGACACCGTTGTCCTGTACAATGGCCATGCCGGTGCGTTTTAAGCTTGTAAATCGCACCTGGTTCTAGCAGCTGTGCGGTGATATAATTAGGAGGGGCTGGGTTTAGGCGCTGCGATTAACAAATGGCGCTGTTCTTGTTGGAGTTGGGAAATGTATTTGGCGCCCTTGTGTATATATATCCTCTGCACGCGAGCCGTGTTGAGAGGCTTTCCTCTGTGCCCATGTCTCGCAAGATTTTGAATTCATCGAGGACAAATAGAACGCGTTGCTCTTGTTCATACTTCTTGCCCATTCTGCCCAACAAGAATAGGCAATGTTCCCTCACTTCAGTGGACGTACTAGTAGTGACTAATCTAACTGTGGGGTTGGTAGTTTTTGTTCAACAGTGTAACAGAAAGCAAGGAAGCGCTGTAGGTATTGGATAGTGGTTTTGGCTATTGAAAATTCAGTGCGCGTGTTTCCTTCAAGAACTCTCGCTTTCTTTCTTGTTAGTGCGAACTACCGAGAAGGTTGCCCGTACTTTAGCAAATCTATTTCGTCAAATATTTCACCTTTCACGTGCTAGAACCATGCGTTGCTCCAACATCATCCAGGTAGCAATAGTTGGTGAGAAATCTGTTGCATATTACTTCCCATCCAACGTATCGAACAAGCGAGAAAAGGCTAAAATCAAATTCACAAAAGACAACAAAATAACAGAGACGATTGACATTACATTGTTATAACTGTTATCGTGTCCCGTTTACTGTTGAGTTGGTGATCCAAATTTTGTATAAGAGATTGTATTGGCAAGCGAAGCGGATGCCCGTCGCCGAAGGCTTGGGCCGGAGCGTAGCGACGCCAGCTGGCCGATAGGCCAGCAGCCCTGCACGCCAGGGGGTGCGGGGGACGGATCCCCCCACTACAGGAAACGCCTAAATTTTCGTGGGCCAAAAACCCACGAAAATAAGCCTAAACCGACGAAAATAGAGTATTTTCATCAGCAGGCCGACGAAAATAGCCGCCGAAAATAAGTTCGACGAAAATAGGCACCTATTTTCGTCGGTACCGACGAAAATAACCTATTTTCGTCGGCTTTCCCAAGGCCGACGAAAATCAATGGTCGGCTGACTATTTTCGTCGGCCCGGTTATGGCCGACGAAAATAAGTGCCAGGATATTTTCGTCGGCCTCAGTGGTGGCCGACGAAAATAGCCTGGGAACATATTTTCGTCGGCCACCACCGAGGCCGACGAAAATTGATGGTTCCCCCCAAAACAGATTTTTCTGCACCTATTAATAATTCACAGCAATATACACAATATCACAATTCACATATACAGATTCACAAGCTTAATACATAATTCACAAAACACATTCACATATACATAAATAGTCCATTCAAATAAGTCTAGAGTCCAAAAGTCTATTGTCCATTCAAATACACAATTCACAAAACTCTAGTCCGTAAGTCTCTGTCCATAAGTCCATAAGCTACTCACTACTCACTACTCACTCCTCACTGATCACTCCGGCGGGCTGTGGGAGTTTTGGCCACTCCCTCCTCCGCCACCAGGAAGGTGGCCACTCCCTCCAGCACCATGGACGAGGAAGTCTTGGACGTTGACACCACCCTCCGATCCATGAGCATGTGACGCTGAACCCTGCAATTCATCAATCATTCAAATAAGGCTGTATTTTGCTATCACTATACATATACATTGTTGTGTTTGGTCAATATTTGCATAAAACTAAACATGGAACGTCACCTGTGATCCATGGTGAGTAGGAGGTTGTGCATGCATCCACGGGTACTGTTGTGGTGGCCACCCCAGAGGTGGTGGCACCCACCCCGTCGGTGGCGGTGCCATCCACGCTTGAAATGGCTGAGAGCCCGCCGGTGGCTGGGAGACCGGTGGCACCCATCCCGGGACTGGCTGCGATCCTTGGGGTGGAGGCGTCCAAGTGCCTGGAGGTGCCTGCGTCCACCCAACACCGGTCCACTGTGGCTGCGACGCTGGAGCTTGTCCTGGCCACTGTCCCCATCCTTGTGCCTGCGAGCCATTTTTGATAATAAAGAAAGAGTTGCTATGGAATTGAAGTGTTCAGATAGTGTTACCTGGGGAGGGCGAAAAGCGGGCAAGTTCATATCAGGGCCGAGTCGAGTAGTCATTTCCTGCAAATGGATGCAACGTTAGAATCACAACATTATACTTTGAATTCAATGACGACACATGATGAGATAGACGGATTACCTGAAAATAAGAAGCCATATATTGCGTCAGCTGTCCAACCTGCTCCTGTGCTGCTCGAGCCTGCTCCTGTGCTGCCCGAGTCTCCTCCTCCAGCTGAGCCTCTCAAGCAGACCTGGAGGAGCGAGAACTCCCTCCCGAAGATGATGCCTTCCCTTGACCTATTGTCCTGTTATATTCCACAACGCCGGTGCCAAAGGCAAACCTGCATGATACACATAGTTGAGCCATTAAGTGGACACATTCTTGTTAATGAAATCGTCGAATCAAACACAAACACCTCACCTGCCATGCTTTCTACCCCCACCACTGTGGTACAACGCCGAGGCATCTAAGTCTGAATGCATCCAGTCGAAGTCAGGCCCATGGCGTTGAGTCATTTCCTCCCCATATGCATTCTGCAAAGAAAGTTGGAGTTAGACACAAAACATGCAATTTAATTCGTAAATACAAACTTGTTTACCATTTTCTCCCTTGCCGCCTCGCTGCATAGCACATCAGGGTTCGCCGGATCAGGGCCACGGTGACCACGGACGTAAACCTCCATAAAACTTGGAGCAACTCCACTTTCAGCTTCCTGCATGAAAAAGAAGAGTTAAACCATATAATTTTCATAGATGTAACATACAAGTTTGATTTATATACTTACCATGCGGCGTGCGATACCAAGGTGTCCATCGGCGCCGTACCTGTGCCCCGGTCCTTCAGTGCCACGGTTGGCACGGTGCTTGTTGGACTCTGCAATCCACTCAGGCGACGCCCATCTCTTAGCCAACCACCTCCAGGCTTCCATGTCCTTCGCCAGCCAATCCACAACGCTCTCCAGGTACTGCTCCTCTGTGAGGTAGATCTCATTGGCCCCTAATGCTTTGCTCATTTTCTGCCCCTTTATCTTCTTGTAGTAGTAGTTGACGGCCGCGATGCGAGCATTGTACATGGCATCCTTGATTATCTTATCAGCGCACTTCCGAAAGTGCCTCTTCACACGTGTCCACTGAGCCTGATCCTCCTCGATGTCATCCGGCAATTGGAACCTCCCCTACATATCAATGTAAAAGTTAAGTTAAAGTAAGATTAGGAGAAGCAATAATTCAATGAATTGCTTATATACGAAAGTAAACTCACCCAGAACTCGTCCCACATAGCCACCTGACAAGTCCTTCGTTTTTTTCCGAACTTCCCCCTCCGCTACTGCTTTCCCCTGACTCCCCTGGCTCGACATAGTCCTTTAGACCCCAGTCAGCCCACTGCATAGCCGCGAACCTCTCGCCATTCAGCTCCACCATGCCAGGGTAGTAGAAGCGACAGAGGCTACCCAACACCGCGTTCACCTTGGGACGTCTGCCTGTACCGTCCCAAGTCAAGTCTTCCCATGACCTACAAAAATTAATAAAACAAGTAAACTAGTGCAATCACGTTCACATTAAAAAATTAACACAACAGAAATAAGCCCCACCATTCTCCATGCGGCCGGATGAGCCTCCTCTCGGCAGGTCTCGGACCAAGCGCATTGCTCTTCTTATACCTAAGTATACAAGTAAATTCCATATGATGAAATGATTAGAAACTAATATCAATTAAACTAATATGCATAATAATACCTGAAGGACGTAGAAGCATCTGACGCGTCGCCCGCGCTGCCTGCCCCCATTGGGTCAACCTCCTCATCCTGCTCACCCTCCTCATCCTGCTCACCCTCCTCACCCTGCACATGAGCATCCTGCTGAGGAGTCTCCTGCTCACCCTCCTCACCCTGCACTTTGTCTAGACAGTCGAGAAGTTGCTGCTGCCTCTGTCGGCTCTGTGAGGTGCCCTGAAAAAGCCCACTGCCCGAGCTGTCCTCGCTGGCCGCGCTGCCCCCACTCCTCCTCGATCTCCTATGCTTGAACATGTTCAACTGTAGATAAATTAATGTCAAACCACAGTATATGAAACAAATAATATGAAAATTAATAATGTGGAAATTGGAATACATAGCTTAATTGATTAACTAAAAGAAACATACTAATCAAAAGTCATCTGCATCCGATGATGCTTCTTCGGCTCGTTGTTTATTCATACGCTCTTGATTTCGTTGGATCCTTACTGATCTTCTAACGACGACAGGTCGTTTGCGCTTTGACCTAGGTTCTTCAATTAAGTCGCTTGAATTGCAACAGAGATTTTCAAGTCCTTCTCCATTGGTCACATGGAATCGGTGAGCTATGTCTTGATTCGACGTCGCTTCTGGTTGAAAAACAGCATCATCGTTGTCCCTGCTCGTACTCACGTAGTCAGCACTCTCTGGAGCGACGACTTGTGGGTTGACTTTGATTGCAACCCACCAAGCCCTAAGGCTTGGGTGAGGATATGGCAGGTAGTACACCTGTTTTGCCTGATTTGCAAGGACAACATCGCTCATACTGCTCGGAATCCTAGAGCTATGCTTCACCTCGACATTACCATACTTGTCGACACGAGTCCCACTATGAGCATCAAACCAGTCGCACTCGAAAAACACGACTTTAAGTTCTTTGGGGCCATCGAAAATCAACTCTACAATGTTTTGAAGAACACCGTAATAGTCCACTACTTTGTCATCGTCAACATATGAACTTGCCAACACACCACTATTGGTGGTGGCTGCCAATGGTCGACTCTTCTCCAATTTCGCGGTTCGGAAGCGATATCCATTTACATCATAGCGAGTATAGTTCCGGACGGACACAGAGGTATGTGCCATTTGCTGCAAGTCTGGGTGCACAGAGTTTTTGGAAACCTATACAAGGAATTAGTATATGCATTATATCTTCCAAGTCCAAAATTCAAAGATTAAGTATGGACAATGAGAGAACGACAATTACTAACATAATTACGAAACCACTGCACGAAGTTTGGTCCACCTTTCAACCCATCATGTCGAAGATTTTCTAATTGGATGGCCGTAGGTTTACTAGTAGATTTCCAACATTCTTCATCAAACATGCTGGACATATTAGAAACATGGACATTACACACTATAGAAATTATGAGATGAGAAAATGGAAGTAACTATGAGGAAAACTTACTCGAACGCCTCCTGTGTGCTGTCAATATTGCTATACATATATAGCATTAGCGTGTTCAAATCTGATCCTTCAATGTGACGTACACTCCCTTTTCCAACTGCTTTACCCGGATTCGCAAAAATTTGAAGGGTGCTTTGGGGCGATTCATTTTCGACATGAAGTCGCACTGAAGGAGCAAACACATTGTTGGCTCGAGCGAAATACCTGGTTGAGAATTGAGATATCTCCTTAAGGGCAAAAGCCTCCACAATACACCCTTCGACTCTAGCCTTGTTGCGAACAGACGCCCTGAGCTTTTTCAACGCCCTTTCTATAGGATACATCCACCTGAATTGCACTGGTCCGCCTACCAAAGCTTCCCAAGGCAAATGCACAATTAGATGTTGCATCACATTGAAGAATCCTGGCGGGAAAACCTTTTCAAATTTACAAATAAGAATTGGAATTTCTTTCTCAAATTTCTGCATCAACCTCTTCGATACCGTCTTTGCGCATACTTCCCTATAGAAGTAACTCAGCTCTGCAAATATGCTCCAAAGCTCATCCTTAAAATAGCCTCGAAACATCACGGGCATCAGCCTCTCCATAATAATATGGTAGTCATGGCTTTTCAAACCGATCAATTTACCGGTCTTCAGATTGACTGTCCGTTTCAGATTTGCCGCATATCGATCTGGAAATTTCAGATTCTTCAACCACTTAAATATTTCTTTCCTTTCATCTGGCTTGAGGCAGTAATCAGCTCGCGGCCTACTCTCATGCCCTTTATCGCTTACTTTCAACTTGAGCATCGGTCTCTTACAAATTTCAGCCATGTCTTTTCTTGCCTTCATATTATCTTTCGTTTTATCAGTCACATCGAAACATGTGCTTATGATGCTTTCAGCAACGTTACGCTCTTGGTGCATCAAGTCTATGTTGTGCGGCATGATCAAGGCTTTTGCATACGGAAGCTCCCATATTGATGAAATATGGGTCCAGTTGTGGTCCTCCCCGTAGCCTTGAAACCTATCATTTTCTCCTTGCTTTCAGACAAGCATGCCATGCCATTATCTGCGGTGCAGTTTGCCTCTTTGGTGGCCCATTTCTGATTTTGGCTCCACTTCTGAATGCAGTAAGCGAATTCCTAAAATCATGCTTGAATGGAGTCCAACGTCGATGAGCATCAAAGAATGACACTTTCCCACCATGCTTCAATCTGAATGCATCCGTATCATTCATACATATTGGACAGCACAACCGACCATGAACACACCATCCAGACCAATCTCCATACGCTAGCAGATCATGCACTGACCACAAATAAGCAGCGCGCATGGTAAACTCCTTTTCAGTATGACTGTCATAAGCCTTCACGCCTCTCCATAATTGTTTCAGCTCTTCAATTAAAGGGCGAACAAACATATTCAGCTTTGGCCCTGGATGCTCGGGGCCTGGGATGACTAGTGCAAGGAACATGAACTCTTCTTTATTGACCAACTCAGGAGGAAGATTATATGGCACAATGAAGACAGGCCAACACGAGTAAGGGCTTGCACTGGTATTGAAAGGTGTGAATCCGTCCGTCGATAGACCAAGCCGTACACTCCTAGGGTCGTTTGCAAATTCGGGATCAAACTCGTCAAATGCCTTCCACGCATCACCGTCCGACGGATGGACCATTATGTCTGGATCAGTGACGAGATGTACACCATTCTTTGGCCACGTCATATGCAGAGCTATTTCCTTGTTGAGGAACAACCTTGAAAGCCGAGGAATGATGGGCAACCGACGAAGTTGCTTAGCTGCGACCTTCGTAACTACCAATTCACCCTCATCATTTGTCTCCTCGACATATCTAGAAGCTTTGCAATGCTTACAACGGTCCAGCTTGTCATCCTCCTCAAAGAATAGCATGCAACTGTTGGGACACACGTCGATCTTCTCATATGTCATCCCAAGACCAGCCAACATCTTCTTTGCGAAGTACATATTCTTTGGCAACTTATGATTCTCCGGGAGAACCTCACCCATCAGTTGGACGATGTCGTTGTAAGCACTGTTTGAAATGTTGTGCTTCGACTTTATCGCCATTAGTCTTGTGAGAGTCCCAAGAACTGACATCTGAGTGTGCTCGTGCAGTCTCTCTTCTCCTGTGGCGAGTAGCCGGAAGAATTCCTGAGCATCGCGTGGAAGCTGCCCCGGCTCCTCAGCGTTCATTTCAACATCCCTACCAAGATCATGCAACATGTCATCCATCCTATCATGATCGTCATCAAGTTCCACCTCCGCGTCAACGTGTCTAATAGACTCTCCATGCCGGTACCATACAAGGTAGTTCGGCATAAACCCACTTTTGCAAAGGTGTTTCTCCATTTCTTCTATCTTCTGAGGCCACTTGTTCTCGCAGCGATTGCAAGGATGCTTCACTAGACGACCAGTTGCATCTTTGAAAGCGTGCTCAAGAAAAGCCTTTGTTACACCCATCCATTCATTCGAATGTGCCCCATCCTTTCTCCACCCGTCATACATCACCCTCCGATCACCGTCCATTTCAAAGGCTAAACAAAAGACAAAGAACATCAACGATCGTCCGTGGCTTAGGTGAACTCCCTATTAGGTAAAGGCCCTAAACCCACCCAAGAGTGTAGGCCGATGCTTGTGATTTGTGACGTGTAGCCTACGATTGCCGCGAAATTTCGGCAGCATAACCCCGCTGCTCTCCAAGCACACGCCTGAACATGGTGCGTTGGAGAACAACTGGGTTACACAACCGAAATTCCGCGTCAATCGTAAGGCACATGTCACAAATCACAAGCATCGGCCTACACTCTCAGGCTGTCCAAAATACGTGGACAATTCCGGAACGGCGAACCTCACAAGCCAATGTGACGTTCGTCGTTCCCGAACGGGTGACGCATACGGTTCGCTACGGTTAACGATTAAAACTAAACTCTAAACATTAAACTAAACTCTAAAATTAAGATAATAGAATGAGACATTGAGGATAATGAGGCACTGATCACTGATGATCACTGATCACCACCGATCTAGCATGCACTCTTCACTATACAAAACCAATTCACCACCGCCTTAACAATCTGTATAACGGTTAACGACCGCCATGACCGCCACGGCCGCACGCACGGCACGCCACGGCCGCCATGTGCATCAAATTAAGAAGGGAGATGGGGAGGCTCACCGTGGGGAACGAGGGCGGCGTCGACGAATGGCGAGCGCGGCGAGGGCACGCGGGCTGCGTGCGGCGGCGTGCTCCCTTCTTCGCGGGCGGGCGGCTCGGCGAGGGCGGGCAGGCGCGCTCAGGCGGGGCGCGAGAGGCTCGGGCGAGGGAGCGCTCAGGCGGGGCGCGGGCGGCTCGGCGAGGGCGGGTGGGCGCGCTCAGGCGGCGGGCGGGCGGCTCGGGCGAGGGCGCGCGCAGGTGGGGCACGGGCGGCTCGGCGAGGGCGGGCTGGCGCGCTCGGGCGGCGCGCGGGCGGGCGCGCTCAGGCGGCGCGGTGAGCGCGGGCCGAGGGCGGGGCGAGCGCGGGCACTCAGGCGGCGCGGCGAGCGCGGCGAGGCGAGCGCGGCGAGGGCGGGCGGGCGCGGCGCGGCGAGGCGAGCGCGGTGACGGCGGGGCGAGCGCGGCGACGGCGGGCGAGCGGCGGCGCTTCTAGAGACGAGCGAGAGAGAAGATGCGCGCTGAAGCCGGATGGAGGATTAACGGGCATCTATTTTCGTCGGCCTCATTAAGGCCGACGAAAATAGAGGCTGGTTAATGACTTATTTTCGTCGGCCTGGCTGCGGCCGACGAAAATACCCCACTTATTTTCGTCGGCCTAGCTGCGGCCGACGAAAATATCCCACAGTTTCGTCGGTCCCGAGGCCGACGAAAATACCTTTCGTATTTTTGTGGGCCTGCCGACGAAAATATTCGCTGGCCCACGAAAATAGGACACATTTTCGTCGGTCACTCTAGCCGACGAAAATAACATTGTATTTTCGTGGGCCGGCCGACGAAAATAGCCCGGCCCACGAAAATTTAGGCGTCTCCTGTAGTGCCCATGGTATATATTATTGACCCTAATTAGAGTTTTAGCTACATAATCATTATTACTCCTCTTGTAAACCACCATCGAAGAACGGCGTTATGTAAACACTCCACATTATAGTGAAGGTTTCGTCTGGCTGGTGCCCGTGGTTTTTCCCCTTCGCATTAAAAGGTTTTCCACGTAAATTTGTGTGTCGTGCTCTGTGGTTTGTTGGTTGATCTACTTCATTTTTCCTGCTGATTCTGCTGATAAGTGGTATCAAAGCTTTGGTTAACAGATTGATCGTCGGCATGGCGTCTGTGAAGTATGATATACCAATGTTAGATCACGACACAAGGTTCTCATTGTGGCAGGTCAAGACGTAGACTATTCTCTCGTAGCGGCGCTGACACATATTCACCTTCATCTGACTAACAATATCCCGCATGAGGTTTTGGCGGAAAATACCGCCACTGCGTTGTGGTTGAAGCTGGAATCGATCTGTATGTCAAATGATCTAGCTAGCAAGATGCACATGAAGATAAAGTTGTTTACAACAAGCTGCAGGAAGGCGGTTGTGCATTGGATCACTTAGCAGCCTCCAAGGAGATAGTCGTTGATCTGAAGTCCATGGAGGTTGAGTATGATGATGAGGATCTAGGTTTAATTCTATTATACTCGCTACCTACATCTTTGCAAATTTCCGAGATACGATTCTATACAGTCATGATGAACTAACCCTACAAGAAGTTTGTGAGGCTCTTGCGCAGAAAGAGAAGATGAAACTGATGTTTCACTCCAAAGAATCGTCCTCCAAGGGCTGATAATAAAAGTTCAAAGCCTGAAAATAGATGGAAAAGCAAAGGACGTTCTAAGTCCAAATGAAATGATAAGTTCTGGAAGTACTGCAAGAAAACTAATCATTTTATTGAGGATTGCTGGAAGCTGAATAACAAAGAAAAAAGAAATGGTAAATCTTCAAACATGAACAAATCTAAAGATGATGGTAAGGCTTTTGTTTCTAGTGAAAAATCAGATAAGGGTGATGTTTTGATTGCTTTTGCTGGTTGTCTCTCAATAAAGGACGAATGGATTCTAGATTCTGCTTGCTCATATAATGTGTGCATTAACAGAGATTATTTTAGTGCCTATGAGTCTGTGTAGAATGGAGAAGTTGTGCGATGGGAGATAACACTGCATGTGATGTCATTGGTTATGGATCCATTCAGTTTAGGATGCGCAATGGTATGATTCGTACATTGACAGATGTGAGGCACATTCCAACCATGTACAGAAATTTGATCTCGTTGAGTACCCTTGATCTCAAAGGGTATAAGTACTCCACTTCAGGTGAAGTTTTGAAGGTATCAAAAGGTTCTCTCATTATTATGAAAGGTGATATGAAAGCAACAAATTTATATGTACTCAGAGTTGATACTATTACTGGTACTGTTGTTGCTATTTCTTATGCTATAGATAGTTCTAAACCTGCTGATATTGTCAATGATGCTATTTTTCCCACTACTATTGTTACATCTAATAAGTACAATGATTCTAAACTATGACATATACGTCTTGGGCATATGAGTGATCTCGGCATGGCAGAATTGAGCAAGAGATGCCTTCTCAAAGGATACAACAGTAAAGAGATAGATTTTTGTGAACACTGTATTTTTAGTAAGCATAAGAGGGTAAAATTTAATACTTTATTCATAAAAGTAAAGGCATATTGGATTATGTGCATGTTGATTTGTGGGGACCCTGTAAAAAACATTCTCTTGGTTGTCGTCGTTACATGCTTACTATTATTAATGATTACTCCGGAAGGGTGTGGCCTTATTTTCTGAAACAGAACTATGATGCTTTTGATACCTTTAAAGATTGGAAAGATATGGTAGAAAGGCAAACCGAGAAAAAGGTAAAGGTTCTGCATACTGATAATGGCATGGAATTTTGTTCAGATGCTTTTAAGTATTTCTGTAGACATGAAGGTATTGTGAGGCACCACACAATTCCATATACCCCACAACAGAATGGAGTACTAGAAAGGATGAACAAGACCATCATCTCTAAGGCTCGTTGCATGTTGTTCAATATTGGTATGGATAGACATTTCTAGGCTAAAGCAGCTTCCACAGCATGTTATTTAATTAATAGATCACCTTCCATTGCTCTCAACAAGAAGGCACCAATTGAGGTATGGTCTGATACTCCTTTAGATTATTCACAGTTAAAGATTTTCAGTTGAACTGTCTATGTACATGTTGATAATGGAAAGTTTGAGCCTAGAGCAGCAAAGTGTGTCTTTTTGGGTTATGGTTCAGGGGTAAAAGGATATAAATTGTGGAACCCTGTAACTAACAAGATCATGTTGAGTAGAAGTGTTGTTTTCAAAGAATCTAAAATGTATTATACTAATCGTTCATCTAATGTTCAGCAGTCAGTTTCACATAAACTAAGTCTGCAGGTGGAGAACTTAGATGAGGATGACAGTATGTTTCAGGATGCTACTATTCAAGATCCACAGGTTCATGATATTTCACCCATCATTGATGATTCTTTGTCTACTTAGCATTCTTCTCCTATTGTGCAGCAACCACAACAACCTGTTGTAAGTTGGGAGGGCCAAAAGAGATATTAGGCCTCCGAAGAGATTGATTGAAGAATGCAACACTGCTTTTGCTCTGAGTTGTGCAGAGGATATTGATTGCAGTGTAGAGCCTTCCACTTATAATGAAGCAATGGTTTCCAATGATCGTGACAAATGGGTGTTTGCTATGCAAGAGCAGATGCAGTCACTTGAGAAAAATGGTACACGGGACATTGTTCGCTTGCTTAAAGAAAAGAAGCCCATTCGTTGCAAATGGATCTTCAAAAGAAAGGAGGGCATCTCCAAGTGAGCATCCAAGGTTAGTTGCAAAAGTTTTCAGTCAAATACCGGGAATTGATTATAATGATGTTTTCTCTCCAGTTGTAAAACATAGCTCTGTTCGTACTTTCTTGAGTATTGTTGCTATGTAAGATCTTGAGCTTGAATAGTTAGATATGAAGACTGTTTTTTACATGGAGAGTGGGAGGAAGAATTCTACATGGATCAGCATAAGGGTTTTATGGTCCTTAATAAGGGGAATTTGTTTGCAAATTGAAGAAGTCCCTTTATGGTTTGAAACAATCTCTAAGGCAGTGGTACAATAGGTTTGATTCATTTATGATTTGTAATGAATTTAAAAGGTCCCAGTATGATAGTTGTGTCTATATTAAATTTGTTAATGGTTCACCTATCTATTTGTTGTTATATGTTGATGACATGTTGATTGCCGCCAAGAGCAAAATGGAGATCGCTACCTTAAAGGCACAATTAAGTAGCGAGTTTGAGATGAAGGTCCTGTGAGCCGCTAGAAAGATTCTTTGTATGGAGATTGGGAGAGACAGGAAATCTGGTATGTTGTTCCTCAGTCAGCGCAGTTATATTCAAAAAGTTTTGTATCATTTCAATATGCATGATTCTAATCCAGTATGTACTCCCATTGCTCCTCACTTCAAGTTGTTGTCTGCTCAATTTCCAACCAAAGATGAAGATTTAAATTACATGTCAAAGGTGCCTTATTCTAGTGTTATTGTCTCTCTGATGTATGCTATGGTTTGCTCACGTCCTGATTTGTCATGTGCCATGAGTTTGGTGGGAGATACATGTCTAATCCTAGCAAAACGCATTGGGAAGTTGTTAAGTGGATTTTCAAGTACTTGTGTGGTACATCTAATGCTTGTTTGTAGTTTGGCAAGGTCAATGAGGGACTTGTTGGATATGTTGATTCAGATTATGGAGCAAATTTGGACAAGAGAAGATCATTAACAGGTTATGTATTCACAGTTAGTGGATGTGCAGTCAGTTGGAAGGCTTATCTACAGCCCACAGTTGCTTTCTCTACTACAGAGGTAGAGTATGTTGTAGTTGTGATGCTAGCAAAGAGGTCATTTGGTTGAAAGGTCTATATGATGAGTTTTGTGGAGATACATCTTGCATTACATTATTCTGTGACAGTTAGAGTGTTATTTGCCTTACAAAGGATCAAATGTTTCATGAGAGGACAAAGCACATTGATATCCAGAAAATAGTTGTAGAGGTAAACTGAGAGTATGCAAGATTAATACACATTACAATCCAACTAGTATGATGACTAAACCTGTTTTTGGAGCTAAGTTTGAGCTTTGCTTGAACTTAGTTGGTATAATTGCTTAGCCCTAGCGGTTATGTTGGCACCAGCAGTTTTCTCCTATTATTTGGAAAGTTGCTTACAAATTATGGCTACAATATGGAATTTGTCTCAGGATGGAGATTGTGGAGTTGGTAATTCAGCTACGTCATCATTATTACTCCTCTTGTAAGTCGTCGTCGAAGAACGACATTCTATAAACACTCCACATTATTGCGAAGGTTTCGCCTGGCTAGTGCTCGTGGTTTTTCCCTTCGCATTAAAGGGTTTTCCATGTAAATCTGTGTGCCATGTTCTGTGGTTTGTTGGTTGATCTATTTCATTTTTTCTACTGATCCTACTAACATTTACTATGATTTGACTGAAGCATATACATTGTGAGACCATTTTGGCTGTGTGGACGTAGAGAAGAAATAAATGTTATAGGTGTGGAAGCAAAGGTCATCTTACTACTGAGCATCCACAAAATAATGAAAAAAAGAAAGCAAGAAGAACAAAAATGATAAAAAATTGCACAAAAAGCACTAAACTCTTGAGCAATACTTTTAAAAGCATTTAGCCACTCATGAGACTCCCATTGAAACTCATGAGGACTTAGTTGCTCAAAAGGATCCTATTGGAATATCAAACATAGGTGTTTCAGACAATATTATTGTTAATACAGTTTGTGCACCTATCGTTGTTGTTCCAACTAACAAAACATCATCTAGTAATGTTATCACTAAAAATACCTAACTTAGAATTGAAAATGGAACACTTAAAAAAAGAGGTACATAAGTTCACTCATGCCTAAGGTATGATGATGATGCCCGATTGCTAAATTGCTTGGGTTGCCAACAATTTTCTCTCAATAAAGAGTGATTGGGCTACACCCCAAAGAATGATAGGACGACCTTTATCACTCGCAGGACTAGTTTTGTGAAGGGCAACACAAGTTTTTGCTCAAAATGCAAGCAACTAGGGCATCAAGAGCAACAAAGTAAAAACAAGAACAACAACAATATAGTTGATTAAAATTAATTCTTGTTATTTACTTACCAAGTGCACTACATGAGTAAAAGCTAAATTTATTGATGCACCCATTGTTTGCCAAAATAAGAAGGCAATTTGGACGTCCAAGTGTATAGTGACTAACCTTGGAGGATTTAAGAAATTTTGGGTACTAAAAGGAACTAATGCTTCTTATAGGTGAATTACAAAGCTAGAGGAAAGCATTAGCTACTTGGTAGTGGATGCACTCAAGACATGACTAGAGATCATGAAACGTTCAATTCAATTGATTCAAGTGGCAAGAATGAATTTAAAAGCATAATTTTTTGTGACAATAGAAGGGAAAGGTCACGGTACTTGGAGAGATTGCAATATCCAATGACGTGAACATATTGAATAAACTGCTAGTTGAGTCCCTCAATTTCAACCTACCCTCAGTGGCATAATTATGTCATTTCAGTTTTAGGTGCATATTTATAATTGGTGGTGTGGAGATAGTGTGGATGAATCAAATATCATATTCAAGGGATTTCTATATGAGAATCTATATCTAGTAGATTTTGATTCAAGAGAAGTGCAATTATCAACATGTCCATTCTCAAAATCAAGTTTGGCTTAGCTTTGGCATAGAAGATTGGCACATGTTAGAATGAAGAAATTGGATAGACTCATCAAACATGATTTGTTCAAGGGATTAAAAATGTCAAATTTGATAAGGATATATTATGTAGCTCTTGTCAAACAGGAAAACAACTTGAAAATACTAATCCCAATAAGAGCATGATAAGTACTAGTAGTCCATCAAAGTTATTGCACATGGATTTATTTGGTCCTACTTCATACACAAGTATTGATGGAAATAAATATAGTTTTGTTATAGTGGATGGATTCTCAAGATACACATGTATATTGTACCTCAATGACAAGAAAGAAGTCCACAACATATTCAAAACAGTTATCAAGAGAAATGACAATGAATTTGAATTAAAAATCAAGAAAGTAAGAAGTAATAATGTGAGTATAGAAAATTAAAAATGGATGAGCTTTGTGATGACATGGGAATTAAGAATGAACTTTCTACTAAGTATACTCCTCAATCCAATGAATTTATAGAAAGAAAGAACATAACATTTATTGACATGGCAAGATGCATGCTTAGTGAGTATAATGTAAGTGATGCATTTTGGGCAGAAGCAATTGACACTACATGTCATGAAAGTAATAGACTCTATTTTCACCGTCTAATAAGAATATACCATATGAGCTATTAACTAGAAGAAAGGCAAATATTTCTTATTTTATAGTCTTCGGTTGCAAATTATATGTTTTCAGAAAAGGCACTAGATTGAGCAAGTTTGAAAACAAGTATGATGAAGGCTTTCTCCTTAGATATTCTACTTCTAGCAAAGCTTATAAAGTATTCAACAAAACTCATGGTATAGTTGAAGGGGTTCATGATGTTTTGTCTGATGAATGAAATGGCTCTCAAAATGAAAATAATAATCTACAAGACCCTTAGATATTTTACTTCTAGCAAAGCTTATAGAGCAACAAAACCCATGGTATAGTTGAAGACGTTTGTGATGTTGATTTTGAGGCATCAAGTGGCTCTAAAAATAAAAATAACAATCTAGAAGACATGGTAGACATCGAACTCAACAATGCAAGTAAGACATATCAATTAGTGATATGAACCTAAGAGAGTTAATAAAAGATGAAGAAGATCAAATATTCGCTCAATCAAGTGTGCTAAACAATGATCAACCTAGCAAAATTAGCACTCATGATCATGATCAACCAAGTAATCAATCAAGTACAAGTGCTCAAGATCATGTAGTCCAACTGATCACAATTGCAAGATATCATCCTTTCAACCAAATAGTTAGAGATTTGAGAGGTGGTGTTCAAACAAGATCAAGGCTACCATCATTTTGTTAGCACTACAAACTTATGTTATTTGTTGAGACAACAAAGATTGAAGAATAATTATTAATATTGATTGGGTTAATTCTATGCATGATGAGCTCAAAAATTTCACAAGAAATGAACTTTGAGAAATAGTTGAGAGTCCCAAGAAATATAATGTGATTAGAATCAAGTGGGTCTTCAAGAACAAGCAATGTGAAGATGGTATTGTAGTAAGAAATAAATCAAGACTAGTAGGTCAAGGTTACACTCAAGTTAAATGTCCCCCAATTGTAAGATTAGAGGCAATAAGAATCTTATTGGCATATGCATGTGCTTATGGCATCAAGCTAATCAAATGGACATCTAGAGTGCATTTCTCATTGGGTACATCATTGAGTTAGTATTTATTGAACAACTACCCAATTTGAAGATTACTAGAAACCCAACCATGTGTAAAAGCTCAAGAAGGTATCATATAGATTGAAACAAGCACCTAGAGCATAGTAAGAGAGGTTACAGAACTTATTAGTCTCAAAAGGTTTCAAGATGGGTAAGGTTGATACTGCTCTCTTTACTAAAAGGATTGGAAATGATTTGTTTGTATTCCAAGTGTATGTGGAAGATATCATCTTTGGTTCAACAAATAAAGAATTTTATGGAGAATTTGGAGAAATAATGGATCATGAATTTGAAATGTCTATGATTGGAGAGCTAATTTATTTTCTTAGGATTCAAATTAAGAAACTAGAGAATTGAACATTTGTGTGTCAAGAAAAATATATCAAGGACATGTTGGAAAATTTTGGAATGAATGACGCCAAGTTAGTACTCACACCAATGGGGACCAATGGTCATTCGGACTTGGATTCAAGTGGAAATATGATGGATCAAAAGTTATATCAGTTAATGATTGAAAGCCTACTCCATGTGACTGCATCAAGGCCAAATGTGGTGTTTAGTGAATGCATGTGTGCAAGATTTCAAGCCTCACTAACAGAGAGTCATTTGAAAGCAATAAAGAGAATCTTAAGGTACTTGAACCATACACCAAATGTTGGACTTTGGCATCACAAGGTGAATAGAAAGAGCACACATGGCACATGTAAATTGCTCAAAAGTTCACTTGTGTCTTAGTCATCGAAGAAGCAAAATTTGGTTGCAGTATCAACAATTGAAGTGGAGTATATTTCTATTGGAAGTTATTGTGCACAAATATTATGGAACAACTTTGCAAGATTATGGGATCAAATTCACACAAGTCCATTGCTTTATGGCAATGAAAGTGTCACCAAGATAGCCACCAACATGGTTCAACACTCAATAATAAAGCACATTGAAATTCATCGTTACTTTATAAGTTATCATCAAGCCTAAGGGGATAACACCATTGATAGTGTACACACCAAAGACCAACTTGCTGATATTATCACCAAACCACTTGATCAAGCAAGGTTTTGCAAGCTAAGAAATGAATTGAACACTTGACTTCTCTGGCATGAGTTGATTGCTAATCATATGATTATCATGCATCCGCTTCAATCGTTCAAGGTAACATTGATTGATCATATGCATTATACCTTTCTAATATGTTGTTAGTGCATATATAGAGATACTTAAGACATTCATTGCGAACAAAATGGATTTAATGATTATATCATGTTACTACTATTTATATGATTGGTTGTTCCTAGTTAGAGTATCTAACTTGTTTGTGAGCAAGTCACCCTAGTGCTCGAACTAAAATATGGACTACTGAGTGTATAACTCAACATCAACAAGATTACCATTGCCAAAAAATTGAAAAATCTTGAAGAAGGACAAATCAAGTTATATTCATATGAATAGAGTTTAGTTCAAGCCACTATGAAGTAGATTTGGGATACTTTCTTCCTACATTGAGATGATCTGGGTAGCAATTGCTATCTTGAAGGAAACTTTCATAAATCTTCTTCAACTTGACAGTGTTTCCCATGTTTTTGCATGTACCATCTTTTCCACCATATTTTCACCTTTTATGGTTATTTATGACAAAGAGGGAAATATTTAGCAGGGCAATAAATAAGGGGGAGTCATCATACATGGATGGAACTCCTTATTAAACAAAGGGGTCACGAAGGGGGAGAAACATAAAAGGGAGAGATAAGCACATTAAAAAGGGAGAGAAAGCTCATGAATGGACTTGTTTGTTTATTTACCAGGAAATGGTCTTGGATCCCTTCATATAAGTATTAGATTTTTGCATAAAATATGTAATAAGTAGCATGCATGATCAAAAATAGTGTTTCTCTTAAATATGTGGATGAATATAACAATTGGTGTCTTTCTTAATAATGAATGAATTATGCTTTGATGAACATACATAGCTGAACATAAGAATTGACATTTATCTTTGATATTCTTATTACCTAGTAAACAAATATATCGATTAGTATCTCAACACCTTTAATATATTGTTTATCTCACAAAGGTTTCTAATATGATTAGTTATTTCATATAATAAGGATGAAAGTTATCCAGTAACATTTAAAGTAGTATTCACGCTCAAAAGATATATCCTATAAACCTTAACATCAGAGGGTAATATTACTTCATCCAATTTTAGGTACAACATATGTGCAAACTTGAAATTCTTCAAATACTTGGTACATATGTAGGGGAGCTAATGCTACCTTGTTGGGTTTGTGAAACTTATATAGAATTTCACACATGGTAAAAATGCTTAGACAAGCAACACAAGTCCAAACAAAGTTAGTATTTCATTTTGTATGAGGCACGAACTTGGAAACCAAAAGTAAAAAGGTTATTTTTGTGTGGTTGTCACCAATTACCAAAAGGGGGAAATTGAAAACTCCATGTATGGTTTTTGTAATTGAGACAACTACAGGACTAACCTCTACTCTAAGTGTTATGAATAAGATAAGTTCAAGTCCACATCCAAAGGTTGAGTGTAACACCGTGAATTTGGGGTATAAAATTTCTTTGCTCATATTCACAAATTCAGGTGTTACTCCTCTCTTCTCATCTCCCCCAATCTCCTCTTTCTCTTTTCTATAGAAGAAGAGTGGTTATTTTTTATTTGTAATTATAATCTAGTAGGCTAAACTCCAAGGGAGTATGAAATGTTGCATCATGTTGAACCCAAAACTCCACTTTTGTTTGATGCATATGCTTGAGGGTGCTAATTTGAAATTGTGGCATATTTGGATTTGAGTCAAATGGAGTAAATAAAAAGAAAAGGGAAAAACAATTTCTGAAATAAAAAGAAAGGGAAAGTGGCCTAGCCCCCCCTTCCCTGGCCCATTCGGCCGGCCCAGCCGCCCCCTTCTTCCCCCTCTCCCCCCCCCGCTCGGCTCAGCATTTCCCCCCCTCGCGGGCCCGCGCAAAGCAGCCCAGCTCCCAGCCTCCCACCCCGTGGCCCGCTCCGCGCCAGTCCCGCGGACGCGCGGCCGGCCCACGCGAGCGCGCGGCCAGCCGCGCCTTCGCTCTGCCGCGGCCCAGCCGCAACGCGCCCAGCGCGCGCGCAACCGCGCGTGGAGCGCCCGCCGCCGCCGCTGCTCATGGGCCCGCGCGTTAGGGAGCGCTCTCCACTGTACATCTTCCCCAAAACGGCTCTGCGCAGTTTTCTCGCCCACGACGCCTCCAAAACCGAACCGTCCGGGATTTTTGCGCAGTTTCTCGCCCACCGTCGCCTCCCCTCGTCACGACCTCGTCGCGAACCGCCGTTGGAGCCGCCCCGCCTGCGCCGGTCTCGCCCTGCTGGAGGCATCGCCGTCGCCGAGGTGAGCTCGTCCTCCCTTTCCTCTCTCTACCGCTCTCCTCCCCGCTCCTCGCTGCACACCGTCCCGCTGCATCCGTCCCGTCCGTTCACCGTCACGAGCTCCCCGTCGAGCCGCCCCGTCGACTGCGCGTCGTGCCGCTCTCCCTGTCCCTGTGCGCGGCCGATGGCCTACTGCCGTCACGGCCCGCAGCGCGCAGCGAGCCCGGTGCCCCGGCGTGCAGGCCCCGCGCGCCCTCGCCTTGCTCCTTCGTGCAGCCGCGCCCCACTTCGCCCCCACTTCGCCGGCGAACCACGCCCCTGCGTGTCGCAGCCGAGTCGCTGCGCTCGCTGCACGCCCAGCTGCTAAGCGTGCCTAGTGCAGTCCCTGTGCGCAACCCTCGCATGCTCCTCACCGTGCCTCGCTACTGCTACTTAGCGCGTCACGTACTCGTCAAGTCTCACGCGCGCGGTTTCGCACGTGATCACGGGTATTGCGCGCGCCGTCGTCATTGTTTGCATAGTCCTCATGTTCTTTCGTGCATGTCGCGCGCGCAATCTGCGCGCATTAGTTAATCACTTCGCTATAATCGTCCATACGTATTAGTCAATTAATTCTCGTTTTAATCATTGATTAATTGATAATTCACTTTATCTAAAATATCCCACACAAATAATTTATGTTAACTAAGTTGAACTTAGAAAATATAGTTTTTCGCGCTTAAGCGTAATATAGGTTGTCCGTTCGTCACGTCATTATTTAGCCACAGATTGTTAACTATTCGATGTGTCGTGCGTCGCGCGCGCTGTTGTGTGTGATGTTTCGCGCACACGCAGCACGTCGTCAGAGTCCCGACGACATTCGTCTACCCCTAGACGACTCCCGTCTACCCCTCGTCTACCCCCCCGAACCCGCTCGTCTACCCCCCGTGTGCACTCGTGTCGCTCGCCATCGCTCGCGCATCGCATATTAAATCGTCGCGTGTCGTTCACGCGTTGCGCGTGCTGTTCGCACGCGTCGTCGTGCGCTTCAGTGCACGTTAATAATTCGCCTCACCTAGAACAGCTCGCACTAATTAAATACATATTTAAACAACGGTTATTCGAGTAGCAAACTAATCGGGACTAAGTAGTAATTTTACTTGGCATACGATTAATGTCTGTCAATATGATTAAGCTGAATTAAATATTATAATTCATATCCGCTTAGTGTAAACGTGATATCCCTCGACCGTAGCGTCGGTCGTCTCAGTTCCGTTCTCGCGTAGTCGTAGATGCGAATTCTATGTCGCGTGCTTATTTATTTGATCTATATTGTTGTATAGTGTATTGTTTCCTTCCGTTTCAAGAATGTTGGATGTATGTTTGCACTCGCGTAGATATCGGGCCGTTCGTGGAGTCTGAGGGAATTGCAGGAGAAGACCCTGAGCAGCAGCAGCTTGGTGAAGGCAAGTGTCCTCTGACCCATTATGTCCCATTTACTTTATAATACACTGTCCCGCATACTATGAACAACCTAAGGATTTACTAGCTTTCTATTTACCTTGTCCTTGATTTACCTTTTTGGGTTACTATGGTTAGCTACATGCTAGCGCTTTGCTTTAATCAATGAACATGATGAGATACAATGATGATACTATGATTTTATTCTGGATATGATGATATACTTGTGGCATTTAAGGGGACTCGGGTTGTTTCCCGAGTACCTCTCTGTAAGGATCTGTTCGTTGAGAGACCACCCAGGATAATAGTGCAACCATGAGGGTGAAATGGGAAGCCCTTAGCTAATTAATTAGAGGAACTAGAGGTGTAGTTGCTTCGCCGTCGTGCCGTCAATGGGTCCAGGCACAGTGCTTGCTCTGCCGAGGCTGAGTGCCGAGGTTCTTTCGTTTTGCTTTTGTTAGTCACCCTCCTGCGGGGAGAGGTACTGTGTTTATCAAACTGGAGAAACCTAACGGGCGTCTATGACCTCTAGGGAATCTTTGTAAAGGCTACGTAGTGATACCCTGTCGGACCACCTAGGAAGTGATCAATGGGGAGTCATGATTCCCGGGCAAAACGGGAATCACGGCTCATGGGTAAAGTGTGCGACCTCTGCAGAGGGTAATGAAACTGATATATCAGCCGTGCTCACGGTTAAGAGCAGCCTTGGGATCCTCTTTGATTAGAGATACTCCGGATGCACCGTAGATGATGACAGTGTTGGGGCCGTGCTTCGGTGCGCCGAAGGTCTTACACGAAGAAGCAGCTTCGGCTGAAGTCGTCTCCAAGAGATGGCCGAAGGTTCCTTTTCATGGAGCTTCGGCGTTACAAACCGACATAGAGATAGAATGACCTTTCTATCCATAGAGGTCTGAGTCAATGTTGTAAACTTTTGTAAGGGGCATAATTGTAATTTGTCACAGGCTGCGACCTGTGCCTATAAATAGATGAACAGTACCTCTGTACTGTTCACGCGAACCTGTCATTGGCTTTTGCATCACACTTGTGCCTTTGCTTTCCTCAGGATCGAAGGTACATTTGTAGCTTGATGTCATTTATATTTGTTCATTTATGATAATAAAGATGAAAATGGTTCCATGATCATATTTAAATATTTATTTCACACTTCATGTAATATGAATGCTTCGTTTCTTGGTATTATATTTACGAAGGTACGTCCTTCGTAACCTTCGTCCGAAATTCCTTATATCCTGAGGGGATATAATGTTTTGGAGGACGAAGGACCTTAACACCTAACATTTTCTATGTTGCCTTGTTCTTAATTCGAAGCATTTGAGAACAAGCCCCCAACATTGGCGCCCACCTCCGGTGAACTCACTTCCACTTTTCTGAGCTGATGGCTTCGTTCAACAATCAAGCTGGAGCTGCTTCGGCTTCGAAGCTGGTGCTCCCGATAACAGGCGGTTCTTGCTCAGAGCCGGCTAACAAGAAGCAGAAGAAGGAGGCTCAGAGAAGGGTGCAGCATGTTGGAGTGCAGGGACCCTTCATCAAGTCAAAATGGTCCCACATTCCAATTACTTTCTCTCAGGAAGACCTTCAGCTTAAGGATTATCCTCACAATGATGCCATGGTCATCTCTTGCGTGATCAAAGGATTTCTGGTCCACAATGTCTTAGTTGATACAGGCAGTGCAGCTGATATTATATTTGCTAAGGCCTTCAGACAAATGCAAGAGCCCGAAGACAAGATCCACGATGCTACGCACCCTCTTTGTGGCTTCGGAGGGCGGCAGATTGTAGCACTTGGGAAGATTACCATGCCGGTAACCTTCGGATTTGTTAACAACACAAGGACTGAGCAAATTGTGTTTGATATTGTTGACATGGAGTATCCTTACAATGCTATCATTGGCCGTGGTACTCTTAATGCCTTCGAAGCAATTCTTCACCCAGCTTATCTCTGCATGAAGATACCTTCGGACCAAGGGCCTATTGCTATTCATGGAAGCCAGGAAGCTGCTAGAAGGGCCGAAGGAAGCTGGACTGACTCCAAGGCAATCCATAACATAGATGGAGCTGAAGCTTGTGAACAATACAAATTCAGGAGGGAGAAGGCAGCTTCAGCGGATCAGCCGAAGCCCATGTTATTGTGTGAGGACATAGCAGAGCAGAAGGTACTGCTGGGCTCGCAACTATTTGAGGACCAGGAGAAAACCTTGATAAGGTTTTTATTCAACAACAAAGATGTCTTTGCATGGTCAGCTAATGATCTCTGTGGAGTAAATCGGGATGTTATTGAACATTCGCTTAATGTTGACCCATCCTTCAGACCCCGAAAGCAGAGGCTTCGGAAAATGTCTGACGACAAGGCCGAAGGGGCTCGCAATGAAGTAAAAAGACTCCTCAGTGCAGGAGTTATCAGAGAAGTGAAGTATCCAGAGTGGCTAGCTAACACTATTATGGTGAAGAAGGCCAATGGCAAGTGGAGAATGTGTATTGATTTCACAGATCTCAACAAGGCTTGTCCGAAGGATGAATTCCCGCTGCCAAGGATAGACTCATTAGTTGATGCAGCAGCTTCTTCAGAACTCATGAGTCTCCTGGACTGCTACTCAGGCTATCATCAAATTTGGATGAAGAAGGAAGATGAGCCAAAAACTAGCTTCATAACCCCAAGTGGTACATACTGCTATCTTCGGATGCCTGAGGGGCTCAAAAATGCCGGAGGGAGTTTCAGCCGAATGACAGCGAAGGTTCTCCAGTCTCAGATAGGCAGAAATGTGCTGACTTATGTCGATGACATTATTGTAAAAAGCACGAAGCAGGAGAATCATATTGCTGATCTGCAGGAGACCTTCGCCAGCTTCAGACGAGCTGGTCTGAAGCTGAACCCAGAAAAATGTGTCTTCGGAGTGAAGAAGGGTAAATTTCTTGGGTGCTTGGTTTCAACAAAAGGAATCGAAGCTAATCCAAATAAAATTGAAGCTATACTTCGAATGGAGCCACCAACCACAAGAAAGGGGGCTCAAAGATTGACAGGAAGGCTGGCATCTCTCAACAGATTTATATCCAGATCAGCAGAAAGAAACTTACCATTCTTCGAGGTGCTGAAGTCAGCTGAAGTCTTTCAATGGGGCCCAAGTCAACAAAAAGCCTTCGAAGAGCTGAAGCAATACTTAATAGATCTAACAACATTAACTCCACCAACGCCAGGGGCTCCTCTGTTGTTATATGTGGCAGCTTCGCACTCAGCAGTAAGTGCGGCACTTGTCCAGGAGAAGTTTGATGGACAAGTCAAGAAGCAGGTCCCAGTATATTTTGTATCTGAGGTCCTTAGTGTCTCAAAGAAGAATTATACAGAGCTGGAGAAGGTATTGTATGCCGTTTTAATGGCATCCAGGAAGCTTCGGCATTATTTCCAGGCGTACAACATTATTGTTCCTTCTTCGCAGCCATTGAAGGATATCATGAGAAATAGAGAAGCTACTGGCCGGATTGGAAAATGGGCTGCGGAGCTCAATGAATTTTACATTGATTATGTGCATAGATCCTCAATCCAGTCTCAAGCATTGGCAGATTTCATTGCCGACTGGACGCCAGGGGCTCAGGACGAAGAAGCAAATAAAGATGCCGAAGTATGGACAGTGTTTTGTGATGGCTCTTGGGGAACCTTCGGAGCAGGTGCAGCTGCTGTGTTGGTCTCACCGTCCAAGGTTAAAACTTGCTATGCAGCAAGACTTGACTTCAGCTGCACAAATAATATAACTGAATACGAAGCCCTGCTCCTGGGTCTTCGGAAATTAAAGGCAATGGGAATCAGAAGGGCGATTCTTAAAACTGATTCCCAGGTTGTTTCGGGTCATATTGACAAAAGTTGCAAGGCTAAAGATCCGAAGCTTGAAAAATACCTAGACACGGTTCGAAGGATCGAAGCTTCCTTCAAAGGATTTTCTGTTAAGAATATCCCTCGAGGACAAAATGAACATGCTGATTTGTTAGCCAAGTCTGCAGCACAGGGGCTGCCGCTACCTTCGGATGTGTTCTTCGAAACAATAAAGGCACCTTCAGTGGAGCTACTGGAAAGAGCAGTCCTTAACATTTCTCCTGTTTACAGTGAAGATTGGAGAACTGAAATAATCTCTTACCTTCAGGGCAACTTTCTATCAGATGACGAAGCTTATAATAAAAGGATAGAGGCAAGAGCTCGTCCGTATGTCATGATAGAAGGGGAGTTATACAAGCACGGAGTTTGTGCCCCGCTGCTCAAGTGCTTGTCTAGAACCGAAGGTATAGAGTTAATGAAAGAAATACATGCAGGCCTGTGTGGATCCCACATCGGATCTAGGCCGTTACTTGGAAAAGTTTTCCGCCAAGGGTTTTATTGGCCCAAGGCAGCTTCGGATGCAGCGGAGTTGGTTCAAAAGTGCGAAGGTTGTCAGAAATGTGCGAGAGATCAGAAACAACCTTCGTCTTTGACACAGCTGATACAGCCCATCTGGCCATTGCAAAGGTGGGGCCTCGACTTGCTGGGTCCATTACCACCGGCTCAAGGGAATCTAAAATATGTTATAGTAGCTGTGGAGTATTTTTCCAAGTGGATTGAGGCGAAGCCATTAGCCACAATAACTTCGGCCACTGTCCAAAAATTTTTCTGGCAGAGCATTATCTGTCGCTTCGGAGTACCGAAGGCCATCACTGTAGATAATGGAACGCAGTTCGACTCCGAAGCTTTCAGAAATTTCTGTGATCAAATTGGAACGAAGATCCATTTTGCATCAGTCAGGCATCCGGAGTCGAATGGGCTTGTTGAAAGGGCCAACGACATCATAATTACAGGAATAATGAAGTTAATCTTCAATCAACCCAGGGGAAAGTGGCCAGATCAGTTGACCAAAGTGGTGTGGAGCCACAATACAACAACATCAAGGTCTACAGGCTTTACCCCATTTAAGTTGTTATTTGGTGATGAAGCAATAACCCCGGAAGAAGCCAAAGCTGGATCAATAAGAGTGGTAGCTTCGGCAGAATCAGGTCCCGAAGATACTTGTCTCGTGGAAAAAGATGCCTTAGAAGGGATCAGGCTTCAAGCCGTGGAGAATATCAATAAATACCAGGCTGAAACAATCAAATGGCGAGATAGAAAGGTCCGGCTAAAAAATATTGAGCCGGGACACTTGGTGCTTCGAAGAGTGGCCAACCCAGATACAGTGGGCAAGCTACAATTGAAATGGGAAGGGCCTTTCTTAGTAGCATCCTCGTCGAGGCCTGGTTCGTACAGATTAAAGGACATGGATGGCAACGAAATTCCAAGATCTTGGAATGCAGATGAGCTTCGGAGATATTATGTATAACTCGATGTAATTTTTTATGTTTTTTCTTTTCTTTTTCATGGCACCCTTTTCCTTTCTAAAGGGGGAGAAAGGTTTTTAATGGGGCCATCATATGTAATTTTCCTTTTTAGTTTTATAAGAGCAAAATCCCCCAAAGAATGTAAATGTAAAAGCTGAGAGCGCACCATCGAGTGCCGAAACTGAAAAAGAGAAAAAGCTCCAAAGACGTCCCTAAGGGGATGCAGAGCTCTGATTCCGCCGAAAGTAAAAGGCGAAGAAGCTCCAAAGACGTCCCTAAGGGGATGCAGAGCTTACAGCGAAAAGTCAACGCTGATACCGCCTAAGTAAAAGGCGAAGATGCTCCAAAGTCGTTCCTAAGGGAATGCAGAGCTGATGTGTGGTTGTTCCTAAGGAAATAATGGATGAGTGTGGCTTCGGACATACGCTTTGGACATTCATTCGCACATTACATTACATCATGGCATTTGCATACATAAGCATTCATTCATAGCATTTATGTACCAAAGTGGTTGCTTCGGCAAAAAAGAGAAGTGGCTTTTTATGAATCGTTGTGTAAAAGAAAAGCTTCGGCAGAAGGGAGAATTGGCTTTTTATGAATTGTTGTGTAAAAGAAAAGCTTCGGCAGAAGGGAGAATTGGCTTTTTATGAATCGTTGTGTAAAAGAAAAGCTTCGGCAGAAGGGAGAATTGGCTTTTTATGAATCGTTGTGTAAAAGAAAAGCTTCGGCAGAAGGGAGAAGTGGTATTCTATGCTTCGTTGTGTACGAAAAGAAGGGAAGGTGTTTTTTCGCTTTCGGCTCAAAATACTGATTTCGTTCACATCAAAGCACCCTAGTAGAAGGGTAAGAATATACTACAAGGTATGTACAAAGTTCCTTGAGAACAGTTCAATTGTATTTACAAAACTTGTTACAATTGTATTTTCCTATAGTACATTTCTACTGATTTTCATTAAGCTTCAGCTTCGGCGACAGCTTCGGCGACATAACTTAAGCATCATCTTCACCTTCGTCATCCTACATAAATCAAGGAATCGTGAGTAAAAATCAAGTGCAAAGGAAAAGGTAAGTACGAAGTATCATTTCTTACTGGTTCAAGATGACTTCGGGCTTCGTCTCCAGCCTTCTCCCGCCCGCCTTTTGTCCATATCATTTTTATAAATCTATTTGAGATGCTTCGGGCGAGGTCAGGTATATCATCCAGGATTGATGGAGACAGGGTGAAGTTGGGCCTGTTGACAATTTTTCCATGCTCACAGCCGGCCTTCAGGAATGCAGCAGCGGTACCCCGAGAAGCTACCCAGGCACAGAAGTCGCCGTGCCCGGCTATAACTTCGTCAAGTTCTTCGATTTCAGCTTCAATATGATCGAAGGCCTGTGGTAAATTTTCCGCTGAGGGGTTAAACTTCCCGCTGCTGGCTCCAACAGAGTAAAATATCTTTCTTAATCGTTCAATACAATTATTGCTAAAATTCAAGCATTTGTCTTGAAGGCTTGTCAATGATTTCTTCAAGTTTGAGTCGGCCTGGACCTCGGCTTCAAGTTTCGAATTAAGTTCTAGCTTCTCTTGTTCAAATTGTTTTGATTCACTGATAAGCTTCGAATTCAACTCTGATACTTTAGCCTCAGTCTCTGCCAGTAAGCCTTCGGTCGATTGGAGCTCGAAGTCTTTCTTTTCAATGATGGCAGATTGTTCTTTTATCTTGCTTTCTAAGTTTTCAATTATAGCTTCGTGTTTTTTGTCCTCCAAATCTTGCTGCATCTTCAGAGCTTTGCTCAGTAGCATGCTCTGCACAGAAACAACTTACGTTAGTAACATTTTCATTATTAACAGCAATAAAAACTAGAGAAAAGGTTGTTTACCTTGAAGTTGGAGTAAAATAAGCTGCCGACGATATGTTGTCGTCGGTAGCGGCTGATGTCTGTCTCTAGCTTCGGAAACCCGATACTCTTTGATAGAGTACCGATTACCTTAGCTCCGGTTTGGTCTCGAATGCAGCCTAATTTTTCATCGTCCACACCTCCAAATAGGAGAGCTCCTGGCTTGTAGCCGCAAGATTTGGCATAGTCCTTGAGCTCTTCTATTTCATCCTTCGACAGGTTTTGCCCAACTAAATTTTGAAAAGAGTAGGCTTCGTCGTCCGAAGTGTCTTCGGCTATTTCTTTTCCTTTTTCAGGCACTGTGGCCATGGTTTTTTCAGTAGTAGCACCAGCTTCTTCTGCAGCCATGTCTTGCAAGATTTTGTCAATGGCCTCAATGGTGGTTTCTAAGTTTACATCTTCGGCTGTAGCGGCTTCGGTAGCCGCAACTTCCGAAGGTGCGACTTCGACGTTTGTGGTGCCTTCGACAGCTGGTGTTTTATGAATTGATGCCCGAGGCGGCGTCTTGTCGATAACTTCAGTTACTGCAATAATTCTTTGCCGCTTGGGTTTGCTTATCTTCGTTTGATCCGGCTCGTCCACCTTTTGAAAAAGCTTCGTCAGTTGGAGCCCTAATGGACTTAGCTTCGTGGGCATGGGTTCAGTCATTACCTTTAAAATTTCCTCCACGTCGCTGGTAGAAGGTGGTGTGGGGGTCCCCTCTTCTTCGGATATTTTTCGCTTCGGAGTTGATATTTTTCTTTTCTTGGGAATTTTCTTCTCTGTTGCTGGTCGTTCTTCATCCTTGGTCAGAGTTTCGGCCACTCTTTTTCTTTTGTGGCCCTCGGCACCCTTGTTCAACTGCTCATAGTTTGGGTACTCGAAGCCCAGGGCATCAAGCACTCGGTTCAGCCTTCGCTTCGGTCGGGCGCCGAAGGCCGCTGTCATTAGTTGATCCTCTTTTTTGGAATAATTCCCCAGGATTTCATTACACATCACCTCAACTGTGTCTAACCACTCTTTGCAGGGTTTTTTAAAGTACTTCTTAAACTTGAAGTGATAAGGAAGCCGGACCAGCTCCCCCTTCTTCCTCTCTCCCTCCAGCTTCGGCATTTCCCACTCTTTTAGAGTAGGGAAAACTCTGAATGCCAAGAATTCCTGAACTAGATCCCTGGTACCAATATGTTCTGAAATAATTTCAAATTCACCCAGAGCAGCCCAGGTGGGACCTTCCAGCCTGCTGATGTGGCATCGTGGCCTTGTCTCTCCAAAGATTAAATCCAGAGGGCTTTGTACCAATTTTTCTTTGTCTTCGTCAACTTTTACATAAAACCACTCAGATTTCCAGCCTGCTGGCCATTTGCTTCGGTAGCTGATGACAGGACACTTTGTTGTCTTCCGGTAGGCAAAATTATAGCAACCGAAATTATCATGTAGCCCATCTTTTCTAGCCTTTGTTTGGTAATGTAATTCGTGAACTCGGCAGAAGCTGTCGGCAAACGGTTCCACAGCTTGGCTTCGGAGGGCCCAGATATAAACATTGAGCCTAACGATGGCGTTAGGAGTCAATTGATGAAAGTAGATACCAAACCTCTTCAGTATCTCCGCAATAATCTTGTGAAGAGGGAATCTCAGCCCAGCCTTTAAAAAGCTCTTGAAGATGACAATCTCGTCCTTCCCTGGCTTCGGGGTGGTTTCTTCTCCCCCGAAGCGAAGTAGCTTCTTCTGGTCTTCATTGAAATAACCTGCTTTCACCATCTTTGAAAGATCAGCCTTTGAAACAGTTGATTTCCCAAAATCCAGGTGACTGGGCTTGCTGGGCATGGCAATGCGGTAGTCATCTTCAGGATCAGTCCCTTCAATGTTTTCTTCTTCTCCTTCGGTAGTTGTCGGGTTTGCTTCAGCAGCAGGCATTTCTTCCGCAGTCACTAGACCGGAACGCTGCATTGCTTCGGAGATGGGCACAGTGTTCGAACCTTCGGCTTCGTCTCCCTCACGTACAACTTTGGCAGTAGATCGCACTCTCGCCATTTGATTCTGAGTTTGGGGAAGTCAGATACTTTTTCTTTTTTCTTTCCTCCCGAAGCTCTTCTTTCTGACGAAGCAGGCGTCGAGATGGACCTTCGTTCGATTCTGAGAGTCAAGCTTCGGCTATGGTGGAAAATTTTGGCAGCAAAACAGTGCAAATAGCAATGAATGCTGTGGTAACTTCACACCTACCCGTCTGTTTATATAGTGCTGCAGGTAAGAAGGCGAAGCGGCAGGATTTTTTACACCAAGCGGGCAGTCACTCGTACTCGCTGTGCAGTGGACCGCAAAGATCAAACAGTAACTCGGCAACGCGGGCCTGGCACGCGCTCGGAAGCCGGATCGTTTCTCCGCAACGAGCTCAGGGAAGGTGTTTTTTGGACCTTCGGCTTCCCGAAGCTGAAGAGGCTTTTTTCACGGGTCAAGCTCGTTACGAAAAACGATCTAGCACCGCGAAAGGGGCTACTGTTGGGGCCGTGCTTCGGTGCGCCGAAGGTCTTACACGAAGAAGCAGCTTCGGCTGAAGTCGTCTCCAAGAGATGGCCGAAGGTTCCTTTTCATGGAGCTTCGGCGTTACAAACCGACATAGAGATAGAATGACCTTTCTATCCATAGAGGTCTGAGTCAATGTTGTAAACTTTTGTAAGGGGCATAATTGTAATTTGTCACAGGCTGCGACCTGTGCCTATAAATAGATGAACAGTACCTCTGTACTGTTCACGCGAACCTGTCATTGGCTTTTGCATCACACTTGTGCCTTTGCTTTCCTCAGGATCGAAGGTACATTTGTAGCTTGATGTCATTTATATTTGTTCATTTATGATAATAAAGATGAAAATGGTTCCATGATCATATTTAAATATTTATTTCACACTTCATGTAATATGAATGCTTCGTTTCTTGGTATTATATTTACGAAGGTACGTCCTTCGTAACCTTCGTCCGAAATTCCTTATATCCTGAGGGGATATAATGTTTTGGAGGACGAAGGACCTTAACACCTAACATTTTCTATGTTGCCTTGTTCTTAATTCGAAGCATTTGAGAACAAGCCCCCAACAGACAGTAATGATGATGGTTAATGATGGTGACTTTAATTATGTATTCTAGTATTTCCTCTCTGAGGAGGTACTTTTTGGGATTATAACTTGGGTTTTATGATAAAATCTGACTTCTACTAACAATAAATACCTGACCAACTAAAAGCAACTGCTTGAGCCTAACCCCACATAAAAAGCTAGTCCACTTCAGCCAAACGGGGCATTTGCTGAGTACGTTGATGTGTACTCATCCTTGCTTTACCACAAAACACCAGGTTGTCCACATTGCAACCACTGCTCAGGAGAAGATGAAGCCGTGGAAGGAGACTTCCAGGAGTTCCAAGACTACGACGAGTTTTAGGTGTGGGTTAGCGGCAACCCCCAGTCAGCTGCCTGTGAAGGCCCTATCTTTACTGTGTTTCGCTTAGCACTTTGATTTACCCGTTAAGTTGATGACTATGTGGATGTCTCTGACTCTGTGATGTAATAAGTTAATACTCTTTTATGTTATTATTCGAGCACTGTGCGATGATGTTCATTTATGTAATCGCTGTGTACGTGAATTCTGATCCTGGCACGTACATAGTTCGCATTCGGTTTGCCTTCTGAAACCGGGTGTGACATAAGTGGTATCAAAGCCGTGCTGACTGTAGGACTGCTGACCTAGAGTAGCACTGGTCGTACTAAGGACTATTGACCCTCATTCTCACCTTGACCTCTGGTGTTACTTCAAAAGTCGGTCACCTCGACCAACCCTATGTTCTACTATATATATATATATATTGTCGGGGACCATAATTAGGGGTACCCTCAAGACGCCTAATTCTCAGCTGGTAACCCCCATCAGCATAAAGCTGCAGAGGCCTGATGGGTTTGATTAAGTCAGGGATCAGTCCATACGAGCGACTTGATCACGCCACGCCCGAGCCTAGCCTCGGGCGAGGGCAGCCGACCCTGAGATGGTTCCGTCTCGCCCGAGGTCTCCTCTTTCACGGCAGACGCATCCCCGGCTCGCCCGAGGCCTTGCCTTCGATAAGAAGTAACCCTGACTAAATCACCGCGCCAACCGACCAAATCACTGGGGCCTTTAACGCAAAAGGTAAGACTGACGGGTAGCCAGGCTTTGCCGAAAGCGCCAGAGGAAGCTCCGCCCGACCCAGGGCTCGGACTCGGGCTAAGGCCCCGGAAGACGACGGACTCCGCTCCGCCCGACCCAGGGCTCGGACTCGGGCTAAGGCCCCGGAAGACGGCGAACTCCGCTCCGCCCGACCCAAGGCTCGGACTCGGGCTAAGGCCCCGGAAGACGGCGAACTCCGCTGGCTAAGGCCCCGAAAGACGGCGAACTCCGCTCCGCCCGACCCAGGGCTCGGACTCGGGCTAAGGCCCCAGAAGACGACGAACTCCGCTTCACCCGACCCAGGGCTCGGACTCCGCCCTGGCCTCTGCCGAGCGACCTCCGCCTCGCCCGACCCGGGAGCTCAGGTTCGGCCTCGGCCATGCAGGATAGACTCGACCTCGGCCTCGGAGGAGCCACCACGTCGCCCGACCTAGGGCACAAGTCCGCCACGTCAACAGGAAGCGTCATCATCACCCTACCCCGAGCCGACTCGGGCCGCAGAGAACAGGACCGACGTCCCATCTGGCCAGCTCCGCCAGATAGGCAATGATGGCGCCCCGCTAGACCCATGACGACAGCGGCTCTCAGCTCCCTTACGAAAGCAGGAGGACATCAGCAAGGGCCCAGCCACTCCGACAGCTGTCCCTCCGTCCGGCTTCATCGCTTCTCCGACAGCCACGACGCCACACTAGCTGGGTGCCAAGATCTCTCCGGCTGCCACCTTGGCATGTACTTAGGGCACTAGCTCTCCCCCGCTAGACACGTAGCACCTTGCTACACCCCCATTTGTACACCTGGATCCTCTCCTTACGCCTATAAAAGGAAGGACCAGGGCCTTCTTAGAGGAGGTTGGCCTCGCGGGGACGAAGGGCAGGGGCAGGCGCTCTCTCGGGGCCGCTCGCTCCCCTCACCCGCGCGGACGCTTGTAACCCCCTACTGCAAGCGCACCCGACCTGGGCGCGGGACGAACACGAAGGCCGCGGGAATTCTCCGACTCCCTCACGACCCGGCTCCGGCCGCCTTGCTCTCTCTCTCTCCCCCCTTCGCGCTCGCCCACGCGCTCGACCCATCTGGGCTGGGGCACGCGGCACACTCACTCGTCGGCTCGGGGACCCCCCGGTCTCGGAACGCCGACAGTTGGCGCGCCAGGTAGGGGCCTGCTGCGTGTTGACGAGTAGATTCCCGTCAAGCTCTAGATGGGCAGTCTCCAACGACCTCTTCAACCCGGGACGGTGCTCCGTTTCGGGGGCCTCGAGTTCATGTCTTTCGACGGCAGCTACGACATGATACTCCTTCCACCGCCGCGCGACAGTGACAATGGTGGCGGACAGCCCGCCCGCCGGCGGCGGAATCGACGACGCCTTTCCCGCGTGGGGGAAGGACAACTTTCGAGTTCGCTCCGTCCTCTTCCTCGCCATCGGAGAAGGAGGCGGGGCAACCAAGGCCGAGCGGGAAGCTGCGCTCAGTCGACTGTCGAGCAAATCGACATCCCCAGCGCCCCAACGGAGGACGCGTCGGGCATCACCCACGCGTTTGAGGCGAAGGCGAGCGCCGCCCCCCCGCGACACGCCGATCCCGAGCAAGCGGACGACGCCAGCACGCTCACGGAAGGCCTGCAGGACGTCGCCCTCGCACCCAGGACGGCAGCACGATCAGCCCCCGATGCGACTTCGTCGATCCTCGTCGACCAAAAGGTACGGGCTGATTCCCATCCTTTGTCATTTCGACTCGGCCTCAACCCGCCTAGCAACCTCGCTTTGGCGGGCGCTCACGTTGAGGTGAGTGCAACCTCTCTGGGGTTTCGTGCGCGGTCGCCTTGGGACCGATTGACGGGTGTCTCGACCTACGGACCCTCTGGGTCCGAGGAAGATGACGACCCCAGCATCTGCTGGGATTTCTCCGGATTTGGCAACCCCAGTGCCATGCGGGACTTCATGACCGCATGTGACTACTGCCTCTCCGACTGTTCCGACGGCAGCCGCAGCCTTGACGACAAGGACTGCGGCTCGAGTCGCGAATGTTTCCACGTCGAGCTAGGGGATCCCTCCGGAGGCGGCTGTCTCGGCATGCCGGAGGATGGTGATCCCCCTAGGCCAGCGCCTCGCGCCGACATCCCGCGGGAGCTAGCTGTGGTCCCCGTTCCAGCGGGGGGTCACGACCCACAGCTCGAGCAAGTCCGCGGGGCGCAGGCCGGGCTCGATGAGGGAGCAGGAGCGCTCGAGGCAATCCGCCAGAACATCGGGCAGGTATGGGCGAGCCAGCCCCCGGCCGGAGGAATACGTCACCTGCCCCAAGGTCTCCAGCACCGCATCGCCAACGATGCCAGGGACAGACCGCCACCCGCATCCGGCGGAACCGGTCAGGACCTGGCCGCCGCAGCGATGCTCCTCCGTGCGATGCCGGAGTCATCAACCACCGAGGGTCGGCGAATCCAGGGAGAACTCAAGCATCTCCTGGAAGGCGCTGCGGCCCGGTGGGCCGAGAGCTCTGCCTCCCGGAGGCAGGGGTACCCCTCGGAACCTCGTGCCGCGACTTCCCGACTCACGCGGGAAGCCTCGGTCTACACCGGGCGCACGCGCAACACCGCGCCTGTGGCCCCGGGCCACCTCGGCGACGAGCACCCTCATCGCGACCGTCGGGCCCGCCTCGACGAAAGGGTGCGCCGAGGTTATCACCCCAGGCGTGGGGGACGCTACGACAGCGGGGAGGATCGGAGTCCCTCGCCCGAACCACCCGGTCCGCAGGTCTTTAGCCGAGCCATTCGGCGGGCGCCGTTTCCGCCCCGATTCCGACCCCCGACTACTATCACAAAGTACTCGGGGGAAACGAGACCGGAATTGTGGCTCGCGGACTACCGCCTGGCCTGTCAACTGGGTGGGACGGACGACGACAACCTCATCATCCGCAACCTCCCCCTGTTCCTCTCCGACACCGCTCGCGCTTGGTTGGAGCACCTGCCTCCGGGGCAGATTTCCAACTGGGAAGATCTGGTCCAGGCTTTCGCCGGCAACTTCCAGGGCACGTACGTGCGCCCCGGGAATTCCTGGGACCTCCAAAGCTGTCGGCAGCAGCCGGGAGAGTCCCTTCGGGACTACATCCGGCGATTCTCGAAGCAGCGCACCGAGCTGCCCAACATCACCGACTCCGATGTCATCGGCGCGTTCCTCGCTGGCACCACCTGCCGTGACCTGGTGAGCAAGTTGGGTCGCAAGACCCCCACCAGGGCGAGCGAGCTGATGGACATCGCCACCAAGTTCGCCTCTGGTCAGGAGGCGGTCGAGGCCATCTTCCGAAAGGACAAGCAGCCCCAGGGCCGCCCGTCGGAAGATGCTCCCGAGGCGTCTACTCCGCCCGGCGCTAAGAAGAAAGGCAGGAGGAAGTCGCAAGCGAAACGCGACGCCGCCAGCACGGACCTTGTCGCCGCCGCTGAGTACAAGAACCCTCGGAAGCCCCCCGGAGGCGCCAACCTCTTCGACAAGGCACTAAAGGAGACGTGCCCCTACCATCAGGGGCCCGTCAAGCACACCCTCGAGGAGTGCGTCATGCTTCGGCGCCACTTCCACCGGGCCGGGCCACCCGCAGAGGGTGACAAGGCCCGCGACGACGGCAAGAAGGAAGATCACCAAGCAGGAGAGTTCCCCGAGGTCCGCGACTGCTTCATGATCTATGGAGGGCATGCGGCAAATGCCTCGGCTCGGCATCGTAAGCAGGAGCGTCGGGAGGTCTGCTCGGTGAAGGTGGCGGCGCCAGTCTACCTAGACTGGTCCGACAAGCCCATCACCTTCGACCGGGATGACCACCCCGACCACGTGCCGAGCCCAGGGAAGTACCCGCTCGTCGTCGATCCCGTCATCGGCGACGTCAGGCTCACCAAGGTCCTGATGGATGGGGGCAGCTGCCTCAACATCATCTACGCCGAGACCCTCAGGCTCCTGCGCGTCGATCTGTCATCCGTCCGAGCAGGCGCTGCGCCCTTCCACGGGATCATTCCCGGGAAGCGCGTCCAGCCCCTCGGACAGCTCGACCTTCCTGTCTGCTTCGGAACACCCTCCAACTTCCGAAGGGAGACTTTGACGTTCGAGGTGGTCGGGTTCCGAGGAACCTACCACGCAGTGTTGGGAAGGCCATGCTACGCGAAGTTCATGGCCATCCCCAACTACACCTACCTGAAGCTCAAGATGCCGGGCCCCAACGGGGTCATCACCGTCGGCCCCACGTACAAACACGCATTCGAATGCGATGTGGAGTGCGTGGAGTACGCCGAGGCCCTCGCCGAGTCCGAGGCCCTCATTGCCGACCTGGAAAGCCTCTCCCGAGAGGTGCCGGACGTGAAGCGACATGCCGGCAACTTCGAGCCAGCGGAGACGGTTAAGGCCGTCCCTCTCGACCCCAGTGGCGACACCTCCAAGCAGATTCGGATCGGATCCGGGCTCGACCCCAAATAGGAAGCAGTGCTCGTCGACTTTCTCCGCGCAAACGCCGACGTCTTTGCGTGGAGTCCCTCGGACATGCCCGGCATACCGAGGGATGTCGCCGAGCACTCGCTGGATATTCGGGCCGGAGCTCGACCGGTCAGACAGCCTCTGCGCCGATTCGACGAGGAAAGGCGCAGGGTGATAGGCGAGGAGATCCATAAGCTGATGGCAGCAGGGTTCATCAAAGAGGTGTTCCATCCCGAATGGCTTGCCAACCCTGTACTTGTGAGGAAGAAAGGGGGGAAATGGTGGATGTGTGTAGACTACACTGGTCTCAACAAAGCATGTCCGAAAGTCCCCTACCCTCTACCTCGCATCGATCAAATCGTGGACTCCACTGCAGGGTGCGAAACCCTGTCTTTCCTCGATGCCTACTCAGGGTATCATCAAATCAAGATGAAAGAGTCCGACCAGCTCGCGACTTCTTTCATCACGCCCTTCGGCATGTACTGTTATGTCACAATGCCGTTCGGTTTGAGGAACGCGGGTGCCACGTACCAGCGGTGCATGAACCATGTGTTCGGCGAACACATCGGTCGCACGGTCGAGGCCTACGTCGATGACATCGTAGTCAAGACGAGGAAGGCCTCCGACCTTCTCTCCGACCTCGAACTGACATTCCGGTGTCTCAAGGCGAAGGGCGTCAAGCTCAATCCCGAGAAGTGCGTCTTCGGGGTGCCCCGGGGCATGCTTTTGGGATTCATCGTCTCCGAGTGGGGCATCGAAGCCAACCCGGAGAAGATCGCGGCCATCACAAACATGGGGCCCATCAAGGACTTAAAAGGCGTACAGAGGGTCATGGGATGCCTCGCGGCCTTGAGCCGTTTCATCTCGCGCCTCGGCGAAAGAGGCCTGCCCCTGTACCGTCTCTTAAGGAAGGCCGAGTGCTTCACTTGGACCCCCGAGGCCGAGGAAGCCCTCGGGAACCTGAAGGCGCTCCTCACCCAGGCGCCCGTCTTGGTACCCCCAGCTGATGGAGAAACCCTCTTGGTCTACGTCGCCGCGACCACTCAGGTGGTCAGCGCCGCGATCGTGGTCGAAAGGCAGGAAGAGGGGCATGCTTTGCCCATTCAGAGGCCAGTTTACTTCGTCAGCGAAGTGCTGTCTGAGACCAAGATCCGCTACCCACAAGTCCAGAAGCTGCTGTATGCAGTGATCCTGACGAGGCGAAAGCTGCGACATTACTTCGAGTCTCATCCGGTGACTGTGGTGTCATCCTTCCCCCTGGGGGAGATCATCCAGTGCCGAGAAGCCTCGGGACGGATCGCGAAGTGGGCGGTGGAAACCATGGGCGAGGCAATCTCGTTCGCCCCACGGAAGGCCATCAAGTCCCAGGTACTGGCGGACTTCGTAGCCGAATGGGTCGACACCCAGTTGCCGACGGCTCCGATCCAACCGGAGCTCTGGACCATGTTTTTCGACGGGTCGCTGATGAAGACGGGAGCTGGCGCGGGCCTGCTCTTCGTCTCGCCCCTCGGGAAGCACCTGCGCTACGTGCTCCGCCTCCATTTCCCGGCGTCCAACAATGTGGCTGAGTACGAGGCTCTGATCAACGGACTGCGAATCACCATCGAGCTAGGGGTCCGACGCCTCGATGCACGCGGCGACTCGCAGCTCGTCATCGACCAAGTCATGAAGAACTCCCACTGCCGCGACCCGAAGATGGAGGCCTACTGTGATGAGGTTCGACGCCTGGAAGACAAGTTCTACGGGCTCGAGCTCAACCACATCGCCCGGCGCTACAACGAGACTGCGGACGAGCTGGCGAAGATAGCCTCGGGGCGAACGACGGTTCCCCCGGACGTCTTCTCCCGGGATCTGCACCAACCCTCCGTCAAGATAGGCGACACGCCCGAGCCCGAGGTGCCCTCGGCCCCGTCCGAGGCGACCTCGGCCCGGCCCGAGCTATCCTCGGTTCAACCCGAGGAGCCCTCGGCCCTCGAGGGCGAAGCACTGCACGTCGAGGAGGAGCAGAGCGGGGTCATGCCAGGGCGGGATTGGCAGACCCCGTACCTGCAATATCTCCGCCAAGGAGAACTGCCCCTCGACCGAGCCGAGGCTCGGCGGGTAGCGCGACGCGCCAAGTCGTTCGTCTTGCTGGGCGATGAGAAGGAGCTCTACCACCGTAGCCCCTCGGGCATCCTCCAGCGATGCATCTCCATCGCCGAGGGTCAGGAACTCCTGCAGGAAATACACTCGGGGGCTTGCGGCCATCATGCAGCACCTCGAACCCTCGTTGGGAACGCTTTCCGCCAAGGCTTCTACTGGCCGACGGCGGTGGCTGACGCCACTAGAATTGTCCGCGCCTGCGAAGGGTGCCAATTCTATGCGAAGCAGACCCACCTGCCCGCTCAGGCTCTGCAGACGATACCCATCACCTGGCCCTTCGCTGTGTGGGGTCTGGACCTCGTCGGCCCTCTGCAGAAGGCGCCCGGGGGCTACACGCACCTGCTGGTCGCCGTCGACAAATTCTCCAAGTGGATCGAGGTCCGACCCCTGAACAGCATCAGATCCGAGCAGGCGGTGGCGTTCTTCACCAACATCGTCCATCGCTTCGGGGTCCCGAACTCCATCATCACCGACAACGGCACCCAGTTCACCGGCAAAAAATTCTTGGATTTTTGCGAGGATCACAACATCCGGGTAGACTGGGCCGCCGTAGCTCACCCCATGTCGAATGGGCAAGTAGAACGTGCCAATGGCATGATTCTACAAGGGCTCAAGCCTCGGATTTACAATGATCTCAACAAGTTCGGCAAGCGATGGATGAAGGAACTCCCCTCGGTGGTCTGGAGCCTGAGGACGACGCCAAGCCGAGCCACAGGTTTCACGCCGTTCTTCCTGGTCTACGGGGCCGAGGCTGTCCTGCCCACTGACCTGGAATACGGCTCCCCGAGGACGAGGGCCTACAACGAAGAAAGCAACCAAGCTAGCCAAGAAGACTCGCTGGACCAGCTGGATGAGGCTCGGGACAGGGCCTTACTACACTCGGCGCGGTATCAGCAGTCCCTGCGACGCTACCACGCCCGAGGGGTCTGACCCCGAGACCTCCAGGTGGGCGATCTGGTGCTTCGGCTGCGGCAAGACACCCGAGGGAGGCACAAGTTCACGCCCCCCTGGGAGGGGCCGTTCGTCATCGCCAAAGTTCTGAAGCCCGGAACGTACAAGCTGGCCAACAGTCAAGGCGAGGTCTACGGCAACGCTTGGAACATCCAACAGCTACGTCGCTTCTACCCTTGAGATGTTTCCAAATTGTTCATATACCTCGCACCCACGCAAAGTTTAGTCAACAAGGAAGGGTCGGCCTCGCCTCGGCAAAGCCCGACCCTCCCTCGGGGGTGCGTCAAAATTTTCCTCGAACAAAAAATCTCTTTTATCAGAATATCTTTCGTGCTTTTTGACTACTTCGAAAAGTGGGTCATGGAAACGACAGAGTACACGTAAGCAGCCAAGGCTGACCGAGCCGAGGGACTCCTACGCCTCCGGGATACGGATACCTCACTCATCACCTTCTGCGATAAGTAACTCGCGCTCGGATAAAGTGACTCCGCGGATCGAACAAGTCTCTACGTTCGGAAGCTCTTCTGTCAAAGCGATTCTTCGAGTTTTCTCGACTAAGTCGGTGATAGGGCCTCATGGATGAGTAAAAGTGCGCGTAAGCGGCAAGGCCGACCGAGCCGAGGGACTCCCACGCCTCCGGGATACGGATACCTCACTCCTCACCTTCCGCGAGAAGCAACTTTCGCTCGCACAAATATCCCTGTTACCGACAAAAAGTCCAGATGCTTGGAACAAGAGGAAAAGGGACGCAGCTTTACAACACGGCGAGGGTGTGTGTTCTGGCCTCGACGGCCGCACAAAGCACACGCTACAAAACAAGCTGATCCTGCAGGCTCAGATCTTGGCGCTGGAAGGGGGCGGCGACACCCTCGGCATCGACAGCAACTTCGGCAAGGCCCGAACTAGCCTCGGACGGCGACGCGATCCGAGGCCCTCCGCTCCAAAGGACGGCGTCATCTCCACGCCCGGGCGATCGTTGCCAGGGACTTCTCCGGGAATCCGGCCCGAGCAGGCGGCTCGGCCAGCCACCTCCGGGGCCTCGGCCAACCACCTTCCGAGGGCACGAGCCCGGTCCGAAGCCTCGGCTGACCAACTCCGGCGTCGATCCTGCCAACGGACAACTCGGCTAGGCTCCGGCCAACCAGGTTTCATTTCCGAGCCAACTCCGCCTCTGCTCATGCTGATATCGCTACCCCCGGCCTCGGCTCGTCGAAGAGCGGCCGAGGGGTCTCTTTAACTAAGCTAGAGGAGCCTCGGACAACAGGGCCGACCGAGCCGAGGGACTCCTACGCCTCCGGGATACGGATACCTCACTCGTCACCTTGACACGGGGCGACTCATGCTTAGTGAAGCGGTTCGGACAATCAGCAGATGAGTCTTAGTGCTCGGAAATGAGGAAAAAACATGGCTCCGTGCCATAGTTACATACATGTTCAGGCCCCGAAAGCCAAAATGAACAAAAAAAACCCGGCACTCGAAGTGCCATTACAAACGGAACTCCGGTTCCGTCCCCTCGGGTACGGACAACCTCCCCGCCAGGGAAGCCCGTGGAGCAACAAGCTCTGGGCGAATCACCAGCAAACGCGGGACGCCCCTAAGCACCCCGGCAGATCCTCGCAGCCGTCCTCGCCGCGAATGCGAGGAGGAAGACGGAATGTTGCATCCTAGCTGGGCAGCAACAGTTCTCCTTCCCCGGCATGACTGGAGGATGTCTCCGCCGTGGGGCTAAAAGGCGATTGCCACCACCAGAAGCTGGAAAATGAGGTGGCCCGCCGACCCGCGTAGGAGGTAGGGCCCCGGCTCGCCTCGCTCCCCGCCCCGGCGAGGATGACGAACACCCTCAACACTGGGGGCGGGGCCGGGACCGCAGCCCGGTTTGCCCCTCCCCATTCGGGAGCTGGAGGCCACCGTCTTGGGTGATCACCAGCGGAGGGGAGCCGCTGGGCTGTGTGATGAAAATCCTTGAAGCCGAACGATGGCCGAAAGGTACCCGCTCCCACGGAGTGGTATCCCCCGACGACGAGGCACGGAGACGGCGGTTTCCCCCATCCAGGGGCTTGAACGGTAGAAAGACACGATGCATAAGGGAGGAAGAAGACATGGTCGCCCTACGAAAGGGGTCGCCCTCCTTTTAAAGGCAACTCTCCGTGCTCGCGCCCCCAACCGTCACGGGCTGAGTCTTCTCCAACACACCTCCAAAGCCCTCCCCTGCGGCGCGGGGGCTAGGACCCACCTGTCATGCGGACCGGCTCCGAGCAAAAGAAGCCGAACTGCCGCGCGCGGCGTGCGCGCAACCACCCAGCGGTTACAAGTGACCCTCCACTTTTGCCCAGACCAACGGGCGAAGGGGGCGGGCAGCCATGCGGGCGGCATGCAACCGCGCCAAGTGGACGCGCCTCTCCGACTCCTGACAGGCCAGCATGAAGGCTCAAGCCCACGCGTCGCGCGACCGGCGCGCCGGATGCTGCATGTAAGCCACTATGCCACTTGCGCCACCACCGCACCTCCTCGGTTGCGGAACCAATACCGTGACCCGAGGCGGCCCAGCGCGCGGCCCAGCTGCGCCAGCCTGACGCAGCGGTCAAACACGGTCAAAAGTGGGCCGGCAGTAATGACAGTGGCAGGCGCATAAGAGCAGCGATCACGCCATCAGCCAGGCTCACGTCCCATCCGGAGGCAGCAAGGGAACCCCCTCTCTCACGGTGTGAAGACGACACGCCCGTGACCCGTTCCTCGAACGGCTCGCGCACGCGCAACGACAGCCTCGCCAACTACTCGCCCCGGCGCATTAACTCCGCGGCTCGACGGGCAGCGCTACTGGCGGGAGCAGCTGGCAACGTTTCGCCTTCGCGACCACACCAAAAAAGGTACGCCACGACGTTCAATTTCGAATCCTTTTTCTCTTTTTCCTCTTTCTCTATCTCTTGCAACAGGGACCGAGAAGGGGGATAACCCCAAAGGGATCCTTCCCCGTGAAGGAACTAGGCTCCGAGCCTCCATACTGATCAGGGGTTCAAAGGCTGGCCCCCCGAAGGGTTCAACGGCCGCCTCAGATCGCGTGGGCCCGACACCCACTACTGGTCAGGGGTTCGAAGGTCGGCCCCCCGAAAGGTTCCATGACCGCCTCAGGCTACTCGGGCTCCGCGCCCATTACTGATCAGGGGTTCGAAGGCTGGCCCCCCGAAGGGTTCACAGTCGCCTCAGACACCGAGCGAGGGATGACCAGGGGTACGTTCGATACATAACCAAGGCTCGGGCTGCGCTCCCGAGGTACCCTAGGACATTTCCGAGACCAGCGGGAACGACTCTGTAACGGAATCCCATCGGAGGGAGGCAACGAGCCCTCGGACCCCGTCGCCAGGGGACCGGGTCCGGCAGATCACCCGCAGGTACTTTTGGGCGTGCCTCCGGGCCCCTAGCCGACCCCCAACGAACGGGGCACGGAAGTCCACTCGGATTACCCGATTGCAGCTCACCGGAGACACCATGTTCGGTGCCCATCGAGGGTAACATGGCGCTCTCCCCCCTCCTCCTTGCGGAAAGGCGACGTAGGGGCGTATGTAAAAAAGCCGAGTCTGTCCCTGATCGTCCTCTCGCTCTATGCGGAGGCTCGGGGGCTGCTCTCGCAAACCCGGCTCCGGCCAAACCGTTGACAGCGTCAACATACCAGCCCGAGAACTTGGGCCCCGACAGTGCACCTGGGCTACGGCCTGTTCGCATGAGGGAACCGCCAGACCAGCCGAAGCATTACGCAAGGCATTAAGACCTCGAAGGAGTGAAACCACTCCTCCGAGGCCTCGGGGGCTACACCCGGCGGGTGCGCTCGCGCGCACCCACCGGAACAAAGTGCAACCGAGAAAGGCTGGTCCCCTTGCAAAAAAGTGCGACGAAAGCCTCCAAGCGAGTGTTAACACTCCCTTCGAGGCTCGGGGGCTACTGTCGGGGACCATAATTAGGGGTACCCTCAAGACGCCTAATTCTCAGCTGGTAACCCCCATCAGCATAAAGCTGCAGAGGCCTGATGGGTTTGATTAAGTCAGGGATCAGTCCATACGAGCGACTTGATCACGCCACGCCCGAGCCTAGCCTCGGGCGAGGGCAGCCGACCCTGAGATGGTTCCGTCTCGCCCGAGGTCTCCTCTTTCACGGCAGACGCATCCCCGGCTCGCCCGAGGCCTTGCCTTCGATAAGAAGTAACCCTGACTAAATCACCGCGCCAACCGACCAAATCACTGGGGCCTTTAACGCAAAAGGTAAGACTGACGGGTAGCCAGGCTTTGCCGAAAGCGCCAGAGGAAGCTCCGCCCGACCCAGGGCTCGGACTCGGGCTAAGGCCCCGGAAGACGATGGACTCCGCTCCGCCCGACCCAGGGCTCGGACTCGGGCTAAGGCCCCGGAAGACGGCGAACTCCGCTCCGCCCGACCCAGGGCTCGGACTCGGGCTAAGGCCCCGGAAGACGGCGAACTCCGCTGGCTAAGGCCCCGGAAGACGGCGAACTCCGCTCCGCCCGACCCAGGGCTCGGACTCGGGCTAAGGCCCCAGAAGACGACGAACTCCGCTTCACCCGACCCAGGGCTCGGACTCCGCCCTGGCCTCTGCCGAGCGACCTCCGCCTCGCCCGACCCGGGAGCTCAGGTTCGGCCTCGGCCATGCAGGATAGACTCGACCTCGGCCTCGGAGGAGCCACCACGTCGCCCGACCTAGGGCACAAGTCCGCCACGTCAACAGGAAGCGTCATCATCACCCTACCCCGAGCCGACTCGGGCCGCAGAGAACAGGACCGACGTCCCATCTGGCCAGCTCCGCCAGATAGGCAATGATGGCGCCCCGCTAGACCCATGACGACGGCGGCTCTCAGCTCCCTTACGAAAGCAGGAGGACGTCAGCAAGGGCCCAGCCACTCCGACAGCTGTCCCTCCGTCCGGCTTCATCGCTTCTCCGATAGCCACGACGCCACACTAGCTGGGTGCCAAGATCTCTCCGGCTGCCACCTTGGCATGTACTTAGGGCACTAGCTCTCCCCCGCTAGACACGTAGCACCTTGCTACACCCCCATTTGTACACCTGGATCCTCTCCTTACGCCTATAAAAGGAAGGACCAGGGCCTTCTTAGAGAAGGTTGGCCTCGCGGGGACAAAGGGCAGGGGCAGGCGCTCTCTCGGGGCCGCTCGCTCCCCTCACCCGCGCGGACGCTTGTAACCCCCTACTGCAAGCGCACCCGACCTGGGCGCGGGACGAACACGAAGGTCGCGGGAATTCTCCGACTCCCTCACGACCCGGCTCCGGCCGCCTCGCTCTCTCTCTCTCCCCCCTTCGCGCTCGCCCACGCGCTCGACCCATCTGGGCTGGGGCACGCGGCACACTCACTCGTCGGCTCGGGGACCCCCCGGTCTCGGAACGCCGACATATATATATATATATATATATATATATATATATATATATACCTTGCTAAAATTTTATTTTGTTCTGACTATGGTTCACTTACTTGTCATACTAGTTCTGTTCTTACTCTTGTGCTTATAGTGTCTTTTGTAGATGGCTCGTCTTAGACACACTGCTCGTAAGTCGGTGATCCCTTTCCTGCCGTCTCGCCTTGCGGAGCGTCCTCTGCGCCGACAGTGTCCGGTCAGTCGAGTCACCTGGAGAGGCTACACCACCGCCTGCGTGAGGAGCAGGAGCGCCAGCGTCAGCAGGGGGAGCAGCAGGGCTCTTCCTCCCCACCTAAGCAGGAGGTGGAGTCCGTGAGGCGTTGCTCCCCTGTTTCCCAGCTGGAGGTGCCCCTGCACCACCGCGGGACGCCCCGGCTGCTGGAGGAGGTCCTGGAGGAGACCCCGACGATGACGACTCAGACCACAGCACTGAGCCCTCTGAGCCGCAGGAAGCGGAAGGATGCGTCGCCCGACCCATCACCCGTGACGCCGCTCGCGGTTGTCACTTCCACGACGCACTCGACACCTTGTTGCGCCGGGCTTTCGACCGGCACACCTGGTCGATCGAGTATCGCTGTGTAGTCTACCAGCACAGTCGCGGGAGGTACCCGGACCGCTGGGAGGCTACCTGCCTAGTACGTCGTTCGGAGGATGATCTCCAGGGTGCAGAGGCCTTTTCGGAGCATTTCTCCATCTTCGAGAGGGACACTGCGGAGGCGGCTATGCAGGACGCAGCACGACGTGCACTTTCCCAGTACCGTTCCTTGTTCGGTGGGGTGGCCGACGGTCTTAACCTTAGGTACTACCCCCGCCGTCCTACTGGTAGTGCAGAGAGTGTGGTTGTCTTGCCTATCGGTGAGGATAATCCTAGGTTGAGCAGCACAGTCAACCTAGTCGTTGTGCTTAACACCGAGCTGGACCACTCTCTGGACGAGCTGAGCAGGGCTCGAACGGAGATTGCTGAGCTGTGTGCTGAGCTGGCAGAGCGCCGCCACCAGGAGGGTGGTTCCCCCGCTCCTGTTGGGACTCAGCACCCTTACCGCTCGCCGCCACGTGGTCACCACACCTATGGTTCCCCTGCCTGTAGGACCAGGATAGATCTGGATCCTTAGATCGTTAGCGTCGGAGTTTGTAATAAATTCTTAAGTCAGATGTCTCAGTCTTAGATAGTCAGTTTAGTTTGCTTATCAGTTGCTTCCATGCTTGTTATGATGAACTTGTGCTGGATTTGAATCTTTGTAATGACTGTTGCCAACATGTGGGCTTCCCCTGCAGCTTGGTTTAGCTAGTGGTGTTAATAAAGTCAGTTATTTAGTTGGGAAACCATTTACTTCTACTTTCCTTCTTTATCTGAGAAGCTATATTGGATCGTAATGGGGATCAGTGAAGTTCTTTGTTCACTCAGTGTCATGAAGAATTCTGTATACCCTTTTCTTATGCTGAAGGATTATAAGATCAATGCTGATGTGTGAATGTCTTCCACAGATGTCTGACAACAGGCGCCGAGGCAACAAGCGTGTTCAGCAAGAGCAGCGTGCCCAGCAGGAGGAACCCCAGCAACACCAGAGGCAGCCTCCCCCGCCACCCCTGATGACAGTGGAGCAGATGTTCTTGATGCAAACTCAGGCAGTGCAGGCTATTGGGCAGGCTCTGGCAGCCATGCAGCAGGCTCAACAGCAACCCCAACCCCAGTTACAAGTGCAGATGCCTCAGATGCCACGGGACAAACGTGGCGAGTTCATGAGAGGGCACCCTCCTACCTTCGTGCACTCTGCCGACCCCATGGATGCAGAAGACTGGCTACATGCAGTGGAAAGGGAACTGCACACCGCCCAATGTGACGACAGGGAGAAGGTTCTGTATGGTCCCCGCCAGCTAAGGGGAGTAGCCCAGTCCTGGTGGGAGTCCTACCTCGCCACCCATGCTGACCCCGAAGCCATCACCTGGGAGGAATTCAGAGAGAATTTCCGCATGTACCATGTTCCAGAGGGACTAATGATCATGAAGAAGGAGGAGTTTCTGGCTCTGAAGCAGGGACCCCTGTCTGTTAGTGAATATAGGGTCAGGTTTCTGCAGCTATCCCGTTATGCACCTAAAGACGTCAACACTGATGCTAAAAGGCAGTACAGGTTCATGAGGGGTTTGGTGGATCCCCTGCATTACCAGCTGATGAACCACACCTTCCCCACCTTCCAGCACCTGATTGATAGAGCAATCATGACCGAGAGGAAGCGCAAGGAAATGGAAGATCGGAAGCGCAAGATGAGTGGACCACAGTCCGGGAGCAACAGTCGCCCCCGCTACTCAGGCAGTTCATCTCAGCATGGCAAGCCTGGTCACCCACAGGGATACTAGCATCAGAGTCAGCGCCCGTACCAGCAGCAGTTTTAGAGGCAGTACCCACAACAGCAGCAGTATCGTCAGAACAGCCAGCAGGGAGGTAACCAGTATCAGAGGCAGAACAACCAGGCACCTCGCCTTCCTGCCCCAGCAGCGAATCAGAACAACCAAGCAGCCCCAACACAAGGAGGCAGAGGATGCTTCCACTGTGGAGAGCAAGGCCACTGGGCGATGCATTGCCCAAAGAAGATGGCGCAGCAGCAGACAAACCCCAATGCTCCAGCAAGGCAAGGTGTACCTCAACAGGCAACAGGTAATCGTGGCCATGCATACAACCGTGGAAAGGTGAACCACTTGGAGGCCGAAGCAATCCAGGATGCACCAGATGTGGCAGTAGGTATGTTCTCAGTCAAATCTCATCCAGCGAAAGTGCTATTTGATACTGGTGCAACTCATTCATTTGTCACTGCAACATGGGTAGAAATGCATAACATCTCAGTAGAGTCAATGATGCCACCCATGAGGGTTAATTCGGTCGGTGGTAAAGTACAAGCAGATAAAATATGCTTAAATATAAGGGTGGAAATAAGGGGGATAGGGTTCCCCAGTGACCTAATAGTAATAGACACCGCTGGGGTAGATGTCATCCTAGGGATGAATTGGTTAATGAAGTATGAAGCGAATGTTAGCTGTGACAAGAGGACCGTAACATTGAAGTCCCCGCCCAGAGAGAAGGTAGTGGCTGAGCTAAGGATGCCTAAAACAGCGAAGGGAGATTGTCACCAGATTTCGGTTGATAGCAAGGAGGCCAACCCGCTCGAGGCTATTAGGGTTGTGTCAGACTTTCTAGATGTGTTTCCCGAGGAATTAACGGGCATGCCACCCGAGAGAAAAGTCGAATTTGCCATAGAGCTCATCTCTGGCACCGCCCCCATTTCTAAAAGAGCCTATCGAGTGTCTGGGCCAGAATTGGTGGAACTCAAGAAGCAGATAGATGAGCTGTTAGAGAAGGGTTACATCAGACCAAGTACCTTGCCTTGGGCCGCTCCAGTATTGTTTGTAGAGAAGAAAGATGGTACCAAAAGGATGTGCATAGATTACAGAGCCCTGAATGAAGTCACCATTAAGAACAAGTACCCCCTGCCAAGGATAGAAGATCTGTTTGATCAGCTCAGAGATGCCAGCGTATTCTCGAAGATAGATCTAAGATCAGGTTACCATCAACTCAGAATCCGACCCTCAGACATACCGAAGATAGCATTCATCACCAAGTATGGGTTATATGAGTATACAGTTATGTCCTTTGGTCTGACAAACGCGCCAGCCTTCTTTATGTATCTGATGAACAGTGTATTCATGGACTACCTAGACAAGTTTGTGGTAGTGTTCATCGATGATATTCTCATATATTCTCAAAGTGAGGAAGAACACGTGGAACATTTGAAGATGGTATTGCAAAGGCTACGAGAGCATCAGTTGTATGCCAAGCTGAGTAAATGTGAGTTCTGGATTCATGAAGTCTTGTTTTTGGGTCACATCATAAACCAAGATGGGTTAGCTGTGGATCCAAAGAAAGTAGCAGACATTCTGAACTGGAAAGCACCGAAAGATGTTCGTGGAATCAAGAGTTTCATTGGAATGGCCGGATACTATCGGCGTTTCATTGAAGGCTTTTCAAAGGTTGCTAGACCAATGACAGCATTGTTAGCGAAGAAAGTTGAGTTTAAATGGACCCAAAAGTGCCAAGAGGCATTTGAAGAACTGAAGAATAGATTGACTACAGCACCTGTGTTGGTTCTGCCTGATGTTCACAAGCCATTCTCGGTGTACTGCGATGCTTCCTACACCGGATTGGGATGTGTGCTAATGCAAGAGGGAAGAGTTGTAGCATACTCATCTCGACAGCTGAAGATCCAAGAGAAATTATCCCACACACGACCTGGAGTTGGCAGCAGTGGTTCATGCTTTAAAGACATGGAGACATTACCTGTATGGGCAAAAGTGCGATATCTACACAGATCACAAAAGTCTGAAATACATATTCACCCAGTCAGAGTTAAACATGAGGCAGCGAAGATGGTTGGAATTGATCAAGGACTACGAGTTGGAGATACATTACCATCCAGGCAAAGCCAATGTTGTTGCAGATGCTCTGAGTAGGAAGAGTCAAGTCAATATGATGGCCACGTACCCAATGTCATATGAGTTAGCCAGAGAGTTCGACAGACTGAGTCTCGGTTTTCTGAACAGTACGCAAGGAGTAACAGTGAAATTAGAGCCCACCCTAGAGCGGGAGATCAAAGAAGGGCAGAAGGATGATGAGAACATCAACAAGATCCGGCAGCTGATCTTAGAAGGAAGAGGCAAAGACTTTCGAGAGGATGAAGAGGGAGTAATATGGTTCAAGGACCGATTGTGTGTTCTCGACATCAAACCTATTCGGGAGCTGATCCTTAAGGAAGCTCATGAGACAACCTACTCCATACACCCTGGAAGTGAAAAGATGTATCAGGATTTAAAAAGGAGGTTTTGGTGGTATGGCATGAAAAGAGAAATCGCAGAATATGTCGCCATCTGTGATAGCTGTCAAAGAACCAAAGCAGAGCATCAGAAGCCCGCCGGACTGTTGCAGCCATTGCAGATTCCTCAGTGGAAGTGGGATGAGATCGGGATGGATTTTATAGTTGGCCTGCCTCGTACCCGGGCCGGCTATGATTCCATCTGGGTGGTTGTGGACCGCTTAACAAAAGTGGCCCATTTCATACCTATGAAGACAACATACACCGGAGCAACATTAGCTGAGTTATACATATCCCGGATAGTCTGCCTACATGGTATGCCGAAGAAGATAGTGTCGGATCGAGGAACACAATTCACCTCTCATTTTTGGCAGCAGCTACAAGAAGCTTTGGGCACGCATTTGAACTTCAGCTCAGCTTATCACCCACAGACAGACGGTCAGACTGAAAGAACTAATCAGATCCTAGAAGATATGTCAAGAGCCTGTGTGTTGCAAGACAAGTTAGGATGGGACAAAAGGTTACCTTATGCAGAATTCTCCTACAACAATAGTTACCAGGCCAGCTTGAAGATGTCACCGTTTCAAGCGCTCTATGGACGAAGTTGTAGGACTCCGCTGCATTGGGACTAGCCTGGAGAGAGACAGGTGTTTGGCCCTGACATTTTGCTTGAAGCCGAAGAGAATATCAAAATGGTTTGGGAGAATCTGAAGATAGCACAATCAAGGAAGCGAAGCTATGCTGACAGAAGGAGAAGAGAACTGAGTTTTGAAGTGGGAAATTACGTCTATCTGAAGGTGTCGCCTATCAGAGGAGTCAGAAGGTTCGGAGTCAAGGGCAAGTTAGCACCCCGGTACATTGCACCATATCAGATTCAAGCAAAGCGTGGAGAAGTGGCCTACCAGCTCAACCTACCAGAAAGTCTGTCGGCAGTGCACAATGTGTTCCACGTGTCGCAATTGAAGAAGTGTCTGCGAGTACCAGAGGAACAGTTGCCAGTGGAGGATTTGGAAGTCCAAGAGGATCTGACATACATAGAGAAGCCAACGCAGATTCTGGAGTTTGCAGACAGAGTCACCCGGAGGAACACTATCAGAATTTGTAAAGTCAGATGGGGTCACCACTCTGAGGAAGAAGCAACTTGGGAACGGGAAGATGATCTGGAAGCCAAATACCCTAAACTCTTTGCTGACCAACCTTGAATCTCGGGGCAAGATTCTTTTAAGGGGGATAGGTTTGTAACACCGTGAATTTGGGGTATAAAATTTCTTTGCTCATATTCACAAATTCAGGTGTTACTCCTCTCTTCTTATCTCCCCCAATCTCCTCTTTCTCTTTTCTATAGAAGAAGAGTGGTTATTTTTTATTTGTAATTATAATCTAGTAGGCTAAACTCCAAGGGAGTATGAAATGTTGCATCATGTTGAACCCAAAACTCCACTTTTGTTTGATGCATATGCTTGAGGGTGCTAATTTGAAATTGTGGCATATTTGGATATGAGTCAAATGGAGTAAATAAAAAGAAAAGGGAAAAACAATTTCTGAAATAAAAAGAAAGGGAAAGTGGCCCAGCCCCCCCTTCCCTGGCCCATTCGGCCGGCCCAGCCGCCCCTTATTCCCCCTCTCTTCCCCCCCCCCCCCCGCTCGGCCCAGCATTTCCCCCCCTCGTGGGCCCGCGCAAAGCAGCCCAGCTCCCAGCCTCCCACCCGAGGCCCGCTCCGCGCCAGTCCCGCGGACGCGCGTCCGGCCCACGCGAGCGCGCGGCCTGCCACGCCCCCCCAGCCAGCCGCGCCTTCGCTCTACCGTGGCCCAGCCGCAACGCGCCCAGCACGCGCGCAACCGCCTGTGGAGCGCCCGCCGCCGCCGCTGCTCGTGGGCCCGCGCGTCAGGGAGCGCTCTCCATTGTACATCTTCCCCAAAATGGCTCTGCGCAGTTTTCTCGCCCACGACGCCTCCAAAACCGAACCGTCCGGGATTTTTGCGCAGTTTCTCGCCCACCGTAGCCTCCCCTCGTCACGACCTCGCCGCGGACCGCCGTCGGAGCCGCCCCGCCTGCGCCGGTCTCGCCCTGCTGGAGGCATCGCCATCGCCGAGGTGAGCTCATCCTCCCTTTCCTCTCTCTACCGCTCTCCTCTCCGCTCCTCGCTGCACACCGTCCCGCTGCATCCGTCCCGTCCGTTCACCATCACGAGCTCCCCATCGAGCCGCCCCCGTCGACTGCGCGTCGTGCCGCTCTCCCTGTCCCTGTGCGCGGCCGATGGCCTACTGCCGTCGCGGCCGGCAGCGCGCAGCGAGCCCGGTGCCCCGGCGTGCAGGCCCCGCGCGCCCTCGCCTTGCTCCTTCACGCAGCCGCGCCGACGTAGCAGCCGTGCCCCACTTCGCCCCCACTTCGCCGGCGAACCACGCCCCTGCGCGTCGCAGCCGAGTCGCTGCGCTCGCTGCGCTCGCTGCACGCCCAGCTGCTAAGCGTGCCTAGTGCAGTCCCTGTGCGTAACCCTCGCATGCTCCTCGCCGTGCCTCGCTACTGCTACTTAGCGCGTCGCGTACTCGTCAATTCTCACGCGCGCAGTTTCGCACGTGATCACGGGTATTGCGCGCGCCGTCGTTGTTGTTTGCATAGTCCTCACGCTGTTTCGCACGTGTCGCGCGCGCAATCTGCGCGTATTAGTTAATCACTTCGCTATAATCGTCCATACGCATTAGTCAATTAATTCTCGTTTTAATCATTGATTAATTGATAATTCACTTTATCTAAAATATCCCACATAAATAATTTATGTTAACTAAGTTGAACTTAGAAAATATAGTTTTTCGCGTTTAAGCGTAATATAGGTTGTCCGTTCGTCACGCAATTATTTAGCCACAGATTGTTAACTATTCGATGTGTCGTGCGTCGCGCGCGCTGTTGTGTGTGATGTTTCGCGCACACGCAGCACGTCGTCAGGGTCCCGACGACATTCGTCTACCCCTAGACGACTCCCGTCTATCCCTCGTCTACCCCCCCCCCCGAACCCACTCGTCTACCCCCCGTGTGCACTCGTGTCGCTCGCCATCGCCCGCGCATCGCACATTAAATCGTCGCGTGTCGTTCACGCGTTGCGCGTGCTGTTCGCACGCGTCGTCGTGCGCTTCAGTGCACGTTAATAATTCGCCTCACCTAGAACAGCTCGCACTAATTAAATACATATTTAAACAACGGTTATTCGAGTAGCAAACTAATCGGGACTAAGTAGTAATTTTACTTGGCATACGATTAATGTCTGTCAATATGATTAAGCCGAATTAAATATTATAATTCATATTCGCTTAGTGTAAACGTGATATCCCTCGACCGTAGCGTCGGTCGTCTCAGTTCCGTTCTCGCGTAGTCGTAGATGCGAATTCTATGTCACGTGCTTATTTATTTGATCTATATTGTTGTATAGTGTATTGTTTCCTTCTATTTCAAGAATGTTGGATGTATGTTTGCACTCGCGTAGATATCGGGCCGTTCGTGGAGTCTGAGGGAATTGCAGGAGAAGACCCTGAGCAGCAGCAGCTTGGTGAAGGCAAGTGTCCTCTGACCCATTATGTCCCATTTACTTTATAATACACTGTCCCGCATACTATGAGCAACCTAAGGATTTACTAGCTTTCTATTTACCTTATCCTTGATTTACCTTTTTGGGTTACTATGGTTAGCTACATGCTAGCGCTTTACTTTAATCAATGAACATGATGAGATACAATGATGATACTATGATTTTATTCTGGATATGATGATATACTTGTGGCATTTAAGGGGACTCGGGCTGTTTCCCGAGTACCTCTCCGTAAGGACCTGTTCGTTGAGAGACCACCCGGGATAACAGTGCAACCATGAGGGTGAAATGGGACGCCCTTAGCTAATTAATTAGAGGAACTAGAGGTGTAGTTGCTTCGCCGTCGTGCCGTCAATGGGGTCCAGGCACAGTGCTTGCTCTGCCGAGGCTGAGTGCCGAGGTTCTTTCGTTTTGCTTTTGTTAGTCACCCTCCTGCGGGGAGAGGTACTGTGTTTATCAAACTGGAGAAACCTAACGGGCGGCTATGACCTCTAGGGAATCTTTGTAAAGGCTACGTAGTGATACCCTGCCGGACCACCTAGGAAGTGATCAATGGGGAGTCATGATTCCCGGGCAAAACGGGAATCACGGCTCATGGGTAAAGTGTGCGACCTCTGCAGAGGGTAATGAAACTGATATATCAGCCGTGCTCACGGTTAAGAGCAGCCTTGGGATCCTCTTTGATTAGAGATACTCCGGATGCACCGTAGATGATGACAGTAATGATGATGGTTAATGATGGTGACTTTAATTATGTATTCTAGTATTTCCTCTCTGAGGAGGTACTTTTTGGGATTATAACTTGGGTTTTATGATAAAATCTGACTTCTACTAACAATAAATACCTGACCAACTAAAAGCAACTGCTTGAGCCTAACCCCACATAAAAAGCTAGTCCACTTCAGCCAAACGGGGCATTTGCTGAGTACGTTGATGTGTACTCATCCTTGCTTTACCACAAAACACCAGGTTGTCCACATTGCAACCACTGCTCAGGAGAAGATGAAGCCGTGGAAGGAGACTTCCAGGAGTTCCAAGACTACGATGAGTTTTAGGTGTGGGTTGGCGGCAACCCCCAGTCAGCTGCCTGTGAAGGCCCTATCTTTACTGTGTTTCGCTTAGCACTTTGATTTACCCGTTAAGTTGATGACTATGTGGATGTCTCTGACTCTGTGATGTAATAAGTTAATACTCTTTTATGTTATTATTCGAGCACTGTGCGATGATGTTCATTTATGTAATCGCTGTGTACGTGAATTCTGATCCTGGCACGTACATAGTTCGCATTCGGTATGCCTTCTGAAACCGGGTGTGACATTGAGCAAGTTGGGCAACCATGAAAATAAAGGATGGTGATGACCATAAGGACGAACAAGTGCTCAACATGGAATTAGGTAGGTGAAAAGCAAAATGCAAGGGTTCAAGGCAAAGGTATAAGCTAAGAGATTTTGTTTTAATGATCAAGATGCAATAGAGTGTGCAATCAGATTTAGGATCGATGGGTATAGTACTAAGAGGGGAGTATAATTGGACAATTTGATCATCTACTACAACTACGTATTGGAATCATATGCATTGTATATATGCCCAAGTGACAAAGATGAGAGCAAGTGAAAAGGTTTATTGAAAACACTTTGAAAAATGCTAATGCTTTAATATGTTTGGAAAAACTTTTGAGTTAGATCGCTTGGAAGGAGATTTGAAAAAAAAACCATTAATGTAGAATTTTAGAGTGTGTCGGATGTGACCGGTGAGTTATAGAACACGACACTAGATATGAGAGGGATATAGAGGTCTCAAGTGTTCACGAGAGATCCCTTCAATTGTGTGTCTCTCAACATTCACTAAGGGTGATCCCAAAGGTATGGAGCTGTGGGTGTTCATGGGAGAGGGTGCATGGGAGATAATAAAAACTTTGCTTGCTTCCAAGAACTTCACTCAAACCTTATAAACACCCACTACCGGAATCGCGTTCTTTGCCGAGTGTCTAAGACACTCGGCAAAGGCTATTTTACACTCGGCAAAGGCTTTGCCGAGTGTAACACTCGGCAAAGAACACTCGGCAAAGATTTCATCGGCAAAGGGTTCTTTGCCGAGTGCTTTTTTTCGGACACTCGGCAAAGACTTTGCCGAGTGTTAAAAAGCACTCGGCAAAGAAAAACACTCGGCAAATTAAGAATCGAAAAAATTTAAAAAAAAACAGCAAAACATTTTTTAAATTCTAGGAACAACTCTCCAACCCTACTCTATTACCTTACCTGTTGCCCTATCATTTTTCACTATTATTTTGAATCAAACTTATATGTTTTGTAAATGGTGAGATTCGAACTCGCAACCTCTCTCTCGCGCATACCCTCCTATACCACTACACTACTACACCAATTATGTTTATATTACGTTTCCATTCCCCATTTACTATAACAAATCGAGAGTAATTTGATTATTTAAGGCACTAAATGAGTTCATTTGAAAATGTGACCAACTATAAAGTTGCATAACTTTTTGAGATCTAAAAGTTTTATTTTAATAGTTTCTACATCCGAGACCGTTTTTAAAATTTGAATTTTAAATTTAAAAACTTCACATGAAATTTTCAATGATAAGATGATTTCAAATCAAAAAATTGTCAACTACAAAGTTTCATTACATTTCAAGACCTACAACTTTTATTTTGGTGGTTTTTCCATCCGAGACAGTTTGAAAAATTCAAATTTCACAATTCAAATATAGTTTTGCATAACAAGATGATTTCAAACTAAAACATTGTCAACTACAAAGTTTCATAACTCTTCAATACCTACAACTTTCATGTTGGTGGTTTTTCCTTTCGAAGTCGTTTTCAAAATTCAAATTTTAAATTTTTTAAATTCAGACGTAGTTTTCGTTGACAATATGACTTCAAATGAAAAAGTTGTCAACTATAAACTTTTATAACTTCTCAAGATCTACAAAGTTTATTTTGGTTGTTTGATAATTTGTTTATCTCAGATGATGGTTCTAACAATATGCACAAATTCTATACGTCTCTCTCGTAGTTTCATAAACTACGAGAGAGATATAGGTTTTATGAACAAATTTATTTTTATTTTGTCATATGAAGAAATGTTCAATATATAAATTGTACATCATGATGAGTTATACAAATTTGTAGTTGAAAACTTTTTCATTTGAATTAATTTACTACTTTAAAATGTGAATTTTAAATTGTCTTTGCCTAGTGTTGGAGAAAAAACACTCGGCAAAGAGCTCTTTGCCGAGTGTTGTATTCGTGACACTCGGCAAAGAGCCCTTTGCCGAGTGTCAAAAAAAGACACTCGGCAAAGAAACTCTTTGCCGAGTGTCAAAAATAAAACACTCGGCAAAGAGCTTCTTCGCCGAGTGTTTTCTTTTACCGAGGGTTTTTTGCGTGGCACTCGGCAAAGAGCTCTTTGCCGAGTGCCCGAAATAAAACACTCGGCAAAGAATATGGCACTCGGCAAAGAGCCAAATTCCGGTAGTGACCAGAACTTACAAAAGAAGATCTCAAAACAAGAACACCACAACCAATTATGGTTTGAAGCCTTGAGTAAATTCTTGATGTAGATATGAATCTGGCAAGATACTCGGAACGTAATCTAGACAAAAGAAAGTTCGAAAGAGGGAAAATAAAGAACTTCTCTAAATATTGTATTGGTGTCACTCTCCTCACAGGTAATGATGTGACCCGACAATATCGCTCCCTAGTAATGTCGTGGCCCAATAGTGTCGCTCCTACTACATGGCAGTGTCGCTCGAGCTTACCTTTATAGATTTAGATGAAACTTTGAGGCTACCTTTGTAAGGATGATTTCAAGGTGTTTTCAAAGTATGAACATAGGGAGATCAAACTAAAGAATCGGATCAAAAAATTTAAACCCAAAATGGGATTTTCTCAAAATGGTTCACAAGAATGGAAAACTATGTTCCTGATAAATAAGCCCATACCATCTGATGCCTAATTTTAGAAGGCTTTCCACATCCCTATCCATGCCAAATGCTCTCACAAACTCATATTCTAGAAATTGATCAAAAACTCAAATCAAAAGAGTTCAAGCAAGGAGTCCAAATCAATAATGAGAGCAGCCTGATTTGCAAACGGGGTGATATTAGAGAAACCACCATGGTTATGGCCACACTTCCTGAATTCAAAAACATAAATGAAAAATATTTCACTAAAACATATATGGATCTCCCTAATGAAGGATGATAGAAAAACTAAGTGCAAAACCTTAAAACTAGAGATATTGTTGGTTGGGACAGTCCTCTTATTTATAGAAAACTTTTTACATTCTCAAACTACACCTAGATATTTAGAGTTAAACCTAGCCAGGTCTTAATGGTCTAACTCCCTGTATGATGATTTGACGACCACACTCGCTTTATAGATTTTCTTCTCCTTGACGCAACCTCCATGATGGTTTCATGTGTCTCCTCTGATTCTCGCGCGGAATCGCGCTGTCTGGTTTTGACGCCAAATACGTGAACCCGTCGCTTGGTGGTTTTGAGGCTTAAACACTAAATTTTCTCAGGTAGCGTACTCCATACACACCTCCATGTCTTAGACATATGTCTTGCTAGTCCTCCAACCACGCTAGCAACATGATCCTCTCCATCATATCCTTGCACCTATATGTGTCCCTAGGTGACAACCACCATAGCTAGTCATCCGGCTTCTCTAATCCCTTAATCAAGTCCTAACTCTTGTCCTTCACTACTTCCTAACCATCGGCACAAACCCGTATAACTTTCATCTTCACCCTCGACCACTTCCTCCGGGTTCCACATATGCTTATCATAAGCCAAGAGACATATTGCACAAACTCACGCTTTGGTTAGTTGTGAATCATGTAGGCCCCTTAGTGATGTTTTGGTAATTAATGACAACTATTTGTGGACTAACAGTTCTTAGAGAAATAAGAATGCAGGTTGGACCACAGAGAATAGAAAATCTTGGAGACTTATAAGCATTTGTTGTGAATCAAGTGAAGGCAAAGGTATAACATAGGTTTTTGTTTTTGCCAGTCTCCAGGAGTTTAGAGAAGACATTTGACCGGATTAGTAGGCTAGATGGCCATACTATTAAGAGGGGGTCAATGACTTTGGTCTGTGTAAAACTTAGTGCATCATAGAACATCAAGTGGTTGCATTTGCATGAGGTCTAACAGCGCTTTCGGTTTCGAGAATTAAAAAATCTTTTTGAAAATGTGTTTCAAAAGTTGCTAAGTCATGGGGTTGGCGGACCGTCCGGGCCAAGTGGCCGGACTGTCCGTGATCTATCCAGAGGGGTCCGAAGTATGTTCACTTCGGACTGGTCCTGTATGTTTGTACTGCGGACCGTCCGTAGTCCTGACCAGAGAGGGTCGCCCTCTGCATTGTCCCTATATAATTGTGCGGACTATCCGGCCGGGGTCGGCGGACCGTCAGCAGGTGCCAAATTAGTTTGGGCAGGGACTGTGTGTTTTTGGGCAATTGTACTATGGACTGTCCGGGGCCTGAGCCTGGACAGTACTAACTCCTAGGTCGTGGATCGTCTGGCCTTGTATAGCGGACAGTCCGCGTGTGTTAGCTCATCGTGGTCAAAGCTCTGGTGCTCCATGTTGCCAGGTTTCGGACGGTCCGGCCAAGGTTGGCGGACTGTCCGAACTTCATTTTTTCTGACAGCTCTGACATATTTCAAACGGGAAATCTAGTCGTTACTTGTACGGCGGACCGTCCGGCCTAAGGGCGCGGACCGTCCGCGTGTGCGCAGAAGTTGTGCTAGTTGCACATAACGGTTAGAATTTTGTAGTGGGTTATAAATAGAAGGGGAGCTCGTGTGTGAGGGCTCTCTTGGCCATTCCTTGCACACTTTGAGCTCATTTGTGATCCCCCACTCATTCTCTTATACTCCTTGCTTGAGATTGCATTCTAGTGAGAGATTGAGAGCTCCTAGTGCATTTGCATCCATTGGTGATTCTTGAGGCACTAGGTGGTACACCGGGCAAGCGTCATCGGCTTGTTACTCTTGGAGGTTGCCGCCTCCTAGACGGCTCGGGTGTTGTCTCCGTCGAGCTCTCCAAGAAGATTGTGGAGGAGCCGCGGTGTCGATTGTGAGGGGTTCGCGCCTACCTCGCTAGAGCGGCAAAGACGACGCTAGTGGAAATGAGGTATTGAGAGATTTCTTGCCCACTTGGCTCAAAGATCAAGCCGCGTCTTGATAGAGGAGCAAGTGAGAGCTTGAAGTCCACCTCAACGTGGATTAGGGGTGATCGGCAAATCACCGATACCACGGGATAAAATCCGGTGTCTTTCTCTTCTCGCATTACTTATTACCGTGCAAGTAATTAGTATTTCGTGTATTGTCTCTCTTGTATACAATTACTATAGTTGTTTCTCATAGATTGCTTACTTGTTGTCACTAGAGAATTTATACCTCTTGTCATATTGATTAAATTTCTCTAGTGTTTTTTATTTTAGTCAAAACCGTCTATTCACCCCCCCTCTAGCTGGTGTCCTAGATCCTACATTAGTCCACATGACTCAACCCAAGACGCTACTCTATTGACAATCACTCATTAGAAATTTGAACCACAAGGGTATATATCAACCTTGTGTTCGCAAAATCGAGGGCACAAACTAAACATGTGTTTGTAAACATAACTGACTAACTAAACAACTTTGCTTATACACCAAAATCAAAATTAATTCAACCTATACCTAACTAAAAATTAGGGTTGCAAAATACATCAAACGTAGACAAAATCGGCGTGTATAAATTGAGGAGTGGAGGGATCATACCTTGCTCTCGTTAGAGATACGGATCAAATCCAAGCTTTTAATATGGAATCAATAGATTGAAGAAGCTTTCAAGGATTTGAGAGAGATAGAGATGAGAAACAAATAAGGTCTGTCTTAGCCAGGAAACTCAGGGTGACGATTTAAATTGGACCTCGATGTCGTAGGTCATGACATCGTGGTCAACCCTGAGATATGTGTCATGCATGTCGGCACTAAAATCTGTGGCGCTGGCCATGTTGCTCCGACCTATGACACCGAGGTCCTGCTACATTATTATCATAGTGATGTTCACAATAATGACGGTATGATAGCTCTAGATGCTGGTGGTGATATGATATCTCAGTCCTATGCCGCTATGACCTATGTATAGCACATCATAGGACATAATACTGGTCTCTCGGATACCTAAAAAAATAGTTGTGTCTATCTTTTATACCAATACATATATTACACGGAACAAAGTGATTACCAAAGACTTGCTTGCATAAGGTAGGTATGGAGAGTTAAATAAACATTTCTATATTTTTTCTTTTAAATAAATCTATAATAATAAGGCTAAGGTTACTGGTCTTCATATTTCCGTCTTCTTTTTCTCTATAAATAGTATAGTCTACGTTGTAAAATACTTCTTCCGTCTTAAAATAGGGTTCTTTCTAGCCCTCTTTTTATCTGTCTATGTTCAAATAAATAATAATAAATGTAAATTATATACAAACTATATTCATAAGTTAATTAATGAATGTACGTTTAGTCTAAAACCAATTATATTTCAGAATGGAGGAAGTAGTATTTTGTTTGCCACAGATTTTAGAAAGAAAAGGTTGTGAAAGACGTTTGGAGTGAGCCTGGTCTGAACTTTATAGAACTTTTAACAGCAGAAACAACTAGTTGCCATTTGCAAACCAAACAGATAGCGTCACATGATAGGACAATACGACGGAACAATCGATGGAACATAAAATTTGTGGCACGGTCCTATATATGAACGATCGAACTCCAGTAGACGTGTACGAAGAATTATCCAAAAAAAAACGAGCTTGCTAGTTCTGTTGAGTTAATGGCAGACGATTAATTTCCAAATGGCATCTGAGTGTAAGGTGCCCATCCATCTCTCCATCTATCAGAATCCTCCAGTCTCCAGATGGCGTTGCCCTGGCTCCCTGCAGGTGTACGTACAAAGAAAGCTACGAACCATCTGACTTAGCAAAGACGATTAATTTCAGTTTCTTGTCTGTTGTCATACAGTATCTATAGGCCTGTTTGATACTCTCCCTAATTCCCTATGTTATACATATATTTAGCATGTCAAAGCAAAAGCATACGAATGCACTATACAAAGAGCTACAGCTACTCCAGCTTTAGAAAGGAAACTGACCTGAATTATTTAGCCTGGGGGTGGGGGACGCTGCTCGCTGCTGCTGGAGCGCATGCAGCTATAAGCTCCGATCAGAAATCGATCTGTAAGTAATTAAGTACGATGAAATTAAGTATCTCTAATGCATATACTGATTTAATTTGGTTGCGCCTCGTTCCCTGCAACCGTTCTGTCCGTCTCGGTTGTTCTGTTGCCACACTACATCGTCTGATGGTCATCCTGCTTCTGTCAGTTCAGTGCGTGGGCACCTGAGACTCCGCAGAGACATGACCGGCGGCGCAGGGAAGAAGAGGGGGTTCAGTAAGCTGCTGGTGCTCTTGCTGTTGTTTGTGGGCGCCATCGTCATCGTGGCGCTGCTTGTCCGCGGCAACGGCTGCTGCGTCGTCGTCCAAGTGGCAGTACTGCCACGGATAGTTCCAGTTCCCTCTTTGGACGCCCGTCCTACCACTACAACTCCAATTGGCGAAATCATCATCCCTGCAACGTCTACGAGGGGAGCATCGTCGTCAGCTCATGATCGTCAGGAGAACTCAGAGCCAGTAGCAGCCTCAGAGGAAGAGGAGCCCCCTGCAGCTGCCCCGTACGCGGCAGACAGCAGGTGGGACATCCAGTGGCAGAGCATCGCCAGTGTCCTTTCAACGTTCAGCAGTAATGGCACTGGCATCGGCATAGTGGGTCTGCTCAACTTCAACTCGTCGGAGGTTGCGCTATGGACGAGCACGTTGCCTGCCGCCGACGTTCGGGCGGTGCGCCTGGCGCCGGCCGCCGACGCGGTCACCTGGGAAGCCCTCTACCCGAACTGGATCAACGAGGAGAGCAACAGAAGCAGCTGCCCCTCCCTCCCCGACCCCGATGCCGCCCACCATCACAATTACGACCTCGTCGCCGTCAAGCTTCCCTGCCGCCGCCAAGGCTGGTCCAGGGACGTACGCAGGCTCCACCTTCAGCTCTCCGCCGCCAAGCTCACTCTCCACGGCACCAGCAGTAGGGCTGGCATGGTGTTGATCCTGAGCGAGTCGGGGTGCCTCCCCCTGCCCAACCTCTTCCCCTGCAAGCACCTCCTCGCGCGCCGCGGCCACGCCTGGCTCTACCGCCCCGACGCCACCTACATCCGCCGCCGCCTCAACCTGCCCGTCGGGGCCTGCCAGCTGGCCGTTCCTTTTCTCCGGCCTTCGCCTAAACCACCAAGTGCAACTGCAACGCCAGGAACAAGCAGCAGGATCAGCAGGCAGGCCTACGCCACCGTGCTTCACTCCGCCGACGCCTATGTCTGCGGCGCCATCGCCCTGGCGCAGAGTATCCGGCAGTCAGGGTCCACGCGCGACCTGGTGGCCCTGGTGGACGCGCGCAATGTGGGCGCCGAGCACCGCGCTGCCCTCGCCGCGGCAGGCTGGCACGTCCGCCCGGCGCCGCGCATCCGCAACCCGCACGCGGAGCTCCACGCCTACAACGAGTGGAACTACAGCAAGTTCCGGCTGTGGCAGCTGACCGACTACGAGAAGGTGGTGTTCCTGGACGCCGACCTGCTGGTGCTGCGCAACTTGGACTTCCTGTTCGAAGAGGCGCCCGAGCTGAGCGCGACGGTCAACAGCGGCGCGCGCTTCAACTCGGGGTTGATGGTGCTGGAGCCGTGCAACTGCACCTTCGACCTGCTCATGTCGGGCATCCACGACATCGAATCCTACAACGGCGGCGACCAGGGCTACCTGAACGAGGTTTTCACTTGGTGGCACCGCCTGCCGCGCCACGTCAACTTCCTCAAGTACGTCTGGGCCGAAGGGGACCGCGCGGCACAGGCGCGGATGCTTGCCGCGGAGCCAGCGGAGGTGCACGCCGTGCACTATCTGGGCATGAAGCCGTGGCTGTGCTATCGTGACTACGACTGCAACTGGAACGTGGCGGAGCTTCGGCGGTTCGCGAGCGACGAGGCGCACGCGCGGTGGTGGGCGGTGCACGACCGGATAGAGCCCGCGGAACTGAGGGACAGGTTTTGCGCGCTGCCGGCGAGCCACATGGCGGTGCTGGAGCAGCAAAGGAGGCAGGCGGCGACGGTCAACGCACCAGACGGTCACTGGAACCGCACCATCACCGACCCGCGCCGCCGCATCAAATCAGAAGCACGTAAGAAAAGTTTAATAATATAGTTAATTGGTGGCGCCAAAGATCTTTACCGCCTATTTTATAGCCAACATGTATAATAGCTTGTTAGCTCTTTATAGTTAATTAGGTGTATATCCGTGCTTTGCTACAATATCAATATGTAATAATAAGATACATTCAAATGCAGAAATACTACTATCATTCTATGCTCTCGTTATTAAAATATTAGTACATAACAATTACTTGGAGATAAGCAACACATAATTTATCATCCACCTTAATATTGTTAGAGAAATAGGCATTTTCAGTTTTAATTTAGTCCAGAAAATCACAGTGATATATGTGATGACATGTATGTGCATATGTGTATCACTACTTACATAAGCAGTAAATAACAGTAAAATATGCACAAATACTAAGAACAGAGTGTACCATGCGGAGGGACCGATGCTCAAGGCGACAAGGCATCAGTGGCTCCATTCACACGAGACATCTCGTGTGTATGTTCGATGCAGTCGTACGCAGTCGATCCAGGCAGATGTACGCAGTGCAGTCCCTCTACCGGCACCGGCAACGAGGAACTAGATCAGCGTTGGCTGGGTGGACGGAGCGAGCAGTCGCTAGTACGCTCCCCAAAAACATGATTGTCCGCACACCCGTACAAGTGTAGCTATGCGGACGGCGATTTCGGAGGCCTGCTCTCCCACTCTCTCTGTGCTCGCAGAAGGTGGGACGGGGATGGGCTGTATGCAACACGTCTCAGACTGTTTGGTGTTCGTACGTACTATCGTCGGGACCAGAAGCAGCCTCACCTCCTTCGTATATATACACGCGCAGAGGGAGGCCAACGGACAGTAACGGTCGCCATCAGAGCTACCATTACCGCCAACCAGAAACTGACGCCATCAGTGATGTCCTATACTAGCTGGCATCCATTACATCCTATCCGTTACTAGCCATAACACAAGAAACGGCCAGTAACGGGTGACAGTAATGGACGGTCATCACTCGAGGCAAAATATGCAACTGTTAGGAAGGAATATTCGGACCAAGGTCTGATCTACCACAGCCACGGCCTGGCCCGGCCGGCGGTGCGCGTGTGTGGCAGTCCTTCGTCCTTTCTCAGCTTCTCAATAGATGCACCAGTGATCCACCTATTTAAGTTGATTGAATTGTCCCTTGAACTTCTGGTATGGTACTAAAGAATAGTACACCATAGCATTAAAGTGAGACTTTAGCATTGACTATTATTAAATATTAATATGGGCCAGACCCACATTAATTCAATAATCCCCACCAAATGCTAAGTCACACTAAAATGCTCTCATCATCTCAAACGTTTGATATACTGGTGTTTCGATGGAGACTGTTAAGTTGCACATCCACCTAGAATCTAGACTACACTTGACCACAACTGCACAATGGATTAGGTCTTGAATTAGCAGTTTTGCGTGGAATAAGTTTCATCTAAACTCTTTGCCAGTACTAGATTGCCAAGCGCATTCCCTCTGGTTGGAGCATATAAGTCAAACTCCATAGCCTTTCATGGGTATCTAGAGACCACCCAGATCTCATACACTTTGACTAGCAGTTAACCCATATAGGTATGTTCCTCTAAAGATGTTTTGTAGGACAACATCTTTGCTTCACAAATCCACTTGGAACATATTAAGGTGTAAACACCAACCTACCTTACAGTAAGGAAAGATGTGCCTCTGAAATGAACCTTATTAAGGGTCTTTTCTCTCAATCTATCACTGGCTTGTTTCACCATTCTAATTCACGGGTTCTCCAATCACATAGAATAGGTTACCACTATGATAAACTTTAGGCGGGTCTCAGGCCCATCTCACTCGATGCACTATCTATCACACTACATGATAGCCCCTTAGTAAATTGATCTGACAGATTTTTAGACGTATGGACATAGTCCAACACTATTACTATGGAGTTTCTCAATTTCCTAACAGATTTTAAACGCCTCTTTATGTGCCTTGTCGACTTCATATTATCCTTAGAACTGTTTATCTTGATTATCACAATCTGATTATCACAGCTCATAGAAATAGCCGGCACAGGTTTTCATCCACCGATAAATCCATAAGGAGTTCACGAAGCTACTCAGCCTCAACTGAAGTGATATTTAATGCTATGAGTTCTGCTTCCATAGTCGACCTCGTTAAGATGGTCTGCTTGCAAGACTTCCATAAAACAGCGCCACCTCTAAGTGAAAACACATATCCACTTGTGGCATATATCTTATCAGCATCAGATATCCAATTTGCATCACAATAACCCTCCAGTACTGTTGGGTACCCGGTATAATGGATGCCTAAACTCATATACCTTTTAGATAGCGCAGAACTCTCTCAAGAGCACGCTAGTGATCATCTCCCGGATTTGAAACAAACCGGCTAAGTTTGCTCACAGCAAACGAGATGTCAGGCCTCGTAGCGCTAGCTAAGTACATGAGTGAACCAATTATTTGGGAATATCTCAATTGGTCCCTAGATATCCTTTAATTTTTCTTCAAAAGTTTACTAGGATCATAAGGTGTTGGAGCAGGTTCACATTCGCTATAACCAAAACGACTCAAAACATTTTCCACATAATGGGATTGCACCGATGTGAACCCACCATCGCCTTCTCTCAGTAGCTTAATGTTAAGAATAACATCAGCTTCTCCAAAATCTTTCATTTCAAAATTATTGGATCGAAAGTCTTTTATGCCTTTAATCACATCAAGACTCGTCCCCAAGTTTAGAATGTCATCAACATACAGGCATAAAATTACTCCCTCGCCCCCACCATACCGATAATATACACATTTGTCTATTTCGTTCACAACAAAGACGACAGATGTCAAAGTTCTATCGAACTTTTCATGCCATTTCTTAGGTGCTTGTTTTAGGCCATATAAAGATTTCAATAATTTACACACCATGCCTTATTAACGAAAAGACCATACATATTTTTTTAAATTAGGGAAATGTGTATGCAGGGTTTTATTTCTATGAAACTCTACCATCTTCGATAAAATTCTCTCTATATCTCTCCTCTTAATTGCACTGTCATGTTACCAAGCATGATGAGGTGCTAATGTGTTTAACGAGTATGAAACTCCTACTGGAAATGACCTAATTGCACTTGGCCTAGGCGTCTCGCTGAGAAAGATGAAGCGCTAGGTGGTGGCTCATTGGGCGAAGGATGGGCTGGTTCACCCGATTTCACTTGTTTGGTTGTCATTTTTTAGACTGGATCCCTCATTGACACGATGTATGTCCTGATTATGGGCCTATTTGGGACTACTCGACTTTACGAATTCTAACTATTTTTTTATAAAATTGCAAGTAAAACACCACAACTTCATGGGCTCAGCTTTAGAAAAAAGATGAAGTTGGGTGAACTTCATCATTTTCATGAAGTAGTCCAAAGGATGCTTCACAAACATTTTTATTTGAAGCCTTGTTGAAGTTAAGGTAAAATTACCTTTGCCACGCATTAGAAAACGATTCGTTTTTTCCCACCCCACACCATCGCTGGTTCCATTGCAACTGTGGTGCGTGCGTGGTATGGCAGGCAATAGTTGTGTGGGCTCTACAGTGATGTCGTTTCTGTTGTGCGCTTGGTGGGCGTCGGCCACATTCGAGAGGTTCATTGCAGCGGTGAGGTGGCTCCTCCATAATGCGGGTGACAAGGAGGGGCAAGGTCTTGGTTGTGGTGGAGTTCAAGGAGGCCTCTTGATCGTCATAATCTAAATGAAACAGATCAAAGATTTTGGTTATTCACTTGTGACTTAAGTCATTTCATGTCAGTTATGTCTCAGGTTTCTCTTTCTTTATAGATTTAGGCCAAGTTTGAAAACACCCGGTTTTTAAGAAACTGGTTTATAGAAATTGAGGTGGTTCCAGACATACCAGTTTATGACTCAGTTTATAGAAATTAGAATATCAGTTTCTTAAAAACTAAGAAGATGGCCTCTCCTAGCTAAAAGATAAAAACTGGTTTCTTAAAAACTGGGTTGCTTCTAAACAAGGCCTTAGAAAGCTCTCTTTCTATGTGCATCTGTAGCTGCCCCTGCACCTAATGATGGAGAGTAAACATGTAAATCCACCAACTATGGATGTGTTTTCGTGATCACCCAAAGTTGGAACTAATATGTAGTGGTAGTAGTTTATTGTGACTCAAATATTGTGGATTGTACTCACTGCATCAGTGTGGCTTCTAGATCATTCTTATATATATATAGTGTACTGTTTTTTTGAAGTTTTCATACATGTTAATAAAACAATATTATATATCATTCAAGGTTACAAGAGACTTTTCTAAATAAAACCTTATCTTAGTGAAGCTGGAGTTGGTCTGCATGCCATACACTTTCAAAAACTCTGCAGCTTTGAAGTAGAATTTCTCAACTCTAAGGGTCTATTTGGTTCAGCTATAGATTCCTAAAAATCTGATTCTAGCAGTGAGCTGTGAAAAAGTTGTTGTGAGCTAGCAATTATAAAAAAGTAAAATTTATTTAGTTGAAACAATTATCAACTATAGATCCTAAAAATATGATTCTAGCAGTGAGCTGTGAAAAATGTTGTTATGAATCTGGAAAATCTAGGGTAGAAGGTGATTCTTGAAAGTTCCCTTAGCCCAGAAACAGGATCTGGATGCCGCCTAAAGGAGGGTGAATAGGAGAATAAAAATTTAACTCGAAAACTTAGAAATCTTACTCTGCTCGAAGACTGGATCGCAGCGAAATGAAGATCACTTTGAGTAGGTAGCTGCGGAATCAAAGTTCTTGTATCGAGACAACCTGCACTTCAAAAAACAATTTATACCAAATATAAGTATATAAGTGTAAAGGCTAAAGCAATCAAAGAGAGAGAGAGAGAGCAACACAACAAGAGCACATAGGACACATGGATTTTTTTTCCTGTGGTTCGGTCAAGCCTAAAATGCTTGCTTAGTCTCCATTGGAGTTAACCATCGTTGCTTGGAGTCTAATTAAACTCCTTCCTCCGTTCGCTCTGACTGTTACCGAGTGGCAGATCGAGGCTTCCACTATGTCGATGTCAAGTTACACAAAGTCATGGTTGTCACAGATGTCGGCAGCTCTCCAACAGAGTAACAGTATGCTCAAGGCCTTACTCTAACTTGCAGCAACACTCCTTTACTCTCTCTCTCTCTCTATCTCTATATCTCTCTCTCTTGGCTTATTACTACCCCAATACATAGACTAGAAAGAAAATACACAAGAGAGGGAGACATAAATAATTCGCAATGTGTCTAGAATTTGTTGCTGCACTTGGAAGACTTGGGTACATGAATTGGGCGTCTAGGGGTCCTTTTATAACACCAAGGTCTTCCATAGCCGTTGGAACAATATTAGGAAACCTGTCCGTATCTGATTTGTTGTTTCCTTCTCTGAAAGGGCTAGCCGTTGGTGCACTGGACAGGATGTTTGTCGGGTACCGTAATTAGGGGTACCCCCAATACTCCTAAGCATAGCTGGAAAACATTTTCAAGACAGACCGTAAAGGCTGGTAAGCATGGCGCAAAGTTAAAACCTCATCTGCCTAGGGACGCGATCTCATCTCGCCCGAGCCCGGCCTCGGGCAAGAACAGTAGTCCCAGACAGATTCACGCCTCGCCCGAGGGCCCCCCTCAGGCAGCAGGCGCACCCTCGGCTCGTCCGAGGCTAAGCTCGGGCAAACTTTGTCGTATAGCAACCTCGGCCAAATCACCTTACCGCCGACCATATCGCATGCGCATTCAATGCAGGGATCACCTAACACCTTATCCTGACACGCGTGCCTCAGTTGGCAAGGTCGAAGTGACCACAGTCACTTCGCCCCTTTACTGATCGTTCTGACAGGAAAACAACACTATTCACCCCGTTTCGATTACTGTGCCAACCACCAGGGTAAGACTAACAACAGTAAGTCGCGACCACCCCCGAGTTCAGCCTCGGGCGCAACAGGGAGCTCCGCCTCACCCGACCCCAGGCCTCGGCCTCTGCCTCGGCCTCGGGAGAAGGTCTCCGCCTCGCCCGACCCCAGGTCTTGACCTCAGCCTCGGCCTCGAGAGGAAGTCTCCGCCTCGCCCAACCTCAGCCTCAGCCTCTGGAGGAGTCACCGCCTCGCCCGACCTCGGCCTCGGACTGACTACGCTACAGGGGATACATCATTACCCTACCTCTAGCTAGCTGCCTCAGGCTACGAAGGAACAAGACCGGAGTCACATATAGATTACTCCGGCCATAGGTAATGATGGTTCCCCGCATGCGTCCATGACATCAATAGTCCACAAGCTCTCTACGAAGGCAAAGAAACGTCAGCAGGACCTAGGACCGCACCGCCAGCTACGCTTCATACAGGGCTCAAGCACTTCTTCGTCGGACACGTTAGCACATAGCTACACCCCCATATGTACAGCTGGACCATCCCCTTGTGTCTATAAAAGGGGATGCCCAGGGCCTTCTCAGGGGGAGGAGAGCACGGGCAGCAAGGGCAACGGGGACGGACTCACTCAAACATCGAGCTCCACTCCGCAACACTAGACTCCTCAGGAGGCCTAAGGCACGTTCCCTCTCTCGCGAAGCTTGTAACCCCTACTGCAAGCACCCCCGGTGCAAGATAATATAAGCCTCATCCCTCCTCTTGTGTTCCATCTTGCATCAACCCATCTGGACAGGGGCACGCGGCACAAAATTCACTAGTCGGTCCGGTTGAGGGTCCCCCGGGTCCGAAACATCGACAGTTGGCGCGCCAGGTAGGGGCGCTGCGTGTTGACAATACTTTCCCGTTGAGTTCCAGATGGACAATCTTCAGCAGCCTCTTCAGCCTGGGACGGTGCTCCGCTTTGGGAGTCTTGAGTTCATGTCCCCCGACGGCAGCTACGACATGGTACTGCTCACCCCGCAGCACGACAACAACGACGATCGTCGGCTCGCCCGGCGGAGGCGAACTCGACGATGACGACATCTCCCCATGGCGGAAGAGGAACACCCAAGTTAACCCCGCCACCCTCCTCACCGGAGGAGACGGAGACGGGGCAACCATGGCTAGGCAGGAGGCAGCACCTCGACGGCTGTCGGACCAGAGCGAGTCGATGACGCCGACACCCCTGCGGGGGACATGTCGGGTGTTATCCTCGCACCTGAGACAACAACGGATGTCGCTTCCCAGCAAAACGCCAGCCCCAGGCGGACTGATGACGCCAGCACCCTTGCGAGGGACTTGTCGGGCATTAGTCTCGTGCCTGAGATAACGACACATTCCACCTCTGATGCAACTTCGTCGTCATCCACCAACCAAGAGGTACCTTCAGTTTTCCATCCTGTTCCCTTTAGATTCAGCTTTGACCCACCAAGCGACCCCGCTTCGGTAAGCGCTTTCGTAAGGGCATATCCTGACCTTCCGGGGTATCATATGTGGTCATCTTGGGATCAACTGACGGCCATCCCAACCTCCGGACCTGTGGGTTCCGAGGAAGAGGATGACCCCGACGTCAGTTGAGATTTCTCCAGACTCCGTGATCCCGGTGCCATGCGAGACTTCATGTCCGCATGTGACCACTGCCTCTCCGGCTGCTCTGACGATGGCCACAGCCTTGGCGATGAGGGTTAAAACCCAACTCGCGAGTGCTTCCACATCGATCAGGAAGATCACGACGGAGACAACCACCCCGGCATGCCAGGAGGCGACGGCGCCGGCAACTTCGAGCCAGCCGAGGCAGTCAAGTCTGTCTCTCTCAACCCCGGCAATGACGCCAACAAGAAAGTCAGGATCGGCTCCGAGCTCGACCCCAAATAGGAAGCAATGCTCGTCGACTTTCTCCGCGCAAACGCCAACGTTTTTGCGTGGAGTCCCTCGAACATGCCAGGCATACCAAGGGATGTCGCCGAGCACTCACTAGACATCCAAGCCGGAGCCCGACCCGTGAAACAGCACCTGCGCCGTTTTGATGAAGAAAAGCACAGAGCTATAGGCGAGGAGGTCCACAAGCTAATGGCTGCAGGGTTCATCAAAGAGGTATTCCATCCAGAATGGTTAGCTAACCCTGTACTTGTAAAGAAAAAAGGTGGGAGGTGGAGGATGTGTGTAGACTACACTGGGCTAAATAAAGCATGTCCCAAGGTTCCCTACCCTCTGCCTCGCATCGATCAAATTGTGGACTACACCGCCGGGTGCGAAACCCTGTCTTTCCTTGATGCCTATTCATGCTATCACCAAATCAAGATGAAAGAATCCGACCAGCTCGCAACTTCTTTTATCACACCTTTTGGCATGTATTGTTATACTACTATGCCATTTGGTTTGAGGAATGCAGGTGCAACATACCAAAGATGCATGAATCATGTGTTCGAAGAGCACATCAGCAGAACGGTTGAGGCTTACGTCGATGACATCGTTGTCAAAACAAGGAAAGCCTCCGACCTCCTCTCTGACCTCGAGGTGACATTCAAGTGCCTCGAAGCGAAGAGCGTAAAACTCAATCCCGAGAAGTGTGTCTTCGGACTCCCCCGAGGCATGCTCCTAGGGTTCATCGTCTCCGAACGAGGCATCGAGGCCAACCCGGAGAAAATCGCGGCCATCACCAACATGGGACCCATCAAAGATTTGAAAGGAGTACAAAGGGTCATGGGATGCCTTGCGGCTCTGAGCCGCTTCATCTCGCGCCTTGGCGAGAAAGGATTGCCCTTGTACCGCCTCTTAAGGAAGGTCGAGCGCTTCACTTGGACTCCCGAAGCCAAAGAAGCCCTCAAAAACTTAAAGGCACTCCTTACTAATGCTCCCATCTTGGTGCCCCCCGCTACGGGAGAAGCCCTCTTGATTTACGTCGCCGCAACCACTCAGGTGGTCAGCGCCGCGGTCGTAGTTGAGAAACGAGAAGAAGGGCATGTACTGCTCATCCAGGGGCTAGTCTACTTCATCAGTGAGGTGCTATCCGAGACCAAAATCCGCTACCCGCAAATCTAGAAGTGAAAGTCGCCTAGAGGGGGGTGAATAGGGCGAATCTGAAATTTACAAAGTTTAAGCACAACTACAAGTCGGGGTTAGCGTTAGAATTAAAATTGAGTTCAAGAGAGAGGGCGAAAACGAATCACAAGCAAATAAAGAATGTGACACGGTGATTTGTTTTACCGAGGTTCGGTTCTTGAAAACCTACTCCCCGTTGAGGCGGTCATAAAGACTGGGTCTCTTTCAACCCTTTCCCTCTCTCAAACGGTCACTTAGACCGAGTGAGCTTCTCTTCTCAATCAAACGGGATACTAAGTCCCCGCAAGGACCACCACACAATTGGTGTCTCTTGCCTCGGTTACAATTGAGTTGATCACAAGAAGAATGAGAAAGAAAAGAAGCAATCCAAGCGCAAGAGCTCAAATGAACACAAGTCACTCTCTCACTAGTCACTATTTGATTGGAATGATCTTTGGACTTGGGAGAGGATTTGATCTCTTTGGTGTGTCTTGTATTGAATGCTATAGCTCTTGTAAGGTGTAGGAAGTCTGAAAACTTGGATTCAATGAATGGTGGGGTGGTTGGGGTATTTATAGCCCCAACCACCAAAAGTGGTCGTTGGGAGGCTGTCTGTCGCATGGTGCACCGGACAGTCCGGTGCGCCAGCCACGTCACCCGACCGTTAGGGTTCGACCGTTGGAGCTTCTGTCTTCTGGGTCACCGGACAGTCCGGTGTTGCACCAGACAGTCACTATACACTGTCCGATGCGCCTTCTGACGCTGCTCTGACTCTGGCGCGCATTGTAGCGCATTGAATGCGTTCTGCAGACGACCGTTGGCATGAAGTAGCCGTTGCTCCGCTGGCACACCGGACAGTCCGGTGTTGCACCGGACAGTCCGATGAATTATAGCGGAGCGGCCTCCAGAATTCCCGAGACTGGCAAGTTTGGAATTGGATTCCCTGGTGCACCGGACACTGCCGGTGGTGCACCGGACAGTCCGGTGCGCTAGACCAGGGTTGCCTTCGGTTGAACTTTGCTCCTTTTATTTGAACCCTTTCTTTTGACTTGTATTGGTTTATTGTGAACCTTTGGCACCTGTAGAACATATTTTCTAGAGCAAACTAGTTAGTCCAATAATTTGTGTTGGGCAATTCAACCACCAAAATTCTTATTGGAAAAGGTTTGACCCTATTTCCCTTTCAAGAAGCTACTGTACACAGTGATTCTGACATGGCGGAAGCTACGACACTACTTCTGACCCGTGGTGACTCGTAGCTCGTTATTGACCAAGTCATGAAGAACTCTCATTGCCGCGATCAGAAAATGGAGGCCTACTGCGACGAAGTTCGGAGCTTGGAAGATAAGTTCTATGGGCTAGAACTCAACCATGTTGCTCGACGGTACAACGAGACTGCAGATGAGCTGGCTAAGATAGCCTCGGGACGAACAACGGTTCCCCCGAATGTCTTCTCCAGAGACATATATCAACCATCCGTCAAACTCAACGACGCACCCGAGCTCGAGGAGACCTCGGCCCAGCCCGAGGTACCCTCGGCTGCCGAGGGTGAGGCCCTACGCGTCGAGATGGAGCAGAATTGGGTCACACCAAACCTGAACTGGCAGACCCCATACCTAGAATATCTCGTCCGGGGAGAGCTGCCCCTCGACAAGGCCGAAGCTCGGTGACTGGCTCGGCGCGCCAAGTCATTCGTTTTACTGGGTGATGAAAAGGAGTTGTACCACCACAGCCCCTCAGGCATTCTCCAATGATGCATATCCGTTGCCCAAGGACAAGAGCTATTACAAGAAATACACTCGGGGGCCTGCGGTCACCATGCAGCACCTCGGACCCTCGTAGGAAACGCTTTCCGACAAGGTTTCTATTGGCCGACCGCAGTGGCCGACGTCACTAGGATTGTACGCTCCTGCCGGGGGTGTCAATTCTACGCGAGACAAACACACCTGCCTGCTCAGGCTCTACAGACAATACCTATCACGTGGTCGTTTGCTGTGTGGGGTCTGGACCTCGTCGGTCCCTTGCAGAAGGCACCCGGGGGCTTCACGCACCTGCTGGTCGCCATCGACAAATTCTCCAAGTGGATCGAAGTCCGACCCTTAACCAGCATCAGGTCCGAGCAGGCGGTGGCGTTCTTTACAAATATCATCCACCGCTTTGGGATCCTGAACTCTATCATCACCGACAACGGCACGCAGTTCACTGGGAAAAAGTTCCTAGACTTCTGCGAAGGCCACCACATCCGTGTGGACTGGGCCACCGTAGCTCACCCAATGACAAATGGGCAAGTGGAGCGCGCCAATGGCATGATTTTTCAGGGGCTAAAACCAAGGATCTACAACGACCTCAACAAGTTTGGCAAGCGGTGGACGAAAGAGCTACCCTCGGTGGTTTGGAGTCTGAGGACGACGCCGAGCCGGGCCACGGGTTTCTCGCCGTTTTTCCTAGTCTATGGGGCCGAGGCCATCCTACCCACGAACTTAGAATACGGCTCCCCGAGGGCAAAGGCGTACGACGACCAAAACAACCAGACCAGCCAAGAGGATTCATTGGACCAGCTGGAAGAGGCTCGGGACATAGCCTTGCTACACTCAGCGCGGTATCAGCAGTCTCTGCGCTACCACGCCCGAAGGATTCAGCCTCGAGGCTTCCAGGTGGGAGATTTGGTGCTTCGGCTACGACAAGACGCCCGAGGGTGCCACAAGCTTACTCCTCCCTGGGAAGGGCCATTCATCATCGCCAAAATTTTGAAGCCCGGGACGTACAAGCTGGCCAACGACCAAGGTGAGGTCTACAGCAACGCTTGGAACATCGAACAGCTACGTCGCTTTTACCCTTAAAATATTTCAAGTCGTTCATGTACCTCGGTCCCTTTACATGTACAAATAAAAAGTCTAGCTGTCAAGGGAGGATCGGCCTTGCCTCAGCAAAAACCAACCCTCCTCGGGGGCTAGAAGGGGGGGACCCCCTCTACGTCAAAATTTTCCTTGGAAAAGTTTTCTACCAAAACGACTTTCGTGCCTTTCGACTATGTCAATAGCGGAATCCTAAAAATGACACGAGAGACCTTGAACGGCAAGGCCGACCGAGCCGAGGGACTCCTACGCCTCCGGGATATGGATACCTCACTCATCACCTTCCGCAAAAGGTAGCTCACGCTCGGATAAGTGATTCTGCTACCGAACAAGTCCTAACGCTCAGGTAGATAACGACTTTCGTGCCTTTTGACTATATCGATAACAGAATCCTAAAAACGACAAGAGAGACCTTGAACGGCAAGGCCGACCGAGCCGAGGGACTCCTACGTCTCCGAGATACGAATACCTCACTCATCACCTTCCGTGAAAGGTAGCTCACGCTCAGATAAGGGATTCTGCTACCGACGAACAAGTCTTAATGCTCGAAATAAGAGGAAAGAAAATGCAGCTTTATACTCAAATACCCAAATGTTCAGGCCTCGGCAGCCATAGAAAACAAACACACATACTTGGGATAACTATGCTACATAGACGTCGGCAGCACCCTCGGCGGCTTTCCCGACCTACAGCATATATCTTAATACTTGGAGCAATTACATTTTGCTCTTACATTCCCTTACAAACGGGACCCCAGCTCCATTCCCGCAGGAATGAACTACCTCCACACCAGAAGGGCTGCGAGATAACAAGCTCCAAGCGGCTCACCGGCGACCACTGCACCAGCAGCGACAACGACCTCCGCCTCGGGCGGCTAGACAGTAGCAGCGATTGCCCCAGGGCAAACGCTACTGTGAAAAGGCCCTCGCCTGCGTCCCCACATGGGGGGCGAGAACAAGCCATTAAAGCCAAAGAGCCGGAGGTCCGCCCGCAGGTGGCACTGACGGTCTCGTCGGCAGAGGCAACCACCTCTACGGTGGGAAGCCTCACCTATGGCGGCCACCACCACCTCAGCACCGACGACAGCGGCCACCTGCGCTCCGACGCTGCACCGGCGAATGGTGGCCGCCCCAGCGTGCACAAGGAGGTTCTCGCTCCCGTCGTCGCTACGGGAGTGAGGACAGGGCCATCCAGGAACGCGGACACCGCCCCCGCGGCGTACGACGTCTTGTACCCCCCTTAGTGTGGCCGGCGGCGCAGGACGAGCCATGGACATGGGGACCTGCGCACGGCGCGACCGTCGCCCGTGCGGTGGACGAACAGCCACACCCCGACCAGGCAGCAGGTGGTAGCTCGCCTCCTCCGCAAGGCTGGTGAACACCCTTCTCCCCCGAATGCTGGAGGAAGAAGCGGGTCGCCAGCCCATGCGGAAGGCAGGGCCCCAGCTCGGCTTGCCCTCGCCCCCAGCACGGATGATGAACATCCTTGAAGCTGAGGGCGGTAGGGAGGCCACAGCCCGGCTCGCCCTTCCCCACCACGAGGCTGGTGGTCATCCTTCTGGATGACCATTGGTGGGGGAATGCAGCCGGGCTGCATGATGAAAATCCTTGAAGCCGAGCAATGGCGGAAGAGCTCCAACCCCCACAGAGTTGCGCTCCTCTAAACAGCAGCAAGAAGAAGGCAAGACCACCGGCATCGCCATGGGCGCGAGCTCTCCAGCGGTGAGGTCGCCAAAAAACACCGGCACACCTCATCTGGAGGCCCGGAAGGCGGAGGGGCTCGATGAAGATGAGAGGAGCAAAGCATGGTTACTGCCCGGGAGATTGGTCCCTTTTTATAGGCAGATCTCCCCACTCACGCCCTGAAACATCGCGGGCAAAGTCTCCCCCGACGTGCTCCAGGGTTCTCGCCCTACGACACGGGGGCTAGGTCCCACATGTCACACAAACTGACCCACAACGCGAAGATGGCGAACTGCCCCACACAAAGCATGCAACCACCCCGCGGGTAAGCGCTCTCTCATCCTCGCCGAATCCAGCGGTCGAAAGGGCGGACCGCCACGTCAGAGGCGTGCAACCGCACCACGGTTGTACACCCTTTCAGCTTCGTCGCAACTGGCGGTCTAGCATGGAGGCCCGGGCCCGCATGTCATGTGACCGACACACCGGTTACCCTGTGCAAAGAAACCGCACAGCCACTTGCGCCAATGCCGCGTCTTCTCGGAACTACAGAACCAGTGCAACGACTCGAGGCAGCCCCGCGCTTGACCCAGCAGTGTCAATTAAGTGCAAAGGTCACGGGTACCACCTACAGGCTCGCATCCTCCCCTGATGCGGCAGGAGAGCCCTCTCCTATGGCATAAAGACGACGCACCCGTGTTCCATTCCTCAAACGACTCGCGCAAGCACTTCCAGATACCCCGTGAGTCGCCCGTCCCGTCGCATTAACTCCCTGGCAAGACACACGTCTCCTCTGGCAGGCGGACAGGCGCCGTTTCGCCTCCGCCATGGTAGCTACCTCAAAAAAGGTGTGCCACACTGCTTCGAAGTATCTCCTTTCTTCCTTTTCTCTCTCTTTCTCTCTCTCCGCAGGGATCGGGAAAAGGGACATTTCGAAGGAGTCCTTCGCAGCGGAGGAAACGGGCCCCAAGCCCTCCTACTGATCAGGGGTTCAAAGGTTGCGCCCCGCGGGGTTCGGCGACCGCCCCAGAGCACTTGGGCCCCGAGCCCTTTACTGAACAGGGGTTCGAAGGCTGGCCCCTCGAAGGGATTCGACAGCCGCCCCAGAACATGCAGAGTCAGGGATGACCCTGGGTACATCTGTTACATGGCCAAGGCTCGGGCTACGCTCCCGAGGTACCCTAGGACATTTCCGAGACCAGCGGGAACGATTTTGTAATGGTGTCTCACCGGAGGGAGGCACTGAGCCCTCGGACCCTATCAAATGGGCCCAGGTCCAGCAAATCACCCGTAGGTACTTTTGGAGCACGCCTCTGGGCCACTAGCCAACCCTTATCGAACGGGGCTCGGGTGTCCACTCGGATTACCCGTTAGCAACTCACTGGAAACACCATGTTCAGCGCCCACCGAGGGTAACATGGCGCGTTCCCCCCCTCCTTGCGGAAAGGCGACGAAGGGGCATACAGTAAAAAGCCGAGACGGTCCTCGATCGTCCTCTCGCTCCGTGCAGAGGCTCGGGGGCTGCTCTCGCACCAGGCTACGGCCAAATTGTTGACCATGTTAACAAACCAGCTTAAAAACTCGGAGCCTGACCATGCACCCGGTCTGCGGCCAGGCCGCATGAGGGAACAACAAGGCCGACCGAGGAATCACAAGAAGAACTAAGACCTCAGAGGAGTCAAACCACTCCTCCGAGGCCTCGGGGGCTACACCCGACGGGTGCCCTCGCGCGCACCCATCAGAACAAAACATAACCGAGAAGGTCTGGTCTCCTTGCAAAAAATCTAGCTGAACCTCCAAGCGAGTGTCTACACTCCCTTTGAGGCTCGGGGGCTACTGTCGGGTACCGTAATTAGGGGTACCCCCAATACTCCTAAGCATAGCTGGAAAACATCTTCAAGACAGACCGTAAAGGCTAGTAAGCACGGCGCAAAGTTAAAACCTCATCTGCCTAGGGACGCGATCTCGTCTCACTCGAGCCCGGCCTCGGGCAAGAACAGTAGTCCCGGACGGATTCACGCCTCGCCCGAGGGCCCCCTCAGGCAGCGGGCGCACCCCCGGCTCGTCCGAGGCTAAGCTCGGGCAAACTTTGTCGTATAGCAACCTCGGCCAAATCACCTTACCACCGACCGTATCGCATGCGCATTCAATGCAGGGATCACCTGACACCTTATCCTGACACACGCGCCTCAGTTGGCAAGGTTGAAGTGACCGCAGTCACTTCGCCCCTTTACTGATCGTTCTGACAGGAAAACAACACTATTCACCCCGTTCTGATTACTGTGCCAACCACCAGGGTAAGACTAACAACAGTAAGTCACGGCCACCCCCGAGTTCAGCCTCGAGCGCAACAGGGAGCTCCGCCTCGCCCGACCCCAGGCCTCGGCCTCTGCCTTGGCCTCGGGAGAAGGTCTCCGCCTCGCCCGACCCCAGGTCTCGACCTCAGCCTCGGTCTCGGGAGGAAGTCTCCGCCTCGCTCGACCTCAGCCTCGGCCTCGGGAGGAGTCACCGCCTCGCCTAACCTCGGCCTCAGACCGACTACGCTACAAGGGATACATCATTACCCTACCTCTAGCTAGCCGCCTCAGGCTACGAAGGAACAAGACCGGACTCACATCTAGATTACTCTGGTCACAGGTAATGATGGTTCCCCGCATGCGCCCATGATGTCAATAGTCCACAAGCTCTCTACGAAGGCAAAGAAACGTCAGCAGGACCCAGGACCGCACCGCCAGCTACGCTTCATACAGGGCTCAAGCACTTCTTCGCCGGACACGTTAGCACATAGCTACACCCCCATATGTATAGCTGGACCATCCCCTTGTGTCTATAAAAGGGGATGCCCAGGGCCTTCTCAGGGGGGAGGAGAGCACGGGCAGCAAGGGCAACGGGGACGGACTCACTCAAACATCGAGCTCCACTCCGCAACACTAGACTCCTCAGGAGGCCTAGGGCCCGTTCCCTCTCTTGCGAAGCTTGTAACCCCTACTGCAAGCACCCCTGGTGCAAGATAATATAAGTCTCATCCCTCCTCTTGTGTTCCATCTTGCATCAACCCATCTGGACAGGGGCACGTGGCACAAAATTCACTAGTCGGTCCGGTTGAGGGTCCCTCGGGTCCGAAACGCCGACAATGTTGTTCACTATCCTATGCACCGGACAGGTTACTCTTCACTGTCCTATGCACTGGACAGGTTACTATCCACTATCATGTGCATCGGATAGGTATTGTTCACTGTCATGTGCACCAGAGAGGTTACTATTCAATATCCTGTGCGTCATGGAGCATCACGCTAAGTGCTTTTTCCACCATTCTTTCTCCATTTGACTTTAACTTTTGAGAGGACTTTCCTAACACTTAGACAAACACATTTAGAGTATAATACAATTAATTTAGTCCCAAAAAGTTACCTCTTTCCCATTCTTCTCCCAGCTTTTATGTTTTTCCTTAAATAGAGCTTAGAATGACACTTTCTCTACAGAAAGAGTTAGAGAGCAAACCAAAGTACCAAATATATAGTAAAAGGTGTATGCAAAATAGTTGAACACTTAAACCTTACATACTTAACATTTTTCATCGTTTTGCCCTGTTTGGCTTGTTTGAGGTCGACGTTGGACTCCAAACCATCATGTCCACTTGACTTGGTCTAGATTAACATATATGAGCTCCAACACCCTACAAAAGTTCACATAGAACATATTCAAACACAGGAACAACCCAAACTAAAGGTCAAAGTGAACTTATCTATTTTTGGGCTGCTTTCAGGTTCTGGCTTTGACACTACTCCTTTTTCTAGTGACCTTGTTCACTTTTTGAGCTTGATCTTAAGCCTTGTGACTTACACCATATAACCATAGGTATTACCTCATTGGTTATAAGTCACATCATTAAGTAGTGATCCTCGATCCATCATATCTCTTCTCAACTTGAACAACCTTGACTTTGCAAGTGTTCTTCTTCACCCTTGGCTTTGGGTTTCTCGGCCTCCTTGACCTTCTCCTGTGCACTCGATACCTCGAAGCTCTTCTTGCCTCCATCCTTGGCTTGATCAGTTGTCTCCGAGTTACGCACACCGAGTCTCACTTAAGCAATGTTCGTCTTACTTATGACGTGTATTGGCATTGTTCTTTCCGTTTGGGTTCATCTCTACTCAATAACTTTCACCAAATCACCAAGCCTCTTGAGTTTACCAACTAGTGAAATATAAGTAGCAACTACAAAAATAAAAAGGAACTCCACACCATGTGGGTATTTGCTACTCAAGTCAATTGCATGTGCTACTTGCCATCTTAGGGAATTTACATGTTGGCGCTAATTTTGTAGCTCTGCTAACGTGATGGATGACGTCTGCTTGACCTCGTGCTTGCCCTAGGCTCTGGCTGCAGCTCGGCTACTTGGCTAATCTCTGCACATAGCGCAACTTGGCTTGGCTTCGGCCTTTAGAAGCCTAAAACTTAGCGTATGGAAGCCCATATTTTGGCCTAGCTCCAGATAGCAGTGCATTCTATTTCTTCTTCCTCACAAGCTTGCTTGCTTAATTCCGTGCCATGGAGGACATTAGAGGATGACAGCCGACCATCGATTTTCTAAAGTTGCTCATGAAAAAAATCAAGGTACGGCGAGCGTCATACATCGCCATACTGGGCCCTCTGCCCCTAAATGAGGTTAGACACCCTCAAAACCTTGGTGCTTGTGTGCACCATTATATCCTGTAGCACCCAAGATCCTAATTTTGAGATATAAGGAAATTCTTTAAAAATTTAAAATCTAAAGTGCCTTTTAACAAAATTACGAATGGGGGATAGTTTACTAAAGTTCAATAAATAATAAATACATAATTTTGGCTATGTATTTAAACCATTAAATGGGTGGTGAAATACTTTATATGATCATTCATGTTGAAAGATATATATTTGAGAGCATTGGTCTAAATGGAATAAATAATAAAAAATATATTAATTGCATCATAATGGATTCTTATTGTGCATTTTGTTTGAAATAGCAATTCAAACTCAGATTCAAAATTTAATTCAACTTGCAATAGAAAACAGAAAATAAAACAAAAAAAGAAAATGCAACAACCTGCTATTGGGCCAAATTTTCTTCTGCGCGGCCCACTCACCTCACCAGCCCTGCCTCCGCGCCCACGCGCATCAGCGCCAACTGGCTGGCGGGCCCACTTTGCAGCAACTGGGGATAACGCACCCATCATCTCTGCCTCTGGTGCGTGGGGCTGCCTCGTCAGTCTCCCTCCAACAGATTGCATGCGTCTTCCTCCGCGTGCGCACCTGACGGGGAGAAATCGGCAGGGTTGTTGAAGATCCGCTCGGTGTAATTCGGAGAAGATTCGACCGTGTGAATGAGTGTATATGTTCGTGGATCCACAGAGCCCTCCCCATCCTTTTATTAACCCTTTAGACGAACGCCAGGAAGCCAGAACTTGAACTCGCAGCCGCACCGCTCGGCGGAAGCAAGAAGAGAGAGAGAGCCGAAGGTCATCGCGTCGGAGCCAAACGAGGAGACAAGGTGGGTCCTGCGGCCGGGGTGCCGCCGCTGTGGGTTCCGCTCGCTCGCCGTCAACTTCCCTAGCGAGTCCTGCTCCCTGTTCTGAAGACACCCTATCCGAGCAATCACCACACCAGCAATTGGAACCCAAAATCCGACCGTGTGCTATCCCTGGTGTGTGCGGAAGCTGGCGTTGCACCGACGAGCTGGGTGTGTCTCCGGTTTCCTGACTATTGCTCGCCGGGCTATTGACGGTGCGCTGCGGCGTGATATCGCGCGCCATCAGGGCCGCCACTTCTCTGCGGCATCGACGTCGGGCTTCAGCGGAGAAATTTCTCGTTGGTGCTAGTTGACCGCCTCAGACCGCTATTCACCGCGGGCGCGTGACCCTGTGCCTCCATCACAAGTTAGCAGTGAGTCCCTCAATTAATCTTGTTCTTCTGCTCGGGTTCCGTTAGTTGGGATCTGGGGTTGGGTCTCGGGTCACTGGATGGCCACCTCCGACGCGGGTCGTGGACTCAGAGGGGCTGGCGCATTTGCCAGGATCACCGGCGAGCCGAGCGCACGAGTCTGGGGCGCTCGCTCCCGCCGCGGGTGTGCCATCTCCGCCGTTCTGGTGGTCGTGGGGGGAAGACGCTGGATTGGTCGTTGGATCGGCGATGGTTGGGCGAGATTATATATAGCATACCCCCTTCACAGATGAAATCTAAGTCACTGGTTATAGATCCGATGCCTAGGTTAGGTCAATGACGTGGAACTTTCTTGGTCATGGATTTCGTATTCGAGGGCCTAGAGTGCATACCGATTTGTTAAGTTGTATGAATTAACCTGGGTCGTCCACTTCGCATCCTGTGGTCCAAGCGCAGTGATACCCCTTCAGCCAGCCTGTTTCGCATAAAAGACCTCGAGAGAAATAGAAATGGATCCCGCCATCCCATTTTGTGTGGGGAGCCTCTGGATCATTTTTTTCTTTATTACAGATTAGTCCCTGACGTCCATTTTGGCATTAGAATTAATAATAAATGTAACTTAAACTTGTTTAATTCATAATTCTCACGTTTTACTCTGATTTGGTCCATTCAAGTTGCGTTAGTCTCGTATCAATAATTACTACGTAGTAACAACATCAATTATACCATGTCGCATACTTTTATATTTATTTATTCTATGTCTACTAGATTAGCTTTTCTAAGTCAAATTTAACATGTCCATGATTGAAAGTTGCCTAGAGGGGGGGGGGTGAATAGGCAAGTTAAAACTTTTTCAACAAAAACTAGAAGCAAACTGGGTAAAACTGAATTGATCTCGAAATTCACCCAGTAAACTTTGGAAATGAGATGTTCTAAATGATCCACAGGGTTCAAAAGTAGTAGATCTGAGAAGGGCACTTCTCAAAATCCACACACCAAAAAGATATAAACAATCTTCCACGGAATGGTGAGAGAACGAAGAACACTAACAAACACAATGAGCAAGAACACAAGAGACACAAGATTTACCCCGAGGTTCGGTCACACCACAAAAGGTGCCCTACTTCCTCATTGAGGCGCCCACAAAGAGTCGGGTCTCTTTCAACCCTAATCCTCCCTTTGCCGACCACAAAGGTCAAGCCCACACAATAATCTTTGCTCAAACGAGCGGGTAATACAAACTTTCTTGTGGTCTTCCACAAGATTTGGAGACTCACAAGAGACACCTAGTCGTCTAGGAGCTAGAAGCTCCAAGAGTAATGAATCCACAAAGAACTCGATGTAGTACCAAAGCTCGAATGAAGAAGAGCAAGAGAGATTTAGAGATGGAGCACAAAAACCGCAGCTCTCAAGCTCACTCAAAGATTTCTCTCCAAAGATTTGAAATGGGAGAGCAAGAGATGTGTGAGAGAGAGAGGGAGGTGATTCTTGGGTTAGAAATGGAGTTCAAATCGTGCTCTCAGCTGTGGGGTGAGAGGTAGGAGTGAGTATATATAGGTGGAGCTCAAAACTAGCCGTTTGGGCAGATTTTTCTGCCTGAGACCGGTTGAACCGCCCCTGGCAGGCCTGGCAGCCTGTCTGCCAGTCTGACTGGCAGACTGACGCGCAGACTGATCGTAGACTGGTCAAAGTTGACCAACACCGGTTGAACCGCCCAGGGGGGGCGGTTGAACCGCCCCTGACAGCTCCTGGCGACCTGTTTGCCAGTCTGACTGGCAGACTGCATATCAGAGGTCAGAGGGGTCAGAGACCAGCTGAACTGCCCCTCAGGACCAGTTCAACCGGTCTTGACCAGTGAGTTTAGGAGAGAAAACCCCAGCTCAACTGCCCGGAGGCAAGTTCAGCTGGTGTATGGTCAAAGAGGTTCACAGCTGAAGTTGAGTTCAGCTGAAGTTGAGAAAGCTCAACTCAGCTGAAGTTCAGCTCAGCTGCAGCTGAAGAAGCTCAACTCAGCTAAAGTTCAGCTCAGCTGAAAAGCTCAGCTGCAGCTGAAGAAGCTCAACTCAGCTGAAGTCAAGTTCAGCTGGAAAGCTCAGCTGCAGTTGAAGAAGTTCAGCTGCTTTTCAGCAAGAACACTCTAGGTTTCTCAACCCTAACCACGGTCAACCATAGAACGTTAAAGAGATTTTTGCTTTTCAAAAAATAGCTTTTGAATATAGAGGTTTGAGCTTTGGCAAACACCAACCTTCTTTTTGGATCCCTCTTTATAGTACGACGATTCCTATACTTAAATTAAATAAAATTAATTAAGTAAACTCCTTGAGTCATTGGTGTCTCATGTGTGATTTCTCCATGGCGTTGCTTCATAAGGATCGCAAACATCTTTGTCTCACCTTTTGAAGCAAACACAAATCAAACCCTGTGACTTGTACCATATCACCATATATGAGTTCAAATCATGGTTTCAAGTCACCTTACTGATGCATCAACATGTTATAACTCTTCATAGCTGATTAGTTCATCGACTTAGTGCAAGTACTCTCTTCTTCACCTTAGCCATGGTACCTCGGTCTACAAGCCGTTGCTTGGCCTTCACCTTCGCTTAGTTCCTCGAAGCCCTTTCCTTGCTATCTTCACCCTATCAAGCCATTCTTGAGTCACATCCTATTGAGCATCCATTGAGAGAATCATTTCTTCAATATTGTGAACCTTGCTTGAATGTCTTCTAGATATAGCTGCTAAGATTAATCAAGCTTTAGTTTGATTCTCATAGAAGCATATATGGACTGATAGTAATATGGTCAAGACAATTCACGATTCCTCATATCTTATTCACTTTGGCTGGACCAATCCTCTTAATCACTTCAACCTCTATTCTGATCATATGTATGCAGTGATTTCTTAGGTCTTGCCCATATATTCAAACCAATATAGAGAGACCATATTATATCCATTTGCATTGTCTCACTGGATTTAACCTTGTGTTGAACCTTTGTTCACTGATCATTATACACTATTCAAGTATGTTCATCATACTGAATTTCCTGTTCAATACTTAGCAAACTTGTTAGACCTTTAAATGTGTTGTTATCCAAATCACCAAAACTCACAAAAGGGATGAATGCACTTTCAATCTCCCCCTTTTTGGTGATTGATGACAACACATTTAAAGCTTACATAAGATTTGATAAATAAGATTTTAAATCCTATGATATAGTTTCCTCCCCCTAAATATGTGCATTTCAGAAAATACCAATTTTGTACTCAAATACCAAAAGCACATATTTGGGTCAAAGTATGAAGACAACTTATATCATACTATTCGTGGGGTGCATTGTGTCATAAAATAAACGTGATGTTTATGACATAGAATGCATTTATCAACTTTCTACATCTTATGTTTTTCTTATGATTTCCCCTTTTTGTTAATTATTTCTCCCCTTTTTAAAAGTCTTCTAACACTTAGTTACATAAGACTAAAGGTAAGCTTTAATGCAAAATTTCTCCCCCTTTGTCATAAATCTCCAAAAAGGATACAAAAAATATAAAGGGTAGAAATTATGATTAAGCTAGATGGGAACACACTATCATGAAAAGGGTCCTTAGATGGCACAAAGGTAATGTAGAAGTGACATGAAGTGATGTACCTTTGCATTTTACCTTTTCAAGGGGAGTTCCAAACTTGTGTTGGATTTACAATTCATTTGCAAGCTCTTGTTGGTATAGTTGTGACATAGGTCCAAGATATTTAATGAAGATTGTTATACTAAATCGAAGGTGACGCTTGATACATGGAGTCTAGATGTCACCTAGCATTTTCTTATCATAACAAGAGGCAACATGAAAATTGCACAAGTGTGGATTATACAACTAGTGATCATGTATGAAAAATATCAATTGAAAAACATCAATTGATACAAGTTGATAGATAAGCATATCACTAATTTCATATTACATTAAGTTCTCATCAAGTTTTATTGCACACATATATATGTATTCAATTGATACCTATTGAGAGTACTTATTTGCAATTTAAAGTACCATTGGCATAAAAAGAGTATCAATTGAATATAATTATACAACATAAGGAACATGTGCACTATTTAATCAATTAAGTTTTAGACAGGAGAATTTATAAGTTATGCTACTTTAGACATATGCAAACCAAAAGAATATGATACATGTTTACCAGTTTTAGATGATGTTGGAGTAGCATATAAAAGAGAAACTCATTCCCTTATGAAAAAAAGATACATTTATTGGAGCAAAGAATCTTTGATACCCATCAAAATTTGCAGTGGAAGCGATTGTCTTTGCCCGAAGATTCCTTTCTAATTCGAGACTACACACATAATAGACTTGGAAATGAAGTTAGTCTCAAAGATTCAAATTATAGACTATTCTCCCCCTAAATGCGTGCATACAAGTGATGAATACTTGTTTAGCTTATGCACTTGGACTTGTGAGGCCAGGGGATTAAGTCCTACAATTTGAACCTTGGTACAAATAAAGTACGAAATGTGAAATTGTACCAATTTAAGGAATTACTCATAATCAAAAGGTATACTAATAGACATGATATGCAATATTTTAAGTCAAGATTCTTGAGAAGTTAGCATGTTTGACTCATACCTCACTAAGATGACTTAAGACTAACTTATGATATCACCACAAGAGGTATTAATCAAATATCTAGAGATTCTTTAATCGTCACCACAAGTGCAACCTTATGATGTGACTTAAGATATTGCATATACATGCACACACTAGCATGTAAGAGCCTAGATACACAAATGTAATACAATAGTTCATGGAGTGACACACCTTTGTTCTATGTCGCATGGTCTTCATTATAATCATGAATTTTTATCTTAGCTTTTGATAGGCTTGACATTTCAAAGAGAAACTTATCCTCTTCAATCGATCAAGAGAAATTCATTTTCATTTCTATGGAACCATTCATCCTCATTTGATGTTCTCCATGGTGTGAGACTACACAACATGAACTTGAAAGAAATCATTAGTCTCACAAGATACAGGCTAAACTCTCCCTCAATTTGTGCATGCAAGAGTACACAAAGTACACTTATGCACATCAACAATACGAGGTTAAAGGAGATGTTTGCACTTATATATCTTGGTTTAACATAACATGCTTTACATAGATGATGAAAATTAAACCAATTGAAAGTTTAAGAACTAAAAGTATATCAATTGAAATTCTGAAGGGTAAAGCATGCCAATATGAACCTCAAACCTTATAATGAAGGATATCATATAAATATGTCACTACATCTTCATTATTAGGTTGACAAAAAGTGTAACTCCCTTCTTGAATCACTGTGATTTCTTTTCTCTTTATGATTTCATCCAACCAGGCGATCTTGAACTTCATTGATCTTGGCTTGGTTCAATCATACTTGATATGAGACCCATTGAAACTCAATGATTGAAATAACCAAGACTCTTATATCCGTGGATTTTGAATCCATCTTGAAAGCACTTGGAAGGACCTTATTTAAACACTTAGAAAAGAGAGCATTAGAAACACAAGGGAGGGTTTCACAAGTGATAATCCTTATATGTTGATGGAAAATGAATCATCATTCTTGAAACCCAAAAAGATAGATGAAATTCCTTTAAATTAGTGCACACATATAGTTGATGTCAAAGTTATATGCACTATTGAACATTTTATATTGCAAGGAAATTAACCTATACTATGGTACATCCCACTAAGGATAGAATACTAAAACAACTGAAGGAGAGGAAGTTTTCATACCTTGGCCTCTTATCAACTTCATCTTACTTTAGTTGAATAGTATCCTTTAAGCTTGTGATTTATCCAATGTAAAACAAGCACCATCTCTTAACATAGATTTTCTATGGATAAACTCAATATAAGAGATGGCATTAGTAGCACAAGCACTAGTTTCTTATTTAGCAACCCTTTATATGTGGAAGACAAGCGTGTTGCTAAAATAGAGAAACATCATAATATGGACTAAATTTCCTTGAACCCTCATGAACAATATATTTTGAATGACATGGATAATATGCATGGTTGTTCAATGAAGTCTAAAGGGCTGACTTAATCCATATTATGGTGAATGTCTAATAAGGAAGAATCAAATCCAAATTAACTAGATAGAGAATACGTCACATAATTTTGGATTGTTCACCATATGATAATATTCATTCATCTTCCAATTAGACCTTTATTTCATAATCAACAACTGATGTATATCCTCAAGTGCTTCTTTTTCCTTAGTGGCTACAAAAGTCACAAAAAGATAAGATTTGAAAATAATATGCACTTGAGATTTAGTTGTTACACCCTTGCTACTATCTCCAAATATGATTTATACATTCATTATCGAGCATCGAACTTGATCCATTGAAGGTGTGATCCTGCAAAACAAGTTTAAGCTTCATATCTTGGTACCCAATTTGAATTGGGTCCTTTGAGATTAGTAGGAAGAGCCTTGAGTACCCACACAATCCTTATTGTGACCTTTCTCTTTGTGTAGGCACCCACATATACTTGACAACCAGCTTTCATGGTTTCAAGTCAATATTTAATCACATAGATAAAAGCTAGAGTTAAGAATAGAAGCCTTTTCTCCTTTTCTTGATACATCATTGTGTTGCCTTCTTGATGATGAACCTAGCTTGATCTTGGGTGCACCTAGCTTATTAAGGTTAATCGCACAAGAATTCATATCATAAAGACAAGTTATGCATGTAATTTACAACTTAGTGATCCAATTCAATGTGAAGCATATGGATATCGATTGAAGTAGATTTCTAAGATATCAAAATATGGGTTTCCAAAATTTAGAGAGTATGGATCACTAATTGTACCTTTTAAAGTTTAAAAATCATATCCATGTTAGTGCATAAGTATGAGATGAATATCAACAAAAAAGATTCTTATGCACTTTTAGATTTAACGATAAGGGAATTTTAAACTGCATCAAGAGTAGCTATTTAGAAAACAAAGATTACAATCCATATGAATGAAATACAAATTTACCATTTTGGATTGTCTTAGTATAGCTTACTCAAGGGAAACTTATTCTCTACGACACAAGATATATAATGTTCTCCCACTAGATATGTGCATCAAGTATTTGAATGACTTACCACATGCACTTTCAATTCAGTTAAGAGTCTCATGAGGAGTAAATTACATATCATGGTTAAGGCATGACAAATTTGCAAAGAATTAACTTATGCTTAAGAATACTTACCACCATATAGAATGTACCATTTGTTATACCAATTTGATAGATCTTACTATCTGTGGTGGTGTCACCTTAGTATTCTTCTTTTCATCATTTGTGGAGACTTCCTTCTTTGTTATCTCTTTTCCTTTTAAAATTAGTCGATAAAACACTTTGAAAAAAGGTATTAGTAGTACAAGGAAGTTTTTTAATGAATGATGATATCTATATATGAATGACAAACAAATCATCATTTATGAGGCATAAAGGCATAAATTAAATTCCTTTTAAATTAATGCACATGGATGAGTGAATTAATAACATGCACCAATTTACAAATTTAAGCCAAAAAGAATTTAACTTTCATATTGACATTTTTTCATAAAATAGATTATTACCAATTGAAAGAATGCCACTTGAAAGGAACTATTATTGGTCACATACCAAATGAAACAGTAAAAGTCTGCAAAAATAAAGCTGAAAAGGTACTGCACGGGTTTCTGAAAAGTTGTTCCAAAAAGTGACTGATGCGACCTGACATGACATTAATTAAAGCAGCAGATTCCAAAAACCATAAAAGTCAAAAAGGTGCTGCGCAGATGAGACCAGACGGCTGCAAAAGCTGCTGCGCGGCCCAAAAAAAAATTTTTGCGCGAGCAGACTGCTGCGCGGAGGCGACCGGACAGGCCAAAAGAAAACAAATTTCTGCGCGCCCTGCCGCCCTGACACTTCTGCGCGGAAGTGATCAGACAAAAAAACAAAAAAAAAATTTTTGCTGCGCGGGCTGACAAAGCTGGGCAGAAGCGACCGATCACAAAAAAAATTGTTGCGCGAGCTATCAAAACTGACCAGACAGCGACCAGACAGGTCACTGCGCGCCTGACGCTGCTGAGCGGCAGCAAGCGGACACCCCCAAAAAGAAACTGCGCGCCCTGCAGGATGCGACCGGTCCAAAAAAAATATTCCGCGCGCCCGACGCTGCTGCTCGGCTGTGACCGGTCAGAGAAGAAAATAATAAATCTGCATGGCTTGCTGCGCAGAAAAACAAAGAAAAATACTGCGCGACTGAAAAAGCTACAGCGCACAGACCTGCGCGGACAGGCCTGTGCGGACAAACCTGCACTGACCGGTCAGAGACCGGTTCAACCGGTCTTCAATGCCGGTTCAACCGGTTTTGACCAGGATGGTCCTGGTAAAATCTGGTTAAAAACAGCTGAGCTGAAGTCAGCTTCGAAGTTCAGCTGGCCAAGCCAGTTGAGCTTGGAATGAATTTTAAAATAATTTTTTCACAATAAACCTCATTTCAAATTTTAAAATGTACGCATAGATTGAATGGCACACTCCATTTGAGAAACACATTCTCATGCTGAGATACTACATAAACACTTAGATAGAAACATTAGTCTCACAACTCTAGTCATATAGAGAAGTCCCTTTTTGGTAAGTGTTTTAAGAATTTGAATTTCTTACTTAGCACTCTATTCATTTAAGAACATGGGATAATACTCTTTATGTCTAGGTCATGGCAATAATACGATAATAAATTGGAAATATGCCACAAGATACATACAATCAATTTAAATCATGTAGATTATCACAATATAAAAATATGAACTTGCAATCTACCATATAATTAGATCATGTCCAAAGCAAGGTAAAATCTTTTAAGTTCATTCTTAAGTGCTTCATTTTTCCTATGTGGCTACAAAAGACACAAAGGAATATACCAATTAAAAGCAATGTGCACTTAAGAATTAATTGTTACCATCCTTTGGATATCACTTGGTTGTAGGCCTTTTGCTTGATTCCCACAAAGGTTAATCCTTATTCCCTACAACACAAGTTCTTTCTAGAGATGAATATGAAGTTAGTGATATAACAACTCAATTCATCTTTGGGTCAATCTTAAAGGATAGACAATGTAAGATTGATAGCTTGAGATAAGAATTGAGTTAAACTGCTCAAGCACCCCAAAGCTTCGTATCATCTTTGGGTACCTGCAAATAGTTTTAAACACATTTTGGTACCCATCTCATGATGGGTCCATCAAGGTTAAGCAATAAGGACTTAGGCACCCAAATAGCCTTAGTCCTAGAATGTGGTGAACTCATCACCTTTCTAGCACAAGAGTCAAATTTGGGTCTCCTAAGCATATTTGAATATATTGACAAGTTAGGTTTAGGAGTTTTACCCTTAGGACAAACCTTGAATAGATGACCTTTTTCACGGCAATTGTAGCAAATGCGATGCTTGTCCTTGCAATGCATTTGCCTTTTGCTTTCATCCTTTTTGATGGTCATCTTTCTTGATCGTGCAAGGTCTTGATTCTTCATGTGGGGGCATGAATCAATTTCATGGCCCTTCTCCTTGCATCCATAGCACCTCCTATCGCTTCTCTTTGATCTTTCTTTGTTGAAGCACATAGGTACATTGTTAGAGCAAATCATATTAGCATTAATTTTCTCACCATGGATTTTGCTCATGCCCTTCTTGGAAAGCTTGATATTCTTTTGAAGGGGTTTTGTGCATGCTACGGTTGTCCCCTTCTCAAGCTTTTTCACCATATTATCACAGTTATCTTGAGAAGGTTGAGCATGACACTTTCCCTTCAAACGAGTTAAGCTCCTTCTTAGCATTCCAACTTCTTCCTTGAGCTCTTTATTTTCTTGTGTGATAGAAATATCACTAATTCCTGAAATGTCTAGCTCAATGGAAGATTGGCTTTCTTGAGAGCAACATTTGTTAGCACATGATAATATAGTTTCTACTTGAGTACATGTGCATATGTGAGGTTGGTATGATTTCAAATTAGTTAACACAACCTCATGAGCCATTTCTAACATGATATGTGAATCCATAAATTTATTATGAGAGCATACAAGCATATCATGTTTTTCTTGCAAAGCTAGATTTTCAATGTTTAGCTTTTCTACCATGTTCTTGAGCATAGCATTTTTATTTTCTAATTGAGCAATATATGATGAATGATTAATAACTTTAATTTGCTCAATTGAAATGTCTTCATACCTTTGGACCAAATCATCATGAGAGCACTTTAGCTTCTCATGCTCTTTGGTCAACTTCTCTAAGTCTTCGATTTTTCTGATGAGGAAGTCTTCTTGCTTATGAAGCATTTCTTTTTGTTCTTCCGCTCTTTTCATGAGTTTGAGCAAGCTCATCCGATGTTTCTTGCTTAGCTGAGCGAAGAATTGTTGAAGATCGTCCTCATCTTCACTATCACTTTCTTGCTCCTCCTCATCCTCACTTTCGCTTTCACTATCACTCCCATTAGCAATAAAGCACATATGAGAAGTGGATTTGAAAGACAAACCTTGTGAAGAGGTGGATTCGTTGTTTGGTCTCCATCGATCATTTTCTTCTTCAATTTTGTTCTTTGCCTCATCTTCCTTCATTTTGAGGAACATCCTTTCGGCGATTATCATGGCAAGATCTATTGCCCTAGGATCAACATCTACAACAAAAGATGAAGTCGAGGCAACCTCAACTTTTTCAAGCTTAGAAGCACTTTCGTTTCTTAGTCCCCTCGACATGATCTTTCCTCACGCGGTTAAGCGTTAGAACGAGGATTAGGTTCTGATACCAATTGAAAGTTGCCTAGAGGGGGGTGAATAGGAAAGTTAAAACTTTTTCAACAAAAACTAGAAGCAAACTGGGTAAAACTGAATTGATATCGAAATTCACCCAGTAAACTTTGGAAATGAGACGTTCTAAATGATCCACAGGGTTCAAAAGTAGTAGATCTGAGAAGGGCACTTCTCAAAATCCACACACCAAAAAGATATAAACAATCTTCCACGGAATGGTGAGAGAACAAAGAACACTAACAAACACAATGAGCAAGAACACAAGAGACACAAGATTTATCCCGAGGTTCGGTCACACCACAAAAGGTGCCCTACTTCCTCGTTGAGGCGCCCACAAAGAGCCGGGTCTCTTTCAACCCTAATCCTCCCTTTGCCGACCACGAAGGTCAAGCCCACACAATAATCTTTGCTCAAACGAGCGGGTAATACAAACTTTCTTGTGGTCTTCCACAAGATTTGGAGACTCACAAGAGACACCTAGTCGTCTAGGAGCTAGAAGCTCCAAGAGTAATGAATCCACAAAGAACTCGATGTAGTACCAAAGCTCGAATGAAGAAGAGCAAGAGAGATTTAGAGATGGAGCACAAAAACCGCAGCTCTCAAGCTCACTCAAAGATTTCTCTCCAAAGATTTGAAATGGGAGAGGCAAGAGATGTGTGAGAAAGAGAGGGAGGTGATTCTTGGGTTAGAAATGGAGTTCAAGTTGTGCTCTCAGCTGTGGGGTGAGAGGTAGGAGTGAGTATATATAGGTGGAGCTCAAAACTAGCCGTTTGGGCAGATTTTTCTGCCTGAGACCGGTTGAACCGCCCCCTAGGGCGGTTGAACCGCCCCTGGCAAGCCTGGCAGCCTGTCTGCCAGTCTGACTGGCAGACTAACGCGCAGACTGACCGTAGACTGGTCAAAGTTGACCAACACCGGTTGAACCGCCCAGGGGGGCGGTTGAACCGCCCCTGACAGCTCCTGGCGACCTGTTTGCCAGTCTGACTAGCAGACTGCATATCAGAGGTCAGAGGGGTCAGAGACCAGCTGAACTGCCCCTCAGGACCAGTTCAACCGGTCTTGACCAGTGAGTTTAGGAGAGAAAACCCTAGCTCAACTGCCCGGAGGCAAGTTCAGCTGGTGTATGGTCAAAGAGGTTCACAGCTGAAGTTGAGTTCAGCTGAAGTTGAGAAAGCTCAACTCAGCTGAAGTTCAGCTCAGCTGAAAAGCTCAGCTGCAGCTGAAGAAGCTCAACTCAGCTGAAGTTCAGCTTAGCTGAAAAGCTCAGCTGCAGCTGAAGAAGCTCAACTCAGCTGAAGTCAAGTTCAGCTGGAAAGCTCAGCTGCAGAAGAAGTTCAGCTGCTTTTTAGCAAGAACACTCTAGGTTTCTCAACCCTAACCACGGTCAACCATAGAACGTTAAAGAGATTTTTGCTTTTCAAAAAATAGCTTTTGAATATAGAGGTTTGAGCTTTGGCAAACACCAACCTTCTTTTTGGATCCCTCTTTATAGTACGACAATTCCTATACTTAAATTAAATAAAATTAATTAAGTAAACTCCTTGAGTCATTGGTGTCTCATGTGTGATTTCTCCATGGCGTTGCTTCATAAGGATCGCAAACATCTTTGTCTCACCTTTTGAAGCAAACACAAATCAAACCCTGTGACTTGTACCATATCACCATATATGAGTTCAAATCATGGTTTCAAGTCACCTTACTGATGCATCAACATGTTATAACTCTTCATAGCTGATTAGTTCATCGACTTAGTGCAAGTACTCTCTTCTTCACCTTAGCCATGGTACCTCGGTCTACAAGCCGTTGCTTGGCCTTCACCTTCGCTTAGTTCCTCGAAGCCCTTTCCTTGCTATCTTCACCCTATCAAGCCATTCTTGAGTCGCATCCTATTGAGCATCCATTGAGAGAATCATTTCTTCAATATTGTGAACCTTGCTTGAATGTCTTCTAGATATAACTGCTAAGATTAATCAAGCTTTAGTTTGATTCTCATAGAAGCATATATGGACTGATAGTAATATGGTCAAGCCAATTCACGATTCCTCATATCTTATTCACTTTGGCTTGACCAATCCTCTTAATCACTTCAACCTCTATTCTGATCATATGTAGGGGTGGATATCGAGCTGGCTCGACTCGACTCGAGTTGGCTCGTTAAGATAACGAGCTGGCTCGGCTCGGCTCGTTATGTTAACGAGCTGAAGATCCAACTCGACTCGACTCGTTTGCTAACTCGAGCTGGCTCGTTTAGCTCGCGAGCCAGCTCGATAATACCATGTCTAGTGTCTACGAACGGATATAAAAACATGTAGCAAAAGAAAAGAAGGAGATCTATTTAGAAAAAAAGAATAGAGTTTGCAACTTAAGATTCCACACTCAACAAAGAACAAGATTAACTATAGTAGAGTACAAGATTAACTATTTTGGATCCGAGATTATTGTAATTGACTAATTACTCCAACTCGTTTGGCTCGCGAGTCAGCTCGCGAGCCAGCTCGAGCTAGCTCATTAACGTAACGAGTTGAAATACAAGCTCAACTCGTTACAAATTATAAACGACTCGAGTCGAGTCGAGCCACTATTGAGTCGAGTCGAGCGAGTTAACGAGCTACGAGTTTTTCGTCCAGCCCTAATCATATGTATGCAGTGATTTCTTAGGTCTTGCCCAAATATTCAAACCAATATAGAGAGACCATATTATATCCATTTGCATTGTCTCACTGGATTTAACCTTGTGTTGAACCTTTGTTCACTGATCATTATACACTATTCAAGTATGTTCATCATACTGAAATTCCCGTTCAACACTTAGCAAACTTGTTAGACCTTTAAATGTGTTGTTATCCAAATCACCAAAACTCACAAAAGGGATGAATGCACTTTCAATGATCCTAACTTGAATAAAGTATGATCTCTAGTTAAGTTATAATTATGATTAAAGTTGAATTAATTATTAATAGAATATCTTCTTATATGATTTATATTAACCAATTTATACTATAGTTTAATGTTTTAATCACATAGATCCTCTATAAAATCATAACTCCTTAATCGTAACTCTGATCTTAGTAGTTCTCGATCCCACGATCTCGTTACGACGTGTAGATCATTATTATTCAGTTTGTTCTTATGTTTGGTGTGATGTTAATTTTGTCTATATCATGTTTGCTTGTATTGCTACGACTAGAGCGAGGTTTTAAGTCACCTGAAGTTCACCCTGGTAACTGGAATCTCAAGTGCCAGGCAAGTTGTGCCCTTGATTCACTTTTGTTACCCAAAAATGTTCTTTATAATCATTTACCATTGTAAAGCCTAAAATTAGTAAAAAAAATAAAATAAATAGATATATTTATGATAGTATTTCTATAAATTTTAATAGGCCTCTAGAGAATTTATTAGGACCTTTCCTATCATAAATCCATTAATAATGTTAATTTAGTTAAATAACTACTAAATAAATAATGGGGTGATGCGTCTCTTGCTTATAACTTGTGGAGATACATCATATTAAAATGAGGTATCATAATTTACATTTGACCTCAAAATTTTAAATGAAAACATAAAAGAGAATTAGGAAAGGAAAGAAAAGAAAAGGAAAATAGTATAATATATATATATATGTCTATTTAAACTGGTACTTTTATTTGTGCATATAATCTGTGTGAAACCTACAGATCAAATTTGAACTCAAATATCAGATTTGAAATTGAGGAGGAAATTCAAAACAGAATAAAAACAAGAAAACTAATGCTCGACCCATTTGGAATTTGTGAATCAAACTAGAAAAACTAAAATAGGAATAGAAAAAAAAGAGAAGAAGTCACCGAAGCCCTTACCTGCAGCCTGGCTCACGGTCTGCCCAGGTGCGTTTATTCCCCCTCCCCCGCATGGCCCATCTACCTTTAGAATTCCACTCACACACCACGCAGCCCAAGTTTGTTTATTCTTTCTTTATTCATTTGGCCGGAGCTTACATCACCCTGACCTCAGCAATGACGCCAACTCTGTCTAAGTGACATGTGGGCCCTTGGCCAGCCACACAGCGTACCCACGCCTGGTGGACTCTAAACTGCCTGGCCGAGTTCCACGCCAGCTCTCGCCCATCGGCACCGTAACAAACCCACGCTTCTCGGCATCCAGTGCATAAATACGGGAGCTGCGACCTGATCCTGACTCATAGGCTCGGTGGAAACCAACGTCCCATGCCCCCATATTGACCCGGCGTGAACGCTGTGGCAAGCAAGAAGCAGCCGCCAGGGACAGCGCTCGAAGCACAACCATCTTCTGTCGTCGCCGCGAAAATCTGCCACCAAGGGATCATCGACGCAAGCCACCTTGAGGTATGACACTGATGCTTGCGATAGTACCTCATGTCGAAGCCTACCATGTTCAGTCACGGCCTCCGCCGCGTCTAGAGTGGTCCATCAGAAAGGGATAGGATATGGTGAAGATGAGACCAAACCACAAACGGAAAATCAACGGCTAAATTAGAAAATGAACATATCCTTTCAGATCTCTGCGCCTAGCCATAAATCTTTCACTGGGGGCCCGGTAATGGCGTGCCACCGCGGGCAGGGGAAACGACGCCGATGCTGGGTTTCTGGGTAGAAGATGAGCCGTGGCAGTTGGATCTTGATTCGACGGTCTAGATTAGATCTGGGGGAAATCTGTGCGTGTCGTTGATCTGCGGATGGACGACCCCGATTAGCGCACGCGTACCCTTTCACTAGGATTCTCCTGGGTCGTCGGATCGGGATCCCGTGGCCCAGGATGGAGCTGGGCGTTATAAAATTCGCGGCGTTGATTTCTAATCGGACGACTCAGATGGCCTCGTACCCCCTTCGTCCGTGTCAAATTCTAAAAGAGTCCTTGTGTTCTAAGAGATTCAACTCGCAGTCCTGATGGTGGTGATCTGAGTCTGTAGAAGTTTTATAATTTTACCCCGAAACTCTCTGGTAATTGGCGCTCGGTCCAGATAATTGATTTAACAGGGAAACTAATTGGGAAATTGATTTTTAATGTAAAAAAACAAATCTCTAGAACTTGTTTAATTCATACAAAATTCATATTAGGTCTAAATTGACCCATTCCAGTTCCTATAATTTTGTTTTAATATTTTTTGTCACTTAGTACCACTATTTTAACCTGAAACCCATATTAAATTGGATCACCTAATTAATTTTGTATCAAGCACATACAGACTTCAGAAAATCATAACTAATTTATTTTATCTCGGTTTCAATCCGTTCAAGTTGCGTTAGCCTCATATAGATATTTACTACGCAATAGCATTATTGATTATATGATATCCCATACTTTTATAATTAAGTAACTAATGGGATCAATCTATGTTTATTGGATTAACTTTTCTAATATCAAGATTAAAGGTGAATTGATTATTTCATTAGATTATCTTTATAAAATCAACTCAAGACCTAGTTTTAATTGCTTCATCACATAGATCTCCCATAAATCACAACTCAGTAACCGTAACTTTGATCTTAGTGATTCTCGTTCCCACGACCTCGTTACGATGCGTAGAATATTCTTACGCTGTTTGTTCTTATGTTTGGTGTGATGTTAATTTTGCCTATACCATATTTGTTTTGCTACGAATAGCAGTGAGGTAACGAGAATCTGAAGATCATCCTGGTACCTGGAATCTCAAGTCCCAGGCAAGTTGTGCCCTTGATCACTTCTTTTACCCACTCATGTTCTAATTAATCATAATGATCTGCATAGGTTAATTTGATGGGACCTAATAGGTTACCCTAGTTTGTCTATCTTTATGCCTTGTTTACCACTAAACTTTCTGGGTAGTACTTGCTAGTGCTATATGTGGATTTGGGCATTGAGATACATATTATTCATACTTTTGTTATCAGTTTCTATTTACTGTTCATGATAAGATCATTATGTTAATTGGAACATGGAGAACCACCCGGGAAAACAGTGCTACCACAAGGGTTTAATGGGACGCCCTTGGCCGATTAATTAGGAAAGCTAGTGGAAGACTACCTTACCCGAAAGGGGCAAGGGCAGTAGGGGAGTGGTCAGTGTAGGGAGGCCCTCGGGAGGATTTTGCTGCGATGGCGGTCCTGCAAGGGATTCCTGCATTGGAGCTTCCTATAAACTGTAGCGGGTTTTCTGAAGCTAGTGGAACTTTGTAAAGGCCTCGTAGTGTTACCCTGCCTCGCCTCCTCGGTAGAGGTGTATGGGAAGTCGCGATCCCTTGGCAGATGGGTAACATGACTTGTGGGTAAAGATGCGCAACCTCTGCAGAGTGTAAAACTGGTATACTAGCCGTGCTCACGGTCATGAGCAGCTCGGACACTCACATGATTAATCTATGGAACTTAAATTCAATTTGTCATATGCATTGCATCGCAGGTGATGTTGTTACTTCTGTTCTACTATTTAATTGGGTTGGTATTTACTTATACTTAGTAATGGCTAATAAAATTTTGACCAACTTTAAAAGCAATGCTCAGCTTCAGCCATCCTCTTTGGTAAGCCTTACACTTCACATGAGCTCCCACCTTTGGCGAGTTCATACACATTATTCCCCACAACTTGTTGAGCGATGAACGTATGTGAGCTCACTCTTGCTGTCTCACACCCCCACAGGTCAAGAACAGGTACCGCAGGATGAGGCGCTTGGAGGATGCTGCGATGTGTTCGTGAGAGGTCTAGGCCGTCGTCTCCCAGTCAACTTTGGGTTGTTGGACCGTTGTCTCCTTATAATGTAATTATTTATTTTGTATAGAACTCCTGTTATATATAAAGATGTGACATTCGATCCTGTGCCACTATACATCATATGTGTGAGACTTGGTCCCAGCATATTTGGTGTTTATGTTCGCACCCAGGTCTTGGTGCCCCTAAAACCCGGGTGTGACAGAAGTGGTATCAGAGAAATGTTGACTGTAGGACGAAACCTAGATAGAACTGGACAACCATTCTTTACTTATCTTACTCTGATTCTTTCTAAACTTCTCTTAATCTTTTCTCATCTATTTCCGCTTTACTCTGATTACTCTTACCTTTCTGCTTCCAAAGACAAACGTGGATTTCACACTTTGAAATCCTGTGCCTAAAGTGATTTTAGGAATAGGAGAACTAATCTTAGGAACAAAAACAAAACTATTTTTAGGTATTTATACGCTTAAGTGCTTGTTCTTATGATACTTGTCTGATTTGGATCTTTGATTGATTATGATGGGTTGTGGAGTAATGTCCATAATTACATCTGCATATACATATAAACATAAATAGAATTTATAAGATAACTAGACAATCTAGATTATCCCCCTTAGAAAAAAATATATATAGTATTCCGTATCTATCTCATCTTGACATATTCTATCTTACCTTTGGACATTCACCTCGTACAACTAGATACCCTAGTCTTGACATAAAATATCTGGTCAAGCCCTACCAAAGAATCTTCAGTACATAACCAACTATTAGCTCATTCATTCCGCCTACCAAATGATTCTCTTGCAAAACTATCTTACCATATGTATCTAACTCAGATGGTCAATACTAGGCGGGGTGGTGGAATTGATTTACCTCCTAATCGACACACTCGGCGGATATATAGACAATCCCAGCCACAGCCAGCAGAGATGAATCCTCCTAATCCTCCACCAGGCAGAGTTGACCCACTGATTGCAGCTCAAATGAGGATGATGCAGCAAATGGCTGACACTATGGCAGATATGCGCGCCCAAATGCAGCAAGAACGCCAGGAAATGCGCCAGGAAAGAGAGGATGCACGTCGGGAGATGCACCAAGAGCGGGAAGAGATACGCCAGGAGAGAAGGGTGCAACAACAGCAGCTGCAACAACAACTTCAACAACAGCAGCAACAGCAACAGGTGCCATTGCCTCCACCTCCACCACCAGTTCCACCCCGAGATAAGCATCGGGAATTCATGAGCCACAAACCACCAACCTTCTCCAACTCCACGGATCCACTACAAGCTGATGACTGGCTAAAGTCTATAGAGAAGATGCTCAACATAGCTCAGTGCTCGGACCGAGAGAAAGTACTCTACGCATCAGGTCGTCTCGCTGGTCCTGCTGCAGATTGGTGGGATGCGTACTGCGCTGCTCATGCTGCTGTCGATACAATTACCTGGGCAGAATTCTCCACACAATTCAGGAATTACCATATTCCTGCTGGACTCATGAAGATTAAGAGAAAGGAGTTTCTCTCCCTCAAGCAAGGAAGTATGTCCGTGAGTGAATATAGGGACAAATTCATCCAGTTATCTCGATATGCTCCTAGAGATGTTGAGGATGATAAGCAAAAGCAGGAGCTTTTTCTGGACGGTTTGATTGGACCCTTGCAATATCAACTAGTATCGCACACATTCCCATCCTTCCAAAGGCTACTTGACAAAGCTATTGCTGTAGAAAACAAGAGGAGTATATTTGGAGAGAAAAGAAAGGCTGCTAACCAAGGGTAGGCTGGAAGTAGTTCCCGTCCTCGCTATACTACCACTCCAAGTACACCAGCTAGTGGCAGTTTTGGACAACAAACTCAACATGCACCAACTGCTCCTCCAAAAGCAAGCACCCCAGCAGTACCCGTTGCTCCCAACACATCCACCAACAGGGCATGCTTCAAGTGTGGACAACCGGGACACTACGCCAACTACTGTCCCAACAGGGCTGCCTACACTACACCAGCTCCAATGAAACAAGGTCAGGCTTCAGCAGGAAAGAGTCAGCCCCTATCTGTCAACCGGGGACAAGCCCATCATGCAGAAGTAGAAGCTGAACCAAGTGAACATGAAATTCAAGAAGAAGAGCTAGTTGAAGATGAAGTAGTCGGTGAAGAAGTCAACGAACAACAAGAATAGAGATAAACATAAACATAGATACATATATACATATTTTACTATTTGTAAGACCTAAATATTAGTTTAGCTAGTAGTAGTATTTTACTCTTTTAGGAATAATAATAAGGTCTATTGACCTTATGTTTTGCTAATGAGTTATGCATCATGCTGAGATTTCTTTGTTTGTGCATATGTTCTGAGACAATGTGAGTATACATCCTTTTTTCTAACAAATCTCGAGGACGAGATTTCTGTTAAGGGGGGTAGAATTTGTAAAGCCTAAAATTAGTAAAAAAATAAAATAAATAGATATATTTATGATAGTATTTCTATAAATTTTAATAGGCCTCTAGAGAATTTATTAGGACCTTTCCTATCATAAATCCATTAATAATGTTAATTTAGTTAAATAACTACTAAATAAATAATGGGGTGATGCATCTCTTGCTTATAACTTGTGGAGATACATCATATTAAAATGAGGTATCATAATTTACATTTGACCTCAAAATTTTAAATGAAAACATAAAAGAGAATTAGGAAAGGAAAGAAAAGAAAAGGAAAATAGTATATAATATATATATATATATATGTCTATTTAAACTGGTACTTTTATTTGTGCATATAATCTGTGTGAAACCTACAGATCAAATTTGAACTCAAATATCAGATTTGAAATTGAGGAGGAAATTCAAAACAGAATAAAAACAAGAAAACTAATGCTCGACCCATTTGGAATTTGTGAATCAAACTAGAAAAACTAAAATAGGAATAGAAAAAAAAAGAGAAGAAGTCACCGAAGCCCTTACCTGCAGCCTGGCTCACGGTCTGCCCAGGTGCGTTTATTCCCCCTCCCCCGCATGGCCCATCTACCTTTAGAATTCCACTCACACACCACGCAGCCCAAGTTTGTTTATTCTTTCTTTATTCATTTGGCCAGAGCTTACATCACCCTGACCTCAGCAATGACGCCAACTCTGTCTAAGTGACATGTGGGCCCTTGGCCAGCCACACAGCGTACCCACGCCTGGTGGACTCCAAACTGCCTGGCCGAGTTCCACGCCAGCTCTCGCCCATCGGCACCGTAACAACCCCACGCTTCTCGGCATCCAGTGCATAAATACGGGAGCTGCGACCTGATCCTGACTCATAGGCTCGGTGGAAACCAACGTCCCATGCCCCCATATTGACCCGGCGTGAACGCTGTGGCAAGCAAGAAGCAGTCGCCAGGGACAGCGCTCGAAGCACAACCATCTTCTGTCGTCGCCGCGAAAATCTGCCACCAAGGGATCATCGACGCAAGCCACCTTGAGGTATGACACTGATGCTTGCGATAGTACCTCATGTCGAAGCCTACCATGTTCAGTCACGGCCTCCGCCGCGTCTAGAGTGGTCCGTCAGAAAGGGATAGGATATGGTGAAGATGAGACCAAACCACAAACGGAAAATCAACGGCTAAATTAGAAAATGAACATATCCTTTCAGATCTCTGCGCCTAGCCATAAATCTTTCACTGGGGGCCCGGTAATGGCGTGCCACCGCGGGCAGGGGAAACGACGCCGATGCTGGGTTTCTGGGTAGAAGATGAGCCGTGGCAGTTGGATCTTGATTCGACGGTCTAGATTAGATCTGGGGGAAATCTGTGCGTGTCGTTGATCTGCGGATGGACGACCCCGATTAGCGCACGCGTACCCTTTCACTAGGATTCTCCTGGGTCGTCGGATCGGGATCCCGTGGCCCAGGATGGAGCTGGGCGTTATAAAATTCGCGGCGTTGATTTCTAATCGGACGACTCAGATGGCCTCGTACCCCCTTCGTCCGTGTCAAATTCTAAAAGAGTCCTTGTGTTCTAAGAGATTCAACTCGCAGTCCTGATGGTGGTGATCTGAGTCTGTAGAAGTTTTATAATTTTACCCCGAAACTCTCTGGTAATTGGCGCTCGGTCCAGATAATTGATTTAACAGGGAAACTAATTGGGAAATTGATTTTTAATGTAAAAAAACAAATCTCTAGAACTTGTTTAATTCATACAAAATTCATATTAGGTCTAAATTGACCCATTCCAGTTCCTATAATTTTGTTTTAATATTTTTTGTCACTTAGTACCACTATTTTAACCTGAAACCCATATTAAATTGGATCACCTAATTAATTTTGTATCAAGCACATACAGACTTCAGAAAATCATAACTAATTTATTTTATCTCGGTTTCAATCCGTTCAAGTTGCGTTAGCCTCATATAGATATTTACTACGCAATAGCATTATTGATTATATGATATCCCATACTTTTATAATTAAGTAACTAATGGGATCAATCTATGTTTATTGGATTAACTTTTCTAATATCAAGATTAAAGGTGAATTGATTATTTCATTAGATTATCTTTATAAAATCAACTCAAGACCTAGTTTTAATTGCTTCATCACATAGATCTCCCATAAATCACAACTCAGTAACCGTAACTTTGATCTTAGTGATTCTCGTTCCCACGACCTCGTTACGATGCGTAGAATATTCTTACGCTGTTTGTTCTTATGTTTGGTGTGATGTTAATTTTGCCTATACCATATTTGTTTTGCTACGAATAGCAGTGAGGTAACGAGAATCTGAAGATCATCCTGGTACCTGGAATCTCAAGTCCCAGGCAAGTTGTGCCCTTGATCACTTCTTTTACCCACTCATGTTCTAATTAATCATAATGATCTGCATAGGTTAATTTGATGGGACCTAATAGGTTACCCTAGTTTGTCTATCTTTATGCCTTGTTTACCACTAAACTTTCTGGGTAGTACTTGCTAGTGCTATATGTGGATTTGGGCATTGAGATACATATTATTCATACTTTTGTTATCAGTTTCTATTTACTGTTCATGATAAGATCATTATGTTAATTGGAACATGGAGAACCACCCGGGAAAACAGTGCTACCACAAGGGTTTAATGGGACGCCCTTGGCCGATTAATTAGGAAAGCTAGTGGAAGACTACCTTACCCGAAAGGGGCAAGGGCAGTAGGGGAGTGGTCAGTGTAGGGAGGCCCTCGGGAGGATTTTGCTGCGATGGCGGTCCTGCAAGGGATTCCTGCATTGGAGCTTCCTATAAACTGTAGCGGGTTTTCTGAAGCTAGTGGAACTTTGTAAAGGCCTCGTAGTGTTACCCTGCCTCGCCTCCTCGGTAGAGGTGTATGGGAAGTCGCGATCCCTTGGCAGATGGGTAACATGACTTGTGGGTAAAGATGCGCAACCTCTGCAGAGTGTAAAACTGGTATACTAGCCGTGCTCACGGTCATGAGCAGCTCGGACACTCACATGATTAATCTATGGAACTTAAATTCAATTTGTCATATGCATTGCATCGCAGGTGATGTTGTTACTTCTGTTCTACTATTTAATTGGGTTGGTATTTACTTATACTTAGTAATGGCTAATAAAATTTTGACCAACTTTAAAAGCAATGCTCAGCTTCAGCCATCCTCTTTGGTAAGCCTTACACTTCACATGAGCTCCCACCTTTGGCGAGTTCATACACATTATTCCCCACAACTTGTTGAGCGATGAACGTATGTGAGCTCACTCTTGCTGTCTCACACCCCCACAGGTCTAGAACAGGTACCGCAGGATGAGGCGCTTGGAGGATGCTGCGATGTGTTCGTGAGAGGTCTAGGCCGTCGTCTCCCAGTCAACTTTGGGTTGCTGGACCGTTGTCTCCTTATAATGTAATTATTTATTTTGTATAGAACTCCTGTTATATATAAAGATGTGACATTCGATCCTGTGCCACTATACATCATATGTGTGAGACTTGGTCCCAGCATATTTGGTGTTTATGTTCGCACCCGGGTCTTGGTGCCCCTAAAACCCGGGTGTGACAACCATGCATAGGTTTAATTTTGATGGGACCCGATAGGTCACCCTAGATTGTTTATCTTATTACCTTGTTTACCCCTGAATTACTTGGGTAGTTTGCTATTGCTTTATATGGTTTTGGGATAATCATTTATTATATCCATGTTCCAGTTATTATGTTATTTATTTATGTTCATGACAAGATCATTATATTATTGTTAATTGGAACATGGAGCTTAACTTGAGAAACATGTGCCACCACAAGGGAGGAATGGGACCCCTTACCTGACTAATTAGGAAAGCTAGTGGAAGACTACCTTACCTGAAAGGGGCAAGGGCAGTAGGGGAGTTGCATGCAAGGAGGTTCTCGGGTTGATTTTGCTACGATGGCGGTCAGACGAGGGATTCTTGCAAGTGCTCTTCCCATAAACTGTAGCGGGTTTTCGGAAGCTAGTGGAACTTTGTAAAGGCCTCGTAGTGGATCCCTAGCCATTCACCTTGGTAGTGTCTAAGGGTCTAGCTAGCCCTGGCGACATGGGAAACACGACTTGTGGGTAAAGGGTACAACCTCTGCAGAGTGTAAAACTGGTATACTAGCCGAGCTCACGGTCATGAGCGGCTCAGGACTCTCCGATGATTAATTTATGGAACTTAAATTCAATTTTGTCATTTGCATATGCATGGGTTTATTATTAATTTTGTTCTATTACTTTATTTAAGGTTTGGTATTTACTTATACTTAGTAATTGCTAATAAAATTTTGACCAACTAATTAAAAGCAATGCTCAGCTTTAACCCCTATCATTGATCAGCCTTACACTTCCTGAGCTCCCACCTTTGGTGAGTTCATGCCACATTATTCCCCACAACTTGTTGAGCGATGAACATGTGTGAGCCTACCCTTGCTGTCTCACACACACCCCCACACACACAGGTCAAGATCAGGTACCACTGGATGAGGCGCAAGGTGGATGTTGCGCTGTGTTCGTGAGAGGTCTAGGTCATCGTCTCCCAGTTGACTTTCTGGCGCCAAGGATAGATTTTAGATCCTGTTATATTTATCTTTTATTTTTGTAAGTCTTCCGCTATGTAATAAGTACTCTGATGTTATTATAACATTTATCTCTATACACTCTGTTATTATATATGTTATCTTCTTGGCGCATGTATGAGATGCACCTGGCTTTGTCCCTTAAAGTCGGGTGTGACAGAAGTGGTATCGGAGCAAATGTTGACTGTAGGACGAAACCTAGATAGAAATGGACAACCCTTACCTACTTACCTTACTCTGATTCATTCTATACTTACCTTATCTTGATCCTGTCTCACCTTCTACTGTTCTACTCTAATCATTCTTACCTTTTCTACTCCGAGACAAGATGGATTTCACACCTTGGAATCTTACATTTATGATATTCTTAAGAGATAGGGAACCTAAGACAAAATTAAAATTATTTTCTCTATTTAAAAAAAATGTTGCTTGATTGTTCTGATGATAGATGCTTGATTTGCTTCTTTGATTGATTGAAACATTATAGTTGGGCATCTTAGCATGTACCACCATAAGGTAATGTATTAGCTTTAGTGGATAAAACACTAATCTACTTAGCTAATAAATCCCCCGCACTAACATTCCCTATAATTACTCGCCTTGTCTACAATTCTTCCTTTCTTACTCTATGTTTCTAACCTAGATGGGCTACTGAAAGGGAAATGTGCCCTTGGGCCATTTCTAAGTATTTTGGTGATTGAGTGCCAACACAAGTGCTTTTATGCTAATCTATGCAAAGTGGTGGACAAAGTGCAAATCTTGTCAAAAGGTATGTTTCTAGACTTAGTACATTGTTTTATGGACTAATGTATTGTGTCTAAGTGCTGGAAACAGGAGAAATTGAATTGGAAATGAGATGGCATTGTTCAGCCAAAGTCTGCTCAGTCTGGGTGCACCGGACTGTCCGGTGGTGCACCGGACAGTGTCCGGTGCGCCAGGCTGGCTCTGGCGAACAGGCTGCTCTCGGGACTTCGACGGCGGTGTACGGCTAAAATTCACCGGTCGGTCCGGTGGTGCACCGGACTGTCCGGTGAGCCGTTCATAGGCGAACTCGTCGCTCTCGGGAGATGATTAACGGCGTACGGCTAAAATTCACCGGTCTGTCCGGTGGTGCACCGGACTGTCCGGTGAGTCAACAGTCAGCCGGGGCAACGGTCGGCCGAGGATTCCGCGCGTGACGTGTGGCCGAGCCAACGGTCACATTGGTGCACCGGACTGTCCGGTGTGCACCGGACAGTGTCCGGTGCGCCAACGGCTCTCAGACTCCAACGGTCGGCTTCGCTAGATAAGGAAGGATATCTGCACCGGACTGTCCGGTGCGCCAGTCGACAGAAGGCAAGATCTGCCTTCTAGGATTGCTCTCAACGGCTCCTAGCTGCCTTGGGGCTATAAAAGGGACCCCTAGGCGCATGGAGGAGTACACCAAGCATTTCTAGAGCACTCTTGATCACTCATACTCCATTCTTGCGCACTTGTTCGACATTCTAGTGATTTAAGCTCCATTCTAGTGTGCTAGTCTTTTGAGCTTAAGTCTGGGTCTTGTGTGTGTGTGTTTTCTGTGATCTTAGTGTCGTGTGTGAGTTGCTAATCCCTCCCTTACTCTGTGCTTCTTTGTGAACTTCAAGTGTAAGGGCGAGAGGCTCCAAGTTGTGGAGATTCCTCGCAAACGGGATTAAGAAAAGCAAGCAAAACACCGTGGTATTCAAGTGGGTCTTTGGACCGCTTGAGAGGGGCTGATTGCAACCCTCGTCCGTTGGGACGCCACAACGTGGAGTAGGCAAGCGTTGGTCTTGGCCGAACCACGGGATAACCATCGTGCCAACTCTGTGATTGATCTCTTGTGGTTATTGTGTTTTGTTGAGACTCCTCTCTAGCCACTTGGCAATTATTGTGCTAATGCTTAACCAAGTTTTTGTGGCTTAAGTTTCAAGTTTTATAGGATCACCTATTCACCCCCCTCTAGGTGCTCTCAATTGGTATCGGAGCCGTTCTCTTCACAAGGGACTAATCGCCCGAAGAGATGGATCCTAAGGGGAAGGGAATCATAATCAACGACAAAGAGAAGGAGTCCTTCGTCAACGAGCCTAAGGATGATAAGCCTACCGACTCGGGCTCGGGCCATAGATGCAAAGATGGAAGGAAGAAGAAGATGAGACGCATCAAGGAGATCGTCTACTACGACAACAATGATGAGTCCACTTCTTCCCATAAGGACAACGACGACCACGACTACGACAAACGAAAGACGGTTAACTCAAACTTTTCTTTCGATTATTCGCGTATTCCTCAAAGTTCAAATTCACATTTACTTTCCATTCCTCTCGGCAAGCCTCCACACTTTGATGGGGAGGACTACAGATTTTGGAGTCACAAAATGCGTAGTCATTTGTTCTCTCTCCATCCAAGCATATGGGAGATTGTTGAGAATGGAATGAAGTTTGATAGCTCGGATAGTCCTATTTTTATTAATGAACAGATTCATAGAAATGCACAAGCTACTACTGTGGTGTTAGCCTCCTTGTGCAGGGACGAGTACCATAAGGTGAGCGGCTTAGATAATGCCAAGCAAATCTGGGACACCCTCAAGATCTCTCATGAGGGGAATGACGTCACCTTGCTCACCAAGATGGAGTTGGTAGAAGGCGAGCTCGGAAGATTTGCGATGATAAGGGGCGAGGAGCCAACCCAAACATACAACCGGCTCAAGACCCTTATCAACAAAATAAGGAGCTACGGAAACACGCGATGGACGGACCACGATGTCGTCCGACTATTGCTAAGGTCCTTTACCGTTCTTGATCCTCATTTGGTGAATAATATTCGTGAGAATCCCAGGTACACCAAAATGTCGCCCGAAGAAGTCCTTGGAAAATTCGTAAGCGGGCAAATGATGATCAAGGAGGCGAGGTACGTGGACGACACACTGAATGGTCCAATCAATGAGCCTCAACCCGTTGCTCTCAAGGCAACGAGAAGCAAGGAGGCGTTACCTAGCAAGGTGGCGCAAGTTGAGGCGGCAGGGCTCAATGATGAAGAGATGGCCCTCATCATCAAGCGCTTCAAGACGGCGCTTAAGGGTCGCAAGGGACAGCCAAGCAAGACCAAAGCCAAGGGGAAGCGCTCATGCTTCAAATGCGGTAAGATTGGTCATTTTATTGCTAACTGTCCCGATAATGAAAGTGACCAGGAACACGGGAGCAAGAGGGAAAAGAAGAAAAATTACAAGAAGGCCAAGGGCGAGGCACATCTAGGAAAGGAGTGGGATTCGGATTGCTCCTCCTCCGACTCCGACAATGAAGGACTCGCCGCCACCGCCTTCGACAAGTCATCCCTCTTCCCCAACGAGCATCACACGTGCCTCATGGCAAAGGAGAAGAAGGTATGTACTCGAGATAGTACTGCTTATGATTCTTCTAGTGATGATGAGTCTAGCGATGAAGAAATAGATTACTCTAGCTTGTTCAAGGGATTGGATAGAAATAAAATTGATAAAATCAATGAATTGATTGATGCCTTGAATGAGAAGGATAGACTCTTAGAGAAACAAGAGGACCTTTTATATGAAGAGCATGATAAATTTGTTAGTGCACAAAATTCACTTGCTTTAGAAGTTAAACGAAATGAAATGCTTTCTAGTGAATTGTCTGCATGTCATGACTCTATCTCAAGCTTAAAGAGAATTAACAATGATTTAAATGCTAAATTAGAAGTAGCAACTAAATCTAACTCTTGTGTAGAACATGTCATGATTTGCACTAGGTGTAAAGATTTTGATATTGATGCTTGTAGTGAACACCTAGTTTCAATTTCCAAATTAAATGATGAATTGGCTAGTCTTAATACCCAACTTAAGACTAGCAAAAGTGAATTTGACAAACTAAAATTTGCAAGGGATGCCTACACAATTGGTAGACACCCCTCAATTAAGGATGGTCTTGGCTTCAAGAGGGAAGTCAAGAACTTAACAAGCCATAAGGCTCCCATCTCCGCCAAGGAGAAAGGGAAGGCCCCTATGGCTAGTAGTGTGCAAAAGAACCATGCCTTTATGTACCATGATAGGAGACAATCTAGAAATACTCATAGGAGTTGTAATGCGTATGATGCTTTTGATTCTCATACCATGTTTGCTTCTAGTTCTTCCTATGTGCATGATAGAAATGTTGGTAGGAGAAATGTTATTCATAACATGCCTAGGAGAAATATTGTTAATAAGAAAGTTAATGAACCTTCTACAATATATCATGCTTGCAATGCTTCTTTTGCCATTTATAGAAAGAATAAGAAGGTGATTGCTAGGAAATTAGGGGCAAGATGCAAGGGAGATAAAACTTGCATTTGGGTCCCTAAGACAATTGTGACTAACCTTGTAGGACCCAACAAGAGTTGGGTACCTAAGACCCAAGCCTAAATTTGCCTTGCAAGTTTATGCATCCGGGGGTTCAAGTTGGATTATCGACAGCGGATGCACGAACCACATGACGGGGGAAAAGAGGATGTTCTCTTCCTACGTCAAGAACAAGGATTCCCAAGATTCAATAATATTCGGTGATGGGAACCAAGGCAAGGTAAAAGGGTTAGGTAAAATTGCTATTTCATCTGAGCACTCTATTTCTAATGTGTTTTTAGTTGAGTCGCTTGGATATAATTTGTTATCTGTTAGTCAATTATGCAAAATGGGATATAATTGTCTATTTACAAATGTAGATGTGTCTGTCTTTAGAAGATGTGATGGTTCACTAGCTTTTAAGGGTGTACTAGACGGCAAACTTTATTTGGTTGATTTTGCAAAAGAAGAGGCCGGTCTAGATGCATGCTTAATTGCTAAGACTTGCATGGGCTGGCTGTGGCATCGCCGCTTAGCACATGTGGGGATGAAGAACCTCCACAAGCTTCTAAAGGGAGAACACGTGATAGGACTAACTAATGTGCATTTCGAAAAAGATAGACCTTGTGCAGCTTGTCAAGCAGGGAAACAGGTGGGAGGCTCTCATCACACCAAAAATGTGATGACCACATCAAGACCCTTGGAGATGCTTCATATGGACCTCTTCGGACCCGTCGCCTATCTAAGAATAGGAGGAAGTAAGTATGGTCGTGTTATAGTTGATGATTTTTCCCGCTTCACTTGGGTATTCTTTTTGCAGGATAAATCTGAAACCCAAGGGACCCTCAAGCGCTTCCTCAGGAGAGCTCAAAATGAGTTTGAGCTCAAGGTGAAGAAGATAAGGAGCGACAACGGGTCCGAATTCAAGAATCTTCAAGTGGAGGAGTTCCTTGAGGAGGAGGGGATCAAGCACGAGTTCTCCGCTCCCTACACACCTCAGCAAAATGGTGTGGTAGAGAGGAAGAACAGGACGCTCATCGATATGGCGAGGACTATGCTTGGAGAGTTCAAGACCCCCGAGCGCTTTTGGTCGGAAGCCGTGAACACAGCTTGCCACGCCATCAACCGGGTCTATCTTCACCGCCTCCTCAAGAAGACTTCATATGAGCTGCTAATTGGTAACAAACCCAATGTGTCTTATTTTCGTGTATTTGGGAGCAAGTGTTATATTCTTGTGAAGAAAGGTAGAACTTCTAAATTTGCTCCCAAAGCTGTAGAAGGGTTTTTATTAGGTTATGACTCAAATACAAAGGCGTATAAGGTCTTCAACAAATCATCGGGTTTGGTTGAAGTCTCTAGCAACGTTGTATTTGATGAGACTAATGGCTCTCCAAGAGAGCAAGTTGTTGATCTTGATGATGTAGATGAAGAAGACGTTCCAACGGCCGCGATACGCACCATGGCGATTGGAGATGTGCGGCCTCAGGAACAATTGGAGCAAGATCAACCGTCTTCCTCAACTATGGTGCATCCCCCAACCCAAGATGATGAACAGGTACCTCAAGTGGAGGCGCATGATCAAGGGGGAGCACAGGATGTTCAAGTTGAGGAGGAAGAAGCACCTCAGGCACCTCCAACTCAAGTTCGAGCGACGATTCAAAGGGATCATCCCGTCGACCAAATATTGGGTGATATTAGCAAGGGAGTAACTACTCGTTCAAGATTAGTTAATTTTTGTGAGCATTACTCCTTTGTCTCTTCTATTGAGCCTTTCAGGGTAGAAGAGGCCTTGCTGGATCCGGACTGGGTGTTGGCCATGCAGGAGGAACTCAACAACTTCAAGCGCAATGAAGTTTGGACACTGGTGCCTCGCCCCAAGCAAAATGTTGTGGGAACCAAGTGGGTGTTCCGCAACAAACAGGACAAGCACGGGGTGGTGACAAGGAACAAGGCTCGACTTGTGGCAAAAGGTTATGCCCAAGTCGCAGGTTTGGACTTTGAGGAGACGTTTGCTCCTGTGGCTAGGCTAGAATCAATTCGTATTTTGCTAGCATATGCCACTCACCATTCTTTCAGGTTGTACCAAATGGATGTGAAGAGCGCTTTCCTCAACGGGCCGATCAAGGAGGAGGTGTACGTGGAGCAACCCCCTGGCTTCGAGGATGAACGGTACCCCGACCACGTGTGTAAGCTCTCTAAGGCGCTCTATGGACTTAAGCAAGCCCCAAGAGCATGGTATGAATGCCTTAGAGACTTTTTAATTGCTAATGCTTTCAAGGTTGGGAAAGCCGATCCAACTCTTTTTACTAAGACTTGCGATGGTGATCTTTTTGTGTGCCAAATTTATGTCGATGACATAATATTTGGTTCTACTAACCAAAAGTCTTGTGAAGAGTTTAGCAGGGTGATGACACAAAAATTCGAGATGTCGATGATGGGCGAGTTGAACTACTTCCTTGGGTTCCAAGTGAAGCAACTCAAGGACGGCACCTTCATCTCCCAAACAAAGTACACACAAGACTTGCTAAAGCGGTTTGGGATGAAGGACGCCAAGCCCGCAAAGACGCCAATGGGAACCGACGGGCACACCGACCTCAACAAAGGAGGTAAGTCCGTTGATCAAAAGGCATACCAGTCTATGATAGGGTCTTTACTTTATTTGTGTGCTAGTAGACCGGATATTATGCTTAGCGTATGCATGTGTGCTAGATTTCAATCCGATCCTAAGGAGTGTCACTTAGTGGCTGTGAAGCGAATTCTTCAATATTTAGTTGCTACGCCTTGCTTCGGGGTCTCGTATCCAAAGGGGTCTAACTTTGACTTGATTGGATATTCAGATTCCGACTATGCTGGATGTAAGGTCGATAGGAAGAGTACATCAGGGACGTGCCAATTCTTAGGAAGGTCCCTGGTGTCGTGGAACTCTAAGAAACAAACTTCCGTTGCCCTATCCACCGCTGAGGCTGGGTACGTTGCCGCAGGACAGTGTTGCGCGCAACTACTTTGGATGAGGCAAACCCTCCGGGACTTTGGCTACAATCTGAGCAAAGTCCCACTCCTATGTGACAATGAGAGTGCTATCCGAATAGCGGAAAATCCTGTTGAGCACAGCCGCACAAAGCACATTGACATCCGGCATCACTTTTGAGAGACCACCAGCAAAAGGGAGATATCGAAGTGTTTCATGTTAGCACCGAGAACCAGCTAGCCGATATCTTCACTAAGCCTTTAGATGAAAAGACCTTTTGCAGGCTGCGTAGTGAGCTAAATGTCCTAGATTCGCGGAACTTGGATTGATTTATAGCATACATGTGTTTATGCCTTTGATCATGTTCCTTATGCATTTTGTTGCTTACTTGTGGTGCTCAAGATGTACAAACACTCCCTGGACCTCACAAGTCCTTTTTGCAAGTGATGCACATATTTAGGGGGAGTTGTGCTACAACTTGACCCTTTGAGACTAACCGTTTGCTTGAGCTTGCTTGATTTAGTCTCAAAGGAGGTTTGAAAGGGAAAAGGTGGACTTGGACCATGAAAGACTTCCACTGCACTTCGATGAGAGGGTAACTTATTCCAAGTTCATCTCATGTACTCTTATTGCCTTTGTATTATTATTTGAAGATTTTGGTGAGGCAATGGGGTTCTAGGGCCAAGATTGATCCCGTTTTGGTGCTTGATGCCAAAGGGGGAGAAAATAAAGGCCAAAGCTATAAATGGATCAGCTACCACTTGAGAAATTTTGAAAGTAGTAGATTAGAGCTTTTGGTTTGTCAAAACTCTTTTATTGTCTCCTTTGTCAAAAGTTGGCCTCTTGTGGGGAGAAGTGTTGATTATGGGAAAAGGGGGAGTTTTTGAAATCCTTGATCAATTTCCTTTGGAATACCTCTCTTTATGTCTCTACAAGTGGATTTGACTTAGAGATAGGAATTTGAGTTTGATTTGCAAAAACAAACCAAGTGGTGGCAAAGTATGATCCATATATGCCAAAATTGATTCAAAACAACTTTTGGTTTTCATTTGCATTGATATTGCACTTGTTCTAGTTGCTTTATGTTGTGTTGGCATAAATCACCAAAAAGGGGGAGATTGAAAGGGAAATGTGCCCTTGGGCCATTTCTAAGTATTTTGGTGATTGAGTGCCAACACAAGTGCTTTTATGCTAATCTATGCAAAGTGGTGGACAAAGTGCAAATCTTGTCAAAAGGTATGTTTCTAGACTTAGTACATTGTTTTATGGACTAATGTATTGTGTCTAAGTGCTGGAAACAGGAGAAATTGAATTGGAAATGAGATGGCATTGTTCAGCCAAAGTCTGCTCAGTCTGGGTGCACCGGACTGTCCGGTGGTGCACCGGACAGTGTCCGGTGCGCCAGGCTGGCTCTGGCGGACAGGCTGCTCTCGGGACTTCGACGGTGGTGTACGGCTAAAATTCACCGGTCGGTCCGGTGGTGCACCCGACTGTCCGGTGAGCCGTTCACAGGCGAACTCGTCGCTCTCAGGAGATGATTAACGGCGTACGGCTAAAATTCACCGGTCTGTCCGGTGGTGCACCGGACTGTCCGGTGAGTCAACAGTCAGCCGGGGCAACGGTCGGCCGAGGATTCCGCGCGTGACGCGTGGCCGAGCCAACGGTCACATTGGTGCACCGGACTGTCCGGTGTGCACCGGACAGTGTCCGGTGCGCCAACGACTCTCAGACTCCAACGGTCGGCTTCGCTAGATAAGGAAGGATATCTGCACCGGACAGTGTCCGGTGGTGCACCGGACTGTCCGGTGCGCCAGTCGATAGAAGGCAAGATCTGCCTTCCAGGATTGCTCTCAACGGTTCCTAGCTGCCTTGGGGCTATAAAAGGGACCCCTAGGCACATGGAGGAGTACACCAAGCATTTCTAGAGCACTCTTGATCACTCATACTCCATTCTTGTGCACTTGTTCGACATTCTAGTGATTTAAGCTCCGTTCTAGTGTGCTAGTCTTTTGAGCTTAAGTCTGGGTCTTATGTGTGTGTATTTGCTGTGATCTTAGTGTCGTGTGTGAGTTGCTAATCCCTCCCTTACTCCGTGCTTCTTTGTGAACTTCAAGTGTAAGGGCGAGAGGCTCCAAGTTGTGGAGATTCCTCGCAAACGGGATTAAGAAAAGCAAGCAAAACACCGTGGTATTCAAGTGGGTCTTTGGACCGCTTGAGAGGGGCTGATTGCAACCCTCGTCCGTTGGGACGCCACAACGTGGAGTAGGCAAGCGTTGGTCTTGGCCGAACCACGGGATAACCACCGTGCCAACTCTGTGATTGATCTCTTGTGGTTATTGTGTTTTGTTAAGACTCCTCTCTAGCCACTTGGCAATTATTGTGCTAACGCTTAACCAAGTTTTTGTGGCTTAAGTTTCAAGTTTTATAGGATCACCTATTCAACCCCCCCCCTCTAGGTGCTCTCAGCTACCCCTATAGTGTTAGAAGAGAGCACTATAGACGTGATCCTTGGTATGTCATGGTTAAGAAAGGCAAAGGCAGTATATACATTGTGCTAAGGGAACCATAGAACTCACCAGTTCCAAAGGACAAAGATTTGAAGTTGAAGTTGCAGTAACTACCACCATCAGACTAGCAGCATTCTTAGTAGATGAGAAGTTTGTTGGTGACAACATCCGTGTGGTTAGAGATTTTTCAGATGTCTTCCTAGAAGGGTTACCAGGGATGCCACCAGATAGGGAAGTTGAGTTTGTCATTGATTCTTACCTGGGACTGCTCCTACTCCCAAACGGTCATACAGGATGTCTGTAGAAGAGTTAAAAAAACTTAAGAAGCAGTTAACAGAGTTACAAGAGGCTGAGTACATTCGTTCGAATTCTTCACCTTGGGGAGCGCGGGATCTGTGTTTACAGAAGAAGAAGGATCGCAAGGGATGTGTGTGGATTATAGGTCCCTTAACGATGTCACTATGAAGAACAAGTGTCCATTACCCTGCATTAAGGATTTATTTAATCAGATGAGAGGTGCAAGGGTATTCTTGAAGATTGATCTCCGATCGGGTTACCATCAAATGAAGATTAGGCCATCGGATATTCCCAAGACGGATTTCTCGACCCGATATGGTTTATATGAGTTCATCGTTATGTCATTTGGACTAACTAATGCATCAGCTATTTTATGGATCTGAAGAATGAGGTGTTCATGATTTGGACAGATTCGTCGTAGTGTTCATCGACGATATTCTTATTTATTCCAAGAGTGAAAGTGATCGAGGAACATCTGAGATTGGTGCTACAGAAGTTACGAGATAATCAACTCTACGCCAAGTACAGCAAATGCGAGTTTTGGATTGACGAGGTGTCATTCCTTGGACATATCATCTCTAATGGAGGGATATCAGTGGATCCTGCTAAAGTCAAGGAGATAGTGGCGTGGAGCATACCCACTACAGTTACGGAGATTCAGAGTTTCTTGGGACTTGCAGGATAATATCGGAGATTTATTGAAGGATTTTCTAAGATTGCTAAGTCTATCACCTCACTTCTGGAGAAGGAAAGAGAGTTCAAGTGGGATGAGAAGTGCCAAGATGGCTTTGATCAATTAAAGAAGAGGTTGATGTCACCACCAGTATTGGTTATGCCAGATCTACAGAAGGGATTTGACATTTATTGTGATGCCAACGGCCAAGGCTTGGGATGTGTACCTATGTGAGAAGGACATGCGATCGCCTACGCGTCTCGTCAGTTGCGGAAACACGAGTTGAACTACCCCACGCATGACTTAGAATTGGCAGCCGTTGTGCATGCGCTTAAGATTTGGAGACATTATATTATGGGAACAAAGTGTCAAGTGTATACGGATCATAAGAGTTTGAAGTATATATTCACTCAGAAGGATCTCAACCTTACGTCGTTGGTTGGAGCTTATTAAGGATTATAATTTGGAGACTCACTATCACCCGGGCAAGGCAAATTTGGTTGCATATGCCTTGAGTCGAAAGGAGCATGTTCATTCATCTGTTGTTGCCTAGCTACCCGATGAGATTGTTGAGGATTTCAGAAGACTTAACCTAGGGATAGTCGCTCACACTGAAGGATTTATTATTGATGTGGAACCTACCTTGGAGCAAGAAATCCATAGAAGGACAAGTTGGTGATGCTAAAATACAAGAGATTAAGGATCTGATTACTGAAGGTCGAGGTCTAGAATTCACGAAAGATGAGCAAGGCACCATATGGTTCAAGGATAGGATATGTGTTCCTGGTATTGAAAGCCTTCGTGATACTATTTTAAAGGAGGCCCATGACTCGGATTATTCTATTTTATCCTGGGAGCACCAAGATGTATCAGGATTTGAAGCAGAAGTATTGGTGGTATGAACTGAAGAGAGATGTGGTTGCACATGTGTCTATGTGCAGTGTGTTTCAAAGAGTTAAGGCCGAACACCAAAGACTAGTTGGACTACTGTACCCATTAAAGATACCCGAATGGAAGTAGGAAGAGATTGGTATGGATTTCATTACTGGATTGCCTCGCACCTCGAAAGGATATGATTCTATATGGGTTATTGTGGATAAACTGACCAAAGTGGCTCATTTCATTCTGGTCAAGACTACTTATAAGGGATCTCAATTGGTAGAGTTATATATGGCTCGAATTATGTCTCTACACGGTGTACCGAAGACGATCATTTTGGATAGAGGATCACAGTTTACCTCCAGATTTTGGAAAAGTTTTCAAGAGAATGCGGATACAAAGTTGAATTTTAGTTTGGCCTACCATTCTCAGACCGATGGACAGACTGAAAGGACTAATCAGGTGTTGGAAGACATGTTGAGAGCTTGTGCCCTTCAGCATGGTAGTAGTTGGGACAAGAGTCTACCTTATGCTGAGTTCTCATATAATAATAGTTACCAGGCCAGTCTGAAGATGTCACCATTCGAGACTTTGTATGACAGGAAATGCAGGACTCCTCTATATTGGATCAGACTAGGGGAAGACAATTCTTTGGACCTGAACTTATTCAAGACGCAGAAGAATAAGATAGAATAATTCGGGAAAATTTGAGGGTAGCTCAAACCAGACAAAAGAGCTACGCTGAAAATAGAAGAAGACCACTGGAGTTTGAGGAAGGTGATCATGTGTACCTCAAGATGTCACCACTTCGTGGAATGAGGAGATTCAAAGTCAAGGGCAAATTGTCCCCTCGCTATATTGGACCATTTTGAGTTTTAGGCAAGTTGGAGAGATGGCCTATCAACTCGAGCTACCTGATAATCTATCTGATGTGCATAATGCATTTCATGTGTCTCAACTTAAGAAGTGTCTCCGTGTCTCCGAGGAACAGTTACCAGAGGACGAGCTCCATGTTCAGAGTGATTTGACTTACACGGAGTATCCCGTCAAGATTCTTGATGCTTTGACTCGAGTTACAAGAAATAAGGTTATAAAGATGTGCAAAGTACAGCGGAGTCATCATAGAGAAGATGAAGCTGCTTGGGAAAGAGAAGAATAGCTTCACATAGATTTTTCCCCATCTTTTCCCTAGTCCTTCCTAAATCTCGAGGACGAGATTTCTGTTAAGTGGGGTAGGATTTGTAGCACCCAAGATCCTAATTTTGAGATTTAAGGAAATTCTTTAAAAATTTAAAATCTAAAGTGCCTTTTAACAAAATTACGAATGGGGATAGTTTACTAAAGTTTAATAAATAATAAATACATAATTTTGGCTATGTATTTAAACCATTAAATGGGTGGTGAAATACTTTATATGATCATTCATGTTGAAAGATATATATTTGATAGCATTGGTCTAAATGGAATAAATAATAAAAAAATATATTAATTGCATCATAATGGATTCTTATTGTGCATTTTGTTTGAAACAGCAATTCAAACTCAGATTCAAAATTTAATTCAACTTGCAATAGAAAACAGAAAATAAAACAAAAAAAGAAAATGCAACAACCTGCTATTGGGCCGAATTCTCTTCTGCGCGGCCCACTCACCTCACCAGCCCTGCCTCCGCGCCCACGCGCATCAGCGCCAACTGGCTGGCGGGCCCACTTTGCAGCCACTGGGGATAACGCGCCCATCATCTCTGCCTCTGGTGCGTGGGGCTGCCTCGTTAGTCTCCCTCCAATAGATTGCATGCGTCTTCCTCCGCGCGCACACCTGACGGGGAGAAATCGGCGGGGTTGTTGAAGATCCGCTTGGTGTAATTCGGAGAAGATTCGACCGTGTGAATGAGTGTATATGTTCGTGGATCCGCAGAGCCCTCCCCATCCTTTTATTAACCCTTTAGATGAACGCCAGGAAGCCAGAACTTGAACTCGCAGTCGCGCCGCTCGGTGGAAGCAAGAAGAGAGAGAGAGCCGAGGGTCATCGCGTCGGAGCCAAACGAGGAGACAAGGTGGGTCCTACAGCCGGGGTGCCGCCGCTGTGGGTTCCGCTCGCTCGTCGTCAACTTCCCTGGCGAGTCCTGCTCCCTGTTCTGAAGACACCCTATCCGAGCAATCACCACACCAGCAATTGGAACCCAAAATTCGACCGTGTGCTATCCCTGGTGTGTGCGGAAGCTGGCGTTGCACCGACGAGCTGGGTGTGTCTCCGGTTTCCTGACTATTGCTCGCCGGGCTATTGACGGTGCGTTGCGGCGTGATATCGTGCGCCATCAGGGCCGCCACTTCTCTGCGGCATCGACGTCGGGCTTCAGCGGAGAAATTTCTCGTTGGTGCTAGCTGACCGCCTCGGACCGCTGTTCACCGCGGGCGCGTGACCCTGTGCCTCCATCTCAAGTTAGCAGTGAGTCCCTCAATTAATCTTGTTCTTCTGCTCGGGTTCCGTTAGTTGGGATCTGGGGTTGGGTCTCGGGTCACTGGATGGCCACCTCCGGCGCGGGTCGCGGCCTCGGAGGGACTGGCGCATTTGCCAGGATCGCCGGCGAGCCGAGCGCACGGGTCTGGGGTGCTCGCTCCCGCCGCAGGTGTGCCATCTCCGCCGTTCTGGTGGTCATGGGGGGAAGACGCTGGATTGGCCGTTGGATCGGCGATGGTTGGGCGAGATTATATATAGCATACCCCCTTCACAGATGAAATCTGAGTCACTGGTTATAGATCTGATGGCTAGGTTAGGTCAATGATGTGGAAATCTCTCGGTCATGAATTTCGTATCCGAGGGCCTAGAGCGCATACCGATTTGTTAAGTTGTATGAATTAATCTGGGCCGTCCACTTCGCATCCTATGGTCCAAGCGCAGCGATACCCCTTCAGCCAACCTGTTTCTCATAAAAGACCTCGAGAGAAATAGAAATGGATCCCGCCATCCCATTTTGTGTGGGGAGCCTCTGGATCATTTTTTTTCTTTATTACAGATTAGTCCCTGGCGTCCATTTTGGCATTAGAATTAATAATAAATGTAACTTAAACTTGTTTAATTCATAATTCTCACGTTTTAGCTCTGATTTGGTCCATTCAAGTTGCGTTAGTCTCGTATCAATAATTACTACATAGTAACAACATCAATTATACCATGTCGCATACTTTTATATTTATTTATTCTATGTCTACTAGATTAGCTTTTCTAAGTCAAATTTAACATGTCCATGATCCTAACTTGAATAAAGTATGATCTCTAGTTAAGTTATAATTAAGATTAAAGTTGAATTAATTATTAATAGAATATCTTCTTATATGATTTATATTAACCAATTTATACTATAGTTTAATGTTTTAATCACATAGATCCTCTATAAAATCATAACTCCTTAATCGTAACTCCGATCTTAGTAGTTCTCGATCCCACGATCTCGTTACGACGTGTAGATCATTATTATTCAGTTTGTTCTTATGTTTGGTGTGATGTTAATTTTGTCTATATCATGTTTGCTTGTATTGCTACGACTAGCGCGAGGTTTCAAGTCACCTGAAGTTCACCCTGGTAACTGGAATCTCAAGTGCTAGGCAAGTTGTGCCCTTGATTCACTTTTGTTACCCAATAATGTTCTTTATAATCATTTACCATGCATAGGTTTAATTTTGATGGGACCAGATAGGTCACCCTAGATTGTTTATCTCATTACCTTGTTTACCCCTGAATTACTTGGGTAGTTTGCTATTGCTTTATATGGTTTTGGGATAATCATTTATTATATCCATGTTCCAGTTATCATGTTATTTATTTATGTTCATGACAAGATCATTATATTATTGTTAATTGGAACATGGAGCTTAACTTGAGAAATATGTGCCACCACAAGGGAGGAATGGGACCCCTTGGCTGACTAATTAGGAAAGCTAGTGGAAGACTACCTTACCCGAAAGGGGCAAGGGCAGTAGGGGAGTTGCATGCAAGGAGGTTCTCGGGTTGATTTTACTGTGATGGCGGTCAGACAAGGGATTCTTGCAAGTGCTCTTCCCATAAGCTGTAGCGGGTTTTCGGAAGCTAGTGGAACTTTGTAAAGGCCTCGTAGTGGATCCCTAGCCATTCACCTTGGTAGAGTCTAAGGGTCTAGCTAGCCCTGACGACATGGGAAACACGACTTGTGGGTAAAGGGTACAACCTCTGCAGAGTGTAAAACTGGTATACTAGCCGAGCTCGCGGTCATGAGCGACTCAGGACTCTCCGATGATTAATTTATGGAACTTAAATTCAATTTTGTCATTTGCATATGCATGGGTTTATTATTAATTTTGTTCTATTACTTTATTTAAGGTTTGGTATTTACTTATACTTAGTGATTGCTAATAAAATTTTGACCAACTAATTAAAAGCAATGCTCAGCTTTAACCCCTATCATTGATCAGCCTTACACTTCCTGAGCTGCCACCTTCAGTGAGTTCATGCCACATTATTCCCCACAACTTGTTGAGCGATGAACATGTGTGAGCTCACCCTTGCTATCTCACACCCCCCCCCACACACAGGTCAAGATCAGGTACCACTGGATGAGGCGCAAGGTGGATGTTGCGCTGTGTTCGTGAGAGGTCTAGGTCATCGTTTCCCAGTTGACTTTCTGGCGCTAAGGATAGATTTTAGATCCTGTTATATTTATCTTTTATTTTTGTAAGTCTTCCGCTATGTAATAAGTACTCTGATGTTATTCTCTATACACTCTGTTATTATATATGTTGTCTTCTTGGCGCATGTATGAGATGCACCTGGCTTTGTCCCTTAAAGCCGGGTGTGACATATCCATTGATGCTTGCACGTGTCATTATAAGATGTACTAGGAGGGATTGTAATCTTGCAAGATCACACCAACCACATTTATAGTGTGGTTGCCACCCTATACTATAGGGAACGAGGCATGTGATGTTTCAATCAGGAAATCGATAGTGTAGATGGCTAGGGGCATCCGAGAGAGTCTACAACGGGAGCACCACTTGCATGTGGAGGTCTAGGTGAAAGGGAAATGGTCTCAATCATTTCCTATAATCGATTTTGGTGTTTGATGTAATACTCAAAATTCTAAATAAAGAATATAGAGAGATCTTCTCATTTTATGTGCCTTATTTGCATCATAAAAAGAGCACATATAATCAATGGTACTTGATTAAAAACAAATGATACAAAAATAAAATTGTGCATCATGATGGAGTTTTGCTTGTTTGTGCAATTGCTAATAAAATAATAATAATAGAAGTACAATAATGAGATGGAGATTTGAATTTAACCCAAAGTTGCACTTTGGGGTTTTAGAAATAATATGTAAAAGAGAAAAGAGAAGGAAGAAATTACTATGAGAATAAAAATAGTTATACTATATATATTATTCTTGTACAGATTTGAGTTTGTACATTTGACTCAAAGGTGAAGTTCATAACAGGATTCAAATTCAAATTAGAGATTCAAATGAAAAGAAAATAAATCAAAAAGGAAAAGGAAAATAAAAGAAAATAAAAAAAGAAAAACAGAAAGAAAATATAAAAGCGCGCGCGGCCCAGTTACTGGTTTCGGCCCAACTCGTTCCAATTCGCGCCAGCCCAAGTTCCACCGCGGGCACTCACTTACGTGCGGGGCCCACTTGTCGGTTCTCTTTCATAACTGCGTGCTCGCTGACGTTTGGCCCCCACTGTCAGTCTCGTCTTCTCCGCCGAGAATGCGGGCTCGGTAACGGAACTACGCGCCTCCCTCTACTCTCGCTGGAACCTGGGCCCGGGATGTCAGATCCCCTTCTTCGCGCTTGTGAGCACCCTGCTCCATGAATTCCGCGCGATGCTCGCGGGTCGTTGCACCGGACCGCGCTTAAACCGCGGGACCTCACCGTTCGGACTCCGCCGTAGCACTATAAAACTGAGCCCGTTACTCGAATCCGCATCATCGACGATTCGTTCGTGACCTCGCTGGCGGCAAGCAAACTGTGAGGAACCAGCCACCATGGAAACCGGGCCACCGGCGTCGTCGGGTCCTCGATGACCAGTCGGGCGCTTCTCCGTGTCTCTGGGAAGTGGCTCGTGGTGCCAGCAGGGTGGAATCGGGAGCTTGGGTCGGTGGATTGCTCGCCGACATACAAATTCCGCTGTGCGCCGTGGCCAGCCCCCTCCATGCTCCCAAAGTTGGTAAGAAGCTCCCCTTCGAGTCCGCGATCACCTCTGCTTTGCGTGGCGCGTATTGGACTATAGCTTGGGGCCGGGGAGATCGATCTAGCCATTTCCGGCCATGGCTCCGCCGTGTGTGGGGCGGCACCGCCGTCGGCCTGTTCCGTTGGGGGGAAGAAGGCCCCTGCGCCGTCCGTTCAAGGATGGGTGGACACGATTAGATCTAGAACCCATTCAGTCGCGACCGTTGGATCTTGGATTTATGGCTCCGATCGGATCTGGCGATGGTTGATCGGTGGTCGTTGATTTGCAGATGAACGCGCGGGATTAGATCGCATCTTCATAAAACCCTAGCCGTAGGATCTTAATCTGATGTCCCACGCTGCGTACCGGTTCGGGATTTAACCGATCTAATCTACACTGTCCGCTTACAATCCAACGGCCGTAAAAACCCCGTACCCCTTCGTGGGTACATTTTACTAAAGAGCCCTCGGAGTCTTGGTTATTTAACCCGCCGTCCAGGGACCCTGTTCCCTGTGTCTCGGTAAACTTGCGCAGAGACCCCCGCGCTTTCCTGAAATTGAGGCCCAGTCCAGAGCAGTGTAAAACCAGAGAAATTAATTTATAAATGTTATTTTTAATAGAAAAATAATTGCTAGAACTTCAATAATTCATAGAAAATTCATTTTAGCTCCAAACTGAACCATTCCAGTTTCTAAAATTTTGTAATAATATTCTTCATCATTTAGTGTCTCTGTTTTGACATGAACTCTGTCAGAAAATTTATTTATCATTTAATCATATTTTAAGCACATTAAACCTATGAAAATTCATAACTTAAAATCTATAACTCCAAAATTAATGAATCCTGTTCCTATGATCTTATTTTAATATGTACATTATTAATGTGTATTTTGTTCTTATGTTTGGTGTAATGTTAAATCTGCCTATACCATGTTTGTTTGAATTGCTACGACTAGCAGTGAGGTCACGAGTCACCTGAAGATCATCCTGGTACCTGGATTCTCAAGGCCCAGGCAAGTTGTGCCCTTGATCACTTCTTTTTACCTACTCATGTTCTAATTAATCATAATGATCTGCATAGGTTAATTTTGATGGGACCCAATAGGTTACCCTAGTTTGTCTATCTTTATACCTTGTTTACCACTGAACCTTTTGGGTAGTACTTGCTAGTGCTTTATGTGGTTTTGGGTATGAAGGTACATTATTCATGATCACACTTTTATTATATGTTTATTATTACTGTTCATGATAAGATCATTATGTTAATTGGAACATGGAGCGACCACCCGGGAAAACAGTGCTACCACAAGGGAGGAATGGGACCCCTTGGCTGATTAATTAGGAAAGCTAGTGGAAGACTACCTTACCCGAAAGGGGCAAGGGCAGTAGGGGAGTGGTCAGTGTAGGGAGGCCCTCGGGAGGATTTTGCTGCGATGGCGGTCCTGCAAGGGATTCCTGCATTGGAACTTCCTATAAACTGTAGCGGGTTTTCGGAAGCTAGTGGAACTTTGTAAAGGCCTCGTAGTGGATCCCTAGCCATTCACCTCGGTAGTGTCTAAGGGCCTTGCAAACCCTGGCGACATGGGATACACGACTTGTGGGTAAAGATGCGCAACCTCTGCAGAGTGTAAAACTGGTATACTAGCCGTGCTCACGGTCATGAGCAGCTCGGACCCTCACATGATTAAATTATGGAACTTAAACTCAATTTGTCATATGCATTGCATCGCAGGTGAAGTTGTTACTTTTGTTCTACTAATTAATTGGGTTGGTATTTACTTATACTTAGTAATTGCTAATAAAATTTTGATCAACTTTAAAAGCAATGCTCAGCTTCAACCATCCTCTTTGGTAAGCCTTACACTTCACGTGAGCTCCCACCTTTGGCGAGTTCATGCACATTATTCCCCACAACTTGTTGAGCGATGAACGTATGTGAGCTCACTCTTGCTGTCTCACACCACCGCAGGTCAAGAACAGGTACCACAGGATGAGGCGCTTGGAGGATGCTGTGATGAGTTCGTGAGTGGTCTAGGCCGTCGTCTCCCAGTCAACTTTGGGTTGCTGGACCGTTGTCTCCCTATAATGTAATTATTTATTTTGTATAAAACTCCTGTTATATATAAAGATGTGACATTCGATCCTGTGCCACTATACATCATATGTGTGAGACTTGGTCCCAGCATACCTGGTGTTTATGTTAGCGCCCGGGTTTTGGACCCCTAAAATCCGGGTGTTACAGAAGTGGTATCAGAGGAATGTTGACTGTAGGACGAAACCTAGATAGAACTGGACAACCATTATCTACTTACCTTTGCTACTCTGATTCTTATCTAAACTTTTCTTAAACTTTTCTCATCTAATTCCGCTTTACTCTGATTATTCTTACCTTTTCATTCTAAAGACAAACTTGGATTTCACACTTTGAAATCCTGTGCCTAAAGTGACCTTTGGGAATAGGAGACCTACTCTTAGGAACAAAAGCAAAACTAATTTTGTAAATATTTAAATGCTTGAATGTTTGTTCTTATGATATCTGTCTGATTTGGATCTTTGTTTGAGTGTAATGGGTTGTGGAGTAATGTCCGCAATTACATCTGCATATACATATAGGTATAAATATAAATAAATAAATAAAAATTCATAAGATAATTAACAACCTGGTTTATCCTCCATTAAAGTCTATCTATTTTATATAGATCCCTCATATCTTAAAAGACCCTCTCTTATCTTAATTGGTCCATCTTATCCTAAAAGATTCTCTCTTATCTCAATAGATTCATCTCATCTTGATAGATTCGTCTTATCCTAACAACTTCGTTTATCTCATCCTAAAGCAACAACCATGACCTAATCAATGTGATCCTATCTAATCTATCTAGTCATATCCAATCTAATCTAGATCCTATCTAACATAAAATGATCTAATCTATCATGAGTTACTTAATGCTGGTACAATGGATAAGGCCATACTCCACATTCACTTAAGTCTAAATTGGTGACTTAGAGCAACTAAGCCCTACACAACAACTTGACCTACACAATGGGTTACATAACCTATCCAAACCAATCAGGAGCAAAATAACCGAACCAGATTCTGACTAATCTCATTCAACTTATAGCCATCTACTAAACTAACCTAATGTGGTCCACTTAAATAGATTAGTGATACTGGTAGAAGAGATTAGACCCTACTAGCCAGGTGTTGACTTAACACAGTAGACCAACTCAACCATGAGCAGAAGATCTAACTAAACCAGTAGAGTCATGTCGGATTGTATATCAACCCCCACCTAAAACACACTTTTGACTTACATCGTGTAGTCCATCCCACAATACCTATCTTAACCATATTCTCTAGCCCGATAATATACACTAACTCCTAATCAATAAGACAAGACCGAAGAATATGATCAACTTCATCAAGTAAGGATGAGCACCAACTCAAGTCTTCAAGGATCAAGTGAGGTCACCAAGATGAGTCAAGATCCACAATCTTGGATGGAGTCTTTTCTTATCCTACTCTTTCTTGCCCAAACCTATATAGGCTTTAAAAGATATCTTTTATCGTGCATAATAAAGTGTCTATAACCATATATACTTATGCTCTCCTAATAACTAACTAATAAAAAAAAGAGAGACTCTTGATTTTGAACTAATTAGAAACTAAAAGCTAAATTGCAAACCACTCTTCCTATATCCTCTTTCTTACTAATCTCGGGGACGAGATTATTTTTAAGGGGGGTAGGATTTGTAATACTCAAAATTCTAAATAAAGAATATAGAGAGATCTTCTCATTTTATGTGCCTTATTTGCATCATAAAAAGAGCACATATAATCAATGGTACTTGATTAAAAACAAATGATACAAAAATAAAATTGTGCATCATGAAGGAGTTTTGCTTGTTTGTGCAATTGCTAATAAAATAATAATAATAGAAGTACAATAATGAGATGGAGATTTGAATTTAACCCAAAGTTGCACTTTGGGGTTTTAGAAATAATATGTAAAAGAGAAAAGAGAAGGAAGAAATTACTATGAGAACAAAAATAGTTATACTATATATATTATTCTTGTACAGATTTGAGTTTGTACATTTGACTCAAAGGTGAAGTTCATAACAGGATTCAAATTCAAATTAGAGATTCAAATGAAAAGAAAATAAATCAAAAAGGAAAAGGAAAATAAAAGAAAATAAAAAAAGAAAAACAGAAAGAAAATATAAAAGCGCGCGCGGCCCAGTTACTGGTTTCGGCCCAACTCGTTCCAATTCGCGCCAGCCCAAGTTCCACCGCGGGCACTCACTTACGTGCGGGGCCCACTTGTCGGTTCTCTTTCATAACTGCGTGCTCGCTGACGTTTGGCCCCCACTGTCAGTCTCGTCTTCTCCGCCGAGAATGCGGGCTCGGTAACGGAACTACGCGCCTCCCTCTACTCTCGCTGGAACCTGGGCCCGGGATGTCAGATCCCCTTCTTCGCGCTTGTGAGCACCCTGCTCCATGAATTCCGCGCGATGCTCGCGGGTCGTTGCACCGGACCGCGCTTAAACCGCGGGACCTCACCGTTCGGACTCCGCCGTAGCACTATAAAACTGAGCCCGTTACTCGAATCCGCATCATCGACGATTCGTTCGTGACCTCGCTGGCGGCAAGCAAACTGTGAGGAACCAGCCACCATGGAAACCGGGCCACCGGCGTCGTCGGGTCCTCGATGACCAGTCGGGCGCTTCTCCGTGTCTCTGGGAAGTGGCTCGTGGTGCCAGCAGGGTGGAATCGGGAGCTTGGGTCGGTGGATTGCTCGCCGACATACAAATTCCGCCGTGCGCCGTGGCCAGCCCCCTCCATGCTCCCAAAGTTGGTAAGAAGCTCCCCTTCGAGTCCGCGATCACCTCTGCTTTGCGTGGCGCGTATTGGACTATAGCTTGGGGCCGGGGAGATCGATCTAGCCATTTCCGGCCATGGCTCCGCCGTGTGTGGGGCGGCACCGCCGTCGGCCTGTTCCGTTGGGGGGAAGAAGGCCCCTGCGCCGTCCGTTCAAGGATGGGTGGACACGATTAGATCTAGAACCCATTCAGTCGCGACCGTTGGATCTTGGATTTATGGCTCCGATCGGATCTGGCGATGGTTGATCGGTGGTCGTTGATTTGCAGATGAACGCGTGGGATTAGATCGCATCTTCATAAAACCCTAGCCGTAGGATCTTAATCTGATGTCCCACGCTGCGTACCGGTTCGGGATTTAACCGATCTAATCTACACTGTCCGCTTACAATCCAACGGCCGTAAAAACCCCGTACCCCTTCGTGGGTACATTTTACTAAAGAGCCCTCGGAGTCTTGGTTATTTAACCCGCCGTCCAGGGACCCTGTTCCCTGTGTCTCGGTAAACTTGCGCAGAGACCCCCGCGCTTTCCTGAAATTGAGGCCCAGTCCAGAGCAGTGTAAAACCAGAGAAATTAATTTATAAATGTTATTTTTAATAGAAAAATAATTGCTAGAACTTCAATAATTCATAGAAAATTCATTTTAGCTCCAAACTGAACCATTCCAGTTTCTAAAATTTTGTAATAATATTCTTCATCATTTAGTGTCTCTGTTTTGACATGAACTCTGTCAGAAAATTTATTTATCATTTAATCATATTTTAATCACATTAAACCTATGAAAATTCATAACTTAAAATCTATAACTCCAAAATTAATGAATCTTGTTCCTATGATCTTATTTTAATATGTACATTATTAATGTGTATTTTGTTCTTATGTTTGGTGTAATGTTAAATCTGCCTATACCATGTTTGTTTGAATTGCTACGACTAGCAGTGAGGTCACGAGTCACCTGAAGATCATCCTGGTACCTGGATTCTCAAGGCCCAGGCAAGTTGTGCCCTTGATCACTTCTTTTTACCTACTCATGTTCTAATTAATCATAATGATCTGCATAGGTTAATTTTGATGGGACCCAATAGGTTACCCTAGTTTGTCTATCTTTATACCTTGTTTACCACTGAACCTTTTGGGTAGTACTTGCTAGTGCTTTATGTGGTTTTGGGTATGAAGGTACATTATTCATGATCACACTTTTATTATATGTTTATTATTACTGTTCATGATAAGATCATTATGTTAATTGGAACATGGAGCGACCACCCGGGAAAACAGTGCTACCACAAGGGAGGAATGGGACCCCTTGGCTGATTAATTAGGAAAGCTAGTGGAAGACTACCTTACCCGAAAGGGGCAAGGGCAGTAGGGGAGTGGTCAGTGTAGGGAGGCCCTCGGGAGGATTTTGCTGCGATGGCGGTCCTGCAAGGGATTCCTGCATTGGAACTTCCTATAAACTGTAGCGGGTTTTCGGAAGCTAGTGGAACTTTGTAAAGGCCTCGTAGTGGATCCCTAGCCATTCACCTCGGTAGTGTCTAAGGGCCTTGCAAACCCTGGCGACATGGGATACACGACTTGTGGGTAAAGATGCGCAACCTCTGCAGAGTGTAAAACTGGTATACTAGCCGTGCTCACGGTCATGAGCAGCTCGGACCCTCACATGATTAAATTATGGAACTTAAACTCAATTTGTCATATGCATTGCATCGCAGGTGAAGTTGTTACTTTTGTTCTACTAATTAATTGGGTTGGTATTTACTTATACTTAGTAATTGCTAATAAAATTTTGATCAACTTTAAAAGCAATGCTCAGCTTCAACCATCCTCTTTGGTAAGCCTTACACTTCACGTGAGCTCCCACCTTTGGCGAGTTCATGCACATTATTCCCCACAACTTGTTGAGCGATGAACGTATGTGAGCTCACTCTTGCTGTCTCACACCACCGCAGGTCAAGAACAGGTACCACAGGATGAGGCGCTTGGAGGATGCTGTGATGAGTTCGTGAGTGGTCTAGGCCGTCGTCTCCCAGTCAACTTTGGGTTGCTGGACCGTTGTCTCCCTATAATGTAATTATTTATTTTGTATAGAACTCCTGTTATATATAAAGATGTGACATTCGATCCTGTGCCACTATACATCATATGTGTGAGACTTGGTCCCAGCATACCTGGTGTTTATGTTAGCGCCCGGGTTTTGGACCCCTAAAATCCGGGTGTTACATTTGACGACCATCACAAACCTTATGGACTAACTAGTTTGCCTAGTTGATCTTTTCTCAGGTGCATAAAGTTAATTTACACATATAAGTAAAATGACCCTTGGGCTAATACTATAAGTATGGGGCAAATAATGATTGCACCAGCCTGAGGTGCACCAGACTGTCCGGTGCCTAGGCTGGAGCGCCCGACGAACAGGCAGCTCTTAGGAAAACGAAGCGCTTCTCGGCAAAAATTCATCGAAATGTCCGGTGTGCACCGGACTGTCCGGTGAGTCCACGAGCAACGATCGACTTCGCCAACGGTCAACTGCCACTGCAGTCTGAAGCGTCAAAAGGTCAGAAAAAGTCAGTGATGCCAGATCGCACCGGACTGTCTGGTGCGCCACAAGGACAGGCGAATTCAACGGTCAACTGCCCAAACCCCAACGGTCGACTGACATGGCAGGCACTGCACAATGAACAGTGCCGTGTCCGGTGCGTACCAGACTGTCCAGTGCGCCCGTCGACTGAAAGCCCAGCCAACGGCTAGAATAGTGGTTGCGGCTATAAATACCCCCAACCACTACCATTCAATGCATCCAAACTTTTCACTCTCCACACTCAATACAAGAGCAAAGAATACATTCCAAAAGCTTCCAATCATCTCCAAGTCCCACAATTAAGACTAGTGATCAATAGTGATTAGTGACTTGAGAGAGTGAGATTTGTGTTCCATTTATTGCTCTTGTTGCTTGGTTGTGCTTTCTTCATCTCCATCTAAAATCTCTATGGTCCCGTTTGTTTCCTTTCATTTTGAGAAATTGGAATCTTACTAATGGAATAGGCTATTTTTTAGAATGTGACATTCCACCACTTTCCAAAGTTATCATATAAGCCTATCTCAAATTCATGGGGTGAGAGATGGAAATTGATTCTATAGATTTACATGCTATTTTTCCAATGCACAACTTATAGCACACTCTTCTACTTGCTTTGCTATAACATAAATGTAGTATATAACTATCTCTCTCATATGATTTAGAATAATATACAAATATATTACATATTTAAATATATGAACTTAATTAATTTTGTCTAAATTATAATTATTAAAATGGAATTCAATTCCAACAAAACAAACGGGGCCTAAGTGATTTGTAAAGCTATCAAGAGACACCTAAGTGTGTGGTGATCCTTGCGGGGTCTTTGTGACCCTTCAGATTAAAAAGAAGCACTCAACCGGTCTAAGTGACCGATTGAGAGAGGGAAATGGTTGAAATAGACCCGGCCTTTGTGGCCTCCTCAACGGGGACTCGGGGAGTAGGTTCATTGGAACCGAACTCAGGAAACAAATCGTCGTGTTCATTTGTGTTGATCTTCACCATTCAATTTGTTTCTTCCCTCTTCCCTCTCTCTAAAAGTTCTCTTGCTCACAATCTTTTGAGTTAGCTCCCAAAGTTATCTGTATTGATTAAGCAACTCATATCAAGAAAAACTCTCTTCCGCACTCCGTATTCATTATTACTTGTTTCTAATCCTAACCCCAGGTGAAGTGCGTTTTCAAAGTTTATAATTTTCAGGTTTTGCCTATCCACCCCTTCTAGGTGACTTTCACTAGGGCTATCCACATAATTATCTGACCGGAAGCTCAGCCCTCATATGGGCATTTTCTTGTGTGGGGCTCCAACGTGGATTAAGAGGTAACTTGCGCACTTTTCGATATCTCTATAAAAATACTAGCACATCCATAGGAGTTTACATTTCTATCACATTTAAGTTTCCTAAATTTATATTGTGTTACCTTGGTTATGTGCTTTACCTTCCTAGATTAGTTATAGACTAGTAGATAGGTTTGGAACCTAGGTTGCAAACCCTTTTGTGAGATAGTCAAAACCATGGTTGCAGATAAGATAGGGCCGCTAGGGGCCCCTGAAAGGGAATTAGGCGTACACCTAGTCCCTAAATAATTTTGGTGATTGAATTGCCCAACACAAATATTGGACTAACTAGTTTGCTCTAGTGTATAAGTTTTACAGGTGCAAAAGGTTCACACTTAGCCAATAAAATGACCATGCGTTGGGTTCAACGAAAGGGCAAAGGAGCAACCAAAAGACTCCTCTGGTCTGGCGCACCGGACTGTCCGGTGTGCCACCGGACAGTGTCCGGTGCACCAGAGGACTTCAGCTCAAACTCCTCACTCTCGGGAATTTCCAAAGGCCACTCCGCTAAAATTCACCGGACTGTCCGGTGTACACCGGACATGTCCGGTGCTCCAAGGAAGAGCGGCCTCAGGAACTCACCAGTCTCGGGAATTCGCGAAGACGGCTCCGCTATAATTCACCGGACATGTCCGGTGTGCACCGGACTGTCCGGTGCAACCTCGGGGCAACGGCTACTTCGCGCCAACGGTCACCTGCAGGCGCATTTAATGCGCGCCAGAACCGCGCAGTTGTCAGGCACGCGGGAGCAGGTACACCGGACATCAAACAGTACGTGTCCGGTGTGCACCGGACATCCAGGCGGGCCCAGAAGACAGAACTCCAACGGTCATATTGCAACGGCTTTGGTGACGTGGCTGTCGCACCAGACATGTCCGGTGTGCACCGGACTGTCCGGTGCGCCATCGAACAGACAGCCTCACCAAACGGCTAGTTTGGTGGTTGGGGCTATAAATACCCCCAACCACCCCACATTCAAGTCATCCAAGTTTTCCAACTTCCAACCACTTACAAGAGCTAGGCATTCAATTCTAGACACACCAAAGAGATCAAATCCTCTCCAATTCCACTCAAGCCTTTAGTGACTAGCGAGAGAGATTTGCCGTGTTCTTTTGAGCTCTTGCGCTTGGATCGCTTTCTTTCTTTCTCACTTGTTCTTGTGATCAAAACTCAATTGTAACCAAGGCAAGAGGCACCAATTGTGTGGTGGCCCTTGCGGGGAAGTTTTGTTCCCGTTTGATTGAGAAGAAGAAAAGCTCACTCGGTCCAAGGGACCGTTTGAGAGAGGGAAGGGTTGAAAGAGACCCGGCCTTTGTGGCCTCCTCAACGGGGAGTAGGTTTGAAAGAACCGAACCTCGATAAAACAAATCCGCGTGTCTCACTTCATTATTTGCTTGCGATTTGTTTTGCTCCCTCTTTCGCGGACTCAATTATATTTCTAACGCTAACCCGGCTTGTAGTTGTGATTATTTTTGAGATTTTCAGTTTCGCCCTATTCACCCCCCCTCTAGGCGACTTTCAATTGGTATCAGAGCCCGGTGCTTCATTAGAGCCTAACCGCTCGAAGTGATGTCGGGAGATCACACCAAGAGGGAGATGGAGACCGGCGACAACAAGCCCACTACAAGCCAAGGGAGCACTTCATCGGAAGAGTCCCGCACCAAGAGAAGGGAGAAGAAGAAGAACTCCTCCAAGCGGAAGGAGAAAAGATCTTCCTCTTCTCACCACAAGGAGAAGAAGGAAAAATCTTCTTCTCACAAGCCGCATCGGAGTGGGGACAAGCACAAGAGGATGAGGAAGGTGGTCTACTACGAGACCGACACTTCATCAACATCCACCTCCGACTCCGATGCACCGTCCGTAACTTCCAAGCGCCAAGAGCGCAAGAAGTTTAGTAAGATCCCCTTAAACTATCCCCGTACATCTAGACATACTCCATTACTTTCCGTTCCATTAGGCAAACCGCCAACTTTTGACGGCGAAGATTATGCTAGGTGGAGTGATTTAATGAAATTTCATCTAACCTCACTCCACAAAAGTATTTGGAATGTTGTTGAGTTTGGAGTACAGGTACCATCAATAGGGGATGAGGATTATGACACGGACGAAGTGGCCCAAATCGAGCACTTCAACTCCCAAGCCGCAACCATTCTCCTTGCCTCTCTAAGCAAGGAGGAATACAACAAAGTGCAAGGGTTGAAGAACGCAAAGGAGATTTGGGACCTACTCAAGACGGCGCACGAAGGTGATGAACTCACCAAGATCACCCAGCGGGAAACGATCGAGGGGGAGCTCGGTCGCTTTCGTCTTCGCCAAGGGGAGGAGCCACAAGACATGTACAATCGGCTCAAGACCTTGGTGAACCAAGTGCGCAACCTCGGGAGCAAAAAATAGGATGACCACGAGGTGGTTAAGGTTATTTTAAGAGCTCTTATTTTCCTTAACCCCACTCAAGTTCAATTAATTCGTGGTAATCCTAGATATCCACTAATGACCCCCGAGGAAGTTATCGGGAATTTTGTAAGCTTTGAATGCATGATTAAGGGCTCAAAGAAGATCAATGAGCTTGACGAACCTTCCACATCCGAGGCGCAACCGGTGGCCTTCAAGGCCACGGAGGAGAAGAAGGAGGAGTCTACACCAAGTAGACAACCAATTGACGCCTCCAAGCTCGACAATGAGGAGATGGCCCTAATCATCAAAAGCTTTCGGCAAATCCTCAAGCAACGGAAGGGGAAGGACTACAAACCCCGTTCCAAGAAGGTTTGCTACAAGTGTGGTAAGCCCGGTCACTTTATTGCAAAATGTCCTATGTCTAGTGACAGTGACAGGGGCGACGACAAGAAGGGCAAGAGGAGAGAAAAGAAGAGGTACCACAAGAAGAAGGGCGGCGATGCCCACGTGTGCCGCGAATGGGACACCGACGAGAGCTCCACCGACTCATCCTCCGACGAGGACGCCGCCAACATAGCCGTCACCAAAGGCCTCCTCTTTCCCAACATCGGCCACAAGTGTCTCATGACCAAGGACGGCAAAAATAAGGTAAAAACAAGGTCCTCCACTAAATATGAAACATCTAGTGATGAGGATGATGATAAAAATGAGGAGGATAACTTGCTCGTTCTTTTTGCTAACCTTAACATGGAACAAAAGGAAAAATTAAATGAATTGATTAGTGCTATACATGAGAAGGATGATCTCTTGGATTCTCAAGAAGAATTCCTTATTAAAGAAAATAAGAAGCATGTTAAGGTTAAAAATGCTTATGCTCTAGAGGTAGAAAAATGTAACAAATTATCTAGTGAGCTAAGCACCTGCCATGACACTATTGCCAACCTTAGAAAAGAGAATGAGAAATTAAATGCTAAGGTTGACTCTCATGTTTGTATTGATTCAACTTCCAATTCTAAAGATGATAATATTGATTTACTTGCTAGAATTGATGAGTTGAATGTTTCTCTTGCTAGCCTTAGAGATGAAAAAGAAAAATTGCTTGCTAAGGCTAGAGATTTTGATGTTTGCATTTCTAACCTTAGAGATGAGAATGATATACTACATGCTAAGGTTATAGAATTTAAAACTTGCAAACCCTCTACATCTACTGAGCATATTTCCATTTGTACTAGATGTAGAGATACTGATGTTGATGCTATTCATGATCACCTAGCCTTAATTAAAAAACAAAATGATCACATAGCACAACTTAATGCTAAGATTAGTGAGCATGACTTAGAAAATGAAAAATTTAAATTTGCTAGAAGCATGCTCTATAATGGGAGACGCCCTGGCATTAAGGATGGCATTGGCTTCCAAAGAGGAGACAATGTCAAGCTTAATGCTCCTCCTAAGAACTTGTCTAACTTTGTTAAGGGCAAGGCTCCCATGCCTCAGGATAACGAGGGATACATTTTGTACCCTGCCGGTTATCCCGAGAGCAAAATCAAGAAAATTCATTCTAGGAAGTCTCACTCTGGCCCTAACCATGCTTTCATGTATAAGGGTGAGACATCTAGTTCTAGGCAACCAACCCGTGCTAAGTTGCCTAGAAAGAAAACTCCTAATGCATCAAATGATCATAGCATTTCATTTAAAACTTTTGATGCGTCTTATGTTTTGACTAACAAATCTGGCAAAGTAGTTGCCAAGATTGTTGGGGGCAAACACAAGGGCTCCAAGACTTGTGTTTGGGTACCTAAAGTTCTTGTTTCTAATGCCAAAGGACCCAAAACCGTTTGGGTACCTAAAGTCAAGACCTAAAATTGTTTTGTAGGTTTATGCATCCGGGGGCTCAAGTTGGATACTCGACAGCGGGTGCACAAACCACATGACAGGGGAGAAAAAGATGTTCTCCTCATATGAGAAAAACCAAGATCCCCAACGAGCTATCACATTCGGGGATGGAAATCAAGGTTTGGTCAAAGGATTGGGTAAAATTGCTATATCACCTGACCATACTATTTCCAATGTTTTTCTTGTAGATTCCTTAGATTACAATTTGCTTTCTGTATCCCAATTATGTCAAATGGGCTACAACTGTCTATTTACTGATGTAGGTGTTACTGTCTTTAGAAGAAGTGATGATTCAATAGCATTTAAGGGAGTGTTAGAGGGTCAGCTATACTTGGTAGATTTTGATAGAGCTGAACTCGACACTTGCTTAATTGCTAAGACTAACTTGGGTTGGCTCTGGCACCGCCGACTAGCCCATGTTGGAATGAAGAATCTTCATAAGCTTCTAAAGGGGGAACACATTTTAGGACTAACAAATGTTCATTTTGAGAAAGACAGGATTTGTAGCGCATGCCAAGCCGGGAAGCAAGTTGGCACCCATCATCCACACAGGAACATCATGACTAGTGACAGGCCACTGGAGCTCCTACACATGGATTTATTCGGCCCGATCGCTTACATAAGCATCGGCGGGAGTAAGTACTGTCTAGTTATTGTGGATGATTATTCTCGCTTCACTTGGGTGTTCTTTTTGCAGGACAAATCTTATACCCAAGAAACCTTAAAGGGATTCTTGAGACGGGCTCAAAATGAGTTCGGCTTAAGAATCAAGAAAATTAGAAGCGACAATGGGACGGAGTTCAAGAACTCTCAAATTGAAGGCTTTCTTGAGGAGGAGGGCATCAAGCATGAGTTCTCTTCTCCCTACACTCCACAACAAAATGGTGTAGTGGAGAGGAAGAATCGAACTCTATTGGACATGGCAAGAACCATGCTTGATGAGTACAAGACACCGGATCGGTTTTGGGCCGAGGCGGTCAACACCGCCTGCTACGCCATCAACCGGTTATATCTTCATCGAATCCTCAAGAAGACATCTTATGAACTCCTAACCGGTAAAAAGCCCAATATTTCATATTTTAGAGTTTTTGGTAGCAAATGTTTTATTCTTGTCAAAAGAAGTAGAAAATCTAAATTTGCTCCTAAAACTGTAGAAGGCTTTTTACTAGGATATGACTCAAACACAAGGGCATATAGAGTCTTTAACAAGTCCTCAGGACTTGTTGAAGTTTCTTGTGACGTTGTGTTTGATGAGACTAACGGCTCTCAAGTAGAGCAAGTTGATCTTGATGAAATAGGTGAAGAACAGGCTCCATGCATAGCGCTGAGGAACATGTCCATTGGGGATGTGTGTCCTAAGGAATCCGAAGAGCCTCCACATGCACAAGATCAACCATCCTCCTCCGTGCAAGCATCTCCTCCAACTCAAAGTGAGGATGAGGCTCAAAATGTTGGACAAGAAGATCAAGAAGATGAGCCACCTCAAGATGACGGCAACGATCAAGGGGGAGATTGAGAGCACCTAGAGGGGGGGGTGAATAGGTGATCCTGTGAAAACTTAAAACTTAAGCCACAAAAACTTGTTAAGTGTTAGCACAATAATTGCCAAGTGGCTAAAGAGAAGTCTCAACAAAACACAATACCACAAGAGATCAAGCACAGAGGTGACACAGTGGTTTATCCCGTGGTTCGGCCAAGACCAACGCTTGCCTACTCCACGTTGTGGCGTCCCAACGGACGAGGGTTGCAATCAACCCCTCTCAAGCGATCCAAAGACCCACTTGAATACCACGGTGTTTTGTTTTTCCTTTCACTATCCCGTTTGCAAGGAATCTCCACAAATTGGAGTCTCTTGCCCTTACAAGTATATGATCACAAAGAAGCACAGAGTAAGGGAGGGAAGCAACACATACAAATCCACAGCAAAACGCTCACACACACGGCCAAGAATCGAGCTCACAAGAGTATCACAAAGTTCTCACTAGAACGGAGCTCGAAACACTTAGAATGACAAACGAATGCGCAAAGACTGAGTGTGGATGATCAAGAATGCTCAAAGGTTGCTTGTGTGTCTCCTCCATGCGCCTAGGGGCTCCTTTTATAGCCCCAAGGCAGCTAGGAGCCGTTGAGAACAAATTCGGAAGGCCATCCTTGCCTTCTGTCGTCGGGGGCACCGGACAGTCCGGTGCACACCGGACACTGTCCGGTGCCCGATTTGTTTCCTTAAACAGCGAAGCCGACCGTTGCAGACCGTTGGCAGATCTGGCGCCGTTGGCGCACCGGACATGTCCGGTGCACACCGGACAGTCCGGTGCCGTCTTCCGACCGTTGGCTCGGCCACGTGTCCCGCGCAGATTGCGCGGCCGACCGTTGGCCCCGCCGACCGTTGGCTCACCGGACAGTCCGGTGCACACCGGACAGTCCGGTGAATTTTAGTCGTACGCCGTCGGCGAATTCCCGAGAGCGGCCAGTTCGCTCCGAGCCAGCCTGGCGCACCGGACACTGTCCGGTGCACACCGGACAGTCCGGTGCTCCAGACCGAACTGAGTCTTGGCTGCACACAGCAAAGTCTTTGTCTCCTCTTTTCTTCTACTTTCTGTTTCTAACACTTAGACAAGTATATTAGTACTCAAAACCAATGTACTAAAGCTTAGAAACATACCTTTACTTCATGATTTGCACCTTGTTCATCCATGGACATAAATTCACAATTAAGCACATGTGTTGGCACTCAATCACCAAAATACTTAGAAATGGCCCAAGGGCACATTTCCCTTTCAATCTCCCCCTTTTTGGTGATTTATGCCAACACAACATAAAGCAACTAGAACAAGTGCAAACTTACTTCAAATAAAACTCAATTTTATTTTGACTCAAATTTGGCATATATGGATCATCTTTTGCCACCACTTGGTTTGTTTTTGCAAATCAAACTCAAATCTCTATCTCTGAGTCAAACACACATGTTAAAGCATAAAGAGAGTCATTCCAAAAGAGATTGATCAAAGATTTCAAAAACTCCCCCTTTTTCCCATAATCAACTACTTCTCCCCACTAGAAGCCAAAAGAGACAATAAAAGAGTTTTGACAAACCAAAAGCTCTACTCTACTATTTTCAAATTTCTCAAGTGGTAGCTGATCCATTTATTGCTTTGGCCTTTATTTTCTCCCCCTTTGGCATCAAGCACCAAAACGGGATCAATCTTGGCCCTTTAACCCCATTGCCTCACCAAAATCTTCAATTAAGAGCAAATGGCAATAAGAGTTCATGAGATGGACTTGGAATAAGTTACCCTCTCATCAGAGTGCAGTGGAAGTCTTGCATGATCTAAGTCCACCTTTTCCCTTTCAATTCTCCTTTGAGACTAAATCAAGCAAACTCAAACATATGGTTAGTCTCAAAGGGTCAAGTTGTAACACATCTCCCCCTAAACATGTGCATCACTTTGCAACGGACTTGTGAGGTCCAGGGAGTGTTCGTACAACTTGAGCACCATAATAAGCAACAAAATGCAGAATGAACATGATCAAGAGCATGAATACATGTATGCTACAATTCAATCCAAGTTCCGCGAATCTAAGACATTTAGCTCACTACGCAACCTGCAAAAGGTCTTCTCATCTAGAGGCTTGGTGAAGATATCGGCTAGCTGGTTCTCGGTGCTAACATAAAACACTTCGATATCTCCCTTTTGCTGGTGGTCTCTCAGAAAGTGATGCCGGATGTCAATGTGCTTTGTGCGGCTGTGCTCAACAGGATTTTCCGCTATTCGGATAGCACTCTCATTGTCACATAGGAGTGGGACTTTGCTCAGATTGTAGCCAAAGTCCCGGAGGGTTTGCCTCATCCAAAGTAGTTGCGCGCAACACTGACCTGCGGCAACGTACTCGGCCTCAGCGGTGGATAGGGCAACGGAGGTTTGTTTCTTAGAGTTCCATGACACCAGGGACCTTCCTAAGAATTGGCACGTCCCCGATGTACTCTTCCTATCGACCTTACATCCAGCGTAGTCGGAATCTGAGTACCCAATCAAGTCAAAGTTAGACCCCTTTGGATACCAGATCCCGAAGCAAGGCGTAGCGACTAAATATCTAAGAATTCGCTTCACCGCCACCAAGTGACATTCCTTAGGATCGGATTGAAATCTAGCACACATGCATACGCTAAGCATAATATCCGGTCTACTAGCACATAAATAAAGTAAAGACCCTATCATTGACCGGTATGCTTTTTGATCAACGGACTTACCTCCTTTGTTGAGGTCGGTGTGTCCGTCGGTTCCCATCGGCGTCTTTGCGGGCTTGGCGTCCTTCATCCCAAACCTCTTTAGCAAATCTTGCGTGTACTTCGTTTGGGAGATGAAGGTGTCGTCCTTGAGTTGCTTCACTTGGAACCCAAGGAAGTAGTTCAACTCGCCCATCATCGACATCTCGAATTTCTGCGTCATCACCCTGCTAAACTCTTCACAAGACTTTTGGTTAGTAGAACCAAATATTATGTCATCGACATAAATTTGGCACACAAACAAATCACCATCACAAGTCTTAGTGAAGAGAGTTGGATCGGCTTTCCCAACCTTGAAAGCATTAGCAATTAAGAAATCTCTAAGGCATTCATACCATGCTCTTGGGGCTTGTTTAAGTCCATAGAGCGCCTTAGAGAGCTTACACACGTGGTCGGGGTACCGCTCATCCTCGAAGCCAGGGGGTTGCTCCACGTACACCTCCTCCTTTATTGGCCCGTTGAGGAAAGCGCTCTTCACATCCATTTGGTACAACCTGAAAGAATGGTGAGCGGCATATGCTAGCAAGATACGAATTGATTCTAGCCTAGCCACAGGAGCAAAAGTCTCCTCAAAGTCCAAACCTGCGACTTGGGCATAACCTTTTGCCACAAGTCGAGCCTTGTTCCTCGTCACCACCCCGTGCTCGTCCTGTTTGTTGCGGAAAACCCACTTGGTTCCCACAACATTTTGCTTGGGACGAGGCACCAGCGTCCAAACTTCATTGCGCTTGAAGTTGTTAAGTTCCTCCAGCATGGCCAACACCCAATCCGGATCTAGCAAGGCCTCCTCTACCCTGAAAGGCTCAATAGAGGAGACAAAAGAGTAATGTTCACAAAAATTAACTAGTCGAGACCGAGTAGTTACTCCCTTGCTAATGTCACCCAGAATTTGGTCGACGGGATGATCCCTTTGAATCATCGCTCGAACTTGGGTTGGAGGTGCCTGTGAGACCCTGTTTGGTTTTGGTAATTGATTGACAACTTATATGGACTAATAAGTGTTTATGTTGAGATACACAGGTGATTAGTCCACAGGTACACTAGTGTGAGTTATTTTAGCCATGGTGGTGATGTGGCTTGGTGATATGGAGATGCTCAACTAGTGTGATAAAGGAGCTCATTGCATATGAAGACATGACATGGTGTCATGTGGCTATATGGAGAAGATCAAGAGATATGGCTTGGTTTCGATGGACCAAGTGGCTAGTGTGAAGGGCAAGTCAAAGGCTCATGTGTGAGGGACCGCGTGGCGGTGAAGCAAGAGCAAGGACTTAGCACCGATGGACATAAAGCAACGGTGAAGAGCAAGCTATGTTGAGATTGATGAACCAAGAAGGCTATGTGATAACATGGAGTGGATCATATCATTATAGAATTATCAAGCCATGTGTTGATCTGGGATATTGATCAAGTGGCTTGATGATGATGGTGGAGGAACTTCATGCTATGGACAAATGGTAAAAGGTATCATGGTTGGCTACACTTATGGATGCCCATTGTTCATCATTTAAGGAGATGGAATTGAATGCTCAAGGCAAAGGTATAACAATAGGTTTTTGTTTTACCGGTCAAAAGGTTCTTAGAGGTTGATAATTGACCGGGTTAGTAGGCTAGATAGCCGTACTATCAAGAGGGGTCAATTATCTTACTTGACATGTCTTTAGTGCCTCATTGCTCATATAGTTGGTGCATTTGCATGAGGGCTAACAACGCTTTGGTTCGTGTAATAAAACTTATTCAAAAGCGATTTCTTGATTGTGGGCTGAATTGAGGTACCGCGGACCGTCCGGGCCAGCATGGCGGACCGTCCGCAGGTCTAACTTGAGATGATGGTCAGAAACACGGAGTTTCTGTGTTTCGTGAAGTTTTTGTACTGCGGACCGTCTGGTCCCAGGTGGCGGACCGTCCGTAGTTGAAGGATTGATGTTTGGACAGAACTCGAGTAGTTCTGTGTTGGTTTTATTTTTTGAACTGCGGACCGTCCGGGGCCTGAGTGCGGACCGTCCACAGTATAAATATTTTGTATTGCGGACCGTCCAGGGTCCAGGTGCGGACCGTCCACAGTACAAAGATTTTGTATTGCGGACCGTCCGGGGTCCAGGTGCGGACCGTCCGCAGTACAAATTTCAGCAAATGCGCAGAGTCAGCAAAACTTTGTTTTGGCTCAGTTTTATGTATCGCGGACCGTCCGACCTTGAGGGGCAGACCGTCCGCAAGTCATTTTTTGAATGCTTTGACATTTTTATAACCGTTGGGATTCTTGTGCGGACAGTCCGGGCTTGTATTGCAGACCGTCCGCATGTGCGCAGAAAAGGGGCAATTGACCCATAACGGCTAGTTTTGGAGAGGGGGCTATATATCCTTGTGTTGCCCGGGTTGAAAGTGTGAAGGAGGCCATTTGGAACACTTGTGAGCATATTGGAGCCTTTCCTCTCCCTCTCTCTCACTCATATTGGTTGGGATTGCATTCTAGTGAGATTGAGAGCCATCTAGTGCATTGCATCAAGTTGTTGATCTTTGAGGCACTAGGGAGATCATCAAGTGAGGTCGTTGGCTTGTTGCTCTTGGAGGTTGCCGCCTCCTAGACGGCTTGGTGGTGGTTCCCCGTGAGCTCTTCAAAGGAGACTGTGAAGAGGCCGCGGTGGTGATTGTGAGAGGCGTTGTGCTTGCCTCGCCGGAGCGGTGAAAAGCAACTCTAGTGGAATCGAGGTTTGAGGGTTCATTGACCAATCCGGCTCAAGAGATCAAGTGGAGACTTGATAGAGGAGCGGTTGGGAGCTTTGAATCTACCTCAACGTGGACTAGGGGTGACCGGCAAGTCATCGACACCACGGGAAAAAATCATTGTGCCACGTGTCATCATCTTTCCGTTGGTTTGCAACTTTCCTCACTAGCTTGTATTTACTTGTTCATATACTTATGCTAGTGAGTATTTGTTGCTCGTATATGCTCTTGTATATCTAGTCATATCTATAATAAAATAGTTGCTCACTTGTTGTTAGCTTGTGTAGCTAATCTGTTTTACTTAGCTTGTGTAGCTAAGTAGTTGTTTCTCTCTAGTAGTGCTTGTGCTTTGTGCTCTTTGCTTACTAGTATGTTTAGGAGCTATCGTTGTGCTTAAAATTACATTTGCATAATTTGTATGTCGTTGCTAACTAGATATGTATGGGAGAGCTCTTTCACTATCTTGGCACCTTAGTTGTTTCAATTAGAATCTTTTGTCAGGTGTTTGTAATAGTTAGAGGAGTGTAGTCTTGGCTAAACCAAAATAGTTTTAATTCCGTATTTATTTGTGTTAGCCATTGTAATTAGTTTTAGAAAGGACTATTCACCCCCCCTCTAGTCCGCCATCTCGACCCTACAGTGCCGGTTGCGCTTCTTCCTCCATCACATGATCATCTTGTGCTCCCCCTTGATCACACGCCTCCTTTTGATGAACCTGTTCATCGTCTTGAGTTGGGGGATGCACTGTTGTTGAGGAAGAAGGTTGACCTCGTTCATCTTGTTCCTGTGGCCGAATGTCTCCAATCGCCATGGTTCGTATAGCGGCCGTCGGAACATCTTCTTCATCTACATCATCACAATCAACAACTTGCTCTCTTGGAGAGCCATTAGTCTCATCAAATACAACGTCGCTAGAGACTTCAACCAAACCCGATGATTTGTTGAAGACCCTATACGCCTTTGTATTTGAATCATAACCTAATAAAAACCCTTCTACAGCTTTGGGAGCAAACTTAGAATTTCTACCCTTCTTCACTAGAATGTAGCATTTGCTCCCAAATACACGAAAGTACGATACATTGGGTTTGTTACCGGTTAGCAGCTCATATGACGTCTTCTTGAGGAGGCGGTGAAGGTAGACCCTGTTGATGGCGTGGCAAGCCGTGTTCACAGCTTCCGACCAAAAGCACTCGGGGGTCTTGAACTCTCCAAGCATCGTCCTCGCCATATCGATTAGCGTCCTGTTCTTCCTCTCTACCACACCATTTTGCTGTGGTGTGTAGGGAGCGGAGAACTCGTGCTTGATCCCTTCCTCCTCAAGAAACTCCTCCACTTGAAGGTTCTTGAACTCGGACCCGTTGTCGCTCCTAATCTTCTTCACCTTGAGCTCAAACTCATTTTGAGCTCTCCTAAGGAAGCGCTTGAGGGTCCCTTGGGTTTCAGACTTATCCTGCAAAAAGAACACCCAAGTGAAGCGGGAAAAGTCATCAACAATAACTAGACCATACTTACTTCCTCCTATGCTTAGATAGGCGACGGGTCCGAAGAGGTCCATATGCAGCAGCTCCAGAGGTCTTGACGTGGTCATCACATTCTTGCTGTGATGTGCTCCTCCCACTTGTTTACCTGCCTGACAAGCTGCACAAGGTCTATTTTTTTCGAAATAAACATTTGTTAGACCTATCACGTGTTCTCCCTTTAGAAGCTTGTGGAGGTTCTTCATCCCCACATGTGCTAAGCGGCGATGCCACAGCCAGCCCATGCAAGTCTTAGCCATTAAGCATGCATCTAGACCGGCCTCTTCTTTTGCAAAATCAACTAGGTAAAGCTTGCCGTCTAGTACACCCTTAAAAGCTAGTGAACCATCACATCTTCTAAAGACAGACACATCTATATTTGTAAATAAACAGTTGTATCCCATATTGCATAATTGGCTAACAGATAGCAAATTGTAACCAAGAGACTCTACTAAAAACACATTAGAGATTGAGTGCTCATCAGAAATTGCAATTTTACCTAATCCTTTTACCTTGCCTTGATTCCCATCACCGAATATAATTGAATCTTGGGAATCCTTATTTTTGACGTAGGAGGTGAACATCTTCTTCTCCCCCGTCATATGGTTTGTGCATCCGCTATCGATAATCCAGCTTGAACCCCCGGATGCATAAACCTGCAAGGCAAATTTAGGCTTGGGTCTTAGGTACCCAACTCATGTTGGGTCCTGCAAGGTTAGCACAAATATCCTTAGGGACCCAAATGCAAGTCCTGTCTCCCTTGCATTTTGCCCCTAACTTCCTAGCAACTATTTTCTTATCCTTTCTACAAATAGCAAAGGAAGTGTTTAAAGCACAATAAATTATAGAAGGTTCATTCACTACTTTCCTAGGAGCATGAATAACATTCTTTCTAGGCACATGATGGATAGCATTTCTCCTAGACATATTTCTACCATGCATATAGGAAGAGCTAGAAGCAAACATGGCATGAGAATCATAAACATGTGAATCAAAATCATTATAAGCATTTCTAGCATGTCTCCTATCATTATACATAAAAGCATGGTTCTTTTTAGCGCTACTAGCCATAGGGGCCTTCCCTTTCTCCTTGGCGGGAATGGGAGCCTTATGGCTTGTTAAGTTCTTGGCCTCTCTCTTGAAGCCAAGACCATCCTTAATTGAGGGGTGTCTACCACTCGTGTAGGCATCCCTTGCAAATTTTATTTTATCAACTTCACTCTTGCTAGTCTTAAGTTGGGCATTAAGACTAGCCACTTCATCATTTAGTTTTGAAATTGACACTAAGTGTTCACTACAAGTATTAACATCAAAATCCTTACACCTAGTACAAATTTCAACATGTTCAACACAGGAATTTGATTTACTAGCTACTTCTAGTTTAGCACTTAAATCATTATTAACACTTCTTAAGGTAGCAATGGTTTCATGACAGGCAGATAATTCACTAGAAAGCACTTCATTTCTTTTAATTTCTAGAGCAAGAGAATTTTGTGCACTAACAAATTTATCATGCTCCTCATATAAAAGATCCTCTTGTTTTTCTAGTAATCTATTCTTATCATTCAAAGCATCGATCAACTCATTAATTTTATCTATCTTAGATCTATCTAAGCCCTTGAACAAGCATGAATAATCTATGTCATCATCATCACTAGTCTCACTATCACTAGAAGAAGCATAAGTGAAGTCTTGAGTACTCACCTTCTTCTCTCTTGCCATAAGGCATGTGAGACGCTCGTTGGGGAAGAGGGAAGACTTGTTGAAGGCAGTGGCAGCGAGTCCTTCATTGTCGGAGTCGGAGGAGGAGCAATCCGAGTCCCACTCCTTTCCTAGATGTGCCTCGCCCTTTGCCTTCTTGTATTGCTTCTTCTTCTCTCTTTTGTTCCCCTTTTCCTGGTCACTTTCATTATCGGGACAGTTAGCGATAAAATGACCAAGCTTACCGCATTTGAAGCATGAGCGCTTCCCCTTTGTCTTGGTCTTGCTTGGCTGCCCCTTGCGACCATTTAGCGCCGTCTTGAATCTCTTGATGATGAGAGCCATCTCTTCATCATTGAGTCCGGCCGCCTCAATCTGTGCCACCTTGCTAGGTAGCGCCTCCTTGCTTCGTGTTGCCTTGAGAGCAAGGGGTTGCGGCTCGTTGATCGGACCATTCAAGGCGTCGTCCACATACCTTGCCTCCTTGATCATCATTCGCCCGCTAACGAATTTCCCAAGAACTTCTTCGGGCGACATCTTGGTGTACCTGGGATTTTCACGTATATTGTTTACCAAATGAGGATCAAGAACGGTAAATGACCTGAGCATTAGGCGGACGACGTCATGATCCGTCCATCGCGTGCTTCCGTAGCTCCTTATCTTGTTGATAAGAGTCTTGAGCCGGTTGTATGTTTGCGTCGGCTCCTCGCCCCTTATCATTGCGAACCGTCCAAGCTCTCCCTCCACCAACTCCATCTTGGTGAGCAAGGTGACGTCGTTTCCCTCATGAGAAATCTTGAGGGTGTCCCAGATCTGCTTGGCGTTATCCAAGCCGCTTACTTTATGATATTCATCCCTGCACAAAGAAGCTAGAAGAACAGTAGTAGCTTGTGCATTCTTATGAATTTGTTCATTAATGAACATGGGACTATCTGAACTATCAAAGTGCATTCCACTCTCTACAATCTCCCATATACTAGGATGGAGAGAGAATAGATGACTACGCATTTTGTGGCTCCAAAATCCGTAGTCCTCTCCATCAAAGTGTGGGGGCTTGCCGAGTGGAATGGAGAGCAAATGTGAATTTGAACTTTGCGGAATACGAGAGTAGTCAAAAGAAAAGTTCGAATTAACCGGTTTCCTTCTCTCGTAGTCGTTGTGGTCGTCGTCCTTTTGGGAAGAAGTAGACTCATCGCTGTCGTAGTAGACGATCTCCTTGATGCGCCTTGTCTTCTTCTTCTTCCCTTCCTTCCGTCTATGACCCGAGCCGGAGTCGGTAGGCTTGTCGTCCTTCGGCTCGTTGACGAAGGATTCCTTCTCTTTGTCGTTGATCACAATACCCTTCCCCTTAGGATCCATCTCTTCGGGCGGTTAGTCCCTTTGTGAAGAGAACGGCTCCGATACCAATTGAGAGCACCTAGAGGGGGGGGGTGAATAGGTGATCCTGTGAAAACTTAAAACTTAAGCCACAAAAACTTGTTAAGTGTTAGCACAATAATTGCCAAGTGGCTAAAGAGAAGTCTCAACAAAACACAATACCACAAGAGATCAAGCACAGAGGTGACACAGTGGTTTATCCCGTGGTTCGGCCAAGACCAACGCTTGCCTACTCCACGTTGTGGCGTCCCAACGGACGAGGGTTGCAATCAACCCCTCTCAAGCGGTCCAAAGACCCACTTGAATACCACGGTGTTTTGTTTTTCCTTTCACTATCCCGTTTGCAAGGAATCTCCACAAATTGGAGTCTCTTGCCCTTACAAGTATATGATCACAAAGAAGCACAGAGTAAGGGAGGGAAGCAACACACACAAATCCACAGCAAAACGCGCACACACACGGCCAAGAATCGAGCTCACAAGAGTATCACAAAGTTCTCACTAGAACGGAGCTCGAAACACTTAGAATGACAAACGAATGCGCAAAGACTGAGTGTGGATGATCAAGAATGCTCAAAGGTTGCTTGTGTGTCTCCTCCATGCGCCTAGGGGCTCCTTTTATAGCCCCAAGGCAGCTAGGAGCTGTTGAGAACAAATTCGGAAGGCCATCCTTGCCTTCTGTCGTCGGGGGCACCGGACAGTCCGGTGCACACCGGACACTGTCCGGTGCCCGATTTGTTTCCTTAAACAGCGAAGCCGACCGTTGCAGACCGTTGGCAGATCTGGCGCCGTTGGCGCACCGGACATGTCCGGTGCACACCGGACAGTCCGGTGCCGTCTTCCGACCGTTGGCTCGGCCACGTGTCCCGCGCAGATTGCGCGGCCGACCGTTGGCCCCGCCGACCGTTGGCTCACCGGACAGTCCGGTGCACACCGGACAGTCCGGTGAATTTTAGCCGTACGCCGTCGGCGAATTCCCGAGAGCGGCCAGTTCGCTCCGAGCCAGCCTGGCGCACCGGACACTGTCCGGTGCACACCGGACAGTCCGGTGCTCCAGACCGAACTGAGTCTTGGCTGCACACAGCAAAGTCTTTGTCTCCTCTTTTCTTCTACTTTCTGTTTCTAACACTTAGACAAGTATATTAGTACTCAAAACCAATGTACTAAAGCTTAGAAACATACCTTTACTTCATGATTTGCACCTTGTTCATCCATGGACATAAATTCACAATTAAGCACATGTGTTGGCACTCAATCACCAAAATACTTAGAAATGGCCCAAGGGCACATTTCCCTTTCAGAGATGCAAATGATGAAGACAAGGAGGATGAACAACCAAGGCCGCCACACCCAAGAGTCCACCAAGCAATACAACGAGATCACCCCGTCGACACCATCCTTGGCGACATTCATAAGGGGGTAACTACTCGATCTCGTGTTGCACATTTTTGTGAACATTACTCGTTTGTTTCCTCTATTGAGCCACACAGGGTAGAGGAAGCACTTCAAGATTCGGATTGGGTGATGGCGATGCAAGAGGAGCTCAACAATTTCACAAGGAACGAGGTATGGCACTTAGTTCCATGTCCTAATCAAAATGTTGTAGGAACCAAGTGGGTCTTCCGCAACAAACAAGACGAGCATGGTGTGGTGACAAGGAACAAAGCTCGACTCGTGGCCAAGGGGTATTCACAAGTCGAAGGTTTGGATTTTGGTGAAACCTATGCACCCGTAGCTAGGCTTGAATCAATTCGCATTTTATTAGCCTATGCTACTTACCATGGCTTCAAGCTTTATCAAATGGACGTGAAGAGTGCCTTCCTCAATGGACCAATCAAGGAGGAGGTCTATGTTGAGCAGCCTCCCGGCTTTGAAGACAGTGAGTATCCTAATCATGTTTATAGGCTCTCTAAGGCGCTTTATGGGCTCAAGCAAGCCCCAAGAGCATGGTATGAATGCCTTAGAGATTTCCTTATTGCAAATGGCTTCAAAGTCGGCAAGGCCGATCCTACTTTATTCACTAAGACTCTTGACAATGATTTGTTTGTATGCCAAATTTATGTTGATGATATTATATTTGGGTCTACTAACAAATCTACATGTGAAGAATTTAGTAGGATCATGACACAAAAATTCGAGATGTCAATGATGGGGGAGTTGAAGTATTTTCTAGGATTCCAAGTCAAGCAACTCCATGAGGGCACCTTCATTAGCCAAACGAAGTATACTCACGATATCCTAAGCAAGTTTGGAATGAAGGATGCCAAGCCCATCAAGACACCCATGGGAACCAATGGGCATCTCGACCTCGACACGGGAGGTAAGTCCGTGGATCAAAAGGTATACCGGTCGATGATTGGTTCATTGCTTTATTTATGTGCATCTCGACCGGACATTATGCTTTCCGTATGCATGTGTGCAAGATTCCAAGCCGACCCTAAGGAATCACACCTTACGACCGTAAAACGAATCTTGAGATATTTGGCTTATACTCCTAAGTTTGGACTTTGGTACCCTCGGGGATCCACTTTTGATTTGATTGGTTATTCGGATGCCGATTGGGCGGGGTGTAAGATTAATAGAAAGAGCACATCGGGGACTTGCCAGTTCTTGGGAAGATCCTTGGTGTCTTGGGCTTCAAAGAAGCAAAATTCGGTCGCTCTTTCTACCGCCGAAGCCGAGTATATTGCCGCAGGCCATTGTTGCGCGCAATTGCTTTGGATGAGGCAAACCCTGCGGGACTATGGTTACAAATTAACCAAAGTTCCTCTTCTATGTGATAATGAGAGTGCAATCCGCATGGCGGATAATCCCGTTGAGCATAGCCGCACTAAACACATAGCCATTCGGTATCACTTTCTTCGGGATCACCAACAAAAGGGGGATATCGAGATTTCATACATTAACACTAAAGATCAATTAGCCGATATCTTTACCAAGCCACTTGATGAACAATCTTTTACCAGACTTAGGCATGAGCTTAATATTCTAGATTCTAGGAATTTCTTTTGCTAAACTTGCACACATAGCTCACATGTATACCTTTGATCATATCTCTTCTATATATGCTATGACTAATGTGTTTTCAAGTGTATTCCAAACCAAGTCATAGGTATATTGAAAGGGAATTGGAGTCTTCGGCGAAGACAAGGCTTCCACTCCACTCTACTACTCATCCTTCGCCGTCGTTCCGCATCACTCTCCAACATTGGTATAATCTTCACTCATTTATTTTATGACCAAAGGAGGAGAAAGTACTTAAAGGGCTTATGTCTCACTCAAAGTATCCGTTTTTGGCGATTCATGCCAAAGGGGGAGAAAGTATGAGCCCAAAGCAAAAGGACCGCACCAAATTTTAAAATTAATGATTTTCAAGTGGTAAATTTCAAAATTGGTATCTCTTTGTGTTCTAAAGGGGGAGCAAGTAGTATTTTCAAAATTGATGTCTTAAAACCCTCTTGAACACTAAGAGGAGACTTTATTTGAGGGGGAGTTTTGTTTAGTCAAAGGAAAAGCATTTGGATCAAAGGGAGAAAATTTCAAAAACTGAAAATGCTTTGCAAAATCTTGCTCATTTATCTTGCAAAAGGACTTTGAAAAGAATTTACAAAAGAGTTTGCACAAACAAAACTTGTGGTGCATATATGGTCCAATATGTCAAAAACAAAGAAAACAATCCATGCGCATCATGTAAGTATTTATATTGGCTCAATTCCAAGCAACCTTTGCACCTACATTATGCAAACTAGTTCAATTATGCACTTCTATATTTGCTTTGGTTTGTGTTGGCATCAATCACCAAAAAGGGGGAGATTGAAAGGGAATTAGGCGTACACCTAGTCCCTAAATAATTTTGGTGATTGAATTGCCCAACACAAATATTGGACTAACTAGTTTGCTCTAGTGTATAAGTTTTACAGGTGCAAAAGGTTCACACTTAGCCAATAAAATGACCATGCGTTGGGTTCAACGAAAGGGCAAAGGAGCAACCAAAAGACTCCTCTGGTCTGGCGCACCGGACTGTCCGGTGTGCCACCGGACAGTGTCCGGTGCACCAGAGGACTTCAGCTCAAACTCCTCACTCTCGGGAATTTCCAAAGGCCACTCCGCTAAAATTCACCGGACTGTCCGGTGTACACCGGACATGTCCGGTGCTCCAAGGAAGAGCGGCCTCAGGAACTCGCCAGTCTCGGGAATTCGCGAAGACGGCTCCGCTATAATTCACCGGACATGTCCGGTGTGCACCGGACTGTCCGGTGCAACCTCGGGGCAACGGCTACTTCGCGGCAACGGTCACCTGCAGGCGCATTTAATGCGCACCAGAACCGCGCAGTTGTCAGGCACGCGGGAGCAGGTACACCGGACATCAAACAGTACGTGTCCGGTGTGCACCGGACATCCAGGCGGGCCCAGAAGACAGAACTCCAACGGTCATATTGCAACGGCTTTGGTGACGTGGCTGTCGCACCGGACATGTCCGGTGTGCACCGGACTGTCCGGTGCGCCATCGAACAGACAGCCTCACCAAACGGCTAGTTTGGTGGTTGGGGCTATAAATACCCCCAACCACCCCACATTCAAGTCATCCAAGTTTTCCAACTTCCAACCACTTACAAGAGCTAGGCATTCAATTCTAGACACACCAAAGAGATCAAATCCTCTCCAATTCCACTCAAGCCTTTAGTGACTAGCGAGAGAGATTTGTCGTGTTCTTTTGAGCTCTTGCGCTTGGATCGCTTTCTTTCTTTCTCACTTGTTCTTGTGATCAAAACTCAATTGTAACCAAGGCAAGAGGCACCAATTGTGTGGTGGCCCTTGCGGGGAAGTTTTGTTCCCGTTTGATTGAGAAGAAGAAAAGCTCACTCGGTCCAAGGGACCGTTTGAGAGAGGGAAGGGTTGAAAGAGACCCGGCCTTTGTGGCCTCCTCAACGGGGAGTAGGTTTGAAAGAACCGAACCTCGGTAAAACAAATCCGCGTGTCTCACTTCATTATTTGCTTGCGATTTGTTTTGCTCCCTCTTTCGCGGACTCAATTATATTTCTAACGCTAACCCGGCTTGTAGTTGTGATTATTTTTGAGATTTTCAGTTTCGCCCTATTCACCCCCCCTCTAGGCGACTTTCAGCCCCACACGTCCTAGGACACCTTACCATCAATTCCCTAGGACCCGCATGACCTAGGGCGTCTGACCAAAACGACCCCAGAGCCCCTCACATTTTGAAGCATCGATCATTAGGGTCTAGGCCCCTAGTGGTGAGGACCCAAGGGTCCACACATGTCAGAATGCTTAGCAAAGATAATCCTTAAGGACTTCGTACATGGCAAACATGACTGTATATCTAGGCCCCATGAGGATCATATGGATATTAGGCCCCATCGTGAACCATATGAAGCCAAAACATGGACTCCACCTTAAGTGTGGCATGAAGATGTGTAGAAATACACTACTAGGTCAGCTAGGTATATGATACAATGTATATAAGATGTAACAAATGATGTAGATGATGTGTGAGGGCGTGTAGGGATGCTCCTAAGACAATAATGCAATTGAGAGCACTAGGAGTAGGTACACTAAGATTGCATGGCCTTAGTAATATGCGAACAACACAAGATTGGTTCGAAAAGAAAAAGGAAAGGTCACCAAGTATAAGGAACATGGTCATAGCAGAGAAGCCCATGACAAAGTGCACCAATCGAGGAAGGGGTATGGTCTCGATAGTGCTAGGGATGGCCACAACAGGCCACATTAAATACATCAATACACATACTCCACCACCTGCACAACACGATACCCATAGCATTATGCACAAATATAGTATAATGCATCGTGGCATAGGAACAAGCGTACTACGATATGTAAGGAAAGTCTAGATCAACAAGACTAAACAACTCAAACAAAATGATATGGAGAAAAGTACGAAGAACATTAATTAAGATGTGGTAGATCAGTATGATGTCACGAAGACCCATCTCCGAGAAATGTGTCAGACATGTCTGCTAGCATAAGCAGAGTAGTTGGGTCAAGCTCATAGAGAAATATGTATGTAATGCGTCCACCCCTTGAACTATAAAAGAGATGTTAGAGCACACATTTATTCATGTATGTAGCCAATCTTTAGAGAAGATACTTCAAAGCAAGATCTATACCTAAGGCTAGAGTAGAATTAGCTTGTCGAAGTTTCCAATTTCTCGAGCAAACCATCAACCTCACAACTGAGCATTGTAACAGTCTAAACTTCGAAGTTTTAGAAACCCGATCGCCCAAAAGAGGACGTAGGGTATTATGTTTCGAGCGGCATGAACCTCTATAAATCTAGTGTGCGGTTAAGCTTGTAGTTGTGACCTGATTGGCATAGTGCACTCTGTTAATACCCTGTAATTTCTTGATTACTCCATTCAAGTATCGTGTGCCGTAACCACGACAGCTACTAATCCACACAAATAGGTGGATAATTCAAAATTTGACACGTATTGGACAGAGACACAATTACACAAAATCTGTCCAACCACGGATTATCCACAACATATACTAGGATCACTTTTAGCCTATTTTTTTACCCAACCTACAAGTGTCGTATGTCTCTCATGTTTTGTCATATATTTTGAGCATTTTTTCAATGCAAAAGCCACGAGAAGGTGTCCCCGTCAATCAAGGTAAATCGAACGGTTTCAAAAGTGAAAGGTACGTGCGATGGTTAAGCGAGATCAGATAAACTTTTCCAGATTTTCATTTAAAAAATCAGATTGGGGTTCTGTTGGAGACAGTATATCAGTCTTTTTTTTCTTGAAAAACGTTTTAGGGCTAGTTTGAGAACCTCAATTTCTCAAAGAATTTACAATGGAAAAATGAACTAATTTTCCTTACGGAGCATTTGGATCCCTTCATTTTAGAGGAATTAGAATTCACTCAATAAAGTAACTTATTTAGTTTAGAATTTGACATTCCACCACTTTCCAAAGTTCAGATATAAGCCTATCTCAAATTCATGGGTGAAGGGTCGGAAATGATTTTATGCATTAGTAGAATTTGTTTCTACTCTATAATTTACATGACACTCTTCTTCTCACTCCTCTATAGTAAAAATATAGCATATAAATATCTCCAACATCTTACTACTAATAATATACAAATATATTTTACATAAAACCGAATTAGCTTAATTGATATATGCCTAAATTACTATTATTAGAATGGAATTCAATTCCAATGATCCAAACGAGGTGTTAGAAAAATAGAAATTCCTTGGAAAATCGTGTTCCCAAACTAGCCCTTAGTGTTGTTTTACCTCTTCTCTCAGGGCTGATTTAATGACCAGGAATCACGGGAGATTAGAGGAAATCGAATGGGAAATTAGTTCATTTTCTCCTCAATCCCCTCTAATCATCTCATGATCCCTGTCACCAAATCACCCTTAATATTTGCTCTAATCTACACCCGTTGCCACCCCGACTGGGTGAGGCCCAGTCAAAGAATGATGAAATCTAGAAGGCCCGGCCCAACTGGAGAGATTGAAACAAGGTCCGCTCACCGAAGCTAACCTGCTGGCTACTGGCTGCTGATCGTCGGCGCGCCGGGCTCATGATCGGAAATTCGGAACCAGATCCCCTCACTTTTTATCCCATCTTTGGCTCCGGCGAGCTATCCGAGCATGCGGCACCACCAAGCCTGCAGCCGCGCTCACCAGGTGGGCGCTCTGGTCCTCGTCTCTGCCACCTTCCTCCTCACCCGCCTCTTCGACCGCTTCCTCCTCGACACATATTCCTCCGCCCCCATAAACCCCGGCCGGCCCTTCTCTTCCGCTGACCTCCGCATCTACGTCTACGCTGAGGACGAGATCCAGGGCCTCCGCGCCCTGCTCCGGGGACGCGACGGCACCATCAACGCCGCCACATGCCTCAAGGGCCAATGGGGCACCCAGGTAAGCCTTGGACCCCACCACCTCTTTAATCGCTCTCCCCCTTGGTCACAGAACACCGGCACCGATCTTGTCTAAGGAGGCAACGCACAAATACTTTGTTGCAATTGCGCTCTGCCGCTCCCTACATTACAGTATAGCTGCTGCCCCTGGTCCTAACCTAATTCGACTCAGAGGGCGTATACTATTGAACCTGCACAGCATCAATCATACATTCATACTTGTGTTTCTAGGCCGTCCATCTCAATCAGTGTTTCAAGCAACGTACTCTGCACCATGCAATTCGATAAATTCCTGAATCAAAATTTTGTTACTTAACACACAACTCAATCTCAACCTCAACATATTATCAAGTAAGTTGGGGTAAGCTAGAGTTGAAACCCAACAAGATGTCACCAAAAGGAGAAAGAGAGAGAAATGAGAGGGGAAAAGCTTTTGAGAGCACTAAAAAGAAAAAGGCCTAATTACGGTTCAGGCACGCGGATAGTTTCTTTCCAATCACTTCTCTCCAAACACAACTTCATTGGGATATTCCATTCCTTCAAGTCTCCTTTGATTGTCTCCTCCCATGTCAAGTTTGGTCGACCTCTACCTCTCTTCACATTATTGTCCCGTCTTACGATGCCTCTATGCACCGGTGTCTCTGGGGGTCTCCGGTGGACATGCCCAAACCATCTCAGCCGGTGTTGAATAAGCTTTTCTTTAATTGGCGCTACTCCTAGCCGATCGTGTATGTCATCATTTCTCACTCGGTCCAATCTTGTGTGCCCACATATCCAACGCAACATACGCATCTCTGTGACACTTAGTTGTTGGATAGCCTCTTAGTAGGCCAACACTCAGTCCCATATAACATAGCAGGCCTAATCGCTGTTCTGTAGAACTTGTCTTTCAACTTCTGTGGCACTCTCTTGTCACATAGGACTCCCGATGCATGACACCATTTCATCCACCCCGCTTTGATTCTATGGCTAACATCTTCATCAATATCACCATCTCTCTGTAGCATCGATCCCAATAACGGAAGGTGTCCTTTGGTACTACCTGCCCTCCCAAATTTACATCTCCATCCTCACTAATTGTAGTACCAATGTCACATCTCATATACTCGGTTTTGGTCCTACTAATTCTAAATCCTTTTGACTCTAGGGTCTGACGCCATAACTCTAGCTTTCTATTTACTCCTTCCTGGCTTTCATCTACTAGAACTACATCGTCAGCGAAAAGTATATACCAAGGGATATCTCCTTGTATATCCCTCGTGACCTCATCTATCACTAAGTCAAATAGATAAGGGCTCAAGGCTGAACCTTGATGTAGTCCTATGTTAATCGGAAAAACATTTGTATCACCATCAGCTGTTCGGACGCTAGTCACAACCTTGTCATACATGTCCTTGATTAATGTAACATACTTTGTTGGAACTTTATGCTTATCCAATGTCCATCACATGAGATTCCTAGATATTTTATCATAGGTCTTTTCCAAGTCGATAAAAACCATGTGCAAGTCCTTCTTCTGCTTCTTATATCGCTCCATGACCTGCCTTATTAAGAAAATTGCTTCTATGGTTGACCTTTCAGACATGAATCCAAATTGGTTCATGGTGATAAGCGCCATTCCTCTCAGGCGATGCTCAATAACTCTCTCCCATAGCTTTATAGTGTGGCTCATGAGCTTAATGTCTCGATAGTTGGTACAACTTTGAATATCTCCATTGTTCTTGAAGATTGGTACTAATGTACCCTCCTCCACTCATCGGCCTGTTTGATCGAAAAAATATGGCTGAACAATTTGGTTAGCCAAACGATAGCAATATCCCCAAGGCATTTCCACACCTCTATTGGGATACCATCCGGGCCCATCGCCTTGCCCCATTTCATCCTCTTTAAAGTTTTTTTTGACCTCTGATTCTTGGATCCTGCGTACAAAGCATCTATTTAAATCATTTATTTAACACACAACTAAGGCCAAATTTTCAGTTGTTTATCTTGTCATAATAGCATAGTAGTAGCTACTCCTCTACCAAACTAACGACATTACTAGTGTATTCCTTACTGGGTACCTGCACGCAATGTCTCTTACAGAAAACAGAAACAATAAACATCATGTCAGTGGTTTTCCATTTCATAGGTCAAGGTCCACCAATTTCTTCTAAAGTCAAGGTTCAGAACATTTAACAAGGATCATGCAAATCTCTTCTTTGTTCCGAGCTATGTCAAGTGTGTTCGCATGACAGGGGCACTAAGTGACAAAGAAATCAATCAGACCTATGTCAAGGTAACCCCCACGTGATGTTCCTGGATCATATTTGCTTGAAAACAAATTCGTCCCTGTTTCACCTTCATTTACTTTAGGTTCTGAGTCAGATGCCATATTTCCGTAGATCAGGTGGGCGCGACCACATTTTTGTCTTCCCAAGGTACATCTCGTAACTACTATTTGGTGAACAGTTTTCTTCATTTGTGAGCAATATATCTTTGGGGACCCTTTATTTACCTGAGAAAACTATGCCTTTTCTGCCATATGTAGTGGTGCAGGCGCTCATCTGTTTCGTTCATGGGCAATATTTCTGAATCGATCTATTATCCTTACTCCAGAGGTATGTGCTGTTTGTGATGCTATTAACATGTGCCACATTTTTTCCACAAAAGAAAGGTGCTGTAGTGTATAAATTAACCAAATCTTAGGACGTGGCTCTAACACTGTTTTATTGTTGTCTATTTAAGAAGTCTATCTATGGCCCTGTGTTTCATTTGTCAGGGTGACCGGACTGACAAACGTGGTACGAGTGCATTTAATACATGGAAAGATATTATTATACCTGGGAACGTGGATGATTCTATGGTGAAGTCTGATGCTCCTGCTGTCCAACCAATCCCGCTAACAAAAAGAAAGTACTTAGCCAACTTCCTTGGACGTGCCCAGGGGAAAGCAGGACGCCTTCAACTGGTGGAGCTTGCAAAGCAGTATCCTGACAAGGTTAGCTTCCATTCATTTACAAAATAAGTTTAAAATTGCATTAAAATAAAAAAAATACTCCCTCCTTTCTAGTTTCTAAATTATAAGTCGTTTTGAACTTTTAACTTGTCTAGGTACATTGCTTTAACTATGTAGATATAGTGTATATCTAAGTGCATAGTAAAAGGTATGTATCTTTAAAAGGCAAAACATATTATAATTTGAAATGAAGGGAGTAAGCAATGGGTTCGACACAATATTTGGTACTATTTTTCTAGCCATAATTCATGAGTGTGTTTTATGGTGTGATGCTGGAGCCGTAGGGCTTGAGGACCTGTGTAAGGGGGTCCCTGTGTGTTTTATGGTGTGATGCTGGAGCGGTGGCTCGGGGTTGCTGGGAAGGGGGAGGGAGAGAAAGGAGGGATGATCCAAATAATAATATTCATTGGATTTGAGTGAGTAAGGGAGAGAGGGTTATCCAGCTAACTGAACCATTGATTTGATGGTATGTTAAGTCTAGGTGCAATTTGTTTGGTGGATTTAGTGAAGGTTATGAGTGTGGAGGAATTTGGTTGGGTGAGTTTTGCAAAGTTCAAGCTGCTGGATTATATAGTGGTATAGATTATCAAGGTATAGACACATTGCAATGCATAGAAGTTGGCATTAAACAGCCTTCTTTAGTTGTGTACCTCAAATTAATCATGATTGCACTTTAATCGTTTTTTAGGCTGCCCTTGTTGGACACTACTCTGGACACATCCTTTTTGTTTAAATCTCTGATCGCATGTACCACAATTTTGGTTTTGTGAATAGCTGGAATCTCCAGAACTCAAGTTATCTGGCCCCAACAAATTGGGAAGGATCGAGTACTTCAAGCACCTGAGAAATGCAAAGTTCTGCTTGGCTCCACGTGGAGAGTCATCTTGGACACTTCGGTTCTACGAGTCCTTCTTTGTGGTGAGCTATACTGTTTCTCCTGCTAAGAGATGTTTTGTAGCATGGTGATGACGAACTTGTGAGAATCTTGATGATAGGAATGTGTGCCAGTGATTTTGTCAGATGAAGTTGAGCTTCCTTTCCAAAATGTGATCGACTACAGTGAAATCTCGATAAAGTGGCCATCGTCCAGGATTGGACCTGAGCTCCTTGAGTACCTTGAATCAATATCAGGTATTGCATGATACTTGTTCCAAACTCGTTATTTTAGCTTTTCTAGTTATACATTTTTTTGGTTATGCACTTAGATATAAAATGTGTCTAGATAATAATCATAATCATAGGTCTATAGTTATAAATATAAGGCGCACAACCGCATACACATGAAGTTTCAAATTTTATGATCTTCAACCAATAATTTGGCCTACAAATTTTTATTATTGTAGTATAAACTTAATATGGTTAGATTTATAATTAAATGTGTTATTCAATAACCACAAGTTTATAGTCATATTGAATCCCAGTGAGAGCGAATTTTAGGCTGAGGTTAATTAAACTATGGGAGATGGATCCTCATGCAGGGGCTAGGAGAGCTCAAAGCACTAGTATAGATCTAGCTTATAGGGGGCAGACCCACATGCTGCACGGGGGCCAGCTTTCGTGGCCTTTTTCGGTTGGGGCTCTGATTGAGCTTCTTAATATAATTTTGCGGGGGCGGTTTTTTCCCCTTTTTTATAGTCATAAATGTATAATACAAAATAAATGAATGGTCAATGCCATATCGAGCTGTCTTAACAACCTATAATTTGGAATGGAATGAAGGAGTACTTCTCAATTGTAGTTGTAAATATATGTTAGGGCTGCGCCTGATCAAAGGGAAGTTGACGTCTGTTGGTGTTGCAGATGAAAGGATCGAGGAAATGATTGGTCATGGGCGTGAGATGAGATGCTTGTGGGTGTATGCAGCTGATACTGAGCCGTGCTCTGCCATGAGCGGTATCCTGACGGAGCTGCAGAAGAAAGTGCGGCGGTTCCATCAATCGCCGGAAACGTTCTGGCTGCACAACAGAACAATTGTGAATAGAGATCTGATTGAGTTCCACAGCTGGAAGACGCCTGTTCCGTTGCCATGAACCATGTATTCTGATTTGAACTATAGCCGGCATCTGTTTCTGTACCATGTTAGACATTTTCTAGTGAAGCTGTGTTTGTTGTTGTTCTTGCTAATCTTGAGAATAAACACATACATCGTGTTAAGGATTGACAATAGTACGCTAGATTTTTGCTGTTTTTTTTTACTTTATCGGGATGATAGATGGCTAAGGTAAAACGATATCTATATTAGACGAATATTGCAGAGGTAAAAACTCACTGAAAAAATTTCCTCTAAAATATTATGTCTTATATGTTACAGATGAAGGAAACGGGTATTATGCACGAAGAGAGTTGAGCAATGAAAAAACATGCTCTTTTATAGTGTAAGATGAGATGTACACATATTGCTACTGAAAATTTAAAATTCGACATATGACAAAATTTATATGTATTATCAATGAAATGACATAGTAGCTTATTAGTTGGGAGCGGCGCCGAGCAGATCGCTATCCGTCTGGCCACCCTGCATTGGGAATTACCGGCGCTCACGGTCAGAGAGAACAGTCCATACCAGCCGTGCCAAGCCATATTCTGAAGTCAAAGGGCGTCGCCGTATCGGTCGTCGAACTGCATCGCCGTGCCGCCCAACTAGCTATAGCTCCTGATTTATTGGTCACCCAAACCCAAATCGTTGGTCACTGGAGCTCAGAAAATTAGGGCGTCCAGTTGATCGATCGGAGCTGGGCGCGCGTGCAGAGTATAGAGGGCCCCGGTGGCGTGGTTCGTCCACCGCATCGTCGAGATCGAGAATCGTTGGTGGGTTTTGTGGAGGACAAGGGAGAACGGACATGGGATTGGGGACGCAGTGCAAGACCTCTCTCAGAATGGTTAGACCAGATCCCAGGTTGTTGTGCGCTCGGGGATAAAAAGAATCGCGAGTGATCGAAGTGAGGAGGCCGAATCTGTTTTTGGACGAACACGTCGGGACAACAGGCCTTCCGCCATGCACATTGTCTAGCCCACTACTTGTTGTTTACTACTCATTTTCATTTGCATTGACCATATTCATCTTGACTGTATTGACTGTACATAATGACCCAGCAGAACTGATTGTCCTGACCAGGTTAACGCAGGCGTACGTATATATTCCGGGACTTCCTTTACGCTCGCGAAATCTACTGGGGCACAGGAATGGAGAAGTAATTATTATTGCCACCGGATGCATGCATGGATCTTATTATTATGATCTCTCAGGGTATGTATATCCCACCCACATGAGGCAGCCATAATGATCCATACTTACTACTATAAGCCCGTGCATTTAAGCTAGCTCCACAAATTCCAATCTGCTTTACTTTTTGATGATGCCCTGTCGGAGACAAAGTAGTCCTAGCTAATCAAGCAACACACGTCTGTCTCGGGCACGTACTCTCCTGTGCTCAAAATGGTACACACACAAAGTTCCGTCGTCGTCATAAAAATATATAGTATATTTCATCGATGAAGCTTTTTATATTATCTGTCTCTATTGATACTTATATTTCGTTATAAAACTTGTATGGAAGTGAAATTGAAACTGGCCTGGCAAATCATCCAAAGCCATGATAGTTGTTTATCCCCACCCCCCCACCCCCCACCCCCCCAAATTAAAACAGCTTTACCCGGATGAGCCGGTTCGTCATGCCCGCATGCACGGGCACGAGCCTTGAACACACGCACACCTGTGCATGATAAAAAGGGTCTCTCCATGCATGCACGTCAATCACTTTTGCCACGAAAAGACGCACACGTAAACGATTCGGCGAGGCCGATCCAGCCCGGAGGAGAAACCAATCATGGCACCAGTCGCGTCGCGTCGCGTCCAATCGAAATCCGTTCGTCACGCGAGACAGGATTGCGCGCGATCGAGTTATGTAATATAATCCTCGGCTCGCCGGCACATTATTAGCAACAATCACGACGACGACGTCTTTGCAGCTGGACCACACGCTGAGGCCGGCCGGCCGGACGGACGGGGCGATCGATCCTCCGGCTAGCCGAAGGGCCCAGATCAAGATCCCGCGACCGCGACGATGCATGCGACTGCGACCCGGCCAGCCGCGCCTATTTCTCGGGAATTGGCTCCCACGCAGCACGGATTTTCCGTGCACGACGCGCTCGGGAACGCCCAAAGGCCGTAAAGCCGGCACGGCCGGCGCCACGACCGACGCAGGCGCCCGCGACCGGACTGCATGCCGATGGGGCAACCGGGCAAGGAGCGACGACGCCATGGGCTATGCATATGGCCGACGAACGAGCGGCCGGCCGGTGGTGCGGCGCCCCGCCATTATTCAAACGGCACGACTTCCCCTTCCCCCCCGACCCGATGGAACACCCCGGCGCGCGGCAAAGCAAAAGGAATGAGGTGGTGCTGCCGCCGCTTTCCGGAGCGGGCGCTCGCGATCTCATCCCGACTGCCCGCCCCTGCCGCGGCCGGGCCGTGTGGCCCTATCATTGGTATCTGCCGAGCGACGCCCCAAAAGCATGACATCCGCCTCAGCTTTTCAGGAGCTCTGCATGCCATAGCATGGTCTGGTCGTCGAAAAGCTCCGCCTCCGCGGACTTAACGGGTGTGGGTGTGACTGACTGTGACCCAATTAAGCGGCTAAGCTGTAGCTAGCTAGCTAGAGCCCTGAGCCCCCGCGCACTCCGATCCGAACAAGCCGGGTCACGAGCGGCGGCGAGTGACGCGAGAGAGCTCTGGTGTCTCTTGTTTGTACGGCGCATGCATGATAGGGACTGTTTCGCCTTGCTTAGCCTCGTACGTGCGGTCTCCTGGTTGTTGGAACGTGACTGATGACGATGCTGCTGCCGCGCCTTTTCGAGAGCTGGCGCATGGCGCTGATGAGACTTTTGTGCAAATTAAAAGCTAGTAGGCAGCAGACGACAGGAATTCTGCCGGATCGAGTGTCACGCACGTACGGCGCTTGCGTTTTCGCGTTAACTCGCATGCACGCCCGCCGTCGTGATGATCGATCGGGACATGTTCCGTTGGCAGTACGCGTTCGTTCTTGTGGCTGTCGTCGGGCGCGCGTACTGCAGGCGGCTATCGATCGCATGGCCCCTCCCGGCCGCAGCTACTACTCACATGGTCAACAGTGTGCAGTTGCCTCACACACCAGTGGTACTGCGGTGCCTACAGTTAGCTAGCTAGTGAGAACGTACACAGGATCAGGAGACATGTGTGTATAGCTCTGGGGCGGATTGACACAACACTCAAGGCAGGCCAGGCAACATGTTACCCCGCCCTCTGACATGCATCTCTTTTGAAACCCATGCATGCATGCACGGCCGGCTTATCACACTAATTTTTGGCAAGCACTGACAAGTTTGACTCCAAGTCGGGTAACAACTAACATGCATGCATGCATGGGTGGAGAAATTGAAACCTCGCCAGCTATCAATAGTTAACTAATATAACTCGCGTGCAAATACAAGCTCACTATACAAGTGATATACTGGCGTGCGTCTTGCATTGGCAACCGGTGTAGTTTGCACGCCGCACCGGCCGTTTATTCAAAGCACAAGCAGTAGAGACCAGCCGGCCGGCCGGCCCAGCGAGCTCCGCAGCAACCAGATCGCCGATTGCCCGTGCGCCGTGAGACGAGCCTGCCTGGTGGTCCTCGCCCGCCGCGATCGATTCCCTTCGACTAGGTGGCGACCAATGCAAGGACAAGGAGCACAGAGATCTCCATGGGACGCCGCGCGCCCCGAATCATCACCCGCCACCGCGGCATTACTAGCAGATTAGACTATTCAATGGACTCGGCAAACAGGGCTCATTCTAAGACATGGTGCTACGCGACAGGAGGGACGGCATGCATGCATGGCGCGACCAAAGCCGCATTATCGATCGCGTCGCGCGCTTATGGATGTCGTCCGGCCGCGGCCGGCCGGCGCGCCTCGCGAGAGCTAGCGTTTTGCTAAACAGTGGCAGCTTTTGCGCATGTCTCCCTCCGCTCCCCACCTCTCCTCTTCTTCTCTCTTCTCTCTCTCGCGCCCAACGCGCCCAGTTCGAGAAAGGGAAACAAAAGGAAAGCACCGAGACCTTCGAATCCGCTACAGCCACTGCCACGAGACCACGGCCTCGGCCTCGGCGGCACTGCCCCTGAGCCGGCTATATAAGTACCACTTCTGCGCATCTATTGATTTCAGCATCTCCCTCTGACCAGAGGAAGATCCCGGAAGCAACCAAATCAGAAGCAGAAGCTAGACCTACTAGTTCTTGCACTCGACCATCCATCTTTCACACAAACCACACATACGTATAGCTGAAGCAAATATATCCACTTGCTTAACTGGGGGTGATCGACTACAGATATACCATGGAGGCGCTGAGCGGGCGGGTAGGCGTCAAGTGCGGGCGGTGGAACCCTACGGCGGAGCAGGTGAAGGTCCTGACGGAGCTCTTCCGGGCGGGGCTGCGGACGCCCAGCACGGAGCAGATCCAGCGCATCTCCACCCACCTCAGCGCCTTCGGCAAGGTGGAGAGCAAGAACGTCTTCTACTGGTTCCAGAACCACAAGGCCCGCGAGCGCCACCACCACAAGAAGCGCCGCCGCGGCGCGTCGTCCTCCCCCGACAGCGGCAGCGGCAGGGGAAGCAACAACGAGGAAGACGGCCGTGGTGCCGCCTCGCAGTCGCACGACGCCGACGCCGACGCCGACGCCGACGCCGACCTCGTGCTGCAACCGCCAGAGAGCAAGCGGGAGGCCAGAAGCTATGGCCACCATCACCGGCTCGTGACATGTAAGCTGCAGCACGCACGCACGTACACATCGTTACTAGCTAGCTACTATACTACGACGACAACTGCAACGTATTACGTATATCGATCGTGCTGTTGACATCGACCCGTACGTGCTCCGTGCATGCATGCAGGCTACGTCAGGGACGTGGTGGAGCAGCAGCAGGAGGCGTCGCCGTCGTGGGAGCGGCCCACGAGGGAGGTGGAGACGCTAGAGCTCTTCCCCCTCAAGTCGTACGGCGACCTCGAGGCGCCGGAGAAGGTCCGGTCGTACGTCAGAGGCAGCGCCACCAGCGAGCAGTGCAGGGACAGGGAGTTCTCCTTCTTCGACGTCTCCGCCGGCCGGGATCCGCCGCTCGAGCTCAGGCTCTGCAGCTTCGGTCCCTAGCATAGCAGCTGATCGACCGTCGACGCATGCATGCACGTACTGCGTGCTGCTGTGGCCTTGTCGCACGCATCATTGTGTAGTCCTTGGGTTCTAGCTAATACCGACATGAAAAGATGTGCGAGATAGATGTGGAAATACACGCATATATAAGCTGTAGAACGTGCGTACGTACGTACGCGCGTATCGCTGCCCTACCAAACGACGTTGCATTGCATGAAGAATCTGAGAGAGGGTCAGGGAATGAGCATGCAAGCTGCAGCTGAGATTTCAACTGCCTTTTTCGCTGATCTTTTCATCATGAGGCCGGATGCGCTGCGTGCCACTTTTTTTTTTCTCGGTAATTTATGCTGGTGTGTGCCCTCATACATGCATGGCATACGGAAATTAATTAACCTTTGTGCTCACTAGAGTGATGACATTTCTAAATTCCATATCGCCGTTTCATATTTATTTATATTCATGCATATATGCCTGGCAATTCCTGTAATAACGTCGTACTCGATCGGTCTAGCACTAATATATTATCTATTTATTGCATATGCTCTGAGCGTCTTTTGACCCTACTATGAGCCTGAGCGTACGTTTTGTTGTATGTGTGTTTGCAGGCCCGTGATCTGTGTGTGTGATTCACGCATAAATATATTGCGTTAGGTGGGGAACTAAACACGCATCATGCAGTAGGAACACAGCAGGCTAGCTTTTACAGGATGCATGCATTGGATTCAAACTGTCGTGCTACGGCCACCCAATTTTTAACCGTGATGACGCATTATTGGATATGCTTATCATCACAAGGAAATGATCCTGTACTTGTTCACAGCATGCATGTGATAGTCGACTACGTACCACCCGCTTGCCTCTAGGAAATTGTTGGCTATATGATCAGTTTGCTTTGGATGTTTGTTGTTCGACATGCATGCATGGGAGTTTGAAAGCTCGCACCTAACTTTTCGGCCACATCTATCTGGGTCATGCTCTCTTGTTTTTGTTGACTCTTTTCACACTGAGTACTGGTCACTTGATCTGCACGCGAACAGTCAACATACTGGTACGACTACGTACCACATTCCATGTGCAGCTTTGCAGGTTTCAAACTGTGCAAAAAGAAACAATCGATTTGCCTGACGCGCTTTCACCGCCGGCCGAAAAGGAGGAGAAGTATACATATACTAGCGTCGTTGCGGAATGTTGGCGGTTGCTGTACTAACTGGTATATATACTAGCATCGCAGAATGTTGGGTTGATAACTGTACTAACCGGTAGTAAGTAATACAAATATGGATGACACAAAATTAGAGAACACTTGCGGAAAAAAACATGGGTGCCAACCGATTCGCTATATATAAGGAGAGTTTATATAAAAAAGGAATTAATACAATGAGTTAGAGCATCTCCAAGAGCTCTTCAGAAAATAACTCCTTAAAATCAGTTTTAAGGGACATCTAAATAATTAGTATGGGTAGATTTTAATCATTTCTCCAATAGATCTCTTAAAGAGGTAGATTGTTTCTGGGGAACCCAAAAAACCCCTCATTTGTAGCTACAAATGAGGGAGGGAGTTTTGAGGGCTATGTAAAAGTTGTGAGCGCTTTAGGGGAACTGTTGGAGACACGTTTTTTTGTGTTTTTCCCGAAAAAATAGATTTAGAGGAGACTTCTAGGAAGCTTTTGGAGATGCTCTTATATGTCTTCCCGATGTGACTTACACCCAGTGGCGGAGCTCCGTAAAAATAACGCCCCGGATCATTTTACAAATATAACGATGTACTACTCATGTTTTAAATTTTCGTACTTTAAGGGTAATAACATTTAAAACAATCCAATGGAACTGTGGCAGATAGGAAAATGAATCAGACGTTCGGGAACAATTACTCACAATAGAGGAGAAGCACTCAGCACACAGCGCTTGCCGCTGGTCACTGCCCATTGGCCAGGGAGGCGCTCCGCCCTCGCCTATGAATAAGAAAAGAAAAGGAATCAGGCTGAGTAAGTTGTATAGTTTTGGAGAAGATGTAATGACAGGGGTAGATTTGGGCGGTGGCGCGACGCCAGTGCAGGCCGCACGCGTCATTGCTACAGGGACGCTAGAGGCGAACTGGTGGAGGTGGAGGCCGGACTGACGGTGGCGGATGCCTGAGTCAGAGCCTGCCGGCCGCCTCGGAGGTTGCTGCCTTGTGCCATTGCCGAATTCGTAGAGCCTGAAGGCGTGGAGAACGATAGAGGACTGAATGGAGGCGGCCGTGCCGCTGGCAACATAGGAAACACAGCCGTGTAGGTTTGCGAAATAATTGAAAGAGTCTATGTTCTCGTGACTTGAGCGATTGAGGGAGGCCGCCAGCGCCATGCTCAATCGTTGCAAGCAGGAGGTCTTTTGGGCCACATTTTTAGGCTGAAATATATTTTGAGCTAGATTTTTTGGTTGAAAAAAGATATATATATATATAGAGAGAGAGAGAGAATTGCTAGTTTGCTACGCATAGCACTGGTTTGTTGTGCTATAAACGGTCACAGCCGCACAATGGAGCAGTCGATGGCCGGATGTGGATTAGCCTCCCACGAGCGCACGCTGCCACAGATTGCGCGGGGCACATGATCTCCGTCCTTTGCAGGCGTTAGCGTGGGACAGAACTCCGTTAACAAGTAAAACGTCCTGTTCCCAACCAAATCTCTGTCTGGCTGCGCTTTTCATCTACGGAGCTCGCTATCGCTGTTTCCATCCATGGTACAGACAAAGCGTTTCCTTCTTTATCATGCCGACATCCTTCTTTATTTGCAAAAATATAAAAGGCTAGAGGTTTGCCACAGTATAGAGGCAGCGTATCATACAACTGTATTTGCAAGTGCACTCGGGTTCACAAGTTTTATTTATGAGGGCTATGTCGTCTCCTACAGAGAAGGCATATTTTGTCCTCTCGTACAGGCAGCAGCTCTCAACTAAGAACAAGACACTGAAATACTAAACAAAAGGCAATAGTCTGAATCAAAAAAATATACGAACATCTTTAGAACCGGAGAATACCATCAGTATCAATATAGTGAAGCATCTTCAGAACACATAACCAATATTTTGCAGCAATCTGAATAAAAAATTATATGAACATCTCCTAAAACACTAAACCATTAGTTCGACAGACCGACATCTTCAGAATCATCATCATCAAAATATACACTGGCCTCTTCTGATAAATATTGTGCATTGTCCTCTTCTCTGTTAGTCTTGCCTTTTACATTTTTCAGCTACAAATTAAAAACAAGTAGTAAGTAATTCAAAATAGGAAAAAATAATTATGAATTAAATAATTACCCTTTCTGGGCATGTTCTAGCATTATGGCCTCCTTTCTTGCTGCCACAAATGCCACATGTTCGTGGTTTCTTCGCATTTGAACGTGGCTCTGAAGGTGGTTTAAATCTTTGTGGTTGCTTTCTCTTCCCCTTGCATTGTGACATCGGTGGATCAAATATCACTTTTGAAAGATCTGTTGTGCAAGCGAGACCTTCACATGTCTGTGTTTCATGATCAATATCCATCGATTCAATTTGTTGCTCAGCCCCATCTAAGAATTCCTGAAAAATAGGTAAAAGCTCCGCGGGACTTTGATGCCATCTTAAGTAACTTCATCACTCTAGGCTTTAGTGTAGCAAACCTTATGGTTTGTTGCTCTTCACTTTCCCCGAGCTCCATGCTCCTCTTTATTTTTGATCTTTTTGCCAATGCATTAGCATCTTTGCACCAATGTTTCATTATATATGTAGTTGGCAAGTGAACCATATTTACATGATGCATAACCTTAATGGCATGTGAACACAACAATCCCTCAAACTCATATCCTTTGCAGCTGCAAGAAATTAGTTCCTCAAATTTGTTGACATTTACTATATATGTTTCCGGGATCATATTGTCAATCATTGGGTGGTAACTAATTCTAACCTCATATAGGGTATCATTCTGAATCTCTGTAATTTCTCTAAGTTGGGAATTTTTTAAATGTAACTTGAGAGGCATCTTTCTCAATTCGATGTAGTGATGATAAATTTGGTACAGCATTGAGACAAGCAATATCCTCATCACTTTCTCTTTGCCAAATACCATTAATCATCTTCTCCATATGCTTGACAACTTCAAGTATACTTGTTGGTCCACAATTTCAATGCAGAATTGGCACTTTCACTCCTTTGTGTTGTTGACATATTTGCAAAAAACTGAGAGCACCTAGAGGAGGGGTGAATAGGTGATCCTATAAAATTCAACAACTAATAGCCAATAAAACTTGGTTAAGTGTTAGCTCAATAGAATTAAGTGACAAAGGACCAAGCTCTTGTGAAACACAATGATCACGAAGAAAGCAAGCACAAGAGACACTGCGATTTATCCCATGGTTCGGCCAAGTATAACACTTGCCTATTCCATGTTGTGGCATCCCAATGGACGAGGGTCGCACTCAACCCCTTTCAAGTGATCCAATGATCAACTTGAATACCACAGTGTTTTCCTTTCTTTTACTATCTCCCGTTCGCGAGGAATCTCCACAACTTGGAGCCTCTCGCCCTTACAAATGATGATCACAAAGAAGCACAGAAGTAAGGGAGGGGAGAGCAACACACACAAGACTCAAAATCAGAGCACAAACATGCACACAAGTCACTACTTGAGCTCACAACACAATGCGAGGAGTTCTCTACTCAAATAGAGCTCAAGTCACTATCACAACGAATCAAATGCGCGAGAATGAAGTCTTGGTGCTTAGGGATGATCAAAGTATGCTTGGTTTTTTTCCTTCATGCGCCTAGGGGTCTCTTTTATAGCCCCAAGACAGCTAGGAGCCGTTGGAAGCAATCTGGGAAGGCAATTCTTGCCTTCTGTCGGGTGGCACACCGGACAGGCACTGTTCATGGTCCGGTGCAGATCGCCTTCCTAAAATGGCACAGTCGACCGTTGCAGAATTGTAGCCGTTAGCGCACCGGACACTGTCCGGTGCCCCCGGCCGATCGTTGGAGCGGGCCACGTGTCGCCCGTGGATTTGGCGGCCGACCGTTGCGCTGGCGGCCGTTGGCTCACCGGACAGTCTGGTGCACCACCGGACAGTCCGGTGAATTATAGCCGTACGCCGCCGACGAATTCCCGAGAGCGGCCAGTTCGCCAGAGCCCAGCCTGGCGCACCGGACAGTCCGGTGTACCAGACTGCGCTGAGTCTTGGCTGCTCCAGCCAAGTCTTTCCTTTTTCTCTTTTCTCTAATTCTAGCACTTAGACAAATATATTAGTACACAAAAACCAATGTACTAAGTCTAGAATCATACCTTCTTGTTGATTTGCACTTCATCCATCATTTGGCACAAAATTACTCACTCAATATGTGTTGGGCACTTAATCACCAAAATATACTAGAAATGGCCCAAGGGCACATTTCCCTTTCAATCTCCCCTTTTTTGTGATTTATGCCAACACATCAAAAAGCAACAAATAGAAGTGCAACATTAATGCAATTGAGAACAAAAATTGTCTTCTTTAAGATTTGACATATTTGGATCGTTCTTTGCCACCACTTGGTTTGTTTTTGCAAATCAAATTCATTTTCCTATTTCTAAGTCAAACTCACTTGTTTGGGCATAAAGAGAGATAATCCAAGAGAGAAAATGATCAAGATCCAAAAACTCCCCCTTTTTCCCATAATCATAAAATCTCCCCTAAAGAGACCAAATTTTGACAAAGAGAGTATTTTGACAAATCAAAAGCTCTAGCACTACTATTTTCAAAATTCTATTTTCAAAACTCTCAAGTGGTAGCTAATCTAGTTGCTTTGGCCTTAATTTCTCCCCCTTTGGCATTAAGCACCAAAACGGGATCACTAGTGGCCCTTAAACCCCATTGCCTCACCAAAATCGTCAATTTAGAGTAAAAAGGCAATAGGAACATAGAGATGAACTTGGAGTAAATTACCCTCACATCGGAGTGCAGTGGAAGTCTTGCATGGTCCAAGTTCACCTTTCCCTTTCAATCCACCTTTGAGACTAAATCAAGTAAACTCAAGCACACAGTTAGTCTCAAAGGGTCATGTTGTAGCACATCTCCCCCTAAATATGTGCATCACTCACACATGGACTTTTGAGGTCCGGGGATTGTTTGCACAACTTGAGCACCAAATAAACAACAAAATGCATAAAGGAACATGATCAAAGGCATAGAACACATGTATGCTATCAATCAATCCAAGTTACGCGAATCTAAGACATTTAGCTCACTACGCAACCTGCAAAAGGTCTTCTCATCTAAAGGTTTGGTAAAGATATCGTCTAGCTGGTTCTCGATGCTAACATGAAACACTTCGATATCTCCCTTTTGCTGGTGGTCTCTCAAAAAGTGATGCCGAATGTCTATGTGCTTTGTGCGGCTGTGTTCAACAGGATTGTCCGCCATGCGGATTGCACTCTCATTATCACATAGGAGTGGGACTTCGCTCAGATTGTAGCCAAAGTCCCTGAGGGTTTGCCTCATCCAAAGTAGTTGCGCGCAACACTGTCCTACGGAAACATACTCAGCCTCAGCGGTGGATAGGGCAACTGAAGTTTGTTTCTTGGAACTCCAAGACACCAGGGACCTTCCTAGGAATTGGCATGTTCCTGATGTACTCTTCCTATCAACCTTGCACCCGGCATAATCGGAGTCTAAGTATCCAATCAAGTCAAAGGTAGACCCCTTTGGATACCAGATCCCAAAGCAAGGCGTAGCAACTAAATATCTAAGAATTCGCTTAACGGCCACAAGGTGACACTCCCTTGGATCGGATTGAAATCTAGCACACATGCATACGCTAAGCATAATATCCGGTCTACTAGCACATAAATAAAGTAAAGGCCCTATCATAGACTGGTATGCCTTTTGATCAACGGACTTACCTCCTTTGTTGAGGTCGACATGTCCGTCGGTTCCCATTGGAGTCTTTGTGGGCTTGGCGTCCTTCATCCCGAACCGCTTGAGCAAGTCTTGTGTATACTTCATTTGGGAGATGAAGGTGCCGTCCTTGAGTTGCTTCACTTGGAACCCAAGGAAGTAGTTCAACTTGCCCATCATCGACATCTCAAACTTCTACGTCATCACCCTGCTAAATTCCTCACAAGACTTTTGGTTAGTAGAACCAAATATTATGTCATCGACATAAATTTGGCACACAAATAGGTCACCATCATAAGTCTTAGTGAAAAGAGTTGGATCGGCTTTCCCAACCTTGAAAGCATTAGCAATTAGAAAATCTCTAAGGCATTCATACCATACTCTTCGGGCTTGTTTAAGTCCATAGAGCGCCTTAGAGAGCTTACACACGTGGTCGGGGTACCATTCATCCTCAAAGCCAGGGGGTTGCTCCACGTACACCTCCTACTTGATTGGCCCGTTGAGGAAGGCGCTCTTCACATCCATTTGGAACAACCTGAAAGAGTGGTGAGCGGCATAGGCTAACAAAATGTGAATAGACTATAGCCTAGCCACAGGAGCAAAGGTCTCCTCAAAGTCCAAACCTGCGACTTGGGCATAACCTTTTGCCACAAGTCGAGCCTTGTTCCTTGTCACCACCCCGTGCTCGTCCTGTTTATTGCGGAACACCCACTTGGTTCCCACAACGTTTTGCTTGGGACGTGGCACCAGTGTCCAAACTTCATTTCACTTGAAGTTGTTGAGCTCTTCCTGCATGGCCAACACCCAGTCCGGATCTAGCAAGGCCTCTTCTACCCTAAAAGGCTCAATAGAAGAGACAATCGAGTAATTCTCACAAAAATTTGCTAATCTAGAGCGAGCGGTTACTCCCTTACTTATATCACACAATATCTGGTCGACCGGATGATTCCTTTGAATCGTTGCTCGAACTTGAGTTGGAGGGGCCCGTGGTGCTTCTTCCTCCACATCTTGGACATCTTGTGCTCCCCCTTAATCACACGCCTCTTCTTGAAGGACATGTCCATCATCTTGAGTTGGGGATGCAGCATTGTTGAGAAAGAAGGTTGATCTTGCTCCTGGTGTTCCTGTGGTCTTACATCTCCAATCGCCATGGTGCGAATTGCGTCCGTTGGAACATCATCCTCATCTACATCATCAAGATCAACTTGCTCTCTTGGAGAGCCATTAGTTTCATCAAATACAACGTCGCTAGAGACTTCAACCAAATCCGATGATTTGTTGAAGACTCTATACGCCTTTGTATTTGAGTCATAACCTAACAAAAATCCTTCTACAGCTTTGGGAGCAAATTTGGAATTCCTACCTTTCTTCACTAGAATGTAGCATTTACTCCCGAAAACACGAAAATATGAAACGTTGGGTTTGTTACCGGTTAGAAGTTCGTACGACGTCTTCTTGAGGAGGCGATGAAGGTAGACTCGGTTTATGGCATGGCAAGCTATGTTCACAGCTTCCGACCAAAACCGCTCGGGCATCTTGAATTCTCCAAGCATCGTCCAAGCCATGTCTATGAGCGTCCTGTTCTTTCTCTCTACCACTCCATTTTGTTGTGGTGTGTAGGGAGCAGAGAACTCGTGCTTGATCCCCTCCTCCTCAAGGTACTCCTTCAATTGAAGATTCTTGAACTCAGACCCGTTGTCGCTTCTTATTTTTTAACCTTGAGCTCAAACTCGTTTTGAGCCCGTCTTAGAAAGCGCTTAAGGGTCCATTGGGTTTCTGATTTATCCTACAAAAAGAATACCCAAGTGAAGCGGGAAAAATCATCAACAATTACTAAACCATACTTACTTCCCTCGATGCTAAGGTAGGCGACGGGTCTGAAGAGGTCCATGTGGAGTAGCTCCAGAGGTCTTGATGTGGTCATCACATTCTTGCTATGATGAGGATTTCCCACCTGTTTGCCTGCTTGACAAGCAGCACAAGGTCTATCTTTTTCAAAAAACACATTTGTTAGACCTAACACATGTTCTACCTTTAGAAGTTTGTGAAGGTTCTTCATCCCAACATGTGCTAGACGGCGATGCCATAGCCAGCACATGCTAGTCTTAGCTATTAAGCATGTATCTAGATCGGCCTCCTCTTTTGAAAAATCAACTAAGTAGAGTTTGCCATCTAGTACACCCTTAAAGGCTAATGAACCATCACTCCTTCTAAAGACAGACACATCTACATTGGTAAATAAACAATTGTAGCCCATGTGGCACAATTGACTAACAGACAGCAGATTATAGCCTAGCGACTCTACTAGAAATACATTAGAGATAGAGTGCTCATTTGTGATGGCTATCTTGCCTAAGCCTTTGACCTTGCCTTGATTCCCATCTCCAAATATGATTGTATCTTGGGAATCCTTGTTCTTGACGTAGGAGGTGAACATCTTCTTCTCCCCCGTCATGTGGTTTGTGCATCCGCTGTCGATAATCCAGCTTGAGCCCCCGGATGCATAAACCTGCAAGGCAAATTAGGCTTGGGTTTTAGGTACCCAACTCTTGTTGGGTCCTACAAGGTTAGTTATAATAGTCTTTGGGACCCAAATGCAAGTCTTGTCTCCCTTGCACTTGGCCCCTAACTTCCTAGCAATCACTTTCTTATTCTTTCTACAAATTGCAAAAGAAGCATTGCTAGCATGGTAAATTGTAGAAGGTTCATTTTATACTTTCCTAGGCACATGATGAACAACATTTTTCCTAGGCACATTTCTACCATGCACAACAGAAGAACTCGAAGCAATCATAGCATGTGAATCATAAGCATAACTCCTATAAGCATTTCTAGAAAATTTTCTATTACTATAGATGAAAGCATGATTCCTTTGAACACTATTAGCCATAGGGGCCTTCCCTTTCTCCTTGGCGGAGATGGGAGCCCTTTGACTTGTTAAGTTCTTGGCTTCCCTTCGAAAGCCAAGCCCATCCTTAATAGAGGGGTGTCTACCAACAGTGTAGGCATCCCTTGCAAATTTTAGTTTATCAAAGTCATTTTTGCTAGTCTTAAGTTGGGCATTAAGACTAGCCACTTCATCATTTAATCTAGAAATGGAAATTAAATGTTCACCACAAGCATCAACATTAAAATCTTTACACCTATTGCAAATCACTACATGTTCCACACATGAGCTAGATTTATTTGCTACTTCTAACTTAGTATTTAAATCATCATTAATACTCTTTAAACTAGAAATAGTCTCATGGCAAGCAGAAATTTCAGAGGATAAAATTTCATTTCTCTTAACCTCTAAAGCAAGGGATTTTTGCATACTAATAAATTTGTCATGCTCTTCATATAAAATATCTTCTTGCTTTTCTACCAATCTATTTTTCTCATTTAAGGCGTCAATCAGTTCATTGATCTTATCAATTTTAGTTCTATCTAAACCTTTGAATAAACTTGTGTAGTCTACTTCATCATCACTAGATTCATCATCACTTGAAGAAGCATACGTAGGGGTATCTCGAGCGCTTACCTTCTTCTCCTTTGCCATGAGGCAGGTGTGGCGCTCGTTGGGGAAGAGGGATGACTTGTTGAAGGCCGAGGCGGCGAGTCCTTCGTCGTCGGAGTCGGACGAAGAGCAATTCGAATCCCACTCTTTGCTAAGGTGCGCCTCACCCTTTGCCTTCTTGTAGGACTTCTTTTTCTCCCTCTTTCCGTTATTTTCTTGCCCCTGGTCACTATCATTATCGGGACAGTTAGACATAAAGTGACCAGTCTTACCACACTTGAAGCAGGAGCGCTTTCCCTTCGTCTTGCTCTTGTTGGGATGTTCCTTGCGACCTTTTAGCGCCATCTTGAAGCGCTTAAAGATGAGGGCCATTTCATCCTCGTTTAGCCCGACCGCCTCAACTTGCGCCACCTTGCTAGGTAGTGTCTCCCTGCTGCTTGTTTCTTTGAGAGCAACGGTTTGAGGTTCGTAGATAGGCATTGGGCCATTCAATGCTTCATCAACATATCTTGCCTCCTTGATCATCATACGCCCGCTTACAAACTTTCCAAGTATTTCCTCGGGCGTCATCTTTGTGTACCTAGGATTTTCATGGATTGAATTCACAAGATGAGGATCAAGAACAGTGAAGGACCTGAGCATGAGTCAGACGACGTCATGATCGGTCCATCTCGTGCTTCCATAGCTCATGATTTTGTTGACCAGGGTCTTGAGCCGGTTGTACGTTTGTGTTGGCTCCTCTCCCCTGATCATTGCGAACCTCCCTAGTTTGCCTTCCACCAACTCCATCTTGGTGATCATGGTGGCATCGTTCCTCTCATGAGAGATCTTAAGGGTGTCCCAAATTTGCTTGGCGTTTTCCAAGCCGCTCACCTTATGATACTCGTCCTTGCACAAGGATGCTAACAAAACAGTGGTAGCTTGTGCATTTTTATGGATTTTCTCATTAATGAAAATGGGGTTGTCAGTACTATCAAAAGGCATTCTGTTTTCAACAATCTCCCAAATACTTGGATGGAGAGAGAATAGGTGACTACACATTTTGTGACTCCAAAATGAGTAGTCTTCTCCATCAAAGTGCGGAGGCTTCCCAAGTGGAATTGAAAGTAAATGAGCATTGGAATTGAATGGAATACGAGAATAATCAAAAGAAAAGTTTGAGTTGACCGGTTTCTTTTTCTCGTCGTAGTCGTCGTCTCTTTGGAAAGAAGAAGACTCGTCGCTGTCGTAGTAGACGATCTTCTTGATGCGCCTCTTCTTCTTCCTGTCCTTCTTCTTATGACTCGAGCCAGAGTCAGTATGTTTGTCGTCCCATGGCTCATTGAAGATGGACTCATTCTCCTTATCGTTGACCACCATCCCCTTTCCCTTAGGATCCATCTCTTCGGGCGATTAGTCCCTTTTGTGAAGAGAACGGCTCCGATACCAATTGAGAGCACCTAGAGGGGGGGGGGGTGAATAGGTGATCCTATAAAATTCAACAACTAATAGCCATTAAAACTTGGTTAAGTGTTAGCTCAATAGAATTAAGTGACAAAGGACCAAGCTCTTGTGAAACACAATGATCACAAAGAAAGCAAGCACAAGAGACACAGTGATTTATCCCGTGGTTCGGCCAAGTATAACACTTGCCTACTCCACATTGTGGTGTCCCAATGGACGAGGGTCGCACTCAACCCCTTTTAAATGATCCAATGATCAACTTGAATACCACAGTGTTTTCCTTTCATTTACTATCTCCCGTTCGCGAGGAATCTCCACAACTTGGAGCCTCTCGCCCTTACAAATGATGATCACAAAGAAGCACGGAAGTAAGGGAGGGGAGAGCAACACACACAAGACTCAAAATCAGAGCACAAACACGCACACAAGTCACTACTTGAGCTCACAACACAATGCGAGGAGTTCTCTACTCAAATAGAGCTCAAGTCACTATCACAATGAATCAAATGCGCGAGAATGAAGTCTTGGTGCTTAGGGATGATCAAAGTATGCTTGGTTTTTTCCTTCATGAGCCTAGGGGTCCTTTTTATAGCCCCAAGGCAGCAAGGAGCCATTGGAAGCAATCAAGGAAGGCAATTCTTGCCTTCTATCGGGTGGCGCACCGGACAGTCCGGTGCACCACCGGACAGGCACTGTTCATGGTCCGGTGCTGAAAGGGAAATGTGCCCTTGGGCCATTTCTATAAGATTTTGGTGATTAAGTGCTCAACACAAATGCCTTGAGTGATATTTGTGCCAAAGACTCAAGAAGTGCAAATCAAGATTAAAGGTATGTTTCTAGACTTAGTGCATTGTTTTGAAGACTAATGTGATGTGTCTAAGTGCTAGAAACAGGAGAAATCACTTTGGAGATTAGTTGGCTGTGTTCAGCCAAAAGGCTGCTCGGTCTGGGTGCACTGGACTGTCTGGTGGTGCACGATGTCCGGTGTGTCAGGACCAGTCCTGGTGAACAGCCTGCTCTCGGGTCTCGACGGTGGCGTACGATTATAAATCACCGGACTGTCCGGTGAGTCATCTGCGGCGAAGTCGCTGCTCTCGGGGAACAGTCAACAGGCGTACGGCTAAAATTCACCGGACTGTCCGATGATGCACCGGATTGTCCGGTGAGCCAACGGTCGGGCGCGCCAACGATCGGCCACGCAATCCGCGCATGACGCGTGGCCGAGCCAACGGTCGTATGGGGGCACCGGACTGTCCGGTGTGCACCGGACAGTGTCCGGTGTGCCAATGGCTCCAAATCTTCAACGGTCGGCTGCGCCAAATTTGGAAAGCAAACTGCACCGGACTGTGTACAGTGCCTGCCCGGTGGTGCACCGGACTATCCGGTGCGCCACCCGACAGAAGGCAAGAATTGCCTTCCTGGATTGCTTCCAACGGCTCCTAGCTATCTTGGGGCTATAAAAGGGACCCCTAGGCGCATGGAGGAGAACACCAAGCATTCTTTAATCAACTCTAAGCACCAAGACTCCATTTCCGCGCATTTGATTCTTTGTGATAGCAACTAGAGCTCCATTTGAGTAGAGAACTCTTCGAGTTGTGTTGCGAGCTCAAGTTGTGACTAGTGTGCGTGTTTGTGCTCTGATTTTGTGTCTTGTGTGCGTTGCTTTTCCCACCCTTACTTTCGTGCTTCTTTGTAATCATCAAATTGTAAGGGAGAGAGGCTCCAAGTTGTGGAGATTCCTCGCAAGCGGGATATAGTGAAACAAAGAGAAACACCGTGGTATTCAAGTGGGTCTTTGGACCACTTGAAAGGGGTTGAGTGCAACCCTCGTCTGTTGGGACGCCACAACGTGGAGTAGGCAAGTGTTGGACTTGGCCGAACCACGGGATAACCCATTGTGCCTCTCTGTGTTGATTTTTTTGTGGTTATCGTGTTTAGCAAGAACTCCTCTCTAGCCACTTGGCTTTATTGCTCTAACACTTAATCAAGTTTGTGGTTTTAAGTTTCAAGTTTTATAGGATCACCTATTCACCCCCCTCTAGGTGCTCTCAATTGGTATTAGAGTCGTTCTCTTCAAGAAAGGGACTAATCGCCCGAAGGGATGGATCCTAAGGGAAAGGGGATAGTGATCAACGATAAAGAAAATGAGTCCTTCCTCAATGAGCCAAAAGACGACAAGCCCACTGACTCGGGCTCAAGTCAAAAGAAGAAGGACGGGAAGAAGAAGAGGCGTATCAAGAAGATCGTCTACTACGACAGCGACGAGTCTTCTTCCCAAAAGGACGACGACGACTACGAGAAAAAGAAAACGGTCAACTCAAACTTTTCTTTTGATTACTCTCGTATTCCGCATAATTCAAATACACATTTGCTTTCTATTCCTCTTGGTAAACCTCCACACTTTGATGGAGAGGACTACGGATTTTGGAGTCACAAGATGCATAGTCACTTGTTCTCTCTTCATCCAAGTATATGGGAGATAGTAGAGAATGGAATGCATTTTGATAATTCGGATAATCCCATGTTTATCAATGAACAAATTCACAAAAATGCACAAGCTACCACTGTTCTTTTAGCATCCTTGTGCAGGGAAGAGTACCATAAGGTGAGCGGCTTGGATAACGCCAAGCAGAGTACCATAAGGTGTGCAGGGAAATGATGTCACCATGCTCACCAAGATGGAGTTGGTGGAGGGTGAACTAGGAAGGTTCGCAATGATCAGGGGGGAGGAGCCAACCCAAACATACAACAGGCTCAAGACCCTGGTCAACAAAATAAGGAGCTATGGAAGCACGAGATGGACGGACCACGACGTCGTCCAGCTTATGCTAAGGTCCTTCACTATCCTTGATCCTCATCTTGTTAACTCTATTCGTGAAAATCCTAGGTATACCAAGATGACGCCCGAGGAAATACTTGGGAAGTTTGTAAGCGGGCGAATGATGATCAAGGAGGCGAGATATGTTGATGAGGCACTAAATGGCCCATTGAGAATCCACGAGCCTCAAACTGTTGCCCTCAAAGCAACAAGTAGCAGGGAGGCGCTACCTAGCAAGGTGGCGCAAGTTGAGGCGGCCGGGCTTAACGAGGAAGAAATGGCCCTCATCATCAAGCGCTTTAAGACGACGCTTAAAGGAAGAAAGGAGCACCCAAACAAGAGCAAGACGAAGGGAAAGCGCTCCTGCTTCAAGTGTGGTAAGTATGGTCATTTTATACCTAATTGTCCCGACAACACTAATGACCAGGAACAAGAGAAAGGTGGGAAGAAGGAAAAGAAGAAGGCCTACAAGAAGGCGAAGGGCGAGGCACATCTCGGTAAAGAGTGGGACTCGGAGTGTTCATCGTCCGACTCCGACGACGAGGGACTCGCCGCGTCGGCCTTCAACAAATCGTCGCTCTTCCCCAACGAGCGCCACACGTGCCTAATGGCAAAAGAAAAGAAGGTAATCACTAGAGAAACTCCTAAGTACTCTACTTCTAGTGATGAGGACTCTAGTGATGATGAAATTGATTACACTAGCTTGTTTAAAGGATTAGATAGAGCAAAAGTAGAAAAGATCAATGAATTGATTGATGCTCTAAACGAAAAGGATAGACTTTTAGAAAAGCAAGAGGATCTTTTATATGAAGAACATGATAAATTTGTAAGTGTGCAAAAGTCTCTTGCTTTAGAAGTTAAAAGAAATAAAATGCTTTCATGTGAAATTTCTGCTTATCATGACACTGTCTTTCATGCTTGTAATGCTAAATTTATTCTTTCATGTAAAAATAAAAAGGTGATTGCTAAAAAGGTGGGAGCCAAATGCAAGGGAGACAAGACTTGCATTTGGGTCCCTAAGGCTATTGTAACTAACCTTGTAGGACCCAACAAGAGTTGGGTACCTAAAACCCAAGCCTAATTTGCCTTGCAGGTTTATGCATCCGGGGGCTCAAGCTGGATTATCGACAGCGGATGCACAAACCACATGACGGGGGGAGAAGAAGATGTTCACCTCCTACGTCAAGAATAAAGATTCCCAAGATTCAATCATATTCGGTGATGGGAATCAAGGCAAGGTTAAAGGACTAGGAAAAATAGCTATTTCTTCTGAGCATTCCATTTCTAATGTGTTTTTAGTAGAAACGCTCGGATATAACTTGTTGTCCGTTAGTCAATTATGTAATATGGGTTACAACTGCTTATTTACAAATGTAGATGTGTCTGTCTTTAGAAGGAGTGATGGTTCAATAGCTTTTAAGGGTGTACTAGACGGCAAACTCTATTTAGTTGATTTTTCGAAGGAGGAGGCCGATCTAGATGCATGCTTAATCGCTAAGACTAGCATGGGCTGGCTGTGGCATCGCCGTCTAGCACATGTGGGGATGAAGAACTTTCACAAGCTTCTAAAGGGAGAACATGTGTTAGGTCTAACAAATGTAACTTTCGAAAAAGATAGACCTTGTGCAGCTTGTCAATCAGGCAAACAAGTGGGAAGTGCTCATCACAACAAGAACGTGATGGCTACATCAAGACCTCTGGAGCTATTACATATGGACCTCTTCGGACCCGTCGCCTACCTTAGCATCGGGGGAAGTAAGTATGGTCTTGTTATTGTTGATGATTTTTCCCGCTTCACTTGGGTACTCTTTTTGCAGGATAAATCAAAAACCCAAGGGACCCTCAAGCGCTTTCTAAGGCGAGCTCAAAACGAATTTGAGCTCAAGGTGAAAAAGATTAGAAGCGACAACGGGTCCGAGTCCAAGAACCTGCAAGTGGAGGAGTTTCTTGAGGAGGAAGGAATCAAGCACGAGTTCTCCGCTCCCTACACACCACAACAAAACGGTGTGGTAGAGAGGAAGAACAGGACACTTATAGACATGGCGAGGACGATGCTTGGAGAATTCAAGACGCCCGAGCGGTTTTGGTTAGAAGTTGTGAACACATCTTGGCACGCCATAAACCGGGTCTACCTTCATCGCCTCCTCAAGAAGACGTCATACGAGCTACTAACCGGTAACAAACCCAACGTTTCGTATTTTCGAGTTTTTGGGAGTAAATGCTACATTCTGGTGAAGAAAGGTAGAAATTGAAAATTTGCTCCCAAAGCTGTAGAAGGGTTTTTGTTAGGTTATGACTCAAATACAAAGGGTTTCTTGAAGTCTCTAGCGACGTTGTATTTGATGAGACTAATGGCTCTCCAAGAGAGCAAGTTGATCTTGATGATGTAGATGAGGATGATGTTCTAACGGACGCAATTCGCACCATGGCAATTGGAGATGTGCGACCTCAGGAACACAAGGAGCAAGATCAACCTTCTTCCTCAACGACGGTGCACCCCCAAACTCAAGATGACGAACAGGTCCCTCAAGAAGAGGCGAGTGATCAAGGGGGAGCACAAGATGTCCAAGTTGAAGAGGAAGCAGCACCACAGGCCCCTCCAACTCAAGTTCGAGTGATGATTCAAAGGAATCATCCCGTCGACCAGATTTTAGGTGACATTAGCAAGGGAGTAACCACTCGCTCTAGATTAGCTATTTTTTGTGAGCATTACTCTTTTGTCTCTTCTATAGAGCCTTTTAGGGTAGAAGAGGCCTTGCTAGATCCGGACTGGGTGTTGGCCATGCAGGAAGAGCTCAACAACTTCAAGTGAAATGAAGTTTGGACACTGGTGCCACGTCCCAAGCAAAATGTTGTGGGAACCAAGTGGGTGTTCCGCAACAAATAGGACGAGCATAGGGTGGTGACAAGGAACAAGGCTCGACTTGTGGCAAAAGGTTATGCCCAAGTCGCAGGTTTGGACTTTGAGGAGACTTTTGCTCCTATGGCTAGGCTAGAGTCGATTTGTATTTTGTTAGCCTATGCCGCTCACCATTCTTTCAGGTTGTTCCAAATGGACGTGAAGAGCGCTTTCCTCAACGGGCCAATCAAGGAGGAGGTGTACGTGGAGCAACCCCCTAGCTTTGAGGATGAACGGTACCCCAACCACGTGTGTAAGCTCTCTAAGGCGCTCTATGGACTTAAGCAAGCCCCAAGAGCATGGTATGAATGCCTTAGAGACTTTTTAATTGCTAATGCTTTCAAGGTTGGGAAAGCCGATCCAACTCTTTTCACTAAGACTTGTGATGGCGATCTATTTGTGTGCCAAATTTATGTCGATAACATAATATTTGGTTCTACTAACCAAAAGTCTTGTGAAGAGTTTAGTAGGGTGATGACACAGAAATTCGAGATGTTGATGATGGGCGAGTTGAACTACTTCCTTGGATTTCAAGTGAAGCAACTCAAGTACGGCACCTTTATCTCTCAAACGAAGTATACGCAAGACTTGCTCAAGCGGTTTGGGATGAAGGACGCCAAGCCAGCAAGGACTCCAATGGGAACCGACGGACATGTCGACCTCAACAAAGGAGGTAAGTCCGTTGATCAAAAGGCATACTAGTCTATGATAGGGTCTTTACTTTATTTATGTGCTAGTAGACCGGATATTATGCTGAGCGTATGCATGTGTGCTAGATTTCAATCCGACCCAAGGGAGTGTCACCTTGTGGCCATTAAGCGAATTCTTAGATATTTAGTCGCTACGCCTTGCTTCGGGATCTGGTATCCAAAGGGGTCTACCTTTGACTTTATTGGATATTCAGACTCTGACTATGCTGGATGTAAGGTCGATAGGAAAAGTACATCAGGGATGTGCCAATTCCTAGGAAGGTCCCTGGTGTCCTGGAGTTCTAAGAAACAAACCTCTGTTGCCCTATCCACCGCTGAGGCCGAGTATGTTGCCGCAGGACAGTGTTGCGCGCAACTACTTTGGATGAGGCAAACCCTCTGGGACTTTGGCTACAATCTGAGCAAAGTCCCACTCCTATGTGACAATGAGAGTGCTATCTGCATGGCGGACAATCCTGTTGAACACAGGCGCACAAAGCACATAGACATCCGTCATCACTTTTTGAGAGACCACCAGCAAAAGGGAGATATCGAAGTGTTTTATGTTAGCACCGAGAACCAGCTAGCCGATATCTTTACCAAGCCTTTAGATGAGAAGACCTTTTGCAGGCTGCGTAGTGAGCTAAATGTCTTAGATTCGCGTAACTTGGATTGATATAGAGCATACATGTGTTTTATGCTTTTGATCATGTTCCATTATGTATTTTATTGCTCATTTATGGTGCTCAAGTTGTGCAAGGTATCCCCGGACCTCACAAGTCCATGTGTGAATGATGCACGTATTTAGGGGGAGAAATGCTACAACTTGACCCTTTGAGACTAACCGTGTGCTTGAGTTTTCTTAATTTAGTCTCAAAGGAGGATTGAAAGGGAAAAGGTGAACTTGGACAATGCAAGACTTCCACTGCACTCCGATGAGAGGGTAATTTACTCCAAGTTCATCTCCATGTTCTTATTGCCTTTTTACTCTTAATTGAAGATTTTGGTGAGGCAATGAGGTTTAAGGGCCAATAATGATCCCGTTTTGGTGCTTAATGCTAAAGGGGGGGAAATTAAGGCCATAGCAAGGAATGGATCAGCTACCACTTGAGAATTTTGAAAATAGTAGAGTTAGAGTTTTTGTTTTGTCAAAATACTCTTATTGTCTCTAATTGTCAAAAGTTGGTCTCTTGTGGGGAGAATGTTTGATTATGGGAAAAAGGGGGAGTTTTTGAATCGTTGATCAATTTCTCTTGGAATACCTCTGTCTATGCCTCAACAAGTGATTTTGACTTAGAGATAGGAAATTGAGTTTGATTTGCAAAAACAAACCAAGTGGTGGCAAAGAATGATCCAAATATGTCAAATTTGAATCAAAACAAATTTTTGTTCTCATTTACATTGATGTTGCACTTCTTTTAGTTGCTTTTTGTTGTGTTGGCATAAATCACCAAAAGGGGGAGATTGAAAGGGAAATGTGCCCTTGGGCCATTTCTATAAGATTTTGGTGATTAAGTGCTCAACACAAATGCCTTGAGTGATATTTGTGCCAAAGACTCAAGAAGTGCAAATCAAGATTAAAGGTATGTTTATAGACTTAGTACATTGTTTTGAAGACTAATGTGATGTGTCTAAGTGCTAGAAACAGGAGAAATCACTTTGGAGATTAGTTGGCTGTGTTCAGCCAAAAGGCTGCTCGGTCTGGGTGCACCGGACAGTCCGGTGGTGCACCGGATAGTGTCCGTTGGTGCACCGAAAAGTGTCCGGTGCGCCAGGACCAGTCCTGGTGAACAGCCTGCTCTCGGGTCTCGACGGCGGCGTACGACTATAAATCACCGGACTGTCTGGTGAGGCACCGGACTGTCTGGTGAGGCACCGGACTGTCCGGTGAGTCGTCTGCGGTGAAGTCGCCGCTCTCGGGAAACAGTCAACAGGCGTACGACTAAAATTCACTGGACTGTCCGGTGATGCACCGGACTGTCCGGTGAGCCAACGGTCGGGCGCAACAACGGTTGGCCACGCAATCCGCGCGTGATGCGTGGCCGAGCCAACAGTTGGATGGGGGCACCGGACTGTTCGGTGTGCACCGGACTGTGTCCGGTGCGCCAACGACTCCAAATCTTCAACGGTCGGCTGCGCCAAATTTGGAAAGCAATCTGCACTAGACTGTGTACAGTGCCTGTCCGGTGGTGCACCGGACTGTCCGGTGCGCCACCCGACAGAAGGCAAGAATTGCCTTCCTGGATTGCTTCCAACGGCTCCTAGCTGCCTTGGGGCTATAAAAGGGACCCCTAGGCGCATGGAGGAGAACACCAAGCATTCTTTAATCAACTCTAAGCACCAAGACTCCATTTCCGTGCATTTGATTCTTTGTGATAGCAACTAGAGCTCCATTTGAGTAGAGAACTCTTTGAGTTGTGTTGCGAGCTCAAGTTGTGACTAGTGTGCGTGTTTGTGCTCTGATTTTGTGTCTTGTGTGCGTTGCTTTTCTCACCCTTACTTCCGTGCTTCTTTGTAATCATCAAATTGTAAGGGTGAGAGGCTCCAAGTTGTGGAGATTCCTCGCAAGCGGGATATAGTGAAACAAAGAGAAACACCGTGGTATTCAAGTGGGTCTTTGGACCACTTGAAAGGGGTTGAGTGCAACCCTCGTCCATTGGGATGCCACAACATGGAGTAGGCAAGTGTTGGACTTGGCCAAACCACGGGATAACCCACTGTGCCTCTCTGTGTTGATTTCTTTGTGGTTATCGTGTTTAGCAAGAACTCCTCTCTAGCCACTTGGCTTTATTGCTCTAACACTTAATCAAGTTTGTGGTTTTAAGTTTCAAGTTTTACAGGATCATCTATTCACCCCCCCTCAAGGTGCTCTCAGGTGCAGATCGCCTTCCTAAAATAGCACAGCCGACCGTTGCAGAATTGTAGCCGTTGGCGCACCGGACACTGTCCTATGCACACCGGACAGTCCGATGCCCCCGGTCAACCGTTGGAGCGGGCCACGCGTCGCCCGTGGATTTGGCGGCCGACCGTTGCGCTGGCGGCCGTTGGCTCACCGGATAGTCCGGTGCACCACCAGACAGTCCGGTGAATTATAGCCGTACGCCGTCGATGAATTCCCGAGAGCGACCAGTTCGCGAGAGCCCAGTCTGGCGCACCGGACACTGTCCGGTGCACCACCGGACAGTCCGGTGTGCCAAACTGCGCTGAGTCTTGGCTGTTCCAGCCAAGTCTTTTCCTTTTTCTCTTTTCTCTGATTCTAGCACTTAGACAAATATATTAGTACACAAAAACCAATGTACTAAGTCTAGAATCATACCTTCTAGTTGATTTGCACTTCATCCATCATTTGGCACAAAATTACTCACTCAATATGTGTTGGGCACTTAATCACCAAAATATACTAGAAATGGCCCAAGGGCACATTTCCCTTTCAAAAACACACCTCTAAAAAATGCGAGAACCCATTTTGACCTTTTCTCAAACATAACCTTAAGGTGTTTGTTATTTTGTAGGTCATAAGTTGCAAGCATGGTTGTCCAACCCTCCTCAAATTCAGACACTAACATGCTACAATTAATAACCCTCTTTAACTCACTTTCAAAACCTTGCTTCATGCCATAAAGGATCCCTAGATGATCTCTTGCTTTCCTCATTACATGTCGTTGACAACATCGATGAACTGTATTTGGAAAGACGTCTACGATAGCAGCTCTCATTGCAGGATCTTGGTCAGTGATGATCGCTCTAGGTTGCTGACCATACATGGCTTTGACCCAAGTTTGAAAAAGCCAAATGAATGCATCTTTGTCCTCAGATCGTAGCATTGCAATCCCAAATATAATTGACATTCTATGATGGTTCACACCAATGAATGGTGTAAGAGGCATGCTATATCTACACAAAAAATATTGTTACCATTGTACAAAAGGCATGCTATATGTACACAAAAATATTTATTTCTTTAGTGACTACTGCCATACCTATTTGTTTGGTAGGTTGTGTCAAAGGTCACAACGTCTCCAAATTCTCGGAATGCTCTTCTTGCTCTACCATCAACCTAGAATAAGTTCGTCAAGTGGCCATTGTCATCCACCTTGACCTCACAAAAAAATTCAGAATCCTCTTCTTGTTTCTTATGAAAATACACCAAAGTTGATTCCACATCCATACCAATGAGTTTTTGCCTTGCACATGCTATCTCATTACTAACATCCTTTCTTTTGAACTTTAGGTTGCTCATACCACCATGCAAAGCACCCAAATATTGATGTATCTTTGAGGTCTCAATATTTTGGGCACGCATATCTTCAATGACTTCCTTATTCGCATCTTCCATTGATCGGTGAGAGCGAAGGTTTCTTATCTTTGAAGGAGATGTGACCATAAGATGGTTATGGTCATCATCAAAAACACTAACTCGCCACACTCCATCCTTCAATGCCACTCTAAGACGTGCTTTGCAACCGATTCGGGTGAGAGCAACCTCCTTTTGGGGGTTTTGTTGATTTCCTGTAGTCTGCATTAATTTTACAGCTTCCTTGACACCTTTAGAAAATCCTGTCTTGGAGCAAAACCACAATCTAGATGTGATTACCCCTGATTTCGATGTTGTATGTGTAGCGGCACGAATACTAAACCCTTTATTGAAGGCATATTTATTATAGAATTTCTTTGCTTTGTTCTGTGAAGAAAATTCTTTTCCCACAAATAGAGTCCACTGTAAATGCTCGTGTGGATCAATTATGCCGTCGTTGCCATCAACCGTGCTAGCCATGTTTAGTCCTATAAAAAAGAAATATCAAATTGATAGTCTCTAGTAGTAACAGGCTCAAGTAGTAACGCTGAAATCTGCAACCTTACAGAAACACAATATATATAATTATATACGGGTGTGGGACTAAACCTAGAAGAGAATTTTTGCGGATCCTACAGAGGCTGCTTAAAAACAAAGGACTGAATCAACAACAGGACTAAGCTTACCTTGTTGTGGATGCACCATATTGATATGCTCTTGCTGTGCTACATCTTCACCGGCTTCCATGGAGTGGATGCTGCACCACGCCTGGATGTTCCTCCGCCGCCTCAGTTGTCGTGGCTGCAGAGAAGAGGAAACAACGATAGCGAACAGAGCAGATGGAAAGCGCAGCTGGACAGAGATTTGGTTGGGAACGGTGCCGTTTTACTTGTTAATAGAGTTGTGCAATCATGGGCCCCACGCAATATGTGGCAGCGTGCGCTCACGGGAGGCTAATCCACATCCGGCCATCGACTGCTCCATCGTGCGGCTGTGACCGTTCATAGCACAACAGACCAGTGCTATGCGTAGCAAACTAGCAATTCTCTCTCTCTCTCTCTCTCTTTATATATATATATATACTTACATAAGAGGATTTTTGGGTTGTGGCCCGGGCCACGGCCCAGGTGGCTCGGGGCCCATATCCGGCCCCTATATATATATATATATATATATTAGCTGAATGCCCGTGCGTTGCAACGGAAATATATAATACCAGTATACTATGATAACTTATATACAAAATGTATGTTATACTGTTATGATAAAAGATTTCATAATCAATTTGTGATCCTAGCCATACATAAATTTTGTAATTTTAATCTAGTTGTTTCACTACTACATTGCAACCATCAGTATTATGCAGACTTCGATATATGCCACGATTTGTATGGTCTCATCATTGGAGAGCATGTTCCACACATGCCGGAAGAAATTCCCTCGTACATCGTTAGTCATCAGACACGCACCACCATACGCCATTCCTTAAAAAAACGCAAGTGTGCGTGTTTGCGAAGAAAATTAAAGGCAGACCGGTACAAAAGCTATCCTGACGGTGGCAAGGATGAGGAACTGGTCACTGTTGTCGATCATCCTCTGCGTCACTTTCGACGCCACGATGACGTCACAGTCCTCGATATAGTAGTCGTTGAACGCACACGATATGATGAGTACCAATGACTCTTGGTTGGGCTGCCAAACGAAGTGCACCCTAGGCTCATCAGCGAGGTAGTACCCCTGGCCGTTGCACCACCGGATGCGTTACTCCACTACATACATCATGTTCGAGGACATTCACACAACGTCAGCAACGACCATCGTCCCAGCGCACAAGAATTCATGTCCGATCAGTAGCGACTTATGTGACAGGTTGGGCTTCAGGTGGACGATGAGCTAGACGACGTGATGGCGTCGTTGTCGGATGCGGTGTCTAGAACAACCTGAGAGTCGTCGACGTTGGTGACAACTATGAGGCCCCCTGCTTAACGATGGACAGCGGCGCATGCGATCACGTAGGACTGCTTTTAGAGGTCGAACTGGCAGTCGCCAAGCTTCTTCTCGTCATCGATGAGCGGCACCAACGCGAGTGACTCCTGCTAATGGTGTTTGTTCGAGGTTTAAAGTAAGAAATATGGATTCATGCTTGACGTTGGTTTATGAAAATGACTCACAAGTCTGATCCATGGAAAAAATATTACGAAAAATAAATGTCACGCATGCAAAAAAGGGAATTTAAGTATAAAACATTATTCAAACAAAATAAATTGCATGCAAAGCTCTTCTTTAAATAATATTACCTTCATCAAAAAAATATAATTCAAGAATCTCGGTGATACTTATCTACTACTATGCATTGTATAAGGGTAGCAAGTGGGCTTGGTGAGAGATGTAATAGATGTGTTTCCTGTCATAGATGATGACATAAACACATATATAGTGTAGCGGTAGCTACTCTTGGCCTTTGCTTGAGAGGTCACAGGACATTTGTGTTTTTTTAATTTTAGCTAGACGTGGGCTGTACGGGAGAATGAGAATGGACTTTGCAGGGAGGGGGGAATGAGAAAGACAGAACACAGAATATGGGAATGAGAAATGTGGGAATGGTGGCATAACGGGAATGGCAGACTATTCTTGTAGTCTTAATAAATCATATATATATATATATATATATATATATATATATATACAAATTCATATTCTAACGAACTTGTTGACACCTTTTCGGAGGCGCCAATTACTCAAGAGAACCGGCGGCGGTGCTCTCTGGTCAGGCGCGGACGGTCCGCGGCACAGGGCCGGACGGTCCGCGACCTGGCGCGAGGCAGCGGTGCTCTCTGGTCAGGCGCAAACGGTCTGCGGCATAGGGCCAGACGGTCCGCGACCTGGTGCAAGAGCTCGAGTTCCCTGCCTAACGGTCGGACAGTCCGCGCCCTAGGGCCGGACGGTCCGCGCGTACGCAGGGGCGGCGGAAGATCGCCGGCGGCGCCTGGATCTCGCTCCCGGGAGGGACCCCGTCGGGGAGGAGAGATCCTAGGAGTTGTCTAGGCTCGGGCAGACCGACCTAGACTCCTCTAATCGACGTAGAGTCGAGGAGAGGCGGAGAATTTGGGGATTGAGAGGCTAAACCTAAACTAGACTAAAACTACTCCTAGGATAAAATGCGAAATAGAAGTTGTATTGATTCGATTGTTGATGATTACAAATCGGCCGTATACCTCTCTATTTATAGAGGAGGGGGCTAGACCCTTTACAAACTAATTTCCGAGCTTATACCGCGATTTTAGCTAACAACTGTAGCACAAAACTCGGAACCCTAATCTGCTCTGCGCACGCGCGGACAGTCCGGCCCATAGGTGCGGACCGTCCGGACCGCGGACCGTCCGGCCTCAGGGCCGGACCGTCCGCGCGCTCAAATTGGTGCTCAACATATGCCCCGCTGCCTTTTGGTGGAGTTGAGCGAACCAAAAGCAAATAACTCGATGTTATCACATCGGTTTTCTTAGGCATCTTGTCACTTACTAGGATGGTACGCAGTCATCTTGGTCTCGGATGTGACCCCTTTAGCTTTGATCGACCTATCGGTCCCAACACCGTCGAGCGTCATACTGATCCTGATCAATCTGTCACCTAGCTTTTCCTAATTTTCCAAGTGTTCTGGCGTAGCTTCATAGTCGACCAGGTCTTCTCCTTGCAGGTCATCTTCCTCCATGGGTGTCGGTACATCGTTGGAGGTGTCTTGGTGTAGTGCGGATGGTTCGGCCTCAGGGGTCGGACGGTCCGCGCCCTGTACGGTTGGTCTGGTCTTTATAGCCGGACTGTCTGCTATACCTACAAAGAGCTGCACAGTTGTTGTTTTATTTTCTATCTTTATGGCCGTTTGATTTTCCTCAACGGCCTTTGGTCTCCATCTCTTTTGTGGTGGCGGATACTGCGGATGTGTGTCATTGAATATTTTTCCGCCTCCTTCTCCTGATTCTCCTATGCTCTAAGGCGCTGTAATTTTCGCTTTTGCGATCGTGTCAATCCCGATGGGCACCATCGGGGCATGGAGTATTTTGGATCGGCTATTTTATTGACAGTCGTACTTTCTTCTTTGTTTGTGTTGGCCGATTCACCAAAAATCATCGGCCCTTCGTTATTTTGTTGTACGACGACATCTGTCGTTCCCATTTTAATGACGTCTCCCTTTTTCGTATTGTTGGAGGTTGTAGCTGTATGCCCCCCTGCCGGATTAGTCAGCCTTTGGGGCCGAGTTGTCCGGCAATCTTGCTGGGTCTGTGCTCGTGGACCAGATTGAGGGGCCCTCAATCGGTCTTGTACTGGAGGTATCAACCTATTGAATACAGATGTTTGAGGTGCCCCCCCAAGCGGGGTACTGTGGCATCCCAAATGGGTATGGTGGAATGCCCCACATTTGATTTGGGACGTATGGTGGAGGTATGTATGTGTATGAATATGGCATAGGTAGATATGGTGGTGGAGGTGTCCATGCAGATACGTTAGGTCTTAATTGAACATTATGACCTCCCGTCCTTTTTGATTGGTGTGGTGGTCCAATCGGCCTAACCTGCCGTCGCACCTGGGTGGGTAAGCGAGGTCCCTTTGGTGGCCGGTCGCTGGGGCTAGCCTTCTTTTTCACATATTTAGACAATAATTGATCAAAGGTCGGGCTAGATCTTACCAACCGACCAGTTGCCTTGAACGTGTTAGTTTTCCACGTACCTATTTCTAGTCGTCGTGGTTTGAAGGTACGTGGTCGCCGCGGCTCTTCGGCGTTGCCGGACCGTCTGCTGGAGCGCTCCGGACCGTCCGGTGATGTTACGGACCGTCCGGTGATGTTACGGACCGTCCACGCCTGGACACCGGACCGTCCGCGATGCGTAGAATGGGTTCTCGCACATATCCCCTTGTCTGCGCTTGCCCCCCAGTGCTGGAGTTTGTGATGGTTACTTTCAGTGTCTCTCCTCCATCAGGAGTCTTCTCGGCCACCACTTTCCTGCAAGAAATTTTGTTGTTTCTATCGGACTCCTGTGAGCTGCCGATGATGACTTCTTTGTCTTTGCCCTTATCGGCTGTGCTTGGCCGAATTAGGACCCTTTTGCCCTTGAAGTCGATCATATTCATTGGAAAGGGCTCTGTGTCCACCTGAAATTTCAATCGTCCTTCGTTAATGGCCGATTGGATTTGTCGTCGGAACACATTACAATCATTAGTGGCATGGGAAAATGAGTTGTGCCACTTGCAGTATGCGCGACGCTTTAGTTCGTCGGCAGGTGGAACGATATAATCAATTTTAATGTTACCATTTTTTAGTAATTCATCGAATATCTTATCACATTTGCCAACATTAAATGTAAACTTAATCTCCTCCTGCTGTTTCTTTTGAACTGGCTGCAAGGAGGAGCAAGCCGAAGATTTGGCCTGCTCAGGCCAAACTATTTCGGCAGTGTAGATTTCCTTTGATTCACCGTCCGAACTACTTTGATTGTGTTCTACTATATGGACATTATGATGAACCGTTTTGACTAGTTCTTTGCATCGGCTTTCACAAGCTGAAGCTTTCTGATGTAATTGTGCTAGCGTGAAGAACTGGATGCCTTCTAATTTCTCTTTTAAATAATAGCGCAATCCATCAAAGGCTATTCCCGCCAGTTGTTTATCTGTTAAATGAATTTGAAAGCATCGGTTTCTCGTATCCCGGAATCTCCGGATGTAATCACTAACCGATTCATCTTTTTCTTGTCGTAGGGCCACTAAGTCTACTAAATCCAACTCATAGTCACCGGAGAAAAAGTGATCATGAAATTTTTGTTCTAGATCCCCCCATGATGAAATGGAATTAGGAGGTAAAGTGGCATACCATGCAAACGCGGTTCCTGTTAGAGATAATGAAAATAAACGCACACGAAATGCCTCCGTGTCGGCCAATTCTCCCAATTGTGCTAAGAACTGGCCTATATGTTCGCGCGTGTTTTTCCCTTGATCACCCGAAAATTTTGCGAATTCGGGTATTCTAGTTCCCTGTGGGTATGGGTGGTGATCAAATCGGCTGTCATAAGGTTTTCGATATGATTACCCCCAGGGACCATGCTTACTCCGAGCTTATCTCGAAACGCCCCAGCTATTTCTTCCCTCACTATATCAATGGCAGTCGGTGCGAGACCACCGGCTCTCTGGTCAAACATAGGTGGGGTTGGTTGTATGTTAGTAGGTTGTCTCTCCCCCCATTGGTTTGAGCTACGTGGTGCATTTCCATTTACCCTGTATGGCTCATAAGTTTGATTGCTTCTTTCCGGCCTTCTAGGTGGGGCTGAAAAGCTTTCCTGGGCTCTGGACCCTGAATTAACGGGCTGGTGCACTGCATAGTGTGATGGGAAGTGTTGCTGGGACGGGCGAGGGTTCAGGTAATAATCCTCCTCAAAAGACTCATACGCGGACTGTCCTGATACGTATCCGGACCGTCCGTGGTTATATGCGGACCGTCCGTCGTTGTATGCGGACCGTCCGTTGTTGTATGCGGACTGTCCGACTGGGTAGTTTGGGTTCTATGCCGTGTGTGGTGGCTCGGGCGCATATCTAGGTAACTCATTAAAAATAGGCCCGACTGTTGTTGGCACGGACGGTCCGTGCTCCCGTGCGGACGGTCCGGGCATGTGCAGATCGGCTGATTTGCTGCCAATTTGCGGTTGCTCATGGTATGTGTCCATCGGCTTCCTATAAAGGGGTTGTGACTGGTCGTGACAACCTGTAGCCGATGTATTACGTGTGTTACCCCCTAACTCAACTTCGTGCGAAGGAAAATTTGCGATATTAGATTTATCAAATGCACGTACTAGTCTCTTAAAGTCACTTTGCATACCCCCTATGATGTTTTGCATTTGTTCACGTTGCTGTTCTACATAATTTCTAAGAGATTGTAGCTCGTTGGTATTACTTACATTGGGGATATCTGGTGTGGGTTGGAGCGAAGCCGGATCCGTCGCCCGATGTTGGACGACTTTGTTGTTCCTGTCCACTTTGAAGTTGGCCAAGAACCTCACTTTTGCCTCCTGGATCATCTGCTCCTTTTGCTCCTCGAACTGGAGCTGTTCGTCAGCCGGCAATGTGTCCCAAGTCGGCTCTATGATGTTGCTTGGGGAGATATCAGAACTATCCCTTGAACCGGCCATTGAGGGCCGATTTGATGACTCTGTATTTGTCTTCCCCAGCGGAGTCGCCAAAAAGTATGTTGACGCCTTTTCGGAGGCGCCAATTACTCAAGAGAACCGGCGGCGGTGCTCTCTGGTCAGGCGTGGACGGTCCGCGGCACAGGGCCGGACGGTTCGCGACCTGGCGCGAGGCGGCAGCGCTCTTTGGTCAGGCGCGGACGGTCCGCGGCACAGGGCCGGACGGTCCACGACCTGGTGCAAGAGCTCGAGTTCCCTGCCTGACGGCCGGACAGTCCGCGCCCTAGGGCCGGACGGTCCGCGCATACGTAGGGGCGGCGGAAGATCGCCGGCGGCGCCTGGATCTCGCTCCCGGGAGGGACCCCGTCGGAGAGGAGAGATCCTAGGAGTTGTCTAGGCTCGGGCAGACCGACCTAGACTCCTCTAATCGACGTAGAGTCGAGGAGAGGCGGAGAATTTGGGGATTGAGAGGCTAAACCTAAACTAGACTAAAACTACTCCTAGAATAAAATGCGAAATAGAAGTTGTATTGATTCGATTGTTGATGATTACAAATCGGCCGTATACCTCTCTATTTATAGAGGAGGGGGGCTGGACCCTTTACAAACTAATTTCTGAGCTTATACCGCGATTTTAGCTAACAACCGTAGCACAAAACTCGAAACCCTAATCTGCTCTACGCACGCGCAGACAGTCCGGCCCACAGGTGTGGACCGTCCGCGCGCTCAAATTGGTGCTCAACAGAACTCTATCTTGAAACAAATTTTAATTTATAGCGGATAAAGTACCATCAATCAACTCACTTCAATAATAAATAATCGTCGATGCTAAAAGTCACTGGGACTTAAAACATTCAGTTGATAGCTGTACTAATTGGTATCAAATAAGGCAAATATGAATCAAACGCAAAACACACATTTGTATATGGAAAATCCTTGTGGGAAAAAGCAATGGGCGTCAATACTCTATCAAGAGAGTTTACAGAATACGGAGAATACAATGAGTTGTTTGTCTTCCCTTGTAACTTACAATATATATATATATATATATATATATATATATATATATATATATATATATATATATATATATATATATATATATATAGGGCAGGTATAACGGGAGCCCTGGGCTTCCAATAGTTAAAGGAAGCCCAGGCCGACCACCCTTCCAAACTGGTTCAATCAGCGCGCCCAAACAGGCTGTCAGGTGCGCCACCTGTCCCACGTCTGTTAGCGCAAAAAAAGGAATGCATGCATGAGTCAAACACGATCCAATGCATGCGCATAAATTTAGGAAAGATATGTGCGACAGTTTCTGTTTTTAAATCCTTTATTTCCTCCATAAATTTAGGATCGCTGCAACAGCCATGCAACTAGACACGTAAGGACCATTTTATGATATATACTGAGACTAAATATGCTACACTGTGTTAATAATTATGCAATTCGATATACTGCGTAAAAATCTGTTACCAGCTGCATGCACACGAATTTATGATAAAAATAATGTGCAATGAAAGGAAATGAATTACACGCATAGAAACAAAAAATCGTATTTAATGTTTTATTTCCTTCATAAATATAAGATCCCTCCAACAGCCATGCAGCTAAAACACATTAAATCTAGTTTATGATATATACTGATACAAATTATACTACATGGTGTAGGTATTTATGCAATTCGTTACAGTGCGTAAAAAATTTGGCATGTTGTTCACTGGTGGACGCACCTCCGGGTTGGAGCGTAATAACCTTAAGTTTTGAGCATAAAATCCCTCAATAATAAACGTATATACCGAGCCAATGTGAGAGGTTGATAGCTCTAGTAGGTTGTTACTACGATCCTATTTTTATGGCAGATCCAAAAAAACATGGCAGTCGCATGCATGCGGTTATACAGATCCTAAAATTATGGCAAAATGCATGCATGAGTCAAACACGTTCCCTTGCATGCGCGTAAATTTAGGAAAGATATGTGTGGCGGTTTCTATTTTAAATGCTTTATTTCCTCCATAAATTTAGGATCGCTGCAACAGACATGCAACTAAAACTCGTAATGACCATTTTATGCTATATACTGATACTAAATATGCTACACTGTGTAGATAATTATGCAATTCGGTATACTGAGTAAAAATCTGCTACAGGCTGCATGCACACGAATTTATGATGGAAAGAATATGCAATAAAAGGAAATGAATTGCATGCATAGAAACAAAAGATCACATTTAATGTTTTATTTCCTTCATAAATATAGGATCCCTCCAACAGCCATGCAACTAAACGCATTAGAACTAATTTATGATGTATACTGAAACAAATTATACTACACAGTGTAGGTATTTATGCAATTCCTTACACTGCGTAAAAAATCTGGCATGTTGTTCACTGGTGGACGCATCTCCGGGTGTAGCGTAAAAATCTTAAGTTTTGAGCATAAAATCCCTCAGTTATAAGCGTAAATACCGAGTCAATTAGAGGTTGATAGCTTTAGTAGGTTGTTATTACGATCCTATTTTTATGACAGATCCGAAAAACATGGCAGCCGCATGCATGCGGTTTCTATTTTTATACAAATCCAAAAATTATGGCAAAATCGTGGGAGTTTCCATTGCATGCGCACAAATTAAGAACAGCATAAATCAAGGAATTGCCTTTCCAATGTGCATGCAGTAAACTGATATACGAACTCTGTGTTAAAGCATAAAATCATACAGTTTTTAGCGTAAATAATACATGTGGTAGGCATAAAACACAATAAACGAAAAGAAAAATGCGCCGGATCGGAGGATGTCACGCGCGATCATCGCTGCGCGCATCTCGCCCCTTCCGTGACGTCGCTCGCTCGAACATCGCGCCTCATGCGTCGCCGTCGCTACTCGCACGTCGACGGGCGTCGCTTGCTCGCCGGCCTTGGAAGTGCCGCCTCCTCGGGGCTTCGGGGACGCCGCCGCTTGCCTGCACAAGGGCCTCGCTGCGGATCGAGGAACCTCCGCCACCGCGCGTCGAGGTAATGGAGTTGCGGCCACCGGCCTGGGATCCGCCGCCGCTCGCCCTCTGGATCGGGGGTCGCCACCGCCAGCCAGGGAACCGCCGCCACCGCATGTCGAGGTCGGGGAGCCACTGGCCGGGGTCCACCGCCGTGCGCGCTATCGGGCAACCGCCGTCGCTAATGAATCGAGATGGGGCGTGAAAAACTGAACCCTAGCACTCCGGGTCCTGTTTTATAGACATCCGGATGTGGTCCGGCTCGACCAGATTGCACTGTCTGGCCCGGGCTTCCTTTAGTTATTGGAAGCCCAGGGCTCCTAATATACAATCTATATATATATATATATCAGATATACTATAGTCTAGCACAGAAATAAACCTCTGCAAGGCTCATGTTAGAATAATTTAGATCATATTTCAACAAACTCCCCCTTGAGACAAATTCTATCTTGTAACAAATAAAGTATAATTAATCAAATCACTTCAATAATAAATAATCGTCGACGCCAAAGTTACTAGGGCTTACATGTTTGGTTGACAACTTATACAAACCGGTAGAAAATAATGCAAATATGAATCAAACATGAGACACCAAAATTTACATGAGAAACCCTTGTGAGAAAAAAATCATGGACACCAACTAACAGTCTTCACTATATGAGCATAATTTACAGAATGCAAGGGATATCATAAGTTATTTGTTTTCCATGCGAATTATAAGATGTAGATATAGGACAGACTGCAGTCCAGTATAAAAAATAAATCCCTACAAGACTTATGTTAGAATTTGGACCATATTCCAACAAATCCGTCTTAAGATAAATTTTATCTAGCATATAAAATAGGGTTCATCTCAACAATAAATAATCGCCAATACCAATAGTCATTAGGGCTTAAACTATAATACCAACTAAGCCTAAATATAGCTCTAGAAACATGCTTTGTCAGTATATCAGTAGGATTATCACAAGTGCTTTATATACCTTAACATCACTTTAAGCACTCGAATAAACGTTGATTTTGTACTCCGCGGCTTTTACCATGCAGTCCCCCTTTCCAGTTTGGTTGGCGACGCTGGGCTTGAGGAGAACACTCCGGTGATGGCAACATGCATTCGTGGTGCCTATTGGCCTGCTAAAGTAGCTTCATCGTGGGCTGTGCGACTGTGCTGGAGTTTGTGTGGCGTGTGGGCCTAATCTTAGCCGGGCCATAAATGATCATACCTAGGAGGGATAAAAACGGATGAGAAAAAACCCGTTTCGTACCGTATTTCATTTTTATCCAGATCGTTTTCGTATCTGCGGGGAAAATGGGAACGAGACGAAAACATGATGGTATATTACGGGAACGGGACAAAAACAGTTCAACGTTTTTCCGTCCATATTTCTGAAATCCTGTTTTTATCGGGATATTCCCGTTTTTCCCGTTTCCAAATTCTCGTTTTATGTAGCACATAAAACAATATAAAAAGTACCGCATTAGCCATATATACAGGGGCGGGTCCAATTAAATTCAAAGGTATTCAAATGAATACCCATTATTTTTGGCAAAAGAACTTCAATATATATACATGTATATAGTGTATATGCATGGATAGAAAATGAATCAAATAAATAAAGGCTGTTAATTTAGACCAAAATATCTCCTTGCTAGTTCTCATACCTAACTAACCTAATAGTTTGTCGTGGACCATGAGACCCAACGGAGCGACAAAGCCTACCTCAGTACCTCACGGCAAAAAAAATCCCCAAACCCTATCAGATGCGCCAGCCACCAAGTCGTGGTCACGTCTTGTAGCCTCACGTGCCATGGAGACACCAGCACCTCCGTTGCGCCATTGTGGCTCCGCAGTGCAGCTAGGTACCTAGACTTGACTGGGTAATTGTCATTGTGTTGCATCTGGCCTCGTTGTTGCATCGTCTGTCGTCCGCCGTCTGAGGCTTCAATCCACCGTAGTCAGGACGTCACCGCGTGCCAGGACAGACAGCCAGGGGGCAAGGTTCCATCGTGCCAATGTCCAAGCCCACCTAGCTAGTGGCTACCCGACCTTGACCTCCCCTTCTTTGCTACTTGTAGTACTGGGCTGTAGGTAGGGCATTAGCAATTGGAAAATATCAAAGAGGACAAGCAGTCAACCAGCAACCGAGCAACAACAAACGATGCATTTCGATTTAAAACTTTTGAAATAGTTTCATAAAATTTGAGTTTAGTAGACTAGTTATTGAATAAGTTATGACCATAACGTGCGTGCTTAATAATAAGTTATACATATATATAATTAATTATATATCTCGATAGACATGTTTTAATCTTCCAAAAAATCATCCTATAAAAAATTTCGAATACCCACCCTCTAAATCCTGGGCCCGCCACTGCATATATACCCTCTATGCCATGCTTGATTAATCTTTGATTCTCTATTTTTATTTATTAGAGACTATAATGGCGTGAACTAGCTTTGGTGGATAATTTTTTCTGGTCTAAACTTTATTGGACTATCTTGTGCAGCCTGTGATGGATAATTCTACTGTATTTTTTTGCTTGTGAACAATGATGTCTTTGAAACTGAAGGCTACGAATTGTAATGCTTGTGATGGTCTGCATTGAAAAAAACGATTTAAGTACGTCGGCCTAAGGAAACCAAAGTTCTTAAGTACGTCGTCACCGACGTTCTAAATTTAGTCGATGTTTTTTTCAATGTTTTCTTGTAGTGTTGGTAGATTAGGAGTTGCTTACGTAGAACCGTACAAGGTACTTACTTTTGTCTTATGTATCCACAAGTTGGGTTCATGATTAAAAATTGTTGATAAAAATGTTGCCTTTACACAAGTTGTTGATCTTTTAAAAACATTTGTTTCTTTGCCGACTTTTAAACTTTTGAAGTTGCGATTTATAGTATCTTAAACTCTTAATATTGTAGTTTGCTAAGTGATTGTACAAGATTGCATATTTCGACCAAAGTTTTCGGTTACCTACCATTTTCATTGCATATCAGTCCATTTTAATTTGTTTTTGTGTAACAATATATCCTAAAACTCTTTCCATTTTCGGCTATATTGCTCCTGCTCCCGTTTTCTATAGAAAAATATGGTAATGAAAATGGAAGAGTGACTTTTCTGACCGATTCCATTCGTTTTCATCACTGAGCATACCCAAAAGAACCCAACAAAGCAACAACATCTACTCCAGTAATTCAAAGCTCAGCCCTCAGCCTAGTTGTGACCACTGATAACGCAAGACAAGAGTGTTGGCCACTAACAGCCACCATCACCCCTGCATGTACAACGGTTGCTTGGTCACAATCTTCATGGTTATCATTCGCAATTCTGCATCAGTACCATCTGGGTTTCTTACCATCATGATATGCATTTATCGTCATGCTTCCATGACCTCAAACAAGCAACAATAATAGAAACGAAGTGGAATTGAGGAGGCTGGCAGTCGCATCAGTACAAAATCTACATGTACCGTCAACAGCAGCAACACGTACGCCCATTCATCTTTCTCAAGTTTGTTGCTGAAATGTTGATAAATGTCATAGCAATAGCAGTAGCATCTCCACGATATCCACATGTGTAACGATAAACGCCATGACATCGGTGTGCGAACACAATGCGTGCAGCGAGAGAACCAGTGACGATGTCTTGAGTACCTGCGACCCTAGCCATGCAACCCTAGCCAGAGAGGTGACAATGACTTAAACGATATTTCGAGCATGTCAATCTCTTTAGATATATAGATCCTTGCTATTAGGCATTTATCCTTTGTATTGGATAAAAAACCCATCTACCACCTTTATAACGATGAATTGGTTTTATGAAGTACATAAAAATTTGGAGTTGAGATAGGAAGTTGTGTATGGTTTTTATTCTTACCAAAAAAAATTAGCTTTAAAAGTGAAATTTAAGAATTGGAGATTGTAACACCCGGATTTTAGGGGTCCAAAACCCGGGGTTAACATAAACACCAGGTATGCTGGGACCAAGTCTCATACATATGATGTATAGTGGCACAGGATCGAATGTCACATCTTTATATATAACAGGAGTTCTATATAAAATAAATAATTACATTATAAGGAGACAACGGTCCAGCAACCCAAAGTTGACTGGGAGACGACGGCCTAGACCTCTCACGAACTCATCGCAGCATCCTCCATGAGCATCATCCTGCAGTACCTGTCCTTGACCTGTGGTGTATGTGAGACAGCAAGAGTGAGCTCACATACGTTCATCGCTCAACAAGTTGTGGGGAATAATGTGCAAGAACTCGCCAAAGGTGGGAGCTCACGTGAAGTGTAAGGCTTACCAAAGAGGATGGTTAGAGCTGAGCATTGCTTTTAAAGTTGGTCAAAATTTTATTAGCAGTTACTAAGTATAAGTAAATACCAACCCAGTTAAATAGTAGAACAAAAGTAACAACATCACCTGCAATGCTATGCATATGACAAATTGAATTTAGTTCCATAATTTAATCATGTGAGGGTCCGAGCTGCTCATGACCGTGAGCACGGCTAGTATACCAGTTTTACACTCTGCAGAGGTTGCGCATCTTTACCCACAAGTCGTGTATCCCATGTCGCCAGGGTTTGCAAGGCCCTTAGACACTTCCGAGGTGAATGGCTAGGGATCCACTACGAGGCCTTTACAAAGTTCCACTAGCTTCCGAAAACCCGCTACAGTTTATAGGAAGATCCAGTACAGGAATCCCTTGCAGGACCGCCATCGCAGCAAAATCCTCCCGAGGGCCTCCCCGCACTGACCTCTCCCCTACTGCCCTTGCCCCTTTCGGGTAAGGTAGTCTTCCACTAGCTTTCCTAATTAATCAGCCAAGGGGTCCCATTCCTCCCTTGTGGTAGCACTGTTTTCCCGGGTGGTCGCTCCATGTTCCAATTAACATAATGATCTCATCATGAACAATAAATAACAACTGATAACAAATGTGTAACCATGAATAGTGTATCTCCATACCCAAAACCACATATAGCACTAGCAAGTACTACCCAGAAAGTTCAGTGGTAAACAAGGTATAAAGATAGACAAACTAGGGTAACCTATTGGGTCCCATCAAAATTAACCTATGCAGATCATTATGATTAATCAGAACATGGCTGGGTAAAAAGAAGTGATCAAGGGCACAACTTGCCTGAGCCTTGAGAATCCAGGTACCAGGATGATCTTCAGGTGACACGTGACCTCGCACTAGTCGTAGCAATACAAACAAACAGTGTATAGGCAAAATTAACATTACACCAAACATGTATGCCAAAATACATATTAATAATCTACATAATAAAATAAGATCACAGGAAAAAGAATTATTAATTTTGGAGTTGTAGATTTTAAGTTATGAATTTTCAAAGGTTTTATGTGTTTAAAATGGATTAAGTGAGAAATTAAATTTCTAATTGTTTTCATGACAAAACAGAGGTTCTAGGTGGTAGAGAATAAAATTACAAAATTTTAGAAAGTGGAATGGATTAATTTGGACTAAAAACGGATTTTCTATGATTTAAACAAGTTCTAGCATTTATTTATCTATTAAAAATCCATTTATAAATTATTTTCTCTGTTTTTATTATTTACTGGACTGCGCACCAAATACCAGAAATTGTAGGGGCTGGCGCACAATAAATCCTAAGACACATAGAACTACCGTGTGGACTGCGGGTTGATACAGTGATAATTCAGGGTCTCTTTTATAAAACGGGATCGATGAAGGGGTATCCAGCCACGTGAGCCATCCGATCTAGCATCAACGGTCCGGATTAGAAGTAGCCCATTCCAAACCGGTATGCAACCGGAGTCGTAGGATCACCAGTCTATGGCCAAGATTTAAAACAACAGAATGGGAACCTGCGCGTACAATCGTGATCGAACGGCATACCAACCCCGATCCCAAACCGTTCCCCGCGTTTAATCGTGGCCGCAAGCTACCTGATCAACGGCCACAGAAGCGCCACGCCACAACCGTCCCCAGCCCTTGGATTCGATCTCGACGACCCACGTGCATCTTCCCCAAACACAGGGCACGGCCGCACAGGGGACCCCTCCCACGGCGGCGCCATGGCTAGCACAGGCCAACACCACGCCCAAGGCTCCGAACTCTCAAACGGATGGTGCAAAAGGATGCTTGGGTCCTAATGATTACAGGGGTACAGAACTTACTGGCATAGGTGTCCCGGGTGATGTCGGCCACCGCACCAGGCGGAACCGTGGTGAAAGAGGAGCGCCGGTGAGCGATTACTCACGCGTAGACGACATACCGAGCCCAACGACACAACATCCGCACTCCACACGAAGTGCCGAGGCCCCAGACCCATACTCCAAGGACGGTACACCAACAGGGGCGGAAATCCTCGGTGGCGCCCGCAGGGGAAGAACCGCACGCAGGAGGTCGCCCGGCGGAGCACCCTGGCCTGCCTGCGAGGCCCGATATTTATAGCCTGGGCGAGTACGGCTCGGTCGATCCGTTCCCAAGCTATGCGCTAATCACGGAGGACCGGCGGAGTCGCACGCGCACAGCCCGCCGTCAGAAGCGGAACTCGTTACGAGCGGGGCGCCGGGAGGAGGACGACCCACCAGGGGGCCCACACGTCAGCATCCGAGCGCGGCAAGAAGGGCGCTATCTGAGGGACTGCGGCGTGGGACCCGCATGACAGCGAACGTCCACGCGAGCAGAAGCCAGAAATTGGGCCGCGCGCGCAAGGATCTTGTCTTCTAGGCCAGAGTGGGTGAAGAATTGGGCCAAAAATGAAGGACTCGGCCCAGTTGGAGGTTTCTTCTCTTTTTTTTTTCTTTTTACTATTTTCTATTTCAATTTATGGATTTTTAAACTAGTTTCAAAACCAGTTCAAACTTTGACTCAGTTTTAAATGTGCACTTTAAAACCACAGTATGAAATGTAAGTTTAGTTTATTTTATTTATTATACTAATTAAACAAATGATTTTAAATATGAAATTCATACACACTAAAATAGAAAATAGGTATTTTAAGAATTAGAATCTATAGTTTATAAAATCCTTTTGAGAATAATTATAAATATTCATTTCAACCAAGGGCAATAAATTCATATAGAGATTATTTTATTTAAATCTTTATTAGGAACATGTTTATTTTAGGTGATGTTGCTTCCAATGTAACAAAATTCTTATTGGAAGACATTCTAATATCAAAATCCTTGGAGAACTTTTACTAAACTTTCACAATAAGATTTTTTTTGGGTGTTACAAATCCTACCCCCCTTAAAAATAATCTCGACCTCGAGATTTGTAAGGACAGGGATGTAAAAAACTTTATTTATAGTTTATCCTTTAACTTTTAGTTAGTTTAGGAATTGAGAAGTTTCATATTATTTAGATAGTGGTTATAAAAGCTTGGGTATGTATATCCACTCTATTGTGTATGGTAAAAGATGTCTTTAAAGCATAGAGAAGTTTGGTTAAGAAAGGGTAGGGTGAGGAAAGACTCCATCCAAGATTGTGGATCTTGACTCCGTTGGCGATTCAACTTGATCTTTGAAGTCTTGAGTTGATGCTTATCCTTCTTTGACGTGGTTGGTCTCCTTTGGCCTTTCTTCTTGGAGTTGTCATCCGAGTTAAGGACATATGGTTAAGATATATGTGGTAAGATATACTACATGATATAGGTCAAAATCTGGTTTGATGTCAGGTGGTGGTTGATAGATTATGCAATCCTTTAAGACTCTATTGATTGGGTAAGTTATGTAACTTGTTATATAGATCGAGTTGTTGTGTATGGCCAAGTTGATATAAGTCTCCAAATTAGGCTTAAGTGATTTAGGAGTATGGCCTTATCCTTTCTACCAGCATTAAGTAACTCACACTAGATTAGACCATATTAAATTAGGTATGATCTAGATTAGACTAGTTTAAGTTAGATAGATTTATCAGGGTAAGATATATCTTGTTAGGATATGTTAGAATCTTTTGAGATAGGATGGGGTATACGGTGTAGGTAGGTTAGAAGCTCTATTAGGTTAACACAGAGGGATTATGCAACTATCGGATGGTTAAGGTAGTTGCATATGGCCAAGTCGATCTATCATTCTTAATTTAGTGCAGGGTGAACTAAGTTAAGACCAGTTCTATAGGAGTAGAGTCTAATCTATTTCATCAGTATTATCTAACATGTTTGGTAAGTCACTTTAGATTAGAGCATATTAGGTTAGATGGGATCTAGATTAGATTGGTATGACTAGTTTAACTAGATATGATCTAATTAATTTGCATTAGATTATGGTTGTTAATCTAGGGTGGTTAAGTATGCTCATAACATCAATCCATAATGATAAGATAGAATCTTTTAAGGCCAGTTAGATCTATTAGGATGACATAAAATCTCTTCAAGATAAGATGAGTATTTTTTTAGGATAAGATGGATTATATGATGTAGGTAGGTTAGAATCTCTCCAAGGTAAGATAAATCTATTAAGATAAGAGAAAACCTCTTAAGATAAGATGGATCTATATACATTAGGATAAGTTAAGACCTTTTGAGATAAGATAGATCTATGAGTGTAGGATAGAATCTCTTGAGATGAGATGAATCTATTAAGATAAGGGAGAATTTTTTTTTTAAGATAAGATGGGTACTGTTAGGCTAGTTACTTTATTTGAAGGATAATTTGGTTTATCTAGTTATTTTATAAATATATTTTTATACCTATATATGCAGATGTAATTGTGGACATTACTCCACAACCCATCACACTCAATCAAAGATCCAAATCAGATAGATATCATAAGAACAAACATTCAAATACATAGACACTTATAAAAACAGTTTTGTTTTTGTTCCTAGGATTAGGTCTCCTATTCCTAAAGTCACTTTAGGCACAGGATTTCAAAGTGTGAAATCCACATTTGTCTTTAGAAGAAAAAAAAGTAAGAATAATCAGAGTAAGCGGAAATAGATGAGAAAAGATTAAGGTGAGTTTAGAAAAGAATCAGAGTAACAAAGGTAAGTAGATAATGGTTGTCCAGTTCTATCTAGGTTTCGTCCTACAGTCAACATTCCTCTGATACCACTTCTGTAACACCCGGATTTTAGGGGTCCAAAACCCGGGGTTAACATAAACACCAGGTATGCTGGGACCAAGTCTCATACATATGATGTATAGTGGCACAGGATCGAATGTCACATCTTTATATATAACAGGAGTTCTATACAAAATAAATAATTACATTATAAGGAGACAACGGTCCAGCAACCCAAAGTTGACTGGGAGACGACGGCCTAGACCTCTCACGAACTCATCGCAGCATCCTCCATGAGCATCATCCTGCAGTACCTGTCCTTGACCTGTGGTGTATGTGAGACAGCAAGAGTGAGCTCACATACGTTCATCGCTCAACAAGTTGTGGGGAATAATGTGCAAGAACTCGCCAAAGGTGGGAGCTCACGTGAAGTGTAAGGCTTACCAAAGAGGATGGTTAGAGCTGAGCATTGCTTTTAAAGTTGGTCAAAATTTTATTAGCAGTTACTAAGTATAAGTAAATACCAACCCAGTTAAATAGTAGAACAAAAGTAACAACATCACCTGCAATGCTATGCATATGACAAATTGAATTTAGTTCCATAATTTAATCATGTGAGGGTCCGAGCTGCTCATGACCGTGAGCACGGCTAGTATACCAGTTTTACACTCTGCAGAGGTTGCGCATCTTTACCCACAAGTCGTGTATCCCATGTCGCCAGGGTTTGCAAGGCCCTTAGACACTTCCGAGGTGAATGGCTAGGGATCCACTACGAGGCCTTTACAAAGTTCCACTAGCTTCCGAAAACCCGCTACAGTTTATAGGAAGATCCAGTACAGGAATCCCTTGCAGGACCGCCATCGCAGCAAAATCCTCCCGAGGGCCTCCCCGCACTGACCTCTCCCCTACTGCCCTTGCCCCTTTCGGGTAAGGTAGTCTTCCACTAGCTTTCCTAATTAATCAGCCAAGGGGTCCCATTCCTCCCTTGTGGTAGCACTGTTTTCCCGGGTGGTCGCTCCATGTTCCAATTAACATAATGATCTCATCATGAACAATAAATAACAACTGATAACAAATGTGTAACCATGAATAGTGTATCTCCATACCCAAAACCACATATAGCACTAGCAAGTACTACCCAGAAAGTTCAGTGGTAAACAAGGTATAAAGATAGACAAACTAGGGTAACCTATTGGGTCCCATCAAAATTAACCTATGCAGATCATTATGATTAATCAGAACATGGCTGGGTAAAAAGAAGTGATCAAGGGCACAACTTGCCTGAGCCTTGAGAATCCAGGTACCAGGATGATCTTCAGGTGACACGTGACCTCGCACTAGTCGTAGCAATACAAACAAACAGTGTATAGGCAAAATTAACATTACACCAAACATGTATGCCAAAATACATATTAATAATCTACATATTAAAATAAGATCACAGGAAAAAGAATTATTAATTTTGGAGTTGTAGATTTTAAGTTATGAATTTTCAAAGGTTTTATGTGTTTAAAATGGATTAAGTGAGAGATTAAATTTCTAATTGTTTTCATGACAAAACAGAGGTTCTAGGTGGTAGAGAATAAAATTACAAAATTTTAGAAAGTGGAATGGATTAATTTGGACTAAAAACGGATTTTCTATGATTTAAACAAGTTCTAGCATTTATTTATCTATTAAAAATCCATTTATAAATTATTTTCTCTGTTTTTATTATTTACTGGACTGCGCACCAAATACCAGAAATTGTAGGGGCTGGCGCACAATAAATCCTAAGACACATAGAACTACCGTGTGGACTGCGGGTTGATACAGTGATAATTCAGGGTCTCTTTTATAAAACGGGATCGATGAAGGGGTATCCAGCCACGTGAGCCATCCGATCTAGCATCAACGGTCCGGATTAGAAGTAGCCCATTCCAAACCGGTATGCAACCGGAGTCGTAGGATCACCAGTCTATGGCCAAGATTTAAAACAACAGAATGGGATCCTGCGCGTACAATCGTGATCGAACGGCATACCAACCCCGATCCCAAACCGTTCCCCGCGTTTAATCGTGGCCGCAAGCTACCTGATCAACGGCCACAGAAGCGCCACGCCACAACCGTCCCCAGCCCTTGGATTCGATCTCGACGACCCACGTGCATCTTCCCCAAACACAGGGCACGGCCGCACAGGGGACCCCTCCCACGGCGGCGCCATGGCTAGCACAGGCCAACACCACGCCCAAGGCTCCGAACTCTCAAACGGATGGTGCAAAAGGATGCTTGGGTCCTAATGATTACAGGGGTACAGAACTTACTGGCATAGGTGTCCCGGGTGATGTCGGCCACCGCACCAGGCGGAACCGTGGTGAAAGAGGAGCGCCGGTGAGCGATTACTCACGCGTAGACGACATACCGAGCCCAACGACACAACATCCGCACTCCACACGAAGTGCCGAGGCCCCAGACCCATACTCCAAGGACGGTACACCAACAGGGGCGGAAATCCTCGGTGGCGCCCGCAGGGGAAGAACCGCACGCAGGAGGTCGCCCGGCGGAGCACCCTGGCCTGCCTGCGAGGCCCGATATTTATAGCCTGGGCGAGTACGGCTCGGTCGATCCGTTCCCAAGCTATGCGCTAATCATGGAGGACCGGCGGAGTCGCACGCGCACAGCCCGCCGTCAGAAGCGGAACTCGTTACGAGCGGGGCACCGGGAGGAGGACGACCCACCAGGGGGCCCACACGTCAGCATCCGAGCGCGGCAAGAAGGGCGCTATCTGAGGGACTGCGGCGTGGGACCCGCATGACAGCGAACGTCCACGCGAGCAGAAGCCAGAAATTGGGCCGCGCGCGCAAGGATCTTGTCTTCTAGGCCAGAGTGGGTGAAGAATTGGGCCAAAAATGAAGGACTCGGCCCAGTTGGAGGTTTCTTCTCTTTTTTTTTCTTTTTACTATTTTCTATTTCAATTTATGGATTTTTAAACTAGTTTCAAAACCAGTTCAAACTTTGACTCAGTTTTAAATGTGCACTTTAAAACCACAGTATGAAATGTAAGTTTAGTTTATTTTATTTATTATACTAATTAAACAAATGATTTTAAATATGAAATTCATACACACTAAAATAGAAAATAGGTATTTTAAGAATTAGAATCTATAGTTTATAAAATCCTTTGAGAATAATTATAAATATTCATTTCAACCAAGGGCAATAAATTCATATAGAGATTATTTTATTTAAATCTTTATTAGGAACATGTTTATTTTAGGTGATGTTGCTTCCAATGTAACAAAATTCTTATTGGAAGACATTCTAATATCAAAATCCTTGGAGAACTTTTACTAAACTTTCACAATAAGATTTTTTTTGGGTGTTACAAATCCTACCCCCCTTAAAAATAATCTCGACCTCGAGATTTGTAAGGACAGGGATGTAAAAAACTTTATTTATAGTTTATCCTTTAACTTTTAGTTAGTTTAGGAATTGAGAAGTTTCATATTATTTAGATAGTGGTTATAAAAGCTTGGGTATGTATATCCACTCTATTGTGTATGGTAAAAGATGTCTTTAAAGCATAGAGAAGTTTGGTTAAGAAAGGGTAGGGTGAGGAAAGACTCCATCCAAGATTGTGGATCTTGACTCCGTTGGCGATTCAACTTGATCTTTGAAGTCTTGAGTTGATGCTTATCCTTCTTTGACGTGGTTGGTCTCCTTTGGCCTTTCTTCTTGGAGTTGTCATCCGAGTTAAGGACATATGGTTAAGATATATGTGGTAAGATATACTACATGATATAGGTCAAAATCTGGTTTGATGTCAGGTGGTGGTTGATAGATTATGCAATCCTTTAAGACTCTATTGATTGGGTAAGTTATGTAACTTGTTATATAGATCGAGTTGTTGTGTATGGCCAAGTTGATATAAGTCTCCAAATTAGGCTTAAGTGATTTAGGAGTATGGCCTTATCCTTTCTACCAGCATTAAGTAACTCACACTAGATTAGACCATATTAAATTAGGTATGATCTAGATTAGACTAGTTTAAGTTAGATAGATTTATCAGGGTAAGATATATCTTGTTAGGATATGTTAGAATCTTTTGAGATAGGATGGGGTATACGGTGTAGGTAGGTTAGAAGCTCTATTAGGTTAACACAGAGGGATTATGCAACTATCGGATGGTTAAGGTAGTTGCATATGGCCAAGTCGATCTATCATTCTTAATTTAGTGCAGGGTGAACTAAGTTAAGACCAGTTCTATAGGAGTAGAGTCTAATCTATTTCATCAGTATTATCTAACATGTTTGGTAAGTCACTTTAGATTAGAGCATATTAGGTTAGATGGGATCTAGATTAGATTGGTATGACTAGTTTAACTAGATATGATCTAATTAATTTGCATTAGATTATGGTTGTTAATCTAGGGTGGTTAAGTATGCTCATAACATCAATCCATAATGATAAGATAGAATCTTTTAAGGCCAGTTAGATCTATTAGGATGACATAAAATCTCTTCAAGATAAGATGAGTATTTTTTTAGGATAAGATGGATTATATGATGTAGGTAGGTTAGAATCTCTCCAAGGTAAGATAAATCTATTAAGATAAGAGAAAACCTCTTAAGATAAGATGGATCTATATACATTAGGATAAGTTAAGACCTTTTGAGATAAGATAGATCTATGAGTGTAGGATAGAATCTCTTGAGATGAGATGAATCTATTAAGATAAGGGAGAATTTTTTTTTTAAGATAAGATGGGTACTGTTAGGCTAGTTACTTTATTTGAAGGATAATTTGGTTTATCTAGTTATTTTATAAATATATTTTTATACCTATATATGCAGATGTAATTGTGGACATTACTCCACAACCCATCACACTCAATCAAAGATCCAAATCAGATAGATATCATAAGAACAAACATTCAAATACATAGACACTTATAAAAATAGTTTTGTTTTTGTTCCTAGGATTAGGTCTCCTATTCCTAAAGTCACTTTAGGCACAGGATTTCAAAGTGTGAAATCCACATTTGTCTTTAGAAGAAAAAAAAGTAAGAATAATCAGAGTAAGCGGAAATAGATGAGAAAAGATTAAGGTGAGTTTAGAAAAGAATCAGAGTAACAAAGGTAAGTAGATAATGGTTGTCCAGTTCTATCTAGGTTTCGTCCTACAGTCAACATTCCTCTGATACCACTTCTGTAACACCCGGATTTTAGGGGTCCAAAACCCGGGGTTAACATAAACACCAGGTATGCTGGGACCAAGTCTCATACATATGATGTATAGTGGCACAGGATCGAATGTCACATCTTTATATATAACAGGAGTTCTATACAAAATAAATAATTACATTATAAGGAGACAACGGTCCAGCAACCCAAAGTTGACTGGGAGACGACGGCCTAGACCTCTCACGAACTCATCGCAGCATCCTCCATGAGCATCATCCTGCAGTACCTGTCCTTGACCTGTGGTGTATGTGAGACAGCAAGAGTGAGCTCACATACGTTCATCGCTCAACAAGTTGTGGGGAATAATGTGCAAGAACTCGCCAAAGGTGGGAGCTCACGTGAAGTGTAAGGCTTACCAAAGAGGATGGTTAGAGCTGAGCATTGCTTTTAAAGTTGGTCAAAATTTTATTAGCAGTTACTAAGTATAAGTAAATACCAACCCAGTTAAATAGTAGAACAAAAGTAACAACATCACCTGCAATGCTATGCATATGACAAATTGAATTTAGTTCCATAATTTAATCATGTGAGGGTCCGAGCTGCTCATGACCGTGAGCACGGCTAGTATACCAGTTTTACACTCTGCAGAGGTTGCGCATCTTTACCCACAAGTCGTGTATCCCATGTCGCCAGGGTTTGCAAGGCCCTTAGACACTTCCGAGGTGAATGGCTAGGGATCCACTACGAGGCCTTTACAAAGTTCCACTAGCTTCTGAAAACCCGCTACAGTTTATAGGAAGATCCAGTACAGGAATCCCTTGCAGGACCGCCATCGCAGCAAAATCCTCCCGAGGGCCTCCCCGCACTGACCTCTCCCCTACTGCCCTTGCCCCTTTCGGGTAAGGTAGTCTTCCACTAGCTTTCCTAATTAATCAGCCAAGGGGTCCCATTCCTCCCTTGTGGTAGCACTGTTTTCCCGGGTGGTCGCTCCATGTTCCAATTAACATAATGATCTCATCATGAACAATAAATAACAACTGATAACAAATGTGTAACCATGAATAGTGTATCTCCATACCCAAAACCACATATAGCACTAGCAAGTACTACCCAGAAAGTTCAGTGGTAAACAAGGTATAAAGATAGACAAACTAGGGTAACCTATTGGGTCCCATCAAAATTAACCTATGCAGATCATTATGATTAATCAGAACATGGCTGGGTAAAAAGAAGTGATCAAGGGCACAACTTGCCTGAGCCTTGAGAATCCAGGTACCAGGATGATCTTCAGGTGACACGTGACCTCGCACTAGTCGTAGCAATACAAACAAACAGTGTATAGGCAAAATTAACATTACACCAAACATGTATGCCAAAATACATATTAATAATCTACATATTAAAATAAGATCACAGGAAAAAGAATTATTAATTTTGGAGTTGTAGATTTTAAGTTATGAATTTTCAAAGGTTTTATGTGTTTAAAATGGATTAAGTGAGAGATTAAATTTCTAATTGTTTTCATGACAAAACAGAGGTTCTAGGTGGTAGAGAATAAAATTACAAAATTTTAGAAAGTGGAATGGATTAATTTGGACTAAAAACGGATTTTCTATGATTTAAACAAGTTCTAGCATTTATTTATCTATTAAAAATCCATTTATAAATTATTTTCTCTGTTTTTATTATTTACTGGACTGCGCACCAAATACCAGAAATTGTAGGGGCTGGCGCACAATAAATCCTAAGACACATAGAACTACCGTGTGGACTGCGGGTTGATACAGTGATAATTCAGGGTCTCTTTTATAAAACGGGATCGATGAAGGGGTATCCAGCCACGTGAGCCATCCGATCTAGCATCAACGGTCCGGATTAGAAGTAGCCCATTCCAAACCGGTATGCAACCGGAGTCGTAGGATCACCAGTCTATGGCCAAGATTTAAAACAACAGAATGGGAACCTGCGCGTACAATCGTGATCGAACGGCATACCAACCCCGATCCCAAACCGTTCCCCGCGTTTAATCGTGGCCGCAAGCTACCTGATCAACGGCCACAGAAGCGCCACGCCACAACCGTCCCCAGCCCTTGGATTCGATCTCGACGACCCACGTGCATCTTCCCCAAACACAGGGCACGGCCGCACAGGGGACCCCTCCCACGGCGGCGCCATGGCTAGCACAGGCCAACACCACGCCCAAGGCTCCGAACTCTCAAACGGATGGTGCAAAAGGATGCTTGGGTCCTAATGATTACAGGGGTACAGAACTTACTGGCATAGGTGTCCCGGGTGATGTCGGCCACCGCACCAGGCGGAACCGTGGTGAAAGAGGAGCGCCGGTGAGCGATTACTCACGCGTAGACGACATACCGAGCCCAACGACACAACATCCGCACTCCACACGAAGTGCCGAGGCCCCAGACCCATACTCCAAGGACGGTACACCAACAGGGGCGGAAATCCTCGGTGGCGCCCGCAGGGGAAGAACCGCACGCAGGAGGTCGCCCGGCGGAGCACCCTGGCCTGCCTGCGAGGCCCGATATTTATAGCCTGGGCGAGTACGGCTCGGTCGATCCGTTCCCAAGCTATGCGCTAATCACGGAGGACCGGCGGAGTCGCACGCGCACAGCCCGCCGTCAGAAGCGGAACTCGTTACGAGCGGGGCGCCGGGAGGAGGACGACCCACCAGGGGGCCCACACGTCAGCATCCGAGCGCGGCAAGAAGGGCGCTATCTGAGGGACTGCGGCGTGGGACCCGCATGACAGCGAACGTCCACGCGAGCAGAAGCCAGAAATTGGGCCGCGCGCGCAAGGATCTTGTCTTCTAGGCCAGAGTGGGTGAAGAATTGGGCCAAAAATGAAGGACTCGGCCCAGTTGGAGGTTTCTTCTCTTTTTTTTTTCTTTTTACTATTTTCTATTTCAATTTATGGATTTTTAAACTAGTTTCAAAACCAGTTCAAACTTTGACTCAGTTTTAAATGTGCACTTTAAAACCACAGTATGAAATGTAAGTTTAGTTTATTTTATTTATTATACTAATTAAACAAATGATTTTAAATATGAAATTCATACACACTAAAATAGAAAATAGGTATTTTAAGAATTAGAATCTATAGTTTATAAAATCCTTTTGAGAATAATTATAAATATTCATTTCAACCAAGGGCAATAAATTCATATAGAGATTATTTTATTTAAATCTTTATTAGGAACATGTTTATTTTAGGTGATGTTGCTTCCAATGTAACAAAATTCTTATTGGAAGACATTCTAATATCAAAATCCTTGGAGAACTTTTACTAAACTTTCACAATAAGATTTTTTTTTGGGTGTTACAGAGATGCTGAAGTTCTATATGTTAAGAATATATAAGGTTGATGCAAATAGTGCAAGCAGTCATGATCATTTTTTTAAAACAACCCTCTTACCTTGCACCAGCTTTCAAAATGATCATTCTACTATCAGAATTTGGCTCTTTGCCGAGTGTCATATTCTTTGCCAATTGTTTTTTCGGGCACTCGGCAAAGAAGCTCTTTGCCGAGTGCCACGCAAAAAAACCTCGGTAAAAGAAAACACTCGGCGAAAAAACTCTTTGCCGAGTGTTTTATTTTTGACACTCGGCAAATAGTTTCTTTGCCGAGTGTCTTTTTTTGACACTCGGCAAAGGGCTCTTTGCCGAGTGTCACAAATACAACACTCGGCAAAGAGCTCTTTGCCGAGTGTTTTTTCTCCAACACTAGACAAAGGCAATTTAAAAATCACATTTTAAAGTAGTAAATTAATTCAAATAAAACAGTTTTCAACTACAAATTTGTATAACTCATCATGATGTACAATTTATATATTAAACATTTCTTCATATAACAAAATAAAAATAAATTTCTTCATAAAACCTATATCTTTCTCGTAGTTTATGAAACTACGAGAGAGACGTATAGAATTTGTGCATATTGTTAGAACCACCATGTGAGATAAACAAATGACTAAACAACCAAAATAAACTTTGTAGATCTTGAGAAGTTATAGAAGTTTATAGTTGACAACTTTTTCATTTGAAGTCATATTGTCAACGAAAACTACGTCTGAATTTAAAAATTTTAAAATTTGAATTTTGAAAACGACTTCGAAAGAAAAAACCACAAACATGAAAGTTGTAGGTATTGAAGAGTTATGAAACTTTGTAGTTGACAATGTTTTGGTTTGAAATCATCTTGTTATGCAAAACTATGTTTGAATTTTAAAATTTGAATTTTTCAAACTATCTCGGATGGAAAAACCACTAAAATAAAAGTTGTAGGTCTTGAAATGTAATGAAACTTTATAATTGACAATTTTTTGATTTGAAATCATCTTATTATTGAAAAATTCGTGTGAAGTTTTTAAATTTAAAATTCAAATTTTGTAAACGGTCTTGGATATAGAAACTATTAAAATAAAACTTGTAGATCTCAAAAAGTTATGCAACTTTATAATTGGTCACATTTTCAAATGAACTCATTTAGTGCCTTAAATAATCAAATTACTTTCGGTTTGTTATAGTATATGGGAAATGAAAACGTAATATAGACATAATTGGTGTAGTAGTAATAGGTAGGAGGGTTGGAGAGTTGTTCCTAGAATCAAAAAAATATTTTGCTATTTTTTTAATTTTTTTTCGATTCTTAATTTGTCAAGTGTTTTTTTTGCCGAGTGCTTGTGTGAAAAAAAGTACTCGACAAAGGACCATTTATCGATAAAATATTTACCGAGTGTTACACTCGGCAAAAGCTTTGCCGAGTATAAAATAGTCTTTAGACACTCGGCAAAGAACGCGATTCCGGTAGTGTCACTGAATGTCGCGGCTAAAAGTGTTGCCTGCCCGGGCTTCAATCGAAAGGCAAAAAGCTCCATACCACGTACATCTTCGTTTTTTTTTCCATTGCTTCCTTTATCTCTGTAGTCTCTTTCTGTTCCACACTTCCACTTTAGGTTGGACTGATTGGCTCCAATACGATGTTCAGAAGTTTGCTTCAGTTATATGTGCTTTCTTATCTCCTCTATCTACTTCGTGGAATATACGGTTTTTGTTGTTCGTCTTCGCACAGATAAGAAAGTGATGTCATAAATTTAGCTCTAGTTTATCCTGCTCACTCGGATATGAGAAGCGAACAAGAAACAAACGTTTGAGAGCGCGATAGCTAGGACATGGAGTCATAAACCAGATATGCCAGCTCCTGGTTTTATATCGATGCCATAATGTGGTGGTAGAAATAAATAACTGCTAGTAACAAAGAGAATTGCTTGCAAGATAAAAACTGACAGACAGACTTGATACTAGACAGTAATGAGAGATTTCAGGGTACGCAAAAGATCGACCAAAGAAGTAACCAGTATGTTTCTCAAGCACAAGGTTTGATCAGATGCACACATAGATGAAAAGGAAGGAAGGAAGAAGGAACAAATACAAGAAAGGCGCCAGCATCAGCGCGCACAGAACCTGATGCACACTACCGGTACTTCCTCGACGACGAGTTCATGAACCTGATGCACTCTTCCACCGCTTCGTTCTTGTGCGAGTCATCGACGGCCACCGGTGGCGCGGACTGCTGCCGACTACTGCGATGCCTCGCCGGCGTGCAGTCCGGTGAAGCAGCAGCAGTGGCAGCTGCTTTCTTGGACGTCGACGAGGACCGGAATGCTCTATCGATGCTTACCCTCGCTCGCCTGTAGAAGCGTGCGGCCGTCCACCGCGCGGCCGTCCACCGCGCGGTCCGCAGCAGGCGAGACCCGCAGCCGCCTCGCACTTGCCGACGAGGTCGGTCCCGGTCCGACGGCGCCCTTCGGCCGGATTTGGACGCCAGAGAGATCATGGGCAAGCCGACGTCGATCTCAGCGGGGCTGATCCTTGTACACTCACTCGCTTTTCTCCTCATCTCGTTGGTCGGATGCCTGATGGAACCCCAATATTTGTGTGCGCGCACCACAAGGACATCCTAGTAGGCTACGTACGACACGTTTTATACGGCAACTCGGCAAGGGCTAGTGTTTGTGCCTGTCAGTCACTCTCAGTCTCGTCTCAAAGGAAAAAAGCAAGCACTATTGCAATTACTTCACCCGTTTTAAAATAAGTGCAATTACTTTATCCGTTCTAAAATAAATGCACATACTCTATTTTAAAAGAAAAGTCAAATATTTTTTTAAATTTTACTAATTTTTAAAAATTATATTAAGATTTATATGTCAAATAGATTTATTATAAAAATATATCAGACGATTTATCTAATGATATTTATTTAAGATTACTTATCTTTTTATACGTACTTGTATGAGTTTAAAATTTATTGACTTCTTAAAATACGAGCTAGGTGTATTTTAGAATCGAGAAGCAAGTAAAACATTAGCGCGAAAGACACTGCAAAATAGAAAAGAAACGAAGCAAAGGAGACACAAGCCCCAGTAAGAAAGGGCTGGTCTAATTGACCGCTGTGGTGACACTAGTCCTGCAAGTTGGGACGTGTTGACCTGACACGGACCCGTCATGCTTCTAGCTTAAATATATTGGGTCAGGCTAGCATAAATTGCATTTGGGCCGGACTAAATCGTGCTCACGTCCTAAAATATAGGTCCAGTATGGCCCTAAAGCACGGCGGGCTTGTATCGGCCGTGCTGGCCCAGACCCGGCCCGTAAGAGTGCTTCAGGTGACTAAGCCATATACAGAAACAAGTCCAAACTCCTCTCAGGCAACATAAACAAAATTTTGAGGGAAACAAGTCATATATTTAAATAAACTGTTACAATAAATTAGACAACACAAACAAAAATTTGAGAGAAACTACTTTTTATTCCTCGATCTGCCTCGTTAAAAACCTTACACCCCAGTGTGGGGCTCCCTCTGTAAGGAAAAGAGTACAGATCGGAAAAAGTTTTAATGTCCACAGTCCATATTACAATAATAGTCCATATTACAATAACAATCCACATTAACAGAATGAACTAGATAAAAGAAGTAACACTAATCATGGCTGAAATCAGCAAAAACTTGTTCAACCTCAGGATCTTCAAGTTGATGTTGCTTTCTATCTTCTGCTCTTTTCCAATCCTTAAGGCAGGTGATGGCCTCCACTCTCAGATGTAAGAGAGGACCTCCTTTCTTCAATAATTCTACCAACCATGCTAAATGTTGCTTGAGAGGAAACCATAGAAACAGGAACAAGAAAAATATCTCTAGCAAAATGAGATAATACTGGAAAACTGTACTTGTGTTCCCTCCACCATTGAAGTAATTTTACCTTATCACCCTTCAAGGTGCGATCAGTCGCAAGGACTGCTGGAACCATCTATCGTCCTACTAGCATAAGGTTTTCTAGTAGCTGTCCTCTTCCTCCACATTGTAAGGTCAGACGCTCATGAACTAAGTAATCAGTAGGGAACAGAAAATAGCCAAAACAGCCGTATATAACGAGCTCGACCTCCCGGGGGGTGGGGGCATGAATCATAGCCACAGATGTGAACGGGCCAAGGAACTAACAATAAAGTTCTCCCATTAAACCACATCATCATCGAGGGAAAATCTGAGAGTCAAAAACTAATCTGAGGCACGGATGTGAACAAACCTTGCTAGAGCGGTGGAGTGGGTTGTGGGCCGGTTGAACTCGCGGTCGCGGCGGTGTGGCGCATCGTTTCCTGGGATCCGGCGGTGGCGGCGTGGGCGCGTGGCACATCGTTTCCTAGGATCCAGCGGTCGCGGCTGGACTGTCGAGGAACCGAGGAGGACGAGGGAAGGAGCGGTGGTGGGCTGGGCGGTTGGCGATGTTCCTAGTCGAGGAAGGCAACGAGGAGTTGCTCAGCCGAGGAACCGAGGAGGAGGGAAAGAGTGGTGGTGGGCTGGGCGGCTGGCGGACTAGCGGAGGTGTTCCTAGTCGCGGTCGCGGAAGAGAACGAGCGGAGGAACCGAGGGAGGAGGAGAAGTCAAGGGACCGAGAGCCGCCGCCACAGGAATCGAGAAGGCGCTACCCTAACCCTAAATCGAGAGCCGCCGCCACAACCCATAGGAACGGCTAACACTAAATATCGCGCGAGACGCAAGACCGCGGCTACCCTATCCCTAACCCTAAATCGTGTCGGGCTGGCCCGAGCACGACCCATGATGGCGTACCGGGTTACTTGGGCCGTCGGGCCACCAGCCGGAGCATGGCCCATCCGTCTAACATGCCGTGCTGGCCCAGTTTTTTCTATCTCGTGCTGGGCCAGGCTACGTGCCATCCATTCCGTGTCAGGCTCATGCTGGCCCAGCAAGCACGACCCAAACTTACAGGACTAGGTGACACAGAAGCGATGAGTTGTGTGCTCTACTCATGAATCGCCTCTTAACGATTCAGTATGATTAGAGAGCCAAGGGCTTGTAGCTTTAAAGAAGGGGAGCCAGAGCTCAGAGCAACAGGAGACGAGACGAGGACCCAACGTGTGGTGTGGGTTGGTGCCTGGCGGGTTGTGTTAGGAATTTAGTCATTTTCATATTTAATTTAACCCAGAAATATAGTGCGATAATTACGATAATGAATATGTGCATGTGTGTATAACTATTTATAGTATCAGTAAACAATAAAATAACATACACAAAAATAAGGAACAATGAGCACCTTGCGGAGGGACTAATGCTCAAGAAACCGGTGACTTCATTCACACTAGTCGATTGGAATTTGATATAGGATGATGCTCGGAGTGCAGTCCCATGAACAGCCACTAGGAAGAAGACGCACATGTTCCCGGGAACAAGGCAATGTCGATCCTGTGGACAAGCCGATTTTGATTTTGCGAACAAGCCGATGCACCAATGAATCAATGTTGATCAAGCAGTCGCGTCGTGCGCTCACTAAAAACCTGATCGACCTCCTATTCTGAGCAGGATCTCTTAAACGACGATGGTTTCAGAGACCTGCTTACTTCGTGTCTTGTGCGCACAAGATCACATAGCCAGAAAAGCAGAACTCAGCGTAGCAGTGTGTGGGAGTGCATTGAGAAATTCTCGTCCAGTCACCAGATTAAAGAATTGTCCACTCTTATATAGATGCACACGGAAATGTGAGGAGGTGCCATCATGTATAACAACAACCTTAAACTATCCATCAAAATGGTCGTTACTAATAACTCCAAGGTATAAAAATGCATTGTCGGTGTCTAGTGCCGAGGGTCTCACCAACCAGTGAAATAATGTTGTGTGCCCCTAACCTAGATGTGTGATGCAAGTTGACACAAGTCTTTATCCTGGTTCGGGCAAGAGAAGGTCATACTTCTAGCAGAGGGGGATGAGACTTATATAACTGGCACCTTAGTTCTTGCAGTAGGGAATACAAGCTGAGTGGGAGAGGTAATGATCCCATGTCCCTGGGTTGATTAAGGCTAGTATCAATATCGTAGTGAGGGTGAGAACCGTGAAGTGTTCGCCTTGCCCCCCTTAAGCCATAGGTTGCCCTGTTTATAGCCTCAAGGAGGACTGCTAGGAAGTGTTTTTACACTTGTTTGGAGGCTCTTATGTCTCCGTGCGGGTACATTGATTAACCCTAAGAGGTAGAAGATTTGTTTCCGATGGGTGCGCTCAATAATATAAACATTTATCTGGCCCATTCACAACAAATCCGACAAATGTTAAAGCCTTATCAAACTTTTCATGCCACTGCTTAGGTGCTTGTTTATGGCCACATAATGATTTCAATAATTTACACACTAAAAGGGAAATAGGGTCAAACCTTTTCCTAAATAATTTTGGTGGTTGAATTGCCCAACACAAACAATTGGACTAACTAGTTTGCTCTAGATTATATGTTCTACATGTGCCAAAGGTTCAACACAAACCAATAAAAGGAATAAGTTAGGGTTCAAAAGAGAGGAGCAAAAAGAAACCGAAGTGTGCCCTGGTCTGGCGCACCAGTGAAAGGGAAATAGGGTCAAACCTTTTCCTATATGAATTTTGGTGGTTGAATTGCCCAACACAAATTATTGGACTAACTAGTTTGTTCTAGATTATGAGTTCTACAGGTGCCAAAGGTTCACAACAAACCAATACAAAGTCAAAAGAAAGGGTTCAAATCAAAGGAGAAAAGTATACCGAAGGCAGCCCTGGTCTGGCGCACCGGACTGTCCGGTGTGCCACCGGACAGTGTCCAGTGCACCAGGGAGGAACAACTCAAACTTGCCAGCTTCGGGAATTTGGTGAAGCCGCTCCACTATAATTCACTGGACTGTCCGATGTAACACCGGACTGTCCGGTGTGCCAGCGGAGCAATGGCTACTTCGCGCCAACGGTCGTCTGCAAGGAACAGTAAAAGTGAACAGTGCGCGCCTGCGCGCGCAGAAGTCAGAGCAGGCGCCAGAAGGCGCACCGGACAGTGAACAGGACCTGTCCGGTGGCCCCACAAGTCAAAGCTCCAACGATCGAACCCTAATGGTTAGATGACGTGGCTGGCACACCGGACAGTGTCCGGTGGCGCACCGAACTGTCCGGTGTGCCATGCGACAGACAGCCTCCCCAACGGCCACTTTGGTGGTTGGGGCTATAAATACCCCCAACCACCCCACATTCAAGGCATCCAAGTTTCAGCCATTTGCATTCAATACAAGAGCTCCAGACTTCACTCCAAGACACAAACAAGAGATCAAATCCTCTCCCAAGTCCAAAGATCATTCCAATCAAATAGTGACTAGAGAGAGCGACATTTGTGTTCTTTTGAGTTCTTGCGCTTGGATTGCTTTTCTTCTTCTTTCTTTCTTGATCCCAACTCAATTGTAATCAAGGCAAGAGACACCAATTGTGTGGTGGTCCTTGTGGGGACTTGGTGTCCCGATTGATTGAGAAGAGAAGCTCACTCGGTCTAGGTGACCGTTTGAGAGAGGGAAAGGGTTGAAAGAGACCCGGTCTTTGTGACTACCTCAACGGGGAGTAGGTTTGCAAGAACCAAACCTCGGTAAAACAAATCACCGCGTCTCACTCTTTATTTGCTTGTGATTTTTTTCGCCCTCTCTTTTGGACTCGATTATATTTCTAACGCTAACCCGGCTTGTAGTTGTGCTTAAGTTTATAATTTTCAGATTCCGCCTATTCACCCCCTCTAGGCGACTTTCAATTGGTATCAGAGCCAGGTGCTTCATTAGAGCCTAACCGCTCGAAGTGATGTCGGGAGAACACGCCAAGAAGGAGATGGTGACCGGCGAGAAACCCGCCACAAACCACGGGAAGGCTCCATCGAGAGAGTCCCGCAACAAGAAGAAGGAGGAATCACCTCCTCACAAGTCGCATCGAAGTGGTGAGAAGAAAAAGAAGATGAATAAGGTGGTCTACTACGAGACCGACTCTTCGTCGCCATCCACCTCCGGCTCCGACGCGCCGTCCGTAACTTCTAAGCGCCATGAGCGCAAGACGTTAGTAAGATTCCCCTACACTACCCTCATATTTCAAAACGTACTCCTTTACTTTCTGTCCCATTAGGCAAACCACCTATGTTTGATGGTGAAGATTATAATATGTGGAGTGATAAAAATAAGGCACCATCTAACCTCACTCCACACTAGCATTTGGGATGTTGTTGAGATTGGAGTACAGGTACCTTCGTCGGGGGATGAAGACTATGACTCGGACGAAGTTGCCCAAATCCGGCACTTCAACTCCCAAGCCACCACTATACTCCTCGCCTCTCTATGTCGAGAGGAGTATAACAAGGTGCAAGGGTTGAAGAGCGCCAAAGAGATTTGAGACATGCTCAAGACCGCACACGAAGGTGATGAGGTGACCAAGATCACCAAGAGGGAAACGATCGAGGGGGAGCTCGGTCGCTTCATGCTCAACCAAGGAGAAGACCCGCAAGCCATGTACAACCGGCTTAAAATCTTGGTGAACCAAGTGCGCAACCTCGGGAGCACCAAGTGGGATGACCATGAGATGGTCAAGGTTATTCTTAGATCACTCGTATTTCTTAACCCTACTCAAGTTCAATTAATTCGTGGTGATCCAAGATATAAACTAATGTCTCCCAAGGAAGTAATAGGAAAATTTGTGAGCTTTGAATTGATGATCAAAGGCTCCAAGAAGATCATCGAGCAAGGCGCCTCCTCCTCCGTACTCGAAGCACAACCCGTTGCATTCAAGGCAACGGAGGAGAAGAAAGAAGACTCTACACCGAGTAGGGTCCCCATCGATGCCTCCAAGCTCGACAACGAGGAAATGGCACTCATCATCAAGAGCTTTCGCCAAATCCTCAAGCAAAGGAAGGGGAAAGATTACAAGCCCTGTTCCAAGAAGGTTTGCTACAAATGTGGTAAGCCCGATCATTTTATCGCTAAGTGTCCATTGTCTAGTGATAGTGATAGGGATAACGACAAGAGGGGGAAGAAGAAGGAGAAGAAGAGATATTACAAGAAGAAGGGCGGCGATGCACATGTTTGCCGGGAGTGGGACTCCGACGAGAGCTCCACCGACTCCTCCTCTGACGAGGACGCCGCCAACATCGCCGTCAACAAGGGACTCCTCTTCCCCAAGGTCAGCCACAAGTGCCTCATGGCAAAGGACGGCAAAAAGAAGAAGGTAAAATCAAAATCCTCCACCAAGTATGCAACCTCTAGTGATGAGGATAACTCTAGTGATGATGAGGATAACTTGCTTACTCTTTTTGCCAATCTTAACATGCAACAAAAGGAGAAATTGAATGAATTAATTAGTGCTATTCATGAGAAGGATGAACTCTTGGATAGCCAAGAGGACTTCCTTATTAAGGAGAACAAAAAGCATGTTAAGACTAAAAATGCTTATGCTCAGGAGGTAGAGAAAAATGAAAAATTAACTAGTGAGCTAAGTACTTGCCATGACACTATCTCCAACCTTAGAATTGAGAATGCTAATTTGATTGCTAAGGTTGAGAAGTCAAATATTTGTGATGATTCAGTTACCAATCTTAGAAATGATAATTCTAGTCTAATTGCTAAGATTGAAAAATTGAATGACTCTCTTGCTAGCCTTAAGTTTGAGAATGAAAAATTGATTGCTAAGGCTAAGGAACTAGATGTTTGCAATATTTCTATTTCCAATCTTAGAGATGAGAATGACATTTTACATGCTAAGATTGTTAAACTAAATGATTGCAAACCCTCTACATCTACCGTTGAGCATGTTTCTATTTGCACTAGATGTAGAGATGTTAATATAGATGCTATCCATGATCACCTTGCTATGATTAAACAAAAAAATGATCATATAGCAAAATTAGATGCTAAAATTGCCGAGCATGAACTAGAAAATGAGAAATTTAAATTTGCTCGTAGTATGCTTTATAGTGGGAGACGCCCTGGCATTAAGGATGGCATTCAACAGGGAGACAATGTCAAGCTTAATGCCCCTCCTAAAAGATTGTCTAATTTTGTTAAGGGCAAGGCTCCCATGCCTCAGGATAATGAGGGTTACATTTTGTACCCTGCTGGTTATCCTGAAGATAAGATTAGGAGAATTCATGCAAAGAAGACTCATTCTCACCATGCTTTTATTTATAAGAATGAGGCTTCTAGCTCTAGGCGTTCTACACATGTTAAAATGCATAAGAAGAAAACTCCTACTGCATCAAATGATCATAATGTTTCATTCAAAACTTTTGATGCTTCTTATGTGCTTACTAACAAATCAGGCAAAGTAGTTACTCAATATGTTGGGGGCAAACATAAGGGGTCAAAGACTTGTGTTTGGGTACCCAAGGTGCTTGTTTCTAATGTAAAAGGACCCAAAATCGTTTGGGTACCTAAGAACAAGGCCTAAATTTGTTTTGTAGGTTTATGCATCCGGGGGCTCAAGTTGGATCATCGACAGCGGGTGCACAAACCACATGACTGGGGAGAAAAGAATGTTCTCCTCCTACGAGAAAAACCAAGATCACCAATGAGCTATCACATTCGGGGATGGAAATCAAGGTTTGGTCAAAGGATTGGGTAAAATTGCTATATCACCTGACCATTCTATTTCCAATGTTTTTCTTGTAGATTCTTTAGATTACAACTTCCTTTCTGTTTCTCAATTATGCAAAATGGGTTACAACTGTCTTTTTACGGATACAGGTGTTACTGTCTTTAGAAGAAGTGATGATTCAGTAGCTTTTAAGGGAGTATTAGAGGGTCAGCTATACTTAGTTGATTTCAATAGAGTTGAACTCGATACTTGCTTAATTGCTAAGACTAACATGGGTTGGCTCTGGCACCACCGACTAGCCCATGTTGGGATGAAGAATCTTCACAAGCTTCTAAAGGGAGAGCACATTTTGGGACTAACCAATGTTCACTTTGAGAAAGACAGGATTTGTAGCGCATGTCAAGCAGGGAAGCAAGTTGGTGTTCATCATCCACACAAGAACATCATGACAACTGACAGGCCACTGGAACTACTCCACATGGACCTATTCGGCCCGATAGCTTATATAAGCATCGACGGGAGTAAGTACTGTCTAGTTATTGTGGTTGATTATTCTCGCTTCACTTGGGTATTCTTTTTGCAGGATAAATCTCAAACCCAAGAGACCTTGAAAGGATTCTTGAGACGGGCTCAAAATGAGTTCGGCTTGAGGATCAAGAAAATAAGAAGCGACAACGGGACGGAGTTCAAGAACTCTCAAATTGAAGGCTTTCTTGAGGAGGAGGGTATCAAGCATGGGTTCTCTTCTCCCTACACGCCACAACAAAATGGTGTAGTGAAGAGAAAGAATAGAACTCTATTGGACATGGCAAGGACCATGCTTGATGAATACAAGACTTCAGATCGGTTTTGGGCCGAGGCGGTCAACACCGCTTGCTACGCCATCAACCGGTTATATCTACATCGAATCCTCAAGAAGACATCATATGAACTCCTCACCGGTAAAAAGCCCAATGTTTCATATTTTAGAGTCTTTGGTAGCAAATGCTTTATTCTTGTTTGTCGGGGACCATAATTAGGGGTACCCTCAAGACGCCTAATTCTCAGCTGGTAACCCCCATCAGCATAAAGCTGCAGAGGCCTGATGGGTTTGATTAAGTCAGGGATCAGTCCATACGAGCGACTCGATCACGCCTCGCCCGAGCCTAGCCTCGGGCAAGGGCAGCCGACCCTGAGGTGTTTCCGTCTCGCCCGAGGCCCCCTTTTACGGCAGACGCATCTCCGGCTCGCCCGAGGCCTTGCCTTCGTTGAGAAGCAACCCTGACTAAATCATCGCACCAACCGACCAAGTCACCAGGGCATTTAACGCAAAGAGTGAGACCGACGGGCGACCAGGCTTTGCCAGAGGTGCCATAGGAGGCTCCGCCCGACCCAGGGCTCGGACTCGGGCTAAGGCCCCGGAAGACGGCGAACTCCGCTCCGCCCGACCCAGGGCTCGGACTCGGGCTAAGGCCCCGGAAGACGGCGAACTCCGCTCCGCCCGACCTAGGGCTCGGACTCGGGCTAAGGCCCCGGAAGACGGCGGACTCGGGCTAAGGCCCCGGAAGACGGCGAACTCCGCTCCGCCCGACCCAGGGCTCGGACTCGGGCTAAAGCCCCGGAAGACGGCGAACTCCACTCCGCCCGACCCAGGGCTCGGACTCGGGCTAAAGCCCCGGAAGACGGCGAACTCCACTCCGCCCGACCCAGGGCTCGGACTCGGGCTAAAGCCCCGGAAGACGGCGAACTCCGCTCCGCCCGACCCAAGGCTCGGACTCGGGCTAAGGCCCCGGAAGACGACGAACTCCGCTTCGCCCGACCCAGGGCTCGGACTCCGCCCTGGCCTCTGCCGAATGACCTCCGCCTCGCCCGACCCAGGAGCTCAGGTTCGGCCTCGGCCTTGCAGGGCAGACTCGACCTCGACTTCGGAGGAACCTCCACGTCGCCCGACCTAGGACACAAGTCCGCCACATCAACAGGAAGCGTCATCATCACCCTGCCCTGAGCCGACTCGGGTCGCAGAGAACAAGACCGGCGTCCCATCTGGCCAGCTCCGCCAGATAGGCAATGATGGCGCCCCACTAGACCCATGACGACGGTGACTCTCGGCTCCCTTACGAAAGCAGGGAGACGTCAGCAAGAGCACAGCTGTTCCAACAGCTGTCCCTCCATCAGGCTCCGTTACTCCTCCGACAGCCACGACGCCACACCGGCTGGGTGCCAAGATCTCTCCGGCTGCCACCTTGGCATGTACTTAGGGCACTAGCTCTCCCCCGCTAGACACGTAGCACCTTGCTACACCCCCATTTTGTACACCTGGATCCTCTCCTTACGACTATAAAAGGAAGGACCAGGGCCTTCTTAGAGAAGGTTGGCCTCGCGGGAATGAGGGCAGGGGCAGGCGCTCTCTTGGGGCCGCTCGCTCCCCTCACCCGCGCGGACGCTTGTAACCCCCTACTGCAAGCACACCCGACCTGGGCGCGGGACGAACACGAAGGCCGCGGGATCTCCGCCTCCCTCACCACGACCCGGCTCCGGCCACCGACCTCGCTCTCTCCCCCCTTCGCGCTCGCCCACGCGCTCGACCCATCTGGGCTGGGGCACGCGGCACACTCACTCGTTGGCTCGGGGACCCCCCGGTCTCGAAACGCCGACAGTTGGCGCGCCAGGTAGGGGCACGCTGCGTGTTGACGAGCAGTTTCCCGTCAAGCTCCAGATGGGCAGTCTCCAACGACCTCTCCAACCCGGGACGGTGCTCCGTTTCGGGAGCCTCGAGTTCATGTCTCTCGACAGCGGCTACGACATGGTACTCCTTCTACCGCCGTGCGGCGGCGACAATGGCGGTCGACAGCCCGCCCGCCGGCGGCGGAACCGACGACGTCTTTCCCGCGTGGGGGAAGAACAACATTCGAGCTCGCCCCATCCTCTCCCTCGCCATCGGAGGAGGAGGCGGGGCAAACAGGGCCGAGCGGGAGGCTGCGCTCCGACGGCTGTCGAGCAAATCGACATCCCCAGTGCCCCAACGGAGGACACGCTAGGCGTCACCCTCGCGTTCGAGGCGAAGGCGAGCGCCATCCCCCCGCAGCACGTCGACTCCGAGCAGGTGGACGACGCCAGCACGCTCGCGAAGGGCCTGCAGGACGTCGCCCTCGTACCCAAGACGACGGCGCGATCAGCCCCCGATGTGACTTCGTCGCTCCTCGTCGACAAAAAGGTACCGACTGATTCCCATCCTTCGTCATTTCGACTCGACCTCAACCCGCCTGGCGACCTCGCTTTGGCGGACACTCACGTTGAGGCGAGTGCAACCCCTCTGGGGTTTCGTGTGCGGTCGCCCTGGGACCGATTGACGGGCGTCTCAACCTACGGACCCTCTGGGTCCGAGGAAGATGACGACCCCAGCATCTGCTGGGATTTCTCCGGATCTGGCAACCCCAGTGCCATGCGGGACTTCATGACCGCATGTGACTACTGCCTCTCCGACTGTTCCGACGGCAGCCGCAGCCTTGACGACGAGGACTGCGGCCCGAGCCGCGAATGTTTCCACGTCGAGCTAGGGGATCCCTCCGGAGGCAGCTGTCTCGGCATGCCGGAAGATGGTGATCCCCCTAGGCCAGCGCCTCGCGCCGACATCCCACGGGAGCTAGCTGTGGTCCCCGTTCCGGCGGGGGGTCACGACCCACAGCTCGAGCAAGTCCGCGAGGCGCAGGCCGGGCTCGATGGGGGAGCAGGAGCGCTCGAGGCAATCCGCCGGGACGTCGGGCAGGTATGGGCGGGCCAGCCCCCGGCCGGAGAAATACGTCACCTGCCCCAGGGTCTCCAGCACCGCATCGCCAACGAGGCCAGGGACAGGCCGCCACCCGCATCCGGCGGGACCGGTCAGGACCTGGCAGCCGCGGCGATGCTCCTCCGCGCGATGCCGGAGTCATCAACCACCGAGGGTCGGCGAATCCAGGGAGAGCTCAGGCATCTCCTGGAAGGCGCTGCGGCCCGGCGGGCCGAAAGCTCTGCCTCCCAAAGCAGGGGTACCCCTCGGAACCTCGTGCCGCGACTTCCCGACTCATGCGGGAAGCCTCGGTCTATACCGGGCGCACGCGCAACACCGCGCCTGCGGCCCCGGGCCACCTCAGTGGCGAGCACCTTCATCGCGACCGTCGGGCTCGCCTCGACGAAAGGGTGCGCCGAGGCTATCACCCCAGGCGTGGGGGACGCTACGACAGCGGGGAGGATCGGAGTCCCTCGCCCGAACCACCCGGTCCGCAGGTCTTCAGCCGAGCCATTCGGCGGGCGCCGTTCCCGACCCGATTCCGACCCCCGACTACTATCACAAAGTACTCGGGGGAAACGAGACCGGAATTGTGGCTCGCGGACTACCGCCTGGCCTGTCAACTGGGTGGAACGGACGACGACAACCTCATCATCCGCAACCTCCCCCTGTTCCTCTCCGACACTGCTCGTGCCTGGTTGGAGCACCTGCCTCCGGGGCAGATTTCCAACTGGGAAGATTTGGTCCAAGCTTTCGCCGGCAACTTCCAGGGCACGTACGTGCGCCCCGGGAATTCCTGGGACCTCCGAAGCTGTCGGCAACTGCCGGGAGAGTCTCTTCGGGACTACATCCGGCGGTTCTCAAAGCAGCGCACCGAGCTGCCCAACATCACCGACTCCGATGTCATCGGCGCGTTCCTTGCCGGCACCACCTGCCGTGATCTGGTGAGCAAGTTGGGTCGCAAGACCCCCACCAGGGCAAGCGAGCTGATGGACATCGCCACCAAGTTCGCCTCCGGCCAGGAGGCGGTCGAGGCCATCTTCCGAAAGGACAAGCAGCCCCAGGGCCGCCCGTCGGAAGATGCTCCCGAGGCGTCTGCACCGCGCGGCGCCAAGAAGAAAGGCAGGAGGAAGTCGCAAGCGAAACGCGACGCTCCCGACGCAGACCTTGTCGCCGCCACCGAGCATAAGAACCCTCGGAAGCCCCCCGGAGGTGCTAACCTCTTCGACAAGGCACTCAAGGAGACGTGCCCCTACCATCAGGGGCCCGTCAAGCACACCCTCGAAGAGTGCGTCATGCTTCGGCGCCATTTCCACAGGGCCGGGCCACCCGCAGAGGGTGGCAGGGCCCGCGACGACGACAAAAGGGAAGATCGCCAAGCAGGAGAGTTCCCCGAGGTCCGCGACTGCTTCATGATCTACGGAGGGCATGCGGCGAATGCCTCGGCTCGGCATCGTAAGCAAGAGCGTCGGGAGGTCTGCTCGGTGAAGGTGGCGGCACCAGTCTACCTAGACTGGTCCGACAAGCCCATCACCTTCGACCGGGACGACCACCCCGACCACGTGCCGAGCCCGGGGAAGTACCCGCTCGTCGTCGACCCTGTCATCGGCGACGTCAGACTCACCAAGGTCCTGATGGATGGGGGCAGCTGCCTCAATATCATCTACGCCGAGACCCTCAGGCTCCTGCGCGTCGATCTGTCATCCGTCCGAGCAGGCGCTGCGCCCTTCCACGGGATCATTCCTGGGAAGCGCGTCCAGCCCCTCGGACAGCTCGACCTTCCTGTCTGCTTCGGAACACCCTCCAACTTCCGAAGGGAGACTTTGACGTTCGAGGTGGTCGGGTTCCGAGGAACCTACCACGCAGTGCTGGGAAGGCCATGCTACGCGAAGTTCATGGCCATCCCCAACTACACCTACCTGAAGCTCAAGATGCCGGGCCCCAACGGGGTCATCACCGTCGGCCCCACGTACAAACACGCGTTCGAATGCGATGTGGAGTGCGTGGAGTACGCTGAGGCCCTCGCCGAGTCCGAGGCCCTCATCGCCGACCTGGAAAGCCTCACCCGAGAGGTGCCGGACGTGAAGCGACACGCCGGCAACTTCGAGCCAGCGAAGACGGTCAAGGCCGTCCCTCTCGACCCCAGTGGCGACACCTCCAAGCAGATCCGGATCGGTTCCGGGCTCGACCCCAAATAGGAAGCAGTGCTCGTCGACTTTCTCCGCGCAAACGCCGACGTCTTTGCGTGGAGTCCCTCGGACATGCCCGGCATACCGAGGGATTTCGCCGAGCACTCGCTGGATATTCGGGCCGGGGCCCGGCCGGTCAGACAGCCTCTGCGCCGATTCGACGAGGAAAGGCGCAGGGTGATAGGCGAGGAGATCCACAAGCTGATGGCAGCAGGGTTCATCAAAGAGGTATTCCATCCCGAATGGCTTGCCAACCCTGTGCTTGTGAGGAAGAAGGGGGGAAAATGGCGGATGTGTGTAGACTACACTGGTCTCAACAAAGCATGTCCGAAGGTTCCCTACCCTCTACCTCGCATCGATCAAATCGTGGATTCCACTGCTGGGTGCGAAACCCTGTCATTCCTCGATGCCTACTCAGGGTATCATCAAATCAAGATGAAAGAGTCCGACCAGCTCGCGACTTCTTTCATCACGCCCTTCGGCATGTACTGTTATGTCACCATGCTGTTCGGTTTGAGGAACACGGGTGCAACGTACCAGCGGTGCATGAACCACGTGTTCGGCGAACACATTGGTCGCACGGTCGAGGCCTATGTCGATGACATCGTAGTCAAGACAAGGAAAGCCTCCGACCTTCTCTCCGACCTTGAAGTGACATTCCGGTGTCTCAAGGCGAAGGGCGTCAAGCTCAATCCCGAGAAGTGCGTCTTCGGGGTGCCCCGAGGCATGCTCCTGGGATTCATCGTCTCCGAGCGGGGCATCGAAGCCAACCCGGAGAAAATCGCTGCCATCACCGGCATGGGGCCCATCAAGGACTTAAAAGGCGTACAGAGGGTCATGGGGTGTCTCGCGGCTTTGAGCCGTTTCATCTCGCGCCTCGGCGAAAGAGGCCTGCCCCTGTACCGTCTCTTAAGGAAGGCCGAGTGCTTCACTTGGACTCCCGAGGCCGAGGAAGCCCTCGGGAACCTGAAGGCGCTCCTCACCCAGGCGCCCATCTTGGTACCCCCGGCTGATGGAGAAGCCCTCTTGGTCTACGTCGCCGCCACCACTCAGGTGGTTAGCGCCGCGATCGTGGTCGAAAGGCAAGAAGGGGGGCATGCATTGCCCATTTAGAGGCCGGTTTACTTCATCAGCGAGGTGCTGTCCGAAACCAAGATCCGCTACCCACAAGTTCAGAAGCTGCTGTATGCAGTGATCCTGACAAGGCGAAAGTTGCGACATTACTTCGAGTCTCATCCGGTAACTGTGGTGTCATCCTTCCCCCTGGGGGAGATCATCCAGTGCCGAGAGGCCTCGGGACGAATCGCGAAGTGGGCGGTGGAAATTATGGGCGAGACAATCTCGTTCGCCCCTCGGAAGGCCATCAAGTCCTAGGTACTGGCGGACTTCGTAGCCGAATGGGTCGACACACAGCTGCCGACGGCTCCGATCCAACCGGAGCTCTGGACCATGTTTTTCGACGGGTCGCTGATGAAGACGGGAGCCGGCGCGGGCCTGTTCTTCGTCTCACCCCTCGGGAAACACCTGCGCTACGTGCTACGCCTCCACTTCCCGGCGTCCAACAATGTGGCTGAGTACGAAGCTCTGATCAACGGATTGCGGATCGCCATCGAGCTAGGGGTCCGACGCCTCGACGCTCGCGGTGACTCGCAACTCGTCATCGACCAGGTCATGAAAAACTCCCACTGCCGCGACCCGAAGATGGAGGCCTATTGTGATGAGGTTCGACGCCTAGAAGACAAGTTCTACGGGCTCGAGCTTAACCACATCGCCCGGCGCTACAACGAGACTGCGGACGAACTGGCAAAGATAGCCTTGGGGCGAACGACGGTTCCCCCGGACGTCTTCTCCTGGGATCTGCACCAACCCTCCGTCAAGATCGGCGACACGTCCGAGCCCGAGGCGCTTTCGGCCCCGTCCGAGGTGACCTCGGCCCAGCCTGAGCCATCCTCGGTTCAGCCCGAGGAGCCCTCGGCCCCCGAGGGCGAAGCCCTACGCATCGAGGAGGAGCGGAGCGGGGTCACGCCAGATCAAGATTGGCAGACCCCGTACCTGCAATATCTCCGCCAGGGAGAACTGCCCCTCGACCGAGTCGAGGCTCGGCGGGTGGCGCGACGCGCCAAGTCGTTCGTCTTGCTGGGCGATGAGAAGGAGCTCTACCACCGTAGCCCCTCGGGCATCCTCCAGCGATGCATCTCCATCGCCGAGGGTCAGGAACTCCTGCAGGAAATACACTCGGGGGCTTGCGGCCATCATGCAGCACCTCGAACCCTCGTCGGGAACGCTTTCCGCCAAGGCTTCTACTGGCCGACGGCGGTGGCTGACGCCACTAGAATTGTCCGCGCCTGCGAAGGGTGCCAATTCTATGCCAAGCAGACCCACCTGCCCGTTCAGGCTCTGCAGACGATACCCATCACCTGGCCATTCGCTGTGTGGGGTCTGGACCTTGTTGGCCCTCTGCAGAAGGCGCCCGGGGGCTACACGCACCTGCTGGTCGCCGTCGACAAATTCTCCAAGTGGATCGAGGTCCGACCCCTGAACAGCATCAGATCCGAGCAGGCGGTGGCGTTCTTCACCAACATCATCCATCGCTTCGGGGTCCCGAACTCCATCATCACCGACAATGGCACCCAGTTCACCGGCAAAAAATTCTTGGATTTTTGCGAGGATCACAACATCCGGGTGGACTGGGCCGCCGTAGCTCATCCCATGTCGAATGGGCAAGTAGAGCGCGCCAATGGCATGATTCTACAAGGGCTCAAGCCTCGGATCTACAACGACCTCAACAAGTTCGGCAAGCGGTGGATGAAGGAACTCCCCTCGGTGGTCTGGAGCCTGAGAACGACGTCGAGCCGAGCCACGGGCTTCAGGCCGTTCTTCCTGGTCTACGGGGCCGAGGCCGTCTTGCCCACGGACCTGGAATACGGCTCCCCGAGGACGAGGGCCTATGACGATGAAAGTAACCAAGCTAGCCGAGAAGACTCGCTGGACCAGCTGGACGAGGCTCGGGACAGGGCCTTACTACACTCGACGCGGTACCAGTAGTCCCTGCGACGCTACCACGCCCGAGGGCTCCGACCCCGAGACCTCCAGGTGGGCGACCTGGTGCTTCGGCTGCGGCAAGACGCCCGAGGGAGGCACAAGCTCACGCCCCCCTGGGAGGGGCCATTCGTCATCGCCAAAGTTCTGAAGCCAGGAACGTACAAGCTGGCCAACAGTCAAGGCGAGGTCTACGGCAACGCTTGGAACATCCAACAGCTACGTCGCTTCTACCCTTAAAATGTTTCCAAGTTGTTCATATACCTCGCACCCACGCAAAGTTTAGTCAACAAGGAAGGGTCGGCCTCGCCTCGGCAAGGCCCGACCCTCCCTCGGGGGCTAAAAGGGGGGAAACCCCCTCTGCGTCAAAATTTTCCTCGAACAGAAAATCTCTTTTACCAGAATATCTTTCGTGCTTTCTGACTACTTCGAAAAGTGGGTCCTGGAAACGACGGGGTACACGTAAGCAGTCAAGGCTGACCGAGCCGAGGGACTCCTACGCCTCCGGGATACGGATACCTCACTCATCACCTTCTGCGATAAGTAACTCGCGTTCGGATAAGGTGACTCCGCGGATCGAACAAGTCTCTACGTTCGGAAGCCCTTCTGTCAAAGCGATCCTTCGAGCCTTCTCGACCGAGTCGATAACAGGGCCTCATGGACGGGTGAAAGTACGCGTAAGCGGCAAGGCCGACCGAGCCGAGGGACTCCCACGCCTCTGGGATACGGATACCTCACTCATCACCTTCCGCGAGAAGCAACTCTCGCTCGCACTAACATCCCTGTTACCGACAAAAAGTCCGGATACTCGAAACAAGAGGAAAAGAGACGCAGCTTTACAACGCAGCAAGGGTGTGTGTTCTGGCCTCGACGGCCGCACAAGGCCCACGCTACAAGACGATTTGACCCTGCAGGCTCGGGTCTTGACGCTGGAAGGGGGCGGCGACACCCTCGGCATCGACGGCACCTTCGGTGAAGCCCGACCTAGCCCCGGACGGCGACGCGGTCCGAGGGCCTCCGCTCCGAAGGACGACGTCATCACCACGCCCGAGCGATCGCCATCAGGGACTTCTACGGATCCGGCCCGAGCGGGCGGCTCGGCCGACCACCTCCGGGGCCTCGGCCGACCACCTTCCGAGGGCGCCAGCCCGGTCCGAAGCCTCGGCTGATCAACTCCGACGTCGATCCTGCCAACGGACAACTCGGCTAGGCTCCGGCCAACCAGGTTTTATTTCTCGAGCCAACTCCGCCTCTACTCATGCTGATATCGCTACCCCCGGCCTCGGCTCGTCGAAGAGCGGCCGAGGGGTCTCTTTAACTAAGCTAGAGGAGCCTCGGACAGCAGGTCCGACCGAGCCGAGGGACTCCTACGCCTCCGGGATACGGATACCTCACTCGTCACCTTGACTCGGGGCGACTCATGCTTGGTGAAGCGGTTCAGATAATCAGCAGACAAGTCTTAGTGCTCGAAAATGAGGAAAAAACACGGCTCTGTGCCGAGTTACAAACATGTTCAGGCCCCGAAAGCCGAAATGAACAAAAAACCCGGCACTCGAAGTGCCATTACAAACGGAACTCCGGTTCCCCCCCCGCAGGTACGAACAACCCCACTCGATGGGGGTGGGCCTGCGGGGCAGCAGAAGACCGACGAACGGCATGTCGCCGCCCGCCCCGGCAGCGGCGACGATGAAGACTTCCGCCCCGGGGGGCCGAACAGCAGCAATGATGGCCTCAGGGCGGATGCTGCTGCTAGGAGGCCCCTGCCCTTGCCCAAACTCGAGAGGCAAGGACGGGCAGAAGGCCGTAGAGTTGGAGGTCGGTCCGTGGCCAACCTTGGCTGTCGCGCCGGCGGAAGAACCTCTTCCAGCTGCCGTGGCGGGAGGCGGCACCGGGAGCGGCTCCGAAACTGCTCGGCTCAGAGAGCCGGGCACGGTGCAGCTGTTAGCGCCACGGACGACTCCCGCCCTTCCCCCCGATCACTGAGGGAAGGAGCGGGCCACCGCCCGCGCAGGGCCGACCCCAACTCGGCACACTCCCCTCCTCAGCCCTGGTGATGAAAATCCTTGAGGCTGAGGAAGGGGCGGAGGCCGCAGCCCGACTCGCTTTCCCCCACCATCAAGCCGGAGGTCACCATCTTGGGTGACCGCCGGTGGAGGGGTGCAGCCGGGCTGCATGATGAAAATCCTTGAAGCCGAACGATGGCTGAAAGGTACCAACTCCCACGGAGTTGCATTCCTCCAACGATGGAGCGAAAAGACGGCGGATTCCCCCATCCGGGGGCTTGAAAGGTGGAGAGACACAATGCATAAGGGAGGAAGAAGACATGGTCACCTTACGAAGGGGGTCGCCCTCCTTTTAAAGGCAACTCCCCCTGCTTGCGCCCCCAACCGTCATGGGCTGAGTCTTCTCCAACACGCCTCCAAAAGCCCTCCCCCGCGGCGCGGGGGCTGGGACCCACAAGTCATGGAGACCGGCTCCGAGCAGAAGAAGCCGAACCGCCGCGCACGGCGCACACAACCACCCAGCGGTCACAAGTAACCCTCCGCTTTTGCCCAGACCAACGGGCGAAAGGGGCGGGCAGCCATGCGGGCGGCATGCAACCGCGCCAAGTGGACGCGCCTCTCCGACTCCTGACAGGCCAGCGCGGAGGCCCAAGCCCACGCGTCGCGCAACTGGCGCGCCGGGTGCTGCATGCAAGCCGCTGTACCGCTGGCGCCACCACCGCACCTCCTCGATTGCGGAACCGATACCGCGACTCGAGGCGACCCAGCGCGCGACCCAGCAGCGCCAGCCTGACGCAGCGGTCAAACGCGGTCAAAAGTGGGCTGGCAGTAATGACGGTGGCAGGCGCGCGAGAGCAGCGGTCACGCCATCGGCCAAGCTCATGTCCCATCCGGAGGCAGCGAGAGAACCCCCTCTCACGGTGTGAAGACGACGCGCCCGTGACCCGTACCTCGAACGGCTCGCGCACGCGCAACGGCAGCCTCGCCAACTACTCGCCCCGGCGCATTAACCCCGCGGCTGGACAGGCGACGTTCCTGGCGGGAGCAGCTGGCGACGCTTCGCCTTCGCCAACACGACCACGCCAAAAAAGGTACGCCACGTCGCTCGGTTTCGTATCCTTTTTTCCCTTTTTTCTCTTTCTCTATCTCTTGCAACAGGGACCGGGAAAGGGGATACCCCCAAAGGGATCCTTCCCCGTGAAGGAACTAGGCTCCGAGCCTCCTGACTGATCAGGGGTTCGAAGGCTGGCCCCCCGAAGGGTTCAACAGCCGCCTCAGATCGCGTGGGCCCGACACCCACTACTGGTCAGGGGTTCGAAGGTCGGCCTCCCGAAAGGTTCCACGACCGCCTCAAGCTACTCGGGCTCCGCGCCCATTACTGATCAGGGGTTCGAAGGCTGGCCCTTCGAAGGGTTCACAGTCGCCTCAGACACCGAGCGAGGGATGACCAGGGGTACGTTCGATACATAACCAAGGCTCGGGCTGCGCTCCCGAGGTACCCTAGGACATTTCCGAGACCAGCGGGAACGATCCTGTAACGGAATCCCATCGGAGGGAGGCAACGAGCCCTCGGACCCCGTCGCCAGGGGACCGGGTCCGGCAGATCACCCGCAGGTACTTTTGGGCGTGCCTCCGGGCCCCTAGCCGACCCCCAACGAACGGGGCACGGATGTCCACTCGGATTACCCGATTGCAGCTCACCGGAGACACCATGTTCGGTGCCCATCGAGGGTAATATGGCGCTCTCCCCCCTCCTCCTTGCGGAAAGGCGACGTAGGGGCGTATGTAAAAAAGCCGAGTTTGTCCCTGATCGTCCTCTTGCCCTGTGCGGAGGCTCAGGGGCTGCTCTCGCAAACCCGGCTCCGGCCGAACCGTTGACAGCGTCAACATACCAGCCCGAGAACTTGGGCCCCGACAGTGCACCCGGGCTACGGCCTGTTCGCATGAGGGAACCGCCAGACCAGCCGAGGCGTTACGCAAGGCATTAAGACCTCGAAGGAGTGAAACCACTCCTCCGAGGCCTCGGGGGCTACACCCGGCGGGTGCGCTCGCGCGCACCCACCGGAACAAAGTGCAACCGAGAAAGGCTGGTCCCCTTGCAAAAAAGTGCGACGAAAGCCTCCAAGCGAGTGCTAACACTCCCTTCGAGGCTCGGGGGCTACTGTCGGGGACCATAATTAGGGGTACCCTCAAGACGCCTAATTCTCAGCTGGTAACCCCCATCAGCATAAAGCTGCAGAGGCCTGATGGGTTTGATTAAGTCAGGGATCAGTCCATACGAGCGACTCGATCACGCCTCACCCGAGCCTAGCCTCGGGCAAGGGCAGCCGACCCTGAGGTGTTTCCGTCTCGCCCGAGGCCCCCTTTTACGGCAGACGCATCTCCGGCTCGCCCGAGGCCTTGCCTTCGTTGAGAAGCAACCCTGACTAAATCATCGCACCAACCGACCAAGTCACCAGGGCATTTAACGCAAAGAGTGAGACCGACGGGCGACCAGGCTTTGCCAGAGGTGCCATAGGAGGCTCCGCCCGACCCAGGGCTCGGACTCGGGCTAAGGCCCCGGAAGACGGCGAACTCCGCTCCGCCCGACCCAGGGCTCGGACTCGGGCTAAGGCCCCGGAAGACGACGAACTCCGCTCCGCCCGACCCAGGGCTCGGACTCGGTCTAAGGCCCCGGAAGACGGCGGACTCGGGCTAAGGCCCCGGAAGACGGCGAACTCCGCTCCGCCCGACCCAGGGCTCGGACTCGGGCTAAAGCCCCGGAAGACGGCGAACTCCACTCCGCCCGACCCAGGGCTCGGACTCGGGCTAAAGCCCCGGAAGACGGCGAACTCCACTCCGCCCGACCCAGGGCTCGGACTCGGGCTAAAGCCCCGGAAGACGGCGAACTCCGCTCCGCCCGACCCAGGGCTCGGACTCGGGCTAAGGCCCCGGAAGACGATGAACTCCGCTTCGCCCGACCCAGGGCTCGGACTCCGCCCTGGCCTCTGCCGAACGACCTCCGCCTCGCCCGACCCAGGAGCTCAGGTTCGGCCTCGGCCATGCAGGGCAGACTCGACCTCAACTTCGGAGGAACCTCCACGTCGCCCGACCTAGGACACAAGTCCGCCACGTCAACAGGAAGCGTCATCATCACCCTGCCCTGAGCCGACTCGGGTCGCAGAGAACAAGACCGGCGTCCCATCTGGCCAGCTCCGCCAGATAGGCAATGATGGCGCCCCACTAGACCCATGACGACGGTGACTCTCGGCTCCCTTACGAAAGCAGGGAGACGTCAGCAAGAGCACAGCTGTTCCAACAGCTGTCCCTCCATCAGGCTCCGTTACTCCTCCGACAGCCACGACGCCACACCAGCTGGGTGCCAAGATCTCTCCGGCTGCCACCTTGGCATGTACTTAGGGCACTAGCTCTCCCCCGCTAGACATGTAGCACCTTGCTACACCCCCATTTTGTACACCTGGATCCTCTCCTTACGACTATAAAAGGAAGGACCAGGGCCTTCTTAGAGAAGGTTGGCCTCGCGGGAACGAGGGCAGGGGCAGGCGCTCTCTTGGGGCCGCTCGCTCCCCTCACTCGCGCGGACGCTTGTAACCCCCTACTGCAAGCGCACCCGACCTGGGCGCGGGACGAACACGAAGGCCGCGGGATCTCCGCCTCCCTCACCACGACCCGGCTCCGGCCACCGACCTCGCCCTCTCCCCCCTTCGCGCTCGCCCACGCGCTCGACCCATCTGGGCTGGGGCACGCGGCACACTCACTCGTTGTAACTCCCAAATTCTGAATTTGGAATTGGTAGAAGAAATCTGAACAAAGTATCATTGGGAAATAAGAAAATGAGGCGAAAAAGAATTTTTCTTTTAAAGGAAACCATTTATACATCTCATGAAATAAATAAACAAGGAGAATAAAACTTAAACTAGTAATAATAAAATAGTATGGTTTATATTCACCCTTGGATTTCAATTGATACATTTGAAAAATCTAAAAACTAAAATAGAAGTATGAATTTGAATTTGGAATAGAAAATAGAAAATAAAAGAGAAGGGAAGAACTAAGAAAAATACTACATAAAATAAAATAAAATCAGAATAATCATCCTTCACACTTATATTATTCAAACTGAGGACAAGTTATTCACAAAAGTTTGAATTTAAACTTGAACTCAAATTGGATTTGAAAATGGAGAAAATAAAATAGGAAATAAAAAGAAAAAGGTTAAAAACCTTACTTGGGCTGAGATCCTACATTTCGGCCCACTTAAACAAATACCGTGCGTGGCCCAAACTTCCCTCCCGCGCGCCTGCCTCTCCTTTGCGCCGACAGGGCGGGCCCAGTTGTCAGTCTCGCGCCCTCTCTGGCTTGCGGGCCCCGCTGGTAAGGTGCCTCCCCTTCCTTCGCTCGCGGCCGCGTAACGGCTGCGCGAGAGCTCCGGCCAGCTGACCCGGTGACCCTCCCTCGGTCTTCGCCCGCAACCAATACCAGCGAACCCGGTGGAGTCGGCTCACCGTTGCGCCCGGTCAATCCCACGCCTTGCGGACCTCCCCTCGGCATGGATAAAAGGCGCGGGTACCTTCGTTAAGAATTCCACCGCAAGCCCTCCTAAATTCACCACGACAAACACGGCCGCACCGCCGCCGCGGGCCAACTTCGGTTCGCTCACCTTCTAACTCACTTCTCCAAGAGATTTTACGTGCGGGCAGGGCGGGCGACTCGCGAATTGAAGCTCGGCGGACTCACAGACGCGAGGTTCGTCTGCGTCGCTCCGCGGCCGGCGTGTGGTGGGTCGATTCACCACGCCCCCATTGCTGGTAAGTGGCCCTAAACCTTCACCGAACACCTGGGTAGCGTAGTGCATAAGGGCGAGGTCCGGGGATCATCGCACCTCGAGGAATTCGGTGTTTCCGCCGCGGGTGGCATTGCGCGCCGTGGACAGAGCCCTGTGCTCGACGACAGTAGAAATTGGTGGGATGGTTGAGTTCGTCACGTCGTCGATTCGGCGAGGAACAACGGAATTTGGGAATGGTGCTCGGATGGACCGGATTGGGGAGCTCACCGGCGTGCGCCACCGTGCGGCTGCTCACCGTCGGCGCGGTGTCTGTTTGGGGAAGAAAGAGTTGAGGTAAGGTTCTGTTGACCGTCGATATGGTGGTGGACGGTGGAGATTTGAGGGGGGGGGTAGCGTTTCGGCTTGGTGATCCGGTACCGTCAGATGAGAAAGGCATGGTCCGGATTAGATCGCGTCCTCATTAAATATGGGCCTTGGATCGTGGATCCAATGGCTCACACTTCGTGCCAATTTATAGCGTTATGGGATCTAATCTCATCCGCTGTATTCAGATCGGACGGCTCCCATGCGCCTATACCCTTTCGGCGGGTGATCTTCATAAAGAGCCCCTCACCTTATGCAAAATCAACCCGCCGTCCATTATTGTTGCGCTCTGTGTCTAGGAAATTTTACCCGCACGCCCCTGCACTCTCTAGGTATTATGCGCCCAGTCCAGAATCCGAGGGAATTCAGAAAATACAATTAGAAAATGATTTCTATTGTTAAAATAATTCCAGAATCTTATTTAATTCATAGAAAATCCATATTTAGTCCAAATTAACCCATTCCAGTTTCTAAAATTTTGTAATAATATTCTTCATCATTTTGTGCCTCTGTTTTGGCATGAAAGGCTCATTTAAATTTATCTAATACTTAATCTTGTATTAAACACATAAAACATTAGAAAATCCATAACTTAAAATCTATAACTCCAAAATTAATGGTTCCTGTTCCTATGATCTTATTTTAATAGGTATATTATTAATGTGTATTTTGTTCTTATGTTTGGTGTAATGTTAATTTTGCCTACACCATGTTTGTTTGAATTGCTACGACTAACAGTGAGGTCACGAGTCACCTGAAGATCATCCTGGTACCTGGATTCTCAAGGCCCAGGCAAGTTGTGCCCTTGATCACTTCTTTTTACCCACTCATGTTCTGATTAATCATAATGATCTGCATAGGTTAATTTTGATGGGACCCAATAGGTTACCCTAGTTTGTCTATCTTTATACCTTGTTTACCACTGAACTTTCTGGGTAGTACTTGCTAGTGCTATATGTGGTTTTGGGTATGAAGATTACACTATTCATGATTATACTTTTGTTATCAGTTGTTATTTATGGTTCATGTTAAGATCATTATGTTAATTGGAACATGGAGAACCACCCGGGAAAACAGTGCTACCACAAGGGTGGAATGGGACGCCCTTGGCTGATTAATTAGGAAAGCTAGTGGAAGACTACCTTACCCGAAAGGGGCAAGGGCAGTAGGGGAGTGGTCAGTGTAGGGAGGCCCTCGGGAGGATTTTGCTGCGATGGCGGTCCTGCAAGGGATTCCTGCATTGGAACTTCCTATAAACTGTAGCGGGTTTTCGGAAGCTAGTGGAACTTTGTAAAGGCCTCGTAGTGGATCCCTAGCCATTCACCTCGGAAGTGTCTAAGGGCCTTGCAAACCCTGGCGACATGGGATACACGACTTGTGGGTAAAGATGCGCAACCTCTGCAGAGTGTAAAACTGGTATACTAGCCGTGCTCACGGTCATGAGCAGCTCGGACCCTCACATGATTAATTTATGGAACTTAAACTCAATTTGTCATATGCATTGCATCGCAGGTGAAGTTGTTACTTTTGTTCTACTATTTAACTGGGTTGGTATTTACTTATACTTAGTAACTGCTAATAAAATTTTGACCAACTTTAAAAGCAATGCTCAGCTCTAACCATCTTCTTTGGTAAGCCTTACACTTCACGTGAGCTCCCACCTTTGGCGAGTTCATGCACATTATTCCCCACAACTTGTTGAGCGATGAACGTATGTGAGCTCACTCTTGCTGTCTCACATACACCACAGGTCAAGAACAGGTACCGCAGGATGAAGCGCATGGAGGATGCTGCGATGTGTTCGTGAGAGGTCTAGGCCGTCGTCTCCCAGTCAACTTTGGGTTGCTGGACCGTTGTCTCCTTATAATGTAATTATTTATTTTGTATAGAACTCCTGTTATATATAAAGTTGTGACATTCGATCCTGTGCCACTATACATCATATGTTTGAGACTTGGTCCCAGCATACCTGGTGTTTATGTTAACCCCGGGTTTTGGACCCCTAAAATCCGGGTGTTACAGAAGTGGTATCAGAGGAATGTTGACTGTAGGACGAAACCTAGATAGAACTGGACAACCAATACTCACTTACCTTACTCTGATTCTTTTCTAAACTCATCTTAATCTTTTCTCGTTTATTTCCGCTCTACTCTGATTATTCTTATCTTTTCCTTCTAAAGACAAATGTGGATTTCACACTTTGAAATCCTGTGCTTAAAGTGACCTTTAGGGATAGGAGACCTACTCTTAGGAACAAAGACAAAACTATTTTTATCTATGTGCTTGAATGTTTGTTCTTATGATACTTGTCTGATTTGGATCTTTGATTGTGTGTGATGGGTTGTGGAATTATGTCCACAATTGCATCTGCATATACACATAGGTATAAAAATATATTTATAAAATAACTAGACAAACTAAATTATCCTTCAATAAAGTAACTAGCCTAGCAATACCCATCTTATCTTAAAAAAAATTTTCTCCCTTGTCTTAATAGATCCATCTCATCTTAAAAGATACTCATCTTATCTTGAAAAGATTTTATCCTAATAGATCTAACTGATCTCAACAGATTCTATCCTATCTCTATGGATCCATCTTATCCTAATAAGCATACTTATCCACCCTAGTTTAACAACCATGATCTAATGCAAATTAATTAGATCTTATCTAGTCAAACTAGTCACACCAATCTAACCTAGATCTGATCAAATCTAAAAGTGACTTATCAAACATGTTAGATAATACTGATGAAATAGTTTAGACTCTACCCCTATAGAACAGGTCTTAACTTAGTTCATCCTGCACTAAATTAAGAATGACAGATCGACTTGGCCATATGCAACTACCTTAACCATCTAATAGTTGCATAACCTCTCAATTATAAACTAGCAAGAGACTCTATCTTATCATAACATATCTAACTAATCTCAAAACATCCTAACATATTCTACCCTGTTGGACCTATCTAACCTAAACTAGTCTAATCTAGTCATATCCAATTTAATCTAGATCTTATCTTACCTAATGTGACCTGATACAGTGTGGTCTAATGTTATCTAACTTAATGTGGTTCACTTAAACAGATTAATGACACTAGTAGAAGAGATTAGACCCCACTAGCCATGTATTAACTTATCTTAGCACATTGGATCAATTCAACCATGAGCTAACCCAACCCATAGAGCCATGATGAATGGTATAACCTTTCTATTCCCACCTAACATCAAACAAACTTTTGACCTACATCATGTAGTCTATCTCATCCATACCTATATTAACCATATTCCCCAACCCAATAATATGCACTAACTCCTAATCAATGAGACAAGACCAAAGGGGATGATCAACTTCATCAAGGAAGGATGAGCACCAACTCAAGTCTTCAAGGATCAAGTGAGGTCACCAAGATGAGTCAAGATCCACAAGCTTGGATGGAGTCTTTTCTTATCCTACTCTTTCTTACCCAAACCTATATATGCCCTAAAGACATCTTCTATCCTACATAATACAGTGGACATACATATAATACCCATGCTCTCCTATCACTTACTAATAATAAAAAGAGAGACCCTTGATTTAGAAATTAAAAGCTAAATTGCAAACCAATCCTTTTGTATTCCCTTTTCTTGCTAATCTCGAGGACGAGATTATTTTTAAGGGGGGTAGGATTTGTAACACCCAAATTCTGAATTTGGAATTGGTAGAAGAAATCTGAACAAAGTATCATTGGGAAATAAGAAAATGAGGCGAAAAAGAATTTTTCTTTTAAAGGAAACCATTTATACATCTCATGAAATAAATAAACAAGGAGAATAAAACTTAAACTAGTAATAATAAAATAGTATGGTTTATATTCACCCTTGGATTTCAATTGATACATTTGAAAAATCTGAAAACTAAAATAGAAGTATGAATTTGAATTTGGAATAGAAAATAGAAAATAAAAGAGAAGGGAAGAACTAAGAAAAATACTACATAAAATAAAATAAAATCAGAATAATCATCCTTCACACTTATATTATTCAAACTGAGGACAAGTTATTCACAAAAGTTTGAATTTAAACTTGAACTCAAATTGGATTTGAAAATGGAGAAAAGAAAATAGGAAATAAAAAGAAAAAGGTTAAAAACCTTACTTGGGCTGAGATCCTACATTTCGGCCCACTTAAACAAATACCGCGCGCGGCCCAAACTTCCCTCCCGCGCGCCTGCCTCTCCTTTGCGCCGACAGGGCGGGCCCAGTTGTCAGTCTCGCGCCCTCTCTGGCTTGCGGGCCCCGCTGGTAAGGTGCCTCCCCTTCCTTCGCTCGCGGCCGCGTAACGGCTGCGCGAGAGCTCCGGCCAGCTGACCCGGTGACCCTCCCTCGGTCTTCGCCCGCAACCAATACCAGCGAACCCGGTGGAGTCGGCTCACCGTTGCGCCCGGTCAATCCCACGCCTTGCGGACCTCCCCTCGGCATGGATAAAAGGCGCGGGTACCTTCGTTAAGAATTCCACCGCAAGCCCTCCTAAATTCACCACGACAAACACGGCCGCACCGCCGCCGCGGGCCAACTTCGGTTCGCTCACCTTCTAACTCACTTCTCCAAGAGATTTTACGTGCGGGCAGGGCGGGCGACTCGCGAATTGAAGCTCGGCGGACTCACAGACGCGAGGTTCGTCTGCGTCGCTCCGCGGCCGGCGTGTGGTGGGTCGATTCACCACGCCCCCATTGCTGGTAAGTGGCCCTAAACCTTCACCGAACACCTGGGTAGCGTAGTGCATAAGGGCGAGGTCCGGGGATCATCGCACCTCGAGGAATTCGGTGTTTCCGCCGCGGGTGGCATTGCGCGCCGTGGACAGAGCCCTGTGCTCGACGACAGTAGAAATTGGTGGGATGGTTGAGTTCGTCACGTCGTCGATTCGGCGAGGAACAACGGAATTTGGGAATGGTGCTCGGATGGACCGGATTGGGGAGCTCACCGGCGTGCGCCACCGTGCGGCTGCTCACCGTCGGTGCGGTGTCTGTTTGGGGAAGAAAGAGTTGAGGTAAGGTTCTGTTGACCGTCGATATGGTGGTGGACGGTGGAGATTTGAGGGGGGGTAGCGTTTCGGCTTGGTGATCCGGTACCGTCAGATGAGAAAGGCATGGTCCGGATTAGATCGCGTCCTCATTAAATATGGGCCTTGGATCGTGGATCCAATGGCTCACACTTCGTGCCAATTTATAGCGTTATGGGATCTAATCTCATCCGCTGTATTCAGATCGGACGGCTCCCATGCGCCTATACCCTTTCGGCGGGTGATCTTCATAAAGAGCCCCTCACCTTATGCAAAATCAACCCGCCGTCCATTATTGTTGCGCTCTGTGTCTAGGAAATTTTACCCGCACGCCCCTGCACTCTCTAGGTATTATGCGCCCAGTCCAGAATCCGAGGGAATTCAGAAAATACAATTAGAAAATGATTTCTATTGTTAAAATAATTCCAGAATCTTATTTAATTCATAGAAAATCCATATTTAGTCCAAATTAACCCATTCCAGTTTCTAAAATTTTGTAATAATATTCTTCATCATTTTGTGCCTCTGTTTTGGCATGAAAGGCTCATTTAAATTTATCTAATACTTAATCTTGTATTAAACACATAAAACATTAGAAAATCCATAACTTAAAATCTATAACTCCAAAATTAATGGTTCCTGTTCCTATGATCTTATTTTAATAGGTATATTATTAATGTGTATTTTGTTCTTATGTTTGGTGTAATGTTAATTTTGCCTACACCATGTTTGTTTGAATTGCTACGACTAACAGTGAGGTCACGAGTCACCTGAAGATCATCCTGGTACCTGGATTCTCAAGGCCCAGGCAAGTTGTGCCCTTGATCACTTCTTTTTACCCACTCATGTTCTGATTAATCATAATGATCTGCATAGGTTAATTTTGATGGGACCCAATAGGTTACCCTAGTTTGTCTATCTTTATACCTTGTTTACCACTGAACTTTCTGGGTAGTACTTGCTAGTGCTATATGTGGTTTTGGGTATGAAGATTACACTATTCATGATTATACTTTTGTTATCAGTTGTTATTTATGGTTCATGTTAAGATCATTATGTTAATTGGAACATGGAGAACCACCCGGGAAAACAGTGCTACCACAAGGGTGGAATGGGACGCCCTTGGCTGATTAATTAGGAAAGCTAGTGGAAGACTACCTTACCCGAAAGGGGCAAGGGCAGTAGGGGAGTGGTCAGTGTAGGGAGGCCCTCGGGAGGATTTTGCTGCGATGGCGGTCCTGCAAGGGATTCCTGCATTGGAACTTCCTATAAACTGTAGCGGGTTTTCGGAAGCTAGTGGAACTTTGTAAAGGCCTCGTAGTGGATCCCTAGCCATTCACCTCGGAAGTGTCTAAGGGCCTTGCAAACCCTGGCGACATGGGATACACGACTTGTGGGTAAAGATGCGCAACCTCTGCAGAGTGTAAAACTGGTATACTAGCCGTGCTCACGGTCATGAGCAGCTCGGACCCTCACATGATTAATTTATGGAACTTAAACTCAATTTGTCATATGCATTGCATCGCAGGTGAAGTTGTTACTTTTGTTCTACTATTTAACTGGGTTGGTATTTACTTATACTTAGTAACTGCTAATAAAATTTTGACCAACTTTAAAAGCAATGCTCAGCTCTAACCATCTTCTTTGGTAAGCCTTACACTTCACGTGAGCTCCCACCTTTGGCGAGTTCATGCACATTATTCCCCACAACTTGTTGAGCGATGAACGTATGTGAGCTCACTCTTGCTGTCTCACATACACCACAGGTCAAGAACAGGTACCGCAGGATGAAGCACATGGAGGATGCTGCGATGTGTTCGTGAGAGGTCTAGGTCGTCGTCTCCCAGTCAACTTTGGGTTGCTGGACCGTTGTCTCCTTATAATGTAATTATTTATTTTGTATAGAACTCCTGTTATATATAAAGTTGTGACATTCGATCCTGTGCCACTATACATCATATGTTTGAGACTTGGTCCCAGCATACCTGGTGTTTATGTTAACCCCGGGTTTTGGACCCCTAAAATCCGGGTGTTACACTCGTCGGCTCGGGGACCCCCCGGTCTCGAAACGCCGACATTGTTAAAAGAGGTAGAAAATCTAAATTTGCTCCTAAGGCTGTAGAAGGCTTTTTACTTGGTTATGACTCAAACACAAGGGCATATAGAGTCTTTAACAAGTCCATTGGACTAGTTGAAGTTTCTTGTGACATTGTGTTTGATGAGACTAACGGCTCTCAAGTAGAGCAAGTTGATCTTGATGAACTAGATGATGAAGAGGCTCTGTGCATCGCGCTAAGGAACATGTCCATTGGAGATGTGTGTCCTAAGGAATCCGAAGAGCCTCCACAAGCACAAGATCAACCATCTTCCTCCATGCAAGCATCTCCACCAACTCAAGATGAGGATGAGGCTCAAGATGATGAAGGAGAAGATCAAGAAGATGAGCCACCTTAAGAAGACGACAATGATCAAGGGGGAGATGCAAATGATCAAGACAAGGAGGATGAACAAGATCCAAGGCCGCCACACCCAAGAGTCCACCAAGCAATCCAACGAGATCACCCCGTGAACACCATCCTAGGAGACATTCATAAGGGGGTAACCACTTGTCGGCGTTTCGACCCCGGGGGGTCCCTGGACCGACGAGTAAATTGTCGCTGCGTGTCCCAGCCCAGATTGGTCGACGTGAGACGGAGCACAAGGGGGGAAAACCAGTGAGGGGAAACCGCGGCCTCGTGTTGTCCTGCGCCCAGGGCGGATGCGCTTGCAGTAGGGGGTTACAAGCGTTCGCGAGGGAGAGAGAGAGGGCGTGAGACTGCACGTCAGCCCGTTCTCCCGCGCGGCCACCTTCTTCGTACGAGGGCCCTGGACCTTCCTTTTAAAGACGTAAGGAGAGGGTCCAGGTGTACAACGGGGGGGTGTAGCAGTGTGCTAACGTGTCTAGCAGAGAGGAGCCAGAGCCCTATGTACATGCCGACGTGCCTGTCGGAGAGGTGTTGGAGCCCTGTTCATGCGGCGTCGTGGCCGTCGGAGGAGCGCTTGAGCCCTGTAGGAGCACAGCTGTCGGGGCTGTCGGAGCCTTGTTGACATCTCCTTGCTTCCGTAAGGGGCTGAGAACCGCCGTCGTCATGGAGCACGCGGGGTGCCATCATTACTTGTTTTACCGGGCGAGCCAGATAGGACGCCGGTCTTGTTCCCGGTAGCCTGGGCTAGCTAGGGGTAGGGTAATGATGGCCCCCTTGTGGCGTGGTCGGCCCGAGCGAGGTGGTGACTCCTCAGAGGTCGAGGTTGAGTCCGAGCCCGGGGGTCGGGCGAGGCGGAGACCGTCGTCCGGGGTCGAGGTTGAGTCCGAGCCCTGGGGTCGGCGAGGTGGAGACCGTCGTCCGAGGTCGAGGTTGAGTCCGAGCCCTAGGGTCGGGCGAGGCGGAGACCGTCGTCCGAGGTCGAGGTCGAGTCCGAGCCCTAGGGTCAGGCGAGGCAGAGACCGTCGTCCGAGGTCGAGGTTGAGTCTGAGCCCTAGGTCGGGCGAGGCGGAGACCGTCGTCCGAGGTCGAGGTTGAGTCCGAGCCCTGGGGTTGGGCGAGGCGGAGACCGTCGTCTGAGGTCGAGGTTGAGCCTGAGCCCTGGGGTCGGGCGAGGCAGAGACCATCGTCCGAGGTCTTTGTGGAGTCCGAGCCCTGGGGTCGGGCGAGGCAGAGACCGTCGTCCGAGGTCGAGTCTGAGCCCTGGGGTCAGGCGAGGCGGAGACCGTCGTCCGAGGTCGAGGTTGAGTCTGAGCCCTAGGGTCGGGCGAGGCGGAGACTGTCGTCCGAGGTTGAGTCCGAGCCCTAGGGTCGGGCGAGGCGGAGATCGTCTTCCGAGTCGAGGTTGAGCCCGAGCCCTGGGGTCGGGCGAGGCGGAGACCATCGTCCGAGGTCGAGGTGGAGTCCGAGCCCTGGGCGAGGCGGAGACCGTCTTCCGGAGTCGAGGTTGAGTCCGAGCCCTAGGGTCAGGCGAAGCGGAGATTCCTATGGCGCCTGAGGCTGGACTTGGCTACTATCAGCCTCACCCTGGCGGGTGGCACAGCAGTCGGAGCAGCGCAGGCGACGATGTTTTCCTGTCAGGTCAGTCAGTGGAGGGGCGAAGTGACTGCGATCACTTCGGCCTTGTCGACTGGAAAGCGCGCGTCAGGATAAGGTGTCAGGCGATCCTTGCATTGAATGCTCCTGCGATCCGGTCGGCTGGCGAGGCGATCTGGCCAAGGTTGCTTCTCCGCGAAGCCTGCCCGAACTAGGCCTCGGGCGAGTCGAAGGTGCGTCCGTTGCTTGAGGAGACCCTCGGGCGAGGCGCGAATCTGCCTTGGTCTACCGTTCCTGCTCGAGGCTAGGCTCGGATGAGGCGAGATCGTGTCCCTTGAGTGGACAGAGCTTTGACCGGAATTGCGCCCATTAGGCCTTTGCAGCTTTGTGCTGATGGGGGTTACCAGCTGAGATCAGGAGCCTTGGAGGTACCCCTAATTATGGTCCCCGACAGTAGCCCCCAAGCCTCAAAGGGAGTGTGGGTACTCGCTTGGAGGCTTTGTTGCACTTTTTTTGCAAGGGGACCGGCCTTTCTCGGTTGCATTTTGTTCCGGTGGGTGCGCGCGAGCGCACCCGCCGGGTGTAGCCCCCGAGGCCTCGGAGGAGTGGTTTGACTCCTTCGAGGTCTTAATGCCTTTCGTGATGCCTCGGCCGGTCTGATTGTTCCCTCATGCGAACTGGTCGTTGCCCAGGTGCATAGTCAGGTCCCGAGTTCTCGGGCTGGTATGTTGACGCTGTCAACAGTTTGGCCGGAGCTGGGTTTGCGAGATCAGCCCTCGAGCCTCTGCACAGGGCGAGAGGACGGTCAAGGGCAGACTCAGCTTTTTTCATACGCCCCTGCGTCGCCTTTCCGCAAGGAGGAGGGGGGGGGGAAAGCGCCATGTTGCCCTCGGAGGGCGTCGAACATGGTGTCTCCAGTGAGTTGCTAACGGGTGATCCGAGTGGACGCCCGTGCCCCGTTCGATAAGGGTCGGCTAGTGGCCCAGAGACGCGCTCCAAAAGTACCTGCAGGTGATTTGCCGGACCCGGTCCCGTTCGATAGGGTCCGAGGGCTCGATGCCTCCCTCTGATGGGATTCCGTTACAGAATCGCTCCTGCTGGTCTCGGAAATGTCCTAGGGTACCTCGGGAGCGTAGCCCGAGCCTTGGTTATGTATCGAACGTACCCAGAGTCATCCCTCACTCTGCGTGCTCTGGGGCGACTGTCGAACCCGTCGGGGGGCTAGCCTACGAACCCCTGATCAGTAGTGGGCGCGGAGCCCGAGTGGCCTGAGGCGGCTGTCGAACCCTTCCGAGGGGCCAGCCTTCGAACCTCTGACCAGTAGTGGGCGCGGAGCCCGAGTGCTCTGAGGCGGCTGTCGAACCCTTCCGAGGGGCCAGCCTTCGAACCTCTGAGCAGTAGGGGGGCTCGGGGCCCGCTTCCTTCGCGGAGAAGGATCCCTTTCGGAGTATCCCCTTTCTCGGTCCCTATAGCAAGAGAGAGAAAGGGGAAGAGGAAAAGGATACAAAACTGAATGACGTGGCGCACCTTTTTTGACGCGGTCATTATGGCGGAGGTGAAGCGTCGCCCGCTTCGCCTGCCAAAGGTGTCGCATGTCCTGCCGCTGAGTTAATGCGACAGGACGAGTGGTTCGCGGGGCAGTCGTTGCGCGGGCCGTTCGAGGAACGGGACACGGGCGCGTCTTCTTCACGCCGTGGGAGAGGGCTCTCTCGCTGTTCCAGGAGAGGACATGAGCCTGCAGATGATTTGACTGCTGCTTCCGCCCGCCTGCCGCCGCCATTACTGTCGGCCCACTTCTGGCCATTCTGACCGTCGCGCCTTCTCCCGCGGCTGACTGACCCGTGACCGGCGTGCCTGGTTGGCACTGCTGGGCCATGCGCAGGGTTGCCTCGAGTCGCAGCACTGGTTCCGTAGTCGAGAAGGCACGGCGTTGGCGCAAGTGGCGCTGCAGTTTTTCGCACGTAGTAACCGGTGCGCCGGTTACATGACGTGTGGGCCTGAGCTTCCATGCTGGATGCGTCGAAGTCGAAAGCGTGCGCCCCCTTGGTGTAGTTGCATGTCGCCTGCATGGTGGTCCGCCCTTTCACCCGCTGGTCTGGGCGAAAGTGGAGGAATGCTTGCAACCGCTGGGCGGTTACACGCTCCGCGCGCGGCGGTTTGGCTTCTTCTGTCCTGGGGTAGCTTGCATGTCGCGTGGGGCCTAGCCCCCGTGTCGTAGGGGGAGGACTTTAGAGCATGTTGGTGAAGACTCAGTCCGCGACGGCTAAGGACGCAAGTGGGGGGAGTCGCCTTTTAAAAGGGATCGACCTCCTGGGTGGTAGCCATGCCTTCACATTTTCCTCATGCATCGCGTCCTTCCGCCTTCCGAGCCCCCAGGTGGGGAGCGCCCGCGCCGCCTTGCTCTCGCTGTCGTTGGAGGAGCACGACCTTGTGGAGATCGGCACCTTTCAGCCATCGCTCGGCTTCAAGGATTTTCGTCGTGCGGCCCAGCTACATCCCCTCGCCGATGGTCACCCAAGACGGTGACCACCAGTTTGATGGTGGGGAGAAGCAAGCCGGGCTGCGGCCTCTGCCCTGCCCTCAGCTTCAAGGATCTTCGTCATCCTTGCTAGGGCGGAGGGCGAGCTGAGCCGGAGCTCTACCTCGGCGTGGGCTGGCGTCCCGCTTCTTCCTCCAGCTTCTGGGGGTGGAAACCATCCTCCAGCTCTGCGGAGGAGGCGTCCTCCAGCCATGCTGGGGAAGGTGAACTGCTGCTGCCCAGCCAGGGTGCAGCATTCCGTCCTCTGTCCGGGCGACGGTGGCCAGCCGCACCGGGGGGTCTCACAACACGCCGTACGCCGCGAGCACGGTACTCATGTTCTGGGACGGTCCCATTCTCGTTCTCGTGACGAGGACGGGAGTGAGGATCTGCCGGTGCGCTCCGGGGTGGCCGGCGCCCGCTGGTGCGGTGTTGGCGGACAGGTGGACGCCGTCGTCGGTGCTAAGGTGGTGGCAGCCGGAGAAGGTTTCTCTGCCGACGAGATCGCCAACTCCGCCTGCACCCCTGGACCTCCGTCCCCCTGGCTTGAATGGCTGGTTCTCGTCCTTCGTGGGCGAGAGCCTTTCCGCCACAACGTTTGCCCTGAAGCCGTTGCTGCAGCTGTCTTGCCGCCCGGGATGGAGGTCGTCGTTGCTACTGTCGGAGCGGGCGGCGGTGAGCCGCTTGGAGTTCGTCGTCCCGTGGGCCTCCTGGTATGGAGGTTGTTCATACCCGCGGGAACGGAACCGGAGTCCCGTTTGTAATGGCATCTTGAGTGCCGGCGTATGTTCATTGCGGCTGTCGGGGCCTGAACATCTGTGTATTTGGGCGTAAAGCCGTGTTTCTTCCCCATTTCGTGCACCAGGACTCGCCTGTCGGCTAGCTGGACCGCTTAACCAAGTGTGAGTTGCCCTGTGCGGAAGGTGACGAGTGAGGTATCCGTATCCCAGAGGCGTAGGAGTCCCTCGACTCAGTCGGCCTTGTCGCTCGAGGCTTCTCTTGCTTAGTGAAGGAACCCTCGGCTGTTCTGCGATGAGCCGAAGCCGGAGGCAGCGGTGTCAGCATGGACAGAGGCGGAATCGACTGGAGAAGAAACTTCGTCGTCCCAGGAGTAGGGGACTTCCCAGGCCGAGGGGGCGTTGCAGTGGCGGCTGGGACCTGGCCAGGTCGTCCACTGGCGGGACCAACCCTGGAGTCGGGCTGCCGAGGCCATGAGCCGGGCTGGTGTCCTCGGAGGACAACTGGCTGAGGCTACGGAGCGGCCAGTCTGGCCGTCTGCTTGGGCCGGGTTCCTGGAGGAGACCCTGGCGGTGATGGCCCAAGCGCGGTGCAGACATCTTCCTTCGAGGTGGAGATCCTCCGACCGTGTTGCTGTCCGAGGTCGGGTCGGATTCCGCCGAAGGTGGAGTCGATGTCGAGGGTGCTGTTGCTCCCCCTACCGACGTCTGAACCTGCAGGAACAGTTTGTCTGTAGTGTGCATATGTTTCTTGTGGCCGCTGAGGCCAAAACATACTATCATCGTGTTGTAAAGCTGCATTTCTTTTCCCCTTGTTTCGAGTATCAGGACTTGTTCATCGGTAACAGAATCGTTTATCTGAGCGAGAGTTACTTATCGCAGAAGGTGATAAGTGAGGTATCCGTACCCCGGAGGCGTAGGAATCCCTTGGCTCGGTCGGCCTTGCCTGCTTACGTGTACTCTTACTCGTCCGTAGGATTCTGTTATCGATATAGTCGAGATGGCACGAAAAATCGTTTCGGCAGAAAAAGTTTTCGAGCGTTAAGACTTGTTCGGACAACGGAATCCCTTATCCGAGCGTGAGTTACTTATCGCAGAAGGTGATGAGTGAGGTATCCATATCCCAGAGGCGTAGGATCCCTCGGCTCGGTCGACCTTGCCTCCTTACGTGTACTCCGTCGTTTTCAGGATTCCACTATCGAAGTAGTCGAAAAGCACGAAAGATGTTCTGGCAGAAAGATTTTTTCTGAGGAAAATTTTGATGCAGAGGGGGTTCCCCCCCTTCTAGCCCCCGAGGGAGGGTCGGGCTTTGCCGAGGCAAGGCTGACCCTTCCTTGAAGGTTAGACTTTGCTTGTGTAAGTGAACGAGGTACATGAACGACTTGAAAACATCTTAAGGGTAGAAGCGACGTAGCTGTCGGATGTTCCAAGCATTGCTGTAGACCTCGCCTTGACTGTTGGCCAGCTTGTATGTTTCGGGCTTCAGAATTTTGGCGATGATGAACGGCCCTTCCCAGGGAGGCGTGAGCTTGTGGCGCCCTCGGGCGTCTTGTCGTAGCCGAAGCACCAAGTCGCCCACCTGGAGGTCTCGGGACCGAACCCCTCGGGCGTGGTAGCGTCGTAGGGACTACTGATACCGTGCCGAGTGTAGTAAGGCCATGTCCCGAGCCTCTTCCAGCTGGTCAAGCGAGTCTTCTTGGTTTGTCTGGTTGCTTCGGGCGTCGTATGCCCTCGTCCTTGGGGAGCCGTATTCTAAGTCTGTGGGCAAGATAGCTTCGGCCCCATAGACTAGAAAAAACGGCGTGAAGCCCGTGGCATGGCTTGGCGTTGTCCTCAGACTCCAGACCACCGAGGGGAGTTCCTTCATCCACCGCCTGCCGAACTTGTTTAGGTCGTTGTAGATCCTCGGCTTGAGTCCATGTAGAATCATGCCGTTGGCACGCTCTACATGCCCATTCGTCATGGGGTGAGCTACGGCGGCCCAGTCCACCCAGATGTGGTGGTCCTCGCAGAAGTCCAGGAACTTTCTGCCAGTGAACTAGGTGCCGTTGTCGGTGATGATGGAGTTCGGGACCCCGAAGCGATGGATGATGTTGGTGAAGAACGCCACCGCATGTTCGGACCTGATGCTGTTTAGGGGTCAGACCTCGATCCACTTGGAGAATTTGTCGATGGCGACCAGCAGGTGCGTGAAGCCCCCAGGTGCCTTCTACAAGGGACCGACGAGGTCTAGACCCCACACAGCAAACAACCAGGTGATGGGTCTTGTTTGTAGAGCCTGAGCGGGCAGGTGGGTCTGCCTTGCGTAGAATTGACACCCTTGGCAGGTGCGTACAATCCTAGTGGCGTCGGCCATCGCGGTTGGCCAGTAGAAACTCTGTCGGAAGGCGTTTCCCACGAGGGCTCGATGTGCTGCGTGGTGACCGCAAGCCCCCGAGTGTATTTCTTGCAATAACTCCTGACCTTCGGCGATGGATATGCATCGTTGAAGGATGTCTGAGGGGCTACGGTGGTAGAGCTCCTTTCCGTCACCCAGAAAGACGAACGACTTGGCACGCCGCGCCAGTCGCTGAGCTTCGGCTCTGTCGAGGGGTAGCTCTCCTCAGTGGAGATATTGCAGGTATGGGGTCTGCCAGTTTTGATTAGGCACAACCCCATTCCACTCTTCCTCGACGCGCAGTGCCTCACCCTCGGGGGCCAAGGGTGCCTCGGGCGGGGCCGAGGCTGCCTCGGGCTGAGCCGAGGGCGCCTCTGGCTCGGGAGTGTCGTCGATCTTGACGGAGGGTTGATGTAGGTCTCGGGAGAAGACGTCTGGAGGAACCGTTGTCTGCCCCGAGGCTATCTTAGCCAGCTCGTCTGCAATCTCGTTGTATCGTCGAGCGACGTGGTTGAGCTCGAGCCCGTAGAATTTGCCCTCCAGGCGCCGAACCTCGTCGCAGTAGGCTTCCATCTTCGGGTCACGGCAGTGGGAGTTCTTCATGACTTGGTCGATGACAAGCTGCGAGTCGCCACGAGCGTCGAGGCGCCGAACCCCTAGCTCGATGGCAATGCGCAACCCGTTAACCAGAGCCTCATACTCGGCCACGTTGTTGGACGCCGGGAAATGGAGGCGCATCACGTAGCGGAGGTGCTTCCCGAGGGGTGAGATGAAGAGCAGGCTCGCGCCCGCTCCTGTTTTCATCAGCGACCCATCGAAATACATGGTCCAGAGTTCCGGTTGGATCGAAGCTGCTGGAAGCTGGGTGTCGACCCATTCAGCCACAAAGTCTGCCAAGACTTGGGACTTGATTGCCTTCCGAGGGGCGAACGAGATTGTCTCACCCATGATCTCCACCGCCCACTTTGCAATCCTACCCGAGGCCTCTCGGCACTGGATGATCTCCCCCAGGGGGAAGGATGACACCACAGTCACCGGATGAGACTCAAAGTAGTGTCGCAACTTTCGCCGTGTCAGAATTACCGCGTACAGCAGCTTCTAAATTTGCGGGTAGCGGATTTTGGTCTCGGACAGTACCTCACTGATGAAGTAGACCGGCCTCTGGACGGGCAATGCGTGCCCTTCTTCTCGTCTCTCGACCACGATCGCGGCGCTGACCACCTGAGTGGTAGCGGCGACGTAGATCAAGAGGGCTTCTTCGGCAGCGAGGGGCACCAGGATGGGCGCGCTTGTAAGGAGCGCCTTCAGGTTCCCGAGGGCTTCCTCGGCCTCGGGGGTCCAAGTGAAGCGCTCGGTCTTCCTTAAGAGGCGATACAGGGGCAGGCCTCTTTCGCCGAGGCGCGAGATGAAGCGGCTCAGAGCCGCAAGGCATCCCATGACCCTCTGTACTCCTTTCAAGTCCTTGATGGGCCCCATGTTGGTGATGGCCGCGATTTTCTCCGGGTTGGCCTCGATGCCCCGCTCGGAGACGATGAACCCCAGGAGCATGCCTCGGGGGACTCCAAAGACACACTTCTCGAGATTGAGTTTTACGCCTTTCGCCTTGAGACACTCGAATCTCGTTTCAAGGTCAGAGAGGAGGTCGGAGGCTTTCCTCGTCTTGACTACGATGTTGTCGACGTAAGCCTCGATCGTTCGGCCAATGTGCTGTCCGAACACGTGGTTCATGCACCTTTGGTATGTCGCACCCGCATTCCTCAAACCAAATGGCATAGTAATGTAGCAGTACATGCCAAAAGGTGTGATGAAAGAAGTCGCGAGCTGGTCGGACTCTTTCATCCTGATTTGGTGATACCCTGAGTAGGCATCGAGGAACGACAGGGTTTCGCACCCAGTAGTGGAATCCATGATTTGATCGATGCGAGGCAGAGGGTAGGGAACCTTCGGACATGCTTTGTTTAGACCAGTGTAGTCTACACACATCCGCCATTTCCCACCTTTCTTTCTCACAAGCACAGGGTTGGCTAGCCATTCGGGATGGAATACCTCTTTGATGAACCCTGCAGCCATCAGCTTGTGGAACTCCTCGCCTATGGCTCTGCGCTTTTCTTCGTCGAATCGACGCAGAGGCTGCTTCACGGGTCAGGCTCCAGCTCAGATATCCAGTGAGTGCTCGGCGACATCCCTCGGTATGCCTGGCATGTCTGAGGGACTCCACGCAAAAACCTCGGCGTTTGCACGGAGAAAGTCGACGAGCACTGCTTCCTATTTGGGGTCGAGCTCGGAGCCGATCTGGATCTGCTTGGAGGCGTCGTTGCTGGGGTCGAGAGGGACGGACTTAACCGCCTCTGCTGGTTCGAAGTTGCTGGCGTGGCGCTTCGCATCTGGCACCTCCTTGGGGAGGCTCTCCAGGTCGACGATGAGGGCCTCGGATTCGGCGAGGGCCTCGGCGTACTCCACACACTCCACGTCGCATTCGTACGCGTGTCGGTACGTGGGGCCGACGGTGATGACCCCGTTGGGGCCCGACATCTTGAGCTTGAGGTAGGTGTAGTTGGGGACGGCCATGAACTTAGCGTAGCATGATCTCCCCAGCACTGCGTGGTAGGTTCCTCGGAACCCGACCACTTTGAACGTGAGGGTTTCCTTTCGGAAGTTGGAGGGAGTCCCGAAGCAGACGGGCAGATCGAGTTGTCCAAGGGGCTGGACGCGCTTCCCGGGAATGATCCCGTGAAAGGGCGCCGCGTCGGCCCGGATCGAGGACAGATCGATATGCAGGAGCCCGAGGGTGTCGGCGTAGATGATGTTGAGGCTGCTGCCTCCGTCCATGAGGACCTTGGTAAGCCTGACGTTGCTGATGACAGGATCAACAACGAGCGGGTACTTCCCCGGGCTCGGCACACGGTCGGGGTGGTCGCCTTGGTCGAAGGTGATGGACTTGTCGGACCAGTCTAGATAGACTAGTGCTGCCACCTTTACCGAGCAGACCTCCCGGCGCTCTTGCTTGCGGTGCCGAGCCGAGGCGTTCACCACCCGCCCACCGTAGATCATGAAACAATCATGGACCTCGGGGAACTCCTCTGCCTTGTGGGCTTCCTTCTTGTCGTTGTCGGGGGCCCTGCCACCTTCCGTCGATGGCCCGGCCTTGTGGAAGTAGCGCCGAAGCATGACGCACTCCTCAAGGGTGTGCTTGACGGGACCCTGATGATAGGGGCACGACTCCTTGAGCATCTTGTCGAACAAGTTGGCGCCTCCGGGAGGCTTCCGAGGGTTCTTGTGCTCGGCGGCGGCGACAAGGTCTGCGTCGGTGGTGTCGCGTTTCGTTTGCGACTTCTTCTTGCCCTTCTTCCTCGCGCCGCGCTGAGCGGACGCCTCGGGGACATCATCCGGCTGGCGCCCCTAAGGCTGCTTGTCCTTCCGGAAGATGGCCTCGACCGCCTCCTGGCCAGAGGCAAACTCGGTGGCGATGTCCATCAGCTCGCTCGCCCTGGTGGGAGTCTTGCAACCCAGCTTGCTCACCAGGTCGCGGCAAGTGGTGCCGGCGAGGAACGCGCCAATGACATCCGAGTCGGTGATGTTGGGCAGCTCGGTGTGCTGCTTCGAAAATCGCCAGATGTAATCCCATAGGGATTCTCTCGGCTGCTAGCGGCAGCTTCGAAGATCCCAAGAGTTCCTAAGGCACACATATGTGCCCTGGAAGTTGTCGGCGAAGGCTTTGACCAGGTCGTCCTTGTTGGAGATCTGCGCAGGAGGCAGATGCTCCAGCCAGGCTCGGGCGGCGTCGGAGAGGAATAGGGGGAGGTTGCTGATGATGAGGTTGTCATCGTCCGTTCCACCCAGCTGGCAGGCCAGCCGGTAGTCCGTGAGCCACAGTTCCGGCCTAGTCTCCCCCGAGTACTTGGTGATGGTAGTCGGGGCCCGGAACCCGGTCGGGAACGACGCTTGTCATATGGCCCAGCTGAAAGCTTGCGGACCGGATGGTTCGGGCGAAGGGCTCCGATCCTCCTCGCTGTCGTAGCGTCCCCCACGCCTGGGGTGGTAGCCTCGGCGCACCCTCTCGTCAAGGTGGGCTCGACGGTCGCGGCGGTGGTGCTCGTTGCTGAGGTGACCCAGGGCCACAGGAGCTGTGTCCCGTGTGCGCCCGGTGTGGACCGAGGCTTCCCGCATGAATCGAGAAGTCACGGTGCGATGCTCCGGGGGGTATCCCTGCCTTCGGGAGGCAGAGCTTTCGACCCATTGGACTGCGGCATCCTCCAGGAGATTCTTGAGTTCTCCCTGGATACGTCGTCCCTCGGTGGTGGATGGCTCCGGCATCGCTCGGAGTAGTATTGCCGCTGCAGCCAGGTTCTGGCCGACCCCACTAGAAGCCGGGGGCAGCCTTGCCCTGGCATCGTCCGTGATGCGGTGCTGGACGTCCTGGGCCAGATGACGCGCTTCTCCGGCTGGTGCTCGGCCTGCCCGCTCCTGCCCGATGTTCTGCCGGAGCTGCACAAGTTGTCCTGCTTCCTCGTCGAGCCTGGCCTGCATCTCGCGGATTTGCTCGAGCTGTGTGTCCTGATCCCCCGCAGGGACTGGGACCACAACTAGCTCCCGAAGGATGTCAACGAGAGGCGCAGGCCTAGAGGGATCGCCGTCCTCCGGCATACCAAGGTGGTTGCCTTCGTCGAGACCCTCTAGATCGACGTGGAAACATTCGTGACTTGGGCCACAGTCCTCGTCGCCGAGGCGGTGGCTATCATCGGAGCAATCAGAGAGGCAGTAGTCACATGCGGTCATGAAGTCCCGCATGGCACTAGGGTTATCGAGCCCAGAGAAATCCCAACCAGAGTCAGGCTCGTCATCTTCCTCGGAACCCGAGGGCCCGTAGGTCGAGACGGCCGTAAATCTATCCCAGGTTGACCACATATGGTACCCCGGAAGGTTCGGATATGCCTTTATGAAAGCGTCCACCGAAGCGGGGTTGCTTGATGGGTCGAAGCTGAATCTAAAAGGCACAGGATGGGAAACGGACAGTACCTCTTGATCGATGGATGGTGACGAAGTCGCGTCAGGGACGGACTGCACCGTTATCTCAAGTACGAGGCTAACGCCTAGCAAGTCCTTCGCGAGCATGCTGGCGTCGTCCGTCTGCTTGGGGTTGGCGTGTTGCGGGGAAACGACGCTCATCTTTGTCTCAGACACGAGGTCAATGCCCGAGGTGTCCCCCACTGGGGCGCCGGCACCGTCGACTCGCTCGACAGCCGACGAGGCGCCGCCTCCTGCTTGGCCATGATTGCCCGCCTCCTTCCCCGTCGACGGGGAAGGTGACGAGATAGACTCGGATGCTGTTCTCCCACCACGCGGGGAAGACATCGTCGATTCCGCCGCCGGCGGGCGGGCTGACGGCCGCCATTGTTGTTGCCGCGCGGCGGAGGAAGGAGTTTCATGTCGTAGCTGCCGTCGAGGGACATGAACTCGAGAATCCCGAAACGAAGCTTCGTCCCGGGTTGGAGAGGTTGCTGGAGACTCCCGATCTGGAGCTTGACGGGAAGCTGTTCGTCAACACGCAGCAGGCCCCTACCTGGCGCGCCAACTGTCAGCGTTTCGACACCGGGGGGTCCCTGGACCGACGAGTAAATTGTCGCTGCGTGTCCCAGCCTAGATGGGTCGACGCGAGACGGAGCACAAGGGGGGAAAACCAGTGAGGGGAAACCACGACCTCGTGTTGTCCTGCGCCCAGGGCGGATGCGCTTGCAGTAGGGGGTTACAAGCGTTCGCGAGGGAGAGAGAGAGGGCGTGAGACTGCGCGTCAGCCCGTTCTCCCGCGCGGCCACCTTCTTCGTACGAGGGCCCTGGACCTTCCTTTTATAGACGTAAGGAGAGGGTCCAGGTGTACAACAGGGGGTGTAGCAGTGTGCTAACGTGTCTAGCAGAGAGAAGCCAGAGCCCTATGTACATGCCGACGTGGCTGTCGGAGAGGTGTTGGAGCCCTATTCATGCGGCGTCGTGGCCGTCGGAGGAGTGCTTGAGCCCTGTAGGAGCACAGCTGTCGGGGCTGTTGGAGCCTTCCTGACGTCCCCTTGCTTCCGTAAGGGGCTGAGAACCACCGTCGTCATGCAGCACGCGGGGTGCCATCATTACTTGTTTTACCGGGGCGATCCAGATGGGACGCCGGTCTTGTTCCCCGTAGCCTGGGCTAGCTAGGGGTAGGGTAATGATGGCCCCCCTTGTGGCGTGGTCGGCCCGAGCGAGGTGGTGACTCCTCCGAGGTTGAGGTTGAGTCCGAGCCCGGGGGTCGGGCGAGGCGGAGACCGTCGTCCGGGGTCGAGGTTGAGTCCGAGCCCTGGGGTCGAGCGAGACGGAGACCATCGTCCAAGGTCGAGGTCGAGTCCGAGCCCTGGGGTTGGGCGAGGCGGAGACCATCGTCCAAGGTCGAGGTCGAGTCCGAGCCCTGGGGTCGGGCGAGGCAGAGACCATCGTCCGAGGTCGAGGTTGAGTCCGAGCCCTGGGGTCGGGCGAGGCGGAGACCGTCGTTCGAGGTCGAGGTTGAGTTCGAGCCCTGGGGTTGGGCGAGGCGGAGACCGTCATCCGAGGTCAAGGTTGAGTCTGAGCCCTAGGGTCGGGCGAGGCGGAGACCATCGTCCGAGGTCGAGGTTGAGCCCGAGCCCTGGGGTCGGGCGAGGCGGAGACCGTCGTCCGAGGTCAAGGTCGAGTCCGAGCCCTGGGGTCGGGCGAGGCGGAGACCATCATCCGAGGTCGAGGTCGAGTCCGAGCCCTGGGGTCGGGCGAGGCGGAGACCGTCATCCGAGGTCGAGGTTGAGTCCGAGCCCTGGGGTCGAGCGAGGCGGAGACCGTCATCCGAGGTCGAGGTTGAGTCCGAGCCCTAGGGTCGGGCGAGGCGGAGACCGTCGTCCGAGGTCGAGGTTGAGTCCGAGCCCTAGGGTCGGGCGAGGCGGAGATCGTCTTCCGAGTCGAGGTTGAGCCCGAGCCCTGGGGTCGGGCGAGGCAGAGACCATCGTCCGAGGTCGAGGTGGAGTCCGAGCCCTAGGCGAGGCGGAGACCGTCTTCCGGGGTCGAGGTTGAGTCTGAGCCCTAGGGTCGGGCGAGGCGGAGATTCCTATGGCGCCCGAGGCTAGACTTGGCTACTGTCAGCCTCACCCTGGCGGGTGGCACAGCAGTCGGAGCAGCGCAGGCGGCGCTGTTTTCCTGTCAGGTCAGTAAGTGGAGGGGCGAAGTGACTGCGGTCACTTCGGCCTTGTCGACTGGAAAGCGCGCGTCAGGATAAGGTGTCAGGCGATCCTTGCATTGAATGCTTCTGCGATTCGGTCGGCTGGCGAGGCGATCTGGCCAAGGTTGCTTCTCCGCGAAGCCTGCCCGAACTGGGCCTCGGGCGAGTCGAAGGTGCGTCCATTGCTTGAGGAGACCCTCGGGCGAGGCGCGAATCTACCTTGGTCTACCGTTTCTGCTCGAGGCTGGGCTCGGATGAGGCGAGATCGTGTCCCTTGAGTGGACGGAGCTTTGACCGGAATTGCGCCCATCAGGCCTTTGCAGCTTTGTGCTGATGGGGGTTACCAGCTGAGATTAGGAGCCTTGGGGTACCCCTAATTACGGTCCCCGACACCACTCGATCTCGTGTTGCTCATTTTTGTGAACATTATTCTTTTGTTTCCTCTATTGAGCCACACAGGGTAGAGGAAGCACTTCAAGATTCGGATTGGGTGTTGGCAATGCAAGAGGAGCTCAACAACTTCACGAGAAATGAGGTATGGCATTTGGTTCCACGTCCCAACCAAAATGTTGTGGGAACCAAGTGGGTCTTCCGCAACAAGCAAGATGAGCATGGTGTGGTGACAAGGAACAAGGCACGACTTGTGGCCAAAGGGTACTCACAAGTCGAAGGTTTGGATTTTGGTGAAACCTATGCACCCATAGCTAGGCTTGAGTCAATTCGTATATTACTTGCCTATGCTACTTACCATGGCTTTAAGCTTTACCAAATGGACGTGAAGAGTGCCTTCCTCAATGGACCTATCAAGGAAGAGGTCTATGTTGAGCAACCTCCCGGCTTTGAAGATAGTGAGTACCCTAACCATGTCTATAAACTCTCTAAGGCGCTTTATGGGCTCAAGCAAGCCCCAAGAGCATGATATGAATGCCTAAGAGATTTTCTTATCACTAATGGCTTCAAAGTCGGAAAGGCTGATCCTACTTTATTCACTAAAACCATTGAAAATGATTTGTTTGTATGCCAAATTTATGTTGATGATATCATATTTGGGTCTACTAACAAATCTATTTGTGAAGAGTTTAGTAGGATCATGATTCAAAAATTCGAGATGTCTATGATGGGGGAGTTGAAGTATTTTCTAGGATTTCAAGTGAAGCAACTCCAAGAGGGCACCTTCATCAGCCAAACGAAGTATATTCAAGATATTCTCACCAAGTTTGGAATGAAGGATGCCAAGCCCATCAAGACACCCATGGGAACCAATGGGCATCTCGACCTCGACACGGGAGGTAAATCCGTAGATCAAAAGGTATACTGGTCGATGATAGGATCTTTACTTTACTTATGTGCATCTCGACCGGACATTATGCTTTCTGTATGCATGTGTGCAAGGTTCCAAGCCGATCCTAAGGAAGTTCACCTTAGGGCCGTAAAGAGAATCTTGAGATATTTAGTTCAAACACCTAAGTTTGGTCTTTGGTACCCCAAGGGATCCTCATTGATTGGGCAGGGTGTAAGATTGATAGGAAGAGCACATCAGGGACTTGTCAGTTTCTAGGGAGATCCCTGGTGTCTTGGGCTTCAAAGAAACAAAACTCAGTAGCTCTTTCTACCGCCGAAGCCGAGTACATTGCCGCAGGCCATTGTTGCACGCAATTGCTTTGGATGAGGCAAACCATTAGGGACTATGGCTATAAATTTAGCAAAGTCCCTCTCCTATGTGATAATGAGAGTGCAATCCGCATGGCGGATAATCCCGTTGAACACAGCCGCACTAAGCACATAGTCATTCGGTATCACTTTTTGAGAGATCACCAACAAAAGGGGGATATCGAGATAGCCTATATAAACACCAAAGATCAATTGGCCGATATCTTTACCAAGCCTTTAGATGAGAAAACCTTTATCAAACTTAGGAATGAGCTAAATATTCTTGATTCTAGGAATTTTGATTGATTCTTTGCACGCATAGCTCATTTATATACCTCTGATCATATCTCTTTTATGTCTATGACTAATATGTTTTCAAGTGTATTATTATGCTTAGTCACAGAATTGAAAGGGAAATGGAGTATTCGGCAAAGAAGGCGCTTCCACTCAACTCCATCGATATTTGTCGATATTCCGCATCATTCTCCACTTTGGTATAATCTTCACTCATATTCATTTATTTGCCATTGGGGAGAAAGTAAAAGGGCTTATATTTCACTCACAAGTATCGGTTTTTGGCGATTCATGCCAAAGGGGGAGAAAGTATGAGCCCAAAGCAAAAGGACCGCACCACCACCGAATTTTAAATGAAGTTTTGAAAATTGATATCTTATTATGTTCAAAAGGGGGAGAAAGTAGTATCTTCAAAACTTGCAAAACCCTCTTGAACACTAAGAGGAGAATTTTATTTAGGGGGAGTTTTGTTTTAATCAAAGGAAAAGCATTTGAAACAGGGGGAGAAAATTTCAAAATCTTGAAAATGCTTCTTTCAATCTTATTCATGTACCTTTGACTATTTGCAAGATGTTTTGAAAAGAACTTTACAAAGGATTTGCAAAAATAAAACTTGTGGTGCAAATGAGGTCCAAAATTTTTAAATAAGAAGAAAACAATCCATGCATATCTATTGAAATAATTATATTGATTTCAATTCCAAGCAACCTTTGCACTTACCTTATGCAAACTAGTTCAATTCTGCACTTTTATATTTGCTTTGGTTTGTGTTGGCATCAATCACCAAAAAGGGGGAGATTGAAAGGGAAATAGGGTCAAACCTTTTCCTATATGAATTTTGGTGGTTGAATTGCCCAACATAAATTATTGGACTAACTAGTTTGTTCTAGATTATGAGTTCTACAGGTGCCAAAGGTTCACAACAAACCAATACAAAGTCAAAAGAAAGGGTTCAAATCAAAGGAGCAAAGTATACCGAAGGCAGCCCTGGTCTGGCGCACCGAACTGTCCGGTGCACCAGGGAGGAACAACTCAAACTTTCCAGCTTCAGGAATTTGGTGAAGCCGCTCCGCTATAATTCACCGTACTGTCCGGTGTAACACCGGACTGTCCGGTGTGCCAGCGGAGCAACATCTACTTCGCGCCAACGGTCGTCTGCAAGGAATAGTAAAAGTGAACAGTGCGTGCCTGCGCGCGTAGAAGTCAGAGTAGGCGCCAGAAGGCGCACCGGACAGTGAACAGGACCTGTCCAGTGCACCACCGGACTGTCCGGTGGCCCCACAAGTCAGAGCTCCAACGGTCGAACCCCAACGGTTGGGTGACGTGGCTGGCGCACCGGACTGTCCGGTGCGCCATGCGACAGACAGCCTCCCCAACGGCCACTTTGGTGGTTGGGGCTATAAATACCCCCAACCACCCCACATTCAAGGCATCCAAGTTTCAGCCATTTGCATTCAATACAAGAGCTCCAGACTTCACTCCAAGACACAAACAAGAGATCAAATCCTCTCCCAAGTCCAAAGATCATTCCAATCAAATAGTGACTAGAGAGAGCGACATTTGTGTTCTTTTGAGTTCTTGCGCTTGGATCGCTTTTCTTCTTCTTTCTTTCTTGATACCAACTCAATTGTAATCAAGGCAAAAGACACCAATTGTGTGTCGGTCCTTGTGGGGACTTGGTGTCCCGATTGATTGAGAAAAGAAGCTCACTCGGTCTAGGTGACTGTTTGAGAGAGGGAAAGGGTTGAAAGAGACCCGGTCTTTGTGACTACCTCAATGGGGAGTAGGTTTGCAAGAACCGAACCTCGGTAAAACAAATCACCGCGTCTCACTCTTATTTGCTTGTGATTTGTTTTCGCCCTCTCTTTTGGACTCGATTATATTTCTAACGCTAACCCCGGCTTGTAGTTGTGCTTAAGTTTATAATTTTCAGATTCCGCCTATTCACCCCCCCTCTAGGCGACTTTCAACCAGATTGTTCGGTGCACCACCAGACAGTGTTCGGTGCACCAGGGAGATCAACTCTGAACTCCTGCTTCAAGTTTCTCGGAGGCCACTCCGCAATAATTCACCGGACTGTCCGGTGTGCCATGCAGAGCAATGGCTACTGCGCCAATGGTCGTCTACAAAAGTGGATAGTGGCGTGAACAGTGCGCGGACAGTTCGCGCAGAGTCAGAGCAGCGCCAGAAGGCGCACCAGACAGTGAACAGTACCTGTCCGGTGCAGCACCAGACTGTCCGGTGCCCTAAGAAGTCAAAGCTCCAACGGCCGAAACCGTCAGAACCCTAACGGTTGGGTGACGTGGCTGGCGCACCGGACAGTGTCCGATGGCGTACCGAACTGTCCGGTGCGCCCATCGATAGCAACCTTCCCCAACAGTTGGTTTGGTGGTAGGGGCTATAAATACCCCCAACCACCACCATTCAAGTCATCCAAGTTTCTAGCAATTTGCAATCAATACAAGAGCTCTAGACTTCACTCCAAGACACAAAACAAAAGATCAAATCCTCTCCAAGTCCCAAACTCATTCCAAAGACTTAGTGGCTTGTGAGAGAGAGACATTTGTGCTCATTTGAGTTCTTGTCGCTTGGATCGCTTTTCTTCTTTCTCTATTCTTGTTCTCAAGCAACTTGTAATCAAAGCAAGAGACACCAAGTTGTGGTGGTCCTTGTAGGGGTCTAAGTGACCCGTTTGATTAAGGAGAAAAGCTCACTCAGTCTAGGTGACCGTTTGAGAGAGAGAAAGGGTTGAAAGAGACCCGGTCTTTGTGACCACCTCAACGGGAAGTAGGTTTGCAAGAACCGAACCTCGGTAAAACAAATCATCGTGTCATCCGCTTCATTTGCCTTTGATTTGTTTTTCACCCTCTCTCAAGGACTTGGATTTTATTCTAACGCTAGCCCCGACTTGTAGTTGTGCTTAAAGTTTGTAAATTTCAGACTCCGCCTATTCACCCCCCTCTAGGCGACTTTCACACACCATGCCTTGTTGACCATATTCTACAAACTCGGTAGGTTGTTCCATATAGATTTCCTGATCTAGCTCTCCATTTAGGAAGGATGTATTAACATCCATTTGATGGACGAGAAGCCATGACAGACATCCAAAGAAAGTAGCACACGAATTATGGTCAATCGAGCCACATATGAGTAAGTATCAAAGAAATCTTCACCTTCCTTTTACGAATAACTTTTAATCATAAGTGTCGCCTTGTAGCTCTCAATGGTATCATCAGGCCTAAGCTTTTTCTTGAACACATATTTACTTTCAATGAGCTTACACCTATAAGGACGCTCAATGACCTCCCAAGTTCCATTAGACATAATTGAATCCATCTCACTCATTATTGCTTCCTTCCAGATGTAAGCATCAGGAGAGGAATATGCCTCTTCAATAGTTCTTGGTGTCATACACAAGATACACAATTTAGTCATCACCAAATAGACTTTACAGTCCTTGGTCTCTTACTCTTTCAAGTTTCTACATTGTCATCTTTCACAGGATTTTGCACATGGGATTCCTTAGTGTGTCCTATCAGAATAAAATGCTCATGGGGTATCGTTGGTTCATTACTAGATGCATCATGTGTAATTTTCATAGGAAATTCGTTCTTAAAAATGTAGCATCTCTGGACTCTATAATTGTACCAACCAACATGTTCGATATTCTAGAGTTTATAATTAAGAACCTATATCCAACAAGGTGAAAAACATACCCAATGAAAACACTTCGATAGTTTTTTGTCCTAATTTGCGGTTCTTGTTACTTGACACATTCACTTTTGCCAAACAATCCCAAGTGCGCAAATATGACATATTTAATCTCTTATTTTTTCATTCCTCGAATGGTGTGATTTCCTTGTTCTTTATGTGAACTATATTCAGGCCATGACAAGCAGTCAAGATCGTGTCACCCCACCATTCCTTAGATAGTCCTTAAGCCTCTAACATGGTGTTAACCAAATTAGTTAGAGTACGGTTCTTTCTTTCAGCAACCCCATTGGATTGTGGTGACTATGGCGGCGTCCTCCCATGCAAATTCAATTTGTTAAATGTATACTGAAAAGAGTTTAAATCTGTATTCAATTTTTAGATGTAAAATTGAATTCACACAAGCAAAAATACAATGCACAAACAAATATTTATTTTAAGAAAATATTTTTTAAATGTATACTTCATATAAAAGTCCTCGAATTCTAATAAATCATAGGGGATACTTTTATTTAAATTTCAAATTAGAATTTTGGATGCTACATAGAAGTTGGGAGGAGGATATTCTGAATTACTTTGTTGCGACCAGGGATAAAAACGGACGGAAAAATTCTCATTTTGTTCGGTATCGTATTCCATTTTTACCCGCACCGTTTTCGTATTTGCGTGGAAACGGAATGGGGCGGAAACTGGATGGTATATTGCGGGAACGAGAACGAAAATAGTTTGGTGTTTTTTTTCCATATTTCTGAAATCATTTTTTATCGAGATATTCTCGTTTCCAGAATCCCATTCTAGGTAGCACGTAAAACAATATAAAAGTACAGCCTGAACCCTACCCTTTATGGCATGCTTGCTTAATATGTGATTCTCTATTTTATTTATTGGAGAATATAATGATATGAACTAGCTTTGGTGGACAATTTTGTTGTGATCTCAATTTTATTTGACTATCTATGCGGTTTGCCGTGGATAATTCTTATTTTGCATATGAACCGTGATGTCTTTGAACGGAAGCCTGTGAATTGTAATGCTTGTGATGGTCCGGTGGATTTGAACTTACTTGCATAATCTTTGATGTTATTATATTACGTACAACAGTATAGGATACTCCCTCTTGTCTTATATGTCCACAAGTTGGGTTCTTGATTGAAGAAGGTTGAAAAAAAGTGTTGACTTTGCGCAAGTTATTGATCTTTAAAAACATATATTTTTTGTCGACTTTTAAACTTGTGAAGTTGCGATTTATAGTGTCCTAAACTCTTAATATTATAGTTTAATGACTGATTGTACAATATCGCATATTCCGACCAAAGTTTCTGGTTACCGACCGTTTTCGTTGCATATTCGTTCGTTTTGACCTGTTTTCGTATAACCGTATATCCCGCAATTGATCTCGTTTCCGGCAATACCACTCCTGCTCCCATTTTCGGTAAAAAAATGGTAACAAAAACGGCAAGGGTTTTCCGATCGTTCCATTCGTTTTCATCCCTAGTTGCGATGTCTTGATTTGAATCGACTCTGTTTAGGTGACGGCGTGTACAAACAAGCAAGGCAAACATTCAAACATACATCAATACATCACATTAGTTCACACTTTAATTTCACTCTAAGTGATAGAGCCAGTCATTCTTGCTCTCGGTGGCAATGGCTACCTACAGAAGAAGCTAGCTTATAGGCGGTAGTGTCTACCTATAATTAAAGCCTTGTGATCCCAGGAGGCAGAGAACCATCCTTCAAATAGATCACAATATAGTGAAAAGATTTATAACAAAAACACCTTACAATTGTGCAAGGGATTCGACACTCTACCACTACTTTCATGTTTTATTATTTTCATTTTTCTTCCTTTTTCCTATTTCAAACAAAATTTAAATTTCAAGCTCCATTTAAATGCAACAATAAAAAATCCAACATCCCATGCATATTTTTGTTTACCATTTATTGGTTTAAATTTCAAATGTATATTTCACCTATGGTTTAAATTTTTTCGTGGAGTCAGATTTTAAGTTAAAAATCATGACCCGTAGTTTATCTGTAGATTATTGCGGGTCAAAAACTATGGCTTATGCCCATCCAGTCGGGTCGGATTTTGTTCATATAGATCAGGTTCAGGTCTAATATTCAGCTTTGGCCCTAGACTCTGGTTATCCTATACTACCTTGGTCTTAAATAGACGTAATTCTGGGTTTGAATCGAGACAAACTTAATTTTACTTTTGGAGGATAGTGTAATAGCTTTTAACAATCTACAAGGTAGATTTCACGATCTGATGAACTATCCAGCAGTGCCAATATTTGCAGAAACTTGTTTCTGACTCTTGCTACAGGGTTCATATTCTCCCCGCTGTTGCATCGTTTGCTGGCTGCTGCATGAGTCATTTCCAATTTCCAAGTACTACTAGTAGCTGCTAACACACGATTACACGCAGCACTCCGAAAAAGCGAGACAGATACAATGTCTTGACACCAACTAGCTAGTATTCCTGAATCCCGAAAGGCAAGGACGAGTGGACGACCGAGCAATCCAACAGGTGCCTGATGGCATGTCACGGCCGATGGCCCCCACTCGCGCCCGCCCGCACGGCTGCAGTACATCACAATAGATGCGACGGGCACGACACGTACTGCATGAACTCGGCGTCGTGGAGCAGCGCCGCCATGGTCTCCGGAGGCAGGCACACCTCGATGTCCACGCTGCCGTCCCCGGCGCGTCCGGGGAACGCCGACATCTTGCCGTCGAACTTGTTGGCGCGCCCGCTCCGCACAGCGAGGGGCCGGCCCCAGCCGAAATCGTTGCCCACGTACATCGGGAACCGGTTCGAGCTCCCCATCGTGATCACCGAGCCGTCGGGGTTGCCCAGCGGGAAGCACCGGGGTGCGGCCTGCCACGCGGCCGCCGCGCGCCGGATCGTGCCGTCGCCATAGGCCGCAAGGGTCGCGTTCAGCTTGCCTGCCGCCCACCTTAGATCGCTGCGAGCCAGCTCGGAGACTGTCGCCATCGTCGCAGCGCTCTGGATGGCGTTGCCAAAGTAGACAGGGGAGATGGGCGGCTGCAGCCGGTGCCGGCAGTTCACCGCCATTCGGAACGTCGTCGTCGCGTCGGGCGCCAGGCGTTTCCGGGCACGCGTGACCGAGAGCCATATCTGCGCGCACAGTGACTGGAACGACGAGATCTCCCCGCGCACTTGGGGATTCTTGGGGTCCTGCGCCATCTTGCCGTAAACCTCGGCGTCTTGGCCACCGCTCGGACGGCGGTTGGCAATCGCTTTCAGCTCGCGAATTGCGTCAGCGCTGAAGTGAAAGACGCGCTCACGGAGAGGCGCGTCCACGTCGAAGGTCACGGACGGGCCGACGCCGCCGGGGAAGCGGAGGACGGCAGTGGACTCGCCGAAGAAGTTTCGGCGGAAGTCCGGCAGTTTGGGGGACTCGCCGCGGCAGATGGCCGCCCAGGTATTGAAGAATTGCCAAAAGGAGGTGCCGTCCACGACGGCGTGGTTGGCGACGATGCCGATAAAGACGGTGCCGTCTCCGAGTGCGGTGACCTGGAACGACGTGAGCGGACGACGGTGCCCCTCGTAGCTCACGGTCCGGTCCATGGGGAACAGGTCCTTTGTGTGCTTGGTCGGCACGTCGGCGTCAGGGACGAGAAAGTCGTCAAGCGACAGGCCCGGTGCGACGGCGTGGAGGAAGTCCACGCCCGCGTCGTTGCAGCGGATGACGATGCGGTCGTCGGGCAGCGTGACGAAGCGGCCGGCGAGGGCCGGGACGACGGCGAGCGCCCGCGACAGCGAGGACAGGAGCAGCGACACGACCGAGGACATGGGCAGGTCGGGTGCCGGGAAGAAGAGGCCCTTCTGGATGTAGTGGCACGACAGCATGGGCAGGTCGGAGACGGACAGCGTGAGGTCACCGACCGCCGACGCGGCGTCCGGGCGAACGTGCTGCCTCGACACGACGGTGATGCCCGAGGCCGGCGGCGCGTCCAGGCAGGCGGCGGGCGGCAGCTTGGGCATAATGGCTGACGAGGCCGGGGCGGCGTCCAGCATGGGCATGGTGGAGATCATCTGAGCCATGTGTTCGATTGCCCGGCGCAGCGCTGCACCACCGGCCGCTTGCTAGCTGCTGATGAAGCAGTAGCGGTGGCAGTATGCGTGTGTGGCCAAAGAGGTGGTTTGGGCAGTGCCGCCTTTGCTGTGACACCACCGAACAACCTTGGGCAGTTTATATAGGACACGACGAGGCGCTGGATGCATGCACCTGGACCGGTAGTCTGCCTTCTTTTGCCACTACTGTTTTGGATATTCTCTGGCCAGGTATTTGTGGCTGTCGGAAGCAGAAACAGATGTATCAGATAAAGGTGTAGCTAGAGATTTGTTCTATGGCCTGTGGGAACAGTGTGTGCGACACAACAAGAAGACACAATAGATACCGTTTAATTTAGAAGCGCACTGGTGATTTGGATGTTGGATCTCATCAGAAAAGTTTTTTTTTTACGAATTATTCCAGCATAGCCTTTCCGCAAAAATATCAGCATATAGTATACTGTTTTTAAATACATATATATATATATATATATATATATATATATATATATATAGTTTTGTTTTTGCTGCATACTTCAGCCGGTTGGATTGTTCTGCAGCTGCCAACAGGTGTCTCCTCTGGGATGAAGAGGAACAAGTGTCCATGGATGCACCAGAATTTTTTTTAATATATTACTTTCAAAGCAATGACGGGTACCTGTGGAAAGGCTAGCTAATCAAACCGGTAACTGATCGGTTTGATGACTGTTAGAGCACTTGTTGACGATATATTACAGATTACAATGAATGACTGAACATGTTGTTGGGCGGATTCAATGAACACGCAACGGCTTTCCGTATTAAAATGAACAACAAACGTAACATCACAGGTTTTTTTTTTAAAAAAAATTCTTGTCGTGCTAATGTAGCCTCGATTAATGTCTTGAGCCTACCGGATTTTTGAATGCGTTAGCCACTACTACTAGTCTATATATCTACTACTATAACGTTCGTCCAGCTGCTAGCTACGTGCGTACTACTGTAGGCGATTAGGCTGGGGCAGCATCTCCATAATTATTCATTCAATGTGTAGTCCAATCCCAATCCATATCCGCCTCCTCAAGAAACAAGTATTGATTATTTTCAGCAGCGTCAGTTACGTGGTCTACGTCCCTGCTGAAATAGAATACGTTGCTATTGCCTTGTTGCCTAGTCAGTCTAGTGACATATGGATCGCCGCTTGCTCAATGATGCTCTCAGTTCTTTACATTTTCCGTCGAGAATGGTGCTGTGTTTGCGCATTTGAATTTTATTTATTTTTTCCTTATCGCAACGGTATTTTATCGTGCTTAGTGCATTATACCAAGTGAACTGTACACTGAAAAAAAAGGTTCAGTGATGCTGCTTTGCTGACGGAACACCTAGGTGTGTTTGGTTTGAGACTAAGAAATCAGTCCATCCAAGATTTAGTGGTACATTATAAGTTCATTCCTCAAATTTGGTGGGATGACCATAATCCTCATGCTAGTACTATACTAACTAACTATTAGAAATAAGGTAGTGATGGATCATCTCATTTCATTTCATAAACCAAACAAAAAAAGTGACGAGTAAGAATACGATAGACTAGATTATTCATCAAACCAAACATCCTCCTAATGAACTTTGAGTCAATTAATGTATGTAAGTAATCCGTACACGACTGACGACTGACGATCAATGTATTTTTTTTTTTTTGAGGATGCGAGTGGTAGTGGTACTCTTGACAATCTGTAGCAATACTTACGGTACGGGAGGCAGCCGGGCAGAGGTGTGTTGTGTGTACCTCCTCGCGCATAGATGTGCGCAGCAGCGTACGACGACGCTTCTCTCTTAGCCCCAATCCGGCCCGCCGGCCGTTGTTGGCTGCCTCGTGCCCCAGCAGGCCAGCACGTACGCATGCAGGGAGCGTCGTCAGGCCCGCCCTGGACCAGCGGCCGCGTGTCCTAGAGTGCTAGAGTAAAACGACCCGCAGCGTCGGTTTTTCTCCGCCTGCAATCATGCGATGCCAAGTTAGCGTTCGCGACGCACGGCGAGGACGCGCTAGCAAACTAGGCTGGGGCGCACGCCCGGCTGGCCCGGCGGGGGCCGTTCGTCCTTGGATACATGAACCTGCCGCCTTCCGTCCTGTCCAGCTAGCCATTATATTTTCCGTCCATCCAGCAAAGAATCTTCTTCGGCCGGGCGAGCGGTACCGAAGCTGAAATCGATGCACCTGCTAGCTGCTGCATGCATAGGCATGTCTCTGGCTACTCTGGTAGTATATTACATAGACAGATTGTTACTGTTCGGTCCACATGAGTTTGTCTTTTACGGATTACTGACTCCGTCCTAGTATATATGGTGTGTAACCACTTCTGATTCGAATACCAAGAAACATATCTAATTTTCTCTATATCACTGCATCGATGTACGTGTACATAAAGAGATCACGCCTTATATTATAGGACAAGAACAAAAAAAACTTTGACCAATAATATATATAAGATTAAATTATTTTAAACTAAAAAAATATATATTATAATAGTTTAAGTCATGATGAATCTAATATTTTTTTTACTTTTATGTTATTGTCGGGGACCATAATTAGGGGTACCCTCAAGACGCCTAATTCTCAGCTGGTAACCCCCATCAGCATAAAGCTGCAGAGGCCTGATGGGTGCGATTAAGTCAGGGATCAGTCCATACGAGCGACTCGATCACGCCTCGCCCGAGCCTAGCCTCGGGCAAGGGCAGCCGACCCCGAGGTGTTTCCGTCTCGCCCGAGGCCCCCTTTTAGCGGCGGACACATCTCCGGCTCGCCCGAGGCCTTGCCTTCGCTAAGAAGCAACCCTGACTAAATCGCCGCGCCGACCGACCGAGTCGCAGGAGCATTTAACGCAAAGGTAGCCTGACACCTTTATCCTGACGCGCGCCCCCCGGCAGAGCCGAAGTGACCGCCGTCACTTCGCCGCTCCACTGACCGGTCTGACAGAAGGACAGCGCCGCCTGCGCCACTCCGACTGCAGTGCCACTTGACAGAGTGAGACTGACAGGCAGTCAGGCCTTGTCAAAGGCGCCATAGGAAGCTCCGCCCGACCCGGGGCTCGGACTCGGGCTAAGGCCCCGGAAGACGACGAACTCCGCTCCGCCCGACCCAGGGCTCGGACTCGGGCTAAGGCCCCGGAAGACGGCGAACTCCGCTCCGCCCGACCCAGGGCTCGGACTCGGGCTAAGGCCCCGGAAGACGGCGAACTCCGCTCCGCCCGACCTAGGGCTCGGACTCGGGCTAGGCCCCAGAAGACGACGAACTCCGCTTCGCCCGACCCCAGGGGTCGGACTCCGCCCTGGCCTCTGCCGAACGACCTCCGCCTCGCCCGACCCAGGAGCTCGGGCTCGGCCTCGGCCACGAAAGACAGACTCGACCTCGGCTTCGGAGGAGCCTCCACGTCGCCCGACCTAGGGCACAAGCCCGCCACGTCAACAGGAAGCGCCATCATCACCCTACCCCGAGCCGACTCGGGCCGCAGAGAACAAGACCGGTGTCCCATCTGGCTAGCTCCGCCAGATAGGCAATGATGACGTCCCGCTAGCCCGGTGACGACGGCGGCTCTCAGCTCCCTTACGGAAGCAGGGGGACGTCAGCAAGGACCCAACCGCTCCGACAGCTGTCCCTCCGCCAGGCTCCGTTGCTCCTCCGACAGCCACGACACCACACCAGCTGGGTGCCAAGATCTCTCCGGCTGCCACCTTGGCATGTACTTAGGGCGCTAGCTCTCCCCCGCTAGACACGTAGCACTCTGCTACACCCCCATTGTACACCTGGATCCACTCCTTACGCCTATAAAAGGAAGGACCAGGGCCTTCTTAGGGGAGGTTGGCCGCGCGGGGACGAGGACGGGGCAGGCGCTCTCTTGGGGCCGCTCGCTTCCCTCACCCGCGTGGACGCTTGTAACCCCCTACTGCAAGCGCACCCGACCTGGGCGCGGGACGAACACGAAGGCCACGGGATTTCCACCTCTCTCACGACCCGTCTCCGGCCACCTCACTTTCCCCCCTTCGCGCTCGCCCACGCGCTCGACCCATCTGGGCTGGGGCACGCGGCACACTCACTCGTCGGCTTAGGGACCCCCCGGTCTCGAAACGCCGACAGTTGGCGCGCCAGGTAGGGGCCTGCTGCGTGTTGACGAGCAGCTTCCCGTCAAGCTCCAGATGGGCAGTCTCCAACGACCTCTCCAACCCGGGACGGTGCTCTGTTTCGGGAGTCTCGAGTTCATGTCTCTCGACGGCAGCTACGACATGATACTCCTTCCACCGCCGCGCGACGACGACAATGGCGGCCGACAGCCCGCCCGCCGGCGGCGGAATCGACGACGTCTTCCCCGCGTGGTGGAAGAACAACATTCGAGCTCGCCCCGTCCTCTCCCCCGCCATCGGAGGAAGAGGCGGGGCAACCAAGGCCGAGCGGGAGGCCGCGCTCCGTCGGCTGTCGAGCGAATCGACGTCCCTAGCGCCCCAACGGAGGGCGCGTCGGGCGTCGACCTCGCGTTGGAGACGAAGGCGAGCGCCGTCCCCCCGCGACACGCCAATCCCGAGCAAGTGGACGACGCCAGCACGCTCGCGGAGGGCCTGCAGGACGTCGCCCTCGTACCCAAGACGACGGCGCAATCAGTCCCCGACGTGACTATGTCGCTCCTCGTCGATCAAAAGGTACCAACTGATTTCCATCCTACGTCATTTCGACTCGGCCTCAACCCGCCTAGCGACCTCGCTTTGGCGGGCGCTCACGTTGAGGCGAGTGCAACCCCTCTAGGGTTTCGTATGTGGTCGCCTTGGGACCGATTGACGGACGTCTCGACCTACGGGCCCTTTGGGTCCGAGGAAGATGACGATCCCAGCGTCTGTTGGGATTTCTCTGGATTTGGCAACCCCAATGCCATGCGGGACTTTATGACCGCATGTGACTACTGCCTCTCCGACTGTTCCGACGGCAGCCGCAGCCTTGACGACAAGGACTGCGGCCCAAGCCGCGAATGTTTCCACGTCGAGCTAGGGGATCCCTCCGAAGGCAACCATCTCGGCATGCCGGAGGACGGTGATCTCCCTAGGCCGGTGCCTCGCGCCGACATCCCGCGGGAGCTAGCTGTGGTTGAGAGCACCTAGAGGGGGGGTGAATAGGTGATCCTGTAAAACTTCAAACTTAAGCCACAAAACTTGGTTAAGTGTTAGCACAAATATTGCCAAGTGGCTAGAGAGGAGTCTCAACAAAACACAGAAACCACAGAAGATCAATCACAGAGATGACACAGTGGTTTATCCCGTGGTTCGGCCAAGACCAACGCTTGCCTACTCCACGTTGTGGCGTCCCAACGGACGAGGGTTGCAATCAACCCCTCTCAAGCGGTCCAAAGACCCACTTGAATACCACGGTGTTTTGTTTTCTTTTCTTTATCCCGTTTGCAAGGAATCTCCACAAATTGGAGTCTCTTGCCCTTACAAGTATATGATCACAAAGAAGCACAGAGCAAGGGAGGGAAGCAACACACACAAATCCACAGCGAAATGCGCGCACACACGGCCAAGAATCAAGCTCGAATGACTATCTCAAAGTTCTCACTAGAACGGAGCTCGAATCACTTAGAATCACAAACGAATGCGCAAAGAATGAGTGTGGATGATCAAGAATGCTCTAAGGTTGCTTAGTGTACTCCTCCATGCGCCTAGGGGTCCCTTTTATAGCCCCAAGGCAGCTAGGAGCCGTTGAGAGCAAATCTGGAAGGCCAATCTTGCCTTCTGTCGTCGGGGGCACCGGACAGTCCGGTGCACACCGGACACTGTCCGGTGCCCGATTTCCTTCCTAAAATGGCGCTGCCGACCGTTGCCGACCGTTGTAGATCTGGGAGCCGTTGGCGCACTGGACATGTCCGGTGCACACCGGACAGTCCGGTGCCGTCTTCTAGCCGTTGGCTCGGCCACGTGTCCCGCGCAGATTGCGCGGCCGACCGTTGGCCCGGCCGACCGTTGGCTCACCGGACAGTCCGGTGCACACCGGACAGTCCGGTGAATTTTAGCCGTACGTCGCCGGTGAATCCCCGAGAGCGGCCACTTCGCGCCGAGCCAGCCTGGCGCACCGGACATGTCCGGTGCACACCGGACAGTCCGGTGCACCCAGACTGGGCAGACTTTGGCTGCTCGAGCCATTTCTTCTCCAACTCGATTTTTTCTGTTTCCAGCACTTAGACACAATACATTAGTCCATAAAATAATGTACTAAGTCTGAGAAACATACCTTTATCCTTGATTTGTACTTTGTCCTCCATTTTACAATTAGGCATCTGTGTTGGGCACTAAATCACCAAAATACTTAGAAATGGCCCAAGGGCACATTTCCCTTTCAGTGGTCCCCGTTCCGGTGGGGGTCACGACCCATAGCTCGAGCAAGTCCGCGGGGCGCAGGCCAGGCTCGACGAGGGAGCAGGAGCGCTCGAGTCGATCCGCCGGGACGTCGGGCAGGTATGGGCGGGCCAACCCCCGGCCGGAGAAATACGTCACCTGCCCCAGGGTTTTCAGCACCGCGTCACCAACGACGTCAGGGACAGGCCGCCGCCCGCATCCAGCGGGGTCGGTCAGAACCTGGCAGCCGCAGCGATGCTCCTCCGCGCGATGCCAGAACCATCAACCACCGAGGGTCGGCGAATCCAGGGAGAGCTCAAGAATCTCCTGGAAGGCGCTGCGGCCCGGCAGGCCGAGAGCTCTGCCTCCCGAAGGCAGGGGTACCCCTCGGAACCTCATGCCTGTGAATCATCTAGGCCCCTTTGGTAATGTTTTGGTAATTAATGACAACTGCTTGTGGACTAACGATTCTTGGAGAAATAAGAATGCAGGGTTGGACCACATAGAGCAGGAAATGTTGAAGAATCATACGCATTGGTTGTGGATCAGATGAAGGGAAAGGTATAATATAGGTTTCATTTTTGCCGGTCTTAAGGAGTTTAGAGAAGATACCTGACCGGGTTAGTAGGCTAGATAGCCGTACTATTAAGTGGGGTCAATGACTTAGATCTGTGTATAACTTAGTGCCTCATAGAGCATCAAGTAGTTGCATTTGCATGAGGACTAACAGTGCTTCACATTTCGCGAGTCAAAAGTTCTTTCAAAAGCTTGTTTGGAATTGCGAAGTCATGGATGCGCGGACTGTCCGGGCCTTAGGGGCGGACCGTCCGCGGTCCACCAGAAAGGTCTGAAGTCTGACCGTTTGTATTGGCACTGTGTTCTATTGTACTGCGGACCGTCCGGGCCTTAGGGGCGGACCGTCCGCAGTCATGTCCAGAGGAGGGTAACTTCGGACCAGTCCCTGATTTATTAGGCGGACGGTCCGCCTGTGAGAGGCGGATGGTCCGCAAGTGTCAAACTCGTTTTTGGACAGGGACTGTGTGCTTTTACAGATTTGTACTACGGACTGTCCGGGTGGCCAGTCTGGACAGTACTGTCTCAGGTCGCGGACCGTCCGGGATTTATAGCCGGACGGTCCGCACGTGTTAACTTCTTTTGATCCGAGGCTCGGGTGTTTCAAGCTGCCAGGTCGCGGACGGTCCGGCCTTGAGGGGCGGACTGTCCGGACCCACCTTTTGAGTCAGCTCTGACATGTTTTCAAATGGTCTTTATAGCCGTTATATGTACGGCGGACCGTCCGGCCCTAGGGCGCGGACGGTCCGCGTGTGCGCAGAACTGCACATAACGGTTGGATTTTAGTGGGGGACTATAAATAGAAGGGTAGCTCGTGTGAGAGATCTCTCTTGGCTATTCCTTGCACACATTGAGCTCATTTGTGATCCTCCAACTCACTCTCTCACACTCTTTGCTTGAGATTGCATTCTAGTGAGAGATTGAGTGTTCCTAGTGCATTTGCATCATTTGGTGATTCTTGAGGCACTAGGTGGTACACCGAGCAAGCGTCGTTGGCTTGTTACTCTTGGAGGTTGCCGCCTCCTAGACGGCTCGGGTGATTGTCTCCGTCGAGCTCTCCAAGAAGATTGTGGAGAAGCCGCGGTGTGGATTGTGAGGGGTTCGCGCCTACCTCGCCGGAGCGGCAAAGGTGACATTAGTGGAATCGAGGTATTGAGTGATTTCTTGTCCACTTGGCTCAAAGATCAAGTCATGTCTTGATAGAGGAGCAAGTGAGAGCTTGAAGTCCACCTCAACGTGGATTAGGGGTGATCGGCAAATCACCGATACCACGGGATAAATTTCGGTGTCTATTCTTTCTAGCATTACTTATTGCCTTGCATTTGATTAGTGTTTTGCTTATTGTTCTTCAAGTATTCAATTTCCGTAATTGTTTTTCATACATTGTTTACTTATTGACACTAGATAATTTATTTCTCTTGTTGCATTGATTAAATTTATTTAGTATTGTTGATTTTAGTCAAAACCGTCTATTCACCCCCCCTCTAGCCGGTGTCCTAGATCCTACAAGTGGTATCAAAGCCGAGGACTCCATTGTTTGTGGATCTAATCATCCCGGAGTGGGACAAAATGGCTAGTAACAACAATGTGCACATTGGGAAGCCACCGCACTTTGATGGAAGCAATTATGATTATTGGAAAATAAGAATGTCAATGCATCTTAGAGCAATGGGTGGAAAAATTTGGCCAATTGTTAGGGATGGATTTGTTGTATTGAAGGAAGATGAACCATCCGTTAGTGATAATGAGAATATCCTCACAAATGATCAAGCCATGAATGTCTTTTATGATGCTCTTGATATAAATGAGTTCAATCGTATTAAGAATCTCACAACCGCTCATGAGATTTGGATAAAACTAATGGAAATTCATGAAGGAACTACAATTGTGAAGAGTGCCAAACTATATGTGTGCAAAGGGAAGTTTGAGCAATTTATTATGAAAGAAGATGAGAGTGTATCCGATATGTTCAATCGGTTGAATGAGATAGTAAATGAACTCAAAGGACTTGGTTTTAATGTACCGGATGTGGATTTCACACACAAGTTCCTTAGATCACTTCCGGAGAAATATGAGACTATTGTGACAATGCTAGTAAGGAGTGATCTATCTACAACTTCTCCAACCGAAGTATTGGGAGAAATTCTCACTCAAGATATATTTAAGAAGTCACAAGCCGATGCCTTAAGTTTGGCAAAGAAGGTGAAAAATGAATCTATTGCTCTCAAAGCCAAGGCAATTGAAAAAGAAGATAGCAATGATGAAGAAAATGAAAGTGAGAGTGATGGTGACATGGCTTTATTTGTAAGGAAATTCAATAAATTCATGAAGATGAAAAGAGGTCAACCTAGAAGAGGTCAAACATCTAGAAGAAATGCCTTCAATGATAGAAAATGTTTTGAGTGTGGGGAACCCGGTCACATTGCCATGAATTGCCCAAGCAAGAAGAAGAAGGGCAAAGATGAAAGTGACAAGAAGAAAAAGAAATACTATAACAAGAAGAAAGATGGCAAAGCCTACTTAGTTGAATGGGACTCGGATGACAGCTCGGATAATGATGATGATGACACCTCATCTAAGCTTAATGCCGGAATTGCTATCAAGGAAGCTCCCTCCCTCTTCTCATCCCCCCATTGTCTTATGGCAAAGGGAGATGCTAAGGTAAAAATCATCACCGATTTAAATGATATAAAAGATGATGATGATATTGATGATGTTGATGATGATGGCTATTCATATGATGATCTTGTTAGAATGCTAGGTGAGGCCGATGACTACATGCACAAAGAAAAAGAAAAATTTAAGACCTTGAAGGAATTGTATAAAAACCTCCAAGTGTCTTTTGAGGAGCTCAAGACCTCTCACAATGACCTCAAAGAAAATTGTGAGAAGCTTGCGGATGCTCAAAAATCATCTATTGTGCATGAAGTTGAGGTGGTCACTAAGGATGTTGGAGTCACTTGTGACTTACTTGATAGTCTTACAAGTGAACCACTACCTACTAACTCTATTTGTGATAAATACAAAATTTCTCTCAATGATAACATTGCTCTTGATGAATCAAAAATTATTGTTGAGAATGAAATGTTAGTAGATAGAATAAATGCTCTAACTCATGACCTAGAAAAGGCATATGGTGGTAAGACTAAATTGGATTTCATATTGGGAAGTCAACGGTGCTCTCTCAACCGTGAAGGTCTTGGATATGTTCCTAAGAAAGGAAAGAATGCTTTTGTAAAGCAAAAGACATTGTTTGTGAAAGAATGTGACAAAATGTGTCACAAGTGTCACAAAAAGGGACATGTTAAGAAAAATTGTCCCAAGTTCAAAAATGTATCCTCCACTTGTTTTGAGCATTGTTATGTTCTTTCTCATAATGCAAAAGGTGTTCATGCTAAATTTGTTGGTACTTCAATTGTTGGAAACAAAAAGAAAGCTATTTGGGTGCCAAAGACCTTGGTCACTAACATCCGAGGACCCAAGCAAGTTTGGGTACCTAAAAGAGATTGATTTCCTTTTGTAGGTAAACTACAAGGCGGGAGGGAATCATTGGGTGTTGGATAGTGGATGTACTCAACACATGACTGGGGATATGAGAATGTTTACCCAAATGAGTGAGGAAGATTGCTCAAATTATGATAGTATCACATTTGGAGATAATCGTAAAGGAAAGGTTAAAGGTTTGGGTAAAATTGCTATTTCAAATGATCATTCTATATCAAATGTGCTATTGGTTGAGTCTTTGAATTTTAATTTACTTTCCGTAGCTCAATTATGTGATTTAGGATTTTGTTGCAATTTCACAGTTGAAGATGTTATTATCTCTAGTGTTGATGGTAGCAATCTTAAATTTAAAGGCTTTAGACATGAAAATCTTTATCTTGTTGATTTCTCATCTAATGAGGCAAAGCTCACAACTTGCCTATTTTCAAAAGCTTCACTAGGTTGGTTATGGCATAGAAGACTTGGTCATGTTGGGATGAAGCAACTCAATCGGTTAACCAAGCATGACTTAGTTCGAGGCTTAAAAGATGTGAAGTTTGAAAAGAACAAATTGTGTAGCTCTTGTCAAGCCGGTAAGCAAGTGGCAAATACTCATCCAAATAAAAGTCAAATGTCCACTCATCGACCTTTGGAATTACTTCACATGGATTTATTTGGGCCCACATCTTTTGTAAGTATTGGTGGTAATTCTTATTGTCTTGTGATTGTGGATGACTATTCAAGATTTACTTGGGTTTATTTTCTACGAGACAAATCCAATGTGTTTGAAACATTCAAGTCATTTGCTATATTGGCTCAAAATCAATTTGATTTCGACATCAAAAAGGTTAGAAGTGATAATGGGTCGGAATTCAAAAATGCAAGAATTGATCAATATTGTGATGACAAGGGTATCAAACATGAATTCTCTTCCAAATATACCCCGGAACAAAATGGTATTGTTGAAAGAAAGAATAGAACTCTTATTGACATGGCTAGGTCCATGTTAGCGGAATATAGTATATCGGATTCTTATTGGGCCGAGGCAATAAATACCGCTTGTCATTCATCAAATAGACTATATTGTCACAAGCTCTTGAAGAAAACTCCATATGAATTGCTTATTGGTAGAAAGCCAAATATCTCATATTTTAGGGTATTCGGTTGCAAATGTTATATTTTGAGAAAGGGGAGCCGGCATTCTAAATTTGAGAAGAAATGTGATGAGGGTTTTCTTCTTGGATATTCATCAAATAGTAAGGCTTATAGAGTCTTCAACAAAACTCATGGTATTATTGAGGAAGCATATGATGTTGAATTCGATGAAACAAATGGGTCTCAAGATGAGAGTGATAATCTTGATGATGTTGGGGGAACTCAATTGATAAATGCAATGAAAACAATGGCCATTGGTGAAATAAAACCAAAGGAAGATGATGATGAAAATAGTGTGGTTGTCATTCCTTCATCCTCAACTATAAATGAGGAAGATCACCAAAGCCAACAACTCAATGAAACCATGGATACTCATGATCAAGGTACTTCAAGACATTCGGTTCCTTCTAATACTTCAACAAGCAATTATCAAACGGTATCAAGAATTCATCATTCCATTGTGAAGGATCACCCGGTTGATCAAATTGTGGGTGATATTAGTAAGGGTGTTCAAACTCGCTCTCGCATAGCTTCATTTTGTGAACATTTCTCTTTTGTATCTTGTATGGAACCTAACCGTGTAGATGAAGCTATACTTGATGTTGATTGGGTGAATGCAATGCATGAAGAATTAAATAACTTCGCTCGAAATGAAGTTTGGGAGCTTGTTGAGAGACCAAAGAACCACAATGTTATTGGTACAAAATGGGTGTTTCGCAACAAGCACAATGAAGATGGTGTGGTAGTAAGAAACAAGGCAAGATTAGTTGCACAAGGATATACTCAAATTGAAGGATTGGATTTTGGGGAGACATTTGCTCCCGTAGCAAGATTAGAAGCAATCCGGATTCTACTTGCTTATGCTTGTGCACATAATATCAAGCTCTACCAAATGGATGTAAAGAGTGCCTTCCTAAATGGTAAGATTAGTGAACTAGTGTATGTTGAACAACCTCCCGGTTTTGAGGACCCCAAAAGACCTAACCATGTGTTCAAGCTTTCTAAAGCTCTCTATGGGCTTAAGCAAGCTCCACGCGCTTGGTATGAAAGGCTTAGGGATTTCTTGCTTTCCAAAGACTTCAAAATTGGGAAGGTTGACACTACTCTATTCACTAAAAGAATTGGCAAAGACTTATTTGTTTGTCAAATTTACGTTGATGATATTATTTTTGGATCTACTAATGAATTATTTTGTGAGGAGTTCGGAAAAATGATGTCAAAAGAATTTGAGATGTCTATGATAGGAGAATTGAGCTTCTTTCTTGGCCTTCAAATCAAACAATTGAAAGATGGAATTTTTATAAGTCAATCAAAATATTTGAAGGACATGCTCAAGAAGTTTGGTTTAGAAAATGCTAAGCCTATCAAGACTCCAATGGCAACAAATGGTCATCTAGACTTAGATGAAGGAGGTACTATGGTTGATCAAAAACTTTATCGTTCAATAATTGGTAGTTTACTCTATATTACCGCATCTAGGCCTGATGTTATGTTTAGTGTATGCATGTGTGCTCGATTTCAAGCTTCACCTAGAGAGATTCACTTGAAGGCCGCTAAAAGAATTCTAAGATATTTGAAGTATACTCCCAATATTGGTCTATGGTATCCCAAAGGTGCTCACTTTGAATTAATTGGATATTCGGATTCGGACTATGCGGGATGCAAAGTTGATAGAAAAAGCACCTCCGGTTGTTGTCAATTTCTTGGTAGATCTCTTGTTTCATGGTCTTCTAAGAAACAAAATTCGGTTGCTCTATCTACCGCCGAGGCGGAATATATATCGGCCGGAAATTGTTGTGCTCAACTATTATGGATGAAACAAACCTTATTGGATTATGGAATTATTTTCAAGAATGTGCCTCTCATGTGTGATAATGAGAGTGCGGTAAAATTGGCTACCAATCCGGTCCAACACTCAAGAACCAAGCATATTGATATACGGCATCACTTCTTAAGGGATCATGTTGGCAAGGGAGATATCTCTATTTATTCCATTGGAACGGATGATCAATTAGCAGACATTTTTACAAAGCCTTTGGATGAAACAAGATTTTGTTCTCTAAGAAGTGAAATGAATGTGATCGATCTCTCAAATGTGGCTTGAAGTTGATCACACATGTGTCGTCTTGCATCTCGGGTCTAAATATACTTTTTATGCTATTTGTTTGGTATTATTGGTGCATTTTTCATTTCTAATTGTTCTAGAAAGTTTAATTCAAAAACTTTGCACTACACAATTACATAATATGTGTATGTATGCATACTAACTCTTGGATTGGTCGAAATGTCCATATATAAGCACCAAGTCGGATTCGAAATTCAAAATCAGCAAGTGGACAGCAATTGAAAAAATGAGTATCAGGCCGCGGACCGTCCGCCCATGGACCGCGGACCGTCCGCCGCATCAGGACCTGGACAGTCCGGGCAGCCTCGCAGATCGTCTGACATCATCAGGGCGTGGACCGTCCGCCGCCCCAGCGCGGACCGTCCGCGACAGGGCAGTAAAATCGACCAGTGGCCCCAGCCTTGTCATTTGTGCTCATTCGCTCTTCCTCTCTTGCTCTCCACTCGCCCAATACTCTCCTGTGACGAGTGTGCGCGGACGGTGCAGTGAAGTTGTGAGCGGACAGTCCGGCAGCTTGTGGCAACATTCCATCAACATGTCTTCATCACGGTATCTTCAAATCTTGTGGATTTTATCACATCTCTTCATTTTTGAGATTATATGGGTTTCCTCTCTGATCTGAAATTGAGCAGTCGGTTTCAAAATCTGATTGGTGGGATTGTTGGTTCTCCTCAACATGACTGATATGCAAAATTTTGAACTTGTTTGGATGCATATTGTCTACAAAATCATCAAATTCAACATTTGTGGCGGCTAGGGTTCTTTGGAGTCGCCCCTGGTCGGTCGCGGACCGTCCGCCTGGTGGACGCGGACCGTCCGGGCCTCTGGCGCGGACAGTCCGGCTCCCTAGCGCGGACCGTCCGGACCCTGGCAGAGCATTACAGTTCCATTCCTTTTTATGGTGGTGATTGGTATCAATTATTTATCTATGGATGTCTGTCACATTGTTGCAGTGGTTTTGGTGGTCTCCGCAAGAAACTTGCAGGTCGCTTTAAATCAAAGCGCCCTCGTGGGAATGATGATGACTATATACCAACCACTGATTCAGAGGCCCAATCCTCTGCTGGGGGCACTGAATCCATGGATGCTGAAGATTTTCCTCATGTTCATCCGGATTATCCCATTGATATCCAAGGATGGACTTATCCAAAGCGGCGATTTTCTATGGCTGAGTACTGCTCTAGACGGACTGTGAACCAGTATACCCTGCCATCTGATACAAATATCCAGTTTTTCCACACTCAGCTGCAGTTTGATGTCTTCTGGGGCACCCTGGTGGATACTAATTTTCATAAGCATCAGGTGATTGATTGGTCCTTCTTGCTAAGTCAATCAGTCATGGAGGGTCTGATCCCTAAGTTTGAAACCTGCGGACTCTATCAGTTTATGGGGCAACGCACAGATTTCAATGAAATGGCTGTTAAGCAATTCCTGGCTACCTCAGAGATTGATATTGAAGAAGAATCTATCACCTGGATGACTGGCTTCAAGCGCTATTCTGCTTCTTTTGCTGACTTTGCCGCTGCCAACAGTCTGAACTATGGCACCATTTCTGCTGGGCTGGATCTTTATACTGAAGATAATTTTGAGGATTTTGTGCAGTTTTATGAGCCAGCCAGGCTAGGTATACCCAGGAGGTTTGGAGAGACGGCAGGACTCAGACATCATCCTGCTGTAATCAACAAGATTGCCAGAGTCACCATCCTTCCCAAGTGTGGTGATAAGAGTAAAATAAGGGATAAGTTCTGGAACATCATCCAGCATATCATGAATGGTGAAGTCATGAATATTGTTCTTTTCATGATGAGACAGCTTAATGATTTGAAAATGGATAAGAATCAAAATTTGGCATATGCTCCTTACATTATGGCTCTCATCAAATCCAAGACAAGATTTGAGGGCCCATGCGAGATTGTTCACACCCCATTCAGGCCTTTTAAGAATGAGATAGGGTTTCTCACCAGGCCACTCACCCCCTTCCCAGATGATGAGGAAGACCTTGGCTATGAGGGTGGAGCAGCTCCTGATGTTGAGGGAGAGCAGATGCCTCCACCTCCACCTCCACCTCCTCCTCAGCCTCAGCATTATTGGGAGCCTGCTCCAGGATACTTTGATCCTTATTTTCACAATATGCAGCAGGGACTTGAGACTCATATTGATACTCGCTTTGAGGGCCTGATGACACATATGGATCACCGTTTTGATGACATGCAGTCTCAGTTTGACAATAACTGGGATGCACTCAACTCTGAGTTTTCTGATTTTCGTGATCAGATTCACACAAATGTCACTGATCCCATCATGACCAGGCTGAATAATATGCAACAGAGTTTTCAGGATAACATGGGTGCTCTCTCCAGTCAATTTGATAATCTCTCTACAAATGACAACATGCATGAGATCAGTCAGAGGCAGCAGCAGCTCCAGCAGGATTTTGGCCAGTTCTCCTCCCTGTTTGACACCTTCAGCACTCACTACTACAACATGCATCCTCCGCCGAGCGATCAGTGAGGCCTCTCCTTTGTGGCAATTGATGCCAAAGGGGGAGAGACAAGTGAGAAGTGATGAGGTTGTCTGGCGTCTCCTTCAGGAGGAGTTGGTGATTCTATGTGGACATTAAGACCTTGCATATGCATTTTACCTTTTTATGCCGCTTGCATTAGTTTATGACTTACGCATTTGGAACTAGTTTGAACGATTAACTCTATGTCGTATGTCTGTGGACTATTTTCTGTAATATTCTGTGGGATGAACTATGTTTTAGTTCAAATTACTCTATGTGTGGTTAATCGAGGAGTGATTATAATTGCTGCGCTCACTCTACGGATCATCTCTTGTATGCCTCGATAACCATGTTTGTAGGAAAGTCTCCATCAAGCTCCAATATATTATGTGTGTTATATCTTCAACTTCAAATAATCCTGCACACACTTAGGGGGAGCCCTTCTTACATACTGAGTTTTTTTATTGGGATTTATCTATCTCTCGGACAGAACTTCAAATCAAGATAAGTCCTATGAAACTCATCTCCAAGATCTATCATATACCTTAGGTATGAGAGAGATTTGGAGAAACTAAACTTCTCTTTAATATACAATGTGGTGTTGTCATCAATTACCAAAAAGGGGGAGATTGTGAATCATCTAGGCCCCTTTGGTAATGTTTTGGTAATTAATGACAACTGCTTGTGGACTAACGATTCTTGGAGAAATAAGAATGCAGGGTTGGACCACATAGAGCAGGAAATGTTGAAGAATCATACGCATTGGTTGTGGATCAGATGAAGGGAAAGGTATAATATAGGTTTCATTTTTGCCGGTCTTAAGGAGTTTAGAGAAGATACCTGACCGGGTTAGTAGGCTAGATAGCCGTACTATTAAGAGGGGTCAATGACTTAGATCTGTGTATAACTTAGTGCCTCATAGAGCATCAAGTAGTTGCATTTGCATGAGGACTAACAGCGCTTCACATTTCGCGAGTCAAAAGTTCTTTCAAAAGCTTGTTTGGAATTGCGAAGTCATGGATGCGCGGACTGTCCGGGCCTTAGGGGCGGACCGTCCGCGGTCCACCAGAAAGGTCCGAAGTCTGACCGTTTGTATTGGCACTGTGTTCTATTGTACTGCGGACCGTCCGGGCCTTAGGGGCGGACCGTCCGCAGTCATGTCCAGAGGAGGGTAACTTCGGACCAGTCCCTGATTTATTAGGTGGACGGTCCGCCTGTGAGAGGCGGACGGTCCGCAAGTGTCAAACTCGTTTTTGGACAGGGACTGTGTGCTTTTACAGATTTGTACTACGGACTGTCCGGGTGGCCAGTCCGGACAGTACTGTCTCAGGTCGCGGACCGTCCGGGATTTATAGCCGGACGGTCCGCACGTGTTAACTTCTTTTGATCCGAGGCTCGGGTGTTTCAAGCTGCCAGGTCGCGGACGGTCCGGCCTTGAGGGGCGGACTGTCTGGACCCACCTTTTGAGTCAGCTCTGACATGTTTTCAAATGGTCTTTATAGCCGTTATATGTACGGCGGACCGTCCGGCCCTAGGGCGCGGACGGTCCGCGTGTGCGCAGAACTGCACATAACGGTTGGATTTTAGTGGGGGACTATAAATAGAAGGGTAGCTCGTGTGAGAGATCTCTCTTGGCTATTCCTTGCACACATTGAGCTCATTTGTGATCCTCCAACTCACTCTCTCACACTCTTTGCTTGAGATTGCATTCTAGTGAGAGATTGAGTGTTCCTAGTGCATTTGCATCATTTGGTGATTCTTGAGGCACTAGGTGGTACACCGAGCAAGCGTCGTTGGCTTGTTACTCTTGGAGGTTGCCGCCTCCTAGACGGCTCGGGTGATTGTCTCCGTCGAGCTCTCCAAGAAGATTGTGGAGAAGCCGCGGTGTGGATTGTGAGGGGTTCGCGCCTACCTCGCCGGAGCGGCAAAGGTGACATTAGTGGAATCGAGGTATTGAGTGATTTCTTGTCCACTTGGCTCAAAGATCAAGTCGTGTCTTGATAGAGGAGCAAGTGAGAGCTTGAAGTCCACCTCAACGTGGATTAGGGGTGATCGGCAAATCACCGATACCACGGGATAAATTTCGGTGTCTATTCTTTCTAGCATTACTTATTGCCTTGCATTTGATTAGTGTTTTGCTTATTGTTCTTCAAGTATTCAATTTCTGTAATTGTTTTTCATACATTGTTTACTTATTGACACTAGATAATTTATTTCTCTTGTTGCATTGATTAAATTTATTTAGTATTGTTGATTTTAGTCAAAACCGTCTATTCACCCCCCCCTCTAGCCGGTGTCCTAGATCCTACAATGCCGCGACTTCCCAATTCATGCGGGAAGCCTCGGTCTACACCGGGCGCACGCGCAACACCGCGCCTGCGGCCCCGGGCCACCTCGGCAACGAGCACCATCGTCGCGACCGTCAGGCCCGCCTCGACGAAAGGGTGCGCCGAGGCTACCACCCCAGGCGTGGGGGATGCTACAACAGCGGGGAGGATCGGAGTCCCTCGCCCGAACCACCCGGTCCGCAGGCCTTCAGCCGGGCCATCCGGCGGGCGCCGTTTCCGGCCTGGTTCCGACCCCCGACTACTATCACAAAGTACTCGGGGGAAACGAGGCCAGAATTGTGGCTCGCAGACTACCGCCTGGCCTGTCAACTGGGTGGAACGGACGACGACAACCTCATCATCCGCAACCTCCCCCTGTTCCTCTCCGACACTGCTCGCGCCTGGTTGGAGCACCTGCCTCCGGGGCAGATCTCCAACTGGGATGATTTGGTCCAAGCCTTCGCTAGCAATTTCCAGGGCACGTATGTGCGCCCCGGGAATTCCTGGGACCTCCGAAGCTGCCGGCAACAGCCGGGAGAGTCTCTTCGGGACTACATCCGGCGATTCTCGAAGCAGCGCACCCAGCTGCCCAACATCACCGACTCCGATGTCATCGGCGCGTTCCTTGCCGGCACCACCTGCCGTGACCTGGTGAGCAAGTTGGGTCGCAAGACCCCCACCAGGGCGAGCGAGCTGATGGACATCGCCACCAAGTTCGCCTCTGGCCAGGAGGCGGTCAAGGCCATCTTCCGAAAGGACAAGCAGCCCCAGGGCCGCCCGTCGGAAGAGGCTCCCGAGGCGTCTACTCCGCGCGGCGCCAAGAAGAAAGGCAAGAAGAAGTCGCAAGCGAAACGCGACGCCGCCGACGCGGACCTTGTCGCCGCCGCCGAGTACAAGAACCCTCGGAAGCCCCCCGGAGGTGCTAACCTCTTCGACGAGATGCTCAAGGAGCCGTGCCCCTACCATCAGGGGCCCGTCAAGCACACCCTTGAGGAGTGCGTCATGCTTCGGCGCCACTTCCACAAGGCCGGGCCACCCGCAGAGGGTGGCAGGGCCCGCGACGACGACCAAAAGGAAGATCACCAAGCAGGAGAGTTCCCCGAGGTCCGCGACTGCTTCATGATCTACGGAGGGCATGCGGCGAATGCCTCGGCTCGGCATCGCAAGCGAGAGCGTCGGGAGGTCTGCTCGGTGAAGGTGGCGGCGCCAGTCTACCTAGACTAGTCCGACAAGCCCATCACCTTCGACCAAGCTGACCACCTCGACCGCGTGCCGAGCCCGGGGAAATACCCGCTCGTCGTCGACCCCATCATCGGCAACGTCAGGCTCACCAAGGTCCTGATGGATGGGGGCAGCTGCCTCAACATCATCTACGCCGAGACCCTCAGGCTCCTGCGCGTCGATCTGTCCTCCGTCCGAGCAGGCGCTGCGCCCTTCCACGGGATCATTCCTGGGAAGCGCGTCCAGCCCCTCGGACGGCTCGACCTTCCTGTCTGCTTCGGAACGCCCTCCAACTTCCGAAGGGAGATTTTTACGTTCGAGGTGGTCGGGTTCCGAGGAACCTACCACGCGGTATTGGGGAGGCCATGCTACGCGAAGTTCATGGCCGTCCCCAACTACACCTACCTGAAGCTCAAGATGTCGGGCCCCAACGGGGTCATCACCGTCGGCCCCACGTACAAACACGCGTTCGAATGCGACGTGGAGTGCGTGGAGTACGCCGAGGCCCTCGCCGAGTCCGAGGCCCTCATCGCCGACCTGGAGAACCACTCCAGAGAGGTGCCAGACGTGAAGCGACACGCCGGCAACTTCGAGCCAGCAGAGACGGTTAAGGCCGTCCCTCTCGACCCCAGTGGCGACACCTCCAAGCAGATCCGGATCGGTTCCGGGCTCGACCCCAAATAGGAAGTAGTGCTCGTCAACTTTCTCCGCGCAAACGCCGACGTCTTTGCGTGGAGTCCCTCGGACATGCCCGGCATACCGAGGGATGTCGCCGAGCACTCGCTGGATATTCGGGCTAGAGCCCGACCGGTCAGGCAGCCTCTGCGCCGATTCGACGAGGAGAAGCGCAGAGTGATAGGCGAGGAGATCCACAAGCTAATGGCAGCAGGGTTCATCAAAGAGGTATTCCATCCCGAATGGCTTGCCAACCCTGTGCTTGTGAGAAAGAAAGGGGGGAAATGGCGGATGTGTGTAGACTATACTGGTTTCAACAAAGCATGTCCGAAGGTCCCCTACCCTCTACCTCGCATCGATCAAATCGTGGATTCCACTGCTGGGTGCGAAACCCTGTCTTTCCTCGATGCCTACTCAGGGTACCATCAAATCAAGATGAAAGAGTCCGACCAGCTCGCGACTTCTTTCATCACGCCCTTCAGCATGTACTGTTATGTCACCATGCCGTTCGGTTTGAGGAACGCGGGTGCGACGTACCAGCGGTGCATGAACCATGTGTTCGGCGAACACATCGGTCGCACGGTCGAGGCCTACGTCGATGACATCGTAGTCAAGACAAGGAAAGCCTCCGACCTCCTCTCCGACCTTGAAGTGACATTCCGGTGTCTCAAGGCAAAGGACGTCAAGCTCAATCTCGAGAAGTGTGTCTTCGGGGTGCCCCGAGGCATGCTCCTGGGGTTCATCGTCTCCGAGCGGGGCATCGAAGCCAACCCGGAGAAGATCGCAGCCATCACCAACATGGGGCCCATCAAGGACTTAAAAGGTGTACAGAGGGTCATGGGATGTCTCGCAGCCTTGAGCCGTTTCATCTCCCGCCTCGGCGAAAGAGGCCTGCCTCTGTACCGCCTCTTAAGGAAGGCCGAGTGCTTCACTTGGACCCCTGAGGCCGAGGAAGCTCTCGGGAACCTGAAGGCGCTCCTCACCAAGGCGCCTATCTTGGTACCCCCAGCTGATGGAGAAGCCCTCTTGGTCTACGTCGCCGCGACCACTCAGGTGGTTAGCGCCGCGATTGTGGTCGAAAGGCAAGAAGAGGGGCATGCATTGCCCGTTCAGAGGCCAGTTTACTTCGTCAGCGAGGTGCTGTCCGAAACCAAGACCCGCTACCCACAAGTTCAGAAGCTACTGTATGCAGTGATCCTGACGAGGCGAAAGTTGCGGCATTACTTCGAGTCTCATCTGGTAACTGTGGTGTCATCCTTCCCCTTGGGGGAGATCATCCAGTGCCGAGAGGCCTCAGGCAGGATCGCAAAGTGGGCGGTGGAAATCATGGGCGAGACAATCTCGTTCGCCCCTCGGAAGGCCATCAAGTCCCAGGTATTGGCGGACTTCGTAGCCGAATGGGTCGACACCCAGCTGCCGACGGCTCCGATCCAACCGGAGCTCTGGACCATGTTTTTCGACGGGTCGCTGATGAAGACGGGAGCCGGCGCGGGCCTGCTCTTCGTCTCGCCCCTCGGGAAACACCTACGCTACGTGCTACGCCTCCATTTCCCGGCGTCCAACAATATGGCTGAGTACGAAGCTCTGATCAACGGATTGCGAATCGCCGTCGAGCTAGGGGTCCGACGCCTCGACGCTCGCGGCGACTCGCAGCTCGTCATCGACCAAGTCATGAAGAACTCCCACTGCCGCGACCCGAAGATGGAGGCCTACTGCGATGAGGTTCGGCGCCTGGAAGACAAGTTCTACGGGCTCGAGCTTAACCACATCGCCCGGCGCTACAACGAGACTGCGGATGAGCTGGCAAAAATAGCCTCGGGGCGAACGACGGTTCCCCTGGATGTCTTCTCCCGGGATCTGCACCAACCCTCCGTCAAGATCAACGACACGCCCGAGTCCGAGGTACCCTCGGCCTAGCCCGAGGCGTCCTCGGTTCAGCCCGAGGTACCCTCGGCCCCCGAGGGCGAGGCGCTGCGCATCGAGGAGGAGCGGAGCGGGGTCACGCCTGATCGAGATTGGCAGACCCCGTACCTACAATATCTCCGCCAAGGAGAGCTACCCCTCGACCAAGCCGAGGCTCGGCGGGTAGCGCGACGCGCCAAGTCGTTCGTCTTGCTGGGCGATGAGAAGGAGCTCTACCACCGCAGCCCCTCGGGCATCCTCCAGCGATGCATCTCCATCGTCGAAGGTCAGGAACTCCTACAAGAGATACACTCGGGGGCTTGCGGCCATCATGCAGTGCCTCGAGCCCTCGTCGGGAACGCTTTCCGGCAAGGCTTCTACTGGCCGACGGCGGTGGCTGACGCCACTAGAATTGTCCGCACCTGCGAAGGGTGTCAATTCTATGCGAAGCAGACCCACCTGCCCGCTCAGGCTCTGCAGACGATACCCATCACCTGGCCCTTCGCTGTGTGGGGTCTGGACCTCGTCGGCCCTCTGCAGAAGGCGCCCGGGGGCTACACGCACCTGCTGGTCGCCGTCGACAAATTCTCCAAGTGGATCGAGGTCCGACCCCTGAACAGCATCAGGTCCGAGCAGGCGGTGGCGTTCTTCACCAACATCATCCATCGCTTCGGGGTCCCAAACTCCATCATCACCGACAACGGCACCCAGTTCACCGGCAGAAAATTCTTGGATTTTTGCGAGGATCACCACATCCGGGTGGACTGGGCTGCCGTAGCTCATCCCATGTCGAATGGGCAAGTCGAGCGTGCCAACGGCATGATTCTACAAGGGCTCAAGCCTCGGATTTACAACGACCTCAACAAGTTCGGCAAGCGATGGATGAAGGAACTCCCCTCGGTGGTCTGGAGCCTGAGGACAACGCTGAGCCGAGCCACGGGTTTCACGTCGTTCTTCCTGGTCTACGGGGCCGAGGCCGTCTTGCCCACTGACCTGGAATACGGCTCCCCGAGGACGAGGGCCTATGACGATCAAAGCAACCAAGCTAGCCGAGAAGACTCGCTGGACCAGCTGGAAGAGGCTCGGGACAGGGCCTTACTACACTCGGCGCGGTATCAGCAGTCCCTGCGACGCTACCACGCCCGAGGGGTCCGACCCCGAGACCTCCAGGTGGGCGACCTGGTGCTTCGGCTGCGGCAAGACGCCCGAGGGAGGCACAAGCTCACGCCCCCCTGGGAGGGGCCATTCGTCATCGCCAAAGTTCTGAAGCCCGGAACGTACAAGCTGGCCAACAGTCAAGGCGAGGTCTACGGCAACGCATGGAACATCCAACAGCTACGTCGCTTCTACCCTTAAGATGTTTCCAAGTTGTTCATATACCTCGCACCCACGCAAAGTTTAGTCAACAAGGAAGGGTCGGCCTCGCCTCGGCAAAGCCCGACCCTCCCTCGGGGGCTAAAAGGGGGGGAAACCCCCTCTGCGTCAAAATTTTCCTCGAAAAAAAAAATCTCTTTTACCAGAATGTCTTTCGTGCTTTTTGACTACTTCGAAAAGTGGGTCCTGGAAACGACGGAGTACACGTAAGCAGCCAAGGCTGACCGAGCCAAGGGATTCCTACGCCTCCGGGATACGGATACCTCACTCATCACCTTGTGCGATAAGTAACTCGCGTTCGGATAAAGTGGCTCTGCGGATCGAACAAGTCTTTACGTTCGGAAGCCCTTCTGCCGAAGCGATCCTTCGAGCCTTCTCGACCGAGTCGGTGACAGGGCCTCATGGACGGGTGAAAGTACGCGTAAGCGGCAAGGCCGACCGAGCCGAGGGACTCCCACGCCTCCGGGATACGGATACCTCACTCGTCACCTTCCGCGAGAAGCAACTCTCGCTCGCACAAACATCCCTGTTACCGACAAAAGGTCCAGATACTCGAAACAAGAGGAAAAGAGACGCAGCTTTACAACGCAGCGAGGGTGTGTGTTCTGGCCTCGACGGCCGCACAAGGCACACGCTACAAGACAATCTGATCCTGCAGGCTCGGGTCTTGACGCTGGAAGGGGGCAGCAACACCCTCGGCATCGACGGCAACTTCGGTGAGGCCCGACCTAGCCTCGGACGGCGACGCGGTCCGAGGGTCTCCGCTCCGAAGGACGACGTCATCACCACGCCCGGGCAATCGTTGCCAGGGACTTCTCTGGGAATCCGACCCGAGCAGGCGGCTCGGCCGGTTACCCCTGGGGCCTCGGCCAACCATCTTCCGAGGGCGCCAGCCCGGTCTGAAGCCTCGGCTGATCAACTTCGACGTCGATCCTGCCAACGGACAACCCGGCTAGGCTCCGGCCAACCAGGTTTCATTTTCGAGCCAACTCCGCCTCTGTTCATACTGATATCGCTACCCCTGGCCTCGGCTCGTCGAAGAGCGGCCGGGGGGTTTCTTTAACTAAGCTAGAGGAACCTCGGACAGCAAGGCTGACCGAGCCGAGGGACTCCTACGCCTCCGGGATACGGATACCTCACTCGTCACCTTGACACGGGGCGACTCATGCTTGGTGAAGCGGTTCAGATAATCAGCAGACGAGTCTTAGTGCTCAAAAATGAGGAAAAAACACGGCTCCGTGCCGAAGTTACATACATGTTCAGGCCTCGACAACCGCAATGAACAAAAAACCCTGGCACTCGAAGTGCCATTACAAACGGAACTCCGGTTCCGTCTCCACGGGTATGGACAACCTCCCCGCCAGGGAAGCCCGTGGAGCGACAAGCTCTAGGCGAATCACCAGCAAAACGCGGGACGCCCCCGAGCATCCCGGCAGATCCTCGCAGCCGTCCTCGCCGCGAATGCGAGGAAGAGGACAGAATGTTGCATCCTAGCTGGGCAGCAACAGTTCGCCTTCCCCGGCATGGCTGGAGGATGTCTCCGCCATAGGGCTAAAGGGCGATTGCCACCACCAGAAGCTGGAAGAAGAGGTGGTCCGCCGACCCGCGCAGGAGGTGGAGCCCCGGCTCGCCTCGCCCCCCGCCCCAGCGAGGATGACGAACACCCTCAACACTGAGGGCGGGACCGGGATCACAGCCCGGTTTGCCTCTCCCCATCCAGGAGCTGGAGGTCACCGTCTTGGGTGACCACCAGCGGAGGGGAGCAACCGGGCTATGTGATGAAAATCCTTGAAGCCGAACGATGGCTGAAAGGTACCAACTCCCACGGAGTTGCGTTCCTCCAACGATGAGGCGAAAAGACGGCGGTTTCCCCCATCCGGGGGCTTGGAAGGTGGAAAGATACGGTGCATAAGGGAGCAAGAAGACATGGTCGCCTTACGGAAGAGGTCGCCCTCCTTTTAAAGGCGACTCTCCCTGCTTGCACCCCCAACCGTCACGGGCTGAGTCTTCTCCAACACGCTCCAAAGCCCTCCCCTGCGGCGCGGGGGCTGGGTCCCGCACGTCATGCAGACCGGCTCCGAGCAGAAGAAGCCAAACCGCCGCGCGTGGTGCACGCAACCGCCCAGCGGTTACAAGTAACCCTCCACTTTTGCCTAGACCAACGGGCGAAAGGGGCGGGCAGCCATGCAGGCGGCATGCAACCGCGCCAAGTGGACGCGCTTCTCCGACTCCCGACACGCCAGCATGGAGGCCCAGGCCCACGCGTCGCGCGACCGGCGCGCCGGATGCTGCATGCAAGCAACTGTACCGCCTGTGCCACCACCGCGCCTCCTCGATTGCGGAACCAATATCGCGACTCGAGGCGACCCAGCGCGCGACCCAGCAGCGCCAGCCTGACGCGGCGGCCAACGCGGCCAAAGGTGGGCCGGCAGTAATGACGGTGGCAGGCGCGCGGGAGCAGCGGTCACGTTGTCAGCCAAGCTCACGTCCCATCCGGAGGCAGCGAGAGAACCCCCTCTCACGGCGTGAAGACAACGCGCCCGTGATCCGTTCCTCGAACGGCTCGCGCACGCGCAACGGCAGCCCTGCCAACTACTCGCCCCGTCGCATTAACTCCGCGGCTGGACAGGCGGCGCTTCTGGCAGGCGCAGCGGGCGACGCTTCGCTTTTCACCAAAACAACCGCGCCAAAAAAGGTACGCCGCGTCGTTCGATTTCGTATCCTTTTCCTTTTTTCCTCTTTCTCTATCTCTTGCGACAGGGACCGGGAAAGGGGGATACCCCGAAAGGGATCCTTCCCCGTGAAGGAACTAGGCTCCGAGCCTCCTTACTGATCAGGGGTTCGAAGGCTGGCCCCCCGAAGGGTTCAACAGCCGCCTTAGATCGCGTGGGCCCTACACCCACTACTGGTCAGAGGTTCGAAGGCCGGCCCCCCGAAGGGTTCCACGGCCACCTCAGGCTACTCGGGCTCCGCGCCCATTACTGATCAGGGGTTCGAAGGCTGGCCCCCGAAGGGTTCACAGTCGCCTCAGACACCGAGCGAGGGATGACCAGGGGTACGTTCGATACATAACCAAGGCTCGGGGTGCGCTCCCGAGGTACCCTAGGACATTTCCGAGACCAGCGGGAGCGATTTTGTAACGGAATCCCATCGGAGGTAGGCATCGAGCCCTCGGACCCCGTCGCCAGGGGACCGGGTCCGGCAGATCACCCGCAGGTACTTTTGGGCGTGCCTCTGGGCCCCTAGCCGACCCCCAACGAACGGGGCACGGACGTCCACTCGGATTACCCGCTTGCAGCTCACCGGAGACACCATGTTCGGTGCCCATCGAGGGTAACATGGCGCTCTCCCCCCTCCTCCTTGCGGAAAGGCGACGTAGGGGCGTATGTAAAAAAGCCGAGTATGTCCCTGATCGCCCACTCACCCTGTGCGGAGGCTCGGGGGCTGCTCTCGCAAACCCGGCTCCGGCCGAACCGTTGACAGCGTCAACATACCAGCCCGAGAACTTGGGCCCCGACCGTGCACCCGGGCTACGGCCAGTTCGCATAAGGGAACCACCAGACCAGCCGAAGCATTACGCAAGGCATTAAGACCTCGAAGGAGTGAAACCACTCCTCCGAGGCCTCGGGGGCTACACCCGGCGGGTGCGCTCGCGCGCACCCACCGGAACAAAATGCAACCGAGAAAGGTTGGTCCCCTTGCAAAAAAGTGCGACGAAAGCCTGCAAGCGAGTGCTAACACTCCCTTCGAGGCTCGGGGGCTACTGTCGGGGACCATAATTAGGGGTACCCTCAAGACGCCTAATTCTCAGCTGGTAACCCCCATCAGCATAAAGCTGCAGAGGCCTGATGGGTGCGATTAAGTCAGGGATCAGTCCATACGAGCGACTCGATCACGCCTCGCCCGAGCCTAGCCTCGGGCAAGGGCAGCCGACCCCGAGGTGTTTCCGTCTCGCCCGAGGCCCCCTTTTAGCGGCGGACACATCTCCGGCTCGCCCGAGGTCTTGCCTTCGCTAAGAAGCAACCCTAACTAAATCGCCGCGCCGACCGACCGAGTCGCAGGAGCATTTAACGCAAAGGTAGCCTGACACCTTTATCCTGACGCGCGCCCCCCGGCAGAGCCGAAGTGACCGCCGTCACTTCGCCGCTCCACTGACCGGTCTGACAGAAGGACAGCGCCGCCTGCGCCACTCCGACTGCAGTGCCACTTGACAGAGTGAGACTGACAGGCAGTCAGGCCTTGCCAAAGGCGCCATAGGAAGCTCCGCCCGACCCGGGGCTCGGACTTGGGCTAAGGCCCCGGAAGACGGCGAACTCCGCTCCGCCCGACCCAGGGCTCGGACTCGGGCTAAGGCCCCGGAAGACGGCGAACTCCGCTCCGCCCGACCTAGGGCTCGGACTCGGGCTAGGCCCCAGAAGACGACGAACTCCGCTTCGCCCGACCCCAGGGGTCGGACTCCGCCCTGGCCTCTGCCGAACGACCTCCGCCTCGCCCGACCCAGGAGCTCGGGCTCGGCCTCGGCCACGAAAGACAGACTCGACCTCGGCTTCGGAGGAGCCTCCACGTCGCCCGACCTAGGGCACAAGCCCGCCACGTCAACAGGAAGCGCCATCATCACCCTACCCCGAGCCGACTCGGGCCGCAGAGAACAAGACCGGTGTCCCATCTGGCTAGCTCCGCCAGATAGGCAATGATGACGCCCCGCTAGCCCGGTGACGACGGCGGCTCTCAGCTCCCTTACGGAAGCAGGGGGACGTCAGCAAGGACCCAACCGCTCCGACAGCTGTCCCTCCGCCAGGCTCCGTTGCTCCTCCGACAGCCACGACACCACACCAGCTGGGTGCCAAGATCTCTCCGGCTGCCACCTTGGCATGTACTTAGGGCGCTAGCTCTCCCCCGCTAGACACGTAGCACTCTGCTACACCCCCATTGTACACCTGGATCCACTCCTTACGCCTATAAAAGGAAGGACCAGAGCCTTCTTAGGGGAGGTTGGCCGCGCGGGGACGAGGACGGGGCAGGCGCTCTCTTGGGGCCGCTCGCTTCCCTCACCCGCGTGGACGCTTGTAACCCCCTACTGCAAGCGCACCCGACCTGGGCGCGGGACGAACACGAAGGCCGCGGGATTTCCACCTCTCTCACGACCCGTCTCCGGCCACCTCGCTTTCCCCCCTTCGCGCTCGCCCACGCGCTCGACCCATCTGGGCTGCGGCACGCGGCACACTCACTCGTCGGCTTAGGGACCCCCGGTCTCGAAACGCCGACAGTTATAAAATGTTACGTGACAAGTTGTTGTGGACGGAGGGGCACTGGATCTATCCAAATACGCCACGGCTAATTAATATGTAGATTATGCCGTGTTGGAAGCTCAATCAACCTTCAAAATCCTGTAATATTGCCACCGAGCAGAGTAGTTTTGGACCAGTATAGCTGCTCTGCTGCTCGCCGTTACATGCATGCATGCATTCCTCCCACCGAGCAGAGCAGTTTGTGCCACACACACATTACATTACATGTATGAGGCACGAATGTGTAATAAACTAGTCGTCGGAACCTCCCTCGCTGCTGCGACTGCTGAGCTGGAAGTCAATCATTCGAGCAGCCAGCCAACACTGGAGCTGAGCGCCGCCCTGCAGCCCTCCTTGCTGCTGCTGCATCGGCGGAAGGCGTTTTTATTACTATTTCTATTCCGGCCGGACTCGTGTTCAACACCCTCCGCCTAGCGGAGAGGCCCCACCCACGGGCGCATCGGAATTGGCCGGTTTCTGTTATAAAGAAATTCGTGGCCGCGGATCCCGATGTCCCTCGGGCGGCACCGGCTGCTCAGGCGCGCTGACGCGCCGTGCAGCGCGGAATAGTATACTGGCAAGCGGAAGCGCCGAAGCGGGTGCGGCCCGCCCGGTGCTCCGCACGCGCGAGCGCGGTTCGATCGGGCGAGGGGGCTATGCTGTTGCTCGTAGGCGCCGGGCGGGAATAAACAAGGTGGCCTGCCCTGCACTGCACTGCACTGCACTGCACCGGACCGGCCGGCGCGCGCGGCCCCGCTGGCTCTGCCGGCCCTGCCGAATGTCAACGCGGCTGATGCATGCAGTGCAGGCGCTGGCGGTCGTGGGACGGTGGCGCAAGTTGTTAGGCTCCTGCCGGCCTGGGGCAGCATTTTGGTTGCCTGGGGCCTGCCAGTGCCAGTGCGGTTGACAACCCATAATTTTGCAATGTCCATTCCCTGCCCTCTGCACCTGTCTGCGGACGGATCACCGATCACCGTGGTGCGGTGCGGTGTCCAATAACAACCAGGCCCCAGCTCATAAGCACACGCTGCTCACGGGGACCGTACATTGTCTCCCCACCAGGGTCACCAGAGTCGAATTATAGCTTCCTAGACTCAGGCCATCGATTGGTTTCCTCCAGACCATCATAGAATCTGCATCTTGCATGTTCTCCCATGAAATGCAGCCCACACTTGATTCTTGGATTTTTGTCGGCGTTTGGTTTGCTGGGGGTAATGAGAATCCGGTTGCAAAAGCTACACCAAAATCCAATAAAATACGGTGAAGACATGATAACATGAGATTCTTCTTTGTTGCACTAAAACCAAGACACTTTGTGTAATAACATGAATTTAGAGGTACAAAATTTATTTTCTAATATCTATGAAATTCAGGTGTTAACTTTTTTTTCTTTCTCTTCTAATTTCCCTTTTCTCTTTTTTCCCCAAAAAAGAGGAGTTACTTTGGTCAAATGTTTGTAAACCTAAAGGGGGCTAAGGTTGTTGCATCATGCTAGAGTATAAGCTTTTGTCTGATGCAGTGTGTCGGTGTGCATTCATTCAAACTTGTAAAACACATTTGAATTTGAATCCATGAACTAAAAACAAAATAGAAAAGAGACCTAAATTGAAAATAAAAAGAAAAGGAAAAGCATCCCACTCCCTTTCCATAACCGGCCTTTCGGCCCAATTTACCCCAGTCGGCCCATCTTTCTACCCCATGCTCGTGCCCTCCCTCTCTCTCTGACCAGTCGGTCCCGCCTACTGGCGCCTGTACCTGAGAGCACCTAGAGGGGGGGTGAATAGGTGATCCTGTAAAAATCAAATACTTGTAGCCACAAACTTGGTTAAGAGTTAGCTCAATAGAATCAAGTGGCTAATGATCAAGCTCTTGTGAAACACAGTGGTCACGAAGAAAACAAGCACAAGAGACACGGTGATTTATCCCGTGGTTCGGCCAAGTATAGTACTTGCCTACTCCACGTTGTGGCGTCCCAATGGACGAGGGTCGCACTCAACCCCTTTCAAGTGATCCAATGATCAACTTGAATACCACGGTGTTTTCCATTCTTTTACTATCTCCCGTTCGTGAGGAATCTCCACAACTTGGAGCCTCTCGTCCATACAATTGATGATCACAAAGAAGCACGGAAGTAAGGGAGGGGAAAGCAACACACACAAGACTCAAAGCACGAACACAAACACGCACACAAGCCACAACTTGAGCTCACAACACAATGCGGGGAGTTCTCTACTCAACTAGAGCTCAAGTCACTTATCACAAAGAATCGAATGCGCGAGAATGGAGTCTTGGTGCTTAGAGATGATCAAGGAATGCTTGGGTGACTCCTCCATGCGCCTAGGGGTCCCTTTTATAGCCCCAAGGCAGCTAGGAGCCGTTGGAGGCAATCTGGGAAGGCAATTCTTGCCTTCTGTCGGGTGGCGCACCAGACAGTCCGGTGCGCCACCGGACAGGCACTGTTCATGGTCCGGTGCAGATCTCTTTCCTAAAATGGCACAGCCGACCGTTGCATAATTGTAGCCGTTGGCGCACCGGACACTGTCTGGTGCCCCCTGCAGACCGTTGGCGCGCCCACGTGTCGCGCGCGGATTGCGCAGCCGACCATTTGCACAGTCGACCGTTGGCTCACCGGACAGTCCGGTGTCTCACCGGACCGTCCGGTGAATTTTAGCCGTACGACGTTGAACGATTCCCGAGAGCGACGACTTCGCCGCAGACGGCTCACCGAACAGTCCGGTGCACCACCGGACAGTCCGGTGAATTATAGCCGTACACCGCTGTCAGTTCCCGAGAGTGGCCTGTTCACTGGAGGCTGGCCTGGCGCACCAGACACTGTCCGGTGCACCACCGGACAGTCCGGTGTGCCAGATTGCGCTGAGTCTTGGCTGCTTCGAGCCAAGTTCTTTTCTTCTTCTCTTTTCTTTGATTCCAGCACTTAGACAAATATATTAGTACACAAAAACCAATGTACTAAGTCTAGAATCATACCTTTGCTTTGGTTATCACTTTTCTCTTGATTTAGCACAAGATGGCTCATTTAAATGTGTTGGGCACTTAATCAGCAAAACATAATGGAAATTGCCCAAAGGCACATTTCCCTTTCAATCTCCCCCTTTTTGGTGATTTATGCCAACACATCCAAAAGCAATGCAAAAACATGCAACATCGATTCAAATTGAAGACCAAATTGTTTTTGTCGGCGTTTTGACCCCGGGGGGTCCCTGGACCGACGAGTAAATTGTCGCTGCGTGTCGCAGCCCAGATGGGTCGGCGCGAGACGGAGACACAAGGGGGGGGGGAACAGTAAGGGGAACCTGCGACCTCGTGTTGTCCTGCGCCCAGGGCGGATGCGCTTGCAGTAGGGGGTTACAAGCGTTCGCGAGGGAGAGAGAGAGGGCGTGGGACTGCGCGTCAGCCCGTTCTCCCGCGCGGCCACCTTTTTCGTACGAGGGCCCTGGACCTTCCTTTTATAGACGTAAGGAGAGGGTCCAGGTGTACAATAGGGGGTGTAGCAGTGTGCTAACGTGTCTAGCAGAGAGGAGCCAGAGCCCTATGTACATGCTGACGTGGCTGTCGGAGAGGTGTTGGAGCCCTGTTCATGTGGCGTCGTGGCCGTCGGAGGAGCGCTTGAGCCCTGTAGAAGCATAGCTGTCGGGGCTGTCGGATCCTTGCTGACGTATCCTTGCTTCCGTAGGGGGCTGAGAACCGCCATCGTCATGGAGCACGCGGGGTGCCATCATTACTTGTTTTACCGGGGCGAGCTAGATGGGACACTGGTCTTGTTCCCCATAGCCTGGGCTAACTAGGGGTAGGGTAATGATGCCCCCCCCCCTTGTGGCGTTGTTAGCCCGAGCGAGGTGGTGACTCCTCCGAGGTCGAGGTTAAGTCCGAGCCTGGGGGTCGGGCGAGGCAGAGACCGTCGTCCAAAGTCGAGGTTGAGTCTGAGCCCTGGGGTCGGGCGAGGCGGAGACCGTCTTCCGAGTCGAGGTTGAGCCCGAGCCCTGGGGTCGGGCGAGGTGGAGACCATCGTCCGGGGTCGAGGTGGAGTCCGAGCCCTGGGGTCGGGCGAGGCGGAGATTCCTATGGCGCCCGAGGCTGGACTTGGCTGATGTCAGCCTCACCCTGGCGGGTGGCACAGCAGTCGGAGCAGCGCAGGCGGCGCTGTTTTCCTGTTAGGTCAGTCAGTGGAGGGGCGAAATGACTGCGGTCACTTCGGCCTTGTCGACTGGAGAGCACGCGTCAGGATAAGGTGTCAGGCGATCCTTGCATTAAATGCTCCTGCGATTCGGTCGGCTGGCGAGGCGATCTTGCCAAGGTTGCTTCTCCGCGAAGCCTGCCCGAACTGGGCCTCGGGCGAGTCGAAGGTGTGTCCGTTGCTTGAGGAGACCCTCGGGCGAGGCGCGAATCTGCCGTGGTCTACCGTTCCTGCTCGAGGCTGGGCTCGGATGAGGCGAGATCATGTCCCTTGAGTGGACGGAGCCTTTGACCGGAATTGCGCCCATCGGGCCTTTGCAGCTTTGTGCTGATGGGGGTTACCAGCTGAGATTAGGAGCCTTGGGGGTACCCCTAATTATGGTCCCCGACAGTAGCCCCTGAGCCTCAAAGGGAGTGTGGGTACTCGCTTGGAGGCTTTGCCGCACTTTTTTGCAAGGGGACCGGCCTTTCTCGGTTGCATTTTGTTCCGGTGGGTGCGCGCAAGCGCACCCGCCGGGTGTAGCCCCCCGAGGCCTCGGAGGAGTGGTTTGACTCCTTCGAGGTCTTAATGCCTTTCGTGATGCCTCGGCCGGTCTGGTTGTTCCCTCATGCGAACTGGTCGTTGCCCGGGTGCATAGTCAGGTTCCGAGTTCTCGGGCTGGTATGTTGACGCTGTCAACGGTTTGGCCAGAGCCGGGTTTGCGAGAGCAGCCCCCGAGCCTCTGCACAGGGCGAGAGGACGGTCAAGGGCAGACTCGGCTTTTTTCATACGCCCCTGCGTCGCCTTTCCACAAGGAGGAGGGGGGAAGCGCCATGTTGCCCTCGGAGGGCGCCGAACATGGTGTCTCCAGTGAGTTGCTAACGGGTGATCCGAGTGGACGCCCGTGCCCCGTTCGATAAGGGTCGGCTAGTGGCCCAGAGGCGCGCTCCAAAAGTACCTGCAGGTGATTTGCCGGACCCGGTCCCGTTCGATAGGGTCCGAGGGCTCGATGCCTCCCTCTGATGGGATTCCGTTACAGAATCGCTCCTGTTGGTCTCGGAAATGTCCTAGGGTACCTCGGGAGCGTAGCCCGAGCCTTGGTTATATATCAAACGTACCCAGAGTCATCCCTCACTCTGCGCGCTCTGGGGCGATTGTCGAACCCGTCGGGGGGCCAGCCTACGAACCCCTGATCAGTAGTGGGCGCGGAGCCTGAGTGGCCTGAGGCGGCTGTCGAACCCTTCCGAGAGGCCAGCCTTCGAAACTCTGACCAGTAGTGGGCGCGGAGCCCGAGTGCTCTGAGGCGGCTGTCGAACCCTTCCGAGGGGCCAGCCTTCGAACCTTTGATCAATAGGGGGGCTCGGGGCCCGCTTCCTTCGTGGAGAAGGATCCCTTTCGGAGTATCTCCTTTCCCGGTCCCTATAGCAAGAGAGAGAAAGGGGAAGAGGAAAAGGATATGAAATTGAACGATGTGGCGCACCTTTTTTTTGACGCGGTCATTATGGTGGAGGTGAAGCGTCGCCCGCTTCGCCTGCCAAAGGTGTCGCCTGTCCTGCCGCAGAGTTAATGCGACGGGACGAGTGGTTCGTGGGGCAGCCGTTGTGCGGGCCGTTCGAGGAACGGAACACGGGCGCATCGTCTTCACGCCGTGGGAGAGGGCTCTCTTGCTGTTCCAGGAGGGGACGTGAGCCTGCAGACGATTTGAGTGCTGCTTCCGCCCGCCTGCCACCACCATTACTACCGGCCCACTTTTGGCCATGTTGACCATCGCGCCTTCTCCCGCGGATGACTGACTTGTGACCGGCGTGCCTGGTTGGCACTGCTGGGCCGTGCACAGGGTTGCCTCGAGTTGCGGCACCGGTTCTATAGTCGAGAAGGCGCGGCGCTGGCGCAAGTGGTGCTGTAGTTTTTTGCACGTAGTAACCGGCGCACCGGTTACATGACGTGTGGGCCTGGGCCTCCATGCTGGATGCGTCGAAGTCAAAAGGGTGCGCCCCCTTGGTGCAGTTGCATACCGCCTGCATGGCGGTCCGCCCTTTCACCCGCTGGTTTGGGCGAAGACAGAGGAATGCTTGTAACCGCTGGGCGGTTACACGCTCCGCGCGCGGCGATTTGGCTTCTTCTGTCCTAGGGCAGCTTGCATGTCGCGTGGGGCCCAGCCCCCGTGTCGTAGGGGGAGGACCTTGGAGCGTGTTGGTGAAGACTTAGTCCGCGACGGCTGAGGACGCGAGCAGGGAGAGTCGCCTTTAAAAAGGGATCGACCTCCTAGGTGGTAGCCATGCCTTCGCACTTTCTTCATGCGTCGCGTCCTCCCGCCTTCCGAGCCCCCGGGTGGGGAGCACCCACGTTGTCTTGGTCTTGTTGTGGAAGGAGCGCTACCTTATGGAGGTTGGTACCTTTCAGCCATCGCTCGGCTTCAAGGATTTTCGTCGTGCAGCCCGGCTGCATTCCCCCACCAATGGGCAGTTTGGTGGAGAGAAGCGAGCCAGGCTGCGGCCTCTGCCCCGCCCTCAGCTTCAAGGATTTTCGTCATCCGGGCAGAGACGGAGGAGCGCACCGAGTGGGGGGTTGCCTCTGCGTGGGCCGGTAACCCTTTTCTTCCCCCAGCGTTTGGGGGAGAAAGGCATCCTCCAGCCCCACGGAGGCTTCCCTCAGCCATGCGGGGGAAGGCAAACTGCTGCTCCCTGGACAGGGTGCAGCGTTCCGTCCTTCGTCTGGGCGGTGGTCGCGCCGCGTACGGGCCGACCACGTCCAGGTCTTCCTCGTGCCGATAGCCGTGTCGGAGGGTTGCCCAGCACGTCGTACGCCGTGAGGGCGGTGCTCATGTTCTGGGGTGGCCTCGACGAGGACGAGAGTGAGGACCTGCCGGTGCGCTCTGGGGCGGCCGGCGCCCGCTGGTGTGGTGTTGGTGGACAGGTGGATGCCACCGTCGGTGCTGAGGTGGTCGCAGCCGGAGAAGTCCTCGTCGCCGATGGGGTCGTCGGCGCCATCTCCGCTCCGAGCCTCCAGCTCCATGGCCTTGATAGCTTGTCCTTGCCCCTCGAGTGGAGACGTGGGCGAGGGCCTTGCCGTAGCAGCGTCTGCCCTGAGGTCATCGCTGCTGCTGTTTGGCCGCCCGGAGCGGAGGTTGTTGTCGCTGCTGCAGGAGCGGGCGGCAGTGAGCCGCTTGGAGTTCATCCTCCCGCGGGCCTCCTGGTATGGAGGTTGTTCATACCCACGGGAACGGAACCGGAGTCCCGTTTGTAATGGCACCTTGAGTGCTGGCGTATGTTCATTGCGGCTGTCAGGGCCTAAACATTTGTGTATTTGGGCGTAAAGCCGTGTTTCTTCCCCATTTCGTGCACCAGGACTCACCTGTCGGCTAGCTGGACCGCTTAACCAAGTGTGAGTTGCCCTGTGCGGAAGGTGACGAGTGAGGTATTCGTATCCCGGAGGCGTAGGAGTCCCTCGGCTCGGTCGGCCTTGCCGCTCAAGTCTTCTCTTGCTTAGTGAAGGAACCCTCTGCTGCTCTGCGATGAGCCAAAGGCAGAGGCAGCGGTGTTAGCATGGACAGAGGCGGAGTTGGTCGGAGAAGAAACTTTGTCGGCCCAGGAGTAGGGGACTTCCCAGGCCGAGGAGGCGTTGCAGTGGCGGCTGGGACCTGGCCGGGTCGTCCACTGGCGGGACCAACCCTGGAGTCGGGCTGCTGAGGCCATGAGCCGGGCTGGTGTCCTCGGGGGACAGCTGGCTGAGGCTATGGAGCGGCTGTTCCGGCCGTCTGCTTGGGCCGGGTTCCTGGAGGAGACCCTGGCGATGATGGCCCAGGCGCGGTGCTGACATCTTCCTTCGGGTTGGAGATCCTCCGACCATGTTGCTGTCCGAGGCCGGGTCGGATTCCGCCGAAGGTGGAGTCGATGCCAAGGGTGCTGCTGCTCCCCCTACTGACGTCTGAACCTGCAGGGACAGTTCATCTGTAGTGTGCGTATGTTTTTTGCGGCCGCCGAGGCCAAAACATATCGTCGTTGTGTTGTAAAGCTGCGTTTCTTTTCCCCTTGTTTCGAGTATCAGGACTTGTTCGTCGGTAACAGAATCGTCTATCCGAGCGGGAGTTACTTATCGCAGAAGGTGATGAGTGAGGTATCCGTATCCCGGAGGCGTAGGAGTCCCTCGGCTCGGTCGGCCTTGCCTGCTAACGTGTACTCTTACTCGTCCGTAGGATTCTGTTATCGATATAGTCGAGATGGCACGAAAAATCGTTTCGGCAGAAAAAGTTTTCGAGCGTTAAGACTTGTTCGGACAGCGGAATCCCTTATCCGAGCGTGAGTTACTTACCGCAGAAGGTGATGAGTGAGGTATCCGTATCCCGGAGGCGTAGGAGTCCCTTGGCTCGGTCGGCCTTGCCTGCTTACGTGTACTCCATCGTTTTCAGGATTCCACTATCGAAGTAGTCGAAAAGCATGAAAGATGTTCTGGCAGAAAGACTTTTTCCGAGGAAAATTTTGACGCAGAGCGGGTTCCCCCTTCTAGCCCCCGAGGGAGGGTCGGGCTTTGCCGGGGCAAGGCTGACCCTTCCTTGATGGTTAGACTTTGCTTGGGTATGTAAACGAGGTACATGAACGACTTGAAAACATCTTAAGGGTAGAAGCGACGTAGCTGTCGGATGTTCCAAGCATTGCTGTAGACCTCGCCTTGACTGTTGGCCAGCTTGTATGTTCTGGGCTTCAGAATCTTGGCGATGATGAACGGCCCTTCCCAGGGAGGCGTGAGCTTGTGGCACCCTCGAGCGTCTTGTCGTAGCCGAAGCACCAAGTCGCCCACCTAGATGTCTCGGGACCGAACCCCTCGGGCGTGGTAGCGTCGCAGGGACTGCTGATACCGTGCCGAGTGTAGTAGGGCCATGTCCCGAGCCTCTTCCAGCTGGTCCAGTGAGTCTTCTCGGTTTGTCTGGTTGCTTCGAGCGTCGTATGCCCTCGCCCTCGGGGAGCCGTATTTTAAGTCTGTGGGCAGGATAGCCTCGACCCTATAGACTAGAAAAAACAGCGTGAAGCCCGTGGCTCGGCTTGGCGTCGTCCTCAGACTCCAGACCACCGAGGGGAGTTCCTTCATCCACCGCCTGCCGAACTTGTTGAGGTCGTTATAGATCCTCGGCTTGAGTCCCTGTAGAATCATGCCGTTGGCACGCTCTACCTGCCCATTCGTCATGGGGTGAGCTACGGCGGCCCAGTCCACTCAAATGTGGTGGTCCTCGTAGAAGTCCAGGAACTTTCTGCTAGTGAACTGGGTGCCGTTGTCGGTGATGATGGAGTTCGGGACCCCGAAGTGATGGATGATGTTGGTGAAGGACGCCACCGCCTATTCGGACCTGATGCTGTTTAGGGGTCGGACCTCAATCCACTTGGAGAATTTGTCGATGGCGACCAGCAGGTGCGTGAAGCCCCCGGGTGCCTTCTGCAAGGGACCAACGAGGTCTAGACCCCACACAACAAACGGCCAGGTGATGGGTATTGTTTGCAGAGCCTGAGCGGGCAGGTGAGTCTGCCTTGCGTAGAATTGACACCCTTGGCAGGTGCGTACAATCCTAGTGGCATTGGCCACCGCGGTTGGCCAGTAGAAACCCTGTCGGAAGGCGTTTCCCATGAGGGCTCGAGGTGCTGCGTGGTGACCGCAAGCCCCCGAGTGTATTTCTTGCAATAACTCCTGACCTTCGGCGATGGATATGCACCGCTGGAGGATGCCTGAGGGGCTGTGGTGGTAGAGCTCCTTTTCGTCACCCAGCAAGACGAACGACTTGGCGCGCCGCGCCAGTCGCCGAGCTTTGGCTCTGTCGAGGGGTAGCTCTCCTCGGTGGAGATATTGCAGGTATGGGGTCTGCCAGTTTCGATTAGGCGTGACCCCATTTCGCTCTTCCTCGACGCGCAGTGCCTCACCCTCGGGGGCCGAGGGTGCCTCGGGCGGGGCCGAGGGTGCCTCGGGCTGAGTCGAGGGCGCCTCGGGCAGAGCCGAGGCCTTCTTAGGCTCGGGAGTGTCGTCGGTCTTGACGGAGGGTTGATGTAGGTCTCGAGAGAAGACGTCCGGAGGAACCGTTGTCCGCCCCGAGGCTATCTTAGCCAGCTCGTCCGCAGTCTCGTTGTATCGTCGAGCGACGTGGTTGAGCTCGACCCCGTAGAACTTGTCCTCCAGGCGCCGAACCTCGTCGCAGTAGGCTTCCATCTTCGGGTCGTGACAGTGGGAGTTCTTCATGACTTGGTCGATGACAAGCTGCGAGTCGCCACGAGCGTCGAGGCGCCGGACCCCTAGCTCGATGGTGATGCGCAACCCGTTAACCAGAGCCTCATACTCGGCCACGTTGTTGGACGCCGGGAAATGGAGGCGCAGCACGTAGCGGAGGTGCTTCCCGAGGGGTGAGATGAAGAGCAGGCCCGCGCCCGCTCCTGTTTTCATCAGCGACCCGTCGAAAAACATGGTCCAGAGTTCCGGTTGGATCAGAGTTGTTGGAAGCTGGGTGTCGACCCATTCAGCCACAAAGTCCGTCAAGACTTGGGACTTGATGGCCTTCCGAGGGGCGAACGAGATTGTCTCGCCCATGATCTCCACCGCTTACTTTGCAATCCTACCCAAGGCCTCTCGGCACTGGATGATCTCCCCCAGGGGGAAGGATGACACCACAGTCACCGGATGAGACTTGAAGTAGTGTCGCAGCTTTCGCCGTGTCAGAATTACCGCGTACAGCAGCTTCTGAATTTGCGGGTAGCGGATCTTGGTCTCGGACAGTTCCTCACTGATGAAGTAGACTGGCCTCTGGACGGGCAATGCGTGCCCTTCTTCTCGTCTCTCGACCACGATCGCGGCGCTGACCACCTGAGTGGTAGCAGCTACGTAGATCAAGAGGGCTTCTCCGGTAGCGGGGGGCACCAGGATGGGCACGCTTGTAAGGAGCGCCTTTAAGTTCCCGAGGGCTTCCTCGGCCTCGGGGGTCCAAGTAAAGCACTCGGTCTTCCTTAAGAGGCGATACAAGGGCAGGCCTCTTTCGCCGAGGCGCGAGATGAAGCGGCTCAGAGCCGCAAGGCATCCCATGACCCTCTGTACTCCTTTCAAGTGCTTGATAGGCCCCATGTTGGTGATGACCGCGATTTTCTCCGGGTTGGCCTCGATGCCCCGCTCGGAGACGATGTACCCCAGGAGCATGCCTCGGGGGACTCCGAAGACACACTTCTCGGGATTGAGTTTTACGCCTTTCGCCTTGAGACACTTGAATGTCGTTTCAAGGTCGGAGAGGAGGTCGGAGGCTTTCCTCGTCTTGACTACGATGTCATCGACATAAGCCTCGACCGTTCAACCAATGTGCTGTCCAAACACGTGGTTCATGCACCTTTGGTATGTCGCACCCGCATTCCTTAAACCGAATGGCATAGTAATGTAGCAGTACATGCCAAAAGGTGTGATGAAAGAAGTCGCGAGCTGGTCGGACTCTTTCATCCTGATTTGGTGATACCCTGAGTAGGCATCGAGGAACGACAGGGTTTCGCACCCAGCAGTGGAATCCACGATTTGATCGATGCAAGGCAGAGGGTAGGGAACCTTCGGACATGCTTTGTTTAGACCAGTGTAGTCTACACACATATGCCATTTCCCACCTTTCTTTTTCACAAGCACAGGGTTGGCTAGCCATTTGGGATGGAATACCTCTTTGATGAACCCTGCAACCATTAGCTTGTGGATCTCCTCGCCTATGGCTCTGCGCTTTTCTTCGTCGAATCGGCGCAGAGGCTGCTTCACGGGTCAGGCTCCAGCTCGGATATCCAGTGAGTGCTCGGCGACTTCCCTCGGTATGCCAGGCATGTTCGAGGGACTCCACGCAAAAACCTCGGCGTTCACGTGGAGAAAGTCGACGAGCACTGCTTCCTATTTGGGGTCGAGCTCAAAGCTGATCCGGATCTGCTTGGAGGTGTCGTTGCTGGGGTCGAGAGGGACGGATTTAACCGCCTCTGCTGGTTCGAAGTTGCCGGCGTGGCGCTTCGCATCTAGCGCCTCCTTGGAGAGGTTTTCCATGTCGGCAATGAGGGCCTCGGATTCGGCGAGGGCCTCGGCGTACTCCACGCACTCCACGTCGCATTCGTACGCGTGTCGGTACATGGGGCCGATGGTGATGACCCCGTTGGGGCCCGGCATCTTGAGCTTGAGGTAGGTGTAGTTGGGGACGGCCATGAACTTGGCGTAGCATGGTCTCCCCAACACTGCGTGGTAGGTTCCTCGGAACCCGACCACCTCGAACGTGAGGGTTTCCTTCTGGAAGTTGGAGGGAGTCCCGAAGCAGACGGGCAGATCGAGTTGTCCAAGGGGCCGGACGCGCTTCCCGGGAATGATCCCGTGAAAGGGCGCCACGCCGGCCCGGATCGAGGACAGATCGATCTACAGGAGCCCGAGGGTGTCGGCGTAGATGATGTTGAGGCTGCTGCCTCCGTCCATGAGGACCTTGGTAAGCCTGACGTTGCCGATGATGGGATCAACAACGAGCGGGTACTTCCCCGGGCTCGGCACGTGGTCGGGGTGGTCATCTTGGTCGAAGGTGATGGGCTTGTCGGACCAGTCTAAATAGACTGGCGCCGCCACCTTTACCGAGCAGACCTCCCGACGCTCTTGCTTGCGGTGCCGAGCCGAGGCGTTCGCCACCCGCCCATCGTAGATCGCGAAGTAGTCATGGACCTCGGGGAACTCCTCTGCCTTGTGGGCTTCCTTCTTGTCGTTGTCAGGGGCTCTGCTACCTTCCGCCGGTGGCCCGACCTTGTGGAAGTAGCGCCGAAGCATGATGCACTCCTCAAGAGTGTGCTTGACGGGACCCTGATGATAGGGGCACGACTCCTTGAGCATCTTGTCGAACAAGTTGGCGCCTCCGGGAGGCTTTCGAGGGTTCTTGTGCTCGACGGTGGCGACAAGGTCTGCGTCGGCGGCGTCGCGTTTCGCTTGCGACTTCTTCTTGCCCTTCTTCCCCGCGCCGCGCTGAGCGGACGCCTCGGGGATGTCATCCGGCTGGCGCCCCTGAGGCTGCTTGTCCTTCCGGAAGATGGCCTCGACCGCCTCCTGGCCAGAGGCGAACTTGGTGGCGATGTCCATCAGCTCGCTCGCCCTGGTGGGAGTCTTGCAACCTAGCTTGCTCACCAGGTCGCGGCAAGTGGTGCCGGCGAGGAACGCGCCGATGACATCTGAGTCGGTGATGTTGGGCAGCTCGGTGCGCTGCTTCGAAAATCGCTGGATATAGTCCCGCGGGGATTTTCCCGGCTGCTGGCGGCAGCTTCGGAGATCCCAGGAGTTCCCAGGGCGCACGTATGTGCCCTGGAAGTTGCCGGCGAAGGCTTCGACCAGGTCGTCCTAGTTGGAGATCTGCGCAGGAGACAGATGCTCCAGCCAGGCTCAGGCGGCGTCGGAGAGGAACAGGGGGAGATTGCGGATGATGAGGTTGTCATCGTCCGTTCCACCTAGCTGGCAGGCCAGCTGGTAGTCCGCGAGCCACAGTTCCGGCCTCGTCTCCCCCGAGTACATGGTGATGGTAGTCGGGGCCCGGTACCGGGTGGGGAATGGCGCCCGTCGTATGGCCCGGCTGAAAGCTTGCGGACCGGGTGGTTCGGGCGAAGGGCTCCGATCCTCCCCACTGTCGTAGCGTCCCCCACGCCTGGGGTGGTAGCCTCGCTGCACCCTCTCGTCGAGGTGGGCTCGACGGTCGCGGCGATGGTGCTCATTGCCGAGGCAGCCCGGGGCCGCAGGCGCTGTGTCTCGTGTGCACCCAGTGTGGACCGAGGCTTCCCGCATGAATCGGGAAATCGCGGCGCAATGCTCCGGGGGTATCCCTGCCTTCGGGAGGCAGAGCTTTCGGCCTGTCGGACCGCGGCATCCTCCAGGAGATTCTTGAGCTCTCCCTGGATACGCCGCCCCTCGGTGGTGGATGGTTCCGGCATCGCTCGGAGTAGTATTGCCGCTGCAGCCAGGTTCTGGCCGACCCCACTGGAAGCCCGGGGCAGCCTTGCCCTGGCATCGTCGGCGATGCGGTGCTGGACGTCCTAGGCCAGATGACGCGCTTCTCCGGCCGGTGCTCGGCCTGCCCGCTCCTGCCCGATGTTCTGCCGGAGCTGCACAAGTTGTCCTGCTTCCTCGTTGAGCCTGGCCTGTATCTCGCGGATTTGCTCGAGCTATGTGTCCTGACCCCCCGCAGGGACTAGGACCACAGCTAGCTCCCGAATGATGTCAACGCGAGGCGCAGGCCTAGAGGGATCGCCGTCCTCCGGTATACCAAGGTGGTTGCCTTCGTCGAGACCCTCTAGATCGACGTGGAAACATTCGCGACTTGGGCCACAGTTCTCGTCGCCGAGGCTGTGGCTATCATCGGAGCAATCGGAGAGGCAGTAGTCACATGCGGTCATAAAGTCCCGCATGGCACTGGGGTTATCGAGCCCGGAGAAATCCCAACCAGAGTCGAGCTCGTCGTCTTCCTCGGAACCCGAGGGCCCATAGGTCAAGACGGCCGTCAATCTCTCCTAGGTTGACCACATATGGTACCCCGGAAGGTTTGGATATGCCTTTATGAAAGCGTCCACCGAAGCGGGGTCGCTTGGTGGGTCGAAGCTGAATCTAAAAGGCACAGGATGGGAAATGGACGGTACCTCTTGATCGACGGGTGGTGACGAAGTCGCGTCAGGGACAGACTGCACCGTTATCTTAGGTACGAGGCTAACGCCCAGCAAGTCCTTCGCGAGCGTGCTGGCGTCGCCCATCCGCTCTGGGTTGGCGTGTCGCGGGGAAACGACGCTCATCTTCGTCTCAGACGCGAGGTCAACACCCGACGTGTCCCCCGCTGGGGCGCCAGCGTCGTCGACTCGCTCGATAGTCGACGAGGCGCCGCCTCCTGCTTGGCCACGATTGCCCCGCCTCCTTCCCCATCGACGGGGAAGGTGACAGGACAGACTCGGATGTTGTTCTTCCGCCACGCGGGGAAGACGTCGTCGATTCCGTCGTCGGCGGGCGGGCTGACGGCCGCCATTGTCGTTGTCGCGCGGCGGAGGAAGGAGTATCATGTCGCAGCTGCCGTCGAGGGACATGAACTCGAGACTCCTGAAACGGAGCTTCGACCCGGGTTGGAGAGGTTACTGGAGACTCCCCATCTCGAGCTTGACGGGAAGCTGTTCGTCAACACGCAGCAGGCCCCTACTTGGCGCGCCAACTGTCGGCGTTTCGACCCCGGGGGGTCCCTGAACCGACGAGTAAATTGTCGTTGTGTGTCCCAGCCTAGATGGGTCGATGCGAGACAAAGACACAAGGGGGGGAAAACAGTAAGGGGAACCCGCGGCCTCGTGTTGTCCTGCGCCCAGGGCGGATGCGCTTGCAGTAGGGGGTTACAAGCGTTCGTGAGGGAGAGAGAGAGGGTGTGGGACTGCGTGTCAGCTTGTTCTCCCGTGCAGCCACCTTTTTCGTACGAGGGCCCTGGATCTTCCTTTATAGACGTAAGGAGAGGGTCCAGGTGTTGGAGCCCTGTTCATGTGGCGTCGTGGCCGTCGGAGGAGCGCTTGAGCACTGTAGAAGCATAGCTGTCGGATCCTTGCTGACATATCCTTGCTTCCATAGGGGGCTGAGAACCGCCGTCGTCATGGAGCACGCGAGGTGCCATCATTACTTGTTTTACCGGGGTGAGCTAGATGGGACGCCGATCTTGTTCCCCATAGCCTGTGCTAGCTAGGGGTAGGGTAATGATGCCCCCCCCCCTTGTGGCGTGGTCGCCTCGAGCGAGGTGGTGACTCCTCCGAGGTCGAGGTTGAGTCCGAGCCCGGGGGTCGGGCGAGGCGGAGACCGTCGTCCGAAGTCGAGGTTGAGTCCGAGCCCTAGGGTCGGGCGAGGCGGAGACCATCTTCCGAGTCGAGGTTGAGCCCGAGCCCTGGGGTCGGGCGAGGCGGAGACCGTCTTCCGAGTCGAGGTTGAGCCCGAGCCATGGCGTCGGGCGAGGCGGAGACCGTCGTCCGGGGTCGAGGTAGAGTCCGAGCCCTAGGGTCAGGCGAGGCGGAGATTCCTATGGCGCCCGAGGCTGGACTTGGCTGCTGTCAGCCTCACCCTGGCGGTCCGGTCGGTTGGCGAGGCGATCTAGCCAAGGTTGCTTCTCCGCGAAGCCTGCCTGAACTGGGCCTCGGGCAAGTCGAAGGTGCGTCCGTTGCTTGAGGAGACCCTCGGGCGAGGCGCGAATCTGCCTTGGTCTACCGTTCCTGCTCGAGGCTGGGCTCAGATGAGGCGAGATCGTGTCCCTTGAGTGGACATAGCCTTTGACCAGAATTGCGCCCAACAGGCCTTTGCAGCTGTGTGCTGATGGGGGTTACCAGCTGAGATTAGGAGCCTTGGGGGTACCCCTAATTACGGTCCCCGACAATTTTAAACTCTAATTTGGCATATTTGGATCATTCTTTGCCACCACTTGGTTTGTTTTTGAAATCAAACTCATTTTCCTATCTCTAAGTCAAACACACTTGTTTAGGCATAAAGAGAGGTATTCCATGAGAAAAATTGATCAAGAGCCACAAACTCCCCCTTTTTCCCATAATCCTACATTCTCCCCACAAGAGGCCAAATTTTGCACATAAGAGAATTTTGACAAATCAAAAGTACTAACTCTACTATTTTCAAATTTCTCAAGTGGTAGCTGATCCATTTTGCTTTGGCCTTTAATTTCTCCCCCTTTGGCATTAAGCACCAAAACGGGATCATTCTTGGCCCTTAAACCCCATTACCTCACCAAAACCGTCAATTAGAGTAAAAAGGCAATAAGAGCATGGAGATGAACTTGGAGTAAATTACCCTCTCATCGGAGTGCAATGGAAGTCTTGCATGGTCCAAGCTCACCTTTCCCTTTCAATCCACCTTTGAGACTAAATTAAGTAAACTCAAGCACACGGTTAGTCTCAAAGGGTCAAGTTGTAGCATTTCTCCCCCTAAATATGTGCATCATTCACACATGGACTTGTGAGGTCCGGGGATCCCTTGCACAACTTGAGCACCATAAATAAGCAATAAAATGCATAAAGGAACATGATCAAAGACATAAAACCCATGTATGCTATAGATCAATCCAAGTTACGCGAATCTAAGACATTTAGCTCACTACGCAGCCTGCAAAAGGTCTTCTCATCTAAAGGTTTGGTAAAGATATCGGCTAGCTGGTTCTCGGTGCTAACATAAAATACTTCGATATCTCCCTTTTGCTGGTGGTCTCTCAAAAAGTGATGCCGGATGTCTATGTGCTTTGTGCGGCTGTGTTCAACAGGATTATCCGCCATGCGGATTGCACTCTCATTGTCACATAGGAGTGGGACTTTGCTCAGATTGTAGCCAAAGTCTCGGAGGGTTTGCCTCATCCAAAGTAGTTGCGCGCAACACTGTCCTGCGGTAACGTACTCGGCCTCAGCGGTGGATAGGGCAACAGAAGTTTGTTTCTTAGAACTCCAAGACACCAGGGACCTTCCTAGGAATTGGCACGTCCCTGATGTACTCTTCCTATCAACCTTGCACCCGGCATAATCGGAGTCTAAATATCCAATTAAGTCAAAGGTAGACCCCTTTGGATACCAGATCCCGAAGCAAGGCGTAGCAACTAAATATCTAAGAATTCGCTTAACGGCGACAAGGTGACACTCCCTTGGGTCGGATTGAAATCTAGCACACATGCATACGCTAAGCATAATATCCCGTCTACTAGCACATAAATAAAGTAAAGACCCTATCATAGACCGGTATGCCTTTTGATCAACGGACTTACCTCCTTTGTTGAGGTCGACATGTCCATCGGTTCCCATTGGAGTCTTTGCAGGCTTGGCGTCCTTCATCCCGAACCGCTTGAGCAAGTCTTGCGTGTACTTCATTTAAGAGATGAAGGTGCCGTCCTTGAGTTTCTTCACTTGGAACCCAAGGAAGTAGTTCAACTCGCCCAGCATCGACATCTCGAATTTCTGTGTCATCACCCTGCTAAACTCTTCACAAGACTTTTGGTTAGTAGAACCAAATATTATGTCATCGACATAAATTTGGCACACAAATAGGTCACCATCACAAGTCTTAGTGAAAAGAGTTGGATCGGCTTTCCCAACCTTGAAAGCATTAGCAATTAGAAAATCTCTAAGGCATTCATACCATGCTCTTGGGGCTTGCTTAAGTCCATAGAGCGCCTTAGAGAGCTTACACACGTGGTCGAGGTACCGTTCATCCTCAAAGCCAGGGGGTTGCTCCACGTACACCTCCTCCTTGATTGGCTCGTTGAGGAAAGCGCTCTTCACGTCCATTTGGAACAACCTGAAAGAATAGTGAGCGACATAGGCTAACAAAATGTGAATCGACTCTAGCCTAGCCACAGGAGCAAAAGTCTCCTCGAAATCCAAACCTGCGACTTGGGCATAACCTTTTGCCACAAGTCGAGCCTTGTTTCGTGTCACCACCCTGTGCTCGTCTTGCTTGTTGCGGAACACCCACTTGGTTCCCACAACGTTTTGCTTCGGACGTGGCACCAGTGTCCAGACTTCATTTCGCTTGAAGTTGTTGAGCTCTTCCTGCATGGCCAACACCCAGTCCGGATCTAGCAAGGCCTCTTCTACCCAGAAAGGCTCAATATAAGAGACAAAAGAGTAATGCTCACAAAAATTAGCTAGACGTGAGCGAGTAGTTACTACCTTGCTTATATCGCCCAAGATCTGGTCGACGGGATGATTCCTTTGAATTGTCGCTCGAACTTGAGTTGGAGGGGCCCGTGGTGCTTCTTCCTCCACAACTTGATCTTCTTGTGCTCCCCTTGATCACATGCCTCCTCTTGAGGAACTTGTTCATCATCTTGAGTTAGGGGTTGCACCATCGTTGAGGAAGAAGGTTGATCTTGCTCTTGGTGTTCCTTTGGTCGCACATCTCCAATCGCCATGGTGCGAATCGCGTCCGTTGGAACATCATCTTCATCTACATCATCAAGATCAACTTGCTCTCTTGGAGAGCCATTAGTTTCATCAAATACAACGTCGCTAGAGACTTCAACCAAACCTGATGATTTGTTGAAGACCCTATACGCCTTTGTATTTGAGTCATAACCTAGCAAAAACCCTTCTACAGCTTTGGGAGCAAATTTGGAATTCCTACCTTTCTTCACTAGTATGTAACATTTACTCCCAAATACACGAAAATAAGACACGCTGGGTTTGTTACCGGTTAGAAGTTCATACGACGTCTTCTTGAGGAGGCGATGAAGGTAGACCCGGTTTATGGCGTGACAAGCTGTGTTCACAGCTTCCGACCAAAACCGCTCAGGCGTCTTGAATTCTCCAAGCATCATCCTCGCCATGTCTATAAGTGTCCTGTTCTTCCTCTCTACCACACCATTTTGCTGTGGTGTGTAGGGAGCGGAGAACTCGTGCTTGATTCCTTCCTCCTCAAGAAACTCCTCCACTTGAAGGTTCTTGAACTTGGACCCATTGTCGCTTCTAATCTTTTTCACTTTGAGTTCAAACTTGTTTTGAGCTCGTCTTAGAAAGCGCTTTTGGGTCCCTTGGGTTTCTGATTTATCCTGCAAAAAGAATACCCAAGTGAAGCAGGAAAAATCATCATCAACAACAAGACCATACTTACTTCCCCCTATGTTGAGGTAGGCGACGGGTCCGAAGAGGTCCATGTGAAGTAGCTCCAAAGGTCTTGATGTGGTCATCACGTTCTTGCTGTGATGAGCGCTTCCCACCTGTTTGCCTAAGCCTTTGACCTTGCCTTGATTCCCATCTCCAAAAATGATTGTATATTGGGAATCCTTGTTCTTGACGTAAGAGGTGAACATCTTCTTCTCCCCCGTCATGTGGTTTGTGCATCCGCTGTCGATAATCCAGCTTGAGCCCCCGGATGCATAAACCTGCAAGGCAAATTAGGCTTGGGTTTTAGGTACCCAACTCTTGTTGGGTCCTACAAGGTTAGTTATAATAGTCTTTGGGACCCAAATGCAAGTCTTGTCTCCTTTGCATTTGGCCCCCAACTTTCTAGCAATCACTTTCTTGTTCTTACGACAAATTGCAAAAGAAGTATTGCAAGCATGGTAAATTGTAGAAGGTTCATTACAAACTTTCCTAGGCACATGAGCAACATTTTTCCTAGGCATATTTCTACCATGCACAAAAGAAGAACTTGATGCAATCATAGCATGTGAATCATAAGCATAACTCCTATGAGCATTTCTAGAAAACTTTCTATCACTATAGATGAATGCATGATTTCTTTTAGCACTATTTGCCATAGGGGCCTTCCCTTTCTCCTTGGCGGAAATGGGAGCTCTTTGACTTGTTAAGTTCTTGGCTTCCTTTCGAAAGCCAAGCCCATCCTTAATAGAGGGGTGTCTACCAACAGTGTAGGCATCCCTTGCAAATTTTAGTTTATCAAAGTCATTTTTGCTAGTCTTAAGTTGGGCATTAAGACTAGCCACTTCACCATTTAATTTTGTAATAGAGGTAAGGTGCTCAACACATGCATCAACATCAAAATCCTTACATCTATTACAGATAACAACATGCTCTACCCAAGAACTAGATTTATTAACAACTTCTAGCTTAGCATTTAAATCGTCATTAATACTTCTTAAGCTAGACACAATTTCATGGCAAGTAGATAATTCAGAGGAAAGCATCTCATTCCTTTTTACTTCTAAAGCAAGAGATTTTTGTACACTAATGAATTTGTCATGCTCTTCATATAAAATATCTTCTTGCTTCTCTAACAATCTATTCTTCTCATTTAAGGCATCAATCAATTCATTGATCTTATCAATTTTAGTTCTATCTAAACCTTTGAATAAACTTGTGTAGTCTACTTCATCATCACTAGATTCATCATCACTTGAAGAAGCATACGTAGAGGGTATCTCTAGCGTTTACCTTTTTCTCCTTTGCCATGAGGCAGGTGTGGCGCTCGTTTGGGAAGAGAGACGACTTGTTGAAGGTCGAGGCGGCGAGTCCTTCGTCGTCGGAGTCGGCTGAAGAGCAATCTGAATCCCACTCCTTGCCAAGGTGCGCCTCGCCCTTCGCCTTCTTGTAGGACTTCTTTTTCTCCCTCTTCCCGCTCTTTTCTTGTCCCTGGTCACTATCATTATCGGGACAGTTAGCAATAAAGTGACCAGTCTTACCACACTTGAAGCAGGAGCGCTTTCCCTTTGTCTTGCTTTTGTTGGGATGCTCCTTGCGTCCTTTTAGCGCCATCTTGAAGCGCTTGATGATGAGGGCCATTTCATCTTCGTTTAGCCCGGCCGCCTCAACTTGTGCCACCTTGCTAGGTAGCGCCTCCCTGCTGCTTGTTGCTTTGAGAGCAACGGTTTGAGGCTCGTAGATAGGCATTAGGCCATTCAATGCCTCATCAACATATCTTGCCTCCTTGATCATCATACGCCCACTTACAAACTTTCCGAGTATTTCCTCGGGCGTCATCTTTGTGTACCTAGGATTCTTAGGATAGAATTCACAAGATGAGGATCAAGAACAGTGAAGGACCTGAGCATAAGCCGGACAACGTCGTAATCGGTCCATCTCGTGCTTCCATAGCTCCTGATTTTGTTGACCAGGGTCTTGAGCCGGTTGTACGTTTGCGTTGGCTCCTCTCCCTTGATCATTGCGAACCTCCCTAGTTCGCCTTCCACCAACTCCATCTTGGTGATCATGGTGGCATCGTTCCCCTCATGAGAGATCTTGAGGGTGTCCCAGATTTGCTTGGCGTTGTCCAAGCCGCTCACCTTATTGTACTCGTCCCTGCACAAGGATGCTAACAAAAAAGTGGTAGCTTGTGCATTTTTATGGATTTGTTCATTAATTAAAACGGGGTTGTCAGTACTATCAAAAAGCATTCTGTTTTCAACAATCTCCCAAATGCTTGGATGGAGAGAGAATAGGTGACTACGCATTTTGTGACTCCAAAATGGGTAGTCTTCTCCATCAAAGTGCGGAGGTTTCCCAAGTGGAATTGAAAGTAAATGGGCATTAGAGTTAAATGGAATACGAGAATAATCAAAAGAAAAGTTGAGTTGATCGTTTTCTTTTTTCGTCGTAGTCGTCGTCTCTTTGGGAAGAAGAAGACTCGTCGCTGTTGTAGTAGACGATCTTCTTGATGCACCTCTTCTTCTTCCTGTCCTTCTTCTTATGACACGAGCCAGAGTCAGTAGGTTTGTCGTCCCTTGGCTCGTTGAAGATGGATTTCTTCTCCTTATCGTTGACCACCATCCCCTTTCCCTTAGGATCCATCTCTTCGGGCGATTAGTCCCTTTTGTGAAGAGAACGGCTCCGATACCAATTGAGAGCACCTAGAGGGGGGTCAATAGGTGATCCTGTAAAAATCAAATACTTGTAGCCACAAACTTGGTTAAGAGTTAGCTCAATAGAATCAAGTAGCTAAGGATCAAGCTCTTGTGAAACACAGTGGTCACGAAGAAAACAAGCACAAGAGACACGGTGATTTATCCCATGGTTCGGCCAAGTATAGTACTTGTCTACTCCACGTTGTGGCGTCCCAATGGACGAGGGTCGCACTCAACCCCTTTCAAGTGATCCAATGATCAACTTGAATACCACGGTGTTTTCCTTTCTTTTACTATCTCCCGTTCGCGAGGAATCTCCACAACTTGGAGCCTCTCGCCCTCACAATTGATGATCACAAAGAAGCACGGAAGTAAGGGAGGGGAAAGCAACACACACAAGACTCAAAGCACGAACACAAACACGAACACAAGCCACAACTTGAGCTCACAACACAATGCGGGGAGTTCTCTACTCAACTAGAGCTCAAGTCACTTATCACAAAGAATCGAATGTGCGAGAATGGAGTCTTGGTGCTTAGAGATGATCAAGGAATGCTTGGGTGACTCCTCCATGCGCCTAGGGGTCCCTTTTATAGCCCCAAGGCAGCTAGGAGCCGTTGGAGGCAATCTGGGAAGGCAATTCTTGCCTTCTGTCGGGTGGCGCACCGGACAGTCCGGTGCACCACCGGACAGGCACTATTCATGGTCCGGTGCAGATCTCCTTCCTAAAATGGCACAGCCGACCGTTGTAGAATTGTAGCCGTTGGCGCACTGGACACTGTCCGGTGCACACCGGACAGTCCGGTGCCCCCTGCCGACCGTTGGCGCGCCCACGCGTCGCACGCGGATTGCGCGGCCGACCGTTCGCGCAGTCGACCGTTGGCTCACCGAACAGTCCGGTGCCTCACCGGACCGTCCGGTGAATTTTAGTCGTACGCCATTGAACTGTTCCTGAGAGCGACGACTTCGCCGCATACGGCTCATCGGACAGTCCGGTGCACCACCGGACAGTCCGCTGAATTATAGTTGTACACCGCCGTTAGTTCTCGAGAGTGGCCTATTCACCGGAGGCTGGCCTGGCGCATCGGACACTGTCCGGTGCACCACCGGACAGTCCGGTGTGCCAGACTGCGCTGAGTCTTGGCTGCTTCGAGCCAAGTTCTTTTCTTCTTCTCTTTTTTCTGATTCTAGCACTTAGACAAATATATTAGTACACAAAAACCAATGTACTAAGTCTAGAATCATACCTTTGCTATGATTATCACTTTTCTCTTGATTTAGCACAAGAGGGCTCATTTAAATGTGTTGGGCACTTAATCAACAAAACATAATGGAAATTGCCCAAAGGCACATTTCCCTTTCAGTCCCCCTGCGCCTTACCCCTCAACCCTCTCACTGCACGTGGGCCCAGCCTGTCAGTGCCCCCTGTTACTCGCGCGCCTGCACTGGCTCGCTGACTAGCCGGTCCCGCCTATCAGCTCCACCCCCTTCCTCGCATAACTGTCTTCATTCAGCCCGCACCCACGTTCTCTCTCTCCCCTCCACCAAACCACTCGCGCCTGGCGCCGTTGAAACCCTCATTGCCTCCACTCGCTCACCCCTTCTCTCATTCGTGCAACCGCACCACAAAGAGCACTCGCCTACCCACGCCGCGCCGCATCACACCAGGGTAAAACCATCTACAGTGCCGGAGCTCCGCCGCGGCCCTGCGCCATGCCGAACCTCGCGACCACGCCGTGCCAGAGACCACCATCATCGTGCCCGGAGACCCCGCTGCGTCCACGCCCGAGGGATCGTCATCGTCGCCTGCAGCACTATCTCGCCCAAGCTCTGCCCAAGGTGAAAGCCTCTAGACATCTCTCTTCTCTCTCCCCCATTTCTCTCGTCTTCACGCTCTCACTGGTGTGGGGTCACGACGGTGCCATGCTGTTGTGCCGTGCTTCTCCGGCCAACCACCGGTACTCGGTGTCCTCCTCCCCTAGCGTCACCGCCGATCACGACCACCGTGCCTAGTATCAGCTGATAGCGAGAGGAAGGCGAAGGCCTTAGCAAGTTGGGCCCACCTGCAGCCTCTCCGCCCGATATCATCATGTGCATGCGCCCTGGGTCATTGACCACTAGGCCTTGTTCGCAGACCTTCCCCTGCCTCGTGTGCCCGCACACACATGCCACTAATCAGTGGACCCCGCATCGCCGCAGCTCACCCGTCGGTGAAAGCCGGCCCCGCTCAATCGCACGCTTCACAACCAGAGCCACTGACCAGCTGGCTTGCTCGTCAGCGGAGCAGCCGCACAACGCCCGCAGCCATATCCTTGGGTTCCATCTATCAGTTGCTCGCGCACGCACGCGAGCTCCCTCACCAAATCTAATCTCGGACATCCATGGTAGATCTGACTAAACAAAGATCCTTGATACCCCTTCACGCTGGGAAAATTGGAGCCTCTCAGCTTTCTAGGAATCAACCCGTCGTCCCTAATTTTACACTAAAACCCCTTAAATCTTATGGAATGTTGCTCTTGCCTACATGTTAGCAACATGTTTGACCCCTGTTTTAATGTGTCATTTGAACAATAATTTCTAATTTGGTTTAAAGTAAATAGAACTTTGTTCAGTATAATTCATAAGTAGAAAATTCTAGAGAATGTCTTAATCTTGAAACACAACAAACCTAGTGATTGATGACCTTAACAAGATAACTTTATTTGAATAAAGTTATTGAGATATATATTTGGCTAATGACTAACAAAATGGAGGAGAATCTTGTGCATTAAACCCATCCAAACCAAGCATTTCTTGCTAAAATTAGCTTAATTTGTGATGGCATTAGAGTTATTTTGGTGGCATTGGAAGTTTTTAACTAAAAGTAAAGATTTTTTTGCGACTGTCATAAAAAATTAGTGATTTTTCGTGACTTTAGGGCGGCCACTGGAAATAATCCTAACAACCTTTATTTGGGTGGTTGGATCTGACCACCAAAAACAGAAGAACTAATTTTGGCAGCCAAGCACATCTGCCAAAAATTACTCTTTCTGGAATCTAGAAATTTCCTACAAATTCATATACAAATCACATACATATCTCATCACATACAAATCACGTATACATACTTCATCACATACATATTCACATTTCACATTCAACATTTAACATTCACATTCAATATTTCATCAACAACATACCACCATAGTCAATACACTCGCATTTCTTTCATTCGTTAATAATATTCAGATTTCATCCGTTAAACAACATAGTAGCATTACATTAATCAACATTCTAGTATTGTGTCATTATTAAGTCATCGACAAAGCAAGTAAACATGTCTCATCCAAAGAAAACTAAGTTTTATGGCCACCGAGGATCGTTGAAGTTGTGCTCACTACCGTATGAAGCGAATATGTTGTTAACAAACTCAGTAGTTCGATCATTCTATAATAATGAATGAAGTCCACAATTAGAAAAATAGAATTTATAGCATTATATGTAACCCAAATGCCACTAATAGAGATGTGTGATATGCATTTGCCATATTAACTCAAGATCCATAGAATATACAAGTTGAAATAGATTAAATAGGTACAATTGAGTATGTTCAACTTGAATAGAACAAGCATAGTTTTACTAACTAAATTTATAAAACTGTAGACATAATTTACTAAGTTCACCTAGATTGACTAAATATGTCTAGAATCTAGTAAGTTAAACTTTATTGAATATTGAGAAAGTACATCGAACTTGAGCTCCATAAGATCCCAAATGATGAAACTGAGGAAACATCGATGGTGGCGCTAGCAGCAACAGTGGTGGTTGTCACTATGGCAAGACATTTGTTTGAACATTTTCCTTCTATAATGTTAACTACAAATTCAACATGTTAGTATTGCTAAATGATCAAAATGTTAATTATTTGTTAAAATCATAATTACAATAATTCAATTTAGTTGCCAGGCATTGTAGTTAGCAAAGTACTCTTGTTGCAGCCTTTAGTACTCTTGAAAGTACCTTTTGAGGTACTAAGGACCTAGATGCCTCCTAGAGGGGGGTGAATAAGCGTCAATAAAAATTTGAGATCTATAGAACTTTCTTACTTCACTTGCAAAGTGGATTGCAATGGAATATTGACTATGTCCAGATGATAGATGTCGGGGAAAAATGATCCCTGGTCCCTGGGACCCGCCAGTCAGAGAGTGCGCTGAGGGAAGGGCCCCTGGTCACTAGGGCACGTTAATCAGTTGGGAGATAAGGATACATCAACCCTGAAAGAGCCCACCACCAGTCGAACCTCGCATCACCGATCCTAGGGTTGGGCATGGTAGAACATGATGGGAGAGGTCGGGCATGTCGGAAGGGAACCACTCGAGTGGATCCCACGTGTGGCCCCCGTCTGATCTGCCATAAATAGTCAACCACATTTAGCCACGCCTAGCACCGAGCCATAATGTGGGCCTCGGGTCGTGTAGCAGTCATGACCTACGAGCCTCCAAGACTGCGGCGCGTTAAAGGTCCATGGGCCCCTCGGACTGTGGCGTACTCATGGCCTATCGACCTAGGCCTAAGTGCGCGGACCTCTGATAGGGCACTACACGACCGACCGCACCGAGCCCTAGGCTACGAAGGCCAGGGGTCAGCATAGAAAAATGATGGCGCCTAGGACCATCGCAGCCCCGCGTAATCTGCCACGGTAAACACAAAACAGACAATCCTAGGCCTCAGGAGTACGCGTGGCTTTACCCTTGGTAGAATGTTGTTATTACCCTTGCCTTACATCTCCTTCCTAAGGAAGCTACCGCTGGCCGACCCCTTTTCCGGCCTATAAAAGTGAGGGGTTGGCCTCCAGGCAAGGGGGTTGGAGGGAGTTCTTTCAGACACTTCAGAAGACAACCAGACAACCCAAGATGCCTTTAGTCGGAGCACCTACAAGGATGAACAGGAGTAGGAGGAGCGCCAACGAGGACCAGGAGGCCAGATCCCGCCGCCAAGCAAAGAACTTAGCTAGGACTCCATATTGTAGTTTCTAAGCTCCACTTCCACCCCAAAAAAGAGACTTGGGAGGTTCTTCTCCCTCTCTCGCCCGCTTGTAACCTCTACTATGAGTTTTGATCATCAATTGTGCCGGCAGCGCAAGCCACCGATGACTGAAAGTAGGGATGTTCTGCCCGAACCAGTATAAATCTTGCACCCACCACGCACACCCTTCGGAGCCCAGAATGCGCATAATAAATTTACTTGTCGGAGCAAGGTTCAAAACATTAGTAGTTGGCGCGCCAGGAAGGGGACTTGCGCATTCCATGACGAAATTATCCAAGCTCTGGATGGTTGGAAACAATATTGGTGTGGCACGCGCTCCTGGAGCGACCATTCACTTTGGGAAACCCGACGATGCCCTGGGCAATGAAGAAACCATGGGCGGGGCCTCAAAAGCCTCGACTCTCCTGACGGGTGAGTCACTCGATATCATTGGGAGCCTCGACCACCTCCATCTCGGACCCTTGGGGGTGGGAACGTGTGGTCATGCATGACGCAACACATTTTTCCTAGGGCCGTGAAAGCATTGGGCCTCGTCCAGGGACAACTGTTCGATTTCCCCCTGACAAGATCAAGAGGCAAACCCGATTCCGTGTCGATTGAGACCACCTGCATTTTGACCTAGGAGTGCCTCATGATCTTGTCGACCAGGGGCCCCTCCTTGATCTCGGGGAGCCTTGAGGAGACCCTCACCGATGCCACGGTGTGTGCCGCGGCGTCAGCACTGTATTAACTCAACTCGTCATGCAAAGAATCGCCACTAATATGGGGCCCTGCTCGGGGCAGCCGGGGTCCTCCCACCATGGAGCGGGTGTTGCCTCGATGGCGAACAACGAAGCTGCGACGAGGCATTTTGCAAACGCGCATTGAAGTAGCTCGCACCTGTATTGTCCGATCTATGGCAAGGTCAGACCTCCATGGTTCCCTCGGGCATGCCGAAACGTCTTGGTAGCCGCAACACTGCCGAGTAGACTCTTTAGAGCGAAAATTCCGAGCAAACGGGGGACCCGCTGGGAAACCCGAAGCTTACTCAGTCTCGCCACGCAGCAGAAGGCCAAGGGTCCCATGCCACGACATTAGGAGCCAAGGGCTAGCCAGAGCGCCACGTCTACAGCAACAACTAACGACGCCCCAGTGAGACGACTGCTCAAGCCTGAGGCGGGCCCAGAATGGACCCCATCCAGCTAGAACCTGGAAATAGACTATGGAGCGCGAAGCATGCCTGGACCAGGGAGCGGAGAGGAAGTATGGATGGAGCCGAACGACGACCATCGATATAGTTGGTGTCGTGGGGGACAATTTAACCGAGATGAGGACCAAAGCCTAAGCCCCTAGCCATCGGGGCCCTAGGCTTTTGGCCGTCACATCCTATGGGCGCCTATACCACAACGCTACAGGCCTCCGCCATCACGAAGTACACTGGGGAATCGAACCCCGGTCTCTGGATAGGGGACTATCAGCTTGCGTGTCACGCAGGAGGAGTGGATTGCGAAAACTTGATAATCTAGAACCTCCCCTATATCTAGCAGATTCAGCGCGGGCTTGGCTCGAAAACCTTGGCCCTAGGTGCATCCAGGACTGGGCGGATCTAGAGGAGGTTTTCATCAGAAATTTCTAAGGCACGTACGTACGCCCAGGAAAGTCGTGGGACCTTAATGATTGTCAGCAAAAATCAGACGAGGCCCTGAGAGACTACATTCGGTGCTTTTCGCGACAATGCAACCAACTAACTAACCTCACGGATGTCGATTGTTGGGGCAAAGGCGAAGACGCCACCCTTCGCTCGAAGGCCTTCGCCACACCCGCTGCTACAACGGAGACAAGACGACTGGCCAACTCCACCCTTCGCTCGACGCACCCGGAGACGAAGGCCTACGGCAAAGTCGTCTTTTCCCCGCGGCCTTGTCTAGCGCGGAGGCCCACGCGTGATCCGGCCCATTGTAATAGGCCCTGTGTGGTCGCTGCACATTACGAGCCTGGTTTGTAAAGGTCTCTCTGTAATTACAGTCTGTAACCCTGCTTTATGGGAATATTCCGGGGATAACCTAGGCGCCTGAGGGCATATGCGTCCTTAACACTGGTCACTGGGCACTCAGACACCTATAAATACCCCCGCACAGTGCCCTTGAGGGGCCAGGTTAACAGAGCTATTGCCATCTCGAGTCGTAGCCCCGTTTACACCACTTTTGCTCCCCTGTTGGATCAACTCGCTCAGGAGAGCAAGTGCCAATACCGATGTTATTGGCGCTTTTGTCTCGGGGACCACCGACAGAACCCTGGTACATAAGATGGGACAAAAGGGCAAACAACAAAAGAGATTTTCGACATTGCGACAAGCCATGCGTCAGGAGAGGATGTAGTTGGAGCCATCTTCGATCACCGCAAGAAGAAGGCTAGGCGCGACCAAAATTCGAACGAGGGTGTCGATAGCCAGCTCAACGCAAAAGGGAGAAGAGACCGACGATAGCGAGCCGATGTGTTGATGGCAGTGGCAAGCCAAACGAGAAAAGGCCTCGAACTGAGTAAACCTCTGACCACTTTGAAAGGCTACTCGAAGCCCCATGACCGAATCATCGACGCTCGATCCGACATGCTTATAAGGATTGTGGGTTACTCAGATAATTCCTACATAAAGCAACACTGTTCAGAAGGGGACCCGAACCCCGGAAAGACGAAAGGCCAAGGGAAAGAGGACCGCTCGCCTCACCGAGACTGGCTGCTTATCGATCTTTAGGGGGCACGGTCACTGCACCTGCAAGGAGCACCAAGAACTGAAATGACGCGAGTGAGGATGACTCAATTAGAGATAGTTTCGGCGCCACAACCTGTTCTACACTCCTACTCTGAGATACTTTCCCGGGGCGATCCAACGAATGAAATTACAGAAGAAGGGAGACCGCTAACCTCTCCACAACTTCTTTTCCGCATCTTTTACGTTTTTCTTACGAATACTACTACGCTAATGGATCTCTTTCTATTTCCCCGTGTCCATGCAACTGACACAGGACCTTGGAGACTCGAAGTGACGGAAAGTTGGCCAAGCCGCTAATTAGAACGCCCCGCCTAAGGAAGCCGAACAGACATTAGGAGTGTCTAACCTAGTAAGGCCTCAAACTCCTTCTATTTCTTTTACCGGAAGGAATCGAGGAAAAAAACCATGGCAGAATTGTCGTGGATTCTTGGGTTCTTAAGGCCGATCCGCAAGGGCTCGCGGCCACCTCAGCGAAAATTGGAGTGAGGGCAGCAAGTAATGGGCACACTAGCGGCCAAGACCCTAATGCGCGAAGTGCTAAGGGTGTCTTTTCTTCCGGATATATAAATGACGATATAGTTTTAGAATTGATAGTCCTCGAGGTTCTCCCTATTTATTCTATATAGTTTGTGTGTGTTTTTATAGATCGGAAGTGGATTCATAATTATTGTATCAAGTCTACATCATGATTGTGAATTAATAAAATTATCGTTTTATAAAAAAAGAATAACCACTGTAGTGGTTGCTTAAAATATTCCATGCGTGCTAGTAAAAAAGCACCAACCTTGCATTTTTTCTGATAATGGTGGTGTTTTTCCTCATTGTTCATGCATGCATGTGCTTTGTCCTAATAAAATTCCATCGGATTGATGCAACACACGGCTGCGCAGCAGCCCCCATCACTCGTTGGATAAGAATTCGCGAGCAAATCGTATTAGCAATATTGTTTATGAGGCAACAGTCGCGAGTTACGTCTCGACACACAAAATCCAAGTCCATTGAACAAATCTTAGTACAGTAATCATCATCAGTGACAGGCGCAGGATTTAAAACATGGGTATTCAAAATCGCTAAGAGATAAAAACTTTAACGATATAAAGTCTAACTATATGGTATATATAATATCGTAATAAGCAATTTATGGTATAGATGTGATATATCAAACAAAATAAAGTTTTAATTGAAAATATAATTGATCAGAGCCGCTAGACATGCGGGGCAACATGTGCCACCTCGGTCCCATAGAGCCACCGAGCTAGCGACTGACGCTGTGATGGACGGAGGTAGGCTCTCGACTACGTTGTGCCCTATGCTAGGGCCTAGGGTGTAGGGTGGCTGAGCGAGAGGGCGAGTGGACAATTGGCGCACACGTGCGACATGTCTGGGAGGAGCGTAGGTTGCTGGGCCACTAAGGGTGCGTTTGGATGCATGTATTAAGCCAGCCAGGCTCGCATACCGCAGCCAAGCCTTATGTGGCCAGACTCTATGCATATAACTGGTTACTGTTTGGATGCCTGTATGTGTAGCATCGAGTTCAGTTGGGATTTTGTTTGGTTTGCTGGTTGCACCAAGCCCCGTCAGTCCCTGTACGTCCACTTTGGCTAGCCAACACACACCTACGAGCACGCGGCGAGCCTAGCTCCTGAGGAACGACCGATTCTAGCGTACGTGACGAGCCTGGCTCTCAGAAGAATCTTGCATCGTTGTGGCCTGGCCCAACTCCCCGACCAGCCAACCAAACATGACCAAGCTGCATCCGTGGAGACAGGCCAAGGCAAATACAGGCATCCAAACAGAAGCCGCAAGATGCCCATGTTTATTTTGTATTTTAGGGCTAATTTGAGAGCATCGTTTTTTCAAGAGATTATAATTTTTCTAAAAAAAATAAACTAATTTTTCTTGGAAAAATAAAAAACCATTGGAAAAACGAGACTCCCAAACTAGCTCTTAGCTTGAATACTATTTTGTTTTTTGTTATATGTAATTACATATAACACTATATACATAACTTTTTTTTAAAAATATTGAGTATTCAATTAAATAGCCATGTCACTACTATAGACCCGCCCCTGATCATCATGCACTTAATTAGATCGCCTTTTCCCCAATTAAAGGTGCAGTCCACTATTGACATGGACAGGCAACGTACCCACAATTTTAAAAAAACACGCCACGTTAGAGTAAGTTAGTAATATAGTTGGTAAGAGGCTCTAATGTTGTCATATCACATATAACCAACTAAAAATCTAATTATATAATAACTCTCTTATAATATAAGTTATACATTAAATACTTAGTCCTCCCATATCTAACAGAGAGTTTTAGGGTGTGTTTGGTTTGGCTTTTGGCTTTGGCTTTTACCCCCTAAAAGCCAAAAGCCAAACCAAAGGCCTAGATCTAGGAAGCAACTTTTTCTAAAAGCCAACTTTCTTGCAGTGCAAAACTGAAAGCACCTCTGGACCTGCTTTTAGCGGCTTTTGGATGGAACTGTGAAAATATATATGAAAAACCTTTTAGCGACTTTTAGTGGTTTCCACCAAACACTTTTTAGTTTTTTAACAGCTCGCAGCCCACAGTAGCTTTTCTCACAGCTCACAGCCCACAGCAGCTTTTTTCACAGCCACAGCCCAACCAAACAGACCCTTAGAGTCCGTGTGCAGTCTACTCTCAGCTGACCACTAGTGAGCAACCCGTTTTTCTCTCTCTTCACTTCTTTTTCTTCCATATCGCCATAAATCTGATATGTCAACTCCTACAACCAGCTTATGTTATCTTATAATACTCCCTTCGTTCCAAATAATCGTTTTAGTTCTAAACTTTTATGTCTATATTTAAATAGATAATGATGAATCCAAATATATATAATGTATGAATAATTATATGAATAGAATTTTAATTTGAGACGGAAGAACTACTTTTTATATGTCTAGAACTGTAGATCGTTAAACCTGCCCAAGGTTTTAGGTAAATTTTGTACCTGAAGCACCGACGGCCACCGATTTAAATATTTTCTGTAAACTTTTTTGTCGCTAAGGTAAAATCTTAGGACGGTTTCGACTCAGAAATTATAAGATAGTTCCTGCCTGTAGTTACCGGATAATATTGACACTACAAAAATTACAAATTTCCAATTGACGTTTTCTTTAAAATCATTTTCATCTAATCACATGTCTTTTCTATCATTTACCGTTACATTTGTCTATGTCTTGGGTCTCGTGTATAAAAAAAACTTTCCTATTCTCTTTTTTTTCTTAGACCATGTTTGCAACCTCTAAAACTAATAGTTAGCCACTATAATCATGCAAAGGTTCCAAACAAACTAGCTAATTTACAGCTAACAATTAGTTCATTAGTTGATTCAACCTAACTAATTAATAATTTAACTGGCTAACTATTACTCTATTATTTCTAAACAAGGCCTTAATTTCAATCAAAATTTTCTTAGTTAACACTCTAATCATAGATCATAGAAACCATCTAGTTTCTAGATTAGAAACGTACATATCCTGGTCAGATTTCATGGACAACAGAATCAACTGGCTCATGTTCTTGGCTACTTGGAGTAACCAAGAGTCAGATTCTTAATTTGATTGCATGTCAGTAAACAATCATTGGTATGCTTTTAGACTGTACTGGACAATAGAAACGCAGCAGGTGTCCAAGGCATACGCCAATAATTTCCATGCTGATGAGTGATTACTGATAGATCGCCAACTTTAAGCCCCACGAAGAAGCTACCGAGAGGTCTCCGTCTCCTTCCGGAATACAGAGCCATGTGTTGTCGATTCCCAGCAGTGACTCCAAATTCTACCCCTTTCGTTCCATATCCTGAGAACATCATGGCAGGAACTGGCAATGAATTGACGCTACTGGAAGTGGCGTGGCGCACCATGAGCCTCATTCAGGCAGGTAACAGCAACACCACCTGCCTTATGGTAAAACATAGATAGTTTTATGAGTAAATTGGATTTTTGAGACTCCAGACAATGTGCTTCTCACTTTTGTCATTCGTAGCATTGAGTTCGTAAAAATAGTAATCAAAACATGACACACTTGGTTTTGATACCATTTTAGACATTTTTGTCCTTCTGCATCTTTTAAATCTACACGTACGCATTGAATGGCAAAAATATCCAAAATGACATCAAAACCAAATGTGACATGTATGAGTTCTATTTTTTGTGAAGTCAATGTTACGAACTGCAAAAGTGTGAAGCATATTGTTTAGAGTCCCAAAGATCCAATTTTCTCATAGTTTTATCTATACTCCCTTTTCCGCTTGAATTGGACGTTTTGTTTTTTTACATAATAGTCGGTTGTCCATGTGTTGCGACGTCTCACAATAATACCCACGTAAACTATCCACCAAAAAGATCTCAAGATTTTTTATTGATTGTCTCCGCTCTCCCCATAATATTTTTTTGATTTGACTAACCGAGTTGACATCGTGGTAAAGAAAAGGGCATGTAGACAGACGACACCGAGCCATCGAATGGGTACCATAGGCAGCAAATCAGGGACCCCTTCCCTCGCCTCCCCCACTTCCAAAGTTTCGTAGAGCAGAAAGGAAAGGGAAGAGGTAGTCATACCTGTTCATTGCCGGAGAAGGACACAATGAAGAACAGGATATCTGTAGGAGACATAGGTAGTATACCGCGAGATACATACAGGGAGAGAGCACACAAGCAGAGAAAGAAGCTCAGCCGGAGCAGTTCCAAACCGAGAGGCACCCGCACCAGGCGTCAGTCCAAAAAGGGCGAGAGAATGCGAGTGCCTTCCCAACCCTGGACCCACCGAGACGACACACCACCACCACCAACTCTGTAACATATGCCGACTGCTGCCGCGCTACGGACCTTGGTTGTCCAATATCTCATATCTAGACTCGTCGTCGCCAAGATAACCTAAGCGTGGCAGGCGCCATCGTGTCTTCCTCGGCGGCACGCACAAAGAAAAGCCAGGAGCAAGACCGACTCGCCCGTACCCACGCCGACGAGCGTCGGTCGGCTCACGGCTGCGACCGTGGGAGGGGGTAGCAGGTTGGGGAGGAAGAACAGGGAGAAGGCCGGGAAGACGTCTGACGACGGCGAAAACGATGGTGTGTGCAGCGTGCATGTTGTGAAACATTCTCGTAGACGTGCAATAGCCACTGCGCGGGTCGGTGTCGGGGCTGGTGTCGGACGGATACGGGAAAAATGCACATGCTCCCACGACATCTGCCGAGAATGGGTGGCACAAAGGCGGAGGCATGAGGGGAGAGAGAAAAGAAGCAGGATGGTGAACGAGGTGACGGCAACTGAGGCGAGGACCATCATTATCGTGCGGAGGTATAGATGGTCAAATGGACCATGTCCAGCGGACTGGTCTAGGGCACGACCCATTTAATAGTGCTTGAGCTAACTCGACACAAGCGTCATGTTGTGCTTGGCCGAAGGCTCGACCCGTAGTGCTGACCTGGCCCGACACGATTATATATTTTTTATTTTACAAAAAATTGTATATGCATATGTAAAATTTATATTCAATATTAAAAATATTTGACCATGATGTTATATTGGTTAGACGGCTTCACTCAGTGTCTCCTGCCCTTCTTTCATTAGGGCTTGGGTTTGAACCCCACCTCCCACACCACTTTTTTAATATTTTACGCTAATTTAACCAAATGGTCCAACTGGCTAACGGGTCGGACGTGAAGGTTGGATTAATTTGAGATAGATGTGAGAGGTTATTTGTAAAATTATGACGTGGGACGACGGTTGAAACTGATTTTTTAATATATAGTAAAGATTATGGGGAGATGTCAAATGACACAAGTAGCCCTGCTTTCTCTTAATTAAGTGTTAATTCCAATACAACTAATAAAAGCTAATTAATACCCGGTGCTTTGACCCAAGCAGCACCGAAGCAGCGCCGCTTGCTGCTCCACCTGCTACCCCGTTAACTTGCACCATCATGGACACTGTTCCATTAATGATAGTGTGACACAAAACAAAAATGCAATCACATATGACCAGCCCTCTCACTATCATGAATGCAGTCACGTACTACCACCATTTACCTGCACCAAATCGGCGCCGCGCGTGAAAGTTTATGAACAAGTGAAATGAGCCAAAACGTCCAAATCAAGCGGATAGAGGGAGTAGATAGTAGGGTCTTATATTATACCACGTGAGTGCGTGTGTGTTGCAACGGGGATATATAATACCATGATAACTTATATATACAAAATGTGTGTTATATTATTATGAGAAAATGTTTCATAATCCATTTGTGATTCTGGCCATATATAAATTTTGTTATTTTAATATAGCTGTTTCACCAATACATTGCAACCATCAGTATCATGCAGACTTCGATATATACCATGATTTTCATGGTCTCATCATTAAAGAGCACGTCCCACGTCTGCCGGAAGAAGTTCCCTCATACATCGTCAGTCGTCAGACATGCACCACCATACGCGCTTGCTCAAACAAAAAAGCAAGTGTGTGCGTTTGCGAAGAGAATTAAAGGCAGGCTAGCACAAAAGCTACTCTGCCGGTGGCGAGGATGACGAACTAATCATTGTTGTCGGTCCTCCTCTGCGTCACCTCCGGCGCCGAGATGACGTTACAGTCCATGATATAGTAGTCGTCAAACGCGCGCGACATGGCAAGTACCGATAACTCTTGGCTAGGCTGCCAGACGAAGTGCACCTCGGGCTCATCAACAAGGTAGTACACCTGATCGTTGCACCACCGAATGCGCTACTCCTCTACATACATCATGTTCGAGGACATCACACAACGTCAACAACGACCGTCGTCCCAGCGCACAAGAATTCATGGTCGGTCAATATCGACTTACATGGCAGGTTGGGCTTCAGATGGACGATGAGCTAGACGGCGTGATGGCGCCGTCGTTGGATGCGAGGCCAGAACAACCAGAGAGTCACTGATGTTGGCAACGACCATAAGGTCTCCTTTCTTGACGATGGACAACGCAGTGCAGCCGCTCTGGACCGTGTCCAAGCAGTGGCTGCGTCGGAGCTTGTCATACATAGCGACTCAAGCGGCCATGTAGGACTGCTTCCAGAGGTCGAACTGGCAGTCGTCAAGATTCTTCTCGTCGTCGATGAGCGACGCCAACGTGAGCGCCTCCTGCTAGTGGTGTTTGTTCGGGGTTTCTAAGCAAGAAACATGGATTCATCCTTGGCGATGGTTTATGAAAATAACTCACAAGTCAGATCCATGGAAAAAATATTACGGAGAATAAATGCCACGCATGCAAAAAAAGAATTTAAGTTGAAAATATTATTCAAACAAAAGAAATTACATGCAAGACTCTTCTTTAAATACTACTCCCTCCACCCAAAAATATAATTCAAGAATCTCGGTGATACTTATCTACTACTACGTATTGTGCAAGTGTAGCAGGTGTGCTTAGGTAGAGATGTAGTAGATGTTTTTTCTATCATAGATGTAGACATAAACACACATGTGGTGTAGCGGTAGCTACTTCTTGCATTTGTCTGAGAGGTCGCAGGTTTGAAGCACTTGACATCTGGCTTCGGGACGAATGTTTTCTCTTATAACAAGGCGAAGATGTAGCTCGAAGGTGATAAGAATAGACGACGAAGTTGTAGCCAAAAAGCTTCGGTTTTGATGAGATGACAAAGACCAAGTATGATGATGACTAAAAAGGGACAAAGACTACTCAGTCCTTAATGTTTTGTGTCATGATAATAGATGAATGTTAGGGATATGAATGTAATTTTACCTGGGCTGTGTTCCATGCCTATAAATAGATGAATAGTAACACCATATTGTTCACATTGAATTGTAATCGCTCTCCCGCAGTCACGCCTTCGAGCAAGCCGAAAGTATTAATTTGATATCAATACTATTGAATATTTGTTTATGTTTTATGGAATACGAATATAAATGAATTAATAAGATCCAGTTTTCATCTTTATCCTTTCGTATTTCTATTCACGTATTAAATAATGAAGGCATGTCTTTCTTGATCTTCGTCTGATGAGTATTTTCTCTATGTGGAGATAATACTTCGGAAGACGAAGATCCTTAATCTTTAACGATTGTGTTGCCTTGTTCTTGATTCATAGCATTTGAGAACAAGTGACCAACATTGGCGTCCATCTCTGGTGAACCTGCACGACCACCTTCGGCAAGCATCCACCTTCGTCATGCCGCCAAAGAATGCAATAGCGCCAGGGGCTGCTCTGCAGCCACTGGACACAAATCAGGATACACTCTCCCTGCGAGAGGCTAGGAGCCAGAAGAGAAAGGCTACTAGCCCAACACTTCAGGAGGAGGAACTAGACCAGGAGATTAGGACTTAGAAGCGATTCACTAGCAAGTATAGAGGAAGAAGGAAAAAATGCTTCGGCTGGCCGACCTTCAGAGGAAAATTGACGAAGCAGCTGAGGAAATGCGTCATCTCACTCAGGATGACCAAGACCGAAGGCCCCAACACAGGGAGCTTCGTCAAGATAGCCCAATCAATGAAGATGAATGGTACTACGATTTTCACCATGGTAACTTTGCTTTCGATGATGCTTCTCCTTTGGTAGCAGAATTGCATGCTACCCTGTGGCCACCATCCTACAAGCCATCTCAGCTACCCATGTATGATGGGCATTCGGATCCAAAGCGGTTCCTAATGAGCTACGAGGAAACAATATCCTCGTATGGGGGCAACACTGCCGTCATGGCGAAGTCCTTCGTCATGGCAGTTAGAAGTGTGGCTCAGGCATGGTATTCCTCTCTTCGGCCAGGAACAATTACATCGTGGTAGAAGCTGAAGGACATGCTAGTCACCAGCTTCTAGGGCTTCCAGACGAAGCCAGTCACTGCTCAGGCCCTGTTCCAATGCACGCAGGACCATGAGGAGTACCTACAGGCGTACGTTCGAAGGTTCTTGCATTTGAGAGCTCAAGCGCCTACAGTGCCCAATGAGATTGTCATTGAGGCCATGATCAAGGGGCTTCGACCAGGACCCACAGCTCAATATTTTGCAAGGAAGCCACCACAGACCTTGAAGAAACTTCCCTAAAAGATGGATGAGTACATCCGAGCTGTCAACGATTTCCGCCAAATAAGGGAGGAAGAATATAGGTATTTTGAGATGACTAGGGGCTTCGGAGGAAGACTCCATCTCAGGAACGTCAGGACAATCCACAATCCCAATGCCAACGATGACTTTGCCAATAACGCCCAGAGTAGTCAGCACAGCTCGCAGTCTTTGGACATGCAGCAAACTTCCTACAGACCACCAGCCCCGAGAGGCAGAGGGGGAGAAGCTTTGGCAGAGGAAGGTACGGTAATCAGCCCAGAAAATTGTTCTGCCTGTTCTGTGGCGAGGACAAAGGACACACAACAAGGACGTGCCAAGTCACGATCCAAAAGCAGAAGGAAATTGCTGAAGCCAAGGCACGACAGAATCAGCCGAAGCAGGTCCTACATACTGCTTCGTGCTACTCTCCATATATCCCAGAGTATGTAGGCAATCAACAGCCCACGACTTCTGCAGCTTCGACAAGTCACTCTCAAGCTTCCTGGGCTCACTTACCACCACCACCATTAGCGTCTGCCCCAAGTCATGATCAGCAGCCAGAAGGGCATCTTCGGCCTCAACAACAACGTGACCTTATGGAGCAGTCCGAAGCTCGCACAATTAACAATACTGTGCCTGAGTCAAGGCACATCTACTGAAGGCGGCACAACGTTTCGCCCAAAAGAGAGCTCCGATTCGTTATGTTTTTACTCTTTTTGCTTTTATATTTTCTTTTAAAAAAGACAATACAGGAAGGTTTAACCTTCAGCTTGATGTAATAAACCTGTGGTTACACCATCGAGTGTGACAAGAATAAGTTCCAAAGCTCCAAAGCCGTTCCTAAGAGAGCGCAGAGTAAGTTCCGAAGCTTAAAAATCGTTCCTAAGGGAGCACAGAGTAAGTTTCAAAGCTCCAAAGTCGTTCCTAAGGGAGCGCAGAGTAAGTTCTGAAGCTCAAAAGTTGTTCCTAAAGGAGCGCAGAGTAAGTTTCAAAGCTCCAAAGTCGTTCCTAAGGGGATGCAGAGCTTAAATACCACCTAAGTAAAAAGGTGAAGAAGCTCCAAAGTCGTTCCTAAGGGGATGCAGAGCTTAGCTCCAAAGTCGTTCCTAAGGGGATGTGAAGCTGAAATACCACCTAAGTAAAAGGTGAAGAGACTCCAAAGTCATTCCCAAGGGGATGCAGAGTCTGGATGTGTATCCATGTGGTTTTTTTACCTTCGGCACAAACAACATTCTGCATCATTTCATCATATCATATTGCATAGCATCGCATCATACATCATTTTGCATCACTAAAAAGATGTGGAGAAACAAAGGAAAGTTGCTCTTTCAAAAGAGTTGACCGGATTATGAAAGAGAATACTATAGCACAAGATATGCCTTCGGCAGATATATTTTTCCACGTGAAGTTAATCTTCATCAGTAGTGATATAAGAAGAATTTTTTCTTCGTGAACCATGAAAAGAAGGGAAGGTGTTTTTTCGCCAACAGCTCAAAAATGGTACGTACGAAGGTTTCATGCATCACAAAGAAATATATTACATTAATATACATACAAAAACTTGGTGTTTGGTTCTTACAAAAGACGAAAGCTATATACAAGCATTACACTCTCAAGTATACAAAGATTTAGTCTTCCTTCAGCACTTTTTCATCGGCTTCATTTAGCAATCTGTCGACGGCTTCATCAACAGCTTCATTAGCGATTCTTATCATATCTAACGCTTCCTTCATGGCCGAGTCAGCTTCGGGGTTATATGGCTCCGGTGGAGGTGAAAGTTCAGCTACATTATAAAAAATGTTTGTTAATTCCGAAGCTAAAAATGAACTCTGAAGCTAAACCTCAGTAAAGGTACCATAAGCCTTGCGCGCTCGATAGCTTCTTCAGCTCACTTGATTTCTTCTTGAGCGTAGTGAGATTCTTTTTCATATTTTCTAATCGCTTCATCAGCCATATCACGACCGCCCTTCATCCACACAGCGGATTAAAATCTCTCGCCCAGCGTAGAAGCTTCAGTCGAAGGGTTTTTGGTGTCATCCACCGAGAAAACAAATCCCGGCTGAGCTGCAACCTTAGCATGTTCACAACCGGCTTTCTCTAAGATCGTCGCGACCCACCCCGTGCACCAGCAAATGTATAGAAGTCTCCGGACCACTTAAGATTTTGTCAAAGGCTTTGACTTCTTCGCTGATCCACTGGACGACCCCATCAGGGTCACCACAAATGAATTTTTGGTCAGAGGAAAATGCCCCAACTCTACTAAAGCTGTCTTTCGATTTCTTAACACATTCCAAAGATATTTCATAACACTTTTCTTTTGAAGCCCGAAACTCATCGCAGTTCTTTTGAGCTTTAAATCTTTCGATCACGCAAATTTCATGCTTCACTGCTTCGACTTCAAACTTTTCATTAGCCTCAGCAACTTTCTTTTTCAGCTCCCCCACTTTGGCTTTATGTGCTTCGGCTTGCGCAGCAAGACTAGTCTCGCTAGATTTCAGCTTCTCCACTAAGGAAAGTAATATCTTGTCCTTCTCAAGTGCTTCGTTTCTCAAAGATATGATTTCTGAACGAAGGTTCCTGAGGGCTATTTTGCAGCTCTCGTCTTCCGCATCTTTTTGAGCCTTTAAAGCCTTAATCAGAATCAAGCCCTGAAAAACACGAATGAGCATGAAATAAGGGTAAGAAAAACCATAGAAATGTTTCATTATGGAACGACAAATCAAAATATACACACCTTCAGGCTGTTGTAAGCGAGGTTGTCCGCAAGTTGATCTTTCGACATCACAGATAAGTCGAGTTCAAGTTTCGGGTAGCCTATATTGTTGGACATTTTTCGGCACACATTTATCTCTTTATTGTCTAGCAGACAATAAAGAAAATCATATTTGTCATCGCCACCACAAATCAAGGACCCTCGGGGGTACTTTAGATCCTTGACATAATGTTGCATTTCGACAATTTGCTCTTCTGATAATTGCTTCCCCGAAGCATGTCACACAATGAATTTCAGACCTTCGGCAGGTGCTCCAGGGGCAGAAGATTTGGATTTCTCAGAGGCACCCTCTTTTGCCAGGATTAGTGGTGCAATTTCCGAAGGTTTTGCTTCGGCAGAAACTGAGGGTCCAGCCTCAGAAATAATCTGCGCAATTCCAGCTTCGCCACTTTTCTTTGGAACTTTAGCTTCCGTCCTAGGTGCTTCAGCAAAAGTAGGAGTTGATGTTTTCACATACTCCATTACATCCAGTACACTAGCCATTCTCCTTTTTCTTGGAGTTGCTACGTGGATGTTTGACACCTTCGACAATTCCATTGCGCAGGGTGGACTTAGTACCTTCAACTCTTCTGATGTTTTCTCCATTTTTGGTTCCTCAGTCACATTTGTCTTAGCTTCGATGGGCGTAGAGCGACTTAGCTCAGAGATAGGAGCGGACCCCTCAATTAGCTTCGGCACCTCGGCTGTCTCGATGCGCCTGGGTCGACACGTCAAAACTTTAAACTTTTTTGAATTCGACGTGCTAGAAGTCGCTGAGGTAGCAGATTTTCTCTTCTTTCCTTGCTTCCGTGAAGGATAGTAGTAGTCTGGATATACAAATCCGATGACATCAAATACCCTGTTCAACCTCTTTTTGCCTCGAGCTCCGAATGCAGTTGTCATGGTGTCATATTTGGCCTTCGAATATGCTCCAAGCAATTCATCACTAGTCGCCTCTATGGCATCTAGCCAGTCATCATTCGGTTCATCAAACTGGCTCCTGAATCGAAAGGTATACTTCAGATACACCAAACCATTTTGGCTAGAGCCAGCGGCAGTCTCCTTTGGCATTTCCCATCCATGAGCAAGCGACCACACTCTGTAAGCAATATGCTCTTGCACCAAGTCTCTTGTGCCAATATAAGTACACATTGTATTAAAAGCTGTTTGGCATGCTTGCACGTCGTTTCCAACTACAATGGTCGGCCTCCTGATGCCGAAGCGAGACCATATAGGTCGCTGAATGACCCCTTTTATATCTCCCCGCTCACTCAAATCAACCTTCACATAAAACCATTCTTGCATCCATGAGCTTGGCCACTTTTTCCGAAATGTTGGCACAGGATAGTTGGCCTCGGCACAATGTACGAAGCTATAGCAACCAAAATTGTTGTGATATTGCTCTTTTCTAGTCGCCTTCGTCTGATATAACAACTCATGCATATTGCAGAAGCACTTGACATCTGGCTCTAATCCTTGGCTCCTCATGGCCCATATGAAACCCCTATTTTGACAATAGCTTTGGGGGTAATTTGGTGAATATAAATTTTGAAGATTTTCAGAACTTCGACCAACATTTTGTCCAGAGGGAACCGAAGCCCGGCCTTCATGAAGCTTCTGAAAACCACCACTTCGTCAGCTTCGGGAAGAGGAACATTATTCTCCCCTCCTGCCCTCACGATTGAGATATCACGAAAATACCTCCCCTTTATCGCATCGATCTGCCCTTGTTTAATAGTTGATTTTCCGAAGAAAACATGACTTGGTCTCCATGGCCGATCTTTGGCATCTTCATTTCTACTTTCCATGTCGAAACTTTCACTATCGCTAGAGTTTTCAGAGATCCTAGCTAACATCTCATTGGAAATCTTCTCCACGTTGGTTTTTTCCATGGCTTTGTAAAATCCGGCCAGCGCTGGGTCAGTGACCTTCTTCTCGTCAGCCATTTGAACAATGATTGCTAGAATGCCGAAGCTCAAATTCCAATCAAACTTGATGAAGTAAGGAAGGTTAAAATGGCAAACACAATGCGAGCAACTCAAACAGCACAAAAAAGAAACACACAACACAACCTTCTATTTATATACTCAGAACCCCACAGTTTGGTGGGTCCCACAGGTCAGTGTAATTCGCTATTCTAGCGAAGGGAAGGTGTTTTTTGGACCTTCGGCTAAAGGCCTTCGTTCATGTCGCAGTCTAAATTTGTTACAAAGAAATAAATCAATACTGCGAGGGGCTACTGTTGGGGGCCTTCCTCTTTCAAAGGTCCTCAAAAACATGACTGACCATATGTTTCCAGTATGATTATGGATGATTACAGGGGGTTTCAGCTTCGGGACGAAGGTTTTCTCTTATAACAAGGCGAAGATGTAGCCCGAAGGTGATAAGAATAGACGACGAAGCTGTAGCCAAAAAGCTTCAATTTTGATGAGATGACGAAGACCAAGTATGATGATGACTAAAAAGGGACAAAGACTACTGAGTCCTTAATGTTTTGTGTTATAATAATAGATGAATGTCAGGGACATGAATGTAATTTTACCCGGGCTACGTCCCGTGCCTATAAATAGATGAATAGTAACACCGTACTGTTCACGTTGAATTGTAATCGCTCTCCCGCAGTCACGCCTTCGAGCAAGCCGAAGGTATTAATGTGATATCAATACTATTGAATATTTGTTTATGTTTTATGGAATACGAATATAAATGAATTAATAAGATCCAGTCTTCATCTTTATCCTTTCATATTTCTGTTCACATATTAAATAATGAAGGCGTGTCTTTCTTGATCTTCGTCTGATGAGTATTTTCTTTATGTGGAGATAATACTTCGGAAGACGAAGATCCTTGATTCGTAGCATTTGAGAACAAGTGACCAACAACAATGTGTACGACATCTTCTTCCCCCATCCCCCTCCACCTCCCTCTCCACCATACTGAACATCTCATCCTCCATGGCCACAAGTTTTACACTATCCCAATTAATCATGCCATCAGTATCTGGCAGTGTTATCCTAAACCGATGTTTAGACTGTTTAAATGTCGTTTAAATGCTACCCAGTAGCTAACGTTTTGGCCGTTTATACTGTTTAATATGTTTAATCCTATATAATCCATTTTAAGTCCGTTTAAATGCCTATGTAGTCCGATTAAACGCTAAACAAAGGATGATCGACTGTTTACCGTTTAACGTTTAGGATAACACTGCTATCTGGCACACTATGAAAACTGAAAGGGAATTAGGCTTACACCTATTTCCTAATTAATTTTGGTGGTTGAATTGCCCAACACAAATAATTGGAATAACTAGTTTGCTCTAGTCTATAAGTTCTACAGGTGCCAAAGGTTCACAATAAGCCAATAAAAAGACCAAGAAAAGGGTTCAATCAAGAGAGCAAAGGATTTCCCGGAAGGCACCCTGGTCTGGCGCACCGGACTGTCCGGTGTGCCACCGGACAGTGTCCGGTGCACCACCGGACAGTGTCCGGTGCACCAGGGAACTCTACGTCCAACTCTTCACCTTCGGGAATTTTTAGAGGGGCTTCGCTATAATTCACCGGACTGTCCGGTGCACCACCGGACAGTGTCCGGTGCTCCAGGGGAGAGCAACTCAGAACTCGCTAGCTTCGGGAATCCGCTCCGCTATAATTCACCGGACATGTCCGGTGCACACCGGACTGTCCGGTGAGCCAGCGGAGCAACGGCTACATCACCGCCAACGGCCACCTGCAGAGGCATTTAATGCGTACGAGAGCACGCAGAAATCAAGCACGTGCGAGACGGCGCACTGGACAGTCTACAGTAACTGTTTGGTGCACCACCGGACAGCCAGGCGACCCTACCAGTCAGAGCTCCAACGGTCGAACCCTAACGGCTGGGTGACGTGGCTGGCGCACCGGACACTGTCCGGTGCGCCATGCGACAGCAGCCTTCACCAAACGGCTAGTTTGGTGGTTGGGGTTATAAATATCCCCAACCACCCCACATTCAAGTCATTCAAGTTTTCCACCTTCCAACTACTTACAAGAGCTCTAGCATTCAATTCTAGACACACCAAAGTGATCAAATCCTCTCCAATTCCACACAAAGCTTTAGTGATTAGTGAGAGAGATTTGTTGTGTTCTTTTGAGCTCTTGCGCTTGGATTGCTTCCTTCTTTCATTCTTTGTTGCGAACAACTCAATTGTAATCGAGGCAAGAGACACCAATTATGTGGTGGTCCTTGCGGGGAAGTTTGTTCCCGATTGATTGAGAAGAGAAGCTCACTCGGTCCGAGGGACCGTTTGAGAGAGGGAAAGGGTTGAAAGAGACCCGGTCTTTGTGACCACCTCAACGGGGAGTAGGTTTGCAAGAACCGAACCTCGGTAAAACAAATCATCGTGTCTCGTTCTTTATTCGCTCACGATTTGTTTTGCGCCCTCTCTCTTGGACTCGTTTCTATTTCTAACGCTAACCCGGCTTGTAGTTGTGATTAAGTTTGTAAATTTCAGATTCGCCCTATTCACCCCCCCTCTAGGCGACTTTCAATTGGTATCAGAGCCCGGTGCTTCATTAGAGCCTAACCGCTCGAAGTGATGTCGGGAGATCACGCCAAGAGGGAAATGGAGACCGGCGACAAGCCCACTACAAGCCACGGGAAGGCTTCATCGGAAGAGTCCCGCAACAAAGGGAAGGGGAAGGAGAAGAAACCCTCTTCGCACAAGTCGCATAGGAGTGGTGACAAAAAGAAGAAGATGAGGAAAGTGGTCTACTATGAGACCGACACTTCATCACCATCGACCTCCGGCTCCGACGCGCCGTCCGTTACTTCTAAGCGCCATGAGCGTAAGAAGTATAGTAAGATTCCCCTACGCTATCCCCGTATTTCAAAGCGTATTCCTTTACTCTCCGTTCCATTAGGCAAACCACCGGTTTTTGACAGTGAAGATTATAATATGTGGAGTGATAAAATGATGCATCATCTAACCTCACTCCACACAAGCATTTGGAATGTTGTTGAGTTTGGTGTACAGGTACCATCCGTAGGGGATGAAGACTACGACTCGGACGAAGTGGCCCAAATCCACCACTTTAACTCCCAAGCCACCACTAAACTCCTCGCCTCTCTAAGTCGAGAGGAGTATAATAAGGTGCAAGGGTTAAAGAGTGCGAAGGAAATTTGGGACGTGCTCAAGACCGCGCACGAAGGAGACGAGGTGACAAAGATCACCAAGCGGGAGACGATCGAGGGGGAGCTCGGTCGCTTCATGCTTCACCAAGGGGAAGATCCACAAGCTATGTACAACCGCTTGAAGACCTTGGTGAACCAAGTGCGCAACCTCGGGAGCGAAAAATGGGATGACCATGAGATGGTCAAGGTTATTCTTAGATCCCTCGTTTTTCTTAACCCTACGCAAGTTCAATTAATTCGAGGTGATCCTAGATACAAGCTAATGTCTCCCGAGGAGGTTATAGGAAAATTTGTGAGCTTTGAGCTAATGATTAAAGGCTCAAAGAAAATCATCGAGCAAGGCACCTCCTCAACGCCCGAAGCACAACCGGTGGCATTCAAGGCGACGGAGGAAAAGGAGTCTACATCAAGTAGACAACCCATCGACGCCTCCAAGCTCGACAACAAGGAAATGGCACTCATCATCAAGAGTTTCCGCCAAATCCTCAAGCAAAGGAGGGGGAAGGATCACAAGCCCCGCTCCAAGAAGGTTTGCTACAAGTGTGGTAAGCCTGGTCACTTTATCGCCAAATGTCCTATTTCTAGTGACAGTGAAAGGGGCGACGACAAGAAGGGGAGAAGAAAGGAAAAGAAGAGGTACCACAAGAAGAGGGGCGGCGATGCCCATGTGTGCCGCGAGTGGGACTCCGAGGAGAGCTCCTCCGACTCCTCCTCCGACGAGGACGCCGCCAACATCGCCGTCACCAAGGGACTCCTCTTCCCCAACGTCGGCCACAAGTGCCTCATGGCAAAGGACGGCAAAAAGAAGAAGGTTAAATCCAAATCCTCCACTAAATATGAGTCCTTTAGTGATGATAATGCTAGTGATGAGGAGGATAATTTGCGCACTCTTTTTGCTAACCTCAACATGCAACAAAAAGAAAAACTAAATGAACTAATTAGTGTCATCCATGAGAAGGATGAACTCTTGGACTCCCAAGAGGACTTCCTAATCAAGGAAAACAAAAGGCATGTTAAGGTTAAAAATGCTTACGCTCTAGAAGTTGAAAAATGTGAAAAATTGTCTAGTGAGCTAAGCACTTGCCATGACACTATTGCCAACCTTAGAAATGAAAATGCTAGATTAATTGCTAAGGTTGATTCTAATGTTTGTGATGTTTCTTTTTCAAATCTTAGAGATGATAATGCTAATTTGCTTGCTAAGATTGAAAAATTGAATGACTTTCTTGCTAGCCTTAAACATGAAAATGAAAAATTAATTGCTAAGGCTAAAGATTTTGATGTTTGCAATGTTACTATTTCTGACCTTAGAAGTGAAAATGATACATTACATGCTAAGGTTGTAGAATTAAAATCTTGCAAACCCTCTACATCTACCGTTGAGCATGTTTCTATTTGCACTAGATGTAGAGATGTTGACATTAATGTTATTCATGATCACATGGCTTTAATTAAACAACAAAATGATCATATAGCAAAACTAGATGCTAAAATTGCCGAGCACGAACTTGAAAATGAAAATTTTAAATTTGCTCGTAGTATGCTTTATAGTGGGAGACGCCCAGGCATCAAGGATGGCATTGGCTTCCAAAAGGGGGACAATGTCAAACTAAATGCCCCTCCTAAAAGATTGTCTAATTTTGTTAAGGGCAAAGCTCCCATGCCTCAGGATAATGAGGGTTACATTTTGTACCCTGTCGGTTATCCCGAGAGCAAAATTAGGAGAATTCACTCTAGGAAGTCTCACTCTAGCCCTAATCATGCTTTTATGTATAAGGGTGAGACATCTAGTTCTAGGCAATCTACCCATGCAAAATTGCCTAAGAAGAAAACTCCTAGTGCATCAAATGATCATAGCATTTCATTTAAAACTTTTGATGCATCATTTGTTTTGACTAACAAATCCGGCAAGGTAGTTGCCAAGTTTGTTGGGAGCAAACACAAGGGCTCCAAAACTTGTGTTTGGGTACCCAAAGTTCTTGTCTCTAATGCCAAAGGACCCAAAACAGTTTGGGTACCTAAAACAAAGAACTAAACTTGTTTTGTAGGTTTATGCATCCGGGGGCTCAAGTTGGATCATCGATAGCGGGTGCACAAACCACATGACAGGGGAGAAGAAGATGTTCTCCTCCTATGAGAAAAACCAAGATCCCCAACGGGCTATCACATTCGGGGACGGAAACCAAGGTTTGGTCAAAGGATTGGATAAAATTGCTATATCTCCTAACCATTCAATTTCCAATGTTTTTCTTGTAGATTCTTTAGATTACAATCTGCTTTCCGTTTCACAATTATGTCAAATGGGCTACAACTGTCTCTTTACTGACGTAGGTGTCACTGTCTTTAGAAGAAGTGATGATTCAATAACATTTAAGGGAGTGTTAGAGGGTTAGCTATACTTGGTAGATTTTGATAGAGCTGAACTCGACACTTGCTTAATTGCTAAGACTAACATGGGTTGGCTCTGGCACCGCCGACTAGCCCATGTTGGAATGAAGAATCTTCATAAGCTTCTAAAGGGAGAGCACATTTTAGGATTAACAAATGTTCATTTTGAGAAAGACAGGATTTGTAGCGCATGCCAAGCAGGGAAGCAAGTTGGTGTTCATCATCCACATAAGAACATCATGACGACTGACAGGCCACTGGAGCTCCTACACATGGACCTATTCGGGCCGATAGCTTACATAAGCATCGGTGGGAGTAAGTACTGTCTAGTTATTGTGGATGATTATTCTTGCTTCACTTGGGTGTTCTTTTTGCAGGAAAAATCTCATACCCAAGAAACCTTAAAGGGATTCTTGAGACGGGCTCAAAATGAGTTCGGCTTAAGGATCAAGAAAATTAGAAGCGACAACGGGACGGAGTTCAAGAATTCTCAAATTGAAGGCTTCCTTGAGGAGGAGGGCATCAAGCATGAGTTCTCTTCTCCCTACACGCCATAACAAAATGGTGTAGTGGAGAGGAAGAATCGAACTCTATTAGACATGGCAAGGACCATGCTTGATGAGTACAAGACTTTGGATCGGTTTTGGGCCGAAGCGGTCAACACCGCCTGCTACGCCATCAACCGGTTGTATCTACACCGAATCCTCAAGAAGACATCATATGAACTCCTAACCGGTAAAAAGCCCAATATTTCATATTTTAGAGTCTTTGGTAGCAAATGCTTTATTCTTGTTAAAAGAGGTAGAAAATCTAAATTTGCTCCTAAGACTATAGAAGGCTTTTTACTAGGATATGATTCAAACACAAGGGCATATAGAGTCTTTAACAAGTCCTCAGGACTAGTTGAAGTTTCTTGTGACGTTGTGTTTGATGAAACTAACGGCTCTCAAGTAGAGCAAGTTGATCTTGATGAGATAGGTGATGAAGAGGCTCCGTGCATCACGCTAAGGAACATGTCCATTGGGGATGTGTGTCCTAAGGAATCCGAAGAGCCTCCAAATGCACAAGATCAACCATCCTCCTCCACGCAAGCATCTCCACCAACTCAAAATGAGGATGAGGCTCAAGTTGATGAAGGAGAAGATCAACAAGATGAGCCACCTCAAGATGATGGCAATGATCAAGGGGGAGATGCAAATGATCAAGACAAGGAGGATGAAGAACCAAAACCGCCACACCCAAGAGTCCACCATGCAATCCAACGAGATCACCCCGTCGACACCATCCTCGGCGACATTCATAAGGGGGTAACCACTAGATCTCGTGTTGCACATTTTTGTGAGCATTACTCTTTTGTTTCCTCTATTGAGCCACACAGGGTAGAGGAAGCACTTCAAGATTCGGATTGGGTGATGGCGATGCAAGAGGAGCTCAACAACTTCACTAGGAATGAGGTATGGCATTTAGTTCCACGTCCTAATCAAAATGTTGTAGGAACCAAATGGGTCTTCCGCAACAAGCAAGATGAGCATGGTGTGGTGACAAGGAACAAAGCTCGACTTGTGGCCAAAGGATACTCCCAAGTCGAAGGTTTGGATTTTGGTGAAACCTATGCACCCGTAGCTAGGCTTGAGTCAATTCGTATATTATTAGCCTATGCTACTTACCATGGCTTCAAGCTTTATCAAATGGACGTGAAGAGTGCCTTCCTCAACGGACCAATCAAGGAAGAGGTCTATGTTGAGCAACCTCCCGGCTTTGAAGACAGTGAGTATCCTAACCATGTCTATAGGCTCTCTAAGGCGCTTTATGGGCTCAAGCAAGCCCCAAGAGCATGGTATGAATGCCTAAGAGATTTCCTTATTGCTAATGGCTTCAAAGTCGGAAAGGTCGATCCTACTTTATTTACTAAAACTCTTGACAATGATTTGTTTGTATGCCAAATTTATGTTGATGATATCATATTTGGGTCTACTAACGAATCTACATGTGAAGAATTTAGTAGGATCATGACACAGAAATTCGAGATGTCAATGATGGGGGAGTTGAAGTATTTCTTAGGATTTCAAGTGAAGCAACTCCAAGAGGGCACCTTCATTAGCCAAACGAAGTATACTCAAGACATTCTAAACAAGTTTGGGATGAAGGATGCCAAGCCCATCAAGACACCCATGGGAACCAATGGGCATCTCGACCTCGACACGGAAGGTAAATTCGTCGATCAAAAGGTATACCGGTCAATGATAGGTTCATTACTCTATTTATGTGCATCTCGACCGGATATTATGCTTTCCGTATGCATGTGTGCAAGATTCCAAGCCGACCCTAAGGAAGCTCACCTTACGGCCGTAAAACGAATCTTGAGATATTTGGCTTATACTCCTAAGTTTGGGCTTTGGTATCCTAGGGGATCCACATTTGATTTAATTGGTTATTCGGATGCCGATTGGGCGGGGTGTAAGATTAATAGAAAGAGCACATCGGGGACTTGCCAGTTCTTGGGAAGATCCTTGGTGTCTTGGGCTTCAAAGAAGCAAAATTCCGTAGCTCTTTCTACCACCGAAGCCGAGTACATTGCCGCAGGCCATTGTTGCGCGCAACTACTTTGGATGAGGCAAACCCTTAGGGACTATGGTTATAAATTAACCAAAGTTCCTCTTCTATGTGATAATGAGAGTGCAATCCACATGACGGATAATCCCGTTGAGCATAGCCGCACTAAACACATAGCCATTCGGTATCATTTTCTTAGGGATCACCAACAAAAGGGGGATATCGAGATTGCATACATTAATACTAAAGATCAATTAGCCGATATCTTTACCAAGCCATTGGATGAACAAACATTTACCAAACTTAGGCATGAGCTAAATATTCTTGATTCTAGAAATTTCTTTTGATGTCTTGTACACATAGCTCATAAATATACCTTTGATCATGTCTCTTTTATATATGCTATGACATGTGTTTTCAAGTGAATTTCAAACCAAGTCATAGGTGTATTAAAAGGGAATTGGAGTCTTCGGCGAAGACAAAGGCTTCCACTTCACTCCATCACTCTTCCTTCGCCGTCGCTCCGAGCATCTCTCCGTCTTTTGGTATAATCTTCACTCATATTATTTGCCAAAGGGGGAGAAAGTAGTTCATGAAAGGGGCTTATATTTCACTCAAACATCCATTTTTGGCGATTCATGCCAAAGGGGGAGAAAGTATTGGCCCAAAGCAAAAGGACCCGCACCACCACCAAATTTTAAAACTTATGATTTTCAAATTGGTATCTCATTGTGTTCAAAACGGGGAGAAAGTAGCATTTTCAAAATTGATATCTTAAAACCCTATTGAACACTAAGAGGAGAATTTATTGAGGGAGAGCTTTGTTTAGTCAAAGGAAAAGCATTTGAAACAGGGGGAGAAAATTTCAAATCTTATAAACGCTTCTCAAAAATCTTATTCATTTACCTTTGACTAGTTGCAAAATGTCTTTGAAAAGATTTTACAAAAGAATTTGCAAAAACGAAACATGTGGTGCAAGTGTGGTCCAAAATGTTAAAAATAAAAGAAACAATCCATGCATATCTTATGAATTTCTATTGGCTCAATTCTAAGTAATCTTTGCACTTACAATTATGCAAACTAGTTCAATTATACACTTTTATACTTGCTTTGGTTTGTGTTGGCATCAATCACCAAAAGGGGGGGATTGAAAGGGAATTAAGCTTACACCTATTTCCTAATTAATTTTGGTGATTGAATTGCCCAACACAAATAATTGGACTAACTAGTTTGCTCTAGTCTATAAGTTCTACAGGTGCCAAAGGTTCACAATAAGCCAATGAAAAGACCAAGAAAAGGGTTCAATCAAGAGAGCAAAGGATTTCCCGGAAGGCACCCTGGTCTGGCGCACCGGACTGTCCGGTGCACCAGGGAACTCTACGTCCAACTCTTCACCTTCGGGAATTTTCAGAGGGGCTTCGCTATAATTCACCGGACTGTCCGGTGCTCCAGGGGAGAGCAACTCGGAACTTGCCAGCTTCGGGAATCCGCTCCGCTATAATTCACCGGACATGTCCGGTGAGCCAGCGGAGCAACGACTATATCAGCACCAACGGTCACCTGTAGAGACATTTAATGCGCGCCAGAGCGCGCAGAAGTCAAGCACGCGCGAGACGGCGCACCGAACAGTCTACAGTACCTGTCCGGTGCACCACCGGACAAAAAGCCAGGCGACCCTACCAGTCAGAGCTCCAACGGTCGAACCCTAACGGCCGGGTGACGTGGCTGGTACACCGGACACTGTCCGGTGGCACACCGGACTGTCCGGTGCGTCATGCGATAGCAGCCTTCACCAAACGACTAGTTTGGTGGTTGGGGTTATAAATACCCCCAACCACCCCACATTCAAGTCATCCAAGTTTTCCACCTTCCAACTACTTACAAGAGCTCTAGCATTCAATTCTAGACACACCAAAGTGATCAAATCCTCTCCAATTCCACACAAAGCTTTAGTGATTAGTGAGAGAGATTTGTTGTGTTCTTTTGAGCTCTTGCGCTTGGATTGCTTCCTTCTTTCATTCTTTCTTGCGAACAACTCAATTGTAATCGAGGCAAGAGACACCAATTGTGTGGTGGTCCTTGCGGGGAAGTTTGTTCCCGATTGATTGAGAAGAGAAGCTCACTCGGTCCGAGGGACCGTTTGAGAGAGGGAAAGGGTTGAAAGAGACCCGGTCTTTGTGACCACCTCAACGGGGAGTAGGTTTGCAAGAACCGAACCTCGGTAAAACAAATCATCGTGTCTCGTTCTTTATTCGCTCACGATTTGTTTTGCGCCCTCTCTCTTGGACTCATTTCTATTTCTAATGCTAACCCGGCTTGTAGTTGTGATTAAGTTTGTAAATTTCAGATTCGCCCTATTCACCCCCCTCTAGGTGACTTTCAAAAACTATCTCCTATGGGGTGTGCAACAGTTCTCATATCTTCTAAGCACTAATCTTATGGGATACCTACATAGGTCTACCCTATCTCAGCAACACAAGTGGCATCCTCTATAGTTGCTGGTACAAACTTTGTCCTAAATTCACCGTATTGTCCTAAGTGGAATCCTCTCCTCCATGCATGAGGAGGTTTTGCGCAAAGTCTTTGAACCCACTTCATCGATGGGAACATGAGACATTGTCAAGCATATGTTCTCCTCCTCCACTCGGGCTTGCATAGTTTTGGTCCGTGTAGAGATCACCACTGTGAAGAAGCTCGGCCTATTGGCCACTGCTTACTTCGCCAAGATCATGAGTTTGGTCGTTGAGACAAAGACTGCATACACGAAGAATTCCCGCGATAGGGCCTTGATCCATAATTCCCGCGAAGAATTCTTCTAGGGATGGGGATGGAGAAGTTTCTCCTCCAACGGAGACAGGTAAACGGATTCCTCGTCCCCGTTCTCCGCTGGGACCCGTTAAACTCGCACATGATGTTGTTTTTTTAATAGTTAATGATAAAATAAATAATTGCGTTACCAAGAGATCATTTGTTGTACAAATATTTTATTTTGATATACACATAATAATTTATTACCTCCAACAATGTGTATAAGTGACAATGGGTACAAATCGTAGCCAGATCCCAGTATTGTAGAAAGTGTTGCTAGCCTGGCTAAGTTAGTACGTTAGATTTGAGTGTTTGTAGCTAGTCAGGCTGTGCCAGTGCAGAATCTTCTACGCAGAGTTCAAAATTCCGTTTGAACTTGATCTTTTTGCTAAATATCTTAATTAAAATATCTTGGCCAATTTCATATATATGTTCTTGTTCTTGACACTTGAACAAACTAGGCTAACCTTGTTTTAAATACAAAATAGGGTAGACCGAGAACAGACAACCAATAAATAAATACACTCTAACCTAACACGGATGAGCTGAGCATTAAAACCAAACAGAGTCACTATGCATTACTACACTAGTATGGCCACATATATAGCCTGATCTAGAAATCTAGTCAGAACAGGACTGAAACAAACAAACATACCCTGAAACAACACGCCAATCACATTAACGTACACCTGAAATGCGTGACAGCAGCGTGAGTCTCCTTGGATAGCAACGGCGTGTATATTGTGTTGTTTTATTTGTTGGAGTAACCGAGACGGAAAGAGAGGCCGCACTGGACGTGCTGGTGGAGGCGATGGTGCGCTGCGATTCATCATCACCATTATATATTATACTATCATAAAACTATACAAAGTGCGCGGCCTTTGGTGCGGTTCCTGTCGATGGATCTACCTGAGCGCCCGCCTTGACGACGGTGGTGCGCGCGGGCGGCAAAGGCGAAAGAGCACCCGCGGTTAGTGCGCTCGCGTCTCGCTGCACGAGACACGTGTTGCTCGAGTTTCGTCCGGCGTATGCTCATGATAATTTTGAGTCTGTTTGGTTCGTAGCTAACTAGACCATATTTTGTTTAAGATCAGAAAAATTAGATAAAGTATGGCAAGTTAAGTAGAACAGGGCTTTTGTCGTTCATTCACCTCGTTGCCAGGCCAGGCCGGACCGGACCAACTTTCTGGCTCCACGCTGACAGGGACGCCGCCGGTTTGTCGAGACCTGTAGTTTTCCATACCGAAAACGAGGAACGCTTAGCATAAAAATTAACAATGCTACGTATGGCACCCACCAATCTAGCACCATAGAGTATTAGCTTAGTGATGACCAACCAGCCAATTGCGATTTCGACTATTAGAATAATAAGGTTCTAACACGTTTTTTTAGAGACCGACGGTGACAAATAAAGCCCCTACACCCTACTGATACTGACTATATATATATAGAAATGGAAATGTACAACAAAAGAGGGAGCAAATAGTTAGGGTACAAAAGGTACCACTCTACTTTTTATAAAATTAGATGTTTAGTTCATTTATTTTGATGATATGGAGCGGCATCACGAGCTAGTTTCTAATTGTGGTATATTTCTAATTAACCCAGCAAAAAAATATGCTTAACAATGATAGGGTCTATTTAGTTTAACCATACGATGTAAGAAGGCTCACGTGAGTTGTAAGCCGTGAAAAAAAACTATTCTAAACAGTGTAATATAGAGAGAAAAAACATTGAAAACACATTTCTAGATCATTGAACATGATGTTAAGTGGTACACCACAATGTATGGTTCAGAAACCGACCTACAATGCACCATCTTTATCGCTTAACAAGTTCACGGACAATACGTCTTTAAAGCTTATGGACCTAAATGACATCCTTTAACAAGTTTTGGAACCACGGGTGCATTTAACACTTTTTGTGGAGGGATCTGAAATCACTTTCGATATTTTTGATCTGTCTGCCGGCATTCCTTGCCTGGCCTGGTAGTTGGGTAAGGGTGGCCTTAATTAGCTAGAGAGCCAATTTAGCTTGTTTGAGTTGATAAATTTTTTTTTTGGAAAACATAAAGCCGTGACCCGCGAGGCAAGATGGTTGTACTTGTACATTGAAATGTTTTAGTTTGTTCGATGCTAGTTTCTTGCCTAGCTAGCTGCATGCTATGCAAATGCAGTACCAAGATGCTCGGGCAAAGCAAAGGTCGATCGTGGCCGCAGCAGGAGTCTGTGGTAGACAAAAGCCGCGGTGGAACCAAACGCAACCTTTTAATAAATCATTTTCTGGACGAGCACTTGGCACGGTAGCAGTTGATGGCCTGTAGCCTGTAGAGGCACAGCAAGATCAGAGCAGCAGGCGTATGGGCATCATCTGGCCGGCGCGCGGCGTCGTGGAATTCGTGGGCAGCACCGGAACCGTCCAAGCGCCGGCCCACTTGCGAAATTATTGAGCCGACGTGACAGCGCTTTTCGCCGCGCGAACGAATCGGCGGTCAACCTCTAACGGTCTCCGTCGCTCGATCGCCCGTCTCTGACGGCGCGCTTGGCATCACCAGGCGAGGCCGGGTCAAACTCAAACCCGACGCGCGTGTGGTGCAGCGAGCGGCGACGTATCAGCACTCCAGTCGACTAGCTCAGCAGTATCAGCGACCGTGTGCAGGTGCAGCCGCGCGACGTACGTCGCGCCTGGGGACGACAGGTTCACTGAACGTTTCCTTCACCCGTAGCTCTAGGCTCTAGCAGCAAAGGGTGGTGCTGGTTGCTGAGGGAAAGGCGAAGACCGAAATGGGGGATAAGATCTGCCAGAACCGGACACGCCAAGACGTCGGTTTCTTCCTTTCTTGGCATGAGCCATGAAAAGGTCACGTGCGTCATCATTGTGGGTAAGAAAATGAAATGGCCGCAGAAGGGTGGTGCCGTGCTTATCAGGAGCTCGCCGGCCGGCGGCCGCCGTGTCGTCGTCAAACCATAAACAGGTCGGCCCATATGGATGCATCATGCATGCATGATAAATAATTAAATATTTTTCTTTTATCCGCGATGGCCGCGCCACGCCAGGCTCTATGACGACTGATGGATGCATGCGAGCCACGGCAGCATGTTGCAAGTGAACTGGGCCGGCTATTAAATATCAAGCATGGGCCTGCTTCAGTTATCCTTAAGAAAAAGGAGAAAAAAAAACAAATTGAATAGCCAGCCAGGAACCGGGTCTTTTAGCAGCCTGTAGATGTAGAAGCAGGAATCGATTTATAATAATGTATATTAATAAATACTTTGTGCTTGCACTCATATCTCTACATGAAACAAATTTAATTATGCATATTAATAAATATTTTTCCAAAGGATTCCTATTTTTCCAATGGAAAATGGATTAATTTTTCTTGGGAAAATGAAAATCCCTTGGAAAAATGGTGTTCCCAAACTAGTCCTAAATGTGTTGTATAGTTAGCTTGTTTCACGACATGTGATCGGTAGGCATCAGAATTCGGAATGATTACAAATCTTCACAACATATGGGGCGGGGAAGCGCTCGCGTCCTGCGAGACGCGACAAGAAACAAAACTGACTGCCAATTGCTTCACCATGGAACCAAACAAAATGGAAATAGTTGATTTTATGTCATTGATTCGCTTCTACAAACCAAGCAATACCCAAGATCTTGCTTGGGAGCAGAGGATTAGAAGGGATAGGGCTAAAATTCCTTTCTATTCAATTTTGAATACTAAACGTTTTTTAGCCCTCTAGGGCTTGTTTGTGAGACAGGAATGAAGAGGCTAAAATCCCCTTGCTATTCGAAATTGAAAAGCAATTGGATTTTAGCCTCTCCAATCCCTTTATTTCTCTTGCTTCAAACATGCCCTCAATCCACTATAATTCCCTTGCTCCCAAACAAGTCATAGAACTGTGTCCAGTAATTCACCTATATGGTTACCCGAACGGAATGAAGTTTAAATATGGATATAGGAAAATGGGTAAACTACTGGAGATAGCCTAAGGCTATTCTTAATAGTAGTTTCATGGTGGCTTCATGCATATTTAATAGTGTGCATACTATTTTTTTTATAACATGGCAAAGCATTTAAGAGGATTAAGTTTTATGAGATAAACTAGTTCTATGGGGATGAAACCATGTTAACTTGTTTCCAAGGATTTGAAAACCTTATGAAACCTCTAATGAAAATGATTTGTTTCATGTTCACATATTTTACTCACATTCATTGGTCATTAAGTTGTAGCATTTAAATGGTATGTTAGCCTGAGATAGCGAAATGAAATTTTGCGTTGAGATGTATTGTTTCATTCTTAGTTTCGTGACACTTTTGATGATGTGGCAATGTTGTAAAGAGCGCTTCAAAATTTTCATTGAGAATAGCCTAATGCCCCATTTGGATCCTTGACATTGCATTTCATTCTAATAATCGTAATTTAGGCATAGACCAATTAAGTTAATACAATTTTATACCAAAATATATCTATATACTATTATTAGCCATATGAGTAAAATATTTATATGCTACATTTTTATTATAGGGGAGCGAGCCGAAAAAACATGTTATAAGTTGAAGAGTAAAAACATAGACCAATGATACATCAAATCAATTTCCACCATCTCATCCTGTGGATTTTGATATAGACTTATATCCATACTTTAGAAAGTGGTGGTAGTTAAATTTCAAACTAAACAACCTATTCTATTAAGTATATTCTAATTTATTTAAAATGAATGGATCTAAACGGCTTCTGAGGGTTGATTTGATGACAAGAGGATCATGGGGAGATTGAAGGTGATTGAGGGAGAAATGTTCTCCCTCCAATCCCCATGATCCTTGGCCGTGATCTTTGGACACCAAATCGGCCATAGATGCACTCGGACAGTTAGAAATCAGAATTCGTGACACTTTTGTTGTGTAACGCATATAAATAGAGCTAATACAACTTACCTCCTCAAGCACCATGCCCATTTAACTGTTTCTCGGTTCTGCTAATCTACCTGGATGTTGCCACGCCTGCCAATTTTTCTGTTTCTAGGTTTTGCTAATTTGTCTGGATGTTGTACTCTTTGTACCTGGAGAATAAAAAGAATTTCAACACGGAAGCTTCAAAAATAGCATAACAAAAACTAAGGCTTCGTTCACACATACATTTAAGATCATAGCTTCAGGATAGATCATACTACATAGGTATAAAGAACATGCAAAATGCGTAGCTGAGACCAATAAACAGCCTTCTTGTACTGTCTGCAATTTTGTGATGCTATGATGCTTCCTTTATTCTTTCCTTTTGCATAAAGTTGCTATAATGTTAAGAAAGGATTTTCGCTTGCAGGCATAACACTGAACTAAGGGGAGAAAACAAATTCATGTTCATTTAATAAAGAGATTATCTACAAATAAAATATGCCACAAGCCACAATAGGATTGTCATGTCCTGTAACCTTATCTTGGTTTAAACTGACGAGTCAATGACTAAGAAAAAATTTAATCAAACTATCAAAAAAAGATAAGTTCCTATGGTTCCAAAAGAGCCTTGCCACTGACATAAACAAGGTTACAAAAGAGTACATTATCAGTTTTTTATAATGGTAGTCCATTTGCGTGCATAGTAAGCCTATCAATCAAGAAAACTAGAGTATGTGTTCAATCATCACATCAACAACAATAATCATGGTTTTTGAGGCGTTGTGGCATATTGTGGGTCTGTGGAACTCGGGGTATGCCTGGATGCCTAAGGCCATGTTTGGCATGCAGGGAACATGGCACCCTGTCAGCCAGCACCAGCGGGGGCAAAACCTGCAACGCCTATCCCATGTGGGGTGCTGCCCCACGGGGCACAGGGCAACGATGTCTGTTTGGATCAGATAGCGCGTGTTTTTTATTTGCCCTGTATTCTGCGTAGATATTCTGCAACGAATGCGACAGAAGCAAGGACGAGAGAGGCGCAGAGCACACAAAACCGATGGTCGAAGGAGTGGAGCCTTATCCCTGTCTAAACCGGTGGTGCACGGGGTCAGCAAAACTGTACACGACCCTTCCAAACGCGCAGATGAAGAGGACATGTTTTTATTGTCCGTTGGCCACCCGTCCTGCCGAAACCGGTCGATTTCGGTGTTTCCAAATGAAGCCTAAGTGATATGGTTTAACTATGGCATCTTGTTGTGCTTGGGTTATGCATCAATGCCTAGGCGAAACCTAAAAAATAGGCAATAACACATATCACGTGAGAGGTTCACATCAATCCTTTCCAAAATATCGACACATGTAGCATGAGAAATATACACCCATACACAGAATGTACAATTGAAGTTTAGTTCCCTTGAAATCCTTTGGCCAGACTCGCTAGTGGTAGGGAATACTTGTTTGGGTTCTTGTCCAAAAGCATGTACATCACTCGTCATCCTTACCCAAAGTAAGGCTAGCAACACTGGGAATAAGCCAACCAGCAAGGAGACCCTTGGTAAATCTTTAGATTATTTAACATGAGGCTTCATAGCTATATGAGGAATATTATCTAGGCAGAAAAATCAAGAAGCATAAAATTGAGTTTTCACGGGAAACTGAGGAACCACAAGGCCTTTAGATTAGTTGATAAATTATGCCACGTGCAATGTTCCTCACTTAACTAAAAATCCTCAGTGAATCAACAAAATATGCAAAACATATACAACTAATTGTTTGTTCAAGTGAAATTGATGTTGCCACTGTCTAGGTTGGTAGGGGCATCCTCCTAGCCTCCTAGTCTACATTTGTAGATTAGTGAATGCTAACTACAAATTTCACAGATTGTAGCTTAGTAATAGGGAACGAGGAACGATGTTGTGTTCCGTGTTCTGGGAATTTCATCCCGAAACGAGGAACGGGAACGCAGGGGAATAAACCAAAAACGTTCGCGGAACGACATCAATCCTAGCTAGGAACGATGGGCACATACCTGGAGGAAGCCGCCGCGTTGCCGTCGTCCCTCGTTCCCAACGTTCCGGGAACCTTGTGACTAAGGATTATAGTACTAACCTATCCATGCATTAGTTCCCAATTAACTAATTTCCCATTCGTTAAAATATGTGTTGTTTCCCGACAGCAACATGTACTTTCTAATAACCTCAACCATTGTTGTGATTTGGTTCAAAGAAATAACTTGTGGCTTTTCCTAGATATATAGGTCTGTTTGGCAGAACTCCAAATCCAAGAAATTTGTGGACCCCAGATTTCTTGAGCTAGGTATTCCTAGCTCCAAAAATCTGAGGATCTGGAGTTGTTGGTGCAATGTTGTTTGGCCTACTCGTTTCCTTGTTCTAGATATGTTCTTCATTGTAGCATTTAGACTCTAGATCTGAAAGAGCTCAGAACTGGAGATGTGCCAAATAGGGCCATAACAATTGAAAATTGAAAATTTGTAGGAAATTTACCAAAATTTGTCTACCTTTTTATCTTACATTTAAATGTGCCTAATTACACTTTTTAAGAGAAGTCGGTTGGTTAGGCGTAGCAGGAGGGTAGCAAATTTTCCCCCTGAATTGGGTTCTAAATCTGCTACTAAGGTGTGTAGATATTTGGATTTCTGTGATGACCATGAAAATATCTCTCAAGAATGCTAGTAATTATGCTAGACTGTTTGATTCAGCCTTGTCCAGGGATCATATTGCTGCCCTGGAGGCTCTGTTTTTTGGCTGGGAGGTGCCCCAAGTAGAGCATGTCTAAGAAGGTTGTTGTGGTCGGTTTGGTAGCCTAATATTTGATGGAGCCTAGATGTTTTTTATATAGAATGTAAGGGGCCTCAATAATATTGGTAAGAGAGATTATGTTAAATCTTTGGTTGTAATCCTCAAACCTTCTGTTATATGTCTTCAGGAAACCAAGATGTGCTCCATATCAGATTTCGACATTATTTCTATTCTTGGGTTCGGGTACATTAAATTTGTGTATGGCCCTGGGTTTATTAGTCGCTTGGCGTGTTGGATCTTATGTCTTAGTTGACTCAGTGATCAAGGATAATTTTGTCTCGGTACAATTACAGAACAATTCTGGTCCTCTTTGGTGGTTCACAGGGGTTTATGGGCCACATCAAGACAACATGAGAACTGCCTTTCTTCAAGAGTTGAGAGAGATCAGGAATGCATGTGCGGGCCAGTGGATCGTTGCTAGTGACTTCAATCAGATATACAGGTCAGAGGACAAAAATAACTCCAATGTCAATATGGCCTTATTAGGTAATTTCAGAGATTTGATCAATTCTTTGGATATGAAGGAGATTACTTTGAATGGTAGGAGATATACTTGGTCAAACTAGAGGGAGGATCCCACTCTTGTTAAGTTGGATCATGTTTTCTATTCTACCTGTTGGGAGGAGGCTTTCCCTGATTGTTTTCTATATAGCAGTGCATCTGAAACTTCTGACCACTGTCCTCATCCTTAAACTCAGTGTGGATCTTAAAGGGAAGCATATATTTCATTTTGGGAGTTTTTGGCCTAAGCTCCCAGGTTTTTTGGAGGAAGTTGCTGGTTCTTGGAACCAGCCTATTCAGGCCTCTTGCCCTCTTGAGAGGGTGTCGATGAAGTTTAAAAGATTAGCGTGAAGGTTGCAATCTTGGGGGGGCATAGTGTGATTGGCAATGTCAGTTCACAGTTGGAACTAGCTCGTGAGGTGCTGCATAGGTTGGAAATGGCCCAAGACAACAGGGTGTTGTTGACAGAGGAAGTATGGCTGCTGCGCAAATTGAAGCAACATTGCCTTGTCCTTGCTTCTTTAGAAAGAATAGTTGCATGATTAAGGTCCCGGATCCACTATTTGAGGGATGATGATGCGAACACTAAATTCTTCCGCTTGCAGGCTCACCTCCGCAAGAAGAGAAATTTTATCTCCCAATTTAGTGTTCTTCCACTATTTGAGGGAAGTTTTGCTAAGTTGGTCACCAGAATGCTTTCTAATAGGTTGGGTCCTCACCTACAAGAGTTGGTGGAAACTAATCAAAGTGCTTTTGTGAGAGGAAGATCGATTCATGACAACTTAATGTCGGTGCAGAATTCGATTAAGTCTCTCCACAAGAAAAGAGTTTGTAGTTTGTTCTTGAAATTGGACATCTCCAAAGCCTTTGATCCGGTCTCTTGAGATTTTATGATTGAAGTGCTTTCACATCTTGGATTTGGTCCTGCGTGGCAAAATATAATTTCAAATTTGTTGGCCTCTTCTTCTACTGAGGTGCTTTTGGATGGGTCTCCTAGTAATCCTATTAGGCCCCAAAGAGGGCTTTGCCAGTGGGATCCTCTTTATCCTATGTTGTTTGTCTTGGTTATAGATGTGCTCAATTGTTTATTTAAGCTGGCTAAAAACAGGGGGCTGCTACATAGCTTGGAGGGAGCAAATATTCAAAACATAATGTCCATTTATGTTGATGATGTGGTCCTTTTTGTTCAGCTTTTTGAGGAAGATTTTCACTATATAAAACAATTTTGGATTGCTTTGGCTCAGCCTCTAGATTGGTGTCTAATTTGCATAAAAACTATATTGTGTGGCGTAGTGGATAGACGTTCTGGATAGACGTTGTGAGGTTGGTTCCAGAATATATAGGCGCATCGAGTGGTTATGGGTGGTAGAAGTGGCTTATTTTTTCAATGTCGGTTCTTCCAAGGTTAAGAAGCAATGAGCTAAGCTCAAATATTTACTCTCTTTTTCTATGAAAATGCTACTAATAGTAATATGAATGCATACAGAAAAACTGTTGTACAATTAAGTTTTTTGTATAATCGTGTGTAAACAAACCAATAAAGTAACAAAAAGTTTCTTGAAGGATTTAAAGATGGACATTATTATTCTCTATACCAATATATTAAATTTTAAGTTCTAATTCATCCAATGTTAGAAGACATAAAAAATCAAATTCAATCCATAAATAGGATTTAAAAATGATAGATGAATCTTCCAATCCGACTCCAAATGAAGAAACTTTAAGACTTAAAACATTTTTTTGGCTTGGAAGTAGAATGTACAAAATATGGGATATTCTTTGGTCAAAAATATGTCAAGTGTCATCTTGAAAGGTATACCATGATTGATTACAGAACTATTTCAACTTATACTCTCGATATGAAGCCTAAAAATAATAAGGAAAGGAAATTGAAGGGTGTGATCAAGTATCACAAAATGGTTGGGAGTCTTATCTATCTTACAATAATGCAACCAAATATAGCTTACTCAGTTGGAGTGGTCAGTCGATATATGAGCAATCCGAAGAAGCCTCATATAAATGAAGTAAGGCATATTCTCAGATATACCAAGGGCACCATCAGTCTTGGTATTCTATATATAAAATACTATGATACACAATGATCACAATAAGATACTCTTTTAGTCTTAGATTGTGATTTATAGCTTGGTGGAGCAAGATACAATCCATGGTGGTAGTATAAGGTACTAAATCTAGGTATTAGTCAACGACCATGGCGGCACAAAAAGCACTTGCTTAAATAATTTATGAAGGATCTTCATTAGCTAAAAGAGTACAAAGAAAGAATTCTCTATGATAAATTTTAATCTATTTGTTCAACATAAAATTCAGTCTTTGATGCAAGTAGCAAACATGTACACATTCATTATCACTTGATAAGAGAAAAGATCCTTGATGAAGAAATTGACATAGTGCCTATTGTTGGAACTTGCTCTCGGCAGCAAGGGGATCCAACACGAGTGAATGGTGATGGCAACAGGGCACTCGCGCGTGATGGCAAAAGCTCTGTTAATCTACCCTCTCACGGGCACTGTGCGGGGGTATTTATAGGTGTCCGAGTGCACGGCGCCTTGCGTTAAGGACGCATGTGCCCTCAGGCACCTAGTTTATCCCTAGAATATTCCCATAAAGCGGGGTTACAAGCTGTAATTACAAGTATGCCTTTACAAATTAGGCCCGTAACACAAACGCGGCCACGCAGGGCCCGTTACGATGGGCCAGATCTCATGTGGACCTCAGAGCTGAACGAGGCCGCGCCGCGGGGAGGCGTCGCCGCAGGCCTTCGTCTGGTGCCGAATCGAGCGAAGGGTCTCCGTTTTATCTCTGGTGCCGATGAAGCGAAGGGTGTCCCTGCCTGCTTTGTCTGTCAGGGCAGGGGCTAAGCGGTGGAGACTTCGGGCGAAGGGTGGCGTTTCTGCCTTCGCTCCAACACCTATCATGATAAAACAACAAATGTTGACATCTTAACAAAGAGCATTCATAAGGTGAAGTTTGAGAAGTTGTGAGAGACACTCGGCATAGTCAACAAGACAACTCTTATAAGTATATTGTCTTGAAGGGGGTGTTGAAAGAAGAGCAATCTAGAATATTCTCGACTGTTGAAATAAGAGCAAGATAGTCTTCTAGAATATTCTTAACTATTTGAGAATAAGATGATAAATAAATTAGCTAATATTACAATACTTAGCGATAATCTAGAATGAGGGACACATGTCACTATCCTATGAGCCCTCATAGCCTATAAAAAGACTCCTCCCCTCACTCGCTATATGAGCATACAAGCATGGTGAGGAACAACACATTATATAAGTTGAAGTTGTAGTTCTAAGATGAAGTTTAGGATAACCACTCAAGTTGAAGTTATAGTTTTAAGATGGAGGGTTAGGATAACCAATCAAGAGTCTCATATAACCGTACTTGCAAATTCATTGTATATAATATTAGAGAGCACGATGACTATAAAAACCGTTGAAGAATGAAAATTAGTGCTTTATATAGTAGAGATTATATTATTATGTTTTTATGAAGTGTTATTAATGTTCTAATTAGCTATATAGTTTTGAGTATGTATAAGCTATAATTTATTAAAAGTTACAATTGTTTATATGAGCAAGTGTATAAGAGGAGTTTAAGCTTTTAGTGGGTGTTATGTTCACTCTAAATTCTAACATTTCTACACAAATTTTATTTATTCAAAATATCATGCTAAATTATTTATATGCATTATTGAAGTTTATTTATGTGCACTATTAAGTGATGAATTAGTAAGATTAAAATATAAACATCAAGTACATGTTTAGAGTATTAAAACTAAAATTAATGGATTTTCACTTAATGTGTTACATCTACTGATTAGGCCTACAACAGTTGTCACGTACACGCATCATGTTGATGATATACATGCATCATTGATACCAATTATGTCGGATGTAAGGTAGATAAGAAAAGCACTTTTAATAATTTCTAATTTTTGGGAAGATCTAATTGTGGTGGATGAATAGGCACCGTGTCATTACTACACATATATGTTTAATGACGACAGAGGAAGCCAGCAACAGAGGCCGCAATATTCCTCCCAGGCTTCGGGGCAGCAACAGAGCTATCCGCGGCCCCCAGCTCCAAGGGGCAGAGGCGCCAGGGGTTTCGGAGGAAGGTTTGAGGATCAGCCCAAGAAAATTTATTGCCTATTCTGCGGTGAGGACAAGAGCCATACTACCAGGATGTGCCATGTCACCATCCAGAAACGGAAAGAGATAGCAGAAGATGCAGCCCAACAGAGCCAGCCGAAGCAAGTTATGCATACTGCTTCGTACCACTCACCGTACATTCCAGAGTATGTGTGTAACCATTCTGCAGCTTCTGTTGCTTCGGCAAGCCAATCTCAGGCATCTTGGCAACAGCTTCCACCTCCACCACCAATACAACGAGGCCAGCAGCCAGAAGGGAGCCAGCACACTCATCAGCAACGAGACTTCAGAGAGGAGTCCGAAGCTCGCACAGTCAACAGTACTGTGCCAGAGTCGAAGCACATTTACTAGAAGATATCCTACTTCTAAAATAGTTCTTGCATTTGTTATCATTTTTCTTTTTAATAAGGAACAATCATTGAAAGCCTAAGTTTTTTTTGTCGTTTTCAATTTCTTGTAATAGCTTCGTTTATGCCATAGTAAAAATATATCTCCTCCACAGACTTACGGAATCCAAAAAGTTGCCGAAGCATGAAAACTCGTTCTTAAGAGCTCGTGGCTACAGAAAGTATATCCGAAGCTACAAAAAAAGTCGTTCTACGGAACACAGCATAAGTTTGCCGAAGCTACAAAAAGTCGTTCCTAAGGGAGCGCAATGTAAGTTTTCTGCTCAAAAGTCGTTCCAAAGGGAATGCAGAGCTTACAACGAAAAATAAACGCTGATTCCGCCGAAGTATAAGACGAAGCGCGAAAAGTCAACGCGAATACCGCTGAAGTAAAAGGCGAAGAAGCTCCTAAGGGAGGCTTACAGCGAAAAGTCAGCGCTGATACACCGAAAAATAAGCGGTGAAGCCGAAAAATAAACGACAAAAAGACTGTGTGCTCTACTATGGGAATGTGTGTGTATCTTCAGCACAAATATCATTTTGCATAGCATAACATCATCACATCATTTGCATGGCATAACATCATACATCATATTGCATCAATGACACAAAAAGGGGATACAATGTTGATCTTCAAAGATTGTTTCGAAGAAGCAGTGCCAAGGCACAAAATAAGTTTTGAAGAAGTACCGCTTCGTCAACTCTAATATGAAAAGGAGATCTATTGCTTACGAAGTATAACGTTTTTCCGGAGATTGGATGTTTTTACGAAATATGGATATCCTTCACGAAGCATGAAAAGAAGAGATGGTGTTTTTTCGCCGAAGACTCAAAAACGATATGTATGTAAAGTTTCATGCATCATAAAGAATTGAGTTACAAGCAGCTTATTTATTACATTCAAAATTATAAAAATACTACACACTTTGTTCAGCAAATATTACATTCCAAATGTTTTTACAATAACAGCTATTCTTCTTTTAAAACTACTTCCGCAGCTTCGTTTAACAGTTGAGAAATAGCTTCATCCAAAATAGCTTCGGCCATTTTAGTGATTTCTGTAACACCCTGAATTTGGGGTATAAAATTTCTTTGCTCATATTCACAAATTCAGGTGTTACTTCCCTTTTCTCATCCTTCCCCAATCCTCTCTTTCTCATTTCTATAGGAGAGAAGTGGTTATTTTATTTATAATTATAGTCTATTAGCTCAAACTCCAAGGGAGTATGAATTGTTGCATCATGTTGAACCCTGGATTTCACTTTTGTTTGGTGCATAATTCTCAAAAGGTCTAATTTGAATTTGTGGCTTATTTGAATTTGAATCAAATAGAGAAAATAAAAGAAAAGAGAAAACAATTCCAAAATAAAAGAAAAAGGAAAAGCAGCCCGCTACCCCCGCCCCCTCGGCCTTTCGGCCCACCAGGCCCACCCCGCGCGCGCGCCCTCCCGCTCCTCTCTCTCCCTGCGCCGCGGGCCCGGCCTGTCGGCGCGGCCGCCTTCCGCGCGCCCGCCTCCCTCTCTCTCTCTGCTCGCCCGGCCCCACCCGTCGGCGCAGCCGTTTTCCCCGCGCCCGCTTTCCCCTCTCTCTCTGCCCGTGGGGCCCGGCCCGTCAGCCCCGCTTTCCTCGCGCTCGCGCTCGCTTTCTCCTCTCTCTCTGCGCCGCGGGCCCGAGCTGTCAGCTCTCTCGTCCTCGCGTAACCGCCGCCCGAGCTGCGCGCGCCCGCCTTCTCCGCGCCCACGTCGCGCGTGGGGCTCGCCCCAACCCCGCCCTTGGCCACTTGAGTCCCGAACCCCACTCGCCCTCTCCCCCTCCCTCATTTGCGCACCAACCGGCCTCTCTCTTCCACCTCTCCCTCGCTGCGCGCACGCCAAAGCGCCATCGCCGCGAACCGCCGCCGCCCGAGCTCGTTTCCCGGCCGCCGTTGGAGCTCCGCCGTGTCCTTTGCCACGGTGAGCTTCGCCCCGGCGTCCGCAACCCGGAACGCGCTCCAATTTCCCCTTCCCCTCCCTATTTCTCTCTACCCGCGCTCACCCACCGTCCTCCGTGCAGCCGCCGCCGTCGACCCGGGCCGTCGTCGCGCTGTCGCCGCCACCGAGAGGTCCCTGGGATTCGCCTTGAGGTAAGGAACCTCCCCTGCCCTCTCCCTCCCCTTCTATTGCTCCCTGCTGCACTTAATTCCTCGCCAGAGTCGATTAGCGCCGCCGCCGAGCCACTCCACCGTGAACCGCCCCCCTCCGGTGCCCCTGCCCCGACCCGGACCCCACCAAAAGACTCCCCGCGCCCTCCCCAACCTCCCCGGCCATTCAGACCGCCCCAAGGACCCGCAGGGCCCCCGCGCCCCTCGTCTCCGGCGAACTCCTCCGCCGCGGGGACGGGCGCCGCCACCTCAGCCGGCTGGGGAAGGAGACAGAAGCCAGCCGCCCATCCCCGCCGTCCATCTCAGATCGGGCGGCCCAGTTTTGAATAGGCCGAGTCCAATCCTAACCGTCCGCCCAAGATCCAACGGCCCAGAGCCGTTTCCCCCGCGCCCCGCCTCCCTGCCAACTGGGCCCCGCCTGTCAGCCCGCCCGCGCGCTCGCTCTGCCCGCCCGGTCCCGCCTGCCAGTCGCCCGCGCCCGCGCTGCCCGCTGGCCCCGCCTGTCAGTCGCCGCGCCCGCGCCCGCGCTGCCCGCCGGCCCCGCCTGTCAGCCACCCAGGCCGTCGCGCGCCCGCCCGCAGGATCTAATCCTGGCCGTCCGCCCGAGATCTAACGGCTGTAGGAGCCCGATACCCCTTCGCCCGCGCGTTTTCTTAAAGAACCCCTCTGTTTTCTAAAAATTGCGCCCGCCGTCCCTGGTTTCTCGCAGTTAGGTCCTCGGACCTTTTATTTAATTCAAAATAGGTCCTTAGGGTATATTTTTAACCCCTAAACTTGTAAAATTCATAACTTTGCCATATGAACTCCAAATTAGGTGCTTCAAATTGCAAAATGTTCATAATATTATTATCTATCTGTTTATGCAATGTTTCCCTGCTGTTTCCATGTCCCAATTAATGGTTAATCATTAGGATAGGATTAAGGTTATTGGAACCCTATTTGAGATAAATAAAAGATAGTAGACTTTAATAAAAGTTGGAGCACTTAAGTTTATGGACTTAAACACCTAAGTTTAGGAACTTAAAACCAGATAATGATTTAATCCCACCACTGACTTAAACCTGATTAGTGGATAATGAATCACTTAGTATAGTCCTCTACCCCAGACCTAGAGAACACCAGAGTGCCTATCCCTTTTCTATTATGAACTTGTGATCTCTCTCTGCTGCATATGTTTGGTATATTGTTTTTGTTTGTCACTTCCCAAGTGCATAGTGTGAATGATTACTTTACGTAGACAACGAGCAGTCTGTGTTTCCCGAGGAAGTTGCAGAGGAAGTTCCTGATCAACAGTTTGGTGAAGGCAAGTGTCCTCTGACCCATGATGTCCTATTCATTTATAACTTACCACCCCGCATTACTTACTTGAAACCTAAGGATTGACTAGCTTTACACTCTACTTTATCCTTGATGACCTTGTGGGCTATTATGGTTAGCATTCTGCTACTGCCTTAACTTAATCAATGAACATGATGTGAATATTTATGATACTGTTATCCTGATGATGTTGATGATCTTGTGATACTCTAGGGGGCTCAGGCTGTTTCCTGAGTACCTCTCCGTAAGGACCTGTTTGTTGAGAGACCACCCGGGATAACAGTGCAACCATGAGGGTGAAATGGGGCGCCCTTAGCTAATTAATTAGAGGAACTAGAGGTGTAGTTGCTTCGCCGTCGTGCCGTCAATGGGGTCCAGGCACAGTGCTTGCTCTGCCGAGGCTGAGTGCCGAGGTTCTTTCGTTTTGCTTTTGTTAGTCACTCTCCTGCGGGGAGGAGTACTATGTTTATCAAACTGGAGAAACCTAACGGGCAGCTACGATCTCTAGGGAATCTTTGTAACAGCTACGTAGTGATACCCTGCCGGACCACCTAGGTAGTGGTCAATGGGGATTAGCTCTCCCCGGGCAGAAAGGGAATCATGACTCATGGGTAAAGTGTGCGACCTCTGCAGAGGGTAGTGAAACTGATATGTCAGCCGTGCTCACGGTTAAGAGCAGCCTTGGGATCCTCTTTGATTAGAGATACAGATGGTTCGAGATACAAGGATTATGTTATGGTTTTGGTTCGAATATGATGATGTTGTTCCTCGATGAGGAAATGGTTCATGGGTTGATTAATGCTAAAATCTGGCTTCTACTAATGATAAATACCTGACCAACTAAAAGCAACTGCTTGAGCCTAACCCCACATAAAGCTAGTCCACTTCAGCCAAACGGGACATTTGCTGAGTACGTTGATGTGTACTCATCCTTGCTTTACCACCAAACACCAGGTTGTCCGCATTGTAACCACTGCTCAGGAGAAGGCGAAGCCGTGGAAGGAGACTTCCATGAGTTTCAGGACTACGACGAATTCTAGGTGTGGGTTGGCGGCAACCCCCAGTCAGCTGCCTGTGAAGGCCTTATCTTTACTGCGTTTCGCTAGCACTTTGATTTAACTGTTAACTTGATGACTATGTGGATGTCTATGACTCTGTGATGTAATAAGTTAATACTCTTTTATGTTATTATTCGAGCATTGTGCGACGATGTTCATTTATGTAATCGCTGTGTACGTGAGTTCTGATCCTGGCACGTACATAGTTCGCATTCGGTTTGCCTTCCAAAACCGGGTGTGACATAAGTGGTATCAAAGCCGTGCTGACTGTAGGACCGCTGACCTAGAGTAGCACTGGTCGTACTAAGGACTATTGACCTTCCCTCTCACCTTGACCTCTGATGTTACTTCAAAAGTCGGTCACCTCGACCAATCCTATGTTTTACTACATATATATATATATACTATATTATACCTTGTTAAAATTTTTATCTTATTCTGTCTATGGTTTATTCACTTGTCATATTAGTTCTGCTCTTACTCTTATGCTTACGGTGTCTTTTGTAGATGGCTCGTCTTAGACACACTGCACGTAAGTCGGTGATTCCTTTCCTGCCGTCTCGACTTGCGGAGCGTCCTCTGCACCGCACCGTGTCCGGTCAGTCGAGTCACCTGGAGAGACTGCACCACCGCCTGCGTGAGGAGCAGGAACGCCGGCGCCAGCACAGAGAGCAGCAGGGCTCTTCCTCCTCATCCCAGCAAGAGGTGGAGTCCGTGAGGCCCCGTTCCTCTGTTGCCCAGCTGGAGGCGCCCCCTGCACCACCGCGGGACGCCCCGGCTGTTGGAGGAGCTACTGGAGGAGGTCTTGGAGGAGACCCCGATGACGACGACTCAGATCACAGCACGGAGTCTTCTGAGCCACAGGAGGCGGAAGGATGGGTCGCCCGACCCATCACCCGTGACGCCGCCCGCGGTTGTCACTTCCACGACGCACTCGACACCTTGCTGCGCCAGGCTTTCGACCGGCACACCTGGTCGATCGAGTATCGTTGTGTAGTCTACCAGCACAGTCGCGGGAGGTACCCGGACCGCTGGGAGGCTACCTGCCTAGTTCGCCGTCCGGAGGATGACCTCCGGGGTGCGGAGGCCGTTTCGGAGCACTATTCCATCTCCGAGAGGGACACTGCAGAGGCGGCTATGCAGGATGCAGCACGACGTGCACTCTCCCAGTACTGTTCTTTGTTCGGTGGGGTGGCCGACGGTCTTAACCTTCGGTACTACCCCCGCCGCCCTACTGGCAGCACAGAGAGTGTGGTTGTCTCACCTGTTGGTGAGGCTAACCCTAGGTTGAGCAGCACAGACAACCTAGTCGCAGTGCTTAACACTGAGCTGGATCACTCTCTGGACGAGCTAAGCAGGGCTCGAACGGAGATTGCGGAGTTGCGTGCTGAGCTGGCAGAGCGCCATCACCAGGAGGGTGGTTCTCCCGCTCCTGTTGGGACTCAGCACCCATACCGCTCGCCGCCACGTGGTCACCACACTTATGGTTCCCCTGCCTGTAAGACCAGGATAGATCTGGATCCTTAGATCGTTAGCGTCGAAGTTTGTAATAATTCTTAAGTCAGATGTCTCAGTCTTAGATAGTTAATTCAGTTTGCTTATCAGTTGCTTCCAATTAGCTTAGTTTGCTTACCAGTTGCTTACATGCTTGTTATGATGAACTTGTGCTGGATTCGAATCTTTGTAATGACTGTTGCCAACTTGTGGGTTTCTCCTGCAGTTTGGCCTAGCTATAATGTTAATAAAGTCAGTTATTTAGTTGGGAAGCCATTTACTCCTACTTTCCTTCTTATCTGAGAAGCTGTGTTGAATCGTAATGAGGATCAGTGAAGCTCTTTGTTCACTCAGTGTCATGAAGAATTCTGTATTCTCTTTTCTTATGCTGGAGGGTTGTAAGATCAATGCTGATGTATGAATGTCTTCCACAGATGTCTGACAACAGGCGCCGATGCAACAGGCGTGCTCAGCAAGAGCAGCATGACCAGCAGGAGGAACAACAGAGGCAGCCTCCCCCGCCACCCCCGATGACAGTGGAGCAGATGTTCTTGATGCAAACTCAGGCAGTGCAGGCCATTGGGCAGACTCTGGCAGCCATGCAGCAGGCTCAACAGCAACCCCAACCCCGGTTGCAAGTGCAGATGCCCCAGATGCCACGGGATAAGCGTGGTGAGTTCATGAGAGGGCACCCTCCTACCTTCGCCCATTCTGCCGACCCCACGGACGCAGAAGACTGGCTGCGCGCAGTGGAAAGAGAACTACGCACCGCTCAATGTAACGACAGGGAGAAGGTTCTGTATGGTCCCCGTCAGCTAAGGGGAGCAGCCCAGTCCTGGTGGGAGTCCTACCTCGCCACACATGCTGACCCCGAAGCCATCACCTAGGAAGAATTCAGCGAGAGTTTCCGCAGGTACCATGTGCCGGAGGGGTTGATGATCGTGAAGAAGGAGGAGTTTCTGGCTCTGAAGCAGGGACCCCTGTCTGTTAGTGAATACAGAGACAAGTTTCTGCAGCTATCTCGTTATGCACCTGAGGATGTCAACACTGATGCTAAGAGGCAGTACAGGTTCATGAGGGGTTTGGTGGATCCCCTGCATTACCAGCTGATGAATCACACCTTCCCCACCTTCCAGCACCTGATCGATAGGGCAGTTATGACTGAGAAGAAGCGTAAGGATATGGAAGATCGAAAGCGCAAGATGAGTGGACCCCAGACCGGAGGCATCAGCCGTCCACGTTTCTCAGGCAGTTCATCTCAGCAAGGCAGGCCTGGTCACCCACAAGGATATCAGAATCAGAACCAGCGTCCGCATCAGCAGCAGTTTCAGAGGCAGTATCAGCAGCAGCAGCAGTATCGTCAACACAGCCAGCAGGGAGGTAATCAGTATCAGAAGCAGAGCAACCAGGCACCTCGCCTTCCTGCCCCAGCAGCAAACCAGAGCAACCAAGCAGCCCCAGCACAAGGAGGAGGCAGAGGATGCTTCCACTGTGGAGAACAAGGCCACTGGGCGATGCAATGCCCGAAGAAGATGGCGCAGCAGCAGACCAACCCCAATGCTCCAACAAGGCAAGGTGTACTGCAGCCGACAGCAGGCAATCGTAACCAAGCGTACAACCGTGGAAAGGTGAACCACTTGGAGGCCGAAGCGATCCAGGATGCACCAGATGTGGCAGTAGGTATGTTCTCAGTCGAATCTCATCCCGCAAAAGTGCTATTTGATACTGGTGCAACTCATTCATTTGTCACTGCAACATGGGTAGAATTGCATAACATCTCAGTAGAGGCAATGATGCCGCCCATGAGGATTAATTCGGTTGGTGGCAAGGTGCAAACAGATAAAATATGCTCAAATATAAGGGTGGAAATAAGGGGGATAGGATTCCCCAGTGACTTAATAGTAATAGACACCCCTGGGATAGATGTCATTCTAGGAATGAATTGGTTAATGAGGTATGAAGCGAATGTTAGCTGTGACAAGAGGACCGTAACATTGAAGTCCCCGTCAGGAGAAGAGGTAGTGGCCGAGCTAAGGATGCCTAAATCAGCGGAGGGTGTCTGTCACCAGATTTCAGTTGATAGTAAGGAGCCCAACCCGCTCGAGGCTATCAAGGTTGTGTCGGACTTTCCGGATGTATTTCCCGAGGAGCTAACGGGCATGCCACCCGAGAGAAAAGTCGAATTTGCCATAGAGCTTATCCCTGGTACCGCCCCCATTTCCAAAAGATCCTACCGAGTGTCTGGACCAGAATTGGTGGAACTCAAGAAGCAGATAGATGAGATGTTAGAGAAGGGTTACATCAGACCAAGTACCTCGCCTTGGGCCGCTCCGGTGTTGTTTGTAGAGAAGAAAGATGGTACCAAAAGGATGTGCATAAACTACAGAGCTTTGAATGAAGTCACTGTCAAGAACAAGTACCCCCTGCCAAGGATAGAAGATTTGTTCGACCAGCTCAGAGGTGCCAGCGTATTCTCGAAGATAGATCTGAGATCAGGTTACCATCAACTCAGAATCCGACCCTCGGACATACCGAAGACAACATTCATCACCAAGTACGGGTTATATGAATTCACAGTTATGTCCTTCGGTTTGACCAATGCGCCAGCTTTCTTTATGTATCTGATGAACAGTGTGTTCATGGATTATCTGGACAAGTTTGTGGTAGTGTTTATCGATGATATTCTTATTTACTCTCAAAGTGAGGAAGACCATGTAGAGCATTTGAAGATGGTATTGCAAAGACTTCGAGAGCATCAGTTGTATGCCAAGCTGAGCAAATGCGAGTTCTGGATTCATGAAGTCTTGTTTCTGGGTCACATCATAAATCAAGATGGGTTGGCAGTGGATCCAAAGAAAGTAGCAGATATCCTGAACTGGAAAGCACCAAAGGATGTTCGTGGGATCAAGAGCTTCATTGGAATGGCTGGGTATTACAGGCGTTTCATCGAAGGCTTCTCAAAGATTGCTAGACCAATGACAGCGTTGCTAGCGAAGAAAGTTGAGTTCAAGTGGACCCAAAAGTGTCAGGAAGCATTTGAGGAACTGAAAAATAGATTGACTACAGCTCCGGTGTTAGTCCTGCCTGATGTTCACAAGCCATTCTCAGTGTATTGCGATGCTTCCTACACCGGATTGGGATGTGTGCTAATGCAAGAAGGAAGAGTGGTAGCATATTCATCTCGACAGCTGAAGATCCATGAGAAAAATTATCCCACACACGACCTGGAGTTGGCAGCAGTAGTTCATGCTTTGAAGACCTGGAGACATTACCTGTATGGGCAGAAGTGCGACATTTACACAGATCATAAAAGTCTGAAGTACATATTCACCCAGTCAGAGTTAAACATGAGACAGCGAAGATGGTTGGAATTGATCAAGGACTATGAGTTGGAGATACATTACCATCCAGGCAAGGCCAATGTTGTTGCAGATGCTCTGAGCAGGAAGAGTCAAGTCAATATGATGGCCATGTACCCAATGCCATATGAGTTAGCCAAGGAGTTCGACAGACTGAGTCTTGGGTTTTTGAATAGTACGCAAGGAGTAACAGTGGAATTAGAGCCCACCCTAGAGCGGGAGATCAAAGAAGGGCAGAAGGATGATGAAAGCATCAACAAGATCCGGCAGCTAATCTTAGAAGGAAGAGGCAAAGACTTTCGAGAGGATGAAGAGGGGGTAATATGGTTCAAGGACCGATTGTGTGTCCCCGACCTCAAACCTATTCGGGAACTGATCCTAAAGGAAGCTCATGAGACAGCCTACTCCATACACCCGGGAAGTGAAAAGATGTACCAGGATTTAAAGAGGAGGTTTTGGTGGTATGGCATGAAAAGAGAAATCGCAGAATATGTCGCCATCTGTGATAGCTGTCAGAGAACCAAAGCAGAGCATCAAAGGCCCGCCGGATTGTTGCAGCCATTGCGGATTCCCCAGTGGAAGTGGGATGAGATCGGGATGGATTTTATAGTTGGCCTACCCCGTACCCGGGCCGGTTATGATTCCATCTGGGTGGTTGTGGACCGCTTAACAAAGGTGGCCCATTTCATACCTGTGAAGACCACATATACCGGAGCAACGTTAGCTGAGTTATACATGTCACGGATAGTTTGCCTTCATGGTGTGCCGAAGAAGATAGTGTCAGATCGAGGAACGCAGTTCACCTCCCATTTTTGGCAGCAGCTACAAGAAGCTTTGGGCACCCATTTGAACTTCAGCTCGGCTTATCATCCGCAGACAGACGGTCAGACTGAAAGAACTAACCAGATCCTAGAAGATATGCTGAGAGCCTGTGCGTTGCAAGACAAGTCAGGATGGGACAAAAGGTTATCCTATGCAGAATTCTCCTATAACAATAGCTATCAGGCTAGCTTGAAGATGTCACCGTTTCAGGCACTCTATGGACGGAGTTGTAGGACTCCGCTGCATTGGGACCAGCCTGGAGAGAGACAGGTGTTTGGCCCCGACATTTTGCTTGAAGCCGAAGAGAATATCAAAATGGTTCGGGAGAATCTGAAGATAGCACAATCAAGGAAGCGAAGCTATGCGGACCGAAGGAGAAGAGAACTGAGTTTCGAAGTGGGGGATTTCGTCTATCTGAAGGTGTCACCTATCAGGGGAGTCAGAAGGTTCGGAGTTAAAGGCAAGTTAGCACCCCGGTACGTTGGACCATATCAGGTTCAAGCAAAGCGTGGAGAAGTGGCTTATCAACTCGACCTACCAGAAAGTTTGTCGGCAGTACACAATGTGTTCCACGTGTCGCAATTGAAGAAGTGTCTGCGAATACCAGAAGAACAGTTGCCAGTGGAGGGTTTGGAAGTCCAGGAGGATCTGACATACATAGAGAAGCCAACGCAGATTCTGGAGTTTGCAGACAGAGTCACCCGGAGGAATACCATCAGAATGTGCAAAGTCAGATGGGGTCATCACTCCGAGGAAGAAGCAACCTGGGAGCGAGAAGATGATCTGAAAGCCAAATACCCTGAACTCTTTGCTGACCAACCCTGAATCTCGGGGGCGAGATTCTTTTAAGGGGGATAGGTTTGTAACACCCTGAATTTGGGGGTATAAAATTTCTTTGCTCATATTCACAAATTCAGGTGTTACTTCCCTTTTCTCATCCTTCCCCAATCCTCTCTTTCTCATTTCTATAGGAGAGAAGTGGTTATTTTATTTATAATTATAGTCTATTAGCTCAAACTCCAAGGGAGTATGAATTGTTGCATCATGTTGAACCCTGGATTTCACTTTTGTTTGGTGCATAATTCTCAAAAGGTCTAATTTGAATTTGTGGCTTATTTGAATTTGAATCAAATAGAGAAAATAAAAGAAAAGAGAAAACAATTCCAAAATAAAAGAAAAAGGAAAAGCAGCCCGCTACCCCCGCCCCCTCGGCCTTTCGGCCCACCAGGCCCACCCCGCGCGCGCGCCCTCCCGCTCCTCTCTCTCCCTGCGCCGCGGGCCCGGCCTGTCGGCGCGGCCGCCTTCCGCGCGCCCGCCTCCCTCTCTCTCTGCTCGCCCGGCCCCACCCGTCGGCGCAGCCGTTTTCCCCGCGCCCGCTTTCCCCTCTCTCTCTGCCCGTGGGGCCCGGCCCGTCAGCCCCGCTTTCCTCACGCTCGCGCTCGCTTTCTCCTCTCTCTCTGTGCCGCGGGCCCGAGCTGTCAGCTCTCTCGTCCTCGCGTAACCGCCGCCCGAGCTGCGCGCGCCCGCCTTCTCCGCGCCCACGTCGCGCGTGGGGCTCGCCCCAACCCCGCCCTTGGCCACTTGAGTCCCGAACCCCACTCGCCCTCTCCCCCTCCCTCATTTGCGCACCAACCGGCCTCTCTCTTCCACCTCTCCCTCGCTGCGCGCACGCCAAAGCGCCATCGCCGCGAACCGCCGCCGCCCGAGCTCGTTTCCCGGCCGCCGTTGGAGCTCCGCCGTGTCCTTTGCCACGGTGAGCTTCGCCCCGGCGTCCGCAACCCGGAACGCGCTCCAATTTCCCCTTCCCCTCCCTATTTCTCTCTGCCCGCGCTCACCCGCCGTCCTCCGTGCAGCCGCCGCCGTCGACCCAGGCCGTCGTCGCGCTGTCGCCGCCACCGAGAGGTCCCTGGGATTCGCCTTGAGGTAAGGAACCTCCCCTGCCCTCTCCCTCCCCTTCTATTGCTCCCTACTGCACTTAATTCCTTGCCGGAGTCGATTAGCGCCGCCGCCGAGCCACTCCACCGTGAACCGCCCCCCTCCGGTGCCCCTGCCCCGACCCGGACCCCACCAAAAGACTCCCCGCGCGCTCCCCAACCTCCCCGGCCATTCAGACCGCCCCAAGGACCCGCAGGGCCCCCGCGCCCCTCGTCTCCTGCGAACTCCTCCGCCGCGGGGACGGGCGCCGCCACCTCAGCCGGCTGGGGAAGGAGACAAAAGCCAGCCGCCCATCCCCGCCGTCCATCTCAGATCGGGCGGCCCAGTTTTGAATAGGCCGAGTCCAATCCTAACCGTCCGCCCAAGATCCAACGGCCCAGAGCCGTTTCCCCCGCGCCCCGCCTCCCTGCCAACTGGGCCCCGCCTGTCAGCCCGCCCGCGCGCTCGCTCTGCCCGCCCGGTCCCGCCTGCCAGTCGCCCGCGCCCGCGCTGCCCGCTGGCCCCGCCTGTCAGTCGCCGCGCCCGCGCCCGCGCTGCCCGCCGGCCCCGCCTGTCAGCCACCCAGGCCGTCGCGCGCCCGCCCGCAGGATCTAATCCTGGCCGTCCGCCCGAGATCTAACGGCTGTAGGAGCCCGATACCCCTTCGCCCGCGCGTTTTCTTAAAGAACCCCTCTGTTTTCTAAAAATTGCGCCCGCCGTCCCTGGTTTCTCGCAGTTAGGTCCTCGGACCTTTTATTTAATTCAAAATAGGTCCTTAGGGTATATTTTTAACCCCTAAACTTGTAAAATTCATAACTTTGCCATATGAACTCCAAATTAGGTGCTTCAAATTGCAAAATGTTCATAATATTATTATCTATCTGTTTATGCAATGTTTCCCTGCTGTTTCCATGTCCCAATTAATGGTTAATCATTAGGATAGGATTAAGGTTATTGGAACCCTATTTGAGATAAATAAAAGATAGTAGACTTTAATAAAAGTTGGAGCACTTAAGTTTATGGACTTAAACACCTAAGTTTAGGAACTTAAAACCAGATAATGATTTAATCCCACCACTGACTTAAACCTGATTAGTGGATAATGAATCACTTAGTATAGTCCTCTACCCCAGACCTAGAGAACACCAGAGTGCCTATCCCTTTTCTATTATGAACTTGTGATCTCTCTCTGCTGCATATGTTTGGTATATTGTTTTTGTTTGTCACTTCCCAAGTGCATAGTGTGAATGATTACTTTACGTAGACAACGAGCAGTCTGTGTTTCCCGAGGAAGTTGCAGAGGAAGTTCCTGATCAACAGTTTGGTGAAGGCAAGTGTCCTCTGACCCATGATGTCCTATTCATTTATAACTTACCACCCCGCATTACTTACTTGAAACCTAAGGATTGACTAGCTTTACACTCTACTTTATCCTTGATGACCTTGTGGGCTATTATGGTTAGCATTCTGCTACTGCCTTAACTTAATCAATGAACATGATGTGAATATTTATGATACTGTTATCCTGATGATGTTGATGATCTTGTGATACTCTAGGGGGCTCAGGCTGTTTCCTGAGTACCTCTCCGTAAGGACCTGTTCGTTGAGAGACCACCCGGGATAACAGTGCAACCATGAGGGTGAAATGGGGCGCCCTTAGCTAATTAATTAGAGGAACTAGAGGTGTAGTTGCTTCGCCGTCGTGCCGTCAATGGGGTCCAGGCACAGTGCTTGCTCTGCCGAGGCTGAGTGCCGAGGTTCTTTCGTTTTGCTTTTGTTAGTCACTCTCCTGCGGGGAGGAGTACTGTGTTTATCAAACTGGAGAAACCTAATGGGCAGCTACGATCTCTAGGGAATCTTTGTAACAGCTACGTAGTGATACCCTGCCGGACCACCTAGGTAGTGGTCAATGGGGATTAGCTCTCCCCGGGCAGAAAGGGAATCATGACTCATGGGTAAAGTGTGCGACCTCTGCAGAGGGTAGTGAAACTGATATGTCAGCCGTGCTCACGGTTAAAAGCAGCCTTGGGATCCTCTTTGATTAGAGATACAGATGGTTCGAGATACAAGGATTATGTTATGGTTTTGGTTCGAATATGATGATGTTGTTCCTCGATGAGGAAATGGTTCATGGGTTGATTAATGCTAAAATCTGGCTTCTACTAATGATAAATACCTGACCAACTAAAAGCAACTGCTTGAGCCTAACCCCACATAAAGCTAGTCCACTTCAGCCAAACGGGACATTTGCTGAGTACGTTGATGTGTACTCATCCTTGCTTTACCACCAAACACCAGGTTGTCCGCATTGTAACCACTGCTCAGGAGAAGGCGAAGCCGTGGAAGGAGACTTCCAGGAGTTTCAGGACTACGACGAATTCTAGGTGTGGGTTGGCGGCAACCCCCAGTCAGCTGCCTGTGAAGGCCTTATCTTTACTGCGTTTCGCTAGCACTTTGATTTAACTGTTAACTTGATAACTATGTGGATGTCTATGACTCTGTGATGTAATAAGTTAATACTCTTTTATGTTATTATTCGAGCATTGTGCGACGATATTCATTTATGTAATCGCTGTGTACGTGAGTTCTGATCCTGGCACGTACATAGTTCGCATTCGGTTTGCCTTCCAAAACCGGGTGTGACAATTTCTTCCTCTCTCTTTGCTTCTGGGTCGACCGTTGGCTCGAAAGACTCCGGGGGAGGAGATAGCTCAGCTGCGATACAAAAACATAAATAAGTTCAAAGTCACAGAAATAAAACACAAAGTCAAAAGCAATTAAGCAATACCTATCCGCCTTTCAAGTTCCACAGCTTTCTTAGCTGCCTTCGTCGCTTCTTTTGCATCATGAGAATCTTTTTCACTCTTTTTTATTATCTCGTGCGCCATCTCTCGGCCGCCATTTTCCCAGATGTCAGTGAAGAATTTCCCAAATGAGTTTAATATTTTATCTTTCTCAAGACCTTCGTTCCTTAGTTCAATTACTTCGGAAAGAAGGTTGTTTAAGGCCATGGTACATCCTTTGTCTTCAGTGCTTTTTTGTGCCCTAAGGGCGTTGCTAAGAATAAGGCCCTGAAAAAGGAATACGGTATTAAGTATAAGCAAATGGAAAAATTTTGCTTTTCAGTAAAATTCATTTTCTCACCTTTAAGCTATTGTATGCTAAGCTGTCGGCTAATTCATCTTTTGATAGCACCGAGAGCCCGTCCTCTAGTGTCGGGAATCCGAAGCTTTTGCTCATCTCCCGGCAGACAGAAATCTCCTTGCTGTCGGGGAGACAATACAAGAAGTCTTCTTCTCCGCTGTCGTTGAAAATCAATGCCCCTTCGGATATTTCAATTTTTGGGCATAGAACTGAGCTTCTTGCTTTTCTTTTTTAGTCAACTTTTTTCCCGAAGCATGTCGTAAAATATAATTGAGAGCTTCGGAAAATGCTTCGAGGGTGGCAGTGGCAGTTTTTTCAGCCAAAATTTGCTCTACTGCTTCTGTTTCTTCTTCTCTGGTTTCCAAGGATTTCTCCTTGGTGGGCTCTGAAGGCCCAGCTTCAGTCTCAGCCTGGTGTTTTGTAGCTTCGGCTTCAGATGCTGTTGTCTCAATTTGCGCTTTTGGAGCTTTGGCAATTTTCTTCGGAGTAGAGCTTGAAGACTTTATTGTCTCCAGTACATTTAGAACATTAACCATCCTTTTTCTTTTGGGGGTCATTGCTGGACCTTTCTGGGTTTTTGGCACTTCAACTTCTGTCGAAGGACTTAAAATTTCTAATGTTTTTGTCCCTTCAGCCCTCGACTCTCCAATTTTTTCAGCCTTCGGCGTTGCAGTCAGCTCTTCAGTTTTCTGCGCAAGTGCAGGTTCTTTGGCTTCAGTAGTTGAAGAGGTCTCACCGACAAACTCGGGCACTATGGCTGGTTCAATAAAGTGTGGTCGGTGAGTAAGGACTTTCACCTTTTTTCTCTTCGGCGCAGGCTCGCTTGGAGCAGCTGAAGCATCATCTTTCCTGGAAGTTGCACCTTTTCTTTTTTGCCCTCGTAACGAGTAGCGGTAGTCAGGGTACATGAACCCAATAGCATCGAAAACTCGGTTGAGTCTCTTCTTTTTCCGGATTCCGAAGGTCGCTGATAGTGCATTATCTTCTGTTTTGGAGTACGGCCCAAGCAGTTCATCACTTGTAGCTTCGACACTCTTCAGCCAATCATCGTCTGGCTCATCAAACTGGTCTCCAAATCTGAAGGTGTATTTTAGTCGAACCAAACCACCTTCGTGGGGTTTGTTGATAGTTTCCTTTGGCATCTCCCAGTTGGCTACTGTAACGCCCCGAATTTTGCAGTTGAATTTTTTCTTTTCTTTACTCGCCAAATTCGGGCGTTACCTTTTCTTTTTCTTTTTTCCCTCGCTAGACCTTGATCTTTTCCAAAGTTAGCGGGATTCAGTTTGGAATTCCCGTGTAAAGAAAACCATAAAACTGTTTTATGTTGTTTGATGCACCATGCCGAACTATGCATTCTTTGATTGTTTGAAAGTGCAAATGCATTCATCTAGGAAGATCGGATTTCGAAAATAAGGAGAAAATCTTTTCTTTCTTTTTTCTTTCTCTTTCCCTCTCTCCTCTTTTTCTCTCTCTCCCGCGCCGTGGGCCGACCCCGGCCGGCCCAGCCGCCCCCTGCGCCCCCCTTTGGGCCCAATAGGCCCAGCCGCCCCCCCCACCTCCCCTTTTTCCCCAATTCTCTCTCCCTCTCTCTCTCATTTTCTCCCACCCTCTCCCTAAGCCGCCGCCGCCCCTACCCCCTGCCCTAGCGCCGCCCTCGCCGTCGGCCGCCAGACGCCGGTGAGCCCCCTTCCCCCCTCCTCCCTCCCCCCTCCCTCTCCCCTCCTCTCCCCCTCCCTGTCCGGCCATGGCCCGGCCGCCCCTGGCCGCGCCGCCCTGGCCCCAGCCCCGCCCGGCCAACCCCAGCCGGCCCCGGCCAGCCCCAGCCGGCCCCGGCCAACCCCAGCCCCCGCCCGGCCGCCCCCAGCGCGCCCCCAGCCGGCCCCCAGCCGCGCCTGGCCGGCCCTGGCCGCGCCCTCGGCCGCCCGCCTGGCCGCCCTCGGCCGCCCTGGCCCCCTGGCCGCGTCCCCCTGCGCAGGGCTGGTTCAACCGCCCGGTTCGGCCGCCCCGGCCGCCCAGCTCGGCCGCCCGCGCCCGCGCCCGCCCCCAGCCCAGCCGCTCGCTCGGCCCCCGGTTCAACCGCCCTAGGGCCGGTTCAACCGCCCCCCCCCCTGTTTTTTTATTTTTTTTATTTTATTTTATTTTAGTTTACTTTCTGTGATCATAGTTATTTTATTTTAGGTAGGCTAATCATTGTTCATGCTATTGTAATAGGAAGCTCAATTTAAAATTCCGTTATGCTAGTTGATTCACGTAATTAATTGTTTATCTCATTCAATGTTGATCAACTAAAAATGACTAGGTTTCCACTAGTGTATATGGCAGAATTCTTTTGTTAAGAACCAATTGTAACTGATCATTAGTGCATAAGATTTAACCCCCTGCGAGACCCTTTCCCGTTTCTTTCTAACCATAACAAATGCGATATCGAATGTCATACTTGATGCATACTCACTTTATTTGTTCCCTTGTATGGTGTACTGTTCCTTTGTATTAAATATGTGGATGTATGTATGTTTGCGCTCGTATAGAGAACGATCCGGTCGAAGAGCCCGAGGAATTCGCAGGAGAAGCCCCTGAGCAGCAGTCGGCTGGTGGAGGCAAGTGTCCTTTGACCTATCTCTGTCCTATTCATTCTTTAATTCACCTCCCGCATTACACATTTATACCTAAGGATTGACTAGCTTTTGTTACCCATGTCCTTGTTTACCTATTTGGGTCGGATTATTACTGCTTAGTCTGATGCTATTGCTCAACTCTAATCAATGAACATGATGTGATTATCTATGATACGCTGTTTTCCCCTTCTTATTTATGATTATATTTGTGACCTTTAAGGGGACTCGAGCGGTTTCTCGAGTGCCTCTCCGTAAGGACCTGTTCAATGGATGACCGCCCGGGAAAACAGTGCAACCATGAGGGTGGAATGGGACGCCCTTAGCTGAATAATTGGAGGAACCAGGGTGTAGTTCGCTTAGCCGTTGTGCCGTCAATGGGGCTCGGTGTATGCGGCTCGCTCTGCCAAGGTTGATTTGTCCCTTGGGGAGGAGTGCGGTACATTTAGGAAACCTAACGGGCGGCTACAGCCTCGGGGAATCTTTGTAAAGGCTACGTAGTGATGCCCTGCTGGACCACCTAGGTAGTGGTCAATGGGGAGTCGCTCTCTCCGGGCAGAAAGGGAATCACGGCTTGTGGGTAAAGTGCACAACCTCTGCAGAGTGTTATGAAACTGATATATCAGCCGTGCTCGCGGTTATGAGCGGCCAAGGGAGCTCCAGAGATTAGTGATACTTGATCAGTGATACTTTGGTACAGGTGGCAATGAGATTGATGGTTCTGATTATGAATATGGTATTGGTAAGTGGTATTCTTTCCGTTTGGAAAGGATACATTGGGCTAATAACTTGGGTTAATGCTAAAACCTGGCTTTCTACTAGTAAGTAATAACCTGACCAACTAAAAGCAACTGCTTGACTTATCCCCACATAAAGCTAGTCCACTACAGCCAAACAGGATGCTTGCTGAGTATGTTGATGTGTACTCACCCTTGCTCTACACACCAAACCCCCCCCCCCCCAGGTTGTCAGCATTGCAACCACTGCTCAGGAGAAGATGAAGCTGTGGAAGGAGACTTCCAGGAGTTCCAAGACTACGACGAGTTCTAGGTGTGGGTTAGCGGCAACCCCCAGTCGGCTGCCTGTGAAGGCCGCGTTATCTACGTTTCTTTTCCGCACTTTGATTTATTGTAAGAACTATATGGACGTCTCAGACGTATGATGTAATCGACTATTATTTTCCCTTTTAATACTATTTGAGCACTATGTGATGATGTCCATGTTATGTAACTGCTGTGTACGTGAATAACTGATCCTGGCACGTACATGGTTCGCATTCGGTTTACCTTCTAAAAACCGGGTGTGACAGCTACTAATGGCCATATCCTGTAGGCCACATGCTCTTGAATTAAATCCCTTGTCCCGATGAACGAGCAGACTATGCCGAAGGCCTTTCGGCATTCTTCGGCTGCTTCATCAATTTCAACCTTCGGCTTCCAGAGGCCGAAGCGCTGCCAGATAGGGCGCATGATAATCTCCTTAATATCCTCTCGTGCCTTTAAATCATTTTTCACATAGAACCATTCCTTCATCCAATCCCCGGGCCATTGCTTCCGGAAGGTGGGCACAGGGCAGCTTGACCCGGAGCGGGCAACGAAGCTATAGCAGCCAAAGTTGTTGTGATACTGCTCTTTACCCCAGGGCTTCGTCTCATATAGAAGCTCGTGCATGCTACATAAACTTTTAGCGTTCGGCTCCAAGTTCTGACTCCTCACAGCCCATACGAAGACTCCCATCCTTATAATGGCTTCGGGAGTAATCTGGTGAAGAAAAATCTGGAATATCTTCAAAACCTCAACCACGAAACTGCTTAGAGGGAACCGAAGCCCAGCCTTGAAGAAGCTTCGGAAGATCATGACTTCGTTATCTTCGGGAGTAGGTACAGTCTTCTCCCCGTCATCTGCCCTCACAGTAGTTATTTCTCGAAAATATCTCCCCCTCATATTGTCAAGGTGACTCTGCTTAATAGTTGATTTTCCGAAGACTGTGTGACTTGGTCGCCACGGTGACCCAGCAGCAGTCAGGCCCCAATGCCCCAGCAAAGCAGAATGTGTCCCAGCCTGGAGCAGGCAACTGCCCTCAGCAGCGCTATAATCATGGAAGATTGAACCACTTGGAGGCTGAAGCAGTTCAGGAGACCCCCGACATGACAGTAGGTATGTTCCCAGTCGATTCCCATATTGCAGAAGTGTTATTTGATACTGGAGCAACGCATTCTTTCATTACTGCATCATGGGTAGAAGCACATGATCTTCCAATTACTACCATGTCAACCCCCATTCAAATTGACTCAGCCGGTGGTAGAATTCGAGCTGATAGCATATGTTTGAATATAAGTGTGGAAATAAGGGGGATAGCGTTTCCCGCTAATCTCATAGTAATGGGTACTCAGGGAATAGATGTCATCCTAGGGATGAATTGGCTAGATAAGTATCAGGCAGTTATCAGTTGTGATAAAAGGACAATCAAGTTGGTGTCCCCACTAGGAGAGGAAGTGGTGACCGAGTTAGTCCCGCCTGAGCCGAAGAGAGGAAGTTGTTATCAGATGGCCGTCGATAGCAGTGAAGCAGACCCAATTGAGAGTATCAAGGTTGTGTCTGAATTCCCAGATGTGTTTCCAAAGGATTTACCGGGTATGCCGCCAGAGCGGAAAGTTGAATTCGCCATAGAGCTTCTTCCTGGAACCGCCCCTATCTTTAAGAGAGCTTACAGAATATCCGGACTAGAGTTGGTTGAGCTTAAGAAGCAGATTGATGAGCTATCAGAGAAAGGTTACATCCGGCCAAGCACCTCGCCTTGGGCCGCCCCTGTCCTGTTTGTGGAGAAGAAAGATGGCACCAAGAGGATGTGTATCGATTATCGAGCTCTAAATGAAGTCACGATCAAGAACAAGTATCCCTTGCCCAGAATAGAAGATCTGTTCGACCAGTTGAGAGGATCCAGTGTGTTCTCCAAGATTGATCTGAGGTCAAGTTATCATCAGCTCAGGATCCGACCTTCGGACATTCCGAAGACGGCATTCATTACCAAGTATGGTCTGTATGAGTTCACAGTGATGTCTTTTGGTTTGACCAATGCACCAGCGTTCTTTATGAACTTGATGAACAGTGTCTTCATGGATTATCTTGATAAGTTTGTGGTGGTATTCATTGATGACATTCTGGTTTATTCTCAAAGTGGAGAAGAGCATGCAGATCATTTGAGGATGGTATTGCAGAGATTGCGAGAGCACCAGTTGTATGCGAAGTTGAGCAAGTGTGAGTTCTGGATCAGTGAAGTCCTGTTCTTGGGTCACATAATCAACAAAGAAGGATTGGCTATGGATCCGAAGAAAGTGGCAGACATTTTGAACTGGAAAGCGCCAACGGATGCTCGAGGAATCAAGAGCTTCATTGGAATGGCCGGATATTATCGGCGATTCATTGAAGGGTTTTCGAAGATTGCGAAACCAATGACAGCGTTGCTAGGCAACAAGGTTGAGTTCAAGTGGACCCAGAAATGTCAAGAGGCCTTCGAAGCGCTGAAAGAGAAGTTGACAACAGCGCCTGTCCTAGTCTTGCCTGATGTGCACAAGCCCTTCTCTGTGTACTGTGATGCTTGTTACACAGGTTTGGGATGCGTGTTGATGCAAGAGGGAAGAGTTGTGGCTTACTCGTCCCGACAGTTGAAGGTTCATGAGAAGAATTACCCAATCCATGATCTAGAGTTGGCAGCAGTGGTTCACGCACTGAAGACATGGAGGCACTATCTGTATGGACAGAAATGCGATGTTTACACAGATCACAAGAGCCTGAAGTACATATTCACTCAGTCAGAGTTGAACATGAGACAACGAAGATGGTTAGAGTTGATCAAAGACTATGAGTTGGAGATCCATTACCATCCAGGCAAAGCAAACGTAGTGGCAGATGCTTTGAGCAGAAAGAGTCAAGTCAATCTGATGGTCGCTCGTCCGATGCCTTATGAGTTAGCCAAGGAGTTTGACAGGTTGAGTCTCGGATTTCTGAACAATTCGCGAGGAGTCACAGTTGAATTGGAACCTACCTTGGAGCGCGAGATCAAAGAGGCGCAGAAGAATGATGAGAAGATCAATGAGATTCGGCGACTGATTCTAGATGGCAGAGGCAAAGATTTTCGAGAAGATGCTGAAGGCGTGGTATGGTTCAAAGACCGCTTGTGTGTTCCCAATGTCCAGTCCATTCGGGAGTTGATTCTCAAGGAAGCTCATGAGACAGCTTATTCGATTCACCCTGGCAGTGAGAAGATGTATCAGGATCTGAAGAAGAAATTCTGGTGGTATGGAATGAAGAGGGAAATCGCAGAGCATGTGGCTATGTGCGATAGTTGTCGAAGAATTAAGGCAGAGCACCAGAGACCAGCTGGATTGTTGCAACCGTTGCAGATCCCTTAGTGGAAATGGGATGAAATCGGTATGGATTTCATAGTCGGATTGCCTCGCACTCGAGCCGGCTACGATTCTATTTGGGTAGTAGTGGACCGTTTGACCAAGTCAGCCCACTTCATACCTGTCAAGACCAGCTACAACAGTGCAGTATTGGCAGAGTTGTATATGTCTCGGATCGTTTGTCTTCATGGTGTGCCAAAGAAGATAGTGTCAGACAGAGGAACGCAGTTCACCTCTCATTTCTGGCAGCGGTTGCATGAAGCTTTGGGCACACATCTGAATTTCAGTTCAGCTTATCATCCGCAGACAGATGGCCAGACCGAAAGAACCAATCAAATTCTCGAAGACATGTTGAGAGCCTGTGCGTTGCAAGATCAGTCCAGATGGGACAAGAGATTGCCTTATGCAGAGTTTTCCTATAACAACAGTTACCAGGCCAGTTTGAAGATGTCACCATTTCAAGCGCTCTATGGAAGGAGTTGTAGAACTCCGTTGCAATGGGATCAGCCTGGAGAGAAGCAAGTGTTTGGGCCAGATATTTTGCTTGAAGCCAAAGAGAACATCAAGATGGTCCGAGAGAATCTGAAGGTAGCGCAATCGAGGCAGCGAAGCTATGCAGACACAAGAAGAAGGGAGCTGAGTTTTGAAGTCGGAGACTTTGTCTATCTGAAAGTGTCACCGATCAGAGGAGTCAGAAGATTCGGAGTGAAGGGCAAGCTAGCACCCCGCTACATTGGTCCGTATCAAATTCTCTCAAAGCGTGGAGAAGTGGCTTATCAGCTCAGTCTGCCAGAGAATTTGTCTGCTGTGCATGATGTCTTTCATGTGTCTCAGTTGAAGAAGTGTTTGCGTGTGCCAGAAGAGCAGTTGCCAGTGGAAGGTCTTGAAGTCCAGGAGGACTTGACCTACGTTGAGAAGCCAGTGCAGATCCTTGAGGTTGCAGACAGAGTCACCCGAAGGAAGACCATCAGAATGTGCAAAGTCAGATGGCATCACCACTCTGAGGAAGAAGCAACCTGGGAGCGTGAAGATGATTTGATGGCTAAGTACCCAGAGCTCTTTGCTAGCCAGCCCTGAATCTCGAGGGCGAGATTCTTTTAAGGGGGATAGGTTTGTAACGCCCCGAATTTTGCAGTTGAATTTTTTCTTTTCTTTACTCGCCAAATTCGGGCGTTACCTTTTCTTTTTCTTTTTTCCCTCGCTAGACCTTGATCTTTTCCAAAGTTAGCGGGATTCGGTTTGGAATTCCCGTGTAAAGAAAACCATAAAACTGTTTTATGTTGTTTGATGCACCATGCCGAACTATGCATTCTTTGATTGTTTGAAAGTGCAAATGCATTCATCTAGGAAGATCGGATTTCGAAAATAAGGAGAAAATCTTTTCTTTCTTTTTTCTTTCTCTTTCCCTCTCTCCTCTTTTTCTCTCTCTCCCGCGCCGTGGGCCGACCCCGGCCGGCCCAGCCGCCCCCTGCGCCCCCCTTTGGGCCCAATAGGCCCAGCCGCCCCCCCCCACCTCCCCTTTTTCCCCAATTCTCTCTCCCTCTCTCTCTCATTTTCTCCCACCCTCTCCCTAAGCCGCCGCCGCCCCTACCCCCTGCCCTAGCGCCGCCCGCCGCCCTCGCCGTCGGCCGCCAGACGCCGGTGAGCCCCCTTCCCCCCTCCTCCCTCCCCCTCCCTCTCCCCTCCTCTCCCCCTCCCTGTCCGGCCATGGCCCGGCCGCCCCTGGCCGCGCCGCCCTGGCCCCAGCCCCGCCCGGCCAACCCCAGCCGGCCCCGGCCAGCCCCAGCCGGCCCCGGCCAACCCCAGCCCCCGCCCGGCCGCCCCAGCGCGCCCCCAGCTGGCCCCCAGCCGCGCCTGGCCGGCCCTGGCCGCGCCCTCGGCCGCCCGCCTGGCCGCCCTCGGCCGCCCTGGCCCCCTGGCCGCGTCCCCCTGCGCAGGGCCGGTTCAACCGCCCGGTTCGGCCGCCCCGGCCGCCCAGCTCGGCCGCCCGCGCCCGCGCCCGCCCCCAGCCCAGCCGCTCGCTCGGCCCCCGGTTCAACCGCCCTAGGGCCGGTTCAACCGCCCCCCCTGTTTTTTTATTTTTTTTATTTTATTTTATTTTAGTTTACTTTCTGTGATCATAGTTATTTTATTTTAGGTAGGCTAATCATTGTTCATGCTATTGTAATAGGAAGCTCAATTTAAAATTCCGTTATGCTAGTTGATTCACGTAATTAATTGTTTATCTCATTCAATGTTGATCAACTAAAAATGACTAGGTTTCCACTAGTGTATATGGCAGAATTCTTTTGTTAAGAACCAATTGTAACTGATCATTAGTGCATAAGATTTAACCCCCTGCGAGACCCTTTCCCGTTTCTTTCTAACCATAACAAATGCGATATCGAATGTCATACTTGATGCATACTCACTTTATTTGTTCCCTTGTATGGTGTACTGTTCCTTTGTATTAAATATGTGGATGTATGTATGTTTGCGCTCGCATAGAGAACGATCCGGTCGAAGAGCCCGAGGAATTCGCAGGAGAAGCCCCTGAGCAGCAGTCGGTTGGTGGAGGCAAGTGTCCTTTGACCTATCTCTGTCCTATTCATTCTTTAATTCACCTCCCGCATTACACATTTATACCTAAGGATTGACTAGCTTTTGTTACCCATGTCCTTGTTTACCTATTTGGGTCGGATTATTACTGCTTAGTCTGATGCTATTGCTCAACTCTAATCAATGAACATGATGTGATTATCTATGATACGCTGTTTTCCCCTTCTTATTTATGATTATATTTGTGACCTTTAAGGGGACTCGAGCGGTTTCTCGAGTGCCTCTCCATAAGGACCTGTTCAATGGATGACCGCCCGGGAAAACAGTGCAACCATGAGGGTGGAATGGGACGCCCTTAGCTGAATAATTGGAGGAACCGGGGTGTAGTTCGCTTAGCCGTTGTGCCGTCAATGGGGCTCGGTGTATGCGGCTCGCTCTGCCAAGGTTGATTTGTCCCTTGGGGAGGAGTGCGGTACATTTAGGAAACCTAACGGGCGGCTACAGCCTCGGGGAATCTTTGTAAAGGCTACGTAGTGATGCCCTGCTGGACCACCTAGGTAGTGGTCAATGGGGAGTCGCTCTCTCCGGGCAGAAAGGGAATCACGGCTTGTGGGTAAAGTGCACAACCTCTGCAGAGTGTTATGAAACTGATATATCAGCCGTGCTCGCGGTTATGAGCGGCCAAGGGAGCTCCAGAGATTAGTGATACTTGATCAGTGATACTTTGGTACAGGTGGCAATGAGATTGATGGTTCTGATTATGAATATGGTATTGGTAAGTGGTATTCTTTCCGTTTGGAAAGGATACATTGGGCTAATAACTTGGGTTAATGCTAAAACCTGGCTTTCTACTAGTAAGTAATAACCTGACCAACTAAAAGCAACTGCTTGACTTATCCCCACATAAAGCTAGTCCACTACAGCCAAACAGGATGCTTGCTGAGTATGTTGATGTGTACTCACCCTTGCTCTACACACCAAACCCCCCCCCAGGTTGTCAGCATTGCAACCACTGCTCAGGAGAAGATGAAGCTGTGGAAGGAGACTTCCAGGAGTTCCAAGACTACGACGAGTTCTAGGTGTGGGTTAGCGGCAACCCCCAGTCGGCTGCCTGTGAAGGCCGCGTTATCTACGTTTCTTTTCCGCACTTTGATTTATTGTAAGAACTATATGGACGTCTCAGACGTATGATGTAATCGACTATTATTTCCCCTTTTAATACTATTTGAGCACTGTGTGATGATGTCCATGTTATGTAACTGCTGTGTACGTGAATAACTGATCCTGGCACGTACATGGTTCGCATTCGGTTTACCTTCTAAAAACCGGGTGTGACAGCTACTAATGGCCATATCCTGTAGGCCACATGCTCTTGAATTAAATCCCTTGTCCCGATGAACGAGCAGACTATGCCGAAGGCCTTTCGGCATTCTTCGGCTGCTTCATCAATTTCCACCTTCGGCTTCCAGAGGCTGAAGCGCTGCCAGATAGGGCGCATGATAATCTCCTTAATATCCTCTCGTGCCTTTAAATCATTTTTCACATAGAACCATTCCTTCATCCAATCCCCGGGCCATTGCTTCCGGAAGGTGGGCACAGGGCAGCTTGACCCGGAGCGGGCAACGAAGCTATAGCAGCCAAAGTTGTTGTGATACTGCTCTTTACCCCAGGGCTTCGTCTCATATAGAAGCTCGTGCATGCTACATAAACTTTTAGCGTTCGGCTCCAAGTTCTGACTCCTCACAGCCCATACGAAGACTCCCATCCTTATAATGGCTTCGGGAGTAATCTGGTGAAGAAAAATCTGGAATATCTTCAAAACCTCAACCACGAAACTGCTTAGAGGGAACCGAAGCCCAGCCTTGAAGAAGCTTCGGAAGATCATGACTTCGTTATCTTCGGGAGTAGGTACAGTCTTCTCCCCGTCATCTGCCCTCACAGTAGTTATTTCTCGAAAATATCTCCCCCTCATATTGTCAAGGTGACTCTGCTTAATAGTTGATTTTCCGAAGACTGTGTGACTTGGTCGCCACGGTCGATCTTCGGAGTCCTCACCTCCGCTTTCTGAGAGCACCTAGGGGGGGAATAGGTGATCCTGTAAAACTTAAAACTTCACACCACAAACTTGATTAAGAGTTAGAACAATGAAATCAAGTGAGTAGAGAGGAGAGCTCTTGTGAAGTACAATAAACACCATAAGGACAAGCACAAGAGACACGAGGATTTATCCCATGGTTCGGCCAAGTACAAAACTTGCCTACACCACGTTGTGGCGTCCCAACGGACGAGAGTTGCACTCAACTCCTCTCAAGTGATCCAATGATCAACTTGAATACCACGGTGTTCTTCTTTACTTTACTCTTTCCCGTTTGCGAGGAATCTCCACGACTTGGAGTCTCTCGCCCTTACAATAGGAATCACAATGAAGCACTAGAGTAAGGGAGGGAAGCAACACACTCAAATCCACAGCAAATACGCACACACAAGATCAAGACTTGAGCTCAAGAGAGTATCACAAGGTTCTCACTAGAACGGAGCTCAAACCACTAAGAATGTCGAACAAGTGTGCAAGAATGAAGTGTGAATGATCAACAATGCTCAAAGGTTGCTTGGTTTCTTCTTCCATGCGCCTAGGGGTCCCTTTTATAGCCCCAAGGCAGCTAGGAGCCGTTGAGAGCATTTCAAGAAGGCAATTCTTGCCTTCTGTCGCCTGGCGCACCGGACAGTCCGGTGCGGATTTCTTTCCTTCTTTGGCAAAGGCGACCGTTGGCGCTTTGGAGCCGTTGGCGCACCGGACACTGTCCGGTGCACACTGGATAGTCCGGTGCCCCTTCTGACCGTTGGCTCTTGCCACGCGTCGTGCGCGGATTATGCGGCCGACCGTTGGCCCGGCTGACTGTTGGCTCACCGGACAGTCCGGTGCACCACCGGACAGTCCGGTGATTTATAGTCGTACGCCGTTAATTGCTTCCCGAGAGCAGCCAGTTGACAAACGCCGGCCTAGCGCACCGGACACTGTCCGGTGCACCCAGACCGAGTTGTTTTTGGCTGAACAAAGCCATCTCTTTTCCAACTTGATTTCTCCTGTTTCAGCACTTAGACACAATACATTAGTCTCCAAAATAATGTACTAAGTCTTAGGAACATACCTTTTTACTTGATTTGCACTTTATCCACCACTTTGCATAGATTAACATAAGTCCACTTGTGTTGGCACTCAATCACCAAAATACTTAGAAATGGCCCAAGGGCACATTTCCCTTTCAATCTCCCCCTTTTTGGTGATTTATGCCAACACAATAAAAAGCAACTAAAGGAAGTGCAACATCAATACAAATTAGAACTTAAAATTGTTTTTATTCAAATTTGGCATATATGGATCATTCTTTGCCACCACTTGGTTTGTTTTTTCAAATCAAACTCAATTTTCTTATCTCTAAGTCAAACACACTTGTTGAAACATAAAGAGAGATATTTCAAGAGAAATTGATCTAAGATTCAAAAACTCCCCCTTTTTCCCATAATCAAGCCTTCTCCCCACAAGAGACCAATGTTTTGACAATAAGAGACAAATAAGAGAATTTAGACAAACAAAAACTCTAACTCTACTATTTTCAAAATTCTCAAGTGGTAGCTGATCCATTTCTTGCTTTGGCCTTATTTTCTCCCCCTTTGGCATCAAGCACCAAAACAGGATCAATTTTGGCCCTTTAACCCCATTGCCTCACCAAAATCTTCAACTAAGAGTAAAAAGGCAATAAGAGTACAAAGATGAACTTGGAATTAGTTACTCTTTCATCGGAGTGCAGTGGAAGTCTTGCATGGTCCAAGTCCACCTATTCCCTTTCAAACCTCCTTTGAGACTAAATTAAGCAAACTCAAGCACACAGTTAGTCTCAAAGGGTCAAGTTGTAGCACATCTCCCCCTAAATATGTGCATCACTTGCAAATGGACTTGAGAGGTCCGAGGAGTGCTTCAACAACTTGAGCACCATAAGTAAACAACAAAATGTATTAAGGAACATGATCAAGGCATAAAACACATGTATGCTATAAATCAATCCAGGTTCCGCGAATCTAAGACATTTAGCTCACTACGCAGCCTGCAAAAGGTCGACTCATCTAGAGGCTTGGTAAAGATATCAGCTAGCTGGTTCTCGGTGCTAACATGAAACACTTCGATATCTCTCTTTTGCTGGTGGTCTCTCAAAAAGTGATGCCAGATGTCTATGTGCTTTGTGCGGCTGTGTTCAACAGGATTATCCGCCATGCGGATAGCACTCTCATTATCACATAGGAGTGGGACTTTGCTCAGATTGTAGCCAAAGTCCCTGAGGGTTTGCCTCATCCAGAGTAGTTGCGCGCAACACTGTCCTGCGGCAACATACTCGGCCTCAGCGGTGGATAGGGCAACAGAAGTTTGTTTCTTAGAACTCCACGACACCAAGGACCTTCCTAAGAATTGGCACGTCCCCGATGTACTCTTCGTATCGACCTTACATCCAGCATAGTTGGAGTCTGAATATCCAATCAAGTCAAAGGTAGACCCCTTTGGATACCAGATTCCGAAACAAGGCGTAGCGACTAAATATCTAAGAATTCGCTTCACGGCCACTAAGTGACATTCCCTTGGATCGGATTGAAATCTAGCACACATGCATATGCTAAGCATGATATCCGGTCTACTAGCACATAAATAAAGTAAGGACCCTATCATAGACCGGTATGCCTTTTGATCAACGGACTTACCTCCTTTGTTGAGGTCGGTGTGTCCGTCGGTTCCCATTGGAGTCTTTGCGGGCTTGACGTCCTTCATCCCAAACCGCTTGATCAAGTCTTGCGTGTACTTTGTCTGGGAGATGAAGGTCCCATCCTTGAGTTGCTTGACTTGGAACCCAAGGAAAAAGCTTAACTCGCCCATCATCGACATCTCGAACTTTTGAGTCATTACCCTGCTAAACTCTTCACAAGACTTTTGGTTAGTAGAACCAAATATTATGTCATCGACATAAATTTGGCACACAAAAAGATCACCATCACATGTCTTAGTAAAAAGAGTTAGATCGGCTTTCCCAACCTTGAAAGCATTAGCAATTAAAAAGTCTCTAAGGCATTCATACCATGCTCTTGGGGCTTGCTTAAGTCCATAGAGCGCCTTAGAGAGCTTACACACATGGTCGGGGTACCGTTCATCCTCAAAGCCAGGGGATTGCTCCACGTACACCTCCTCCTTGATGGGCCCGTTGAGGAAAGCGCTCTTCACATCCATTTGGAACAACCTGAAAGAATGGTGAGTAGCATAGGCTAACAATATGCAAATTGACTCTAGCCTAGCTACAGGAGCAAAAGTCTCCTCAAAGTCCAAACCTGCGACTTGGGCATAACCTTTTGCCACAAGTCGTGCCTTGTTCCTTGTCACCACCCCGTGCTCGTCTTGTTTGTTGCGGAACACCCACTTGGTTCCCACAACGTTTTGCTTGGGACGAGGCACCAGTGTCCAAACTTCATTTCTCTTGAAGTTGTTGAGCTCTTCCTGCATGGCCAACACCCAGTCCGGATCTAGCAAGGCCTCTTCTACCCTGAAAGGCTCAATAGAAGAGACAAAGGAGTAATGCTCACAAAAATTAACCAATCTAGAACGAGTAGTTACTCCCTTGCTTATATCACCCAATATTTGGTTGACGGGATGATTCCTTTGAATCGTCGCTCGAACTTGGGTTGGAGGTGCCGGTTGTGCTTCTTCCTCCATTAAATGATCATCTTGTGCTCCCCCTTGATCACACGCCTCCTCTTGATGAACCTGTTCATCTTCTTGAGTTGGGGGATGCACCATTGTTGAGGAAGAGGGTTGATCTTGCTCCTTTTGTTCCAGTGGCCTCACATCTCCAATTGCCATGGTGCGCATTGCGGTCGTTGGAACGTCTTCTTCATCTACATCATCAAGATCAACAACTTGCTCTCTTGGAGAGCCATTAGTCTCATCAAATACAACGTCGCTAGAGACTTCAACCAAACCCGATGATTTGTTGAAGACCCTATACGCCTTTGTATTTGAGTCATAACCTAACAAAAACCCTTCTACTGCTTTGGGAGCAAACTTAGAATTCATACCTTTCTTCACTAGAATGTAACATTTGCTCCCAAATACACGAAAGTAAGACACATTGGGTTTGTTACCGGTTAGAAGCTCATATGAAGTCTTCTTGAGGAGGCGATGAAGGTAGACCCGGTTTATGGCGTGGCACACCGTGCTCACGGCTTCCGTCCAAAACCGTTCGGGCGTCTTGAATTCACCAAGCATCGTCCTTGCCATGTCTAGTAGCGTCCTGTTCTTCCTCTCTACCACACCATTTTTCTGTGGTGTGTAGGGAGCGGAGAACTCGTGCTTGATTCCTTCCTCCTCAAGATACTTCTCCACTTGACGGTTCTTGAACTCGGACCCATTGTCGCTCCTTATCTTCTTCACTTTGAGCTCAAACTCGTTTTGGGCTCTCCTTAGGAAGCGCTTGAGGGTCCCTTGGGTTTCAGATTTATCCTGCAAAAACAATACCCAAGTGAAGCGGGAAAAATCATCAACTATAACAAGACCATACTTACTTCCTCCTATACTTAGATAGGCGACGGGTCCGAAGAGGTCCATATGAAGTAACTCCAGGGGTCTTGATGTTGTCATCACATTTTTGGCATGATGAGAGCTTCCCACCTGTTTACCTGCTTGACAAGCTGCACAAGGTCTATCTTTTTCGAAAGTTACATTAGTTAGACCTATCACGTGTTCTCCCTTTAGAAGCTTGTGAAGGTTCTTCATCCCCACATGTGCTAAACGGCGATGTCAGAGCCAGCCCATGCTAGTCTTAGCAATTAAGCATGCATCTAGACCGGCCTCCTCTTTTGCAAAATCAACTAAATAAAGTTTGCCGTCTAGTACACCCTTAAAAGCTAATGAACCATCACTTCTTCTAAAGACAGACACATCTACATTTGTGAATAAACAGTTATATCCCATATTACAAAGTTGACTCACAGACAACAAGTTATATCCAAGCGACTCAACTAAGAACACATTAGAAATAGAGTGCTCGGATGAAATAGCAATTTTTCCTAACCCTTTCACCTTTCCTTGGTTCCCATCACCGAATATGATTGAATCTTGGGGATCCTTGTTCTTGACGTAGGAAGAGAACATCCTCTTTTCCCCCGTCATGTGGTTTGTGCATCCGCTGTCGATAATCCAGCTTGAGCCCCCGGATGCATAAACCTGCAAGGCAATTTTAGGCTTGGGTCTTAGGTACCCAACTCATGTTGGGTCCTACAAGGTTAGTTACAATAGTCTTAGGGACCCAAATGCAAGTCTTGTCTCCCTTACATTTGGCCCCTAATTTCCTAGCAATTACCTTCTTATCCTTTCTACAAATAGCAAAGGAAGCATTGCAAGCATAATAAATTGTAGAAGGTTCATTCATTACTTTCCTAGGAACATGAACAACATTTCTTCTAGGTATAGCATTTTTCCTAGCCAAATTTCTATCATGCATAATGGAAGAACTAGAAGCAATCATGGCATGAGAATCAAACGCATCATAACTTCTATAGCCATTCCTAGAATGTCTCCTATCCTGATACATGAAAGCATGGTTCTTTTGAGAACTACTAGCCATAGGGGCCTTCCCTTTCTCCTTGGCGGAGATGGAAGCCTTATGGCTTGTTAAGTTCTTGACTTCCCTCTTGAAGCCAAGACCATCCTTAATTGAGGGGTGTCTACCAATCGTGTAGGCATCCCTTGCAAATTTTAGTTTGTCAAATTCACTCTTGCTAGTCTTAAGTTGGGCATTAAGACTAGCCACTTCATCATTCAAATTAGAAATTGAAACTAGATGATCACTACAAGCACCAACATTAAAATCTTTACACCTATTGCAAATTGCAACATGTTCTACACAAGATGTTGATTTATTAGCTATTTCTAACTTAGCATTCAAATCGTCATTTATGCTCTTTAAGCTAGAAATAGAGTCATGGCATGTAGACAATTCACAAGAAAGCATTTCATTCCTTTTAATTTCTAAAGCAAGGGATTTTTGTGCCTCTACAAACTTATCATGTTCTTCATACAAAAGATCCTCTTGCTTTTCTAATAACCTATTCTTATCATTCAATGCATCAATTAGTTCATTAATCTTCTCAACCTTAGTTCTATCTAGGCCCTTGAATAAACATGAATAGTCTATTTCATCATCGCTAGGTTCTTCATCACTTGTGGAAGCGTAAGTACTAGTATTACGATTGCTTACCTTCCTTTCCCTTGCCATGAGGCAGGTGTGATGCTCGTTGGGGAAGAGGGCCGACTTGTTGAAGGCGGTGGTGGCGAGTCCTTCGTTGTCGGAGTCGGACGATGAACAATCAGAGTCCCACTCCTTTCCAAGGTGTGCCTCGCCCTTAGCCTTCTTGTAAGCCTTCTTCTTTTCCCTCTTGTTCCCTTGTTCCTGGTCACTATCATTATCGGGACAGTTAGCGATAAAATGACCAATCTTACCACATTTGAAGCATGAGTGCTTCCCCTTCATCTTGGTCTTGTTTGGATGCTCCTTGCGACCCCTTAGTGCCGTCTTGAAACGCTTGATGATGAGGGCCATTTCTTCATCATTAAGTCCGGTCGCCTCAATTTGTGCCACCTTGCTAGGTAGCACCTCCTTGCTCCTTGTTGCTTTGAGAGCAATGGTTTGAGGCTCCTGGATTGGGCCATTCAACGCATCGTCAACATATCTTGCCTCCTTGATCATCATCCGCCCGCTTACAAACTTTCCAAGTATCTCCTCGGGCGTCATCTTGGTGTACCTAGGATTCTCACGAATATTGTTCACAAGATGTGGATCAAGGACAGTAAAAGACCTTAGCATTAGGCGGACGACGTCGTGGCCCGTCCATCGCGTGCTTCCATAGCTCCTTATTTTGTTGACGAGGGTCTTGAGCCAGTTGTACGTTTGGGTTGGCTCTTCACCCCTGATCATTGTGAATCTCCCAAGTTTGCCCTCCACCAACTCCATCTTGGTGAGCATGGTGACGTCGTTCCCCTCATGTGAGATTTTGAGGGTGTCCCAGATCTTCTTGGCGTTATCCAAGCCGCTCACCTTATGGTATTCATCCCTGCACAATGAAGCTAGAAGAACAGTAGTAGCTTGTGCATTTTTGTGAATTTGCTCATTAATGAACATGGGACTATCCGAACTATCAAAGTGCATTCCATTTTCTACTATCTCCCATATACTTGGATGGAGAGAGAACAGGTGGCTATGCATTTTGTGACTCCAAAATCTGTAGTCCTCTCCATCAAAGTGGGGAGGTTTACCGAGGGGAATGGAAAGCAAGTGAGCATTGGAACTTTGCGGAATACGAGAATAATCAAAGGAAAGTTTGAATTAACCGTCTTCTTTTTCTCGTAGTCGTTGTCGTCGTCCTTTTGGGAAGAAGAAGATTCGTCGCTGTCGTAGTAGACTATCTCCTTGATGCGCCTTGTTTTCTTCTTCCTCCCATCTTTTCTTTTGTGGCCCGAGCCTGAGTCATTAGGCTTGTCATCCTTTGGATCATTGACGAAGGACTCCTTCTCCTTATCATTGACCACCATCCCCTTGCCCTTAGGATCCATCTCTTCGGGCGATTAGTCCCTTTCTTGAAGAGAACGGCTCTGATACCAATTGAGAGCACCTAGAGGGGGGTGAATAGGTGATCCTGTAAAACTTAAAACTTCACACCACAAACTTGATTAAGAGTTAGAACAATGAAATTAAGTGAGTAGAGAGGAGAGCTCTTGTGAAGTACAATAGACACAATAAGGACAAGCACAAGAGACACGAGGATTTATCCCGTGGTTCGGCCAAGTACAAAACTTGCCTACTCCACGTTGTGGCGTCCCAACGGACGAGAGTTGCACTCAACTCCTCTCAAGTAATCCAATGATCAACTTGAATACCACGGTGTTCTTCTTTACTTTACTCTTTCTCGTTTGCGAGGAATCTCCACAACTTGGAGTCTCTCGCCCTTACAATAGGAATCACAATGAAGCACTAGAGTAAGGGAGGGAAGCAACACACTCAAATCCACAGCAAATACGCACACACAAGATCAAGACTTGAGCTCAAGAGAGTATCACAAGGTTCTCACTAGAACGGAGCTCAAACCACTAAGAATGTTGAACAAGTGTGCAAGAATGAAGTGTGAATGATCAACAATGCTCAAAGGTTGCTTGGTTTCTTCTTCCATGCGCCTAGGGGTCCCTTTTATATCCCCAAGGCATCTAGGAGCCGTTGAGAGCATTTCAAGAAGGCAATTCTTGCCTTCTGTCGCCTAGCGCACCGGACAGTCCGGTGCACCACCGGACACTGTCCGGTGCGGATTTCTTTCCTTCTTTGGCGAAGCCGACCGTTGGCGCTTTGGAGCTGTTGGCGCACCGGACACTGTCCGGTGCACACCGGACAGTCCGGTGCCCCTTCTGACCGTTGGCTCTTGCCACGCGTCGCGCGTGGATTATGCGGCCGACCGTTGGCCCGGCTGACTGTTGGCTCACCGGACAGTCCGGTGCACCACCGGACAGTCCGGTGATTTATAGCCGTACGCCGTTAATTGCTTCCCGAGAGCAGCCAGTTGACAGACGCCGGCCTGGCGCATCGGACACTGACCGGTGCACCCAGACTGAGCTGTTTTTGGCTGAACAAAGCCATCTCTTTTCCAACTTGATTTCTCCTGTTTCCACCACTTAGACACAATACATTAGTCTCCAAAATAATGTACTAAGTCTTAGGAACATACCTTTTTACTTGATTTGCACTTTATCCACCACTTTGCATAGATTAACATAAGTCCACTTGTGTTGGCACTCAATCACCAAAATACTTAGAAATGGCCCAAGGGCACATTTCCCTTTCACTTTCCACATCATAACTGTCACTATCGCCAGTGTCTTTAGATAAACCTTCTAAAATCTCCTTAGTAATCTTCTCTGTATTTGTCTTTGCTATTGATTCAAGAAACCCAAGATTCTTCTCCTTAGAAAGACTCAGTCTTGTTTCGGCAACAACTTTTTTATCTTCAGACATCTTCGGAAATACTAAAAAACTGCTCTCAAATCCGAAGCTTAAAAAACCTAAAAAGCTAAGCAAGTGTTGGTGCGCAAAGAGCTAAAAGTTGAGTAAGCAAGAGCAGATGGCAAGAAAGCGTGCCAAATGTGCTCGCGGGGTGCTCTTATTTATACGTCCAGTGTGTTGCAAGTGGGAGGGCCCTGCTTGTCATTGACTGGTGCTATTCTAGCAAAGGGAAGGTGTTTTTTTCGGACCTTCGGCTTAAGTCCTTCGTTCATATCGCAATCTGAATTTATCATTCTAACAAATTAATATTGTGAGGGGCTACTGTTGGGGGCCTTCGGCTTCCGAAGATCCTCAAAAATATGATTTAACAATGTTTCTGGAGTATGATACATGAACAGGTACCTTCAGACTTAGGTCAAAACTACAGTGTGAAGAAGCACAAAGAATACGAAGGATGGCGCAGAGCCAAAGCTATGCGCAGGGGAGCTTCGACGTGATAACAGAAAAGGGAACCGACTTAAAGGGGAAAAGACTATTTAGACCTCGATGGATTATTATAGAGTTATTAGCAAATGTAAAGGGCATGGATGTAATTTTACATGGGATGCGTCACGTGCCTATAAATAGATGAACAGTGCTCCCATACTGTTCACGCTGACGGGGCATTTACTTTTGCGTCACGCTTGTACTTTTACCTTCTTTCAAGCCGAAGGTACTTTTGTAACTTGTTATTATTTCTATTTTTCCTTAATAATAAAATAGAAATGAGTTGATGGTAACAAATAACTGTTGGTATTGTCTTTTATATCCTATTTGTTTCTTTCCTCGTTTATATGTTGCTTCGACGAAGGTACGCCCTTCACAACCTTCGTCCGAAAATCATTATCTCTCAAAGGGATATAATGCTTCGAAGGACGAAGGACTTTAATGTTTAACATTCTCTGTGTTGCCTTGTTCTTGACTCATAGCATTTGAGAACAAGTCCCCAACACCGTCTATAATGCCTCGATGGGTCATCCATAAAACACATCATGAGCCTTATCAGGATGCACAACTCACAGGTGACAATCGTGTCTTTCTCTCGGATGAATGTATTGTAATATGTTTTCAGCTTAAAATGCACATTAGATCAGTGTTGCCTGCAGCAAATATGTCTTCAACAGTAATAGAAGAGTTCTTTTTGTTTTTTAGACAATCTAGACAAAGCGATAAAGAATGCGGATAAAATAAAATATTAATTTATTCTGTTAAACCATCACATGTTCCATTGCCTAATGAGCCAAATGAAAGTGTGTTCTTAATGATGTTCTTTCTTTATAAATTCAAAGGAAATATTGACGGAGAACTCTCCCGTTGCAGTGGACATGATAGAGAGATAATATAACTTCTCTTTTAACCTGCTATGGAGTTCTGAAAATAATCTTCATAACATCATTTCTCTCTTTTTTATCAATTTGCAGTGGTTGCGTGAATTCATCAGAATTTACAAGGATGTGCTTTTGTAATATCTTATTAGCCATGTGAAGAACACCGCAAGTTGTAATTTATATACGGAAATTTTAGTGCGGATCAAACTATCTTTAAAATAGCTTTGATTCATAGGGTGGTTAAAACTCATGTAATAGCAGTTTTTTTGTTTCCATGGTAGTAGCTGATGGAGTATGACCTTTATTGTTCATATATAGACACCCTTTTTAACAGAAAAATGCATTGCAATTTGGAATGAACAGATTACTAAACATCACAGAAGACGAAGATGTCAATCTATTTCCCAATTCCTTTACCTTCAAGCTCCACTTAAAAATACATGTTCTTCATCAGATCAGTTAAATGAAAGGCAAGGATCACTCTTTTTCACATCTTTGTATGACATGTTTGGGTACATCTAGAATAGAGACTTGATGGGAGTGCGACCAACAAAAACATCATGATCACCCAGCCTATAAGGAACCCTGTCCTCATTGTGATGGGAATGGTACAAGTAGTTGCTCCACCCGCCCCATTGTCCTGGATTCATACGAGCGAAATACGGGCTCGTTTGAAGCCCAACAAAGAGGGCGACATTCTCCAGCTCCACCACCTCCACACAAGTTGCAGGTTCAGTTAACATGTCCATGTGGTAGACTCTATAGTTGTCCCATGATTGAGGATAGTGAAGTCGGTTATAGCTATTAACGAACTTGTGCTAGTAGCAGTGAACTTGTGGGCAGTGATGTTCTTGAACTGTCAGTAATATTTCGTGTACTGGTGTGCATTGTGCACTTGCACTTGGATTTGCATTTGCGCAAATGTGATATATGGTAGTCCCGTCGTCGCCGGAGATTCTTACTTTAACACCTCAAAATTCTATTGGTGAAATTTGATAAAATTCTTCAAAGAGTTTGAATTGGAAAACCTTCCCATAAGGATTTTTTTTCTTCTTTGGTGAAAGCTACACTTCCTAAAACAAATATGTTTTCTAATAAACATCAAATAAAATGATTTCTATTTAGATATATATTTGTTGAATTATATATTTAAGTTAAATCCTCTCTTAAAGAATGAAATGCTATACACTAGAAGATGTTTTCTTAAACCACTAATTTATGTGCATAAATAGCATATGTGAAATCATTCACTTAAATAGGATTAATAGCTACATAAACAAATTAATAAAATATTAATACATACCATGCTGGGATTTTCATTTGTGCTTCAAGGTTGAGTGTGAAATTTAAATCAAAATTCGATTCAAGAATTTAAAATAGAAAAGAAAATAGAAATAGAAAAGGAAAAGAAAAAGAAAAAGAATGAACCCGCACTAGGCCGGAATCCACACCCGCGCCCCACTCTAGTTGGCCCAGTACGCCACCGCACGGCCCACACCATCTCTGCCTTTTCTTTTATTTGTTGTGGCACTTACAGATGGACCCCCAGTGCCACTTTTCAGCCACGCCATTCAAACCCCACCGCAAGGCGGGCCCCACGTGACAGGTTCTTCCCCTAGTTGGCTTACCCGATCGCAGCGAACTCCGGGCGGTTCTAACCGACTCCAGCAAATCTGGGGTCACGATCATATCCGCGTACTCGCCCCTGAGCTATAAAAACAAAACCAACATGTGACCGACGCTATTCGTTGTTCGCGAACCAGCCGTGGAGTGCCACCACCGTGAGGAACTGTGCCACCGTGAAAAAGAGAGGAAAACACTGCCGCCTCCATCGTCCTTCTCTGGTGTAAACGATCGGAGTGTGGTATAGTATAGTGCCGAAGTGCTTCGCTTGGGCGCGCCAGTGGTGGTCGTGGTACTTTCAGGCTCGGCGGGCGAAGCGGATACGGTGGATTTCTCAACGACACTGAGGAACGCCACTATTTCCGCCCCGCACGCGGGTTGGGCGCCTTCATCACCTAATCGCCGGTAATTAACCTTCACCCGAGCTCACTATTTTCTCCCCGTCATGTATCACCGTTTGAATAAGAGTTTAGGACACGAAATCATGGCACCGTTGCTCTCCAGCGAGGCCACTGCCATGAGACGCGGGCGAGCCGCCGCGGCTGGGGGTCGATGTGTGGAAGAAGCGTTGTTGACCGTAGATTTCTGTGTGAACGGTAGAGATTAACTCTCTGATACCGATTCGGTGTGAAACATGGTCCGTTGATCTCCATGTCGATGGCTAGGATTAGAGGTTGTGTACTGGTTCGGTGCTGGGAGACTTGATCCTTGATCCGCAGATCAACGACTCCGGTGAAAGCTAGCTCTTAGCCGTGTGCACATCTTACTAAAGAGCCCCTATTTTTTATTTATTAACCCGCCATCCATGAGCCGTTATGAAAGATTAAATCTGAGTCCCTACAACTTGCAGTTTGACCCCTTAGCTTCGATGAAATATAACTCGTCGTCCCTGGTTACATTAAAATAAATTATAAAATCCGAGAAATCCCCTGGAAAATTATTTCTAGTACGAAAATAAATATAGAAACTTGCAAATATCATATCTTTTATGTTTTAACTTCTTTTTAACCCGTTCTAGGTTTGTTAACTTCGTAATAATATTGCTTACATGTTGATAACATTATTTTATCATAAAACATGTTTTAAAAAATTATAACTAATTTGTTTAATCTATGTTCATTGGATTAACTTTTCTAAATCTAAGTGAATATAGTATTTTAATTTGGTCCATCTGTAAATTGACTAGAAGATGATCTCTAACCAAGGTGTAACTTATATTAAAGTTAATTAGTTATTTCTTTAATATCCTTCTCACATGATTTATAAAATTGAGCATATGGCCTAGTTTTAATTGGTCAAATACGTAGGTCTTCCGAAAACTATATCTCTTTAATCGTAACTCCGATTTTAGTAGTTCTCGATCCTACAATTTGTAGCAGCGCGTAGAATACTTTTACGTTGTTTGTTCATATGCTTTGATGTAATGTTATCATACCCATTATTCGTTTGATTGTATGTATTGCTACGCATAGAAACGAGGTGACATCGGAAGACCAACTTGGTGAAGTACTTGGATTCTCAAGTATAAGGCAAGTTGTGCTCTTGATCACTCTTCTTTACCTAATAATATTCTTGTTAATCAATATGGCATGCTCAGGTTAATTTGATGGACTTAATAGGTTACCTAGTTTTGTTTACCCTACACCTTGCAAACAAATGAACTATTGGGTATGCTTGCTATTGCTCTACTTGGTTTTGGGATTAATATTAAATCTGGATTATGATCATGTTCCATTATTATTATTGGTTTAATTATTGTTCATGATAAGATTATTATGTTAAATGGAACATGTAGAACCACCCGATAAAACAGTGCTACCACAAGAGTGGAATGTGACGCTCTTGGCTAAATAATTTGGAAAGCTAATGTGAGTTAATCCTTTCCTGAAAGGGGCAAGCGGGGTGGAGGAGTGCAGGTGTAGGGAGGTCCTCGGGTCGGACTATCTTTTTAGCTTTTCGAACGAGAGATTCCTACATCGCCTTAAGCCCGAAATCCGTAGCGGGTTCTCTCCTCTAGTAGAACTTTGTAAAAGCCTCGCAATGGATCTCTAGCCTTAGGAGTGTTTAAGGGTCTTACGAACCCTAGCTAAAGGGGAAACACGTCTTGTGCGTAAAGATGTGCAACCTCTGTAGAGTGTAAAACTGGTACATCAGTCGTGCTCACGGTCAAGAGCGACTCGAACCTTACGTGATTAATTTATGGAATTAAACTTAACCTATCATTTGCATTGCATTGTGATTTATTATTAATTGTGATCAATTATTGAATTGCGTTGGTATCTAGTTTCTACTTATACTTAGTAACTGCTAATAAAATTTTGACCAACTTGTTAAAAGCAACGTTCGGCCTTAACCATTCTTCTTGGTAAACCTTACGCTTCACATAAGCCCCCAACATAAGTGAGCTCATGCACATTATTCCCTATAACTTGTTGATCGATGAATGCATGTGAGCTCACTCTTGTTGTACTCACCCTAGGTCAAGAACAAGTACCGTAAGATGAGGAGCATGAATGATGCAATAATGAGTTTGTGAGAGGTATAGGTCGTCGTCTTCCAGTCAAATATAGTTGTGGAGAATCGTTGTCGTCATATGATGTAATTATTTAGTTATTTTGTACAGAACCTCTATTATATAATAAAGATGTGACATTCATTTTTGCACCATGATGCATCATATATGTGAGACTTGATTCTGGCACATATTTGATTTGCACCCGGGTTTACCCTTAAATCCGGGTGTGACACATCGTTGTCGTCATATGATGTAATTATTTAGTTATTTTATACAGAACTCCTATTATATAATAAAGATGTGCTATTCATTTCTGCACCATGATAGATCGTATATGTGAGACTTGATCCTGACACATATTTAATTTGTACCCAGGTTTAACCTTAAATTCGGGTGTGACACTTACTGACTTTGGTAGTAGCAAATATGATATTCGAACTTCTGGTAGTAGCTGTGAACACTGCAGTTTCAGTTTAACTGAAACTCAAGACATTTTCAGTCAGAACACACTTAGTTTGAGCCTAGTTTTAAGTTCCTTGACCTCTCAAATTAAGTCAATTTGAAACATGATTCTTACACAAAATGTGTAGCGCGTTGATCAATGAACAACTTTGCCCATTGCAGTAGGTCGGGCTTCCACATGAAATCATCAGAACGGGGGAGCTGAGGTTTGGCTGTCAACATGAGCAGTAGTGCTCGATTCGCCTCTGGTGCTACCACACAGCTGCATGCCAGCCACCGCCGCTCCACTGCTACTTGAAGTTCCATAATGACATAATTCATCACTTACTTGACACTAAGGGCTAAAAAGATCACTAACAGCCTACTCGACACTTGCGACAAAGGGATAGCACCAACAGGCTAAAAGGATCACTGAAGAAAAAAACCAGTAGTCGCATGGGGAAGCAGCAAATCTCAGTCTTCTTCACCTTCACCTCCTCCTGCAACTTGTCCAGCAAATCATTCTTCCCTTGCAGCAACAGATCCTTCTCAGCTACTATTTCTCACAACTTAGCAACATTCATCGCCAATTCATCCATGTGAGCTACTTCTGCTTCCAAACTCGAAACCTCGTTCTCCAAACTAATAATCTTCTGCCTCAACTCTGCATTGTTTTCTTCTGAAATTCGGAAAAGTCAGGATCATTCCACTGATAAAGCTCGCACTTGCCATTCTACAAAGAAATATCAACAATGAGTTAGCACGGGTCAAAAGAACAACCAACCAAAAGAATGCAACAACCAGCCAAAAGAACCTACCGGATTGCTAAATCTAAGAGGACAGCCGGTAAATCTTCTCATTGGGTTAGCACAGGTCCACGAGACAAACTGGACCGCCGGCTACTTGTCCACGCACTGGCAGTGGCGTGGTGTCGGATTGTAAAACTGTCCATCAAATGGCAGTGGAGGTGGGTCATGTTGGCGCGATGAGCCAATGGTGATGGAGGTCGTAGAAACCATCGTCTGCAGCTCACGATTCTTGCACAGCCACATTTGCCATTTTTAGCAAACAACAACCACATACAATTTATAGGAAATGGGCATGAAGTAGGATGGTCCGATTCAAAGAATTTATAACTATATAGTATTTTACCTGTATTAAAGTCACAAATATGATAACAAATTGATCAGCTAATCGGCTCTAAGATATGCATGAAACAAACTAGTAATTAATACACACAATTCATGACAGAATAGACTCTTTTCAAACTTGCAGTTGCTACTAGAAGCACAAGCACCACAAATCAGTGAACTCTATGTCTCTAAACCAATATTTGCAACCAAGATCCAAGAACTGGAGTATCAACAATACAAGAATAGGTCCCAAACACAGGGGACACAATCAGCCTAAGGTATGATCTGATAGATGGAAGGATACTCAGTGATGTTCTCCCCAACCTCTTCAGCTTTGCAAAGAATCCAAAAATATCCCTCTGGGTGATCAGGAACAATGATCAATTGGTGGAATGTTTCAGAATTCCCATGACAAGGCAGGCCCATAATGAATTCATCATGCTACAAAACCTGTTGCATGCTCTAGGTCCTACACAGTTGGAGTCAAAAGACCTTTGGGTCTATATATGGGGCCAGCAAAGATACACCTCGGCTGCATACTACAAGTATCACTTCAGAACCCTACAGCCCCAACCGACTGCCACTTGGATCTGGAAATCCAAATGCATTCCACGTATTAAATTCTTTGCATGGTTATTACTGAATGACAGGTTAAATACCAGGAATATGCTGAGGAGAGAAATTCTTGGAAGAAGGATATAACTGTGTGCTCTGTCAGCTTGGGGTTGAAGAAACAATGGAACATCTTTTGTTCGATTGCACTTTATCTGTTAGGCGCTGGTTTAAGTTGGGAATTATATGGGAGGATGATGCTGTAACTTTGTCTCACCCCTTTTAATTAAAAGTTGCCGGGGGGCTTTGCCCCACGGTTTGGTTAAAAAAAAACAATACAAGAATAGAGACCTGGTGTTGCTCGATGCCGCTGCTGCTCCCCTGCTGCAGTGTTGTTGCATGTTGGCTGCTGCCGCCGGTGATAATGCACTGGCCAGGTTGTATCACCATGTAGATGTAGCTGAAAACTTAAAGAGAAACTAGTAGCTAGCTAGCCGATGGATGGGTTAAAATTAGACATATTTTATTTTGACTTATCTGTCGATAGATAGATAGAACTGTTCTAATTTGGAATTGTTCAATATAAAGATGCACTAAATGATCAACATAGCACTACTACCCTTGTTCCTCTTCATGATTTGAACCTAAAAATTGCAATAAAAATATTATCCTCACTGCATTGCTCTACTCTACATATTATAATTAACAAATTAACAAGCAATCCCCTTTGACAATATTCATTATTCATGAATTCATCACAACAATTGGAGAAATGGAGAGTCACCACTCACTGTTTTAGAAACAGACTGTGCCTTTGCTCTAGTTTCTAGGCTCTAGAATTCACAAATTAATAAGAAATTGCTAACCAAAATTGCATATGTGCACTGCACATTGCTCAAAATCATGCTCATCAAGTCACAAATTAATAAGAATTCATCAGTGTTCAGTTTCAGCGGTGCTCACCTAGCCTAATGTCTGCTGGACTGTTGTTTGCCGGTGCCTGATGCAGTGATGCCCTGATAGCCGGTGTGCTTCCGCCGGGTCACGCGGCCCGCACGCAGGCAGCCGCCGAGCCGGTGGCTCCGCTCCACTGGAGAGCTTGCTGGGGTTCGGATGGGGTCGAACAGCGTGGGAATGAGCAGTGTGTGTTGAAATTGGGCCAGTGGGTATGCAGAAAAAAAAGGAGCAAACCTCGGGCTCTACCGTTGTCGATTTGAGCTGGTGGGCTTCGATAAGAAACCAAACTAGATGCTGAAATCATGACAATAATTTAGACAGGTTAAGGCTATTGCATAGCGTAATACCAAGCGTCATGCATATTGGATTGTCATGCAGTGGATTGTATTGTATGATCTGTTACAAGGGAGTAACCCTACCTCTCTTTATATAGTCTAGAGAATAGGTGCATGATTCTAGTCCTAGTCAGTTAATACAGAAGAGTTCTAATCCTATTACAAAGATCATCTTTCCTTTATCTAATTAGGTCAGGTTACTTGACTCTAAACCATACCACCTTGTTCTTTGAATTCCTAACAGTCATGGATCAGCTTATTTCCTTGTTGAGTAACCCTACGGGGAACACTTAGAATCTAGGCCATCAGCAACCTAGGTTCCAATCCTATCAACTAGGCTAAAAAGGTAAAGCACACAATCTAAGTACTCAGTGTAAATGTGGAAGCATAATTATGATAGAGATGTAAACTCTCATCGATGACTGGTATTATTACTAAGGTAAAGCACACAATCTAAGTACTCAGTGTACTAAGCTTCATCCGACTCCTCGTTGGAGCCCCTTGCAAGGACCAATCTCTTAGTTGGGTAACTCTATGGATAGTCCTTGAGCCTTCCCTGCATGCAAGTGGGTGACCAAGATGGCCTCTTTTGGACTACTCCTTGTTGTCTTCACTATCAAGCTCCTAGCCAAACTATCATGGCCTTGTTTCCTTAAGTATACGATGGCAGACACACCACAAATGTGGTTTATGTGATCTCGCACAAAACCATGACCCCCTCTAGTGTACAATAACGGTGTGCACAAGCACCAAGTGGTACAAATCTCATTAAACACTAGGCCTCAACCTAAAGCAAGTGTTAAAGTGATGGTCTAACTAACCTAACCACTTCAAAAAGCACATATACTAATCACTAAGTGTATCACTAATCACTTTGGTGGCTATAGATGCTAGAGTGAGCCTCAACTCATATAAGTCTTCGTTGAGCTCCACACACACTCAAATGGCTGGCTAAGGTCATATAGATAGCCCTCAACTCTGAATGTAACCATTAGAAGTGACATAACAATTCTGAGTACTCACTACACATGTTTGATGAGGTCCACGTCATTTAACAATTGTTTTCTAGTTGTTGCTAACCATTGGAATAGTGTTCATATGGTATCTAGTCCATTGCACATTAGACATGTCTAGTGCCATACGGTTATCCCCAACCTTCTATAGTACTCTTTGGAACCCTAGTCCAGTGCCAAGTTTTGTGGTTCATTGTGCAATGACCCCCTTGGGTCGACGTCGTACGCACATCATGGTTTTAGACATGTTCCTTCTCCATGCACCAAATATGTGCAGTGCTTCTTTCTCTATAGTTTCTAGTTGACTACACACTATGGCGCCAAATGCTTCGCATAGGACAAGTCTGGTGCAACAGCACACTTGTTTCACTCGGTTTCGTCTTGTGTCTTCATTCGGGCTTATTCCATCTTGTGCCTTAGACTCTTGCATGTACTTATAGATCTTCAACACATCATATAATGTATTTCTTGAGGTGTTAATTATCTGGATCACCACTTTGCCTAAGTCCAAGTCCCTTTTACATGACTTGAACTATATCAAAAAAACACTAGCAATCAGTGTTAGTCCAAACAATCATGTTAATCATTAAACAACAAAAATAAACTTAAATGGGCCATCAGGTCCATTTTCCTTACAAATTCATTTATCTATGTCTCTTGGATGTATGGACTTTGGACTTGTATCATGTTCGTTATCTCATGTTGGACTTCTACTAATTTATGGTCTTGTAAGACTTGTGATGAACTATGTATGATTGTGAGTTAGCACTTTATCTATATATAAGGACATATTTTTATTGATATGCTTAGATGATATTATTGGTGATGGTGTATGCCTTTATATTTATTTGTTGTGTGATATTCATGTCATATTATCACAGATATTTACATGACACCTTTGCACACCCACAACAACATGTGTATAAATTGTTCTTTACACTTTCACTAAAATTGTGCATATGTGGCTTTTTATGTTAATTTTTTTTAAAGAGAAAGGCAAAAGATTTGCCATTCCAATATATTAGAAGAGATAAAAAAACTTTACAAACAGACACAGCCCAAAAAACTTAACAATAATGACCTAGATAGAACACTGCCGCTTAACAGAAATGACCCAAAAACCCCCCTGACCGGGACCCCAGCCGCTACAGACAGGCTACACCTCCACCAATGAGCTCTTTCACCACCTGCACCATTTGCTCTGTCGTTCTCTGCTAACCCTTAAAGATTCTATTGTTTCTTTCCAGCCATAAACTCCACCAGAAATATATTATGAGGCCATCAAAACTTTTTCTTGATTGCTTACTACAGAGCCTCCTCAGTCTAAACCACCACGCGTGTAGTGATCCGGTTTTGGAAATACCGTCCAGGAACCGCAAATCAGCCCAAGTCAGGATCATGCTCCATGCTTCCTCGGCGAAGGGGCAATCCTTACAAAGGTGAGCCGCTGTCTCCGGAGACACATTACAAAGCGAATAATTTTGGTTGCAAGGCCAACCCCGTTTTTGTAGATTGTCTGAAGTTAATATTTTGTTATGCATCAATGTCCAAGCAAAGAAACGACATTTTGGTTGAGTTTTAGCTTTCCAAATGGGATTGATGTGGGTTTTACAGAAGTTCGTTGTGAACTGAATTTTGTAGGCGCTACTTGAACTGTATTCCCCATCTGCCGACCATCTCCAAGAAATGGTGTCTTCGAGTTCATTGAGACCTTGCGCGCTGCTGATTGCTTGCCAAAGTAATACGAATTCTCTCACTTCCTCCTCCCGAGAGAAAGGCGCACAGAACTGCATCCAGAAATTGTTCCTAAGAGCCTTGAGAACCGAGATGTTCTTTCTTCTTGCTTTCTTATATAGCTTAGGTGCAATATTCTTTGGAGCCTGCCCTTCAATCCAACTAGATCCCCAGAAATCTGCCATCTTCCCATTACCAATAGTCACAATTGTTGATGTGTTAAAGAGATCTACATCCGCCTTGTCACATGGTAGCTGCATGCCAACCCAAGCTTTTTCTTTAACTTTCCACCTTAACCATAGCCATCTTAGCCTTAGCGCTCTTGCAAAACGCTCCAGATCTAGAACTCCCAGACCCCCCCCCTATTCTTTGGTAGGCAAGTTGTGGACCAGTTAATCAAATAATGACCCCCATTACAAAAATCTGGACTATTACCTTTCCAAAGGAAGCTTCTTCTTAACTTGTCAATTCTTTTAAGTAGCCATTTCTGCGCTGGAAAGACCGTCAGATGGTATATAGGCTGAGCAGAAAGCACCGCTTTAACCAAGGTTTCCCTACCTGCCTTTGAGAGTAGTCTGCCTTTCCATCCTGCTAGCCTTTTATTAATTTTGTCAATTAGCGGTTGGACATCAATTCTCCTAACGTTTCTGAAATGTAGAGGTAGACCAAGATACCTCCCCAAAAATTTTGAGTATTTGCCCGGGAACACATCCATCAGATCTGGCCAAAGAGTTTGGGGATATCGAATCGGGAAAATTTCAGTTTTATCAAAATTAATCTTCATCCCTGAACACCCTTCAAAAACTTCCAGAATCTTTTTCAAAACCTTCAGATCCTCTTTATCTGCTCTAACAAACACACCTGCATCATCTGCATAAAGAGAACATCGTTGTTTAGCCTTATTTGGCAGAACCCGCCCCAGAAGCCCTGCATCTACCGCCATCTCAATCATCCTTTGCAGAGGGTCCATTGCTAGAATAAACAAGAACGGCGATAGCGGATCACCCTGACGGACGCCACGCATGTGCTTAATTGCATTTGTTTGTTGACCGTTGATGATGATTTTTGAAGAGGAAGATCCTAATATTGTTGCAATCCAATTTCTCCATTTCTGGGAAAAACCTAGAGCTCTCATAACCTCTAACAGATATGCCCAGTTGATGGAATCAAAAGCTTTTGATATGTCAAGCTTGACAAAAAGGGCTGGCTGATTGTTCTTATGAAGTTTCTGAATAACTTTTTGGACGTAGAGAAAGTTATCGTGAATTGAACGTTTTTGAATGAACGCGTTTTGAGCAGTGGAGACGATCTCATTCATTCTTGGCGCAAGCCTATTTGCTAAAATCTTGGTCAATATTTTCATGAAGCTATTGATGAGACTGATCGGTCTAAACATGTCAATCCTGTCAGCACCCTCCCTTTTTTTGTAAAAGCGTGATATTTGCCTCATTAACGAGGTTTAGGTTTTTGCATCTATGGTGATAGAAATCATGAATTGCACTGGATAAATCATCTTTAATTAGTTCAAAACAACTCTTATAGAAAATCCCTATGAAACCATCTGGACCTGGTGCCTTTTTAGAGTGCATCCCCATAACCACATTTTTAATCTCATCTTCATTGAACATAAGATCTAGATCTGATAATTCAAATGGACTATAGCCTAAGTTACCCCACCGAACAGCCCTTTGCCTAGCACCCTGTCGGGGACCATAATTAGGGGTACCCTCAAGACGCCTAATTCTCAGCTGGTAACCCCCATCAGCATAAAGCTGCAGAGGCCTGATGGGTTTGATTAAGTCAGGGATCAGTCCATACGAGCGACCTGATCACGCCACGCCCGAGCCTAGCCTCGGGCGAGGGCAGCCGACCCTGAGATGTTTCCGTCTCGCCTGAGGCCTCCTCTTTCACGACAGACGCGTCTCCGGCTCGCCCGAGGCCATGCCTTCGATAAGAAGTAACCCTGACTAAATCACCGCGCCGACCGACCAAATCACTGGGCCTTTAACGCAAAAGGTAAGACTGACGGGTAGCCAGGCTTGGCCGAAAGCGCCAGAGGAAGCTCCGCCCGACCCAGGGCTCGGACTCGGGCTAAGGCCCCGGAAGACGGCGAACTCCGCTCCGCCCGACCCAGGGCTCGGACTCGGGCTAAGGCCCCAGAAGATGGCGAACTCCGCTCCGCCCGACCCAGGGCTCGGACTCGGGCTAAGGCCCCGGAAGACGGCGAACTCCGCTCCGCCCGACCCAGGGCTCGGACTTGGGCTAAGGCCCCAGAAGACGGCGAACTCCGCTCCGCCCGACCCAGGGCTCGGACTCGGGCTAAGGCCCCGGAAGACGGCGAACTCCGCTCCGCCCGACCCAGGGCTCGGACTCGGGCTAAGGCCTCGGAGGACGATGAACTCCGCTTCGCCCGACCCAGGGCTCGGACTCCACCCCGACCTCCGCCTCGCCCGACCCGGGTGCTCAGGTTCGGCCTCGGCCATGCAGGACAGACTCGACCTCGGCCTCGGAGGAGCCTCCACGTCGTCCGACCTAGGACACAAGCCCGCCACGTCAACAGGAAGCGTCATCATCACCCTACCCCGAGCCGACTCGGGCCGCAGAGAACAGGACCGACGTCCCATCTGGCTAGCTCCGCCAGATAGGCAATGATGGCGCCCCGCTGGACCCATGACGACAGCGGCCCCCAGCTCCCTTACGAAAGCAGGGGGACGTCAGCAAGGGCCCAACCACTCCGACAGCTGTCCCTCCGTCCGGCTCCATCGCCTCTCCAACAGCCACGACGCCACACTAGCTGGGCGCCAAGATCTCTCCGGCTGCCACCTTGGCATGTACTTAGGGCACTAGCTCTCCCCCGCTAGACACGTAGCACCTTGCTACACCCCCATTTGTACACCTGGATCCTCTCCTTACGCCTATAAAAGGAAGGACCAGGGCCTTCTTAGAGAAGGTTGGCCTCGCGGGGACGAAGGGCAGGGGCAGGCGCTCTCTCGGGGCCGCTCGCTCCCCTCACCCGCGCGGACGCTTGTAACCCCCTACTGCAAGCGCACCCGACCTGGGCGCGGGACGAACACGAAGGCCGCGGGTTTCTCCGACTCCCTCACGACCTGGCTCCGGCCGCCTCGCTCTCTCCCCCCTTTGCGCTCGCCCACGCGCTCGACCCATCTGGGCTGGGGCACGCGGCACACTCACTCGTCGGCTCGGGGACCCCCCGGTCTCGGAACGCCGACAGTTGGCGCGCCAGGTAGGGGCCTGCTGCGTGTTGACGAGTAGTTTCCCGTCAAGCTCCAGATGGGCAGTCTCCAACGACCTCTTCAACCCGGAACGGTGCTCCGTTTCGGGAGTCTCGAGTTCATGTCTTTCGACGGCAGCTACGACATGACACTCCTTCCACCGCCGCGCGACAGCGACAATGGTGGCGGACAGCCCGCCCGCCGGCGGCGGAATCGACGACGTCTTTCCCGCGTGGGGGAAGGACAACTTTCGAGCTCACCTCATCCTCTCCCTCGCCATCGGAGGAGGAGGCGGGGCAACCAAAGCCGAGCGGGAGGCTGCGCTCAGTCGACTGTCGAGCAAATCGACATCCCCAGCGCCCCAACGGAGGACGCGTCGGGCATCACCCGCGCGTTTGAGGCGAAGACGAGCGTCGTCCCCCCGCGTCACGCCGATCCCGAGCAAGTGGACGACGCCAGCACGCTCACGGAGGGCCTGCAGGACGTCGCCCTCGCACCCCGGACGACAGCACGATCAGCCCCCGATGCGACTTCCTCGCTCCTCGTCGACCAAAAGGTACGGGCTGATTCCCATCCTTCGTCATTTCGACTCGACCTCAACCCACCTGGCGACCTCGCTTTGGCAGGCGCTCACGTTGAGGCGAGTGCAACCTCTCTGGGGTTTCGTGTGCGGTCGCCTTGGGACCGATTGACGGGTGTCTCGACCTACGGACCCTCTGGGTCCGAGGAAGATGACGACCCCAGCATCTGCTGGGATTTCTCTGGATCTGGCAACCCCAGTGCCATGCGGGATTTCATGACCGCATGTAACTACTGCCTCTCCGACTGTTCCGACGGCAGCCGCAGCCTTGGCGACAAGGACTGCGGCCCGAGCCGCGAATGTTTCCACGTCGACCTGGGGGATCCCTCCGGAGGCAGCTGTCTCGGCATGCCGGAGGATGGTGATCCCCTTAGGCCAGCGCCTCGTGCCGACATCCCGCGGGAGCTAGCTGTGGTCCCCGTTCCGGCGGGGGGTCACGACCCACAGCTCGAGCAAGTCCGCGGGGCGCAGGCCGGGCTCGATGAGGGAGCAGGAGCGCTCGAGGCAATCCGCCGGAACGTCGGGCAGGTATGGGCGAGCCAGCCCCCGGCCGGAGGAATACGTCACCTGCCCCAAGGTCTCCAGCACCGCATCGCCAACGATGCCAGGGACAGACCGCCACCCGCATCCGGCGGAACCGGTCAGGACCTGGCCGCCGCAGCGATGCTCCTCCGCACGATGCCGGAGTCATCAACCACCAAGGGTCGGCGAATCCAGGGAGAGCTCAAGCATCTCCTGGAAGGCGCTGCGGCCCGGCGGGCCGAGAGCTCTGCCTCCCGAAGGCAGGGGTACCCCTCGGAACCTCGTGCCGCGACTTCCCGACTCACGCGGGAAGCCTCGGTCTTCATCGGGCGCACGCGCAACACCGCGCCTGCGGCCCCGGGCCACCTCGGCGACGAGCACCCTCATCGCGACCGTCGGGCCCGCCTCGACGAGAGGGTGCGCCGAGGTTATCACCCCAGGCGTGGGGGACGCTACGACAGCGGGGAAGATCAGAGTCCCTCGCCCGAACCACCCGGTCCGCAGGTCTTCAGCCGAGCCATTCGGCGGGCGCCGTTTCCGCCCTGATTCCGACCCCCGACTACTATCACAAAGTACTCGGGGGAAACGAGACCGGAATTGTGGCTTGCGGACTACCGCCTGGCCTGTCAACTGGGTGGGACGGACGACGACAACCTCATCATCCGCAATCTCCCCCTGTTCCTCTCCGACACCGCTCGCGCTTGGTTGGAGCACCTGCCTCCGGGGCAGATTTCCAACTGGGAGGATTTGGTCCAGGCTTTCGCCGGCAACCTCCAGGGCACGTACGTGCGCCCAGGGAATTCCTGGGACCTCCGAAGCTGCCGGCAGCAGCCGGGAGAGTCCCTTCGGGACTACATCCGGCGATTCTCGAAGCAGCGCACCGAGCTGCCCAACATCACCGACTCCGATGTCATCGGCGCGTTCCTCGCCGGCACCACCTGCCGTGACCTGGTGAGCAAGTTGGGTCGCAAGACCCCCACCAGGGCGAGCGAGCTGATGGACATCGCCACCAAGTTCGCCTCTGGTCAGGAGGCGGTCGAAGCCATCTTCCGAAAGGACAAGCAGCCCCAGGGCCGCCCGTCGGAAGATGCTCCCGAGGCGTCTACTCCGCCCGGCGCCAAGAAGAAAGGCAGGAGGAAGTCGCAAGCGAAACGCGACGCCGCCAGCACGGACCTTGTCGCCGCCGCCGAGTACAAGAACCCTCGGAAGCCCCCCGGAGGCGCCAACCTCTTCGACAAGGCACTAAAGGAGACGTGCCCCTACCATCAGGGGCCCGTCAAGCACACCCTCGAGGAGTGCGTCATGCTTCGGCGCCACTTCCACCGGGCCGGGCCACCCGCAGAGGGTGACAGGGCCCGCGACGACGGCAAAAAGGAAGATCACCAAGCAGGAGAGTTCCCCGAGGTCCGCGACTGCTTCATGATCTACGGAGGGCATGCGGCGAACGCCTTGGCTCGGCATCGTAAGCAGGAGCGTCGGGAGGTCTGCTCGGTGAAGGTGGCGGCGCCAGTCTACCTAGACTGGTCCGACGAGCCCATCACCTTTGACCGGGATGACCACCCCGACCACGTGCCGAGCCCAGGGAAGTACCCGCTCGTCGTCGATCCCGTCATCGGCGACGTCAGGCTCACCAAGGTCCTGATGGATGGAGGCAGCTGCCTCAACATCATCTACGCTGAGACCCTCAGGCTCCTGCGCGTCGATCTGTCATCCGTCCGAGCAGGCGCTGCGCCCTTCCACAGGATCATTCCCGGGAAGCGCGTCCAGCCCCTCGGACGGCTCGTCCTTCCTGTCTGCTTCGGAACACCCTCCAACTTCCGAAGGGAGACTTTGACGTTCGAGATGGTCGGGTTCCGAGGGACCTACCACGCAGTGTTGGGAAGGCCATGCTACGCGAAGTTCATGGCCATCCCCAACTACACCTACCTGAAGCTCAAGATGCCGGGCCCCAACGGGGTCATCACCGTCGGCCCCACGTACAAACACGCATTCGAATGCGATGTGGAGTGCGTGGAGTACGCCGAGGCCCTCGCCGAGTCCGAGGCCCTCATTGCCGACTTGGAAAGCCTCTCCCGAGAGGTGCCGGACGTGAAGCGACATGCCGGCAACTTCGAGCCAGCGGAGACGGTTAAGGCCGTCCCTCTCGACCCCAGTGGCGACACCTCCAAGCAGATTCGGATCGGATCCGGGCTCGACCCCAAATAGGAAGCAGTGCTCGTCGACTTTCTCCGCGCAAACGCCGACGTCTTTGCGTGGAGTCCCTCGGACATGCCCGGCATACCGAGGGATGTCGCCGAGCACTCGCTGGATATTCGGGCCGGAGCCCGACCGGTCAGACAGCCTCTGCGCCGATTCGACGAGGAAAGGCGCAGGGTGATAGGCGAGGAGATCCACAAGCTGATGGCAGCAGGGTTCATCAAAGAGGTATTCCATCCTGAATGGCTTGCCAACCCTGTACTTGTGAGGAAGAAAGGGGGGAAATGGCGGATGTGTGTAGACTACACTGGTCTCAACAAAGCATGTCCGAAAGTCCCCTACCCTCTACCTCGCATCGATCAAATCGTGGACTCCACTGCAGGGTGCGAAACCCTGTCTTTCCTCGATGCCTACTCAGGGTATCATCAAATCAAGATGAAAGAGTCCGACCAGCTCGCGACTTCTTTCATCACGCCCTTCGGCATGTACTGCTATGTCACAATGCCTTTCGGTCTGAGGAACGCGGGTGCAACGTACCAGCGGTGCATGAACCATGTGTTCGGCGAACACATCGGTCGCACGGTCGAGGCCTACGTCGATGACATCGTAGTCAAGACGAGGAAAGCCTCCGACCTTCTCTCCGACCTTGAGCTGACATTCCGGTGTCTCAAGGCGAAGGGCGTCAAGCTCAATCCCGAGAAGTGCGTCTTCGGGGTGCCCCGAGGCATGCTTTTGGGATTCATCGTCTCCGAGCGGGGCATCGAAGCCAACCCGGAGAAGATCGCAGCCATCACAAACATGGGGCCCATCAAGGACTTAAAAGGCGTACAGAGGGTCATGGGATGCCTCGCGGCCTTGAGCCGTTTCATTTCACGCCTCGGCGAAAGAGGCCTGCCCCTGTACCGTCTCTTAAGGAAGGCCGAGTGCTTCACTTGGACTCCCGAGGCCGAGGAAGCCCTCGGGAACCTGAAGGCGCTCCTCACCCAGGCGCCCGTCTTGGTACCCCCGCTGATGGAGAAACCCTCTTGGTCTACGTCGCCGCAACCACTCAGGTGGTCAGCGCCGCGATCGTGGTCGAAAGGCAGGAAGAGGGGCATGCTTTGCCTATTCAGAGGCCAGTTTACTTCGTCAGCGAAGTGTTGTATGAGACCAAGATCCGCTACCCACAAGTCCAGAAGCTGCTGTATGCAGTGATCCTAACGAGGCGAAAGCTGCGACATTACTTCGAGTCTCATCCGGTGACTGTGGTGTCATCCTTCCCCCTGGGGGAGATCATCCAGTGCCGAGAAGCCTCGGGACGGATCGCGAAGTGGGCGGTGGAAATCATGGGCGAGGCAATCTCGTTCGCCCCTCGGAAGGCCATCAAGTCCCAGGTACTGGCGGACTTCGTAGCCGAATGGGTCGACACCCAGTTGCCGACGGCTCCGATCCAACCGGAGCTCTGGACCATGTTTTTCGACGGGTCGCTGATGAAGACGGGAGCTGGCGCGGGCCTGCTCTTCGTCTCGCCCCTCGGGAAACACCTGCGCTACGTACTCCGCCTCCATTTCCCGGCGTCCAACAATGTGGCTGAGTACGAGGCTCTGATCAACGGGTTGCGAATCGCCATCGAGCTAGGGGTCCGACGCCTCGATGCACGCGGCGACTCGCAACTCGTCATCGACCAAGTCATGAAGAACTCCCACTGCCGCGACCCGAAGATGGAGGCCTACTGCGACGAGGTTCGACGCCTGGAAGACAAGTTCTACGGGCTTGAGCTTAACCACATCGCCCGGCGCTACAACGAGACGGCGGACGAGCTGGCGAAGATAGCCTCGGGGCGAACGACGGTTCCCCCGGACGTCTTCTCCCGGGATCTGCACCAACCCTCCGTCAAGATAGGCAGCACGCCCGAGCCCGAGGTGCCCTCGGCCCCGTCCGAGGCAGCCTCGGCCCAGCCCGAGCCATCCTCGGTTCAACCCGAGGAGCCCTCGGCCCCCGAGGGCGAAGCACTGCACATCGAGGAGGAGCAGAGCGGGGTCATGCCAGAGCAGGATTGGCAGACCCCGTACCTGCAATAGCTCCGCCAAGGAGAGCTGCCCCTCGGCCGAGCCGAGGCTCGGCGGGTGGCGCGACGCGCCAAGTCGTTCGTCTTGCTGGGTGATGAGAAGGAGCTCTACCGCCGTAGCCCCTCGGGCATCCTCCAGCGATGCATCTCCATCGCCGAGGGTCAGGAACTCCTGCAGGAAATACACTCGGGGGCTTGCGGCCATCATGCAGCACCTCGAACCCTCGTCGGGAACGCTTTCCGCCAAGGTTTCTACTGGCCGACGGCGGTGGCTGACGCCACTAGAATTGTCCGCGCCTGCGAAGGGTGCCAATTCTATGCGAAGCAGACCCACCTGCCCGCTCAGGCTCTGCAGACGATACCCATCACCTGGCCCTTTGCTGTGTGGGGTCTGGACCTCGTCGGCCCTCTGCAGAAGGCGCCCGGGGGCTACACGCACCTGCTGGTCGCCGTCGACAAATTCTCCAAGTGGATCGAGGTCCGACCCCTGAACAGCATCAGATCCGAGCAGGCGGTGGCGTTCTTCACCAACATCATCCATCGCTTCGGGGTCCCGAACTCCATCATCACCGACAACGGCACCCAGTTCACCGGCAAAAAATTCTTGGATTTTTGCGAGGATCACAATATCCGGGTAGACTGGGCCGCCGTAGCTCATCCCATGTCGAATGGGCAAGTGGAACGTGCCAACGGCATGATTCTACAAGGGCTCAAGCCCCGGATTTACAATGATCTCAACAAGTTCGGCAAGCGATGGATGAAGGAACTCCCCTCGGTGGTCTGGAGCCTGAGGACGACGCCAAGCCGAGCCACAGGTTTCACGCCGTTCTTCCTGGTCTACGGGGCCGAGGCCGTCCTGCCCACTGACTTGGAATACGGCTCCCCGAGGACGAAGGCCTACAACGAAGAAAGCAACCAAGCTAGCCGTGAAGACTCGCTGGACCAGCTGGATGAGGCTCGGGACAGGGCCTTACTACACTCGGCGCGGTATCAGCAGTCCCTGCGACGCTACCACGCCCGAGGGGTCCGACCCCGAGACCTCCAGGAGGGCGATCTGGTGCTTCGGCTGCGGCAAGACACCCGAGGGAGGCACAAGCTCACGCCCCCCTGGGAGGGGCCGTTCGTCATCGCCAAAGTTCTGAAGCCCGGAACGTACAAGCTGGCCAACAGTCAAGGCGAGGTCTACGGCAACGCTTGGAACATCCAACAGCTACGTCGCTTCTACCCTTGAGATGTTTCCAAATTGTTCATATACCTCGCACCCACGCAAAGTTTAGTCAACAAGGAAGGGTCGGCCTCGCCTCGGCAAAGCCCGACCCTCCCTCGGGGGCTAAAAGGGGGGAAACCCCCTCTGCGTCAAAATTTTCCTCGAACAAAAAATCTCTTTTATCAGAATATCTTTCGTGCTTTTTGACTACTTCGAAAAGTGAGTCCTGGAAACGACAGGGTACACGTAAGCAGTCAAGGCTGACCGAGCCGAGGGACTCCTACGCCTCCGGGATACGGATACCTCACTCATCACCTTCTGCGATAAGTAACTCGCGTTCGGATAAGGTGACTCCGCGGATCGAACAAGTCTCTACGTTCGGAAGCTCTTCTGTCGAAGCGATTCTTCAAGTTTTCTCGACTAAGTCGGCGATAGGGCCTCATGGACGAGTAAAAGTGCGCGTAAGCGGCAAGGCCGACTAAGCCGAGGGACTCCCACGCCTCCGGGATACGGATACCTCACTCCTCACCTTCCGCGAGAAGCAACTTTCGCTCGCACAAACATCCCTGTTACCGACAAAAAGTCCAGATGCTTGGAACAAGAGGAAAGGGGACGCAGCTTTACATCACAGCAAGTGTGTGTGTTCTGGCCTCGACGGCCGCACAAAGCACACGCCACAAGACAAGCTGATCCTGCAGGCTCAGGTCTTGGCACTGGAAGGGGGCGGCGATACCCTCGGCATCGACAGCACCTTCGGCAAGGCCCGAACTAGCCTCGGCCGGCGACGCGGTCCGAGGGCCTCCGCTCCAAAGGACGGCGTCATCGCCACGCCCGGGCGATCGTTGTCGGGGACTTCTCCGGGAATCCGGCCCGAGCAGGCGGCTCGGCCAGCCACCTCCGGGGCCTCGGCCAACCACATTCCGAGGGCACGAGCCCGGTCCGAAGCCTCGAATGACCAACTCCGGCGTCGATCCTGCCAACGGACAACTCGGCTAGGCTTCGGCCAACCAGGTTTCATTCCCGAGCCAACTCCGCCTCTGCTCATGCTGATATCGCTACCCCCGGCCTCGGCTCATCGAAGAGCGGCCGAGGGGTCTCTTTAACTAAGCTAGAGAAGCCTCGGACAACAGGGCCGACCGAGCCGAGGGATTCCTACGCCTCCGGGATACGGATACCTCACTCGTCACCTTGACGCGGGGCGACTCATGCTTGGTGAAGCGGTTCAGACAATCAGCAGACGAGTCTTAGTGCTCGGAAATAAGGAAAAAACACGGCTCCGTGCCGTAGTTACATACATGTTCAGGCCCCGAAAGCCGAGAATGAACAAAAAACCCGGCACTCGAAGTGCCATTACAAACGGAACTCCGGTTCCGCCCCCGCGGGTACGAACAACCCCACTCGATGGGGGTAGGCCTGCGGGGCAACGGAAGACCGACGAACGGCATGTCGCCGACCGCCCCGACAGCGGCGACGATGAAGACTTCTGCCCCGGGGAGCCGAACAGCAGCAGTGATGGCCTCAGGGCGGATACTGCTGCTAGGAGGCCCCCGCCCTTGCCCAAACTCGAGAGGCAAGGACGGGCAGAAGGCCATAGAGTTGGAGGTCAGCCCATGGCCAACCTTGGCTATCGCGCCGGCGGAAGAACCTCTTCCAGCTGCCATGGCGGGAGGCGGCACCAGGAGCGATTTCGAAACTGCTCGGCTCAGAGAGCCGGGCACGGTGCAGCTGCTAGCGCCACGGACGGCTCCCGCCCTTCCCCCCGATCACTGAGGGAAGGAGCGGGCCACCGCCCGCGCAGGGACCGACCCCAACTCGGCACACTCCCCTCCTCAGCCCTGGTGATGAAAATCCTTGAGGCTGAGGGAGGGGCAGAGGCCGCAGCCCGGCTCGCTTTCCCCCACCATCAAGCCGGAAGTCACCCTCTTGGGTGACCGCCGGTGGAGGGGTGCGGCCGGGCTGCATGATGAAAATCCTTGAAGCCGAACGATGGCCGAAAGGTACCCGCTCCCACGGAGTGGTGTCCCCCGATGATGAGGCACGGAGACGGCGGTATCCCCCATCCGGGGGCTTGAAAGGTGGAAAGACGCGATGCATAAGGGCGGAAGAAGACATGGTCGCCTTACGAAAGGGGTCGCCCTCCTTTTAAAGGCAACTCTCCATGCTCGCGCCCCCAACCGTCACGGGCTGAGTCTTCTCCAACACGCCTCCAAAGCCCTCCCCTGCGGCGCGGGGGCTGGGACCCACCTGTCATGCGGACCGGCTCCGAGCAAAAGAAGCTGAACCGCCGCGCGCGGCGCGCGCGCAACCACCCAGCAGTTACAAGTGACCCTCCACTTTTGCCCAGACCAACGGGCGAAGGGGGTGGGCAGCCATGCGGGCGGCATGCAACCGCGCCAAGTGGACGCGCCTCTCCGACTCCTGACAGGCCAGCACGAAGGCTCAAGCCCACGCGTCGCGCAACCAGCGCGCCGGATGCTGCATGTAAGCCACTATGCCACCTGCGCCACCATCGCACCTCCTCGGTTGCGGAACCAATACCAAGGCCCGAGGCGGCCCAGCGCGCGACCCAGCTGCGCCAACCTGACGCAGCGGTCAAACACGGTCAAAAGCGGGCCGGCAGTAATGACAGTGGCAGGCGCGCAAGAGCAGCGATCACGCCATCAGCTAGGCTCACGTCCCATCCGGAGGCAGCAAGAGAGCCCTCTCTCTCTCTCACGGTGTGAAGACGACACGCCAGTGACCCGTTCCTCGAACGGCTCGCGCACGCGCAACGGCGGCTTCACCAGCTACTCGCCCCGGCGCATTAACTCCGCGGCTCGACGGGCAGCGCTACTGGCGGGAGCAGCTGGCGACGTTTCGCCTTCGCCAAAACGGCCACACCAAAAAAGGTACGCCACGACGTTCAATTTCGCATCCTTTTTCCCTTTTTCCTCTTTCTCTATCTCTTGCAACAGGGACCGGGAAAGGGGATACCCCCAAAGGGATCCTTCCCCGTGAAGGAACTAGGCTCCGAGCCTCCTTACTGATCAGGGGTTCGAAGGCTGGCCCCCCGAAGGGTTCAACAGCCGCCTCAGATCGCGTGGGCCCGACACCCACTACTGGTCAGGGGTTCGAAGGTCGGCCCCCGAAAGGTCCCGCGACCGCCTCAGGCTACTCGGGCTCCGTGCCCCTTACTGATCAGGGGTTCGAAGGCTGGCCCCCCGAAGGGTTCACAGTCGCCTCAGACACCGAGCGAGGGATGACCAGGGGTACGTTCGATACATAACCAAGGCTCGGGCTGCGCTCCCGAGGTACCCTAGGACATTTCCGAGACCAGCGGGAACGACTCTGTAACGGAATCCCATCGGAGGGAGGCAACGAGCCCTCGGACCCCGTCGCCAGGGGACCGGGTCCGGCAGATCACCCGCATGTACTTTTGGGCGTGCCTCCGGGCCCCTAGCCGACCCCCAACGAACGGGGCACGGACGACCACTCGGATTACCCGATCGCAGCTCACCGGAGACACCATGTTCGGTGCCCATCGAGGGTAACATGGCGCTCTCCCCCCCTCCTCCTTGCGGAAAGGCGACGTAGGGGCGTATGTAAAAAAGCCGAGTCTGTCCCTGATCGTCCTCTCGCTCTATGCGGAGGCTCGGGGGCTGCTCTCGCAAACCTGGCTCCGGCCGAACCGTTGACAGCGTCAACATACCAGCCCGAGAACTTGGGCCCCGACAGTGCACCTGGGCCACGGCCTGTTCGCATGAGGGAACCGCCAGACCAGCCGAAGCATTACGCAAGGCATTAAGACCTCGAAGGAGTGAAACCACTCCTCCGAGGCCTCGGGGGCTACACCCGGCGGGTGCGCTCGCGCGCACCCACCGGAACAAAGTACAACCGAGAAAGGCTGGTCCCCTTGCAAAAAAGTGCGACGAAAGCCTCCAAGCGAGTGTTAACACTCCCTTCGAGGCTCGGGGGCTACTGTCGGGGACCATAATTAGGGGTACCCTCAAGACGCCTAATTCTCAGCTGGTAACCCCCATCAGCATAAAGCTGCAGAGGCCTGATGGGTTTGATTAAGTCAGGGATCAGTCCATACGAGCGACCTGATCACGCCACGCCCGAGCCTAGCCTCGGGCGAGGGCAGCCGACCCTAAGATGTTTCCGTCTCGCCTGAGGCCTCCTCTTTCACGGCAGACGCATCTCCGGCTCGCCCGAGGCCATGCCTTCGATAAGAAGTAACCCTGACTAAATCACCGCGCCGACCGACCAAATCACTGGGGCCTTTAACGCAAAAGGTAAGACTGACGGGTAGCCAGGCTTGGCCGAAAGCGCCAGAGGAAGCTCCGCCCGACCCAGGGCTCGGACTCGGGCTAAGGCCCCGGAAGACGGCGAACTCCGCTCCGCCCGACCCAGGGCTCGGACTCGGGCTAAGGCCCCGGAAGACGGCGAACTCCGCTCCGCCCGACCCAGGGCTCGGACTCGGGCTAAGGCCCCGGAAGACGGCGAACTCCGCTCCGCCCGACCCAGGGCTCGGACTCGGGCTAAGGCCTCGGAGGACGATGAACTCCGCTTCGCCCGACCCAGGGCTCGGACTCCACCCCGACCTCCGCCTCGCCCGACCCGGGTGCTCAGGTTCGGCCTCGGCCATGCAGGACAGACTCGACCTCGGCCTCGGAGGAGCCTCCACGTCGTCCGACCTAGGACACAAGCCCGCCACGTCAACAGGAAGCGTCATCATCACCCTACCCCGAGCCGACTCGGGCCGCAGAGAACAGGACCGACGTCCCATCTGGCTAGCTCCGCCAGATAGGCAATGATGGCGCCCCGCTGGACCCATGACGACAGCGGCCCCAGCTCCCTTACGAAAGCAGGGGGACGTCAGCAAGGGCCCAACCACTCCGACAGCTGTCCCTCTGTCCGGCTCCATCGCCTCTCCAACAGCCACGACGCCACACTAGCTGGGCGCCAAGATCTCTCCGGCTGCCACCTTGGCATGTACTTAGGTCACTAGCTCTCCCCCGCTAGACACGTAGCACCTTGCTACACCCCCATTTGTACACCTGGATCCTCTCCTTACGCCTATAAAAGGAAGGACCAGGGCCTTCTTAGAGAAGGTTGGCCTCGCGGGGACGAAGGGCAGGGGCAGGCGCTCTCTCGGGGCCGCTCGCTCCCCTCACCCGCGCGGACGCTTGTAACCCCCTACTGCAAGCGCACCCGACCTGGGCGCGGGACGAACACGAAGGCCGCGGGTTTCTCCGACTCCCTCACGACCCGGCTCCGGCCGCCTCGCTCTCTCCCCCCTTCGCGCTCGCCCACGCGCTCGACCCATCTGGGCTGGGGCACGCGGCACACTCACTCGTCGGCTCGGGGACCCCCCGGTCTCGGAACGCCGACACACCCCTTCTGCCAATAACTTCAGAGAAATGATGATGGGCCTCATGCAGTTTCTCTTCCTGACTGGTGAGCACCCTATCACCGCGAACCAGTGATCTGATGAAATTTTTCCTTCTTCTATGATTTGCCATGAGGTGAAAAAAATTTGTGTTTGCATCTCCCAGACGCATCCAGATAAGTCTTGAATGTTGTCTAGCTCTTGCCTTTTGAATTGCCACTAGCCCTAGGATTTTCATTTTTAGACTTCTCCTGAACTCTAGCTCGTCCCCGGAGAGTTGCCTGGATTCCTGCGCTTTCTCAAGGAGGGTAAGGACGGTCTGAATGATTGCTAGTTGTACATTAAAATTGCCTACTATTTTTTGTCTCCAGATCAATAGAGCTTTAGCTGTGCGGGTCATCTTAACATGCAGCCGAAGAATGGCATCAGAAGAACGAACACTAGATGTCCATGCTTGCTGAACCACCTCATTGAATCCATCAATTTTTGTCCAAAAAGCTTCAAATCTAAACCCCTTATAGAAACTAAAGGCAGCCATACCTTGTATAACTAAGGGGCAATGATCCGAGGTCATGGACCCAATGGCCTGCAGATCAGCCCGGGGGAGGAAATCATGCCATTCTGTAGTCGCTAAGAACCTGTCAATCCTAGACATCATAGGGGCGTCCTGTTCGTTTGACCATGTGTATAATTTACCGTTGAGGTCAAGCTATAAAAGCTGAAGGTAATCAATTGTGTGGTTGAACTGCCTCATCAGTCTTCTATTAATTATTCCTTTGTTTTTCTCCCTTGCTCTCCTTATCATGTTAAAATCACCTAGAATCAGCCATTCAGGCTTCATCAGATTACGAATATGGCGCAGCTCTGCCAGAAAAATCATTTTTTCATTTTCAAGTTGAGGACCATAAATCCCTGTGAGGTCCCACACCACGTCGCTCATACGGGAGCAGATTCTGACAGATAACGAGTATACTGATGGATAAGGAATAGCAGTTATGTCAAACAGATCCTCATCACATGCAATTAGAATCCCACCTGACGCTCCAAGAGATGGTAAATGAACCGTCTGAGCAGCTAACTTGTAACCTAGTGTTTCCTTTAGAAGGTTATTATTCTAGCTCATTATCTTTGTTTCTTGAAGACAGACAATAGTTGCCCCAGTAGAGAGAATCGTATGTTTCACACTTGCCCTTTTAGCTGGGTCATTTAGCCCCCTCACATTCCATGACAAAATACAACAGTTGGCATTCATTAATCAAAAGTAGTTCCCCTACATACCCAAGTAGAGCCACACAAGAGGAACACGGATGAAGAAACACGACCAGCGTCAGCAGCACGTTGCCAACTGTTGTGTGGCAGTAGCCCCAATTTTATTAAACCAACAGATTGCATATCCTAATCCTGATACAACTCTGAGTACTTTGCAAATCATAGATTCAGTTAGGGTGCCAGCAGCCCCAAATTCATTAAACCAGCCCTGAGTTCTTTGCAAATCTTAGATACAGCTAGAGTGGCAGTAGCCCAATTTTATTAAACCAAGAGATTGCATATCCTAATCCTGATACAACTCTGAGTACTTTGCAAATCATAGATTCGGTTAGGGTGCCACCAGCCCCAAATTCATTATGACAACCCCACAACCTGCTACCCAAAGCAGTCATCAAAAGCAGTTGGGCGACCCACAGACTATTACACATGCGAGATAACATTCTGCACCAGACCGACCCACACAATTCCTAAAAAACCACTCAGATCCTCGCAGCAGCCTCTATGAAAGGATCCTTGAGAGGTGCCACCTTGCTGCCCTTCTTCTTGGTCCCTTCCTTTTCCTTTCCCTGAATTGCCAACTCCATAATTGCCTCCATTTGTTCCTTAGTAAGGGGCCTCATGAAATGCCTTGCAAGCTGCTCTATCAAATCCACCTGATCATTAGAAGTTAAAGCATTAGAGCTTTGAAATTGATTTGCATCAGCGTTATTTAACTTAGCAGCTAGAATTTCTTGAGCTTTGACTATGGCATTTCTATTTCTTCTGAATTTGAGTTTTTTCTTTGCAGCCAATCTAGCACTAGATCTCTTGCCAATAGGAGATGGGCTCACACCCACAGCAACAGCAGGCTGGATTGAACTCCCCACAACCAAGTTGTTTGTAGCTAAGCTAGAGCTGGGAGGCGATCGAATTAGCGAAGCTTCAAGAGCTTCAGAGATAGATGCAAAAAATTCATCTATATTAATGTTTGAGGGTTCTGGGATGCTACATGACAACGAAGAAGTGAATAACTCTGAATTGCACGGCATGACAGATGCACTATTAATATTTGACTGTGGAGGCACTTGAGATTCTGCATCGAACGACTGGTTTAATGAATTTGGGGCTGCTGGCACCCTAACTGAATCTATGATTTGCAAAGTACTCAGAGTTGTATCAGGATTAGGATATGCAATCTGTTGGTTTAATAAAATTGGGGCTGCTGCTACTCTAGCTGTATCTAAGATTTGCAAAGAACTCAGGGTTGTATCAGGATTAGGATATGCAATCAGAACAGATTTTGGGCTTAACACAACATCTGAGAAACATAAATGCTCTACACTGCAAACCTTGGAAGGGGCAGCAAGCCGAGGCTGTTGGGCTGTCTGGTCGCCTAGAATCAAATCACCAGCAGGAATAGCACCATTTTCATCTTCCAGTTCTTCCACACCAACTGGGGGCCAAACAGCAGAGATTAGTGGGTCAGCAAAAGAGACCGACATGGACTTTACCTTTGGAATCCAGCGCCCAGCCAGCCCACGACGAAGGAAAGGGGTAGACGGCCTGCGCCTTCCACTTGAACTGAAGCAGTCCTCCAGACCGCCACGGCACTGCGAAGAACACGCCCAGCCCGAAAGACTGTGGTGCCTACGGGTGCCATGACGTCTATCCTGCTGAAAGTACTCATCATCATCATGGTCCCAGTCTCGACGACCGAGAACCCTGCCTCTGCGATCCTCTGATCTCTCTCTTTTTTTCTCCGATAGAGTATGGCACGCCGTAGCTCCACACAAATTCTCTGCATGGCCTATGGCAAGTGGGACCTTCTCTAGCATCCCTTCCACGAATGAATGAAAGGTCTTCCACGACTTCAATGTGGTTTCGAATGGTGTAAACATGGCCTTCCTTTAGATCAGTTGGCAAATCATGAAAAGCCCCAACCAGAGGTAGAGGGGCACCAGGAGGAGGGAGCTCCCTATCAGGTTCTGCAACAGATAGATAGACCTCCTTGAGAATATCACAAGGGTCCGAGCACCAAGCCCAAAGATCAAAGGATCTCGTGCGCTCCCTGCGCCTCGAGCGTTCCTGTACATAGTGAATAGCACAGCTCCTTCCCAACGCCCTAGCAGCCACCTCTTCTCCCCAGTAGTGAACCAGAATTCCCTCCACTCTGACCTTCACTCTGAACTCGAAGCTGGTCTTCCTGGCATTGCACTCCTCTGACCAGTCCCCAAAGTGGAACACTCGACCACGATAGGAGACCGACCTCCTATCCAGCGCCCATTGCTTGGTTCTTGACTCAGAGAAGATGATAAAAAACTACTCTGGAAAGTGTTTGACAAGTTGATACTGACCATGGTGAAGATCAAAAGCCTCTCTCAGCATATCCCCTGCTGACAGCACATCCACCTCATGACTGTTTCCATCAAAAGAGCAAACCACCGCCTTACTGATTAACTCATCTCTACGACGACGGATCGACCCGGTCGCTGAGATAGCACAGACTGCTCTTGCAAGCCGCGCCCGAGGGTCACCAGGGTAGCGCGCTTCCATGACCTGGCCTCCCTGGACAGCTTGGAGATAAGATTTCTTTGGCTGGACAGATGAAGTGTGGAGTGCAGACTGCCGCTCCTGTCCCATTTGAAGAGGGCCGAGGTGAGGCTTCTGCTGCTGGTAGCTCGAGGAGAAATTACTGCCTTTCTGGATTGAATGCTTGAGTGACCCAGGTAGATCACGAATTGAATGGGATCTCCCATAGTAGATATTGCCAGGACATGACCTAGCCCTATGACCTGCTTGTAGGCATTGCCAGCAGCGAACAGGTGCTGAACAGAGGTAAGCAAAGTGATCTGACGCCAGGCAATTGAAACATTTGCCTCTGAGCTGCTGCTTGAAAAAAATGGTTCCTCGCATCTCACCTTGCTGCTTGAAATCCCCAAGAAAATTTGAAATTTTCCGCCACCAGAACTTAGGCTTCACAACAGACCAGCCATTATCTTCTACCGCTAAGACACCTGACTTCCCCTTTTCGTCGCACGGCCTAAGGATAGGGCAGCGAGAACTGTCGCTTGGCGTCAAACCGCTGAGCACCCCATACCGACGAGACAAGTCACAACAAGCCTTCAAATCCTCCGGCGCATTGAAGTCCTGCAGAGAACCCGGCGCATTAAAGTCCTGCAGAAAAACCGGCGACCCATCTAGTCTCCATTTCATCTTCTCAGATGCAGGGATCCTCTCCTACACGAACTACTGCACAAGATCTGCCTTAAGATCACGATCCCCCTCGCTGCAATCCTTGCCTGAATCCAATCCCACTGACGTCGCCGAACTAACACAGCCGGACGTCGCCGGGCAGACAGGGACCGCCCTGGCGACAGAACTTGCAAGCGCCAGATTCCCATCCGGAACGGTGAAGGCACCTCCATTGAGGTGAAGCCCCTCAGCCGAAAAGCCCAACGCCGGGCACTTGAGCGCAACCTGATGACCATCTTCCTCTCGATCTAGGGAATGGCGGCAGGCCCGGACGACAGGGCAGGGGGAGGAGGAGGGGACCAACCCGCGCCGACCAACCGAGCCCCTCCTGTGGAGCCCCATCCCGGCGTCGCTCGTCCCCTTCCAAGCTAGTCACCTTTTTTGATTGAAATGGACACATTTAGGAGAGCTTGCCCTATATATGGTTTAAAATATAGATTTATATTTGTTATTTTGAGCTTTATATGTGTTGTCATCAAACACAAAAAGGGGGAGAGTGTAAGTGTGTCAATCTTGTTTGTTGGTTTTGGTGAATACATGATGATGCATATGAACAACTAATGGTGTTTCATGAGATTTTTAGTTATATTTATTGTGAAAAAGTGCAAATAAAACAAGAGAGCCCGCAATTTATCACTACAAAGAGAGTTGAGACATCACACTTCAAACTAAGTTTGATTTTATTTCAAGTTTATTTGAACTTTGCTTTAGTCATAGGATGTCATACTATAAAGAAGGATCAAACTCTAATTACTTATAAGTGCCTTAAGTGCTCAATGGATCAAATCTTTAACCCTTGACAACCCTCCAAAACACTTCTTGTTTAATATCCATCTCACCCCACTTTTTCCTTTTAGCTAGAAAATTTGAACTCCTTTCTCCAGACTTTCCAAAGGGAAATAACTAGACTCGACTGTAGCATGTGTCGGAGGCCCTCTCTCTATTCAAACTAGGGATTCTAGACATGGTAGTGTTAGGATATTAACTTTCCATTTTACCAACGTTGTTTCCCCTATGCGTGCCACCACTAAATTTTTGCCCCAAACCAGAAATTATGGTGTGGGGTACTCCGTGCTATGGCCAGAAGAGGCTAATCACGGTGATTTGGTTCACCAACCCCTTCCTCTTTTCCTCTCTTATTTTATTAAACTCCCAACAACTTTGAGACTAAGTGTTCTTGATCTCTCTTACTCTCACATGCTCTCTCCTTTACTCTTGCTTAGATCTCCATCTTTGTGAGAAATAATGGAGTGAGCTCTTCGTGGACTTTGACTCTAGGAGTACGATCCATCACTTGAGAACTTGTGGCACCCATTGGCGATTTGGTTTTTGTACTACTACACTTGGATTCTTGAAACCCTAGTCGATAGGTGTTTCACAGCGACGTCCTTGATTCGTGCTTGTAAAGGTTGCCCAAAATGTTTGTGAAAATGCATTCATCCCTTTTGTGAGTTTTGGTGATTTGGATAACAACACATTTAAAGGACTAACAAGCTTGCTAAGTGTTGAACAGGAAATTCAGTATGATGAACATACTTGAATAGTGTATAATGATAGTGAACAAAGGTTCAACACAAGGTTAAATAACCAGTGAGACAATGCAAATGGATATAATATGGTCTCTATATTGGTTTGAATATATGGACAAGACCTGAGAAATCACTATGCATAAATATGATCATGATAGAGGTTGAAGTGATTAAGAGGATTGGTCAAGCCAAAGTGAATGAGATATGAGGAATCATGAATTGGCTTGACCATATTACTATTAGTCCATATATGAATATATGAGAATCAAACTAGAGCTTGATTGATCTTAGCAGTTATATCTAGATGACATTCAAGCAAGGTTCACAATATTGAAGAAATGATTCTCTCAATGGATGCTCAATAGGATGTGACTCAAGAATGGCTTGATAGGGTGAAGATAGCAAGGAAAGGGCTTCGAGGAACTAAACGAAGGTGAAGGCCAAGCGACGGCTTGTAGATTGAGATACCATGGCTAAGGTGAAGAAGAGAGTACTTGCACTAATTCGATGAACTAATTAGCTATGAAGAGTTACAACATGTTGATGCATCAATAAGGTGACTTGAAGCCATGATTTGAACTCATATATGGTGAAATGGTACAAGTCACAGGGTTTGCTTTGTGTTTGCTTCAAAAGGTGAGACAAGGATGTTGGTGATCCTTATGAAGCAACGCCATGGAGAAATCACACATGAGACACCAATTTCTCAAGGAGTTTACTTAATTATATTTTATTTAACTTGAGTATAGGAATCGTCGTACTATCAAGGGGGATCCAAAAAGAAGGTTGGTGTTGGTACTAAAGCTCAAAATCCTTGATCTAAAACTTCCATTTTACACTTGTTAATCCTTAGAAAAAGTATGTAGTCCAACCTTTTTAAGTCTATCTTGGCCAAAATTGCTCTCTAGAAAATACTGGTTCAGCCGGACACTCAACTGGTTTTGTCTGGTGGAAACAGGTTCAACCGGTTTTGGCACTGTTCACTTTTTCTGCCAGTCTGTTGTGTCAGCCAAAAAGTTGTGCGCAACTTTTTGAAAACCGGTTCAACAGGTTTTGGGACCGGTTCAACCGGTTTTTGGGCAGAAAAGTCAAAAACGGCTAGTTTTGGAGCCCCACCTATATATACTCACTCCTACCTCTCTCCCCACAGTAGAGCACGACTTGGACTCCATTTCTAACCTGAGAAACACCTCCCACTCTCTCACACACACCTATTGCCTCTCCCATTTCAAATCATTGGAGAGAAATCTTTGAGTGAGATTGAAGAGCTACGGTTTTTGTGCTTCATCTCCAAATCCTCTTGTTCTTCTTCATTCGAGCTTTGGTACTACATCTAGTTCTTTGTGGATTCATTACTCTTGGAGCTTCTAGCTCCTAGACGACTAGGTGTCGCTTGTGAGTCTCCAAATCTTGTGGAAGACCACAAGAAAGTTTGTATTACCCGCTCGTTTGAGCAAAGATTAGTGTGTGGGCTTGACCTTTGTGGTCGGCAAAGGGAGGATTAGGGTTGAAAGAGACTCGGCTCTTTATGGGCGCCTCAACAAGGAAGTAGGGCACCTTGGTGGTGTGACCGAACCTCGGGATAAATCTTGTGTCTCTTGTGTTCTTGCTCATTGTGTTTGTTTGTGTTCTTCGTTCTCTCACCATCCCACGAAAGAATTGTTTATATCTTTTTGGTGTGTGGATTTTGAGAAGTGCCCTTCTCATATCTACTATTTTGAACCCTGTGGATCATTTAGAATATCTCATTTCCAAAGTTAACTGGGTGAATTTTGAGATCAATTCAGTTTTACCCAGTTTGCTTCTAGTCTTTGTTGAAAAAGATTTAACTTGCCTATTCACCCCCCTCTAGGCAACTTTCAATTGGTATCAGAGCCTAATCCTCGTTCTAACGCTTAACCGCGTGAGGAAAGATCATGTCGGGGGGACTAAGAAACGAAAGTGCTTCTAAGCTTGAAAAAGTTGAGGTTACCTCGACTTCATCTTTTGGTGCAGATGTTGGTCCTAGGGCAATAGACCTTGCCATGAGAATCGTCGAAAGGATGTTCCTCAAAATGAAGGAAGATGAGGCGAAGAAAAGTATTGAAGAAGAAGAAAATGATCGATGGAGACCAAACGACGAATCCACCTCTTCACAAGGTTCGTCTTTCAAATCCACTTCTCATATGTGCTTTGTTGCTAATGAGAGTGACAGTGAAAGCGAAAGTGAGGATGAGGAGGAGCATGAAAGTGATAGTGAAGATGAGGATGATCTTCAAAAATTCTTTGCTCAACTAAGCAAGAAGAACCGAATGAGCTTGCTCAAACTCATGAAAAGAGCGGAAGAAAAAAGGAAATGCTTCATAAGCAAGAAGATATGCTCATCGAAAAATCAAAGACTTGGAGAAGTTGACCAAAGAGCGTGAGAAGCTAAAGTGCTCTCATGATGATTTGGTCCAAAGGTATGAAGACATTTCAATTGAGCAAATTAAAGCTATTAATCATTCATCATATATTGCTCAATTAGAAAATAAAAATGTTATGCTCAAGAACACGGTAGAAAAGCTAAACATTGAAAATCTAGCTTTGCAAGAAAAACATGATATGCTTGTATGCTCTCATAATAAATTTATGGATTCACATATCATGTTAGAAATGGCTCATGAGGTTGTGTTAACTAATTTGAAATCATACCAACCTCACATGTGCACATGTGTTGAAATTGAAACTATATTACCATGTGCTAACAATTGTTGTTATCAAGCAAGCCAATCTTCCATTGAGCTAGAAATTTTAGGAATTAGTGATATTTCTATCACACAAGAAAATAAAGAGCTCAAGGAAGAAGTTGGAAGGCTAAGAAGGAGCTTAACACTTTTGAAGGGAAAGTGTCATGCTCAACCTTCTCACGATAACCGTGATAATATGGTGAAAAAGCTTGAGAAGGGGACAACCGTAGCATGCACAAAACCCCTTCAAAAGAATACCAAGCTTTCCAAGAAGGGCATGAGAAAAATCCATGGTAAGAAAATTAATGCTCATACTATTTGCTCTAACAATGTGCCTATGTGCTTCAACAAAGAAAGATCAAAGAGAAGCGATAGAAGGTGCTATGGATGCAAGGAGAAGGGTCATGAAATTGGTTCATACCCCCACATGAAGAACCAAGACCTTGCACGATCAAGAAAGATGATCATCAAGAAAGATGAAAGCAAAAAGCAAATGCATTGCAAGGACAAGCACCGTATTTGCTACAATTGCCGTGAAAAAGGTCATCTATTCAAGGTTTGTCCAAAGGGTAAAACTCCTAAGCCTAACTTGTCAATACATTCAAATATGCTTAGGAGACCCAAATTTGACTCTTGTGCTAGAAAGGTGATGAGTTTACCACATTCTAGGACTAAGGCTATTTGGGTGCCTAAGTCCTTATTGGCTAACCTTGGTGGACCCATCCAAAAATGGGTACCAAAATGTACTTAATAAGTTTTGCAGGTACCCAAAGATGATATGAAGCTTCGGGGTGCTTGAGCAGTTTAACTCAATTCTTATCTCAAGCTATTGATCTTACATTGTCTATCCTTTAAGATTGACCCAACTATGAATTGAGTTGTTATATCACTAACTTCATATTCATCTCTAGCAAGAACTTGTGTTGTAGGGAATAAGGATTAACCTTTGTGGGAATCAAGCAAAAGGCCTACAACCAAGTGATATCCAAAGGATGGTAACAATTAATTCTTAAGTGCACATTGCTTTTAATTAGTATATTCCTTTGTGTCTTTTGTAGCCACATAGGAAAAATGAAGCACTTGAGAATGAACATAAAAGATTTTACCTTGCTTTGGAAAAGATCCAATTATATGGTAGATTGCAAGTTTATTTTTTATATTATGACAATCTACATGCTTTAAATTGGTTGTATGTATCTTGTGGCATGTTTCAAGTTAATCATCATATTATTGTCATGACCTAGACATAAAGAGTATTATCCCATGTTCTTAAATGAATAGAGTGCTAAGTAAGAAATTCAAATTCTTAAAGCACTTATCAAAAGGGGAATTCTCTATATGACTAGAGTTGTGAGACTAATGTTTTTATCTGAGTGATTTATGTAGTTTCACAACATGAGAATGTGTTTCTCAAATGGAGTGTGTCATTCAACATTCAAAGAAGATCGAACCAATACTATGTGATCATGTATTCATTCTTGTTTAAATTGGTTTTGAGTCTTTTACATTAATCACTCACCATGCTATGAATCAAACTTGCCATGTAAACTTAATTAAATAATCATGCTACTTTCATCTTTCTTACAATTAATGTTATGCATGATGTTTGTAAGGGTAATTTAGTTCATATCATGAGGTTTCCTTATTTTAGTAAGCTTCTTGTCATTCATATACTAGAGGTTGCTAAATAGGAAGTTATTGCTTGTGTGTCAAATGCAATCTCTTTTAAGATATTTCATGGAAATTCATAAGTAGAGATTGTGCTCTTTCAATCGGTAAAATCACAAACATTAAAGGTTTATATTCACCTAAAAGAAAGATTAGGAATGCTCAAAGCAAAGGTATGGAACTAATTGCTTCAATTGGTAGTTGATCAATAGTAGTTCCTTTCAAGTGGCATTCTTTCAATTGGTAATAATCTATTCTATGGAAAGAAATGTCAATATGAAGGTTAAATTCCTTTTGGCTTAAATTTGTAAATTGGTGCATATTGTTAGTTCACTCCTCCATGTGCATTAACTTAAAAGGAATTTAACTTATGCCTTTATGCCTCATAAATGATGATTTGTTTGCAATTCATATCTAAAGATCATCATTCATTAAATACTTCCTTGTACTACTAATATCTCTTTTCAAAGTTATTTTTCAACTAGTATTAAAAGGAAAAGAGATAACAAGATACAGAAGGAAGTCTCCACAAATGACGAAAAGAAGAATACTACGATGACACCACCACCGATAGTAAGATCTTTCAAATTGGTATAACAAAGGGTACGCTCTACTTGGTGGTAAGTATTCTTAAGGATAAGTTAATTCATTGCAAATTTGTCATGCCTTGACTATGATATGTAATGTACTCCTCATGAGACTCTTAACTGAATTGAAAGTGCATGTGGCAAGTCATTCAAATACTTGATGCACATATCTAGTGGGAGAACATTATATATCTTGTGTCATAGAAAATAAGTTTCAGTTGAGTAAGCTATACTAAGACAATCCAAAATGGTAAATTTGTATTTCATTCATATGGATTGTAATCTTTGTTTTCTAAATAGCTACTCTTGATGCAGTTTAAAATTCCCTATCGTTAATTCTAAAAGTGCATAAGAATCTTTTTTGTTGATATTCATCACATACATATGCACTAACATGGATATGATGTTTAAACTGTAAAAGGTACAATTAGTGATCCATACTCTCTAAATTTTGGAAACCCATATTTTGATATCTTAGAAATCTACTTCAATCGATATCCATATGCTTCACATTGAATTGGATCACTAAGTTGTAAATTCCATGCATAACTTGTCTTTATGATATGAATGCTTGTGCGACTAACCTTGATAAGCTAGGTGCACCCAAATTCAAGGTAGGTTCATCATCAAGAAGGCAACACAATGATGTATTAATAAAAGGAGAAAAGGCTCCTATTCTTAACTCTAGTTTTTATCTATGTGATTAAATATTGACTTGACACCATGTAAGATGGTTATCAAGTATATGTGGGTGCCTACACAAAGAGAAAGGCCACAATAAAGATTGTGTGGGTACTCAAGGCTCTTACTACTAATCTCAAAGGACCCAATTCAAATTGGGTACCAAGATATGAAGCTTAAACATGTTTTGCAGGATCACTCCTTCAATGGATCAAGTTGGGTGCTCGATAATGAATGTATAAATCATCTTTGGAGATAGTAGCAAGGGTGGTAACAACTGAATCTCAAGTGCAAATTATTTTCAAATCTTATCTCTTTTGTGACTTGTGTAGCCACTAAGGGAAAAGAAGCACTTGAGGATATACATCAGTTGTTGGTTATGAAATAAAGGTCTAATTGGAAGTTGAATGAATATTATCATATGGTGAACAATCCAAAATTATGTGACGTATTCTCTATCTAGTTAATTTGGATTTGATTCTTCTATATTAGACACTCACCATAATATGGATTAAGTCATCCCTTTAGACTTCATTGAATAACCATGCATATTATCCATGTCATTCAAAATATATTGTGCATAAGGGTTCAAGGAAATTTAGTCCATATTATGATGTTTCTCTATTTTAGCAACACGCTTGTCTTCCACATATAAAGGGTTGCTAAATAAGAAACTAGTGCTTGTGCTACTAATGCCATCTCTTATGTTGAGTTTATCCATAGAAAATCTATGTTAAGAGATGGTGCTTGTTTTAAATTGGATAAATCACAAGCTTAAAGGATACTATTCAACTAAAGTAAGATGAAGTTGATAAGAGGCCAAGGTATGAAAACTTCCTCTCCTTCAGTTGTTTTAGTATTCTATCCTTAGTGGGATGTACCATAGTATAGGTTAATTTCCTTGCAATATAAAATGTTCAATAGTGCATATAACTTTGACATCAACTATATGTGTGCACTAATTTAAAGGAATTTAATCTATCCTTTTGGGTTTCAAGAATGATGATTCATTCTCCATCCACATATAAGGATTATCATTTGTGAAACCCTCCCTTGTGTTTCTAATGCTCTCTTTTCTAAGTGTTTCAATAAGGTCCTTCCAAGTGCTTTCAAGATGGATTCAAAATCTATGGATATAAGAGTCTTGGTTGTTTCAATCATTGAGTTTCAATTGATCTCATATCAAATATGATCGAATCAAGAAAAGATGAAAGAAGTTCAAGATCACTTGGTTGGATGAAATCGTAAAGAGAAAAGAGATCACAGTGATTCAAGAAGGGAGTTACACTTTTTGTCAACCAAATAATGAAGATGTAGTGACATATTTATATAATATTCTTCATTATGAGGTTTGAGGTTCATATTAGCATGCTTTACCCTTCAGGATTTCAATTGATATACTTTCAGTTCTTAAACTTTCAATTGGTTTAATTTTCATCATCTATGTAAAGCATGTTATGTTAAACCAAGATATAGTGCAAACATCTCCTTTAACCTCGCATTGTTAATGTGCATAAGTGTACTTTGTATACTCTTGCATGCACAAATTGAGGGAGAGTTTAGCATATATCTTGTGAGACTAATGATTTATTTCAAGTTCATGTTGTGTAGTATCACACCTTGGAGAACATCAAATGAGGATGAATGGTTCCATAGAAATGAAAATGAGTTTCTCTTGAACCTACCAAGAAAATGAGTTTCTCTTGATCGTTTGAAGAGGATAAGTTTCTCTTTGAAATGTCAAGCCTATCAAAAGCTAAGATGGAAATTCATGACTATAATGGAGAACATGTGGCATAAAACAAAGGTGTGTCACTCCATGAACAATTGTATTACATTTGTATATCTAGGCTCTTACATGCTAGTGTGTGCATGTATATGCAATATCTTAAGTCACATCATAAGGCTGCACTTGTGGTGACGATTGAAGAATCTCTAAATATTTGATTAATACCTCTTGTGGTGATGTCATAAGTTAGTCTTGAGTCATCTTAGTGAGGTATGAGTCAAACATGCAAACTTATCAAGAATCTTGGCTTAAATATTGCATATCATATCTATTAGTATACCTTTTGATTATGAGTAATTCCTTCAATTGGTACAATTTCATATTTTCATACTTTATTTGTACCAAGGTTCAAATTGTAGAACTTAATCCCCTGGCCTCACAAGTCCAAGTGCATAAGGTAAAACAAGTATTCATCACTTGTATGCACACATTTAGGGGGAGAATGGTCTATAATTTGAATCTTTGAGACTAACTTCATTTTCAAGTCTATTATGTGTGTAGTCTCAAATTAGAAAGAAATATTTGGGCAAAGACAATCGCTTCCACTGCAAATTTTGATGGGTATCAAAAGATTCTTTGCTCCAATAAATGTATCTTCTATACATTTCATAAGAGAATGAGTTTCTCTTGTATATGCTACTCCAACGTCATCTAAAATTGGTAAATATGTATCACATCCTTTTGGATTGCAAATATCTGAAGTAGCATAGCTTATAAATTCTCTTGTCTAGAACTTAATTGATTAAATAGTGCACATGTTCCTTATGTTGCATGATTATGTTCAATTGATACTCCTTGTATGCCAATGGTATTTTAAGTTGCAAATAAGTACTTTCAACAGGTATTAATTGAATTCATATATATGTGTGCACTAAAACTTGAGGAGAACTTAGTGTAATATGCAATTAGGGATCTGATTATCTATCAAATCGTATCGATTGGTGGTTTTCAATTGATATTTTTCGTACATGATCACTAGTTGTATAATCCATACTTGTGCAATTTTCATGCTGCCTCTTGTTATGATAAGAAAATGCTAGGTGACATCTAGACTCCAGGTATCAAGATTTATCTTTCAATTAGTATGACAATATTCATTTGATATCTTGGACCTATGTCACAATTATGCCAACAAGAGATTGCAAAATGAATTGTAAATCCAACACAAGTCTCGAAACCCCTTGAAAAGATAAAACACAAAGGTACATCGCTTCATGTAATTTCTACATTACTTTTGTGTCATCTAAGGACCCTTTTCATGATAGTGTGTTCAAATCTTGCTTAATCATAATTTCTACCCTTTATATTCTTTGTATTCTTTTTTGGAGTTTTATGACAAAGGGGGAGAAATTTTGCATTAAAGCTTACTTTTAGTCTAATGTAACTAAGTGTTAGAAGACTTTTTGAAAGGGGAGAAATAATTAACAAAAAGGGGGGAATCATAAGAAAAACATAAGATGTAGAAAGTTGATGAGTGCATACTATGTCATGAGCATCACGTTTATTTTATGACACACTGCACTCCATGAATAGTATGATATAAGTTATCTCCATACTTTGACCCAAATATGTGATTTTGGTATTTGAGTACAAAACTGGTATTTTCTAAAATGCACATATTTAGGGGGAGGAAACTATATCATAGGATTCAAAATCTTATTTATCAAATCTTATGTAAGCTTTAAATGTGTTGTCATCAATCACCAAAAAGGGGGAGATTGAAAATGCATTCATCCCTTTTGTGAGTTTTGGTGATTTGGATAACAACACATTTAAAGGACTAACAAGCTTGCTAAGTGTTGAACAGGAAATTCAGTATGATGAACATACTTGAATAGTGTATAATGACAGTGAACAAAGGTTCAACACAAGGTTAAATAACCAGTGAGACAATGCAAATGGATATAATATGGTCTCTATATTGGTTTGAATATATGGACAAGACCTGAGAAATCACTATGCATAAATATGATCATGATAGAGGTTGAAGTGATTAAGAGGATTGGTCAAGCCAAAGTGAATGAGATATGAGGAATCATGAATTGGCTTGACCATATTACTATTAGTCCATATATGAATATATGAGAATCAAACTAGAGCTTGATTGATCTTAGCAGTTATATCTAGATGACATTCAAGCAAGGTTCACAATATTGAAGAAATGATTCTCTCAATGGATGCTCAATAGGATGTGACTCAAGAATGGCTTGATAGGGTGAAGATAGCAAGGAAAGGGCTTCGAGGAACTAAGCGAAGGTGAAGGCCAAGCGACGGCTTGTAGATTGAGATACCATGGCTAAGGTGAAGAAGAGAGTACTTGCACTAATTCGATGAACTAATTAGCTATGAAGAGTTACAACATGTTGATGCATCAATAAGGTGACTTGAAGCCATGATTTGAACTCATATATGGTGAAATGGTACAAGTCACAGGGTTTGCTTTGTGTTTGCTTCAAAAGGTGAGACAAGGATGTTGGTGATCCTTATGAAGCAACGCCATGGAGAAATCACACATGAGACACCAATTTCTCAAGGAGTTTACTTAATTATATTTTATTTAACTTGAGTATAGGAATCGTCGTACTATCAAGGGGGATCCAAAAAGAAGGTTGGTGTTGGTACTAAAGCTCAAAATCCTTGATCTAAAACTTCCATTTTACACTTGTTAATCCTTAGAAAAAGTACGTAGTCCAACCTTTTTAAGTCTATCTTGGCCAAAATTGCTCTCTAGAAAATACTGGTTCAGCCGGACACTCAACCGGTTTTTGTCTGGTGGAAACAGGTTCAACCGGTTTTGGCACTGTTCACTTTTTCTGCCAGTCTGTTGTGTCAGCCAAAAGTTGTGCGCGGCTTTTTGAAAACCCGTTCAACCGGTTTTGGGACCGGTTCAACCGGTTTTTGGGCAGAAAAGTCAAAAACGGCTAGTTTTGGAGCCCCACCTATATATACTCACTCCTACCTCTCTCCCCACAGTAGAGCACGACTTGGACTCCATTTCTAACCTGAGAAACACCTCCCACTCTCTCTCACACACCTATTGCCTCTCCCATTTCAAATTGTTGGAGAGAAATCTTTGAGTGAGATTGAAGAGCTGCGGTTTTTGTGCTTCATCTCCAAATCCTCTTGTTCTTCTTCATTCGAGCTTTGGTACTACATCAAGTTCTTTGTGGATTCATTACTCTTGGAGCTTTTAGCTCCTAGACGACTAGGTGTCGCTTGTGAGTCTCCAAATCTTGTGGAAGACCACAAGAAAGTTTGTATTACCCGCTCGTTTGAGCAAAGATTAGTGTGTGGGCTTGACCTTTGTGGTCGGCAAAGGGAGGATTAGGGTTGAAAGAGACCCGGCTCTTTGTGGGCGCCTCAACGAGGAAGTAGGGCACCTTGGTGGTGTGACCGAACCTCGGGATAAATCTTGTGTCTCTTGTGTTCTTGCTCATTGTGTTTGTTTGTGTTCTTCGTTCTCTCACCATCCCACGAAAGAATTGTTTATATCTTTTTGGTGTGTGGATTTTGAGAAGTGCCCTTCTCATATCTACTATTTTGAACCCTGTGGATCATTTAGAACATCTCATTTCCAAAGTTAACTGGGTGAATTTTGAGATCAATTCAGTTTTACCCAGTTTGCTTCTAGTCTTTGTTGAAAAAGATTTAACTTGCCTATTCACCCCCCTCTAGGCAACTTTCAGTTTGTATTAAGGCATGATATCACTTAAGTGCTACTACTTTACGCACGTGATAAACCTGATATCAAGTGCTATTAATTTACATGTGTGATAAACTTGATTTAGTAGTTGACCACTTGAGCATTTCAATCTATAATTTAATTAGTTTACTACTCAAAATTCAGTGTTGAAAGGAACATGGATGCCTAAGAGGGGGTGAATTAGGACTTCTATTTTCTCGCTCTAAACTTGGTCAATAATTAATCTCTTAAACAAAACATATGCAAATAACCAAGCGAGCTAGTGCAACTAAGGTTTAGTCTAACTATTGCTATCTCTATCGCAAATCAAAGTTTTGCAACATAAGTTCTAGTCCTACCAACTAGCCTATATTCTAATCTAAGAATGGTAAAGAACACAACTTAAGTAAACAATATAAATGAGGAAGCTTAAAAGAGGTAGAGATGCAAACTCCCATAGACATGTCAATATTTTTACCGAGGTATCAAGAACCATGCAAGGTTCTTACTGATCCTCGTTGGTGCCCCTATGAAAATGAAAGCCCACACAAGGGTCAAGCACCTTGGATAGTAACTCCATAGAAAGTCATGTGCCTTCTCCACACGCAAGTGGTGCTATACTTCTGGCTCTTCTCGAACACTCCCTACCGTCTTCACTATCGAGCTTCCGACTGAAATGCTACATGCCTCATTCCCTCCAGTACACAATGGTGGCCACACCACAAACGTGATTGGTGTGGTCTCACAAGACATCACCCCACTTGGTACAATTCTAAAGGCTTGTGTAAGAGCCGAGGGTTTAAGGGTGTCTAACCTCACTCAATCACCTAGGAACTAACCTAGAGCGAGCGCAATAAAGCAGTCTAACTAACCTAAGCACTTTGCAAAGTACCTATGTTAATCACCGAGTGATTATATTAGCACTTGGGTGTATGGAGAGCTAAAGGAAATGTGTATCAACACTAGCAATGTTTCTCAACTCTCCACACTTGAAAATGGTTGGTTGGGGGTATATAAGAGCCCCACTCCCAAAATAGTCGTTGGAGGACTGGCTCTTCTCCATCACACCAGACCAGTCTGGTGCGCCTCTAGTGTTACACCAGACTGGTCTGGTGCTCCTCCGCGTCAGCTAGGCATTGGACATCTAACCGATTCTCTAAAAATCGCAATGTTCTTAGCCCTCATGTAGATGTATCAACTCTATGAGCAAAGTGGCACTAGAGACATGTCAAGTAAGATAATTGATCCCTCTTAATAGTATGCCTATCTAGCCTACTAATTCGGTCAATTTTCAACCACTTAAGCACCTCTTGACCGGTAAAAACAAAAACCTGTGTTATACCTTTGCCTTGCGCATTCCATTTCATATCCTTAGATGATGGCTATGGTTGTTGTATGCTTCATGAAATTCATTTATTATCCTTTACATATGATGAACAATGATCATCCATAGTGTAGCCAACCACGCTACCTTTGATCATTGTTCATAGCATGAAGTTCCTCCATCATCCTTCCTTAAGTGATGAACAATGATCACTCATAGTGTAGACAACAATGGTACCTTTGATCATTATTTATAGCATGAATTTTCTCCATTGGCTTTCATTAAATGATGAACAATGATTATCCATAGTGTAGCCAACCACACTACATTTGATCATTGTTCATAGCATGAAGTTCCCCTATCATCCTTCATTAAATGGCGAACAATGACCATCCATAGTGTAGCCAACCATGCTACCTTTGATCATTGTTCATATCTTGAAGTTTTTCTCTATCATCCTTCATCAAGCAACTTGATCAACAACTCAAATAAAACTTGGTTTGATATCCTTTTATGATATGATCCACTTCATGTTATCTTATAACCTTATTGGTTCATCAATCTTAACTTAGCTTGCTCTTCACCTTTGCATTTGGTCCATTGGTGCCAAGTCCTTGCTCTTGTTTCATCGTCACACAGTCCATCGCACATGAGCCTCCAACTTACCCTTCACACTAGCAACTTGGACCATCATAGATAAGCCATGTCCCTTGATCTTCTCCATCTAGCCACATGACACCTTATCATGTCTCATATGTAATGAGCTCTTTTATCTCACTCACTGAGCATATCAATGTAACCAAGCCACTTCCCACCACCATGGCTCAAGTAGCTCACACTAGTGCATTTGTGGACTAATCACCCATGTATTTCAACATAAACATTTATTAGTCCACCTAAGTTGTCAATCAATTACCAAAACCAAATAAGGTACTTAAACTATGTAATCCTATGATATGTTATATTTGAAGTTCAACATATTTTGTGGGGTTGTTTGACATTTTGAGTGGTTAGTATATTAAAATTTATGACTTTTTATCGTGGATACGGGTTACCCGACGAGTAAAATTATCCGCGCAAGTATGAATACGAGTAAGATATTATACCCGCGAGTGGATATAGGCAACGGTGTAAAACGATACTCCCTCTGTTTCTTTTTAGTTGTCGCTGGATAGTTCAATTTTGCACTATCCAGCGACAACTAAAAAGAAACGGAGGGAGTACTAAGTAACAGGTACATATCGTTGCTCCCATTTTGAAGAAAAAAACACAGATGAATAAAAAGCTAAGCTAGCTATGACCATGATAAATAAGAAAGTCTAGAACAAGGGTTAAACAAAGAAAAGAAAAGTAAGCATGAGAAAGCCGCTGGTGAGGCCAATAAATAAATGAAAGAATGCAACACCATCTGCAACTACGTCAAACCTTCTCCGGGACGTACCTGACCCAAAACAGAGGAACAGCCGACTGAAGTAAATATCAAATTTACCAGGGATCTACAATGAGAAAGTGGCCTTTGGTTGAGAGTTGAGAGGCCACGAACTCCACCAAGAGTCCAAGACCCAATCACAAGCATCCGCTTCCTTGCTCGCCTTTTCTTTAAGGCCTCCAACGGTGGAGCCGGAATAAACTCCGGCCACTTCGGCATCCGCCGGGAATTTGATTCTTCTCCCCTAAATACTGACGCTACCTTCCACCTCCCCCTACTTCTCTCCCTCATCTTCTTCGCTACCAGCCAGACGGGCAGCTCACGTGTGCAGGCAGCGGCCAAGATGATGGCGGAGGCGTGGACGCCGGTGCCGTTCCCGCCGACGGCGCCCTGCTTCTGGCTGCACGACACGCACTCGGTTTTCTGGCGGGGAGGAGACGCGTGGACGGCGGCGGAGAACAAACTGTTCGAGAAGGCGCTGGCGCAGATCGACCGTAACGCGCCCGACAGGTGGGAGAAGGTGGCGGAGGTGGTGCGCACGAAGACGGTCGACGACGTGAGGAACCACTACCACGACCTGGAGAACGACGTCGGCTTCATCGAGGCCGGGCTCGTGCCGTTCCCGCACTACAGCGGCTCGGTTCCGTCGTTCGGGTTCACCCACGAGGATTGGGACGGAGGGTTCAGGCGCGGCTACTGCCTGAAGCGCGCGCGCGGCTCGGACCCGGAGCGGAAGAAGGGCGTCCCCTGGACGGAGGAGGAGCACAAGTAAGCAACAGTCGCGCTGGGGCGGGTCGATGGATCTGCTCGCCTTCCTTTTGTTTTCTGCTAAAAATGGCGATTTTTTGCTTTGTCTCCCAGGCTTTTCTTGATGGGCCTGAAGAAGTACGGGAGAGGGGACTGGAGGAACATCTCGCGCAAGTACGTGACGACCCGGACGCCGACGCAGGTGGCCAGCCACGCGCAGAAGTACTTCATCCGCCTCAACTCCGGCGGCAAGGACAAGCGCCGGTCCAGCATCCACGACATCACCACCGTCAACCTCCCCGACGAAGACCGCGGCAACGCGCCGCCCTCGCCGCCGTCCGCGGCCACCACCACTACCAACCCCTCCGTCGCCCTCGTGGACATGAAGCCCTTCATTGCGCCGTCGCTCGGCGTGTCGCACCCCTACGGCGACGTGAAGCTGGAGCCTAAGAGCTCGCTCGTGGCCGGCCTGGGCTTCAACGACTCCGTCCTCCTGATGCACTGCGGACAGTTGTGACGGGCTGTTGGTGCGGCGAGAACCGCTCCCGTCGCAACGTGCGCCACCAACCACCACCTCATCTATCCCCGGGCGGGCATCAGGGCCGGCGGCACAAGTCGCACGTCGTCGTGCTAGGCTTGGATGCAGAGTTGCTTCAGGTGTACTCCTACCGATCAGATGGCTGGCACGTCCCGCGTGTGACGAGGATGAAGAGTGGAACAGTCTCGTCGTCCAGCTGCCAGCTCGCGGCAGCTCCGAGTGTGGCTGTGTTGTGTTCATCGAGAACAAGAGGCCATGGCCCATGGGCGTGCGCGTGCCGTTCCAGCGTCCATTTCGGTTCAGTGTACAAAATTCGACAAGTACAGAGTCCAACAACTTCCACGGTACCGAACAATAAAGCATTCGATAAAAGCCTCTTCCAGCGTCACCGGCGGCTTGGATTAGGATCCAGGATCAGAAGATTTCTGTACCGGCTTGTTAATGTATTTTTGGTGTGTGCAACATCTCCCACCAGATGGTGTTAACACTTGTAGTGTGTGATGCTTGTAGTGGGGTCTCGCAAGGTTTTTGTCCGCCATTGTTGCTTTGGCAGTTACTAGTAGAAGTTTAGACATGATGTTCTATTAAAAAAAACGAAAGCTCGGCTCTGGCTGGCTTCTCCAGCCTTCGTGTGCTGCTTAGCTTGCCGTCGCTGTAGAAGCAACAGAAACCTGAAACGCAGCAGAAGATCGGTCGGTCTCACACTCTCACTCTCGTTGTGAAGTGTGTGAGTGTGTCTGGGCTGCTATAGTTAACTACTCCCGTCTCACCGTCGGGTCGTCTCCTCCATGTGGAAGTACCGTACTCGCCATTCATGTGACCTACTTACTCGTCCCCGTTTAGTCTTCAAATAAAATATTCGACCGCATGCATCTTGCTCTTTTTCCGCCCATGCGCACATGTTCCTCCTCTAGCTCCCCTGCTCCGTGAAACTCTCCGATCTGGGTCCAGATTGGCCAGTCAGTCGCAGCAGCGGAAGGTTAGATTGATCTCTCCAGCTCAGCTAGAACTCAAGTGTGGAATCATGAAGTGATGAAGGTCGCAAGAACAAGAAGCGTCTTGGCTGACTGTGGTGATAGCGGCTGGCACGCAGTTAGAGGCCCACCGCACCGAACAAGAAGGCACATCACATGCCCCGATAATCTCCCGTCTTTCTCACTGCCCTCCTTTTTTCTTTCTTCATTCCGAAAGCAAAGCAATGGATGGCGTGGCCCGTATGGAAGTACCATGTTGGGGGCTTGTTCTCAAATGCTAAGAGTTAAGAACAAGGCAACACAGAAAATGTTAAATATTAAGGTCCTTCGTCCTCCACTTCATTATATCCCTTCGGGACATAAGGAATTTCGGACGAAGGTTACGAAGAACGCACCTTCGTAAGCATAATAACATAGGGTGAATCATTCATATAAATCATGAGATATAAAATGAACATTCAAATGTTAACATAGAATCATTTCCATTTTTATTAATACGAACGAATATAAATGACAAATGTACCTTCGGTCCTGAGGAAGGCAGGAATACAAGTGTGATGCGAAGGCAAATAGCAGGTTCGCGTGAACAGTACAGAGGTACTGTTCATCTATTTATAGGCACAGGTCGCAGCCTGTGACAAATTACAATTATGCCCCTCACAAATGTTTACAACATTGACTCAGACTTATATGAATAAAAAGGTCATTCTATCTCTATGTCGGTTTAAAACGCCGAAGCTCCATGAAAAGGAACCTTCGGCCATCTCTTGAAGACGACTTCAGCCGAAGCTGCTTCTTCGTGTGAGACCTTCGGCGCACCGAAGCACGACCCCAACAGTAGCCCCTTTCGCGGTGCTAGATCGTTCTTCGTAACGAGCTTGACCCGTGAAAAAAGAGCCTCTTCAGCTTCGGGAAGCCGAAGGTCCAAAAAACACCTTCCCTGAGCTCGTTGCGGAGAAACGATCCGGATTCCGGGCACGTGCCAGGCCCACCTTGCAGAGTTACTGTTTGATCTTTGCGGTCCACTGCTCAGCGAGTACAAGTGACCGCCCGTCTGGTGTAAAAATCTTGCCGCTTCGCCTTCTTACCTGCAGCACTATATAAACAAGCGGGTAGGTGTGAAGTTACCACAGCATTCATTGCTATTTGCACTGTTTTTCTGCCAAAATTTTCCACCATAGCCGAAGCTTGACTCTCATAATCGAACGAAGGTCCGTCTCGACGCTTGCTTCGTCAGAAAGGAGAGCTTCGGAGAAAAGAAAAAAGAAAAAAGTTTTTAACTTCCCCAAACTAAGAATTACATGGCACGAGTGCGATCTACTGCCAAAGTTGTGCGCGAGGGAGACGAAGCCGAAGGTTCAGACACTGTGCCCATCTCCGAAGCGATGCAGCGCTCCGGTCTAGTTACTGCGGAAGAGAGGCCTGCTGCCGAAGCAAACCCGACAACAGCCGAAGAAGAAGAAAACATTGATGGGACTGACTCCGAAGATGACTACCACATTGCTACGCCCAGCAAGCCCAGTCACCTGGATTTTGGGAAATCGACTGTTTCAAAAGCTGATCTTTCGAAGATGGTGAAAGCAGGTTATTTCAATGAAGATCAGAAGAAGCTACTCCGCTTCGGGGGAGAAGAATCCACCCCGAAGCCAGGGAAGGATGAGATTGTTATCTTTAAAAGCTTTTTAAAGGCTGGGCTGAGATTTCCTCTGCACAATATTATTGCAGAGATATTGAGGAGGTTTGGTATCTATTTTCATCAACTAACTCCTAACGCCATCGTTAGGCTCAATGTTTACATCTGGGCCCTCCGAAGCCAAGCTATGGAACCTTTTGCCGACAGCTTCTGCCGAGTTCACGAGTTACACTACCAGACAAAGGCCAGAAAAGATGGGCTACATGATAATTTCGGTTGCTATAATTTTGCCTACCGGAAGACAACAAAATGCCCCGTCATTAGCTACCGAAGCAAATGGCCAGCAGGCTGGAAATCTGAATGGTTTTATGTGAAAGTTGACGAAGACAGGGAAAAATTGGTACAAAGCCCTCTGGAGTTAATCTTCGGAGAGACGAGGCCACGCTGCCGCATCGGCGACTTAAAGGGTCCTACCTGGGCTGCTCTGGGTGAGTTTGAAATCATTTCAAAACATATTGGCACCAGGGATCTAGTTCAGGAATTTTTGGCATTCAGAGTCTTCCCTACTCTAAAAGAGTGGGAAATGCCGAAGCTGAAGGGAGAAAAGAAGAAGGGGGAGCTGGTCCGTCTACCCTATCACTTTAAATTCAAGAAATACTTTAAGAAGCCCTGCAAAGAGTGGTTAGAAACAGTTGAGACAATGTGCAATGAAATCTTGGGGAATTATTCCAAAAAGGAGGATCAATTAATGACAGCGGCTTTCGGCACCCGACCGAAGCGAAGGCTGAACCGAGTATTTGATGCCCTGGGCTTCGAGTACCCAGACTATGAGCAGTTGAACAAGGGTGCCGAGGGCCTCAAAAGAAAAAGAGTAACTGAAATTCTGACAAAGGATGAAGAGCAACCAGCAGCAGAGAAGAAAATCCCGAAGAAAAGGAAAATATCGAGTCCGAAACGGAAAATATCCGAAGAAGAGAGGACCCCCACACCGCCTTCTACCAGCGACGTGGAAGAAATTTTAAAGGTAATGACTGAACCTATGCCCACGAAGCTAAGTCCATTAGGGCTCCGACTGACGAAGCTTTTTCAAAAGGTGGACGAGCCGGATCAGGCGAAGATGAGCAAACACAAACGGCAAAGAATCATTGCGGTAACTGAAGTTATCGATAAGACACCTCCAAGAGCTTCAGTTCAGAAAACAGCAGCTGCCGAAGGCACCAAGAACATTGAAGTCGCCCCTTCGGAGGTCGCGGCTGGCGAAGCCGCTACAGCCGAAGAGGTTAATTTAGAAACAACCATTGAGAATATTAACAAAATTTTGGAAGACATAGATGCAGAAGAAGCCGGTGCTGCTACTGAAAAATCCATGGCCACAGTGCCTGAAAAAGGAAAAGAAATAGCCGAAGATACTTCGGATGACGAAGCTTACTCCTTTCAGAATTTAATTGGGCAGAAACTGACAAAGGACGAAATAGAAGAACTTAAAGAATATGCCAAATCCTGCGGCTACAAGTCAGGTGCCCTCCTATTTGGAGGTGTAGATGATGAAAAACTAGGCTGCATTCGAGATCAGACTGGTGCTAAGGTAATTGGTACTCTATCAAAGAGTATCGGTTTTCCGAAGCTAGAGTCAGACATCAGCCGCTACCGACGACAACATGTCGTTGGTAGTTTATTTTACTCCAACTTCAAGGTGAACAACTTGCCACCTAACTTTTGTCGCTTCTAATAAAAACATGTCTGACGAAGGTTGTGTTCGTGCAGAGTATGCTGCTGAGCAAAGCCTTGCAAATGCAACAAGATCTTGAAGATAAAAAGCATGAAGTTATAATTGGAAATTTGGAAAACAAAATAAAGGAGCAATCAGATGCTTTCGAGAAAAAGAACTTTGAGCTCCAGGCAACCGAAGGTTTATTGGCGGAAGCTGAAGCAAAGATATCAGAACTGAATACGAAGCTTCTCCGCCAGTCTGAGCAGTTCGAACGAGAAAAACAAGATCTTAGTGCAAAACTTGAAGCCGAAGCTCAGCAAAATTTAGATTTGAGAAAACTACTGACAAATCTTCAAGAGAACTGCTTGAATTTTAGCAACAAGTGCATTCAACGACTAAGAAAGATTTTTTACTCAGTTGGAGCCAGCAGTGAAAAATTCACCCCCTCAGCTGAAGATCTGCCGAAGACCTTCGAACATATTGAGGGGGAGATTGACGAGCTCGACGAAGTCATAGCTGGGCATGGTGACTTCTGTGCCTGGGTGGCTTCTCGGGGCACTGCTGCTGCATTTCTGAAGGCCGGCTGCGACCACGGAAAAATTGTCAACAGGCCCAACTTCAGCTTATCTCCATCAATCCTGGATGATATGCCTGACCTCGCCCGAAGTATCTCCAATAGATTTATAAAAATGATATGGACAAAGGGCGGGCGGGAGAAAGCTGGAGACGAAGCACGCAGTCATCTTGAACCAGTAAGAAATGATACTTCGGAGTTACCTTTTCCTTTGCTCTTGATTTTCACTTATAATCTCTTAATTCATGTAGGATGTCGAAGGTGAAGATGATGCCTAAGTTATGTCGCCGAAGCTGCTGCCGTAGCTGAAACTTGATGAAGATCAGTAGAAATGTACTGTAGAAAAACTCAGGATGTTTTTGTAACAATTCTTGTAAATACAATTAAACTGTCTTCAAGGAACTTTGTACATACCTTGTAATATTCTTACCCTTTGCTTGAGGCGCTTTGATGTGGACGAAATCAGTATTTTGAGCCGAAGGCGAAAAAACACCTTCCCTTCTTTTCGTACACAACGAAGCCTAAAAGACCACTTCTTCTTTCTGCCGAAGCTTTTCTTTACAAAAGAAAACATAAAAGACTACTACTCTTTTCTGCCGAAGGTCTTCTTTACATAAGAAAACATAAAAACTACAACTCTTTTATACAACGATTCATAAAAAACCACTTCGAAACTTTTCTTTTACATAATGAATCATAACAAACCATCTCTCCGAAACTTTTCTTTGTGCCGAAGCAACCACTTAGAAACACAAATGCTATGAATGAATGCTTATGCATGCACATGCCATGATGTAATGTAATGTGCAAATGAATGTCCGAAGCGTATGTCCGAAGCCACATTCTCAACGATTACTCCTTTAGAATCGACCACACATCAGCTCTGCATTCCCTTGGGAACGACTTTGGAGCATTTTTGCCTTTTACTTAGGCAGTATCAGCGTTGACTTTTCGCTGTAAGCTCTGCATCCCCTTAGGGACGTCTTTGGAGCTTCTTCGTCTTTTACTTAGACGGTATAAGCTCTGCATTCCCTTGGGAACGTCTTTGGAGCTTCTTCGCCTTTTACTTTCGGCGGAATCAGCGTTGACTTTTCGCTGTAAGCTCTGCATCCCCTTAGGGACGTCTTCGGAGCTTTTTTCTCTTTTTCAGTTTCGGCACTCGATGGTGCGCTCTCAGCTTTTACATTTACATCTTTTGGGGGATTTTGCTCTTATAAAACTAAAAAGGAAAATTACATATGATGGCCCCATTAAAAACCTTTCTCCCCCTTTAGAAAGGAAAAGGGTGCCATAAAAAAGAAAAGATAAAATTACATCAAGTTACACATAGAACCGCCGAAGCTCATCCGCATTCCAAGATCTTGGAATTTCATTGCCGTCCATGTCCTTCAGTCTGTACGAACCAGGCCTTGACGAAGATGCTACTAAGAAAGGCCCTTCCCACTTCAGTTGCAACTTGCCCACTGTATCCGGGTTGGCCACTCTTCGAAGCACGAAATGTCCTGGCTCAATATTTTTTAGCCGGACTTTTCTATCTCGCCATTTGATTGTTTCAGCCTGGTATTTGTTGATATTTTCCACGGCCTGAAGCCTGATCCCTTCTAAGGCATCTTTTTCCACAAGAGAAGTATCTTCGGCACCTGATTCTGCCGAAGCTACCACTCTTATTGATCCAGCTTTAGCTTCTTCTGGAGTTATTGCTTCGTCACCAAATAATAACTTGAATGGGGTAAAACCTGTAGACCTTGATGTTGTTGTATTGTGGCTCCACACCACTTTGGTCAACTGATCTGGCCATTTTCCCCTTGGTTGATTAAAAATTAACTTCATTATTCCTGTCATTATGATGCCGTTGGCCCTTTCAACAAGCCCATTCGACTCCGGATGCCTGACTGATGCAAAATGGATCTTCGTGCCAATTTGGTCACAGAAATTTCTGAAATCTTCGGAGTCGAACTGTGTTCCATTATCTACAGTGATAGCCTTCGGCACTCCGAAGCGACAGACAATATTCTGCCAGAAAAATTTTTGGACAGTGGCCGAAGTTATTGTGGCTAATGGCTTCGCCTCAATCCATTTGGAAAAATACTCCACAGCTACTATAACATATTTTAGGTTGCCTTGGGCCGGTGGCAATGGACCCAACAAGTCAAGGCCCCACCTTTGCAATGGCCAGATGGGTTGTATCAGCTGTGTTAATGACGAAGGTTGTTTTTGATCTCTTGCACATTTTTGACAACCTTCGCACTTTTGAACTAACTCCGCTGCATCCGAAGCTGCCTTCGGCCAATAAAATCCTTGGCGGAATACTTTTCCAAGTAACGGCCTGGATCCAATGTGGGATCCGCACAAGCCTGCATGTATCTCCTTCATCAACTCTATACCTTCGGCCCTAGACAAGCACTTGAGCAGCGGGGCACAAACTCCATGTTTGTATAACTCCCCTTCTATCATGACATAAGGACGAGCTCTTGCCTCTATCCTCTTATTATAAGCTTCGTCATCTGATAGAAAGTTTCCCTGAAGGTAAGAGATTATTTCTGTTCTCCAATCTTCACTGTAGACAGGAGAAATGTTAAGGACTGCTCTTTCAAGTAGCTCCACTGAAGGTGCCTTTATTGTTTCAAAGAACACGTCCGAAGGTAGCGGCAGCCTCTGTGCTGCAGACTTGGCCAACAAATCAGCATGCTCATTCTGCCCTCGAGGGATATTCTTAACAGAAAATCCTTCGAAGGAAGCTTCGATCCTTCGGACCGTGTCTAGGTACTTTTCAAGCTTCGGGTCTTTAGCCTTGCAACTTTTGTCAATGTGACCCGAAACAACCTGAGAATCAGTTTTAAGGATCGCCCTTCTGACCCCCATTGCCTTTAGTTTCCGAAGACCCAGGAGCAAAGCTTCGTACTCAGCAATATTATTTGTGCAGCTGAAGTCAAGTCTTGCTGCATAGCAAGTTTTGACCTTGGACGGAGAGACCAACACAGCAGCTGCACCTGCTCCGAAGGTTCCCCAGGAGCCATCACAAAACACTGTCCATGCTTCGGCATCTTTATTTGCTTCTTCGTCCTGAGCCCCTGGCGTCCAGTCGGCAATGAAATCTGCCAATGCTTGAGACTGAATTGAGGATCTATGCACATAATCAATGTAAAATTCATTGAGTTCCGCAACCCATTTTCCAATACGCCCAGTAGCTTCTCTGTTCCTCATGATGTCCTTCAACGGCTGCGAAGAGGGAACAATAATGTTGAATGCCTGAAAGTAATGCCGAAGCTTCCTGGATGCCATTAAAACGGCATACAATATCTTCTCCAGCTCTGTATAATTTTTCTTTGAGACACTGAGGACCTCAGATACAAAATATACTGGGACCTGCTTCTTAGCTTGTCCATCAAACTTCTCCTGGACAAGCGCCGCACTTACTGCTGAGTGCGAAGCTGCCACATACAACAACAGAGAAGCCCCTGGCGTTGGTGGAGTTAATGTTGTGAGATCTATTAAATATTGCTTCAGCTCTTCGAAGGCTTTTTGTTGACTTGGGCCCCATTGGAAGACTTCAGCTGACTTCAGCACCTCGAAGAATGGTAAGTTTCTTTCTGCTGATCTGGATATAAATCTGTTGAGAGATGCCAGCCTTCCTGTCAATCTTTGGGCCCCCTTTCTTGTGGTTGGTGGCTCCATTCGAAGTATAGCTTCGATTTTATTTGGGTTAGCTTCGATTCCCTTCGTTGAAACCAAACACCCAAGAAATTTGCCCTTCTTCACTCCGAAGACGCATTTTTCTGGATTCAGCTTCAGACCAGCCTGTCTGAAGCTGGCGAAGGTCTCCTGCAAATCAGCAATATGATTTTCTTGCTTCGTGCTCTTTACGATAATGTCATCAACATAGGTCAACACATTTCTGCCTATCTGAGATTGGAGGACCTTCGCAGTCATTCTGCTGAAGCTCCCTCCAGCATTCTTGAGCCCCTCAGGCATCCGAAGATAGCAATATGTACCACTTGGGGTTATGAAGCTAGTCTTCGGCTCATCCTCCTTCTTCATCCAGATTTGATGATAGCCTGAGTAGCAGTCTAGGAGACTCATGAGCTCCGAAGAAGCTGCTGCATCAACTAAAGAATCTATCCTTGGCAGCGGAAATTCATCCTTCGGACAAGCCTTGTTGAGATCTGTGAAATCAATACACATTCTCCACTTGCCATTGGCCTTCTTCACCATAACAGTGTTAGCTAGCCACTCTGGGTACTTCACTTCTCTGATAACTCCTGCACTGAGGAGTCTTTTTACTTCATTACGAGCCCCTTCGGCCTTATCATCAGACATTTTCCGAAGCCTCTGCTTTCGGGGTCTGAAAGATGGATCAACATTAAGCGAATGTTCAATAACATCCCGATTTACTCCACAGAGATCATTAGCTGACCATGCAAAGACATCTTTGTTGTTGAATAAAAACCTTATCAAGGTTTTCTCCTGATCTTCAGATAATTGGGAGCCCAACAACACCTTCTGCTCTGCTACATCCTCACACAATACCATGGGCTTCGGCTGATCTGCTGAAGCTGCCTTCTCCCTCCTGAATTTATACTGTTCACAAGCTTCAGCTCCATCTATATTATGGATTGCCTTGGAATCAGTCCAGGTTCCTTCGGCCCTTCTAGCAGCTTCCTGACTTCCATGAATAGCAATAGGTCCTTGGTCCGAAGGTATCTTCATGCAGAGATAAGCTGGGTGAAGAATTGCTTCGAAAGCATTAAGAGTTCCACGACCAATGATAGCATTATAAGGATACTCCATGTCAACAATGTCAAACACAATTTGCTCAGTCCTTGTGTTGTTGACAAATCCGAAGGTTACCGGCATGGTAATCTTCCCAAGGGCCACAATCTGCCGCCCTCCGAAGCCACAAAGAGGGTGCGTAGCATCATGAATCTTGTCTTCGGGCTCTTGCATTTGTCTGAAGGCTTTAGCAAATATAATGTCAGCTGCACTGCCTGTGTCAACTAGGACATTGTGGACCAGAAATCCTTTGATCACGCAAGAGATAACCATGGCATCATTGTGGGGATAATCCTTAAGCTGAAGGTCTTCCTGAGAGAAGGTAATTGGAATATGGGACCATCTTGACTTGATGAAGGGTCCCTGCACTCCAACATGCTGCACCCTTCTCTGAGCCTCCTTCTTCTGCTTCTTGTTAGCCGGCTCTGAGCAAGAACCGCCTGTTATCGGGAGCACCAGCTTCGAAGCCGAAGCATCTTCAGCTTGATTGTTGAACGAAGCCATCAGCTCAGAAAAGTGGAAGTGAGTTCACCGGAGGTGGGCGCCAATGTTGGGGGCTTGTTCTCAAATGCTAAGAGTTAAGAACAAGGCAACACAGAAAATGTTAAATATTAAGGTCCTTCGTCCTCCACTTCATTATATCCCTTCGGGACATAAGGAATTTCGGACGAAGGTTACGAAGAACGCACCTTCGTAAGCATAATAACATAGGGTGAATCATTCATATAAATCATGAGATATAAAATGAACATTCAAATGTTAACATAGAATCATTTCCATTTTTATTAATACGAACGAATATAAATGACAAATGTACCTTCGGTCCTGAGGAAGGCAGGAATACAAGTGTGATGCGAAGGCAAATAGCAGGTTCGCGTGAACAGTACAGAGGTACTGTTCATCTATTTATAGGCACAGGTCGCAGCCTGTGACAAATTACAATTATGCCCCTCACAAATGTTTACAACATTGACTCAGACTTATATGAATAAAAAGGTCATTCTATCTCTATGTCGGTTTAAAACGCCGAAGCTCCATGAAAAGGAACCTTCGGCCATCTCTTGAAGACGACTTCAGCCGAAGCTGCTTCTTCGTGTGAGACCTTCGGCGCACCGAAGCACGACCCCAACATACCAGTACCTTCCTGCATCATTCAGTGGGCGCGCGCACTGTGCAGGCAGCAACACATTGCCCAGCTGGCCAACTAGAACACACCGCGCCACATGATCGTCGCCAAACGTGCGGATCCACTAGAGGCTCCAGTCAGTGGCGGGCGCACACTGTATGAAGCCGGCTCATTCCCAGCAGTGCCAAACTGCAAGCAAATGCTAAAACAAGGACTTGGTACAAGCGTAGGAGCAGTAGCGTGGTACTACTGCTACTGCCATATGGAATCCGAAATCCATGGCCGCCCCGGTACGTTATGTTTCACCTGATTCTTTGTGTCCACGTTTGATCACGACAAGTTGACATCGGTTTAGATTATGCTACCACGTCGGTAGTTATAAGTAACTTTGATCATGGTAAGAATATAGTGGACCGACAACCTGTCGAGAAGTCGGTTAGACCGATGTCGTTCGTTTTCGATCTGATAGACTCATAAACACCTATGAAACGATCCATAAAAAAGACAAGTAGAGGTTGGCTTAAGATCGATAAGGCCATCTAGAACACTAGTCACTCCGTTTCTTTTTAGTTGTCGCTGGATAGTTCAATTTTGCACTATCCAGCGACAACTAAAACGAAATGGAGGGAGTACCAAATTACATAAAGAATGTGACGAACAATAAGATAGAGAGAGATGAGATAGGATAAAATGTATAGTAGATATATTTTACCATTGTCTCATCTTAGCACAAGCACAATACAACGAAAAAGTAACTTTTTTTAATATGAACATACCTTGTCTCGAGATTATGAAGACGTATGTAGGAAACAGTGACGCCTAAGAGGGGGTGAATTAGGACTTCTAAAAACTATCTCCAAACTAGGCCATAATTAAATCCCTAGAGTAAAACCTATGCAAATAAACAATTCTAAAATGTGTAAACTAGGTTTTCTCTAAGTGTTGCTATCTCTACCGCAAAGCCTAAGTTTCAACCTAAATCAACTAACTAGAAAGGAAAGATTCAAACTTAAATAATTAATATAAATGTGGAAGGTAAAGAGCAAGGTAGATACACAAACTCTCGTAGACGACGCCGATATTTTTACTGAGGTATCCAGATGTCACACCCGGTTTTGGAAGGTAAACCGCATGTGATATAAGTGGTATCAAAGTCTTGCTAAATGTAGGACCGCTAACCTAGACTAGAATGGTCACCCTAAAGACTATAGACCTCTACCATTACCTTGATCTTTAGCGTCATTTCAAATGTTGGTCATCTTGACCAATTCTATGTTATTACTTATATTACAAAATTTTGTCTCACTTTTCTTTCTGTTTACTTGCTGGTCATATAGTTCTACTCTCACTCTTGTGCTTACGATGTCTCTTATAGATGGCCCGTATTAGATGCACTGCACGTAAGTCAGTGATCCCCTTTTTGCCCTCTCGCCTGACGGAGCGCCCGCTGCGGCGCACGGTGACAGGCCAGTCTAACCACCTGAAGAGACCGCATCATCGCCTGCACGAGGAGCAGGAGCAGCAGGACTCTTCCCCCTCGCCTCAGCAGGAGGTGGAGTCTAGGAGGCAGCCTTCCCCTGCACCTCAGCCAGAGATGCCCCCTGCACCACCATAGGGCATCCCGGCTACCGGAGGAGACCCTGACGGAGACGACGACGTCGGTGGCAGTTTGAGCCACAACACGAAGCCCTCGAAGGAGAAGGAGCAGGAGCCAGAGGGATGGATCACTAGACCCTTCACTCGCGCCGCCGCTCTCGGGTGTCACTTCCACGGCGCTCTCGACACCTTGCTGTGTCAGGCCTTCAACCGACACACTTGGTCTATTGAGTATCGTTGTGTAGTCTACGAGCATCGTCGCGGGTTATACCCGGACCAGTGGGAAGCTACTTGCTTGGTGCGCCATCCAGACGATGATCTTCGGGGTGCAAAGGCCTTCTCAGAGCATTATTCTATCACTGAGAGCGATACTGCCTAGGCAGCCATGCAAGATGTTGCACGACATGCACTTTCGCAGTATTGCTTGTTGTTCAGCGGGGTAGCTGATGCCCTCGACCTGAAGTACTACCCTCGCTGTTCGACCGGCAGTGCTGGAGGTGTGATTGTCTCGCCCGTTGGTGAGGGCAATCCCAGGCTAAACAGCATGGTCAACCGGGTCGCCGTGCTCAACACTGAGCTGGACCACGCCCTTGACGAGTTGGGCAAGGTTCGGGCGGAGGTTGTGGAATTGTGTGCTGAGCGCGCAGCGCGCGCACTATTAGGATGGTAGTTCTCCCGCCCCAGTCGGGATTCAGCACCCTTACCGCTCGCCGTCCCGTGGTCGCTTTGATTACGGCAATGCTGACTGCAGGACCCAAATAGATTTAGAGCCATAAATCGAAAGAGTCGGAGTCTGTAATAATGCTTAATTCAGTGTCTTGGTCTTAGTCTGTCTTAGTTAGAGTTAGTTTGCTTATCATATGTTTTGATGCTTGTCATGATGAACTTGTAATGAAGTTGGATCTTTGTAATGATTGTCATCAAGTTGTGGGTATCCCCTGCAACTTGATGTAGTTATTAATAAAGTCAGTTATTTAGTTGGGCAATCCCTTTATTTCCACTTTCCTCTTTATCTGAGAAGTTGTGTTGGCTATGTTGAGAGTAAGCAAAGATGATTAATTGTTCAGTGCTATGAAGATTTTCATATATCTTTTCTTATGTTGAGAGACTGCGGAGTCAGATCTGATATGTGTGTGCTTTCTACAGATGTCCAAGAACAGGCGCAGAGGTGGAAGGCGTGCTCAGCCGGAACAGCAGGCACCCCAGGAGGAGGCAGCTCAGCAGCAGTTGCCACCGCCACCCCCGATGACTATTGAGCAAATGTTCCTGATGCAAACTCAAGCAGTCCAAGCGATTGGTTAGACTTTAGCAGCAATGCAGCAGGTGCAACAGCAACCCCCACCTCAACCTCAGGTGCAAGTTCAGATGCCACAGGTGCCAGAGATAAGCGGACAGAATTCATGAGGGGACATCCCCTTGTCTTTGCCCATTCTGCTGATCCCATGGACGCTGAGGATTAGTTGCATACCGTGGAGCACAAGTTGCACACTGCTCAGTGCAACGATCGTGAGAAGGTGTTGTATGGTCCTCGTCAGCTAAGGGGAGCAACACAATCTTGGTGTGAGTCCTACCTCGCCACTCATGCCGACCCTGAAGCCATCACCTAGGAGGAGTTTAGGGACAACTTCCGTCGCTACCATGTGTCCGAGGGACTGATGATAGTAAGGAAGGAGGAATTCCTAGCGTTGAAGCAAGGACCACTGTTTGTCAGTGAGTACAAGGACAAGTTTCTGCAGGTGTCACGCTATGCACCAGAAGATGTCAACATAGATGCTAAGAGGCAGTACCGCTTTCTGAGAGGTTTGGTTGATCCCCTTCATTACCAGCTAATGAACCACACTTTCCCTACCTTCCAACATTTGATCGACAGGGCAATCATGACTAAAAGGAAGCGCCAGGAGATGGAAGACAGGAAACATAAGATTGGTGGATCTCAGGGCGGGAGTAGTAGTCGTCCCCGCTACTCAGGCAACCCACCTCAGCAATTCAAGCAAGGTCACCAACACTAGCATCAGTTCCAGAACCAGCAGCAATATCAGAGGTAGTTTCCTCAGCAGCAGCAGCAATACCGTCAGAACAACTCGCAAGGAGGAAATCAGTATCAGCGTCAAAGCAACCAGGCACCTTGCCTTCCTGCCCCAGCAACCAACCAGAACAACCAAGCAGTTCCAGTGTAAGGAGGAGGACATGCATGTTTCCACTGTGGGGAACAAGGCCATTGGGCGAATCATTGCCCAAAGAAAGCAGCTCATCTTCAGCCAGCTCCTAATGCCCCTGCCAAGCAGAATGCATTGCAACAAGGAGGCAACAACCATGGGTAGCCTCATGCCCAGTACGGAAAGGTGAACCACCTGGAGGCCGACACAGTCCAGGAGACCCCAGGAGTGGCACTAGGTACGTTTTCAGTCGAGTACCATTCCGCAAACGTGGTATTTGATACTAGAGCAACACATTCTTTTGTGACTGCATCATGGATAGAATCACATAATATGCCAGTAGCACCCATGTATCCACCTACGAGGGTTAGTTTAATTGGTGGGAGAACCTAAACAGATAGATTTTGCCTTAGTGCAAGAGTTCAAATAGGGGGATAGAGTTCCCCGCTGATCTAATAGTTATGAGTAACCATGATGCGACTATAGATGTCATCCTAGGAATGAATTGGCTAACAAAATATCAAGCAAGTCTTAGCTGTGGCAAGAGAACGACGAAGTTAGTGTCCTTATCAGGAGAGGAAGTGTTAGTGGAATTGGTCTTGTCTGGACCAAGGAAAGGAAGCTGTCGCCCATATTGAGAAAGTCGAGCCATCAGAAGCTAGCAGCATAGTATCGGAATTCTCAAATTTGTTTCTTGAGGAGTTACCAGGCATGCCCCCTAAAAGGAAAGTTTAATTTGCTATAGAGCTTATACCTGGCACCGCTCCTATTTCCAAGAGAGCCTATCGAGTGTCCGAACCAAAATTGGTGGAACTCAAGAAGCAGATTGATGAATTGTTAGAGAAAGGCTACATCATACCAAGTACCTCGCCTTGGGCAGCCTCAGTGTTATTTGTGGAGAAGAAAGATGGTACGAAGAGGATGTGCATTGATTACAGATCCTTGAATGAAGTCACTGTCAAGAACAAGTACCCCCTGCCCAGAATTGAAGACCTATTCGATTAGTTGAGAGGAGTCGGTGTGTTCTCAAAGATAGATCTGAGGTCAGGTTACCATCAACTTAGAATCCGACCTTCGGATATACCAAAGACAACATTCATCACTAAATATGGACTATATGAGTTCACTGTCATGTCATTCGGTTTGACGTATGCGCCAACTTATTTCATGTACTTGATGAACAATGTGTTCATGGAATACCTCAACAAGTTCGTAGTGGTGTTCATTGATGATATCCTTGTATATTCCCAGAATGAGCAAGAGCATGAAGAGCACTTGAGGAAAGTACTGCAAAGGCTACGAGATTGTCACTTGTACGCCTAGCTTAGCAAGTGCGAGTTCTAGATCAGCGAAGTCCTGTTCTTAGGTCATATTATAAATCGAGAGGGATTAGCTGTGGATCCAAAGAAGGTAGCAACGATTTTGGACTGGAAAGGACCAAAAGATGTCCGAGGAATCAAGAGTTTCATTGGAATGGCCGGTTACTATCGGTGTTTCATTGAGGGTTTCTCCAAGATTGCTAGACCAATGACAGCCTTGCTGGCAAAGAAGGTTGAGTTCAAGTGGACCCCAGCGTGCCAAGAGTCTTTTGAGACACTGAAGAGGAAGTTGACCACGCGCCGGTATTGATTCTGCTAGATGTTCACAAGCCATTCTCAATATATTGTGATGCTTTGTACACCGGATTGGGATATGTGTTAATGCAAGCAGGGAAAGTAGTGGCATACTCATCCTGACAGTTGAAGATTCATGAGAAGAATTACCCCACTCATGATCTGGAGTTAGCAGCAGTGGTTCATGCACTGAAGACCTGGAGACACTATTTGTATGGGCAGAAGTGTTATATCTACACAGATCACAAGAGTCTCAAGTACATATTCACCCAGTCGGAATTGAACTTGAGGCAATGAAGATGGCTAGAGTTGATCAAAGACTATGAGTTGGAGATACATTATCACTCAGGCAAAGCAAATGTGGTTGCAGATGCTCTGAGTCAAAAGAGTCAAGTCAATATGTTGGCCGCTCACTCGATGCCGTATGAGCTAGCAAAGGAATTCGATAGGCTGAGTCTCGGATTTCTGAACAACACTCAAGGAGTGACAATCGAGATTTCTGAGTCACCCAAGCCAAGTTTCAAATTCAAACCAAACCAAACATGTGCATCAATTCAAAGAATATTTGGGCTCAGCATGATGCAACAATTAATAACTCACATAGTTTTGGCCAAAATAAATAATTAATCCATCACTAATTAAGCTACATCTACTCAAAAGAAAAAGAGAGAGAGAGAGACTAGAGAGAGGTAAAGGGTAACACCTGAATTTTGTAGATTTTAGAAAGAAATTTTATACCCCCAAATTCAGGGTGTTACACCAGAACCACGCAAAGTTCCGACTAATCCTCGTTGGTGCCCCTACGCAAAGGGTAGCCCATGCGAGGGCTAAGCACCTCGGTCGAGTAACTCCATAGAGAGTCGCGGGCCTTCTCCACGCGCAAGTGGTGCTCCGCTTGTGGCTCCTCTCGGACGCTCCCCACCATGTCCACTATCGAGCTTCCGGTCGAAACGTCGTGGGCCTCATTCCCTCGGGTACACGGTGGCGGGCGTGACACAAACTCGGTTGTCATGGTCTCACAAGACTCTCGCCCCACTCGATACAATTACAATAACTCGCGCAAGAGCCGAGGGGTTGTGTGGTTTTTCTAAACTCACTCAACTAACTAGGATTCACCTAGAGCAAGCGCATAAGCGGTCTAACTAACCTAAGCACTTCGTAAAGCAACTACGCTAATCACTGAGTGATTCTATTAAGCACTTGGGTGTATGAGCACTTAGTATGTTGTTTATAATATGTCTTGGTATGTTGTTTGAGCTCCCACCCCTCCAAATGGCTGGTTGGTGAGGTATTTATAGCCTCCCCCACAATTCTAGCCGTTGGACAGAAAGTTGACTGCTCTATCGTTGGGCGCACTGGACAGTCCGGTGCCCTGGCCACGTCAGCCGACCGTTGGGGTCTGTAGCAGTCAACCATTGGATTCGACCATTGCCCAAACAGTCCGGTGCACACCGGACAGTCCGGTGCTACAGCCCCGAGAGCCCCTAGTTGTGGGCTCTCTACGCAAACTTTCTGGTGCCTCACCGGACAGTCCGTTGCACATCGGACAGACACTGTTCACTGTCCGGTGCGCCACTAGTGCGCTAGCGGACTACCCACTTCATGGATTTCTTTGATGTTTCCTTGGGCTTCTTTTGTTCTTGAGTCTTGGACTTCTACATATCTTTTATGTCTTCTTTTGAGGTGTTGCATCCTTAGTGCCTTAGTCCAATCCTCTTCGCATCCTGTGAACTACAAATACAAACACTAGAAAACATATTAGTCCATAGATTATGTTGATCATCAAACACCAAAATCACTTAGCCAAATGGCCCGGGGTCCATTTTCCTTACAATGTCGTTGGAGTGCGACGCCAAGGTACCAAGGAAAAATCAAAAACAGAGAGAGGTCTGGGCTTAGGACTGCTAAATTAGGACATCGACATGGTTGTAAGCGCGCACACGATGTAGAGAGGTTTAGGCCACTTGTGCGTAATACCCTACATCATCCATATAGTTGATGTTCACATGCAAGTATGGACAAAGATTATATGGTCAGTTGATGTCTAAACTAATGAGTGAGGAGAGCCCTAGTTTCCCTTTTTGATGTCTAATGTTGAGCCAAACGAGAGAACTTGAACTCAAGTGAGAGATCTTGCTATGTGCTAGCTCCTAAACTCATACCTCTTGAACTCGAACCTCAACAAATCCAAAAGGCTAAGCCGAATCCAAAAGGATAAAAAGTCAGATCAAAAGTGAAAACCCCTTTCTATGGTACCCAACATCTTACTTTTATAGCACAAGAGAGGTGATAATTATATCGTGCATGGTAGCAGGCCCAGTCCAGAAGAGGTATAAGTACTCATATCTTGTCGTAGTTGTTGTATCATACACAAAAAGCATGCTTCGGATGTGCCATAGCTATACATGTGACATGCCATAATGGCATGGGTGCCCATGTAGTCAAGGATAACATAGTTGGTAGTTGTTGAAGGCACACATAGTACATAGTGCTTGTGGGTATATTTGTGTCCCACGAATCCTGCCAATGTGGAGCAAGTCTCCTTCGACGATATTTCTCATGTCCTTCGGTGAGAGGATGATCCTACTCGTCCTCGTTCTTTAACTCCTAAACCTCTCTTTCATTACCCATATCCTCCTCCATATCCATACCGACCAAGTGTCGATGGTCCTCTTTCTACTAGTGAGCCCCCAATGACCAACACTCTTCCTCCTATCACTAAAGCCCCTTCTATCTATGCTCCTCATCCACAACCTTTCGCTTATTCATATCCTCCTCCATACCCATACATATATCCATACGATCATCATTATAGACTTCATGGTGCTCCTCCTTATGGTGCTCTTTCTGCCTTCCATCCCCCTATGGTACTACTCCCACATATGGTGGTCGTGCTTATTTTCATCCTCCCTCATGCATGGTAGTGCCACCAAGCAACCACAGCGACGTGGCCTCCAACCAGTCTGTGTACTCTAGTGGATAGCAATTTTTAACAGTGATGGGACTGGACTAAGGTGGAGGATGAAATACTTGTAAGTATACATATACCTTTATGAATTCCACACCTTTTTAATTGGAGAATATTTTTTAAGTTCATAAATTTATAGGTGCATATGTGGTTAACGCACACCGTTGAGCCCATCGAGGGCACTGACAAACAAGGTTTGAGCTTTTAGGGCCAAATAGCAGTCACATACAACTCCATCACTGAACTTCCTTGCCACCATATTGCCAAGAAACTCAAGGACCGATGGTCCATGAGAAACTGAAAGGTCAACCTCTTCAACGGTATCTACAACGCCTGTTTGTGGCTTGGCCGAGTGGATCATATGATGCTATGCTGCTTAAAGCGGTTGCAACAAAGGTATCAAACTGCCATGCCCTATTAGCTGCGATAGGGCAAGACCACAATGCAAGGGTAAGGGGTGCAACAATGAGTAGCAGTGAGTTCCATGCCGAGAAGAAAGCATAGCAAAGAAGATTCACAAGGCCAACAAGAGATAAGCCAATCAAACTTGTACAAGCACTTTACCAAGTTGCTGGATCAATCCACTATCAAAATGGATGATGACATGAATAGAGTCCACAAGTTGACCGTAAAAAATTGATCACACAATTGAAACTAGACAATTAAGAAAATGAGAAAGAGGGAGAGATGACTACGACAATGATTAGTTTTATTTTTTACAAACTATGTAATTTTAATTTTTTATGTTTGTCATGTTTTATTTACTTTATTTGAATTATTATTTTTTGTTAAAGTAGGCGCTCTATTTTTCGTAGATAAAGTATCATGTTTCGTTTTAAATAAGAGTTTGTAAAAGAAAAGTTGATGTGATGCTGAGGTGATTGTAAGCTAGCGATAAATGCTATATAGAGTGCTATAGTAGTTAAGCACTAACAACGGTCAATAGCATGGACGATGATAGTGATAGTCGATCAATAGCAGATGTGACAGACAATATAGACCAGTTTGGTTGGATGCAACTTTATACTTGGCTCGGGTCATTTTCAGCTTCAACAAGATCGGTGTGAAAGGGAAATGGGCTCTTAGCCATTTCTCTATTTTGTTTTGGTGTTTGATGACCAACACAACATCATAATCTAACTAGTTTGCTAATTTTATGGTTGCAGGTTCATAAGAACGAAATTGGAAGTATTTAATGCAACAATAGCTCAAGCCAAGGCTAGAAAGGGCATATTTTGGATAAAATAAACTATGAGTAGTTCACATGTTTGGATAAGTTCTAAATGCCCTTTGGAACATAATTGAGCACCTTAGAGTGGTTGAAAAGTTTAGATTTTAAATAAGGTGTTTTTGAGCTAAGTTTGAGCTTTAATTGGAATCTAAATGGGTTGTATCAAAAAATGAATAAATATGACTTAAACTAGCCGAACAAACTCTAGATATGTTTGTCTAAGTCATAGAAATGCTCTCAAAGACTGCCAAATGGAGACAAAGAAGATAAGCCCAAAAAGAACTTGAGTGAGCTGCTCTGCGGTGCACCGGACCTAGTCCAGTGTGCGCTAGACTAGTTTGGTGGGTCACCAGACCGGTTACTCAGAGAAGCATTTTCCTAGGCTTGTGGAGTTGGTGGATCGGACCAGTCTAGTGGTGCACCGAACCACTTACGTAAAACAATTGATTTGAAGAGCTGAAGACCCTGGCGCACTAGACCTAAATTAGGTGTGCACCAGACCTGTCAGGACTCAACGGCTAGTTCCTAGCTCCAATGGCTAGATGGCATGGCATCACACGTGGCGGGGTTTGGTGGTGCACCGGGATTGGTGGTGCCGGTCCGGTGCCACCTGACATGCAACCTTCCATTAGAACAACCATTGATTTTGCAATCTAACAGAGCTCCAATGGTGCACCTGACCTATATTGTGGGCGGTCGGGTGCACCTGAGGAAAGTGCGTATCTTGGAGATTGTCCTCAACGACTATTTGGGTGGTTAAGGGATATAAACACATCCCAATCAGCCCATTGAACACACTAGAGATGAGAATTAACTCCTACAAGCTAGAGCAACACTCCAAAGAGATCAAAAGCCTCTCAATTGCCAAATAGAGAGAATCGAGCAAGCGATAGCCATTCTAGAGCATTTTTGTGTTAGTGCCTTGTGTGAGTGTGATAGATAAGAGTGTGTTGTTGCGATCTTGTGCTCTTGTTCTCAGAGTTGTGAACTCCTATTGAATGTAAATGCTAGCAAGAGGCTCCGAGTTTGTGGAGTGCCTTGCGGAGACTTCGTCCTCTCGGCATGAGTTGGGCAAAAAGAGAGAACTCAAGTTTGATCTTCAGAATCACTTGAAAGGTTGAAAGAGACTTGGTCCCTTGGGACGCCTCGACGGAGATGTAAGTTCGTCTGAAACTGAACTCCGGTAAATTAAATCGTCGTGTCTTTTTGTGTGTGTTTTGTTGCGATTTGTTTTTCCCTCTCCCTCTCCAAGTTCTCTTGCGTTGATCTTGATTCAAGTCACTTGTGTTGCTCCCTAAGTCATTTTCGCATTGATAAGAGCAACACGTGGAAGAAGAACTCCTCTTGTTGTTTCAATTACATTCTGTCTTGCTCTAGCAACTAATTGGGAATTTGGGATCGAAGCTTTTGTTGTAATTGGTTAAATATGAGATTTCATCTATTTACCTTCTCTAGGATTATGTCCTCCAAATTATATATATAGTCGTGCAAAATATTGTTTTATATTATAAATAATATTATTTATGGAATAAAGTTTAAAATAATAGTTAAGATAAAAAAATATAATTAGTAGAGAGACGGATCGACCGAGCGCACAGCGAGGAACACAGACCGGACCGGAGCAGAGTGTCCGTGCTACTTGCCTCATGTGTCACGTCAGCACCGTTGGACAGGGCCTACTTCTCCCGCCAGGAATCATCATTCGCCCCTGCTCCCGTCTCGCAGTCCTGCTCCGCTTGCGATTCAGTGCCCAGATCGCACTGCTCTGGTAGCACTGAGAGCCGGCGAATGGGCTGTCTCGTCCGGTCAGGACAAAAGCGTAAAAGCGTCTGAAATCTATAAAAATAAAAATAAATGGCCGGGTGCTACAGCCTGCCTGCTCCACATACTGATTCTACCACATGAGCATGTTGACGGTGGCTGGTGTCCCTCGGCCGCTAACCACCTCGTTTTGTTTAGTCGCGCACTGCCTTTATTGCCTCGCCTGTTTGCGTCTGCTGATCATGGCGTGCCCTGTCCCATGTACAGTACGCTACGCAGCACAGACGCCTGTGTGTGTGTGTGCTGCACTGCTGCCTGCCTCCAACTACACGCCGAGGGCCAGAGCCAGGCTGCTCTGGCCGCAACATGCCGCGCGCAGGCAGTGGGGTGGGGGCTCCTGAAGGAGCCGCGCGCGCGCGGGGCCCTGGGAGCACTCGGGCTGGCAAACGCAAGATTCATGCGAATCCAACGCGACGACGCCGGGCGGGCTGGGCGCCTTCCGTTGCGCCGGCCGGATGCTTTGTGGTCGCTTTCTCTTTCACCACCCAACCCAACCCTCTTTTCCGGTTCCGGCGTCTTCTCCCTCCTCCTGGGAGCCGCCGGCTCTGTATGACACGAGCACTTGCACTCGCGTTGCGCTGGTACCGGTGCTGCTTTGCGTTGCGCGCCCGCACCGGCGACTTTTGCTCGTGCCAGGTGAAAGCCCCCGCCCGTCCGGCGGCATTGCTAGTGCTGCTCCTTTCCGGTGGTCTTTACGCTGCCATTGGGCGCGGGTGAAAGCCCGTGGCAAAGCGTCGGCACGGCCGCGGAGCTTTTGGGGCGTCATGTCCGCGTTAGCCTTCACCTCACACGCGCAAATGGACGATATAATTGAGGAAATAGAGGCGCAGGGCAGAGATTCCAGATTCCGAGTCCCTTCCGGACCACCAAGACGTGCGTGTCGCCATACCCGCGAAACATATTAAGCATCATAATTTTACTGAGCAACACTTTGTCATTTCCTTTTTACCTACTAGAGCGCACTAAGAGAGCTTGAGCGGAGCTAACTTTTTTGGATTTTAGCCCTTTTTGGGTTTTTTTTTGCACAACTATGCCCTTTATAGTTTCATTTCAAAAAATGGACTCCAACCTCGGCGCCATCATCATTGGCGCCGAGGTAACACACATCGACGTCAGTACCATTGGCGCCAACTTTTCCTACGTGGCAGCCGATGTGGCAAGTCCCAGGGGGTCGGCGCCATAGATCTTGGCGCTGACCCCCCTTGACGGTGGGGTCCGGTGCTATCCAGGGGGGTCGGCGCCAAGATCTATGGCGCTGACCCCCTGAGACTTGCCACATCGGCTGCCACGTAGGAAAAGTTGGCGCCAATTATGTTGGCGCCACTATGTGTTACCTCGGCGCCAATGATGACGGCGCCGAGGTAAGGGTCCATTTTTTGAAATGAAACTACAAAGGGTATAATTGTGCAAAAGAAACCCTAAAAGGGCTAAAATGCAAAAAAGTTGGTTGAGCGGAGCCTACTTTTCTACGCCCGTTATATGTATGAGGAAGTGGTGCGTGTACCTGCACTCCAGTTTGGTATAGCGGCTAGAGAGCATCTTTAACAGGTGCAGCGAACTGTGAACTTCCACCATAGTTGACATGTTTCCCTAGCTTCTCCATGGTTGACTTGCGAGCACCTTAAATATTGCGCTGATCTTCGCATCAAATGACGTCATATATATAGAAGAATTATTGAGCGGGGGCAGGTACAAATGCTATGAAAAACTCGGTAGCTAGAGTGGAATCAGAGAATAGATTGAGCAACAACAACGGAGGAGGAGTGGAGGACGGGGCTGGGAAATGGCGCAGAACACGGCGGACGAGACGAGTGACGGCCGTGGGATTTTCAGTTATTCAGACAGGTAATCTTGTTCTCGCCTACCTTTCCCTCTCTACCGTCGTTGCCTATATTTGCGCAAAAGATTAAAGCATGGGCCACACGCTACTTCTAACAACCGGCCCATCCAAGCCGCAGCCTACCTACCGCTAGGCCGAAGCCCACACTTCAAATTCAGGCCTTTGGTAGATCTTTGGCTTCCTCTGTCTTCTCGATCAAATCAGCTTTTTCGGAGGAGTCAAATATATTATAAAAAAAAACTATTTGTCAATATAGTTTCTAGACTACTTTTCAAAAGAAACCATATCTAGTTACTTTTTTTAGATATTTATGATTAATAATATAGCCAGTCTCAAATGTAAATATTCATATAAACGATGTGAGTGCAATAGTACTAAGGGAAAAAAAACACAGTTACGTATGGCAACCAAAGCGGCCGGTGCGAACGATAAGCTTCCTCACCAGCATATTGTCGGCGTGCCTGTTAGTGTTGAAAATCCGGATATCTAGTATATACCGATCCTATGAACACCAGCAACATGGAAGCTTGACGTGACATGGTCGCTGGTGTTAGTCATGTCCAACAGGAACACTGCAACCTCCCTAAGGCCTTGTTCGTTTGTGTCGGATTAGTAAGTCGGAATGATTTCTAATCGGATTGCTTCTCTAATTTATATAAACTTTGATTAGCTGGAACGGTTCCGGGTACAATCCCACACAAACGAACAAGGCCTAAACCGTCTCTCGCACTCACACGGTTCTCTTGAGGCCCGACTGACCAAGCGCCCTACCGACGAACCCCTTGGGACAAGGCTTCCTCGTCCTGGTGAGCGCCCGCCGTGTGGGGTGGACACCACCGTCAGGAAGAGGGGAAGGCGCGCAAGGATTCATGTCGCAAAAAGGACATAAGGGTAACTTCAATAGTTCTTTAAAAGAGCTTTCTAAATTCATGTTTAGCAAATTGATAAATACTATTGAAAGTAAAAAATACCTTGATCTCTAATAGTTCCTAATATTTAGGAACTGGTTCAAATTTGAACCTTCTGTTGACAGGTATGCTCCCATCGATTCTAGCACGCGGCGGGGTTGAGAGGAGAAGACATCAAGAGCAAAGAAAAAGTCCGGTCGGCATGACCTTCGGGGGAGCATCAGTCTGGCGGCCCGACCTATGAGGTAGCGCTGGTCTGACGATGGAGGATAAGCTTGTGTCACGTGCGTCGAAGTTAGCTGCCTCGCTACACGAGAAAGGGAAAAGAGTGCGTCGGACCTGGCTACCTTGTTACGCGTGAAAGGACAAAAATGGACACACTGGTGTCAAGAAATGAACTCCAATTGCATTTAGGGAGTTTCTACCAAGTTGCCAAACTTAGAGAGTAAATGAGGTTTTATAGCCAGTAACTAAATTTAGCAAGTCTGTTGAGAGAACTATTGGAGAAGTATTTTTTATGTTCATCTCTTAAATTTAAGATTTACAGAGTTGTTTAGATAAATATTGGAGTCGCTCTAATGGACTAGTGGCCTCGGGACGATGTGAGTTGTGAGGAAAGGAGATTTGATCATGATGAATTGGTGGGAGGGCTTTTTCACAAATAGGACACAAGCCAAAGTTGGTTAAACCACTTTTTTTTGTCTTTACCTATGTAATAGAGAAGGGAGAAGTGCTCGAAAGTCCTGTGTCAAAATGTCGTTTGTTATGGCTTATGCATTTTAACACGAAGTCGCATCCGTGAAGCCGCATCAAAAGCCAGTGCGGAGAAACCCTATCAAAGAGGCCATTAGCTTGTCCTAAAGCTTTTGTTTGTACAGTTGGCCACTTTTAACCGATTGTATGGTAGGAACACCAAATTGCCCTCTAGGACTCTTACTCTGCCAAGGTCTTATGCACTTGCGTTTTCATCCTTTGTAAGCAGTTGTTGTTGCTTGAGTAGCTAGAAAATTAGCTCAAGATCATGGAGACACTGTCCCAAATATGGGGTAGTGCAAAGCTATAGAATAAAAGATGTGTTTATCTTAGGAGTAGTTAGTGCATATTTCAGCAACTTATCTTGTTATTTTCTAGTATCAAGATTGGCATCTAATTTAGCATATGCTAAATTAGATTAACATTTACTTTAGCATACATTGAAGTTTTCTTTTTAAGTTTGTTACTTATATGCATATCGAATCCTGGTATGGTTTGTGGTGTGGCTGAAATAGAACAGAAAAATCTGCTCTAAAATCATGTGTCGATCTTTAACATATCTTATCAGAAACCTAGTTCTTCCTAGTATTTTTGTCTATTCTTGTATGGCGCCATAGCCCCTCCCGCTTTCTCTCCTCCCATGGTCCACCACCTCTAGCGAAAGACGTCGCCAAGTGGCTGCACGTGAACGACGTGCAACAACCGTGCTAGTATCGAACACACGGGAGGAGGAGTGAGAGGCGTTGGAGGAGGTGTGGGAGCGGACGACACGTGATGTGGATGTGACTTAGGAGGAGCGCATCATAGCGGCAAAGACCACAAAACGTGTGATTGAAATGGCCCACCAAGTCGTGACTGCAACCAAGGTCATGCGGTTGATGCTACTACCTGTTGATGCCTTTTTGGAGCGCCAAACACTCAACAAGAACCGTGGCGGTGCTCTCTGGTCAGGCGCGGACAGTCTGCGGCCAGGGGCCGGACGGTCCGCGACCTAGCACAGGGGCTAGGGTTTCCTGCCTGATGGCTAGACAGTCCGCGCCCTAGGGCCAGACGGTCTGCGCGTGCACAGGGGCGACGGAAGATCGCCGGCGGCGCCTGGATCTCACTCCCGTGAAGGACCCCGTCAGGGAGGAGAGATCCTAGGAGTTGTCTAGGCTCGGGCAGGCCGACCTAGACTCCTCTAATCGACGTAGAGTCAAAGAGAAGCGGAGAATTTGGGGATCGAGAGGCTAAACTAGAACTAGACTAGAACTACTCCTAATTGTACAAGAAATAAATGTGAAATAGAAGTTGTATTGATTCGATTGATGATTCCAAATCGGCCGTATACCTCTCTATTTATAGAGGAGGGGGCTGGACCCTTTACAAACTAATTTCCGAGCGAATCCCGCGAATTTAGCTAACAACCGTAGCACAAAACTCGGAACCCTAATCTATTCTGCGCTTGCACGGACCGTTTGGCCCACAGGCGCGGACCGTCCGGACCGCGGACCGTCCAGCCTCAGGGCCGGACCATCCGCCGGCTCACTTTGGTTCCAAACATATGCCCCCTGCCTTTTGGTGGAGCTGAGCGAACCAAAAGCAACTAACTCGATGTGATCACATCAGTTTTCTTAGGCATCTTGACACTTACTAGGATGATACGCAGTGGCCTTAGTCCCGATGGTTGACTCAACGGACATGACCCCTTTAGCTTTGATCGAGCTGTTAGTCCCAATACCACCGAGCGCCATACTGGTCCTGACCAATTCGTCACCTTGCTTTCCTAATTTTCTAAGTGTTCTGGCGTAGCTTCATAGTCGACCAGGTCTTCTCCTTGCAGGTCATCTTCCTCCATGGGTGTTGGTACGTCGTTGCAGGTGTCATGGTGTATTGCGGATGAGTCGGCCTCAGGGGTCGGACGGTCCGCGCCCTGTACGGTTGGTCCGGTCTTTATAGCTGGACTGTCTGCCATACCTGCAAAGAGCTGCACAGTTGTTGTTTTATTTTCTGTCTTTGTGGCCATTTGATTTTTCTCAACGGCCTTTGGTCTCCATCTCTTTTATGGTGGCGAATACTGCGGATGTGTGTCATTGAATATTTTTTCCGCCTCCTTCTCCTGATTCTCCTTTGCTCTAAGGTGCTGTAATTTTCGCTTTTGCGATCGTGTCAATCCCGATGGGCACCATCGGGGCATGGAGTATTTTGGATCGGCTATTTTGTTGATAGTCGTACCTTCTTTTTTGTTTGTGTTGGCCGATTCACCAAAAATCATCGGCCCTTCGTTATTTTGTTGTACGACGACATCTGTCGTTCCTATTTTAATGACGTCTCCTTTTTTCTACTGTTGGAGGTTGTAGCTGTATGCCCCCCTGCCGGATTAGTCAGCCTTTGGGGCCGAGTTGTTCGGCAATCTTGTTGGGCCTGTGCTCGTGGACCAGATTGAGGGGCTCTCAATCGGTCTTGTACTGGAGGTGTCAACCTATTGAATACAGATGTTTGGGGTGCCCCCAAGCGGGGTGCTATGGCATCCCAAATGGGTATGGTGGCATGCCCCATATTTGATTTGGGACATATAGTGGAGGTATGTATGTGTATGGATATGTCATAGTGAAAGGGAAATGTGCCCTTGGGCCATTTCTAAGTATTTTGGTGATTTAGTGCCCAACACAAGTGCCTAATTGTAAAATGGTGGACAAAGTACAAATCAAGGATAAAGGTATGTTTCTCAGACTTAGTACATTGTTTTATGGACTAATGTATTGTGTCTAAGTGCTGGAAACAGAAAAAAATCGAGTTGGAAAAGAGATGGCTCGAGCAGCCAAAGTCTGTCCAGTCTGGGTGCACCGGACTGTCCGGTGGTGCACCGGACAGTGTCCGGTGCGCCAGGCTGGCTCGGCGTGAAGTGGCCGCTCTCGGGAATTCGCCGACGGCGTACGGCTAAAATTCACCGGACTGTCCGGTGTGCACCGGACTGTCCGGTGAGCCAACGGTCGGCTGGGCCAACGGTCGGCCGCGGAATCTGCGCGTGACACGTGGCCGGGCCAACGGTCGGAAGGGGCACCGGACTGTCCGGTGTGCACCGGACTTGTCCGGTGCGCCAACGGCTCCCAGATCTGCAACGGTCGGCAGCGCCATTTTAGGAAGGAAATCGGGCACCGGACAGTGTCCGGTGTGCACCGGACTGTCCGGTGCACCCGACGACAGAAGGCAAGATTGGCCTTCCAGATTTGCTCTCAACGGCTCCTAGCTGCCTTGGGGCTATAAAAGGGACCCCTAGGCGCATGGAGGAGACAACCAAGCAACCTTAGAGCATTCTTGATCATCCACACTCAGTCTTTGCGCATTCGTTTGTCATTCTCAGTGATTCGAGCTCCATTCTAGTGAGAACTTTGAGATAGTCTTTTGAGCTCGATTCTTGGCCGTGTGTGTGCGCATTTTGCTGTGGATTTGTGTGTGTTGCTGTCCTCCCTTACTCTGAATTTCTTGTGAATCTCAAGTGTAAGGGTGAGAGGCTCCAAGTTGTGGAGATTCCTCGCAAACAGGATATTGAAAGGCAAAACAAAACACCGTGGTGTGCAAGTTGGTCTTTGGACTGCTTGAGAGGGGTTGATTGCAACCCTCGTCCGTTGGGACACCACAACGTGGAGTAGGCAAGCGTTGGTCTTGGCCGAACCACGGGATAAACCACTGTGTCATCTCTGTGTTTGATCTCTTGTGGTATTGTGTTTTGTTGAGACTCCTCTCTAGCCACTTGGCGATTATTGTGCTAACACTTAACAAGTTTTTGTGGCTATAAGTTTAAGTTTCCCAGGATCACCTATTCACCCCCCCCTCTAGGTGCTCTCAATTGGTATCGGAGCCGTTCTCTTCAAAAAAGGGACTAACCGCCCGAAGAGATGGATCCTAAGGGGAAGGGAATCGTGATCAACGATAAGGAGAAGGAGTCCTTCGTCAACGAGCCAAAGGACGACAAGACTACCGACTCAGGCTCGGGGCACAGACGCAAAGAAGGGAAGAAGAAGAAGACAAGACGCATCAAGGAGATCATCTACTACGACAGCGACGAATCTTCCTCTTCCCAAAAGGACGACGACAACGACTACAACAAGACGGTCAATTCGAACTTTTCATTTGATTATTCTCGTATTCAACCTAGTTCGAATTCGCATTTGCTTTCCATTCCTCTTGGCAAACCTCCACACTTCGATGGGGAGGACTACGGATTTTGGAGTCACAAAATGCGTAGTCACTTATTCTCTCTCCATCCAAGCATTTGGGAGATTGTAGAGAATGGAATGAAGTTTGATAGCTCGGATAACTCTATGCTCATAAATGAACAAATCCATAGAAATGCACAAGCTACTACTGTTCTCTTAGCGTCCTTGTGCAGGGAAGAGTACAACAAGGTGAGCGGCTTGGACAATGCCAAGCAAATATGGGACACCCTCAAGATCTCTCACGAGGGGAATGACATCACCATGCTCACCAAAATGGAGTTGGTGGAGGGCGAGCTTGGACGATTCGCCATGATAAGGGGAGAGGAGCCAACCCAAACGTACAACCGGCTCAAGACCCTCATCAACAAAATAAGGAACTACGGAAGCACGCGATGGACGGACCACGACGTCGTCCGCCTAATGCTAAGGTCCTTTACCGTTCTTGATCCTCATCTCGTGAACAATATTCGTGAGAATCCCAGGTACACGATGATGACGCCCGAGGAGGTACTCGGAAAATTCGTAAGCGGGCGGATGATGATCAAGGAGGCGAGATACGTCGACGACGCGTTGAATGGTCCAATCCACGAGCCTCAACCCATCGCTCTCAAGGCAACAAGGAGCAAGGAGTCGCTACCCAGCAAGGTGGCGCAAGTTGAGGCGGCCGGGCTCAATGATGAAGAGATGGCTCTCATCATCAAGAGATTCAAGACGGCGCTAAATGGTCGCAAGGGGCAACCAAGGAAGACCAAGACAAAGGGGAAGCGCTCATGCTTCAAATGTGGTAAGGTTGGTCATTTTATTGCTAACTGTCCCGAAAATGATAGTGACTAGGAGCAAGGGAAAAATGGGAAGAGAGAGAACAAGAAGGTTTACAAGAAGGCCAAAGGCGAAGCACACCTTGGAAAGGAGTGAGATTCGGATTGCTCTTCGTCCGACTCCGACGACGAAGGACTCGCCGCCACTGCCTTCAACAAATCGGCCCTTTTCCCAAACGAGCATCACACTTGCCTCATAGCAAGGGAGAAGAAGGTAATCAATCATAATGCTAATACTTATGATTCTTCTAGTGATGATGAGTCTAGTGAGGATGAAATAGATTACTCCAGTTTATTCAAGGGATTGGATAGAACTAAGATAGCTAAGATTAATGAATTGATTGATGCCTTGAATGAAAAGGATAGAATCTTAGAGAAACAAGAAGATCTTTTATATGAAGAGCATGATAAATTTGTTAGTGCACAAAATTCACTTGCTCTAGAAGTTAAAAGAAATGGAATGCTTTCTTGTGAACTTTCTACTTGTAACGAAACCATTTCTTCTTTAAAAGGTGAAATTAATGATTTAAATGCTAAGCTAGAAGTAGCAAGTAAATCTAACTCTTGTGTTGAACATGTTGAAATTTGCACTAAGTGTAAGGATGTTGATATTAATGCTTGTTGTGAACACTTAGTTTCAATTTCAAAACTAAATGATGAAGTGGCTAGTCTTAGTGCCCAACTTAAGACTAGCAAGAATGAATTTGATAAGCTGAAATTTGCAAGGGATGCCTACACGATTGGTAGACACCCCTCAATTAAGGATGGACTTGGCTACAAGAGGGAAGCCAAGGACTTGACAAGCCATAAGGTTCCTATCTCCGCCAAGGAGAAAGGGAAGGCTCCTATGGTTAGTAGTACTAAAAAGAACCATGCTTTTATGTATCATGATAGGAGTTATAATGCTTATAATGATTTTGACTCTCACGCCAAGTTTGCTTCTAGTTCTTCCTATATAAATGGTAGAAATATGTCTAGGAGAAATGCTATTCATCATGTGCCTAGAAAGAATATTATTCATGCTCCTAGGAAAGTAGTGAATGAACCTTCTACAATTTATTGTGCTTTAAATGCTTCCTTTGCTATTTGTAGAAAGGATAGGAAAATAGTTGCTAGGAAGTTAGGGGCAAAATGCAAGGGAGACAAAACTTGCATTTGGGTCCCTAAGGATATTTGCACTAACCTTATAGGACCCAACATGAGTTGGGTACCTAAGACCCAAGCCTAAATTTGCCTTGCAGGTTTATGCATCCGGGGGTTCAAGCTGGATTATCGACAGCGGATGCACAAACCATATGACGGGAGAGAAGAAGATGTTCACCTCCTACGTCAAAAATAAGGATTCCCAAGGTTCAATTATATTCGGTGATGGGAATCAAGGCAAGGTAAAAGGGTTAGGTAAAATTGCAATTTCTAATGAACACTCAATATCCAATGTGTTTTTAGTTGAGTCTCTTGGTTACAATTTGCTATCTGTTAGTCAACTATGCAATATGGGATATAATTGTCTTTTTACAAATGTAGATGTGTCTGTCATTAGAAGAAGTGATGGTTCACTAGCCTTTAAGGGTGTACTAGATGGCAAGCTTTACTTAGTTGATTTTGCAAAAGAAGAGGCCGGTCTAGATGCATGCTTAATGGCTAAGACTTCCATGGGCTGGCTGTGGCATCGCCACTTAGCACATGTGGGGATGAAGAACCTCCACAAGCTTCTAAAGGGAGAACACGTGATAGGTCTAACCAATGTTTATTTCGAAAAAGATAGACCTTGTGCAGCTTGTCAAGCAGGTAAACAAGTGGGAGGAGCACATCACAGCAAGAATGTGATGACCACGTCAAGACCTCTGGAGCTGCTGCATATGGACCTCTTCGGACCCGTCGCCTATCTAAGCATAGGAGGAAGTAAGTATGGTCTAGTTATTGTTGATGACTTTTCCCGCTTCACTTGGGTGTTCTTTTTGCAGGATAAGTCTGAAACCCAAGGGACCCTCAAGCGCTTCCTAAGGAGAGCTCAAAATGAGTTTGAGCTCAAGGTGAAAAAGATAAGGAGCGACAACGGGTCCGAATTCAAGAACCTTCAAGTGGAGGAGTTTCTTGAGGAGGAAGGGGTCAAGCACGAGTTCTCCGCTCCCTACACACCTCAGCAAAATGGTGTGGTAGAGAGGAAGAACAGGACGCTCATAGATATGGCGAGGACTATGCTTGGAGAATTCAAGACCCCTGAGTGCTTTTGGTCGGAAGCCGTGAACACGGCTTGCCACGCCATCAACAGGGTCTACCTTCACCGCCTCCTCAAGAAGACGTCGTATGAGCTACTAACCGGTAACAAACCCAATGTATCTTACTTTCGTGTATTTGGGAGCAGGTGCTACATTCTAGTGAAGAAGGGTAGAAATTCTAAATTTGCTCCCAAAGCTGTAGAAGGGTTTTTATTAGGTTATGATTCAAATACAAAGGCGTATAGGGTCTTCAACAAATCATCGGGTTTGGTTGAAGTCTCTAGCGACGTTGTATTTGATGAGACTAATGGCTCTCCAAGAGAGCAAGTTGTTGATTGTGATGATGTAGATGAAGAAGATGTTCCGACGGCCGCTATACGAACCATGGCGATTGGAGAAGTGCGGCCACAGGAACAAGATGAACGAGATCAACCTTCTTCCTCAACAACGGTGCATCCCCCAACTCAAGACGATGAACAGGTTCATCAAAAGGAGGCGTGTGATCACGTGATGGAGGAAGAAGCGCAACCGGCACCTCCAACCCAAGTTCGAGCGGTGATTCAAAGGGATCATCCCGTCGACCAAATTTTGGGTGACATTAGCAAGGGAGTAACTACTCGATCTCGATTAGTTAATTTTTGTGAGCATTACTCCTTTGTCTCTTCTATTGAGCCTTTCAGGGTAGAGGAGGCCTTGCTAGATCCGGATTGGGTATTGGCCATGCAGGAGGAACTCAACAACTTCAAGCGCAATGAAGTTTGGACACTGGTGCCTCGTCCCAAGCAAAATGTTGTGGGAACCAAGTGGGTGTTCCGCAACAAACAGGACGAGCACGGGGTGGTGACGAGGAACAAGGCTCGACTTGTGGCAAAAGGTTATGCCCAAGTCGCAGGTTTGGACTTTGAGGAGACTTTTGCTCCTGTGGCTAGGCTAGAATCAATTCGTATCCTGCTAGCATATGCCGCTCACCATTCTTTCAGGTTGTACCAAATGGATGTGAAGAGTGCTTTCCTCAACGGGCCGATCAAAGAGGAGGTGTACGTGGAGCAGCCCCCTGGCTTCGAGGATGAACGATACCCCGACCATGTGTGTAAGCTCTCTAAGGCGCTCTATGGACTTAAGCAAGCCCCAAGAGCATGGTATGAATGCCTTAGAGACTTTTTAATTGCTAATGCTTTCAAGGTTGGGAAAGCCGATCCAACTCTTTTTACTAAGACTTGCGATGGTGATCTTTTTGTGTGCCAAATTTATGTCGACGACATAATATTTGGTTCTACTAACCAAAAGTCTTGTGAAGAGTTTAGCAGGGTGATGACGCAGAAATTCGAGATGTCGATGATGGGCGAGTTGACCTACTTCCTTGGGTTCCAAGTGAAGCAACTCAAGGAAGGCACCTTGATCTCCCAAACAAAGTACACACAAGATTTGCTAAAGAGGTTTGGGATGAAGGACGCCAAGCCCGCAAAGACACCAATGGGAACCGACGGACACACCGACCTCAACAAAGGAGGTAAGTCCGTTGATCAAAAAGCATACCGGTCCATGATAGGTTCCTTGCTTTATTTATGTGCTAGTAGACCGGATATTATGCTTAGCGTATGCATGTGTGCTAGATTTCAATCCGATCCGAAGGAGTGTCACTTAGTGGCTGTGAAGCGAATTCTTCGATATTTAGTCGCTACACCTTGCTTCGGGATCTGGTATCCAAAGGGGTCTAACTTTGACTTGATTGGGTACTCAGATTCCGACTATGCTGGATGTAAGGTCGATAGGAAGAGTACATCGGGGACGTGCCAATTCTTAGGAAGGTCCCTGGTGTCATGGAACTCTAAGAAACAAACCTCCGTTGCCCTATCCACCGCTGAGGCCGAGTACGTTGCCGCAGGACAGTGTTGTGCGCAACTACTTTGGATGAGGCAAACCCTCAGGGACTTTGGCTACAATCTGAGCAAAGTCCCACTCCTATGTGACAATGAGAGTGCTATCCGAATAGCGGAAAATCCTGTTGAGCACAGCCGCACAAAGCACATTGACATCCGGCATCACTTTTTGAGAGACCACCAGCAAAAGGGAGATATCGAAGTGTTTCATGTTAGCACCGAGAACCAGCTAGCCGATATCTTTACCAAGCCTCTAGATGAGAAGACCTTTTGCAGGCTGCGTAGTGAGCTAAATATCTTAGATTCGCGGAACTTGGATTGAATTGTAGCATATATGTGTTTATGCACTTGTTCTTGTTTATTCTGCATTTTGTTGCTTATTGTGGTGCTCAAGTTGTACAAACACTCCCTGGACCTCACAAGTCCGTGGCAAAATGATGCACAGTTTTAGGGGGAGATGTGTTACAACTTGACCCTTTGAGACTAACCATATGCTTGAGTTTGCTTGTTTTAGTCTCAAAGGAGAATTGAAAGGGAAAAGGTGGACTTGGACCATGAAAGACTTCCACTGCACTCCGATGAGAGGGTAACGTATTTGTCGGGGACCATAATTAGGGGTACCCTCAAGACGCCTAATTCTCAGCTGGTAACCCCCATCAGCATAAAGCTGCAGAGGCCTGATGGGTTTGATTAAGTCAGGGATCAGTCCATACGAGCGACTCGATCACGCCACGCCCGAGCTGGGACCTCCGAAGCTGCCGGCAGCAGCCGGGAGAGTCCCTTCGGGACTACATCCGGCGATTCTCGAAGCAGCGCACCGAGCTGCCCAACATCACCGACTCCGATGTCATCGGCGCGTTCCTTGCCGGCACCACCTGCCGTGACCTGGTGAGCAAGTTGGGTCGCAAGACCCCCACCAGGGCGAGCGAGCTGATGGACATGGCCACCAAGTTCGCCTCTGATCAGGAGGCGGTCGAGGCCATCTTCCGAAAGGACAAGCAGCCCCAGGGCCGCCCGTCGGAAGATGCTCCCGAGGCGTCTACTCCGCTCGGCGCCAAGAAGAAAGGCAGGAGGAAGTCGCAAGCGAAACGCGACGCCGCCAGCTTGGACCTTGTCGCCGCCGCCGAGTACAAGAACCCTCGGAAGCCCCCCGGAGGCGCCAACCTCTTCGACAAGGCACTCAAGGAGACGTGCCCCTACCATCAGGGGCCCGTCAAGCACACCCTCGAGGAGTGCGTCATGCTTCGGCGCCACTTCCACCGGGCCGGGCCACCCGCAGAGGGTGACAGGGCCCGCGACGACGGCAAAAAGGAAGATCACCAGGCAGGAGAGTTCCCCGAGGTCCGCGACTGCTTCATGATCTACGGAGGGCATGCGGCGAATGCCTCGGCTCGGCATCGTAAGCAGGAGCGTCGGGAGGTCTGCTCGGTGAAGGTGGTGGCGCCAGTCTACCTAGACTGGTCCGACAAGCCCATCACCTTCGACCAGGATGACCACCCCGACCACGTGCCGAGCCTAGGGAAGTACCCGCTCGTCGTCGATCCCATCATCGGCGACGTCAGGCTCACCAAGGTCCTGATGGATGGGGGCAGCTGCCTCAACATCATCTACGCTGAGACCCTCAGGCTCCTGCGCGTCGATCTGTCATCCGTCCGAGCAGGCGCTGCGCCCTTCCACGGGATCGTTCCCGGGAAGCGCGTCCAGCCCCTCGGACAGCTCGACCTTCCTGTCTGCTTCGGAACACCCTCTAACTTCCGAAGGGAGACTTTGACGTTCGAGGTGGTCGGGTTCCGAGGGACCTACCACGCAGTGTTGGGAAGGCCATGCTACGCGAAGTTCATGGCCATCCCCAACTACACCTACCTGAAGCTCAAGATGCCGGGCCCCAACGGGGTCATCACCGTCGGCCCCACGTACAAACACGCATTCGAATGCGATGTGGAGTGCGTGGAGTACGCCGAGGCCCTCGCCGAGTCCGAGGCCCTCATTGCCGACCTGGAAAGCCTCTCCCGAGAGGTGCCGGACGTGAAGCGACATGCTGGCAACTTCGAGCCAGCGAAGACGGTTAAGGCCGTCCCTCTCGACCCCAGTGGCGACACCTCCAAGCAGATTCGGATCGGATCCGGGCTCGACCCCAAATAGGAAGCAGTGCTCGTCGACTTTCTCCGCGCAAACGCCGACGTCTTTGCGTGGAGTCCCTCGGACATGCCCGGCATACCGAGGGATGTCGCCGAGCACTCGCTGGATATTCGGGCCGGAGCCCGACCGGTCAGACAGCCTCTGCGCCGATTCGACGAGGAAAGGCGCAGGGTGATAGGTGAGGAGATCCACAAGCTGATGGCAGCAGGGTTCATCAAAGAGGTATTCCATCCCGAATGGCTTGCCAACCCTATACTTGTGAGGAAGAAAGGGGGGAAATGGCGGATGTGCGTAGACTACACTGGCCTCAACAAAGCATGTCCGAAGGTCCCCTACCCTCTACCTCGCATCGATCAAATCGTGGACTCCACTGCAGGGTGCGAAACCCTGTCTTTCCTCGATGCCTACTCAGGGTATCATCAAATCAAGATGAAAGAGTCTGACCAGCTCGCGACTTCTTTCATCACGCCCTTCGGCATGTACTGTTATGTCACCATGCCGTTCGGTTTGAGGAACGCGGGTGCAACGTACCAGCGGTGCATGAACCATGTGTTCGGCGAACATATCGGTCGCACGGTCGAGGCCTACGTCGATGACATCGTAGTCAAGACGAGGAAAGCCTCCGACCTTCTCTCCGACCTTGAGCTGACATTCCGGTGTCTCAAGGCGAAGGGCGTCAAGCTCAATCCCGAGAAGTGCGTCTTCGGGGTGCCCCGAGGCATGCTCTTGGGATTCATCGTCTCCGAGCGGGGCATCGAAGCCAACCCGGAGAAGATCGCAGCCATCACAAACATGGGGCCCATCAAGGACTTAAAAGGCGTACAGAGGGTCATGGGATGCCTCGCGGCCTTGAGCCGTTTCATCTCGCGCCTCGGCGAAAGAGGCCTGCCCCTGTACCGTCTCTTAAGGAAGGCCGAGCGCTTCACTTGGACTCCCGAGGCCGAGGAAGCCCTCGAGAACCTGAAAGCGCTCCTCACCCAGGCGCCCGTCTTGGTACCCCCCGCTGATGGAGAAGCCCTCTTGGTCTACGTCGCCGCAACCACTCAGGTGGTCAGCGCCGCGATCGTGGTCGAAAGGCGGGAAGAGGGGCATGCCTTGCCCATTCAGAGGCCAGTTTACTTCGTCAGCGAGGTGCTGTCCGAGACCAAGATCCGCTACCCACAAGTCCAGAAGCTGCTGTATGCAGTGATCCTGACGAGGCGAAAGCTGCGACATTACTTCGAGTCTCATCTGGTGACTGTAGTGTCATCCTTCCCCCTGGGGGAGATCATCGAGTGCCGGGAAGCCTCGGGACGGATCGCGAAGTGGGCGGTGGAAATCATGGGCGAGGCAATCTCGTTCGCCCCTTGAAAGGCCATCAAGTCCCAGGTACTGGCGGACTTCGTAGCCGAATGGTCGACACCCAGCTGCCGACAGCTCCGATCCAACCGGAGCTCTGGACCATGTTTTTCGACGGGTCGCTAATGAAGACGGGAGCCGGCGCGGGCCTGCTCTTCGTCTCGCCCCTCGGGAAACACCTGCGCTACGTGCTCCGCCTCCATTTCCCGGCGTCCAACAATGTGGCTGAGTACGAGGCTCTGATCAACGGATTGCGAATCACCATCGAGCTAGGGGTCCGACGCCTCGATGCACGCGGCGACTCGCAGCTCGTCATCGACCAAGTCATGAAGAACTCCCACTGCCGCGACCCGAAGATGGAGGCCTACTGTGATGAGGTTCGACGCCTGGAAGACAAGTTCTACGGGCTCGAGCTTAACCACATCGCCCGGCGCTACAACGAGACTGCGGACGAGCTGGCGAAGATAGCCTCGGGGCGAACGACGGTTCCCCCGGACGTCTTCTCCCGGGATCTGCACCAACCCTCCGTCAAGATAGGCGGCACGCCCAAGCCCGAGGTGCCCTCGGCCCCGTCCAAGGCGACCTCGGCCCAGCCCGAGCCATCCTCGGTTCAACCTGAGGAACCCTCGGCCCCCGAGGGCGAAGCACTGCACATCGAGGAGGAGCAGAGCGGGGTCATGCCAGATCAAGATTGGCAGACCCCGTACCTGCAATATCTCCGCCAAGGAGAGCTGCCCCTCGGCCGAGCCGAGGCTCGGCGGGTAGCGCGACGCGCCAAGTCGTTCGTCTTGCTGGGCGATGAGCAGGAGCTCTACCACCGTAGCCCCTCGGGCATCCTCCAGCGATGCATCTCCATCGCCGAGGGTCAGGAACTCCTGCAGGAAATACACTCGGGGGCTTGCGGCCATCATGCAGCACCTCGAACCCTCGTCGGGAACGCTTTCCGCCAAGGCTTCTACTGGCCGACGGCGGTAGCTGACGCCACTAGAATTGTCCGCGCCTGCGAAGGGTGCCAATTCTATGCGAAGCAGACCCACCTGCCCGCTCAGGCTCTGCAGACAATACCCATCACCTGGCCCTTCGCTGTGTGGGGTCTGGACCTCGTCGGCCCTCTGCAGAAGGCGCCCGGGGGCTACACGCACCTGCTGGTCGCCGTCGACAAATTCTCCAAGTGGATCGAGGTCCGACCCCTGAACAGCATCAGATCCGAGCAGGCGGTGGCGTTCTTCACCAACATCATCCATCGCTTCGGGGTCCCGAACTCCATCATCACCGACAACGGCACCCAGTTCACCGGCAAAAAATTCTTGGATTTTTGCGAGGATCACAACATCCGGGTAGACTGGGCCGCCGTAGCTCATCCCATGTCGAATGGGCAAGTGGAACGTGCCAACGGCATGATTCTACAAGGGCTCAAGCCCCGGATTTACAATGATCTCAACAAGTTCGGCAAGCGATGGATGAAGGAACTCCCCTCGGTGGTCTGGAGCCTGAGGACGACGCCAAGCCGAGCCACAGGTTTCACGCCGTTCTTCCTGGTCTACGGGGCCGAGGCCGTCCTGCCCACTGACCTGGAATACGGCTCCCCGAGGACGAGGGCCTACAACGAAGAAAGCAACCAAGCTAGCCGGGAAGACTCGCTGGACCAGCTGGATGAGGCTCGGGACAGGGCCTTACTACACTCGGCACGGTATCAGCAGTCCCTGCGACGCTACCACGCCCGAGGGGTCCGACCCCGAGATCTCCAGGTGGGCGATCTGGTGCTTCGGCTGCGGCAAGACACCCGAGGGAGGCACAAGCTCACGCCCCCCTGGGAGGGGCCGTTCGTCATCGCCAAAGTTCTGAAGCCCGGAACGTACAAGCTAGCCAACAGTCAAGGCGAGGTCTACGGCAACGCTTGGAACATCCAACAGCTACGTCGCTTCTACCCTTGAGATGTTTCCAAATTGTTCATATACCTCGCACCCACGCAAAGTTTAGTCAACAAGGAAGGGTCGGCCTCGCCTCGGCAAAGCCCGACCCTCCCTCGGGGGCTAAAAGGGGGGAAACCCCCTCTGCGTCAAAATTTTCCTCGAACAAAAAATCTCTTTTATCAGAATATCTTTCGTGCTTTTTGACTACTTCGAAAAGCGGGTCATGGAAACGACAGGGTACACGTAAGCAGTCAAGGCTGACCGAGCCGAGGGACTCCTACGCCTCCGGGATACGGATACCTCACTCATCACCTTATGCGATAAGTAACTCGCGCTCGGATAAGGTGACTCCGCGGATCGAACAAGTCTCTACGTTCGGAAGCTCTTCTGTCGAAGCGATTCTTCGAGTTTTCTCGACTAAGTCGGTGATAGGGCCTCATGGACGAGTAAAAGTGCGCGTAAGCGGAAAGGCCGACCGAGCCGAGGGACTCCCACGCCTCCGGGATACGGATACCTCACTCCTCACCTTCCGCGAGAAGCAACTTTCGCTCGCACAAACATCCCTGTTACCGACAAAAAGTCCAGATGCTTGGAACAAGAGGAAAAGGGACGCAGCTTTACAACACAGCAAGGGTGTGTGTTCTGGCCTCGACGGCCGCACAAAGCACACGCTGCAAGACAGGCTGATCCTGCAGGCTCAGGTCTTGGCGCTGGAAGGGGGCGACGACACCCTCGGCATCGACAGCACCTTCGGCAAGGCCCGAACTAGCCTCGGACGGCGACGCGGTCCGAGGGCCTCCGCTCCAAAGGACGGCGTCATCACCACGCCCGGGCGATCATTGTCAGGGACTTCTCCGGGAATCCGGCCCGAGCAGGCGGCTCGGCCAGCCACCTCCGGGGCCTCGGCCAACCACCTTCCGAGGGCACGAGCCCGGTCCGAAGCCTCGGCTGACCGACTCCGGTGTCGATCCTGCCAACGGACAACCCGGCTAGGCTCCGGCCAACCAGGTTTCATTTCCGAGCCAACTCTGCCTCTGCTCATGCTGATATCGCTACCCCCGGCCTTAGCTCGTCGAAGAGCGGCCGAGGGGTCTCTTTAACTAAGCTAGAGGAGCCTCGGACAACAGGGCCGACCGAGCCGAGGGACTCCTACGCCTCCGGGATACGGATACCTCACTCGTCACCTTGACACGGGGCGACTCATGCTTAGTGAAGCGGTTCAGACAATCAGCGGACGAGTCTTAGTGCTCGGAAATGAGGAAAAAACACGGCTCCGTGCCGTAATTACATACATGTTCAGGCCCCGAAAGCCAAAATGAACAAAAAACCCGGCACTCGAGGTGCCATTACAAACGGAACTCCGGTTCCGCCCCCGCAGGTACGAACAACCCCACTCGGTGGGGGCGGGCCTGCGGGGCTACGGAAGACTGACGGGCGGCTCGTCGCCGCCCGCTCCGACTACAACGGCAACGGCCCCCACTCCGGATGGCCGAACTGCAGCAGCGCAGGCCTCAGGGGTGGGCACTGCTGCAGTCTTGCCCCCGCCCGCGCCGACGCTCGAGGGGCGAGGACAAGTACAAAGAGCCGGAGGCCCGAAGCGCCGATGGTGGCGGTGATCCCGTCGGTGACGGGGACTTCTCGAGCCGCCTCCACCTCGGCACTGACGCCAGGAGCCCTCAGCCTACCGGCAGATCCCCACTCAAATCCTCCCAGATGAGTGGGGCACCGGCCTCTGCGCAAAGGCGCCGCCCTGGTGCAAAGGCAGGGCCACCCCAGAACACGAACGTCGCCCTAGCAGCGCGCGACGTCTAGGGTGGACCTCCCGTGTACACGGCGCGGCAGCTGCCCCCCAACGGAAGGGGCCGCCGGAGCCGAGCCAGTGGACCCGACACGCTGGAGGTGACGACGTCCGCCGCCGATCCACCCCACGTTGTCGAAGTCCGGGCCGCCCGCAGGGCCAGTGAGCGCCTTCTCCCTCGAACATCGTGGGAGAGGATGACCCACGAACCCGTGCGGGAGGTAGAGCGCCGGCTCAGTCCGGCACCCACCCCAGCGAGGATGATGAACATCCTTGAAGCTGAGGGTGGGACCTAGATCGCAGTCCGGTTTGCTCCTCCCCACCCAGGAGCTGGTGGTCACCGTCTCGGGTGACCCCCAGCGAAGGGGAGCGACCGGGCTGCCTGATGAAAATCCTTGAAGCCGAACGATGGCTGAAAGGTACCCGCTCCCACGGAGTGGTGTCCCCCGATGATGAGGCACGGAGACGGCGGTTTCCCCCATCCGGGGGCTTGAAAGGCGGAAAGACACGATGCATAAGGGAGGAAGAAGACATGGTCGCCTTACGAAAGGGGTCGCCCTCCTTTTAAAGGCAACTCTCCGTGCTTGCGCCCCCAACCATCACGGGCTGAGTCTTCTCCAACACGCCTCCAAAGCCCTCCCCTGCGGCGCGGGGGCTGGGGCCCACCTGTCATGCAGACCGGCTCCGAGCAGAAGAAGCCGAACCGCCGCGCGCGGCGCGCGCGCAACCACCCAGCAGTTACAAGCGACCCTCCACTTTTGCCCAGACCAACGGGCGAAGGGGGTGGGCAGCCATGCGGGCGGCATGCAGCCGTGCCAAGTGGACGCGCCTCTCCGACTCCTGACAGGCCAGCGCGGAGGCTCAAGCCCACGCGTCGCGCAACCGGCGCGCCGGATGCTGCATGTAAGCCACTGTGCCACTTGCGCCACCACCGCACCTCCTCGGTTGCGGAACCAATACCACGACCCGAGGCGGCCCAACGCGCGGCCCAGCTGCGCCAGCCTGACGCAGCGGTCAAACGCGGTCAAAAGTGGGCCGGCAGTAATGACAGTGGCAGGCGCGCAAGAGCAGCGATCACGCCATCAGCCAGGCTCACGTCCCATCCGGAGGCAGCAAGAGAACCCCCTCTCTCACGGTGTGAAGACGACACGCCCGTGACCCGTTCCTCGAACGGCTCGCGCACGCGCAACGGCAGCCTCGCCAACTACTCGCCCCGGCGCATTAACTCCGCGGCTCGACGGGCAGCGCTACTGGCGGGAGCAGCTGGCGACGTTTCGCCTTCACCAAAACGACCACACCAAAAAAGGTACGCCACGTCGTTCAATTTCGTATCCTTTTTCCCTTTTTCCCCTTTCTCTATCTCTTGCAACAGGGACCGGGAAGGGGGATACCCCCAAAGGGATCCTTCCCCGTGAAGGAACTAGGCTCCGAGCCTCCTTACTGATCAGGGGTTCGAAGGCTGGCCCCCCGAAGGGTTCAACAGCCGCCTCAGATCGCGTGGGCCCGACACCCACTACTGGTCAGAGGTTCGAAGGTCGGCCCCCCGAAAGGTTCCACGACCGCCTCAGGCTACTCGGGCTCCGCTCCCATTACTGATCAGGGGTTCGAAGGCTGGCCCCCCGAAGGGTTCACAGTCGCCTCAGACACCGAGCGAGGGATGACCAGGGGTACGTTCGATACATAACCAAGGCTCGGGCTGCGCTCCCGAGGTACCCTAGGACATTTCCGAGACCAGCGGGAACGACTCTGTAACAGAATCCCATCGGAGGGAGGCAACGAGCCCTCGGACCCCGTCGCCAGGGGACCGGGTCTGGCAGATCACCCGCAGGTACTTTTGGGCGTGCCTCCGGGCCCCTAGCCGACCCCCAACGAACGGGGCACGGACGTCCACTCGGATTACCCGATTGCAGCTCACCGGAGACACTATGTATGGTGCCCATCGAGGGTAACATGGCGCTCTCCCCCCTCCTCCTTGCGGAAAGGCGACGTAGGGGCGTATGTAAAAAAGCCGAGTCTGTCCCTGATCGTCCTCTCGCTCTGTGCGGAGGCTCGGGGGCTGCTCTCGCAAACCCGGCTCCGGCCGAATCGTTGACAGCGTCAACATACCAGCCCGAGAACTTGGGCCCCGACAGTGCACCCGGGCTACGGCCTGTTCGCATGAGGGAACCGCCAGACCAGCCGAAGCATTACGCAAGGCATTAAGACCTCGAAGGAGTGAAACCACTCCTCCGAGGCCTCGGGGGCTACACCCGGCGGGTGCGCTCGCGCGCACCCACCGGAACAAAGTACAACCGAGAAAGGCTGGTCCCCTTGCAAAAAAGTGCAACAAAAGCCTCCAAGCGAGTGTTAACACTCCCTTCGAGGCTCGGGGGCTACTGTCGGGGACCATAATTAGGGGTACCCTCAAGACGCCTAATTCTCAGCTGGTAACCCCCATCAGCATAAAGCTGCAGAGGCCTGATGGGTTTGATTAAGTCAGGGATCAGTCCATACGAGCGACTCGATCACGCCACGCCCGAGCCTAGCCTCGGGCAAGGGCAGCCGACCCTGAGATGTTTCCGTCTCGCCCGAGGCCTCCTCTTTCACGGCAGACGCATCTCCGGCTCGCCCGAGGCCTTGCCTTTGATAAGAAGTAACCCTGACTAAATCACCGCGCCGACCGACCAAGTCACTGGGGCCTTTAACGCAAAGAATAAGACTGACGAGCAGCCAGGCTTGGCCAAAAGCGCCAGAGGAAACTCCGCTCCGCCCGACCCAGGGCTCGGACTCGGGCTAAGGCCCCGGAAGACGGCGAACTCCGCTCCGCCCGACCCAGGGCTCGGACTCGGGCTAAGGCCCCGGAAGACGGCGAACTCCGCTCCGCCCGACCCAGGGCTCGGACTCGGGTTAAGGCCCCGGAAGACGGCGAACTCCGCTCCGCCCGACCCAGGGCTCGGACTCGGGCTAAGGCCCCGGAAGACGGCGAACTCCGCTCCGCCCGACCCAGGCCTCGGACTCGGGCTAAGGCCCCAGAAGACGATGAACTCCGCTTCGCCCGACCCAGGGCTCGGACTCCACCCCGACCTCTGCTGAACGACCTCCGCCTCGCCCGACCCAGGGGCTCGGGATCGGCCTCGGCCTCGGCCTCGGCCATGCAGGACAGACTCGACCTCGGCTTCGGAGGAGCCCCCACGTCGCCCGACCTAGGGCACGAGTCCGCCACGTCGACAGGAAGCGCCATCATCACCCTACCCTGAGACGACTCGGGCCGCAGAGAACAGGACCGACGTCCCATCTGGCTAGCTCCGCCAGATAGGCAATGATGGCGCCCCGCTGGACCATGACGACGGCGGCTCCCAGCTCCCTTACGAAAGCAGGGGGACGTCAGCAAGGGCCCAACCACTCCGACAGCTGTCCCTCCGCCCGGCTCCATTGCTTCTCCAACAGCCACGACGCCACACTAGCTGGGTGCCAAGATCTCTCCGGCTGCCACCTTGGCATGTACTTAGGGTACTAGCTCTCCCCCGCTAGACACGTAGCACCTTGCTACACCCCCATTTGTACACCTGGATCCTCTCCTTACGCCTATAAAAGGAAGGACCAGGGCCTTCTTAGAGAAGGTTGGCCTCGCGGGAACGAGGGCAGGGGCAGGCGCTCTCTCGGGGCCGCTCGCTCCCCTCACCCGCGCGGACGCTTGTAACCCCCTACTGCAAGCGCACCCGACCTGGGCGCGGGACGAACACGAAGGCCGCGGGAATCTCCGACTCCCTCACGACCCGGCTCCGGCCACCTCGCTCTCGCTCTCTCTCTCTCCCCCCTTCGCGCTCGCCCACGCGCTCGACCCATCTGGGCTGGGGCACGCGGCACACTCACTCGTCGGCTTGGGGACCCCCCGGTCTCGGAACGCCGACAGTATTCCAAGTTCATCTCATGAACTCTTATTGCCATTTGCTCTTAATTGAAGATTTTGGTGAGGCAATGGGGTTATAGTGCCAAGATTAATCCCGTTTTGGTGTTTGATGCCAAAGGGGGAGAAAATAAAGGCCAAAGCGATAAATGGATCAGCTACCACTTGAGAGATTTTGAAAATAGTAGAATAGAGCTTTTGGTTTGTCAAAACTCTTTTGTTGTCTCTCTTATCAAAAGCTGGCTTCTTGTGGGGAGAAGTATTGATTATGGGAAAAAGGGGGAGTTTTTGAAATCTTTGATCAATCTCTTTTGGAATGACTCTCTTTATGTTTCAACATGTGTGTTTGACTTAGAGATAGAGATTTGAGTCTGATTTGCAAAAACAAACCAAGTGGTGGCATAGAGTGATCCATATATGTCAAAATTGAATCAAAATAATTTGAGTTCTTATTTGAAGTGTTTTTGTACTTGTTCTACTTGCTTTATGTTGTGTTGGCATAAATCACCAAAAAGGGGGAGATTGAAAGGGAAATGTGCCCTTGGGCCATTTCTAAGTATTTTGGTGATTTAGTGCCCAACACAAGTGCCTAATTGTAAAATGGTGGACAAAGTACAAATCAAGGATAAAGGTATGTTTCTCAGACTTAGTACATTGTTTTATGGACTAATGTATTGTGTCTAAGTGCTGGAAACAGAAAAAAATCGAGTTGGAAAAGAGATGGCTCGAGCAGCCAAAGTCTGTCCAGTCTGGGTGCACCGGACTGTCCGGTGGTGCACCGGACAGTGTCCGGTGCGCCAGGCTGGCTCGGCGTGAAGTGGCCGCTCTCGGGAATTCGCCGATGGCGTACGGCTAAAATTCACCGGACTGTCCGGTGAGCCAACGGTCGGCTGGGCCAACGGTCGGCCGCGGAATCTGCGCGTGACACGTGGCCGGGCCAACGGTCGAAAGGGGGCACCGGACTGTCCGGTGTGCACCGGACTTGTCCGGTGTGCCAACGGCTCCCAGATCTGCAACGGTCGGCAGCGCCATTTTAGGAAGGAAATCGGGCACCGGACAGTGTCCGGTGTGCACCGGACTGTCCGGTGCACCCGACGACAGAAGGCAAGATTGGCCTTCCAGATTTGCTCTCAACGGCTCCTAGCTGCCTTGGGGCTATAAAAGGGACCCCTAGGCGCATGGAGGAGACAACCAAGCAACCTTAGAGCATTCTTGATCATCCACACTCAGTCTTTCCGCATTCGTTTGTCATTCTCAGTGATTCGAGCTCCGTTCTAGTGAGAACTTTGAGATAGTCTTTTAAGCTCGATTCTTGGCCGTGTGTGTGCGCATTTTGCTGTGGATTTGTGTGTGTTGCTGTCCTCCCTTACTCTGAATTTCTTGTGAATCTCAAGTGTAAGGGTGAGAGGCTCCAAGTTGTGGAGATTCCTCACAAACGGGATATTGAAAGGCAAAACAAAACACCGTGGTATTCAAGTTGGTCTTTGGACCGCTTGAGAGGGGTTGATTGCAACCCTCGTCCGTTGGGACGCCACAACGTGGAGTAGGCAAGCGTTGGTCTTGGCCGAACCACGGGATAAACCACTGTGTCATCTCTGTGTTTGATCTCTTGTGGTATTGTGTTTTGTTGAGACTCCTCTCTAGCCACTTGGCGATTATTGTGCTAACACTTAACAAGTTTTTGTGGCTATAAGTTTAAGTTTCCCAGGATCACCTATTCACCCCCCCCCCCTCTAGGTGCCCTCACATAGGTGGATATGGTGGTGGAGGTGTCCATGCAGGTACGTTAGGTCTTAATTGAACATTATGACCTCTCGTCCTTTTCGATTGGTGTGGTGGTCTAATCGGCCTAACCTGCCGTCGGACCTGGGTGGGTAAGCGAGGTCACCTTGGTGGCCGGTCGCTGGGGCTAGCCTTCTTTTTCACATATTTAGACAATAATTGATCAAAGGTCAGGCTAGATTTTACCAACCGACCAGTTGCCTTGAACATGTTAGTTTTCCACGTACCTATTTCTGGTCGTCGTGGTTTGAAGGTATGTGGTCGCCTTGGTTCTTCGGCGTTGCTGGACCGTCCGCTGGAATGCTCCGGACCGTCTAGCGATGTCACGGACCATCCACGCCTGGGCACCGGACCGTCCGTGATGCGTAGTATGGGTTCTTGCGCATGTCCCCTTGTCTGCACTTGCCCTCCAGTGCCGGAGTTTGTGATGGTCACCTTCAGTGTCTCCCCTCCATCAGGAGTCTTCTCGGCCACCACTTTCCTGCAAGCAATTTTGTTGTTTCCATCGGCCTCCCGTGCGTTGCCGATGATGACTTCTTTGTCTTTGCCCTTATCGGCTGTGCTAGGCCGAATTAGGACCTTTTTGCCATTCAAGTCGATCATATTCATTGGAAAGGGCTCCTGAAAGGGAAATGTGCCCTTGGGCCATTTCTATAAGATTTTGGTGATTAAGTGCTCCACACAAAAGCTTTGAGTAATATTTGTGCCAAAGACTCAAGAAGTGCAAATCAAGATTAAAGGTATATTTCTAGACTTAGTACATTGTTTTGAAGACTAATGTATTGTGTCTGTGTTAGAAACAGGAGAAATCGCTTTGGAGATAAGTTGGCTATGTGTGAATCATCTAGGCCCCTTTGGTAATGTTTTGGTAATTAATGACAACTACTTGTGGACTAATAATTCTTGGAGAAATAAGAATGCAGGTTGAACCACAGAGAACTGAGAAGTCTAGAAGACTTATAAGCATTGGTTGTGGATCAGGTGAAGGCAAAGGTATAACATAGGTTTTGTTTTTGCCGGTCACCAGGTGTTTAGAGAAGAAATTGACCGGATTGGTAGGCTAGATAGCCGTACTATTAAGAGGGGTTAATGACTTTGTTCTGTGTAACACTTAGTGCCTCATAGAGCATCTAGTGGTTGCATTTGCATGAGGACTAGCAGCGCTTCCGTTTCGGAAAGTTATAATCTTTTCAAAAGCGAGTTTGAAAAGTGACTAAGTCTTGGGGTCGGCGGACCGTCCGGGCCAAGTGGCCGGACCGTCCGCGACCCATCCAGAAGGGTCCAGTGTTTGTTCATTTCGTGCTGGTCTAGTATGTGTGCACTGCGGACCGTCCGGGCCTTAGGGCCGGACCGTCCGCAGTCTTGTCCAGAGAAGGGTGTTCTCGGGCCAGTCCCTGATTTATAGGCGGACGGTCCGCCTGTGAGGGGCGGACGGTCCGCATATATCAAACTCGTTTTTGGACAGGGACTGTGTGTTTTTGAGAATTGTACTACGGACTGTCCGGGGGACCAGTCCGGACAGTACTGTCTCAGGTCGCGGACCGTCCGGGATTTATAGCCGGACGGTCCGCACGTGTTAACTTGTTTTGATCCGAGACTCGGGTGTTTCATGCTGCCAGGTCGCGGACGGTCCGGCCTTGAGGGGCGGACTGTCCGGACCCACCTTTTGAGTCAGCTCTGACATGTTTTCAAATGGTCTTTATAGCCGTTATATGTACGGCGGACCGTCCGGCCCTAGGGCGCGGACGGTCCGCGTGTGCGCAGAACTGCTCCCTTTTGCACATAACGGTTGGATTTTAGTGGGGGACTATAAATAGAAGGGTAGCTCGTGTGAGAGACCTCTCTTGGCCATTCCTTGCACACATTGAGCTCATTTGTGATCCTCCAACTCACTCTCTCACACTCTTTGCTTGAGATTGCATTCTAGTGAGAGATTGAGGGTTCCTAGTGCATTTGCATCATTTGGTGATCCTTGAGGCACTAGGTGGTACATCGAGCAAGCTTCGTTGGCTTGTTACTCTTGGAGGTTGCCGCCTCCTAGACGGCTCGGGTGATTGTCTCCGTCGAGCTCTCCAAGAAGATTGTGGAGAAGCCGCGGTGTGGATTGTGAGGGGTTCGCGCCTACCTCGCCGGAGCGGCAAAGGTGACATTAGTGGAATCGAGGTATTGAGTGATTTCTTGTCCACTTGGCTTAAAGATCAAGTCGTGTCTTGATAGAGGAGCAAGTGAGAGCTTGAAGTCCACCTCAACGTGGATTAGGGGTGATCGGCAAATCACCGATACCACGGGATAAATTTCGGTGTCTATTCTTTCTAGCATTACTTATTGCCTTGCAATTGATTAGTGTTTTGCTTATTGTTCTTTAAGTATTCAATCTCCGTAGTTGTTTTTCATACATTGTTTACCTATTGACACTAGATAATTTATTTCTCTTGTTGCATTGATTAAATTCATTTAGTATTGTTGATTTTAGTCAAAACCGTCTATTCACCCCCCCTCTAGCCGGTGTCCTAGATCCTACAAGTGGTATCAGAGCCGAGGACTCCATTGTTTGTGGATCTAATCATCCCGGAGTGGGACAAAATGGCTAGTAACAACAATGTGCACATTGGGAAGCCACCGCACTTTGATGGAAGCAATTATGATTATTGGAAAATAAGAATGTCAATGCATCTTAGAGCAATGGGTGGAAAAATTTGGCCAATTGTTAGGGATGGATTTGTTGTATTGAAGGAAGATGAACCATCCGTTAGTGATAATGAGAATATCCTCACAAATGATCAAGCCATGAATGTCTTTTATGATGCTCTTGATATAAATGAGTTCAATCGTATCAAGAATCTCACAACCGCTCATGAGATTTGGATAAAACTAATGGAAATTCATGAAGGAACTACAATTGTGAAGAGTGCCAAACTATATGTGTGCAAAGGGAAGTTTGAGCAATTTATTATGAAAGAAGATGAGAGTGTATCCGATATGTTCAATCGGTTGAATGAGATAGTAAATGAACTCAAAGGACTTGGTTTTAATGTACCGGATGTGGATTTCACACACAAGTTCCTTAGATCACTTCCGGAGAAATATGAGACTATTGTGACAATGCTAGTAAGGAGTGATCTATCTACAACTTCTCCAACCGAAGTATTGGGAGAAATTCTCACTCAAGATATATTTAAGAAGTCACAAGCTGATGCCTTAAGTTTGGCAAAGAAGGTGAAAAATGAATCTATTGCTCTCAAAGCCAAGGCCTCAAAGGCAATTGAAAAAGAAGATAGCAATGATGAAGAAAATGAAAGTGAGAGTGATGGTGACATGGCTTTATTTGTAAGGAAATTCAATAAATTCATGAAGATGAAAAGAGGTCAACCTAGAAGAGGTCAAACATCTAGAAGAAATGCCTTCAATGATAGAAAATGTTTTGAGTGTGGGGAACCCGGTCACATTGCCATGAATTGCCCAAGCAAGAAGAAGGGCAAAGATGAAAGTGACAAGAAGAAAAAGAAATACTATAACAAGAAAGATGGCAAAGCCTACCTAGTTGAATGGGACTCGGATGATAGCTCGGATAATGATGATGATGACACCTCATCTAAGCTTAATGCCGGAATTGCTATCAAGGAAGCCCCCTCCCTCTTCTCATCCCCCCATTGTCTCATGGCAAAGGGAGATGCTAAGGTAAAAATCATCACCGATTTAAATGATATAAAAGATGATGATGATATCGATGATGTTGATGATGATGGCTATTCATATGATGATCTTGTTAGAATGTTAGGTGAGGCCGATGACTACATGCACAAAGAAAAAGAAAAATTTAAGACCTTGAAGGAATTGTATAAAAACCTCCAAGTGTCTTTTGAGGAGCTCAAGACCTCTCACAATGATCTCAAAGAAAATTGTGAGAAGCTTGCGGATGCTCAAAAATCATCTATTGTGCATGAAGTTGAGGTGGTCACTAAGGATGTTGGAGTCACTTGTGACTTACTTGATAGTCTTACAAGTGAACCACTACCTACTAACTCTATTTGTGATAAATGCAAAATTTCTCTCAATGATAACATTGCTCTTGATGAATCAAAAATTATTGTTGAGAATGAAGTGTTAGTAGATAGAATAAATGCTCTAACTCATGACCTAGAAAAGGCATATGGTGGTAAGACTAAATTGGATTTCATATTGGGAAGTCAACGATGCTCTCTTAACCGTGAAGGTCTTGGATATGTTCCTAAGAAAGGAAAGAATGCTTTTGTAAAGCAAAAGACATTGTTTGTGAAAGAATGTGACAAAGTGTGTCACAAGTGTCACAAAAAGGGACATGTTAAGAAAAATTGTCCCAAGTTCAAAAATGTATCCTCCACTTGTTTTGAACATTGTTATGTTCTTTCTCATAATGCAAAAGGTGTTCATGCTAAATTTGTTGGTACTTCAATTGTTGGAAACAAAAAGAAAGCTATTTAGGTGCCAAAGACCTTGGTCACTAACATCCGAGGACCCAAGCAAGTTTGGGTACCTAAAAGAGATTGATTTCCTTTTGTAGGTAAACTACAAGGCGGGAGGGAATCATTGGGTGTTGGATAGTGGATGTACTCAACACATGACCGGGGATATGAGAATGTTTACCCAAATGAGTGAGGAAGATTGCTCAAATTATGATAGTATCACATTTGGAGATAATCGTAAAGGAAAGGTTAAAGGTTTGGGTAAAATTGCTATCTCAAATGATCATTCCATATCAAATGTGCTATTGGTTGAGTCCTTGAATTTTAATTTACTTTCCGTAGCTCAATTATGTGATTTAGGATTTTGTTGCAATTTCACTGTTGAAGATGTTATTATCTCTAGTGTTGATGGTAGCAATCTTAAATTTAAAGGTTTTAGACATAAAAATCTTTATCTTGTTGATTTCTCATCTAATGAGGCAAAGCTCACAACTTGCCTATTTTCAAAAGCTTCACTAGGTTGGTTATGGCATAGAAGACTTGGTCATGTTGGGATGAAGCAACTCAGTCGGTTAACCAAGCATGACTTAGTTCGAGGCTTAAAAGATGTGAAGTTTGAAAAGAACAAATTGTGTAGCTCTTGTCAAGCCGGTAAGCAAGTGGCAAATACTCATCCAAATAAAAGTCAAATGTCCACTCATCGACCTTTGGAATTACTTCACATGGATTTATTTGGGCCCACATCTTTTGTAAGTATTGGTGGTAATTCTTATTGTCTTGTGATTGTGGATGACTATTCAAGATTTACTTGGGTTTATTTTCTACGAGACAAATCCAATGTGTTTGAAACATTCAAGTCATTTGCTATATTGGCTCAAAATCAATTTGATTTCGACATCAAAAAGGTTAGAAGTGATAATGGGTCGGAATTCAAAAATGCAAGAATTGATGAATATTGTGATGACAAGGGTATCAAACATGAATTCTCTTCCAAATATACCCCGGAACAAAATGGTATTGTTGAAAGAAAGAATAGAACTCTTATTGACATGGCTAGGTCCATGTTAGCGGAATATAGTATATCGGATTCTTATTGGGCCGAGGCAATAAATACCGCTTGTCATTCATCAAATAGACTATATTGTCACAAGCTCTTGAAGAAAACTCCATATGAATTGCTTATTGGTAGAAAGCCAAATATCTCATATTTTAGGGTATTCGGTTGCAAATGTTATATTTTGAGAAAGGGGAGCCGGCTTTCTAAATTTGAGAAGAAATGTGATGAGGGTTTTCTTCTTGGATATTCATCAAATAGTAAGGCTTATAGAGTCTTCAACAAAACTCATGGTATTATTGAGGAAGCATATGATGTTGAATTCGATGAAACAAATGGGTCTCAAGATGAGAGTGATAATCTTGATGATGTTGGGGGAACTCATTTGATAAATGCAATGAAAACAATGGCCATTGGTGAAATAAAACCAAAGGAGGATGATGATGAAAATAGTGTGGTTGTCATTCCTTCATCCTCAACTATAAATGAGGAAGATCACCAAAGCCAACAACTCAATGAAACCATGGATACACATGATCAAGGTACTTCAAGACCTTCGGTTCCTTCTAATGCTTCAACAAGCAATTATCAAACGGTATCAAGAATTCATCATTCCATTGTGAAGGATCACCCGGTTGATCAAATTGTGGGTGATATTAGTAAGGGTGTTCAAACTCGCTCTCGCATAGCTTCGTTTTGTGAACATTTCTCTTTTGTATCTTGTATGGAACCTAACCGTGTAGATGAAGCTCTACTTGATGTTGATTGGGTGAATGCAATGCATGAAGAATTAAATAACTTCGCTCGAAATGAAGTATGGGAGCTTGTTGAGAGACCAAAGAACCACAATGTTATTGGTACAAAATGGGTGTTTCGCAACAAGCACAATGAAGATGGTGTGGTAGTAAGAAACAAGGCAAGATTGGTTGCACAAGGATATACTCAAATTGAAGGATTGGATTTTGGGGAGACATTTGCCCCCGTAGCAAGATTAGAAGCAATCCGGATTCTACTTGCTTATGCTTGTGCACATAACATCAAGCTCTACCAAATGGATGTAAAGAGTGCCTTTCTAAATGGTAAGATTAGTGAATTAGTGTATGTTGAACAACCTCCCGGTTTTGAGGACCCCAAAAGACCTAACCATGTGTTCAAGCTTTCTAAAGCTCTCTATGGGCTTAAGCAAGCTCCACGCGCTTGGTATGAAAGGCTTAGGGATTTCTTGCTTTCCAAAGACTTCAAAATTGGGAAGGTTGACACTACTCTATTCACTAAAAGAATTGGCAAAGACTTATTTGTTTGTCAAATTTATGTTGATGATATTATTTTTGGATCTACTAATGAATTATTTTGTGAGGAGTTCGGAAAAATGATGTCAAAAGAATTTGAGATGTCTATGATAGGAGAATTGAGCTTCTTTCTTGGCCTTCAAATCAAACAATTGCAAGATGGTATTTTTATAAGTCAATCAAAATATTTGAAGGACATGCTCAAGAAGTTTGGTTTAGAAAATGCTAAGCCTATCAAGACTCCAATGGCAACAAATGGTCATCTAGACTTAGATGAAGGAGGTACTATGGTTGATCAAAAACTTTATCGTTCAATAATTGGTAGTTTACTTTATATTACCGCATCTAGGCCCGATGTTATGTTTAGTGTATGCATGTGTGCTCGATTTCAAGCTTCACCTAGAGAGATTCACTTGAAGGCCGCAAAAAGAATTCTAAGATATTTGAAGTATACCCCCAATATTGGTCTATGGTATCCCAAAGGTGCTCACTTTGAATTAATTGGATATTCGGATTCGGACTATGCGGGGTGCAAAGTTGATAGAAAAAGCACCTCCGGTTGTTGTCAATTTCTTGGTCGATCTCTTGTTTCATGGTCTTCTAAGAAACAAAATTCGGTTGCTCTATCTACCGCCGAGGCGGAATATATATCGGCCGGAAATTGTTGTGCTCAACTATTATGGATGAAACAAACCTTATTGGATTATGGAGTTATTTTCAAAAATGTGCCTCTCATGTGTGATAATGAGAGTGCGGTAAAATTGGCCACCAATCCGGTCCAACACTCAAGAACCAAGCATATTGATATACGGCATCACTTCTTAAGGGATCATGTTGGCAAGGGAGATATCTCTATTTATTCCATTGGAACGGATGATCAATTAGCAGACATTTTTACAAAGCCTTTGGATGAAACAAGATTTTGTTCCCTGAGAAGTGAAATGAATGTGATCGATCTCTCAAATGTGGCTTGAAGTTGATCACACATGTGTCGTCTTGCATCCCAGGTCTAAACATGCTTTTTATGCTATTTATTTGGTATTATTGGTGCATTTTTCATTTCTAATTGTTCTAGAAAGTTTTATTCAAAAGTTTTGCACTCCTCAATTACATAATATGTATATGCATGCATACTAACTCTAGGATTGGTCGAAATGTCCATATATAAGCACCAATTCGGATTCGAAATTCAAAATCAGCAAGTGGACAGAAATTGGAAAAATGAGTATCAGGCCGCGGACCGTCCGCCCATGGACCGCGGACCGTCCGCCGCATCAGGACCTGGACAGTCCGGGCAGCCTCGCAGACCGTCTGTCATCTTCAGGGCGCGGACCGTCCGCCGCCCCAGCGCGGACCGTCCGCGACAGGGCAGTAAAAACGTCCAGTGGCCGCAGACTTGTCATTTGTGCTCATTCGCTCGTCTTCTCTTGCTCTCCACTCACCCAGTACTCTCCAGTGACGAGTGTGCGCGGACGGTGCAGTGAAGTTGTGTGCGGACAGTCCGACAGTTTGTGGCAACATTCCATCAACATGTCTTCATCACGGTATCTTCAAATCTTGTGGATTTTATCACATCTCTTCATTTTTGAGATTATAAGGGTTTCCTCTCTGATCTGAAATTGAGCAGTCGGTTTCAAAATCTATTTGGTGGGATTGTTGGTTCTCCTCAATATGACTGCTATGCAAAATTTTGAACTTGTTTGGATGCATATTGTCTGCAAAATCATCAAATTCAACATTTGTGGCGGCTAGGGTTCTTTGGAGTCGCCCCTGGTCGGTCGCGGACCGTCCGCCTGGTGGACGCGGACCGTCCGGGCCTCTGGCGCGGACAGTCCGGCTCCCTAGCGCGGACCGTCCGGACCCTGGCAGAGCATTACAGTTCCATTCCTTCTATACTGGTGATTGGTATCAATTATTTATCTATGGATGTCTGTCACATTGTTGCAGTGGCTTTGGTGGTCTCCGCAAGAAACTTGCAGGTCGCTTTAAATCCAAGCGCCCTCGTGGAAATGATGATGACTATATACCAACCACTGATTCAGAGGCCCAATCCTCAGCTGGGGGCACTGAATCCATGGATGATGAAGATTTTCCTCATGTTCATCCCGATTATCCCATTGATATCCAAGGATGGACTTATCCAAAGCGGCGATTTTCTATGGCTGAGTACTGCTCCAGACGGACTGTGAACCAGTATACCCTGCCATCTGATACACATATCCAGTTTTTCCACACTCAGCTGCAGTTTGATGTTTTCTGGGGCACCCTGGTGGACACTAATTTTCATAAGCATCAGGTGATTGATTGGTCCTTCTTGCTAAGTCAATCAGTCATGGAGGGTCTGATCCCTAAGTTTGAAACCTGCGGACTATATCATTTTATGGGGCAACGCACAGATTTCAATGAAATGGCTGTTAAGCAATTCCTGGCTACCTCAGAGATTGACATTGAAGCAGAATCTATCACCTGGATGACTGGCTTCAAGCGCTATTCTGCTTCTTTTGCTGACTTTGCCGCTGCCAACAGTCTGAACTATGGCACCATTTCTGCTGGGCTGGATCTTTATACTGAAGATAATTTTGAGGATTTTGTGCAGTTTTATGAGCCAGCCAGGCTCGGTATACCCAGGAGGTTTGGAGAGACAGCAGGACTCAGACATCATCCTGCTGTAATCAACAAGATTGCCAGAGTCACCATCCTTCCCAAGAGTGGTGATAAGAGTAAAATCAGGGATAAGTTCTGGAACATCATCCAGCATATCATGAATGGTGAAGTCATGAATATTGTTCTTTTCATGATGAGACAGCTTAATGATTTGAAAATGGATAAGAATCAAAATTTGGCATATGCTCCTTACATTATGGCTCTCATCAAATCCAAGACAAGATTTGAGGGCCCATGCGAGATTGTTCACACCCCATTCAGGCCTTTTAAGAATGAGATAGGGTTTCTCACCAGGCCACTCACCCCCTTCCCAGATGATGAGGAAGACCCTGGCTATGAGGGTGGAGCAGCTCCTGATGTTGAGGGAGAGCAGATGCCTCCACCTCCACCTCCACCTCCTCCTCAGCCTCAGCATTATTGGGAGCCTGCTCCAGGATACTTTGATCCTTATTTTCACAATATGCAGCAGGGCCTTGAGACTCACATTGATACTCGCTTTGATGGCCTGATGACACAAATGGATCACCGTTTCGATGCCATGCAGTCTCAGTTTGACAATAACTGGGATGCACTCAACTCTGAGTTTTCTGATTTTCGTGATCAGATTCACACTAATGTCACTGATCCCATCATGACCAGGCTGAATAATATGCAACAGAGCTTTCAGGATAACATGGGTGCTCTCTCCAGTCAATTTGATAATCTCTCTACACATGACAACATGCAGGAGATCAGTCAGAGGCAGCAACAGCTCCAGCAGGATTTTGGCCAGTTCTCCTCCCTGTTTGACACCTTCAGCACTCACTACTACAACATGCATCCGCCGCCAAGCGATCAGTGAGGCCTCTCCTTTGTGGCAATTGATACCAAAGGGGGAGAGAGGTGATAAGTGATGAGAAGTTGTCTGGCGTCTCCTTCAGGGGGAGTTGGTGGTTCTATGTGGACATTAAGACCATGCATATGCATTTTACCTTTTATGCCGCTTGCATTAGTTTATGACTTACGCATTTGGAACTGGTTGAACTATTAACTCTATGTCGTATGTCTGTGGACTATCATCTGTAATATTCTGTGGGATGAACTATGTTTTAGTTCAAATTACTCTATGTGTGGTTAATCGAGGAGTGATTGTAATTGCTGCGCTCACTCTATGGATCATCTCTTGTATGCCTCGATAACCATGTTTGTAGGAAAGTCTCCATCAAGCTCCAATATATTATGTGTGTTATATCTTCAACTTCAAATAATCCTGCACACACTTAGGGGGAGCCTTTCTTACATACTGAGTTTCTTTATTGGGATTTATCTATCTCTCGGACAGAACTTCAAATCAAGATAAGTCCTATGAAACTCATCTCCAAGATCTATCTTATACCTTAGGTATGAGAGAGATTTGGAGAAACTAAACTTCTTTTTAATATACAATGTGGTGTTGTCATCAATTACCAAAAAGGGGGAGATTGTGAATCATCTAGGCCCCTTTGGTAATGTTTTGGTAATTAATGACAACTACTTGTGGACTAATAATTCTTGGAGAAATAAGAATGCAGGTTGAACCACAGAGAACTGAGAAGTCTAGAAGACTTATAAGCATTGGTTGTGGATCAGGTGAAGGCAAAGGTATAACATAGGTTTTGTTTTTGCCGGTCACCAGGTGTTTAGAGAAGAAATTGACCGGATTGGTAGGCTAGATAGCCGTACTATTAAGAGGGGTTAATGACTTTGTTCTGTGTAACACTTAGTGCCTCATAGAGCATCTAGTGGTTGCATTTGCATGAAGACTAGCAGCGCTTCCGTTTTGGAAAGTTATAATCTTTTCAAAAGCGAGTTTGAAAAGTGACTAAGTCTTGGGGTCGGCGGACCGTCCGGGCCAAGTGGCCGGACCGTCCGCGACCCATCCAGAAGGGTCCAGTGTTTGTTCATTTCGTGCTGGTCCAGTATGTGTGCACTGCGGACCGTCCGGGCCTTAGGGCCGGACCGTCCGCAGTCTTGTCCAGAGAAGGGTGTTCTCGGGCCAGTCCCTGATTTATAGGCGGACGGTCCGCCTGTGAGGGGCGGACGGTCCGCATATATCAAACTCGTTTTTGGACAGGGACTGTGTGTTTTTGAGAATTGTACTACAGACTGTCCGGGGGACCAGTCCGGACAGTACTGTCTCAGGTCGCGGACCGTCCGGGATTTATAGCCGGACGGTCCGCACGTGTTAACTTGTTTTGATCCGAGACTCGGGTGTTTCATGCTGCCAGGTCGCGGACGGTCCGGCCTTGAGGGGCGGACTGTCCGGACCCACCTTTTGAGTCAGCTCTGACATGTTTTCAAATGGTCTTTATAGCCGTTATATGTACGGCGGACCGTCCGGCCCTAGGGCGCGGACGGTCCGCGTGTGCGCAGAACTGCTCCCTTTTGCACATAACGGTTGGATTTTAGTGGGGGACTATAAATAGAAGGGTAGCTCGTGTGAGAGACCTCTCTTGGCCATTCCTTGCACACATTGAGCTCATTTGTGATCCTCCAACTCACTCTCTCACACTCTTTGCTTGAGATTGCATTCTAGTGAGAGATTGAGGGTTCCTAGTGCATTTGCATCATTTGGTGATCCTTGAGGCACTAGGTGGTACATCGAGCAAGCTTCGTTGGCTTGTTACTCTTGGAGGTTGCCGCCTCCTAGACGGCTCGGGTGATTGTCTCCGTCGAGCTCTCCAAGAAGATTGTGGAGAAGCCGCGGTGTGGATTGTGAGGGGTTCGCGCCTACCTCGCCGGAGCGGCAAAGGTGACATTAGTGGAATCGAGGTATTGAGTGATTTCTTGTCCACTTGGCTTAAAGATCAAGTCGTGTCTTGATAGAGGAGCAAGTGAGAGCTTGAAGTCCACCTCAACGTGGATTAGGGGTGATCGGCAAATCACCGATACCACGGGATAAATTTCGGTGTCTATTCTTTCTAGCATTACTTATTGCCTTGCAATTGATTAGTGTTTTGCTTATTGTTCTTTAAGTATTCAATCTCCGTAGTTGTTTTTCATACATTGTTTACCTATTGACACTAGATAATTTATTTCTCTTGTTGCATTGATTAAATTCATTTAGTATTGTTGATTTTAGTCAAAACCGTCTATTCACCCCCCCCTCTAGCCGGTGTCCTAGATCCTACACTATGTTCAGCCAAAAGGCTGCTCGGTCTGGGTGCACCGGACAGTGTCCGGTGGTGCACCGGACAGTGTCCGGTGTGCCAGGACCAGTTCCGATGAACAGCCTGCTCTCGGGTCTCGACGGCGGCGTACGGCTATAAATCATCGGACTGTCCGGTGGTGCACCGGACTGTCCGGTGAGTCGTCTGCGGCGAAGTCGCCGCTCTCGGGAAACAGTCAACAAGCGTACGGCTAAAATTCACCGGACTGTCCGGTGATGCACCGAACTGTCCGGTGAGCCAACGGTCGGCCGCGCAATCCGCGCGTGACGCGTGGCCGAGCCAACGGTCGGATGGGGGCACCGGACAGCGTCCGGTGTGCACCGGACAGTGTTCGGTGCGCCAACGGCTCCAAATTTTCAACGGTCGGCTGCACCAATTTAGGAAAGCAATCTGTACCGGACTGTGAATAGTGCCTGTCCGGTGGTGCACCGGACTGTCCGGTGCGCCACCCGACAGAAGGCAAGAATTGCCTTCCTGGATTGCTTCCAACGGCTCCTAGCTGCCTTGAGGCTATAAAAGGGACCCCTAGGCGCATGGAGGAGCACCCCAAGCATTCTTTGATCATCCCTAAGCACCAAGACTCCACTCTAGCGCATTTGATTCGTTGTGATAGCAATTTGAGCTTCTTCTGAGTCGAGAACTCCATGTGTGAACTTTGAGCTCAAGTTGTTGGCTAGTGTGCGTGTTTGTGCTCTTGCTTTGAGTCTTGTGTGTGTTGCTTTTTCCACCCTTACTTCCGTGCATCTTTGTGATCATCAAATTGTAAGGGCGAGAGTGAGAGCACCTAGAGGGGGGATGAATAGGTGATCCTGTAAAACTTGAAACTTAGTGCCACAAAAACTTGATTAGAAGTTAGCACAATAAGGCCAAGTGGCAAGAGAGGAGTTCTTGCAAGACACGATAACCGCAAGAAGATCAACACAGATAGACACAGTGGTTTATCCCGTGGTTCAGCCAAGTCCAACACTTGCCTACTCCACATTGTGGCGTCCCAACGGACGAGGGTTGCAATCAACCCCTCTCAAGCGGTCCAAAGACCCACTTGAATACCACGGTGTTTTGCTTTGTTTACTATATCCCGCTTGCGAGGAATCTCCACAACTTGGAGCCTCTCGCCCTTACACTTTGATTTTCACAAAGAAGCACGGAGTAAGGGAGGGATGAGCAACGCACACAAGACACAAAAATCACAGCAAATACGCACACACAAGACCCAGACTTGAGCTCAAAAGAATATCACGAGGTTCTCACTAGAACGGAGCTCAAATCACTAAGAATGTCGAACAAGTGCGCAAGAATGAAGTGTGAGTGATCAACAATGCTCAAAGGATGCTTGGTTTGCTCCTCCATGCGCCTAGGGGTCCCTTTTATAGCCCCAAGGCAGCTAGGAGCCGTTGAGAGCATTCCAGGAAGGCAATTCTTGCCTTCTGCCGCTTGGCGCACCGGACAGTCCGGTGCACCACCGGACACTGTTCGGTGCAGATTTCTTTCCTTAATTGGCGAAGCCGACCGTTGCAGATTCAGAGCCGTTGGCGCACCGGACACTGTCCGGTGCACACCGGACAGTCCGGTGCCCCTTTGTGACTGTTGGCTCAGCCACGCGTCACGCGCGGAATCCTCGGCCGACCGTTGGCCCGGCTGACTGTTGGCTCACCGGACAGTCCGGTGCCTCACCGGACAGTCCGGTAATATATAGCCATACGCCGTTAATCACTTCCCGAGAGCGACGACTTCGCCTGTGAATGGCTCACCAGACAGTCCGGTGCACCACCGGACAGTCCGGTGATTTATAGTCGTACGCCGTTGATCGCTTACCGAGAGCAGCCATTTGACAGTCGCCAGCCTGGCGCGCTGGACACTGTCTGGTGCACGGTGCACCCAGACCGAGCTGTCTTTGGCTGAACAAAGCCATCTCTTTTCCAATTTGATTTCTCCTGTTTTCAGCACTTAGACACAATACATTAGTTCTTAAAACAATGTACCAAGTCTAGAAACATACCTTTAGACTTGATTTGCACTTAGTCCATTACTTGTCACAGATTAACACCTAAGCACTTGTGTTGGACACTGAATCACCAAAATACTTAGAAATGGCCCAAAGGCACATTTCCCTTTCAATCTCCCCCTTTTTGGTGATTTATGCCAACACAACACAAAGCAACTAGAACAAGTGCGATATCAATGCAAATAAGAACACAAATTGTTTTGATTCAACTTTGGCATATTTGGATCATTCTCTACCACCACTTGGTTTTGTTTTTGCAAACCAACCTCAATTTCCTATCTCTAAGTCAAACACACTTGTTGAGACATAAAGAGAGTTGTTCCAAGAGAAATTGATCAAAGATTTCAAAAACTCCCCCTTTTTCCCATAATCAACTATTCTCCCCACAAGAGGCCAACTTTTGACAAAAGAGACAACAAGAGAGTTTTTCCAAACCAAAAGCTCTATTCTACTATTTTCAAAATTCTCAAGTGGTAGCTGATCCATTTATTGCTTTGGCCTTATTTTCTCCCCCTTTGGCATCAAGCACCAAAACAGGATCAATCTTGGCCCTTAAACCCCATTTGCCTCACCAAAATCTTCAAGTAAGAGTACCAAGGCAAATAAGGATATTGAGATGGACTTGGAGTAAGTTACCCTCTCATCGGAGTGCAGTGGAAGTCTTGCATGGTCCAAGTCCACCTTTCCCTTTCAATCCACCTTTGAGACTAAATCAAGCAAACTCATGCACATGGTTAGTCTCAAAGGGTCAAGTTGTAGCACATCTCCCCCTAAATATGTGCATCACTCACACATGGACTTTTGAGGTCCGGGGAGTGTTTGTACAACTTGAGCACCAAATAAACAACAAAATGCATAAGGAACATGATCAAAGGCATAAACACATGTATGCTATAAATCAATCCAAGTTCCGCGAATCTAAGACATTTAGCTCACTACGCAACCTGCAAAAGGTCTTTTCATCTAAAGGCTTGGTAAAGATATCGGCTAGCTGGTTCTCGGTGCTAATATAGAACACTTCGATATCTCCCTTTTGCTGGTGGTCTCTCAAAAAGTGATGTCGGATGTCAATGTGCTTTGTGCGGCTGTGCTCAACAGGATTGTCCGCTATGCGGATAGCACTCTAATTATCACATAGGAGTGGGACTTTGCTCAGATTGTAGCCAAAGTCCCGGAGGGTTTGCCTCATCCAAAGTAGTTGCGCGCAACACTGTCCTGCGGCAACGTACTCGGCCTCAGCGGTGGATAGGGCAACAGAGGTTTGTTTCTTAGAACTCCATGACACCAAGGACCTTCCTAAGAATTGGCACGTCCCTGATGTACTCTTCCTATCGACCTTACATCCAGCATAATCGGAGTCTGAATATCCAATTAAGTCAAAGGTAGACCCCTTTGGATACCAGATCCCGAAGCAAGGCGTAGCGACTAAATATCTAAGAATTCGCTTCACGACCACTAAGTGACACTCCCTTGGATCAGATTGAAATCTAGCACACATGCATACACTAAGCATAATATCTGGTCTACTAGCACATAAATAAAGCAAGGAACCTATCATAGACCGGTATGCTTTTTGATCAACGGACTTACCTCCTTTGTTGAGGTCGACATGTCCGTCAGTTCCCATTGGAGTCTTTGCGGGCTTGGCGTCCTTCATCCCAAACCGCTTTAGCAAGTCTTGTGTGTACTTCGTTTGGGAGATGAAGGTGCCGTCCTTGAGTTGCTTCACTTGGAACCCAAGGAAGTAGTTTAACTCGCCCATATCGACATCTCAAACTTTTGAGTCATCACCCTGCTAAACTCTTCACAAGACTTTTGGTTAGTAGAACCAAATATTATGTCATCGACATAAATTTGGCACACAAATAAGTCACCATCACAAGTCTTGGTGAATAAAGTTGGATCGGCTTTCCCAACCTTGAAAGCATTAGCAATTAAAAAGTCTCTAAGGCATTCATACCATGCTCTTGGGGCTTGCTTAAGTCCATAGAGCGCCTTAGAGAGCTTACATACGTGGTCGGGGTACCGTTCATCCTCGAAGCCTGGGGGTTGCTCCATGTACACCTCCTCCTTGATTGGCCCGTTGAGGAAAGCGCTCTTCACATCCATTTGGAACAACCTGAAAGAATGGTGAGCGGCATATGCTAGCAAAATACGAATGGACTCTAGCCTAGCCACAGGAGCAAAAGTCTCCTCAAAGTCCAAACCTGTGACTTGGGCATAACCTTTTGCCACAAGTCGAGCCTTGTTCCTTGTCACCACCCCGTGCTCGTCTTGTTTGTTGCGGAACACCCACTTGGTTCCCACAACATTTTGCTTAGGACGAGGCACCAGTGTCCAAACTTCATTTCTCTTGAAATTATTGAGCTCCTCTTGCATGACCAACACCCAGTCCGGATCTAGCAAGGCCTCTTCTACCCTGAAAGGCTCAATAGAAGAGACAAGAGAGTAATGCTCACAAAAATTAACTAATCTAGAATGAGTAGTTACTCCCTTGCTAATGTCACCCAAAATTTGGTCGACGTGATGATTCCTTTGAATCGTCGCTCGAACTTGGGTTGGAGGTGCCGGTTGTGCTTCTTCCTCCATCACATGATCATCTTGTGCTCCCCCTTGATCACACGCCTCTTCTTGACGAACCTGTTCATCGTCTTGAGTTGGGGGATGCACCATTGTTGAGGAAGAAGGTTGATCTTGCTCCTTTTGTTCCTGTGGTCGCACATCTCCAATCGCCATGGTGCGTATTGCGGCCGTTGGAACGTCTTCTTCATCTACATCATCAAGATCAACAACTTGCTCTCTTGGAGAGCCATTAGTCTCATCAAATACAACGTCGCTAGAGACTTCAACCAAACCCGATGATTTGTTGAAGACTCTATACGCCTTTGTATTTGAGTCATAACCTAATAAAAACCCTTCTACAGCTTTGGGAGCAAACTTAGAATTTCTACCTTTCTTTACTAGAATATAACATTTGCTCCCAAATACACGAAAGTAAGACACATTGGGTTTGTTACCGGTTAGAAGCTCATACGAAGTCTTCTTGAGGAGGCGGTGAAGGTAGACCCGGTTGATGGCGTGGCAAGCCGTGTTCACGGCTTCCGACCAAAACCGCTCGGGGGTCTTGAACTCTCCAAGCATCGTCCTCGCCATGTCTATGAGCGTCCTGTTCTTCCTCTCTACCACACCATTTTGATGTGGTGTGTAGGGAGCGGAGAACTCGTGCTTGATCCCTTCCTCCTCAAGGTACTCCTCCACTTGAAGGTTCTTGAATTCGGACTCGTTGTCACTCCTTATCTTCTTCACCTTGAGCTCAAACTCATTTTGAGCTCTCCTTAGGAAGCGCTTGAGGGTCCCTTGGGTTTCAGACTTATCCTGCAAAAAGAATACCCAAGTGAAGCGGGAAAAATCATTAACTATAACCAGACCATACTTACTTCCTCCTATGCTTAGATAGGCGACGAGTCCGAAGAGGTCCATATGAAGCAACTCCAAGGGTCTTGATGTGGTCATCACATTTTTGGAATGATGAGAGCTTCCCACCTGTTTACCTGCTTGATAAGCTGCACAAGGTCTATCTTTTTCGAAAGTTACATTAGTTAGACCTATCACGTGTTCTCCCTTTAGAATCTTGTGAAGGTTCTTCATCCCCACATGAGCTAAACGGCAATGCCACAGCCAGCCCATGCTAGTCTTAGCAATTAAGCATGCATCTAGACCGGCCTCCTCTTTTGCAAAATCAACTAAATAGAGTTTGTCGTCTAATACACCCTTGAAAGCTAGTGAACCATCACTTCTTCTAAAGACAGACACATCTACATTTGTGAATAAACAATTTTATCCCATATTGCATAATTGACTAACGGATAACAAATTATATCCAAGCGACTCAACTAAGAATACATTAGAAATGGAGTGCTCGGATGAAATAGCAATCTTTCCTAACCCTTTCACCTTGCCTTGGTTCCCATCACCGAATATGATTGAATCTTGGGAATCCTTGTTCTTGACGTAAGAGGTGAACATCTTCTTCTCCCTCGTCATGTGGTTTGTGCATCCGCTGTCGATAATCCAGCTTGTACCCCCGGATGCATAAACCTGCAAGGCAAATTTAGGCTTGGGTGTTAGGTACCCAACTCTTGTTGGGTCCTACAAGGTTAGTCACAATGGTCTTAGGGACCCAAATGCAAGTTTTATCTCCCTTGCATTTTGCCCCTAACTTCCTAGCAATTACCTTCTTATCCTTTCTACAAATAGCAAAGGAAGCATTGCAAGCATGATATATTGTAGAAGGTTCATTTATTTTCCTAGGAACACTAGCAACATTTCTCCTAGGCATATGATGAATGACATTTCTCCTAGGCATATCTCTATCATGCATATAGAAAGAGCTTGAAGCAAACATTGCATTTGAATCATAAGCATTACAACTCATATCATGATGAATATTTCTAGAAAATTTCCTATAAATAAATGCATGATTCTTTTGAGCACTATTAGCCATAGGGGCCTTCCCTTTCTCCTTGGTGGAGATGGAAGCCTTATGGCTTGTTAAGTTCTTGACTTCCCTCTTGAAGCCAAGACCATCCTTAATTGAGGGGTGTCTACCAATTGTGTAGGCATCCCTTGCAAATTTTATTTTATCAAATTCACTCTTGCTAGTCTTAAGTTGGGCATTAAGACTAGCCACTTCATCATTCAATTTAGAAATTGAAACTAGGTGTTCACTACAAGCATTAAAATCTTTACACCTATTGCAAATTGCAACATTTTCTACACAAGATGTTGATTTATTTGCTATTTCTAACTTAGCATTCAAATCATCATTTATGCTCTTTAAGCTAGAAATAGAGTCATGGCATGTAGACAATTCACAAGAAAGCATTCCGTTCCTTTTAATTTCTAAAGCAAGGGATTTTTGTGCCTCTACAAACTTACCATGTTCTTCATACAAAAGATCCTCTTACTTTTCTAATAATCTATTCTTATCATTCAAGGCATCAATCAATTCATTAATCTTATCAACCTTAGTTCTATCTAAGCCCTTGAATAACCATGAATAGTCTATTTCATCATCGCTAGATTCTTCATCACTTGAGGAAGTGTGAGTATTAGTATTACGAGTGCTTACCTTCTTTTCCCTTGCCATGAGGCAAGTGTGATGCACGTTGGGGAAGAGGGACGATTTGTTGAAGGCGGTGGCGGCGAGTCCTTCGTTGTCGGAGTTGGATGACGAACAATCCGAGTCAAACTCCTTTCCAAGGTGTGCCTCGCCCTTAGCCTTCTTGTACACCTTTTTCTTTTCCCTCTTGTTCCCTTGTTCCTGGTCACTATCATTATCGGGGCAATTAGCGATAAAATGACCAATCTTACCACATTTGAAGCATGAGCGCTTCCCCTTCGTCTTGGTCTTGTTGGGATGCCCCTTGCGACCCTTTAGCGCCGTCTTGAAGCGCTTGATGATGAGGGCCATCTCTTCATCATTAAGCCCGGCCACCTCAACTTGCGCCACCTTGCTAGGTAGCGCCTCCTTGCTCCTCGTTGCCTTGAGAGCAATAGTTTGAGGCTCTTGGATTGGGCCATTCAATGCATCGTCGACATATCTTGCCTCCTTGATCATCATCCGCCCGCTTACAAACTTTCCAAGTATCTCCTCGGGCATCATCTTGGTGTACCTAGGATTCTCACGAATATTGTTCACAAGATGTGGATCAAGGACGGTAAAAGACCTTAGCATTAGGCGGACGACGTCGTGGTCCGTCCATCGCGTGCTTCATAGCTCCTTATTTTGTTGACGAGGGTCTTTAGCCGGTTGTACGTTTGGGTTGGCTCCTCGCCCCTGATCATCGTGAATCTCCCAAGTTCGCCCTCCACCAACTCCATCTTGGTGAGCATGGTGACGTCGTTCCCCTCATGTGAGATCTTGAGGGTGTCCCAAATCTGCTTGGCGTTATCCAAGCCGCTCACCTTATGGTACTCGTCCCTGCACAATGAAGCTAGAAGAACAGTAGTAGCTTGTGCATTTTTGTGAATTTGCTCATTAATGAACATGGGACTATCAGTACTATCAAATTTCATTCCACTTTCTACTATCTCCCATATGCTTGGATGGAGAGAGAACAAGTGACTACGCATTTTGTGACTCCAAAATCCGTAGTCCTCTCCATCAAAGTGAGGAGGTTTACCAAGTGGAATGGAGAGTAGATGAGCATTGGTGCTTTGCGGAATACGAGAGTAATCAAAAGAAAAGTTCGAATTGACCGTTTTCTTTTTCTCGTAGTCGTTGTCGTCGTTGTCCTTTTGGGAAGAAGAGGACTCGTCGCTGTCGTCGTAGTAGACGATCTCATTGATGCGCCTTGTCTTCTTGTTCTTCCCATCTTTTCGTTTGTGGCCCAAGCCCGAGTCGGTAGGCTTGTCATCTTTCGGCTCGTTGATGAAGGACTCCTTCTCCTTATCATTGATCACAATCCCCTTGCCCTTAGGATCCATCTCTTCGGGCAATTAGTCCCTCACGTGAAGAGAACGGCTCCGATACCAATTGAGAGCACCTAGAGGGGGGAGGTGAATAGGTGATCCTGTAAAACTTGAAACTTAGTGCCACAAAAACTTGATTAGAAGTTAGCACAATAAGGCCAAGTGGCAAGAGAGGAGTTCTTGCAAGACACGATAACCACAAGAAGATCAACATAGATAGACACAGTGGTTTATCCCGTGGTTCGGCCAAGTCTAACACTTGCCTACTCCACATTGTGGCGTCCCAACGGATGAGGGTTGTAATCAACCCCTCTCAAGCGGTCCAAAGACCCACTTGAATACCATGGTGTTTTGCTTTGTTTACTATATCCCGCTTGCGAGGAATCTCCACAACTTGGAGCCTCTCGCCCTTACACTTTGATTTTCACAAAGAAGCACGGAGTAAGGGAGGGATGAGCAACGCACACAAGACACAAAAATCACAGCAAATACGCACACACAAGACCCAGACTTGAGCTCAAAAGAATATCACGAGGTTCTCACTAGAACTGAGCTCAAATCACTAAGAATGTCGAACAAGTGCGCAAGAATGAAGTGTGAGTGATCAACAATGCTCAAAGGATGCTTGGTTTGCTCCTCCAAGCGCCTAGGGGTCCCTTTTATAGCCCCAAGGCAGCTAGGAGCCGTTGAGAGCATTCCAGGAAGGCAATTCTTGCCTTCTGTCGCCTGGCGCACTGGACAGTCCGGTGCACCACCGGACACAGTCCGGTGCGGATTTCTTTCCTTAATTGGTGAAGCCGACCGTTGCAGATTCAGAGCCGTTGACGCACCGGACACTGTCCGATGCACACCGGACAGTCCGGTGCCCCCTTGTGACCGTTGGCTCGGCCACGCGTCACGCGCGGAATCCTCGACCGACCGTTGGCCCGGCTGACTGTTGGCTCACCGGACAGTCCGGTGCCTCACCGGACAGTCCGGTGATATATAGCCATACGCCGTTAATCACTTCCCGAGAGCGACGACTTCGCTTGTGAATGGCTCACCGGACAGTCCGGTGCACCACTGGACAGTCCGGTGATTTATAGCTGTACGCCGTTGATCGCTTTCCGAGAGCAGCCATTTGATAGTCGCCAGCCTGGCGCACCGGACACTGTCAGGTGCACCACCGGACACTGTCAGGTGCACCCAGACCGAGCTGTCTTTGGCTGAACAAAGCCATCTCTTTTCCAATTTGATTTCTCCTGTTTCCAGCACTTAGACACAATACATTAGTTCTTAAAACAATGTACCAAGTCTAGAAACATACCTTTAGACTTGATTTGCACTTAGTCCATTACTTGTCACAGATTAACACCTAAGCACTTGTGTTGGACACTGAATCACCAAAATACTTAGAAATGGCCCAAAGGCACATTTCCCTTTCAGAGAGGCTCCAAGTTGTGGAGATTCCTCGCGAACGGGATATAGTGAAACAAAGAGAAACACCGTGGTATTCAAGTGGGTCTTTGGACCGCTTGAAAGGGGTTGAGTGCAACCCTCGTCCATTGGGACGCCACAACGTGGAGGTAGACAAGTGTTATACTTGTCGAACCACGAGATAACTCGCGTGTCTTTTGTGATTGCTTTTCTGTGATACTTGTGTTCACAAGAGCTCGCTATTTAGTCTACTAACTCTTAATCAAGTTTTGTGTCTTTAAGTTTCAAGTTTTTACTGGATCACCTATTCACCCCCCCCCCCCCCCTCTAGGTGCTCTCAATTGGTATCGGAGCCGTTCTCTTCATGAAAGGGACTAATCGTCTAAAGAGATGGATCCTAAGGGAAAGGGGATGGTGGTCAATGATAAGGAGAAGGAGTCCACCTTCAACGAGCCAAGAGACGATAAGCCCACCGACTCTGGCTCGAGTCACAAAAAGAAAGACGGGAAGAAGAAGAGGCGCATCAAGAAGATAGTCTACTACGACAGCGATGAGTCTTCTTCTTCCCAAAGAGACGACGACGACTACGACGAGAAAAAGAAAACGGTCAACTCAAACTTTTCTTTTGATTATTCTCGTATTCCACATAATTCGAATGCTCATTTGCTTTCCATTCCTCTTGGTAAATCTCCACACTTTGATGGAGAGGACTACGGATTTTGGAGTCACAAAATGCGTAGTCACTTGTTCTCTCTTCCTCCAAGTATATGGGAGATAGTAGAGAATGGAATGCATTATGATAGTTCGGATAATCCCATGTTTATCAATGAACAAATTCACAAAAATACACAAGCTACCACTGTTCTATTAGCATCCTTGTGCAGGGAAGAGTACCATAAGGTGAGCGGCTTGAATAACGCCAAGCAGATTTGGGACACCCTCAGGATCTCGCATGAGGGAAATGATGTCACCATGCTCACCAAGATGGAGTTGGTGGAGGGCGAACTGGGAAGGTTCGCAATGATCAGGGGGGAGGAGCCAACCCAAACGTACAACAGGCTCAAGACCCTGGTCAACAAAATAAGGAGCTATGGAAGCATGAGATGGACGGACCACGACGTCTTCCGGCTTATGCTAAGGTCCTTCACTGTCCTTGATCCTCATCTTGTAAACTCTATTCATGAAAATCCTAGGTATACCAAGATGACGCCCGAGGAAATACTTGGGAAGTTTGTAAGCGGGCGAATGATGATCAAGGAGGCGAGATACGTTGATGAGGCGCTAAATGGCCCAATGTCGATCCACGAGCCTCAAACCGTTGCTCTCAAAGCAACAAGTAGCAGGGAGGCACTACCTAGCAAGGTGTCGCAAGTTGAGGCGGCCGGGCTTAACGAGGAAGAAATGGCCCTCATCATCAAACGCTTTAAGACGGCGCTAAAAGGAAGAAAGGAGCATCCAAACAAGAGCAAAGCGAAGGGGAAACGCTCCTGCTTTAAATGTGGTAAATATGGTCATTTTATTGCAAATTGTCCCAACAACACTAATGACTAGGAACAAGAGAAAGGCGGGAAGAGGGAAAAGAAGAAGGCCTACAAGAAGGCGAAGGGTGAGGCACACCTCGGCAAAGAGTGGGACTCGGATTGTTTGTCGTCCGACTCCGACGACGAAGGACTCGCCGCCTCGGCCTTCAACAAGTCGTCGCTCTTCCCCAACGAGTGCCATACTTGTCTAATGGCAAAGGAAAAGAAGGTAATCACTAGAGAAACTCCTAAGTACTCTACTTCTAGTGATGAGGACTCTAGTGATGATGAAATTGATTACACTAGCTTGTTTAAAGGATTAGATAGAGCAAAAGTAGAAAAGATCAATGAATTAATTGATGATCTAAATGAAAAGGATAAACTTTTAGAAAAGCAAGAGGATCTTTTATATGAAGAGCATGATAAATTTGTAAGTGTGCAAAAGTCTCTTGCTTTAGAAGTTAAAAGGAATGAAATGCTTTCGTGTGAATTATCTACTTATCATGAGACTTTGGCTAGCTTAAGACGTATTAATGATGATTTAAATGCTAAGCTAGAAGTAGCAAATAAATCTAGTTCTTGTGTTGAGCATGTTGTGATTTGCACTAGGTGTAAAGATTTTAATGTTGATGCTTGTAGTGAACATTTAATTTCTATTTCTAAATTAAATGATGAAGTAGCTAGTCTTAATGCCCAACTTAAGACTAGCAAAAATGATTTTGATAAACTAAAATTTGAAAGGGATGCCTACACGGTAGGTAGACATCCCTCAATTAAGGATGAGCTTGGCTTTCGAAGGGAAGCCAAGAACTTAACAAGTCAAAGGGCTCCCATCTCTGCCAAGGACAAAGGGAAGGCCCCTATGACTCATAGTGTTCAAAGGAATCATGCTTTCTTGTATCATGATAGGAAATATTCTAGAGATGTTCATTATAATAGGAGTTATAATGCTTTTGACTCTCATGCCATGATTGCTTCAAGTTCAAACTTTAATGGTAGATCTAGGAGGAATTTTGTGTCTCATGTTCCTAGGAAAGTGTATAATGGATCTACCACTGTCTTTCATGCTTGCAATGCTAAATTTGTACTGTCATGTAAAAATGAAAAAGTGATTGCTAAAAAGGTGGGGGCCAAATGCAAGGGAGACAAAACTTGCATTTGGGTCCCTAAGGCTATTATAACTAACCTTGTAGGACCCAACAAGAGTTGGGTACCTAAAACCCAAGCCTAATTTGCCTTGCAGGTTTATGCATCCAGGGGCTCAAGCTGGATTATTGATAGCGGATGCACAAACCACATGACGGGGGAGAAGAATATGTTCACCTCCTACGTCAAGAACAAAGATTCCCAAGACTCAATCATTTTCGGTGACGGGAATCAAGGCAAGGTTAAAGGACTAGGAAAGATAGCTATTTCATCCGAGCATTCCATTTCTAATGTGTTTTTAGTAGAATCGCTCGGGTATAACTTGTTGTCCGTTAGTCAATTATGTAATATGGGTTACAATTGCTTATTTATAAATGTAGATGTGTCTATCTTTAGAAGGAGTGATGGTTCATTAGCCTTTAAGGGTGTACTAGACGGCAAACTCTATTTAGTTGATTTTTCAAAGGAGGAGGCCGGTCTAGATGCATGCTTAATTGCTAAGACTAGCATGGGCTGGTTGTGGCATCGCTGTCTAGCACATGTTGGGATGAAGAACCTTCACAAACTTCTGAAGGGAGAACATGTGTTAGGTCTAACAAATGTGTATTTCGAAAAAGATAGACCTTGTGCAGCTTGTCAAGCAGGTAAACAGGTGGGAAGCGCTCATCACAACAAGAATGTGATGACTACATCAAGACCTTTGGAGCTACTGCATATGGACCTCTTCGGACCCGTCGCCTACCTTAGCATCGGGGGAAGTAAGTATGGTCTTGTTGTTGTTGATGATTTTTCCCGCTTCACTTGGGTATTCTTTTTGCAGGATAAATCAGAAACCCAAGGGACCCTCAAGCGCTTTCTAAGGTGAGCTCAAAAATGAATTTGAGCTCAAGGTGAAAAAGATTAGAAGCGACAACGGGTCCGAGTTCAAGAACCTTCAAGTGGAGGAGTACCTTGAGGAGGAAGGAATCAAGCACGAGTTCTCTGCTCCCTACACACCATAGCAAAACGGTGTGGTAGAGAGGAAGAACAGGACGCTTATAGACATGGCGAGGACGATGCTTGGAGAATTCAAGATGCCCGAGCGGTTTTGGTCGAAAGCTGTGAACAGCTTGCCACGCTATAAACCGAGTCTACCTTCATCGCCTCCTCAAGAAGACGTCATACGAGCTTCTAACCGGTAACAAACCCAACGTTTCATATTTTCGAGTTTTTGGGAGTAAATGCTACATTCTGGTGAAGAAAGGTAGAAATTCAAAATTTGCTCCTAAAGCTGTAGAAGGGTTTTTCTTAGGTTATGACTCAAATACAAAGGCATATAGAGTATTCAACAAATCATCGGGTTTGGTTGAAGTCTCTAGCGATGTTGTATTTGATGAGACTAATGGCTCTCTAAGAGAGCAAGTTGATCTTGATGATGTAGATGATGATGATGTTCCAACAGACGCAATTCGTACCATGGCAATTGGAGACGTGCGACCACAGGAACACAAGGAGCAAGATCAACCTTCTTCCTCAACGACGATGCACCCTCCAACTCAAGATGACAAACAGGTCCCTCAAGAAGAGGCGTGTGATTAAGGGGGAGCACAGGATGTCGAAGATGAGAAGGAAGAAGTACCACAGGCCCCTCCAACTCAAGTTCGAGCAATGATTCAAAGGAATCATCCCGTCGACCAGATTTTAGGTGACATTAGCAAGGGAGTAACCACTCGCTCTAAATTAGCTATTTTTTGTGAGCATTACTCTTTTGTCTCTTCTATTGAGCCTTTCAGGGTAGAAGAGGCCTTGCTAGATCCGGACTAGGTGTTGGCCATGCAGGAAGAGCTCAACAACTTCAAGCAAAATGAAGTTCGGACACTGGTGCCACGTCCCAAGCAAAACATTGTGGGAACCAAGTGGGTGTTCCGCAACAAACAGGACGAGCACGGGGTGGTGACAAGGAACAAGGCTCGACTTGTGGCAAAAGGTTATGCCCAAGTCGCAGATTTGGACTTTGAGGAGACTTTCGCTCCTGTGGCTAGGCTAGAGTCAATTCGTATTTTGTTAGCCTATGTCGCTCACCATTCTTTCAGGTTGTTCCAAATGGACGTGAAGAGCGCTTTCCTCAACGGGCCAATCAAGGAGGAGGTGTACGTGGAGCAACCCCCTGGCTTTGAGGATGAACGGTACCCCGACCACGTGTGTAAGCTCTCTAAGGCGCTCTATGGACTTAAGCAAGCCTCAAGAGCATGGTATGAATGCCTTAGAGACTTTTTAATTGCTAATGCTTTCAAGGTTGGGAAAGCCGATCCAACTCTTTTCACTAAGACTTGTGACGGTGATCTATTTGTGTGCCAAATTTATGTCGATGACATAATATTTGGTTCTACTAACCAAAAGTCTTGTGAAGAGTTTAGCAGGGTGATGACACAGAAATTCGAGATGTCGATGATGGGCGAGTTGAACTACTTCCTTGGGTTCCAAGTGAAGCAACTCAAGGACAACACCTTCATCTCTCAAACGAAGTATACGCAAGACTTGCTCAAGCGGTTTGGGATGAAGGACGCCAAGCTCGCAAAGACTCCAATGGGAACCAACGGACATGTCGACCTCAACAAAGGAGGTAAGTCCGTTGATCAAAAGGCATACCGGTCTATGATAGGGTCTTTACTTTATTTATGTGCTAGTAGACCGGATATTATGCTTAGCGTATGCATGTGTGCTAGATTTCAATCCAACCCAAGGGAGTGTCACCTTGTGGCCGTTAAATGAATTCTTAGATATTTAGTTGCTACGCCTTGCTTCGGGATCTGGTATCCAAAGGGGTCTACTTTTGACTTAATTGGATACTCAAACTCCGACTATGCTGGATGTAAGGTCGATAGGAAGAGTACATCAGGGACGTGCCAATTCCTAGGAAGGTCCCTGGTGTCCTGGAGTTCTAAGAAACAAACTTCTATTGCCCTATCCACTGCTGAGGCCGAGTATGTTGCCGCAGGACAGTGTTGCGCGCAACTACTTTGGATGAGGCAAACCCTCCGGGACTTTGGCTACAATCTGAGCAAAGTCCCACTCCTATGTGACAACGAGAGTGCAATCTGCATGGCGGACAATCCTGTTGAACACAGCCGCACAAATCACATAGACATCCGGCATCACTTTTTGAGAGACCACCGGCAAAAGGGAGATATCGAAGTGTTTTATGTTAGCACCGAGAACCAGCCTTTAGATGAGAAGACCTTTTGCAGGCTGCGTAGTGAGCTAAATGTCTTAGATTCGCGTAACTTGGATTGATATAGAGCATACATGTGTTTTATGCCTTTGATCATGTTCCATTATGCATTTTATTGCTTATTTATGGTGCTCAAGTTGTGCAAGGGATCCCCGGACCTCACAAGTCCATGTGTGAATGATGCACATACTTAGGGGGAGAAATGCTACAACTTGACCCTTTGAGACTAACCGTGTGCTTGAGTTTTCTTAAATTAGTCTCAAAGGAGGATTCAAAGGGAAAAGGTGAACTTGGACCATGCAAGACTTCCACTGCACTCCGATGAGAGGGTAATTTACTCCAAGTTCATCTCCGTGCTCTTATTGCCTTTCTACTCTTGATTGAAGATTTTTGTGAGGCAATGAGGTTTAAGGGCCAATAATGATCCCGTTTTGGTGCTTCATGCCAAAGGGAGAGAAATTAAGGCCAAAGCAAGAAATGGATCAGCTACCACTTGAGAATTTTGAAAATAGTAGAGTTAGAGCTTTTGTTTTGCCAAAATACTCTTATTGTCTCTTATTGTCAAAAGTTGGTCTCTTATGGGGAGAATGTTTGATTATGGGAAAAAGGGGGAGTTTTTGAATCTTAGATCAATTTCTCTTGGAATATCTCTCTCTATGCCTCAACAAGTGTTTTGACTTAGAGATAGGAAATTGAGTTTGATTTGCAAAAACAAACCAAGTGGTGGCAAAGAATGATCCAAATATGCCAAGTTTGAATCAAAAACAAAATTTTGTTCTCATTTGCATTGATGTTGCACTTCTTTAGTTGCTTTTTGTTGTGTTGGCATAAATCACCAAAAAGGGGGAGATTGAAAGGGAAATGTGCCCTTGGGCCATTTCTATAAGATTTTGGTGATTAAGTGCTCCACACAAAAGCTTTGAGTAATATTTGTGCCAAAGACTCAAGAAGTGCAAATCAAGATTAAAGGTATGTTTCTAGACTTAGTACATTGTTTTGAAGATTAATGTATTGTGTCTAAGTGTTAGAAACAGGAGAAATCACTTTGGAGATAAGTTGGCTATGTTCAGCCAAAAGGCTGCTCGGTCTGGGTGCACCGGACTGTCCGGTGGTGCACCGGACAGTGTCCGGTGTGCCAGGACCAGTTCCGATGAACAGCCTGCTCTCGGGTCTCGACGGCGGCGTACGACTATAAATCACCGGACTGTCCAGTGGTGCACCGGACTGTCCGGTGAGTCGTCTGCGGCGAAGTCGCCGCTCTCGGGAAACAGTCAACAGGCGTACCACTAAAATTCACTAGACTGTCTGGTGATGCACTGGACTGTCCGGTGAGCCAACGGTCGGTCGCGTGGTCGCGCCAACGGTCGGCCGCGCAATCCGCGCGTGACGCGTGGCCGAGCCAACGGTCGGATGGGGGCACCGGACTGTCCGGTGTGCACCGGATAGTGTCTGGTGTGCTAACGACTCCAAATCTTCAACGGTCGGCTGCGCCAATTTAGGAAAGCAATCTGCACTGGACTGTGAACAGTGCCTGTCCGGTGGTGCACCGGACTGTCCGGTGCGCCACCCGACAGAAGGCAAGAATTGCCTTCCTGGATTGCTTCTAACGGCTCCTAGCTGCCTTAGGGCTATAAAAGGGACCCCTAGGCGCATGGAGGAGCACACCAAGCATTCTTTGATCATCCCTAAGCACCAAGACTCCACTCTAGCGCATTTGATTCGTTGTGATAGCAATTTGAGCTTCTTCTGAGTCGAGAACTCCGTGTGTGAACTTTGAGCTCAAGTTGTTGGCTAGTGTGTGTGTTTGTGCTCTTGCTTTGAGTCTTGTGTGTGTTGATTTTCCCACCCTTACTTCCGTGCTTCTTTGTGATCATCAAATTGTAAGGGCGAGAGGCTCCAAGTTGTGGAGATTCCTCGCGAACGGGATATAGTGAAACAAAGAGAAACACCGTGGTATTCAAGTGGGTCTTTGGACCGCTTGAAAGGGGTTGAGTGCAACCCTCGTCCAACGTGGAGGTAGACAAGTGTTGTACTTGTCGAACCACGGGATAACTCACGTGTCTTTTGTGATTGCTTTTCTGTAATACTTGTGTTCACAAGAGCTCACTATTTAGTCTACTAACTCTTAATCAAGTTTTGTGTCTTTAAGTTTCAAGTTTTTACAGGATCACCTATTCACCCCCCCCCTCTAGATGCTCTCAGCTCCGTGTCCTCCTGAAATTTCAATCGTCCCTCATTAATGGTCGATTGGATTTATCGTCGGAACACATTACAATCATTAGTGGCATGGGAAAATGAGTTGTGCCACTTGCAATATGCGCGACGCTTTAGTTCGTCGGTAGGTGGAACGATATAATCAATCTTAATGTTACCATTTTTTAGTAATTCATCGAATATCTTATCACATCTGCCAACATTAAATGTAAACTTAATCTCCTCCTGCTGTTTCTTTTGAACTGGCTGCAAGGAGGAGAAAGCCGAAGATTTGGCCTGCTCAGGCCAAACTATTTCGGCAGTGTAAATTTCCTTTGGTTCACCGTCCGAACTACTTTGACTATGTTCTACTATATGGACATTATGATGAACCGTTTTGACTAGTTCTTTGCTTCGTCTTTCACAAGCCGAAGCTCTCTGATGTAATTGTGCTATCGTAAAGAACTGAATGCCTTCTAATTTCTCTTTTAAATAATAGCGCAATCCATCAAAGGCTATACCCGCCAATTGTTTATCTGTTAAATGAATTTGAAAGCATCGGTTTCTCGTATCCCAGAATCTCTGAATGTAATCACTAACCGATTCATCTTTTTCTTGTTGTATGGCTACTAAGTCTACTAAATCTAGCTCATAATCGCCAGAGAAGAAATGTTCATGAAATTTTTGTTCTAAATCTCCCCACGACAAAATGGAGTTAGGAGGGAGCGTGGCATACCATGTGAATGCAGTTCCTGTTAAAGATAATGAAAATAAACGTACACGGAATGCTTCGGTGTCGGCCAATTCTCCTAACTGTGCTAAGAACTGGTCTATGTGCTCACGCGTGCTCTTTTCTTGGTCACCCGAAAACTTTGCGAATTCAGGTATTCTGGTCCCTTGGGGTATTGGAGCCGGTCAAACTGGCTATCATAAGGTCTCCTATATGGCTGCCCCCCGGGGACTATACTAACTCCAAGCTTATCTCGGAACGCCCCAGCTATTTCCTCCCTTACTATATCGATGGCAGCCGGTGGGAGACCACTGGCTCTTTGATCCAATATGGGTGAATTTGTTTGGATGTTGGTATGTTGTTTTCCTCCCTATTGGTTTGGGTTTTGCAGCGCGTTAATGCATGCCCTATGAGGTTCATAGGACTGGCCATTCCTTTCTGGCCTTCTAGGTGCCGGAAAGTACTCACTCTCACGGGTTTGATAGATCATATTATGGTGCTGGTGTGTCATATGGTGAGATGGGGAGTCTAGCTGGGACGGATACGGAGTTGGATATCCATCCTCCTTAAAAAACTCTATGCCGGACCGTCCGGCCCCGTGCGCGGACTGTCCGGCCATATGGCCGGATCGTCTGACATTATATTCGGACTGTCTGGCGCCATACGCAGACAGTCCGAATGGGCTATCTAGGGTTTGCACGGCATGTGGCGGCTTGGGTGCAGGTGTCAGTAATTCGCTTCTAAAAATGGGATCGGACACCGCTGGCCCGGACGGTCCGCGCCCACGTGCGGACAGTCCGGACATGCGCAGATCAGCAAATTTATCGCCGATGTGCGTGGGAGGCTGTCGTTGCCCAGGGTACATGTCCATCGGCATCCCATAAAGGGGTTGTGACTGGTCGTGACAACCTGTAGCCGATGAATTATGTGTGTATTCCCTCAATTCAACCTCGTGCGAATGAAGATTTGCCATAGTAGACTTATCAAGCACACACACTAGCCTTTTATGATCATTTTGTATATCCCCTACGATACATTGTAACTGTTCTCGCTGTTCGTCTATGTAAGCTTTAAGAGATTAGAGTTCGTTGGTGCTACTTACATTGGGGGTAATCGTAGTAGGTCGGAGCGAAGCCAGATCTGTCGCCCGTTGTCGAACGACTTTGTTGTTCCTATCCACTTTGAAGTCGGCCAGGAACTTCGCCTTTGCTTCTTGGATCAGCTACTCCTGGCGCTCCTCGAACATGAGCTGTTCTTCAGTCGACAAGGTTTCCCATGTCGATGTGATGATATTGCTGGTGGAAACTTCAGAGCTATCGTTTGAACCGGCCATTGAGGGCCGATTTGATGCGTCTATATTTGCTTTCTCAGCGTAGTCACCAAAAAGTATGTTGACGCCTTTTTGGAGCGTCAAACACTCAACAAGAACCGTGGCAGTGCTTTCTGGTCAGGTGCGGACGGTCCGTGGCTAGAGGCCGGACGGTCCGCGACCTGGCGCAGGGGCTAGGGTTTTCTGCCTGACGGCCGGACAGTCCGCGCCCTAGGGCCGGACGGTCCGCGCGTGTGCAGGGGTAGCGGAAGATCACCGGCGGCGCCTGGATCTCGCTCTCGGGAGGGACCCCGTCGGGGAGGAGAGATCCTAGGAGTTGTTTAGGCTCGGGCAGGCCGACCTAGACTCCTCTAATCGACGTAGAGTCGAAGAGAAGCGGAGAATTTGGGGATCGAGAGGCTAAACTAGAACTAGACTAGAACTACTCCTAATTGTACAGGAAATAAATGCGAAATAGAAGTTGTATTGATTCGATTGATGATTCCAAATCGGCCGTATACCTCTCTATTTATAGAGGAGGGGGGCTGGACTCTTTACAAACTAATTTCCGAGTGAATCCCGCGAATTTAGCTAACAACCGTAGCACAAAACTCGGAACCCTAATCTGTTCTGCGCTTGCGCGGACCGTCCGGCCCACAGGCACGGACCGTCCGGCCCACAGGCACGGACCGTCCGGACCGCGGACCGTTCGGCCTCAGGGCCGGACCATCCGCCGGCTCACTTTGGTTCCAAACACTACCCTATGTGCGGAGCCCTCAAATACACCAGTGTGTCTCCCTTCCTCGAGAGCATCGCCATGGCTTAGATGCATAGAACATGGGCACATGGAACCCTCACAAGCATCAATGTTTATCCTTCCCTAGAGCGACAGTTGTGCCTGCCATGGCCGATGTGGCTCTCCCATCATACAGACCATCGTCAAGTAGTTTGATGATGGCACATGGCCCATGCTCACCAAAACCAAGTACAATAAGTAAAAACTTGTGATGAAGGTGAAGCTGTAGGGCCATGAGATGTGGGATGCGATATGGTATAGCGAAAACGACTTTCACGTGGCTCAGCGATTGTTGGAGGCCATCCTTACTGTTGTCCTACCGGAGATGGTGCTCATCCTCATGGACAAGGAGACCGCCAAGGACAATATCGATGTGGCACACATCGGTAGCACCTGCGCCCATAGATACACCTAGTAGAAGTTGTGTTAGGAGCGGGATCACATGATGTTCTTGTTAGGTGAGAATGTCAACGACTTCACTCTCAGTCTCTCTAGCCTGATGCAATCGATGATGTGGTATGACAATGACAACATCACTAAGGAGAAAGTCATTGAGAAGTTCCTCCATGTCATCCATAAGGAATACACATAGGTCATCTTGGTAGTGGAGACATTGCTAGATCTCTCTGAGCTGACGACCGAGGAGGTGATGAGTCGCATCGAGGCTATCAATGACTGCAAATATGTACCACCCATCGAGATAGTCACCATCGGTGGCAATCTTCTCTTCACTAAGGAATGATGGATCGCCTGCCAAAAGGAGCAGAAGAAGGGGCAGACTTTGGGCTTATTGAGCAGTTGCAAGTGTCATAGCAGAATAGGGACAAGGCTCCATGGACACATGGAGGCACCAAGGAGAACATAAGGCTACCTAGTACAACACCTACCTCAACCGTGGTAACATTGACATTTAGGCTAAAGAGTGTCGGCAAGCAAAGAGAGATGGTTAGGCACACATCATGCAAGTACAAGAGGGTGATGAGCTGACTCTATTCCTAGTACACAAGAACATTGAGCTTTACTCCCTCTCACACTGATTGTCGTTGCTCTTCTCCACCTCGACGACTCGTGTGCTCATGGCTTCCTTGATAACAATTTCAATGATGAAAAGATTGATGGCTGGTTTCTTGACACCAACATCACCCACCACATGAATGAGTGATAAGAGTACCTTTTGACCTACACTCTGGTGTACGAGGATCCTTCAAGTTTGGGGATGCCACCATCATAGAGATCAATGGTCTTAGCTATATCCTCTTGATTGCCAAGACAACCAAGCATCGTCTACTCATCAATGTCTACTACATCCCCACATTGAGGAACTCCATCATCAACAATGAATCATTAGTGCCTTGGTGTCATAGTGTTTTATGTTATCAACTTCATGATCCATGAGATAGAGGATACAATCCTAAATGGGATCAAGGCTAGATGTTAGTTGCCTTATGCTCACTATTTTTATTATATCTTCTTCTAGTTGATTAATCATCTGAAGTGGGCATAGACTTTAGAGAACTTAGCGAGAGCATATGGTGTATATATGCCTTAGTCTACAATCAACCCACATCCACATTCTCAAGCTCTTAGGCATAGAAACAAATATATCTTAGAGGGACAACTAAGGAGAGAGTAGGAACAAAATGAGGCTATTCATCAGGTTCACCAGTTTGAGTTTTAGTCATCAGGTTCACCAGTTTGAGTTTTAGTAGCTCTTTGAGCACCAGCATAATACCATTACTTATGACGAGGACTACAAGTTTCCACCACCTATACCTCTAGTGCTAACACTGAGACCACATGACCTAGAGGCAAGTGGTTCTAGTGTATATAGCACCCCCACATTCGGTACCTCCATCCACTAACCAGATGCATGTCTCACTTGAACACATGATAGCACAATAGCAACAGACAACAGTCGAGTAGAAGAGACTTCCAGCTGAGTAGTAGAGGATACTAGCCTAGGAGTTATGCAGAGAGGAAGAGAATAGGAAGGAGGAGAGACATTAGTCTAAGGCTCAATAGCATCAAACCAATAGGATGCTCACCCTGTTTGACCATTCGAGCTCGGTAAGATCAGTTTTAGTAGCAACTGCTAGCAGATATGGAAAGAAATTGCTTATTTTAAGCACATTTTGTACTAGATAATAGTGTCAGTCCTGTCCCCTCTAGCTTGTAAGGTAGCTCCTTTAGCCCTTTATACACTAGTGAGCCTAGAAAGATAGTTCGACACATTTCAGAGCTAGGGTCTTTACTAGTTAGTGTCACCAATTCACCCTACGACCCTTGAGTTCTCTTCATCAAGATAGTGTGCGACTTTGGAACATGTTGGAGTGTCAAAGACTATCACTTCCTTAGCACTTTCGACATTGTCGGACATAGTTGCAACTCAACTGCACCATCCACTCAAATGGCTTCTACTTCTCTTAGTCAGGTCATAGAAGAGATCTCTTAGTCAATCTATCTTCAGATAGCTCATGTGCCTCCCATTCTAGCAGCTCCTCTGATAGCACCGGTGAGATCCTATCACCCTCAGTGGCATCGTCAGATCCTCCACAATTGGTCATAGCACCTCTGACTAGTCAACACAAGAGTGGAAGAATAACCATAGTGTTAGAGATGTTGGACAGATTGAGGACTCTTCTGATACATATGAGGACGCTCTTCTCACCCAATTCGAGGTTTTCCTACCTATTTCAGCGCCTGACATGGTTGTGTTCGCCCCTCCATAGGAACCTTAGTTTTTGGTGCTTGAAGTCAAATGGAGAGAGGATATTGGGAGAGCTATACCTAGGGGAGCTATGAGTTGGATTTGAATTTTATATCTCTTTATGTGTTATTTTCATATTTTGCACCCAAACTTCATTTCTACATTGTATGATACTTTGTGTGAGCCAACACAAGGGTGACATAATGCCTTGTTTTGTTTTGTTTTGTTCCTCAATTTTATGGTTCGTTGACAACATAAATTTATTAAAATTCACTACATATCTTCAAATAATATAATGGGAAAAGGTTCAGATTGAAATAATATACTATTCAGTCCATTTCAGAATAGTAGTCGTTTTAAATAATTAATTAATTGGTTCATAAAATTCTTGATGTGTGTTTAATATACCCATTCACAAAAGCCTTAAGCATGGACAGGTGCTCTGTCGTCCATCCAATAAATCCTTTGCGACTTTACATGCACCAACGCCGGTGATGATAAGGGTGGACGCAGTTAATGCGCATTGTCTCTAAAGAAGTAGAAATCCACTGGCAATCTATAGACACAAACTATACTAGTAATTAGAAATGTGTATCAAACATGCTCTTAGTTTGGTATATATTTTTCACGAGATATATCTACTCCTATAAAACACCAATTTTATTAGTTTCCACCATCGTTTCTTTTGAAAAAAAAGTCCTTATGCTTCTTTTATCTAACCCAGTCCACCATCGTCATGCGTCAGACGTGAGTCGTTAGTTACCTCCTATATGGTCCGTAAGAAAATACCTAAGCCCAACAAAACACGAAGCCACATACAGCGTAATGCTCTCAGATAGTACTACCTTTCTAGCTGAAAGAGGAGAGCAGGTAGCCGAGTTAGCTAAAAAGGGGCAATACCTTCTATTCAACTCATATCTTTCTCGATCTTTTGGATAGAATAAAGTACATTATCTACACTTTAATATCAGGTATGTGAGCCATATATCAACTTTAATTTTAAATATATTTTTTGGAAGGTTCACTTTAATTTTAAATTTATTTTTTGTGAGAATGGTCCATCACACTGGCTTGATAGTGGGCCTCACGTGTCGTACTATACCATCAAATATAATTAATATATCATTGCAACGCACGAACATGGTACTAGAACGATCTTAAAGCCCCTTTACAAAAAGAGGAACACGCATATATAATGAATTGAATTGAGAAAAAAAGAAACAAAATCTTTTACACACACTGCACGCATGCACGCAATCAAGCAAATCAATTAGGCTAATTGTCTGGTAATCAGGAGATCTCGGCGGGGGATCAACAATCATTTACATCTTTAGTAATTGCAATACTAAAAGAAACGGCAAAAATATAATACACGATTATGTATACTTGTGTGTATAAATAGCTAGGTGATACTATGCACACGTACGCGCCAGCATTTGCAATCCCTCACCTGCATGCATTGCTGTTGAATCTCTTGTTAGTAGTATCGACGAGTAGGTGATGGCAGCGAGGAAGAAGCTGTTTTCCCCTCTTCTCCTGTTGGCCATGCTCCTCATCGCGTATCGTAAGTTCATTCTCCTCCTCCGATCCTTTTCTTGCGACATTATTGCATGATCATCGTCTCAGGTCTATCTAATTAGACAGGCCGGCAGAGACTTCGAACCCTATCTAGTTATTTAACCAGCTGAATCGGTGTACGTAAAATGTGTGTGTTGCATGGATGGATATGGATGGATGGATTTGATGCAGAGGAGGCGGGCAACATGAGGATGGTGGGCGCTGAGCAATGCGATGGCATCAGGGACAACATGTGCCCGGACATCTCCAAGTCGTTTCTCATCTGCGTACACTCGGGAGACTGCAACAAATGCTGCCAAGAACAGGGCTACGTCCACGGCTACTGCTCCTTCCTCAGCTGCAAATGCTGCAGATAGCTCGCTCGCTCGCTTATATTAGCTACACACAAAAACTTATATATTATAATGCATGCATGAATGAATGGCTGGATGTTTAATTTGGCCAATGTTTTTGTTTCTGCTGCCTGCAAGATATGGTAATACTTGCTGAATCATAATGTAAAACTCCGGCGGCCGTACGACGAACGATCGGTCGCCACCGGCATCTTCATTCCCAACCCTCTGCTTTCCCGCGCAACCCACATCCACGAACACGATCTATAGTCATAGTCACAGGCCCATATATGCCCGCCGGCCGCCGGCAGGGTGTTCCAACAATCGCGCACGTCGTCGCGTGGGCGTGCTCCATGCATCTTCGCTACGCCGGACGGCCGTCCTTTAGGCTAGCACATCCATGAGGCGTGAACAATCTAACCTACTGCGGACTGTACATCGAGAACAGATTGTTGTTCCGTACGTGGGCTGGAAGAGATCTTGCTAGAGGGCTGTACCCTGTTGTCTGTAATCCTGAAGTTCGTCAGTTTGGTCTTGGCTGTTTTTTTCTTTCAGTTAGTCAGTTACGACTGAGCGAGTCCAGCTCTTGACGTTGTGCCAGTTCATGCAGGACGAGTCCGGGTCTTACGGGGGTCTTAAGGGTGTGCGCCATGCTCTGCAGGACGTGGGATGGCACGGCCAAATACACCGCATGGTGTGCATGTAATTGAGTTTATTCTGTTGTTTATTCAGTGAAATACAACAGAAAACGCTGTCAATTTTACAGCACCAAAGCCACCTATCTCTTGTTCTTTAGACCGGTTGTGAGTTCGCGAGAGTGAGCGCCACTAGCTGATCTCCCCGGGATGGATCTCCAACATTTGGCATCGGAGCCGAGGAAGAAGACCGGGAGAACGTCCTTGCCACCGGAGCGCTCGAGGACGCCGTACTGGCGAGGACGTTCACCGCCACGATGGCCATGGAGTCACGAGGTCGTCATCGAGCGCGTCGTGGTGCCTGGATCGACCACTTACCCGTTTCTTAGGAAGACGAAGTACAACGATTGACCTTTGCTGATGAAGGTAAAGATGCAAGAATGCGGGCTGTGGGAAGCTGTGGAGATCGGCTGTGACATCCTGGTTCTAGGGGATGGTGATATCCTGGCCCAAGACTTAATAGAATACTTATATCAACAAGGTGTATCTTCTTTTTTGAAAGTCTATCTCGAAAGAGCTTCTAGGTTAAGTGTGCTTGCCGAGAGCAATTTTGGGACGGGTGACCGACCAGGAAGTCTTCTCAGGTGTGCATGAGTGAAGACAAAGTGTGCACAAAAGACTCGTGTTGATATGTGGAGATGGTCTATGAACCTAAAGGACTGCCAGGAGTAAGTACCGCCGGTCCAGAAGTGGACGGGGTGTTACATTGGCGACGACGACGAACATAACGATCGGATGGCGCTCGATGTCATCTGTAGCCCCGCGCCACTGGAGATGGTCTCCACGCTGGTCGTCAAACCGACAGCGAAGGAGGCCAGGGAAACATATATAATATGCAGAACATAAAACAGTAAAGAACTGAATTGATCGTACCCTCTCATGCACTCCGAGGATCCTGATCCTTGTCCAACTTCTCTTGTCATCCGTACGAGATGAAGACGTCGGGAAGAAGATGTTCACCAGTGATGAAGACAACGACGGAAGTTGGGCAGTCGCGTAGACGCTCCCCAAAAACCTAATTGCCGATCCCCGTGCAAGGTCTCGAACGGCAAAGGCTCCGGAGGCACCTGTCCTCTCGCTTTTCTATGTGCGCAGAGCTACGAGATGGAAACACCCACACTTGCGGCTGGACTGTGACTCTAAAAGTGTTCTGCTCGCGTGTACCAAGTGACAGGGTTACTCCCCTATTTAACCTCTCGCGGAGGAAAGGACAAGGGTCGCATGCGGCACGACAAGAGACGGGCAGCATAAGGGGCTCTCATGCGGCTGACGAAGAGACGTGGAACTGAATGGTTTAACCCGGAGTTGAAACTTCTGCGGTTAATGAGTGCTAAAAATTAACACAACCACATCACGCCCGCTGCCTGCCTACCTGCCGCGTCACGCCGGCGGCGGCGGCGCGCGTGCGCGTGTAGCACGCCCTTGTCCATTTCTTGACTTCTTAAATTAAGTGAAATAATTCCCACCATATAAGTCAAGCCAAAAGACTCTTGGACTTCCAATATGGTACTATTGGTATTCTCCACCATTACACACCATAGAGTTTATTAAATAAATGGTCCAGACCCATAAAAGATCCAACAGTTGAGATTCGATGGTCTAGGACTACATCATATCAATTTATTGTTCAGGGCGAAACATCAGTAAGTTTGAGTCCCCATTTACTCTTTAGTCATGTTTGGTTCACGAATTGTAATGTAAATGGTAATAATAATAATTCACGCTCAAGTGATAGCGGTAATAAGTTTAATAGACCTGTATCAATTTCTAGTGTGGTATTTGATTACGATTAAACTTAAACAAACATGATTTAATATTATTTGTTACCCATCACATTACAATTATGTGAACCAAACGGCACCTTTATATCCATAATCGGTGGCTTTCCCTGCTTGGAGCAGATAGAACCAGATACTTCCCTCTCGTCTATACATGTTTGTTTAACTGCTCTCAAGATTTGGATCGATAGGGTAAATATTATAGAATCATAGGAGCAAATTATTATACAAAGCGTCTTTCGGTTGGAATGTTACATTAGTGGACGTAACAACAGACTGCAGCTGCTCCAAACCCCGTATCTGCCCTTGGCATGTTCAGATCAACCGGGTTATTCGTGAAATGGTGCCTTCAGAATCCATGGGCAAGCTGACAGAAACGTCCTTTTCCCGACGAGGAAAACCGCCCCCAGTTGTCGATTCAGCGGCGGGGCTACGCTTGCTTTTCGTTCGCTAGACATTACCACTGGTCACCAAGCAGTTGTAACGCGACGCTATCGCCTTCTGGGCCCGGTGCCGCGGTGGCTGGGTGGGCAGTGGGCACAGATGACAGGTCCCCCGCCACTCGGCGACGGCTCCATATCGCTGCCCACCGAGACCACGTACTTCACGTAGGGGGGAGCAAGTGAGGGACGCTCCCATCCGTTTCATGGTGACCGTCGTCTTCCTGGTGCTGGACCTGGACGGTCGTCTTCAGAGTCCCGACATTCTAGTACACATCCAAATGCATTGCCCCTTATCAGCTTTTTGAGGATGACAAAATGTAGCTTTCATGCAGTGCACCTCCGCGAGATCCATGATTCAACTCATCTAGCACAGCCAAAACTCTAGTAAGCCATTTCTGATATTTACAGTGGAGCAAAGATACAATTCCGGGGAAAAGAAAGCACAGGGCAACATCCTCCTAGGATTAGATTTTACTAGTACAAGCAACAACTGCAACTTTATTGCACTACGCCTCCACCACTACAGTACTAGAGTTTATTACGGTACACAAGCAGCTGGTACAAAAACCACACTCGGGACAGCTTGACGTATTTACATTGACGCAGGGTGCAAAGTCACCAGCCACTGAGGGCAGTCCGGCCTCCTTCCAGCAAGGGAGTAATACGCAAGGACCTGGGCATGGGTGTCAACACAAGGCTGTCCATCTGCCATCACCCGATAAGCGCTCTCGGGATTGGGAGGCGCGAACTCAATGTTCCAGTACGGCCTGGCCATGAGCATGAGGTCCTGGCCCGTTCGAGAGGCTCTGTACCCCTGCACCCATATGTACCTCAGCGAGGGCATCTGGAGCACGGCCACTGCCAGAGCTCGCTCGCTGAAGCAGCAGCCCCTCAGCTCGAGCTTCCGCAGGTTGGTGCATCCCGTTGCAAACTGGATCAATCCGTTGTCAGATTCACCAACGTTGCCGAGCAGCATGTATTGGATGTTCCCACTGTATAGTCCAATGTAACCGAGGCCTACGTCTGAAAGCCCTCCCGGTCTCAGGTAGAAGGCAAACCTCCGAAGTTTGACGCAGTTCCTCAGTAGGGCACGGACGCCGTTGTCAAGTGGCAGGTCTGTTATCTTCTTCTGTTTGTCAAGTAGAACAAGCCGGAAATCATAGAGATTCTTGCAGAAAGTGCCAATGGATTCCAGCGCCCCATTTGTGATATCAGATACATAGGCAGCTATGTACTCTAGTTCGCGGCAGCCAACGGCTATGGCTGTCAAACCTATCTGAGAGACTCCTCCCTGCTCTTCTTGGCCAGGATCATCGTCGCCACGCTCAATTCTGAGCCTTCGTAGCTTCTTGCATGTAGCAGCAACAACTTCTAGTCCTCTATCCCCAATCACATTCCTCACCTGTCGAGAGCATCTACCTTGTCAGTTGGAATTAGATAGTCACTTATTTTAGACACACGAGTAATATTAAAGATGTCCAAAAACATTACCTCGAGAACCAGTAGGTTGGGGCATTTAGCAATAAGCTGACAGTGGTCTTCAGTGGTGAGGAAAGTGAACTGCAAGTCCAGTTTCTTAAGCATTGTGGAATACGGAAAGATAACTGGCATCTCGTTTTTACCCATGAAGGTAAGACCCCCTAAGAAGCATAGCCTAGGTGGGAAAATGACCTTTTCGTACTTGGTGTACTCTCCAACTTCAAAAAAGGCACCTCCGGCGAATTCTTGCAATGCTTTGGAGGTTTGGAAAAACCCAATCAGATCTGAAAGATCACAGTCACCCATCTTCAAAGAAATCAATGATTTACAGTTCTTTGCAAGAAGCTCCAGATCAGCAGGCTCCACTTTGAGTTCTGTCATGTAAAAGTTCAGTGTCACCAGAACAGAATTGTTGACAGCGAGTTCATGGAGCCATTCACTCCCTTCATCCTCAATTATACATTCTTCCAGGAACAAGGTTCTCAGAGACCTGTCAAGACGATTTATGACAAGTTACTGTTGTGATATCATGCAGCCATAGCAACTAGAATGATAAATTCACTGTGCATCATCAGTAAATGATACGTAAAATATGAATTGTGTGTGTGTCAAACACAAAACTTCCATGAAAATCTATTATTCAACATCCTTAGGCAACTGGTTCAACAACATTATTATAGAATTCAAACTAAGAAATAAAAAATTAAACCGCCCAAAAAGACTTCTGGGAAGAAGAAAGAAAGGAAAAAGATGCTGACTGAAATACAAGTCATGGTACCATATGAGATGTGTTCATGATTGAATTGGTTGATAACTGAAATCAACAACGTGCAAAACAGCAACCACATTTTGGTCAAAATGTGTTTCACTGGGGATAGAGCTGTCATGTTCAATTCCAATCGGCGTGGTACATGAGTGCTCTGCCTTGGTGACACCTCAAACAGCCTGCTTATGCGAAAGTGTTGTACTAAGAACTGGGACTCCTCACGTAACATGACCAAGTACAAGTACATATTGAAATGGAAACAAAAAACACTGAACTAACAATCAAACCAGCAGTGCTAGGGATGTGTGTTTTGCATATCTAAAGCTCTTGTTGATTTATGCGAAATTGTTGTACTAAGAACTGGGACTCCTCACGTAACATGACCAAGTACAAGTACATATTGAAATGGAAACAAAAAACACTGAACTAACAATCAAACCAGCAGTGCTAGGGATGTGTGTTTTGCATATCTAAAGCTCTTGTTGATTTATGCGAAATTGTTGTACTAAGAACTGGGACTCCTCACGTAACATGACCAAGTACATGTACATATTGAAATGGAAACAAAAAACACTGAACTAACAATCAGACCAACAGTGCTAGGGATGTGTGTTTTACATATCTAAAGCTCTTGTTGATTTATGCGAAATTGTTGTACTAAGAACTGGGACTCCTCACGTAACATGACCAAGTACAAGTACATATTGAAATGGAAACAAAAAACACTGAACTAACAATCAAACCAACAGTGCTAGGGATGTGTGTTTTACATATCTAAAGCTCTTGTTGATTTATGCGAAATTGTTGTACTAAGAACTGGGACTCCTCACGTAACATGACCAAGTACAAGTACATACTGAAATGGAAACAAAAAACACTGAACTAACAATCAAACCAGCAGTGCTAGGGATGTGTGTTTTGCATATCTAAAGCTCTTGTTGATTTATGCGAAATTGTTGTACTAAGAACTGGGACTCCTCACGTAACATGACCAAGTACATGTACATATTGAAATGGAAACAAAAAACACTGAACTAACAATCAAACCAACAGTGCTAGGGATGTGTGTTTTACATATCTAAAGCTCTTGTTGATTTATGCGAAATTGTTGTACTAAGAACTGGGACTCCTCACGTAACATGACCAAGTACAAGTACATATTGAAATGGAAACAAAAAAACACTGAACTAACAATCAAACCAGCAGTGCTAGGGATGTGTGTTTTGCATATCTAAAGCTCTTGTTGATTTGTCTTCAAGAAAATTCTCGCATGTTATGGCCTAAGATCGCATCAGAGCTTGCCCATATTAGAACATGTGAGTACTTAGAGAAACTGACACACGGCTCGATCTTATCTGTTACTCCGTTTTAGGAACATCTCCATGGGACGAAGAATCATGATCTCTCTAGAGGGGGGAAATATCAAGTACTCAAGTGCGCAACTACCCAGCTTACTTTCCCCGCACACCGTAATGGGAAAGCAGGCCGAACAAACACGGCGTTGCAGATCAGCAGATGAACACGACTACACGACGAACATAAGTACGGGTACTACCTGCAGGAGCGCGCGACGAGGCGGAGGGCGTCTGTTGAGAAGCCGGAGCACTTGTCGAGCTTGAGCACCTGTAGCATGTGGCCGCGCGCGTGGACGAGCACGGCGATGTCCTCGTCGGTGACGGTCATGCGACGCAGGTGGAGCGCCTTGAGGCAGTCAAGGGGCGCGGCGAGCTCGGCGACCCAGGGCGCCGCGTAGGCGCCAAAGTCTTCGGGGATGAGCCCGTACATGGCGGCGCGGGGCCTCCCCTTGAGCGCGAGCGACTCGAGCCGCGGGAACCTGGCGAGCAGCCGCGCGGGCTCCACGGCGTAGCAGAAGCCCACGGTGACGTGCTTGCGCGAGAGCGCGTCGATGCGGTGCCAGAGGCGGCACACGAGCGAGGCCGCCTCCCGGTCTCGCGGGTCGTCCATGTAGCCGAACACGAGGTGCAGCGCCTCCTCGGGGACGCCGCCGCAGCCGAAGCTGAGCGCGCGGCTCAGCCGGCGCGGCTCCGGCACCTCACCGCCCATCGGTCGGGATCGGGGAGCGAATCTGCTACCGCGCGGGGCCGGCTCGTCGGAGATCTAGCCGAGCGGGGGCATGGAGATTTTTGCTGCACCTGCCGCTGTGATTTCTGCAGGTGTGGTGTGGGCTTGCGAGAGGACGGGAGGAGAGGCGGAAGGGAATTATTGGAGGGAGGAGCAAGCCTCTGCCTCGCCTCCGCAAGAGCGAGGGATGAGTAGTAGCGGCCAGCGAGGGACGGGGAATGGAGGCTGCGTTTACTCCGTTCCTGCGCCGATCAGCCGGTGGTTTCACGCCACGTAAGCACCCGGGCGCAGGAGGTGAGGTGATAAATTACGTCGCCCGCCGGGCGCAGCACAGTGCTCAGTGAGCTGCACCACAACCAGCTCAAAAGGGTGTCTGTCCGTGTGTCTCCCTTGTCTGTGATAAGAGAGAAATCAATTATGCTATGCGGCTATGCCCATTCCGTAGCAACAACAGACTTGTTTTTTTGTGCGAATCTTAGGCTGGTTCTAGCGTTGCTAGGCTCCTACCGATCATACAACGATGTGGTCAATCTTTATCTACCATAATGTTTTAATGCACAGACTTCATCAGCGTATAGTCATCTCAAATATCACATTAGCTTTCTTTTTATAAACCTTTATTTAAAATAAAACATGAAATTGTATTAGAAAAACCATCGAGCACATAATTAATAAAATAGAAAATAAATAACTTATAAAAAGAAGCACAAATTACATTATTTGAAAAAATACGCATTTCTTAAAACAATTAAAAATATATTACTTGAAAAATACATAATTATTAAAAAAATAAAATCTAATTTTTATGGTGCAGGTCTTAGATATACTCTATTAAATTATATTGGAGCTGACCATAACTAAACTAGTATGGATTGTGGCCTCACGTTAAAGAATGGTTGCAAAGTTCATAGGTGCTTCTGGACTACGGAGTGATGGTTGGTACTGCAACAGAGAACTCGACTATATCACAATCATCCACATCGTATGCTTCTTCAAGCTCATCCTTAATGATCATATTGTGCAGAATAATACATACACACATGGTCACACTGAGTACTTGGTGAGAAAAAAGAATGATCTAGCCTAGTGACAATATGGAAGCGAGCCTTAAAGACCCTAAATGATATCCCTACATCCTCCATGTGCCCTTCTAGCATGCAACAGGCATCTGCTGTTTTAGAGTCTATATGGGAAGGGAATGGTCCTCATAAACAACGACATCCAACGGGATAGCTCCTCATAAACAACGACATCCAACGGGATAGCTCCTCCATCGGCGAAGTAGTTCCCTTGGGTGTACTCATGTCTATTTATTGTGAAATTCACATTTGGTGCTTCTTGTTTAAGCATGTCAGTGAACAACAATGCCTGGTGACTAGTTGAGCACGTTGACGCGTTGTTAGACCCCCAAAACGTCGCAAAAAAGCATGCCAAATCCATACGTTACATGAGGTAATTGCCTTGAGCATGACGATTGGGGATTATGTTTACTCTTATAAATTGTAATATGCATCCAATTGGATAGCTCCTCCACTTCTAATCCATACAATCTATACTTCCTATCATACTAGAAAGTCCCATCTCCTCCTCGTTAGCTAAAAGTTACCTAAGATCATAACAGTGGGACGACAACTATACTTCTCACTAAAACATGAAATAACCCCCTTATAGAAATGTTCTATCCTTCGAGGCACTCTAAGGCCAACCTTTTCGTATTTCGATATACTTATCAATAGAGTCAACAACACTACTATAGGCGAGCATACATAGGGTGGTGGTGCATTTTTGGTAGGGGGGGAAATCGTTGCGATTGAGTGCATCGATTCTAAGAGTGAAATAGGAAAAATGCTCACCTAACCTAAGCAAGATTTGAAGAAACATACTCTTTCACATGTGGTGCCTTCAAAGAAAGTAAAGTGAAGGGTAGATACACGGGTCGTTGAAGTAGTCTTGCATCAATCGGTCGTGGACGCCTTCATAATCATGTTTGATGTAACTCTGAAGTTGTGTCCTTCACCTCCTCGTTAAAGATCTGAAGGAAAGCTTTATGGTCGCATGCATCATAGCTTGATGCAACATATCAAGCATCTTGTCTTTCAGTCATCTCAACATCTGAGCTCGAGTAAGACATAGCAACAATAGTTTAGTGAAGTGAAACGAAAGTATGAGGAGTGCGATATGAAGCGGTAAGAACAATTTTGAGAGTTAGGGTGTGAATAAACTCAAACAACCCTCCCAATTTATACGCTAGTTTCTAGGATTTTTTATTTATATAGTAAACCAATCAAAAATTGTAACATGGCAAGAGACGGTCGGTATAGACCGGTTGGGGTCGGTAGCGTGCGGGTCAATACCGATCAGTCTAGTTCTAGCGTGGTTGATATCGACAAAACCAATCAATTGGCGGCCTAATCAACCATCCGATCTAACTGACTAGCGTTGGGGTCGCACCGATCAGTACCGCCTATACGGCAACGTCACCTGGTACCGGCTCGGGTTGGATCCAACCTTATAAATGTTGCTCTTCCAAAAAAATGTGTTGCAAGGTGTTGGGGGCCTTCGTCCTCCGAAGGTCCTCAAAAACATGATTTAACAATATCTTCCAAGTGTGACATGTGAATAGGTACCTTCGAACTCGGACTAAAAGCATGATCGTGACGAAGCTACGTGAAGGGGAGCTTCGGCTAAATGGCGGAAAAAGAAACCGACTTAAAGGAGAAAATGCTATTTAGTCCTCATAGAATTGTCTATAAGTTAATAATAAATGTAAAGGACATGAATGTAATTTCTCACAGGTTGCGTCATGTGCCTATAAATAGATGAACAGTACCCCCGTACTGTTCACGCTGACTTGTACTTGCTTTTACGTCACGCTTGTACTTTTTTGCCTTCCATCAAGCCGAATGTACATTTATAATTCAATATTGTTTTTGTCTTTCTAGGATAATACAACGAATTAATAATGTTATGTGATTGTTTATCTTATCTCTTATATTTCATATACTTCTTCTTTTATTAACATATATCGCATTGATGAAGGTATGTCCTTCATAACCTTCGTCTGAAGATCATTATATCTTAAGGAAAATAATGCTTCGAAGGACGAAGGACATTAATATTTAATATTTTGTATTGCCTTGTTAACTCATAGCATTTGAGAACAAGTCCCAACACAAGGCATCACAATTTTCAATTTTATCAGTAAGATAAAAAAAGTATATATAGGAGAAGTGTCATCAGATCAAACTTGGAATTTATATCTAGAGGCGAAGTTTGGAAAATACAAGAAAAAGCAATTGGTATGACTAATCATGTGGCATGATGTCTAGCATCCAGTGGATTTGGTGGCAATATATAATTATTAGTACGTAAGCCCGTCTTTTCTTCTGAAAGATTGTACCATACTGCTGCGAATGGATCCTTTCGTCGTTTTGCTTTGTTGGGATTTGTCTTATATATGTCTAGTTGCTTGATCATCTAAGTTTAATTTAGACATGTCCTTTTCAATAGACCACCATTGCTAAAAATGAGAATACAAAAGTTGGAGGAGACCAGTCTACACGCTATCAGATGATAATATATTACCAACGTCTATACATTATTCAATATAGCAGCACAATATAGCGTGATATGTATATTGCTAAAAAACTATTTATATGGCTGCCAAACTTATCCACCAAAAGCTGAGTGCAAGTTGTAACTAGCTGTTTGGTTTTCTCCCAAAATCGCCACAACACGTCTAGCTTGTGTGTGTAAGTTTAGTTCCTCAATTTGAACGACTAAGGTTAGATAAGTTATATCGTGTTAGACAGAAAACAAACAGACCATAAATGCATCACCAACATAAATGTTTTAAATATCTTCATGACTCGAAGTACTATATACATGTGGCTATGTCCTACTCTAACAAGACATAGATCTAAAAAAGATACTCTTCATATTAGGACGTCTCTAATCATACCTTCTATCTAATACCGTCTCTTCACTCATATAGGGGACATCACGAGGGGAGACTGTTGAGTGCAAACTCCCCCATATGGCATCGGACATGGAGTGGGGAAGATGTAGGTGTGCTGTTAAAGGTAGCCTAATGCTGGTTACAATAACGAGCAATAATGTCGATGTGTCTAGACGATATCGCCTGCTCTAGATGATGTGGCTGTTCAGGCGAGCGACAACCGTGTCGTCTGTCACGAGCGGGCGACATCACTCGCCATTGCGACGTCTAGTGTGTGACATCGCCCACACGTGGAGCCACGTAGGCTTCCGTTTAAAAGTAGCTGTTTTTTACCATTAGAGCGCCAAAAATCGGAAAAATCTAAAAATAAAATACTCGGCTCTAACAAGATTTAATTCAACATATCTAGAGCGATCATGGAAGCACTATTTAGGGTTATGTAATTTATTTTAATAATTATTTTTTAAAAAAATATGTAGCTTTTAGTTTTTAATTGCTATGTAATTCGTGGGTGTTTAAAATTAATAAAAAATTGGTTGCGCCATATTATGTGTATGAAATACAAGGTATGAAATGGTTAAGTCTGGAATAGAAAAGCTAACTTCGTTGTTGACTAGCGATAAATTATGACCATTGGGGAGGCTGAGAGAGACGGAGAGTATATACGATTGTTGGCTTGGCAGTTACGTGGATTAGCCGATAACGAATTGAGTGGGTTAGCGAGTCTCCGGACTACAAATATGTACCTTAAGTCGCTCATTAGGGTAATCATAAATATTCATATGTTTTGCGACTACATGCTTTGGCGCATCGCCGTCCCTATTCTCAGGGTTTTCCACGGGTAAGTGTCGTGCCACCCTAATCGCGTCTCGCGATCAGAGTGGTGTCGTACTTGTTTGTTAAATCGTTGTGTTCTCTCGTACTGAAGCGTTTTTATGGAGAGAAACACTAGTTATCGTAGCATTTATAAGAAAGTATTGGCGAGTTCGTCATGTGTGCATGATGTCAACCGACTATGAATGTTTCGTCGTCCTCGTGCGAGTTCACGAGCGCGAGGGTGGCACCTCGCTTTGCTTCACCTAGGAGATACGATCTGTTACAGTTAAGTCTTTGATTTATCAACGATCCATCTAATATCTGCATAGTTAGGCCTTGCACACGGGTTGGATGTTTCGGTAACATGCTGGACACTTCGCATCGGCTCGAGTAGGGATTATTTGGGGAATCGACTCACGCTGGTTTTTAGGCCTCTGATCCGGTCGGCGCTTAGATGTCTGTCATGCTTGTTAGGCCCAACTACGTGAAGGATGCTCCGATTGTGTGGTGAAACTATACGTGGCCAATGGGCCGTGCCGGGCTAGCACGTCCCGAACCTGTCATGGGTCGGGCCAAATTAGCTGGGCCGAGGCACGTCACTATTAATTGTTGGGTTGTGTTGTGCCGGCACTTGGGCCTGCGCCGCAGCCCAAGCCCGACACTATTGGCTTTAATCGGGCCGTGCCGGGCCGTAGTGTCGTGCTGGGCTTCCGTGTCGTGCTGGCCCGATACCCACATCGCAAACATCCATGCACCTAGCAAATATGTATGTAATACACAGGTTCGACAATCAAGAATACAATATACAACCATACAATATAGAATTACACCACCAATATGTAATTTGGTCCATTACATCACACAACAAGCAATGAACTATTAAAGCATAAGCATAAGCATACAATCAGCCATTGTGCCATACAAGTATACAACCATTAGGCATCAGGCATACATACATGAGACATCAAAAAATAGATCACCATGCTTTATAAAGAGCTATTTAGATTGGTTGCCTCGTTAAAAACCTTTAGGTAAAACCCCATTTCAACTGCATGGGGACAAAACCCTAAAGGAAAAAAGAGTACAAACTAGCTCTTTTAGTGATCATGTCCATCTCCACCACCAACACAAGTCGATCCTTCTTCTTGTGCATCAAGATACATGTTTGCCATTAGCTCTTCAAGATCTTTGTTCTCAACGCAGTGTTGCTGCCGAACAGCTGCTTGCTCCCAATCCTTGGCCAGGGACAACATCTCCACATGTTCTGGTGTTAGACTTCGTCGTCGTTCCTCGATCAACCTGCCATATAAACTAAAAGCCCACTCAGAAGAAATAGTGGATACAGGCACAGTTAAGACATCTTTAGCTAGAATTGATAAAATTGGATAGGTTCTTTTATGATCACGCCACCAACTAACTACACTAAATGAATCATCAAACTCAGTAAGAGGATCACTATCTAGATAAGATGATAACTCAGAAATTGTGCTAGAAACAGATGGTGATGATGATGGATTAGTCCTCACAAACCTATTCCATGAAGACAATACATTACCAGGTCCAATAGTTGTAGGTTGGGGTCTTTGCAAACGTACAGAACCAAATTTAGACTCATATTTGGCATAAAGAATTGACAGTTGAGTTTTAACTTCAATGGAATAACTAGAGTAATCAAGATGAAGTGAATCAGAAGAACATGCAATGCATTGTTAAAATTAGTGAGTTTAGCTCTAGGATCCAAAATGAATGCAAAAGAATACAACAATGGTATCTTCTCCCAATATTTTAGAAACTTGGATTTCATAGGCACGATAACTGGTCTAAGTTTACTATCATTTTCAAACCGATTTAGGTGAGCAGCAATTTCAATAACAGCATGCATCACTAATGGAGATGTAGGATAATATATACCTGACAGTGAAACAGTTGATAAATAGAATAACTCTAAGAATTCCAATACATGTTCAGCAATATACCAATGATCAGAAGTGAGCAAGTTCTTTTTTACCTTGTAATGAGTGTCAATGAACACAGAAAAAGTACCTTTGTGTGGCATGAGATGCTTGAGCATTAGGTACGTGGAATTCCACCTCACATCCATATCCAATCCAAACTTACGGGGTCGCACACCCATAGCAATACAATATGTCTTATACTGGGCAATTCGTTGATTAGAAGAATTGAGAAATGATATAGCAGTTCTAAAATCCTCAAGCAAAGTTTTTAACCTTTTCAGACCAGATTTGACAATTAAGTTTATGATATGACATGCACAGTGTTGATGCATTAAAGTAGAACCAACATATGATGATAGTAATGGTGCCAACTTTTCAATAGCACTAGTATTAGAAGAAGCGTTGTCAAGGGTAACAGATAAAACTTTAGTAGTCAATTGGTAATCAACTAGTGCATTCATAATGCGCTCAGCAATTTTAGAACCACGATGAGACACATCAATTAATCGCATACCAATAATTCTTTTTTCTAATTACCACCCATCATTAACGAAGTGCACTACCACACTAAGGTAGTCTTCCTTAGCATTACCACTCCATATGTCCGATGTCAAACAAACACATGTAGCCTTAGCTAACATATTTTGTTACCTCAGAAACCTTAGCACGAAAATAAGTTTCAAGATCCCTAGTAGTGCTCTGTCTAGAAACACGTTGAAAACGAGGGTTATGAGTAAACCTAATATATTCCTCAAAAGCATCGGTAGTGAAAGGGAAATAGTCTCAATATTTCCTATAATCGATTTTGGTGTTTGACGACCATCACAAACCTTGTGGACTAACCAGTTTGCCTAGTTGATCATTTCACAGGTGCATAAGTTCATCTACAACTATTCTAAATCGACTGTCCGGAATACCATAGATTATTCCGGACAGGAGAAACTTTTTGGAAAAACACCTAAACGCGGACCGTCCGGGCCCTTGCGGCGGACCGTCCGCGGCACCAAGTGACCCTCGGACAGGAACACATCATAAACGCAAGTCGACACTACGGACTGTTCGATGGAGAAGCGAGCACCGTCCGAGACCAAGTACGGACCGTCTGGCCTCAGGCGCGGACCGTCCGGTCGGTGAAAACCAGAAAAACCCAAAGGTGACGGGTTCGGTAAAATGTAATTTTAGTGTTCTGGCGGACCGTCCGGGGTGCACCGACCGGACCGTCCGCGACTGCGGTACCTGACATCTGACGACGCATTTAATGCACAGTAACCGTTGATATAGACGTTACTGCTGACCGTTGTGATTTCAGCCGTTGATGTGCAGGGGCGGACCGTCCGGACCAGGGGCGCGGACCGTCCGCGGTCGACAGAAAGGGAGCAACGGCTAGGAAGTGGTTGGGGGCTATAAATACAACCCCAACCACCTCCATTCACTTCACCCAAGCACTCCAATCCTTCACATTCAATACAAGAGCTAGCAATCCATTCAAAGACACAATCAAAGCTTCCAATCTCTTCAAGTTCCACAATTGAGACAAGTGATCATTAGTGATTAGTGACTTGAGAGAGAGAGAGAGTGATATATGTATTATTTGTCGCTCTTGTCGCTTGGCTTTTGCAATCGTGCTTTCTTCTCCCATTCTTATTCTCAAGTGACTTATAATCAAAGCAAGAGACACCAAGTGTATGGTGGTCCTTGCGGGGTCTAAGTGACCCGTTTGATTAAGGAGAAAGCTCACTCGGTCTAAGTGACCGTTTGAGAGAGGGAAAGGGTTGAAAGAGACCCGGTCTTTGTGACCACCTCAACGGGGACTAGGTTCTTTGGAACCGAACCTCGGTAAAACAAATCATTGTGTTCATCTGCTTTATTTCTTGGTTGATTTGTTTTCCCTCTCTTTCGGACTCGGATTTAATTCTAACGCTAACCCCGGCTTGTAGTGCGTGCTTAAGTTTGTAAATTTCAGATTCCGCCTATCCACCCCCCTCTAGGCGACTTTCAATTATTATCGAAGCCGATACTTCATTAGAGTCTAACCACTCGAAGTGATGTCGGGAGGATCCGCCAAGAGGGAGATGGAAACAGGCACAAGCCACAGGAAGGCTCCATCAAAGGAGTCCCGCGCCAAAGGAAGGGAGGAATCACCTCCCCGCGTCAAGTCGCACCGGAGTGGCGACAAGAAGAAGAAAATGAAGAAAGTGGTCTACTACGAGACTGATTCTTCGTGGCCCTCCACATCCGGCTCCGACGCGCCGTCCGTTACTTCTAAGTGCCATGAGCGCAAGAAGTTTAGTAAGATCCTCCTACGCTACCCTCGCATTTCTAAACACACTCCTTTACTTTCCGTCCCATTAGGCAAACCACCGGTTTTTATGGTGAAGATTATTTTATGTGGAGTGATAAAATGAGGCATCATCTAACCTCACTCCACGCAAGCATATGGGATATTGTTGAGTTTGGAGCGCAGGTACCATCCATAGGGGATAAAGGATATGACTCGGACGAGGTTGCCCAAATCCGGCATTTTGACTCCCAAGCAACCACTATACTCCTCGCCTCCTTGTGTCGAGAGGAGTATAATAAGGTGCAAGGGCTAAAAAGTGTCAAAGAGATTTGGGATGTACTGAAGACCGTACACGAAGGGGATGAGGTGACCAAGATCACCAAGAGGGAGACGATCGAGGGGAAGCTCGATCGATTCATCCTCAACCAAGGAGAGGAGCCACAAGCTATGTACAACCGGCTCAAGACCTTGGTGAATCAAGTGCGCAACCTCAGGAGCACAAAATGGGATGACCCTGAAATGGTCAAGGTTATTCTTAGATCGCTCGTATTTTCTAATCCTACTCAAGTTCAATTAATACGTGGTGATCCTAGATATAAGCTAATGTCTCCCGAGGAAGTAATAGGAAAGTTTGTGAGCTTTGAGTTGATGATCAAAGGCTCCAAACAAATCATCGAGCAAGGCGGCACCTCCACACCCAAGGTGCAACCCATCGCATTCAGAGCGACGGAGGAGAAAGAAGAGTCTACATCAAGTAGGCTCCCCATCGACGCCTCCAAGCTCGACAACGAGGAAATGGCGCTCATCATCAAGAGCTTTCGCCAAATCCTCAAGCAAAGGAGGGGGAAGGACTACAAACCCCGCTCCAAAAGGGTGAGCTACAAGTGTGGTAAGCCCGGTCATTTTATCGCTAAATACCCTATGTCTAGTGATAGTGACAGAGACAACGACAAGAAGGGGAGGAAGAAGGAGAAGAAGAAATACTACAAGAAGAAGGGCGGCGATGCCCACATGTGTCATGAATGGGACTTCGACATGAGCTCCACCGACTCCTCCTCCGACGAGGACGCCACCAACATCGCTGTCAACAAAGGACTTCTCTTCCCCAACGTCGGCCACAAATGCTTCATGGCAAAGGACGGCAAGAAAAAGAAGGTACAAGCTAGAACCACCCCAAGTATACTACATCTAGTGATGAGGGTCGTTCTAGTGATGATGAAGAAAACTTGCTTAGTCAACCTTAACATGCAACAAAAAGAAAAATTAAATGAATTGATAGGAGCTATTCATGAGAAGGATGAACTCTTGGATAGCCAAGAGGAATTCCTTATTAAGGAAAATAAGAAGCATGTTAAGGTAAAGAATCCTTACGCTCAGGAGACAGAAAAATGTGAAAACTTGAGAATGTTAATTTGACTACTAAGGTTGAAAAATCAAATGCTTGTCATGATTCAATTGTCAATCTTAGAAATGAAAATGCTAGTTTGATTGCTAAGATTGATAAATTGAATGAATCATTTCTAGCCTTAAAATTGAAAATGCTAGTTTAATTTCAAAGGCTAAAGAATTGAATGTTTGCAATATTTCTATTTCCAATCTTAGAGATGAGAATGCCATGTTACATGCTAAGATTGAGGAATTAAATGCTTGCAAATCATCAACATCTAGTGTTGATCATGTCACCATTTGTACTAGATGTAGAGACATTAATGTTGATGCTATTCATGATCACCTAGCTTTAATTAAACAACAAAATGATCATATAGCACAACTAACTAGTAAAATTAATGAGCATGAAATTGAAAACGAAATTTAAATTTGCTAGAAGCATGCTCTATAGTGGGAGACGCTCTGGCATCAATGATGGTATTGGCTTCCAACAAGGAAGCAATGTCAAGCTTAATGCCCCTAAGAAATTGTCTAGCTTTGTAAAGGGCAAGGCTCCCATGACTCGGGATAACGAGGGTTACATTTTATATCCTGCTGGTTATCCTGAGCACAAGATTAGGAGAATTCATGCTAGGAAGTCTCATTCTGTTTCTCATCATGCTTTTATGTACAAGAATGAGGCATCTAGCTCTAGGCATTCTACCCATGTTAAAATGCCTAAAAAGAAAACTCCTACTGCATCAAATGAGCCTAATGTTTCATTTAAAACTTTTGATGCTTCTTATATGCTCACTAACAAATCAGGCAAAGTAGTTGCCAAATATGTTGGGGGCAAACACAAGGGCTCCAAGACTTGTGTTTGGGTACCCAAGGTGCTTGTTTCTAATTGAAAGTCGCCTAGAGGGGGGGTGAATAGGCAAATCTGAAATTTACAAACTTAAGCACACACTACAAGCCGGGGTTAGCGTTAGAATTATAAACGAGTCTGAAAGAGAGGGCAAAAAACATATCACAAGCGAATAAGAGCGGATGACACGGTGATTTGTTTTACCGAGGTTTGGTTCTTGCAAACCTACTCCCCGTTGAGGTGGTCATAAAGATCGGGTCTCTTTCAACCCTTTCCCTCTCTCAAACGGTCACTTAGACCGAGTGAGCCTTTCTCTTCAATCAAATGTGACACTAAGTCCACTACAAGGACCACCACAACTTGGTGTCTCTTGTTTTGATTACAAGTGAGTTGAACACAAGAATAGAGGAAGAAGAAAAACAATCCAAGCGCAAGAGCTCAAATGAACACAAGTATCTCTCTCTCACTAGTCACTATTTGATTGGGATGATCTTTGGACTTGGGAGAGGATTTGATCTCTTTGTATGTGTCTTGAATGAAGTCTATAGCTCTTGTATGAGGTGTGAAGGCTGAAAACTTGGATGCATTGAAGTGTGATGGTTGGGGGGTATTTATAGCCCCTACCACCAAAAGAACCGCTGGTGGAGGCTGCTGTCGTATGGCGCACCGGACACTGTCCGGTGCGCCAGCCACGTCACCCGGCTGTTGGGTTCTGACCGTTGGAGCTTCTGACAGCTGGGCCACCGGACAGTCACTGTTCACTGTCCGGTGCGCCTTATGGCGCCTGTCCTGACTTCTGCGCGCGCAGGCACGCACTGTAGCGCATTTATTGTTCGTTGCAGACGACCGTTGGCGCTGTGTAGCCATTACTCCGCTGGCACACCGGACAGTCCGGTGAATTATAGCGGAGCGGTCTCCAGAATTCCCGAAGGTGAGCAGTTTGGAGTTGAGCTCCCTGGTGTACCGGACACTGTTGGGTGGTGCACCGGACACTGTCCGGTGCGCCAGACCAGGGCACACTTCGGTAGTCTTTTGCTCTCTTTATTTGAACCCTTTCTTGTTCTTTTTATTGGTTTGTTGTGAACCTTTGGCACCTGTAAAACTTATAATCTAGAGCAAACTAGTTAGTCCAATTGTTTGTGTTGGGCAATTCAACCACCAAAATCATTTAGGAAAAGGTGTAAGCCTATTTTCCTTTCACTAATGTGAAAGGACCCAAGATCGTTTGGGTACCTAAGAACAAGGCCTAAATTATTTTGCAGGTTTATGCATCCGGGGGCTCAAGTTGGATTATTGATAGCGGATGCATAAACCACATGACAGGAAAGAAAAGGATGTTCTCCTCCTATGAGAAAAACGAAGATCCCCAAAGAGCTATCACATTCGGGGATGGAAATCAAGGTTTGGTCAAAGGACTTGGTAAAATTGCTATATCACTTGACCATTCCATTTCCAATGTTTTTCTTGTAGATTCTTTAGATTATAACTTGCTTTCTGTATCTCAATTATGCAAAATGGGTTACAACTGTCTTTTTACGGATATAGGTGTTACTATCTTTAGAAGAAGTGATGATTCAGTAGCATTTAAGGGAGTATTGGAGGGTCAGCTATACTTAGTTGATTTTAATAGAGCTGAATTCGATACTTGCTTAATTGCTAAGACTAATATGGGTTGGCTCTGGCATCGCCGACTAGCCCATGTTGGGATGAAGAATCTTCAGAAGCTTCTAAAGGGAGAGCATATTTTGGGACTAACCAATATTCATTTTGAGAAAGACAGGGTCTGTAGCGCATGTCAAGCAGGGAAGCAAGTTGATGCCCACCATCCACACAAGAACATCATGACGACCGACATGTCGCTTGAGCTACTCCACATGGATTTATTCGGCTCGATCGCTTACATAAGCATCGGCGGGAGTAAGTATTGTCTTGTAATTGTGGATGACTATTCTCGCTTCACTTGGGTGTTCTTTTTACAGGAAAATCTCAAACCCAAGAGACTTTGAAGGGATTCTTGAGACAGACTCAAAATGAGTTCATATTGAGAATAAAAAAGATAAGAAGCGACAATGGGACGGAGTTCAAGAACTCACAAATATAAGGCTTTCTTGAGGAAGAGGGCATCAAGCATGAGTTCTCTTCTCCCTACACACCTCAACAAAATGGTGTAGTGGAGAGGAAGAATAGAACTCTACTTGACATGACAAGGACTATGTTTGATGAGTACAAGACTCCGGACCGGTTTTAGGCTGAGGCGATTAACACTGTCTGCTACTCCATCAACCGGCTCTACCTTCACTGAATCCTCAAGAAGACATCTTATGAACTCCTCACCATGGAGCAAGTTGATCTTGATGATCTAGATGATGAAGAGGCTCCGTGCGTCGCGCTACGGAACATTTCCATTGGGGATGTGTGCCCTAAAGAAACCGAAGAGCCTCCACAAGCACAAGATCAACCGTCATCTTCCATGCAAGCATCTCCACCAACTCAAGATGAGGATCAAGCTCAAGATGATGAAGAAGAAGATCAAGAAGATGAGCTACCTCAAGAGGAGGACAATGATCAAGGGGGAGATTGAAAGGGAATTAGGCTTACACCTATTTCCTAATTGATTTTGGTGGTTGAATTGCCCAACACAAAAAATTGGACTAACTAGTTTGCTCTAGTGTATAAGTTATACAGGTGCCAAAGGTTCACACTTAGCCAATAAAAGGACCAAGAAATGGGTTCAACCAAAAGAGCAAGGGACAACCGAAGGCTGCCCTGGTCTGGCGCACCGGACTGTCCGGTGCACCAGGGGACTCCAAGCCAAACTTCGCACCTTCGGGAATTTTCAGAGGCGCTTCTCTATAATTCACCGGACATGTCCGGTGCACACCGGACAGTGTCCGATGCTCCAGAGGACAGCGACTCTGAACTCGCCAGCTTCGGATTCCCGCTCCGCTATAATTCACCGGACATGTACGGTGCACACCGGACTGTCCGGTGAGCCAGCGGAGCAACAGCTACTTCGCGTCAACGGTCGACTGCAACGCATTAAATGCGCGCTAGCGCGCGCAGAGGAGCAGAGCACGCGCGGGTGGCACACCGGACAGTCTACAGGACTTGTCCGGTGCACCACCGGACAGCCAGGCGGGCCCACACGTCAGAGCTCCAACGGTCGGAACCCAACGGCCTAGTGACGTGGCTGGCGCACCGGACAGTGTCCGGTGGCGCACCGGACTGTCCGGTGCGCCATGCGACAGCAGCCTCCACCAAACGACTAGTTTGGTGGTTGGGGTTATAAATACCCCCAGCCACCCCACATTCAAGTCATCCAAGTTTTCCACCTTCCAACTACTTACAAGAGCTAGGCATTCAAAACAAGACACACCCAAGTGATCAAATCCTCTCCCAATTCCACAAAAGCTTTAGTGTTAAGTGAGAGTGATTTGTTGTGTTCTTTTGAGCTCTTGCGCTTGGATTACTTTCTTTCTCATTCTTTCTTGAGATCAAACTCACTTGTAATTGAGGCAAGAGACACCAATCGTGTGGTGATCCTTGTGGGAACTTTGTGTTCCAAGTGATTGTGTAATACCCAAAATGTGTAAAGTTATACTATATTGGATCTCCATATTTTGTGTGCCATCTTTGCATCATAAAAAAAGAGCATACATATAATTAAGAGTGATTAATTAAAACACATGATACTAAATAAAAGAATGGTGCATCATGTTGGAGTTTAATTGCTTGTGCATTTAATAATAAAAATAATTATAATAAAAACACGTTAATAACGAAAAGGAGGTTTGACCTAATTTAAAGCTTGGAATTTGGAAAAGAGAGAAAAGAAAAGAAAAGAAGGGAGTATAAAATATAAAGGGAAAAATATAAATATACTTTTAAAATTGGTATTTGGTAACATGAGTTTGAACTTCACACAAAAATGGATTCAAATTTGAAATCTAAATTTGAAAAGGAGAGAAAGGGAAACATAAAATAAAAAGAATAAAGAAAACAATGAACAACCTTACCTGGGCTTCGGCTACCATTTTGGCCCACCAGGGAAAACCCCTCTACGCAGCCCATCTTGCTCCGCAGGCGCGCGCCGACACGCTGGGCCCACCGGGCAGTCTAACGTGCTCGGCTGTGATCTCTTTCCCTCGCTGCTCTGCGGGCCCCATACATCAGCCACTCGTTGTCCGCGGCTCAGCGCGTGTTGCGCTCGGTCACTGAACTCGGGACCCCACCTGTCACCTCCTTCCTTCGCACGGCTGCGTCAACAGCGGTCGCGTGATCCGCGGAGAGCACCTTCCGGGGATCTCGCCGACGCCGTTGCAGCTGCGGCTCAGCCCACCCCTATATCCGTGGCCACGATCCATTGCCTCTCTCTGTTCCACAGTTTCCCCTAGGTCTGTCGCCCTAATTTCCAGTGCCGCCCTATCGCCGAGTGTAGACAAAGCGCCGCCACAGTCTATCTTCGGCTACGTCGCCGTTTGGGTCTTGGGGAAGGGTCGTGGGGCTTCGCCGAGTCACCAGGAGGGCGTCTCTGCTAGTATTTGGCGGAATTGATCCTCGGGACGGCCTCAATTCCTCGCCGCACTTCAACCTCCGCCGTAGAACCGACTAGCCGCGTGGACAGTGAGGTCACCGCTTGGATTCGAGGTAAACGGTACACCATCCTCTCCGCTTTTCACTGGGCATCATGTTGGGAGGCGCGAATTAAGCTTTAGGGCCCTGCGGTGTGGATTAGCGGGCGGTCCGGCCATGCGCTGCCGTGCTTCGGGCGCCGCCGCCGTGAGGGCTCTGCACGGAGGTGGGCGTGCCGCGGGCCGTTTGATGCGGCATGAACGGTCGGATTAGAAACTAGCATTCTCCCTGGTCGATTTGATCTGGGCCATTGGGGGGTTCGATCGGACGGATCAGAGCGTATCACATCTCATTAAATCGGGACCGTTGATCCTGGATCCAACCACCGTGGCTGTGTACCGTTTCGTTAAAACCTAGATCTAATCTCGCGCGTCCGTTTGGATCGAACGGCTCACGGGAGCCGATACCGTTTCGCCCGAGCACATTTGCTTAAGAGCCCCTGAACTAGGCAGAAAACAACCCGCCGTCCTGAGAGGCATTGTTCACTGAGTCTAGGGTAATTTACCAGTGAGCCCCTACAGTTTTCGGTATTCGAGGCCCAGTCCAGAGCTGTATTAAATTGAGTAATTGAATTGGAAAAATAGATTTTTAATACAAAAATATATGCTAGAACTTGATTAAATCATATAAAATCCATTTGTAGTCCAAATTGACCCATTCCAGTTTATAAAATTTTGTAATTTTATTCTCCATCACTTAGTGCCACTGTTTTGGCATGAAAGACTCATTTAAATTTATCTAATACTTAATCTTGTATTAAGTACATAAAAGCTTCAGAAATTCATATCTTAAAATCTGTAACTCCAAATTTAATGATTCCAGTTCCTGTGATCTCATTTTAGTGTCTAGATTAATACTGTGTATTTTATTTATATGTTTGGTGTAATGTTAATTTTGCTATACTATGTATGTATTGTGTGGATGCGAGTAGACGAGCAAGCTACACAGGATTCCGAGGTTCAGCTGATAGAGACTGCTGAGCAGGAGCTCGTTGAAGGCAAGTTGTGCCCTTAATCACTTCTTTTACCCATTCATGTTCTTATTAATCATAATGATCTGCATAGATTAATTTTGATGGGACCCAATAGGTTACCCTAGATTTTGACTATCTTTATACCTTGTTTCACCACTGGGTTTACTACTAAATTTTTGGGTAGTACATGCTATTGCTTTATGTGGCTTTGGGTATAAAGATATTCATCACTCATTGTTATACTTTTTATTATCTGTTTATTATTATTATTCATGATAAGATCATTATGTTAATGGGAACATGGAGAACCACCCGGGAAAACAGTGCTACCACAAGGGTTTAATGGGACGCCCTTGGCTGATTAACTAGGAAAGCTAGTGGATGACTACCTTACCTGAAAGGGGCAAGGGCAGTAGGGGAGTGGTCAGTGTAGGGAGGTCCTTGGGTTGATTTTGCTGCGATGGCGGTCAGGCGAGGGATTCCTACACTGGAGCTTCCTATAAACTGTAGCGGGTTTTCTGAAGCTAGTGGAACTTTGTAAAGGCCTCGTAGTGGTACCCTGCCTCGCTTCCTTGGTAGAGGTGTATGGGGTCTGATTAACTCCGTGGCAAATGGGTAACACGACTTGTGGGTAAAGATGCGCAACCTCTGCAGAGTGTAAAACTGGTATACTAGCCGTGCTCACGGTCATGAGCGGCTCGGACACTCACATGATTAATTTATGGAACTTAAACTTAATCTGACATTTCATTGCATTTGGGATTATTTTATTATTAATTTTACTTATTATTATAATGGTTTGGTATTTACTTACACTTAGTAATTGCTAATAAAATTTTGACCAACTTAAAAGCAATGCTCAGCTTCAGCCTTATATCATTGATCAGCTTTACACTTCATGAACTCCCACCTTTGGTGAGTTCATGCCACATTATTCCCCACAACTTGTTGAGCGATGAACATGTGTGAGCTCACTCTTACTGTCTCACACCCCCCAACAGGAGAAGACCAGGTGGTTCAGGAGGAGCCACAAGGCGAGGAGTATGATCTGATCTAGGTGGCATTTCTCAGTTGACATTGGCGCCGACGATCCTTAGTTCGTTTTATATTTATTCTTTTATTTTGTAATAAGACTTTCGCTATGTAGTAATACTCTGATGTTTTATGACATTTATCTCTATACACTCTGTTGTCATATATGTTGTCTTCTTGGCGCATGTATGAGATGCACCTGGCTTTGTTCCTTAAAGCCGGGTGTGACAGAAGTGGTATCAGAGGAAATGTTGACTGTAGGACGAAACCTAGATAGAAATGGACAAAACCCTTACCTACTTACCTTATTCTGATTCATTCTATACTTACCTTACTCTGATTTTCTCTATTCTTACCTTGATCCTGTCTCACCTTCCACTGTTCTACTCTGATCATTCTTATGTTTTCTATTCTAAGACAAGATGGATTTCACACCTTGGAATCCTACATTTATGACCTTTTTAAGAGATAGGAGACCTAAGACAAAATTAAAACTATTTTCTCTATTCAAAAAATGTGGGTTGATTGTTCTGATGATAAATGTTTGATTTGCTTCTTTGATTGATTGAAATATTATAGACGGGCATCTTAGCATGTACCACCATAAGGTAATGAATTAGCTTTAGTAGGTGACACACTAATCTACTTAGCTAATAAATCTCCCGTAGTAACATTCCTCGTAATTACTCGCCTTGTATACAATTCTTCCTTTCTTACCCCGTGTCTCTAACCCAGATGGGCTACATCTATACTGTTAGAAGAGAGCAGTATAGACTTGATCCTTGGTATGTCATGGTTAAGAAAGGCAAAGGCAGTATATACAATGTGCTAAGGGAACCGTAGAACTCACTAGTTCTAAAGGACAAAGATTTGAAGTTGAAGTTGCAGTAACTACCGCCATCAGACTAGCGGCATTCTTAGTAGATGAGAAGTTTGTGGGTGACAACATCCGTGGAGTTAGAGATTTTCTGGATGTCTTTCCAGAAGAGTTGCCAGGGATGCCACCAGATAGGGACGTTGAGTTTGTTATTGATCTCTTACCTGGGACTGCTCCTATTTCTAAACGGCCATACATGATGTCTGTGAAGAGTTAAAGGGACTGAAGAAGCAGTTAACTGAGTTGCAAGAGACTGGGTACATTTGACCGAGTTCCTCACCTTGGGGAGCGCCGGTTCTATTTGTACAGAAGAAAGATGGATCGCAAGGGATGTGCGTGGATTATAGGACCCTTAATGATGTCACTGTGAAGAACAAGTATCCCTTACCCCGTATTGAGGATTTATTTGATCAAATGAGAGGTGCTAGGGTATTCTCGAAGATTGATCTCCGATCGGGATACCATCAAATGAATATTAGACCATTGGATATTCCTAAGACGACTTTCTTGATTTGATATGGATTATATGAGTTCACTGTTATGTCGTTTGGACTAACTAATGCACCAGCCTATTTTATGGATCTGAAGAATAAGGTGTTCATGATCTGGACAGATTCGTCGTGGTTTTCATCGACGATATTTTTAGTTATTACAAGAGTGATAGTGATCATGAGGAACATCTGAGATTGGTGCTACAGAAGCTACGAGATAATCAACTCTACGCCAAGTATAGTAAATGCGAGTTCTGGATTGACGAGGTGCCATTCCTTGGACATATCATTTCTAATGGAAGGATATCAGTGGATCCTGCTAAAGTCAAGGAGATAGTGGCGTGGAGCATACCCACTACAGTTACAAAGGTTCGGAGTTTCTTGGGACTTGTAGGATATTATTGGAGATTTATTGAAGGATTCTCTAAGATTGCCAAGCCTATGACCTCGCTTCTGGAGAAAGGAAGAGAATTTAAGTGGGATGAGAAATGCCAAGACAGCTTCGATCAATTGAAGAAGAGGTTGATGTCACCACCAGTGTTGGTTATGCCAGATCTGCAGAAAGGATTTGACATTTATTGTGATGCATGTGGCCAAGGATTGGGATGTGTGCTTATGCAAGAAGGACACGTGATCGCCTATGCGTCTCGTCAGTTGCGGAAACATGAATTGAACTACCCCACTCATGACTTAGAACTGGCAGCCATTGTGCATGCACTTAAGATTTGAGACACTACATTATGGGAACCAAGTGTCAAGTATACACGGATCATAAGAGTTTGAAGTATATATTCATTTAGAAGGATCTCAACCTTAGGCAACGCCATTGGTTGGAGCTTATTAAGGATTATGATTTGGAGATTCACTATCACCCAGGCAAGGGAAACTTGGTTGCAGATGCCTTGAGTCGTAAGGAGCATGTTCATTCAGCTATTGTTGCCCAGCTACCCGATGAATTAGCAAAAGATTTTGAGAGACTCAACCTGGGAATTGTTACACACAATGGAGTTACCATTGAATTGGAACCTACTTTGGAGCAAGAAATTCGAAAGGGCCAGATTGGTGATGCTAAAATTCAAGAGATTAAGGATCTGGTTACTGAAGGTAGAGTTCCGGAATCCACGGAAGATGAGCAAGGCACCGTATGGTTCAAGGACAGGATATGTGTTCTTGAGATTGATAGCCTTAGTGAGACTATATTGAAGGAAGCCCATGATTCTGATTACTCTATCCACACTAGTAGCACCAAGATGTATCAGGATTTGAAGCAAAAGTACTGGTGGTATGGACTGAAGAGAGATGTGGCTACACATGTGGCTATGTGCTAAGTGTGTCAAAGAGTTAAGGCCGAACATCAAAGACCAGCTAGACTATTGCACCCATTGAAGATACCCGAGTGGAAATGGGAATAAATTGGTATGGATTTCATTGTTGGACTACCCCGCACTCCAGCAGGATATGACTCTATTTGGGTGATTGTGGACAGATTGACAAAAGTGGCTCATTTCATACCAGTGAGAACTAATTACATGGGAGCCAAGCTGAAGCGTCCCCATTCCTCTGGGACTCAAATGTGATACAATTACTAGTCCCAGGAGGCTAGTAAACACATTTATACATCAGATGATACCAAATCTGCTTAAACGAGACAAACCTACAAATGTGGCGAACAACTTTAAGAGTTGGTCCACAACTCGAGACATATCATCAGAGTGGGGCTGAAGCAGCCCGATATACGCAGTGAAGCAATTCAGCGGTCCAACAGCCACAGGCAAGGTTGGGAACAGTCGTAACTCTTACCCGATCTCCTTTTTCTGAAAAAAATAAATAAGCAAGGGTGAGTACAAACGTACTCAGCAGCCCACCTTCACCCGCGGAATGGGGAAATCAGATATAATGCATGGAATATGTGGAGCTCAGGATATTTTGCAGAAACAACAATATTTTATGCAGAGTTGTTTTGAAAAACATTTTGTATTTTTGCAAAGCGCATCCTCTCCAAAAGGAGCAGGAAGTTTTTCAATATTAGAACAAAATCCCCTGGACTAAACCATCCAGGTATCTCAGCAGTTTCCCACTGGTTTTCCTTTTCAAAAACAGCTACTGGACTTCCCGTCCACCATAGCTCACGGCTCAACCGCCGAACCTTTTAAAAACCATTTTTCTCAAACGCAGCCTTTTATGAAAACAAAACATTAATTGCCATACCATACCAGACTCGTCCATTCCTGTGGACACTGACTATTCGAATAGGTTTTCAAACTCTGCGCAGAGGTGTACACTTTACCCACTAGTTCGGCTCTGCGATCCCATGGCCAATGAGACCCGAATCCGACTCTCTTTCTTTCCCCGCACGTCCTAACCTTAATGGTTATCCAGAAGGAGTCAGGCCACCACCATGTCCAAACCAGACAAAACTTTCCCCCTCCTTATCCTCCCGGTGCTCCCCAGCCTTCATAACCCTGGGGTTGGACCGTACGAGTTCAGATTGAGTGACTGCCCACACAGTCTCGAGTGGTTGTACTATTAAAGAGTACAGGTAGTGAAGATGACAAACCGGTCCTTATATGAGGGGACAATCCTTCTGCTCACGCCTAAACCAGCTGAGCCAACACCTTAGGCCCTCCCCTAAACCAGGGAGTCCCTGATTATCCCACTCACAAGGTTATAAGGGTGAAAACCCTTCATCACACACATTTTGAAAAGCATTTTCTTTTGAAAACTCACACATGTTCTCAAATCATTTGGAACATATATATCAGGGATTGATTGCGGCAAGCGACTAGGTGGCCATAATAACTTGTCTCAAAATCATATCATGCATAAAATAACAGGCTGAGGGTTGTGGTTGAAAAATCATAGGTAATTTATGCATCAAAGGGATCCAGTGAGCTTGCCATGCTTATTCGACGAAGGGGGAAGGGGAGCTCGCGGAACTGGCTTCTGGCTCCACCGCCTAGCGTAGACTTGCGGATCTAGCCTCCACGAGACGGCACGAACGCTCCGATAACTATGCAACATGAACAAGCAAACATACAAACGAGCAAGTATACCAACAAATATTTAGTATAGTGGTCAGAATAGTGATACATGGATGGGTAGAGTCTTGAGTAGAATATGTGTCATGTGGTGTTGAGATACTACTAGTGGTGGAGCGGAGGTGCTTACCAGGAGGGTGGACTGGAGGCGAAGCGACACTATGCGTGTAGCCGGCAGAGCAGAGTAACTGAGTGGGTGGGGTGTTTGCCTTGGCTGAGGGTGTTGAGTGTGTGTGGAGAGGGAGAGGGTAGCTAGGTGTATTTATAGATGAGTGTATGTGGTGTAGCACAGTGAAGTTCACTGTTGGTGAGAATAGTGACGAATGAATCGTCTAACTTAGTATGAACACGAGAGTTATAGGCAGAATATGGGACAAGAGTATTTTGGGAGTCTTCTAAAATATGAACCATGTTTAAGGGATGACATGGTTGGATATGGAATAATTCAATAAGAATTTAGAAACAAGAATTATTGGAATCGGAGTTTGGAAGCCTGGTTCGAAGGAATCTCAAAGTCAAGCATGCTCAACTTGGAGAAACCTGGGATGGGTGACCAGATGGGAAGTTCCTACTGGAAGGAACATCACAGTCACCGGAGTTCGTATGACTGGAACATGGGTCTGGCTGGTCTTAGGTGGACTGGACAGCATGATGGATGAGTAGTTGAAATTTGGGGTAACTAGATGACCGATGAATAGCAACGATGATTAGTAACGATGAATAGTGGCGACGGAAAGTAATTATAGACATCATCGATGAATAGTAACGATGATGAATAGTAATGATAAATAGTAACGATAATGAATAGTGTATGTGAATAGTAACGATGAATAGTAACAGTGAAAAGTGATAGTGAATAGTTCGTATGAACGAACGATGAACGATGAATAGGAACTATGAACGAACGGACGAACGATCGAATGATCGGACGAACGAACGATCGGAATTTTGGCAGCATAACGACAGGAAAAGATTATTTGGACGAACGAACGGACGAACGATCGAATGATCGGACGAACGAACGATCGGAATTTCGGCAGCATAACGGCAGGACAAAGATTATCTAGAAGAACGATGAATAGGGACTATGAACGAACGATGAACGATGAATAGGGACTATGAACGAATGATGAACGATCGAATGATCGAACGAACGAACGATCGGAATTTCGGCAGCATAACGGCAGGACAAAGATTATCTGGAAGAACGATGAATAGGGACTATGAACGAACGATGAACGATGAATAGGGACTATGAACGAACGATGAACGATGAATAGGGAACTATGAACGAACGATGAACGATCGAATGATCGAACGAACGAACGATCGGAATTTCTGCAGCATAACGGTAGGAAAAAGATTATTTGGACGAACAAACGGACGAACGATCGAATGATCGGACGAACAAACCATGAACGATCGGACGAACGATCGAACGATCGGACGAACGAACGAACAAACTAAGAACAGGGGACGAACGATCGAAGAACGATCGAACGATCCTTGTGCTAGTGTGTGCTTGTGTGGAACATGGAGTGGGTGTGTGTGGGGGGGGGGGGGGGAAGAGTTGCCATGAAATGGCTTGGGGTGGGATGAGAGGAGGCCCTTGCCCCTCTATTTATAGCCATGGTGGGGGGATTAGGGGGAGGGATGAGAGGATTAGTGGGAGGATGAGAGGATTAGTGGGAGATTAGCATGTATTTGTCTTGTATAAGTGAGATTAGCTTGTAGAGCTCACCGTATGACACCGGAGGCATACGTATACGTATGAGCATGAGGAAAGTTATGAAGGAAATATTTATAGGGACTTGAAAAATGATTCTGAAGGTATTTCTCAAGAGGAAAATACTTGGAGATATATCGGTGGAATATCTGGGCAATATTTCTGGAAAGAACTTGAGGGGGATTACTGGGGAAATATCTGGGCAGTATTTCTGGACAGAATTTGAGGGGGATCACTAGGGAAATATCTGGGCAGTATTTCTGGAAAGAATTTGAGGGGATCACTGGAGAAACATTTGTAGGATATTTGAGGAGGATTTTGGAGAGAATATAGACCACTATATTTTATTTGCTGATATCAACTCGCAAACAAACATTTTGAAATGAAATTTGAAATTCATTTTGAATTTAGAGCGAGTTTGAGAAAATTTCAAGGTTTGAATTTTTGGGATGCTACAAATCTACCCCACTTAAAAGGAATCTCGTCCTCGAGATCCGGCTTAGAAGGGTTATGGGTATAGCTTTACTTCAGCTACATATCTTCACTTTGCAACTCTTCGAGGAGATGGAACTTCAACAAGATCTAGCCTTGAGGAGCATCTGGTTGCCGATTGCAAACGTTGATTCTGGCTACTCAAAGATCATCTTCAGGCTTCTAGGTTTCGCTTAGCAGCTAGCTTATTGAAGAAGCATCGATGCCAACACGCAAACCTTTCTCTTGCGAACTCCCACATGGATTCCTTTCTTGATTGGTCTTCTGGTGCTTCATCAACAAAACTTGGGTGACCACTTCTCATCCAGAAACTTATATGCTTTGATGATCTGGTCCTCACAAGCTTGCTATAGGCCTTCTTCTTTTTCTCCATAGCAGAAACCTTACTAGAACACTACCCCACTTAAAAAGAATGAGGGTAGGACTCTTGAATCTTGGGGACTTGAACTCCTTGAAGTACCTCATAACAAGGGTGTTACGGGGCCTTCTTCTGCTGTTGCTGCTTGAGCAGGCTGCGGAGAGATGACTGACACAGGGTTGATTCTGGGACAACCTTCTTCTCATCTTCTCTTCACTATCTTCTTTTCACTGACCCTTTCTTTCTCTTTGCTCTTCCCACTGGAGGATTCTATCGATGAGTATTACCATCATACAGAGGAGGAAACCAAAGACTATGAACCATGTACAACAGTCTTCAACCCAAGAATCACCAAGCATTCTGATCTTAGGGGCGAGGGAGTGGGAAAATGGAGTTGCTTGCAATTTGGCAGAGGGGATTTTATCGGGGCTGTTTTTGCTTTGTGCGAGATGGGAGTTGAGGGAGCTGGTGGGGGGGTTTTATAGGCGAGCGGGGGTGTTCGGTTGCGGAGTAGTGGTGATGGAGTAGGTGCTACGTGGCAACAGGTGCGACGGAGGGGAAGGGGGGCCTGGTGCCGGCGATGATGGTGGCGGTGGGTGCACTGCAAAGGGGGCATGGGCGGCGGTGCTAGTGCGCATGGAGGCGGGCATGCATGCGGGGGGGCACGGGTGAGTGGTGGGGTCGATGACCCTGATGTTTGTGGTCTCTGGTTCCAAGAATCTTTGCCTCTCTGTATGGTAATAACTCCTTCTGTCCTCTTTTCCTGTTTACTTCGACTCAGGGGCAGTGCTTTGATTCTCACGGTCGGTCCTTTTGACTGAGCGGCTGGACTGGTTTCTTCTGTAGCTTGTTCCAGGCTTCAAGGGTAAGCTTCCCGGTATCTTCTTGGGTAAGGCACTTTTCTCTTGAGATGGGTTAAGATGAGAATGGAAGCATAAGGTGAGGATTAGATCTAATTTGTGATCTATGTTTTTAGAGAAAACCTTTCTTAAAAAAACACACAAGCTCAGCAATGATAAGCACAAACAAATAAAATGTTTTGAATAAGGGAAGGATAGAGTTTTTCCAAAGCACGGACTACTCAGATTCGGGGGCTAAGCATAACTACTATTGCTTGGCTCCTGAATTGAAAACTATGCTAAATGCAACTTATGAGCACTAACGTTAAAGCATCACATATGCACACAAAAGGGGAGAAAACATCAAGCGAAATTCATTTTGAAATGCCCTAGGGGGCCACACAAATAGAGTTTTTCAAACACGAGTCTACACGGTTACCTCTCATACATGCAGGGCTCTAGCCAAAGTGAAGAAAAACTTCACTACCCAATGCACGCAGAGGACTAGGCATACTAACTTCAGATCTGGCAGCTTCTCTTCTGGCAAGGCTGGCACACAACTTCAATCTGAGATATCTCCTGGATGGGTCAACAGGGAGCTGATATTGATGACTTCTTCTGGCAGCGACTGAGATGGCAGGACAGGGTCGAACTCTTCTTCAAGCGGGACTGGCTCTTGTAGCTCCTCTGAGGGCGGCGGTGCTGGCGAGGTGCTTGCAGCTTCTTCCTTGACCTCAAGGGACGGTGCTGGAATCTTCTTCATGGCGAGGGGCTCAAACAACTCTTGCGGGGGATCTTGGGAGGATTCAGGGTGCTCTTGCTTATCCATAGCCTTAGGGGAGACTGGAATTCCTTCCAAGACTATGGCTCCTTCCGGTAGTTCCCAAGTCTTCTTCTCTCTTCTGGTAGAGACCAGGTGACCTTCAAGAATCTAGGGGTCTTCAGCTTTGATGGTTTGAACAAGGTTGGATGGAGCGGGCTCTTGGATCCGCAGGGCTCTACGTTGGTTATGGGTGACCAAGTAGGCCTCCATCAACTTCTGGACATGCTCATCCTTGGCTTGCTTCAGGGCTTCAACAGCAATGACTTCACGACTTTCCAAGGCAGTTGCACGGGCTTGAGCTATGGTGAGATCCACATGGAGCTGACGGTTGCGCTTCTCTGCATCTTCTGCTCGGGCAATCATCTGACGGTGGTGCCGAGCCAAGAAATCATACTGTGCATCCAGGGTGAGCAGGTATGCAGTGAGGTACACGACTGTGGGGTCGTCCTCAAGCAGCTGCTGCTCTTCCAATGCATGCATCCTGGCCATCCAAACGGGACGGCCTCTCTAAAAGGGCGGAAAGAATCTGAGCGGGGTGTCGGCCACTTCTTCTTCATAGATCTGACACAGGGCCCTCAATGCCTTGCGAGCGACGACTTGGCAGGTGTATTTGAATCTGTGACCCGCAGCAGTGACACTCCATTCCACATGGTGCGGACTGGATCCAATGTATACAGTCATGACACACTTCTCTGTGCCATGCTCGACGAATTCACGACCATCATACTTTGGCTGGTTCCTGATTCCGAGGCGGACTGTGCATGCTCTCAGCAACTTGGGGAAACCATCTTCATTCTGGCAAAAGCTGGTTTGGCAACAGACCTCCATCTGACTACTGAGAGAAGGAAAGGGGGAAAGCATTTTTGAAATGAAGGGATGAGAGCAAGAATTTTTTTAAGAAAATAGTTTTGACTCAAAAACTTTTTGGATCAGGCTAAGGGTTACGTCCTGCGGCCAACCTAACAGCTCCGATACCACCTGAAGCGTCCCCAATCCTCTGGGACTCAAATGTGATACAATTACTAGTCCCAGGAGGCTAGTAAACATATTTATACATCAGATGATACCAAATCTGCTTAAACGAGACAAACCTACAAATGTGGCGAACAACTTTAAGAGTTGGTCCACAACTCGAGACATATCATCAGAGTGGGGCTGAAGCAGCCCGATATACGCAGTGAAGCAATTCAGCGGTCCAACAGCCACAGGCAAGGTTGGGAACAGTCGTAACTCTTACCCGATCTCCTTTTTCTGAAAAAAATAAATAAGCAAGGGTGAGTACAAACGTACTCAGCAGCCCACCTTCACCCGCGGAATGGGGAAATCAGATATAATGCATGGAATATGTGGAGCTCAGGATATTTTGCAGAAACAGCAATATTTTATGCAGAGTTGTTTTGAAAAACATTTTGTATTTTTGCAAAGCGCATCCTCTCCAAAAGGAGCAGGAAGTTTTTCAATATTAGAACAAAATCCCCTGGACTAAACCATCCAGGTATCTCAGCAGTTTCCCACTGGTTTTCCTTTTCAAAAACAGCTACTGGACTTCCCGTCCACCATAGCTCACGGCTCAACCGCCGAACCTTTTAAAAACCATTTTTCTCAAACGCAGCCTTTTATGAAAACAAAACATTAATTGCTATACCATAATAGACTCGTCCATTCCTGTGGACACAGACTATTCGAATAGGTTTTCAAACTCTGCGCAGAGGTGTACACTTTACCCACTAGTTCGGCTCTGCGATCCCATGGCCAATGAGACCCGAATCCGACTCTCTTTCTTTCCCCGCACGTCCTAACCTTAATGGTTATCCGGAAGGAGTCAGGCCACCACCATGTCCAAACCGGACAAAACTTTCCCCCTCCTTATCCTCCCGGTGCTCCCCAGCCTTCATAACCCTGGGGTTGGACCGTACGAGTTCAGATTGAGTGACTGCCCACACAGTCTCGAGTGGTTGTACTATTAAAGAGTACAGGTAGTGAAGATGACAAACCGGTCCTTATATGAGGGGACAATCCTTCTGCTCATGCCTAAACCAGCTGAGCCAACACCTTAGGCCCTCCCCTAAACCAGGGAGTCCCTGATTATCCCACTCACAAGGTGATAAGGGTGAAAACCCTTCATCACACACATTTTGAAAAGCATTTTCTTTTGAAAACTCACACATGTTCTCAAATCATTTGGAACATATATATCAGGGATTGATTGCGGCAAGCGGCTGGGTGGCCATAATAACTTGTCTCAAAATCATATCATGCATAAAATAACAGGCTGAGGGTTGTGGTTGAAAAATCATAGGTAATTTATGCATCAAAGGGATCCAGTGAGCTTGCCGTGCTTATTCGACGAAGGGGGAAGGGGAGCTCGCGGAACTGGCTTCTGGCTCCACCGCCTAGCGTAGACTTGCGGATCTAGCCTCCACGAGACGGCACGAACGCTCCGATAACTATGCAACATGAACAAGCAAACATACAAACGAGCAAGTATACCAACAAATATTTAGTATAGTGGTCAGAATAGTGATACATGGATGGGTAGAGTCTTGAGTAGAATATGTGTCATGTGGTGTTGAGATACTACTAGTGGTGGAGCGGAGGTGCTTACCAGGAGGGTGGACTGGAGGCGAAGCGACACTATGCGTGTAGCCGGCAGAGCAGAGTAACTGAGTGGGTGGGGTGTTTGCCTTGGCTGAGGGTGTTGAGTGTGTGTGGAGAGGGAGAGGGTAGCTAGGTGTATTTATAGATGAGTGTATGTGGTGTAGCACAGTGAAGTTCACTGTTGGTGAGAATAGTGACGAATGAATCGTCTAACTTAGTATGAACACGAGAGTTATAGGCAGAATATGGGACAAGAGTATTTTGGGAGTCTTCTGAAATATGAACCATGTTTAAGGGATGACATGGTTGGATAGGGAATAATTCAATAAGAATTTAGAAACAAGAATTATTGGAATCGGAGTTTGGAAGCCTGGTTCGAAGGAATCTCAAAGTCAAGCATGCTCAACTTGGAGAAACCTGGGATGGGTGACCAGATGGGAAGTTCCTACTAGAAGGAACATCACAGTCACCGGAGTTCGTATGACTGGAACATGGGTCTGGCTGGTCTTAGGTGGACTGGACAGCATGATGGATGAGTAGTTGAAATTTGGGGTAACTAGATGACCGATGAATAGTAACGATGATTAGTAACGATGAATAGTGGCGACGGAAAAGTAATTATAGACATCATCGATGAATAGTAACGATGATGAATAGTAATGATAAATAGTAACGATAATGAATAGTGTATGTGAATAGTAACGATGAATAGTAACAGTGAATAGTGATAGTGAATAGTCGTATGAACGAACGATGAACGATGAATAGGAACTATGAACGAACGGACGAACGATCGAATGATCGGACGAACGAACGATCGGAATTTTGGCAGCATAACGACAGGAAAAGATTATTTGGACGAACGAACGGACGAACGATCGAATGATCGGACGAACGAACGGACGAACGATCGAATGATCGGACGAACGAACGATCGGAATTTCGGCAGCATAACGGCAGGACAAAGATTATCTAGAAGAACGATGAATAGGGACTATGAACGAACGATGAACGATGCATAGGGACTATGAACGAATGATGAACGATCGAATGATCGAACGAACGAACGATCGGAATTTCGGCAGCATAACGGCAGGACAAAGATTATCTGGAAGAACGATGAATAGGGACTATGAACGAACGATGAACGATGAATAGGGACTATGAACGAACGATGAACGATGAATAGGGAACTATGAACGAACGATGAACGATCGAATGATCGAACGAACGAACGATCGGAATTTCGACAGCATAACGGTAGGAAAAAGATTATTTGGACGAACAAACGGACGAACGATCGGACGAACGGACGAACGTACCATGAACGATCGGACGAACGATCGAACGATCGGACGAACGAACGAACAAACTAAGAACAGGGGACGAACGATCGAAGAACGATCGAACGATCCTTGTGCTAGTTTGTGCTTGTGTGGAACATGGAGTGGGTGTGTGTGTGGGGGGGGAAGAGTTGCCATGAAATGGCTTGGGGTGGGATGAGAGGAGGCCCTTGCCCCTCTATTTATAGCCATGGTGGGGGGGATTAGGGGGAGGGATAAGAGGATTAGTGGGAGGATGAGAGGATTAGTGGGAGATTAGCATGTATTTGTCTTGTATAAGTGAGATTAGCTTGTAGAGCTCACCGTATGACACCGGAGGCATACGTATACGTATGAGCATGAGGAAAGTTATGAAGAAAATATTTATAGGGACTTGAAAAATGATTCTGAAGGTATTTCTCAAGAGGAAAATACTTGGAGATATATCGGTGGAATATCTGGGCAATATTTCTGGAAAGAACTTGAGGGGGATTACTGGGGAAATATCTAGGCAGTATTTCTGGAAAGAATTTGAGGGGGATCACTAGGGAAATATCTGGGCAGTATTTCTGGAAAGAATTTGAGGGGGATCACTGGAGAAACATTTGTAGGATATTTGAGGAGGATTTTGGAGAGAATATAGACCACTATATTTTATTTGCTGATATCAACTCGCAAACAAACATTTTGAAATGAAATTTGAAATTCATTTTGAATTTAGAGCGAGTTTGAGAAAATTTCAAGGTTTGAATTTTTGGGATGCTACACAAGCTAGCAGAATTGTATATGACTCGGATTGTGTCTCTACACGGGGTACCGAAGAAGATCGTTTCGGATAGAGGATCACAGTTTACCTCCAGATTTTGGATAAGTTGCATGAGAGCTTGGATACAAAGTTGAATTTTAGTTCAGCCTACCATCCTCAGACTGATGAATAGACGGAAAGGACTAATCAAGTATTGGAGGACATGTTGAGAGCTTGTGCCCTTCAGCATGGTAGTAGTTGGGACAAGAGGCTACCTTATGCTGAGTTCTCATATAATAATAGTTACCAGGCCGGTCTGAAGATATCACCGTTTGAGACTCTGTATGGCAGGAAATGCAGGACTCCTCTATATTGGATCAGACTAGAGGAAGACAGTTCTTTGGACCTGAACTTATACAAGAGGCAGAAGAACAAGTGCGAATCATAAGAGAGAATTTGAGAATTGCACAATCAAGGCAGAAGAGCTATGCTGATACCCGGAGAAGACTACTGGAGTTTAAGGAGGGTGATCACGTGTATCTGAAGGTGTCACCGATCCGGGGTATGAGGAGATTTAAAGTTAAAGGAAAGTTGTCCCCTCATTTCATTGGACCTTTCTTGATCTTAAAGCGAGTGGGAGAAGTTGCATATCAACTAGAACTACCCGATCACCTGGCGGATGTACATGATGTATTCCATGTATCCCAACTGAAGAAATGTCTCTGGGTACCTGAGGAGCAGCTACCAATGGAGGACCTTAGTGTTCAAGATGATCTGACTTATACGGAATATCCTATCAAGATTCTAGACACTTTGACTCAAGTTACAAGAAATAAGGTGATAAAGATGTGCAAAGTGCAATGGAGTCACCATGGAGAAGATGAAGCAACTTGGGAAAGAGAAGAAGAGCTTCGCATAGATTTTCCACATCTTTTCCCTAATCCTTCTTAAATCTCGAGGACGAGATTCTTTTTAAGGGGGGTAGGATTTGTAATACCCAAAATGTGTAAAGTTATACTATATTGGATCTCCATATTTTGTGTGCCATCTTTGCATCATAAAAAAAGAGCATACATATAATTAAGAGTGATTAATTAAAACACATGATACTAAATAAAAGAATGGTGCATCATGTTGGAGTTTAATTGCTTGTGCATTTAATAATAAAAATAATTATAATAAAAACACGTTAATAACGAAAAGGAGGTTTGACCTAATTTAAAGCTTGGAATTTGGAAAAGAGAGAAAAGAAAAGAAAAGAAGGGAGTATAAAATATAAAGGGAAAAATATAAATATACTTTTAAAATTGGTATTTGGTAACATGAGTTTGAACTTCACACAAAAATGGATTCAAATTTGAAATCTAAATTTGAAAAGGAGAGAAAGGGAAACATAAAATAAAAAGAATAAAGAAAACAGTGAACAACCTTACCTGGGCTTCGGCTACCATTTTGGCCCACCAGGGAAAACCCCTCTACGCAGCCCATCTTGCTCCGCAGGCGCGCGCCGACACGCTGGGCCCACCGGGCAGTCTAACGTGCTCGGCTGTGATCTCTTTCCCTCGCTGCTCTGCGGGCCCCATACATCAGCCACTCGTTGTCCGCGGCTCAGCGCGTGTTGCGCTCGGTCACTGAACTCGGGACCCCACCTGTCACCTCCTTCCTTCGCACGGCTGCGTCAACAGCGGTCGCGTGATCCGCGGAGAGCACCTTCCGGGGATCTCGCCGACGCCGTTGCAGCTGCAGCTCAGCCCACCCCTATATCCGTGGCCATGATCCATTGCCTCTCTCCGTTCCACAGTTTCCCCTAGGTCCGTCGCCCTAATTTCCAGTGCCGCCCTATCGCCGAGTGTAGAGAAAGCACCGCCGCAGTCTATCTTCGGCTACGTCGCCGTTTGGGTCTTGGGGAAGGGTCGTGGGGCTTCGCCGAGTCACCAGGAGGGCGTCTCTGCTAGAATTTGGCGGAATTGATCCTCGGGACGGCCTCAATTCCTCGCCGCACTTCAACCTCCGCCGCAGAACCGACTAGCCGCTTGGACAGTGAGGTCACCGCTTGGATTCGAGGTAAACGGTACACCATCCTCTCTGCTTTTCACTGGGCATCATGTTGGGAGGCGCAGATTAAGCTTTAGGGCCCTGCGGTGTGGATTAGCGGGCGGTCCGGCCATGCGATGTCGTGCTTCGGGCGCCGCCGTCGTGAGGGCTCTGCACGGAGGTGGGCGTGCCGCGGGCCGTTTGATGCGGCATGAACGGTCGGATTAGAAACCAGCATTCTCCCTGGTCGATTTGATCTGGGCCATTGGGGGGTTCGATCGGACGGATCAGAGCGTATCACATCTCATTAAATCGGGACCGTTGATCCTGGATCCAACCACCGTGGCTGCGTACCGTGTCGTTAAAACCTAGATCTAATCTCGCGCGTCCGTTTGGATCGAACGGCTCACGGGAGCCGATACCGTTTCGCCCGAGCACATTTGCTTAAGAGCCCCTAAACTAGGCAGAAAACAACCCGCCGTCCTGAGAGGCATTGTTCACTGAGTCTAGGGTAATTTACCAGCGAGCCCCTACAGTTTTCGGTATTCGAGGCCCAGTCCAGAGCTGTATTAAATTGAGTAATTGAATTGGAAAAATAGATTTTTAATACAAAAATATATGCTAGAACTTGATTAAATCATATAAAATCCATTTGTAGTCCAAATTGACCCATTCCAGTTTATAAAATTTTGTAATTTTATTCTCCATCACTTAGTGCCACTGTTTTGGCATGAAAGACTCATTTAAATTTATCTAATACTTAATCTTGTATTAAGTACATAAAAGCTTCAGAAATTCATATCTTAAAATCTGTAACTCCAAATTTAATGATTCCAGTTCCTGTGATCTCATTTTAGTGTCTAGATTAATACTGTGTATTTTATTTATATGTTTGGTGTAATGTTAATTTTGCTATACTATGTATGTATTGTGTGGATGCGAGTAGACGAGCAAGCTACACAGGATTCCGAGGTTCAGATGATAGAGACTGCTGAGCAGGAGCTCGTTGAAGGCAAGTTGTGCCCTTAATCACTTCTTTTACCCATTCATGTTCTTATTAATCATAATGATCTGCATAGATTAATTTTGATGGGACCCAATAGGTTACCCTAGATTTTGACTATCTTTATACCTTGTTTCACCACTGGGTTTACTACTAAATTTTTGGGTAGTACATGTTATTGCTTTATGTGGCTTTGGGTATAAAGATATTCATCACTCATTGTTATACTTTTTATTATCTGTTTATTATTATTATTCATGATAAGATCATTATGTTAATGGGAACATGGAGAACCACCCGGGAAAACAGTGCTATCACAAGGGTTTAATGGGACGCCCTTGGCTGATTAACTAGGAAAGCTAGTGGATGACTACCTTACCTGAAAGGGGCAAGGGCAGTAGGGGAGTGGTCAGTGTAGGGAGGTCCTTGGGTTGATTTTGCTACTATGGCGGTCAGGCGAGGGATTCCTGCACTGGAGCTTCCTATAAACTGTAGCGGGTTTTCTGAAGCTAGTGGAACTTTGTAAAGGCCTCGTAGTGGTACCCTGCCTCGCTTCCTTGGTAGAGGTGTATGGGGTCTGATCAACTCCGTGGCAAATGGGTAACACGACTTGTGGGTAAAGATGTGCAACCTCTGCAGAGTGTAAAACTGGTATACTAGCCGTGCTCACGGTCATGAGCGGCTCGGACACTCACATGATTAATTTATGGAACTTAAACTTAATCTGTCATTTCATTGCATTTGGGATTATTTTATTATTACTTTTACTTATTATTATAATGGTTTGGTATTTACTTACACTTAGTAATTGCTAATAAAATTTTGACCAACTTAAAAGCAATGCTCAGCTTCAGCCTTATATCATTGATCAGCTTTACACTTCATGAACTCCCACCTTTGGTGAGTTCATGCCACATTATTCTCCACAACTTGTTGAGCGATGAACATGTGTGAGCTCACTCTTGCTGTTTCACACCCCCCCAACAGGAGAAGACCAGGTGGTTCAGGAGGAGCCACAAGGCGAGGAGTATGATCTGATCTAGGTGGCATTTCTCAGTTGACATTGGCGCCGGCGATCCTTAGTTCGTTTTATATTTATTCTTTTATTTTGTAATAAGACTTCTGCTATGTAGTAATACTCTGATGTTTTATGACATTTATCTCTATACACTCTGTTATTATATATGTTGTCTTCTTGGCGCATGTATGAGATGCACCTGACTTTGTTCCTTAAAGCCGGGTGTGACAGATTGAGAAGAAAAGCTCACTCGGTCCGAGGGACCGTTTGAGAGAGGGAAAGGGTTGAAAGAGACCCGGTCTTTGTGACCACCTCAACGGGGAGTAGGTTTGCAAGAACCGAACCTCGGTAAAACAAATCCGCGTGTCACACTCTTTATTCGCTTGTGATTTGTTTTGCACCCTCTCTCTCGGACTTAATTATATTTCTAACGCTAACCCGGCTTGTAGTTGTGATTAATTTTGTAAATTTCAGTTTCGCCCTATTCACCCCCCTCTAGGCGACTTTCAATTGGTATCAGAGCCCGGTGCTTCATTAGAGCCTAACCGCTCGAAGTGATGTCGGGAGAACACACCAAGAAGGAGATGGAGACCAGCGAAAAGCCCACAACAAGCCACGGGAAGGCTTCATCGGAAGAGTCTCGCAAAAAGGGGAAAGGGAAGGAGAAGAAAGCCTCTTCCCACAAGTCGCATCGGAGTGGCGACAAGAAAAAGAAGATGAGGAAGGTGGTCTACTACGAGACCGATACTTCATCACCTTCCACCTCCGGCTCCGACGCGCCCTCCATAACTTCTAAGCGCCATGAGCGCAAGAAGTTTAGTAAGATCCCCCTACGCTACCCTCGCATTCCTAAACATACACCTTTACTTTCCGTCCCATTAGGCAAACCACCAACATTTGATGGTGAAGATTATGCTAGGTGGAGTGATTTAATGCGGTTTCACCTAACCTCACTCCACAAAAGTATATGGGATGTCGTTGAGTTTGGTGTACAGGTACCATCCGTAGGGGATGAAGATTATGACGAGGACGAAGTGACCCAAATCGAGCACTTCAACTCCCAACCCACAACAATACTCCTCGCCTCTCTAAGTAGAGAGGAGTACAACAAGGTGCAAGGATTAAAGAGTGCCAAGGAAGTTTGGGATGTGCTCAAAACCGCGCACGAGGGAGATGAGCTAACCAAGATCACCAAGCGGGAGACGATCGAGGGGGAGCTCGGTCGCTTTCGGCTTCGCAAAGGGGAAGAGCCACAAGACATGTACAACCGGCTCAAAACCTTGGTGAACCAAGTGCGCAACCTCGGGAGCAAAAAAGTGGGATGACCATGAGATGGTTAAGGTTATTCTTAGATCGCTTATTTTCCTTATCCCTACTCAAGTTCAATTAATTCGTGGTAATCCTAGATACACACTAACGACTCCCGAGGAAGTAATCGGGAATTTTGTGAGCTTTGAGTATATGATCAAGGGCTCAAAGAAAATCAACGAGCTAGATGATCCCTCCACATCCGAAGCACAATCGGTCGCATTCAAGGCGACGGAGGAGAAGAAGGAGTCTACACCGAGTAGACAACCAATCGACGCCTCAAAGCTCGACAACGAGGAAATGGCGCTCGTCTTCAAGAGCTTCCGCCAAATCCTCAAGCAAAGGAGGGGAAAGACTACAAGCCCCGCTCCAAGAAAGTTTGCTACAAATATGGTAAGCCCGGTCATTTCATTGCAAAATGTCCACTATCTAGTGACAGTGACAGGGGCGACGACAAAAAGGGGAGAAGAAAGGAGAAGAAGAGGTACTACAAGAAGAAGGGCGGCGATGCCCATGTTTGTCGTGAGTGGGACTCCGACGAAAGCTCTAGCGACTCCTCCGATGACGAGGACGCCGCCAACATCGCCATCACCAAGGGACTTCTCTTCCCCAACGTCGGCCACAAGTGCCTCATGGCAAAGGACGGCAAAAAGAAGAAGGTTAAATCCAAATCCTCCACTAGATATGAGTCCTCTAGTGATGATAATGCTAGTGATGAGGAGGATAATTTGCGTACTCTTTTTGCCAACCTAAACATGCAACAAAAGGAAAAATTAAATGAATTGATTAGTGCTATCCATGAAAAGGATGATCTCTTGGACTCCCAAGAGGACTTCCTTATTAAGGAAAATAAAAAGCATGTTAAGGTAAAAAATGCTTATGCTCTAGAAGTAGAAAAGTGCGAGAAATTATCTAGTGAGCTAAGCACTTGTCATGAGACTATAGACAACCTTAGAAATGAAAATATTAATTTACTAGCTAAGGTTGATTCAAATGTTTGTAATATTTCAATTCCCAATCTTAGAAATGATAATGATGATTTGCTTGCTAAGATTGAAGAATTGAACATATCTCTTGCTAGCCTTAGAAATGAAAATGAAAAATTAATTGCTAAGGCTAAAGATTTTGATGTTTGCAATATTACAATTTCCGATCTTAGAGATAAAAATGATATATTGTGTGCCAAGATTGTTGAACTTAATTCTTGCAAACCATCTACATCTACCGTTGAGCACACTTCTATTTGTACTAGATGTAGAGATGTTGATATTAATGATATTCATGATCACATGGCTTTAATTAAACAACAAAATGATCATATAGCAAAATTAGATGCTAAACTTGCCGAGCATGAACTTGAAAATGAAAAATTTAAATTTGCTCGTAGTATGCTTTATAGTGGGAGACGCCCTGGCATCAAAGATGGCATTGGCTTCCAAAAGGGGGACAATGTCAAACTTAATGCCACTCCTAAGAAATTATCTAACTTTGTTAAGGGCAAGGCTCCCATGCCTCAAGATAACGAGGGTTACATTTTGTATCCTACCGGTTATCCTGAGAGCAAAATTAGGAGAATTCATGCTAGGAAGTCTCACTCTGGCCCTAACCATGCTTTTATGTATAAGGGTGAGACATCTAGCTCTAGGCAACCAACCCGTGCTAAGTTGCCTAAGAAGAAAACTCCTAGTGCATCAAATGAACATAGTATCTCATTTAAAACTTTTGATGCATCTTATGTGTTAACTAACAAATCCGGCAAGGTAGTTGCCAAATATGTTGGGGGCAAACACAAGGGATCAAAGACTTGTGTTTGGGTACCCAAAGTTCTTGTGTCTAATGCGAAAGGACCCAAAACCATTTGGGTACCTAAAGTCAAGAACTAAACTTGTTTTGTAGGTTTATGCATCCGGGGGCTCAAGTTGGATCATTGACAGCGGGTGCACAAACCACATGACTGGGGAGAAGAAAATGTTCTCCTCCTACGAGAAAAACCAAGATCCCCAAAGAACGATCACATTCGGGGATGGAAATCAAGGTTTGGTCAAAGGATTGGGTAAAATTGCTATATCACCTGACCATTCTATTTCCAATGTTTTTCTTGTAGATTCATTAGATTACAATTTGCTTTCCGTTTCTCAATTATGTCATATGGGCTACAACTGTCTTTTCACTGATGTAGGTGTCACTGTCTTTAGAAGAAGTGATGATTCAATAGCATTTAAGGGAGTGTTAGAGGGTCAGCTATACTTGGTAGATTTTGATAGAGCTGAACTCGACACTTGCTTAATTGCTAAGACTAACATGGGTTGGCTCTGGCACCGCCGACTAGCCCATGTTGGGATGAAGAATCTTCATAAGCTTCTAAAGGGAGAGCACATTTTAGGATTAACAAATGTTCATTTTGAGAAAGACAGGATTCGTAGCTCATGCCAAGCAGGGAAGCAAGTTGGTGCTCATCATCCACACAAGAACATCATGACGACTGACAGGCCACTGGAGCTCCTACACATGGATCTATTCGGCCCGATAGCTTATATAAGCATCGGCGGGAGTAAGTACTGTCTAGTTATTGTGGATGATTATTCTCGCTTCACTTGGGTATTCTTTTTGCAGGAAAAATCTCATACCCAAGAGATCTTAAAGGGATTCTTGAGACGGGCTCAAAACGAGTTCGGCCTAAGGATCAAGAAAATTAGAAGCGACAACGGGACGGAGTTCAAGAACTCACAAATAGAAGGCTTCCTTGAGGAGGAGGGCATCAAGCATGAGTTCTCTTCTCCCTACACGCCACAACAAAATAATGTAGTGGAGAGGAAGAATAGAACTCTATTGGACATGGCAAGAACCATGCTTGATGAGTACAAGACTTCGGATCAGTTTTGGGCCGAGGCGGTCAACACCGCCTGCTACGCCATCAACCGATTGTATCTGTCGGCGTTTCGAACCCGGGGGGTCCCTGGACCGACGAGTAAATTGTCGTCGCGTGCCCCAGCCTAGATGGGTCGGCGCGAGACGGAGCGCGAAGGGGGGAAAAGCCGGAGGGAGACAGACGTAAAAGGGGAAACCCGCGGCCTTCATGTTTGTCCCGTGCCCAGGTCGGGTGCGCTTGCAGTAGGGGGTTACAAGCGTCCACGCGGGAGGGAGCGAGAGGCTTACGCGAGCGCCGTCCCGTCCTTCCCCGCGCGGCCAACCCTCTGTAAGAGGGCCCTAAACCTTCCTTTTATAGGCGTAAGGAGAGGATCCAGGTGTACAATGGGAGGTGTAGCAGTGTGCTAACGTGTCTAGCAGAGAAGAGCTAGTGCCCTGAGTACATGCCATTGTGGCAGCTGAAGAGGTTTTGGCACCCGGTTCGTGTGGTGCCGTGGCCGTCGGAGGAGCGCTGGAGCCTGGCGGAAGGACAGCTGTCGGGGCTGTCGAGTCCTTGCTGACGTCTCCTTGCTTCCGTAAGGGGGCTGAGAGCCGTCGTCGTCATAGAGCATGCGGGGCGCCATCATTACGTGTTTACCGGGGCGAGCCAGATGGGACGCCGGTCTTGTTCCCCGTAGCCTGAGTTAGCTTGGGGTAGGGTAATGATGGCGCCTCCTGTGACGTGGTCGGTACGAGCCCTGGGTTGGGCGAGGTGGAGGCTCCTCCGAGGTCGAGGTCGAGTCTGTCTTCCGAGGCCGAGGTCGAGTCCGAGCCCCTGGGTCGGGCGAGGCGGAGACCGTCAGCTGAGGCCAGGGCTGAGTCCGAGCCCTGGGGTCGGGTGATGCGGAGTTCGTCGTCTTCCGGGGCTGAGCCCGAGTCCGAGCCCTGGGGTCGGGCGAAGCAGAGTTTGTCGTCTTCTGGGGCTGAGCCCGAGTCCGAGCCCTGGGGTCGGGCAATGCAGAGTTCGTCGTCTTCTGGGCTGAGCCCGAGTCCGAGCCCTGGGGTCGGGCGATGCGGAGTTCGTCGTCTTCCGGGGCTGAGCCCGAGTCTGAGCCCTGGGGTCGGGCGAAGCGGAGTTCGTCGTCTTCCGGGGCCGAGAACGAGTCCGAGCCCTTCGGGCGATGCGGAGTTTCCTATGGCGCCTGAGGCCGGACTTGGCTGCTGTTAGCCTCACTCTATCGAGTGGCACAACAGTCGGAGCGGCGCAGGCGGCGCTGTCCTCTTGTCAGGCCAGTCAGTGGAGCGGCGAAGTGACTGCGGTCACTTCAGCTCTGTCGACTGAAGGGCGCGCGTCAGGATAAGGTGTCAGGCCACCTTTGCATTAAATGCTCCTGCGATACGGTCGGTCGGCGTGGCGACTTGGCCAAGGTTGCTTCTTGGCGAAGACTGGGCCTCGGGCGAGCCGAAGGTGTGTCCGTTGCTTGAGGGGGTCCTCGGGCGAGACGTGAATCCTAAGGGGTCGGCTGCCCTTGCCCGAGGCTGGGCTCGGGCGAGGCGAGATCGTGTCCCTTGAGTGGACCGAGCCTTGACTTAATTGTACCCATCAGGCCTTTGCAGCTTTGTGTTGATGGGGGTTACCAGCTGAGGTTAGGAGTCTTGAGGGTACCCCTAATTATGGTCCCCGACAATAGCCCCCGAGCCTCGAAGGGAGTGTTAATACTCGCTTGGAGGCTTTTGTTGCACTTTTTTGCAAGGGGACCGGCCTTTCTCGGTTGCGTTTTGTTCCAGTGGGTGCGCGCGAGCGCACCCGCCGGGTGTAGCCCCCGAGGCCTCGGAGGAGTGGTTTGACTCCTTCGAGGTCTTAATGCGTTTCGCGATGCTTCGGCCGGTCTGCTTGTTCCCTCATGCGAGCTGGCTGTAGCCCGGGTGCACGGTCGGGTCCCAAGTTCTCGGGCTGGTATGTTGACGCTGTCAACGGTTTGGCCGGAGCTGGGTTTGCGAGAGCAGCCCCCGGGCCTCTGCACAGAGCGAGAGGATGGTCAAGGACAGACTTGACTTTTTTACATACGCCCTTGCGTCGCCTTTCCGCAAGGAGGGGGGAAAAGCGCCATGTTGCCCTTGGAGGGCGCCGAACATGGTGTCTCCAGTGAACTGCTAATGGGTAATCCGAGTGGACGCCCATGCCCCATTTGTTAGGGGTCGGCTAGAGGCCCGGAGGCGCGCTCCAAAAGTACCTGCGGGTGATTTGCCGGACCCGATCCCCTTTTGACGGGGTCCGAGGGCTCGATGCCTCCCTCTGATGGGATTCCGTTACAAGATCGTTCCCGCTGGTCTTGGAAATGTCCTAGGGTACCTCGGGAGCGTAGCCCGAGCCTTGGTTATGTATCGAACGTACCCAGGGTCATCCCTCGCTCTACGTCTGAGGCGGTTGTGAACCCTTCGAGGGCCAGCCTACGAACCCCTGATCAGTAGTGGGCACGGAGCCCGAGTGGCCTGAGGCGGTCGTTGAACCCTTCCGAGGGGCCGGCCTTTGATCCTCTGACCAGTAGTGGGCGCGGAGCCCAAGCGCTCTGAGGCGGCTGTTGAACCCCTCCGAGGGGCCAGCCTTCGAACCTCTGGTCAGTAGGGGGGCTCGGAGCCCGTTTCCTTCGCGGAGAAGGATCCCTTTCGGGGTATCCCCTTTCCCGGTCCCTGTTGTAAGAGAGAGAAAGAGGAAAAGGATACAAAATCGAATGACGTGGCACACCTTTTTGACACGGTCATTATGGCGGAGGTGAAGCGCCGCCCGCTTCTCCTGCCAAAGGTGCCGCATGTCCCGCCGCGGAGTTAATGCGACGGGGCGAGTGGTTCGCGGGGCAGCCGTTGCGCGTGCGCGAGCCGTTCGAGGAACGGAACACGAGCGCGCCGTCTTCACGCCGTGGGAGAGGGTTCTCTCGCTGTCCCATGAGGGGACGTGAGCTTGGCTGACGACGTGACCGCTGCTTCCGCCCGCCTGCCACCGCCATTACTGTCGGCCCATTTTTGGCCGCATCGACCGTCGCGCCTTCTCCCGTGGCTGACTGGCCCGTGACCGATGCGCCTGGCTGGCACTGTTGGGTCATACGCAGGGTTGCCTCGAGTCGCGGTACTGGTTCCGCAGTCGAGGAGGCGCTGTAGTGGCGCGAGGGGCAGTGCAGTTGCTCGCACGTAGCAACCGGCGCGCCGGTTGCATGACGTGTGGGCCTGGGCCTCCATGCTGGGCGCGTTGGAGTCGAAGGGGTGTGCCCACTTGGAGCGGTTGCATGCCGACTGCATGGCTATCCGCCCTTTCACCCGCTGGTCTGGGCGAAAGTGGAGGAATGCTTGTAACCGCTGGGCAGTTGCGCGCATCGCGCGCGGCGGTTTGGCTTCTTCTGCCCTGGGCCAGCTTGCATGATGCGTGGGACCCAGCCCCCGTGTCGTAGGGGGAGGACCTTGGAGCGTGTTGGAGAAGACTCAGCCCGCGATGGCTGAGGACGCAAGTGGGGAGAGTTGCCTTTAAAAGGAGGGTGACCCCCTTAAAAGGCAACCATGTCTTCGCGCTCCCTTATGCATCGTGTCTTTCCACCTTCCGAGCCCTCGGATGGGGAACACTCGCAATCCTTCCGCCTTGTCGTTGGAGGAACGCAACTTCGCGGAAGTTGGTACCTTTCAGCCATCGTTCGGCTTCAAGGATTTTCATCAGGCAGCCCGGCCGCATCCCCTCGTCGGTGGTCACCCAAGACGATGACCACCAGCCCCTGGGTGGGGAGAAGCAAGCCGGGCTGTAGCCTCTGCCCCTCCCTCAGCTTCAAGGATGTTCATCATCAGTGCTGGGGAGGGGAGTGCGTCGAGTTGGGGTCGGTCTCTGCGCGGGCAGCGGCCCGCTCCTTCCCTCAGTGATCGGGGGGAAGGGCGTTCGCCGTTCGTGGCGCTGGCAGCTGCCGCGTGCCCGGCTCTCCGACCCGAGCGGCTTCGGAGCCGCTTCCGGTGTCACCTTCCGCCACGGCAGCCGGAAGAGGTTTCTCCGCCGACGAGATAGCCGGTGCCGCCCACGGACTGACCTCCAACTCTACGGCCTTCTGCTCGTCCTCGCCTCTCGAGTGAGGACGTGGGTGAGGGCCTTATGGCAGCAGCATCCGCCCTGAGGTCATCGTTGCTGCTGTTCGGCCCCTCGGAGCAGAAGTCGTCATCGTCGCTGTTGGAGCGGGCGGCGGCGAGCCACCCGTCGGCCTTCTGTTGCTCCGCAGGCCCTCCAATCGTGTGGGGTTGTTCGTGCCTGCAGAGGTGGAACCGGAGTTCCGTTTGTAATGGCACCTTGAGTGTCGGTGTCTTGTTCATTGTGGCTGTCGGGGCCTGAACATGTATGTATTTTCGGCACGGAGCCGTGTTTTTCCTCATTTCGAGCACTAAGACTCGCCTGTCGGCTATCTGAACCGCTTCACCAAGCGTGAGTTGCCTCGTGCGAAGGTGACGAGTGAGGTATCCGTATCCCGGAGGCGTAGGAGTCCCTCGGCTCGGTCGGCCTTGCTGTCCGAGGCTTCTCTTGCTTAGTTAAAGGAACCCTTGGCCGCTCTTCGATGAGCCGAAGCCAGAGGTAGCAGTGTCAGCACAGATAGAGGCAGAGTTGGCTCGAAAAGAAGACTTCGTCGGCCGGAGCCTGGCCGGGCCGTCCACTGGCGGGACCGACGCCGGAGTCGAGTTGCCGAGGCCACGAGCCTGGCTGATGTCCTCGGGGGACAGCTGGCTGAGGCTTCGGGGTGGCCGGCCGAGCTGTCTGCTCGAGCCGGATTCCTGGAGAAGGCCCCGCCGGCGATGGTCCGGGCATGGTGCTGATGTCGTCCTTCGGAGTGGAGATCCTCCGACCGTGTTGCCATCCGAGGCTAGGTCGGACTTCGCCGAAGGTGTAGTTGACGCCGATGGTGCTGCTGCTCCCTTCAACTGTCAAGGTCCGAGCCTGCAGGATCAGGTTATCTTGTAGTGTGTATATGTTTTCTACGGCCGCCGAGGCCCAAACACACTGTCATCGTGTTGTAAAGCTGCATTTCTTTTCCTCTTGTTTCGAGTATCTGGACTTATTTGTCGGTAACAGAATTGTTTGTCCGAGCGAGAGTTACTTTTCACGGAAGGTGATGAGTGAGGTATCCGTATCCCGGAGGCGTAGGAGTCCCTCGGCTCGGTCGGCCTTGCCGCTTACATGTACTCTTACTCGTCTGTAGGGTTCTGCCATCGATATAGTCGAGAAGGCCCGAAAAATCGTTTTAGCAGAAGAGTTTTCGAGTGTGAAGACTTGTTTGGTCCGCGGAATCACCTATCCGAGCGTGAGTTACTTATCGCAAAAGGTGATGAGTGAGGTATCCGTATCTCGGAGGCGTAGGAGTCCCTCGGCTCGGTCATCCTTGGCTGCTTACGTGTACTCCGTCGTTTTCAGGATCCCACTTTCGAAGTAGTCGAGAAGCACCAAAGACATTCTGGCAGAAAAGATCTTTTTCCGAGGAAAATTTTGACGCAGAGGGGGTTCCCCCCTTCTAGCCCCCGAGGGAGGGTTAGGCTTTGCCGAGGCAAGGCTGACCCTTCCTTGATGACTAGACTTTGTGTGTGAGCGAGGTGTATGAACGACTTGAAAGCATCTTAAGGGTAGAAGCGACGTAGCTGTCGGATGTTCCAAGCGTTGCTGTAGACCTCACCTTGACTGTTGGCCAGCTTGTACGTCCCGGGCTTCAGAACTTTGGCGATGACGAATGGACCTTCCCAGGGAGGCGTGAGCTTGTGTCGCCCTCGGGCGTCTTGTCGCAGCCGAAGCACCAAGTCGCCCACCTGGAGGTCTCGGGACCGAACCCCTCGGGCGTGGTAGCGTCGCAGGGACTGCTGATACCGCGCCGAGTGTAGCAAGGCCATGTCCCGAGCCTCTCCCAGTTGGTCCAGTGAGTCTTCTCGGTTAGCTCAATTGCTTTGGTCATCGTAGGCCCTCGCCCTCGGAGAACCGTATTCTAAGTCTATGGGCAAGACGGTCTCGGCCCCATAGACTAGAAAGAACGGTGTGAAGCCCGTGGCTCGGCTCGGCGTTGTCCTCAGACTCCAGACCACCGAGGGGAGCTCCTTCATCCATCGCTTGCCGAACTTGTTGAGGTCATTGTAGATCCGTGGCTTGAGCCCTTGCAGGATCATGCCGTTGGCACGCTCTACTTGCCCATTCGTCATGGGGTGAGCCACGGCGGCCCAGTCCACCCGGATGTGGTGATCCTCGCAGAAGTCCAGGAACTTTCTATCGGTGAACTGGGTGCCGTTGTCGGTGATGATGGAGTTCGGGACCCAAAGCGATGGATGATGTTGGTGAAGAACGCCACCGCCTGTTCGGACCTGATGCTGTTTAGGGGTCGGACCTCGATCCACTTAGAGAATTTGTCGATGGCGACCAGCAGGTGCGTGTAGCCCCCGAGTGCCTTCTGCAAGGGGCCGACGAGGTCCAGACCCCACACAGCAAACGGCCAGGTGATGGGTATGGTCTGCAGAGCCTGAGCGGGCAGGTGGGTCTGCCTTGCATAGAATTGACACCCTTGGCAGGTGCGAACAATTCTAGTGGCGTCGGCCACCGCGGTCGGCCAGTAGAAGCCTTGTCGGAAGGCGTTTCCAACAAGGGCTCAAGGCGCTGCGTGATGGCCGCAAGCCCCCGAGTGTATCTCTTGTAAGAGCTCCTGGCCTTCGGCGATGGAAATGCATCGCTGGAGGATGCCCGAGGGGCTGCGGTGGTAGAGCTCCTTCCCGTCTCCCAGCAAGACGAACGACTTGGCGCGCCGCGCCAACCGCCGAGCTTCGACTCAGTCGAGGGGTAGCTCTCCTCGGTGGAGATATTGCAGGTACGGGGTCTGCCAGTTTCGATTAGGCGTGACCCCGCTCCGCTCCTCCTCGACGCGCAGTGCCTCACCCTCGGGGGCCGAGGGTACCTCAGGCCGAGCCGAGGGTGCCTCGGGCTGGGCCGAGGCCTTCTCGGGCTCGGGCGTGTCGTCGGTCTTGACGGAGGGTTGATGCAGGTCTCGGGAGAAGACGTCCGGGGGAACCGTTGTTCGCCCCGAGGCTATTTTAGCCAGCTCGTTCGCAGTCTCGTTGTAGCGTCGGGCGATGTGGTTGAGCTTGAGCCCGTAGAACTTGTCTTCCAGGCGTCGAACCTCATCGCAGTAGGCTTCCATCTTCGGGTCATGGCAGTGGGAGTTCTTCATGACTTGGTCGATGACGAGCTGCGAGTCACCGTGAGCGTCGAGGCGTCGGACCCCTAGCTCGATGGCGATGCGCAACCCGTTGACCAGAGCCTCGTACTCGGCCACATTGTTGGACACCGGGAAATGGAGGTGTAGCACATAGCGTAGGTGCTTCCCGAGGGGCGAGATGAAGAGCAGGCCCGCGCCTGCTCCTGTCTTCATCAGCGACCCATCGAAAAACATGGTCCAGAGTTCCGGTTGGATCGGAGCTGTTGGGAGCTGGGTGTCGACCCATTCAGCCACAAAGTTCGCCAAGACCTGGGACTTGATGGCCTTCCGAGGGGCGAACGAGATCGTCTCGCCCATGATTTCCACCGCCCACTTTGCAATTCTACCCGAGGCCTCTCGGCATTGGATGATCTCCCCCAGGGGGAAGGATGACACCACAGTTACCGGATGAGACTCGAACTAGTGTCGCAACTTCCGCCGCGTCAGGATCACCGCGTACAGCAGCTTCTGAATTTGTGGGTAGCGGATCTTGGTCTCGGACAGTACTTCACTGATGAAGTAGACTAGCCTCTGGACGGGCAATGCATGCCCCTCTTCTCGCCTCTCAACCACGATCGCGGCGCTGACCACTTGAGTGGTAGCGGCGACGTAGATCAAGAGGGCTTCTCCGGCAGTGGGGGGCACCAAGATGGGTGCGTTCGTGAGGAGCGCCTTCAGGTTCCCGAGGGCTTTCTCGGCCTCAGGGGTCCAAGTGAAGCACTCGGCCTTTCTTAAGAGGTGGTACAAAGGCAGGCCTCTTTCGCCGAGGCGCGAGATGAAACGGCTCAGAGCCGCAAGGCATCCCGTGACCCTCTGTACGCCTTTCAAGTCCTTGATGGGCCCCATGCTGGTGATGGCCGCGATTTTCTCCGGGTTGGCCTCGATGCCCCGCTCGGAGACGATGAACCCCAAGAGCATGCCTCGGGGGACCCCGAAGACACACTTCTCGGGATTGAGCTTTACGCCTTTCGCCTTGAGACACCGGAATGACATTTCAAGGTCAGAAAGGGGGTCAGAGGCTTTCCTTGTCTTGACTATGATGTCATCGACGTAGGCCTCGACCGTTCAACCAATGTGTTTGCCGAACACGTGGTTCATGCACCTTTGGTATGTCGCACCCGCATTCCTCAAACCGAACGGCATGGTAACATAGCAGTACATGCCGAAGGGTGTGATGAAAGAAGTCGCGAGCTGGTCGGACTATTTCATCCTGATTTGGTGATACCCTGAGTAGGCATCGAGGAAAGACAGGGTTTTGCACCCAGCAGTGGAATCCACGATTTGATCGATGCGAGGCAGAGGGTAGGGAACGTTCGGACATGCTTTGTTTAGACCAGTGTAGTCTACACACATCCGCCATTTCCCTCCTTTCTTTCTCACAAGCATAGGGTTGGCAAGCCATTCGGGATAGAATACCTCTTTGATGAACCCTGCCGCCATTAGCTTGTGGATCTCCTCGCCTATGGCTCTGCGCTTTTCTTCGTCGAATCAGCGTAGAGGCTGCTTCACGGGTCGGGCTCCAGCTCGAATATCCAGCGAGTGCTCGGCGACATCCCTCGGTATACCGGGCATGTCTGAGGGACTCCACGCGAAAATGTCGGCGTTTGCGTGGAGGAAGTCAACGAGCACTGCTTCCTATTTGGGGTCGAGCTCGGAGCTGATCCGGATCTGCTTGGAGGCGTCGTTGCTGGGGTTGAGAGGGACGGACTTAACCGCCTCCACTGGCTCGAAGTTGCCGGCATGGCACTTCACGTCTGGCGCCTCCTTGGAGAGGCTCTCCAGGTCGGTGATGAGGGCCTCGGATTCGGCGAGGGCCTCGGCGTACTCCATGCACTCCATGTCGCATTCGTACGTGTGTCGGTACGTGGGGCCGACGGTGATGACCCCATTGGGGCCCGGCATCTTGAGCTTGAGGTAGGTGTAGTTGGGGACGGCCATGAACTTGGCGTAGCATGGCCTCCCCAGCACTGCGTGGTAGGTTCCTCGAAACCCGACCACCTCGAACGTGAGGGTCTCCCTTCGAAAGTTGGAGGGTGTCCCAAAGCAGACGGGTAGATCGAGTTGTCCGAGGGGCTGGACGCGTTTCCCGGGGATGATCCCATGAAAAGGCGCAGCGCCTGCCCGGACCGAGGATAGATCGATTCGCAGGAGCCCGAGGGTGTCGGCGTAGATGATGTTGAGGCTGCTGCCTCCGTCCATGAGGACCTTGGTGAGCCTGACGTTGCCGATGACGGGGTCGACAATGAGCGGATATTTCCCCGAGCTCGGCACGCGGTCGGGATGGTCGCCCTGGTCGAAGGTGATGGGCTTGTCGGACCAGTCTAGGTAGACTGGCGCCGCCACCTTTACCGAGCAGACCTCACGACGCTCTTGCTTGTGGTGTCGAGCCGAGGCGTTCGCCACTTTCCCACCGTAGATCATGAAGCAGTCGTGGACCTCGGGGAACTCTCCTGCCTTGTGATCCTCCTTCTTATCGTCGTCGCGGGCCCTGCCACCTTCCGCAGGTGGCCCGGCCTTGTGAAAGTGGCGCCGAAGCATGGCGCACTCCTCAAGGGTGCGCTTGACGGGCCCCTGATGATAGGGGCACGGCTCCTTGAGCATCTTGTCGAAGAGATTGGCACCTCCGGGAGGTTTCTGAGGGTTCTTGTACTCGGCGGTGGCGACAAGGTCCGCGTCGGCGGCGGAGCGTTTCGCTTGCGACTTCTTCTTGCCTTTCTTCTTGGTGCCGCGCTGAGTGGATGCCTAGGGAACATCTTCCGGCTGGCGGGCCTAGGGCTGCTTGTCCTTCCGGAAGATGGCCTCAACCGCCTCCTGGCCAGAGGCGAACTTGGTGGCGATGTCCATCAGCTCGCTCGCCCTGGTGGGGGTCTTGCGACCCAGCTTGCTCACCAGGTTGCGCTAGGTGGTGCCGGCGAGGAACGCGCCGATGACATCCGAGTCGGTGACGTTGGGCAGCTCGGTGCGCTGCTTCGAGAATCGTCGGATGTAGTCCCGGAGAGACTCCCCTGGCTGCTGGCGGCAGCTTCGGAGATCCCAGGAGTTCCCAGGGCGCACGTACGTGCCCTGGAAATTGCCGACGAAGGCTTGGACCAGGTCGTCCCAGTTGGAGATCTGCCCCGAAGGCAGGTGCTCCAGCCAGGCCCGAGCGGTATCGGAGAGGAACAGGGGGAGGTTGCGGATGATGAGGTTGTCATCGTCCGTTCCACCCAGGTGGCAGGCCAGCCGGTAGTCCGCGAGCCACAGTTCCGGCCTCGTCTCCCCCGAGTACTTTGTGATAGTAGTCAGGGTTCGGAACCGGGTCGGGAACGGCGCCCGTCGTATGGCCCAGCTGAAAGCCTGCGGACCGGGTGGTTCGGGCGAGGGACTCTGATCCTCCCCACTGTCGTAGCGTCCCCCACTCCTGGGGTGGTAGCCTCGGCGCACCCTCTCGTCGAGGTGGGTTCGACGGTTGCGGTGAGGGTGTTCGTTGCCGAGGCGACCCGAGGCCGCAGGCGCTATGTTGCGCGTGCGCCCGGTGTGGACCAAGGCTTCCCGCATGAATCGGGAAGTCGCGGCGCGATGTTCCGAGGGGTACCCCTGCCTTCGGGAGGCAGAGCTTTCGGCCCGTCAGACCGCGGCATCCTCCAGGAGATTCTTGAGCTCTCCCTAGATACGCCGCCCCTCGGTGGTTGATGGCTCCGGCATCGCGTGGAGAAGTATTGCCGCTGCAGCCAGGTTCTGGCCGACCCCACTGGAAACCGGTGGCGGCCTTACCCTGACATCATCGGCGATGCGGTGCTGGATGCCCTGGGGTAAATGACGCACTTATTCGGCCGGAGGTTGGCCCGCCCATTCCTGTCCGATGTCCCGGCGGAACGGCTCAAGTGTTCCTGCTCCCTCGTCGAGCCTGGCCTGCATCTCGCGGATTTGCTCGAGCTGTGGGTCATGACCCCCCGCCGGGACGGGAACCACAGCTAGCTCCCGAAGGATGTCAACGCGAGGCACAGGCCTAGGGGATCACTGTTCTCCGGTATACCAAGATGGTTGCCTTCGTCGGGACCCCCTAGATTGACGTGGAAACATTCACGACTTGGGCCGCAGTCCTCGTCGCCGAGGCTGCGGCTACCGTCAGAACAGTCGGAAAGGCAGTAGTCGCATGCGGTCATAAAGTCTCGCATGGCACTGGGGTTACCAAGTCCGGAGAAATCCCAACTAAAGTCGGGCTCGTCATCTTCCTCGAAACCCGAGGGCCCGTAGGTCAAGACGGCCGTCAGCCGATCCCAAGGTGACCGCATACGATACCCCAGAGGGTTTGGACTCGCCTCTATGAGAGCGTCCACCGAAGCGAAGTCGCTTGGTGGGTCGAGGCTGAATCCAAAAGGCACGAGATGGGAATCGGTCGGTACCTCTTGGTCGACGGGCGGTGACGAAGTCACGTTAGGGGCAGACTGCACCGTCGTCTCAGGTACGAGGGTGACGCCCAGCAAGTCCTTTGCGAGTGTGCTGGCGTTGTCCATTTGCTTGGGGTTGGCGTGTTGCGGGGAGACGGCGCTCGTCTTCGTCTTAGACGCGAGGTCGATGCCCGACGTGCGCCCCGTTGGGGCGCCGGCGCCGTCGACTCGCTCGACAGCCGACGAGGTGCCGCCTCCTGCTTGGCCTTGGTTGCCCCGCCTCCTCCTCCGTCGGCAGGGGAGGGGACGGGACAAGCCCGAATGTTGTTCTTCCACCACGTGGGGAAGACGTCGTCGATTCCGCCGCCGACGGGCGGGTTGTCGACCGCCATTGTTGCTGTCGCGCGGCGGAGGAAGGAGTATCATGTCGTAGCTGCCGTCGAGGGACATGAACTCAAGACTCCCGAAATGGAGCACCGTCCCGGGCTGGAAAGGTTGCTGGAGACTACCCATCTGGAGCTTGACGGGAAGCTGTTCGTCAACACGCAGCAGGCCCCAACCTGGCGCGCCAACTGTCGGCGTTTCAAACCCGGGGGGTCCCTGGACCGACGAGTAAATTGTCGTCGCGTGCCCCAGCCCAGATGGGCCGGCGCGAGACGGAGCGCGAAGGGGGGGAAAAGCCGGAGGGAGACAGGCGTAAAAGGGGAAACTCGCGGCCTTCATGTTTGTCCCGCGCCCAGGTCGGGTGCGCTTGCAGTAGGGGGTTACAAGCGTCCACGCGGGAGGGAGCGAGAGGCTTACGCGAGCGCCGTCCCGTCCTTCCCTGCGCGGCCAACCCTCTGTAAGAGGGCCCTAGACCTTCCTTTTATAGGCGTAAGGAGAGGATCCAGGTGTACAATGGGAGGTGTAGCAATGTGCTAACGTGTCTAGCAGAGAAGAGCTAGTGCCCTGAGTACATGCCATCGTGGCAGCCGGAGAGGTTTTGGCACCCGGTTCGTGTGGTGTCGTGGCCGTCGGAGGAGCGCTGGAGCCTGGCGGAAGGACAGCTGTCGGGGCTGTCGAGTCCTTGCTGACGTCTCCTTGCTTCCGTAAGGGGGCTGAGAGCCGCCGTCGTCATAGAGCATGCAGGGTGCCATCATTACTTGTTTACCGGGGCGAGCCAGATGGGACGTCTGTCTTGTTCCCCGTAGCCTGAGTTAGCTTGGGGTAGGGTAATGATGGCGCCTCCTGTGACGTGGTCGATCCGAGCCCTGGGTTGGGCGAGGTGGAGGCTCCTCCGAGGTCGAGGTCGAGTCTGTCTTCCGAGGCCGAGGTCGAGTCCGAGCCCCTGGGTCGGGCGAGGCGGAGACCGTCGGCTGAGGCCAGGGCTGAGTCCGAGCCCTGGGGTCGGGCGATGCGGAGTTCGTCGTCTTCCGGGGCTGAGCCCGAGTCCGAGCCCTAGGGTCGGGCGAAGCGGAGTTCGTCGTCTTTCGGGGCTGAGCCCGAGTCCGAGCCCTAGGGTCGGGCGATGCAGAGTTCGTCGTCTTTCGGGGCTGAGCCCGAGTCTGAGCCCTGGGGTCGGGCGATGTGGAGTTCGTCGTCTTCCGGGGCTGAGCCCGAGTCCGAGCTCTGGGGTCGGGCGAAGCGGAGTTCGTCGTCTTCTGGGGCCGAGCCCGAGTCCGAGCCCTTCGGGCGATGCAGAGTTTCCTATGGCGCCTGAGGCCGGACTTGGCTGCTGTCAGCCTCACTCTGTCGAGTGGCACAGCAGTCGGAGCGGCGCAGGCGGCGCTGTCCTCTTATCAGGCCGGTCAGTGGAGCGGCGAAGTGACTGCGGTCACTTCGGCTCTGTCGACTGAAGGGCGCGCGTCAGGATAAGGTGTCAGGCCACCTTTGCATTAAATGCTCCTGCGATACGGTCGGTCGGCGTGGCGACTTGGCCAAGGATGCTTCTTGGCGAAGACTGGGCCTCGGTCGAGCCGAAGGTGTGTCCGTTGCTTGAGGGGGTCCTCGGGCGAGACGTGAATCCTCCGGGGTCGGCTGCCCTTGCCCGAGGCTGGGCTCGGGCGAGGCGAGATCGTGTCCCTTGAGTGGACCGAGCCTTGACTTAATTGTACCCATCAGGCCTTTACAGCTTTGTGCTGATGGGGGTTACCAGCTGAGATTAGGAGTCTTGAGGGTACCCCTAAT